>OX421887.1:0-5000000 GCA_949128085.1 Cetonia aurata
CTAAGTAAGATAATAACAGCGCACACAAAACGAATCTTCTGCGACCGCTGGATAACGAAAAAATAGGCATCGAAATGCACAAAGTGATTTTCTCGGTCTGAAACGCACGATTTCAATTTCCAAACAATTCCAATGTAGAAATCGCTGCCACCATATGGGATTCGTAAACCTAAGTAAGATAATAACAGCGCACACAAAACGAATCTTCTGCGACCGCTGGATAACGAAAAAATGGCATCGAAATGCAAAAAGTGATGATCTCGGTCTGAAACGCACGATTTCAATTTCCAAACAATTCCAATGTAGAAATCGCTGCCACCATATGGGATTCGTAAACCTAAGTAAGATAATAACAGCGCACACAAAACGAATCTTCTGCGACCGCTGGATAACGAAAAAATGGCATCGAAATGCAAAAAGTGATGATCTCGGTCTGAAACGCACGATTTCAATTTCCAAACAATTCCAATGTAGAAATCGCTGCCACCATATGGGATTCGTAAACCTA
This sequence comes from Cetonia aurata, assembly GCA_949128085.1. NCBI lineage: Eukaryota > Metazoa > Arthropoda > Insecta > Coleoptera > Scarabaeidae > Cetonia > Cetonia aurata. The sequence continues at coordinate 509 of OX421887.1, forward strand.
AGTAAGATAATAACAGCGCACACAAAACGAATCTTCTGCGACCGCTGGATAACGAAAAAATGGCATCGAAATGCAAAAAGTGATGATCTCGGTCTGAAACGCACGATTTCAATTTCCAAACAATTCCAATGTAGAAATCGCTGCCACCATATGGGATTCGTAAACCTAAGTAAGATAATAACAGCGCACACAAAACGAATCTTCTGCGACCGCTGGATAACGAAAAAATGGCATCGAAATGCAAAAAGTGATGATCTCGGTCTGAAACGCACGATTTCAATTTCCAAACAATTCCAATGTAGAAATCGCTGCCACCATATGGGATTCGTAAACCTAAGTAAGATAATAACAGCGCACACAAAACGAATCTTCTGCGACCGCTGGATAACGAAAAATGGCATCGAAATGCAAAAAGTGATGATCTCGGTCTGAAACGCACGATTTCAATTTCCAAACAATTCCAATGTAGAAATCGCTGCCACCATATGGGATTCGTAAACCTAAGTAAGATAATAACAGCGCACACAAAACGAATCTTCTGCGACCGCTGGATAACGAAAAAATGGCATCGAAATGCAAAAAGTGATGATCTCGGTCTGAAACGCACGATTTCAATTTCCAAACAATTCCAATGTAGAAATCGCTGCCACCATATGGGATTCGTAAACCTAAGTAAGATAATAACAGCGCACACAAAACGAATCTTCTGCGACCGCTGGATAACGAAAAAATGGCATCGAAATGCAAAAAGTGATGATCTCGGTCTGAAACGCACGATTTCAATTTCCAAACAATTCCAATGTAGAAATCGCTGCCACCATATGGGATTCGTAAACCTAAGTAAGATAATAACAGCGCACACAAACGAATCTTCTGCGACCGCTGGATAACGAAGAAATGGCATCGAAATGCAAAAAGTGATTTTCTCTGTCTGAAACGCACGATTTCAATTTCCAAACAATTCCAATGTAGAAATCGCTGCCACCATATGGGATTCGTAAACCTAAGTAAGATAATAACAGCGCACACAAAACGAATCTTCTGCGACCGCTGGATAACGAAAAAATGGCATCGAAATGCAAAAAGTGATGATCTCGCTCTGAAACGCACGATTTCAATTTCCAAACAATTCCAATGTAGAAATCGCTGCCACCATATGGGATTCGTAAACCTAAGTAAGATAATAACAGCGCACACAAAACGAATCTTCTGCGACCGCTGGATAACGAAAAAATAGCATCGAAATGCAAAAAGTGATTTTCTCGGTCTGAAACGCACGATTTCAATTTCCAAACAATTCCAATGTAGAAATCGCTGCCACCATATGGGTTTCGTAAACCTAAGTAAGATAATAACAGCGCAAACAAAACGAATCTTCTGCGACCGCTGGATAACGAAAAAATGGCATCGAAATGCAAAAAGTGATGATCTCAGTCTGAAACGCACGATTTCAATTTCCAAACAATTCCAATGTAGAAATCGCTGCCACCATATGGGATTTGTAAACCTAAGTAAGATAATAACAGCGCACACAAAACGAATCTTCTGCGACCGCTGGATAACGAAAAAATGGCATCGAAATGCAAAAAGTGATGATCTCGGTCTGAAACGCACGATTTCAATTTCCAAACAATTCCAATGTAGAAATCGCTGCCACCATATGGGATTCGTAAACCTAAGTAAGATAATAACAGCGCACACAAAACGAATCTTCTGCGACCGCTGGATAACGAAAAAATGGCATCGAAATGCAAAAAGTGATGATCTCGGTCTGAAACGCACGATTTCAATTTCCAAACAATTCCAATGTAGAAATCGCTGCCACCATATGGGATTCGTAAACCTAAGTAAGATAATAACAGCGCACACAAAACGAATCTTCTGCGACCGCTGGATAACGAAAAAATGGCATCGAAATGCAAAAAGTGATGATCTCGGTCTGAAACGCACGATTTCAATTTCCAAACAATTCCAATGTAGAAATCGCTGCCACCATATGGGATTCGTAAACCTAAGTAAGATAATAACAGCGCGCACAAAACGAATCTTCTGCGACCGCTGGATAACGAAAAAATGGCATCGAAATGCAAAAAGTGATGATCTCGGTCTGAAACGCACGATTTCAATTTCCAAACAATTCCAATGTAGAAATCGCTGCCACCATATGGGATTCGTAAACCTAAGTAAGATAATAACAGCGCACACAAAACGAATCTTCTGCGACCGCTGGATAACGAAAAAATGGCATCGAAATGCAAAAAGTGATTTTCTCGGTCTGAAACGCACGATTTCAATTTCCAAACAATTCCAATGTAGACATCGCTGCCACCATATGGGATTCGTAAACCTAAGTAAGATAATAACAGCGCACACAAAACGAATCTTCTGCGACCGCTGGATAACGAAAAAATGGCATCGAAATGCAAAAAGTGATGATCTCGGTCTGAAACGCACGATTTCAATTTCCAAACAATTCCAATGTAGAAATCGCTGCCACCATATGGGATTCGTAAACCTAAGTAAGATAATAACAGCGCACACAAAACGAATCTTCTGCGACCGCTGGATAACGAAAAAATGGCATCGAAATGCAAAAAGTGATGATCTCGGTCTGAAACGCACGATTTCAATTTCCAAACAATTCCAATGTAGAAATCGCTGCCACCATATGGGATTCGTAAACCTAAGTAAGATAATAACAGCGCACACAAAACGAATCTTCTGCGACCGCTGGATAACGAAAAAATGGCATCGAAATGCAAAAAGTGATGATCTCGGTCTGAAACGCACGATTTCAATTTCCAAACAATTCCAATGTAGAAATCGCTGCCACCATATGGGATTCGTAAACCTAAGTAAGATAATAACAGCGCACACAAAACGAATCTTCTGCGACCGCTGGATAACGAAAAAATGGCATCGAAATGCAAAAAGTGATGATCTCGGTCTGAAACGCACGATTTCAATTTCCAAACAATTCCAATGTAGAAATCGCTGCCACCATATGGGATTCGTAAACCTAAGTAAGATAATAACAGCGCACACAAAACGAATCTTCTGCGACCGCTGGATAACGAAAAAATGGCATCGAAATGCAAAAAGTGATGATCTCGGTCTGAAACGCACGATTTCAATTTCCAAACAATTCCAATGTAGAAATCGCTGCCACCATATGGGATTCGTAAACCTAAGTAAGATAATAACAGCGCACACAAAACGAATCTTCTGCGACCGCTGGATAACGAAAAAATGGCATCGAAATGCAAAAAGTGATGTTCTCGGTCTGAAACGCACGATTTCAATTTCCAAACAATTCCAATGTAGAAATCGCTGCCACCATATGGGATTCGTAAACCTAAGTAAGATAATAACAGCGCACACAAAACGAATCTTCTGCGACCGCTGGATAACGAAAAAATGGCATCGAAATGCAAAAAGTGATGATCTCGGTCTGAAACGCACGATTTCAATTTCCAAACAATTCCAATGTAGAAATCGCTGCCACCATATGGGATTCGTAAACCTAAGTAAGATAATAACAGCGCACACAAAACGAATCTTCTGCGACCGCTGGATAACGAAAAAATGGCATCGAAATGCAAAAAGTGATGATCTCGGTCTGAAACGCACGATTTCAATTTCCAAACAATTCCAATGTAGAAATCGCTGCCACCATATGGGATTCGTAAACCTAAGTAAGATAATAACAGCGCACACAAAACGAATCTTCTGCGACCGCTGGATAACGAAAAAATGGCATCGAAATGCAAAAAGTGATGATCTCGGTCTGAAACGCACGATTTCAATTTCCAAACAATTCCAATGTAGAAATCGCTGCCACCATATGGGATTCGTAAACCTAAGTAAGATAATAACAGCGCACACAAAACGAATCTTCTGCGACCGCTGGATAACGAAAAAATGGCATCGAAATGCAAAAAGTGATGATCTCGGTCTGAAACGCACGATTTCAATTTCCAAACAATTCCAATGTAGAAATCGCTGCCACCATATGGGATTCGTAAACCTAAGTAAGATAATAACAGCGCACACAAAACGAATCTTCTGCGACCGCTGGATAACGAAAAAATGGCATCGAAATGCAAAAAGTGATGATCTCGGTCTGAAACGCACGATTTCAATTTCCAAACAATTCCAATGTAGAAATCGCTGCCACCATATGGGATTCGTAAACCTAAGTAAGATAATAACAGCGCACACAAAACGAATCTTCTGCGACCGCTGGATAACGAAAAAATGGCATCGAAATGCAAAAAGTGATGATCTCGGTCTGAAACGCACGATTTCAATTTCCAAACAATTCCAATGTAGAAATCGCTGCCACCATATGGGATTCGTAAACCTAAGTAAGATAATAACAGCGCACACAAAACGAATCTTCTGCGACCGCTGGATAACGAAAAAATGGCATCGAAATGCAAAAAGTGATGATCTCGGTCTGAAACGCACGATTTCAATTTCCAAACAATTCCAATGTAGAAATCGCTGCCACCATATGGGATTCGTAAACCTAAGTAAGATAATAACAGCGCACACAAAACGAATCTTCTGCGACCGCTGGATAACGAAAAAATGGCATCGAAATGCAAAAAGTGATGATCTCGGTCTGAAACGCACGATTTCAATTTCCAAACAATTCCAATGTAGAAATCGCTGCCACCATATGGGATTCGTAAACCTAAGTAAGATAATAACAGCGCACACAAAACGAATCTTCTGCGACCGCTGGATAACGAAAAAATGGCATCGAAATGCAAAAAGTGATGATCTCGGTCTGAAACGCACGATTTCAATTTCCAAACAATTCCAATGTAGAAATCGCTGCCACCATATGGGATTCGTAAACCTAAGTAAGATAATAACAGCGCACACAAAACGAATCTTCTGCGACCGCTGGATAACGAAAAAATGGCATCGAAATGCAAAAAGTGATGATCTCGGTCTGAAACGCACGATTTCAATTTCCAAACAATTCCAATGTAGAAATCGCTGCCACCATATGGGATTCGTAAACCTAAGTAAGATAATAACAGCGCACACAAAACGAATCTTCTGCGACCGCTGGATAACGAAAAAATGGCATCGAAATGCAAAAAGTGATGATCTCGGTCTGAAACGCACGATTTCAATTTCCAAACAATTCCAATGTAGAAATCGCTGCCACCATATGGGATTCGTAAACCTAAGTAAGATAATAACAGCGCACACAAAACGAATCTTCTGCGACCGCTGGATAACGAAAAAATGGCATCGAAATGCAAAAAGTGATGATCTCGGTCTGAAACGCACGATTTCAATTTCCAAACAATTCCAATGTAGAAATCGCTGCCACCATATGGGATTCGTAAACCTAAGTAAGATAATAACAGCGCACACAAAACGAATCTTCTGCGACCGCTGGATAACGAAAAAATGGCATCGAAATGCAAAAAGTGATGATCTCGGTCTGAAACGCACGATTTCAATTTCCAAACAATTCCAATGTAGAAATCGCTGCCACCATATGGGATTCGTAAACCTAAGTAAGATAATAACAGCGCACACAAAACGAATCTTCTGCGACCGCTGGATAACGAAAAAATGGCATCGAAATGCAAAAAGTGATGATCTCGGTCTGAAACGCACGATTTCAATTTCCAAACAATTCCAATGTAGAAATCGCTGCCACCATATGGGATTCGTAAACCTAAGTAAGATAATAACAGCGCACACAAAACGAATCTTCTGCGACCGCTGGATAACGAAAAAATGGCATCGAAATGCAAAAAGTGATGATCTCGGTCTGAAACGCACGATTTCAATTTCCAAACAATTCCAATGTAGAAATCGCTGCCACCATATGGGATTCGTAAACCTAAGTAAGATAATAACAGCGCACACAAAACGAATCTTCTGCGACCGCTGGATAACGAAAAAATGGCATCGAAATGCAAAAAGTGATGATCTCGGTCTGAAACGCACGATTTCAATTTCCAAACAATTCCAATGTAGAAATCGCTGCCACCATATGGGATTCGTAAACCTAAGTAAGATAATAACAGCGCACACAAAACGAATCTTCTGCGACCGCTGGATAACGAAAAAATGGCATCGAAATGCAAAAAGTGATGATCTCGGTCTGAAACGCACGATTTCAATTTCCAAACAATTCCAATGTAGAAATCGCTGCCACCATATGGGATTCGTAAACCTAAGTAAGATAATAACAGCGCACACAAAACGAATCTTCTGCGACCGCTGGATAACGAAAAAATGGCATCGAAATGCAAAAAGTGATGATCTCGGTCTGAAACGCACGATTTCAATTTCCAAACAATTCCAATGTAGAAATCGCTGCCACCATATGGGATTCGTAAACCTAAGTAAGATAATAACAGCGCACACAAAACGAATCTTCTGCGACCGCTGGATAACGAAAAAATGGCATCGAAATGCAAAAAGTGATGATCTCGGTCTGAAACGCACGATTTCAATTTCCAAACAATTCCAATGTAGAAATCGCTGCCACCATATGGGATTCGTAAACCTAAGTAAGATAATAACAGCGCACACAAAACGAATCTTCTGCGACCGCTGGATAACGAAAAAATGGCATCGAAATGCAAAAAGTGATGATCTCGGTCTGAAACGCACGATTTCAATTTCCAAACAATTCCAATGTAGAAATCGCTGCCACCATATGGGATTCGTAAACCTAAGTAAGATAATAACAGCGCACACAAAACGAATCTTCTGCGACCGCTGGATAACGAAAAAATGGCATCGAAATGCAAAAAGTGATGATCTCGGTCTGAAACGCACGATTTCAATTTCCAAACAATTCCAATGTAGAAATCGCTGCCACCATATGGGATTCGTAAACCTAAGTAAGATAATAACAGCGCACACAAAACGAATCTTCTGCGACCGCTGGATAACGAAAAAATGGCATCGAAATGCAAAAAGTGATGATCTCGGTCTGAAACGCACGATTTCAATTTCCAAACAATTCCAATGTAGAAATCGCTGCCACCATATGGGATTCGTAAACCTAAGTAAGATAATAACAGCGCACACAAAACGAATCTTCTGCGACCGCTGGATAACGAAAAAATGGCATCGAAATGCAAAAAGTGATGATCTCGGTCTGAAACGCACGATTTCAATTTCCAAACAATTCCAATGTAGAAATCGCTGCCACCATATGGGATTCGTAAACCTAAGTAAGATAATAACAGCGCACACAAAACGAATCTTCTGCGACCGCTGGATAACGAAAAAATGGCATCGAAATGCAAAAAGTGATGATCTCGGTCTGAAACGCACGATTTCAATTTCCAAACAATTCCAATGTAGAAATCGCTGCCACCATATGGGATTCGTAAACCTAAGTAAGATAATAACAGCGCACACAAAACGAATCTTCTGCGACCGCTGGATAACGAAAAAATGGCATCGAAATGCAAAAAGTGATGATCTCGGTCTGAAACGCACGATTTCAATTTCCAAACAATTCCAATGTAGAAATCGCTGCCACCATATGGGATTCGTAAACCTAAGTAAGATAATAACAGCGCACACAAAACGAATCTTCTGCGACCGCTGGATAACGAAAAAATGGCATCGAAATGCAAAAAGTGATGATCTCGGTCTGAAACGCACGATTTCAATTTCCAAACAATTCCAATGTAGAAATCGCTGCCACCATATGGGATTCGTAAACCTAAGTAAGATAATAACAGCGCACACAAAACGAATCTTCTGCGACCGCTGGATAACGAAAAAATGGCATCGAAATGCAAAAAGTGATGATCTCGGTCTGAAACGCACGATTTCAATTTCCAAACAATTCCAATGTAGAAATCGCTGCCACCATATGGGATTCGTAAACCTAAGTAAGATAATAACAGCGCACACAAAACGAATCTTCTGCGACCGCTGGATAACGAAAAAATGGCATCGAAATGCAAAAAGTGATGATCTCGGTCTGAAACGCACGATTTCAATTTCCAAACAATTCCAATGTAGAAATCGCTGCCACCATATGGGATTCGTAAACCTAAGTAAGATAATAACAGCGCACACAAAACGAATCTTCTGCGACCGCTGGATAACGAAAAAATGGCATCGAAATGCAAAAAGTGATGATCTCGGTCTGAAACGCACGATTTCAATTTCCAAACAATTCCAATGTAGAAATCGCTGCCACCATATGGGATTCGTAAACCTAAGTAAGATAATAACAGCGCACACAAAACGAATCTTCTGCGACCGCTGGATAACGAAAAAATGGCATCGAAATGCAAAAAGTGATGATCTCGGTCTGAAACGCACGATTTCAATTTCCAAACAATTCCAATGTAGAAATCGCTGCCACCATATGGGATTCGTAAACCTAAGTAAGATAATAACAGCGCACACAAAACGAATCTTCTGCGACCGCTGGATAACGAAAAAATGGCATCGAAATGCAAAAAGTGATGATCTCGGTCTGAAACGCACGATTTCAATTTCCAAACAATTCCAATGTAGAAATCGCTGCCACCATATGGGATTCGTAAACCTAAGTAAGATAATAACAGCGCACACAAAACGAATCTTCTGCGACCGCTGGATAACGAAAAAATGGCATCGAAATGCAAAAAGTGATGATCTCGGTCTGAAACGCACGATTTCAATTTCCAAACAATTCCAATGTAGAAATCGCTGCCACCATATGGGATTCGTAAACCTAAGTAAGATAATAACAGCGCACACAAAACGAATCTTCTGCGACCGCTGGATAACGAAAAAATGGCATCGAAATGCAAAAAGTGATGATCTCGGTCTGAAACGCACGATTTCAATTTCCAAACAATTCCAATGTAGAAATCGCTGCCACCATATGGGATTCGTAAACCTAAGTAAGATAATAACAGCGCACACAAAACGAATCTTCTGCGACCGCTGGATAACGAAAAAATGGCATCGAAATGCAAAAAGTGATGATCTCGGTCTGAAACGCACGATTTCAATTTCCAAACAATTCCAATGTAGAAATCGCTGCCACCATATGGGATTCGTAAACCTAAGTAAGATAATAACAGCGCACACAAAACGAATCTTCTGCGACCGCTGGATAACGAAAAAATGGCATCGAAATGCAAAAAGTGATGATCTCGGTCTGAAACGCACGATTTCAATTTCCAAACAATTCCAATGTAGAAATCGCTGCCACCATATGGGATTCGTAAACCTAAGTAAGATAATAACAGCGCACACAAAACGAATCTTCTGCGACCGCTGGATAACGAAAAAATGGCATCGAAATGCAAAAAGTGATGATCTCGGTCTGAAACGCACGATTTCAATTTCCAAACAATTCCAATGTAGAAATCGCTGCCACCATATGGGATTCGTAAACCTAAGTAAGATAATAACAGCGCACACAAAACGAATCTTCTGCGACCGCTGGATAACGAAAAAATGGCATCGAAATGCAAAAAGTGATGATCTCGGTCTGAAACGCACGATTTCAATTTCCAAACAATTCCAATGTAGAAATCGCTGCCACCATATGGGATTCGTAAACCTAAGTAAGATAATAACAGCGCACACAAAACGAATCTTCTGCGACCGCTGGATAACGAAAAAATGGCATCGAAATGCAAAAAGTGATGATCTCGGTCTGAAACGCACGATTTCAATTTCCAAACAATTCCAATGTAGAAATCGCTGCCACCATATGGGATTCGTAAACCTAAGTAAGATAATAACAGCGCACACAAAACGAATCTTCTGCGACCGCTGGATAACGAAAAAATGGCATCGAAATGCAAAAAGTGATGATCTCGGTCTGAAACGCACGATTTCAATTTCCAAACAATTCCAATGTAGAAATCGCTGCCACCATATGGGATTCGTAAACCTAAGTAAGATAATAACAGCGCACACAAAACGAATCTTCTGCGACCGCTGGATAACGAAAAAATGGCATCGAAATGCAAAAAGTGATGATCTCGGTCTGAAACGCACGATTTCAATTTCCAAACAATTCCAATGTAGAAATCGCTGCCACCATATGGGATTCGTAAACCTAAGTAAGATAATAACAGCGCACACAAAACGAATCTTCTGCGACCGCTGGATAACGAAAAAATGGCATCGAAATGCAAAAAGTGATGATCTCGGTCTGAAACGCACGATTTCAATTTCCAAACAATTCCAATGTAGAAATCGCTGCCACCATATGGGATTCGTAAACCTAAGTAAGATAATAACAGCGCACACAAAACGAATCTTCTGCGACCGCTGGATAACGAAAAAATGGCATCGAAATGCAAAAAGTGATGATCTCGGTCTGAAACGCACGATTTCAATTTCCAAACAATTCCAATGTAGAAATCGCTGCCACCATATGGGATTCGTAAACCTAAGTAAGATAATAACAGCGCACACAAAACGAATCTTCTGCGACCGCTGGATAACGAAAAAATGGCATCGAAATGCAAAAAGTGATGATCTCGGTCTGAAACGCACGATTTCAATTTCCAAACAATTCCAATGTAGAAATCGCTGCCACCATATGGGATTCGTAAACCTAAGTAAGATAATAACAGCGCACACAAAACGAATCTTCTGCGACCGCTGGATAACGAAAAAATGGCATCGAAATGCAAAAAGTGATGATCTCGGTCTGAAACGCACGATTTCAATTTCCAAACAATTCCAATGTAGAAATCGCTGCCACCATATGGGATTCGTAAACCTAAGTAAGATAATAACAGCGCACACAAAACGAATCTTCTGCGACCGCTGGATAACGAAAAAATGGCATCGAAATGCAAAAAGTGATGATCTCGGTCTGAAACGCACGATTTCAATTTCCAAACAATTCCAATGTAGAAATCGCTGCCACCATATGGGATTCGTAAACCTAAGTAAGATAATAACAGCGCACACAAAACGAATCTTCTGCGACCGCTGGATAACGAAAAAATGGCATCGAAATGCAAAAAGTGATGATCTCGGTCTGAAACGCACGATTTCAATTTCCAAACAATTCCAATGTAGAAATCGCTGCCACCATATGGGATTCGTAAACCTAAGTAAGATAATAACAGCGCACACAAAACGAATCTTCTGCGACCGCTGGATAACGAAAAAATGGCATCGAAATGCAAAAAGTGATGATCTCGGTCTGAAACGCACGATTTCAATTTCCAAACAATTCCAATGTAGAAATCGCTGCCACCATATGGGATTCGTAAACCTAAGTAAGATAATAACAGCGCACACAAAACGAATCTTCTGCGACCGCTGGATAACGAAAAAATGGCATCGAAATGCAAAAAGTGATGATCTCGGTCTGAAACGCACGATTTCAATTTCCAAACAATTCCAATGTAGAAATCGCTGCCACCATATGGGATTCGTAAACCTAAGTAAGATAATAACAGCGCACACAAAACGAATCTTCTGCGACCGCTGGATAACGAAAAAATGGCATCGAAATGCAAAAAGTGATGATCTCGGTCTGAAACGCACGATTTCAATTTCCAAACAATTCCAATGTAGAAATCGCTGCCACCATATGGGATTCGTAAACCTAAGTAAGATAATAACAGCGCACACAAAACGAATCTTCTGCGACCGCTGGATAACGAAAAAATGGCATCGAAATGCAAAAAGTGATGATCTCGGTCTGAAACGCACGATTTCAATTTCCAAACAATTCCAATGTAGAAATCGCTGCCACCATATGGGATTCGTAAACCTAAGTAAGATAATAACAGCGCACACAAAACGAATCTTCTGCGACCGCTGGATAACGAAAAAATGGCATCGAAATGCAAAAAGTGATGATCTCGGTCTGAAACGCACGATTTCAATTTCCAAACAATTCCAATGTAGAAATCGCTGCCACCATATGGGATTCGTAAACCTAAGTAAGATAATAACAGCGCACACAAAACGAATCTTCTGCGACCGCTGGATAACGAAAAAATGGCATCGAAATGCAAAAAGTGATGATCTCGGTCTGAAACGCACGATTTCAATTTCCAAACAATTCCAATGTAGAAATCGCTGCCACCATATGGGATTCGTAAACCTAAGTAAGATAATAACAGCGCACACAAAACGAATCTTCTGCGACCGCTGGATAACGAAAAAATGGCATCGAAATGCAAAAAGTGATGATCTCGGTCTGAAACGCACGATTTCAATTTCCAAACAATTCCAATGTAGAAATCGCTGCCACCATATGGGATTCGTAAACCTAAGTAAGATAATAACAGCGCACACAAAACGAATCTTCTGCGACCGCTGGATAACGAAAAAATGGCATCGAAATGCAAAAAGTGATGATCTCGGTCTGAAACGCACGATTTCAATTTCCAAACAATTCCAATGTAGAAATCGCTGCCACCATATGGGATTCGTAAACCTAAGTAAGATAATAACAGCGCACACAAAACGAATCTTCTGCGACCGCTGGATAACGAAAAAATGGCATCGAAATGCAAAAAGTGATGATCTCGGTCTGAAACGCACGATTTCAATTTCCAAACAATTCCAATGTAGAAATCGCTGCCACCATATGGGATTCGTAAACCTAAGTAAGATAATAACAGCGCACACAAAACGAATCTTCTGCGACCGCTGGATAACGAAAAAATGGCATCGAAATGCAAAAAGTGATGATCTCGGTCTGAAACGCACGATTTCAATTTCCAAACAATTCCAATGTAGAAATCGCTGCCACCATATGGGATTCGTAAACCTAAGTAAGATAATAACAGCGCACACAAAACGAATCTTCTGCGACCGCTGGATAACGAAAAAATGGCATCGAAATGCAAAAAGTGATGATCTCGGTCTGAAACGCACGATTTCAATTTCCAAACAATTCCAATGTAGAAATCGCTGCCACCATATGGGATTCGTAAACCTAAGTAAGATAATAACAGCGCACACAAAACGAATCTTCTGCGACCGCTGGATAACGAAAAAATGGCATCGAAATGCAAAAAGTGATGATCTCGGTCTGAAACGCACGATTTCAATTTCCAAACAATTCCAATGTAGAAATCGCTGCCACCATATGGGATTCGTAAACCTAAGTAAGATAATAACAGCGCACACAAAACGAATCTTCTGCGACCGCTGGATAACGAAAAAATGGCATCGAAATGCAAAAAGTGATGATCTCGGTCTGAAACGCACGATTTCAATTTCCAAACAATTCCAATGTAGAAATCGCTGCCACCATATGGGATTCGTAAACCTAAGTAAGATAATAACAGCGCACACAAAACGAATCTTCTGCGACCGCTGGATAACGAAAAAATGGCATCGAAATGCAAAAAGTGATGATCTCGGTCTGAAACGCACGATTTCAATTTCCAAACAATTCCAATGTAGAAATCGCTGCCACCATATGGGATTCGTAAACCTAAGTAAGATAATAACAGCGCACACAAAACGAATCTTCTGCGACCGCTGGATAACGAAAAAATGGCATCGAAATGCAAAAAGTGATGATCTCGGTCTGAAACGCACGATTTCAATTTCCAAACAATTCCAATGTAGAAATCGCTGCCACCATATGGGATTCGTAAACCTAAGTAAGATAATAACAGCGCACACAAAACGAATCTTCTGCGACCGCTGGATAACGAAAAAATGGCATCGAAATGCAAAAAGTGATGATCTCGGTCTGAAACGCACGATTTCAATTTCCAAACAATTCCAATGTAGAAATCGCTGCCACCATATGGGATTCGTAAACCTAAGTAAGATAATAACAGCGCACACAAAACGAATCTTCTGCGACCGCTGGATAACGAAAAAATGGCATCGAAATGCAAAAAGTGATGATCTCGGTCTGAAACGCACGATTTCAATTTCCAAACAATTCCAATGTAGAAATCGCTGCCACCATATGGGATTCGTAAACCTAAGTAAGATAATAACAGCGCACACAAAACGAATCTTCTGCGACCGCTGGATAACGAAAAAATGGCATCGAAATGCAAAAAGTGATGATCTCGGTCTGAAACGCACGATTTCAATTTCCAAACAATTCCAATGTAGAAATCGCTGCCACCATATGGGATTCGTAAACCTAAGTAAGATAATAACAGCGCACACAAAACGAATCTTCTGCGACCGCTGGATAACGAAAAAATGGCATCGAAATGCAAAAAGTGATGATCTCGGTCTGAAACGCACGATTTCAATTTCCAAACAATTCCAATGTAGAAATCGCTGCCACCATATGGGATTCGTAAACCTAAGTAAGATAATAACAGCGCACACAAAACGAATCTTCTGCGACCGCTGGATAACGAAAAAATGGCATCGAAATGCAAAAAGTGATGATCTCGGTCTGAAACGCACGATTTCAATTTCCAAACAATTCCAATGTAGAAATCGCTGCCACCATATGGGATTCGTAAACCTAAGTAAGATAATAACAGCGCACACAAAACGAATCTTCTGCGACCGCTGGATAACGAAAAAATGGCATCGAAATGCAAAAAGTGATGATCTCGGTCTGAAACGCACGATTTCAATTTCCAAACAATTCCAATGTAGAAATCGCTGCCACCATATGGGATTCGTAAACCTAAGTAAGATAATAACAGCGCACACAAAACGAATCTTCTGCGACCGCTGGATAACGAAAAAATGGCATCGAAATGCAAAAAGTGATGATCTCGGTCTGAAACGCACGATTTCAATTTCCAAACAATTCCAATGTAAAATCGCTGCCACCATATGGAATTCGTAAACCTAAGTAAGATAATAACAGCGCACACAAAACGAATCTTCTGCGACCGCTGGATAACGAAAAAATGGCATCGAAATGCAAAAAGTGATTTTCTCGGTCTGAAACGCACGATTTCAATTTCCAAACAATTCCAATGTAGAAATCGCTGCCACCATATGGAATTCGTAAACCTAAGTAAGATAATAACAGCGCACACAAAACGAATCTTCTGCGACCGCTGGATAACGAAAAAATGGCATCGAAATGCAAAAAGTGATTGTCTCGGTCTGAAACGCACGATTTCAATTTCCAAACAATTCCAATGTAGAAATCGCTGCCACCATATGGAATTCGTAAACCTAAGTAAGATAATAACAGCGCACACAAAACGAATCTTCTGCGACCGCTGGATAACGAAAAAATGGCATCGAAATGCAAAAAGTGATTTTCTCGGTCTGAAACGCACGATTTCAATTTCCAAACAATTCCAATGTAGAAATCGCTGCCACCATATGGAATTCGTAAACCTAAGTAAGATAATAACAGCGCACACAAAACGAATCTTCTGCGACCGCTGGATAACGAAAAAATGGCATCGAAATGCAAAAAGTGATTTTCTCGGTCTGAAACGCACGATTTCAATTTCCAAACAATTCCAATGTAGAAATCGCTGCCACCATATGGAATTCGTAAACCTAAGTAAGATAATAACAGCGCACACAAAACGAATCTTCTGCGACCGCTGGATAACGAAAAAATGGCATCGAAATGCAAAAAGTGATTTTCTCGGTCTGAAACGCACGATTTCAATTTCCAAACAATTCCAATGTAGAAATCGCTGCCACCATATGGAATTCGTAAACCTAAGTAAGATAATAACAGCAGCACACAAAACGAATCTTCTGCGACCGCTGGATAACGAAAAAATGGCATCGAAATGCAAAAAGTGATTTTCTCGGTCTGAAACGCACGATTTCAATTTCCAAACAATTCCAATGTAGAAATCGCTGCCACCATATGGAATTCGTAAACCTAAGTAAGATAATAACAGCGCACACAAAACGAATCTTCTGCGACCGCTGGATAACGAAAAAATGGCATCGAAATGCAAAAAGTGATTTTCTCGGTCTGAAACGCACGATTTCAATTTCCAAACAATTCCAATGTAGAAATCGCTGCCACCATATGGAATTCGTAAACCTAAGTAAGATAATAACAGCGCACACAAAACGAATCTTCTGCGACCGCTGGATAACGAAAAAATGGCATCGAAATGCAAAAAGTGATTTTCTCGGTCTGAAACGCACGATTTCAATTTCCAAACAATTCCAATGTAGAAATCGCTGCCACCATATGGAATTCGTAAACCTAAGTAAGATAATAACAGCGCACACAAAACGAATCTTCTGCGACCGCTGGATAACGAAAAAATGGCATCGAAATGCAAAAAGTGATTGTCTCGGTCTGAAACGCACGATTTCAATTTCCAAACAATTCCAATGTAGAAATCGCTGCCACCATATGGAATTCGTAAACCTAAGTAAGATAATAACAGCGCACACAAAACGAATCTTCTGCGACCGCTGGATAACGAAAAAATGGCATCGAAATGCAAAAAGTGATTTTCTCGGTCTGAAACGCACGATTTCAATTTCCAAACAATTCCAATGTAGAAATCGCTGCCACCATATGGAATTCGTAAACCTAAGTAAGATAATAACAGCGCACACAAAACGAATCTTCTGCGACCGCTGGATAACGAAAAAATGGCATCGAAATGCAAAAAGTGATTTTCTCGGTCTGAAACGCACGATTTGAATTTCCAAACAATTCCAATGTAGAAATCGCTGCCACCATATGGAATTCGTAAACCTAAGTAAGATAATAACAGCGCACACAAAACGAATCTTCTGCGACCGCTGGATAACGAAAAAATGGCATCGAAATGCAAAAAGTGATTTTCTCGGTCTGAAACGCACGATTTCAATTTCCAAACAATTCCAATGTAGAAATCGCTGCCACCATATGGAATTCGTAAACCTAAGTAAGATAATAACAGCGCACACAAAACGAATCTTCTGCGACCGCTGGATAACGAAAAAATGGCATCGAAATGCAAAAAGTGATTTTCTCGGTCTGAAACGCACGATTTCAATTTCCAAACAATTCCAATGTAGAAATCGCTGCCACCATATGGAATTCGTAAACCTAAGTAAGATAATAACAGCGCACACAAAACGAATCTTCTGCGACCGCTGGATAACGAAAAAATGGCATCGAAATGCAAAAAGTGATTTTCTCGGTCTGAAACGCACGATTTCAATTTCCAAACAATTCCAATGTAGAAATCGCTGCCACCATATGGAATTCGTAAACCTAAGTAAGATAATAACAGCGCACACAAAACGAATCTTCTGCGACCGCTGGATAACGAAAAAATGGCATCGAAATGCAAAAAGTGATTTTCTCGGTCTGAAACGCACGATTTCAATTTCCAAACAATTCCAATGTAGAAATCGCTGCCACCATATGGAATTCGTAAACCTAAGTAAGATAATAACAGCGCACACAAAACGAATCTTCTGCGACCGCTGGATAACGAAAAAATGGCATCGAAATGCAAAAAGTGATTTTCTCGGTCTGAAACGCACGATTTCAATATCCAAACAATTCCAATGTAGAAATCGCTGCCACCATATGGAATTCGTAAACCTAAGTAAGATAATAACAGCGCACACAAAACGAATCTTCTGCGACCGCTGGATAACGAAAAAATGGTATCGAAATGCAAAAAGTGATTTTCTCGGTTTGAAACGCACGATTTCAATTTCCAAACAATTCCAATGTAGAAATCGCTGCCACCATATGGAATTCGTAAACCTAAGTAAGATAATAACAGCGCACACAAAACGAATCTTCTGCGACCGCTAGATAACGAAAAAATGGCATCGAAATGCAAAAAGTGATTTTCTCGGTATTAAACGCACGATTTCAATTTCCAAACAATTCCAATGTAGAAATCGCTGCCACCATATGGAATTCGTAAACCTAAGTATGATAATAACAGCGCACACAAAACGAATCTTCTGCGACCGCTGGATAACGAAAAAATGGCATCGAAATGCAAAAAGTGATTTTCTCGGTATGAAACGCACGATTTCAATTTCCAAACAATTCCAATGTAGAAATCGCTGCCACCATATGGAATTCGTAAACCTAAGTATGATAATAACAGCGCACACAAAACGAATCTTCTGCGACCGCTGGATAACGAAAAAATGGCATCGAAATGCAAAAAGTGATTTTCTCGGTCTGAAACTCACGATTTCAATATCCAACCAATTCCAATGTAGAAATCGCTGCCACCATATGGGATTCGTAAACCTAAGTAAGATAATAACAGCGCACACAAAACGAATCTTCTGCGACCGCTGGATAACGAAAAAATGGCATCGAAATGCAAAAAGTGATTTTCTCGGTCTGAAACGCACGATTTCAATTTCCAAACAATTCCAATGTAGAAATCGCTGCCACCATATGGAATTCGTAAACCTAAGTAAGATAATAACAGCGCACACAAAACGAATCTTCTGCGACCGCTGGATAACGAAAAAATGGCATCGAAATGCAAAAAGTGATTTTCTCGGTATTAAACGCACGATTTCAATTTCCAAACAATTCCAATGTAGAAATCGCTGCCACCATATGGAATTCGTAAACCTAAGTACGATAATAACAGCGCGCACAAAACGAATCTGCTGCGACCGCTGGATAACGAAAAAATGGCATCGAAATGCAAAAAGTGATTTTCTCGGTATGAAACGCACGATTTCAATTTCCAAACAATTCCAATGTAGAAATCGCTGCCACCATATGGAATTCGTAAACCTAAGTATGATAATAACAGCGCACACAAAACGAATCTTCTGCGACCGCTGGATAACGAAAAAATGGCATCGAAATGCAAAAAGTGATTTTCTCGGTCTGAAACTCACGATTTCAATTTCCAAACAATTCCAATGTAGAAATCGCTGCCACCATATGGGATTCGTAAACCTAAGTAAGATAATAACAGCGCACACAAAACGAATCTTCTGCGACCGCTGGATAACGAAAAAATGGCATCGAAATGCAAAAAGTGATTTTCTCGGTCTGAAACTCACGATTTCAATTTCCAAACAATTCCAATGTAGAAATCGCTGCCACCATATGGGATTCGTAAACCTAAGTAAGATAATAACAGCGCACACAAAACGAATCTTCTGCGACCGCTGGATAACGAAAAAATATGGCATCGAAATGCAAAAAGTGATTTTCTCGGTCTGAAACGCACGATTTCAATTTCCAAACAATTCCAATGTAGAAATCGCTGCCACCATATGGAATTCGTAAACCTAAGTATGATAATAACAGCGCACACAAAACGAATCTTCTGCGACCGCTGGATAACGAAAAAATGGCATCGAAATGCAAAAAGGGATTTTCTCGGTCTGAAACGCACGATTTCAATTTCCAAACAATTCCAATGTAGAAATCGCTGCCACCATATGGGATTCGTAAACCTAAGTAAGATAATAACAGCGCACACAAAACGAATCTTCTGCGACCGCTAGATAACGAAAAAATGGCATCGAAATGCAAAAAATGATTTTCTCGTTATGAAACGCACGATTTCAATTTCCAAACAATTCCAATGTAGAAATCGCTGCCACCATATGGAATTCGTAAACCTAAGTATGATAATAACAGCGCACACAAAACGAATCTTCTGCGACCGCTGGATAACGAAAAAATGGCATCGAAATGCAAAAAGTGATTTTCTCGGTCTGAAACGCACGATTTCAATTTTCAAACAATTCCAATGTAGAAATCGCTGCCACCATATGGAATTCGTAAACCTAAGTAAGATAATAACAGCGCACACAAAACGAATCTTCTGCGACCGCTGGATAACGAAAAAATGGCATCGAAATGCAAAAAGTGATTTTCTCGGTCTGAAACGCACGATTTCAATTTTCAAACAATTCCAATGTAGAAATCGCTGCCACCATATGGAATTCGTAAACCTAAGTAAGATAATAACAGCGCACACAAAACGAATCTTCTGCGACCGCTGGATAACGAAAAAATGGCATCGAAATGCAAAAAGTGATTTTCTCGGTATGAAACGCACGATTTCAATTTCCAAACAATTCCAATGTAGAAATCGCTGCCACCATATGGAATTCGTAAACCTAAGTAAGATAATAACAGCGCACACAAAACGAATCTTCTGCGACCGCTGGATAACGAAAAAATGGCATCGAAATGCAAAAAGTGATTTTCTCGGTCTGAAACGCACGATTTCAATTTCCAAACAATTCCAATGTAGAAATCGCTGCCACCATATGGAATTCGTAAACCTAAGTAAGATAATAACAGCGCACACAAAACGAATCTTCTGCGACCGCTGGATAACGAAAAAATGGCATCGAAATGCAAAAAGTGATTTTCTCGGTCTGAAACGCACGATTTCAATTTCCAAACAATTCCAATGTAGAAATCGCTGCCACCATATGGAATTCGTAAACCTAAGTAAGATAATAACAGCGCACACAAAACGAATCTTCTGCGACCGCTGGATAACGAAAAAATGGCATCGAAATGCAAAAAGTGATTTTCTCGGTCTGAAACGCACGATTTCAATTTCCAAACAATTCCAATGTAGAAATCGCTGCCACCATATGGAATTCGTAAACCTAAGTAAGATAATAACAGCGCACACAAAACGAATCTTCTGCGACCGCTGGATAACGAAAAAATGGTATCGAAATGCAAAAAGTGATTTTCTCGGTTTGAAACGCACGATTTCAATTTCCAAACAATTCCAATGTAGAAATCGCTGCCACCATATGGAATTCGTAAACCTAAGTAAGATAATAACAGCGCACACAAAACGAATCTTCTGCGACCGCTAGATAACGAAAAAATGGCATCGAAATGCAAAAAGTGATTTTCTCGGTATTAAACGCACGATTTCAATTTCCAAACAATTCCAATGTAGAAATCGCTGCCACCATATGGAATTCGTAAACCTAAGTATGATAATAACAGCGCACACAAAACGAATCTTCTGCGACCGCTGGATAACGAAAAAATGGCATCGAAATGCAAAAAGTGATTTTCTCGGTATGAAACGCACGATTTCAATTTCCAAACAATTCCAATGTAGAAATCGCTGCCACCATATGGAATTCGTAAACCTAAGTATGATAATAACAGCGCACACAAAACGAATCTTCTGCGACCGCTGGATAACGAAAAAATGGCATCGAAATGCAAAAAGTGATTTTCTCGGTCTGAAACTCACGATTTCAATATCCAACCAATTCCAATGTAGAAATCGCTGCCACCATATGGGATTCGTAAACCTAAGTAAGATAATAACAGCGCACACAAAACGAATCTTCTGCGACCGCTGGATAACGAAAAAATGGCATCGAAATGCAAAAAGTGATTTTCTCGGTCTGAAACGCACGATTTCAATTTCCAAACAATTCCAATGTAGAAATCGCTGCCACCATATGGAATTCGTAAACCTAAGTAAGATAATAACAGCGCACACAAAACGAATCTTCTGCGACCGCTGGATAACGAAAAAATGGCATCGAAATGCAAAAAGTGATTTTCTCGGTCTGAAACGCACGATTTCAATTTCCAAACAATTCCAATGTAGAGTTCGCTGCCACCATATGGGATTCGTAAACCTAAGTAAGATAATAACGGCGCACACAAAACGAATCTTCTGCGACCGCTGGATAACGAAAAAATGGCATTGAAATGCAAAAAGTGATTTTCTCGGTCTGAAAAGCACGATTTCAATTTCCAAACAATTCCTATGTAGAAATCGCTGCCACCATATGGAATTCGTAAACCTAAGTAAGATAATAACAGCGCACACAAAACGAATCTTCTGCGACCGCTGGATAACGAAAAAATGGCATCGAAATGCAAAAAGTGATTTTCTCGGTCTGAAAAGCACGATTTCAATTTCCGAACAATTCCAATGTAGAAATCGCTGCCACCATATGGAATTCGTAAACCTAAGTAAGATAATAACAGCGCACACAAAACGAATCTTCTGCGACCGGTGGATAACGAAAAAATGGCATCGAAATGCAAAAAGTGATTTTCTCGGTCTGAAACGCACGATTTCAATTTCCAAACAATTCCAATGTAGAAATCGCTGCCACCATATGGAATTCGTAAACCTAAGTAAGATAATAACAGCGCACACAAAACGAATCTTCTGCGACCGGTGGATAACGAAAAAATGGCATCGAAATGCAAAAAGTGATTTTCTCGGTATGAAACGCACGATTTCAATTTCCAAACAATTCCAATGTAGAAATCGCTGCCACCATATGGAATTCGTAAACCTAAGTATGATAATAACAGCGCACACAAAACGAATCTTCTGCGACCGCTGGATAACGAAAAAATGGCATCGAAATGCAAAAAGTGATTTTCTCGGTCTGAAACTCACGATTTCAATATCCAACCAATTCCAATGTAGAAATCGCTGCCACCATATGGGATTCGTAAACCTAAGTAAGATAATAACAGCGCACACAAAACGAATCTTCTGCGACCGCTGGATAACGAAAAAATGGCATCGAAATGCAAAAAGTGATTTTCTCGGTCTGAAACGCACGATTTCAATTTCCAAACAATTCCAATGTAGAAATCGCTGCCACCATATGGAATTCGTAAACCTAAGTAAGATAATAACAGCGCACACAAAACGAATCTTCTGCGACCGCTGGATAACGAAAAAATGGCATCGAAATGCAAAAAGTGATTTTCTCGGTCTGAAACGCACGATTTCAATTTCCAAACAATTCCAATGTAGAGTTCGCTGCCACCATATGGGATTCGTAAACCTAAGTAAGATAATAACGGCGCACACAAAACGAATCTTCTGCGACCGCTGGATAACGAAAAAATGGCATTGAAATGCAAAAAGTGATTTTCTCGGTCTGAAAAGCACGATTTCAATTTCCAAACAATTCCTATGTAGAAATCGCTGCCACCATATGGAATTCGTAAACCTAAGTAAGATAATAACAGCGCACACAAAACGAATCTTCTGCGACCGCTGGATAACGAAAAAATGGCATCGAAATGCAAAAAGTGATTTTCTCGGTCTGAAAAGCACGATTTCAATTTCCGAACAATTCCAATGTAGAAATCGCTGCCACCATATGGAATTCGTAAACCTAAGTAAGATAATAACAGCGCACACAAAACGAATCTTCTGCGACCGGTGGATAACGAAAAAATGGCATCGAAATGCAAAAAGTGATTTTCTCGGTCTGAAACGCACGATTTCAATTTCCAAACAATTCCAATGTAGAAATCGCTGCCACCATATGGAATTCGTAAACCTAAGTAAGATAATAACAGCGCACACAAAACGAATCTTCTGCGACCGCTGGATAACGAAAAAATGGCATCGAAATGCAAAAAGTGATTTTCTCGGTCTGAAACGCACGATTTCAATTTCCAAACAATTCCAATGTAGAAATCGCTGCCACCATATGGAATTCGTAAACCTAAGTAAGATAATAACAGCGCACACAAAACGAATCTTCTGCGACCGCTGGATAACGAAAAAATGGCATCGAAATGCAAAAAGTGATTGTCTCGGTCTGAAACGCACGATTTCAATTTCCAAACAATTCCAATGTAGAAATCGCTGCCACCATATGGAATTCGTAAACCTAAGTAAGATAATAACAGCGCACACAAAACGAATCTTCTGCGACCGCTGGATAACGAAAAAATGGCATCGAAATGCAAAAAGTGATTTTCTCGGTCTGAAACGCACGATTTCAATTTCCAAACAATTCCAATGTAGAAATCGCTGCCACCATATGGAATTCGTAAACCTAAGTAAGATAATAACAGCGCACACAAAACGAATCTTCTGCGACCGCTGGATAACGAAAAAATGGCATCGAAATGCAAAAAGTGATTTTCTCGGTCTGAAACGCACGATTTCAATTTCCAAACAATTCCAATGTAGAAATCGCTGCCACCATATGGAATTCGTAAAACTAAGTAAGATAATAACAGCGCACACAAAACGAATCTTCTGCGACCGCTGGATAACGAAAAAATGGCATCGAAATGCAAAAAGTGATTTTCTCGGTCTGAAACGCACGATTTCAATTTCCAAACAATTCCAATGTAGAAATCGCTGCCACCATATGGAATTCGTAAACCTAAGTAAGATAATAACAGCGCACACAAAACGAATCTTCTGCGACCGCTGGATAACGAAAAAATGGCATCGAAATGCAAAAAGTGATTTTCTCGGTCTGAAACGCACGATTTCAATTTCCAAACAATTCCAATGTAGAAATCGCTGCCACCATATGGAATTCGTAAACCTAAGTAAGATAATAACAGCGCACACAAAACGAATCTTCTGCGACCGCTGGATAACGAAAAAATGGCATCGAAATGCAAAAAGTGATTTTCTCGGTCTGAAACGCACGATTTCAATTTCCAAACAATTCCAATGTAGAAATCGCTGCCACCATATGGAATTCGTAAACCTAAGTAAGATAATAACAGCGCACACAAAACGAATCTTCTGCGACCGCTGGATAACGAAAAAATGGCATCGAAATGCAAAAAGTGATTTTCTCGGTCTGAAACGCACGATTTCAATTTCCAAACAATTCCAATGTAGAAATCGCTGCCACCATATGGAATTCGTAAACCTAAGTAAGATAATAACAGCGCACACAAAACGAATCTTCTGCGACCGCTGGATAACGAAAAAATGGCATCGAAATGCAAAAAGTGATTTTCTCGGTCTGAAACGCACGATTTCAATATCCAAACAATTCCAATGTAGAAATCGCTGCCACCATATGGAATTCGTAAACCTAAGTAAGATAATAACAGCGCACACAAAACGAATCTTCTGCGACCGCTGGATAACGAAAAAATGGTATCGAAATGCAAAAAGTGATTTTCTCGGTTTGAAACGCACGATTTCAATTTCCAAACAATTCCAATGTAGAAATCGCTGCCACCATATGGAATTCGTAAACCTAAGTAAGATAATAACAGCGCACACAAAACGAATCTTCTGCGACCGCTAGATAACGAAAAAATGGCATCGAAATGCAAAAAGTGATTTTCTCGGTATTAAACGCACGATTTCAATTTCCAAACAATTCCAATGTAGAAATCGCTGCCACCATATGGAATTCGTAAACCTAAGTATGATAATAACAGCGCACACAAAACGAATCTTCTGCGACCGCTGGATAACGAAAAAATGGCATCGAAATGCAAAAAGTGATTTTCTCGGTATGAAACGCACGATTTCAATTTCCAAACAATTCCAATGTAGAAATCGCTGCCACCATATGGAATTCGTAAACCTAAGTATGATAATAACAGCGCACACAAAACGAATCTTCTGCGACCGCTGGATAACGAAAAAATGGCATCGAAATGCAAAAAGTGATTTTCTCGGTCTGAAACTCACGATTTCAATATCCAACCAATTCCAATGTAGAAATCGCTGCCACCATATGGGATTCGTAAACCTAAGTAAGATAATAACAGCGCACACAAAACGAATCTTCTGCGACCGCTGGATAACGAAAAAATGGCATCGAAATGCAAAAAGTGATTTTCTCGGTCTGAAACGCACGATTTCAATTTCCAAACAATTCCAATGTAGAAATCGCTGCCACCATATGGAATTCGTAAACCTAAGTAAGATAATAACAGCGCACACAAAACGAATCTTCTGCGACCGCTGGATAACGAAAAAATGGCATCGAAATGCAAAAAGTGATTTTCTCGGTATTAAACGCACGATTTCAATTTCCAAACAATTCCAATGTAGAAATCGCTGCCACCATATGGAATTCGTAAACCTAAGTACGATAATAACAGCGCACACAAAACGAATCTGCTGCGACCGCTGGATAACGAAAAAATGGCATCGAAATGCAAAAAGTGATTTTCTCGGTATGAAACGCACGATTTCAATTTCCAAACAATTCCAATGTAGAAATCGCTGCCACCATATGGAATTCGTAAACCTAAGTATGATAATAACAGCGCACACAAAACGAATCTTCTGCGACCGCTGGATAACGAAAAAATGGCATCGAAATGCAAAAAGTGATTTTCTCGGTCTGAAACTCACGATTTCAATTTCCAAACAATTCCAATGTAGAAATCGCTGCCACCATATGGGATTCGTAAACCTAAGTAAGATAATAACAGCGCACACAAAACGAATCTTCTGCGACCGCTGGATAACGAAAAAATGGCATCGAAATGCAAAAAGTGATTTTCTCGGTCTGAAACTCACGATTTCAATTTCCAAACAATTCCAATGTAGAAATCGCTGCCACCATATGGGATTCGTAAACCTAAGTAAGATAATAACAGCGCACACAAAACGAATCTTCTGCGACCGCTGGATAACGAAAAAATATGGCATCGAAATGCAAAAAGTGATTTTCTCGGTCTGAAACGCACGATTTCAATTTCCAAACAATTCCAATGTAGAAATCGCTGCCACCATATGGAATTCGTAAACCTAAGTATGATAATAACAGCGCACACAAAACGAATCTTCTGCGACCGCTGGATAACGAAAAAATGGCATCGAAATGCAAAAAGGGATTTTCTCGGTCTGAAACGCACGATTTCAATTTCCAAACAATTCCAATGTAGAAATCGCTGCCACCATATGGGATTCGTAAACCTAAGTAAGATAATAACAGCGCACACAAAACGAATCTTCTGCGACCGCTAGATAACGAAAAAATGGCATCGAAATGCAAAAAATGATTTTCTCGTTATGAAACGCACGATTTCAATTTCCAAACAATTCCAATGTAGAAATCGCTGCCACCATATGGAATTCGTAAACCTAAGTATGATAATAACAGCGCACACAAAACGAATCTTCTGCGACCGCTGGATAACGAAAAAATGGCATCGAAATGCAAAAAGTGATTTTCTCGGTCTGAAACGCACGATTTCAATTTTCAAACAATTCCAATGTAGAAATCGCTGCCACCATATGGAATTCGTAAACCTAAGTAAGATAATAACAGCGCACACAAAACGAATCTTCTGCGACCGCTGGATAACGAAAAAATGGCATCGAAATGCAAAAAGTGATTTTCTCGGTCTGAAACGCACGATTTCAATTTTCAAACAATTCCAATGTAGAAATCGCTGCCACCATATGGAATTCGTAAACCTAAGTAAGATAATAACAGCGCACACAAAACGAATCTTCTGCGACCGCTGGATAACGAAAAAATGGCATCGAAATGCAAAAAGTGATTTTCTCGGTATGAAACGCACGATTTCAATTTCCAAACAATTCCAATGTAGAAATCGCTGCCACCATATGGAATTCGTAAACCTAAGTAAGATAATAACAGCGCACACAAAACGAATCTTCTGCGACCGCTGGATAACGAAAAAATGGCATCGAAATGCAAAAAGTGATTTTCTCGGTCTGAAACGCACGATTTCAATTTCCAAACAATTCCAATGTAGAAATCGCTGCCACCATATGGAATTCGTAAACCTAAGTAAGATAATAACAGCGCACACAAAACGAATCTTCTGCGACCGCTGGATAACGAAAAAATGGCATCGAAATGCAAAAAGTGATTTTCTCGGTCTGAAACGCACGATTTCAATTTCCAAACAATTCCAATGTAGAAATCGCTGCCACCATATGGAATTCGTAAACCTAAGTAAGATAATAACAGCGCACACAAAACGAATCTTCTGCGACCGCTGGATAACGAAAAAATGGCATCGAAATGCAAAAAGTGATTTTCTCGGTCTGAAACGCACGATTTCAATTTCCAAACAATTCCAATGTAGAAATCGCTGCCACCATATGGAATTCGTAAACCTAAGTAAGATAATAACAGCGCACACAAAACGAATCTTCTGCGACCGCTGGATAACGAAAAAATGGTATCGAAATGCAAAAAGTGATTTTCTCGGTTTGAAACGCACGATTTCAATTTCCAAACAATTCCAATGTAGAAATCGCTGCCACCATATGGAATTCGTAAACCTAAGTAAGATAATAACAGCGCACACAAAACGAATCTTCTGCGACCGCTAGATAACGAAAAAATGGCATCGAAATGCAAAAAGTGATTTTCTCGGTATTAAACGCACGATTTCAATTTCCAAACAATTCCAATGTAGAAATCGCTGCCACCATATGGAATTCGTAAACCTAAGTATGATAATAACAGCGCACACAAAACGAATCTTCTGCGACCGCTGGATAACGAAAAAATGGCATCGAAATGCAAAAAGTGATTTTCTCGGTATGAAACGCACGATTTCAATTTCCAAACAATTCCAATGTAGAAATCGCTGCCACCATATGGAATTCGTAAACCTAAGTATGATAATAACAGCGCACACAAAACGAATCTTCTGCGACCGCTGGATAACGAAAAAATGGCATCGAAATGCAAAAAGTGATTTTCTCGGTCTGAAACTCACGATTTCAATATCCAACCAATTCCAATGTAGAAATCGCTGCCACCATATGGGATTCGTAAACCTAAGTAAGATAATAACAGCGCACACAAAACGAATCTTCTGCGACCGCTGGATAACGAAAAAATGGCATCGAAATGCAAAAAGTGATTTTCTCGGTCTGAAACGCACGATTTCAATTTCCAAACAATTCCAATGTAGAAATCGCTGCCACCGTATGGAATTCGTAAACCTAAGTAAGATAATAACAGCGCACACAAAACGAATCTTCTGCGACCGCTGGATAACGAAAAAATGGCATCGAAATGCAAAAAGTGATTTTCTCGGTCTGAAACGCACGATTTCAATTTCCAAACAATTCCAATGTAGAAATCGCTGCCACCATATGGAATTCGTAAACCTAAGTAAGATAATAACAGCGCACACAAAACGAATCTTCTGCGACCGCTGGATAACGAAAAAATGGCATCGAAATGCAAAAAGTGATTTTCTCGGTCTGAAACGCACGATTTCAATTTCCAAACAATTCCAATGTAGAAATCGCTGCCACCATATGGAATTCGTAAACCTAAGTAAGATAATAACAGCGCACACAAAACGAATCTTCTGCGACCGCTGGATAACGAAAAAATGGCATCGAAATGCAAAAAGTGATTTTCTCGGTCTGAAACGCACGATTTCAATTTCCAAACAATTCCAATGTAGAAATCGCTGCCACCATATGGAATTCGTAAACCTAAGTAAGATAATAACAGCGCACACAAAACGAATCTTCTGCGACCGCTGGATAACGAAAAAATGGCATCGAAATGCAAAAAGTGATTTTCTCGGTCTGAAACGCACGATTTCAATTTCCAAACAATTCCAATGTAGAAATCGCTGCCACCATATGGAATTCGTAAACCTAAGTAAGATAATAACAGCGCACACAAAACGAATCTTCTGCGACCGCTGGATAACGAAAAAATGGCATCGAAATGCAAAAAGTGATTTTCTCGGTCTGAAACGCACGATTTCAATTTCCAAACAATTCCAATGTAGAAATCGCTGCCACCATATGGAATTCGTAAACCTAAGTAAGATAATAACAGCGCACACAAAACGAATCCTCTGCGACCGCTGGATAACGAAGAAATGGCATCTAAATGCAAAAAGTGATTTTCTCTGTCTGAAACGCACGATTTCAATTTCCAAACAATTCCAATGTAGAAATCGCTGCCACCATATGGAATTCGTAAACCTAAGTAAGATAATAACAGCGCACACAAAACGAATCTTCTGCGACCGCTGGATAACGAAAAAATGGCATCGAAATGCAAAAAGTGATTTTCTCGGTCTGAAACGCACGATTTCAATTTCCAAACAATTCCAATGTAGAAATCGCTGCCACCATATGCAATTCGTAAACCTAAGTAAGATAATAACAGCGCACACAAAACGAATCTTCTGCGACCGCTGGATAACGAAAAAATGGCATCGAAATGCAAAAAGTGATTTTCTCGGTCTGAAACGCACGATTTCAATTTCCAAACAATTCCAATGTAGAAGTCGCTGCCACCGTATGGAATTCGTAAACCTAAGTAAGATAATAACAGCGCACACAAAACGAATCTTCTGCGACCGCTGGATAACGAAAAAATGGCATCGAAATGCAAAAAGTGATTTTCTCGGTCTGAAACGCACGATTTCAATTTCCAAACAATTCCAATGTAGAAATCGCTGCCGTCATATGGAATTCGTAAACCTAAGTAAGATAATAACAGCGCACACAAAACGAATCTTCTGCGACCGCTGGATAACGAAAAAATGGCATCGAAATGCAAAAAGTGATTTTCTCGGTCTGAAACGCACGATTTCAATTTCCAAACAATTCCAATGTAGAAATCGCTGCCACCATATGGAATTCGTAAACCTAAGTAAGATAATAACAGCGCACACAAAACGAATCTTCTGCGACCGCTGGATAACGAAAAAATGGCATCGAAATGCAAAAAGTGATTTCCTCGGTCTGAAACGCACGATTTCAATTTCCAAACAATTCTAATGTAGAAATCGCTGCCACCATATGGAATTCGTAAACCTAAGTAAGACAATAACAGCGCACACAAAACGAATCTTCTGCGACCGCTGGATAACAAAAAAATGGCATCGAAATGCAAAAAGTGGTTTTCTCGGTCTGAAACGCACGATTTCAATTTCCAAACAATTCCAATATAGAAATCGCTGCCACCATATGGAATTCGTAAACCTAAGTAAGATAATAACAGCGCACACAAAACAAATCTTCTGCGACCGCTGGATAACGAAAAAATGGCATCGAAATGCAAAAAGTGATTTTCTCTGTCTGAAACGCACGATTTCAATTTCCAAACAATTCCAATGTAGAAATCGCTGCCACCATATGGAATTCGTAAACCTAAGTAAGATAATAACAGCGCACACAAAACGAATCTTCTGCGACCGCTGGATAACGAAAAAATAGCAACGAAATGCAAAAAGTGATTTTCTCGCTCTGAAACGCACGATTTCAATTTCCAAACAATTCCAATGTAGAAATCGCTGCCACCGTATGGAATTCGTAAACCTAAGTAAGATAATAACAGCACACACAAAACGAATCTTCTGCGACCGCTGGATAACGAAAAAATGGCATCGAAATGCAAAAAGTGATTTTCTCGGTCTGAAACGCACGATTTCAATTTCCAAACAATTCCAATGTAGAAATCGCTGCCACCATATGGAATTCGTAAACCTAAGTAAGATAATAACAGCGCGCACAAAACGAATCTTCTGCGACCGCTGGATAACGAAAAAATGGCATCGAAATGCAAAAAGTGATTTCCTCGGTCTGAAACGCACGATTTCAATTTCCAAACAATTCCAATGTAGAAATCGCTGCCACCATATGGAATTCGTAAACCTAAGTAAGATAATAACAGCGCACACAAAACGAATCTTCTGCGACCGCTGGATAACGAAAAAATGGCATCGAAATGCAAAAAGTGATTTTCTCGGTCTGAAACGCACGATTTCAATTTCCAAACAATTCCAATGTAGAAATCGCTGCCACCATATGGAATTCGTAAACCTAAGTAAGATAATAACAGCGCACACAAAACGAATCTTCTGCGACCGCTGGATAACGAAAAAATGGCATCGAAATGCAAAAAGTGATTTCCTCGGTCTGAAACGCACGATTTCAATTTCCAAACAATTCTAATGTAGAAATCGCTGCCACCATATGGAATTCGTAAACCTAAGTAAGATAATAACAGCGCGCACAAAACGAATCTTCTGCGACCGCTGGATAACGAAAAAATGGCGTCGAAATGCAAAAAGTGATTTTCTCGGTCTGAAACGCACGATTTCAATTTCCAAACAATTCCAATGTAGAAATCGCTGCCACCATATGGAATTCGTAAACCTAAGTAAGATAATAACAGCGCACACAAAACGAATCTTCTGCGACCGCTGGATAACGAAAAAATGGCATCGAAATGCAAAAAGTGATTTTCTCGGTCTGAAACGCACGATTTCAATTTCCAAACAATTCCAATGTAGAAATCGCTGCCACCATATGGAATTCGTAAACCTAAGTAAGATAATAACAGCGCACACAAAACGAATCTTCTGCGACCGCTGGATAACGAAAAAATGGCATCGAAATGCAAAAAGTGGTTTTCTCGGTCTGAAACGCACGATTTCAATTTCCAAACAATTCCAATGTAGAAATCGCTGCCACCATATGGAATTCGTAAACCTAAGTAAGATAATAACAGCGCGCACAAAACGAATCTTCTGCGACCGCTGGATAACGAAAAAATGGCATCGAAATGCAAAAAGTGATTTCCTCGGTCTGAAACGCACGATTTCAATTTCCAAACAATTCCAATGTAGAAATCGCTGCCACCATATGGAATTCGTAAACCTAAGTAAGATAATAACAGCGCACACAAAACGAATCTTCTGCGACCGCTGGATAACGAAAAAATGGCATCGAAATGCAAAAAGTGATTTTCTCGGTCTGAAACGCACGATTTCAATTTCCAAACAATTCCAATGTAGAAATCGCTGCCACCATATGGAATTCGTAAACCTAAGTAAGATAATAACAGCGCACACAAAACGAATCTTCTGCGACCGCTGGATAACGAAAAAATGGCATCGAAATGCAAAAAGTGATTTTCTCGGTCTGAAACGCACGATTTCAATTTCCAAACAATTCCAATGTAGAAATCGCTGCCACCGTATGGAATTCGTAAACCTAAGTAAGATAATAACAGCGCACACAAAACGAATCTTCTGCGACCGCTGGATAACGAAAAAATGGCATCGAAATGCAAAAAGTGATTTTCTCGGTCTGAAACGCACGATTTCAATTTCCAAACAATTCCAATGTAGAAATCGCTGCCACCATATGGAATTCGTAAACCTAAGTAAGATAATAACAGCGCACACAAAACGAATCTTCTGCGACCGCTGGATAACGAAAAAATGGCATCGAAATGCAAAAAGTGATTTTCTCGGTCTGAAACGCACGATTTCAATTTCCAAACAATTCCAATGTAGAAATCGCTGCCACCATATGGAGTTCGTAAACCTAAGTAAGATAATAACAGCGCACACAAAACGAATCTTCTGCGACCGCTGGATAACGAAAAAATGGCATCGAAATGCAAAAAGTGATTTTCTCGGTCTGAAACGCACGATTTCAATTTCCAAACAATTCCAATGTAGAAATCGCTGCCACCATATGGAATTCGTAAACCTAAGTAAGATAATAACAGCGCACACAAAACGAATCTTCTGCGACCGCTGGATAACGAAAAAATGGCATCGAAATGCAAAAAGTGATTTTCTCGGTCTGAAACGCACGATTTCAATTTCCAAACAATTCCAATGTAGAAATCGCTGCCACCATATGGAATTCGTAAACCTAAGTAAGATAATAACAGCGCACACAAAACGAATCCTCTGCGACAGCTGGATAACGAAGAAATGGCATCGAAATGCAAAAAGTGATTTTCTCTGTCTGAAACGCACGATTTCAATTTCCAAACAATTCCAATGTAGAAATCGCTGCCACCATATGGAATTCGTAAACCTAAGTAAGATAATAACAGCGCACACAAAACGAATCTTCTGCGACCGCTGGATAACGAAAAAATGGCATCGAAATGCAAAAAGTGATTTTCTCGGTCTGAAACGCACGATTTCAATTTCCAAACAATTCCAATGTAGAAATCGCTGCCACCATATGGAATTCGTAAACCTAAGTAAGATAATAACAGCGCACACAAAACGAATCTTCTGCGACCGCTGGATAACGAAAAAATGGCATCGAAATGCAAAAAGTGATTTTCTCGGTCTGAAACGCACGATTTCAATTTCCAAACAATTCCAATGTAGAAATCGCTGCCGTCATATGGAATTCGTAAACCTAAGTAAGATAATAACAGCGCACACAAAACGAATCTTCTGCGACCGCTGGATAACGAAAAAATGGCATCGAAATGCAAAAAGTGATTTTCTCGGTCTGAAACGCACGATTTCAATTTCCAAACAATTCCAATGTAGAAATCGCTGCCACCATATGGAATTCGTAAACCTAAGTAAGATAATAACAGCGCACACAAAACGAATCTTCTGCGACCGCTGGATAACGAAAAAATGGCATCGAAATGCAAAAAGTGATTTCCTCGGTCTGAAACGCACGATTTCAATTTCCAAACAATTCTAATGTAGAAATCGCTGCCACCATATGGAATTCGTAAACCTAAGTAAGATAATAACAGCGCGCACAAAACGAATCTTCTGCGACCGCTGGATAACGAAAAAATGGCGTCGAAATGCAAAAAGTGATTTTCTCGGTCTGAAACGCACGATTTCAATTTCCAAACAATTCCAATGTAGAAATCGCTGCCACCATATGGAATTCGTAAACCTAAGTAAGATAATAACAGCGCACACAAAACGAATCTTCTGCGACCGCTGGATAACGAAAAAATGGCATCGAAATGCAAAAAGTGATTTTCTCGGTCTGAAACGCACGATTTCAATTTCCAAACAATTCCAATGTAGAAATCGCTGCCACCATATGGAATTCGTAAACCTAAGTAAGATAATAACAGCGCACACAAAACGAATCTTCTGCGACCGCTGGATAACGAAAAAATGGCATCGAAATGCAAAAAGTGGTTTTCTCGGTCTGAAACGCACGATTTCAATTTCCAAACAATTCCAATGTAGAAATCGCTGCCACCATATGGAATTCGTAAACCTAAGTAAGATAATAACAGCGCGCACAAAACGAATCTTCTGCGACCGCTGGATAACGAAAAAATGGCATCGAAATGCAAAAAGTGATTTCCTCGGTCTGAAACGCACGATTTCAATTTCCAAACAATTCCAATGTAGAAATCGCTGCCACCATATGGAATTCGTAAACCTAAGTAAGATAATAACAGCGCACACAAAACGAATCTTCTGCGACCGCTGGATAACGAAAAAATGGCATCGAAATGCAAAAAGTGATTTTCTCGGTCTGAAACGCACGATTTCAATTTCCAAACAATTCCAATGTAGAAATCGCTGCCACCATATGGAATTCGTAAACCTAAGTAAGATAATAACAGCGCACACAAAACGAATCTTCTGCGACCGCTGGATAACGAAAAAATGGCATCGAAATGCAAAAAGTGATTTTCTCGGTCTGAAACGCACGATTTCAATTTCCAAACAATTCCAATGTAGAAATCGCTGCCACCGTATGGAATTCGTAAACCTAAGTAAGATAATAACAGCGCACACAAAACGAATCTTCTGCGACCGCTGGATAACGAAAAAATGGCATCGAAATGCAAAAAGTGATTTTCTCGGTCTGAAACGCACGATTTCAATTTCCAAACAATTCCAATGTAGAAATCGCTGCCACCATATGGAATTCGTAAACCTAAGTAAGATAATAACAGCGCACACAAAACGAATCTTCTGCGACCGCTGGATAACGAAAAAATGGCATCGAAATGCAAAAAGTGATTTCTTCGGTCTGAAACGCACGATTTCAATTTCCAAAGAATTCTAATGTAGAAATCGCTGCCACCATATGGAATTCGTAAACCTAAGTAAGACAATAACAGCGCACACAAAACGAATCTTCTGCGACCGCTGGATAACAAAAAAATGGCATCGAAATGCAAAAAGTGGTTTTCTCGGTCTGAAACGCACGATTTCAATTTCCAAACAATTCCAATATAGAAATCGCTGCCACCATATGGAATTCGTAAACCTAAGTAAGATAATAACAGCGCACACAAAACAAATCTTCTGCGACCGCTGGATAACGAAAAAATGGCATCGAAATGCAAAAAGTGATTTTCTCTGTCTGAAACGCACGATTTCAATTTCCAAACAATTCCAATGTAGAAATCGCTGCCACCATATGGAATTCGTAAACCTAAGTAAGATAATAACAGCGCACACAAAACGAATCTTCTGCGACCGCTGGATAACGAAAAAATAGCAACGAAATGCAAAAAGTGATTTTCTCGCTCTGAAACGCACGATTTCAATTTCCAAACAATTCCAATGTAGAAATCGCTGCCACCGTATGGAATTCGTAAACCTAAGTAAGATAATAACAGCACACACAAAACGAATCTTCTGCGACCGCTGGATAACGAGAAAATGGCATCGAAATGCAAAAAGTGATTTTCTCGGTCTGAAACGCACGATTTCAATTTCCAAACAATTCCAATGTAGAAATCGCTGCCACCATATGGAATTCGTAAACCTAAGTAAGATAATAACAGCGCGCACAAAACGAATCTTCTGCGACCGCTGGATAACGAAAAAATGGCATCGAAATGCAAAAAGTGATTTCCTCGGTCTGAAACGCACGATTTCAATTTCCAAACAATTCCAATGTAGAAATCGCTGCCACCATATGGAATTCGTAAACCTAAGTAAGATAATAACAGCGCACACAAAACGAATCTTCTGCGACCGCTGGATAACGAAAAAATGGCATCGAAATGCAAAAAGTGATTTTCTCGGTCTGAAACGCACGATTTCAATTTCCAAACAATTCCAATGTAGAAATCGCTGCCACCATATGGAATTCGTAAACCTAAGTAAGATAATAACAGCGCACACAAAACGAATCTTCTGCGACCGCTGGATAACGAAAAAATGGCATCGAAATGCAAAAAGTGATTTCCTCGGTCTGAAACGCACGATTTCAATTTCCAAACAATTCTAATGTAGAAATCGCTGCCACCATATGGAATTCGTAAACCTAAGTAAGATAATAACAGCGCGCACAAAACGAATCTTCTGCGACCCCTGGATAACGAAAAAATGGCGTCGAAATGCAAAAAGTGATTTTCTCGGTCTGAAACGCACGATTTCAATTTCCAAACAATTCCAATGTAGAAATCGCTGCCACCATATGGAATTCGTAAACCTAAGTAAGATAATAACAGCGCACACAAAACGAATCTTCTGCGACCGCTGGATAACGAAAAAATGGCATCGAAATGCAAAAAGTGATTTTCTCGGTCTGAAACGCACGATTTCAATTTCCAAACAATTCCAATGTAGAAATCGCTGCCACCATATGGAATTCGTAAACCTAAGTAAGATAATAACAGCGCACACAAAACGAATCTTCTGCGACCGCTGGATAACGAAAAAATGGCATCGAAATGCAAAAAGTGGTTTTCTCGGTCTGAAACGCACGATTTCAATTTCCAAACAATTCCAATGTAGAAATCGCTGCCACCATATGGAATTCGTAAACCTAAGTAAGATAATAACAGCGCGCACAAAACGAATCTTCTGCGACCGCTGGATAACGAAAAAATGGCATCGAAATGCAAAAAGTGATTTCCTCGGTCTGAAACGCACGATTTCAATTTCCAAACAATTCCAATGTAGAAATCGCTGCCACCATATGGAATTCGTAAACCTAAGTAAGATAATAACAGCGCACACAAAACGAATCTTCTGCGACCGCTGGATAACGAAAAAATGGCATCGAAATGCAAAAAGTGATTTTCTCGGTCTGAAACGCACGATTTCAATTTCCAAACAATTCCAATGTAGAAATCGCTGCCACCATATGGAATTCGTAAACCTAAGTAAGATAATAACAGCGCACACAAAACGAATCTTCTGCGACCGCTGGATAACGAAAAAATGGCATCGAAATGCAAAAAGTGATTTTCTCGGTCTGAAACGCACGATTTCAATTTCCAAACAATTCCAATGTAGAAATCGCTGCCACCGTATGGAATTCGTAAACCTAAGTAAGATAATAACAGCGCACACAAAACGAATCTTCTGCGACCGCTGGATAACGAAAAAATGGCATCGAAATGCAAAAAGTGATTTTCTCGGTCTGAAACGCACGATTTCAATTTCCAAACAATTCCAATGTAGAAATCGCTGCCACCATATGGAATTCGTAAACCTAAGTAAGATAATAACAGCGCACACAAAACGAATCTTCTGCGACCGCTGGATAACGAAAAAATGGCATCGAAATGCAAAAAGTGATTTTCTCGGTCTGAAACGCACGATTTCAATTTCCAAACAATTCCAATGTAGAAATCGCTGCCACCATATGGAGTTCGTAAACCTAAGTAAGATAATAACAGCGCACACAAAACGAATCTTCTGCGACCGCTGGATAACGAAAAAATGGCATCGAAATGCAAAAAGTGATTTTCTCGGTCTGAAACGCACGATTTCAATTTCCAAACAATTCCAATGTAGAAATCGCTGCCACCATATGGAATTCGTAAACCTAAGTAAGATAATAACAGCGCACACAAAACGAATCTTCTGCGACCGCTGGATAACGAAAAATGGCATCGAAATGCAAAAAGTGATTTTCTCGGTCTGAAACGCACGATTTCAATTTCCAAACAATTCCAATGTAGAAATCGCTGCCACCATATGGAATTCGTAAACCTAAGTAAGATAATAACAGCGCACACAAAACGAATCCTCTGCGACAGCTGGATAACGAAGAAATGGCATCGAAATGCAAAAAGTGATTTTCTCTGTCTGAAACGCACGATTTCAATTTCCAAACAATTCCAATGTAGAAATCGCTGCCACCATATGGAATTCGTAAACCTAAGTAAGATAATAACAGCGCACACAAAACGAATCTTCTGCGACCGCTGGATAACGAAAAAATGGCATCGAAATGCAAAAAGTGATTTTCTCGGTCTGAAACGCACGATTTCAATTTCCAAACAATTCCAATGTAGAAATCGCTGCCACCATATGGAATTCGTAAACCTAAGTAAGATAATAACAGCGCACACAAAACGAATCTTCTGCGACCGCTGGATAACGAAAAAATGGCATCGAAATGCAAAAAGTGATTTTCTCGGTCTGAAACGCACGATTTCAATTTCCAAACAATTCCAATGTAGAAGTCGCTGCCACCGTATGGAATTCGTAAACCTAAGTAAGATAATAACAGCGCACACAAAACGAATCTTCTGCGACCGCTGGATAACGAAAAAATGGCATCGAAATGCAAAAA
Source organism: Cetonia aurata (assembly GCA_949128085.1). Classification (NCBI taxonomy): domain Eukaryota; kingdom Metazoa; phylum Arthropoda; class Insecta; order Coleoptera; family Scarabaeidae; genus Cetonia; species Cetonia aurata. The sequence continues at coordinate 39,397 of OX421887.1, forward strand.
GTGATTTTCTCGGTCTGAAACGCACGATTTCAATTTCCAAACAATTCCAATGTAGAAATCGCTGCCACCATATGGAATTCGTAAACCTAAGTAAGATAATAACAGCGCACACAAAACGAATCTTCTGCGACCGCTGGATAACGAAAAAATGGCATCGAAATGCAAAAAGTGATTTTCTCGGTCTGAAACGCACGATTTCAATTTCCAAACAATTCCAATGTAGAAATCGCTGCCGTCATATGGAATTCGTAAACCTAAGTAAGATAATAACAGCGCACACAAAACGAATCTTCTGCGACCGCTGGACAACGAAAAAATGGCATCGAAATGCAAAAAGTGATTTTCTCGGTCTGAAACGCACGATTTCAATTTCCAAACAATTCCAATGTAGAAATCGCTGCCACCATATGGAATTCGTAAACCTAAGTAAGATAATAACAGCGCACACAAAACGAATCTTCTGCGACCGCTGGATAACGAAAAAATGGCATCGAAATGCAAAAAGTGATTTCCTGGGTCTGAAACGCACGATTTCAATTTCCAAACAATTCTAATGTAGAAATCGCTGCCACCATATGGAATTCGTAAACCTAAGTAAGATAATAACAGCGCGCACAAAACGAATCTTCTGCGACCGCTGGATAACGAAAAAATGGCATCGAAATGCAAAAAGTGATTTTCTCGGTCTGAAACGCACGATTTCAATTTCCAAACAATTCCAATGTAGAAATCGCTGCCACCATATGGAATTCGTAAACCTAAGTAAGATAATAACAGCGCACACAAAACGAATCTTCTGCGACCGCCGGATAACGAAAAAATGGCATCGAAATGCAAAAAGTGATTTTCTCGGTCTGAAACGCACGATTTCAATTTCCAAACAATTCCAATGTAGAAATCGCTGCCACCATATGGAATTCGTAAACCTAAGTAAGATAATAACAGCGCACACAAAACGAATCTTCTGCGACCGCTGGATAACGAAAAAATGGCATCGAAATGCAAAAAGTGATTTCTCGGTCTGAAACGCACGATTTCAATTTCCAAAGAATTCCAATGTAGAAATCGCTGCCACCATATGGAATTCGTAAACCTAAGTAAGATAATAACAGCGCACACAAAACGAATCTTCTGCGACCGCTGGATAACGAAAAAATGGCATCGAAATGCAAAAAGTGATTTTCTCGGTCTGAAACGCACGATTTCAATTTCCAAACAATTCCAATGTAGAAATCGCTGCCACCATATGGAATTCGTAAACCTAAGTAAGATAATAACAGCGCACACAAAACGAATCTTCTGCGACCGCTGGATAACGAAAAAATGGCATCGAAATGCAAAAAGTGATTTTCTCGGTCTGAAACGCACGATTTCAATTTCCAAACAATTCCAATGTAGAAATCGCTGCCACCATATGGAATTCGTAAACCTAAGTAAGATAATAACAGCGCACACAAAACGAATCTTCTGCGACCGCTGGATAACGAAAAAATGGCATCGAAATGCAAAAAATGATTTTCTCGGTCTGAAACGCACGATTTCAATTTCCAAACAATTCCAATGTAGAAATCGCTGCCACCATATGGAATTCGTAAACCTAAGTAAGATAATAACAGCGCACACAAAACGAATCTTCTGCGACCGCTGGATAACGAAAAAATGGCATCGAAATGCAAAAAGTGATTTTCTCGGTCTGAAACGCACGATTTCAATTTACAAACAATTCCAATGTAGAAATCGCTGCCACCATATGGAGTTCGTAAACCTAAGTAAGATAATAACAGCGCACACAAAACGAATCTTCTGCGACCGCTGGATAACGAAAAAATGGCATCGAAATGCAAAAAGTGATTTTCTCGGTCTGAAACGCACGATTTCAATTTCCAAACAATTCCAATGTAGAAATCGCTGCCACCATATGGAATTCGTAAACCTAAGTAAGATAATAACAGCGCACACAAAACGAATCCTCTGCGACCGCTGGATAACGAAGAAATGGCATTGAAATGCAAAAAGTGATTTTCTCTGTCTGAAACGCACGATTTCAATTTCCAAACAATTCCAATGTAGAAATCGCTGCCACCATATGGAATTCGTAAACCTAAGTAAGATAATAACAGCGCACACAAAACGAATCTTCTGCGACCGCTGGATAACGAAAAAATGGCATCGAAATGCAAAAAGTGATTTTCTCGGTCTGAAACGCACGATTTCAATTTCCAAACAATTCCAATGTAGAAATCGCTGCCACCATATGCAATTCGTAAACCTAAGTAAGATAATAACAGCGCACACAAAACGAATCTTCTGCGACCGCTGGATAACGAAAAAATGGCATCGAAATGCAAAAAGTGATTTTCTCGGTCTGAAACGCACGATTTCAATTTCCAAACAATTCCAATGTAGAAGTCGCTGCCACCGTATGGAATTCGTAAACCTAAGTAAGATAATAACAGCGCACACAAAACGAATCTTCTGCGACCGCTGGATAACGAAAAAATGGCATCGAAATGCAAAAAGTGATTTTCTCGGTCTGAAACGCACGATTTCAATTTCCAAACAATTCCAATGTAGAAGTCGCTGCCACCGTATGGAATTCGTAAACCTAAGTAAGATAATAACAGCGCACACAAAACGAATCTTCTGCGACCGCTGGATAACGAAAAAATGGCATCGAAATGCAAAAAGTGATTTTCTCGGTCTGAAACGCACGATTTCAATTTCCAAACAATTCCAATGTAGAAATCGCTGCCACCATATGGAATTCGTAAACCTAAGTAAGATAATAACAGCGCACACAAAACGAATCTTCTGCGACCGCTGGATAACGAAAAAATGGCATCGAAATGCAAAAAGTGATTTTCTCGGTCTGAAACGCACGATTTCAATTTCCAAACAATTCCAATGTAGAAATCGCTGCCACCATATGGAATTCGTAAACCTAAGTAAGATAATAACAGCGCACACAAAACGAATCCTCTGCGACCGCTGGATAACGAAGAAATGGCATCGAAATGCAAAAAGTGATTTTCTCTGTCTGAAACGCACGATTTCAATTTCCAAACAATTCCAATGTAGAAATCGCTGCCACCATATGGAATTCGTAAACCTAAGTAAGATAATAACAGCGCACACAAAACGAATCTTCTGCGACCGCTGGATAACGAAAAAATGGCATCGAAATGCAAAAAGTGATTTTCTCTGTCTGAAACGCACGATTTCAATTTCCAAACAATTCCAATGTAGAAATCGCTGCCACCATATGGAATTCGTAAACCTAAGTAAGATAATAACAGCGCACACAAAACGAATCTTCTGCGACCGCTGGATAACGAAAAAATGGCATCGAAATGCAAAAAGTGATTTTCTCGGTCTGAAACGCATGATTTCAATTTACAAACAATTCCAATGTAGAAATCGCTGCCACCATATGGAATTCGTAAACCTAAGTAAGAGATAATAACAGCGCACACAAAACGAATCTTCTGCGACCGCTGGATAACGAAAAAATGGCATCGAAATGCAAAAAGTGATTTTCTCGGTCTGAAACGCACGATTTCAATTTCCAAACAATTCCAATGTAGAAATCGCTGCCACCATATGGAATTCGTAAACCTAAGTAAGATAATAACAGCGCACACAAAACGAATCTTCTGCGACCGCTGGATAACGAAAAAATGGCATCGAAATGCAAAAAGTGATTTCTCGGTCTGAAACGCACGATTTCAATTTCCAAAGAATTCCAATGTAGAAATCGCTGCCACCATATGGAATTCGTAAACCTAAGTAAGATAATAACAGCGCACACAAAACGAATCTTCTGCGACCGCTGGATAACGAAAAAATGGCATCGAAATGCAAAAAGTGATTTTCTCGGTCTGAAACGCACGATTTCAATTTCCAAACAATTCCAATGTAGAAATCGCTGCCACCATATGGAATTCGTAAACCTAAGTAAGATAATAACAGCGCACACAAAACGAATCTTCTACGACCGCTGGATAACGAAAAAATGGCATCGAAATGCAAAAAGTGATTTTCTCGGTCTGAAACGCACGATTTCAATTTCCAAACAATTCCAATGTAGAAATCGCTGCCACCATATGGAATTCGTAAACCTAAGTAAGATAATAACAGCGCACACAAAACGAATCTTCTGCGACCGCTGGATAACGAAAAAATGGCATCGAAATGCAAAAAGTGATTTTCTCTGTCTGAAACGCACGATTTCAATTTCCAAACAATTCCAATGTAGAAATCGCTGCCACCATATGGAATTCGTAAACCTAAGTAAGATAATAACAGCGCACACAAAACGAATCTTCTGCGACCGCTGGATAACGAAAAAATGGCATCGAAATGCAAAAAGTGATTTTCTCGGTCTGAAACGCATGATTTCAATTTACAAACAATTCCAATGTAGAAATCGCTGCCACCATATGGAATTCGTAAACCTAAGTAAGAGATAATAACAGCGCACACAAAACGAATCTTCTGCGACCGCTGGATAACGAAAAAATGGCATCGAAATGCAAAAAGTGATTTTCTCGGTCTGAAACGCACGATTTCAATTTCCAAACAATTCCAATGTAGAAATCGCTGCCACCATATGGAATTCGTAAACCTAAGTAAGATAATAACAGCGCACACAAAACGAATCTTCTGCGACCGCTGGATAACGAAAAAATGGCATCGAAATGCAAAAAGTGATTTCTCGGTCTGAAACGCACGATTTCAATTTCCAAAGAATTCCAATGTAGAAATCGCTGCCACCATATGGAATTCGTAAACCTAAGTAAGATAATAACAGCGCACACAAAACGAATCTTCTGCGACCGCTGGATAACGAAAAAATGGCATCGAAATGCAAAAAGTGATTTTCTCGGTCTGAAACGCACGATTTCAATTTCCAAACAATTCCAATGTAGAAATCGCTGCCACCATATGGAATTCGTAAACCTAAGTAAGATAATAACAGCGCACACAAAACGAATCTTCTGCGACCGCTGGATAACGAAAAAATGGCATCGAAATGCAAAAAGTGATTTTCTCTGTCTGAAACGCACGATTTCAATTTCCAAACAATTCCAATGTAGAAATCGCTGCCACCATATGGAATTCGTAAACCTAAGTAAGATAATAACAGCGCACACAAAACGAATCTTCTGCGACCGCTGGATAACGAAAAAATGGCATCGAAATGCAAAAAGTGATTTTCTCGGTCTGAAACGCATGATTTCAATTTACAAACAATTCCAATGTAGAAATCGCTGCCACCATATGGAATTCGTAAACCTAAGTAAGAGATAATAACAGCGCACACAAAACGAATCTTCTGCGACCGCTGGATAACGAAAAAATGGCATCGAAATGCAAAAAGTGATTTTCTCGGTCTGAAACGCACGATTTCAATTTCCAAACAATTCCAATGTAGAAATCGCTGCCACCATATGGAATTCGTAAACCTAAGTAAGATAATAACAGCGCACACAAAACGAATCTTCTGCGACCGCTGGATAACGAAAAAATGGCATCGAAATGCAAAAAGTGATTTCTCGGTCTGAAACGCACGATTTCAATTTCCAAAGAATTCCAATGTAGAAATCGCTGCCACCATATGGAATTCGTAAACCTAAGTAAGATAATAACAGCGCACACAAAACGAATCTTCTGCGACCGCTGGATAACGAAAAAATGGCATCGAAATGCAAAAAGTGATTTTCTCGGTCTGAAACGCACGATTTCAATTTCCAAACAATTCCAATGTAGAAATCGCTGCCACCATATGGAATTCGTAAACCTAAGTAAGATAATAACAGCGCACACAAAACGAATCTTCTGCGACCGCTGGATAACGAAAAAATGGCATCGAAATGCAAAAAGTGATTTTCTCGGTCTGAAACGCACGATTTCAATTTCCAAACAATTCCAATGTAGAAATCGCTGCCACCATATGGAATTCGTAAACCTAAGTAAGATAATAACAGCGCACACAAAACGAATCTTCTGCGACCGCTGGATAACGAAAAAATGGCATCGAAATGCAAAAAGTGATTTTCTCGGTCTGAAACGCACGATTTCAATTTCCAAACAATTCCAATGTAGAAATCGCTGCCACCATATGGAATTCGTAAACCTAAGTAAGATAATAACAGCGCACACAAAACGAATCTTCTACGACCGCTGGATAACGAAAAAATGGCATCGAAATGCAAAAAGTGATTTTCTCGGTCTGAAACGCACGATTTCAATTTCCAAACAATTCCAATGTAGAAATCGCTGCCACCATATGGAATTCGTAAACCTAAGTAAGATAATAACAGCGCACACAAAACGAATCCTCTGCGACCGCTGGATAACGAAGAAATGGCATCGAAATGCAAAAAGTGATTTTCTCTGTCTGAAACGCACGATTTCAATTTCCAAACAATTCCAATGTAGAAATCGCTGCCACCATATGGAATTCGTAAACCTAAGTAAGATAATAACAGCGCACACAAAACGAATCTTCTGCGACCGCTGGATAACGAAAAAATGGCATCGAAATGCAAAAAGTGATTTTCTCGGTCTGAAACGCACGATTTCAATTTCCAAACAATTCCAATGTAGAAATCGCTGCCACCATATGGAATTCGTAAACCTAAGTAAGATAATAACAGCGCACACAAAACGAATCTTCTGCGACCGCTGGATAACGAAAAAATGGCATCGAAATGCAAAAAGTGATTTTCTCGGTCTGAAACGCACGATTTCAATTTCCAAACAATTCCAATGTAGAAGTCGCTGCCACCGTATGGAATTCGTAAACCTAAGTAAGATAATAACAGCGCACACAAAACGAATCTTCTGCGACCGCTGGATAACGAAAAAATGGCATCGAAATGAAAAAAGTGATTTTCTCGGTCTGAAACGCACGATTTCAATTTCCAAATAATTCCAATGTAGAAATCGCTGCCACCATATGGGATTCGTAAACCTAAGTAAGATAATAACAGCGCACACAAAAGGAATCTTCTGCGACCGCTGGATAACGAAAAAATGGCATCGAAATGCAAAAAGTGATATTCTCGGTCTGAAACGCACGATTTCAATTTCCAAACAATTCCAATGTGGAAATCGCTGCCACCATATGGGATTCGTAAACCTAAGTAAGATAATAACAGCGCACACAAAAGGAATCTTCTGCGACCGCTGGATAACGAAAAAATGGCATCGAAATGCAAAAAGTGATATTCTCGGTCTGAAACGCACGATTTCAATTTCCAAACAATTCCAATGTGGAAATCGCTGCCACCATATGGGATTCGTAAACCTAAGTAAGATAATAACAGCGCACACAAAAGGAATCTTCTGCGACCGCTGGATAACGAAAAAATGGCATCGAAATGCAAAAAGTGATATTCTCGGTCTGAAACGCACGATTTCAATTTCCAAACAATTCCAATGTGGAAATCGCTGCCACCATATGGGATTCGTAAACCTAAGTAAGATAATAACAGCGCACACAAGACGAATCTTCTGCGACCGCTGGATAACGAAAAAATGGCATCGAAATGCAAAAAGTGATTTTCTCGGTCTGAAACGCACGATTTCAATTTCCAAACAATTCCAATGCAGCAATCGCTGCCACCATATGGGATTCGTAAACCTAAGTAAGATAATAACAGCGCACACAAGACGAATCTTCTGCGACCGCTGGATAACGAAAAAATGGCATCGAAATGCAAAAAGTGATTTTCTCGGTCTGAAACGCACGATTTCAATTTCCAAACAATTCCAATGTAGAAATCGCTGCCACGATATGGGATTCGTAAACCTAAGTAAGATAATAACAGCGCACACAAAACGAATCTTCTGCGACCGCTGGATAACGAAAAAATGGCATCGAAATGCAAAAAGTGATTTTCTCGGTCTGAAACGCACGATTTCAATTTCCAAACAATTCCAATGTAGAAATCGCTGCCACGATATGGGATTCGTAAACCTAAGTAAGATAATAACAGCGCACACAAAACGAATCTTCTGCGACCGCTGAATAACGAAAAAATGGCATCGAAATGCAAAAAGTGATTTTCTCGGTCTGAAACGCATGATTTCAAGTTCCAAACAATTCCAATATAGAAATCGCTGCCACCATATGGGATTCGTAAACCTAAGTAAGATAATAACAGCGCACACAAAACGAATCTTCTGCGACCGCTGGATAACGAAAAAATGGCATCGAAATGCAAAAAGTGATTTTCTCGGTCTGAAACGCACGATTTCAATTTCCAAACAATTCCAATGTAGAAATCGCTGCCACCATATGGGATTCGTAAACCTAAGTAAGATAATAACAGCGCACACAAAACGAATCTTCTGCGACCGCTGGATAACGAAAAAATGGCATCGAAATGCAAAAAGTGATTTTCTCGGTCTGAAACGCACGATTTCAATTTCCAAACAATTCCAATGTAGGAATCGCTGCCACGATATGGGATTCGTAAACCTAAGTAAGATAATAGCGGCGCACACAAAAAGAATCTTGTGCGACCACTGGATAACGAAAAAATGGCATCGAAATGCAAGAAGTGATTTTCTCGGTCTGAAACGCACGATTTCAATTTCCAAACAATTCCAATGTAGAAATCGCTGCCACCATATGGCATTCGTAAACCTAAGTAAGATAATAACAGCGCACACAAAACGAATCTTCTGCGACCGCTGGATAACGAAAAAATGGCATCGAAATGCAAAAAGTGATTTTCTCTTTCTGAAACGCACGATTTCAATTTCCAAACAATTCCAATGTAGAAATCGCTGCCACCATATGGAATTCGTAAACCTAAGTAAGATAATAACAGCGCACACAAAACGAATCTTCTGCGACCGCTGGATAACGAAAAAATGGCATCGAAATGCAAAAAGTGATTTTCTCGGTCTGAAACGCACGATTTCAATTTCCAAACAATTCCAATGTGCAAATCGCTGCCACCATATGGGATTCGTAAACCTAAGTAAGATAATAACAGCGCACACAAGACGAATCTTCTGCGACCGCTGGATAACGAAAAAATGGCATCGAAATGCAAAAAGTGATTTTCTCGGTCTGAAACGCACGATTTCAATTTCCAAACAATTCCAATGCAGCAATCGCTGCCACCATATGGGATTCGTAAACCTAAGTAAGATAATAACAGCGCACACAAAACGAATCTTCTGCGACCGCTGATAACGAAAAAATGGCATCGAAATGCAAAAAGTGATTTTCTCGGTCTGAAACGCACGATTTCAATTTCCAAACAATTCCAATGTAGAAATCGCTGCCTCCATATGGGATTCGTAAACCTAAGTAAGGTAATAACAGCGCACACAAAACGAATCTTCTGCGACCGCTGGATAACGAAAAAATGGCATCGAAATGCAAAAAGTGATTTTCTCGGTCTGAAACGCACGATTTCAATTTCCAAACAATTCCAATGTAGAAATCGCTGCCACGATATGGGATTCGTAAACCTAAGTAAGATAATAACAGCGCACACAAAACGAATCTTCTGCGACCGCTGAATAACGAAAAAATGGCATCGAAATGCAAAAAGTGATTTTCTCGGTCTGAAACGCAGGATTTCAATTTCCAAACAATTCCAATGTAGAAATCGCTGCCACCATATGGGATTCGTAAACCTAAGTAAGATAATAACAGCGCACACAAAACGAATCTTCTGCGACCGCTGGATAACGAAAAAATGGCATCGAAATGCAAAAAGTGATTTTCTCGGTCTGAAACGCACGATTTCAATTTCCAAACAATTCCAATGTAGAAATCGCTGCCACCATATGGGATTCGTAAACCTAAGTAAGATAATAACAGCGCACACAAAACGAATCTTCTGCGACCGCTGGATAACGAAAAAATGGCATCGAAATGCAAAAAGTGATTTTATCGGTCTGAAACGCACGATTTCAATTTCCAAACAATTCCAATGTAGAAATCGCTGCCACCATATGGGATTCGTAAACCTAAGTAAGATAATAACAGCGCACACAAAACGAATCTTCTGCGACCGCTGGATAACGAAAAAATGGCATCGAAATGCAAAAAGTGATTTTCTCGGTCTGAAACGCACGATTTCAATTTCCAAACAATTCCAATGTAGAAATCGCTGCCACCATATGGGATTCGTAAACCTAAGTAAGATAATAACAGCGCACACAAAACGAATCTTCTGCGACCGCTGGATAACGAAAAAATGGCATCGAAATGCAAAAAGTGATTTTCTCGGTCTGAAACGCACGATTTCAATTTCCAAACAATTCCAATGTAGGAATCGCTGCCACGATATGGGATTCGTAAACCTAAGTAAGATAATAACAGCGCACACAAAACGAATCTTCTGCGACCGCTGGATAACGAAAAAATGGCATCGAAATGCAAAAAGTGATTTTCTCGGTCTGAAACGCACGATTTCAATTTCCAAACAATTCCAATGTAGAAATCGCTGCCACCATATGGGATTCGTAAACCTAAGTAAGATAATAACAGCGCACACAAAACGAATCTTCTGCGACCGCTGGATAACGAAAAAATGGCATCGAAATGCAAAAAGTGATTTTCTCGGTCTGAAACGCACGATTTCAATTTCCAAACAATTCCAATGTAGGAATCGCTGCCACGATATGGGATTCGTAAACCTAAGTAAGATAATAGCGGCGCACACAAAAAGAATCTTGTGCGACCACTGGATAACGAAAAAATGGCATCGAAATGCAAGAAGTGATTTTCTCGGTCTGAAACGCACGATTTCAATTTCCAAACAATTCCAATGTAGAAATCGCTGCCACCATATGGCATTCGTAAACCAAAGTAAGATAATAACAGCGCACACAAAACGAATCTTCTGCGACCGCTGGATAACGAAAAAATGGCATCGAAATGCAAAAAGTGATTTTCTCTTTCTGAAACGCACGATTTCAATTTCCAAACAATTCCAATGTAGAAATCGCTGCCACCATATGGAATTCGTAAACCTAAGTAAGATAATAACAGCGCACACAAAACGAATCTTCTGCGACCGCTGAATAACGAAAAAATGGCATCGAAATGCAAAAAGTGATTTTCTCGGTCTGAAACGCACGATTTCAATTTCCAAACAATTCCAATGTAGAAATCGCTGCCACGATATGGGATTCGTAAACCTAAGTAAGATAATAACAGCGCACACAAAACGAATCTTCTGCGACCGCTGAATAACGAAAAAATGGCATCGAAATGCAAAAAGTGATTTTCTCGGTCTGAAACGCACGATTTCAATTTCCAAACAATTCCAATGTAGAAATCGCTGCCACGATATGGGATTCGTAAACCTAAGTAAGATAATAACAGCGCACACAAAACGAATCTTCTGCGACCGCTGGATAACGAAAAAATGGCATCGAAATGCAAAAAGTGATTTTCTCGGTCTGAAACGCACGATTTCAATTTCCAAACAATTCCAATGTAGAAATCGCTGCCACGATATGGGATTCGTAAACCAAAGTAAGATAATAACAGCGCACACAAAACGAATCTTCTGCGACCGCTGAATAACGAAAAAATGGCATCGAAATGCAAAAAGTGATTTTCTCGGTCTGAAACGCATGATTTCAAGTTCCAAACAATTCCAATGTAGAAATCGCTGCCACCATATGGGATTCGTAAACCTAAGTAAGATAATAACAGCGCACACAAAACGAATCTTCTGCGACCGCTGGATAACGAAAAAATGGCATCGAAATGCAAAAAGTGATTTTCTCGGTCTGAAACGCACGATTTCAATTTCCAAACAATTCCAATGTAGAAATCGCTGCCACCATATGGGATTCGTAAACCTAAGTAAGATAATAACAGCGCACACAAAACGAATCTTCTGCGACCGCTGGATAACGAAAAAATGGCATCGAAATGCAAAAAGTGATTTTCTCGGTCTGAAACGCACGATTTCAATTTCCAAACAATTCCAATGTAGGAATCGCTGCCACGATATGGGATTCGTAAACCTAAGTAAGATAATAGCGGCGCACACAAAAAGAATCTTGTGCGACCACTGGATAACGAACAAATGGCATCGAAATGCAAGAAGTGATTTTCTCGGTCTGAAAAGCACGATTTCAATTTCCAAACAATTCCAATGTAGAAATCGCTGCCACCATATGGCATTCGTAAACCTAAGTAAGATAATAACAGCGCACACAAAACGAATCTTCTGCGACCGCTGGATAACGAAAAAATGGCATCGAAATGCAAAAAGTGATTTTCTCTTTCTGAAACGCACGATTTCAATTTCCAAACAATTCCAATGTAGAAATCGCTGCCACCATATGGAATTCGTAAACCTAAGTAAGATAATAACAGCGCACACAAAACGAATCTTCTGCGACCGCTGGATAACGAAAAAATGGCATCGAAATGCAAAAAGTGATTTTCTCGGTCTGAAACGCACGATTTCAATTTCCAAACAATTCCAATGTGCAAATCGCTGCCACCATATGGGATTCGTAAACCTAAGTAAGATAATAACAGCGCACACAAAACGAATCTTCTGCGACCGCTGATAACGAAAAAATGGCATCGAAATGCAAAAAGTGATTTTCTCGGTCTGAAACGCACGATTTCAATTTCCAAACAATTCCAATGTAGAAATCGCTGCCTCCATATGGGATTCGTAAACCTAAGTAAGGTAATAACAGCGCACACAAAACGAATCTTCTGCGACCGCTGGATAACGAAAAAATGGCATCGAAATGCAAAAAGTGATTTTATCGGTCTGAAACGCACGATTTCAATTTCCAAACAATTCCAATGTAGAAATCGCTGCCACGATATGGGATTCGTAAACCTAAGTAAGATAATAACAGCGCACACAAAACGAATCTTCTGCGACCGCTGAATAACGAAAAAATGGCATCGAAATGCAAAAAGTGATTTTCTCGGTCTGAAACGCATGATTTCAATATCCAAACAATTCCAATGTAGAAATCGCTGCCACCATATGGGATTCGTAAACCTAAGTAAGATAATAACAGCGCACACAAAACGAATCTTCTGCGACCGCTGGATAACGAAAAAATGGCATCGAAATGCAAAAAGTGATTTTCTCGGTCTGAAACGCACGATTTCAATTTCCAAACAATTCCAATGTAGAAATCGCTGCCACCATATGGGATTCGTAAACCTAAGTAAGATAATAACAGCGCACACAAAACGAATCTTCTGCGACCGCTGGATAACGAAAAAATGGCATCGAAATGCAAAAAGTGATTTTCTCGGTCTGAAACGCACGATTTCAATTTCCAAACAATTCCAATGTAGAAATCGCTGCCACCATATGGGATTCGTAAACCTAAGTAAGATAATAACAGCGCACACAAAACGAATCTTCTGCGACCGCTGGATAACGAAAAAATGGCATCGAAATGCAAAAAGTGATTTTCTCGGTCTGAAACGCACGATTTCAATTTCCAAACAATTCCAATGTAGAAATCGCTGCCACCATATGGGATTCGTAAACCTAAGTAAGATAATAACAGCGCACACAAAACGAATCTTCTGCGACCGCTGGATAACGAAAAAATGGCATCGAAATGCAAAAAGTGATTTTCTCGGTCTGAAACGCACGATTTCAATTTCCAAACAATTCCAATGTAGGAATCGCTGCCACGATATGGGATTCGTAAACCTAAGTAAGATAATAGCGGCGCACACAAAAAGAATCTTGTGCGACCACTGGATAAAGAAAAAATAGCATCGAAATCCCAAAAAGTGTTTTTCTCGGTCTGAAACGCAGGATTTCAAATTACAAACAATTCTAATGTAGGAATCGCTGCCACCATATGGGATTCGTAAACCTAAGTAAGATAATAGCGGCGCACACAAAAAGAATCTTGTGCGACCACTGGATAAAGAAAAAATAGCATCGAAATCCCAAAAAGTGTTTTTCTCGGTCTGAAACGCACGATTTCAAATTACAAACAATTCTAATGTAGGAATCGCTGCCACCATATGGGATTCGTAAACCTAAGTAAGATAATAGCGGCGCACACAAAAGGAATCTTGTGCGATCACTGGATAAAGAAGAAATAGCATCGAAATCCCAAAAAGTGTTTTTCTCGGTCTGAAACGCACGATTTCAAATTACAAACAATTCTAATGTAGGAATCGCTGCCACCATATGGGATTCGTAAACCTAAGTAAGATAATAACAGCGCACACAAAACGAATCTTCTGCGACCGCTGGATAACGAAAAAATGGCATCGAAATGCAAAAAGTGATTTTCTCGGTCTGAAACGCACGATTTCAATTTCCAAACAATTCCAATGTAGAAATCGCTGCCACCATATGGGATTTGTAAACCTAAGTAAGATAATACCAGCGCACACAAAACGAATCTTCTGCGACCGCTGGATAACGAAAAAATGGCATCGAAATGAAAAAAGTGATTTTCTCGGTCTGAAACGCACGATTTCAATTTCCAAACAATTCCAATGTAGAAATCGCTGCCACCATATGGGATTCGTAAACCTAAGTAAGATAATAACAGCGCACACAAAACGAATCTTCTGCGACCGCTGGATAACGAAAAAATGGCATCGAAATCCCAAAAAGTGTTTTTCTCGGTCTGAAACGCAGGATTTCAAATTACAAACAATTCCAATGTAGGAATCGCTGCCACCATATGGGATTCGTAAACCTAAGTAAGATAATAGCGGCGCACACAAAAAGAATCTTGTGCGACCACTGGATAAAGAAAAAATAGCATCGAAATCCCAAAAAGTGTTTTTCTCGGTCTGAAACGCACGATTTCAAATTACAAACAATTCCAATGTAGGAATCGCTGCCACCATATGGGATTCGTAAACCTAAGTAAGATAATAGCGGCGCACACAAAAAGAATCTTGTGCGACCACTGGATAAAGAAAAAATAGCATCGAAATCCCAAAAAGTGTTTTTCTCGGTCTGAAACGCACGATTTCAAATTACAAACAATTCCAATGTAGGGATCGCTGCCACCATATGGGATTCGTAAACCTAAGTAAGATAATAGCGGCGCACACAAAAAGAATCTTGTGCGACCACTGGATAAAGAAAAAATAGCATCGAAATCCCAAAAAGTGTTTTTCTCGGTCTGAAACGCACGATTTCAAATGACAAACAATTCCAATGTAGGAATCGCTGCCACCATATGGGATTCATAAACCTAAGTAAGATAATAGCGGCGCACACAAAAAGAATCTTGTGCGACCACTGGATAAAGAAAAAATAGCATCGAAATCCCAAAAAGTGTTTTTCTCGGTCTGAAACGCACGATTTCAAATTACAAACAATTCCAATGTAATAATCGCTGCCACCATATGGGACTCGTAAACCTAAGTAAGATAATAGCGGCGCACACAAAAAGAATCTTGTGCGACCGCTGGATAAAGAAAAAATAGCATCGAAATCCCAAAAAGTGTTTTTCTCGGTCTGAAACGCACGATTTCAAATTACAAAAAATTCCAATGTAGGAATCGCTGCCACCATATGGGATTCGTAAACCTAAGTAAGATAATAGCGGCGCACACAAAAAGAATCTTGTGCGACCACTGGATAAAGAAAAAATAGCATCGAAATCCCAAAAAGTGTTTTTCTCGGTCTGAAACGCACGATTTCAATTTCCAAACAATTCCAATGTAGAAATCGCTGCCTCCATATGGGATTCGTAAACCTAAGTAAGGTAATAACAGCGCACACAAAACGAATCTTCTGCGACCGCTGGATAACGAAAAAATGGCATCGAAATGCAAAAAGTGATTTTCTCGGTCTGAAACGCACGATTTCAATTTCCAAACAATTCCAATGTAGAAATCGCTGCCACGATATGGGATTCGTAAACCTAAGTAAGATAATAACAGCGCACACAAAACGAATCTTCTGCGACCGCTGAATAACGAAAAAATGGCATCGAAATGCAAAAAGTGATTTTCTCGGTCTGAAACGCATGATTTCAATATCCAAACAATTCCAATGTAGAAATCGCTGCCACCATATGGGATTCGTAAACCTAAGTAAGATAATAACAGCGCACACAAAACGAATCTTCTGCGACCGCTGGATAACGAAAAAATGGCATCGAAATGCAAAAAGTGATTTTCTCGGTCTGAAACGCACGATTTCAATTTCCAAACAATTCCAATGTAGAAATCGCTGCCACCATATGGGATTCGTAAACCTAAGTAAGATAATAACAGCGCACACAAAACGAATCTTCTGCGACCGCTGGATAACGAAAAAATGGCATCGAAATGCAAAAAGTGATTTTCTCGGTCTGAAACGCACGATTTCAATTTCCAAACAATTCCAATGTAGAAATCGCTGCCACCATATGGGATTCGTAAACCTAAGTAAGATAATAACAGCGCACACAAAACGAATCTTCTGCGACCGCTGGATAACGAAAAAATGGCATCGAAATGCAAAAAGTGATTTTCTCGGTCTGAAACGCACGATTTCAATTTCCAAACAATTCCAATGTAGAAATCGCTGCCACCATATGGGATTCGTAAACCTAAGTAAGATAATAACAGCGCACACAAAACGAATCTTCTGCGACCGCTGGATAACGAAAAAATGGCATCGAAATGCAAAAAGTGATTTTCTCGGTCTGAAACGCACGATTTCAATTTCCAAACAATTCCAATGTAGGAATCGCTGCCACGATATGGGATTCGTAAACCTAAGTAAGATAATAGCGGCGCACACAAAAAGAATCTTGTGCGACCACTGGATAAAGAAAAAATAGCATCGAAATCCCAAAAAGTGTTTTTCTCGGTCTGAAACGCAGGATTTCAAATTACAAACAATTCTAATGTAGGAATCGCTGCCACCATATGGGATTCGTAAACCTAAGTAAGATAATAGCGGCGCACACAAAAAGAATCTTGTGCGACCACTGGATAAAGAAAAAATAGCATCGAAATCCCAAAAAGTGTTTTTCTCGGTCTGAAACGCACGATTTCAAATTACAAACAATTCTAATGTAGGAATCGCTGCCACCATATGGGATTCGTAAACCTAAGTAAGATAATAGCGGCGCACACAAAAGGAATCTTGTGCGATCACTGGATAAAGAAGAAATAGCATCGAAATCCCAAAAAGTGTTTTTCTCGGTCTGAAACGCACGATTTCAAATTACAAACAATTCTAATGTAGGAATCGCTGCCACCATATGGGATTCGTAAACCTAAGTAAGATAATAACAGCGCACACAAAACGAATCTTCTGCGACCGCTGGATAACGAAAAAATGGCATCGAAATGCAAAAAGTGATTTTCTCGGTCTGAAACGCACGATTTCAATTTCCAAACAATTCCAATGTAGAAATCGCTGCCACCATATGGGATTTGTAAACCTAAGTAAGATAATACCAGCGCACACAAAACGAATCTTCTGCGACCGCTGGATAACGAAAAAATGGCATCGAAATGAAAAAAGTGATTTTCTCGGTCTGAAACGCACGATTTCAATTTCCAAACAATTCCAATATAGAAATCGCTGCCACCATATGGGATTCGTAAACCTAAGTAAGATAATAGCGGCGCACACAAAAGGAATCTTGTGCGATCACTGGATAAAGAAGAAATAGCATCGAAATCCCAAAAAGTGTTTTTCTCGGTCTGAAACGCACGATTTCAAATTACAAACAATTCCAATGTAGGAATCGCTGCCACCATATGGGTTTCGTAAACCTAAGTAAGATAATAACAGCGCACACAAAACGAATCTTCTGCGACCGCTGGATAACGAAAAAATGGCATCGAAATGCAAAAAGTGATTTTCTCGGTCTGAAACGCACGATTTCAATTTCCAAACAATTCCAATATAGAAATCGCTGCCACCATATGGGATTCGTAAACCTAAGTAAGATAATAACAGCGCACACAAAACGAATCTTCTGCGACCGCTGGATAACGAAAAAATAGCATCGAAATGCAAAAAGTGATTTTCTCGGTCTGAAACGCACGATTTCAAATTACAAACAATTCCAATGTAGGAATCGCTGCCACCATATGGGATTCGTAAACCTAAGTAAGATAATAGCGGCGCACACAAAAAGAATCTTGTGCGACAACTGGATAAAGAAAAAATAGCATCGAAATCCCAAAAAGTGTTTTTCTCGGTCTGAAACGCACGATTTCAAATTACAAAGAATTCCAATGTAGGAATCGCTGCCACCATATGGGATTCGTAAACCTAAGTAAGATAATAGCGGCGCACACAAAAAGAATCTTGTGCGACCACTGGATAAAGAAAAAATAGCATCGAAATCCCAAAAAGTGTTTTTCTCGGTCTGAAACGCACGATTTCAAATTACAAACAATTCCAATGTAGGAATCGCTGCCACCATATGGGATTCGTAAACCTAAGTAAGATAATAGCGGCGCACACAAAAAGAATCTTGTGCGACCACTGGATAAAGAAAAAATAGCATCGAAATCCCAAAAAGTGTTTTTCTCGGTCTGAAACGCACGATTTCAAATTACAAACAATTCCAATGTAGGAATCGCTGCCACCATATGGGATTCGTAAACCTAAGTAAGATAATAGCGGCGCACACAAAAAGAATCTTGTGCGACCACTGGATAAAGAAAAAATAGCATCGAAATCCCAAAAAGTGTTTTTCTCGGTCTGAAACGCACGATTTCAAATTACAAACAATTCCAATGTAGGAATCGCTGCCACCATATGGGATTCGTAAACCTAAGTAAGATAATAGCGGCGCACACAAAAAGAATCTTGTGCGACCACTGGATAAAGAAAAAATAGCATCGAAATCCCAAAAAGTGTTTTTCTCGGTCTGAAACGCACGATTTCAAATTACAAACAATTCCAATGTAGGAATCGCTGCCACCATATGGGATTCGTAAACCTAAGTAAGATAATAGCGGCGCACACAAAAAGAATCTTGTGCGACCACTGGATAAAGAAAAAATAGCATCGAAATCCCAAAAAGTGTTTTTCTCGGTCTGAAACGCACGATTTCAAATTACAAACAATTCCAATGTAGGAATCGCTGCCACCATATGGGATTCGTAAACCTAAGTAAGATAATAGCGGCGCACACAAAAAGAATCTTGTGCGACAACTGGATAAAGAAAAAATAGCATCGAAATCCCAAAAAGTGTTTTTCTCGGTCTGAAACGCACGATTTCAAATTACAAACAATTCCAATGTAGGAATCGCTGCCACCATATGGGTTTCGTAAACCTAAGTAAGATAATAACAGCGCACACAAAACGAATCTTCTGCGACCGCTGGATAACGAAAAAATGGTATCGAAATGCAAAAAGTGATTTTCTCGGTCTGAAACGCACGATTTCAATTTCCAAACAATTCCAATGTAGGAATCGCTGCCACCATATGGGATTCGTAAACCTAAGTAAGATAATAGCGGCGCACACAAAAAGAATCTTGTGCGACCACTGGATAAAGAAAAAATAGCATCGAAATCCCAAAAAGTGTTTTTCTCGGTCTGAAACGCACGATTTCAAATTACAAACAATTCCAATGTAGGAATCGCTGCCACCATATGGGATTCGTAAACCTAAGTAAGATAATAGCGGCGCACACAAAAAGAATCTTGTGCGACCACTGGATAAAGAAAAAATAGCATCGAAATCCCAAAAAGTGTTTTTCTCGGTCTGAAACGCACGATTTCAAATTACAAACAATTCCAATGTAGGAATCGCTGCCACCATATGGGATTCGTAAACCTAAGTAAGATAATAGCGGCGCACACAAAAAGAATCTTGTGCGACAACTGGATAAAGAAAAAATAGCATCGAAATCCCAAAAAGTGTTTTTCTCGGTCTGAAACGCACGATTTCAAATTACAAACAATTCCAATGTAGGAATCGCTGCCACCATATGGGTTTCGTAAACCTAAGTAAGATAATAACAGCGCACACAAAACGAATCTTCTGCGACCGCTGGATAACGAAAAAATGGTATCGAAATGCAAAAAGTGATTTTCTCGGTCTGAAACGCACGATTTCAATTTCCAAACAATTCCAATGTAGGAATCGCTGCCACCATATGGGATTCGTAAACCTAAGTAAGATAATAGCGGCGCACACAAAAAGAATCTTGTGCGACCACTGGATAAAGAAGAAATAGCATCGAAATCCCAAAAAGTGTTTTTCTCGGTCTGAAACGCACGATTTCAAATTACAAACAATTCCAATGTAGGAATCGCTGCCACCATATGGGATTCGTAAACCTAAGTAAGATAATAGCGGCGCACACAAAAAGAATCTTGTGCGACCACTGGATAAAGAAAAAATAGCATCGAAATCCCAAAAAGTGTTTTTCTCGGTCTGAAACGCACGATTTCAAATTACAAACAATTCCAATGTAGGAATCGCTGCCACCATATGGGATTCGTAAACCTAAGTAAGATAATAGCGGCGCACACAAAAAGAATCTTGTGCGACAACTGGATAAAGAAAAAATAGCATCGAAATCCCAAAAAGTGTTTTTCTCGGTCTGAAACGCACGATTTCAAATTACAAACAATTCCAATGTAGGAATCGCTGCCACCATATGGGTTTCGTAAACCTAAGTAAGATAATAACAGCGCACACAAAACGAATCTTCTGCGACCGCTGGATAACGAAAAAATGGCATCGAAATGCAAAAAGTGATTTTCTCGGTCTGAAACGCACGATTTCAATTTCCAAACAATTCCAATGTAGAAATCGCTGCCACCATATGGGATTCGTAAACCTAAGTAAGATAATAACAGCGCACACAAAACGAATCTTCTGCGACTGCTGGATAACGAAAAAATAGCATCGAAATGCAAAAAGTGATTTTCTCGGTCTGAAACGCACGATTTCAAATTACAAACAATTCCAATGTAGGAATCGCTGCCACCATATGGGATTCGTAAACCTAAGTAAGATAATAGCGGCGCACACAAAAAGAATCTTGTGCGACAACTGGATAAAGAAAAAATAGCATCGAAATCCCAAAAAGTGTTTTTCTCGGTCTGAAACGCACGATTTCAAATTACAAACAATTCCAATGTAGGAATCGCTGCCACCATATGGGTTTCGTAAACCTAAGTAAGATAATAACAGCGCACACAAAACGAATCTTCTGCGACCGCTGGATAACGAAAAAATGGCATCGAAATGCAAAAAGTGATTTTCTCGGTCTGAAACGCACGATTTCAATTTCCAAACAATTCCAATGTAGAAATCGCTGCCACCATATGGGATTCGTAAACCTAAGTAAGATAATAACAGCGCACACAAAACGAATCTTCTGCGACCGCTGGATAACGAAAAAATGGCATCGAAATGCAAAAAGTGATTTTCTCGGTCTGAAACGCACGATTTCAATTTCCAAACAATTACAATGTAGAAATCGCTGCCACCATATGGGTTTCGTAAACCTAAGTAAGATAATAGCAGCGCACACAAAACGAATCTTCTGCGACCGCTGGATAACGAAAAAATGGCATCGAAATGCAAAAAGTGATTTTCTCGGTCTGAAACGCACGATTTCAATTTCCAAACAATTCCAATGTAGAAATCGCTGCCACCATATGGGATTCGTAAACCTAAGTAAGATAATAACAGCGCACACAAAACGAATCTTCTGCGACCGCTGGATAACGAAAAAATAGCATCGAAATGCAAAAAGTGATTTTCTCGGTCTGAAACGCACGATTTCAATTTCCAAACAATTCCAATGTAGGAATCGCTGCCACCATATGGGATTCGTAAACCTAAGTAAGATAATAGCGGCGCACACAAAAAGAATCTTGTGCGACCACTGGATAAAGAAAAAATAGCATCGAAATCCCAAAAAGTGTTTTTCTCGGTCTGAAACGCACGATTTCAAATTACAAACAATTCCAATGTAGGAATCGCTGCCACCATATGGGATTCGTAAACCTAAGTAAGATAATAGCGGCGCACACAAAAAGAATCTTGTGCGACCACTGGATAAAGAAAAAATAGCATCGAAATCCCAAAAAGTGTTTTTCTCGGTCTGAAACGCACGATTTCAAATTACAAACAATTCCAATGTAGGAATCGCTGCCACCATATGGGATTCGTAAACCTAAGTAAGATAATAGCGGCGCACACAAAAAGAATCTTGTGCGACAACTGGATAAAGAAAAAATAGCATCGAAATCCCAAAAAGTGTTTTTCTCGGTTTGAAACGCACGATTTCAAATTACAAACAATTCCAATGTAGGAATCGCTGCCACCATATGGGTTTCGTAAACCTAAGTAAGATAATAACAGCGCACACAAAACGAATCTTCTGCGACCGCTGGATAACGAAAAAATGGCATCGAAATGCAAAAAGTGATTTTCTCGGTCTGAAACGCACGATTTCAATTTCCAAACAATTCCAATGTAGGAATCGCTGCCACCATATGGGATTCGTAAACCTAAGTAAGATAATAGCGGCGCACACAAAAAGAATCTTGTGCGACCACTGGATAAAGAAAAAATAGCATCGAAATCCCAAAAAGTGTTTTTCTCGGTCTGAAACGCACGATTTCAAATTACAAACAATTCCAATGTAGGAATCGCTGCCACCATATGGGATTCGTAAACCTAAGTAAGATAATAGCGGCGCACACAAAAAGAATCTTGTGCGACCACTGGATAAAGAAAAAATAGCATCGAAATCCCAAAAAGTGTTTTTCTCGGTCTGAAACGCACGATTTCAAATTACAAACAATTCCAATGTAGGAATCGCTGCCACCATATGGGTTTCGTAAACCTAAGTAAGATAATAACAGCGCACACAAAACGAATCTTCTGCGA
Source organism: Cetonia aurata (assembly GCA_949128085.1). Taxonomy (NCBI): domain Eukaryota; kingdom Metazoa; phylum Arthropoda; class Insecta; order Coleoptera; family Scarabaeidae; genus Cetonia; species Cetonia aurata. The sequence goes on from OX421887.1 coordinate 62,240, forward strand.
CCGCTGGATAACGAAAAAATGGCATCGAAATGCAAAAAGTGATTTTCTCGGTCTGAAACGCACGATTTCAATTTCCAAACAATTCCAATGTAGAAATCGCTGCCACCATATGGGATTCGTAAACCTAAGTAAGATAATAACAGCGCACACAAAACGAATCTTCTGCGACCGCTGGATAACGAAAAAATAGCATCGAAATGCAAAAAGTGATTTTCTCGGTCTGAAACGCACGATTTCAAATTACAAACAATTCCAATGTAGGAATCGCTGCCACCATATGGGATTCGTAAACCTAAGTAAGATAATAGCGGCGCACACAAAAAGAATCTTGTGCGACAACTGGATAAAGAAAAAATAGCATCGAAATCCCAAAAAGTGTTTTTCTCGGTCTGAAACGCACGATTTCAAATTACAAACAATTCCAATGTAGGAATCGCTGCCACCATATGGATTCGTAAACCTAAGTAAGATAATAGCGGCGCACACAAAAAGAATCTTGTGCGACCACTGGATAAAGAAAAAATAGCATCGAAATCCCAAAAAGTGTTTTTCTCGGTCTGAAACGCACGATTTCAAATTACAAACAATTCCAATGTAGGAATCGCTGCCACCATATGGGTTTCGTAAACCTAAGTAAGATAATAACAGCGCACACAAAACGAATCTTCTGCGACCGCTGGATAACGAAAAAATGGCATCGAAATGCAAAAAGTGATTTTCTCGGTCTGAAACGCACGATTTCAATTTCCAAACAATTCCAATGTAGAAATCGCTGCCACCATATGGGATTCGTAAACCTAAGTAAGATAATAACAGCGCACACAAAACGAATCTTCCGCGACCGCTGGATAACGAAAAAATAGCATCGAAATGCAAAAAGTGATTTTCTCGGTCTGAAACGCACGATTTCAATTTCCAAACAATTCCAATGTAGAAATCGCTGCCACCATATGGGTTTCGTAAACCTAAGTAAGATAATAACAGCGCACACAAAACGAATCTTCTGCGACCGCTGGATAACGAAAAAATGGCATCGAAATGCAAAAAGTGATTTTCTCGGTCTGAAACGCACGATTTCAATTTCCAAACAATTCCAATGTAGGAATCGCTGCCACCATATGGGATTCGTAAACCTAAGTAAGATAATAGCGGCGCACACAAAAAGAATCTTGTGCGACCACTGGATAAAGAAAAAATAGCATCGAAATCCCAAAAAGTGTTTTTCTCGGTCTGAAACGCACGATTTCAAATTACAAACAATTCCAATGTAGGAATCGCTGCCACCATATGGGATTCGTAAACCTAAGTAAGATAATAGCGGCGCACACAAAAAGAATCTTGTGCGACCACTGGATAAAGAAAAAATAGCATCGAAATCCCAAAAAGTGTTTTTCTCGGTCTGAAACGCACGATTTCAAATTACAAACAATTCCAATGTAGGAATCGCTGCCACCATATGGGATTCGTAAACCTAAGTAAGATAATAGCGGCGCACACAAAAAGAATCTTGTGCGACAACTGGATAAAGAAAAAATAGCATCGAAATCCCAAAAAGTGTTTTTCTCGGTCTGAAACGCACGATTTCAAATTACAAACAATTCCAATGTAGGAATCGCTGCCACCATATGGGTTTCGTAAACCTAAGTAAGATAATAACAGCGCACACAAAACGAATCTTCTGCGACCGCTGGATAACGAAAAAATGGCATCGAAATGCAAAAAGTGATTTTCTCGGTCTGAAACGCACGATTTCAATTTCCAAACAATTCCAATATAGAAATCGCTGCCACCATATGGGATTCGTAAACCTAAGTAAGATAATAACAGCGCACACAAAACGAATCTTCTGCGACCGCTGGATAACGAAAAAATAGCATCGAAATGCAAAAAGTGATTTTCTCGGTCTGAAACGCACGATTTCAAATTACAAACAATTCCAATGTAGGAATCGCTGCCACCATATGGGATTCGTAAACCTAAGTAAGATAATAGCGGCGCACACAAAAAGAATCTTGTGCGACCACTGGATAAAGAAAAAATAGCATCGAAATCCCAAAAAGTGTTTTTCTCGGTCTGACACGCACGATTTCAAATTACAAAGAATTCCAATGTAGGAATCGCTGCCACCATATGGGATTCGTAAACCTAAGTAAGATAATAGCGGCGCACACAAAAAGAATCTTGTGCGACCACTGGATAAAGAAAAAATAGCATCGAAATCCCAAAAAGTGTTTTTCTCGGTCTGAAACGCACGATTTCAAATTACAAACAATTCCAATGTAGGAATCGCTGCCACCATATGGGATTCGTAAACCTAAGTAAGATAATAGCGGCGCACACAAAAAGAATCTTGTGCGACCACTGGATAAAGAAAAAATAGCATCGAAATCCCAAAAAGTGTTTTTCTCGGTCTGAAACGCACGATTTCAAATTACAAACAATTCCAATGTAGGAATCGCTGCCACCATATGGGATTCGTAAACCTAAGTAAGATAATAGCGGCGCACACAAAAAGAATCTTGTGCGACCACTGGATAAAGAAAAAATAGCATCGAAATCCCAAAAAGTGTTTTTCTCGGTCTGAAACGCACGATTTCAAATTACAAACAATTCCAATGTAGGAATCGCTGCCACCATATGGGATTCGTAAACCTAAGTAAGATAATAGCGGCGCACACAAAAAGAATCTTGTGCGACCACTGGATAAAGAAAAAATAGCATCGAAATCCCAAAAAGTGTTTTTCTCGGTCTGAAACGCACGATTTCAAATTACAAACAATTCCAATGTAGGAATCGCTGCCACCATATGGGATTCGTAAACCTAAGTAAGATAATAGCGGCGCACACAAAAAGAATCTTGTGCGACCACTGGATAAAGAAAAAATAGCATCGAAATCCCAAAAAGTGTTTTTCTCGGTCTGAAACGCACGATTTCAAATTACAAACAATTCCAATGTAGGAATCGCTGCCACCATATGGGATTCGTAAACCTAAGTAAGGTAATAGCGGCGCACACAAAAAGAATCTTGTGCGACCACTGGATAAAGAAAAAATAGCATCGAAATCCCAAAAAGTGTTTTTCTCGGTCTGAAACGCACGATTTCAAATTACAAACAATTCCAATGTAGGAATCGCTGCCACCATATGGGATTCGTAAACCTAAGTAAGATAATAGCGGCGCACACAAAAAGAATCTTGTGCGACAACTGGATAAAGAAAAAATAGCATCGAAATCCCAAAAAGTGTTTTTCTCGGTCTGAAACGCACGATTTCAAATTACAAACAATTCCAATGTAGGAATCGCTGCCACCATATGGGTTTCGTAAACCTAAGTAAGATAATAACAGCGCACACAAAACGAATCTTCTGCTACCGCTGGATAACGAAAAAATGGTATCGAAATGCAAAAAGTGATTTTCTCGGTCTGAAACGCACGATTTCAATTTCCAAACAATTCCAATGTAGGAATCGCTGCCACCATATGGGATTCGTAAACCTAAGTAAGATAATAGCGGCGCACACAAAAAGAATCTTGTGCGACCACTGGATAAAGAAGAAATAGCATCGAAATCCCAAAAAGTGTTTTTCTCGGTCTGAAACGCACGATTTCAAATTACAAACAATTCCAATGTAGGAATCGCTGCCACCATATGGGATTCGTAAACCTAAGTAAGATAATAGCGGCGCACACAAAAAGCATCTTGTGCGACCACTGGATAAAGAAAAAATAGCATCGAAATCCCAAAAAGTGTTTTTCTCGGTCTGAAACGCACGATTTCAAATTACAAACAATTCCAATGTAGGAATCGCTGCCACCATATGGGATTCGTAAACCTAAGTAAGATAATAGCGGCGCACACAAAAAGAATCTTGTGCGACAACTGGATAAAGAAAAAATAGCATCGAAATCCCAAAAAGTGTTTTTCTCGGTCTGAAACGCACGATTTCAAATTACAAACAATTCCAATGTAGGAATCGCTGCCACCATATGGGTTTCGTAAACCTAAGTAAGATAATAACAGCGCACACAAAACGAATCTTCTGCGACCGCTGGATAACGAAAAAATGGCATCGAAATGCAAAAAGTGATTTTCTCGGTCTGAAACGCACGATTTCAATTTCCAAACAATTCCAATGTAGAAATCGCTGCCACCATATGGGATTCGTAAACCTAAGTAAGATAATAACAGCGCACACAAAACGAATCTTCTGCGACCGCTGGATAACGAAAAAATAGCATCGAAATGCAAAAAGTGATTTTCTCGGTCTGAAACGCACGATTTCAAATTACAAACAATTCCAATGTAGGAATCGCTGCCACCATATGGGATTCGTAAACCTAAGTAAGATAATAGCGGCGCACACAAAAAGAATCTTGTGCGACAACTGGATAAAGAAAAAATAGCATCGAAATCCCAAAAAGTGTTTTTCTCGGTCTGAAACGCACGATTTCAAATTACAAACAATTCCAATGTAGGAATCGCTGCCACCATATGGGTTTCGTAAACCTAAGTAAGATAATAACAGCGCACACAAAACGAATCTTCTGCGACCGCTGGGTAACGAAAAAATGGCATCGAAATGCAAAAAGTGATTTTCTCGGTCTGAAACGCACGATTTCAATTTCCAAACAATTCCAATGTAGGAATCGCTGCCACCATATGGGATTCGTAAACCTAAGTAAGATAATAGCGGCGCACACAAAAAGAATCTTGTGCGACAACTGGATAAAGAAAAAATAGCATCGAAATCCCAAAAAGTGTTTTTCTCGGTCTGAAACGCACGATTTCAAATTACAAACAATTCCAATGTAGGAATCGCTGCCACCATATGGGATTCGTAAACCTAAGTAAGATAATAACAGCGCACACAAAACGAATCTTCTGCGACCGCTGGATAACGAAAAAATGGCATCGAAATGCAAAAAGTGATTTTCTCGGTCTGAAACGCACGATTTCAATTTCCAAACAATTCCAATGTAGGAATCGCTGCCACCATATGGGATTCGTAAACCTAAGTAAGATAATAGCGGCGCACACAAAAAGAACCTTGTGCGACCACTGGATAAAGAAAAAATAGCATCGAAATCCCAAAAAGTGTTTTTCTCGGTCTGAAACGCACGATTTCAAATTACAAACAATTCCAATGTAGGAATCGCTGCCACCATATGGGATTCGTAAACCTAAGTAAGATAATAGCGGCGCAGACAAAAAGAATCTTGTGCGACCACTGGATAAAGAAAAAATAGCATCGAAATCCCAAAAAGTGTTTTTCTCGGTCTGAAACGCACGATTTCAAATTACAAACAATTCCAATGTAGGAATCGCTGCCACCATATGGATTCGTAAACCTAAGTAAGATAATAGCGGCGCACACAAAAAGAATCTTGTGCGACCACTGGATAAAGAAAAAATAGCATCGAAATCCCAAAAAGTGTTTTTCTCGGTCTGAAACGCACGATTTCAAATTACAAACAATTCCAATGTAGGAATCGCTGCCACCATATGGGTTTCGTAAACCTAAGTAAGATAATACCAGCGCACACAAAACGAATCTTCTGCGACCGCTGGATAACGAAAAAATGGCATCGAAATGCAAAAAGTGATTTTCTCGGTCTGAAACGCACGATTTCAATTTCCAAACAATTCCAATGTAGAAATCGCTGCCACCATATGGGATTCGTAAACCTAAGTAAGATAATAACAGCGCACACAAAACGAATCTTCCGCTACCGCTGGATAACGGAAAAATAGCATCGAAATGCAAAAAGTGATTTTCTCGGTCTGAAACGCACGATTTCAATTTCCAAACAATTCCAATGTAGAAATCGCTGCCACCATATGGGTTTCGTAAACCTAAGTAAGATAATAACAGCGCACACAAAACGAATCTTCTGCGACCGCTGGATAACGAAAAAATGGCATCGAAATGCAAAAAGTGATTTTCTCGGTCTGAAACGCACGATTTCAATTTCCAAACAATTCCAATGTAGGAATCGCTGCCACCATATGGGATTCGTAAACCTAAGTAAGATAATAGCGGCGCACACAAAAAGAATCTTGTGCGACCACTGGATAAAGAAAAAATAGCATCGAAATCCCAAAAAGTGTTTTTCTCGGTCTGAAACGCACGATTTCAAATTACAAACAATTCCAATGTAGGAATCGCTGCCACCATATGGGATTCGTAAACCTAAGTAAGATAATAGCGGCGCACACAAAAAGAATCTTGTGCGACCACTGGATAAAGAAAAAATAGCATCGAAATCCCAAAAAGTGTTTTTCTCGGTCTGAAACGCACGATTTCAAATTACAAACAATTCCAATGTAGGAATCGCTGCCACCATATGGGATTCGTAAACCTAAGTAAGATAATAGCGGCGCACACAAAAAGAATCTTGTGCGACAACTGGATAAAGAAAAAATAGCATCGAAATCCCAAAAAGTGTTTTTCTCGGTCTGAAACGCACGATTTCAAATTACAAACAATTCCAATGTAGGAATCGCTGCCACCATATGGGTTTCGTAAACCTAAGTAAGATAATAACAGCGCACACAAAACGAATCTTCTGCGACCGCTGGATAACGAAAAAATGGCATCGAAATGCAAAAAGTGATTTTCTCGGTCTGAAACGCACGATTTCAATTTCCAAACAATTCCAATATAGAAATCGCTGCCACCATATGGGATTCGTAAACCTAAGTAAGATAATAACAGCGCACACAAAACGAATCTTCTGCGACCGCTGGATAACGAAAAAATAGCATCGAAATGCAAAAAGTGATTTTCTCGGTCTGAAACGCACGATTTCAAATTACAAACAATTCCAATGTAGGAATCGCTGCCACCATATGGGATTCGTAAACCTAAGTAAGATAATAGCGGCGCACACAAAAAGAATCTTGTGCGACCACTGGATAAAGAAAAAATAGCATCGAAATCCCAAAAAGTGTTTTTCTCGGTCTGACACGCACGATTTCAAATTACAAAGAATTCCAATGTAGGAATCGCTGCCACCATATGGGATTCGTAAACCTAAGTAAGATAATAGCGGCGCACACAAAAAGAATCTTGTGCGACCACTGGATAAAGAAAAAATAGCATCGAAATCCCAAAAAGTGTTTTTCTCGGTCTGAAACGCACGATTTCAAATTACAAACAATTCCAATGTAGGAATCGCTGCCACCATATGGGATTCGTAAACCTAAGTAAGATAATAGCGGCGCACACAAAAAGAATCTTGTGCGACCACTGGATAAAGAAAAAATAGCATCGAAATCCCAAAAAGTGTTTTTCTCGGTCTGAAACGCACGATTTCAAATTACAAACAATTCCAATGTAGGAATCGCTGCCACCATATGGGATTCGTAAACCTAAGTAAGATAATAGCGGCGCACACAAAAAGAATCTTGTGCGACCACTGGATAAAGAAAAAATAGCATCGAAATCCCAAAAAGTGTTTTTCTCGGTCTGAAACGCACGATTTCAAATTACAAACAATTCCAATGTAGGAATCGCTGCCACCATATGGGATTCGTAAACCTAAGTAAGATAATAGCGGCGCACACAAAAAGAATCTTGTGCGACCACTGGATAAAGAAAAAATAGCATCGAAATCCCAAAAAGTGTTTTTCTCGGTCTGAAACGCACGATTTCAAATTACAAACAATTCCAATGTAGGAATCGCTGCCACCATATGGGATTCGTAAACCTAAGTAAGATAATAGCGGCGCACACAAAAAGAATCTTGTGCGACCACTGGATAAAGAAAAAATAGCATCGAAATCCCAAAAAGTGTTTTTCTCGGTCTGAAACGCACGATTTCAAATTACAAACAATTCCAATGTAGGAATCGCTGCCACCATATGGGATTCGTAAACCTAAGTAAGGTAATAGCGGCGCACACAAAAAGAATCTTGTGCGACCACTGGATAAAGAAAAAATAGCATCGAAATCCCAAAAAGTGTTTTTCTCGGTCTGAAACGCACGATTTCAAATTACAAACAATTCCAATGTAGGAATCGCTGCCACCATATGGGATTCGTAAACCTAAGTAAGATAATAGCGGCGCACACAAAAAGAATCTTGTGCGACAACTGGATAAAGAACAAATAGCATCGAAATCCCAAAAAGTGTTTTTCTCGGTCTGAAACGCACGATTTCAAATTACAAACAATTCCAATGTAGGAATCGCTGCCACCATATGGGTTTCGTAAACCTAAGTAAGATAATAACAGCGCACACAAAACGAATCTTCTGCGACCGCTGGATAACGAAAAAATGGTATCGAAATGCAAAAAGTGATTTTCTCGGTCTGAAACGCACGATTTCAATTTCCAAACAATTCCAATGTAGGAATCGCTGCCACCATATGGGATTCGTAAACCTAAGTAAGATAATAGCGGCGCACACAAAAAGAATCTTGTGCGACCACTGGATAAAGAAGAAATAGCATCGAAATCCCAAAAAGTGTTTTTCTCGGTCTGAAACGCACGATTTCAAATTACAAACAATTCCAATGTAGGAATCGCTGCCACCATATGGGATTCGTAAACCTAAGTAAGATAATAGCGGCGCACACAAAAAGCATCTTGTGCGACCACTGGATAAAGAAAAAATAGCATCGAAATCCCAAAAAGTGTTTTTCTCGGTCTGAAACGCACGATTTCAAATTACAAACAATTCCAATGTAGGAATCGCTGCCACCATATGGGATTCGTAAACCTAAGTAAGATAATAGCGGCGCACACAAAAAGAATCTTGTGCGACAACTGGATAAAGAAAAAATAGCATCGAAATCCCAAAAAGTGTTTTTCTCGGTCTGAAACGCACGATTTCAAATTACAAACAATTCCAATGTAGGAATCGCTGCCACCATATGGGTTTCGTAAACCTAAGTAAGATAATAACAGCGCACACAAAACGAATCTTCTGCGACCGCTGGATAACGAAAAAATGGCATCGAAATGCAAAAAGTGATTTTCTCGGTCTGAAACGCACGATTTCAATTTCCAAACAATTCCAATGTAGAAATCGCTGCCACCATATGGGATTCGTAAACCTAAGTAAGATAATAACAGCGCACACAAAACGAATCTTCTGCGACCGCTGGATAACGAAAAAATAGCATCGAAATGCAAAAAGTGATTTTCTCGGTCTGAAACGCACGATTTCAAATTACAAACAATTCCAATGTAGGAATCGCTGCCACCATATGGGATTCGTAAACCTAAGTAAGATAATAGCGGCGCACACAAAAAGAATCTTGTGCGACAACTGGATAAAGAAAAAATAGCATCGAAATCCCAAAAAGTGTTTTTCTCGGTCTGAAACGCACGATTTCAAATTACAAACAATTCCAATGTAGGAATCGCTGCCACCATATGGGTTTCGTAAACCTAAGTAAGATAATAACAGCGCACACAAAACGAATCTTCTGCGACCGCTGGGTAACGAAAAAATGGCATCGAAATGCAAAAAGTGATTTTCTCGGTCTGAAACGCACGATTTCAATTTCCAAACAATTCCAATGTAGGAATCGCTGCCACCATATGGGATTCGTAAACCTAAGTAAGATAATAGCGGCGCACACAAAAAGAATCTTGTGCGACAACTGGATAAAGAAAAAATAGCATCGAAATCCCAAAAAGTGTTTTTCTCGGTCTGAAACGCACGATTTCAAATTACAAACAATTCCAATGTAGGAATCGCTGCCACCATATGGGATTCGTAAACCTAAGTAAGATAATAACAGCGCACACAAAACGAATCTTCTGCGACCGCTGGATAACGAAAAAATGGCATCGAAATGCAAAAAGTGATTTTCTCGGTCTGAAACGCACGATTTCAATTTCCAAACAATTCCAATGTAGGAATCGCTGCCACCATATGGGATTCGTAAACCTAAGTAAGATAATAGCGGCGCACACAAAAAGAACCTTGTGCGACCACTGGATAAAGAAAAAATAGCATCGAAATCCCAAAAAGTGTTTTTCTCGGTCTGAAACGCACGATTTCAAATTACAAACAATTCCAATGTAAGAATCGCTGCCACCATATGGGATTCGTAAACCTAAGTAAGATAATAGCGGCGCAGACAAAAAGAATCTTGTGCGACCACTGGATAAAGAAAAAATAGCATCGAAATCCCAAAAAGTGTTTTTCTCGGTCTGAAACGCACGATTTCAAATTACAAACAATTCCAATGTAGGAATCGCTGCCACCATATGGGATTCGTAAACCTAAGTAAGATAATAGCGGCGCACACAAAAAGAATCTTGTGCGACAACTGGATAAAGAAAAAATAGCATCGAAATCCCAAAAAGTGTTTTTCTCGGTCTGAAACGCACGATTTCAAATTACAAACAATTCCAATGTAGGAATCGCTGCCACCATATGGGTTTCGTAAACCTAAGTAAGATAATAACAGCGCACACAAAACGAATCTTCTGCGACCGCTGGATAACGAAAAAATGGCATCGAAATGCAAAAAGTGATTTTCTCGGTCTGAAACGCACGATTTCAATTTCCAAACAATTCCGATGTAGAAATCGCTGCCACCATATGGGATTCGTAAACCTAAGTAAGATAATAACAGCGCACACAAAACGAATCTTCTGCGACCGCTGGATAACGAAAAAATAGCATCGAAATGCAAAAAGTGATTTTCTCGGTCTGAAACGCACGATTTCAATTTCCAAACAATTCCAATGTAGAAATCGCTGCCACCATATGGGATTCGTAAACCTAAGTAAGATAATAACAGCGCACACAAAACGAATCTTCTGCGACCGCTGGATAACGAAAAAATGGCATCGAAATGCAAAAAGTGATTTTCTCGGTCTGAAACGCACGATTTCAATTTCCAAACAATTCCAATGTAGAAATCGCTGCCACCATATGGGTTTCGTAAACCTAAGTAAGATAATAGCAGCGCACACAAAACGAATCTTCTGCGACCGCTGGATAACGAAAAAATGGCATCGAAATGCAAAAAGTGATTTTCTCGGTCTGAAACGCACGATTTCAATTTCCAAACAATTCCAATGTAGAAATCGCTGCCACCATATGGGATTCGTAAACCTAAGTAAGATAATAACAGCGCACACAAAACGAATCTTCTGCGACCGCTGGATAACGAAAAAATAGCATCGAAATGCAAAAAGTGATTTTCTCGGTCTGAAACGCACGATTTCAATTTCCAAACAATTCCAATGTAGGAATCGCTGCCACCATATGGGATTCGTAAACCTAAGTAAGATAATAGCGGCGCACACAAAAAGAATCTTGTGCGACCACTGGATAAAGAAAGAATAGCATCGAAATCCCAAAAAGTGTTTTTCTCGGCCTGAAACGCACGATTTCAATTTCCAAACAATTCCAATGTAGGAATCGCTGCCACCATATGGGATTCGTAAACCTAAGTAAGATAATAGCGGCGCACACAAAAAGAATCTTGTGCGACCACTGGATAAAGAAAAAATAGCATCGAAATCCCAAAAAGTGTTTTTCTCGGTCTGAAACGCACGATTTCAAATTACAAACAATTCCAATGTAGGAATCGCTGCCACCATATGGGATTCGTAAACCTAAGTAAGATAATAGCGGCGCACACAAAAAGAATCTTGTGCGACCACTGGATAAAGAAAAAATAGCATCGAAAGCCCAAAAAGTGTTTTTCTCGGTCTGAAACGCACGATTTCAAATTACAAACAATTCCAATGTAGGAATCGCTGCCACCATATGGGTTTCGTAAACCTAAGTAAGATAATAACAGCGCACACAAAACGAATCTTCTGCGACCGCTGGATAACGAAAAAATGGCATCGAAATGCAAAAAGTGATTTTCTCGGTCTGAAACGCACGATTTCAATTTCCAAACAATTCCAATGTAGAAATCGCTGCCACCATATGGGATTCGTAAACCTAAGTAAGATAATAACAGCGCACACAAAACGAATCTTCTGCGACCGCTGGATAACGAAAAAATGGCATCGAAATGCAAAAAGTGATTTTCTCGGTCTGAAACGCACGATTTCAATTTCCAAACAATTCCAATGTAGGAATCGCTGCCACCATATGGGATTCGTAAACCTAAGTAAGATAATAGCGGCGCACACAAAAAGAATCTTGTGCGACCACTGGATAAAGAAAAAATAGCATCGAAATCCCAAAAAGTGTTTTTCTCAGTCTGAAACGCACGATTTCAAATCACAAACAATTCCAATGTAGGAATCGCTGCCACCATATGGGATTCGTAAACCTAAGTAAGATAATAGCGGCGCACACAAAAAGAATCTTGTGCGACCACTGGATAAAGCAAAATAGCATCGAAATCCCAAAAAGTGTTTTTCTCGGTCTGAAACGCACGATTTCAAATTACAAACAATTCCAATGTAGGAATCGCTGCCACCATATGGGATTCGTAAACCTAAGTAAGATAATAGCGGCGCACACAAAAAGAATCTTGTGCGACAACTGGATAAAGAAAAAATAGCATCGAAATCCCAAAAAGTGTTTTTCTCGGTCTGAAACGCACGATTTCAAATTACAAACAATTCCAATGTAGGAATCGCTGCCACCATATGGGTTTCGTAAACCTAAGTAAGATAATAACAGCGCACACAAAACGAATCTTCTGCGACCGCTGGATAACGAAAAAATGGCATCGAAATGCAAAAAGTGATTTTCTCGGTCTGAAACGCACGATTTCAATTTCCAAACAATTCCAATGTAGAAATCGCTGCCACCATATGGGATTCGTAAACCTAAGTAAGATAATAACAGCGCACACAAAACGAATCTTCTGCGACCGCTGGATAACGAAAAAATAGCATCGAAATGCAAAAAGTGATTTTCTCGGTCTGAAACGCACGATTTCAAATTACAAACAATTCCAATGTAGGAATCGCTGCCACCATATGGGATTCGTAAACCTAAGTAAGATAATAGCGGCGCACACAAAAAGAATCTTGTGCGACAACTGGATAAGGAAAAAATAGCATCGAAATCCCAAAAAGTGTTTTTCTCGGTCTGAAACGCACGATTTCAAATTACAAACAATTCCATTGTAGGAATCGCTGCCACCATATGGGATTCGTAAACCTAAGTAAGATAATAGCGGCGCACACAAAAAGAATCTTGTGCGACAACTGGATAAAGAAAAAATAGCATCGAAATCCCAAAAAGTGTTTTTCTCGGTCTGAAACGCACGATTTCAAATTACAAACAATTCCAATGTAGGAATCGCTGCCACCATATGGGATTCGTAAACCTAAGTAAGATAATAGCGGCGCACACAAAAAGAATCTTGTGCGACAACTGGATAAAGAAAAAATAGCATCGAAATCCCAAAAAGTGTTTTTCTCGGTCTGAAACGCACGATTTCAAATTACAAACAATTCCAATGTAGGAATCGCTGCCACCATATGGGATTCGTAAACCTAAGTAAGATAATAACAGCGCACACAAAACGAATCTTCTGCGACCGCTGGATAACGAAAAAATGGCATCGAAATGCAAAAAGTGATTTTTTCGGTCTGAAACGCACGATTTCAATTTCCAAACAATTCCAATGTAGGAATCGCTGCCACCATATGGGATTCGTAAACCTAAGTAAGATAATAGCGGCGCACACAAAAAGAATCTTGTGCGACCACTGGATAAAGAAAAAATAGCATCGAAATCCCAAAAAGTGTTTTTCTCGGTCTGAAACGCACGATTTCAAATTACAAACAATTCCAATGTAGGAATCGCTGCCACCATATGGGATTCGTAAACCTAAGTAAGATAATAGCGGCGCACACAAAAAGAATCTTGTGCGACCACTGGATAAAGAAAAAATAGCATCGAAATCCCAAAAAGTGTTTTTCTCGGTCTGAAACGCACGATTTCAAATTACAAACAATTCGAATGTAGGAATCGCTGCCACCATATGGGTTTCGTAAACCTAAGTAAGATAATAACAGCGCACACAAAACGAATCTTCTGCGACCGCTGGATAACGAAAAAATGGCATCGAAATGCAAAAAGTGATTTTCTCGGTCTGAAACGCACGATTTCAATTTCCAAACAATTCCAATGTAGGAATCGCTGCCACCATATGGGATTCGTAAACCTAAGTAAGATAATAGCGGCGCACACAAAAAGAATCTTGTGCGACCACTGGATAAAGAAAAAATAGCATCGAAATCCCAAAAAGTGTATTTCTCGGTCTGAAACGCACGATTTCAAATTACAAACAATTCCAATGTAGGAATCGCTGCCACCATATGGGATTCGTAAACCTAAGTAAGATAATAGCGGCGCACACAAAAAGAATCTTGTGCGACCACTGGATAAAGAAAAAATAGCATCGAAATCCCAAAAAGTGTTTTTCTCGGTCTGAAACGCACGATTTCAAATTACAAACAATTCCAATGTAGGAATCGCTGCCACCATATGGGATTCGTAAACCTAAGTAAGATAATAGCGGCGCACACAAAAGGAATCTTGTGCGACAACTGGATAAAGAAAAAATAGCATCGAAATCCCAAAAAGTGTTTTTCTCGGTTTGAAACGCACGATTTCAAATTACAAACAATTCCAATGTAGGAATCGCTGCCACCATATGGGTTTCGTAAACCTAAGTAAGATAATAACAGCGCACACAAAACGAATCTTCTGCGACCGCTGGATAACGAAAAAATGGCATCGAAATGCAAAAAGTGATTTTCTCGGTCTGAAACGCACGATTTCAATTTCCAAACAATTCCAATGTAGGAATCGCTGCCACCATATGGGATTCGTAAACCTAAGTAAGATAATAGCGGCGCACACAAAAAGAATCTTGTGCGACCACTGGATAAAGAAAAAATAGCATCGAAATCCCAAAAAGTGTTTTTCTCGGTCTGAAACGCACGATTTCAAATTACAAACAATTCCAATGTAGGAATCGCTGCCACCATATGGGATTCGTAAACCTAAGTAAGATAATAGCGGCGCACACAAAAAGAATCTTGTGCGACCACTGGATAAAGAAAAAATAGCATCGAAATCCCAAAAAGTGTTTTTCTCGGTCTGAAACGCACGATTTCAAATTACAAACAATTCCAATGTAGGAATCGCTGCCACCATATGGGATTCGTAAACCTAAGTAAGATAATAGCGGCGCACACAAAAAGAATCTTGTGCGACAACTGGATAAAGAAAAAATAGCATCGAAATCCCAAAAAGTGTTTTTCTCGGTCTGAAACGCACGATTTCAAATTACAAACAATTCCAATGTAGGAATCGCTGCCACCATATGGGATTCGTAAACCTAAGTAAGATAATAGCGGCGCACACAAAGAGAATCTTGTGCGACAACTGGATAAAGAAAAAATAGCATCGAAATCCCAAAAAGTGTTTTTCTCGGTCTGAAACGCACGATTTCAAATTACAAACAATTCCAATGTAGGAATCGCTGCCACCATATGGGTTTCGTAAACCTAAGTAAGATAATAACAGCGCACACAAAACGAATCTTCTGCGACCGCTGGATAACGAAAAAATGGCATCGAAATGCAAAAAGTGATTTTCTCGGTCTGAAACGCACGATTTCAATTTCCAAACAATTCCAATGTAGAAATCGCTGCCACCATATGGGATTCGTAAACCTAGGTAAGATAATAACAGCGCACACAAAACGAATCTTCTGCGACCGCTGGATAACGAAAAAATAGCATCGAAATGCAAAAAGTGATTTTCTCGGTCTGAAACGCACGATTTCAAATTACAAACAATTCCAATGTAGGAATCGCTGCCACCATATGGGATTCGTAAACCTAAGTAAGATAATAGCGGCGCATACAAAAAGAATCTTGTGCGACAACTGGATAAAGAGAAAATAGCATCGAAATCCCAAAAAGTGTATTTCTCGGTCTGAAACGCACGATTTCAAATTACAAACAATTCCAATGTAGGAATCGCTGCCACCATATGGGATTCGTAAACCTAAGTAAGATAATAGCGGCGCACACAAAAAGAATCTTGTGCGACCACTGGATAAAGAAAAAATAGCATCGAAATCCCAAAAAGTGTTTTTCTCGGTCTGAAACGCACGATTTCAAATTACAAACAATTCCAATGTAGGAATCGCTGCCACCATATGGGTTTCGTAAACCTAAGTAAGATAATAACAGCGCACACAAAACGAATCTTCTGCGACCGCTGGATAACGAAAAAATGGCATCGAAATGCAAAAAGTGATTTTCTCGGTCTGAAACGCACGATTTCAATTTCCAAACAATTCCAATGTAGAAATCGCTGCCACCATATGGGATTCGTAAACCTAAGTAAGATAATAACAGCGCACACAAAACGAATCTTCCGCGACCGCTGGATAACGAAAAAATAGCATCGAAATGCAAAAAGTGATTTTCTCGGTCTGAAACGCACGATTTCAATTTCCAAACAATTCCAATGTAGAAATCGCTGCCACCATATGGGTTTCGTAAACCTAAGTAAGATAATAACAGCGCACACAAAACGAATCTTCTGCGACCGCTGGATAACGAAAAAATGGCATCGAAATGCAAAAAGTGATTTTCTCGGTCTGAAACGCACGATTTCAATTTCCAAACAATTCCAATGTAGAAATCGCTGCCACCATATGGGATTCGTAAACCTAAGTAAGATAATAACAGCGCACACAAAACGAATCTTCTGCGACCGCTGGATAACGAAAAAATGGCATCGAAATGCAAAAAGTGATTTTCTCGGTCTGAAACGCACGATTTCAATTTCCAAACAATTCCAATGTAGAAATCGCTGCCACCATATGGGATTCGTAAACCTAAGTAAGATAATAACAGCGCACACAAAACGAATCTTCCGCGACCGCTGGATAACGAAAAAATAGCATCGAAATGCAAAAAGTGATTTTCTCGGTCTGAAACGCACGATTTCAATTTCCAAACAATTCCAATGTAGAAATCGCTGCCACCATATGGGTTTCGTAAACCTAAGTAAGATAATAACAGCGCACACAAAACGAATCTTCTGCGACCGCTGGATAACGAAAAAATGGCATCGAAATGCAAAAAGTGATTTTCTCGGTCTGAAACGCACGATTTCAATTTCCAAACAATTCCAATGTAGAAATCGCTGCCACCATATGGGATTCGTAAACCTAAGTAAGATAATAACAGCGCACACAAAACGAATCTTGTGCGACAACTGGATAAAGAGAAAATAGCATCGAAATCCCAAAAAGTGTATTTCTCGGTCTGAAACGCACGATTTCAAATTACAAACAATTCCAATGTAGGAATCGCTGCCACCATATGGGATTCGTAAACCTAAGTAAGATAATAGCGGCGCACACAAAAAGAATCTTGTGCGACCACTGGATAAAGAAAAAATAGCATCGAAATCCCAAAAAGTGTTTTTCTCGGTCTGAAACGCACGATTTCAAATTACAAACAATTCCAATGTAGGAATCGCTGCCACCATATGGGTTTCGTAAACCTAAGTAAGATAATAACAGCGCACACAAAACGAATCTTCTGCGACCGCTGGATAACGAAAAAATGGCATCGAAATGCAAAAAGTGATTTTCTCGGTCTGAAATGCACGATTTCAATTTCCAAACAATTCCAATGTAGAAATCGCTGCCACCATATGGGATTCGTAAACCTAAGTAAGATAATAACAGCGCACACAAAACGAATCTTCCGCGACCGCTGGATAACGAAAAAATAGCATCGAAATGCAAAAAGTGATTTTCTCGGTCTGAAACGCACGATTTCAATTTCCAAACAATTCCAATGTAGAAATCGCTGCCACCATATGGGATTCGTAAACCTAAGTAAGATAATAACAGCGCACACAAAACGAATCTTCTGCGACCGCTGGATAACGAAAAAATAGCATCGAAATGCAAAAAGTGATTTTCTCGGTCTGAAACGCACGATTTCAAATTACAAACAATTCCAATGTAGGAATCGCTGCCACCATATGGGATTCGTAAACCTAAGTAAGATAATAGCGGCGCACACAAAAAGAATCTTGTGCGACAACTGGATAAAGAGAAAATAGCATCGAAATCCCAAAAAGTGTTTTTCTCGGTCTGAAACGCACGATTTCAAATTACAAACAATTCCAATGTAGGAATCGCTGCCACCATATGGGATTCGTAAACCTAAGTAAGATAATAGCGGCGCACACAAAAAGAATCTTGTGCGACCACTGGATAAAGAAAAAATAGCATCGAAATCCCAAAAAGTGTTTTTCTCGGTCTGAAACGCACGATTTCAAATTACAAACAATTCCAATGTAGGAATCGCTGCCACCATATGGGTTTCGTAAACCTAAGTAAGATAATAACAGCGCACACAAAACGAATCTTCTGCGACCGCTGGATAACGAAAAAATGGCATCGAAATGCAAAAAGTGATTTTCTCGGTCTGAAACGCACGATTTCAATTTCCAAACAATTCCAATGTAGAAATCGCTGCCACCATATGGGATTCGTAAACCTAAGTAAGATAATAACAGCGCACACAAAACGAATCTTCCGCGACCGCTGGATAACGAAAAAATAGCATCGAAATGCAAAAAGTGATTTTCTCGGTCTGAAACGCACGATTTCAATTTCCAAACAATTCCAATGTAGAAATCGCTGCCACCATATGGGTTTCGTAAACCTAAGTAAGATAATAACAGCGCACACAAAACGAATCTTCTGCGACCGCTGGATAACGAAAAAATGGCATCGAAATGCAAAAAGTGATTTTCTCGGTCTGAAACGCACGATTTCAATTTCCAAACAATTCCAATGTAGAAATCGCTGCCACCATATGGGATTCGTAAACCTAAGTAAGATAATAACAGCGCACACAAAACGAATCTTCTGCGACCGCTGGATAACGAAAAAATGGCTTCGAAATGCAAAAAGTGATTTTCTCGGTCTGAAACGCACGATTTCAATTTCCAAACAATTCCAATGTAGGAATCGCTGCCACCATATGGGATTCGTAAACCTAAGTAAGATAATAGCGGCGCACACAAAAAGAATCTTGTGCGACCACTGGATAAAGAAAAAATAGCATCGAAATCCCAAAAAGTGTTTTTCTCGGTCTGAAACGCACGATTTCAAATTACAAACAATTCCAATGTAGGAATCGCTGCCACCATATGGGATTCGTAAACCTAAGTAAGATAATAGCGGCGCACACAAAAAGAATCTTGTGCGACCACTGGATAAAGAAAAAATAGCATCGAAATCCCAAAAAGTGTTTTTCTCGGTCTGAAACGCACGATTTCAAATTACAAACAATTCCAATGTAGGAATCGCTGCCACCATATGGGATTCGTAAACCTAAGTAAGATAATAGCGGCGCACACAAAAAGAATCTTGTGCGACCACTGGATAAAGAAAAAATAGCATCGAAATCCCAAAAAGTGTTTTTCTCGGTCTGAAACGCACGATTTCAAATTACAAACAATTCCAATGTAGGAATCGCTGCCACCATATGGGATTCGTAAACCTAAGTAAGATAATAGCGGCGCACACAAAAAGAATCTAGTGCGACAACTGGATAAAGAAAAAATAGCATCGAAATCCCAAAAAGTGTTTTTCTCGGTCTGAAACGCACGATTTCAATTTCCAAACAATTCCAATGTAGAAATCGCTGCCACCATATGGGATTCGTAAACCTAAGTAAGATAATAACAGCGCACACAAAACGAATCTTCTGCGACCGCTGGATAACGAAAAAATGGCTTCGAAATGCAAAAAGTGATTTTCTCGGTCTGAAACGCACGATTTCAATTTCCAAACAATTCCAATGTAGGAATCGCTGCCACCATATGGGATTCGTAAACCTAAGTAAGATAATAGCGGCGCACACAAAAAGAATCTTGTGCGACCACTGGATAAAGAAAAAATAGCATCGAAATCCCAAAAAGTGTTTTTCTCGGTCTGAAACGCACGATTTCAAATTACAAACAATTCCAATGTAGGAATCGCTGCCACCATATGGGATTCGTAAACCTAAGTAAGATAATAGCGGCGCACACAAAAAGAATCTTGTGCGACCACTGGATAAAGAAAAAATAGCATCGAAATCCCAAAAAGTGTTTTTCTCGGTCTGAAACGCACGATTTCAAATTACAAACAATTCCAATGTAGGAATCGCTGCCACCATATGGGATTCGTAAACCTAAGTAAGATAATAGCGGCGCACACAAAAAGAATCTTGTGCGACCACTGGATAAAGAAAAAATAGCATCGAAATCCCAAAAAGTGTTTTTCTCGGTCTGAAACGCACGATTTCAAATTACAAACAATTCCAATGTAGGAATCGCTGCCACCATATGGGATTCGTAAACCTAAGTAAGATAATAGCGGCGCACACAAAAAGAATCTAGTGCGACAACTGGATAAAGAAAAAATAGCATCGAAATCCCAAAAAGTGTTTTTCTCGGTCTGAAACGCACGATTTCAAATTACAAACAATTCCAATGTAGGAATCGCTGCCACCATATGGGTTTCGTAAACCTAAGTAAGATAATAACAGCGCACACAAAACGAATCTTCTGCGACCGCTGGATAACGAAAAAATGGCATCGAAATGCAAAAAGTGATTTTCTCGGTCTGAAACGCACGATTTCAATTTCCAAACAATTCCAATGTAGAAATCGCTGCCACCATATGGGATTCGTAAACCTAAGTAAGATAATAACAGCGCACACAAAACGAATCTTCTGCGACCGCTGGATAACGAAAAAATAGCATCGAAATGCAAAAAGTGATTTTCTCGGTCTGAAACGCACGATTTCAATTTCCAAACAATTCCAATGTAGAAATCGCTGCCACCATATGGGTTTCGTAAACCTAAGTAAGATAATAACAGCGCACACAAAACGAATCTTCTGCGACCGCTGGATAACGAAAAAATGGCATCGAAATGCAAAAAGTGATTTTCTCGGTCGGAAACGCACGATTTCAATTTCCAAACAATTCCAATGTAGAAATCGCTGCCACCATATGGGATTCGTAAACCTAAGTAAGATAATAACAGCGCACACAAAACGAATCTTCTGCGACCGCTGGATAACGAAAAAATGGCATCGAAATGCAAAAAGTGATTTTCTCGGTCTGAAACGCACGATTTCAATTTCCAAACAATTACAATGTAGAAATCGCTGCCACCATATGGGTTTCGTAAACCTAAGTAAGATAATAGCAGCGCACACAAAACGAATCTTCTGCGACCGCTGGATAACGAAAAAATGGCATCGAAATGCAAAAAGTGATTTTCTCGGTCTGAAACGCACGATTTCAATTTCCAAACAATTCCAATGTAGAAATCGCTGCCACCATATGGGATTCGTAAACCTAAGTAAGATAATAACAGCGCACACAAAACGAATCTTCTGCGACCGCTGGATAACGAAAAAATAGCATCGAAATGCAAAAAGTGATTTTCTCGGTCTGAAACGCACGATTTCAATTTCCAAACAATTCCAATGTAGGAATCGCTGCCACCATATGGGATTCGTAAACCTAAGTAAGATAATAGCGGCGCACACAAAAAGAATCTTGTGCGACCACTGGATAAAGAAAAAATAGCATCGAAATCCCAAAAAGTGTTTTTCTCGGTCTGAAACGCACGATTTCAAATTACAAACAATTCCAATGTAGGAATCGCTGCCACCATATGGGATTCGTAAACCTAAGTAAGATAATAGCGGCGCACACAAAAAGAATCTTGTGCGACCACTGGATAAAGAAAAAATAGCATCGAAATCCCAAAAAGTGTTTTTCTCGGTCTGAAACGCACGATTTCAAATTACAAACAATTCCAATGTAGGAATCGCTGCCACCATATGGGATTCGTAAACCTAAGTAAGATAATAGCGGCGCACACAAAAAGAATCTTGTGCGACAACTGGATAAAGAAAAAATAGCATCGAAATCCCAAAAAGTGTTTTTCTCGGTTTGAAACGCACGATTTCAAATTACAAACAATTCCAATGTAGGAATCGCTGCCACCATATGGGTTTCGTAAACCTAAGTAAGATAATAACAGCGCACACAAAACGAATCTTCTGCGACCGCTGGATAACGAAAAAATGGCATCGAAATGCAAAAAGTGATTTTCTCGGTCTGAAACGCACGATTTCAATTTCCAAACAATTCCAATGTAGGAATCGCTGCCACCATATGGGATTCGTAAACCTAAGTAAGATAATAGCGGCGCACGCAAAAAGAATCTTGTGCGACCACTGGATAAAGAAAAAATAGCATCGAAATCCCAAAAAGTGTTTTTCTCGGTCTGAAACGCACGATTTCAAATTACAAACAATTCCAATGTAGGAATCGCTGCCACCATATGGGATTCGTAAACCTAAGTAAGATAATAGCGGCGCACACAAAAAGAATCTTGTGCGACCACTGGATAAAGAAAAAATAGCATCGAAATCCCAAAAAGTGTTTTTCTCGGTCTGAAACGCACGATTTCAAATTACAAACAATTCCAATGTAGGAATCGCTGCCACCATATGGGATTCGTAAACCTAAGTAAGATAATAGCGGCGCACACAAAAAGAATCTTGTGCGACAACTGGATAAAGAAAAAATAGCATCGAAATCCCAAAAAGTGTTTTTCTCGGTCTGAAACGCACGATTTGAAATTACAAACAATTCCAATGTAGGAATCGCTGCCACCATATGGGATTCGTAAACCTAAGTAAGATAATAGCGGCGCACGCAAAAAGAATCTTGTGCGACCACTGGATAAAGAAAAAATAGCATCGAAATCCCAAAAAGTGTTTTTCTCGGTCTGAAACGCACGATTTCAAATTACAAACAATTCCAATGTAGGAATCGCTGCCACCATATGGGATTCGTAAACCTAAGTAAGATAATAGCGGCGCACACAAAAAGAATCTTGTGCGACCACTGGATAAAGAAAAAATAGCATCGAAATCCCAAAAAGTGTTTTTCTCGGTCTGAAACGCACGATTTCAAATTACAAACAATTCCAATGTAGGAATCGCTGCCACCATATGGGTTTCGTAAACCTAAGTAAGATAATAACAGCGCACACAAAACGAATCTTTTGCGACCGCTGGATAACGAAAAAATGGCATCGAAATGCAAAAAGTGATTTTCTCGGTCTGAAACGCACGATTTCAATTTCCAAACAATTCCAATGTAGAAATCGCTGCCACCATATGGGATTCGTAAACCTAAGTAAGATAATAACAGCGCACACAAAACGAATCTTCTGCGACCGCTGGATAACGAAAAAATAGCATCGAAATGCAAAAAGTGATTTTCTCGGTCTGAAACGCACGATTTCAAATTACAAACAATTCCAATGTAGGAATCGCTGCCACCATATGGGATTCGTAAACCTAAGTAAGATAATAGCGGCGCACACAAAAAGAATCTTGTGCGACAACTGGATAAAGAAAAAATAGCATCGAAATCCCAAAAAGTGTTTTTCTCGGTCTGAAACGCACGATTTCAAATTACAAACAATTCCAATGTAGGAATCGCTGCCACCATATGGGATTCGTAAACCTAAGTAAGATAATAGCGGCGCACACAAAAGGAATCTTGTGCGACCACTGGATAAAGAAAAAATAGCATCGAAATCCCAAAAAGTGTTTTTCTCGGTCTGAAACGCACGATTTCAAATTACAAACAATTCCAATGTAGGAATCGCTGCCACCATATGGGTTTCGTAAACCTAAGTAAGATAATAACAGCGCACACAAAACGAATCTTCTGCGACCGCTGGATAACGAAAAAATGGCATCGAAATGCAAAAAGTGATTTTCTCGGTCTGAAACGCACGATTTCAATTTCCAAACAATTCCAATGTAGAAATCGCTGCCACCATATGGGATTCGTAAACCTAAGTAAGATAATAACAGCGCACACAAAACGAATCTTCCGCGACCGCTGGATAACGAAAAAATAGCATCGAAATGCAAAAAGTGATTTTCTCGGTCTGAAACGCACGATTTCAATTTCCAAACAATTCCAATGTAGAAATCGCTGCCACCATATGGGTTTCGTAAACCTAAGTAAGATAATAACAGCGCACACAAAACGAATCTTCTGCGACCGCTGGATAACGAAATGGCATCGAAATGCAAAAAGTGATTTTCTCGGTCTGAAACGCACGATTTCAATTTCCAAACAATTCCAATGTAGGAATCGCTGCCACCATATGGGATTCGTAAACCTAAGTAAGATAATAGCGGCGCACACAAAAAGAATCTTGTGCGACCACTGGATAAAGAAAAAATAGCATCGAAATCCCAAAAAGTGTTTTCTCGGTCTGAAACGCACGATTTCAAATTACAAACAATTCCAATGTAGGAATCGCTGCCACCATATGGGATTCGTAAACCTAAGTAAGATAATAGCGGCGCACACAAAAAGAATCTTGTGCGACCACTGGATAAAGAAAAAATAGCATCGAAATCCCAAAAAGTGTTTTTCTCGGTCTGAAACGCACGATTTCAAATTACAAACAATTCCAATGTAGGAATCGCTGCCACCATATGGGATTCGTAAACCTAAGTAAGATAATAGCGGCGCACACAAAAAGAATCTTGTGCGACCACTGGATAAAGAAAAAATAGCATCGAAATCCCAAAAAGTGTTTTTCTCGGTCTGAAACGCACGATTTCAAATTACAAACAATTCCAATGTAGGAATCGCTGCCACCATATGGGTTTCGTAAACCTAAGTAAGATAATAACAGCGCACACAAAACGAATCTTCTGCGACCGCTGGATAACGAAAAAATGGCATCGAAATGCAAAAAGTGATTTTCTCGGTCTGAAACGCACGATTTCAATTTCCAAACAATTCCAATGTAGGAATCGCTGCCACCATATGGGATTCGTAAACCTAAGTAAGATAATAGCGGCGCACACAAAAAGAATCTTGTGCGACCACTGGATAAAGAAAAAATAGCATCGAAATCCCAAAAAGTGTTTTTCTC
The DNA here is from genome assembly GCA_949128085.1 of Cetonia aurata. Taxonomy (NCBI): domain Eukaryota; kingdom Metazoa; phylum Arthropoda; class Insecta; order Coleoptera; family Scarabaeidae; genus Cetonia; species Cetonia aurata. Next base: position 87,232 of record OX421887.1, read on the forward strand.
GGTCTGAAACGCACGATTTCAAATTACAAACAATTCCAATGTAGGAATCGCTGCCACCATATGGGATTCGTAAACCTAAGTAAGATAATAGCGGCGCACACAAAAAGAATCTTGTGCGACCACTGGATAAAGAAAAAATAGCATCGAAATCCCAAAAAGTGTTTTTCTCGGTCTGAAACGCACGATTTCAAATTACAAACAATTCCAATGTAGGAATCGCTGCCACCATATGGGATTCGTAAACCTAAGTAAGATGATAGCGGCGCACACAAAAAGAATCTTGTGCGACCACTGGATAAAGAAAAAATAGCATCGAAATCCCAAAAAGTGTTTTTCTCGGTCTGAAACGCACGATTTCAAATTACAAACAATTCCAATGTAGGAATCGCTGCCACCATATGGGTTTCGTAAACCTAAGTAAGATAATAACAGCGCACACAAAACGAATCTTCTGCGACCGCTGGATAACGAAAAAATGGCATCGAAATGCAAAAAGTGATTTTCTCGGTCTGAAACGCACGATTTCAATTTCCAAACAATTCCAATGTAGAAATCGCTGCCACCATATGGGATTCGTAAACCTAAGTAAGATAATAACAGCGCACACAAAACGAATCTTCTGCGACCGCTGGATAACGAAAAAATAGCATCGAAATGCAAAAAGTGATTTTCTCGGTCTGAAACGCACGATTTCAAATTACAAACAATTCCAATGTAGGAATCGCTGCCACCATATGGGATTCGTAAACCTAAGTAAGATAATAGCGGCGCACACAAAAACAATCTTGTGCGACAACTGGATAAAGAAAAAATAGCATCGAAATCCCAAAAAGTGTTTTTCTCGGTCTGAAACGCACGATTTCAAATTACAAAGAATTCCAATGTAGGAATCGCTGCCACCATATGGGATTCGTAAACCTAAGTAAGATAATAGCGGCGCACACAAAAAGAATCTTGTGCGACCACTGGATAAAGAAAAAATAGCATCGAAATCCCAAAAAGTGTTTTTCTCGGTCTGAAACGCACGATTTCAAATTACAAACAATTCCAATGTAGGAATCGTTGCCACCATATGGGATTCGTAAACCTAAGTAAGATAATAGCGGCGCACACAAAAAGAATCTTGTGCGACAACTGGATAAAGAAAAAATAGCATCGAAATCCCAAAAAGTGTTTTTCTCGGTCTGAAACGCACGATTTCAAATTACAAACAATTCCAATGTAGGAATCGCTGCCACCATATGGGTTTCGTAAACCTAAGTAAGATAATAACAGCGCACACAAAACGAATCTTCTGCGACCGCTGGATAACGAAAAAATGGCATCGAAATGCAAAAAGTGATTTTCTCGGTCTGAAACGCACGATTTCAATTTCCAAACAATTCCAATGTAGAAATCGCTGCCACCATATGGGTTTCGTAAACCTAGGTAAGATAATAACAGCGCACACAAAACGAATCTTCTGCGACCGCTGGATAACGAAAAAATGGCATCGAAATGCAAAAAGTGATTTTCTCGGTCTGAAACGCACGATTTTAAATTACAAACAATTCCAATGTAGAAATCGCTGCCACCATATGGGATTCGTAAACCTAAGTAAGATAATAACAGCGCACACAAAACGAATCTTCTGCGACCGCTGGATAACGAAAAAATAGCATCGAAATGCAAAAAGTGATTTTCTCGGTCTGAAACGCACGATTTTAAATTACAAACAATTCCAATGTAGGAATCGCTGCCACCATATGGGATTCGTAAACCTAAGTAAGATAATAGCGGCGCACACAAAAAGAATCTTGTGCGACAACTGGATAAAGAAAAAATAGCATCGAAATCCCAAAAAGTGTTTTTCTCGGTCTAAAACGCACGATTTCAAATTACAAACAATTCCAATGTAGGAATCGCTGCCACCATATGGGATTCGTAAACCTAAGTAAGATAATAGCGGCGCACACAAAAAGAATCTTGTGCGACCACTGGATAAAGAAAAAATAGCATCGAAATCCCAAAAAGTGTTTTTCTCGGTCTGAAACGCACGATTTCAAATTACAAACAATTCCAATGTAGGAATCGCTGCCACCATATGGGATTCGTAAACCTAAGTAAGATAATAGCGGCGCACACAAAAAGAATCTTGTGCGACCGCTGGATAAAGAAAAAATAGCATCGAAATCCCAAAAAGGTGTTTTTCTCGGTCTGAAACGCACGATTTCAAATTACAAACAATTCCAATGTAGGAATCGCTGCCACCATATGGGATTCGTAAACCTAAGTAAGATAATAGCGGCGCACACAAAAAGAATCTTGTGCGACCACTGGATAAAGAAAAAATAGCATCGAAATCCCAAAAAGTGTTTTTCTCGGTCTGAAACGCACGATTTCAAATTACAAACAATTCCAATGTAGGAATCGCTGCCACCATATGGGATTCGTAAACCTAAGTAAGATAATAGCGGCGCACACAAAAAGAATCTTGTGCGACCACTGGATAAAGAAAAAATAGCAACGAAATCCCAAAAAGTGTTTTTCTCGGTCTGAAACGCACGATTTCAAATTACAAACAATTCCAATGTAGGAATCGCTGCCACCATATGGGATTCGTAAACCTAAGTAAGATAATAGCGGCGCACACAAAAAGAATCTTGTGCGACCACTGGATAAAGAAAAATAGCATCGAAATCCCAAAAAGTGTTTTTCTCGGTCTGAAACGCACGATTTCAAATTACAAACAATTCCAATGTAGGAATCGCTGCCACCATATGGGATTCGTAAACCTAAGTAAGATAATAGCGGCGCACACAAAAAGAATCTTGTGCGACCACTGGATAAAGAAAAAATAGCATCGAAATCCCAAAAAGTGTTTTTCTCGGTCTGAAACGCACGATTTCAAATTACAAACAATTCCAATGTAGGAATCGCTGCCACCATATGGGATTCGTAAACCTAAGTAAGATAATAGCGGCGCACACAAAAAGAATCTTGTGCGACAACTGGATAAAGAAAAAATAGCATCGAAATCCCAAAAAGTGTTTTTCTCGGTCTGAAACGCACGATTTCAAATTACAAACAATTCCAATGTAGGAATCGCTGCCACCATATGGGATTCGTAAACCTAAGTAAGATCATAGCGGCGCACACAAAAAGAATCTTGTGCGACCACTGGATAAAGAAAAAATAGCATCGAAATCCCAAAAAGTGTTTTTCTCGGTCTGAAACGCACGATTTCAAATTACAAACAATTCCAATGTAGGAATCGCTGCCACCATATGGGTTTCGTAAACCTAAGTAAGATAATAACAGCGCACACAAAACGAATCTTCTGCGACCGCTGGATAACGAAAAAATGGCATCGAAATGCAAAAAGTGATTTTCTCGGTCTGAAACGCACGATTTCAATTTCCAAACAATTCCAATGTAGAAATCGCTGCCACCATATGGGTTTCGTAAACCTAAGTAAGATAATAACAGCGCACACAAAACGAATCTTCTGCGACCGCTGGATAACGAAAAAATGGCATCGAAATGCAAAAAGTGATTTTCTCGGTCTGAAACGCATGATTTCAATTTCCAAACAATTCCAATGTAGAAATCGCTGCCACCATATGGGATTCGTAAACCTAAGTAAGATAATAACAGCGCACACAAAACGAATCTTCTGCGACCGCTGGATAACGAAAAAATGGCATCGAAATGCAAAAAGTGATTTTCTCGGTCTGAAACGCACGATTTCAATTTCCAAACAATTCCAATGTAGAAATCGCTGCCACCATATGGGTTTCGTAAACCTAAGTAAGATAATAACAGCGCACACAAAACGAATCTTCTGCGACCGCTGGATAACGAAAAAATGGCATCGAAATGCAAAAAGTGATTTTCTCGGTCTGAAACGCACGATTTCAATTTCCAAACAATTCCAATGTAGAAATCGCTGCCACCATATGGGATTCGTAAACCTAAGTAAGATAATAACAGCGCACACAAAACGAATCTTCTGCGACCGCTGGATAACGAAAAAATGGCATCGAAATGCAAAAAGTGATTTTCTCGGTCTGAAAAGCACGATTTCAATTTCCAAACAATTCCAATGTAGAAATCGCTGCCACCATATGGGATTCGTAAACCTAAGTAAGATAACAGCGCACACAAAACGAATCTTCTGCGACCGCTGGATAACGAAAAAATGGCATCGAAATGCAAAAAGTGATTTTCTCGGTCTGAAACGCACGATTTCAATTTCCAAACAATTCCAATGTAGGAATCGCTGCCACCATATGGGATTCGTAAACCTAAGTAAGATAATAGCGGCGCACACAAAAAGAATCTTGTGCGACCACTGGATAAAGAAAAATAGCATCGAAATCCCAAAAAGTGTTTTTCTCGGTCTGAAACGCACGATTTCAAATTACAAACAATTCCAATGTAGGAATCGCTGCCACCATATGGGATTCGTAAACCTAAGTAAGATAATAGCGGCGCACACAAAAAGAATCTTGTGCGACCACTGGATAAAGAAAAAATAGCATCGAAATCCCAAAAAGTGTTTTTCTCGGTCTGAAACGCACGATTTCAAATTACAAACAATTCCAATGTAGGAATCGCTGCCACCATATGGGATTCGTAAACCTAAGTAAGATAATAGCGGCGCACACAAAAAGAATCTTGTGCGACAACTGGATAAAGAAAAAATAGCATCGAAATCCCAAAAAGTGTTTTTCTCGGTCTGAAACGCACGATTTCAAATTACAAACAATTCCAATGTAGGAATCGCTGCCACCATATGGGATTCGTAAACCTAAGTAAGATCATAGCGGCGCACACAAAAAGAATTTTGTGCGACCACTGGATAAAGAAAAAATAGCATCGAAATCCCAAAAAGTGTTTTTCTCGGTCTGAAACGCACGATTTCAAATTACAAACAATTCCAATGTAGGAATCGCTGCCACCATATGGGTTTCGTAAACCTAAGTAAGATAATAACAGCGCACACAAAACGAATCTTCTGCGACCGCTGGATAACGAAAAAATGGCATCGAAATGCAAAAAGTGATTCTCTCGGTCTGAAACGCACGATTTCAATTTCCAAACAATTCCAATGTAGAAATCGCTGCCACCATATGGGTTTCGTAAACCTAAGTAAGATAATAACAGCGCACACAAAACGAATCTTTTGCGACCGCTGGATAACGAAAAAATGGCATCGAAATGCAAAAAGTGATTTTCTCGGTCTGAAACGCATGATTTCAATTTCCAAACAATTCCAATGTAGAAATCGCTGCCACCATATGGGATTCGTAAACCTAAGTAAGATAATAACAGCGCACACAAAACGAATCTTCTGCGACCGCTGGATAACGAAAAAATGGCATCGAAATGCAAAAAGTGATTTTCTCGGTCTGAAACGCACGATTTCAATTTCCAAACAATTCCAATGTAGAAATCGCTGCCACCATATGGGTTTCGTAAACCTAAGTAAGATAATAACAGCGCACACAAAACGAATCTTCTGCGACCGCTGGATAACGAAAAAATGGCATCGAAATGCAAAAAGTGATTTTCTCGGTCTGAAACGCACGATTTCAATTTCCAAACAATTCCAATGTAGAAATCGCTGCCACCATATGGGATTCGTAAACCTAAGTAAGATAATAACAGCGCACACAAAACGAATCTTCTGCGACCGCTGGATAACGAAAAAATGGCATGGAAATGCAAAAAGTGATTTTCTCGGTCTGAAAAGCACGATTTCAATTTCCAAACAATTCCAATGTAGAAATCGCTGCCACCATATGGGATTCGTAAACCTAAGTAAGATAACAGCGCACACAAAACGAATCTTCTGCGACCGCTGGATAACGAAAAAATGGCATCGAAATGCAAAAAGTGATTTTCTCGGTCTGAAACGCACGATTTCAATTTCCAAACAATTCCAATATAGGAATCGCTGCCACCATATGGGATTCGTAAACCTAAGTAAGATAATAGCGGCGCACACAAAAAAAATCTTGTGCGACCACTGGATAAAGAAAAAATAGCATCGAAATCCCAAAAAGTGTTTTTCTCGGTCTGAAACGCACGATTTCAAATTACAAACAATTCCAATGTAGGAATCGCTGCCACCATATGGGATTCGTAAACCTAAGTAAGATAAGAGCGGCGCACACAAAAAGAATCTTGTGCGACCACTGGATAAAGAAAAAATAGCATCGAAATCCCAAAAAGTGTTTTTCTCGGTCTGAAACGCACGATTTCAAATTACAAACAATTCCAATGTAGGAATCGCTGCCACCATATGGGTTTCGTAAACCTAAGTAAGATAATAACAGCGCACACAAAACGAATCTTCTGCGACCGCTGGATAACGAAAAAATGGCATCGAAATGCAAAAAGTGATTTTCTCGGTCTGAAACGCACGATTTCAATTTCCAAACAATTCCAATGTAGAAATCGCTGCCACCATATGGGATTCGTAAACCTAAGTAAGATAATAACAGCGCACACAAAACGAATCTTCTGCGACCGCTGGATAACGAAAAAATAGCATCGAAATGCAAAAAGTGATTTTCTCGGTCTGAAACGCACGATTTCAATTTCCAAACAATTCCAATGTAGAAATCGCTGCCACCATATGGGTTTCGTAAACCTAAGTAAGATAATAACAGCGCACACAAAACGAATCTTCTGCGACCGCTGGATAACGAAAAAATGGCATCGAAATGCAAAAAGTGATTTTCTCGGTCTGAAACGCACGATTTCAATTTCCAAACAATTCCAATGTAGAAATCGCTGCCACCATATGGGATTCGTAAACCTAAGTAAGATAATAACAGCGCACAGAAAACGAATCTTCTGCGACCGCTGGATAACGAAAAAATGGCATCGAAATGCAAAAAGTGATTTTCTCGGTCTGAAACGCACGATTTCAATTTCCAAACAATTCCAATGTAGAAATCGCTGCCACCATATGGGTTTCGTAAACCTAAGTAAGATAATAACAGCGCACACAAAACGAATCTTCTGCGACCGCTAGATAACGAAAAAATGGCATCGAAATGCAAAAAGTGATTTTCTCGGTCTGAAACGCACGATTTCAATTTCCAAACAATTCCAATGTAGAAATCGCTGCCACCATATGGGATTCGTAAACCTAAGTAAGATAATAACAGCGCACACAAAACGAATCTTCTGCGACCGCTGGATAACGAAAAAATGGCATCGAAATGCAAAAAGTGATTTTCTCGGTCTGAAACGCACGATTTCAATTTCCAAACAATTCCAATGTAGAAATCGCTGCCACCATATGGGATTCGTAAACCTAAGTAAGATAATAACAGCGCACACAAAACGAATCTTCTGCGACCGCTGGATAACGAAAAAATGGCATCGAAATGCAAAAAGTGATTTTCTCGGTCTGAAAAGCACGATTTCAATTTCCAAACAATTCCAATGTAGAAATCGCTGCCACCATATGGGATTCGTAAACCTAAGTAAGATAACAGCGCACACAAAACGAATCTTCTGCGACCGCTGGATAACGAAAAAATGGCATCGAAATGCAAAAAGTGATTTTCTCGGTCTGAAACGCACGATTTCAATTTCCAAACAATTCCAATGTAGAAATCGCTGCCACCATATGGGATTCGTAAACCTAAGTAAGATAATAACAGCGCACACAAAACGAATCTTCTGCGACCGCTGGATAACGAAAAAATGGCATCGAAATGCAAAAAGTGATTTTCTCGGTCTGAAACGCACGATTTCAATTTCCAAACAATTCCAATGTAGAAATCGCTGCCACCATATGAGATTCGTAAACCTAAGTAAGATAATAACAGCGCACACAAAACGAATCTTCTGCGACCGCTGGATAACGAAAAAATGGCATCGAAATGCAAAAAGTGATTTTCTCGGTCTGAAACGCACGATTTCAATTTCCAAACAATTCCAATGTAGAAATCGCTGCCACCATATGGGATTCGTAAACCTAAGTAAGATAATAACAGCGCACACAAAACGAATCTTCTGCGACCGCTGGATAACGAAAAAATAGCATCGAAATGCAGAAAGTGATTTTCTCGGTCTGAAACGCACGATTTCAATTTCCAAACAATTCCAATGTAGAAATCGCTGCCACCATATGGGTTTCGTAAACCTAAGTAAGATAATAACAGCGCACACAAAACGAATCTTCTGCGACCGCTGGATAACGAAAAAATGGCATCGAAATGCAAAAAGTGATTTTCTCGGTCTGAAACGCACGATTTCAATTTCCAAACAATTCCAATGTAGAAATCGCTGCCACCATATGGAATTCGTAAACCTAAGTAAGATAATAACAGCGCACACAAAACGAATCTTCTGCGACCGCTGGATAACGAAATAATGGCATCGAAATGCAAAAAGTGATTTTCTCGGTCTGAAACGCACGATTTCAATTTCCAAACAATTCCAATGTAGAAATCGCTGCCACCATATGGAATTCGTAAACCTAAGTAAGATAATAACAGCGCACACAAAACGAATCTTCTGCGACCGCTGGATAACGAAATAATGGCATCGAAATGCAAAAAGTGATTTTCTCGGTCTGAAACGCACGATTTCAATTTCCAAACAATTCCAATGTAGAAATCGCTGCCACCATATGGAATTCGTAAACCTAAGTAAGATAATAACAGCGCACACAAAACGAATCTTCTGCGACCGCTGGATAACGAAATAATGGCATCGAAATGCAAAAAGTGATTTTCTCGGTCTGAAACGCACGATTTCAATTTCCAAACAATTCCAATGTAGAAATCGCTGCCACCATATGGAATTCGTAAACCTAAGTAAGATAATAACAGCGCACACAAAACGAATCTTCTGCGACCGCTGGATAAAGAAAAAATGGCATCGAAATGCAAAAAGTGATTTTCTCGGTCTGAAACGCACGATTTCAATTTCCAAACAATTCCAATGTAGAAATCTCTGCCACCATATGGAATTCGTAAACCTAAGTAAGATAATAACAGCGCACACAAAACGAATCTTCTGCGACCGCTGGATAACGAAAAAATGGCATCGAAATGCAAAAAGTGATTTTCTCGGTCTGAAACGCACGATTTCAATTTCCAAACAATTCCAATGTAGAAATCGCTGCCACCATATGGAATTCGTAAACCTAAGTAAGATAATAACAGCGCACACAAAACGAATCTTCTGCGACCGCTGGATAACGAAATAATGGCATCGAAATGCAAAAAGTGATTTTCTCGGTCTGAAACGCACGATTTCAATTTCCAAACAATTCCAATGTAGAAATCGCTGCCACCATATGGGATTCGTAAACCTAAGTAAGATAATAACAGCGCACACAAAACGAATCTTCTGCGACCGCTGGATAACGAAAAAATGGCATCGAAATGCAAAAAGTGATTTTCTCGGTCTGAAACGCACGATTTCAATTTCCAAACAATTCCAATGTAGAAATCGCTGCCACCATATGGGATTCGTAAACCTAAGTAAGATAATAACAGCGCACACAAAACGAATCTTCTGCGACCGCTGGATAACGAAAAAATAGCATCGAAATGCAGAAAGTGATTTTCTCGGTCTGAAACGGACGATTTCAATTTCCAAACAATTCCAATGTAGAAATCGCTGCCACCATATGGGTTTCGTAAACCTAAGTAAGATAATAACAGCGCACACAAAACGAATCTTCTGCGACCGCTGGATAACGAAAAAATGGCATCGAAATGCAAAAAGTGATTTTCTCGGTCTGAAAAGCACGATTTCAATTTCCAAACAATTCCAATGTAGAAATCGCTGCCACCATATGGGATTCGTAAACCTAAGTAAGATAACAGCGCACACAAAACGAATCTTCTGCGACCGCTGGATAACGAAAAAATGGCATCGAAATGCAAAAAGTGATTTTCTCGGTCTGAAACGCACGATTTCAATTTCCAAACAATTCCAATGTAGAAATCGCTGCCACCATATGGGATTCGTAAACCTAAGTAAGATAATAACAGCGCACACAAAACGAATCTTCTGCGACCGCTGGATAAGGAAAAAATGTCATCGAAATGCAAAAAGTGATTTTCTCGGTCTGAAACGCACGATTTCAATTTCCAAACAATTCCAATGTAGAAATCGCTGCCACCATATGGGATTCGTAAACCTAAGTAAGGTAATAACGGCGCACACAAAACGAATCTTCTGCGACCGCTGGATAACGAAAAAATGGCATCGAAATGCAAAAAGTGATTTTCTCGGTCTGAAACGCACGATTTCAATTTCCAAACAATTCCAATGTAGAAATCGCTGCCACCATATGGGATTCGTAAACCTAAGTAAGATAATAACAGCGCACACAAAACGAATCTTCTGCGACCGCTGGATAACGAAAAAATGGCATCGAAATGCAAAAAGTGATTTTCTCGGTCTGAAAAGCACGATTTCAATTTCCAAACAATTCCAATGTAGAAATCGCTGCCACCATATGGGATTCGTAAACCTAAGTAAGATAACAGCGCACACAAAACGAATCTTCTGCGACCGCTGGATAACGAAAAAATGGCATCGAAATGCAAAAAGTGATTTTCTCGGTCTGAAACGCACGATTTCAACTTCCAAACAATTCCAATGTAGAAATCGCTGCCACCATATGGGATTCGTAAACCTAAGTAAGATAATAACAGCGCACACAAAACGAATCTTCTGCGACCGCTGGATAACGAAAAAATGGCATCGAAATGCAAAAAGTGATTTTCTCGGTCTGAAACGCACGATTTCAATTTCCAAACAATTCCAATGTAGAAATCGCTGCCACCATATGGGATTCGTAAACCTAAGTAAGATAATAACAGCGCACACAAAACGAATCTTCTGCGACCGCTGGATAACGAAAAAATGGCATCGAAATGCAAAAAGTGATTTTCTCGGTCTGAAACGCACGATTTCAATTTCCAAACAATTCCAATGTAGAAATCGCTGCCACCATATGGGATTCGTAAACCTAAGTAAGATAATAACAGCGCACACAAAACGAATCTTCTGCGACCGCTGGATAACGAAAAAATAGCATCGAAATGCAAAAAGTGATTTTCTCGGTCTGAAACGCACGATTTCAATTTCCAAACAATTCCAATGCAGAAATCGCTGCCACCATATGGCTTTCGTAAACCTAAGTAAGATAATAACAGCGCACACAAAACGAATCTTCTGCGACCGCTGGATAACGAAAAAATGGCATCGAAATGCAAAAAGTGATTTTCTCGGTCTGAAAAGCACGATTTCAATTTCCAAACAATTCCAATGTAGAAATCGCTGCCACCATATGGGATTCGTAAACCTAAGTAAGATAACAGCGCACACAAAACGAATCTTCTGCGACCGCTGGATAACGAAAAAATGGCATCGAAATGCAAAAAGTGATTTTCTCGGTCTGAAACGCACGATTTCAATTTCCAAACAATTCCAATGTAGAAATCGCTGCCACCATATGGGATTCGTAAACCTAAGTAAGATAATAACAGCGCACACAAAACGAATCTTCTGCGACCGCTGGATAACGAAAAAATGTCATCGAAATGCAAAAAGTGATTTTCTCGGTCTGAAACGCACGATTTCAATTTCCAAACAATTCCAATGTAGAAATCGCTGCCACCATATGGGATTCGTAAACCTAAGTAAGATCATAGCGGCGCACACAAAAAGAATCTTGTGCGACCACTGGATAAAGAAAAAATAGCATCGAAATCCCAAAAAGTGTTTTTCTCGGTCTGAAACGCACGATTTCAAATTACAAACAATTTCCAATGTAGGAATCGCTGCCACCATATGGGATTCGTAAACCTAAGTAAGATAATAGCGGCGCACACAAAAAGAATCTTGTGCGACCGCTGGATAAAGAAAAAATAGCATCGAAATCCCAAAAAGTGTTTTTCTCGGTCTGAAACGCACGATTTCAAATTACAAACAATTCCAATGTAGGAATCGCTGCCACCATATGGGATTCGTAAACCTAAGTAAGATAATAGCGGCGCACACAAAAAGAATCTTGTGCGACAACTGGATAAAGAAAAAATAGCATCGAAATCCCAAAAAGTGTTTTTCTCGGTCTGAAACGCACGATTTCAAATTACAAACAATTCCAATGTAGGAATCGCTGCCACCATATGGGATTCGTAAACCTAAGTAAGATCATAGCGGCGCACACAAAAAGAATCTTGTGCGACCACTGGATAAAGAAAAAATAGCATCGAAATCCCAAAAAGTGTTTTTCTCGGTCTGAAACGCACGATTTCAAATTACAAACAATTTCCAATGTAGGAATCGCTGCCACCATATGGGATTCGTAAACCTAAGTAAGATAATAGCGGCGCACACAAAAAGAATCTTGTGCGACCGCTGGATAAAGAAAAAATAGCATCGAAATCCCAAAAAGTGTTTTTCTCGGTCTGAAACGCACGATTTCAAATTACAAACAATTCCAATGTAGGAATCGCTGCCACCATATGGGATTCGTAAACCTAAGTAAGATAATAGCGGCGCACACAAAAAGAATCTTGTGCGACCACTGGATAAAGAAAAAATAGCATCGAAATCCCAAAAAGTGTTTTTCTCGGTCTGAAACGCACGATTTCAAATTACAAACAATTCCAATGTAGGAATCGCTGCCACCATATGGGATTCGTAAACCTAAGTAAGATAATAGCGGCGCACACAAAAGGAATCTTGTGCGACCGCTGGATAAAGAAAAAATAGCATCGAAATCCCAAAAAGTGTTTTTCTCGGTCTGAAACGCACGATTTCAAATTACAAACAATTCCAATGTAGGAATCGCTGCCACCATATGGGATTCATAAACCTAAGTAAGATAATAGCGGCGCACACAAAAAGAATCTTGTGCGACCACTGGATAAAGAAAAAATAGCATCGAAATCCCAAAAAGTGTTTTTCTCGGTCTGAAACGCACGATTTCAAATTACAAACAATTCCAATGTAGGAATCGCTGCCACCATATGGGATTCGTAAACCTAAGTAAGATAATAGCGGCGCACACAAAAAGAATCTTGTGCGACCACTGGATAAAGAAAAAATAGCATCGAAATCCCAAAAAGTGTTTTTCTCGGTCTGAAACGCACGATTTCAAATTACAAACAATTCTAATGTAGGAATCGCTGCCACCATATGGGATCCGTAAACCTAAGTAAGATAATAGCGGCGCATACAAAAAGAATCTTGTGCGACCACTGGATAAAGAAAAAATAGCATCGAAATCCCAAAAAGTGTTTTTCTCGGTCTGAAACGCACGATTTCAAATACAAACAATTCCAATGTAGGAATCGCTGCCACCATATGGGATTCGTAAACCTAAGTAAGATAATAGCGGCGCACACAAAAAGAATCTTGTGCGACCACTGGATAAAGAAGAAATAGCATCGAAATCCCAAAAAGTGTTTTTCTCGGTCTGAAACGCACGATTTCAAATTACAAACAATTCCAATGTAGGAATCGCTGCTACCATATGGGATTCGTAAACCTAAGTAAGATAATAGCGGCGCACACAAAAAGAATCTTGTGCGAACACTGGATAAAGAAAAAATAGCATCGAAATCCCAAAAAGTGTTTTTCTCGGTCTGAAACGCACGATTTCAAATTACAAACAATTCCAATGTAGGAATCGCTGCCACCATATGGGATTCGTAAACCTAAGTAAGATAATAGCGGCGCACACAAAAAGAATCTTGTGCGACCACTGGATAAAGAAAAAATAGCATCGAAATGCAAAAAGTGATTTCCTCGGTCTGAAACGCACGATTTCAATTTCCAAACAATTCCAATGTAGAAATCGCTGCCACCATATGGGATTCGTAAACCTAAGTAAGATAATAACAGCGCACACAAAACGAATCTTCTGCGACCGCTGGATAACGAAAAAATGGCATCGAAATGCAAAAAGTGATTTTCTCGGTCTGAAACGCACGATTTCAATTTCCAAACAATTCCAATGTAGAAATCGCTGCCACCATATGGGATTCGTAAACCTAAGTAAGATAATAACAGCGCACACAAAACGAATCTTCTGCGACCGCTGGATAACGAAAAAATAGCATCGAAATGCAGAAAGTGATTTTCTCGGTCTGAAACGCACGATTCCAATTTCCAAACAATTCCAATGTAGAAATCGCTGCCACCATATGGGATTCGTAAACCTAAGTAAGATAATAACAGCGCACACAAAACGAATCTTCTGCGACCGCTGGATAACGAAAAAATAGCATCGAAATGCAAAAAGTGATTTTCTCGGTCTGAAACGCACGATTTCAATTTCCAAACAATTCCAATGTAGAAATCGCTGCCACCATATGGGTTTCGTAAACCTAAGTAAGATAATAACAGCGCACACAAAACGAATCTTCTGCGACCGCTGGATAACGAAAAAATGGCATCGAAATGCAAAAAGTGATTTTCTCGGTCTGAAACGCACGATTTCAATTTCCAAACAATTCCAATGTAGAAATCGCTGCCACCATATGGGATTCGTAAACCTAAGTAAGATAATAACAGCGCACACAAAACGAATCTTCTGCGACCGCTGGATAACGAAAAAATGGCATCGAAATGCAAAAAGTGATTTTCTCGGTCTGAAACGCACGATTTCAATTTCCAAACAATTCCAATGTAGAAATCGCTGCCACCATATGGGATTCGTAAACCTAAGTAAGATAATAACAGCGCACACAAAACGAATCTTCTGCGACCGCTGGATAACGAAAAAATGGCATCGAAATGCAAAAAGTGATTTTCTCGGTCTGAAACGCACGATTTCAATTTCCAAACAATTCCAATGTAGAAATCGCTGCCACCATATGGGTTTCGTAAACCTAAGTAAGATAATAACAGCGCACACAAAACGAATCTTCTGCGACCGCTGAATAACGAAAAAATGGCATCGAAATGCAAAAAGTGATTTTCTCGGTCTGAAACGCACGATTTCAATTTCCAAACAATTTCAATGTAGAAATCGCTGCCACCATATGAGATTCGTAAACCTAAGTAAGATAATAACAGCGCACATAAAACGAATCTTCTGTGACTGCTGGATAACGAAAAAATGGCATCGAAATGCAAAAAGTGATTTTCTCGGTCTGAAACGCACGATTTCAATTTCCAAACAATTCCAATGTAGAAATCGCTGCCACCATATGGGATTCGTAAACCTAAGTAAGATAATAACAGCGCACACAAAACGAATCTTCTGCGACCGCTGGATAACGAAAAAATGGCATCGAAATGCAAAAAGTGTTTTTCTCGGTCTGAAACGCACGATTTCAAATTACAAACAATTCCAATGTAGGAATCGCTGCCACCATATGGGATTCGTAAACCTAAGTAAGATAATAGCGGCGCACACAGAAAGAATCTTGTGCGACTACTGGATAAAGAAAAAATAGCATCGAAATCCCAAAAAGTGTTTTTCTCGGTCTGAAACGCACGATTTCAAATTACAAACAATTCCAATGTAGGAATCGCTGCCACCATATGGGATTCGTAAACCTAAGTAAGATAATAGCGGCGCACACAAAAAGTATCTTGTGCGACCACTGGATAAAGAAAAAATAGCATCGAAATCCCAAAAAGTGTTTCTCTCGGTCTGAAACGCACGATTTCAAATTACAAACAATTCCAATGTAGGAATCGCTGCCACCATATGGGATTCGTAAACCTAAGTAAGATAATAGCGGCGCACACAAAAAGAATCTTGTGCGACAACTGGATAAAGAAAAAATAGCATCGAAATCCCAAAAAGTGTTTTTCTCGGTCTGAAACGCACGATTTCAAATTACAAACAATTCCAATGTAGGAATCGCTGCCACCATATGGGATTCGTAAACCTAAGTAAGATCATAGCGGCGCACACAAAAAGAATCTTGTGCGACCACTGGATAAAGAAAAAATAGCATCGAAATCCCAAAAAGTGTTTTTCTCGGTCTGAAACGCACGATTTCAAATTACAAACAATTTCCAATGTAGGAATCGCTGCCACCATATGGGATTCGTAAACCTAAGTAAGATAATAGCGGCGCACACAAAAAGAATCTTGTGCGACCGCTGGATAAAGAAAAAATAGCATCGAAATCCCAAAAAGTGTTTTTCTCGGTCTGAAACGCACGATTTCAAATTACAAACAATTCCAATGTAGGAATCGCTGCCACCATATGGGATTCGTAAACCTAAGTAAGATAATAGCGGCGCACACAAAAAGAATCTTGTGCGACCACTGGATAAAGAAAAAATAGCATCGAAATCCCAAAAAGTGTTTTTCTCGGTCTGAAACGCACGATTTCAAATTACAAACAATTCCAATGTAGGAATCGCTGCCACCATATGGGATTCGTAAACCTAAGTAAGATAATAGCGGCGCACACAAAAGGAATCTTGTGCGACCGCTGGATAAAGAAAAAATAGCATCGAAATCCCAAAAAGTGTTTTTCTCGGTCTGAAACGCACGATTTCAAATTACAAACAATTCCAATGTAGGAATCGCTGCCACCATATGGGATTCATAAACCTAAGTAAGATAATAGCGGCGCACACAAAAAGAATCTTGTGCGACCACTGGATAAAGAAAAAATAGCATCGAAATCCCAAAAAGTGTTTTTCTCGGTCTGAAACGCACGATTTCAAATTACAAACAATTCCAATGTAGGAATCGCTGCCACCATATGGGATTCGTAAACCTAAGTAAGATAATAGCGGCGCACACAAAAAGAATCTTGTGCGACCACTGGATAAAGAAAAAATAGCATCGAAATCCCAAAAAGTGTTTTTCTCGGTCTGAAACGCACGATTTCAAATTACAAACAATTCTAATGTAGGAATCGCTGCCACCATATGGGATCCGTAAACCTAAGTAAGATAATAGCGGCGCATACAAAAAGAATCTTGTGCGACCACTGGATAAAGAAAAAATAGCATCGAAATCCCAAAAAGTGTTTTTCTCGGTCTGAAACGCACGATTTCAAATACAAACAATTCCAATGTAGGAATCGCTGCCACCATATGGGATTCGTAAACCTAAGTAAGATAATAGCGGCGCACACAAAAAGAATCTTGTGCGACCACTGGATAAAGAAGAAATAGCATCGAAATCCCAAAAAGTGTTTTTCTCGGTCTGAAACGCACGATTTCAAATTACAAACAATTCCAATGTAGGAATCGCTGCTACCATATGGGATTCGTAAACCTAAGTAAGATAATAGCGACGCACACAAAAAGAATCTTGTGCGAACACTGGATAAAGAAAAAATAGCATCGAAATCCCAAAAAGTGTTTTTCTCGGTCTGAAACGCACGATTTCAAATTACAAACAATTCCAATGTAGGAATCGCTGCCACCATATGGGATTCGTAAACCTAAGTAAGATAATAGCGGCGCACACAAAAAGAATCTTGTGCGACCACTGGATAAAGAAAAAATAGCATCGAAATCCCAAAAAGTGTTTTTCTCGGTCTGAAACGCACGATTTCAAATTACAAACAATTCCAATGTAGGAATCGCTGCCACCATATGGGATTCGTAAACCTAAGTAAGATAATAGCGGCGCACACAAAAAGAATCTTGTGCGACCACTGGATACAGAAAAAATAGCATCGAAATCCCAAAAAGTGTTTTTCTCGGTCTGAAACGCACGATTTCAAATTACAAACAATTCCAATGTAGGGATCGCTGCCACCATATGGGATTCGTAAACCTAAGTAAGATAATAGCGGCGCACACAAAAAGAATCTTGTGCGACCACTGGATAAAGAAAAAATAGCATCGAAATCCCAAAAAGTGTTTTTCTCGGTCTGAAACGCACGTTTTCAAATGACAAACAATTCCAATGTAGGAATCGCTGCCACCATATGGGATTCGTAAACCTAAGTAAGATAATAGCGGCGCACACAAAAAGAATCTTGTGCGACCGCTGGATAAAGAAAAAATAGCATCGAAATCCCAAAAAGTGTTTTTCTCGGTCTGAAACGCACGATTTCAAATTACAAACAATTCCAATGTAGGAATCGCTGCCACCATATGGGATTCGTAAACCTAAGTAAGATAATAGCGGCGCACACAAAAAGGATCTTGTGCGACCACTGGATAAAGAAAAAATAGCATCGAAATCCCAAAAAGTGTTTTTCTCGGTCTGAAACGCACGATTTCAAATGACAAACAATTCCAATGTAGGAATCGCTGCCACCATATGGGATTCGTAAACCTAAGTAAGATAATAGCGGCGCACACAAAAAGAATCTTGTGCGACCACCGTTATCCAGTGGTGCGTTTCAGACCGAGAAAAACACTTTTTGGGATTTCGATGCTATTTTTTCTTTATCCAGTGGTCGCACAAGATTCTTTTTGTGTGCGCCGCTATTATCTTACTTAGGTTTACGAATCCCATATGGTGGCAGCGATTCCTACATTGGAATTGTTTGTAATTTGAAATCGTGCGTTTCAGACCGAGAAAAACACTTTTTGGGATTTCGATGCTATTTTTTCTTTATCCAGTGGTCGCACAAGATTCTTTTTGTGTGCGCCGCTATTATCTTACTTAGGTTTACGAATCCCATATGGTGGCAGCGATTCCTACATTGGAATTGTTTGTAATTTGAAATCGTGCGTTTCAGACCGAGAAAAACACTTTTTGGGATTTCGATGCTATTTTT
This sequence comes from Cetonia aurata, assembly GCA_949128085.1. Classification (NCBI taxonomy): domain Eukaryota; kingdom Metazoa; phylum Arthropoda; class Insecta; order Coleoptera; family Scarabaeidae; genus Cetonia; species Cetonia aurata. The sequence continues at coordinate 105,930 of OX421887.1, forward strand.
TCTTTATCCAGTGGTCGCACAAGATTCTTTTTGTGTGCGCCGCTATTATCTTACTTAGGTTTACGAATCCCATATGGTGGCAGCGATTCCTACATTGGAATTGTGTGTAATTTGAAATCGTGCGTTTCAGACCGAGAAAAACACTTTTTGGGATTTCGATGCTATTTTTTCTTTATCCAGCGGTCGCACAAGATTCTTTTTGTGTGCGCCGCTATTATCTTACTTAGGTTTACGAATCCCATATGGTGGCAGCGATTCCTACACTGGAATTGTTTGTAATTTGAAATCGTGCATTTCAGACCGAGAAAAACACTTTTTGGGATTTCGATGCCATTTTTTCTTTATCCAGTGGTCGCACAAGATTCTTTTTGTGTGCGCCGCTATTATCTTACTTAGGTTTATGAATCCCATATGGTGGCAGCGATTCCTACATTGGAATTGTTTGTCATTTGAAATCGTGCGTTTCAGACCGAGAAAAACACTTTTTGGGATTTCGATGCTATTTTTTCTTTATCCAGTGGTCGCACAAGATTCTTTTTGTGTGCGCCGCTATTATCTTACTTAGGTTTACGAATCCCATATGGTGGCAGCGATTCCTACATTGGAATTGTTTGTAATTTGAAATCGTGCGTTTCAGACCGAGAAAAACACTTTTTGGGATTTCGATGCTATTTTTTCTTTATCCAGTGGTCGCACAAGATTCTTTTTGTGTGCGCCGCTATTATCTTACTTAGGTTTACGAATCCCATATGGTGGCAGCGATTCCTACATTGGAATTGTTTGTAATTTGAAATCGTGCGTTTCAGACCGAGAAAAACACTTTTTGGGATTTCGATGCTATTTTTTCTTTATCCAGTGGTCGCACAAGATTCTTTTTGTGTGCGCCGCTATTATCTTACTTAGGTTTACGAATCCCATATGGTAGCAGCGATTCCTACATTGGAATTGTTTGTAATTTGAAATCGTGCGTTTCAGACCGAGAAAAACACTTTTTGGGATTTCGATGCTATTTTTTCTTTATCCAGTGGTCGCACAAGATTCTTTTTGTGTGCGCCGCTATTATCTTACTTAGGTTTACGAATCCCATATGGTGGCAGCGATTCCTACATTGGAATTGTTTGTAATTTGAAATCGTGCGTTTCAGACCGAGAAAAACACTTTTTGGGATTTCGATGCTATTTTTTCTTTATCCAGTGGTCGCACAAGATTCTTTTTGTGTGCGCCGCTATTATCTTACTTAGGTTTACGAATCCCATATGGTGGCAGCGATTTCTGCATTGCAATTGTTTGGAAATTGAAATCGTGCGTTTCAGACCGAGAAAATCACTTTTTGCATTTCGATGCCATTTTTTCGTTATCCAGCGGTCGCAGAAGATTCGTCTTGTGTGCGCTGTTATTATCTTACTTAGGTTTACGAATCCCATATGGTGGCCGCGGTTTCTACATTGGAATTGTTTGGAAATTGAAATCGTGCGTTTCAGACCGAGAAAATCACTTTTTGCATTTCGATGCCATTTTTTCGTTATCCAGCGGTCGCAGAAGATTCGTTCTGTGTGCGCTGTTATTATGTTACTTAGGTTTACGAATCCCATATGGTGGCAGCGATTTCTACATTGGAATTGTTTGGAAATTGAAATCGTGCGTTTCAGACCGAGAAAATCACTTTTTGCATTTCGATGCCATTTTTTCGTTATCCAGCGGTCGCAGAAGATTCGTTTTGTGTGCGCTGTTATTATCTTACTTAGGTTTACGAATCCCATATGGTGGCAGCGATTTCTACATTGGAATTGTTTGGAAATTGAAATCGTGCGTTTCAGACCGAGAAAATCACTTTTTGCATTTCGATGCCATTTTTTCGTTATCCAGCGGTCGCAGAAGATTCGTTTTGTGTGCGCTGTTATTATCTTACTTAGGTTTACGAATCCCATATGGTGGCAGCGATTTCTACATTGGAATTGTTTGGAAATTGAAATCGTGCGTTTCAGACCGAGAAAATCACTTTTTGCATTTCGATGCAATTTTTTCGTTATCCAGCGGTCGCAGAAGATTCGTCTTGTGTGCGCTGTTATTATCTTACTTAGGTTTACGAATCCCATATGGTGGCCGCGGTTTCTACATTGGAATTGTTTGGAAATTGAAATCGTGCGTTTCAGACCGAGAAAATCACTTTTTGCATTTCGATGCCATTTTTTCGTTATCCAGCGGTCGCAGAAGATTCGTTCTGTGTGCGCTGTTATTATGTTACTTAGGTTTACGAATCCCATATGGTGGCAGCGATTTCTACATTGGAATTGTTTGGAAATTGAAATCGTGCGTTTCAGACCGAGAAAATCACTTTTTGCATTTCGATGCCATTTTTTCGTTATCCAGCGGTCGCAGAAGATTCGTTTTGTGTGCGCTGTTATTATCTTACTTAGGTTTACGAATCCCATATGGTGGCAGCGATTTCTACATTGGAATTGTTTGGAAATTGAAATCGTGCGTTTCAGACCGAGAAAATCACTTTTTGCATTTCGATGCCATTTTTTCGTTATCCAGCGGTCGCAGAAGATTCGTTTTGTGTGCGCTGTTATTATCTTACTTAGGTTTACGAATCCCATATGGTGGCAGCGATTTCTACATTGGAATTGTTTGGAAATTGAAATCGTGCGTTTCAGACCGAGAAAATCACTTTTTGCATTTCGATGCCATTTTTTCGTTATCCAGCGGTCGCAGAAGATTCGTTTTGTGTGCGCTGTTATTATCTTACTTAGGTTTACGAATCCCATATGGTGGCAGCGATTTCTGCATTGCAATTGTTTGGAAATTGAAATCGTGCGTTTCAGACCGAGAAAATCACTTTTTGCATTTCGATGCCATTTTTTCGTTATCCAGCGGTCGCAGAAGATTCGTCTTGTGTGCGCTGTTATTATCTTACTTAGGTTTACGAATCCCATATGGTGGCCGCGGTTTCTACATTGGAATTGTTTGGAAATTGAAATCGTGCGTTTCAGACCGAGAAAATCACTTTTTGCATTTCGATGCCATTTTTTCGTTATCCAGCGGTCGCAGAAGATTCGTTCTGTGTGCGCTGTTATTATGTTACTTAGGTTTACGAATCCCATATGGTGGCAGCGATTTCTACATTGGAATTGTTTGGAAATTGAAATCGTGCGTTTCAGACCGAGAAAATCACTTTTTGCATTTCGATGCCATTTTTTCGTTATCCAGCGGTCGCAGAAGATTCGTTTTGTGTGCGCTGTTATTATCTTACTTAGGTTTACGAATCCCATATGGTGGCAGCGATTTCTACATTGGAATTGTTTGGAAATTGAAATCGTGCGTTTCAGACCGAGAAAATCACTTTTTGCATTTCGATGCCATTTTTTCGTTATCCAGCGGTCGCAGAAGATTCGTTTTGTGTGCGCTGTTATTATCTTACTTAGGTTTACGAATCCCATATGGTGGCAGCGATTTCTACATTGGAATTGTTTGGAAATTGAAATCGTGCGTTTCAGACCGAGAAAATCACTTTTTGCATTTCGATGCCATTTTTTCGTTATCCAGCGGTCGCAGAAGATTCGTCTTGTGTGCGCTGTTATTATCTTAGTTAGGTTTACGAATCCCATATGGTGGCAGCGATTTCTACATTGGAATTGTTTGGAAATTGAAATCGTGCGTTTCAGACCGAGAAAATCACTTTTTGCATTTCGATGCCATTTTTTCGTTATCCAGCGGTCGCAGAAGATTCGTTTTGTGTGCGCTGTTATTATCTTACTTAGGTTTACGAATCCCATATGGTGGCAGCGATTTCTACATTGGAATTGTTTGGAAATTGAAATCGTGCGTTTCAGACCGAGAAAATCACTTTTTGCATTTCGATGCCATTTTTTCGTTATCCAGCGGTCGCAGAAGATTCGTTTTGTGTGCGCTGTTATTATCTTACTTAGGTTTACGAATCCCATATGGTGGCAGCGATTTCTACATTGGAGTTGTTTGGAAATTGAAATCGTGCGTTTCAGACCGAGAAAATCACTTTTTGCATTTCGATGCCATTTTTTCGTTATCCAGCGGTCGCAGAAGATTCGTTTTGTGTGCGCTGTTATTATCTTACTTAGGTTTACGAATCCCATATGGTGGCAGCGATTTCTACATTGGAATTGTTTGGAAATTGAAATCGTGCGTTTCAGACCGAGAAAATCACTTTTTGCATTTCGATGCCATTTTTTCGTTATCCAGTGGTCGCACAAGATTCTTTTTGTGTGCGCCGCTATTATCTTACTTAGGTTTACGAATCCCATATGGTGGCAGCGATTCCTACATTGGAATTGTTTGTAATTTGAAATCGTGCGTTTCAGACCGAGAAAAACACTTTTTGGGATTTCGATGCTATTTTTTCTTTATCCAGTGGCCGCACAAGATTCTTTTTGTGTGCGCCGCTATTATCTTACTTAGGTTTACGAATCCCATATGGTGGCAGCGATTTCTGCATTGCAATTGTTTGGAAATTGAAATCGTGCGTTTCAGACCGAGAAAATCACTTTTTGCATTTCGATGCCATTTTTTCGTTATCCAGCGGTCGCACAAGATTCTTTTTGTGTGCGCCGCTATTATCTTACTTAGGTTTACGAATCCCATATGGTGGCAGCGATTCCTACATTGGAATTGTTTGTAATTTGAAATCGTGCGTTTCAGACCGAGAAAAACACTTTTTGGGATTTCGATGCTATTTTTTCTTTATCCAGTGGTCGCACAAGATTCTTTTTGTGTGCGCCGCTATTATCTTACTTAGGTTTACGAATCCCATATGGTGGCAGCGATTCCTACATTGGAATTGTTTGTAATTTGAAATCGTGCGTTTCAGACCGAGAAAAACACTTTTTGGGATTTCGATGCTATTTTTTCTTTATCCAGTGGTCGCACAAGATTCTTTTTGTGTGCGCCGCTATTATCTTACTTAGGTTTACGAATCCCATATGGTAGCAGCGATTCCTACATTGGAATTGTTTGTAATTTGAAATCGTGCGTTTCAGACCGAGAAAAACACTTTTTGGGATTTCGATGCTATTTTTTCTTTATCCAGTGGTCGCACAAGATTCTTTTTGTGTGCGCCGCTATTATCTTACTTAGGTTTACGAATCCCATATGGTGGCAGCGATTCCTACATTGGAATTGTTTGTAATTTGAAATCGTGCGTTTCAGACCGAGAAAAACACTTTTTGGGATTTCGATGCTATTTTTTCTTTATCCAGTGGTCGCACAAGATTCTTTTTGTGTGCGCCGCTATTATCTTACTTAGGTTTACGAATCCCATATGGTGGCAGCGATTTCTGCATTGCAATTGTTTGGAAATTGAAATCGTGCGTTTCAGACCGAGAAAATCACTTTTTGCATTTCGATGCCATTTTTTCGTTATCCAGCGGTCGCAGAAGATTCGTCTTGTGTGCGCTGTTATTATCTTACTTAGGTTTACGAATCCCATATGGTGGCCGCGGTTTCTACATTGGAATTGTTTGGAAATTGAAATCGTGCGTTTCAGACCGAGAAAATCACTTTTTGCATTTCGATGCCATTTTTTCGTTATCCAGCGGTCGCAGAAGATTCGTTCTGTGTGCGCTGTTATTATGTTACTTAGGTTTACGAATCCCATATGGTGGCAGCGATTTCTACATTGGAATTGTTTGGAAATTGAAATCGTGCGTTTCAGACCGAGAAAATCACTTTTTGCATTTCGATGCCATTTTTTCGTTATCCAGCGGTCGCAGAAGATTCGTTTTGTGTGCGCTGTTATTATCTTACTTAGGTTTACGAATCCCATATGGTGGCAGCGATTTCTACATTGGAATTGTTTGGAAATTGAAATCGTGCGTTTCAGACCGAGAAAATCACTTTTTGCATTTCGATGCCATTTTTTCGTTATCCAGCGGTCGCAGAAGATTCGTTTTGTGTGCGCTGTTATTATCTTACTTAGGTTTACGAATCCCATATGGTGGCAGCGATTTCTACATTGGAATTGTTTGGAAATTGAAATCGTGCGTTTCAGACCGAGAAAATCACTTTTTGCATTTCGATGCCATTTTTTCGTTATCCAGCGGTCGCAGAAGATTCGTTTTGTGTGCGCTGTTATTATCTTACTTAGGTTTACGAATCCCATATGGTGGCAGCGATTTCTACATTGGAGTTGTTTGGAAATTGAAATCGTGCGTTTCAGACCGAGAAAATCACTTTTTGCATTTCGATGCCATTTTTTCGTTATCCAGCGGTCGCAGAAGATTCGTTTTGTGTGCGCTGTTATTATCTTACTTAGGTTTACGAATCCCATATGGTGGCAGCGATTTCTACATTGGAATTGTTTGGAAATTGAAATCGTGCGTTTCAGACCGAGAAAATCACTTTTTGCATTTCGATGCCATTTTTTCGTTATCCAGCGGTCGCAGAAGATTCGTTTTGTGTGCGCTGTTATTATCTTACTTAGGTTTACGAATCCCATATGGTGGCAGCGATTTCTACATTGGAATTGTTTGGAAATTGAAATCGTGCGTTTCAGACCGAGAAAATCACTTTTTGCATTTCGATGCCATTTTTTCGTTATCCAGCGGTCGCAGAAGATTCGTTTTGTGTGCGCTGTTATTATCTTACTTAGGTTTACGAATCCCATATGGTGGCAGCGATTTCTACATTGGAATTGTTTGGAAATTGAAATCGTGCGTTTCAGACCGAGAAAATCACTTTTTGCATTTCGATGCCATTTTTTCGTTATCCAGCGGTCGCAGAAGATTCGTTTTGTGTGCGCTGTTATTATCTTACTTAGGTTTACGAATCCCATATGGTGGCAGCGATTTCTACATTGGAATTGTTTGGAAATTGAAATCGTGCGTTTCAGACCGAGAAAATCACTTTTTGCATTTCGATGCCATTTTTTCGTTATCCAGCGGTCGCAGAAGATTCGTTTTGTGTGCGCTGTTATTATCTTACTTAGGTTTACGAATCCCATATGGTGGCAGCGATTTCTACATTGGAATTGTTTGGAAATTGAAATCGTGCGTTTCAGACCGAGAAAATCACTTTTTGCATTTCGATGCCATTTTTTCGTTATCCAGCGGTCGCAGAAGATTCGTTTTGTGTGCGCTGTTATTATCTTACTTAGGTTTACGAATCCCATATGGTGGCAGCGATTTCTACATTGGAATTGTTTGGAAATTGAAATCGTGCGTTTCAGACCGAGAAAATCACTTTTTGCATTTCGATGCCATTTTTTCGTTATCCAGCGGTCGCAGAAGATTCGTTTTGTGTGCGCTGTTATTATCTTACTTAGGTTTACGAATCCCATATGGTGGCAGCGATTTCTACATTGGAATTGTTTGGAAATTGAAATCGTGCGTTTCAGACCGAGAAAATCACTTTTTGCATTTCGATGCCATTTTTTCGTTATCCAGCGGTCGCAGAAGATTCGTTTTGTGTGCGCTGTTATTATCTTACTTAGGTTTACGAATCCCATATGGTGGCAGCGATTTCTACATTGGAGTTGTTTGGAAATTGAAATCGTGCGTTTCAGACCGAGAAAATCACTTTTTGCATTTCGATGCCATTTTTTCGTTATCCAGCGGTCGCAGAAGATTCGTTTTGTGTGCGCTGTTATTATCTTACTTAGGTTTACGAATCCCATATGGTGGCAGCGATTTCTACATTGGAATTGTTTGGAAATTGAAATCGTGCGTTTCAGACCGAGAAAATCACTTTTTGCATTTCGATGCCATTTTTTCGTTATCCAGCGGTCGCAGAAGATTCGTTTTGTGTGCGCTGTTATTATCTTACTTAGGTTTACGAATCCCATATGGTGGCAGCGATTTCTACATTGGAATTGTTTGGAAATTGAAATCGTGCGTTTCAGACCGAGAAAATCACTTTTTGCATTTCGATGCCATTTTTTCGTTATCCAGCGGTCGCAGAAGATTCGTTTTGTGTGCGCTGTTATTATCTTACTTAGGTTTACGAATCCCATATGGTGGCAGCGATTTCTACATTGGAATTGTTTGGAAATTGAAATCGTGCGTTTCAGACCGAGAAAATCACTTTTTGCATTTCGATGCCATTTTTTCGTTATCCAGCGGTCGCAGAAGATTCGTTTTGTGTGCGCTGTTATTATCTTACTTAGGTTTACGAATCCCATATGGTGGCAGCGATTTCTACATTGGAATTGTTTGGAAATTGAAATCGTGCGTTTCAGACCGAGAAAATCACTTTTTGCATTTCGATGCCATTTTTTCGTTATCCAGCGGTCGCAGAAGATTCGTTTTGTGTGCGCTGTTATTATCTTACTTAGGTTTACGAATCCCATATGGTGGCAGCGATTTCTACATTGGAATTGTTTGGAAATTGAAATCGTGCGTTTCAGACCGAGAAAATCACTTTTTGCATTTCGATGCCATTTTTTCGTTATCCAGCGGTCGCAGAAGATTCGTTTTGTGTGCGCTGTTATTATCTTACTTAGGTTTACGAATCCCATATGGTGGCAGCGATTTCTACATTGGAATTGTTTGGAAATTGAAATCGTGCGTTTCAGACCGAGAAAATCACTTTTTGCATTTCGATGCCATTTTTTCGTTATCCAGCGGTCGCAGAAGATTCGTCTTGTGTGCGCTGTTATTATCTTACTTAGGTTTACGAATCCCATATTGTGGCAGCGATTTCTACATTGGAATTGTTTGGAAATTGAAATCGTGCGTTTCAGACCGAGAAAATCACTTTTTGCATTTCGATGCCATTTTTTCGTTATCCAGCGGTCGCAGAAGATTCGTTTTGTGTGCGCTGTTATTATCTTACTTAGGTTTACGAATCCCATATGGTGGCAGCGATTTCTACATTGGAGTTGTTTGGAAATTGAAATCGTGCGTTTCAGACCGAGAAAATCACTTTTTGCATTTCGATGCCATTTTTTCGTTATCCAGCGGTCGCAGAAGATTCGTTTTGTGTGCGCTGTTATTATCTTACTTAGGTTTACGAATCTCATATGGTGGCAGCGATTTCTACATTGGAATTGTTTGGAAATTGAAATCGTGCGTTTCAGACCGAGAAAATCACTTTTTGCATTTCGATGCCATTTTTTCGTTATCCAGCGGTCGCAGAAGATTCGTTTTGTGTGCGCTGTTATTATCTTACTTAGGTTTACGAATCCCATATGGTGGCAGCGATTTCTACATTGGAATTGTTTGGAAATTGAAATCGTGCGTTTCAGACCGAGAAAATCACTTTTTGCATTTCGATGCCATTTTTTCGTTATCCAGCGGTCGCAGAAGATTCGTTTTGTTTGCGCTGTTATTATCTTACTTAGGTTTACGAATCCCATATGGTGGCAGCGATTTCTACATTGGAATTGTTTGGAAATTGAAATCGTGCGTTTCAGACCGAGAAAATCACTTTTTGCATTTCGATGCCATTTTTTCGTTATCCAGCGGTCGCAGAAGATTCGTTTTGTGTGCGCTGTTATTATCTTACTTAGGTTTACGAATCCCATATGGTGGCAGCGATTTCTACATTGGAATTGTTTGGAAATTGAAATCGTGCGTTTCAGACCGAGAAAATCACTTTTTGCATTTCGATGCCATTTTTTCGTTATCCAGCGGTCGCAGAAGATTCGTTTTGTGTGCGCTGTTATTATCTTACTTAGGTTTACGAATCCCATATGGTGGCAGCGATTTCTACATTGGAATTGTTTGGAAATTGAAATCGTGCGTTTCAGACCGAGAAAATCACTTTTTGCATTTCGATGCCATTTTTTCGTTATCCAGCGGTCGCAGAAGATTCGTTTTGTGTGCGCTGTTATTATCTTACTTAGGTTTACGAATCCCATATGGTGGCAGCGATTTCTACATTGGAATTGTTTGGAAATTGAAATCGTGCGTTTCAGACCGAGAAAATCACTTTTTGCATTTCGATGCCATTTTTTCGTTATCCAGCGGTCGCAGAAGATTCGTCTTGTGTGCGCTGTTATTATCTTACTTAGGTTTACGAATCCCATATGGTGGCAGCGATTTCTACATTGGAATTGTTTGGAAATTGAAATCGTGCGTTTCAGACCGAGAAAATCACTTTTTGCATTTCGATGCCATTTTTTCGTTATCCAGCGGTCGCAGAAGATTCGTTTTGTGTGCGCTGTTATTATCTTACTTAGGTTTACGAATCCCATATGGTGGCAGCGATTTCTACATTGGAATTGTTTGGAAATTGAAATCGTGCGTTTCAGACCGAGAAAATCACTTTTTGCATTTCGATGCCATTTTTTCGTTATCCAGCGGTCGCAGAAGATTCGTTTTGTGTGCGCTGTTATTATCTTACTTAGGTTTACGAATCCCATATGGTGGCAGCGATTTCTACATTGGAGTTGTTTGGAAATTGAAATCGTGCGTTTCAGACCGAGAAAATCACTTTTTGCATTTCGATGCCATTTTTTCGTTATCCAGCGGTCGCAGAAGATTCGTTTTGTGTGCGCTGTTATTATCTTACTTAGGTTTACGAATCCCATATGGTGGCAGCGATTTCTACATTGGAATTGTTTGGAAATTGAAATCGTGCGTTTCAGACCGAGAAAATCACTTTTTGCATTTCGATGCCATTTTTTCGTTATCCAGCGGTCGCAGAAGATTCGTTTTGTGTGCGCTGTTATTATCTTACTTAGGTTTACGAATCCCATATGGTGGCAGCGATTTCTACATTGGAATTGTTTGGAAATTGAAATCGTGCGTTTCAGACCGAGAAAATCACTTTTTGCATTTCGATGCCATTTTTTCGTTATCCAGCGGTCGCAGAAGATTCGTTTTGTGTGCGCTGTTATTATCTTACTTAGGTTTACGAATCCCATATGGTGGCAGCGATTTCTACATTGGAGTTGTTTGGAAATTGAAATCGTGCGTTTCAGACCGAGAAAATCACTTTTTGCATTTCGATGCCATTTTTTCGTTATCCAGCGGTCGCAGAAGATTCGTTTTGTGTGCGCTGTTATTATCTTACTTAGGTTTACGAATCCCATATGGTGGCAGCGATTTCTACATTGGAATTGTTTCGAAATTGAAATCGTGCGTTTCAGACCGAGAAAATCACTTTTTGCATTTCGATGCCATTTTTTCGTTATCCAGCGGTCGCAGAAGATTCGTTTTGTGTGCGCTGTTATTATCTTACTTAGGTTTACGAATCCCATATGGTGGTAGCGATTTCTACATTGGAATTGTTTGGAAATTGAAATCGTGCGTTTCAGACCGAGAAAATCACTTTTTGCATTTCGATGCCATTTTTTCGTTATCCAGCGGTCGCAGAAGATTCGTTTTGTGTGCGCTGTTATTATCTTACTTAGGTTTACGAATCCCATATGGTGGCAGCGATTTCTACATTGGAATTGTTTAGAAATTGAAATCGTGCGTTTCAGACCGAGAAAATCACTTTTTGCATTTCGATGCCATTTTTTCGTTATCCAGCGGTCGCAGAAGATTCGTTTTGTGTGCGCTGTTATTATCTTACTTAGGTTTACGAATCCCATATGGTGGCAGCGATTTCTACATTGGAATTGTTTGGAAATTGAAATCGTGCGTTTCAGACCGAGAAAATCACTTTTTGCATTTCGATGCCATTTTTTCGTTATCCAGCGGTCGCAGAAGATTCGTTTTGTGTGCGCTGTTATTATCTTACTTAGGTTTACGAATCCCATATGGTGGCAGCGATTTCTACATTGGAATTGTTTGGAAATTGAAATCGTGCGTTTCAGACCGAGAAAATCACTTTTTGCATTTCGATGCCATTTTTTCGTTATCCAGCGGTCGCAGAAGATTCGTTTTGTGTGCGCTGTTATTATCTTACTTAGGTTTACGAATCCCATATGGTGGGAGCGATTTCTACATTGGAATTGTTTGGAAATTGAAATCGTGCGTTTCAGACCGAGAAAATCACTTTTTGCATTTCGATGCCATTTTTTCGTTATCCAGCGGTCGCAGAAGATTCGTCTTGTGTGCGCTGTTATTATCTTACTTAGGTTTACGAATCCCATATGGTGGCAGCGATTTCTACATTGGAATTGTTTGGAAATTGAAATCGTGCGTTTCAGACCGAGAAAATCACTTTTTGCATTTCGATGCCATTTTTTCGTTATCCAGCGGTCGCAGAAGATTCGTTTTGTATGCGCTGTTATTATCTTACTTAGGTTTACGAATCCCATATGGTGGCAGCGATTTCTACATTGGAATTGTTTGGAAATTGAAATCGTGCGTTTCAGACCGAGAAAATCACTTTTTGCATTTCGATGCCATTTTTTCGTTATCCAGCGGTCGCAGAAGATTCGTTTTGTGTGCGCTGTTATTATCTTACTTAGGTTTACGAATCCCATATGGTGGCAGCGATTTCTACATTGGAGTTGTTTGGAAATTGAAATCGTGCGTTTCAGACCGAGAAAATCACTTTTTGCATTTCGATGCCATTTTTTCGTTATCCAGCGGTCGCAGAAGATTCGTTTTGTGTGCGCTGTTATTATCTTACTTAGGTTTACGAATCCCATATGGTGGCAGCGATTTCTACATTGGAATTGTTTGGAAATTGAAATCGTGCGTTTCAGACCGAGAAAATCACTTTTTGCATTTCGATGCCATTTTTTCGTTATCCAGCGGTCGCAGAAGATTCGTTTTGTGTGCGCTGTTATTATCTTGCTTAGGTTTACGAATCCATATGGTGGCAGCGATTTCTACATTGGAATTGTTTGGAAATTGAAATCGTGCATTTCAGACCGAGAAAATCACTTTTTGCATTTCGATGCCATTTTTTCGTTATCCAGCGGTCGCAGAAGATTCCTTTTGTGTGCGCTGTTATTATCTTACTTAGGTTTACGAATCCCATATGGTGGCAGCGATTTCTACATTGGAATTGTTTGGAAATTGAAATCGTGCGTTTCAGATCGAGAAAATCACTTTTTGCATTTCGATGCCATTTTTTCGTTATCCAGCGGTCGCAGAAGATTCGTTTTGTGTGCGCTGTTATTATCTTACTTAGGTTTACGAATCCCATATGGTGGCAGCGATTTCTACATTGGAATCGTTTGGAAATTGAAATCGTGCGTTTCAGACCGAGAAAATCACTTTTTGCATTTCGATGCCATCTTTTCGTTATCCAGCGGTCGCAGAAGATTCGTTTTGTGTGCGCTGTTATTATCTTACTTAGGTTTACGAATCCCATATGGTGGCAGCGATTTCTACATTGGAATTGTTTGGAAATTGAAATCGTGCGTTTCAGACCGAGAAAATCACTTTTTGCATTTCGATGCCATTTTTTCGTTATCCAGCGGTCGCAGAAGATTCGTTTTGTGTGCGCTGTTATTATCTTACTTAGGTTTACGAATCCCATATGGTGGCAGCGATTTCTACATTGGAATTGTTTGGAAATTGAAATCGTGCGTTTCAGACCGAGAAAATCACTTTTTGCATTTCGATGCCATTTTTTCGTTATCCAGCGGTCGCAGAAGATTCGTTTTGTGTGCGCTGTTATTATCTTACTTAGGTTTACGAATCCCATATGGTGGCAGCGATTTCTACATTGGAATTGTTTGGAAATTGAAATCGTGCGTTTCAGACCGAGAAAATCACTTTTTGCATATCGATGCCATTTTTTCGTTATCCAGCGGTCGCAGAAGATTCGTTTTGTGTGCGCTGTTATTATCTTACTTAGGTTTACGAATCCCATATGGTGGCAGCGATTTCTACATTGGAATTGTTTGGAAATTGAAATCGTGCGTTTCAGACCGAGAAAATCACTTTTTGCATTTCGATGCCATTTTTTCGTTATCCAGCGGTCGCAGAAGATTCGTTTTGTGTGCGCTGTTATTATCTTACTTAGGTTTACGAATCCCATATGGTGGCAGCGATTTCTACATTGGAGTTGTTTGGAAATTGAAATCGTGCGTTTCAGACCGAGAAAATCACTTTTTGCATTTCGATGCCATTTTTTCGTTATCCAGCGGTCGCAGAAGATTCGTTTTGTGTGCGCTGTTATTATCTTACTTAGGTTTACGAATCCCATATGGTGGCAGCGATTTCTACATTGGAATTGTTTGGAAATTGAAATCGTGCGTTTCAGACCGAGAAAATCACTTTTTGCATTTCGATGCCATTTTTTCGTTATCCAGCGGTCGCAGAAGATTCGTTTTGTGTGCGCTGTTATTATCTTACTTAGGTTTACGAATCCCATATGGTGGCAGCGATTTCTACATTGGAATTGTTTGGAAATTGAAATCGTGCGTTTCAGACCGAGAAAATCACTTTTTGCATTTCGATGCCATTTTTTCGTTATCCAGCGGTCGCAGAAGATTCGTTTTGTGTGCGCTGTTATTATCTTACTTAGGTTTACGAATCCCATATGGTGGCAGCGATTACTACATTGGAGTTGTTTGGAAATTGAAATCGTGCGTTTCAGACCGAGAAAATCACTTTTTGCATTTCGATGCCATTTTTTCGTTATCCAGCGGTCGCAGAAGATTCGTTTTGTGTGCGCTGTTATTATCTTACTTAGGTTTACGAATCCCATATGGTGGCAGCGATTTCTACATTGGAATTGTTTGGAAATTGAAATCGTGCGTTTCAGACCGAGAAAATCACTTTTTGCATTTCGATGCCATTTTTTCGTTATCCAGCGGTCGCAGAAGATTCGTTTTGTGTGCGCTGTTATTATCTTACTTAGGTTTACGAATCCCATATGGTGGCAGCGATTTCTACATTGGAATTGTTTGGAAATTGAAATCGTACGTTTCAGACCGAGAAAATCACTTTTTGCATTTCGATGCCATTTTTTCGTTATCCAGCGGTCGCAGAAGATTCGTTTTGTGTGCGCTGTTATTATCTTACTTAGGTTTACGAATCCCATATGGTGGCAGCGATTTCTACATTGGAATTGTTTGGAAATTGAAATCGTGCGTTTCAGACCGAGAAAATCACTTTTTGCATTTCGATGCCATTTTTTCGTTATCCAGCGGTCGCAGAAGATTCGTTTTGTGTGCGCTGTTATTATCTTACTTAGGTTTACGAATCCCATATGGTGGCAGCGATTTCTACATTGGAATTGTTTGGAAATTGAAATCGTGCGTTTCAGACCGAGAAAATCACTTTTTGCATTTCGATGCCATTTTTTCGTTATCCAGCGGTCGCAGAAGATTCGTTTTGTGTGCGCTGTTATTATCTTACTTAGGTTTACGAATCCCATATGGTGGCAGCGATTTCTACATTGGAATTGTTTGGAAATTGAAATCGTGCGTTTCAGACCGAGAAAATCACTTTTTGCATTTCGATGCTATTTTTTCGTTATCCAGCGGTCGCAGAAGATTCGTTTTGTGTGCGCTGTTATTATCTTACTTAGGTTTAGGAATCCCATATGGTGGCAGCGATTTCTACATTGGCATTGTTTGGAAATTGAAATCGTGCGTTTCAGACCGAGAAAATCACTTTTTGCATTTCGATGCCATTTTTTCGTTATCCAGCGGTCGCAGAAGATTCGTCTTGTGTGCGCTGTTATTATCTTACTTAGGTTTACGAATCCCATATGGTGGCAGCGATTTCTACATTGGAATTGTTTGGAAATTGAAATCGTGCATTTCAGACCGAGAAAATCACTTTTTGCATTTCGATGCCATTTTTTCGTTATCCAGCGGTCGCAGAAGATTCGTTTTGTGTGCGTTGTTATTATCTTACTTAGGTTTACGAATCCCATATGGTGGCAGCGATTTCTACATTGGAATTGTTTGGAAATTGAAATCGTGCGTTTCAGACCGAGAAAATCACTTTTTGCATTTCGATGCCATTTTTTCGTTATCCAGCGGTCGCAGAAGATTCGTTTTGTGTGCGCTGTTATTATCTTACTTAGGTTTACGAATCCCATATGGTGGCAGCGATTTCTACATTGGAGTTGTTTGGAAATTGAAATCGTGCGTTTCAGACCGAGAAAATCACTCTTTTGCATTTCGATGCCATTTTTTCGTTATCCAGCGGTCGCAGAAGATTCGTTTTGTGTGCGCTGTTATTATCTTACTTAGGTTTACGAATCCCATATAGTGGCAGCGATTTCTACATTGGAATTGTTTGGAAATTGAAATCGTGCGTTTCAGACCGAGAAAATCACTTTTTGCATTTCGATGCCATTTTTTCGTTATCCAGCGGTCGCAGAAGATTCGTTTTGTGTGCGCTGTTATTATCTTACTTAGGTTTACGAATCCCATATGGTGGCAGCGATTTCTACATTGGAATTGTTTGGAAATTGAAATCGTGCGTTTCAGACCGAGAAAATCACTTTTTGCATTTCGATGCCATTTTTTCGTTATCCAGCGGTCGCAGAAGATTCGTCTTGTGTGCGCTGTTATTATCTTACTTAGGTTTACGAATCCCATATGGTGGCAGCGATTTCTACATTGGAATTGTTTGGAAATTGAAATCGTGCGTTTCAGACCGAGAAAATCACTTTTTGCATTTCGATGCCATTTTTTCGTTATCCAGCGGTCGCAGAAGATTCATTTTGTGTGCGCTGTTATTATCTTACTTAGGTTTACGAATCCCATATGGTGGCAGCGATTTCTACATTGTAATTGTTTGGAAATTGAAATCGTGCGTTTCAGACCGAGAAAATCACTTTTTGCATTTCGATGCCATTTTTTCGTTATCCAGCGGTCGCAGAAGATTCGTTTTGTGTGCGCTGTTATTATCTTACTTAGGTTTACGAATCCCATATGGTGGCAGCGATTTCTACATTGGCATTGTTTGGAAATTGAAATCGTGCGTTTCAGACCGAGAAAATCACTTTTTGCATTTCGATGCCATTTTTTCGTTATCCAGCGGTCGCAGAAGATTCGTTTTGTGTGCGCTGTTATTTTCTTACTTAGGTTTACGAATCCCATATGGTGGCAGCGATTTCTACATTGGAATTGTTTGGAAATTGAAATCGTGCGTTTCAGACCGAGAAAATCACTTTTTGCATTTCGATGCCATTTTTTCGTTATCCAGCGGTCGCAGAAGATTCGTTTTGTGTGCGCTGTTATTATCTTACTTAGGTTTACGAATCCCATATGGTGGCAGCGATTTCTACATTGGCATTGTTTGGAAATTGAAATCGTGCGTTTCAGACCGAGAAAATCACTTTTTGCATTTCGATGCCATTTTTTCGTTATCCAGCGGTCGCAGAAGATTCGTCTTGTGTGCGCTGTTATTATCTTACTTAGGTTTACGAATCCCATATGGTGGCAGCGATTTCTACATTGGAATTGTTTGGAAATTGAAATCGTGCGTTTCAGACCGAGAAAATCACTTTTTGCATTTCGATGCCATTTTTTCGTTATCCAGCGGTCGCAGAAGATTCGTTTTGTGTGCGCTGTTATTATCTTACTTAGGTTTACGAATCCCATATGGTGGCAGCGATTTCTACATTGGCATTGTTTGGAAATTGAAATCGTGCGTTTCAGACCGAGAAAATCACTTTTTGCATTTCGATGCCATTTTTTCGTTATCCAGCGGTCCCAGAAGATTCGTTTTGTGTGCGCTGTTATTATCTTACTTAGGTTTACGAATTCTACATTGGAATTGTTTGGAAATTGAAATCGTGCGTTTCAGACCGAGAAAATCACTTTTTGCATTTCGATGCCATTTTTTCGTTATCCAGCGGTCGCAGAAGATTCGTTTTGTGTGCGCTGTTATTATCTTACTTAGGTTTACGAATCCCATATGGTGGCAGCGATTTCTACATTGGAATTGTTTGGAAATTGAAATCGTGCGTTTCAGACCGAGAAAATCACTTTTTGCATTTCGATGCCATTTTTTCGTTATCCAGCGGTCGCAGAAGATTCGTTTTGTGTGCGCTGTTATTAACTTACTTAGGTTTACGAATCCCATATGGTGGCAGCGATTTCTACATTGGAATTGTTTGGAAATTGAAATCGTGCGTTTCAGACCGAGAAAATCACTTTTTGCATTTCGATGCCATTTTTTCGTTATCCAGCGGTCGCAGAAGATTCGTTTTGTTTGCGCTGTTATTATCTTACTT
The DNA here is from genome assembly GCA_949128085.1 of Cetonia aurata. Classification (NCBI taxonomy): domain Eukaryota; kingdom Metazoa; phylum Arthropoda; class Insecta; order Coleoptera; family Scarabaeidae; genus Cetonia; species Cetonia aurata. The sequence continues at coordinate 123,954 of OX421887.1, forward strand.
AGGTTTACGAAACCCATATGGTGGCAGCGATTTCTACATTGGAATTGTTTGGAAATTGAAATCGTGCGTTTCAGACCGAGAAAATCACTTTTTGCATTTCGATGCTATTTTTTCGTTATCCAGCGGTCGCAGAAGATTCGTTTTGTGTGCGCTGTTATTATCTTACTTAGGTTTACGAATCCCATATGGTGGCAGCGATTCCTACATTGGAATTGTTTGTAATTTGAAATCGTGCGTTTCAGACCGAGAAAAACACTTTTTGGGATTTCGATGCTATTTTTTTCTTTATCCAGTGGTCGCACAAGATTCTTCTTGTGTGCGCCGCTATTATCTTACTTAGGTTTACGAATCCCATATGGTGGCAGCGATTCCTACATTGGAATTGTTTGTAATTTGAAATCGTGCGTTTCAGACCAAGAAAAACACTTTTTGGGATTTCGATGTTATTTTTTCTTTATCCAGTGGTCGCACAAGATTCTTTTTGTGTGCGCCGCTATTATCTTACTTAGGTTTACGAATCCCATATGGTGGCAGCGATTCCTATATTGGAATTATTTGTAATTTGAAATCGTGCGTTTCAGACCGAGAAAAACACTTTTTGGGATTTCGATGCTATTTTTTCTTTATCCAGCGGTCGCACAAGATTCTTTTTGTGTGCGCCGCTATTATCTTACTTAGGTTTACGAATCCCATATGGTGGCAGCGATTCCTACATTGGAATTGTTTGTAATTTGAAATCGTGCGTTTCAGACCGAGAAAAACATTTTTTGTGATTTCGATGCTATTTTTTCTTTATCCAGTGGTCGCACAAGATTCTTTTTGTGTGCGCCGCTATTATCTTACTTAGGTTTATGAATCCCATATGGTGGCAGCGATTCCTACATTGGAATTGTTTGTCATTTGAAAACGTGCGTTTCAGACCGAGAAAAACACTTTTTGGGATTTCGATGCTATTTTTTCTTTATCCAGTGGTCGCACAAGATTCTTTTTGTGTGCGCCGCTATTATCTTACTTAGGTTTACGAATCCCATATGGTGGCAGCGATCCCTACATTGGAATTGTTTGTAATTTGAAATCGTGCGTTTCAGACCGAGAAAAACACTTTTTGGGATTTCGATGCTATTTTTTCTTTATCCAGTGGTCGCACAAGATTCTTTTTGTGTGCGCCGCTATTATCTTACTTAGGTTTACGAATCCCATATGGTGGCAGCGATTCCTACATTGGAATTGTTTGTAATTTGAAATCGTGCGTTTCAGACCGAGAAAAACACTTTTTGGGATTTCGATGCTATTTTTTCTTTATCCAGTGGTCGCACAAGATTCTTTTTGTGTGCGCCGCTATTATCTTACTTAGGTTTACGAATCCCATATGGTGGCAGCGATTCCTTCATTGGAATTGTTTGTAATTTGAAATCGTGCGTTTCAGACCGAGAAAAACACTTTTTGGGATTTCGATGCTATTTTTTCTTTATCCAGTGGTCGCACAATATTCTTTTTGAGTGCGCCGCTATTATCTTACTTAGGTTTACGAATCCCATATGGTGGCAGCGATTCCTACATTAGAATTGTTTGTAATTTGAAATCGTGCGTTTCAGACCGAGAAAAACACTTTTTGGGATTTCGATGCTATTTTTTCTTTATCCAGTGGTCGCACAAGATTCTTTTTGTGTGCGCCGCTATTATCTTACTTAGGTTTACGAATCCCATATGGTGGCAGCGATTCCTACATTGGAATTGTTTGTAATTTGAAATCGTGCGTTTCAGACCGAGAAAAACACTTTTTGGGATTTCGATGCTATTTTTTCTTTATCCAGTGGTCGCACAAGATTCTTTTTGTGTGCGCCGCTATTATCTTACTTAGGTTTACGAATCCCATATCGTGGCAGCGATTCCTACATTGGAATTGTTTGTAATTTGAAATCGTGCCTTTCAGACCGAGAAAAACACTTTTTGGGATTTCGATGCTATTTTTTCTTTATCCAGTGGTCGCACGAGATTCTTTTTGTGAGCGCCGCTATTATCTTACTTAGGTTTACGAATCCCATATGGTGGCAGCGATTCCTACATTGGAATTGTTTGTAATTTGAAATCGTGCGTTTCAGACCGAGAAAAACACTTTTTGGGATTTCGATGCTATTTTTTCTTTATCCAGTGGTCGCACAAGATTCTTTTTGTGTACGCCGCTATTACCTTACTTAGGTTTACGAATCCCATATGGTGGCAGCGATTCCTACATTGGAATTGTTTGTAATTTGAAATCGTGCGTTTCAGACCGAGAAAAACACTTTTTGGGATTTCGATGCTATTTTTTCTTTATCCAGTGGTCGCACAAGATTCTTTTTGTGTGCGCCGCTATTATCTTACTTAGGTTTACGAATCCCATATGGTGGCAGCGATTCCTACATTGGAATTGTTTGTAATTTGAAATCGTGCGTTTCAGACCGAGAAAAACACTTTTTGGGATTTCGATGCTATTTTTTCCTTATCCAGCGGTCGCACAAGATTCTTTTTGTGTGCGCCGCTATTATCTTACTTAGGTTTACGAATCCCATATGGTGGCAGCGATTCCTACATTGGAATTGTTTGTAATTTGAAATCGTGCGTTTCAGACCGACAAAAACACTTTTTGGGATTTCGATGCTATTTTTTCTTTATTCAGTGGTCGCACAAGATTCTTTTTGTGTGCGCCGCTATTATCTTACTTAGGTTTACGAATCCCATATGGTGGTAGCGATTCCTACATTGGAATTGTTTGTAATTTGAAATCGTGCGTTTCAGACCGAGAAAAACACTTTTTGGGATTTCGATGCTATTTTTTCTTTATCCAGTGGTCGCACAAGATTCTTTTTGTGTGCGCCGCTATTATCTTACTTAGGTTTACGAATCCCATATGGTGGCAGCGATTTCTACATTGGAATTGTTTGGAAATTAAAATCGTGCGTTTCAGACCGAGAAAATCACTTTTTGCATTTCGATGCCATTTTTTCGTTATCCAGCGGTCGCAGAAGATTCGTTTTGTGTGCGCTGTTATTATCTTACTTAGGTTTACGAATCCCATATGGTGGCAGCGATTTCTACATTGGAATTGTTTGGAAATTGAAATCGTGCGTTTCAGACCGAGAAAATCACTTTTTGCATTTCGATGCCATTTTTTCGTTATCCAGCGGTCGCAGAAGATTCGTTTTGTGTGCGCTGTTATTATCTTACTGAGGTTTACGAATCCCATATGGTGGCAGCGATTTCTACATTGGAATTGTTTGGAAATTGAAATCGTGCGTTTCAGACCGAGAAAATCACTTTTTGCATTTCGATGCCATTTTTTCGTTATCCAGCGGTCGCAGAAGATTCGTTTTGTGTGCGCTGTTATTATCTTACTTAGGTTTACGAATCCCATATGGTGGCAGCGATTTCTACATTGGAATTGTTTGGAAATTGAAATCGTGCGTTTCAGACCGAGAAAATCACTTTTTGCATTTCGATGCCATTTTTTCGTTATCCAGCGGTCGCGGAAGATTCGTTTTGTGTGCGCTGTTATTATCTTACTTAGGTTTACGAATCCCATATGGTGGCAGCGATTTCTACATTGGAATTGTTTGGAAATTGAAATCGTGCGTTTCAGACCGAGAAAATCACTTTTTGCATTTCGATGCCATTTTTTCGTTATCCAGCGGTCGCAGAAGATTCGTTTTGTGTGCGCTGTTATTATCTTACTTAGGTTTACGAATCCCATATGGTGGCAGCGATTTCTACATTGGAATTGTTTGGAAATTGAAATCGTGCGTTTCAGACCGAGAAAATCACTTTTTGCATTTCGATGCCATTTTTTCGTTATCCAGCGGTCGCAGAAGATTCGTTTTGTGTGCGCTGTTATTATCTTACTTAGGTTTACGAATCCCATATGGTGGCAGCGATTTCTACATTGGAATTGTTTGGAAATTGAAATCGTGCGTTTCAGACCGAGAAAATCACTTTTTGCATTTCGATGCCATTTTTTCGTTATCCAGCGGTCGCAGAAGATTCGTTTTGTGTGCGCTGTTATTATCTTACTTAGGTTTACGAATCCCATATGGTGGCAGCGATTTCTACATTGGAATTGTTTGGAAATTGAAATCGTGCGTTTCAGACCGAGAAAATCACTTTTTACATTTCGATGCCATTTTTTCGTTATCCAGCGGTCGCAGAAGATTCGTTTTGTGTGCGCTGTTATTATCTTACTTAGGTTCACGAATCCCATATGGTGGCAGCGATTTCTACATTGGAATTGTTTGGAAATTGAAATCGTGCGTTTCAGACCGAGAAAATCACTTTTTGCATTTCGATGCCATTTTTTCGTTATCCAGCGGTCGCAGAAGATTCGTTTTGTGTGCGCTGTTATTATCTTACTTAGGTTTACGAATCCCATATGGTGGCAGCGATTTCTACATTGGAATTGTTTGGAAATTGAAATCGTGCGTTTCAGACCGAGAAAATCACTTTTTGCATTTCGATGCCATTTTTTCGTTATCCAGCGGTCGCAGAAGATTCGTTTTGTGTGCGCTGTTATTATCTTACTTAGGTTTACGAATCCCATATGGTGGCAGCGATTCCTACATTGGAATTGTTTGTCATTTGAAATCGAGCGTTTCAGACCGAGAAAAACACTTTTTGGGACTTCGATGCTATTTTTTCTTTATCCAGTGGTCGCACAAGATTCTTTTTGTGTGCGCCGCTATTATCTTACTTAGGTTTACGAATCCCATATGGTGGCAGCGATTCCTACATTGGAATTGTTTGTAATCTGAAATCGTGCGTTTCAGACCGAGAAAAACACTTTTTGGGATTTCGATGCTATTTTTTCTTTATCCAGTGGTCGCACAAGATTCTTTTTGTGTGCGCCGCTATTATCTTACTTAGGTTTACGAATTCCATATGGTGGCAGCGATTCCTACATTGGAATTGTTTGTAATTTGAAATCGTGCGTTTCAGACCGAGAAAAACACTTTTTGGGATTTCGATGTTATTTTTTCTTTATCCAGCGGTCGCACAAGATTCTTTTTGTGTGCGCCGCTATTATCTTACTTAGGTTTACGAATCCCATATGGTGGCAGCGATTCCTACATTGGAATTGTTTGTAATTTGAAATCGTGCGTTTCAGACCGAGAAAAACACTTTTTGGGATTTCGATGCTATTTTTTCTTTATCCAGTGGTCGCACAAGATTCTTTTTGTGTGCGCCGCTATTATCTTACTTAGGTTTATGAATCCCATATGGTGGCAGCGATTCCTACATTGGAATTGTTTGTCATTTGAAATCGAGCGTTTCAGACCGAGAAAAACACTTTTTGGGACTTCGATGCTATTTTTTCTTTATCCAGTGGTCGCACAAGATTCTTTTTGTGTGCGCCGCTATTATCTTACTTAGGTTTACGAATCCCATATGGTGGCAGCGATCCCTACATTGGAATTGTTTGTAATTTGAAATCGTGCGTTTCAGACCGAGAAAAACACTTTTTGGGATTTCGATGCTATTTTTTCTTTATCCAGTGGTCGCACAAGATTCTTTTTGTGTGCGCCGCTATTATCTTACTTAGGTTTACGAATCCCATATGGTAGCAGCGATTCCTACATTGGAATTGTTTGTAATTTGAAATCGTGCGTTTCAGACCGAGAAAAACACTTTTTGGGATTTCGATGCTATTTTTTCTTTATCCAGTGGTCGCACAAGATTCTTTTTGTGTGCACCGCTATTATCTTACTTAGGTTTACGAATCCCATATGGTAGCAGCGATTCCTACATTGGAATTGTTTGCAATTTGAAATCGTGCGTTTCAGACCGAGAAAAACACTTTTTGGGATTTCGATGCTATTTCTTCTTTATCCAGTGGTCGCACAAGATTCTTTTTGTGTGCGCCGCTATTATCTTACTTAGGTTTACGAATCCCATATCGTGGCAGCGATTCCTACATTGGAATTGTTTGTAATTTGAAATCGTGCGTTTCAGACCGAGAAAAACACTTTTTGGGATTTCGATGCTATTTTTTCTTTATCCAGTGGTCGCACAAGATTCTTTTTGTGTGCGCCGCTATTATCTTACTTAGGTTTACGAATCCCATATGGTGGCAGCGATTCCTACTATGGAATTGTTTGTAATTTGAAATCGTGCGTTTCAGACCGAGAAAAACACTTTTTGGGATTTCGATGCTATTTTTTCTTTATCCAGTGGTCGCACAAGATTCTTTTTGTGTGCGCCGCTATTATCTTACTTAGGTTTACGAATCCCATATGGTGGCAGCGATTCCTACATTGGAATTGTTTGTAATTTGAAATCGTGCGTTGCAGACCGAGAAAAATACTTTTTGGGATTTCGATGCTATTTTTTCTTTATCCAGTGGTCGCACAAGATTCTTTTTGTGTGCGCCGCTATTATCTTACTTAGGTTTACGAATCCCATATGGTGGCAGCGATTCCTACATTGGATTTGTTTGTAATTTGAAATCGTGCGTTTCAGACCGAGAAAAACACTTTTTGGGATTTCGATGCTATTTTTTCTTTATCCAGTGGTCGCACAAGATTCTTTTTGTGTGCGCCGCTATTATCTTACTTAGGTTTACGAATCCCATATGGTGGCAGCGATTCCTACATTGGAATTGTTTGTAATTTGAAATCGTGCGTTTCAGACCGAGAAAAACACTTTTTGGGATTTCGATGCCATTTTTTCGTTATCCAGCGGTCGCAGAAGATTCGTTTTGTGTGCGCTGTTATTATCTTACTTAGGTTTACGAATCCCATATGGTGGCAGCGATTCCTACATTGGAATTGTTTGTCATTTGAAATCGAGCGTTTCAGACCGAGAAAAACACTTTTTGGGACTTCGATGCTATTTTTTCTTTATCCAGTGGTCGCACAAGATTCTTTTTGTGTGCGCCGCTATTATCTTACTTAGGTTTACGAATCCCATATGGTGGCAGCGATTCCTACATTGGAATTGTTTGTAATCTGAAATCGTGCGTTTCAGACCGAGAAAAACACTTTTTGGGATTTCGATGCTATTTTTTCTTTATCCAGTGGTCGCACAAGATTCTTTTTGTGTGCGCCGCTATTATCTTACTTAGGTTTACGAATCCCATATGGTGGCAGCGATTCCTACATTGGAATTGTTTGTAATTTGAAATCGTGCGTTTCAGACCGAGAAAAACACTTTTTGGGATTTCGATGCTATTTTTTCTTTATCCAGCGGTCGCACAAGATTCTTTTTGTGTGCGCCGCTATTATCTTACTTAGGTTTACGAATTCCATATGGTGGCAGCGATTCCTACATTGGAATTGTTTGTAATTTGAAATCGTGCGTTTCAGACCGAGAAAAACACTTTTTGGGATTTCGATGCTATTTTTTCTTTATCCAGTGGTCGCACAAGATTCTTTTTGTGTGCGCCGCTATTATCTTACTTAGGTTTATGAATCCCATATGGTGGCAGCGATTCCTACATTGGAATTGTTTGTCATTTGAAATCGAGCGTTTCAGACCGAGAAAAACACTTTTTGGGACTTCGATGCTTTTTTTTCTTTATCCAGTGGTCGCACAAGATTCTTTTTGTGTGCGCCGCTATTATCTTACTTAGGTTTACGAATCCCATATGGTGGCAGCGATCCCTACATTGGAATTGTTTGTATATTTGAAATCGTGCGTTTCAGACCGAGACAAACACTTTTTGGAATTTCGATGCTATTTTTTCTTTATCCAGTGGTCGCACAAGATTCTTTTTGTGTGCGCCGCTATTATCTTACTTAGGTTTACGAATCCCATATGGTAGCAGCGATTCCTACATTGGAATTGTTTGTAATTTGAAATCGTGCGTTTCAGACCGAGAAAAACACTTTTTGTGATTTCGGTGCTATTTTTTCTTTATCCAGTGGTCGCACAAGATTCTTTTTGTGTGCGCCGCTATTATCTTACTTAGGTTTACGAATCCCATATGGTGGCAGCGATTCCTACATTGGAATTGTTTGTAATTTGAAATCGTGCGTTTTAGACCGAGAAAAACACTTTTTGGGATTTCGATGCTATTTTTTCTTTATCCAGTGGTCGCACAAGATTCTTTTTGTGTGCGCCGCTATTATCTTACTTAGGTTTACGAATCCCATATGGTGGCAGCGATTCCTACATTGGAATTGTTTGTAATTTGAAATCGTGCGTTTCAGACCGAGAAAAACACTTTTTGGGATTTCGATGCTATTTTTTCTTTATCCAGTGGTCGCACAAGATTCTTTTTGTGTGCGCCGCTATTATCTTACTTAGGTTTACGAATCCCATATCGTGGCAGCGATTCCTACATTGGAATTGTTTGTAATTTGAAATCGTGCGTTTCAGACCGAGAAAAACACTTTTTGGGATTTCGATGCTATTTTTTCTTTATCCAGTGGTCGCACAAGATTCTTTTTGTGTGCGCCGCTATTATCTTACTTAGGTTTACGAATCCCATATGGTGGCAGCGATTCCTACTATGGAATTGTTTGTAATTTGAAATCGTGCGTTTCAGACCGAGAAAAACACTTTTTGGGATTTCGATGCTATTTTTTCTTTATCCAGTGGTCGCACAAGATTCTTTTTGTGTGCGCCGCTATTATCTTACTTAGGTTTACGAATCCCATATGGTGGCAGCGATTCCTACATTGGAATTGTTTGTAATTTGAAATCGTGCGTTGCAGACCGAGAAAAACACTTTTTGGGATTTCGATGCTATTTTTTCTTTATCCAGTGGTCGCACAAGATTCTTTTTGTGTGCGCCGCTATTATCTTACTTAGGTTTACGAATCCCATATGGTGGCAGCGATTCCTACATTGGATTTGTTTGTAATTTGAAATCGTGCGTTTCAGACCGAGAAAAACACTTTTTGGGATTTCGATGCTATTTTTTCTTTATCCAGTGGTCGCACAAGATTCTTTTTGTGTGCGCCGCTATTATCTTACTTAGGTTTACGAATCCCATATGGTGGCAGCGATTCCTACATTGGAATTGTTTGTAATTTGAAATCGTGCGTTTCAGACCGAGAAAAACACTTTTTGGGATTTCGATGCTATTTTTTCTTTATCCAGTGGTCGCACAAGATTCTTTTTGTGTGCGCCGCTATTATCTTACTTAGGTTTACGAATCCCATATGGCGGCAGCGATTCCTACATTGGAATTGTTTGTAATTTGAAATCGTGCGTTTCAGACCGAGAAAAACACTTTTTGGGATTTCGATGCTTTTTTTTCTTTATCCAGTGGTCGCACAAGATTCTTTTTGTGTGCGCCGCTATTATCTTACTTAGGTTTACGAATCCCATATGGTGGCAGCGATTCCTACATTGGAATTGTTTGTAATTTGAAATCGTGCGTTTCAGACCGAGAAAAACACTTTTTGGGATTTCGATGCTATTTTTTCTTTATCCAGCGGTCGCACAAGATTCTTTTTGTGTGCGCCGCTATTATCTTACTTAGGTTTACGAATCCCATATGGTGGCAGCGATTCCTACATTGAAATTGTTTGTCATTTGAAATCGAGCGTTTCAGACCGAGAAAAACACTTTTTGGGACTTCGATGCTATTTTTTCTTTATCCAGTGGTCGCACAAGATTCTTTTTGTGTGCGCCGCTATTATCTTACTTAGGTTTACGAATCCCATATGGTAGCAGCGATTCCTACATTGGAATTGTTTGTAATTTGAAATCGTGCGTTTCAGACCGAGAAAAACACTTTTTGGGATTTCGATGCTATTTCTTCTTTATCCAGTGGTCGCACAAGATTCTTTTTGTGTGCGCCGCTATTATCTTACTTAGGTTTACGAATCCCATATGGTGGCAGCGATTCCTACATTGGAATTGTTTGTAATTTGAAATCGTGCGTTTCAGACCGAGAAAAACACTTTTTGGGATTTCGATGCTATTTTTCTTTATCCAGTGGTCGCACAAGATTCTTTTTGTGTGCGCCGCTATTATCTTACTTAGGTTTACGAATCCCATATGGTGGCAGCGATTTCTACATTGGAATTGTTTGGAAATTGAAATCGTGCGTTTCAGACCGAGAAAATCACTTTTTGCATTTCGATGCCATTTTTTCGTTATCCAGCGGTCGCAGAAGATTCGTTTTGTGTGCGCCGCTATTATCTTACTTAGGTTTACGAATCCCATATGGTGGCAGCGATTCCTACATTGGAATTGTTTGTAATTTGAAATCGTACGTTTCAGACCGAGAAAAACACTTTTTGGGATTTCGATGCTATTTTTTCTTTATCCAGTGGTCGCACAATATTCTTTTTGTGTGCGCCGCTATTATCTTACTTAGGTTTACGAATCCCATATGGTGGCAGCGATTCCTACATTGGAATTGTTTGTAATTTGAAATCGTGCGTTTCAGACCGAGAAAAACACTTTTTGGGATTTCGATGCTATTTTTTCTTTATCCAGCGGTCGCACAAGATTCTTTTTGGTGCGCCGCTATTATCTTACTTAGGTTTACGAATCCCATATGGTGGCAGCGATTCCTACATTGGAATTGTTTGTAATTTGAAATCGTGCGTTTCAGACCGAGAAAAACACTTTTTGGGATTTCGATGCTATTTCTTCTTTATCCAGTGGTCGCACAAGATTCTTTTTGTGTGCGCCGCTATTATCTTACTTAGGTTTACGAATTCCATATGGTGGCAGCGATTCCTACATTGGAATTGTTTGTAATTTGAAATCGTGCGTTTCAGACCGAGAAAAACACTTTTTGGGATTTCGATGCTATTTTTTCTTTATCCAGCGGTCGCACAAGATTCTTTTTGGTGCGCCGCTATTATCTTACTTAGGTTTACGAATCCCATATGGTGGCAGCGATTCCTACATTGGAATTGTTTGTAATTTGAAATCGTGCGTTTCAGACCGAGAAAAACACTTTTTGGGATTTCGATGCTATATTTTCTTTATCCAGTGGTCGCACAAGATTCTTTTTGTGTGCGGCGCTATTATCTTACTTAGGTTTACGAATCCCATATGGTGGCAGCGATTCCTACATTGGAATTGTTTGTAATTTGAAATCGTGCGTTTCAGACCGAGAAAAACACTTTTTGGGATTTCGATGCTATTTCTTCTTTATCCAGTGGTCGCACAAGATTCTTTTTGTGTGCGCCGCTATTATCTTACTTAGGTTTACGAATCCCATATGGTGGCAGCGATTCCTACATTGGAATTGTTTGTAATTTGAAATCGTGCGTTTCAGACCGAGAAAAACACTTTTTGGGATTTCGATGCTATTTTTTCTTTATCCAGCGGTCGCACAAGATTCTTTTTGTGTGCGCCGCTATTATCTTACTTAGGTTTACGAATCCCATATGGTGGCAGCGATTCCTACATTGGAATTGTTTGTCATTTGAAATCGAGCGTTTCAGACCGAGAAAAACACTTTTTGGGACTTCGATGCTATTTTTTCTTTATCCAGTGGTCGCACAAGATTCTTTTTGTGTGCGCCGCTATTATCTTACTTAGGTTTACGAATCCCATATGGTGGCAGCGATCCCTACATTGGAATTGTTTGTATATTTGAAATCGTGCGTTTCAGACCGAGAAAAACACTTTTTGGAATTTCGATGCTATTTTTTCTTTATCCAGTGGTCGCACAAGATTCTTTTTGTGTGCGCCGCTATTATCTTACTTAGGTTTACGAATCCCATATGGTAGCAGCGATTCCTACATTGGAATTGTTTGTAATTTGAAATCGTGCGTTTCAGACCGAGAAAAACACTTTTTGTGATTTCGGTGCTATTTTTTCTTTATCCAGTGGTCGCACAAGATTCTTTTTGTGTGCGCCGCTATTATCTTACTTAGGTTTACGAATCCCATATGGTGGCAGCGATTCCTACATTGGAATTGTTTGTAATTTGAAATCGTGCGTTTTAGACCGAGAAAAACACTTTTTGGGATTTCGATGCTATTTTTTCTTTATCCAGTGGTCGCACAAGATTCTTTTTGTGTGCGCCGCTATTATCTTACTTAGGTTTACGAATCCCATATGGTGGCAGCGATTCCTACATTGGAATTGTTTGTAATTTGAAATCGTGCGTTTCAGACCGAGAAAAACACTTTTTGGGATTTCGATGCTATTTTTTCTTTATCCAGTGGTCGCACAATATTCTTTTTGTGTGCGCCGCTATTATCTTACTTAGGTTTACGAATCCCATATGGTGGCAGCGATTTCTACATTGGAATTGTTTGTAATTTGAAATCGTGCGTTTCAGACCGAGAAAAACACTTTTTGCATTTCGATGCCATTTTTTCGTTATCCAGCGGTCGCAGAAGATTCGTTTTGTGTGCGCCGCTATTATCTTACTTAGGTTTACGAATCCCATATGGTGGCAGCGATTCCTACATTGGAATTGTTTGTAATTTGAAATCGTGCGTTTCAGACCGAGAAAAACACTTTTTGGGATTTCGATGCTTTTTTTTCTTTATCCAGTGGTCGCACAAGATTCTTTTTGTGTGCGCCGCTATTATCTTACTTAGGTTTACGAATCCCATATGGTAGCAGCGATTCCTACATTGGAATTGTTTGTAATTTGAAATCGTGCGTTTCAGACCGAGAAAAACACTTTTTGGGATTTCGATGCTATTTCTTCTTTATCCAGTGGTCGCACAAGATTCTTTTTGTGTGCGCCGCTATTATCTTACTTAGGTTTACGAATCCCATATGGTGGCAGCGATTCCTACATTGGAATTGTTTGTCATTTGAAATCGAGCGTTTCAGACCGAGAAAAACACTTTTTGGGATTTCGATGCTATTTTTTCTTTATCCAGTGGTCGCACAATATTCTTTTTGTGTGCGCCGCTATTATCTTACTTAGGTTTACGAATCCCATATGGTGGCAGCGATTCCTACATTGGAATTGTTTGTCATTTGAAATCGAGCGTTTCAGACCGAGAAAAACACTTTTTGGGATTTCGATGCTTTTTTTTCTTTATCCAGTGGTCGCACAAGATTCTTTTTGTGTGCGCCGCTATTATCTTACTTAGGTTTACGAATCCCATATGGTAGCAGCGATTCCTACATTGGAATTGTTTGTAATTTGAAATCGTGCGCTTCAGACCGAGAAAAACACTTTTTGGGATTTCGATGCTATTTCTTCTTTATCCAGTGGTCGCACAAGATTCTTTTTGTGTGCGCCGCTATTATCTTACTTAGGTTTACGAATCCCATATGGTGGCAGCGATTCCTACATTGGAATTGTTTGTCATTTGAAATCGAGCGTTTCAGACCGAGAAAAACACTTTTTGGGATTTCGATGCTATTTTTTCTTTATCCAGTGGTCGCACAATATTCTTTTTGTGTGCGCCGCTATTATCTTACTTAGGTTTACGAATCCCATATGGTGGCAGCGATTTCTACATTGGAATTGTTTGGAAATTGAAATCGTGCGTTTCAGACCGAGAAAATCACTTTTTGCATTTCGATGCCATTTTTTCGTTATCCAGCGGTCGCAGAAGATTCGTTTTGTGTGCGCCGCTATTATCTTACTTAGGTTTACGAATCCCATATGGTGGCAGCGATTCCTACATTGGAATTGTTTGTAATTTGAAATCGTGCGTTTCAGACCGAGAAAAACACTTTTTGGGATTTCGATGCTTTTTTTTCTTTATCCAGTGGTCGCACAAGATTCTGTTTGTGTGCGCCGCTATTATCTTACTTAGGTTTACGAATCCCATATGGTGGCAGCGATTCCTACATTGGAATTGTTTGTAATTTGAAATCGTGCGTTTCAGACCGAGAAAAACACTTTTTGGGATTTCGATGCTATTTTTTCTTTATCCAGTGGTCGCACAAGATTCTTTTTGTGTGCGCCGCTATTATCTTACTTAGGTTTACGAATCCCATATGGTGGCAGCGATTCCTACATTGGAATTGTTTGTAATTTGAAATCGTGCGTTTCAGACCGAGAAAAACACTTTTTGGGATTTCGATGCTATTTTTTCTTTATCCAGTGGTCGCACAAGATTCTTTTTGTGTGCGCCGCTATTATCTTACTTAGGTTTACGAATCCCATATGGCGGCAGCGATTCCTACATTGGAATTGTTTGTAATTTGAAATCGTGCGTTTCAGACCGAGAAAAACACTTTTTGGGATTTCGATGCTTTTTTTTTCTTTATCCAGTGGTCGCACAAGATTCTTTTTGTGTGCGCCGCTATTATCTTACTTAGGTTTACGAATCCCATATGGTGGCAGCGATTCCTACATTGGAATTGTTTGTAATTTGAAATCGTGCGTTTCAGACCGAGAAAAACACTTTTTGGGATTTCGATGCTATTTTTTCTTTATCCAGCGGTCGCACAAGATTCTTTTTGTGTGCGCCGCTATTATCTTACTTAGGTTTACGAATCCCATATGGTGGCAGCGATTCCTACATTGAAATTGTTTGTCATTTGAAATCGAGCGTTTCAGACCGAGAAAAACACTTTTTGGGACTTCGATGCTATTTTTTCTTTATCCAGTGGTCGCACAAGATTCTTTTTGTGTGCGCCGCTATTATCTTACTTAGGTTTACGAATCCCATATGGTAGCAGCGATTCCTACATTGGAATTGTTTGTAATTTGAAATCGTGCGTTTCAGACCGAGAAAAACACTTTTTGGGATTTCGATGCTATTTCTTCTTTATCCAGTGGTCGCACAAGATTCTTTTTGTGTGCGCCGCTATTATCTTACTTAGGTTTACGAATCCCATATGGTGGCAGCGATTCCTACATTGGAATTGTTTGTAATTTGAAATCGTGCGTTTCAGACCGAGAAAAACACTTTTTGGGATTTCGATGCTATTTTTCTTTATCCAGTGGTCGCACAAGATTCTTTTTGTGTGCGCCGCTATTATCTTACTTAGGTTTACGAATCCCATATGGTGGCAGCGATTTCTACATTGGAATTGTTTGGAAATTGAAATCGTGCGTTTCAGACCGAGAAAATCACTTTTTGCATTTCGATGCCATTTTTTCGTTATCCAGCGGTCGCAGAAGATTCGTTTTGTGTGCGCCGCTATTATCTTACTTAGGTTTACGAATCCCATATGGTGGCAGCGATTCCTACATTGGAATTGTTTGTAATTTGAAATCGTACGTTTCAGACCGAGAAAAACACTTTTTGGGATTTCGATGCTATTTTCTCTTTATCCAGTGGTCGCACAATATTCTTTTTGTGTGCGCCGCTATTATCTTACTTAGGTTTACGAATCCCATATGGTGGCAGCGATTCCTACATTGGAATTGTTTGTAATTTGAAATCGTGCGTTTCAGACCGAGAAAAACACTTTTTGGGATTTCGATGCTATTTTTTCTTTATCCAGTGGTCGCACAAGATTCTTTTTGTGTGCGCCGCTATTATCTTACTTAGGTTTACGAATCCCATATGGTGGCAGCGATTTCTACATTGGAATTGTTTGTAATTTGAAATCGTGCGTTTCAGACCGAGAAAAACACTTTTTGGGATTTCGATGCTATTTTTTCTTTATCCAGTGGTCGCACAAGATTCTTTTTGTGTGCGGCGCTATTATCTTACTTAGGTTTACGAATCCCATATGGTGGCAGCGATTCCTACATTGGAATTGTTTGTAATTTGAAATCGTGCGTTTCAGACCGAGAAAAACACTTTTTGGGATTTCGATGCTATTTCTTCTTTATCCAGTGGTCGCACAAGATTCTTTTTGTGTGCGCCGCTATTATCTTACTTAGGTTTACGAATCCCATATGGTGGCAGCGATTCCTACATTGGAATTGTTTGTAATTTGAAATCGTGCGTTTCAGACCGAGAAAAACACTTTTTGGGATTTCGATGCTATTTTTCTTTATCCAGTGGTCGCACAAGATTCTTTTTGTGTGCGCCGCTATTATCTTACTTAGGTTTACGAATCCCATATGGTGGCAGCGATTTCTACATTGGAATTGTTTGGAAATTGAAATCGTGCGTTTCAGACCGAGAAAATCACTTTTTGCATTTCGATGCCATTTTTTCGTTATCCAGCGGTCGCAGAAGATTCGTTTTGTGTGCGCCGCTATTATCTTACTTAGGTTTACGAATCCCATATGGTGGCAGCGATTCCTATATTGGAATTGTTTGTAATTTGAAATCGTGCGTTTCAGACCGAGAAAAACACTTTTTGGGATTTCGATGCTATTTTTTCTTTATCCAGTGGTCGCACAAGATTCTTTTTGTGTGCGCCGCTATTATCTTACTTAGGTTTACGAATCCCATATGGTGGCAGCGACTTCTACATTGGAATTGTTTGTAATTTGAAATCGTGCGTTTCAGACCGAGAAAAACACTTTTTGGGATTTCGATGCTATTTTTTCTTTATCCAGCGGTCGCACAAGATTCTTTTTGGTGCGCCGCTATTATCTTACTTAGGTTTACGAATCCCATATGGTGGCAGCGATTCCTACATTGGAATTGTTTGTAATTTGAAATCGTGCGTTTCAGACCGAGAAAAACACTTTTTGGGATTTCGATGCTATTTTTTCTTTATCCAGTGGTCGCACAATATTCTTTTTGTGTGCGCCGCTATTATCTTACTTAGGTTTACGAATCCCATATGGTGGCAGCGATTCCTACATTGGAATTGTTTGTAATTTGAAATCGTGCGTTTCAGACCGAGAAAAACACTTTTTGGGATTTCGATGCTATTTTTTCTTTATCCAGTGGTCGCACAATATTCTTTTTGTGTGCGCCGCTATTATCTTACTTAGGTTTACGAATCCTATATGGTGGCAGCGATTCCTACATTGGAATTGTTTGTAATTTGAAATCGTGCGTTTCAGACCGAGAAAAACACTTTTTGGGATTTCGATGCTATTTTTTCTTTATCCAGCGGTCGCACAAGATTCTTTTTGTGTGCGCCGCTATTATCTTACTTAGGTTTACGAATCCCATATGGTGGCAGCGATTCCTACATTGGAATTGTTTGTAATTTGAAATCGTGCGTTTCAGACCGAGAAAAACACTTTTTGGGATTTCGATGCTATTTTTTCTTTATCCAGTGGTCGCACAAGATTCTTCCAGCGGTCGCAGAAGATTCGTTTTGTGTGCGCTGTTATTATCTTACTTAGGTTTACGAATCCCATATGGTGGCAGCGATTTCTGCATTGGAATTGTTTGGAAATTGAAATCGTGCGTTTCAGACCGAGAAAATCACTTTTTGCATTTCGATGCCATTTTTTCGTTATCCAGCGGTCGCAGAAGATTCGTCTTGTGTGCGCTGTTATTATCTTACTTAGGTTTACGAATCCCATATGGTGGCAGCGATTTCTACATTGGAATTGTTTGGAAATTGAAATCGTGCGTTTCAGACCGAGAAAATCACTTTTTGCATTTCGATGCCATTTTTTCGTTATCCAGCGGTCGCAGAAGATTCGTTTTGTGTGCGCTGTTATTATCTTACTTAGGTTTACGAATCCCATATGGTGGCAGCGATTTCTACATTGGAATTGTTTGGAAATTGAAATCGTGCGTTTCAGACCGAGAAAATCACTTTTTGCATTTCGATGCCATTTTTTCGTTATCCAGCGGTCGCAGAAGATTCGTTTTTTGTGCGCTGTTATTATCTTACTTAGGTTTACGAATCCCATGTGGTGGCAGCGATTTCTAGATTGGAATTGTTTGGAAATTGAAATCGTGCGTTTCAGACCGAGAAAATCACTTTTTGCATTTCGATGCCATTTTTTCGTTATCCAGCGGTCGCAGAAGATTCGTTTTGTGTGCGCTGTTATTATCTTACTTAGGTTTACGAATCCCATATGGTGGCAGCGATTTCTATATTGGAATTGTTTGGATATTGAAATCGTGCGTTTCAGACCGAGAAAATCACTTTTTGCATTTCGATGCCATTTTTTCGTTATCCAGCGGTCGCAGAAGATTCGTTTTGTGTGCGCCGTTATTATCTTACTTAGGTTTACGAATCCCATATGGTGGCAGCGATTTCTACATTGGAATTGTTTGGAAATTGAAATCGTGCGTTTCAGACCGAGAAAATCACTTTTTGCATTTCGATGCCATTTTTTCGTTATCCAGCGGTCGCAGAAGATTCGTTTTGTGTGCGCTGTTATTATCTTACTTATGTTTACGAATGCCATATGGTGGCAGCGATTTCTACATTGGAATTGTTTGGAAATTGAAATCGTGCGTTTCAGACCGAGAAAATCACTTTTTGCATTTCGATGCCATTTTTTCGTTATCCAGCGGTCGCAGAAGATTCGTTTTGTGTGCGCTGTTATTATCTTACTTAGGTTTACGAATCCCATATGGTGGCAGCGATTTCTACATTGGAATTGTTTGGAAATTGAAATCGTGCGTTTCAGACCGAGAAAATCACTTTTTGCATTTCGATGCCATTTTTTCGTTATCCAGCGGTCGCAGAAGATTCGTTTTGTATGCGCTGTTATTATCTTACTTAGGTTTACGAATCCCATATGGTGGCAGCGATTTCTACATTGGAATTGTTTGGAAATTGAAATCGTGCGTTTCAGACCGAGAAAATCACTTTTTGCATTTCGATGCCATTTTTTCGTTATCCAGCGGTCGCAGAAGATTCGTTTTGTGCGCGCTGTTATTATCTTACTTAGGTTTACGAATCCTATATGGTGGCAGCGATTTCTACATTGGAATTGTTTGGAAATTGAAATCGTGCGTTTCAGACCGAGAAAATCACTTTTTGCATTTCGATGCCATTTTTTCGTTATCCAGCGGTCGCAGAAGATTCGTTTTGTGTGCGCTGTTATTATCTTACTTAGGTTTACGAATCCCATATGGTGGCAGCGCTTTCTACATTGGAATTGTTTGGAAATTGAAATCGTGCGTTTCAGACCGAGAAAATCACTTTTTGCATTTCGATGCCATTTTTTCGTTATCCAGCGGTCGCAGAAGATTCGTTTTGTGTGCGCTGTTATTATCTTACTTAGGTTTACGAATCCCATATGGTGGCAGCGATTTCTACATTGGAATTGTTTGGAAATTGAAATCGTGCGTTTCAGACCGAGAAAATCACTTTTTGCATTTCGATGCCATTTTTTCGTTATCCAGCGGTCGCAGAAGATTCGTTTTGTGTGCGCTGTTATTATCTTACTTAGGTTTACGAATCCCATATGGTGGCAGCGCTTTCTACATTGGAATTGTTTGGAAATTGAAATCGTGCGTTTCAGACCGAGAAAATCACTTTTTGCATTTCGATGCCATTTTTTCGTTATCCAGCGGTCGCAGAAGATTCGTTTTGTGTGCGCTGTTATTATCTTACTTAGGTTTACGAATCCCATATGGTGGCAGCGATTTCTACATTGGAATTGTTTGGAAATTGAAATCGTGCGTTTCAGACCGAGAAAATCACTTTTTGCATTTCGATGCCATTTTTTCGTTATCCAGCGGTCGCAGAAGATTCGTTTTGTGTGCGCTGTTATTATCTTACTTAGGTTTACGAATCCCATATGGTGGCAGCGATTTCTACATTGGAATTGTTTGGAAATTGAAATCGTGCGTTTCAGACCGAGAAAATCACTTTTTGCATTTCGATGCCATTTTTTCGTTATCCAGCGGTCGCAGAAGATTCGTTTTGTGTTCGCTGTTATTATCTTACTTAGGTTTACGAATCCCATATGGTGGCAGCGATTTCTACATTGGAATTGTTTGGAAATTGAAATCGTGCGTTTCAGACCGAGAAAATCACTTTTTGCATTTCGATGCCATTTTTTCGTTATCCAGCGGTCGCAGAAGATTCGTTTTGTGTGCGCTGTTATTATCTTACTTAGGTTTACGAATCCCATATGGTGGCAGCGCTTTCTACATTGGAATTGTTTGGAAATTGAAATCGTGCGTTTCAGACCGAGAAAATCACTTTTTGCATTTCGATGCCATTTTTTCGTTATCCAGCGGTCGCAGAAGATTCGTTTTGTGTGCGCTGTTATTATCTTACTTAGGTTTACGAATCCCATATGGTGGCAGCGATTTCTACATTGGAATTGTTTGGAAATTGAAATCGTGCGTTTCAGACCGAGAAAATCACTTTTTGCATTTCGATGCCATTTTTTCGTTATCCAGCGGTCGCAGAAGATTCGTTTTGTGTGCGCTGTTATTATCTTACTTAGGTTTACGAATCCCATATGGTGGCAGCGATTTCTACATTGGAATTGTTTGGAAATTGAAATCGTGCGTTTCAGACCGAGAAAATCACTTTTTGCATTTCGATGCCATTTTTTCGTTATCCAGCGGTCGCAGAAGATTCGTTTTGTGTGCGCTGTTATTATCTTACTTAGGTTTACGAATCCCATATGGTGGCAGCGATTTCTACATTGGAGTTGTTTGGAAATTGAAATCGTGCGTTTCAGACCGAGAAAATCACTTTTTGCATTTCGATGCCATTTTTTCGTTATCCAGCGGTCGCAGAAGATTCGTCTTGTGTGCGCTGTTATTATCTTACTTAGGTTTACGAATCCCATATGGTGGCAGCGATTTCTACATTGGAATTGTTTGGAAATTGAAATCGTGCGTTTCAGACCGAGAAAATCACTTTTTGCATTTCGATGCCATTTTTTCGTTATCCAGCGGTCGCAGAAGATTCGTTTTGTGTGCGCTGTTATTATCTTACTTAGGTTTACGAATCCCATATGGTGGCAGCGATTTCTACATTGGAATTGTTTGGAAATTGAAATCGTGCGTTTCAGACCGAGAAAATCACTTTTTGCATTTCGATGCCATTTTTTCGTTATCCAGCGGTCGCAGAAGATTCGTTTTGTGTGCGCTGTTATTATCTTACTTAGGTTTACGAATCCCATATGGTGGCAGCGATTTCTACATTGGAGTTGTTTGGAAATTGAAATCGTGCGTTTCAGACCGAGAAAATCACTTTTTGCATTTCGATGCCATTTTTTCGTTATCCAGCGGTCGCAGAAGATTCGTTTTGTGTGCGCTGTTATTATCTTACTTAGGTTTACGAATCCCATATGGTGGCAGCGATTTCTACATTGGAATTGTTTGGAAATTGAAATCGTGAGTTTCAGACCGAGAAAATCACTTTTTGCATTTCGATGACATTTTTTCGTTATCCAGCGGTCGCAGAAGATTCGTTTTGTGTGCGCTGTTATTATCTTACTTAGGTTTACGAATCCCATATGCTGGCAGCGATTTCTACATTGGAATTGTTTGGAAATTGAAATCGTGCGTTTCAGACCGAGAAAATCACTTTTTGCATTTCGATGCCATTTTTTCGTTATCCAGCGGTCGCAGAAGATTCGTCTT
Source organism: Cetonia aurata (assembly GCA_949128085.1). Taxonomy (NCBI): domain Eukaryota; kingdom Metazoa; phylum Arthropoda; class Insecta; order Coleoptera; family Scarabaeidae; genus Cetonia; species Cetonia aurata. Next base: position 145,203 of record OX421887.1, read on the forward strand.
GTGTGCGCTGTTATTATCTTACTTAGGTTTACGAATCCCATATGGTGGCAGCGATTTCTACATTGGAATTGTTTGGAAATTGAAATCGTGCGTTTCAGACCGAGAAAATCACTTTTTGCATTTCGATGCCATTTTTTCGTTATCCAGCGGTCGCAGAAGATTCGTTTTGTGTGCGCTGTTATTATCTTACTTAGGTTTACGAATCCCATATGGTGGCAGCGATTTCTACATTGGAATTGTTTGGAAATTGAAATCGTGCGTTTCAGACCGAGAAAATCACTTTTTGCATTTCGATGCCATTTTTTCGTTATCCAGCGGTCGCAGAAGATTCGTTTTGTGTGCGCTGTTATTATCTTACTTAGGTTTACGAATCCCATATGGTGGCAGCGATTTCTACATTGGAATTGTTTGGAAATTGAAATCGTGCGTTTCAGACCGAGAAAATCACTTTTTGCATTTCGATGCCATTTTTTCGTTATCCAGCGGTCGCAGAAGATTCGTTTTGTGTGCGCTGTTATTATCTTACTTAGGTTTACGAATCCCATATGGTGGCAGCGATTTCTACATTGGAATTGTTTGGAAATTGAAATCGTGCGTTTCAGACCGAGAAAATCACTTTTTGCATTTCGATGCCATTTTTTCGTTATCCAGCGGTCGCAGAAGATTCGTTTTGTGCGCGCTGTTATTATCTTACTTAGGTTTACGAATCCTATATGGTGGCAGCGATTTCTACATTGGAATTGTTTGGAAATTGAAATCGTGCGTTTCAGACCGAGAAAATCACTTTTTGCATTTCGATGCCATTTTTTCGTTATCCAGCGGTCGCAGAAGATTCGTTTTGTGTGCGCTGTTATTATCTTACTTAGGTTTACGAATCCCATATGGTGGCAGCGATTTCTACATTGGAATTGTTTGGAAATTGAAATCGTGCGTTTCAGACCGAGAAAATCACTTTTTGCATTTCGATGCCATTTTTTCGTTATCCAGCGGTCGCAGAAGATTCGTTTTGTGTGCGCTGTTATTATCTTACTTAGGTTTACGAATCCCATATGGTGGCAGCGCTTTCTACATTGGAATTGTTTGGAAATTGAAATCGTGCGTTTCAGACCGAGAAAATCACTTTTTGCATTTCGATGCCATTTTTTCGTTATCCAGCGGTCGCAGAAGATTCGTTTTGTGTGCGCTGTTATTATCTTACTTAGGTTTACGAATCCCATATGGTGGCAGCGATTTCTACATTGGAATTGTTTGGAAATTGAAATCGTGCGTTTCAGACCGAGAAAATCACTTTTTGCATTTCGATGCCATTTTTTCGTTATCCAGCGGTCGCAGAAGATTCTTTTTGTTTGCGCTGTTATTATCTTACTTAGGTTTACGAATCCCATATGGTGGCAGCGATTTCTACATTGGAATTGTTTGGAAATTGAAATCGTGCGTTTCAGACCGAGAAAATCACTTTTTGCATTTCGATGCCATTTTTTCGTTATCCAGCGGTCGCAGAAGATTCGTTTTGTGTGCGCTGTTATTATCTTACTTAGGTTTACGAATCCCATATGGTGGCAGCGATTTCTACATTGGAATTGTTTGGAAATTGAAATCGTGCGTTTCAGACCGAGAAAATCACTTTTTGCATTTCGATGCCATTTTTTCGTTATCCAGCGGTCGCAGAAGATTCGTTTTGTGTGCGCTGTTATTATCTTACTTAGGTTTACGAATCCCATATGGTGGCAGCGATTTCTACATTGGAGTTGTTTGGAAATTGAAATCGTGCGTTTCAGACCGAGAAAATCACTTTTTGCATTTCGATGCCATTTTTTCGTTATCCAGCGGTCGCAGAAGATTCGTCTTGTGTGCGCTGTTATTATCTTACTTAGGTTTACGAATCCCATATGGTGGCAGCGATTTCTACATTGGAATTGTTTGGAAATTGAAATCGTGCGTTTCAGACCGAGAAAATCACTTTTTGCATTTCGATGCCATTTTTTCGTTATCCAGCGGTCGCAGAAGATTCGTTTTGTGTGCGCTGTTATTATCTTACTTAGGTTTACGAATCCCATATGGTGGCAGCGATTTCTAGATTGGAATTGTTTGGAAATTGAAATCGTGCGTTTCAGACCGAGAAAATCACTTTTTGCATTTCGATGCCATTTTTTCGTTATCCAGCGGTCGCAGAAGATTCGTTTTGTGTGCGCTGTTATTATCTTACTTAGGTTTACGAATCCCATATGGTGGCAGCGATTTCTACATTGGAGTTGTTTGGAAATTGAAATCGTGCGTTTCAGACCGAGAAAATCACTTTTTGCATTTCGATGCCATTTTTTCGTTATCCAGCGGTCGCAGAAGATTCGTTTTGTGTGCGTTGTTATTATCTTACTTAGGTTTACGAATCCCATATGGTGGCAGCGATTTCTACATTGGAATTGTTTGGAAATTGAAATCGTGAGTTTCAGACCGAGAAAATCACTTTTTGCATTTCGATGACATTTTTTCGTTATCCAGCGGTCGCAGAAGATTCGTTTTGTGTGCGCTGTTATTATCTTACTTAGGTTTACGAATCCCATATGGTGGCAGCGATTTCTACATTGGAATTGTTTGGAAATTGAAATCGTGCGTTTCAGACCGAGAAAATCACTTTTTGCATTTCGATGCCATTTTTTCGTTATCCAGCGGTCGCAGAAGATTCGTCTTGTGTGCGCTGTTATTATCTTACTTAGGTTTACGAATCCCATATGGTGGCAGCGATTTCTACATTGGAATTGTTTGGAAATTGAAATCGTGCGTTTCAGACCGAGAAAATCACTTTTTGCATTTCGATGCCATTTTTTCGTTATCCATCGGTCGCAGAAGATTCGTTTTGTGTGCGCTGTTATTATCTTACTTAGGTTTACGAATCCCATATGGTGGCAGCGATTTCTACATTGGAATTGTTTGGAAATTGAAATCGTGCGTTTCAGACCGAGAAAATCACTTTTTGCATTTCGATGCCATTTTTTCGTTATCCAGCGGTCGCAGAAGATTCGTTTTGTGTGCGCTGTTATTATCTTACTTAGGTTTACGAATCCCATATGGTGGCAGCGATTTCTACATTGGAGTTGTTTGGAAATTGAAATCGTGCGTTTCAGACCGAGAAAATCACTTTTTGCATTTCGATGCCATTTTTTCGTTATCCAGCGGTCGCAGAAGATTCGTTTTGTGTGCGCTGTTATTATCTTACTTAGGTTTACGAATCCCATATGGTGGCAGCGATTTCTACATTGGAATTGTTTGGAAATTGAAATCGTTCGTTTCAGACCGAGAAAATCACTTTTTGCATTTCGATGCCATTTTTTCGTTATCCAGCGGTCGCAGAAGATTCGTTTTGTGTGCGCTGTTATTATCTTACTTAGGTTTACGAATCCCATATGGTGGCAGCGATTTCTACATTGGAATTGTTTGGAAATTGAAATCGTGCGTTTCAGACCGAGAAAATCACTCTTTGCATTTCGATGCCATTTTTTCGTTATCCAGCGGTCGCAGAAGATTCGTTTGTGTGCGCTGTTATTATCTTAATTAGGTTTACGAATCCCATATGGTGGCAGCGATTTCTAGATTGGAATTGTTTGGAAGTTGAAATCGTGCGTTTCAGACCGAGAAAATCACTTTTTGCATTTCGATGCCATTTTTTCGTTATCCAGCGGTCGCAGAAGATTCGTTTTGTGTGCGCTGTTATTATCTTACTTAGGTTTACGAATCCCATATGGTGGCAGCGATTTCTACATTGGAATTGTTTGGAAATTGAAATCGTGCGTTTCAGACCGAGAAAATCACTTTTTGCATTTCGATGCCATTTTTTCGTTATCCAGCGGTCGCAGAAGATTCGTTTTGTGTGCGCTGTTATTATCTTACTTAGGTTTACGAATCCCATATGGTGGCAGCGATTTCTACATTGGAATTGTTTGGAAATTGAAATCGTGCGTTTCAGACCGAGAAAATCACTTTTTGCATTTCGATGCCATTTTTTCGTTATCCAGCGGTCGCAGAAGATTCGTTTTGTGTGCGCTGTTATTATCTTACTTAGGTTTACGAATCCCATATGGTGGCAGCGATTTCTACATTGGAATTGTTTGGAAATTGAAATCGTGCGTTTCAGACCGAGAAAATCACTTTTTGCATTTCGATGCCATTTTTTCGTTATCCAGCGGTCGCAGAAGATTCGTTTTGTGTGCGCTGTTATTATCTTACTTAGGTTTACGAATCCCATATGGTGGCAGCGATTTCTACATTGGAATTGTTTGGAAATTGAAATCGTGCGTTTCAGACCGAGAAAATCACTTTTTGCATTTCGATGCCATTTTTTCGTTATCCAGCGGTCGCAGAAGATTCGTTTTGTGTGCGCTGTTATTATCTTACTTAGGTTTACGAATCCCATATGGTGGCAGCGATTTCTACATTGGAATTGTTTGGAAATTGAAATCGTGCGTTTCAGACCGAGAAAATCACTTTTTGCATTTCGATGCCATTTTTTCGTTATCCAGCGGTCGCAGAAGATTCGTTTTGTGTGCGCTGTTATTATCTTACTTAGGTTTACGAATCCCATATGGTGGCAGCGATTTCTACATTGGAATTGTTTGGAAATTGAAATCGTGCGTTTCAGACCGAGAAAATCACTTTTTGCATTTCGATGCCATTTTTTCGTTATCCAGCGGTCGCAGAAGATTCGTTTTGTGTGCGCTGTTATTATCTTACTTAGGTTTACGAATCCCATATGGTGGCAGCGATTTCTACATTGGAATTGTTTGGAAATTGAAATCGTGCGTTTCAGACAGAGAAAATCACTTTTTGCATTTCGATGCCATTTTTTCGTTATCCAGCGGTCGCAGAAGATTCGTTTTGTGTGCGCTGTTATTATCTTACTTAGGTTTACGAATCCCATATGGTGGCAGCGATTTCTGCATTGGAATTGTTTGGAAATTGAAATCGTGCGTTTCAGACCGAGAAAATCACTTTTTGCATTTCGATGCCATTTTTTCGTTATCCAGCGGTCGCAGAAGATTCGTCTTGTGTGCGCTGTTATTATCTTACTTAGGTTTACGAATCCCATATGGTGGCAGCGATTTCTACATTGGAATTGTTTGGAAATTGAAATCGTGCGTTTCAGACCGAGAAAATCACTTTTTGCATTTCGATGCCATTTTTTCGTTATCCAGCGGTCGCAGAAGATTCGTTTTGTGTGCGCTGTTATTATCTTACTTAGGTTTACGAATCCCATATGGTGGCAGCGATTTCTACATTGGAATTGTTTGGAAATTGAAATCGTGCGTTTCAGACCGAGAAAATCACTTTTTGCATTTCGATGCCATTTTTTCGTTATCCAGCGGTCGCAGAAGATTCGTTTTGTGTGCGCTGTTATTATCTTACTTAGGTTTACGAATCCCATATGGTGGCAGCGATTTCTGCATTGGAATTGTTTGGAAATTGAAATCGTGCGTTTCAGACCGAGAAAATCACTTTTTGCATTTCGATGCCATTTTTTCGTTATCCAGCGGTCGCAGAAGATTCGTCTTGTGTGCGCTGTTATTATCTTACTTAGGTTTACGAATCCCATATGGTGGCAGCGATTTCTACATTGGAATTGTTTGGAAATTGAAATCGTGCGTTTCAGACCGAGAAAATCACTTTTTGCATTTCGATGTAATTTTTTCGTTATCCAGCGGTCGCAGAAGATTCGTTTTGTGTGCGCTGTTATTATCTTACTTAGGTTTACGAATCCCATATGGTGGCAGCGATTTCTACATTGGAATTGTTTGGAAATTGAAATCGTGCGTTTCAGACCGAGAAATATTATCTTACTTAGGTTTACGAATTCCATATGGTGGCAGCGATTTCTACATTGGAATTGTTTGGAAATTGAAATCGTGCGTTTCAGACCGAGAAAATCACTTTTTGCATTTCGATGCCATTTTTTCGTTATCCAGCGGTCGCAGAAGATTCGTTTTGTGTGCGCTGTTATTATCTTACTTAGGTTTACGAATGCCATATGGTGGCAGCGATTTCTACATTGGAATTGTTTGGAAATTGAAATCGTGCGTTTCAGACCGAGAAATCACTTTTTGCATTTCGATGCCATTTTTTCGTTATCCAGCGGTCGCAGAAGATTCGTTTTGTGTGCGCTGTTATTATCTTACTTAGGTTTACGAATTCCATATGGTGGCAGCGATTTCTACATTGGAATTGTTTGGAAATTGAAATCGTGCGTTTCAGACCGAGAAAATCACTTTTTGCATTTCGATGCCATTTTTTCGTTATCCAGCGGTCGCAGAAGATTCGTTTTGTGTGCGCTGTTATTATCTTACTTAGGTTTACGAATCCCATATGGTGGCAGCGATTTCTACATTGGAATTGTTTGGAAATTGAAATCGTGCGTTTCAGACCGAGAAATCACTTTTTGCATTTCGATGCCATTTTTTCGTTATCCAGCGGTCGCAGAAGATTCGTTTTGTGTGCGCTGTTATTATCTTACTTAGGTTTACGAATTCCATATGGTGGCAGCGATTTCTACATTGGAATTGTTTGGAAATTGAAATCGTGCGTTTCAGACCGAGAAAATCACTTTTTGCATTTCGATGCCATTTTTTCGTTATCCAGCGGTCGCAGAAGATTCGTTTTGTGTGCGCTGTTATTATCTTACTTAGGTTTACGAATCCCATATGGTGGCAGCGATTTCTACATTGGAATTGTTTGGAAATTGAAATCGTGCGTTTCAGACCGAGAAAATCACTTTTTGCATTTCGATGCCATTTTTTCGTTATCCAGCGGTCGCAGAAGATTCGTTTTGTGTGCGCTGTTATTATCTTACTTAGGTTTACGAATCCCATATGGTGGCAGCGATTTCTAGATTGGAATTGTTTGGAAATTGAAATCGTGCGTTTCAGACCGAGAAAATCACTTTTTGCATTTCGATGCCATTTTTTCGTTATCCAGCGGTCGCAGAAGATTCGTTTTGTGTGCGCTGTTATTATCTTACTTAGGTTTACGAATCCCATATGGTGGCAGCGATTTCTACATTGGAATTGTTTGGAAATTGAAATCGTGCGTTTCAGACCGAGAAAATCACTTTTTGCATTTCGATGCCATTTTTTCGTTATCCAGCGGTCGCAGAAGATTCGTTTTGTGTGCGCTGTTATTATCTTACTTAGGTTTACGAATCCCATATGGTGGCAGCGATTTCTACATTGGAATTGTTTGGAAATTGAAATCGTGCGTTTCAGACCGAGAAAATCACTTTTTGCATTTCGATGCCATTTTTTCGTTATCCAGCGGTCGCAGAAGATTCGTTTTGTGTGCGCTGTTATTATCTTACTTAGGTTTACGAATCCCATATGGTGGCAGCGATTTCTAGATTGGAATTGTTTGGAAATTGAAATCGTGCGTTTCAGACCGAGAAAATCACTTTTTGCATTTCGATGCCATTTTTTCGTTATCCAGCGGTCGCAGAAGATTCGTTTTGTGTGCGCTGTTATTATCTTACTTAGGTTTACGAAACCCATATGGTGGCAGCGATTTCTACATTGGAATTGTTTGGAAATTGAAATCGTGCGTTTCAGACCGAGAAAATCACTTTTTGCATTTCGATGCCATTTTTTCGTTATCCAGCGGTCGCAGAAGATTCGTTTTGTGTGCGCTGTTATTATCTTACTTAGGTTTACGAATCCCATATGGTGGCAGCGATTTCTACATTGGAATTGTTTGGAAATTGAAATCGTGCGTTTCAGACCGAGAAAATCACTTTTTGCATTTCGATGCCATTTTTTCGTTATCCAGCGCACAGTGGTCAATATACCTAGCAAATCCGGACATCGGCTCTAATTTTCTTTTTAAGAGTTGAAAATTTAAAAAAAAATTTTTTTTTTAAATTTAAGTTTTTAATTATTACTTTTTCAGGTTGTTTCTTTTAAACTATTAAAGTTTCAGTTTTAAAGTTTTTGAAATGACGTCGATTCGTCATGGATAAGCATAATAAAAAATATTTTTTACTGTGGAAATTATATATTTCACATGTTTACATTATTTTACAGTAAATGGTAGAAGTACTACAGACATAAGAAGAGTAACAGTTAAACATTTAAAAGTTATCATCGGACGAAATGTTCTCCAACTCCGTTTCAACATTTCCAGGGTTGACGATTAAAAGCGTTTTAAGCTCCGCATCTATTTCTCTGGGTAGATGTAATTTTGCCCCAACCCTTTTGGAACTAAGAAATGGATCGGAGCTTACTATCAATCTATGAAAAAGATCATAATTAACTTTTTGGGAGCTTATTTTTCGAGTATGATGTTCCCTGTAGCGCCGAATGTCCCGATTTCTAGTTTCTTGGGCTTCTTCAGATAGTTCACCAATTGGCACCACAGCCTCTTGGATTACGGCTGTTCCGTGCAGTAAAATTTTGTGCACTGAAATTGGCATGTAGTACCACCCATATAAAGATACATACTTTTCTGAAGTCTTAAAACAGTAAGTTTCAAACTTATTTACATCAATGTCATATCCACTGTTAATGGCTCTTAAAATAATGGAAAATCTCTTAATAAGATCCTCATCAATACCTGTAATTTCTGCAGACAAAGTGGGATTGCCGAAAAAGCGTCTGGCTGTGTTTCCGTCATTCGTATTTCCTGCGGATTGCTTAGGAACATCCACAAGGAGACCCATGCGATCCCGAAATAGCTGTTGGATATATTTTTTTCGTCTGCCTACAGCCTCTTTCATTTCTTTCTTTACTTTCCACACTTTCACTTCCAATCTATAGGAAATGTGCAGTAAACATTCGAAAAACCTAATGTATGCATGAAGGACAGACAAACCGAATTTAAGTGTGTCCTTCTGTACTTTCCTTGTCCGTAGTTCGTCAATGTCATTCATTTCCGATATTGTCGCCCTGCACATGAAACACCTCATAGCACTTGTGGTCTCAGTGATTGCATTGCAAACCTTGCCATCCACCATTGTCAATAACAAAGTAAAGGATATTTTTCCATGTTCAGTTTGACAAGGCCTTAAATTATTAATCTGGTTGTTCATGTCCTGTTCTAACTGTCTACTAACTTCATCGGTTTCCTTTATCCATAGTAGTTTCACTGGTCTACAGAACAGTTTAGAGGATGGTCTTGGGTTTTTCCAGAGAAGTTCATTATTTTCCTTGACAAGCCGGAGCGGCACAAGCGACATTACAAGAAGGTTTCCCTCAGCTTGGAGTTCTGAAGAGGAAGTAAAATCTGATGTTTGTTTAAATTTTGAGTAGCCGGAACTTCCATCAAAGCCCCACTTGCAAATTAATTTTAAAGATTGGGAATCGTCACTGGCAGAGTAAATGCATTTCACTAAGCTCTCGCAAGTTTTGTCCAATAAACTTTGCAGTGGGACTTCACAGTTAGATTCTGTGATGGTTATGCCATCTGGGTAGAAATCCCTTTTTGCCTCTAAAACCTTATAATAGGGTGGATATAAATCATGTCCACAACTATCAGCCGATTGTTTTAGTCTTGTGTATTGTTCCCGGGTTAAATTTAGCTCTAAAATTAAAGCTAACGCTTCTTCTGGAGTATATTTCCGTTGTTCTGGATCGGAAGTGGTCCATTTCTGAAATATGCGTTTAGCACGTGTTGGGGTTGTTGTCGTAGCTTCGGTCAACAATTTCGCAGCAGCCTGGTCACCCTCGTCGCGTAATTTCATTGACGTTGCAAAACTTAGTTCAGCTGCCGATGTTTCTTCCCTTAACTGTTCGGTTTTTCGACGTTTATGTCTCTCAGAATACTGCTTGAAATCCTTAGTCGATTGAGTACCCGAGGGCCCTGGAGTAGGCTCCGTATTGGACGAAGTTGGTGTTAAGCGATTCTTTAATAGCTCAGGAAATACAATTTCCTCTCTTAGCCAATCGTCATATCGAGCCAAGAAAACTTCGTTCTTGCTGAAAACCTTCTGCCATCGTTTAAGGTACGGCGAGAAAAAACTTTCCCTTGTAAAAGTTATTAATACTTCCGTGGCATGTTCATCTCCATTAGTGGCGAAGTGTTCTTTAAGGTACTCCAACACGTGTTTTTTTCGGTCAGTAATAGTTTTTCTAGGATATTCCAACATTTTGTTGTGCAAATCTAACCGAGTTATCGGTGAAAAATCCATTGTTGCTTGAACAATAACGAAAAACACACTAACAAAAATTTACGAAGAAAAACTTAACAACAACTGATAACACAAGTGTAACAACACTAAATACAACAGAATAATTAACAATAAGCTCTCAGAATATCACTCACGAGACGTTACTTGGTACGTGACCAAAATGCGAATGGAATTTATAAGTGCACTCTCTCCTTATATTTCGTCTGTAATCACTTTCTGAGGGTTTCCGAGAGATTAGTTGATTTTATGGCATAGTTAAGCCTTTGAATATTAAGAATAAATTTAATCTCGAGTGTCCTGATGTGTCCTTAATAACGTAAAACTTGCTTATTTACAAAATTCCAAGAAAAATGCAACGATAAATATATTAGGTCGGAATAATTTACGGCTTATCGGATTTCGAAGTATATTTAGGGTAAATTGTAAAGGAAGAAATGTACTACCTGCTGGTAAAACCATTTCAACTAATTGCTTTAGGTGAGCTAGACAAGGCCTATTAAACATCGCACTAATTTCTCCTTAAATACCAACTCATGTAAAATATGGAATTTTGCACTAGTTCGCGGACCATAACTTATTACCGGTTTACTGAAAACTGCCACAATTTTCAGGGAAGTAGGCGAACAGGTAGATAAATATAATATAATCGTTTCAGCATAATTCAAAAAAAGTCAAATTTTGTGCAAATGTCCGGAATACGCTCACAAATTGACCACTGTGCAGCGGTCGCAGAAGATTCGTTTTGTGTGCGCTGTTATTATCTTACTTAGGTTTACGAATCCCATATGGTGGCAGCGATTTCTACATTGGAATTGTTTGGAAATTGAAATCGTGCGTTTCAGACCGAGAAAATCACTTTTTGCATTTCGATGCCATTTTTTCGTTATCCAGCGGTCGCAGAAGATTCGTTTTGTGTGCGCTGTTATTATCTTACTTAGGTTTACGAATCCCATATGGTGGCAGCGATTTCTAGATTGGAATTGTTTGGAAATTGAAATCGTGCGTTTCAGACCGAGAAAATCACTTTTTGCATTTCGATGCCATTTTTTCGTTATCCAGCGGTCGCAGAAGATTCGTTTTGTGTGCGCTGTTATTATCTTACTTAGGTTTACGAATCCGATATGGTGGCAGCGATTTCTAGATTGGAATTGTTTGGAAATTGAAATCGTGCGTTTCAGACCGAGAAAATCACTTTTTGCATTTCGATGCCATTTTTTCGTTATCCAGCGGTCGCAGAAGATTCGTTTTGTGTGCGCTGTTATTATCTTACTTAGGTTTACGAATCCCATATGGTGGCAGCGATTTCTACATTGGAATTGTTTGGAAATTGAAATCGTGCGTTTCAGACCGAGAAAATCACTTTTTGCATTTCGATGCCATTTTTTCGTTATCCAGCGGTCGCAGAAGATTCGTTTTGTGTGCGCTGTTATTATCTTACTTAGGTTTACGAATCCCATATGGTGGCAGCGATTTCTACATTGGAATTGTTTGGAAATTGAAATCGTGCGTTTCAGACCGAGAAAATCACTTTTTGCATTTCGATGCCATTTTTTCGTTATCCAGCGGTCGCAGAAGATTCGTTTTGTGTGCGCTGTTATTATCTTACTTAGGTTTACGAATCCCATATGGTGGCAGCGATTTCTAGATTGGAATTGTTTGGAAATTGAAATCGTGCGTTTCAGACCGAGAAAATCACTTTTTGCATTTCGATGCCATTTTTTCGTTATCCAGCGGTCGCAGAAGATTCGTTTTGTGTGCGCTGTTATTATCTTACTTAGGTTTACGAAACCCATATGGTGGCAGCGATTTCTACATTGGAATTGTTTGGAAATTGAAATCGTGCGTTTCAGACCGAGAAAATCACTTTTTGCATTTCGATGCCATTTTTTCGTTATCCAGCGGTCGCAGAAGATTCGTTTTGTGTGCGCTGTTATTATCTTACTTAGGTTTACGAATCCCATATGGTGGCAGCGATTTCTACATTGGAATTGTTTGGAAAGTGAAATCGTGCGTTTCAGACCGAGAAAATCACTTTTTGCATTTCGATGCCATTTTTTCGTTATCCAGCGGTCGCAGAAGATTCGTTTTGTGTGCGCTGTTATTATCTTACTTAGGTTTACGAATCCCATATGGTGGCAGCGATTTCTACATTGGAATTGTTTGGAAATTGAAATCGTGCGTTTCAGACCGAGAAAATCACTTTTTGCATTTCGATGCCATTTTTTCGTTATCCAGCGGTCGCAGAAGATTCGTTTTGTGTGCGCTGTTATTATCTTACTTAGGTTTACGAATCCCATATGGTGGCAGCGATTTCTAGATTGGAATTGTTTGGAAATTGAAATCGTGCGTTTCAGACCGAGAAAATCACTTTTTGCATTTCGATGCCATTTTTTCGTTATCCAGCGGTCGCAGAAGATTCGTTTTGTGTGCGCTGTTATTATCTTACTTAGGTTTACGAATCCCATATGGTGGCAGCGATTTCTACATTGGAATTGTTTGGAAATTGAAATCGTGCGTTTCAGACCGAGAAAATCACTTTTTGCATTTCGATGCCATTTTTTCGTTATCCAGCGGTCGCAGAAGATTCGTTTTGTGTGCGCTGTTATTATCTTACTTAGGTTTACGAATCCCATATGGTGGCAGCGATTTCTACATTGGAATTGTTTGGAAATTGAAATCGTGCGTTTCAGACCGAGAAAATCACTTTTTGCATTTCGATGCCATTTTTTCGTTATCCAGCGGTCGCAGAAGATTCGTTTTGTGTGCGCTGTTATTATCTTACTTAGGTTTACGAATCCCATATGGTGGCAGCGATTTCTAGATTGGAATTGTTTGGAAATTGAAATCGTGCGTTTCAGACCGAGAAAATCACTTTTTGCATTTCGATGCCATTTTTTCGTTATCCAGCGGTCGCAGAAGATTCGTTTTGTGTGCGCTGTTATTATCTTACTTAGGTTTACGAATCCCATATGGTGGCAGCGATTTCTACATTGGAATTGTTTGGAAATTCAAATCGTGCGTTTCAGACCGAGAAAATCACTTTTTGCATTTCGATGCCATTTTTTCGTTATCCAGCGGTCGCAGAAGATTCGTTTTGTGTGCGCTGTTATTATCTTACTTAGGTTTACGAATCCCATATGGTGGCAGCGATTTCTACATTGGAATTGTTTGGAAATTGAAATCGTGCGTTTCAGACCGAGAAAATCACTTTTTGCATTTCGATGCCATTTTTTCGTTATCCAGCGGTCGCAGAAGATTCGTTTTGTGTGCGCTGTTATTATCTTACTTAGGTTTACGAATCCCATATGGTGGCAGCGATTTCTAGATTGGAATTGTTTGGAAATTGAAATCGTGCGTTTCAGACCGAGAAAATCACTTTTTGCATTTCGATGCCATTTTTTCGTTATCCAGCGGTCGCAGAAGATTCGTTTTGTTTGCGCTGTTATTATCTTACTTAGGTTTACGAAACCCATATGGTGGCAGCGATTTCTACATTGGAATTGTTTGGAAATTGAAATCGTGCGTTTCAGACCGAGAAAATCACTTTTTGCATTTCGATGCCATTTTTTCGTTATCCAGCGGTCGCAGAAGATTCGTTTTGTGTGCGCTGTTATTATCTTACTTAGGTTTACGAATCCCATATGGTGGCAGCGATTTCTACATTGGAATTGTTTGGAAATTGAAATCGTGCGTTTCAGACCGAGAAAATCACTTTTTGCATTTCGATGCCATTTTTTCGTTATCCAGCGGTCGCAGAAGATTCGTTTTGTGTGCGCTGTTATTATCTTACTTAGGTTTACGAATCCCATATGGTGGCAGCGATTTCTACATTGGAATTGTTTGGAAATTGAAATCGTGCGTTTCAGACCGAGAAAATCACTTTTTGCATTTCGATGCCATTTTTTCGTTATCCAGCGGTCGCAGAAGATTCGTTTTGTGTGCGCTGTTATTATCTTACTTAGGTTTACGAATCCCATATGGTGGCAGCGATTTCTAGATCGGAATTGTTTGGAAATTGAAATCGTGCGTTTCAGACCGAGAAAATCACTTTTTGCATTTCGATGCCATTTTTTCGTTATCCAGCGGTCGCAGAAGATTCGTTTTGTGTGCGCTGTTATTATCTTACTTAGGTTTACGAATCCCATATGGTGGCAGCGATTTCTACATTGGAATTGTTTGGAAATTGAAATCGTGCGTTTCAGACCGAGAAAATCACTTTTTGCATTTCGATGCCATTTTTTCGTTATCCAGCGGTCGCAGAAGATTCGTTTTGTGTGCGCTGTTATTATCTTACTTAGGTTTACGAATCCCATATGGTGGCAGCGATTTCTAGATTGGAATTGTTTGGAAATTGAAATCGTGCGTTTCAGACCGAGAAAATCACTTTTTGCATTTCGATGCCATTTTTTCGTTATCCAGCGGTCGCAGAAGATTCGTTTTGTGTGCGCTGTTATTATCTTACTTAGGTTTACGAATCCCATATGGTGGCAGCGATTTCTACATTGGAATTGTTTGGAAATTGAAATCGTGCGTTTCAGACCGAGAAAATCACTTTTTGCATTTCGATGCCATTTTTTCGTTATCCAGCGGTCGCAGAAGATTCGTTTTGTGTGCGCTGTTATTATCTTACTTAGGTTTACGAATCCCATATGGTGGCAGCGATTTCTACATTGGAATTGTTTGGAAATTGAAATCGTGCGTTTCAGACCGAGAAAATCACTTTTTGCATTTCGATGCCATTTTTTCGTTATCCAGCGGTCGCAGAAGATTCGTTTTGTGTGCGCTGTTATTATCTTACTTAGGTTTACGAATCCCATATGGTGGCAGCGATTTCTAGATTGGAATTGTTTGGAAATTGAAATCGTGCGTTTCAGACCGAGAAAATCACTTTTTGCATTTCGATGCCATTTTTTCGTTATCCAGCGGTCGCAGAAGATTCGTTTTGTGTGCGCTGTTATTATCTTACTTAGGTTTACGAAACCCATATGGTGGCAGCGATTTCTACATTGGAATTGTTTGGAAATTGAAATCGTGCGTTTCAGACCGAGAAAATCACTTTTTGCATTTCGATGCCATTTTTTCGTTATCCAGCGGTCGCAGAAGATTCGTTTTGTGTGCGCTGTTATTATCTTACTTAGGTTTACGAATCCCATATGGTGGCAGCGATTTCTACATTGGAATTGTTTGGAAATTGAAATCGTGCGTTTCAGACCGAGAAAATCACTTTTTGCATTTCGATGCCATTTTTTCGTTATCCAGCGGTCGCAGAAGATTCGTTTTGTGTGCGCTGCTATTATCTTACTTAGGTTTACGAATCCCATATGGTGGCAGCGATTTCTACATTGGAATTGTTTGGAAATTGAAATCGTGCGTTTCAGACCGAGAAAATCACTTTTTGCATTTCGATGCCATTTTTTCGTTATCCAGCGGTCGCAGAAGATTCGTTTTGTGTGCGCTGTTATTATCTTACTTAGGTTTACGAATCCCATATGGTGGCAGCGATTTCTACATTGGAATTGTTTGGAAATTGAAATCGTGCGTTTCAGACCGAGAAAATCACTTTTTGCATTTCGATGCCATTTTTTCGTTATCCAGCGGTCGCAGAAGATTCGTTTTGTGTGCGCTGTTATTATCTTACTTAGGTTTACGAATCCCATATGGTGGCAGCGATTTCTAGATTGGAATTGTTTGGAAATTGAAATCGTGCGTTTCAGACCGAGAAAATCACTTTTTGCATTTCGATGCCATTTTTTCGTTATCCAGCGGTCGCAGAAGATTCGTTTTGTGTGCGCTGTTATTATCTTACTTAGGTTTACGAAACCCATATGGTGGCAGCGATTTCTACATTGGAATTGTTTGGAAATTGAAATCGTGCGTTTCAGACCGAGAAAATCACTTTTTGCATTTCGATGCCATTTTTTCGTTATCCAGCGGTCGCAGAAGATTCGTTTTGTGTGCGCTGTTATTATCTTACTTAGGTTTACGAATCCCATATGGTGGCAGCGATTTCTACATTGGAATTGTTTGGAAATTGAAATCGTGCGTTTCAGACCGAGAAAATCACTTTTTGCATTTCGATGCCATTTTTTCGTTATCCAGCGGTCGCAGAAGATTCGTTTTGTGTGCGCTGTTATTATCTTACTTAGGTTTACGAATCCCATATGGTGGCAGCGATTTCTAGATTGGAATTGTTTGGAAATTGAAATCGTGCGTTTCAGACCGAGAAAATCACTTTTTGCATTTCGATGCCATTTTTTCGTTATCCAGCGGTCGCAGAAGATTCGTTTTGTGTGCGCTGTTATTATCTTACTTAGGTTTACGAATCCCATATGGTGGCAGCGATTTCTACATTGGAATTGTTTGGAAATTGAAATCGTGCGTTTCAGACCGAGAAAATCACTTTTTGCATTTCGATGCCATTTTTTCGTTATCCAGCGGTCGCAGAAGATTCGTTTTGTGTGCGCTGTTATTATCTTACTTAGGTTTACGAATCCCATATGGTGGCAGCGATTTCTACATTGGAATTGTTTGGAAATTGAAATCGTGCGTTTCAGACCGAGAAAATCACTTTTTGCATTTCGATGCCATTTTTTCGTTATCCAGCGGTCGCAGAAGATTCGTTTTGTGTGCGCTGTTATTATCTTACTTAGGTTTACGAATCCCATATGGTGGCAGCGATTTCTACATTGGAATTGTTTGGAAATTCAAATCGTGCGTTTCAGACCGAGAAAATCACTTTTTGCATTTCGATGCCATTTTTTCGTTATCCAGCGGTCGCAGAAGATTCGTTTTGTGTGCGCTGTTATTATCTTACTTAGGTTTACGAATCCCATATGGTGGCAGCGATTTCTACATTGGAATTGTTTGGAAATTGAAATCGTGCGTTTCAGACCGAGAAAATCACTTTTTGCATTTCGATGCCATTTTTTCGTTATCCAGCGGTCGCAGAAGATTCGTTTTGTGTGCGCTGTTATTATCTTACTTAGGTTTACGAATCCCATATGGTGGCAGCGATTTCTAGATTGGAATTGTTTGGAAATTGAAATCGTGCGTTTCAGACCGAGAAAATCACTTTTTGCATTTCGATGCCATTTTTTCGTTATCCAGCGGTCGCAGAAGATTCGTTTTGTGTGCGCTGTTATTATCTTACTTAGGTTTACGAAACCCATATGGTGGCAGCGATTTCTACATTGGAATTGTTTGGAAATTGAAATCGTGCGTTTCAGACCGAGAAAATCACTTTTTGCATTTCGATGCCATTTTTTCGTTATCCAGCGGTCGCAGAAGATTCGTTTTGTGTGCGCTGTTATTATCTTACTTAGGTTTACGAATCCCATATGGTGGCAGCGATTTCTACATTGGAATTGTTTGGAAATTGAAATCGTGCGTTTCAGACCGAGAAAATCACTTTTTGCATTTCGATGCCATTTTTTCGTTATCCAGCGGTCGCAGAAGATTCGTTTTGTGTGCGCTGTTATTATCTTACTTAGGTTTACGAATCCCATATGGTGGCAGCGATTTCTACATTGGAATTGTTTGGAAATTGAAATCGTGCGTTTCAGACCGAGAAAATCACTTTTTGCATTTCGATGCCATTTTTTCGTTATCCAGCGGTCGCAGAAGATTCGTTTTGTGTGCGCTGTTATTATCTTACTTAGGTTTACGAATCCCATATGGTGGCAGCGATTTCTAGATTGGAATTGTTTGGAAATTGAAATCGTGCGTTTCAGACCGAGAAAATCACTTTTTGCATTTCGATGCCATTTTTTCGTTATCCAGCGGTCGCAGAAGATTCGTTTTGTGTGCGCTGTTATTATCTTACTTAGGTTTACGAATCCCATATGGTGGCAGCGATTTCTACATTGGAATTGTTTGGAAATTGAAATCGTGCGTTTCAGACCGAGAAAATCACTTTTTGCATTTCGATGCCATTTTTTCGTTATCCAGCGGTCGCAGAAGATTCGTTTTGTGTGCGCTGTTATTATCTTACTTAGGTTTACGAATCCCATATGGTGGCAGCGATTTCTAGATTGGAATTGTTTGGAAATTGAAATCGTGCGTTTCAGACCGAGAAAATCACTTTTTGCATTTCGATGCCATTTTTTCGTTATCCAGCGGTCGCAGAAGATTCGTTTTGTGTGCGCTGTTATTATCTTACTTAGGTTTACGAATCCCATATGGTGGCAGCGATTTCTACATTGGAATTGTTTGGAAATTGAAATCGTGCGTTTCAGACCGAGAAAATCACTTTTTGCATTTCGATGCCATTTTTTCGTTATCCAGCGGTCGCAGAAGATTCGTTTTGTGTGCGCTGTTATTATCTTACTTAGGTTTACGAATCCCATATGGTGGCAGCGATTTCTACATTGGAATTGTTTGGAAATTCAAATCGTGCGTTTCAGACCGAGAAAATCACTTTTTGCATTTCGATGCCATTTTTTCGTTATCCAGCGGTCGCAGAAGATTCGTTTTGTGTGCGCTGTTATTATCTTACTTAGGTTTACGAATCCCATATGGTGGCAGCGATTTCTACATTGGAATTGTTTGGAAATTGAAATCGTGCGTTTCAGACCGAGAAAATCACTTTTTGCATTTCGATGCCATTTTTTCGTTATCCAGCGGTCGCAGAAGATTCGTTTTGTGTGCGCTGTTATTATCTTACTTAGGTTTACGAATCCCATATGGTGGCAGCGATTTCTAGATTGGAATTGTTTGGAAATTGAAATCGTGCGTTTCAGACCGAGAAAATCACTTTTTGCATTTCGATGCCATTTTTTCGTTATCCAGCGGTCGCAGAAGATTCGTTTTGTGTGCGCTGTTATTATCTTACTTAGGTTTACGAAACCCATATGGTGGCAGCGATTTCTACATTGGAATTGTTTGGAAATTGAAATCGTGCGTTTCAGACCGAGAAAATCACTTTTTGCATTTCGATGCCATTTTTTCGTTATCCAGCGGTCGCAGAAGATTCGTTTTGTGTGCGCTGTTATTATCTTACTTAGGTTTACGAATCCCATATGGTGGCAGCGATTTCTACATTGGAATTGTTTGGAAATTGAAATCGTGCGTTTCAGACCGAGAAAATCACTTTTTGCATTTCGATGCCATTTTTTCGTTATCCAGCGGTCGCAGAAGATTCGTTTTGTGTGCGCTGTTATTATCTTACTTAGGTTTACGAATCCCATATGGTGGCAGCGATTTCTACATTGGAATTGTTTGGAAATTGAAATCGTGCGTTTCAGACCGAGAAAATCACTTTTTGCATTTCGATGCCATTTTTTCGTTATCCAGCGGTCGCAGAAGATTCGTTTTGTGTGCGCTGTTATTATCTTACTTAGGTTTACGAATCCCATATGGTGGCAGCGATTTCTAGATTGGAATTGTTTGGAAATTGAAATCGTGCGTTTCAGACCGAGAAAATCACTTTTTGCATTTCGATGCCATTTTTTCGTTATCCAGCGGTCGCAGAAGATTCGTTTTGTGTGCGCTGTTATTATCTTACTTAGGTTTACGAATCCCATATGGTGGCAGCGATTTCTACATTGGAATTGTTTGGAAATTGAAATCGTGCGTTTCAGACCGAGAAAATCACTTTTTGCATTTCGATGCCATTTTTTCGTTATCCAGCGGTCGCAGAAGATTCGTTTTGTGTGCGCTGTTATTATCTTACTTAGGTTTACGAATCCCATATGGTGGCAGCGATTTCTAGATTGGAATTGTTTGGAAATTGAAATCGTGCGTTTCAGACCGAGAAAATCACTTTTTGCATTTCGATGCCATTTTTTCGTTATCCAGCGGTCGCAGAAGATTCGTTTTGTGTGCGCTGTTATTATCTTACTTAGGTTTACCAATCCCATATGGTGGCAGCGATTTCTACATTGGAATTGTTTGGAAATTGAAATCGTGCGTTTTAGACCGAGAAAATCACTTTTTGCATTTCGATGCCATTTTTTCGTTATCCAGCGGTCGCAGAAGATTCGTTTTGTGTGCGCTGTTATTATCTTACTTAGGTTTACGAATCCCATATGGTGGCAGCGATTTCTACATTGGAATTGTTTGGAAATTGAAATCGTGCGTTTCAGACCGAGAAAATCACTTTTTGCATTTCGATGCCATTTTTTCGTTATCCAGCGGTCGCAGAAGATTCGTCTTGTGTGCGCTGTTATTATCTTACTTAGGTTTACGAATCCCATATGGTGGCAGCGATTTCTACATTGGAATTCTTTGGAAATTGAAATCGTGCGTTTCAGACCGAGAAAATCACTTTTTGCATTTTGATGCCATTTTTTCGTTATCCAGCGGTCGCAGAAGGTTCGTTTTGTGTGCGCTGTTATTATCTTACTTAGGTTTACGAATCCCATATGGTGGCAGCGATTTCTACATTGGAATTGTTTGGAAATTGAAATCGTGCGTTTCAGACCGAGAAAATCACTTTTTGCATTTCGATGCCATTTTTTCGTTATCCAGCGGTCGCAGAAGATTCGTTTTGTGTGCGCTGTTATTATCTTACTTAGGTTTACGAATCCCATATGGTGGCAGCGATTTCTAGATTGGAATTGTTTGGAAATTGAAATCGTGCGTTTCAGACCGAGAAAATCACTTTTTGCATTTCGATGCCATTTTTTCGTTATCCAGCGGTCGCAGAAGATTCGTTTTGTGTGCGCTGTTATTATCTTACTTAGGTTTACGAATCCCATATGGTGGCAGCGATTTCTACATTGGAATTGTTTGGAAATTCAAATCGTGCGTTTCAGACCGAGAAAATCACTTTTTGCATTTCGATGCCATTTTTTCGTTATCCAGCGGTCGCAGAAGATTCGTTTTGTGTGCGCTGTTATTATCTTACTTAGGTTTACGAATCCCATATGGTGGCAGCGATTTCTACATTGGAATTGTTTGGAAATTGAAATCGTGCGTTTCAGACCGAGAAAATCACTTTTTGCATTTCGATGCCATTTTTTCGTTATCCAGCGGTCGCAGAAGATTCGTTTTGTGTGCGCTGTTATTATCTTACTTAGGTTTACGAATCCCATATGGTGGCAGCGATTTCTAGATTGGAATTGTTTGGAAATTGAAATCGTGCGTTTCAGACCGAGAAAATCACTTTTTGCATTTCGATGCCATTTTTTCGTTATCCAGCGGTCGCAGAAGATTCGTTTTGTGTGCGCTGTTATTATCTTACTTAGGTTTACGAAACCCATATGGTGGCAGCGATTTCTACATTGGAATTGTTTGGAAATTGAAATCGTGCGTTTCAGACCGAGAAAATCACTTTTTGCATTTCGATGCCATTTTTTCGTTATCCAGCGGTCGCAGAAGATTCGTTTTGTGTGCGCTGTTATTATCTTACTTAGGTTTACGAATCCCATATGGTGGCAGCGATTTCTACATTGGAATTGTTTGGAAATTGAAATCGTGCGTTTCAGACCGAGAAAATCACTTTTTGCATTTCGATGCCATTTTTTCGTTATCCAGCGGTCGCAGAAGATTCGTTTTGTGTGCGCTGTTATTATCTTACTTAGGTTTACGAATCCCATATGGTGGCAGCGATTTCTACATTGGAATTGTTTGGAAATTGAAATCGTGCGTTTCAGACCGAGAAAATCACTTTTTGCATTTCGATGCCATTTTTTCGTTATCCAGCGGTCGCAGAAGATTCGTTTTGTGTGCGCTGTTATTATCTTACTTAGGTTTACGAATCCCATATGGTGGCAGCGATTTCTACATTGGAATTGTTTGGAAATTGAAATCGTGCGTTTCAGACCGAGAAAATCACTTTTTGCATTTCGATGCCATTTTTTCGTTATCCAGCGGTCGCAGAAGATTCGTTTTGTGTGCGCTGTTATTATCTTACTTAGGTTTACGAATCCCATATGGTGGCAGCGATTTCTAGATTGGAATTGTTTGGAAATTGAAATCGTGCGTTTCAGACCGAGAAAATCACTTTTTGCATTTCGATGCCATTTTTTCGTTATCCAGCGGTCGCAGAAGATTCGTTTTGTGTGCGCTGTTATTATCTTACTTAGGTTTACGAATCCCATATGGTGGCAGCGATTTCTACATTGGAATTGTTTGGAAATTGAAATCGTGCGTTTCAGACCGAGAAAATCACTTTTTGCATTTCGATGCCATTTTTTCGTTATCCAGCGGTCGCAGAAGATTCGTTTTGTGTGCGCTGTTATTATCTTACTTAGGTTTACGAATCCCATATGGTGGCAGCGATTTCTAGATTGGAATTGTTTGGAAATTGAAATCGTGCGTTTCAGACCGAGAAAATCACTTTTTGCATTTCGATGCCATTTTTTCGTTATCCAGCGGTCGCAGAAGATTCGTTTTGTGTGCGCTGTTATTATCTTACTTAGGTTTACCAATCCCATATGGTGGCAGCGATTTCTACATTGGAATTGTTTGGAAATTGAAATCGTGCGTTTTAGACCGAGAAAATCACTTTTTGCATTTCGATGCCATTTTTTCGTTATCCAGCGGTCGCAGAAGATTCGTTTTGTGTGCGCTGTTATTATCTTACTTAGGTTTACGAATCCCATATGGTGGCAGCGATTTCTACATTGGAATTGTTTGGAAATTGAAATCGTGCGTTTCAGACCGAGAAAATCACTTTTTGCATTTCGATGCCATTTTTTCGTTATCCAGCGGTCGCAGAAGATTCGTTTTGTGTGCGCTGTTATTATCTTACTTAGGTTTACGAATCCCATATGGTGGCAGCGATTTCTACATTGGAATTGTTTGGAAATTGAAATCGTGCGTTTCAGACCGAGAAAATCACTTTTTGCATTTCGATGCCATTTTTTCGTTATCCAGCGGTCGCAGAAGATTCGTTTTGTGTGCGCTGTTATTATCTTACTTAGGTTTACGAATCCCATATGGTGGCAGCGATTTCTAGATTGGAATTGTTTGGAAATTGAAATCGTGCGTTTCAGACCGAGAAAATCACTTTTTGCATTTCGATGCCATTTTTTCGTTATCCAGCGGTCGCAGAAGATTCGTTTTGTGTGCGCTGTTATTATCTTACTTAGGTTTACGAAACCCATATGGTGGCAGCGATTTCTACATTGGAATTGTTTGGAAATTGAAATCGTGCGTTTCAGACCGAGAAAATCACTTTTTGCATTTCGATGCCATTTTTTCGTTATCCAGCGGTCGCAGAAGATTCGTTTTGTGTGCGCTGTTATTATCTTACTTAGGTTTACGAATCCCATATGGTGGCAGCGATTTCTACATTGGAATTGTTTGGAAATTGAAATCGTGCGTTTCAGACCGAGAAAATCACTTTTTGCATTTCGATGCCATTTTTTCGTTATCCAGCGGTCGCAGAAGATTCGTTTTGTGTGCGCTGTTATTATCTTACTTAGGTTTACGAATCCCATATGGTGGCAGCGATTTCTACATTGGAATTGTTTGGAAATTGAAATCGTGCGTTTCAGACCGAGAAAATCACTTTTTGCATTTCGATGCCATTTTTTCGTTATCCAGCGGTCGCAGAAGATTCGTTTTGTGTGCGCTGTTATTATCTTACTTAGGTTTACGAATCCGATATGGTGGCAGCGATTTCTAGATTGGAATTGTTTGGAAATTGAAATCGTGCGTTTCAGACCGAGAAAATCACTTTTTGCATTTCGATGCCATTTTTTCGTTATCCAGCGGTCGCAGAAGATTCGTTTTGTGTGCGCTGTTATTATCTTACTTAGGTTTACGAATCCCATATGGTGGCAGCGATTTCTACATTGGAATTGTTTGGAAATTGAAATCGTGCGTTTCAGACCGAGAAAATCACTTTTTGCATTTCGATGCCATTTTTTCGTTATCCAGCGGTCGCAGAAGATTCGTTTTGTGTGCGCTGTTATTATCTTACTTAGGTTTACGAATCCCATATGGTGGCAGCGATTTCTAGATTGGAATTGTTTGGAAATTGAAATCGTGCGTTTCAGACCGAGAAAATCACTTTTTGCATTTCGATGCCATTTTTTCGTTATCCAGCGGTCGCAGAAGATTCGTTTTGTGTGCGCTGTTATTATCTTACTTAGGTTTACGAATCCCATATGGTGGCAGCGATTTCTACATTGGAATTGTTTGGAAATTCAAATCGTGCGTTTCAGACCGAGAAAATCACTTTTTGCATTTCGATGCCATTTTTTCGTTATCCAGCGGTCGCAGAAGATTCGTTTTGTGTGCGCTGTTATTATCTTACTTAGGTTTACGAATCCCATATGGTGGCAGCGATTTCTACATTGGAATTGTTTGGAAATTGAAATCGTGCGTTTCAGACCGAGAAAATCACTTTTTGCATTTCGATGCCATTTTTTCGTTATCCAGCGGTCGCAGAAGATTCGTTTTGTGTGCGCTGTTATTATCTTACTTAGGTTTACGAATCCCATATGGTGGCAGCGATTTCTAGATTGGAATTGTTTGGAAATTGAAATCGTGCGTTTCAGACCGAGAAAATCACTTTTTGCATTTCGATGCCATTTTTTCGTTATCCAGCGGTCGCAGAAGATTCGTTTTGTGTGCGCTGTTATTATCTTACTTAGGTTTACGAAACCCATATGGTGGCAGCGATTTCTACATTGGAATTGTTTGGAAATTGAAATCGTGCGTTTCAGACCGAGAAAATCACTTTTTGCATTTCGATGCCATTTTTTCGTTATCCAGCGGTCGCAGAAGATTCGTTTTGTGTGCGCTGTTATTATCTTACTTAGGTTTACGAATCCCATATGGTGGCAGCGATTTCTACATTGGAATTGTTTGGAAATTGAAATCGTGCGTTTCAGACCGAGAAAATCACTTTTTGCATTTCGATGCCATTTTTTCGTTATCCAGCGGTCGCAGAAGATTCGTTTTGTGTGCGCTGTTATTATCTTACTTAGGTTTACGAATCCCATATGGTGGCAGCGATTTCTACATTGGAATTGTTTGGAAATTGAAATCGTGCGTTTCAGACCGAGAAAATCACTTTTTGCATTTCGATGCCATTTTTTCGTTATCCAGCGGTCGCAGAAGATTCGTTTTGTGTGCGCTGTTATTATCTTACTTAGGTTTACGAATCCCATATGGTGGCAGCGATTTCTACATTGGAATTGTTTGGAAATTGAAATCGTGCGTTTCAGACCGAGAAAATCACTTTTTGCATTTCGATGCCATTTTTTCGTTATCCAGCGGTCGCAGAAGATTCGTTTTGTGTGCGCTGTTATTATCTTACTTAGGTTTACGAATCCCATATGGTGGCAGCGATTTCTAGATTGGAATTGTTTGGAAATTGAAATCGTGCGTTTCAGACCGAGAAAATCACTTTTTGCATTTCGATGCCATTTTTTCGTTATCCAGCGGTCGCAGAAGATTCGTTTTGTGTGCGCTGTTATTATCTTACTTAGGTTTACGAAACCCATATGGTGGCAGCGATTTCTACATTGGAATTGTTTGGAAATTGAAATCGTGCGTTTCAGACCGAGAAAATCACTTTTTGCATTTCGATGCCATTTTTTCGTTATCCAGCGGTCGCAGAAGATTCGTTTTGTGTGCGCTGTTATTATCTTACTTAGGTTTACGAATCCCATATGGTGGCAGCGATTTCTACATTGGAATTGTTTGGAAATTGAAATCGTGCGTTTCAGACCGAGAAAATCACTTTTTGCATTTCGATGCCATTTTTTCGTTATCCAGCGGTCGCAGAAGATTCGTTTTGTGTGCGCTGTTATTATCTTACTTAGGTTTACGAATCCCATATGGTGGCAGCGATTTCTACATTGGAATTGTTTGGAAATTGAAATCGTGCGTTTCAGACCGAGAAAATCACTTTTTGCATTTCGATGCCATTTTTTCGTTATCCAGCGGTCGCAGAAGATTCGTTTTGTGTGCGCTGTTATTATCTTACTTAGGTTTACGAATCCCATATGGTGGCAGCGATTTCTAGATTGGAATTGTTTGGAAATTGAAATCGTGCGTTTCAGACCGAGAAAATCACTTTTTGCATTTCGATGCCATTTTTTCGTTATCCAGCGGTCGCAGAAGATTCGTTTTGTGTGCGCTGTTATTATCTTACTTAGGTTTACGAATCCCATATGGTGGCAGCGATTTCTACATTGGAATTGTTTGGAAATTGAAATCGTGCGTTTCAGACCGAGAAAATCACTTTTTGCATTTCGATGCCATTTTTTCGTTATCCAGCGGTCGCAGAAGATTCGTTTTGTGTGCGCTGTTATTATCTTACTTAGGTTTACGAATCCCATATGGTGGCAGCGATTTCTAGATTGGAATTGTTTGGAAATTGAAATCGTGCGTTTCAGACCGAGAAAATCACTTTTTGCATTTCGATGCCATTTTTTCGTTATCCAGCGGTCGCAGAAGATTCGTTTTGTGTGCGCTGTTATTATCTTACTTAGGTTTACCAATCCCATATGGTGGCAGCGATTTCTACATTGGAATTGTTTGGAAATTGAAATCGTGCGTTTTAGACCGAGAAAATCACTTTTTGCATTTCGATGCCATTTTTTCGTTATCCAGCGGTCGCAGAAGATTCGTTTTGTGTGCGCTGTTATTATCTTACTTAGGTTTACGAATCCCATATGGTGGCAGCGATTTCTACATTGGAATTGTTTGGAAATTGAAATCGTGCGTTTCAGACCGAGAAAATCACTTTTTGCATTTCGATGCCATTTTTTCGTTATCCAGCGGTCGCAGAAGATTCGTCTTGTGTGCGCTGTTATTATCTTACTTAGGTTTACGAATCCCATATGGTGGCAGCGATTTCTACATTGGAATTCTTTGGAAATTGAAATCGTGCGTTTCAGACCGAGAAAATCACTTTTTGCATTTTGATGCCATTTTTTCGTTATCCAGCGGTCGCAGAAGGTTCGTTTTGTGTGCGCTGTTATTATCTTACTTAGGTTTACGAATCCCATATGGTGGCAGCGATTTCTACATTGGAATTGTTTGGAAATTGAAATCGTGCGTTTCAGACCGAGAAAATCACTTTTTGCATTTCGATGCCATTTTTTCGTTATCCAGCGGTCGCAGAAGATTCGTTTTGTGTGCGCTGTTATTATCTTACTTAGGTTTACGAATCCCATATGGTGGCAGCGATTTCTAGATTGGAATTGTTTGGAAATTGAAATCGTGCGTTTCAGACCGAGAAAATCACTTTTTGCATTTCGATGCCATTTTTTCGTTATCCAGCGGTCGCAGAAGATTCGTTTTGTGTGCGCTGTTATTATCTTACTTAGGTTTACGAATCCCATATGGTGGCAGCGATTTCTACATTGGAATTGTTTGGAAATTCAAATCGTGCGTTTCAGACCGAGAAAATCACTTTTTGCATTTCGATGCCATTTTTTCGTTATCCAGCGGTCGCAGAAGATTCGTTTTGTGTGCGCTGTTATTATCTTACTTAGGTTTACGAATCCCATATGGTGGCAGCGATTTCTACATTGGAATTGTTTGGAAATTGAAATCGTGCGTTTCAGACCGAGAAAATCACTTTTTGCATTTCGATGCCATTTTTTCGTTATCCAGCGGTCGCAGAAGATTCGTTTTGTGTGCGCTGTTATTATCTTACTTAGGTTTACGAATCCCATATGGTGGCAGCGATTTCTAGATTGGAATTGTTTGGAAATTGAAATCGTGCGTTTCAGACCGAGAAAATCACTTTTTGCATTTCGATGCCATTTTTTCGTTATCCAGCGGTCGCAGAAGATTCGTTTTGTGTGCGCTGTTATTATCTTACTTAGGTTTACGAAACCCATATGGTGGCAGCGATTTCTACATTGGAATTGTTTGGAAATTGAAATCGTGCGTTTCAGACCGAGAAAATCACTTTTTGCATTTCGATGCCATTTTTTCGTTATCCAGCGGTCGCAGAAGATTCGTTTTGTGTGCGCTGTTATTATCTTACTTAGGTTTACGAATCCCATATGGTGGCAGCGATTTCTACATTGGAATTGTTTGGAAATTGAAATCGTGCGTTTCAGACCGAGAAAATCACTTTTTGCATTTCGATGCCATTTTTTCGTTATCCAGCGGTCGCAGAAGATTCGTTTTGTGTGCGCTGTTATTATCTTACTTAGGTTTACGAATCCCATATGGTGGCAGCGATTTCTACATTGGAATTGTTTGGAAATTGAAATCGTGCGTTTCAGACCGAGAAAATCACTTTTTGCATTTCGATGCCATTTTTTCGTTATCCAGCGGTCGCAGAAGATTCGTTTTGTGTGCGCTGTTATTATCTTACTTAGGTTTACGAATTCCATATGGTGGCAGCGATTTCTACATTGGAATTGTTTGGAAATTGAAATCGTGCGTTTCAGACCGAGAAATCACTTTTTGCATTTCGATGCCATTTTTTCGTTATCCAGCGGTCGCAGAAGATTCGTTTTGTGTGCGCTGTTATTATCTTACTTAGGCTTACGAATTCCATATGGTGGCAGCGATTTCTACATTGGAATTGTTTGGAAATTGAAATCGTGCGTTTCAGACCGAGAAAATCACTTTTTGCATTTCGATGCCATTTTTTCGTTATCCAGCGGTCGCAGAAGATTCGTTTTGTGTGCGCTGTTATTATCTTACTTAGGTTTGCGAATCCCATATGGTGGCAGCGATTTCTACATTGGAATTGTTTGGAAATTGAAATCGTGCGTTTCAGACTGAGAAAATCACTTTTTGCATTTCGATGCCATTTTTTCGTTATCCAGCGGTCGCAGAAGATTCGTTTTGTGTGCGCTGTTATTATCTTACTTAGGTTTACCAATCCCATATGGTGGCAGCGATTTCTACATTGGAATTGTTTGGAAATTGAAATCGTGCGTTTCAGACCGAGAAAATCACTTTTTGCATTTCGATGCCATTTTTTCGTTATCCAGCGGTCGCAGAAGGTTCGTTTTGTGTGCGCTGTTATTATCTTACTTAGGTTTACGAATCCCATATGGTGGCAGCGATTTCTACATTGGAATTGTTTGGAAATTGAAATCGTGCGTTTCAGACCGAGAAAATCACTTTTTGCATTTCGATGCGATTTTTTCGTTATCCAGTGGTCGCAGAAGATTCGTTTTGTGTGCGCTGTTATTATCTTACTTAGGTTTACGAATCCCATATGGTGGCAGCGATTTCTACATTGGAATTGTTTGGAAATTGAAATCGTGCGTTTCAGACCGAGAAAATCACTTTTCGCATTTCGATGCCATTTTTTCGTTATCCAGCGGTCGCAGAAGGTTCGTTTTGTGTGCGCTGTTATTATCTTACTTAGGTTTACCAATACCATATGGTGGCAGCGATATCTACATTGGAATTGTTTGGAAATTGAAATCGTGCGTTTCAGACCGAGAAAATCACTTTTCGCATTTCGATGCCATTTTTTCGTTATCCAGCGGTCGCAGAAGATTCGTTTTGTGTGCGCTGTTATTATCTTACTTAGGTTTACGAATCCCATATGGTGGCAGCGATTTCTACATTGGAATTGTTTGGAAATTGAAATCGTGCGTTTCAGACCGAGAAAATCACTTTTCGCATTTCGATGCCATTTTTTCGTTATCCAGCGGTCGCAGAAGGTTCGTTTTGTGTGCGCTGTTATTATCTTACTTAGGTTTATGAATCCCATATGGTGGCAGCGATTTCTACATTGGAATTGTTTGGAAGTTGAAATCGTGCGTTTCAGACCGAGAAAATCACTTTTTGCATTTCGATGCCATTTTTTCGTTATCCAGCGGTCGCAGAAGGTTCGTTTTGTGTGCGCTATTATTATCTTACTTAGGTTTACCAATCCCATATGGTGGCAGCGATTTCTACATTGGAATTGTTTGGAAATTGAAATCGTGCGTTTCAGACCGAGAAAATCACTTTTTGCATTTCGATGCCATTTTTTCGTTATCCAGCGGTCGCAGAAGATTCGTTTTGTGTGCGCTGTTATTATCTTACTTAGGTTTACGAATCCTATATTGTGGCAGCGATTTCTACATTGGAATTGTTTGGAAATTGAAATCGTGCGTTTCAGACCGAGAAAATCACTTTTTGCATTTCGATGCCATTTTTTCGTTATCCAGTGGTCGCAGAAGATTCGTTTTGTGTGCGCTGTTATTATCTTACTTAGGTTTACGAATCCCATATGGTGGCAGCGATTTCTACATTGGAATTGTTTAAAATTGAAATCGTGCGTTTCAGACCGAGAAAATCACTTTTTGCATTTCGATGCCATTTTTCCAGCGGTCGCAGAAGATTCGTTTTGTGTGCGCTGTTATTATCTTACTTAGGTTTACGAATCCCATATGGTGGCAGCGATTTCTACATTGGAATTGTTTGGAAATTGAAATCGTGCGTTTCAGACCGAGAAAATCACTTTTAGCATTTCGATGCCATTTTTTCGTTATCCAGCGGTCGCAGAAGATTCGTTTTATGTGCGCTGTTATTATCTTACTTAGGTTTACGAACCCGATATGGTGGCAGCGATTTCTACATTGGAATTGTTTGGAATTTGAAATCGTGCGTTTCAGACCGAGAAAATCACTTTTTGCATTTCGATGCCATTTTTTCGTTATCCAGCGGTCGCAGAAGATTCGTTTTGTGTGCGCTGTTATTATCTTACTTAGGTTTACGAATCCCATATGGTGGCAGCGATATCTACATTGGAATTGTTTGGAAATTGAAATCGGGCGTTTCAGACCGAGAAAATCACTTTTTGCATTTCGATGCTATTTTTTCGTTATCCAGTGGTCGCAGAAGATTCGTTTTGTGTGCGCTGTTATTATCTTACTTAGGTTTACGAACCCCATATGGTGGCAGCGATTTCTACATTGGAATTGTTTGGAAATTGAAATCGTGCGTTTCAGACCGAGAAAATCACTTTTTGCATTTCGATGCCATTTTTTCGTTATCCAGCGGTCGCAGAAGATTCGTTTTGTGTGCGCTGTTATTATCTTACTTAGGTTTACGAACCCGATATGGTGGCAGCGATTTCTACATTGGAATTGTTTGGAATTTGAAATCGTGCGTTTCAGACCGAGAAAATCACTTTTTGCATTTCGATGCCATTTTTTCGTTATCCAGCGGTCGCAGAAGATTCGTTTTGTGTGCGCTGTTATTATCTTACTTAGGTTTACGAATCCCATATGGTGGCAACGATTTCTACATTGGAATTGTTTGGAAATTGAAATCGTGCGTTTCAGACCGAGAAAATCACTTTTTGCATTTCGATGCCATTTTTTCGTTATCCAGCGGTCGCAGAAGATTCGTTTTGTGTGCGCTGTTATTATCTTACTTAGGTTTACGAACCCCATATGGTGGCAGCGATTTCTACATTGGAATTGTTTGGAAATTGAAATCGTGCGTTTCAGACCGAGAAAATCACTTTTTGCATTTCGATGCCATTTTTTCGTTATCCAGCGGTCGCAGAAGATTCGTTTTGTGTGCGCTGTTATTATCTTACTTAGGTTTACGAATCCCATATGGTGGCAGCGATTTCTACATTGGAATTGTTTGGAAATTGAAATCGTGCGTTTCAGACCGAGAAAATCACTTTTTGCATTTCGATGCCATTTTTTCGTTATCCAGCGGTCGCAGAAGGTTCGTTTTGTGTGCGCTGTTATTATCTTACTTAGGTTTACGAATCCCATATGGTGGCAGCGATTTCTACATTGGAATTGTTTGGAAATTGAAATCGTGCGTTTCAGACCGAGAAAATCACTTTTTGCATTTCGATGCCATTTTTTCGTTATCCAGCGGTCGCAGAAGATTCGTTTTGTGTGCGCTGTTATTATCTTACTTAGGTTTACGAATCCCATATGGTGGCAGCGATTTCTACATTCGAATTGTTTGGAAATTGAAATCTTGCGTTTCAGACCGAGAAAATCACTTTTTGCATTTCGATGCCATTTTTCCAGCGGTCGCAGAAGATTCGTTTTGTGTGCGCTGTTATTATCTTACTTAGGTTTACGAATCCCATATGGTGGCAGCGATTTCTACATTGGAATTGTTTGGAAATTGAAATCGTGCGTTTCAGACCGAGAAAATCACTTTTAGCATTTCGATGCCATTTTTTCGTTATCCAGCGGTCGCAGAAGATTCGTTTTGTGTGCGCTGTTATTATCTTACTTAGGTTTACGAACCCGATATGGTGGCAGCGATTTCTACATTGGAATTGTTTGGAATTTGAAATCGTGCGTTTCAGACCGAGAAAATCACTTTTTGCATTTCGATGCCATTTTTCCAGCGGTCGCAGAAGATTCGTTTTGTGTGCGCTGTTATTATCTTACTTAGGTTTACGAATCCCATATGGTGGCAGCGATTTCTACATTGGAATTGTTTGGAAATTGAAATCGTGCGTTTCAGACCGAGAAAATCACTTTTTGCATTTCGATGCCATTTTTTCGTTATCCAGCGGTCGCAGAAGATTCGTCTTGTGTGCGCTGTTATTATCTTACTTAGGTTTACGAATCCCATATGGTGGCAGCGATTTCTACATTGGAATTCTTTGGAAATTGAAATCGTGCGTTTCAGACCGAGAAAATCACTTTTTGCATTTTGATGCCATTTTTTCGTTATCCAGCGGTCGCAGAAGGTTCGTTTTGTGTGCGCTGTTATTATCTTACTTAGGTTTACGAATCCCATATGGTGGCAGCGATTTCTACATTGGAATTGTTTGGAAATTGAAATCGTGCGTTTCAGACCGAGAAAATCACTTTTTGCATTTCGATGCGATTTTTTCGTTATCCAGTGGTCGCAGAAGATTCGTTTTGTGTGCGCTGTTATTATCTTACTTAGGTTTACGAATCCCATATGGTGGCAGCGATTTCTACATTGGAATTGTTTGGAAATTGAAATCGTGCGTTTCAGACCGAGAAAATCACTTTTCGCATTTCGATGCCATTTTTTCGTTATCCAGCGGTCGCAGAAGGTTCGTTTTGTGTGCGCTGTTATTATCTTACTTAGGTTTACCAATACCATATGGTGGCAGCGATATCTACATTGGAATTGTTTGGAAATTGAAATCGTGCGTTTCAGACCGAGAAAATCACTTTTCGCATTTCGATGCCATTTTTTCGTTATCCAGCGGTCGCAGAAGATTCGTTTTGTGTGCGCTGTTATTATCTTACTTAGGTTTACGAATCCCATATGGTGGCAGCGATTTCTACATTGGAATTGTTTGGAAATTGAAATCGTGCGTTTCAGACCGAGAAAATCACTTTTCGCATTTCGATGCCATTTTTTCGTTATCCAGCGGTCGCAGAAGGTTCGTTTTGTGTGCGCTGTTATTATCTTACTTAGGTTTATGAATCCCATATGGTGGCAGCGATTTCTACATTGGAATTGTTTGGAAGTTGAAATCGTGCGTTTCAGACCGAGAAAATCACTTTTTGCATTTCGATGCCATTTTTTCGCTATCCAGCGGTCGCAGAAGGTTCGTTTTGTGTGCGCTATTATTATCTTACTTAGGTTTACCAATCCCATATGGTGGCAGCGATTTCTACATTGGAATTGTTTGGAAATTGAAATCGTGCGTTTCAGACCGAGAAAATCACTTTTTGCATTTCGATGCCATTTTTTCGTTATCCAGCGGTCGCAGAAGATTCGTTTTGTGTGCGCTGTTATTATCTTACTTAGGTTTACGAATCCCATATTGTGGCAGCGATTTCTACATTGGAATTGTTTGGAAATTGAAATCGTGCGTTTCAGACCGAGAAAATCACTTTTTGCATTTCGATGCCATTTTTTCGTTATCCAGTGGTCGCAGAAGATTCGTTTTGTGTGCGCTGTTATTATCTTACTTAGGTTTACGAATCCCATATGGTGGCAGCGATTTCTACATTGGAATTGTTTAAAATTGAAATCGTGCGTTTCAGACCGAGAAAATCACTTTTTGCATTTCGATGCCATTTTTCCAGCGGTCGCAGAAGATTCGTTTTGTGTGCGCTGTTATTATCTTACTTAGGTTTACGAATCCCATATGGTGGCAGCGATTTCTACATTGGAATTGTTTGGAAATTGAAATCGTGCGTTTCAGACCGAGAAAATCACTTTTAGCATTTCGATGCCATTTTTTCGTTATCCAGCGGTCGCAGAAGATTCGTTTTATGTGCGCTGTTATTATCTTACTTAGGTTTACGAACCCGATATGGTGGCAGCGATTTCTACATTGGAATTGTTTGGAATTTGAAATCGTGCGTTTCAGACCGAGAAAATCACTTTTTGCATTTCGATGCCATTTTTTCGTTATCCAGCGGTCGCAGAAGATTCGTTTTGTGTGCGCTGTTATTATCTTACTTAGGTTTACGAATCCCATATGGTGGCAGCGATATCTACATTGGAATTGTTTGGAAATTGAAATCGGGCGTTTCAGACCGAGAAAATCACTTTTTGCATTTCGATGCTATTTTTTCGTTATCCAGTGGTCGCAGAAGATTCGTTTTGTGTGCGCTGTTATTATCTTACTTAGGTTTACGAACCCCATATGGTGGCAGCGATTTCTACATTGGAATTGTTTGGAAATTGAAATCGTGCGTTTCAGACCGAGAAAATCACTTTTTGCATTTCGATGCCATTTTTTCGTTATCCAGCGGTCGCAGAAGATTCGTTTTGTGTGCGCTGTTATTATCTTACTTAGGTTTACGAACCCGATATGGTGGCAGCGATTTCTACATTGGAATTGTTTGGAATTTGAAATCGTGCGTTTCAGACCGAGAAAATCACATTTTGCATTTCGATGCCATTTTTTCGTTATCCAGCGGTCGCAGAAGATTCGTTTTGTGTGCGCTGTTATTATCTTACTTAGGTTTACGAATCCCATATGGTGGCAACGATTTCTACATTGGAATTGTTTGGAAATTGAAATCGTGCGTTTCAGACCGAGAAAATCACTTTTTGCATTTCGATGCCATTTTTTCGTTATCCAGCGGTCGCAGAAGATTCGTTTTGTGTGCGCTGTTATTATCTTACTTAGGTTTACGAACCCCATATGGTGGCAGCGATTTCTACATTGGAATTGTTTGGAAATTGAAATCGTGCGTTTCAGACCGAGAAAAACACTTTTTGCATTTCGATGCCATTTTTTCGTTATCCAGCGGTCGCAGAAGATTCGTTTTGTGTGCGCTGTTATTATCTTACTTAGGTTTACGAATCCCATATGGTGGCAGCGATTTCTACATTGGAATTGTTTGGAAATTGAAATCGTGCGTTTCAGACCGAGAAAATCACTTTTTGCATTTCGATGCCATTTTTTCGTTATCCAGCGGTCGCAGAAGGTTCGTTTTGTGTGCGCTGTTATTATCTTACTTAGGTTTACGAATCCCATATGGTGGCAGCGATTTCTACATTGGAATTGTTTGGAAATTGAAATCGTGCGTTTCAGACCGAGAAAATCACTTTTTGCATTTCGATGCCATTTTTTCGTTATCCAGCGGTCGCAGAAGATTCGTTTTGTGTGCGCTGTTATTATCTTACTTAGGTTTACGAATCCCA
Organism: Cetonia aurata; assembly: GCA_949128085.1. NCBI lineage: Eukaryota > Metazoa > Arthropoda > Insecta > Coleoptera > Scarabaeidae > Cetonia > Cetonia aurata. Next base: position 180,808 of record OX421887.1, read on the forward strand.
TATGGTGGCAGCGATTTCTACATTCGAATTGTTTGGAAATTGAAATCTTGCGTTTCAGACCGAGAAAATCACTTTTTGCATTTCGATGCCATTTTTCCAGCGGTCGCAGAAGATTCGTTTTGTGTGCGCTGTTATTATCTTACTTAGGTTTACGAATCCCATATGGTGGCAGCGATTTCTACATTGGAATTGTTTGGAAATTGAAATCGTGCGTTTCAGACCGAGAAAATCACTTTTAGCATTTCGATGCCATTTTTTCGTTATCCAGCGGTCGCAGAAGATTCGTTTTGTGTGCGCTGTTATTATCTTACTTAGGTTTACGAACCCGATATGGTGGCAGCGATTTCTACATTGGAATTGTTTGGAATTTGAAATCGTGCGTTTCAGACCGAGAAAATCACTTTTTGCATTTCGATGCAATTTTTTCGTTATCCAGCGGTCGCAGAAGATTCGTTTTGTGTGCGCTGTTATTATCTTACTTAGGTTTACGAATCCCATATGGTGGCAGCGATTTCTACATTGGAATTGTTTGGAAATTGAAATCGGGCGTTTCAGACCGAGAAAATCACTTTTTGCATTTCGATGCTATTTTTTCGTTATCCAGTGGTCGCAGAAGATTCGTTTTGTGTGCGCTGTTATTATCTTACTTAGGTTTACGAATCCCATATGGTGGCAACGATTTCTACATTGGAATTGTTTGGAAATTGAAATCGTGCGTTTCAGACCGAGAAAATCACTTTTTGCATTTCGATGCGATTTTTTCGTTATCCAGTGGTCGCAGAAGATTCGTTTTGTGTGCGCTGTTATTATCTTACTTAGGTTTACGAATCCCATATGGTGGCAGCGATTTCTACATTGGAATTGTTTGGAAATTGAAATCGTGCGTTTCAGACCGAGAAAATCACTTTTCGCATTTCGATGCCATTTTTTCGTTATCCAGCGGTCGCAGAAGGTTCGTTTTGTGTGCGCTGTTATTATCTTACTTAGGTTTACCAATACCATATGGTGGCAGCGATATCTACATTGGAATTGTTTGGAAATTGAAATCGTGCGTTTCAGACCGAGAAAATCACTTTTCGCATTTCGATGCCATTTTTTCGTTATCCAGCGGTCGCAGAAGATTCGTTTTGTGTGCGCTGTTATTATCTTACTTAGGTTTACGAATCCCATATGGTGGCAGCGATTTCTACATTGGAATTGTTTGGAAATTGAAATCGTGCGTTTCAGACCGAGAAAATCACTTTTCGCATTTCGATGCCATTTTTTCGTTATCCAGCGGTCGCAGAAGGTTCGTTTTGTGTGCGCTGTTATTATCTTACTTAGGTTTATGAATCCCATATGGTGGCAGCGATTTCTACATTGGAATTGTTTGGAAGTTGAAATCGTGCGTTTCAGACCGAGAAAATCACTTTTTGCATTTCGATGCCATTTTTTCGTTATCCAGCGGTCGCAGAAGGTTCGTTTTGTGTGCGCTATTATTATCTTACTTAGGTTTACCAATCCCATATGGTGGCAGCGATTTCTACATTGGAATTGTTTGGAAATTGAAATCGTGCGTTTCAGACCGAGAAAATCACTTTTTGCATTTCGATGCCATTTTTTCGTTATCCAGCGGTCGCAGAAGATTCGTTTTGTGTGCGCTGTTATTATCTTACTTAGGTTTACGAATCCCATATTGTGGCAGCGATTTCTACATTGGAATTGTTTGGAAATTGAAATCGTGCGTTTCAGACCGAGAAAATCACTTTTTGCATTTCGATGCCATTTTTTCGTTATCCAGTGGTCGCAGAAGATTCGTTTTGTGTGCGCTGTTATTATCTTACTTAGGTTTACGAATCCCATATGGTGGCAGCGATTTCTACATTGGAATTGTTTAAAATTGAAATCGTGCGTTTCAGACCGAGAAAATCACTTTTTGCATTTCGATGCCATTTTTCCAGCGGTCGCAGAAGATTCGTTTTGTGTGCGCTGTTATTATCTTACTTAGGTTTACGAATCCCATATGGTGGCAGCGATTTCTACATTGGAATTGTTTGGAAATTGAAATCGTGCGTTTCAGACCGAGAAAATCACTTTTAGCATTTCGATGCCATTTTTTCGGTATCCAGCGGTCGCAGAAGATTCGTTTTATGTGCGCTGTTATTATCTTACTTAGGTTTACGAACCCGATATGGTGGCAGCGATTTCTACATTGGAATTGTTTGGAATTTGAAATCGTGCGTTTCAGACCGAGAAAATCACTTTTTGCATTTCGATGCCATTTTTTCGTTATCCAGCGGTCGCAGAAAATTCGTTTTGTGTGCGCTGTTATTATCTTACTTAGGTTTACGAATCCCATATGGTGGCAGCGATATCTACATTGGAATTGTTTGGAAATTGAAATCGGGCGTTTCAGACCGAGAAAATCACTTTTTGCATTTCGATGCTATTTTTTCGTTATCCAGTGGTCGCAGAAGATTCGTTTTGTGTGCGCTGTTATTATCTTACTTAGGTTTACGAACCCCATATGGTGGCAGCGATTTCTACATTGGAATTGTTTGGAAATTGAAATCGTGCGTTTCAGACCGAGAAAATCACTTTTTGCATTTCGATGCCATTTTTTCGTTATCCAGCGGTCGCAGAAGATTCGTTTTGTGTGCGCTGTTATTATCTTACTTAGGTTTACGAACCCGATATGGTGGCAGCGATTTCTACATTGGAATTGTTTGGAATTTGAAATCGTGCGTTTCAGACCGAGAAAATCACTTTTTGCATTTCGATGCCATTTTTTCGTTATCCAGCGGTCGCAGAAGATTCGTTTTGTGTGCGCTGTTATTATCTTACTTAGGTTTACGAATCCCATATGGTGGCAACGATTTCTACATTGGAATTGTTTGGAAATTGAAATCGTGCGTTTCAGACCGAGAAAATCACTTTTTGCATTTCGATGCCATTTTTTCGTTATCCAGCGGTCGCAGAAGATTCGTTTTGTGTGCGCTGTTATTATCTTACTTAGGTTTACGAACCCCATATGGTGGCAGCGATTTCTACATTGGAATTGTTTGGAAATTGAAATCGTGCGTTTCAGACCGAGAAAAACACTTTTTGCATTTCGATGCCATTTTTTCGTTATCCAGCGGTCGCAGAAGATTCGTTTTGTGTGCGCTGTTATTATCTTACTTAGGTTTACGAATCCCATATGGTGGCAGCGATTTCTACATTGGAATTGTTTGGAAATTGAAATCGTGCGTTTCAGACCGAGAAAATCACTTTTTGCATTTCGATGCCATTTTTTCGTTATCCAGCGGTCGCAGAAGGTTCGTTTTGTGTGCGCTGTTATTATCTTACTTAGGTTTACGAATCCCATATGGTGGCAGCGATTTCTACATTGGAATTGTTTGGAAATTGAAATCGTGCGTTTCAGACCGAGAAAATCACTTTTTGCATTTCGATGCCATTTTTTCGTTATCCAGCGGTCGCAGAAGATTCGTTTTGTGTGCGCTGTTATTATCTTACTTAGGTTTACGAATCCCATATGGTGGCAGCGATTTCTACATTCGAATTGTTTGGAAATTGAAATCTTGCGTTTCAGACCGAGAAAATCACTTTTTGCATTTCGATGCCATTTTTCCAGCGGTCGCAGAAGATTCGTTTTGTGTGCGCTGTTATTATCTTACTTAGGTTTACGAATCCCATATGGTGGCAGCGATTTCTACATTGGAATTGTTTGGAAATTGAAATCGTGCGTTTCAGACCGAGAAAATCACTTTTAGCATTTCGATGCCATTTTTTCGTTATCCAGCGGTCGCAGAAGATTCGTTTTGTGTGCGCTGTTATTATCTTACTTAGGTTTACGAACCCGATATGGTGGCAGCGATTTCTACATTGGAATTGTTTGGAATTTGAAATCGTGCGTTTCAGACCGAGAAAATCACTTTTTGCATTTCGATGCCATTTTTTCGTTATCCAGCGGTCGCAGAAGATTCGTTTTGTGTGCGCTGTTATTATCTTACTTAGGTTTACGAATCCCATATGGTGGCAGCGATTTCTACATTGGAATTGTTTGGAAATTGAAATCGGGCGTTTCAGACCGAGAAAATCACTTTTTGCATTTCGATGCTATTTTTTCGTTATCCAGTGGTCGCAGAAGATTCGTTTTGTGTGCGCTGTTATTATCTTACTTAGGTTTACGAATCCCATATGGTGGCAACGATTTCTACATTGGAATTGTTTGGAAATTGAAATCGTGCGTTTCAGACCGAGAAAATCACTTTTTGCATTTCGATGCCATTTTTTCGTTATCCAGCGGTCGCAGAAGATTCGTTTTGTGTGCGCTGTTATTATCTTACTTAGGTTTACGAATCCCATATGGTGGCAGCGATTTCTACATTGGAATTGTTTGGAAATTGAAATCGTGCGTTTCAGACCGAGAAAATCACTTTTTGCATTTCGATGCCATTTTTTCGTTATCCAGCGGTCGCAGAAGGTTCGTTTTGTGTGCGCTGTTATTATCTTACTTAGGTTTACGAATCCCATATGGTGGCAGCGATTTCTACATTGGAATTGTTTGGAAATTGAAATCGTGCGTTTCAGACCGAGAAAATCACTTTTTGCATTTCGATGCCATTTTTTCGTTATCCAGCGGTCGCAGAAGATTCGTTTTGTGTGCGCTGTTATTATCTTACTTAGGTTTACGAATCCCATATGGTGGCAGCGATTTCTACATTCGAATTGTTTGGAAATTGAAATCGTGCGTTTCAGACCGAGAAAATCACTTTTTGCATTTCGATGCCATTTTTTCGTTATCCAGCGGTCGCAGAAGGTTCGTTTTGTGTGCGCTGTTATTATCTTACTTAGGTTTACGAATCCCATATGGTGGCAGCGATTTCTACATTGGAATTGTTTGGAAATTGAAATCGTGCGTTTCAGACCGAGAAAATCACTTTTTGCATTTCGATGCCATTTTTTCGTTATCCAGCGGTCGCAGAAGATTCGTTTTGTGTGCGCTGTTATTATCTTACTTAGGTTTACGAATCCCATATGGTGACAGCGATTTCTACATTGGAATTGTTTGGAAATTGAAATCGTGCGTTTCAGACCGAGAAAATCACTTTTTGCATTTCGATGCCATTTTTTCGTTATCCAGTGGTCGCAGAAGATTCTTTTGTGTGCGCTGTTATTATCTTACTTAGGTTTACGAATCCCATATGGTGGCAGCGATTTCTACATTGGAATTGTTTGGAAATTGAAATCGTGCGTTTCAGACCGAGAAAATCACTTTTTGAATTTCGATGCCATTTTTTCGTTATCCAGCGGTCGCAGAAGATTCGTTTTGTGTGCGCTGTTATTATCTTACTTAGGTTTACCAATCCCATATGGTGGCAGCGATTTCTACATTGGAATTGTTTGGAAATTGAAATCGTGCGTTTCAGACCGAGAAAATCACTTTTTGAATTTCGATGCCATTTTTTCGTTATCCAGCGGTCGCAGAAGATTCGTTTTGTGTGCGCTGTTATTATCTTACTTAGGTTTGCGAATCCCATATGGTGGCAGCGATTTCTACATTGGAATTGTTTGGAAATTGAAATCGTGCGTTTCAGACTGAGAAAATCACTTTTTGCATTTCGATGCCATTTTTTCGTTATCCAGCGGTCGCAGAAGATTCGTTTTGTGTGCGCTGTTATTATCTTACTTAGGTTTACCAATCCCATATGGTGGCAGCGATTTCTACATTGGAATTGTTTGGAAATTGAAATCGTGCGTTTCAGACCGAGAAAATCACTTTTTGCATTTCGATGCCATTTTTTCGTTATCCAGCGGTCGCAGAAGGTTCGTTTTGTGTGCGCTGTTATTATCTTACTTAGGTTTGCGAATCCCATATGGTGGCAGCGATTTCTACATTGGAATTGTTTGGAAATTGAAATCGTGCGTTTCAGACCGAGAAAATCACTTTTTGAATTTCGATGCCATTTTTTCGTTATCCAGCGGTCGCAGAAGATTCGTTTTGTGTGCGCTGTTATTATCTTACTTAGGTTTACCAATCCCATATGGTGGCAGCGATTTCTACATTGGAATTGTTTGGAAATTGAAATCGTGCGTTTCAGACCGAGAAAATCAATTTTTGCATTTCGATGCCATTTTTTCGTTATCCAGCGGTCGCAGAAGATTCGTTTTGTGTGCGCTGTTATTATCTTACTTAGGTTTACAAATCCCATATGGTGGCAGCGATTTCTACATTGGAATTGTTTGGAAATTGAAATCGTGCGTTTCAGACCGAGAAAATCACTTTTTGCATTTCGATGCCATTTTTTCGTTATCCAGCGGTCGCAGAAGGTTCGTTTTGTGTGCGCTGTTATTATCTTACTTAGGTTTGCGAATCCCATATGGTGGCAGCGATTTCTACATTGGAATTGTTTGGAAATTGAAATCGTGCGTTTCAGACCGAGAAAATCACTTTTTGAATTTCGATGCCATTTTTTCGTTATCCAGCGGTCGCAGAAGATTCGTTTTGTGTGCGCTGTTATTATCTTACTTAGGTTTACCAATCCCATATGGTGGCAGCGATTTCTACATTGGAATTGTTTGGAAATTGAAATCGTGCGTTTTAGACCGAGAAAATCACTTTTTGCATTTCGATGCCATTTTTTCGTTATCCAGCGGTCGCAGAAGATTCGTTTTGTGTGCGCTGTTATTATCTTACTTACGTTTACGAATCCCATATGGTGGCAGCGATTTCTACATTGGAATTGTTTGGAAATTGAAATCGTGCGTTTCAGACCGAGAAAATCACTTTTTGCATTTCGATGCCATTTTTTCGTTATCCAGCGGTCGCAGAAGATTCGTCTTGTGTGCGCTGTTATTATCTTACTTAGGTTTACGAATCCCATATGGTGGCAGCGATTTCTACATTGGAATTCTTTGGAAATTGAAATCGTGCGTTTCAGACCGAGAAAATCACTTTTTGCATTTCGATGCCATTTTTTCGTTATCCAGCGGTCGCAGAAGGTTCGTTTTGTGTGCGCTGTTATTATCTTACTTAGGTTTACGAATCCCATATGGTGGCAGCGATATCTACATTGGAATTGTTTGGAAATTGAAATCGTGCGTTTCAGACCGAGAAAATCACTTTTTGCATTTCGATGCGTTTTTTTCGTTATCCAGTGGTCGCAGAAGATTCGTTTTGTGTGCGCTGTTATTATCTTACTTAGGTTTACGAATCCCATATGGTGGCAGCGATTTCTACATTGGAATTGTTTGGAAATTGAAATCGTGCGTTTCAGACCGAGAAAATCACTTTTCGCATTTCGATGCCATTTTTTCGTTATCCAGCGGTCGCAGAAGGTTCGTTTTGTGTGCGCTGTTATTATCTTACTTAGGTTTACCAATCCCATATGGTGGCAGCGATATCTACATTGGAATTGTTTGGAAATTGAAATCGTGCGTTTCAGACCGAGAAAATCACTTTTTGCATTTCGATGCCATTTTTTCGTTATCCAGCGGTCGCAGAAGATTCGTTTTGTGTGCGCTGTTATTATCTTACTTAGGTTTACGAATCCCATATGGTGGCAGCGATTTCTACATTGGAATTGTTTGGAAATTGAAATCGTGCGTTTCAGACCGAGAAAATCACTTTTTGCATTTCGATGCCATTTTTTCGTTATCCAGCGGTCGCAGAAGGTTCGTTTTGTGTGCGCTATTATTATCTTACTTAGGTTTACCAATCCCATATGGTGGCAGCGATTTCTACATTGGAATTGTTTGGAAATTGAAATCGTGCGTTTCAGACCGAGAAAATCACTTTTTGCATTTCGATGCCATTTTTTCGTTATCCAGCGGTCGCAGAAGGTTCGTTTTGTGTGCGCTGTTATTATCTTACTTAGGTTTGCGAATCCCATATGGTGGCAGCGATTTCTACATTGGAATTGTTTGGAAATTGAAATCGTGCGTTTCAGACCGAGAAAATCACTTTTTGAATTTCGATGCCATTTTTTCGTTATCCAGCGGTCGCAGAAGATTCGTTTTGTGTGCGCTGTTATTATCTTACTTAGGTTTACGAATCCCATATGGTGGCAGCGATTTCTACATTGGAATTGTTTGGAAATTGAAATCGTGCGTTTTAGACCGAGAAAATCACTTTTTGCATTTCGCTGCCATTTTTTCGTTATCCAGCGGTCGCAGAAGATTCGATTTGTGTGCGCTGTTATTATATTACTTAGGTTTACGAATCCCATATGGTGGCAGCGATTTCTACATTGGAATTGTTTGGAAATTGAAATCGTGCGTTTCAGACCGAGAAAATCACTTTTTGCATTTCGATGCCATTTTTTCGTTATCCAGCGGTCGCAGAAGATTCGTCTTGTGTGCGCTGTTATTATCTTACTTAGGTTTACGAATCCCATATGGTGGCAGCGATTTCTACATTGGAATTGTTTGGAAATTGAAATCGTGCGTTTCAGACCGAGAAAATCACTTTTTGCATTTCGATGCCATTTTTTCGTTATCCAGCGGTCGCAGAAGATTCGTCTTGTGTGCGCTGTTATTATCTTACTTAGGTTTACGAACCCCATATGGTGGCAGCGATTTCTACATTGGAATTGTTTGGAAATTGAAATCGTGCGTTTCAGACCGAGAAAATCACTTTTTGCATTTCGATGCCATTTTTTCGTTATCCAGCGGTCGCAGAAGGTTCGTTTTGTGTGCGCTGTTATTATCTTACTTAGGTTTACGAATCCCATATGGTGGCAGCGATTTCTACATTGGAATTGTTTGGAAATTGAAATCGTGCGTTTCAGACCGAGAAAGTCACTTTTTGCATTTCGATGCCATTTTTTCGTTATCCAGCGGTCGCAGAAGATTCGTTTTGTGTGCGCTGTTATTATCTTACTTAGGTTTACGAATCCCATATGGTGGCAGCGATTTCTACATTCGAATTGTTTGGAAATTGAAATCGTGCGTTTCAGACCGAGAAAATCACTTTTTGCATTTCGATGCCATTTTTCCAGCGGTCGCAGAAGATTCGTTTTGTGTGCGCTGTTATTATCTTACTTAGGTTTACGAATCCCATATGGTGGCAGCGATTTCTACATTGGAATTGTTTGGAAATTGAAATCGTGCGTTTCAGACCGAGAAAATCACTTTTAGCATTTCGATGCCATTTTTTCGTTATCCAGCGGTCGCAGAAGGTTCGTTTTGTGTGCGCTATTATTATCTTACTTAGGTTTACGAATCCCATATGGTGGCAGCGATTTCTACATTGGAATTGTTTGGAAATTGAAATCGTGCGTTTCAGACCGAGAAAATCACTTTTTGCATTTCGATGCCATTTTTTCGTTATCCAGCGGTCGCAGAAGATTCGTCTTGTGTGCGCTGTTATTATCTTACTTAGGTTTACGAATCCCATATGGTGGCAGCGATTTCTACATTGGAATTGTTTGGAAATTGAAATCGTGCGTTTCAGACCGAGAAAATCACTTTTTGCATTTCGATGCCATTTTTTCGTTATCCAGCGGTCGCAGAAGATTCGTCTTGTGTGCGCTGTTATTATCTTACTTAGGTTTACGAACCCCATATGGTGGCAGCGATTTCTACATTGGAATTGTTTGGAAATTGAAATCGTGCGTTTCAGACCGAGAAAATCACTTTTTGCATTTCGATGCCATTTTTTCGTTATCCAGCGGTCGCAGAAGGTTCGTTTTGTGTGCGCTGTTATTATCTTACTTAGGTTTACGAATCCCATATGGTGGCAGCGATTTCTACATTGGAATTGTTTGGAAATTGAAATCGTGCGTTTCAGACCGAGAAAGTCACTTTTTGCATTTCGATGCCATTTTTTCGTTATCCAGCGGTCGCAGAAGATTCGTTTTGTGTGCGCTGTTATTATCTTACTTAGGTTTACGAATCCCATATGGTGGCAGCGATTTCTACATTGGAATTGTTTGGAAATTGAAATCGTGCGTTTCAGACCGAGAAAATCACTTTTAGCATTTCGATGCCATTTTTCCAGCGGTCGCAGAAGATTCGTTTTGTGTGCGCTGTTATTATCTTACTTAGGTTTACGAATCCCATATGGTGGCAGCGATTTCTACATTGGAATTGTTTGGAAATTGAAATCGTGCGTTTCAGACCGAGAAAGTCACTTTTTGCATTTCGATGCCATTTTTTCGTTATCCAGCGGTCGCAGAAGATTCGTTTTGTGTGCGCTGTTATTATCTTACTTAGGTTTACGAATCCCATATGGTGGCAGCGATTTCTACATTGGAATTGTTTGGAAATTGAAATCGTGCGTTTCAGACCGAGAAAATCACTTTTAGCATTTCGATGCCATTTTTCCAGCGGTCGCAGAAGATTCGTTTTGTGTGCGCTGTTATTATCTTACTTAGGTTTACGAATCCCATATGGTGGCAGCGATTTCTACATTGGAATTGTTTGGAAATTGAAATCGTGCGTTTCAGACCGAGAAAGTCACTTTTTGCATTTCGATGCCATTTTTTCGTTATCCAGCGGTCGCAGAAGATTCGTTTTGTGTGCGCTGTTATTATCTTACTTAGGTTTACGAATCCCATATGGTGGCAGCGATTTCTACATTGGAATTGTTTGGAAATTGAAATCGTGCGTTTCAGACCGAGAAAATCACTTTTTGCATTTCGATGCCATTTTTCCAGCGGTCGCAGAAGATTCGTTTTGTGTGCGCTGTTATTATCTTACTTAGGTTTACGAATCCCATATGGTGGCAGCGATTTCTACATTGGAATTGTTTGGAAATTGAAATCGTGCGTTTCAGACCGAGAAAATCACTTTTAGCATTTCGATGCCATTTTTTCGTTATCCAGCGGTCGCAGAAGATTCGTTTTGTGTGCGCTGTTATTATCTTACTTAGGTTTACGAACCCGATATGGTGGCAGCGATTTCTACATTGGAATTGTTTGGAATTTGAAATCGTGCGTTTCAGAACGAGAAAATCACTTTTTGCATTTCGATGCCATTTTTTCGTTATCCAGCGGTCGCAGAAGATTCGTTTTGTGTGCGCTGTTATTATCTTACTTAGGTTTACGAATCCCATATGGTGGCAGCGATTTCTACATTGGAATTGTTTGGAAATTGAAATTGTGCGTTTCAGACCGAGAAAATCACTTTTTGCATTTCGATGCCATTTTTTCGTTATCCAGCGGTCGCAGAAGATTCGTTTTGTGTGCGCTGTTATTATCTTACTTAGGTTTACGAACCCCATATGGTGGCAGCGATTTCTACATTGGAATTGTTTGGAAATTGAAATCGTGCGTTTCAGACCGAGAAAATCACTTTTTGCATTTCGATGCCATTTTTTCGTTATCCAGCGGTCGCAGAAGATTCGTTTTGTGTGCGCTGTTATTATCTTACTTAGGTTTACGAATCCCATATGGTGGCAGCGATTTCTACATTGGAATTGTTTGGAAATTGAAATCGTGCGTTTCAGACCGAGAAAATCACTTTTTGCATTTCGATGCCATTTTTTCGTTATCCAGCGGTCGCAGAAGATTCGTTTTGTGTGCGCTGTTATTATCTTACTTAGGTTTACGAATCCCATATGGTGGCAGCGATTTCTACATTGGAATTGTTTGGAAATTGAAATCGGGCGTTTCAGACCGAGAAAATCACTTTTTGCATTTCGATGCTATTTTTTCGTTATCCAGTGGTCGCAGAAGATTCGTTTTGTGTGCGCTGTTATTATCTTATTTAGGTTTACGAATCCCATATGGTGGCAACGATTTCTACATTGGAATTGTTTGGAAATTGAAATCGTGCGTTTCAGACCGAGAAAATCACTTTTTGCATTTCGATGCCATTTTTTCGTTATCCAGCGGTCGCAGAAGATTCGTTTTGTGTGCGCTGTTATTATCTTACTTAGGTTTACGAATCCCATATGGTGGCAGCGATTTCTACATTGGAATTGTTTGGAAATTGAAATCGTGCGTTTCAGACCGAGAAAATCACTTTTTGCATTTCGATGCCATTTTTTCGTTATCCAGCGGTCGCAGAAGATTCGTTTTGTGTGCGCTGTTATTATCTTACTTAGGTTTACGAATCCCATATGGTGGCAGCGATTTCTACATTCGAATTGTTTGGAAATTGAAATCGTGCGTTTCAGACCGAGAAAATCACTTTTTGTATTTCGATGCCATTTTTTCGTTATCCAGCGGTCGCAGAAGGTTCGTTTTGTGTGCGCTGTTATTATCTTACTTAGGTTTACGAATCCCATATGGTGGCAGCGATTTCTACATTGGAATTGTTTGGAAATTGAAATCGTGCGTTTCAGACCGAGAAAATCACTTTTTGCATTTCGATGCCATTTTTTCGTTATCCAGCGGTCGCAGAAGATTCGTTTTGTGTGCGCTGTTATTATCTTACTTAGGTTTACGAATCCCATATGGTGGCAGCGATTTCTACATTGGAATTGTTTGGAAATTGAAATCGTGCGTTTCAGACCGAGAAAATCACTTTTTGCATTTCGATGCCATTTTTTCGTTATCCAGTGGTCGCAGAAGATTCTTTTGTGTGCGCTGTTATTATCTTACTTAGGTTTACGAATCCCATGTGGTGGCAGCGATTTCTACATTGGAATTGTTTGGAAATTGAAATCGTGCGTTTCAGACCGAGAAAATCACTTTTTGAATTTCGATGCCATTTTTTCGTTATCCAGCGGTCGCAGAAGATTCGTTTTGTGTGCGCTGTTATTATCTTACTTAGGTTTACCAATCCCATATGGTGGCAGCGATTTCTACATTGGAATTGTTTGGAAATTGAAATCGTGCGTTTCAGACCGAGAAAATCACTTTTTGAATTTCGATGCCATTTTTTCGTTATCCAGCGGTCGCAGAAGATTCGTTTTGTGTGCGCTGTTATTATCTTACTTAGGTTTGCGAATCCCATATGGTGGCAGCGATTTCTACATTGGAATTGTTTGGAAATTGAAATCGTGCGTTTCAGACCGAGAAAATCACTTTTTGCATTTCGATGCCATTTTTTCGTTATCCAGTGGTCGCAGAAGATTCTTTTGTGTGCGCTGTTATTATCTTACTTAGGTTTGCGAATCCCATATGGTGGCAGCGATTTCTACATTCGAATTGTTTGGAAATTGAAATCGTGCGTTTCAGACCGAGAAAATCACTTTTTGCATTTCGATGCCATTTTTCCAGCGGTCGCAGAAGATTCGTTTTGTGTGCGCTGTTATTATCTTACTTAGGTTTACGAATCCCATATGGTGGCAGCGATTTCTACATTGGAATTGTTTGGAAATTGAAATCGTGCGTTTCAGACCGAGAAAATCACTTTTAGCATTTCGATGCCATTTTTTCGTTATCCAGCGGTCGCAGAAGATTCGTTTTGTGTGCGCTGTTATTATCTTACTTAGGTTTACGAACCCGATATGGTGGCAGCGATTTCTACATTGGAATTGTTTGGAAATTGAAATCGGGCGTTTCAGACCGAGAAAATCACTTTTTGCATTTCGATGCTATTTTTTCGTTATCCAGTGGTCGCAGAAGATTCGTTTTGTGTGCGCTGTTATTATCTTATTTAGGTTTACGAATCCCATATGGTGGCAGCGATTTCTACATTCGAATTGTTTGGAAATTGAAATCGTGCGTTTCAGACCGAGAAAATCACTTTTTGCATTTCGATGCCATTTTTCCAGCGGTCGCAGAAGATTCGTTTTGTGTGCGCTGTTATTATCTTACTTAGGTTTACGAATCCCATATGGTGGCAGCGATTTCTACATTGGAATTGTTTGGAAATTGAAATCGTGCGTTTCAGACCGAGAAAATCACTTTTAGCATTTCGATGCCATTTTTTCGTTATCCAGCGGTCGCAGAAGATTCGTTTTGTGTGCGCTGTTATTATCTTACTTAGGTTTACGAACCCGATATGGTGGCAGCGATTTCTACATTGGAATTGTTTGGAAATTGAAATCGGGCGTTTCAGACCGAGAAAATCACTTTTTGCATTTCGATGCTATTTTTTCGTTATCCAGTGGTCGCAGAAGATTCGTTTTGTGTGCGCTGTTATTATCTTATTTAGGTTTACGAATCCCATGTGGTGGCAACGATTTCTACATTGGAATTGTTTGGAAATTGAAATCGTGCGTTTCAGACCGAGAAAATCACTTTTTGCATTTCGATGCCATTTTTTCGTTATCCAGCGGTCGCAGAAGATTCGTTTTGTGTGCGCTGTTATTATCTTACTTAGGTTTACGAATCCCATATGGTGGCAGCGATTTCTACATTGGAATTGTTTGGAAATTGAAATCGTGCGTTTCAGACCGAGAAAATCACTTTTTGCATTTCGATGCCATTTTTTCGTTATCCAGCGGTCGCAGAAGGTTCGTTTTGTGTGCGCTGTTATTATCTTACTTAGGTTTACGAATCCCATATGGTGGCAGCGATTTCTACATTGGAATTGTTTGGAAATTGAAATCGTGCTTTTCAGACCGAGAAAATCACTTTTTGCATTTCGATGCCATTTTTTCGTTATCCAGCGGTCGCAGAAGATTCGTTTTGTGTGCGCTGTTATTATCTTACTTAGGTTTACGAATCCCATATGGTGGCAGCGATTTCTACATTCGAATTGTTTGGAAATTGAAATCGTGCGTTTCAGACCGAGAAAATCACTTTTTGTATTTCGATGCCATTTTTTCGTTATCCAGCGGTCGCAGAAGGTTCGTTTTGTGTGCGCTGTTATTATCTTACTTAGGTTTACGAATCCCATATGGTGGCAGCGATTTCTACATTGGAATTGTTTGGAAATTGAAATCGTGCGTTTCAGACCGAGAAAATCACTTTTTGAATTTCGATGCCATTTTTTCGTTATCCAGCGGTCGCAGAAGATTCGTTTTGTGTGCGCTGTTATTATCTTACTTAGGTTTACGAATCCCATATGGTGGCAGCGATTTCTACATTGGAATTGTTTGGAAATTGAAATCGTGCGTTTCAGACCGAGAAAATCACTTTTTGAATTTCGATGCCATTTTTTCGTTATCCAGCGGTCGCAGAAGATTCGTTTTGTGTGCGCTGTTATTATCTTACTTAGGTTTACGAACCCGATATGGTGGCAGCGATTTCTACATTGGAATTGTTTGGAATTTGAAATCGTGCGTTTCAGAACGAGAAAATCACTTTTTGCATTTCGATGCCATTTTTTCGTTATCCAGCGGTCGCAGAAGATTCGTTTTGTGTGCGCTGTTATTATCTTACTTAGGTTTACGAATCCCATATGGTGGCAGCGATTTCTACATTGGAATTGTTTGGAAATTGAAATCGTGCGTTTCAGACCGAGAAAATCACTTTTTGCATTTCGATGCCATTTTTTCGTTATCCAGCGGTCGCAGAAGATTCGTTTTGTGTGCGCTGTTATTATCTTACTTAGGTTTACGAACCCCATATGGTGGCAGCGATTTCTACATTGGAATTGTTTGGAAATTGAAATCGTGCGTTTCAGACCGAGAAAATCACTTTTTGCATTTCGATGCCATTTTTTCGTTATCCAGCGGTCGCAGAAGGTTCGTTTTGTGTGCGCTGTTATTATCTTACTTAGGTTTACGAATCCCATATGGTGGCAGCGATTTCTACATTGGAATTGTTTGGAAATTGAAATCGTGCGTTTCAGACCGAGAAAATCACTTTTTGCATTTCGATGCCATTTTTTCGTTATCCAGCGGTCGCAGAAGATTCGTTTTGTGTGCGCTGTTATTATCTTACTTAGGTTTACGAATCCCATATGGTGGCAGCGATTTCTACATTCGAATTGTTTGGAAATTGAAATAGTGCGTTTCAGACCGAGAAAATCACTTTTTGCATTTCGATGCCATTTTTCCAGCGGTCGCAGAAGATTCGTTTTGTGTGCGCTGTTATTATCTTACTTAGGTTTACGAATCCCATATGGTGGCAGCGATTTCTACATTGGAATTGTTTGGAAATTGAAATCGTGCGTTTCAGACCGAGAAAATCACTTTTAGCATTTCGATGCCATTTTTTCGTTATCCAGCGGTCGCAGAAGATTCGTTTTGTGTGCGCTGTTATTATCTTACTTAGGTTTACGAACCCGATATGGTGGCAGCGATTTCTACATTGGAATTGTTTGGAATTTGAAATCGTGCGTTTCAGAACGAGAAAATCACTTTTTGCATTTCGATGCCATTTTTTCGTTATCCAGCGGTCGCAGAAGATTCG
Source organism: Cetonia aurata (assembly GCA_949128085.1). Taxonomy (NCBI): domain Eukaryota; kingdom Metazoa; phylum Arthropoda; class Insecta; order Coleoptera; family Scarabaeidae; genus Cetonia; species Cetonia aurata. The sequence continues at coordinate 196,986 of OX421887.1, forward strand.
TTTTGTGTGCGCTGTTATTATCTTACTTAGGTTTACGAATCCCATATGGTGGCAGCGATTTCTACATTGGAATTGTTTGGAAATTGAAATCGGGCGTTTCAGACCGAGAAAATCACTTTTTGCATTTCGATGCTATTTTTTCGTTATCCAGTGGTCGCAGAAGATTCGTTTTGTGTGCGCTGTTATTATCTTATTTAGGTTTACGAATCCCATATGGTGGCAACGATTTCTACATTGGAATTGTTTGGAAATTGAAATCGTGCGTTTCAGACCGAGAAAATCACTTTTTGCATTTCGATGCCATTTTTTCGTTATCCAGCGGTCGCAGAAGATTCGTTCTGTGTGCGCTGTTATTATCTTACTTAGGTTTACGAATCCCATATGGTGGCAGCGATTTCTACATTGGAATTGTTTGGAAATTGAAATCGTGCGTTTCAGACCGAGAAAATCACTTTTTGCATTTCGATGCCATTTTTTCGTTATCCAGCGGTCGCAGAAGGTTCGTTTTGTGTGCGCTGTTATTATCTTACTTAGGTTTACGAATCCCATATGGTGGCAGCGATTTCTACATTGGAATTGTTTGGAAATTGAAATCGTGCGTTTCAGACCGAGAAAATCACTTTTTGCATTTCGATGCCATTTTTTCGTTATCCAGCGGTCGCAGAAGATTCGTTTTGTGTGCGCTGTTATTATCTTACTTAGGTTTACGAATCCCATATGGTGGCAGCGATTTCTACATTCGAATTGTTTGGAAATTGAAATCGTGCGTTTCAGACCGAAAAAATCACCTTTTGTATTTCGATGCCATTTTTTCGTTATCCAGCGGTCGCAGAAGGTTCGTTTTGTGTGCGCTGTTATTATCTTACTTAGGTTTACGAATCCCATATGGTGGCAGCGATTTCTACATTGGAATTGTTTGGAAATTGAAATCGTGCGTTTCAGACCGAGAAAATCACTTTTTGCATTTCGATGCCATTTTTTCGTTATCCAGCGGTCGCAGAAGATTCGTTTTGTGTGCGCTATTATTATCTTACTTAGGTTTACGAATCCCATATGGTGGCAGCGATTTCTACATTGGAATTGTTTGGAAATTGAAATCGTGCGTTTCAGACCGAGAAAATCACTTTTTGCATTTCGATGCCATTTTTTCGTTATCCAGTGGTCGCAGAAGATTCTTTTGTGTGCGCTGTTATTATCTTACTTAGGTTTACGAATCCCATATGGTGGCAGCGATTTCTACATTGGAATTGTTTGGAAATTGAAATCGTGCGTTTCAGACCGAGAAAATCACTTTTTGAATTTCGATGCCATTTTTTCGTTATCCAGCGGTCGCAGAAGATTCGTTTTGTGTGCGCTGTTATTATCTTACTTAGGTTTACCAATCCCATATGGTGGCAGCGATTTCTACATTGGAATTGTTTGGAAATTGAAATCGTGCGTTTCAGACCGAGAAAATCACTTTTTGAATTTCGATGCCATTTTTTCGTTATCCAGCGGTCGCAGAAGATTCGTTTTGTGTGCGCTGTTATTATCTTACTTAGGTTTGCGAATCCCATATGGTGGCAGCGATTTCTACATTGGAATTGTTTGGAAATTGAAATCGTGCGTTTCAGACCGAGAAAATCACTTTTTGCATTTCGATGCCATTTTTTCGTTATCCAGCGGTCGCAGAAGGTTCGTTTTGTGTGCGCTGTTATTATCTTACTTAGGTTTGCGAATCCCATATGGTGGCAGCGATTTCTACATTCGAATTGTTTGGAAATTGAAATCGTGCGTTTCAGACCGAGAAAATCACTTTTTGCATTTCGATGCCATTTTTCCAGCGGTCGCAGAAGATTCGTTTTGTGTGCGCTGTTATTATCTTACTTAGGTTTACGAATCCCATATGGTGGCAGCGATTTCTACATTGGAATTGTTTGGAAATTGAAATCGTGCGTTTCAGACCGAGAAAATCACTTTTAGCATTTCGATGCCATTTTTTCGTTATCCAGCGGTCGCAGAAGATTCGTTTTGTGTGCGCTGTTATTATCTTACTTAGGTTTACGAACCCGATATGGTGGCAGCGATTTCTACATTGGAATTGTTTGGAATTTGAAATCGTGCGTTTCAGAACGAGAAAATCACTTTTTGCATTTCGATGCCATTTTTTCGTTATCCAGCGGTCGCAGAAGATTCGTTTTGTGTGCGCTGTTATTATCTTACTTAGGTTTACGAATCCCATATGGTGGCAGCGATTTCTACATTGGAATTGTTTGGAAATTGAAATCGTGCGTTTCAGACCGAGAAAATCACTTTTTGCATTTCGATGCCATTTTTTCGTTATCCAGCGGTCGCAGAAGGTTCGTTTTGTGTGCGCTGTTATTATCTTACTTAGGTTTACGAATCCCATATGGTGGCAGCGATTTCTACATTGGAATTGTTTGGAAATTGAAATCGTGCGTTTCAGACCGAGAAAATCACTTTTTGCATTTCGATGCCATTTTTTCGTTATCCAGCGGTCGCAGAAGATTCGTTTTGTGTGCGCTGTTATTATCTTACTTAGGTTTACGAATCCCATATGGTGGCAGCGATTTCTACATTCGAATTGTTTGGAAATTGAAATCGTGCGTTTCAGACCGAGAAAATCACTTTTTGTATTTCGATGCCATTTTTTCGTTATCCAGCGGTCGCAGAAGGTTCGTTTTGTGTGCGCTGTTATTATCTTACTTAGGTTTACGAATCCCATATGGTGGCAGCGATTTCTACATTGGAATTGTTTGGAAATTGAAATCGTGCGTTTCAGACCGAGAAAATCACTTTTTGAATTTCGATGCCATTTTTTCGTTATCCAGCGGTCGCAGAAGATTCGTTTTGTGTGCGCTGTTATTATCTTACTTAGGTTTACGAATCCCATATGGTGGCAGCGATTTCTACATTGGAATTGTTTGGAAATTGAAATCGTGCGTTTCAGACCGAGAAAATCACTTTTTGCATTTCGATGCCATTTTTTCGTTATCCAGTGGTCGCAGAAGATTCTTTTGTGTGCGCTGTTATTATCTTACTTAGGTTTACGAATCCCATATGGTGGCAGCGATTTCTACATTGGAATTGTTTGGAAATTGAAATCGTGCGTTTCAGACCGAGAAAATCACTTTTTGAATTTCGATGCCATTTTTTCGTTATCCAGCGGTCGCAGAAGATTCGTTTTGTGTGCGCTGTTATTATCTTACTTAGGTTTACCAATCCCATATGGTGGCAGCGATTTCTACATTGGAATTGTTTGGAAATTGAAATCGTGCGTTTCAGACCGAGAAAATCACTTTTTGAATTTCGATGCCATTTTTTCGTTATCCAGCGGTCGCAGAAGATTCGTTTTGTGTGCGCTGTTATTATCTTACTTAGGTTTGCGAATCCCATATGGTGGCAGCGATTTCTACATTGGAATTGTTTGGAAATTGAAATCGTGCGTTTCAGACCGAGAAAATCACTTTTTGCATTTCGATGCCATTTTTTCGTTATCCAGCGGTCGCAGAAGGTTCGTTTTGTGTGCGCTGTTATTATCTTACTTAGGTTTGCGAATCCCATATGATGGCAGCGATTTCTACATTGGAATTGTTTGGAAATTGAAATCGTGCGTTTCAGACCGAGAAAATCACTTTTTGAATTTCGATGCCATTTTTTCGTTATCCAGCGGTCGCAGAAGATTCGTTTTGTGTGCGCTGTTATTATCTTACTTAGGTTTACCAATCCCATATGGTGGCAGCGATTTCTACATTGGAATTGTTTGGAAGTTGAAATCGTGCGTTTCAGACCGAGAAAATCACTTTTTGCATTTCGATGCCATTTTTTCGTTATCCAGCGGTCGCAGAAGGTTCGTTTTGTGTGCGCTATTATTATCTTACTTAGGTTTACCAATCCCATATGGTGGCAGCGATTTCTACATTGGAATTGTTTGGAAATTGAAATCGTGCGTTTCAGACCGAGAAAATCACTTTTTGCATTTCGATGCCATTTTTTCGTTATCCAGCGGTCGCAGAAGGTTCGTTTTGTGTGCGCTATTATTATCTTACTTAGGTTTACCAATCCCATATGGTGGCAGCGATTTCTACATTGGAATTGTTTGGAAATTGAAATCGTGCGTTTCAGACCGAGAAAATCACTTTTTGCATTTCGATGCCATTTTTTCGTTATCCAGCGGTCGCAGAAGATTCGTTTTGTGTGCGCTGTTATTATCTTACTTAGGTTTACGAATCCCATATGGTGGCAGCGATTTCTACATTGGAATTGTTTGGAAATTGAAATCGTGGGTTTCAGACCGAGAAAATCACTTTTTGCATTTCGATGCCATTTTTTCGTTATCCAGCGGTCGCAGAAGGTTCGTTTTGTGTGCGCTGTTATTATCTTACTTAGGTTTACGAATCCCATATGGTGGCAGCGATTTCTACATTGGAATTGTTTGGAAATTGAAATCGTGCGTTTCAGACCGAGAAAATCACTTTTTGCATTTCGATGCCATTTTTTCGTTATCCAGCGGTCGCAGAAGATTCGTCTTGTGTGCGCTGTTATTATCTTACTTAGGTTTACGAATCCCATATGGTGGCAGCGATTTCTACATTGGAATTCTTTGGAAATTGAAATCGTGCGTTTCAGACCGAGAAAATCACTTTTTGCATTTCGATGCCATTTTTTCGTTATCCAGCGGTCGCAGAAGGTTCGTTTTGTGTGCGCTGTTATTATCTTACTTAGGTTTACGAATCCCATATGGTGGCAGCGATTTCTACATTGGAATTGTTTGGAAATTGAAATCGTGCGTTTCAGACCGAGAAAATCACTTTTTGCATTTCGATGCGATTTTTTCGTTATCCAGTGGTCGCAGAAGATTCGTTTTGTGTGCGCTGTTATTATCTTACTTAGGTTTACGAATCCCATATGGTGGCAGCGATTTCTACATTGGAATTGTTTGGAAATTAAAATCGTGCGTTTCAGACCGAGAAAATCACTTTTCGCATTTCGATGCCATTTTTTCGTTATCCAGCGGTCGCAGAAGGTTCGTTTTGTGTGCGCTGTTATTATCTTACTTAGGTTTACCAATCCCATATGGTGGCAGCGATATCTATATTGGAATTGTTTGGAAATTGAAATCGTGCGTTTCAGACCGAGAAAATCACTTTTTGCATTTCGATGCCATTTTTTCGTTATCCAGCGGTCGCAGAAGATTCGTTTTGTGTGCGCTGTTATTATCTTACTTAGGTTTACGAATCCCATATGGTGGCAGCGATTTTTACATTGGAATTGTTTGGAAATTGAAATCGTGCGTTTCAGACCGAGAAAATCACTTTTCGCATTTCGATGCCATTTTTTCGTTATCCAGCGGTCGCAGAAGATTCGTTTTGTGTGCGCTGTTATTATCTTACTTAGGTTTACGAATCCCATATGGTGGCAGCGATTTCTACATTGGAATTGTTTGGTAGTTGAAATCGTGCGTTTCAGACCGAGAAAATCACTTTTTGCATTTCGATGCAATTTTTTCGTTATCCAGCGGTCGCAGAAGGTTCGTTTTGTGTGCGCTGTTATTATCTTACTTAGGTTTACGAATCCCATATGGTGGCAGCGATTTCTACATTGGAATTGTTTGGAAATAGAAATCGTGCGTTTCAGACCGAGAAAATCACTTTTTGCATTTCGATGCCATTTTCTCGTTATCCAGTGGTCGCAGAAGATTCGTTTTGTGTGCGCTGTTATTATCTTACTTAGGTTTACGAATCCCATATGGTGGCAGCGATTTCTACATTGGAATTGTTTGGAAATTGAAATCGTGCGTTTGGCACCGAGAAAATCACTTCGCATTTCGATGCCATTTTTTCGTTATCCAGCGGTCGCAGAAGATTCGTTTTGTGTGCGCTGTTATTATCTTACTTAGGTTTACGAATCCCATATGGTGGCAGCGATTTCTACATTGGAATTGTTTGGAAATTGAAATCGTGCGTTTCAGACCGAGAAAATCACTTTTTGCATTTCGATGCCATTTTTTCGTTATCCAGTGGTCGCAGAAGATTCGTTTTGTGTGCGCTGTTATTATCTTACTTAGGTTTACGAATCCCATATGGTGGCAGCGATTTCTACATTGGAATTGTTTGGAAATTGAAATCGTGCGTTTCAGACCGAGAAAATCACTTTTTGCATTTCGATGCCATTTTTTCGTTATCCAGCGGTCGCAGAAGATTCGTCTTGTGTGCGCTGTTATTATCTTACTTAGGTTTACGAATCCCATATGGTGGCAGCGATATCTATATTGGAATTGTTTGGAAATTGAAATCGTGCGTTTCAGACCGAGAAAATCACTTTTTGCATTTCGATGCCATTTTTTCGTTATCCAGCGGTCGCAGAAGATTCGTTTTGTGTGCGCTGTTATTATCTTACTTAGGTTTACGAATCCCATATGGTGGCAGCGATTTCTACATTGGAATTGTTTGGTAGTTGAAATCGTGCGTTTCAGACCGAGAAAATCACTTTTCGCATTTCGATGCCATTTTTTCGTTATCCAGCGGTCGCAGAAGATTCGTTTTGTGTGCGCTGTTATTATCTTACTTAGGTTTACGAATCCCATATGGTGGCAGCGATTTCTACATTGGAATTGTTTGGTAGTTGAAATCGTGCGTTTCAGACCGAGAAAATCACTTTTTGCATTTCGATGCCATTTTTTCGTTATCCAGCGGTCGCAGAAGGTTCGTTTTGTGTGCGCTGTTATTATCTTACTTAGGTTTACGAATCCCATATGGTGGCAGCGATTTCTACATTGGAATTGTTTGGAAATAGAAATCGTGCGTTTCAGACCGAGAAAATCACTTTTTGCATTTCGATGCCATTTTCTCGTTATCCAGTGGTCGCAGAAGATTCGTTTTGTGTGCGCTGTTATTATCTTACTTAGGTTTACGAATCCCATATGGTGGCAGCGATTTCTACATTGGAATTGTTTGGAAATTGAAATCGTGGGTTTGGCACCGAGAAAATCACTTCGCATTTCGATGCCATTTTTTCGTTATCCAGCGGTCGCAGAAGATTCGTTTTGTGTGCGCTGTTATTATCTTACTTAGGTTTACGAATCCCATATGGTGGCAGCGATTTCTACATTGGAATTGTTTGGAAATTGAAATCGTGCGTTTCAGACCGAGAAAATCACTTTTTGCATTTCGATGCCATTTTTTCGTTATCCAGTGGTCGCAGAAGATTCGTTTTGTGTGCGCTGTTATTATCTTACTTAGGTTTACGAATCCCATATGGTGGCAGCGATTTCTACATTGGAATTGTTTGGAAATTGAAATCGTGCGTTTCAGACCGAGAAAATCACTTTTTGCATTTCGATGCCATTTTTTCGTTATCCAGCGGTCGCAGAAGATTCGTCTTGTGTGCGCTGTTATTATCTTACTTAGGTTTACGAATCCCATATGGTGGCAGCGATTTCTACATTGGAATTGTTTGGAAATTGAAATCGTGCGTTTCAGACCGAGAAAATCACTTTTTGCATTTCGATGCCATTTTTTCGTTATCCAGCGGTCGCAGAAGATTCGTCTTGTGTGCGCTGTTATTATCTTACTTAGGTTTACGAATCCCATATGGTGGCAGCGATTTCTACATTGGAATTCTTTGGAAATTGAAATCGTGCGTTTCAGACCGAGAAAATCACTTTTTGCATTTCGATGCCATTTTTTCGTTATCCAGCGGTCGCAGAAGGTTCGTTTTGTGTGCGCTGTTATTATCTTACTTAGGTTTACGAATCCCATATGGTGGCAGCGATTTCTACATTGGAATTGTTTGGAAATTGAAATCGTGCGTTTCAGACCGAGAAAATCACTTTTTGCATTTCGATGCGATTTTTTCGTTATCCAGTGGTCGCAGAAGATTCGTTTTGTGTGCGCTGTTATTATCTTACTTAGGTTTACGAATCCCATATGGTGGCAGCGATTTCTACATTGGAATTGTTTGGAAATTGAAATCGTGCGTTTCAGACCGAGAAAATCACTTTTCGCATTTCGATGCCATTTTTTCGTTATCCAGCGGTCGCAGAAGGTTCGTTTTGTGTGCGCTGTTATTATCTTACTTAGGTTTACCAATCCCATATGGTGGCAGCGATTTCTACATTGGAATTGTTTGGAAATTGAAATCGTGCGTTTCAGACCGAGAAAATCACTTTTTGCATTTCGATGCGATTTTTTCGTTATCCAGTGGTCGCAGAAGATTCGTTTTGTGTGCACTGTTATTATCTTACTTAGGTTTACGAATCCCATATGGTGGCAGCGATTTCTACATTGGAATTGTTTGGAAATTGAAATCGTGCGTATCAGACCGAGAAAATCACTTTTTGCATTTCGATGCGATTTTTTCGTTATCCAGTGGTCGCAGAAGATTCGTTTTGTGTGCGCTGTTATTATCTTACTTAGGTTTACGAATCCCATATGGTGGCAGCGATTTCTACATTGGAATTGTTTGGAAATTGAAATCGTGCGTTTCAGACCGAGAAAATCACTTTTTGCATTTCGATGCCATTTTTTCGTTATCCAGCGGTCGCAGAAGGTTCGTTTTGTGTGCGCTGTTATTATCTTACTTAGGTTTACGAATCCCATATGGTGGCAGCGATTTCTACATTGGAATTGTTTGGAAATTGAAATCGTGCGTTTCAGACCGAGAAAATCACTTTTTGCATTTCGATGCGATTTTTTCGTTATCCAGTGGTCGCAGAAGATTCGTTTTGTGTGCGCTGTTATTATCTTACTTAGGTTTACGAATCCCATATGGTGGCAGCGATTTCTACATTGGAATTGTTTGGAAATTGAAATCGTGCGTTTCAGACCGAGAAAATCACTTTTCGCATTTCGATGCCATTTTTTCGTTATCCAGCGGTCGCAGAAGATTCGTTTTGTGTGCGCTGTTATTATCTTACTTAGGTTTACGAATCCCATATGGTGGCAGCGATTTCTACATTGGAATTGTTTGGTAGTTGAAATCGTGCGTTTCAGACCGAGAAAATCACTTTTTGCATTTCGATGCCATTTTTTCGTTATCCAGCGGTCGCAGAAGGTTCGTTTTGTGTGCGCTGTTATTATCTTACTTAGGTTTACGAATCCCATATGGTGGCAGCGATTTCTACATTGGAATTGTTTGGAAATAGAAATCGTGCGTTTCAGACCGAGAAAATCACTTTTTGCATTTCGATGGCATTTTCTCGTTATCCAGTGGTCGCAGAAGATTCGTTTTGTGTGCGCTGTTATTATCTTACTTAGGTTTACGAATCCCATATGGTGGCAGCGATTTCTACATTGGAATTGTTTGGAAATTGAAATCGTGCGTTTGGCACCGAGAAAATCACTTCGCATTTCGATGCCATTTTTTCGTTATCCAGCGGTCGCAGAAGATTCGTTTTGTGTGCGCTGTTATTATCTTACTTAGGTTTACGAATCCCATATGGTGGCAGCGATTTCTACATTGGAATTGTTTGGAAATTGAAATCGTGCGTTTCAGACCGAGAAAATCACTTTTTGCATTTCGATGCCATTTTTTCGTTATCCAGTGGTCGCAGAAGATTCGTTTTGTGTGCGCTGTTATTATCTTACTTAGGTTTACGAATCCCATATGGTGGCAGCGATTTCTACATTGGAATTGTTTGGAAATTGAAATCGTGCGTTTCAGACCGAGAAAATCACTTTTTGCATTTCGATGCCATTTTTTCGTTATCCAGCGGTCGCAGAAGATTCGTCTTGTGTGCGCTGTTATTATCTTACTTAGGTTTACGAATCCCATATGGTGGCAGCGATTTCTACATTGGAATTGTTTGGAAATTGAAATCGTGCGTTTCAGACCGAGAAAATCACTTTTTGCATTTCGATGCCATTTTTTCGTTATCCAGCGGTCGCAGAAGATTCGTCTTGTGTGCGCTGTTATTATCTTACTTAGGTTTACGAATCCCATATGGTGGCAGCGATTTCTACATTGGAATTCTTTGGAAATTGAAATCGTGCGTTTCAGACCGAGAAAATCACTTTTTGCATTTCGATGCCATTTTTTCGTTATCCAGCGGTCGCAGAAGGTTCGTTTTGTGTGCGCTGTTATTATCTTACTTAGGTTTACGAATCCCATATGGTGGCAGCGATTTCTACATTGGAATTGTTTGGAAATTGAAATCGTGCGTTTCAGACCGAGAAAATCACTTTTTGCATTTCGATGCGATTTTTTCGTTATCCAGTGGTCACAGAAGATTCGTTTTGTGTGCGCTGTTATTATCTTACTTAGGTTTACGAATCCCATATGGTGGCAGCGATTTCTACATTGGAATTGTTTGGAAATTGAAATCGTGCGTTTCAGACCGAGAAAATCACTTTTCGCATTTCGATGCCATTTTTTCGTTATCCAGCGGTCGCAGAAGGTTCGTTTTGTGTGCGCTGTTATTATCTTACTTAGGTTTACCAATCCCATATGGTGGCAGCGATTTCTACATTGGAATTGTTTGGAAATTGAAATCGTGCGTTTCAGACCGAGAAAATCACTTTTTGCATTTCGATGCGATTTTTTCGTTATCCAGTGGTCGCAGAAGATTCGTTTTGTGTGCACTGTTATTATCTTACTTAGGTTTACGAATCCCATATGGTGGCAGCGATTTCTACATTGGAATTGTTTGGAAATTGAAATCGTGCGTATCAGACCGAGAAAATCACTTTTTGCATTTCGATGCGATTTTTTCGTTATCCAGTGGTCGCAGAAGATTCGTTTTGTGTGCGCTGTTATTATCTTACTTAGGTTTACGAATCCCATATGGTGGCAGCGATTTCCACATTGGAATTGTTTGGAAATTGAAATCGTGCGTTTCAGACCGAGAAAATCACTTTTTGCATTTCGATGCCATTTTTTCGTTATCCAGCGGTCGCAGAAGGTTCGTTTTGTGTGCGCTGTTATTATCTTACTTAGGTTTACGAATCCCATATGGTGGCAGCGATTTCTACATTGGAATTGTTTGGAAATTGAAATCGTGCGTTTCAGACCGAGAAAATCACTTTTTGCATTTCGATGCGATTTTTTCGTTATCCAGTGGTCGCAGAAGATTCGTTTTGTGTGCGCTGTTATTATCTTACTTAGGTTTACGAATCCCATATGGTGGCAGCGATTTCTACATTGGGATTGTTTGGAAATTAAAATCGTGCGTTTCAGACCGAGAAAATCACTTTTCGCATTTCGATGCCATTTTTTCGTTATCCAGCGGTCGCAGAAGGTTCGTTTTGTGTGCGCTGTTATTATCTTACTTAGGTTTACGAATCCCATATGGTGGCAGCGATTTCTACATTGGAATTGTTTGGTAGTTGAAATCGTGCGTTTCAGACCGAGAAAATCACTTTTTGCATTTCGATGCCATTTTTTCGTTATCCAGCGGTCGCAGAAGATTCGTTTTGTGTGCGCTGTTATTATCTTACTTAGGTTTACGAATCCCATATGGTGGCAGCGATTTTTACATTGGAATTGTTTGGAAATTGAAATCGTGCGTTTCAGACCGAGAAAATCACTTTTCGCATTTCGATGCCATTTTTTCGTTATCCAGCGGTCGCAGAAGATTCGTTTTGTGTGCGCTGTTATTATCTTACTTAGGTTTACGAATCCCATATGGTGGCAGCGATTTCTACATTGGAATTGTTTGGTAGTTGAAATCGTGCGTTTCAGACCGAGAAAATCACTTTTTGCATTTCGATGCCATTTTTTCGTTATCCAGCGGTCGCAGAAGGTTCGTTTTGTGTGCGCTGTTATTATCTTACTTAGGTTTACGAATCCCATACGGTGGCAGCGATTTCTACATTGGAATTGTTTGGAAATAGAAATCGTGCGTTTCAGACCGAGAAAATCACTTTTTGCATTTCGATGCCATTTTCTCGTTATCCAGTGGTCGCAGAAGATTCGTTTTGTGTGCGCTGTTATTATCTTACTTAGGTTTACGAATCCCATATGGTGGCAGCGATTTCTACATTGGAATTGTTTGGAAATTGAAATCGTGCGTTTGGCACCGAGAAAATCACTTCGCATTTCGATGCCATTTTTTCGTTATCCAGCGGTCGCAGAAGATTCGTTTTGTGTGCGCTGTTATTATCTTACTTAGGTTTACGAATCCCATATGGTGGCAGCGATTTCTACATTGGAATTGTTTGGAAATTGAAATCGTGCGTTTCAGACCGAGAAAATCACTTTTTGCATTTCGATGCCATTTTTTCGTTATCCAGTGGTCGCAGAAGGTTCGTTTTGTGTGCGCTGTTATTATCTTACTTAGGTTTATGAATCCCATATGATGGCAGCGATTTCTACATTGGAATTGTTTGGAAATTGAAATCGTGCGTTTCAGACCGAGAAAATCACTTTTTGCATTTCGATGCCATTTTTTCGTTATCCAGCGGTCGCAGAAGATTCGTTTTGTGTGCGCTGTTATTATCTTACTTAGGTTTACGAATCCCATATGGTGGCAGCGATTTCTACATTGGAATTGTTTGGAAATTGAAATCGTGCGTTTCAGACCGAGAAAATCACTTTTTGCATTTCGATGCGATTTTTTCGTTATCCAGTGGTCGCAGAAGATTCGTTTTGTGTGCGCTGTTATTATCTTACTTAGGTTTACGAATCCCATATGGTGGCAGCGATTTCTACATTGGAATTGTTTGGAAATTGAAATCGTGCGTTTCAGACCGAGAAAATCACTTTTCGCATTTCGATGCCATTTTTTCGTTATCCAGCGGTCGCAGAAGATTCGTTTTGTGTGCGCTGTTATTATCTTACTTAGGTTTACGAATCCCATATGGTGGCAGCGATTTCTACATTGGAATTGTTTGGTAGTTGAAATCGTGCGTTTCAGACCGAGAAAATCACTTTTTGCATTTCGATGCCATTTTTTCGTTATCCAGCGGTCGCAGAAGGTTCGTTTTGTGTGCGCTGTTATTATCTTACTTAGGTTTACGAATCCCATATGGTGGCAGCGATTTCTACATTGGAATTGTTTGGAAATAGAAATCGTGCGTTTCAGACCGAGAAAATCACTTTTTGCATTTCGATGCCATTTTCTCGTTATCCAGTGGTCGCAGAAGATTCGTTTTGTGTGCGCTGTTATTATCTTACTTAGGTTTACGAATCCCATATGGTGGCAGCGATTTCTACATTGGAATTGTTTGGAAATTGAAATCGTGCGTTTGGCACCGAGAAAATCACTTCGCATTTCGATGCCATTTTTTCGTTATCCAGCGGTCGCAGAAGATTCGTTTTGTGTGCGCTGTTATTATCTTACTTAGGTTTACGAATCCCATATGGTGGCAGCGATTTCTACATTGGAATTGTTTGGAAATTGAAATCGTGCGTTTCAGACCGAGAAAATCACTTTTTGCATTTCGATGCCATTTTTTCGTTATCCAGTGGTCGCAGAAGATTCGTTTTGTGTGCGCTGTTATTATCTTACTTAGGTTTACGAATCCCATATGGTGGCAGCGATTTCTACATTGGAATTGTTTGGAAATTGAAATCGTGCGTTTCAGACCGAGAAAATCACTTTTTGCATTTCGATGCCATTTTGTCGTTATCCAGCGGTCGCAGAAGATTCGTCTTGTGTGCGCTGTTATTATCTTACTTAGGTTTACGAATCCCATATGGTGGCAGCGATTTCTACATTGGAATTGTTTGGAAATTGAAATCGTGCGTTTCAGACCGAGAAAATCACTTTTTGCATTTCGATGCCATTTTTTCGTTATCCAGCGGTCGCAGAAGATTCGTCTTGTGTGCGCTGTTATTATCTTACTTAGGTTTACGAATCCCATATGGTGGCAGCGATTTCTACATTGGAATTCTTTGGAAATTGAAATCGTGCGTTTCAGACCGAGAAAATCACTTTTTGCATTTCGATGCCATTTTTTCGTTATCCAGCGGTCGCAGAAGGTTCGTTTTGTGTGCGCTGTTATTATCTTACTTAGGTTTACGAATCCCATATGGTGGCAGCGATTTCTACATTGGAATTGTTTGGAAATTGAAATCGTGCGTTTCAGACCGAGAAAATCACTTTTTGCATTTCGATGCGATTTTTTCGTTATCCAGTGGTCACAGAAGATTCGTTTTGTGTGCGCTGTTATTATCTTACTTAGGTTTACGAATCCCATATGGTGGCAGCGATTTCTACATTGGAATTGTTTGGAAATTGAAATCGTGCGTTTCAGACCGAGAAAATCACTTTTCGCATTTCGATGCCATTTTTTCGTTATCCAGCGGTCGCAGAAGGTTCGTTTTGTGTGCGCTGTTATTATCTTACTTAGGTTTACCAATCCCATATGGTGGCAGCGATTTCTACATTGGAATTGTTTGGAAATTGAAATCGTGCGTTTCAGACCGAGAAAATCACTTTTTGCATTTCGATGCGATTTTTTCGTTATCCAGTGGTCGCAGAAGATTCGTTTTGTGTGCACTGTTATTATCTTACTTAGGTTTACGAATCCCATATGGTGGCAGCGATTTCTACATTGGAATTGTTTGGAAATTGAAATCGTGCGTATCAGACCGAGAAAATCACTTTTTGCATTTCGATGCGATTTTTTCGTTATCCAGTGGTCGCAGAAGATTCGTTTTGTGTGCGCTGTTATTATCTTACTTAGGTTTACGAATCCCATATGGTGGCAGCGATTTCTACATTGGAATTGTTTGGAAATTGAAATCGTGCGTTTCAGACCGAGAAAATCACTTTTTGCATTTCGATGCCATTTTTTCGTTATCCAGCGGTCGCAGAAGGTTCGTTTTGTGTGCGCTGTTATTATCTTACTTAGGTTTACGAATCCCATATGGTGGCAGCGATTTCTACATTGGAATTGTTTGGAAATTGAAATCGTGCGTTTCAGACCGAGAAAATCACTTTTTGCATTTCGATGCGATTTTTTCGTTATCCAGTGGTCGCAGAAGATTCGTTTTGTGTGCGCTGTTATTATCTTACTTAGGTTTACGAATCCCATATGGTGGCAGCGATTTCTACATTGGGATTGTTTGGAAATTAAAATCGTGCGTTTCAGACCGAGAAAATCACTTTTCGCATTTCGATGCCATTTTTTCGTTATCCAGCGGTCGCAGAAGGTTCGTTTTGTGTGCGCTGTTATTATCTTACTTAGGTTTACGAATCCCATATGGTGGCAGCGATTTCTACATTGGAATTGTTTGGTAGTTGAAATCGTGCGTTTCAGACCGAGAAAATCACTTTTTGCATTTCGATGCCATTTTTTCGTTATCCAGCGGTCGCAGAAGATTCGTTTTGTGTGCGCTGTTATTATCTTACTTAGGTTTACGAATCCCATATGGTGGCAGCGATTTTTACATTGGAATTGTTTGGAAATTGAAATCGTGCGTTTCAGACCGAGAAAATCACTTTTCGCATTTCGATGCCATTTTTTCGTTATCCAGCGGTCGCAGAAGATTCGTTTTGTGTGCGCTGTTATTATCTTACTTAGGTTTACGAATCCCATATGGTGGCAGCGATTTCTACATTGGAATTGTTTGGTAGTTGAAATCGTGCGTTTCAGACCGAGAAAATCACTTTTTGCATTTCGATGCCATTTTTTCGTTATCCAGCGGTCGCAGAAGGTTCGTTTTGTGTGCGCTGTTATTATCTTACTTAGGTTTACGAATCCCATACGGTGGCAGCGATTTCTACATTGGAATTGTTTGGAAATAGAAATCGTGCGTTTCAGACCGAGAAAATCACTTTTTGCATTTCGATGCCATTTTCTCGTTATCCAGTGGTCGCAGAAGATTCGTTTTGTGTGCGCTGTTATTATCTTACTTAGGTTTACGAATCCCATATGGTGGCAGCGATTTCTACATTGGAATTGTTTGGAAATTGAAATCGTGCGTTTGGCACCGAGAAAATCACTTCGCATTTCGATGCCATTTTTTCGTTATCCAGCGGTCGCAGAAGATTCGTTTTGTGTGCGCTGTTATTATCTTACTTAGGTTTACGAATCCCATATGGTGGCAGCGATTTCTACATTGGAATTGTTTGGAAATTGAAATCGTGCGTTTCAGACCGAGAAAATCACTTTTTGCATTTCGATGCCATTTTTTCGTTATCCAGTGGTCGCAGAAGGTTCGTTTTGTGTGCGCTGTTATTATCTTACTTAGGTTTATGAATCCCATATGATGGCAGCGATTTCTACATTGGAATTGTTTGGAAATTGAAATCGTGCGTTTCAGACCGAGAAAATCACTTTTTGCATTTCGATGCCATTTTTTCGTTATCCAGCGGTCGCAGAAGATTCGTTTTGTGTGCGCTGTTATTATCTTACTTAGGTTTACGAATCCCATATGGTGGCAGCGATTTCTACATTGGAATTGTTTGGAAATTGAAATCGTGCGTTTCAGACCGAGAAAATCACTTTTTGCATTTCGATGCCATTTTTTCGTTATCCAGCGGTCGCAGAAGATTCGTCTTGTGTGCGCTGTTATTATCTTACTTAGGTTTACGAATCCCATATGGTGGCAGCGATTTCTACATTGGAATTCTTTGGAAATTGAAATCGTGCGTTTCAGACCGAGAAAATCACTTTTTGCATTTCGATGCCATTTTTTCGTTATCCAGCAGTCGCAGAAGGTTCGTTTTGTGTGCGCTGTTATTATCTTACTTAGGTTTACGAATCCCATATGGTGGCAGCGATTTCTACATTGGAATTGTTTGGAAATTGAAATCGTGCGTTTCAGACCGAGAAAATCACTTTTCGCATTTCGATGCCATTTTTTCGTTATCCAGCGGTCGCAGAAGGTTCGTTTTGTGTGCGCTGTTATTATCTTACTTAGGTTTACCAATCCCATATGGTGGCAGCGATATCTACATTGGAATTGTTTGGAAATTGAAATCGTGCGTTTCAGACCGAGAAAATCACTTTTTGCATTTCGATGCCATTTTTTCGTTATCCAGCGGTCGCAGAAGATTCGTTTTGTGTGCGCTGTTATTATCTTACTTAGGTTTACGAATCCCATATGGTGGCAGCGATTTCTACATTGGAATTGTTTGGAAATTGAAATCGTGCATTTCAGACCGAGAAAATCACTTTTTGCATTTCGATGCCATTTTTTCGTTATCCAGCGGTCGCAAAAGATTCGTCTTGTGTGCGCTGTTATTATCTTACTTAGGTTTACGAATCCCATATGGTGGCAGCGATTTCTACATTGGAATTCTTTGGAAATTGAAATCGTGCGTTTCAGACCGAGAAAATCACTTTTTGCATTTCGATGCCATTTTTTCGTTATCCAGCGGTCGCAGAAGGTTCGTTTTGTGTGCGCTGTTATTATCTTACTTAGGTTTACGAATCCCATATGGTGGCAGCGATTTCTACATTGGAATTGTTTGGAAATTGAAATCGTGCGTTTCAGACCGAGAAAATCACTTTTTGCATTTCGATGCGATTTTTTCGTTATCCAGTGGTCGCAGAAGATTCGTTTTGTGTGCACTGTTATTATCTTACTTAGGTTTACGAATCCCATATGGTGGCAGCGATTTCTACATTGGAATTGTTTGGAAATTGAAATCGTGCGTTTCAGACCGAGAAAATCACTTTTTGTATTTCGATGCCATTTTTTCGTTATCCAGTGGTCGCAGAAGATTCGTTTTGTGTGCGCTGTTATTATCTTACTTAGGTTTACGAATCCCATATGGTGGCAGCGATTTCTACATTGGAATTGTTTGGAAATTGAAATCGTGCGTTTCAGACCGAGAAAATCACTTTTTGCATTTCGATGCCATTTTTTCGTTATCCAGCGGTCGCAGAAGATTCGTTTTGTGTGCGCTGTTATTATCTTACTTAGGTTTACGAATCCCATATGGTGGCAGCGATTTCTACATTGGAATTGTTTGGAAATTGAAATCGTGCGTTTCAGACCGAGAAAATCACTTTTGGCATTTCGATGCTATTTTTTCGTTATCCAGTGGTCGCAGAAGATTCGTTTTGTGTGCGCTGTTATTATCTTACTTAGGTTTACGAATCCCATATGGTGGCAGCGATTTCTACATTGGCATTGTTTGGAAATTGAAATCGTGCGTTTCAGACCGAGAAAAACACTTTTTGCATTTCGATGCCATTTTTTCGTTATCCAGTGGTCGCAGAAGATTCGTTTTGTGTGCGCTGTTATTATCTTACTTAGGTTTACGAATCCCATATGGTGGCAGCGATTTCTACATTGGAATTGTTTGAAAATTGAAATCGTGCGTTTCAGACCGAGAAAATCACTTTTTGCATTTCGATGCTATTTTTTCGTTACCCAGTGGTCGCAGAAGATTCGTTTTGTGTGCGCTGTTATTATCTTACTTAGGTTTACGAATCCCATATGGTGGCAGCGATTTCTACATTGGAATTGTTTGGAAATTGAAATCGTGCGTTTCAGACCGAGAAAATCACTTTTTGCATTTCGATGCCATTTTTTCGTTATCCAGCGGTCGCAGAAGATTCGTTTTGTGTGCGCTGTTATTATCTTACTTAGGTTTACGAATCCCATATGGTGGCAGCGATTTCTACATTGGAATTGTTTGGAAATTGAAATCGTGCGTTTCAGACCGAGAAAATCACTTTTGGCATTTCGATGCTATTTTTTCGTTATCCAGTGGTCGCAGAAGATTCGTTTTGTGTGCGCTGTTATTATCTTACTTAGGTTTACGAATCCCATATGGTGGCAGCGATTTCTACATTGGAATTGTTTGGAAATTGAAATCGTGCGTTTCAGACCGAGAAAATCACTTTTTGCATTTCGATGCCATTTTTTCGTTATCCAGTGGTCGCAGAAGATTCGTTTTGTGTGCGCTGTTATTATCTTACTTAGGTTTACGAATCCCATATGGTGGCAGCGATTTCTACATTGGAATTGTTTGAAAATTGAAATCGTGCGTTTCAGACCGAGAAAATCACTTTTTGCATTTCGATGCCATTTTTTCGTTATCCAGCGGTCGCAGAAGATTCGTTTTGTGTGCGCTGTTATTATCTTACTTAGGTTTACGAATCCCATATGGTGGCAGCGATTTCTACATTGGAATTGTTTGGAAATTGAAATCGTGCGTTTCAGACCGAGAAAATCACTTTTTGCATTTCGATGCCATTTTTTCGTTATCCAGCGGTCGCAGAAGATTCGTTTTGTGTGCGCTGTTATTATCTTACATAGGTTTACGAATCCCATATGGTGGCAGCGATTTCTACATTGGAATTGTTTGGAAATTGAAATCGTGCGTTTCAGACCGAGAAAATCACTTTTGCATTTCGATGCCATTTTTTCGTTATCCAGCGGTCGCAGAAGATTCGTTTTGTGTGCGCTGAAATTATCTTACTTAGGTTTACGAATCCCATATGGTGGCAGCGATTTCCACATTGGAATTGTTTGGAAATTGAAATCGTCCGTTTCAGACCGAGAAAATCACTTTTCGCATTTCGATGCCATTTTTTCGTTATCCAGCGGTCGCAGAAGATTCGTTTTGTGTGCGCTGTTATTATCTTACTTAGGTTTACGAATCCCATATGGTGGCAGCGATTTCTACATTGGAATTGTTTGGAAATTGAAATCGTGCGTTTCAGACCGAGAAAATCACTTTTTGCATTTCGATGCCATTTTTTCGTTATCCAGTGGTCGCAGAAGATTCGTTTTGTGTGCGCTGTTATTATCTTACTTAGGTTTACGAATCCCATATGGTGGCAGCGATTTCTACATTGGAATTGTTTGGAAATTGAAATCGTGCGTTTGGCACCGAGAAAATCACTTCGCATTTCGATGCCATTTTTTCGTTATCCAGCGGTCGCAGAAGATTCGTTTTGTGTGCGCTGTTATTATCTTACTTAGGTTTACGAATCCCATATGGTGGCAGCGATTTCTACATTGGAATTGTTTGGAAATTGAAATCGTGCGTTTCAGACCGAGAAAATCACTTTTTGCATTTCGATGCCATTTTTTCGTTATCCAGTGGTCGCAGAAGGTTCGTTTTGTGTGCGCTGTTATTATCTTACTTAGGTTTATGAATCCCATATGATGGCAGCGATTTCTACATTGGAATTGTTTGGAAATTGAAATCGTGCGTTTCAGACCGAGAAAATCACTTTTTGCATTTCGATGCCATTTTTTCGTTATCCAGCGGTCGCAGAAGATTCGTTTTGTGTGCGCTGTTATTATCTTACTTAGGTTTACGAATCCCATATGGTGGCAGCGATTTCTACATTGGAATTGTTTGGAAATTGAAATCGTGCGTTTCAGACCGAGAAAATCACTTTTTGCATTTCGATGCCATTTTTTCGTTATCCAGCGGTCGCAGAAGATTCGTCTTGTGTGCGCTGTTATTATCTTACTTAGGTTTACGAATCCCATATGGTGGCAGCGATTTCTACATTGGAAGTCTTTGGAAATTGAAATCGTGCGTTTCAGACCGAGAAAATCACTTTTTGCATTTCGATGCCATTTTTTCGTTATCCAGCGGTCGCAGAAGGTTCGTTTTGTGTGCGCTGTTATTATCTTACTTAGGTTTACGAATCCCATATGGTGGCAGCGATTTCTACATTGGAATTGTTTGGAAATTGAAATCGTGCGTTTCAGACCGAGAAAATCACTTTTCGCATTTCGATGCCATTTTTTCGTTATCCAGCGGTCGCAGAAGGTTCGTTTTGTGTGCGCTGTTATTATCTTACTTAGGTTTACCAATCCCATATGGTGGCAGCGATATCTACATTGGAATTGTTTGGAAATTGAAATCGTGCGTTTCAGACCGAGAAAATCACTTTTTGCATTTCGATGCCATTTTTTCGTTATCCAGCGGTCGCAGAGGATTCGTTTTGTGTGCGCTGTTATTATCTTACTTAGGTTTACGAATCCCATATGGTGGCAGCGATTTCTACATTGGAATTGTTTGGAAATTGAAATCGTGCATTTCAGACCGAGAAAATCACTTTTTGCATTTCGATGCCATTTTTTCGTTATCCAGCGGTCGCAAAAGATTCGTCTTGTGTGCGCTGTTATTATCTTACTTAGGTTTACGAATCCCATATGGTGGCAGCGATTTCTACATTGGAATTCTTTGGAAATTGAAATCGTGCGTTTCAGACCGAGAAAATCACTTTTTGCATTTCGATGCCATTTTTTCGTTATCCAGCGGTCGCAGAAGGTTCGTTTTGTGTGCGCTGTTATTATCTTACTTAGGTTTACGAATCCCATATGGTGGCAGCGATTTCTACATTGGAATTGTTTGGAAATTGAAATCGTGCGTTTCAGACCGAGAAAATCACTTTTTGCATTTCGATGCGATTTTTTCGTTATCCAGTGGTCGCAGAAGATTCGTTTTGTGTGCACTGTTATTATCTTACTTAGGTTTACGAATCCCATATGGTGGCAGCGATTTCTACATTGGAATTGTTTGGAAATTGAAATCGTGCGTTTCAGACCGAGAAAATCACTTTTTGTATTTCGATGCCATTTTTTCGTTATCCAGTGGTCGCAGAAGATTCGTTTTGTGTGCGCTGTTATTATCTTACTTAGGTTTACGAATCCCATATGGTGGCAGCGATTTCTACATTGGAATTGTTTGGAAATTGAAATCGTGCGTTTCAGACCGAGAAAATCACTTTTTGCATTTCGATGCCATTTTTTCGTTATCCAGCGGTCGCAGAAGATTCGTTTTGTGTGCGCTGTTATTATCTTACTTAGGTTTACGAATCCCATATGGTGGCAGCGATTTCTACATTGGAATTGTTTGGAAATTGAAATCGTGCGTTTCAGACCGAGAAAATCACTTTTGGCATTTCGATGCTATTTTTTCGTTATCCAGTGGTCGCAGAAGATTCGTTTTGTGTGCGCTGTTATTATCTTACTTAGGTTTACGAATCCCATATGGTGGCAGCGATTTCTACATTGGCATTGTTTGGAAATTGAAATCGTGCGTTTCAGACCGAGAAAAACACTTTTTGCATTTCGATGCCATTTTTTCGTTATCCAGTGGTCGCAGAAGATTCGTTTTGTGTGCGCTGTTATTATCTTACTTAGGTTTACGAATCCCATATGGTGGCAGCGATTTCTACATTGGAATTGTTTGAAAATTGAAATCGTGCGTTTCAGACCGAGAAAATCACTTTTTGCATTTCGATGCTATTTTTTCGTTACCCAGTGGTCGCAGAAGATTCGTTTTGTGTGCGCTGTTATTATCTTACTTAGGTTTACGAATCCCATATGGTGGCAGCGATTTCTACATTGGAATTGTTTGGAAATTGAAATCGTGCGTTTCAGACCGAGAAAATCACTTTTTGCATTTCGATGCCATTTTTTCGTTATCCAGCGGTCGCAGAAGATTCGTTTTGTGTGCGCTGTTATTATCTTACTTAGGTTTACGAATCCCATATGGTGGCAGCGATTTCTACATTGGAATTGTTTGGAAATTGAAATCGTGCGTTTCAGACCGAGAAAATCACTTTTGGCATTTCGATGCTATTTTTTCGTTATCCAGTGGTCGCAGAAGATTCGTTTTGTGTGCGCTGTTATTATCTTACTTAGGTTTACGAATCCCATATGGTGGCAGCGATTTCTACATTGGAATTGTTTGGAAATTGAAATCGTGCGTTTCAGACCGAGAAAATCACTTTTTGCATTTCGATGCCATTTTTTCGTTATCCAGTGGTCGCAGAAGATTCGTTTTGTGTGCGCTGTTATTATCTTACTTAGGTTTACGAATCCCATATGGTGGCAGCGATTTCTACATTGGAATTGTTTGAAAATTGAAATCGTGCGTTTCAGACCGAGAAAATCACTTTTTGCATTTCGATGCCATTTTTTCGTTATCCAGCGGTCGCAGAAGATTCGTTTTGTGTGCGCTGTTATTATCTTACTTAGGTTTACGAATCCCATATGGTGGCAGCGATTTCTACATTGGAATTGTTTGGAAATTGAAATCGTGCGTTTCAGACCGAGAAAATCACTTTTTGCATTTCGATGCCATTTTTTCGTTATCCAGCGGTCGCAGAAGATTCGTTTTGTGTGCGCTGTTATTATCTTACATAGGTTTACGAATCCCATATGGTGGCAGCGATTTCTACATTGGAATTGTTTGGAAATTGAAATCGTGCGTTTCAGACCGAGAAAATCACTTTTGCATTTCGATGCCATTTTTTCGTTATCCAGCGGTCGCAGAAGATTCGTTTTGTGTGCGCTGAAATTATCTTACTTAGGTTTACGAATCCCATATGGTGGCAGCGATTTCCACATTGGAATTGTTTGGAAATTGAAATCGTCCGTTTCAGACCGAGAAAATCACTTTTCGCATTTCGATGCCATTTTTTCGTTATCCAGCGGTCGCAGAAGATTCGTTTTGTGTGCGCTGTTATTATCTTACTTAGGTTTACGAATCCCATATGGTGGCAGCGATTTCTACATTGGAATTGTTTGGAAATTGAAATCGTGCGTTTCAGACCGAGAAAATCACTTTTTGCATTTCGATGCCATTTTTTCGTTATCCAGCGGTCGCAGAAGGTTCGTTTTGTGTGCGCTGTTATTATCTTACTTAGGTTTACGAATCCCATATGGTGGCAGCGATTTCTACATTGGAATTGTTTGGAAATTGAAATCGTGCGTTTCAGACCGAGAAAATCACTTTTTGCATTTCGATGCCATTTTTTCGTTATCCAGCGGTCGCAGAGGATTCGTTTTATGTGCGCTGTTATTATCTTACTTAGGTTTACGAATCCCATATGGTGGCAGCGATTTCTACATTGGAATTGTTTGGAAATTGAAATCGTGCGTTTCAGACCGAGAAAATCACTTTTTGCATTTCGATGCCATTTTTTCGTTATCCAGCGGTCGCAGAAGATTCGTTTTGTGTGCGCTGTTATTATCTTACTTAGGTTTACGAATCCCATATGGTGGCAGCGATTTCTACATTGGAATTGTTTGGAAATTGAAATCGTGCGTTTCAGACCGAGAAAATCACTTTTTGCATTTCGATGCCATTTTTTCGTTATCCAGCGGTCGCAGAAGATTCGTTTTGTGTGCGCTGTTATTATATTACATAGGTTTACGAATCCCATATGGTGGCAGCGATTTCTACATTGGAATTGTTTGGAAATTGAAATCGTGCGTTTCAGACCGAGAAAATCACTTTTGCATTTCGATGCCATTTTTTCGTTATCCAGCGGTCGCAGAAGGTTCGTTTTGTGTGC
Source organism: Cetonia aurata (assembly GCA_949128085.1). NCBI lineage: Eukaryota > Metazoa > Arthropoda > Insecta > Coleoptera > Scarabaeidae > Cetonia > Cetonia aurata. Next base: position 221,162 of record OX421887.1, read on the forward strand.
GCTGTTATTATCTTACTTAGGTTTACGAATCCCATATGGTGGCAGCGATTTCTACATTGGAATTGTTTGGAAATTGAAATCGTGCGTTTCAGACCGAGAAAATCACTTTTTGCATTTCGATGCCATTTTTTCGTTATCCAGCGGTCGCAGAGGATTCGTTTTATGTGCGCTGTTATTATCTTACTTAGGTTTACGAATCCCATATGGTGGCAGCGATTTCTACATTGGAATTGTTTGGAAATTGAAATCGTGCGTTTCAGACCGAGAAAATCACTTTTTGCATTTCGATGCCATTTTTTCGTTATCCAGCGGTCGCAGAAGATTCGTTTTGTGTGCGCTGTTATTATATTACATAGGTTTACGAATCCCATATGGTGGCAGCGATTTCTACATTGGAATTGTTTGGAAATTGAAATCGTGCGTTTCAGACCGAGAAAATCACTTTTTGCATTTCGATGCCATTTTTTCGTTATCCAGCGGTCGCAGAAGATTCGTTTTGTGTGCGCTGTTATTATCTTACTTAGGTTTACGAATCCCATATGGTGGCAGCGATTTCTACATTGGAATTGTTTGGAAATTGAAATCGTGCGTTTCAGACCGAGAAAATCACTTTTTGCATTTCGATGCCATTTTTTCGTTATCCAGCGGTCGCAGAAGATTCGTTTTGTGTGCGCTGTTATTATCGTACTTAGGTTTACGAATCCCATATGGTGGCAGCGATTTCTACATTGGAATTGTTTGGAAATTGAAATCGTGCGTTTCAGACCGAGAAAATCACTTTTTGCATTTCGATGCCATTTTTTCGTTATCCAGCGGTCGCAGAGGATTCGTTTTATGTGCGCTGTTATTATCTTACTTAGGTTTACGAATCCCATATGGTGGCAGCGATTTCTACATTGGAATTGTTTGGAAATTGAAATCGTGCGTTTCAGACCGAGAAAATCACTTTTTGCATTTCGATGCCATTTTTTCGTTATCCAGCGGTCGCAGAAGATTCGTTTTGTGTGCGCTGTTATTATATTACATAGGTTTACGAATCCCATATGGTGGCAGCGATTTCTACATTGGAATTGTTTGGAAATTGAAATCGTGCGTTTCAGACCGAGAAAATCACTTTTTGCATTTCGATGCCATTTTTTCGTTATCCAGCGGTCGCAGAAGATTCGTTTTGTGTGCGCTGTTATTATCTTACTTAGGTTTACGAATCCCATATGGTGGCAGCGATTTCTACATTGGAATTGTTTGGAAATTGAAATCGTGCGTTTCAGACCGAGAAAATCACTTTTTGCATTTCGATGCCATTTTTTCGTTATCCAGCGGTCGCAGAAGATTCGTTTTGTGTGCGCTGTTATTATCTTACTTAGGTTTACGAATCCCATATGGTGGCAGCGATTTCTACATTGGAATTGTTTGGAAATTGAAATCGTGCGTTTCAGACCGAGAAAATCACTTTTGCATTTCGATGCCATTTTTTCGTTATCCAGCGGTCGCAGAAGGTTCGTTTTGTGTGCGCTGTTATTATCTTACTTAGGTTTACGAATCCCATATGGTGGCAGCGATTTCTACATTGGAATTGTTTGGAAATTGAAATCGTGCGTTTCAGACCGAGAAAATCACTTTTTGCATTTCGATGCCATTTTTTCGTTATCCAGCGGTCGCAGAGGATTCGTTTTATGTGCGCTGTTATTATCTTACTTAGGTTTACGAATCCCATATGGTGGCAGCGATTTCTACATTGGAATTGTTTGGAAATTGAAATCGTGCGTTTCAGACCGAGAAAATCACTTTTTGCATTTCGATGCCATTTTTTCGTTATCCAGCGGTCGCAGAGGATTCGTTTTATGTGCGCTGTTATTATCTTACTTAGGTTTACGAATCCCATATGGTGGCAGCGATTTCTACATTGGAATTGTTTGGAAATTGAAATCGTGCGTTTCAGACCGAGAAAATCACTTTTTGCATTTCGATGCCATTTTTTCGTTATCCAGCGGTCGCAGAAGATTCGTTTTGTGTGCGCTGTTATTATCTTACTTAGGTTTACGAATCCCATATGGTGGCAGCGATTTCTACATTGGAATTGTTTGGAAATTGAAATCGTGCGTTTCAGACCGAGAAAATCACTTTTTGCATTTCGATGCCATTTTTTCGTTATCCAGCGGTCGCAGAAGATTCGTTTTGTGTGCGCTGTTATTATATTACATAGGTTTACGAATCCCATATGGTGGCAGCGATTTCTACATTGGAATTGTTTGGAAATTGAAATCGTGCGTTTCAGACCGAGAAAATCACTTTTTGCATTTCGATGCCATTTTTTCGTTATCCAGCGGTCGCAGAAGATTCGTTTTGTGTGCGCTGTTATTATCTTACTTAGGTTTACGAATCCCATATGGTGGCAGCGATTTCTACATTGGAATTGTTTGGAAATTGAAATCGTGCGTTTCAGACCGAGAAAATCACTTTTGGCATTTCGATGCTATTTTTTCGTTATCCAGTGGTCGCAGAAGATTCGTTTTGTGTGCGCTGTTATTATCTTACTTAGGTTTACGAATCCCATATGGTGGCAGCGATTTCTACATTGGAATTGTTTGAAAATTGAAATCGTGCGTTTCAGACCGAGAAAATCACTTTTTGCATTTCGATGCCATTTTTTCGTTATCCAGCGGTCGCAGAAGATTCGTTTTGTGTGCGCTGTTATTATCTTACTTAGGTTTACGAATCCCATATGGTGGCAGCGATTTCTACATTGGAATTGTTTGGAAATTGAAATCGTGCGTTTCAGACCGAGAAAATCACTTTTTGCATTTCGATGCCATTTTTTCGTTATCCAGCGGTCGCAGAAGATTCGTTTTGTGTGCGCTGTTATTATCTTACATAGGTTTACGAATCCCATATGGTGGCAGCGATTTCTACATTGGAATTGTTTGGAAATTGAAATCGTGCGTTTCAGACCGAGAAAATCACTTTTGCATTTCGATGCCATTTTTTCGTTATCCAGCGGTCGCAGAAGATTCGTTTTGTGTGCGCTGAAATTATCTTACTTAGGTTTACGAATCCCATATGGTGGCAGCGATTTCCACATTGGAATTGTTTGGAAATTGAAATCGTCCGTTTCAGACCGAGAAAATCACTTTTCGCATTTCGATGCCATTTTTTCGTTATCCAGCGGTCGCAGAAGATTCGTTTTGTGTGCGCTGTTATTATCTTACTTAGGTTTACGAATCCCATATGGTGGCAGCGATTTCTACATTGGAATTGTTTGGAAATTGAAATCGTGCGTTTCAGACCGAGAAAATCACTTTTTGCATTTCGATGCCATTTTTTCGTTATCCAGCGGTCGCAGAAGGTTCGTTTTGTGTGCGCTGTTATTATCTTACTTAGGTTTACGAATCCCATATGGTGGCAGCGATTTCTACATTGGAATTGTTTGGAAATTGAAATCGTGCGTTTCAGACCGAGAAAATCACTTTTTGCATTTCGATGCCATTTTTTCGTTATCCAGCGGTCGCAGAGGATTCGTTTTATGTGCGCTGTTATTATCTTACTTAGGTTTACGAATCCCATATGGTGGCAGCGATTTCTACATTGGAATTGTTTGGAAATTGAAATCGTGCGTTTCAGACCGAGAAAATCACTTTTTGCATTTCGATGCCATTTTTTCGTTATCCAGCGGTCGCAGAAGATTCGTTTTGTGTGCGCTGTTATTATCTTACTTAGGTTTACGAATCCCATATGGTGGCAGCGATTTCTACATTGGAATTGTTTGGAAATTGAAATCGTGCGTTTCAGACCGAGAAAATCACTTTTTGCATTTCGATGCCATTTTTTCGTTATCCAGCGGTCGCAGAAGATTCGTTTTGTGTGCGCTGTTATTATATTACATAGGTTTACGAATCCCATATGGTGGCAGCGATTTCTACATTGGAATTGTTTGGAAATTGAAATCGTGCGTTTCAGACCGAGAAAATCACTTTTGCATTTCGATGCCATTTTTTCGTTATCCAGCGGTCGCAGAAGGTTCGTTTTGTGTGCGCTGTTATTATCTTACTTAGGTTTACGAATCCCATATGGTGGCAGCGATTTCTACATTGGAATTGTTTGGAAATTGAAATCGTGCGTTTCAGACCGAGAAAATCACTTTTTGCATTTCGATGCCATTTTTTCGTTATCCAGCGGTCGCAGAGGATTCGTTTTATGTGCGCTGTTATTATCTTACTTAGGTTTACGAATCCCATATGGTGGCAGCGATTTCTACATTGGAATTGTTTGGAAATTGAAATCGTGCGTTTCAGACCGAGAAAATCACTTTTTGCATTTCGATGCCATTTTTTCGTTATCCAGCGGTCGCAGAAGATTCGTTTTGTGTGCGCTGTTATTATATTACATAGGTTTACGAATCCCATATGGTGGCAGCGATTTCTACATTGGAATTGTTTGGAAATTGAAATCGTGCGTTTCAGACCGAGAAAATCACTTTTTGCATTTCGATGCCATTTTTTCGTTATCCAGCGGTCGCAGAAGATTCGTTTTGTGTGCGCTGTTATTATCTTACTTAGGTTTACGAATCCCATATGGTGGCAGCGATTTCTACATTGGAATTGTTTGGAAATTGAAATCGTGCGTTTCAGACCGAGAAAATCACTTTTTGCATTTCGATGCCATTTTTTCGTTATCCAGCGGTCGCAGAAGATTCGTTTTGTGTGCGCTGTTATTATCTTACTTAGGTTTACGAATCCCATATGGTGGCAGCGATTTCTACATTGGAATTGTTTGGAAATTGAAATCGTGCGTTTCAGACCGAGAAAATCACTTTTTGCATTTCGATGCCATTTTTTCGTTATCCAGCGGTCGCAGAGGATTCGTTTTATGTGCGCTGTTATTATCTTACTTAGGTTTACGAATCCCATATGGTGGCAGCGATTTCTACATTGGAATTGTTTGGAAATTGAAATCGTGCGTTTCAGACCGAGAAAATCACTTTTTGCATTTCGATGCCATTTTTTCGTTATCCAGCGGTCGCAGAAGATTCGTTTTGTGTGCGCTGTTATTATATTACATAGGTTTACGAATCCCATATGGTGGCAGCGATTTCTACATTGGAATTGTTTGGAAATTGAAATCGTGCGTTTCAGACCGAGAAAATCACTTTTTGCATTTCGATGCCATTTTTTCGTTATCCAGCGGTCGCAGAAGATTCGTTTTGTGTGCGCTGTTATTATCTTACTTAGGTTTACGAATCCCATATGGTGGCAGCGATTTCTACATTGGAATTGTTTGGAAATTGAAATCGTGCGTTTCAGACCGAGAAAATCACTTTTTGCATTTCGATGCCATTTTTTCGTTATCCAGCGGTCGCAGAAGATTCGTTTTGTGTGCGCTGTTATTATATTACATAGGTTTACGAATCCCATATGGTGGCAGCGATTTCTACATTGGAATTGTTTGGAAATTGAAATCGTGCGTTTCAGACCGAGAAAATCACTTTTTGCATTTCGATGCCATTTTTTCGTTATCCAGCGGTCGCAGAAGATTCGTTTTGTGTGCGCTGTTATTATCTTACTTAGGTTTACGAATCCCATATGGTGGCAGCGATTTCTACATTGGAATTGTTTGGAAATTGAAATCGTGCGTTTCAGACCGAGAAAATCACTTTTGCATTTCGATGCCATTTTTTCGTTATCCAGCGGTCGCAGAAGGTTCGTTTTGTGTGCGCTGTTATTATCTTACTTAGGTTTACGAATCCCATATGGTGGCAGCGATTTCTACATTGGAATTGTTTGGAAATTGAAATCGTGCGTTTCAGACCGAGAAAATCACTTTTTGCATTTCGATGCCATTTTTTCGTTATCCAGCGGTCGCAGAGGATTCGTTTTATGTGCGCTGTTATTATCTTACTTAGGTTTACGAATCCCATATGGTGGCAGCGATTTCTACATTGGAATTGTTTGGAAATTGAAATCGTGCGTTTCAGACCGAGAAAATCACTTTTTGCATTTCGATGCCATTTTTTCGTTATCCAGCGGTCGCAGAGGATTCGTTTTATGTGCGCTGTTATTATCTTACTTAGGTTTACGAATCCCATATGGTGGCAGCGATTTCTACATTGGAATTGTTTGGAAATTGAAATCGTGCGTTTCAGACCGAGAAAATCACTTTTTGCATTTCGATGCCATTTTTTCGTTATCCAGCGGTCGCAGAAGATTCGTTTTGTGTGCGCTGTTATTATCTTACTTAGGTTTACGAATCCCATATGGTGGCAGCGATTTCTACATTGGAATTGTTTGGAAATTGAAATCGTGCGTTTCAGACCGAGAAAATCACTTTTTGCATTTCGATGCCATTTTTTCGTTATCCAGCGGTCGCAGAAGATTCGTTTTGTGTGCGCTGTTATTATATTACATAGGTTTACGAATCCCATATGGTGGCAGCGATTTCTACATTGGAATTGTTTGGAAATTGAAATCGTGCGTTTCAGACCGAGAAAATCACTTTTGCATTTCGATGCCATTTTTTCGTTATCCAGCGGTCGCAGAAGGTTCGTTTTGTGTGCGCTGTTATTATCTTACTTAGGTTTACGAATCCCATATGGTGGCAGCGATTTCTACATTGGAATTGTTTGGAAATTGAAATCGTGCGTTTCAGACCGAGAAAATCACTTTTTGCATTTCGATGCCATTTTTTCGTTATCCAGCGGTCGCAGAGGATTCGTTTTATGTGCGCTGTTATTATCTTACTTAGGTTTACGAATCCCATATGGTGGCAGCGATTTCTACATTGGAATTGTTTGGAAATTGAAATCGTGCGTTTCAGACCGAGAAAATCACTTTTTGCATTTCGATGCCATTTTTTCGTTATCCAGCGGTCGCAGAAGATTCGTTTTGTGTGCGCTGTTATTATATTACATAGGTTTACGAATCCCATATGGTGGCAGCGATTTCTACATTGGAATTGTTTGGAAATTGAAATCGTGCGTTTCAGACCGAGAAAATCACTTTTTGCATTTCGATGCCATTTTTTCGTTATCCAGCGGTCGCAGAAGATTCGTTTTGTGTGCGCTGTTATTATCTTACTTAGGTTTACGAATCCCATATGGTGGCAGCGATTTCTACATTGGAATTGTTTGGAAATTGAAATCGTGCGTTTCAGACCGAGAAAATCACTTTTTGCATTTCGATGCCATTTTTTCGTTATCCAGCGGTCGCAGAAGATTCGTTTTGTGTGCGCTGTTATTATATTACATAGGTTTACGAATCCCATATGGTGGCAGCGATTTCTACATTGGAATTGTTTGGAAATTGAAATCGTGCGTTTCAGACCGAGAAAATCACTTTTGCATTTCGATGCCATTTTTTCGTTATCCAGCGGTCGCAGAAGATTCGTTTTGTGTGCGCTGTTATTATCTTACTTAGGTTTACGAATCCCATATGGTGGCAGCGATTTCTACATTGGAATTGTTTGGAAATTGAAATCGTGCGTTTCAGACCGAGAAAATCACTTTTTGCATTTCGATGCTATTTTTTCGTTATCCAGTGGTCGCAGAAGATTCGTTTTGTGTGCGCTGTTATTATCTTACTTAGGTTTACGAATCCCATATGGTGGCAGCGATTTCTACATTGGAATTGTTTGGAAATTGAAATCGTGCGTTTCAGACCGAGAAAATCACTTTTTGCATTTCGATGCTATTTTTTCGTTATCCAGTGGTCGCAGAAGATTCGTCTTGTGTGCGCTGTTATTATCTTACTTAGGTTTACCAATCCCATATGGTGGCAGCGATATCTACATTGGAATTGTTTGGAAATTGAAATCGTGCGTTTCAGACCGAGAAAATCACTTTTTGCATTTCGATGCCATTTTTTCGTTATCCAGCGGTCGCAGAAGATTCGTTTTGTGTGCGCTGTTATTATCTTACTTAGGTTTACGAATCCCATATGGTGGCAGCGATTTCTACATTGGAATTGTTTGGAAATTGAAATCGTGCGTTTCAGACCGAGAAAATCACTTTTCGCATTTCGATGCCATTTTTTCGTTATCCAGCGGTCGCAGAAGGTTCGTTTTGTGTGCGCTGTTATTATCTTACTTAGGTTTACGAATCCCATATGGTGGCAGCGATTTCTACATTGGAATTGTTTGGAAGTTGAAATCGTGCGTTTCAGACCGAGAAAATCACTTTTTGCATTTCGATGCCATTTTTTCGTTATCCAGCGGTCGCAGAAGGTTCGTTTTGTGTGCGCTATTATTATCTTACTTAGGTTTACCAATCCCATATGGTGGCAGCGATTTCTACATTGGAATTGTTTGGAAATTGAAATCGTGCGTTTCAGACCGAGAAAATCACTTTTTGCATTTCGATGCCATTTTTTCGTTATCCAGCGGTCGCAGAAGATTCGTCTTGTGTGCGCTGTTATTATCTTACTTAGGTTTACGAATCCCATATGGTGGCAGCGATTTCTACATTGGAATTCTTTGGAAATTGAAATCGTGCGTTTCAGACCGAGAAAATCACTTTTTGCATTTCGATGGCATTTTTTCGTTATCCAGCGGTCGCAGAAGGTTCGTTTTGTGTGCGCTGTTATTATCTTACTTAGGTTTACGAATCCCATATGGTGGCAGCGATTTCTACATTGGAATTGTTTGGAAATTGAAATCGTGCGTTTCAGACCGAGAAAATCACTTTTGGCATTTCGATGCCATTTTTTCGTTATCCAGTGGTCGCAGAAGGTTCGTTTTGTGTGCGCTGTTATTATCTTACTTAGGTTTACGAATCCCATATGGTGGCAGCGATTTCTACATTGGAATTGTTTGGAAATTGAAATCGTGCGTTTCAGACCGAGAAAATCACTTTTTGCATTTCGGTGCTATTTTTTCGTTATCCAGTGGTCGCAGAAGATTCGTTTTGTGTGCGCTGTTATTATCTTACTTAGGTTTACGAATCCCATATGGTGGCAGCGATTTCTACATTGGAATTGTTTGGAAATTGAAATCGTGCGTTTCAGACCGAGAAAATCACTTTTTGCATTTCGATGCTATTTTTTCGTTATCCAGTGGTCGCAGAAGATTCGTTTTGTGTGCGCTGTTATTATCTTACTTAGGTTTACGAATCCCATATGGTGGCAGCGATTTCTACATTGGAATTGTTTGGAAATTGAAATCGTGCGTTTCAGACCGAGAAAATCACTTTTTGCATTTCGATGCTATTTTTTCGTTATCCAGTGGTCGCAGAAGATTCGTTTTGTGTGCGCTGTTATTATCTTACTTAGGTTTACGAATCCCATATGGTGGCAGCGATTTCTACATTGGAATTGTTTGGAAATTGAAATCGTGCGTTTCAGACCGAGAAAATCACTTTTTGCATTTCGATGCCATTTTTTCGTTATCCAGTGGTCGCAGAAGATTCGTTTTGTGTGCGCTGTTATTATCTTACTTAGGTTTACGAATCCCATATGGTGGCAGCGATTTCTACATTGGAATTGTTTGGAAATTGAAATCGTGCTTTTCAGACCGAGAAAATCACCTTTTGCATTTCGATGCTATTTTTTCGTTATCCAGTGGTCGCAGAAGATTCGTTTTGTGTGCGCTGTTATTATCATACTTAGGTTTACGAATCCCATATGGTGGCAGCGATTTCTACATTGGAATTGTTTGGAAATTGAAATCGTGCGTTTCAGACCGAGAAAATCACTTTTGGCATTTCGATGCTATTTTTTCGTTATCCAGTGGTCGCAGAAGATTCGTTTTGTGTGCGCTGTTATTATCTTACTTAGGTTTACGAATCCCATATGGTGGCAGCGATTTCTACATTGGAATTGTTTGGAAATTGAAATCGTGCGTTTCAGACCGAGAAAATCACTTTTGGCATTTCGATGCCATTTTTTCGTTATCCAGTGGTCGCAGAAGGTTCGTTTTGTGTGCGCTGTTATTATCTTACTTAGGATTATGAATCCCATATGATGGCAGCGATTTCTACATTGGAATTGTTTGGAAATTGAAATCGTGCGTTTCAGACCGAGAAAATCACTTTTTGCATTTCGATGCCATTTTTTCGTTATCTAGCGGTCGCAGAAGGTTCGTTTTGTGTGCGCTCTTATTATCTTACTTAGGTTTACGAATCCCATATGGTGGCAGCGATTTCTACATTGGAATTGTTTGGAAATTGAAATCGTGCGTTTCAGACCGAGAAAATCACTTTTCGCATTTCGATGCCATTTTTTCGTTATCCAGCGGTCGCAGAAGATTCGTTTTGTGTGCGCTGTTATTATCTTACTTAGGTTTACGAATCCCATATGGTGGCAGCGATTTCTACATTGGAATTGTTTGGAAATTGAAATCGTGCGTTTCAGACCGAGAAAATCACTTTTTGCATTTCGATGCCATTTTTTCGTTATCTAGCGGTCGCAGAAGATTCGTTTTGTGTGCGCTGTTATTATCTTACTTAGGTTTACGAATCCCATATGGTGGCAGCGATTTCTACATTGGAATTGTTTGGAAATTGAAATCGTGCGTTTCAGACCGAGAAAATCACTTTTTGCATTTCGGTGCTATTTTTTCGTTATCCAGTGGTCGCAGAAGATTCGTTTTGTGTGCGCTGTTATTATCTTACTTAGGTTTACGAATCCCATATGGTGGCAGCGATTTCTACATTGGAATTGTTTGGAAATTGAAATCGTGCGTTTCAGACCGAGAAAATCACTTTTTGCATTTCGATGCTATTTTTTCGTTATCCAGTGGTCGCAGAAGATTCGTTTTGTGTGCGCTGTTATTACCTTACTTAGGTTTACGAATCCCATATGGTGGCAGCGATTTCTACATTGGAATTGTTTGGAAATTGAAATCGTGCGTTTCAGACCGAGGAAATCACTTTTTGCATTTCGATGCTATTTTTTCGTTATCCAGTGGTCGCAGAAGATTCGTTTTGTGTGCGCTGTTATTATCATACTTAGGTTTACGAATCCCATATGGTGGCAGCGATTTCTACATTGGAATTGTTTGGAAATTGAAATCGTGCGTTTCAGACCGAGAAAATCACTTTTTGCATTTCGATGCCATTTTTTCGTTATCCAGTGGTCGCAGAAGATTCGTTTTGTGTGCGCTGTTATTATCTTACTTAGGTTTACGAATCCCATATGGTGGCAGCGATTTCTACATTGGAATTGTTTGGAAATTGAAATCGTGCTTTTCAGACCGAGAAAATCACCTTTTGCATTTCGATGCTATTTTTTCGTTATCCAGTGGTCGCAGAAGATTCGTTTTGTGTGCGCTGTTATTATCATACTTAGGTTTACGAATCCCATATGGTGGCAGCGTTTTCTACATTGGAATTGTTTGGAAATTGAAATCGTGCGTTTCAGACCGAGAAAATCACTTTTGGCATTTCGATGCTATTTTTTCGTTATCCAGTGGTCGCAGAAGATTCGTTTTGTGTGCGCTGTTATTATCTTACTTAGGTTTACGAATCCCATATGGTGGCAGCGATTTCTACATTGGAATTGTTTGGAAATTGAAATCGTGCCTTTCAGACCGAGAAAATCACCTTTTGCATTTCGATGCTATTTTTTCGTTATCCAGTGGTCGCAGAAGATTCGTTTTGTGTGCGCTGTTATTATCATACTTAGGTTTACGAATCCCATATGGTGGCAGCGATTTCTACATTGGAATTGTTTGGAAATTGAAATCGTGCGTTTCAGACCGAGAAAATCACTTTTTGCATTTCGATGCCATTTTTTCGTTATCCAGCGGTCGCAGAAGATTCGTTTTGTGTGCGCTGTTATTATCTTACTTAGGTTTACGAATCCCATATGGTGGCAGCGATTTCTACATTGGAATTGTTTGGAAATTGAAATCGTGCGTTTCAGACCGAGAAAATCACTTTTTGCATTTCGATGCCATTTTTTCGTTATCCAGCGGTCGCAGAAGATTCGTTTTGTGTGCGCTGTTATTATCTTACTTAGGTTTACGAATCCCATATGGTGGCAGCGATTTCTACATTGGAATTGTTTGGAAATTGAAATCGTGCGTTTCAGACCGAGAAAATCACTTTTGGCATTTCGATGCTATTTTTTCGTTATCCAGTGGTCGCAGAAGATTCGCTTTGTGTGCGCTGTTATTATGTTACTTAGGTTTACGAATCCCATATGGTGGCAGCGATTTCTACATTGGAATTGTTTGGAAATTGAAATCGTGCGTTTCAGACCGAGAAAATCACTTTTTGCATTTCGATGCCATTTTTTCGTTATCCAGTGGTCGCAGAAGATTCGTTTTGTGTGCGCTGTTATTATCTTACTTAGGTTTACGAATCCCATATGGTGGCAGCGATTTCTACATTGGAATTGTTTGGAAATTGAAATCGTGCGTTTCAGACCGAGAAAATCACTTTTTGCATTTCGATGCCATTTTTTCGTTATCCAGCGGTCGCAGAAGATTCGTTTTGTGTGCGCTGTTATTATCTTACTTAGGTTTACGAATCCCATATGGTGGCAGCGATTTCTACATTGGAATTGTTTGGAAATTGAAATCGTGCGTTTCAGACCGAGAAAATCACTTTTTGCATTTCGATGCCATTTTTTCGTTATCCAGTGGTCGCAGAAGATTCGTTTTGTGTGCGCTGTTATTATCTTACTTAGGTTTACGAATCCCATATGGTGGCAGCGATTTCTACATTGGAATTGTTTGGAAATTGAAATCGTGCGTTTCAGACCGAGAAAATCACTTTTTGCATTTCGATGCCATTTTTTCGTTATCCAGCGGTCGCAGAAGATTCGTTTTGTGTGCGCTGTTATTATCTTACTTAGGTTTACGAATCCCATATGGTGGCAGCGATTTCTACATTGGAATTGTTTGGAAATTGAAATCGTGCGTTTCAGACCGAGAAAATCACTTTTTGCATTTCGATGCCATTTTTTCGTTATCCAGTGGTCGCAGAAGATTCGTTTTGTGTGCGCTGTTATTATCTTACTTAGGTTTACGAATCCCATATGGTGGCAGCGATTTCTACATTGGAATTGTTTGGAAATTGAAATCGTGCGTTTCAGACCGAGAAAATCACTTTTTGCATTTCGATGCCATTTTTTCGTTATCCAGCGGTCGCAGAAGATTCGTTTTGTGTGCGCTGTTATTACCTTACTTAGGTTTACGAATCCCATATGGTGGCAGCGATTTCTACATTGGAATTGTTTGGAAATTGAAATCGTGCTTTTCAGACCGAGAAAATCACTTTTGGCATTTCGATGCTATTTTTTCGTTATCCAGTGGTCGCAGAAGATTCGTTTTGTGTGCGCTGTTATTATCTTACTTAGGTTTACGAATCCCATATGGTGGCAGCGATTTCTACATTGGAATTGTTTGGAAATTGAAATCGTGCGTTTCAGACCGAGAAAATCACTTTTTGCATTTCGATGCCATTTTTTCGTTATCCAGTGGTCGCAGAAGATTCGTTTTGTGTGCGCTGTTATTATCTTACTTAGGTTTACGAATCCCATATGGTGGCAGCGATTTCTACATTGGAATTGTTTGGAAATTGAAATCGTGCGTTTCAGACCGAGAAAATCACTTTTTGCATTTCGATGCCATTTTTTCGTTATCCAGCGGTCGCAGAAGATTCGTTTTGTGTGCGCTGTTATTATCTTACTTAGGTTTACGAATCCCATATGGTGGCAGCGATTTCTACATTGGAATTGTTTGGAAATTGAAATCGTGCGTTTCAGACCGAGAAAATCACTTTTTGCATTTCGATGCCATTTTTTCGTTATCCAGCGGTCGCAGAAGATTCGTTTTGTGTGCGCTGTTATTATCTTACTTAGGTTTACGAATCCCATATGGTGGCAGCGATTTCTACATTGGAATTGTTTGGAAATTGAAATCGTGCGTTTCAGACCGAGAAAATCACTTTTTGCATTTCGATGCCATTTTTTCGTTATCCAGCGGTCGCAGAAGATTCGTTTTGTGTGCGCTGTTATTATCTTACTTAGGTTTACGAATCCCATATGGTGGCAGCGATTTCTACATTGGAATTGTTTGGAAATTGAAATCGTGCGTTTCAGACCGAGAAAATCACTTTTTGCATTTCGATGCCATTTTTTCGTTATCCAGTGGTCGCAGAAGATTCGTTTTGTGTGCGCTGTTATTATCTTACTTAGGTTTACGAATCCCATATGGTGGCAGCGATTTCTACATTGGAATTGTTTGGAAATTGAAATCGTGCGTTTCAGACCGAGAAAATCACTTTTTGCATTTCGATGCCATTTTTTCGTTATCCAGTGGTCGCAGAAGATTCGTTTTGTGTGCGCTGTTATTATCTTACTTAGGTTTACGAATCCCATATGGTGGCAGCGATTTCTACATTGGAATTGTTTGGAAATTGAAATCGTGCTTTTCAGACCGAGAAAATCACCTTTTGCATTTCGATGCTATTTTTTCGTTATCCAGTGGTCGCAGAAGATTCGTTTTGTGTGCGCTGTTATTATCATACTTAGGTTTACGAATCCCATATGGTGGCAGCGTTTTCTACATTGGAATTGTTTGGAAATTGAAATCGTGCGTTTCAGACCGAGAAAATCACTTTTGGCATTTCGATGCTATTTTTTCGTTATCCAGTGGTCGCAGAAGATTCGTTTTGTGTGCGCTGTTATTATCTTACTTAGGTTTACGAATCCCATATGGTGGCAGCGATTTCTACATTGGAATTGTTTGGAAATTGAAATCGTGCCTTTCAGACCGAGAAAATCACCTTTTGCATTTCGATGCTATTTTTTCGTTATCCAGTGGTCGCAGAAGATTCGTTTTGTGTGCGCTGTTATTATCATACTTAGGTTTACGAATCCCATATGGTGGCAGCGATTTCTACATTGGAATTGTTTGGAAATTGAAATCGTGCGTTTCAGACCGAGAAAATCACTTTTTGCATTTCGATGCCATTTTTTCGTTATCCAGCGGTCGCAGAAGATTCGTTTTGTGTGCGCTGTTATTATCTTACTTAGGTTTACGAATCCCATATGGTGGCAGCGATTTCTACATTGGAATTGTTTGGAAATTGAAATCGTGCGTTTCAGACCGAGAAAATCACTTTTTGCATTTCGATGCCATTTTTTCGTTATCCAGCGGTCGCAGAAGATTCGTTTTGTGTGCGCTGTTATTATCTTACTTAGGTTTACGAATCCCATATGGTGGCAGCGATTTCTACATTGGAATTGTTTGGAAATTGAAATCGTGCGTTTCAGACCGAGAAAATCACTTTTGGCATTTCGATGCTATTTTTTCGTTATCCAGTGGTCGCAGAAGATTCGCTTTGTGTGCGCTGTTATTATGTTACTTAGGTTTACGAATCCCATATGGTGGCAGCGATTTCTACATTGGAATTGTTTGGAAATTGAAATCGTGCGTTTCAGACCGAGAAAATCACTTTTTGCATTTCGATGCCATTTTTTCGTTATCCAGTGGTCGCAGAAGATTCGTTTTGTGTGCGCTGTTATTATCTTACTTAGGTTTACGAATCCCATATGGTGGCAGCGATTTCTACATTGGAATTGTTTGGAAATTGAAATCGTGCGTTTCAGACCGAGAAAATCACTTTTTGCATTTCGATGCCATTTTTTCGTTATCCAGCGGTCGCAGAAGATTCGTTTTGTGTGCGCTGTTATTATCTTACTTAGGTTTACGAATCCCATATGGTGGCAGCGATTTCTACATTGGAATTGTTTGGAAATTGAAATCGTGCGTTTCAGACCGAGAAAATCACTTTTTGCATTTCGATGCCATTTTTTCGTTATCCAGTGGTCGCAGAAGATTCGTTTTGTGTGCGCTGTTATTATCTTACTTAGGTTTACGAATCCCATATGGTGGCAGCGATTTCTACATTGGAATTGTTTGGAAATTGAAATCGTGCGTTTCAGACCGAGAAAATCACTTTTTGCATTTCGATGCCATTTTTTCGTTATCCAGCGGTCGCAGAAGATTCGTTTTGTGTGCGCTGTTATTATCTTACTTAGGTTTACGAATCCCATATGGTGGCAGCGATTTCTACATTGGAATTGTTTGGAAATTGAAATCGTGCGTTTCAGACCGAGAAAATCACTTTTTGCATTTCGATGCCATTTTTTCGTTATCCAGTGGTCGCAGAAGATTCGTTTTGTGTGCGCTGTTATTATCTTACTTAGGTTTACGAATCCCATATGGTGGCAGCGATTTCTACATTGGAATTGTTTGGAAATTGAAATCGTGCGTTTCAGACCGAGAAAATCACTTTTTGCATTTCGATGCCATTTTTTCGTTATCCAGCGGTCGCAGAAGATTCGTTTTGTGTGCGCTGTTATTACCTTACTTAGGTTTACGAATCCCATATGGTGGCAGCGATTTCTACATTGGAATTGTTTGGAAATTGAAATCGTGCTTTTCAGACCGAGAAAATCACTTTTGGCATTTCGATGCTATTTTTTCGTTATCCAGTGGTCGCAGAAGATTCGTTTTGTGTGCGCTGTTATTATCTTACTTAGGTTTACGAATCCCATATGGTGGCAGCGATTTCTACATTGGAATTGTTTGGAAATTGAAATCGTGCGTTTCAGACCGAGAAAATCACTTTTTGCATTTCGATGCCATTTTTTCGTTATCCAGTGGTCGCAGAAGATTCGTTTTGTGTGCGCTGTTATTATCTTACTTAGGTTTACGAATCCCATATGGTGGCAGCGATTTCTACATTGGAATTGTTTGGAAATTGAAATCGTGCGTTTCAGACCGAGAAAATCACTTTTTGCATTTCGATGCCATTTTTTCGTTATCCAGCGGTCGCAGAAGATTCGTTTTGTGTGCGCTGTTATTATCTTACTTAGGTTTACGAATCCCATATGGTGGCAGCGATTTCTACATTGGAATTGTTTGGAAATTGAAATCGTGCGTTTCAGACCGAGAAAATCACTTTTTGCATTTCGATGCCATTTTTTCGTTATCCAGCGGTCGCAGAAGATTCGTTTTGTGTGCGCTGTTATTACCTTACTTAGGTTTACGAATCCCATATGGTGGCAGCGATTTCTACATTGGAATTGTTTGGAAATTGAAATCGTGCTTTTCAGACCGAGAAAATCACTTTTGGCATTTCGATGCTATTTTTTCGTTATCCAGTGGTCGCAGAAGATTCGTTTTGTGTGCGCTGTTATTATCTTACTTAGGTTTACGAATCCCATATGGTGGCAGCGATTTCTACATTGGAATTGTTTGGAAATTGAAATCGTGCGTTTCAGACCGAGAAAATCACTTTTTGCATTTCGATGCCATTTTTTCGTTATCCAGTGGTCGCAGAAGATTCGTTTTGTGTGCGCTGTTATTATCTTACTTAGGTTTACGAATCCCATATGGTGGCAGCGATTTCTACATTGGAATTGTTTGGAAATTGAAATCGTGCGTTTCAGACCGAGAAAATCACTTTTTGCATTTCGATGCCATTTTTTCGTTATCCAGCGGTCGCAGAAGATTCGTTTTGTGTGCGCTGTTATTACCTTACTTAGGTTTACGAATCCCATATGGTGGCAGCGATTTCTACATTGGAATTGTTTGGAAATTGAAATCGTGCTTTTCAGACCGAGAAAATCACTTTTGGCATTTCGATGCTATTTTTTCGTTATCCAGTGGTCGCAGAAGATTCGTTTTGTGTGCGCTGTTATTATCTTACTTAGGTTTACGAATCCCATATGGTGGCAGCGATTTCTACATTGGAATTGTTTGGAAATTGAAATCGTGCGTTTCAGACCGAGAAAATCACTTTTTGCATTTCGATGCCATTTTTTCGTTATCCAGTGGTCGCAGAAGATTCGTTTTGTGTGCGCTGTTATTATCTTACTTAGGTTTACGAATCCCATATGGTGGCAGCGATTTCTACATTGGAATTGTTTGGAAATTGAAATCGTGCGTTTCAGACCGAGAAAATCACTTTTTGCATTTCGATGCCATTTTTTCGTTATCCAGCGGTCGCAGAAGATTCGTTTTGTGTGCGCTGTTATTATCTTACTTAGGTTTACGAATCCCATATGGTGGCAGCGATTTCTACATTGGAATTGTTTGGAAATTGAAATCGTGCGTTTCAGACCGAGAAAATCACTTTTTGCATTTCGATGCCATTTTTTCGTTATCCAGTGGTCGCAGAAGATTCGTTTTGTGTGCGCTGTTATTATCTTACTTAGCTTTACGAATCCCATATGGTGGCAGCGATTTCTACATTGGAATTGTTTGGAAATTGAAATCGTGCGTTTCAGACCGAGAAAATCACTTTTCGCATATCGATGCCATTTTTTCGTTATCCAGCGGTCGCAGAAGATTCGTTTTGTGTGCGCTGTTATTATCTTACTTAGGTTTACGAATCCCATATGGTGGCAGCGATTTCTACATTGGAATTGTTTGGAAATTGAAATCGTGCGTTTCAGACCGAGAAAATCACTTTTTGCATTTCGATGCCATTTTTTCGTTATCCAGCGGTCGCAGAAGATTCGCTTTGTGTGCGCTGTTATTATCTTACTTAGGTTTACGAATCCCATATGGTGGCAGCGATTTCTACATTGGAATTGTTTGGAAATTGAAATCGTGCGTTTCAGACCGAGAAAATCACTTTTTGCATTTCGATGCCATTTTTTCGTTATCCAGCGGTCGCAGAAGATTCGTTTTGTGTGCGCTGTTATTATCTTACTTAGGTTTACGAATCCCATATGGTGGCAGCGATTTCTACATTGGAATTGTTTGGAAATTGAAATCGTGCGTTTCAGACCGAGAAAATCACTTTTTGCATTTCGATGCCATTTTTTCGTTATCCAGCGGTCGCAGAAGATTCGTTTTGTGTGCGCTGTTATTATCTTACTTAGGTTTACGAATCCCATATGGTGGCAGCGATTTCTACATTGGAATTGTTTGGAAATTGAAATCGTGCGTTTCAGACCGAGAAAATCACTTTTGGCATTTCGATGCTATTTTTTCGTTATCCAGTGGTCGCAGAAGATTCGCTTTGTGTGCGCTGTTATTATGTTACTTAGGTTTACGAATCCCATATGGTGGCAGCGATTTCTACATTGGAATTGTTTGGAAATTGAAATCGTGCGTTTCAGACCGAGAAAATCACTTTTTGCATTTCGATGCCATTTTTTCGTTATCCAGTGGTCGCAGAAGATTCGTTTTGTGTGCGCTGTTATTATCTTACTTAGGTTTACGAATCCCATATGGTGGCAGCGATTTCTACATTGGAATTGTTTGGAAATTGAAATCGTGCGTTTCAGACCGAGAAAATCACTTTTTGCATTTCGATGCCATTTTTTCGTTATCCAGCGGTCGCAGAAGATTCGTTTTGTGTGCGCTGTTATTACCTTACTTAGGTTTACGAATCCCATATGGTGGCAGCGATTTCTACATTGGAATTGTTTGGAAATTGAAATCGTGCTTTTCAGACCGAGAAAATCACTTTTGGCATTTCGATGCTATTTTTTCGTTATCCAGTGGTCGCAGAAGATTCGTTTTGTGTGCGCTGTTATTATCTTACTTAGGTTTACGAATCCCATATGGTGGCAGCGATTTCTACATTGGAATTGTTTGGAAATTGAAATCGTGCGTTTCAGACCGAGAAAATCACTTTTTGCATTTCGATGCCATTTTTTCGTTATCCAGTGGTCGCAGAAGATTCGTTTTGTGTGCGCTGTTATTATCTTACTTAGGTTTACGAATCCCATATGGTGGCAGCGATTTCTACATTGGAATTGTTTGGAAATTGAAATCGTGCGTTTCAGACCGAGAAAATCACTTTTTGCATTTCGATGCCATTTTTTCGTTATCCAGCGGTCGCAGAAGATTCGTTTTGTGTGCGCTGTTATTATCTTACTTAGGTTTACGAATCCCATATGGTGGCAGCGATTTCTACATTGGAATTGTTTGGAAATTGAAATCGTGCGTTTCAGACCGAGAAAATCACTTTTTGCATTTCGATGCCATTTTTTCGTTATCCAGTGGTCGCAGAAGATTCGTTTTGTGTGCGCTGTTATTATCTTACTTAGGTTTACGAATCCCATATGGTGGCAGCGATTTCTACATTGGAATTGTTTGGAAATTGAAATCGTGCGTTTCAGACCGAGAAAATCACTTTTTGCATTTCGATGCCATTTTTTCGTTATCCAGCGGTCGCAGAAGATTCGTTTTGTGTGCGCTGTTATTATCTTACTTAGGTTTACGAATCCCATATGGTGGCAGCGATTTCTACATTGGAATTGTTTGGAAATTGAAATCGTGCGTTTCAGACCGAGAAAATCACTTTTTGCATTTCGATGCCATTTTTTCGTTATCCAGTGGTCGCAGAAGATTCGTTTTGTGTGCGCTGTTATTATCTTACTTAGGTTTACGAATCCCATATGGTGGCAGCGATTTCTACATTGGAATTGTTTGGAAATTGAAATCGTGCGTTTCAGACCGAGAAAATCACTTTTTGCATTTCGATGCCATTTTTTCGTTATCCAGCGGTCGCAGAAGATTCGTTTTGTGTGCGCTGTTATTACCTTACTTAGGTTTACGAATCCCATATGGTGGCAGCGATTTCTACATTGGAATTGTTTGGAAATTGAAATCGTGCTTTTCAGACCGAGAAAATCACTTTTGGCATTTCGATGCTATTTTTTCGTTATCCAGTGGTCGCAGAAGATTCGTTTTGTGTGCGCTGTTATTATCTTACTTAGGTTTACGAATCCCATATGGTGGCAGCGATTTCTACATTGGAATTGTTTGGAAATTGAAATCGTGCGTTTCAGACCGAGAAAATCACTTTTTGCATTTCGATGCCATTTTTTCGTTATCCAGTGGTCGCAGAAGATTCGTTTTGTGTGCGCTGTTATTATCTTACTTAGGTTTACGAATCCCATATGGTGGCAGCGATTTCTACATTGGAATTGTTTGGAAATTGAAATCGTGCGTTTCAGACCGAGAAAATCACTTTTTGCATTTCGATGCCATTTTTTCGTTATCCAGCGGTCGCAGAAGATTCGTTTTGTGTGCGCTGTTATTATCTTACTTAGGTTTACGAATCCCATATGGTGGCAGCGATTTCTACATTGGAATTGTTTGGAAATTGAAATCGTGCGTTTCAGACCGAGAAAATCACTTTTTGCATTTCGATGCCATTTTTTCGTTATCCAGCGGTCGCAGAAGATTCGTTTTGTGTGCGCTGTTATTATCTTACTTAGGTTTACGAATCCCATATGGTGGCAGCGATTTCTACATTGGAATTGTTTGGAAATTGAAATCGTGCTTTTCAGACCGAGAAAATCACTTTTGGCATTTCGATGCTATTTTTTCGTTATCCAGTGGTCGCAGAAGATTCGTTTTGTGTGCGCTGTTATTATCTTACTTAGGTTTACGAATCCCATATGGTGGCAGCGATTTCTACATTGGAATTGTTTGGAAATTGAAATCGTGCGTTTCAGACCGAGAAAATCACTTTTTGCATTTCGATGCCATTTTTTCGTTATCCAGCGGTCGCAGAAGATTCGTTTTGTGTGCGCTGTTATTATCTTACTTAGGTTTACGAATCCCATATGGTGGCAGCGATTTCTACATTGGAATTGTTTGGAAATTGAAATCGTGCGTTTCAGACCGAGAAAATCACTTTTTGCATTTCGATGCCATTTTTTCGTTATCCAGCGGTCGCAGAAGATTCGTTTTGTGTGCGCTGTTATTATCTTACTTAGGTTTACGAATCCCATATGGTGGCAGCGATTTCTACATTGGAATTGTTTGGAAATTGAAATCGTGCGTTTCAGACCGAGAAAATCACTTTTTGCATTTCGATGCCATTTTTTCGTTATCCAGTGGTCGCAGAAGATTCGTTTTGTGTGCGCTGTTATTATCTTACTTAGGTTTACGAATCCCATATGGTGGCAGCGATTTCTACATTGGAATTGTTTGGAAATTGAAATCGTGCGTTTCAGACCGAGAAAATCACTTTTTGCATTTCGATGCCATTTTTTCGTTATCCAGCGGTCGCAGAAGATTCGTTTTGTGTGCGCTGTTATTATCTTACTTAGGTTTACGAATCCCATATGGTGGCAGCGATTTCTACATTGGAATTGTTTGGAAATTGAAATCGTGCGTTTCAGACCGAGAAAATCACTTTTGGCATTTCGATGCTATTTTTTCGTTATCCAGTGGTCGCAGAAGATTCGTTTTGTGTGCGCTGTTATTATCTTACTTAGCTTTACGAATCCCATATGGTGGCAGCGATTTCTACATTGGAATTGTTTGGAAATTGAAATCGTGCGTTTCAGACCGAGAAAATCACTTTTCGCATATCGATGCCATTTTTTCGTTATCCAGCGGTCGCAGAAGATTCGTTTTGTGTGCGCTGTTATTATCTTACTTAGGTTTACGAATCCCATATGGTGGCAGCGATTTCTACATTGGAATTGTTTGGAAATTGAAATCGTGCGTTTCAGACCGAGAAAATCACTTTTTGCATTTCGATGCCATTTTTTCGTTATCCAGCGGTCGCAGAAGATTCGCTTTGTGTGCGCTGTTATTATCTTACTTAGGTTTACGAATCCCATATGGTGGCAGCGATTTCTACATTGGAATTGTTTGGAAATTGAAATCGTGCGTTTCAGACCGAGAAAATCACTTTTTGCATTTCGATGCCATTTTTTCGTTATCCAGCGGTCGCAGAAGATTCGTTTTGTGTGCGCTGTTATTATCTTACTTAGGTTTACGAATCCCATATGGTGGCAGCGATTTCTACATTGGAATTGTTTGGAAATTGAAATCGTGCGTTTCAGACCGAGAAAATCACTTTTTGCATTTCGATGCCATTTTTTCGTTATCCAGCGGTCGCAGAAGATTCGTTTTGTGTGCGCTGTTATTATCTTACTTAGGTTTACGAATCCCATATGGTGGCAGCGATTTCTACATTGGAATTGTTTGGAAATTGAAATCGTGCGTTTCAGACCGAGAAAATCACTTTTGGCATTTCGATGCTATTTTTTCGTTATCCAGTGGTCGCAGAAGATTCGCTTTGTGTGCGCTGTTATTATGTTACTTAGGTTTACGAATCCCATATGGTGGCAGCGATTTCTACATTGGAATTGTTTGGAAATTGAAATCGTGCGTTTCAGACCGAGAAAATCACTTTTTGCATTTCGATGCCATTTTTTCGTTATCCAGTGGTCGCAGAAGATTCGTTTTGTGTGCGCTGTTATTATCTTACTTAGGTTTACGAATCCCATATGGTGGCAGCGATTTCTACATTGGAATTGTTTGGAAATTGAAATCGTGCGTTTCAGACCGAGAAAATCACTTTTTGCATTTCGATGCCATTTTTTCGTTATCCAGCGGTCGCAGAAGATTCGTTTTGTGTGCGCTGTTATTACCTTACTTAGGTTTACGAATCCCATATGGTGGCAGCGATTTCTACATTGGAATTGTTTGGAAATTGAAATCGTGCTTTTCAGACCGAGAAAATCACTTTTGGCATTTCGATGCTATTTTTTCGTTATCCAGTGGTCGCAGAAGATTCGTTTTGTGTGCGCTGTTATTATCTTACTTAGGTTTACGAATCCCATATGGTGGCAGCGATTTCTACATTGGAATTGTTTGGAAATTGAAATCGTGCGTTTCAGACCGAGAAAATCACTTTTTGCATTTCGATGCCATTTTTTCGTTATCCAGTGGTCGCAGAAGATTCGTTTTGTGTGCGCTGTTATTATCTTACTTAGGTTTACGAATCCCATATGGTGGCAGCGATTTCTACATTGGAATTGTTTGGAAATTGAAATCGTGCGTTTCAGACCGAGAAAATCACTTTTTGCATTTCGATGCCATTTTTTCGTTATCCAGCGGTCGCAGAAGATTCGTTTTGTGTGCGCTGTTATTATCTTACTTAGGTTTACGAATCCCATATGGTGGCAGCGATTTCTACATTGGAATTGTTTGGAAATTGAAATCGTGCGTTTCAGACCGAGAAAATCACTTTTTGCATTTCGATGCCATTTTTTCGTTATCCAGTGGTCGCAGAAGATTCGTTTTGTGTGCGCTGTTATTATCTTACTTAGGTTTACGAATCCCATATGGTGGCAGCGATTTCTACATTGGAATTGTTTGGAAATTGAAATCGTGCGTTTCAGACCGAGAAAATCACTTTTTGCATTTCGATGCCATTTTTTCGTTATCCAGCGGTCGCAGAAGATTCGTTTTGTGTGCGCTGTTATTATCTTACTTAGGTTTACGAATCCCATATGGTGGCAGCGATTTCTACATTGGAATTGTTTGGAAATTGAAATCGTGCGTTTCAGACCGAGAAAATCACTTTTTGCATTTCGATGCCATTTTTTCGTTATCCAGTGGTCGCAGAAGATTCGTTTTGTGTGCGCTGTTATTATCTTACTTAGCTTTACGAATCCCATATGGTGGCAGCGATTTCTACATTGGAATTGTTTGGAAATTGAAATCGTGCGTTTCAGACCGAGAAAATCACTTTTCGCATATCGATGCCATTTTTTCGTTATCCAGCGGTCGCAGAAGATTCGTTTTGTGTGCGCTGTTATTATCTTACTTAGGTTTACGAATCCCATATGGTGGCAGCGATTTCTACATTGGAATTGTTTGGAAATTGAAATCGTGCGTTTCAGACCGAGAAAATCACTTTTTGCATTTCGATGCCATTTTTTCGTTATCCAGCGGTCGCAGAAGATTCGCTTTGTGTGCGCTGTTATTATCTTACTTAGGTTTACGAATCCCATATGGTGGCAGCGATTTCTACATTGGAATTGTTTGGAAATTGAAATCGTGCGTTTCAGGCCGAGAAAATCACTTTTTGCATTTCGATGCCATTTTTTCGTTATCCAGCGGTCGCAGAAGATTCGTTTTGTGTGCGCTGTTATTATCTTACTTAGGTTTACGAATCCCATATGGTGGCAGCGATTTCTACATTGGAATTGTTTGGAAATTGAAATCGTGCGTTTCAGACCGAGAAAATCACTTTTTGCATTTCGATGCCATTTTTTCGTTATCCAGCGGTCGCAGAAGATTCGTTTTGTGTGCGCTGTTATTACCTTACTTAGGTTTACGAATCCCATATGGTGGCAGCGATTTCTACATTGGAATTGTTTGGAAATTGAAATCGTGCTTTTCAGACCGAGAAAATCACTTTTGGCATTTCGATGCTATTTTTTCGTTATCCAGTGGTCGCAGAAGATTCGTTTTGTGTGCGCTGTTATTATCTTACTTAGGTTTACGAATCCCATATGGTGGCAGCGATTTCTACATTGGAATTGTTTGGAAATTGAAATCGTGCGTTTCAGACCGAGAAAATCACTTTTTGCATTTCGATGCCATTTTTTCGTTATCCAGTGGTCGCAGAAGATTCGTTTTGTGTGCGCTGTTATTATCTTACTTAGGTTTACGAATCCCATATGGTGGCAGCGATTTCTACATTGGAATTGTTTGGAAATTGAAATCGTGCGTTTCAGACCGAGAAAATCACTTTTTGCATTTCGATGCCATTTTTTCGTTATCCAGCGGTCGCAGAAGATTCGTTTTGTGTGCGCTGTTATTATCTTACTTAGGTTTACGAATCCCATATGGTGGCAGCGATTTCTACATTGGAATTGTTTGGAAATTGAAATCGTGCGTTTCAGACCGAGAAAATCACTTTTTGCATTTCGATGCCATTTTTTCGTTATCCAGTGGTCGCAGAAGATTCGTTTTGTGTGCGCTGTTATTATCTTACTTAGGTTTACGAATCCCATATGGTGGCAGCGATTTCTACATTGGAATTGTTTGGAAATTGAAATCGTGCGTTTCAGACCGAGAAAATCACTTTTTGCATTTCGATGCCATTTTTTCGTTATCCAGCGGTCGCAGAAGATTCGTTTTGTGTGCGCTGTTATTATCTTACTTAGGTTTACGAATCCCATATGGTGGCAGCGATTTCTACATTGGAATTGTTTGGAAATTGAAATCGTGCGTTTCAGACCGAGAAAATCACTTTTTGCATTTCGATGCCATTTTTTCGTTATCCAGTGGTCGCAGAAGATTCGTTTTGTGTGCGCTGTTATTATCTTACTTAGGTTTACGAATCCCATATGGTGGCAGCGATTTCTACATTGGAATTGTTTGGAAATTGAAATCGTGCGTTTCAGACCGAGAAAATCACTTTTTGCATTTCGATGCCATTTTTTCGTTATCCAGCGGTCGCAGAAGATTCGTTTTGTGTGCGCTGTTATTACCTTACTTAGGTTTACGAATCCCATATGGTGGCAGCGATTTCTACATTGGAATTGTTTGGAAATTGAAATCGTGCTTTTCAGACCGAGAAAATCACTTTTGGCATTTCGATGCTATTTTTTCGTTATCCAGTGGTCGCAGAAGATTCGTTTTGTGTGCGCTGTTATTATCTTACTTAGGTTTACGAATCCCATATGGTGGCAGCGATTTCTACATTGGAATTGTTTGGAAATTGAAATCGTGCGTTTCAGACCGAGAAAATCACTTTTTGCATTTCGATGCCATTTTTTCGTTATCCAGTGGTCGCAGAAGATTCGTTTTGTGTGCGCTGTTATTATCTTACTTAGGTTTACGAATCCCATATGGTGGCAGCGATTTCTACATTGGAATTGTTTGGAAATTGAAATCGTGCGTTTCAGACCGAGAAAATCACTTTTTGCATTTCGATGCCATTTTTTCGTTATCCAGCGGTCGCAGAAGATTCGTTTTGTGTGCGCTGTTATTATCTTACTTAGGTTTACGAATCCCATATGGTGGCAGCGATTTCTACATTGGAATTGTTTGGAAATTGAAATCGTGCGTTTCAGACCGAGAAAATCACTTTTTGCATTTCGATGCCATTTTTTCGTTATCCAGCGGTCGCAGAAGATTCGTTTTGTGTGCGCTGTTATTATCTTACTTAGGTTTACGAATCCCATATGGTGGCAGCGATTTCTACATTGGAATTGTTTGGAAATTGAAATCGTGCGTTTCAGACCGAGAAAATCACTTTTTGCATTTCGATGCCATTTTTTCGTTATCCAGCGGTCGCAGAAGATTCGTTTTGTGTGCGCTGTTATTATCTTACTTAGGTTTACGAATCCCATATGGTGGCAGCGATTTCTACATTGGAATTGTTTGGAAATTGAAATCGTGCGTTTCAGACCGAGAAAATCACTTTTTGCATTTCGATGCCATTTTTTCGTTATCCAGTGGTCGCAGAAGATTCGTTTTGTGTGCGCTGTTATTATCTTACTTAGGTTTACGAATCCCATATGGTGGCAGCGATTTCTACATTGGAATTGTTTGGAAATTGAAATCGTGCGTTTCAGACCGAGAAAATCACTTTTTGCATTTCGATGCCATTTTTTCGTTATCCAGCGGTCGCAGAAGTTTCGTTTTGTGTGCGCTGTTATTATCTTACTTAGGTTTACGAATCCCATATGGTGGCAGCGATTTCTACATTGGAATTGTTTGGAAATTGAAATCGTGCGTTTCAGACCGAGAAAATCACTTTTGGCATTTCGATGCTATTTTTTCGTTATCCAGTGGTCGCAGAAGATTCGCTTTGTGTGCGCTGTTATTATGTTACTTAGGTTTACGAATCCCATATGGTGGCAGCGATTTCTACATTGGAATTGTTTGGAAATTGAAATCGTGCGTTTCAGACCGAGAAAATCACTTTTTGCATTTCGATGCCATTTTTTCGTTATCCAGTGGTCGCAGAAGATTCGTTTTGTGTGCGCTGTTATTATCTTACTTAGGTTTACGAATCCCATATGGTGGCAGCGATTTCTACATTGGAATTGTTTGGAAATTGAAATCGTGCGTTTCAGACCGAGAAAATCACTTTTTGCATTTCGATGCCATTTTTTCGTTATCCAGCGGTCGCAGAAGATTCGTTTTGTGTGCGCTGTTATTACCTTACTTAGGTTTACGAATCCCATATGGTGGCAGCGATTTCTACATTGGAATTGTTTGGAAATTGAAATCGTGCTTTTCAGACCGAGAAAATCACTTTTGGCATTTCGATGCTATTTTTTCGTTATCCAGTGGTCGCAGAAGATTCGTTTTGTGTGCGCTGTTATTATCTTACTTAGGTTTACGAATCCCATATGGTGGCAGCGATTTCTACATTGGAATTGTTTGGAAATTGAAATCGTGCGTTTCAGACCGAGAAAATCACTTTTTGCATTTCGATGCCATTTTTTCGTTATCCAGCGGTCGCAGAAGATTCGTTTTGTGTGCGCTGTTATTATCTTACTTAGGTTTACGAATCCCATATGGTGGCAGCGATTTCTACATTGGAATTGTTTGGAAATTGAAATCGTGCGTTTCAGACCGAGAAAATCACTTTTTGCATTTCGATGCCATTTTTTCGTTATCCAGCGGTCGCAGAAGATTCGTTTTGTGTGCGCTGTTATTATCTTACTTAGGTTTACGAATCCCATATGGTGGCAGCGATTTCTACATTGGAATTGTTTGGAAATTGAAATCGTGCGTTTCAGACCGAGAAAATCACTTTTTGCATTTCGATGCCATTTTTTCGTTATCCAGTGGTCGCAGAAGATTCGTTTTGTGTGCGCTGTTATTATCTTACTTAGGTTTACGAATCCCATATGGTGGCAGCGATTTCTACATTGGAATTGTTTGGAAATTGAAATCGTGCGTTTCAGACCGAGAAAATCACTTTTTGCATTTCGATGCCATTTTTTCGTTATCCAGCGGTCGCAGAAGATTCGTTTTGTGTGCGCTGTTATTATCTTACTTAGGTTTACGAATCCCATATGGTGGCAGCGATTTCTACATTGGAATTGTTTGGAAATTGAAATCGTGCGTTTCAGACCGAGAAAATCACTTTTGGCATTTCGATGCTATTTTTTCGTTATCCAGTGGTCGCAGAAGATTCGTTTTGTGTGCGCTGTTATTATCTTACTTAGCTTTACGAATCCCATATGGTGGCAGCGATTTCTACATTGGAATTGTTTGGAAATTGAAATCGTGCGTTTCAGACCGAGAAAATCACTTTTCGCATATCGATGCCATTTTTTCGTTATCCAGCGGTCGCAGAAGATTCGTTTTGTGTGCGCTGTTATTATCTTACTTAGGTTTACGAATCCCATATGGTGGCAGCGATTTCTACATTGGAATTGTTTGGAAATTGAAATCGTGCGTTTCAGACCGAGAAAATCACTTTTTGCATTTCGATGCCATTTTTTCGTTATCCAGCGGTCGCAGAAGATTCGCTTTGTGTGCGCTGTTATTATCTTACTTAGGTTTACGAATCCCATATGGTGGCAGCGATTTCTACATTGGAATTGTTTGGAAATTGAAATCGTGCGTTTCAGACCGAGAAAATCACTTTTTGCATTTCGATGCCATTTTTTCGTTATCCAGCGGTCGCAGAAGATTCGTTTTGTGTGCGCTGTTATTATCTTACTTAGGTTTACGAATCCCATATGGTGGCAGCGATTTCTACATTGGAATTGTTTGGAAATTGAAATCGTGCGTTTCAGACCGAGAAAATCACTTTTTGCATTTCGATGCCATTTTTTCGTTATCCAGCGGTCGCAGAAGATTCGTTTTGTGTGCGCTGTTATTATCTTACTTAGGTTTACGAATCCCATATGGTGGCAGCGATTTCTACATTGGAATTGTTTGGAAATTGAAATCGTGCGTTTCAGACCGAGAAAATCACTTTTGGCATTTCGATGCTATTTTTTCGTTATCCAGTGGTCGCAGAAGATTCGCTTTGTGTGCGCTGTTATTATGTTACTTAGGTTTACGAATCCCATATGGTGGCAGCGATTTCTACATTGAAATTGTTTGGAAATTGAAATCGTGCGTTTCAGACCGAGAAAATCACTTTTTGCATTTCGATGCCATTTTTTCGTTATCCAGTGGTCGCAGAAGATTCGTTTTGTGTGCGCTGTTATTATCTTACTTAGGTTTACGAATCCCATATGGTGGCAGCGATTTCTACATTGGAATTGTTTGGAAATTGAAATCGTGCGTTTCAGACCGAGAAAATCACTTTTTGCATTTCGATGCCATTTTTTCGTTATCCAGCGGTCGCAGAAGATTCGTTTTGTGTGCGCTGTTATTACCTTACTTAGGTTTACGAATCCCATATGGTGGCAGCGATTTCTACATTGGAATTGTTTGGAAATTGAAATCGTGCTTTTCAGACCGAGAAAATCACTTTTGGCATTTCGATGCTATTTTTTCGTTATCCAGTGGTCGCAGAAGATTCGTTTTGTGTGCGCTGTTATTATCTTACTTAGGTTTACGAATCCCATATGGTGGCAGCGATTTCTACATTGGAATTGTTTGGAAATTGAAATCGTGCGTTTCAGACCGAGAAAATCACTTTTTGCATTTCGATGCCATTTTTTCGTTATCCAGTGGTCGCAGAAGATTCGTTTTGTGTGCGCTGTTATTATCTTACTTAGGTTTACGAATCCCATATGGTGGCAGCGATTTCTACATTGGAATTGTTTGGAAATTGAAATCGTGCGTTTCAGACCGAGAAAATCACTTTTTGCATTTCGATGCCATTTTTTCGTTATCCAGCGGTCGCAGAAGATTCGTTTTGTGTGCGCTGTTATTATCTTACTTAGGTTTACGAATCCCATATGGTGGCAGCGATTTCTACATTGGAATTGTTTGGAAATTGAAATCGTGCGTTTCAGACCGAGAAAATCACTTTTTGCATTTCGATGCCATTTTTTCGTTATCCAGTGGTCGCAGAAGATTCGTTTTGTGTGCGCTGTTATTATCTTACTTAGGTTTACGAATCCCATATGGTGGCAGCGATTTCTACATTGGAATTGTTTGGAAATTGAAATCGTGCGTTTCAGACCGAGAAAATCACTTTTTGCATTTCGATGCCATTTTTTCGTTATCCAGCGGTCGCAGAAGATTCGTTTTGTGTGCGCTGTTATTATCTTACTTAGGTTTACGAATCCCATATGGTGGCAGCGATTTCTACATTGGAATTGTTTGGAAATTGAAATCGTGCGTTTCAGACCGAGAAAATCACTTTTGGCATTTCGATGCTATTTTTTCGTTATCCAGTGGTCGCAGAAGATTCGTTTTGTGTGCGCTGTTATTATCTTACTTAGCTTTACGAATCCCATATGGTGGCAGCGATTTCTACATTGGAATTGTTTGGAAATTGAAATCGTGCGTTTCAGACCGAGAAAATCACTTTTCGCATATCGATGCCATTTTTTCGTTATCCAGCGGTCGCAGAAGATTCGTTTTGTGTGCGCTGTTATTATCTTACTTAGGTTTACGAATCCCATATGGTGGCAGCGATTTCTACATTGGAATTGTTTGGAAATTGAAATCGTGCGTTTCAGACCGAGAAAATCACTTTTTGCATTTCGATGCCATTTTTTCGTTATCCAGCGGTCGCAGAAGATTCGCTTTGTGTGCGCTGTTATTATCTTACTTAGGTTTACGAATCCCATATGGTGGCAGCGATTTCTACATTGGAATTGTTTGGAAATTGAAATCGTGCGTTTCAGACCGAGAAAATCACTTTTTGCATTTCGATGCCATTTTTTCGTTATCCAGCGGTCGCAGAAGATTCGTTTTGTGTGCGCTGTTATTACCTTACTTAGGTTTACGAATCCCATATGGTGGCAGCGATTTCTACATTGGAATTGTTTGGAAATTGAAATCGTGCTTTTCAGACCGAGAAAATCACTTTTGGCATTTCGATGCTATTTTTTCGTTATCCAGTGGTCGCAGAAGATTCGTTTTGTGTGCGCTGTTATTATCTTACTTAGGTTTACGAATCCCATATGGTGGCAGCGATTTCTACATTGGAATTGTTTGGAAATTGAAATCGTGCGTTTCAGACCGAGAAAATCACTTTTTGCATTTCGATGCCATTTTTTCGTTATCCAGTGGTCGCAGAAGATTCGTTTTGTGTGCGCTGTTATTATCTTACTTAGGTTTACGAATCCCATATGGTGGCAGCGATTTCTACATTGGAATTGTTTGGAAATTGAAATCGTGCGTTTCAGACCGAGAAAATCACTTTTTGCATTTCGATGCCATTTTTTCGTTATCCAGCGGTCGCAGAAGATTCGTTTTGTGTGCGCTGTTATTATCTTACTTAGGTTTACGAATCCCATATGGTGGCAGCGATTTCTACATTGGAATTGTTTGGAAATTGAAATCGTGCGTTTCAGACCGAGAAAATCACTTTTTGCATTTCGATGCCATTTTTTCGTTATCCAGTGGTCGCAGAAGATTCGTTTTGTGTGCGCTGTTATTATCTTACTTAGGTTTACGAATCCCATATGGTGGCAGCGATTTCTACATTGGAATTGTTTGGAAATTGAAATCGTGCGTTTCAGACCGAGAAAATCACTTTTTGCATTTCGATGCCATTTTTTCGTTATCCAGCGGTCGCAGAAGATTCGTTTTGTGTGCGCTGTTATTATCTTACTTAGGTTTACGAATCCCATATGGTGGCAGCGATTTCTACATTGGAATTGTTTGGAAATTGAAATCGTGCGTTTCAGACCGAGAAAATCACTTTTGGCATTTCGATGCTATTTTTTCGTTATCCAGTGGTCGCAGAAGATTCGTTTTGTGTGCGCTGTTATTATCTTACTTAGCTTTACGAATCCCATATGGTGGCAGCGATTTCTACATTGGAATTGTTTGGAAATTGAAATCGTGCGTTTCAGACCGAGAAAATCACTTTTCGCATATCGATGCCATTTTTTCGTTATCCAGCGGTCGCAGAAGATTCGTTTTGTGTGCGCTGTTATTATCTTACTTAGGTTTACGAATCCCATATGGTGGCAGCGATTTCTACATTGGAATTGTTTGGAAATTGAAATCGTGCGTTTCAGACCGAGAAAATCACTTTTTGCATTTCGATGCCATTTTTTCGTTATCCAGCGGTCGCAGAAGATTCGCTTTGTGTGCGCTGTTATTATCTTACTTAGGTTTACGAATCCCATATGGTGGCAGCGATTTCTACATTGGAATTGTTTGGAAATTGAAATCGTGCGTTTCAGACCGAGAAAATCACTTTTTGCATTTCGATGCCATTTTTTCGTTATCCAGCGGTCGCAGAAGGTTCGTTTTGTGTGCGCTGTTATTATCTTACTTAGGTTTACGAATCCCATATGGTGACAGCGATTTCTACATTGGAATTGTTTGGAAATTGAAATCGTGCGTTTCAGACCGAGAAAATCACTTTTCGCATTTCGATGCCATTTCTTCGTTATCCAGCGGTCGCAGAAGATTCGTTTTGTGTGCGCTGTTATTATCTTACTTAGGTTTACGAATCCCATATGGTGGCAGCGATTTCTACATTGGAATTGTTTGGAAATTGAAATCGTGCGTTTCAGACCGAGAAAATCACTTTTTGCATTTCGATGCCATTTTTTCGTTATCCAGCGGTCGCAGAAGATTCGTTTTGTGTGCGCTGTTATTATCTTACTTAGGTTTACGAATCCCATATGGTGGCAGCGATTTCTACATTGGAATTGTTTGGAAATTGAAATCGTGCGTTTCAGACCGAGAAAATCACTTTTTGCGTTTCGATGCCATTTTTTCGTTATCCAGCGGTCGCAGAAGATTCGTTTTGTGTGCGCTGTTATTATCTTACTTAGGTTTACGAATCCCATATGGTGGCAGCGATTTCTACATTGGAATTGTTTGGAAATTGAAATCGTGCGTTTCAGACCGAGAAAATCACTTTTTGCATTTCGATGCCATTTCTTCGTTATCCAGCGGTCGCAGATGGTTCGTCTTGTGTGCGCTGTTATTATCTTACTTAGGTTTACGAATCCCATATGGTGGCAGCGATTTCTACATTGGAATTGTTTGGAAATTGAAATCGTGCGTTTCAAACTGAGAAAATCACTTTTTGCATTTCGATGCCATTTTTTCGTTATCCAGTGGTCGCAGAAGATTCGTTTTGTGTGCGCTGTTATTATGTTACTTAGGTTTACGAATCCCATATGGTGGCAGCGATTTCTACATTGGAATTGTTTGGAAATTGAAATCGTGCGTTTCAGACCGAGAAAATCACTTTTGCATTTCGATGCTATTTTTTCGTTATCCAGCGGTCGCAGAAGATTCGTTTTGTGTGCGCTGTTATTATTTTACGTAGGTTCACGAATCCCATATGGTGGCAGCGATTTCTACATTGGAATTGTTTGGAAATTGAAATCGTGCGTTTCAGACCGAGAAAATCACTTTTTGCATTTCGATGCCATTTTTTCGTTATCCAGCGGTCGCAGAAGGTTCGTTTTGTGTGCGCTGTTATTATCTTACTTAGGTTTACGAATCCCATATGGTGGCAGCGATTTCTACATTGGAATTGTTTGGAAATTGAAATCGTGCGTTTCAGACCGAGAAAATCACTTTTTGCATTTCGATGCCATTTTTTCGTTATCCAGCGGTCGCAGAAGATTCGTTTTGTGTGCGCTGTTATTATCTTACTTAGGTTTACGAATCCCATATGGTAGCAGCGATTTCTACATTGGAATTGTTTGGAAATTGAAATCGTGCGTTTCAGACCGAGAAAATCACTTTTTGCATTTCGATGCCATTTTTTCGTTATCCAGCGGTCGCAGAAGATTCGTTTTGTGTGCGCTGTTATTATCTTACTTATGTTTACGAATCCCATATGGTGGCAGCGATTTCTACATTGGAATTGTTTGGAAATTGAAATCCTGCGTTTCAGACCGAGAAAATCACTTTTCGCATTTCGATGCCATTTTTTCGTTATCCAGCGGTCGCAGCAGATTCGTTTTGTCTGCTCTGTTATTATCTTACTTAGGTTTACGAATCCCATATGGTAGCAGCGATTTCTACATTGGAATTGTTTGGAAATTGAAATCGTGCGTTTCAGACCGAGAAAATCACTTTTTGCATTTCGATGCCATTTTTTCGTTATCCAGCGGTCGCAGAAGATTCGTTTTGTGTGCGCTGTTATTATCTTACTTAGATTTACGAATCCCATATGGTGGCAGCGATTTCTACATTGGAATTGTTTGGAAATTGAAATCGTGCGTTTCAGACCGAGAAAATCACTTTTCGCATTTCGATGCCATTTTTTCGTTATCCAGCGGTCGCAGAAGATTCGTTTTGTGTGCGCTGTTATTATCTTACTTAGGTTCACGAATCCCATATGGTGCCAGCGATTTCTACATTGGAATTGTTTGGAAATTGAAATCGTGCGTTTCAGACCGAGAAAATAACTTTTTGCATTTCGATGCCATTTTTTCGTTATCCAGCGGTCGCAGAAGATTCGTTTTGTGTGCGCTGTTATTATCTTACTTAGGTTTACGAATCCCATATGGTGGCAGCGATTTCTACATTGGAATTGTTTGGAAATTGAAATCGTGCGTTTCAGACCGAGAAAATCACTTTTCGCATTTCGATGCCATTTTTTCGTTATCCAGCGGTCGCAGAAGATTCGTTTTGTGTGCGCTGTTATTATCTTACTTAGGTTTACGAATCCCATATGGTGGCAGCGATTTCTACATTGGAATTGTTTGGAAATTGAAATCGTGCGTTTCAGACCGAGAAAATAACTTTTTGCATTTCGATGCCATTTTTTCGTTATCCAGCGGTCGCAGAAGGTTCGTTTTGTGTGCGCTGTTATTATCTTACTTAGGTTTACGAATCCCATATGGTGGCAGCGATTTCTACATTGGAATTGTTTGGAAATTGAAATCGTGCATTTCAGACCGAGAAAATCACTTTTTGCATTTCGATGCCATTTTTTCGTTATCCAGTGGTCGCAGAAGATTCGTTTTGTGTGCGCTGTTATTATCTTACTTAGGTTTACGAATCCCATATGGTGGCAGCGATTTCTACATTGGAATTGTTTGGAAATTGAAATCGTGCGTTTCAGACCGAGAAAATCACTTTTCGCATTTCGATGCCATTTTTTCGTTATCCAGCGGTCGCAGAAGATTCGTTTTGTATGCGCTGTTATTATCTTACTTAGATTTACGAATCCCATATGGTGGCAGCGATTTCTACATTGGAATTGTTTGGAAATTGAAACCGTGCGTTTCAGACCGAGAAAATGACTTTTCGCATTTCGATGCCATTTTTTCGTTATCCAGCGGTCGCAGAAGATTCGTTTTGTGTGCGCTGTTATTATCTCATTAGGTTTACGAATCCCATATGGTGGCAGCGATTTCTACATTGGAATTGTTTGGAAATTGAAATCGTGCGTTTCAGACCGAGAAAATCACTTTTTGCATTTCGATGCCATTTTTTCGTTATCCAGCGGTCGCAGAAGATTCGTTTTGTGTGCGCTGTTATTATCTTACTTAGGTTTACGAATCCCATATGGTGGCAGCGATTTCTACATTGGAATTGTTTGGAAATTGAAATCGTGCGTTTCAGACCGAGAAAATCACTTTCTGCATTTCGATGCCATTTTTTCGTTATCCAACGGTCGCAGAAGATTCGTTTTGTGTGCGCTGTTTATATCTTACTTAGGTTTACGAATCCCATATGGTGGCAGCGATTTCTACATTGGAATTGTTTGGAAATTGAAATCGTGCGTTTCAGACCGAGAAAATCACTTTTTGCATTTCGATGCCATTTTTTCGTTATCCAGCGGTCGCAGAAGATTCGTTTTGTGTGCGCTGTTATTATCTTACTTAGGTTTACGAATCCCATATGGTGGCAGCGATTTCTACATTGGAATTGTTTGGAAATTGAAATCGTGCGTTTCAGACCGAGAAAATCACTTTTGCATTTCGATGCCATTTTTTCGTTATCCAGCGGTCGCAGAAGATTCGTTTTGTGTGCGCTGTTATTATCTTACTTAGGTTTACGAATCCCATATGGTGGCAGCGATTTCTACATTGGAATTGTTTGGAAATTGAAATCGTGCGTTTCAGACCGAGAAAATCACTTTTGGCATTTCGATGCTATTTTTTCGTTATCCAGTGGTCGCAGAAGATTCGCTTTGTGTGCGCTGTTATTATCTTACTTAGGTTTACGAATCCCATATGGTGGCAGCGATTTCTACATTGGAATTGTTTGGAAATTGAAATCGTGCGTTTCAGACCGAGAAAATCACTTTTTGCATTTCGATGCCATTTTTTCGTTATCCAGTGGTCGCAGAAGATTCGTTTTGTGTGCGCTGTTATTATCTTACTTAGGTTTACGAATCCCATATGGTGGCAGCGATTTCTACATTGGAATTGTTTGGAAATTGAAATCGTGCGTTTCAGACCGAGAAAATCACTTTTTGCATTTCGATGCCATTTTTTCGTTATCCAGCGGTCGCAGAAGATTCGTTTTGTGTGCGCTGTTATTATCTTACTTAGGTTTACGAATCCCATATGGTGGCAGCGATTTCTACATTGGAATTGTTTGGAAATTGGAATCGTGCGTTTCAGACCGAGAAAATCACTTTTGGCATTTCGATGCTATTTTTTCGTTATCCAGTGGTCGCAGAAGATTCGTTTTGTGTGCGCTGTTATTATCTTACTTAGGTTTACGAATCCCATATGGTGGCAGCGATTTCTACATTGGCATTGTTTGGAAATTGAAATCGTGCGTTTCAGACCGAGAAAAACACTTTTTGCATTTCGATGCCATTTTTTCGTTATCCAGTGGTCGCAGAAGATTCGTTTTGTGTGCGCTGTTATTATCTTACTTAGGTTTACGAATCCCATATGGTGGCAGCGATTTCTACATTGGAATTGTTTGAAAATTGAAATCGTGCGTTTCAGACCGAGAAAATCACTTTTTGCATTTCGATGCAATTTTTTCGTTACCCAGTGGTCGCAGAAGATTCGTTTTGTGTGCGCTGTTATTATCTTACTTAGGTTTACGAATCCCATATGGTGGCAGCGATTTCTACATTGGAATTGTTTGGAAATTGAAATCGTGCGTTTCAGACCGAGAAAATCACTTTTTGCATTTCGATGCCATTTTTTCGTTATCCAGCGGTCGCAGAAGATTCGTTTTGTGTGCGCTGTTATTATCTTACTTAGGTTTACGAATCCCATATGGTGGCAGCGATTTCTACATTGGAATTGTTTGGAAATTGAAATCGTGCGTTTCAGACCGAGAAAATCACTTTTGGCATTTCGATGCTATTTTTTCGTTATCCAGTGGTCGCAGAAGATTCGTTTTGTGTGCGCTGTTATTATCTTACTTAGGTTTACGAATCCCATATGGTGGCAGCGATTTCTACATTGGAATTGTTTGGAAATTGAAATCGTGCGTTTCAGACCGAGAAAATCACTTTTTGCATTTCGATGCCATTTTTTCGTTATCCAGTGGTCGCAGAAGATTCGTTTTGTGTGCGCTGTTATTATCTTACTTAGGTTTACGAATCCCATATGGTGGCAGCGATTTCTACATTGGAATTGTTTGAAAATTGAAATCGTGCGTTTCAGACCGAGAAAATCACTTTTTGCATTTCGATGCCATTTTTTCGTTATCCAGCGGTCGCAGAAGATTCGTTTTGTGTGCGCTGTTATTATCTTACTTAGGTTTACGAATCCCATATGGTGGCAGCGATTTCTACATTGGAATTGTTTGGAAATTGAAATCGTGCGTTTCAGACCGAGAAAATCACTTTTTGCATTTCGATGCCATTTTTTCGTTATCCAGCGGTCGCAGAAGATTCGTTTTGTGTGCGCTGTTATTATCTTACATAGGTTTACGAATCCCATATGGTGGCAGCGATTTCTACATTGGAATTGTTTGGAAATTGAAATCGTGCGTTTCAGACCGAGAAAATCACTTTTGCATTTCGATGCCATTTTTTCGTTATCCAGCGGTCGCAGAAGATTCGTTTTGTGTGCGCTGAAATTATCTTACTTAGGTTTACGAATCCCATATGGTGGCAGCGATTTCCACATTGGAATTGTTTGGAAATTGAAATCGTCCGCTTCAGACCGAGAAAATCACTTTTCGCATTTCGATGCCATTTTTTCGTTATCCAGCGGTCGCAGAAGATTCGTTTTGTGTGCGCTGTTATTATCTTACTTAGGTTTACGAATCCCATATGGTGGCAGCGATTTCTACATTGGAATTGTTTGGAAATTGAAATCGTGCGTTTCAGACCGAGAAAATCACTTTTTGCATTTCGATGCCATTTTTTCGTTATCCAGCGGTCGCAGAAGGTTCGTTTTGTGTGCGCTGTTATTATCTTACTTAGGTTTACGAATCCCATATGGTGGCAGCGATTTCTACATTGGAATTGTTTGGAAATTGAAATCGTGCGTTTCAGACCGAGAAAATCACTTTTTGCATTTCGATGCCATTTTTTCGTTATCCAGCGGTCGCAGAGGATTCGTTTTATGTGCGCTGTTATTATCTTACTTAGGTTTACGAATCCCATATGGTGGCAGCGATTTCTACATTGGAATTGTTTGGAAATTGAAATCGTGCGTTTCAGACCGAGAAAATCACTTTTTGCATTTCGATGCCATTTTTTCGTTATCCAGCGGTCGCAGAAGATTCGTTTTGTGTGCGCTGTTATTATCTTACTTAGGTTTACGAATCCCATATGGTGGCAGCGATTTCTACATTGGAATTGTTTGGAAATTGAAATCGTGCGTTTCAGACCGAGAAAATCACTTTTTGCATTTCGATGCCATTTTTTCGTTATCCAGCGGTCGCAGAAGATTCGTTTTGTGTGCGCTGTTATTATATTACATAGGTTTACGAATCCCATATGGTGGCAGCGATTTCTACATTGGAATTGTTTGGAAATTGAAATCGTGCGTTTCAGACCGAGAAAATCACTTTTGCATTTCGATGCCATTTTTTCGTTATCCAGCGGTCGCAGAAGATTCGTTTTGTGTGCGCTGTTATTATCTTACTTAGGTTTACGAATCCCATATGGTGGCAGCGATTTCTACATTGGAATTGTTTGGAAATTGAAATCGTGCGTTTCAGACCGAGAAAATCACTTTTCGCATATCGATGCCATTTTTCGTTATCCAGCGGTCGCAGAAGATTCGTTTTGTGTGCGCTGTTATTATCTTACTTAGGTTTACGAATCCCATATGGTGGCAGCGATTTCTACATTGGAATTGTTTGGAAATTGAAATCGTGCGTTTCAGACCGAGAAAATCACTTTTTGCATTTCGATGCCATTTTTTCGTTATCCAGCGGTCGCAGAAGATTCGCTTTGTGTGCGCTGTTATTATCTTACTTAGGTTTACGAATCCCATATGGTGGCAGCGATTTCTACATTGGAATTGTTTGGAAATTGAAATCGTGCGTTTCAGACCGAGAAAATCACTTTTTGCATTTCGATGCCATTTTTTCGTTATCCAGCGGTCGCAGAAGGTTCGTTTTGTGTGCGCTGTTATTATCTTACTTAGGTTTACGAATCCCATATGGTGGCAGCGATTTCTACATTGGAATTGTTTGGAAATTGAAATCGTGCGTTTCAGACCGATAAAATCACTTTTTGCATTTCGATGCCATTTTTTCGTTATCCAGCGGTCGCAGAGGATTCGTTTTGTGTGCGCTGTTATTATCTTACATAGGTTTACGAATCCCATATGGTGGCAGCGATTTCTACATTGGAATTGTTTGGAAATTGAAATCGTGCGTTTCAGACCGAGAAAATCACTTTTGCATTTCGATGCCATTTTTTCGTTATCCAGCGGTCGCAGAAGATTCGTTTTGTGTGCGCTGAAATTATCTTACTTAGGTTTACGAATCCCATATGGTGGCAGCGATTTCCACATTGGAATTGTTTGGAAATTGAAATCGTCCGCTTCAGACCGAGAAAATCACTTTTCGCATTTCGATGCCATTTTTTCGTTATCCAGCGGTCGCAGAAGATTCGTTTTGTGTGCGCTGTTATTATCTTACTTAGGTTTACGAATCCCATATGGTGGCAGCGATTTCTACATTGGAATTGTCTGGAAATTGAAATCGTGCGTTTCAGACCGAGAAAATCACTTTTTGCATTTCGATGCCATTTTTTCGTTATCCAGCGGTCGCAGAAGGTTCGTTTTGTGTGCGCTGTTATTATCTTACTTAGGTTTACGAATCCCATATGGTGGCAGCGGTTTCTACATTGGAATTGTTTGGAAATTGAAATCGTGCGTTTCAGACCGAGAAAATCACTTTTTGCATTTCGATGCCATTTTTTCGTTATCCAGCGGTCGCAGAGGATTCGTTTTATGTGCGCTGTTATTATCTTACTTAGGTTTACGAATCCCATATGGTGGCAGCGATTTCTACATTGGAATTGTTTGGAAATTGAAATCGTGCGTTTCAGACCGAGAAAATCACTTTTTGCATTTCGATGCCATTTTTTCGTTATCCAGCGGTCGCAGAAGATTCGTTTTGTGTGCGCTGTTATTATCTTACTTAGGTTTACGAATCCCATATGGTGGCAGCGATTTCTACATTGGAATTGTTTGGAAATTGAAATCGTGCGTTTCAGACCGAGAAAATCACTTTTTGCATTTCGATGCCATTTTTTCGTTATCCAGCGGTCGCAGAAGATTCGTTTTGTGTGCGCTGTTTTTATATTACATAGGTTTACGAATCCCATATGGTGGCAGCGATTTCTACATTGGAATTGTTTGGAAATTGAAATCGTGCGTTTCAGACCGAGAAAATCACTTTTGCATTTCGATGCCATTTTTTCGTTATCCAGCGGTCGCAGAAGATTCGTTTTGTGTGCGCTGTTATTATCTTACTTAGGTTTACGAATCCCATATGGTGGCAGCGATTTCTACATTGGAATTGCTTGGAAATTGAAATCGTGCGTTTCAGACCGAGAAAATCACTTTTCGCATATCGATGCCATTTTTTCGTTATCCAGCGGTCGCAGAAGATTCGTTTTGTGTGCGCTGTTATTATCTTACTTAGGTTTACGCATCCCATATGGTGGCAGCGATTTCTACATTGGAATTGTTTGGAAATCGAAATCGTGCGTTTCAGACCGAGAAAATCACTTTTTGCATTTCGATGCCATTTTTTCGTTATCCAGCGGTCGCAGAAGATTCGCTTTGTGTGCGCTGTTATTATCTTACTTAGGTTTACGAATCCCATATGGTGGCAGCGATTTCTACATTGGAATTGTTTGGAAATTGAAATCGTGCGTTTCAGACCGAGAAAATCACTTTTTGCATTTCGATGCCATTTTTTCGTTATCCAGCGGTCGCAGAAGGTTCGTTTTGTGTGCGCTGTTATTATCTTACTTAGGTTTACGAATCCCATATGGTGGCAGCGATTTCTACATTGGAATTGTTTGGAAATTGAAATCGTGCGTTTCAGACCGATAAAATCACTTTTTGCATTTCGATGCCATTTTTTCGTTATCCAGCGGTCGCAGAGGATTCGTTTTGTGTGCGCTGTTATTATCTTACATAGGTTTACGAATCCCATATGGTGGCAGCGATTTCTACATTGGCATTGTTTGGAAATTGAAATCGTGCGTTTCAGACCGAGAAAATCACTTTTGCATTTCGATGCCATTTTTTCGTTATCCAGTGGTCGCAGAAGATTCGTTTTGTGTGCGCTGTTATTATCTTACTTAGGTTTACGAATCCCATATGGTGGCAGCGATTTCTACATTGGAATTGTTTGAAAATTGAAATCGTGCGTTTCAGACCGAGAAAATCACTTTTTGCATTTCGATGCAATTTTTTCGTTACCCAGTGGTCGCAGAAGATTCGTTTTGTGTGCGCTGTTATTATCTTACTTAGGTTTACGAATCCCATATGGTGGCAGCGATTTCTACATTGGAATTGTTTGGAAATTGAAATCGTGCGTTTCAGA
Source organism: Cetonia aurata (assembly GCA_949128085.1). Classification (NCBI taxonomy): domain Eukaryota; kingdom Metazoa; phylum Arthropoda; class Insecta; order Coleoptera; family Scarabaeidae; genus Cetonia; species Cetonia aurata. Next base: position 263,912 of record OX421887.1, read on the forward strand.
CCGAGAAAATCACTTTTTGCATTTCGATGCCATTTTTTCGTTATCCAGCGGTCGCAGAAGATTCGTTTTGTGTGCGCTGTTATTATCTTACTTAGGTTTACGAATCCCATATGGTGGCAGCGATTTCTACATTGGAATTGTTTGGAAATTGAAATCGTGCGTTTCAGACCGAGAAAATCACTTTTGGCATTTCGATGCTATTTTTTCGTTATCCAGTGGTCGCAGAAGATTCGTTTTGTGTGCGCTGTTATTATCTTACTTAGGTTTACGAATCCCATATGGTGGCAGCGATTTCTACATTGGAATTGTTTGGAAATTGAAATCGTGCGTTTCAGACCGAGAAAATCACTTTTTGCATTTCGATGCCATTTTTTCGTTATCCAGTGGTCGCAGAAGATTCGTTTTGTGTGCGCTGTTATTATCTTACTTAGGTTTACGAATCCCATATGGTGGCAGCGATTTCTACATTGGAATTGTTTGAAAATTGAAATCGTGCGTTTCAGACCGAGAAAATCACTTTTTGCATTTCGATGCCATTTTTTCGTTATCCAGCGGTCGCAGAAGATTCGTTTTGTGTGCGCTGTTATTATCTTACTTAGGTTTACGAATCCCATATGGTGGCAGCGATTTCTACATTGGAATTGTTTGGAAATTGAAATCGTGCGTTTCAGACCGAGAAAATCACTTTTTGCATTTCGATGCCATTTTTTCGTTATCCAGCGGTCGCAGAAGATTCGTTTTGTGTGCGCTGTTATTATCTTACATAGGTTTACGAATCCCATATGGTGGCAGCGATTTCTACATTGGAATTGTTTGGAAATTGAAATCGTGCGTTTCAGACCGAGAAAATCACTTTTGCATTTCGATGCCATTTTTTCGTTATCCAGCGGTCGCAGAAGATTCGTTTTGTGTGCGCTGAAATTATCTTACTTAGGTTTACGAATCCCATATGGTGGCAGCGATTTCCACATTGGAATTGTTTGGAAATTGAAATCGTCCGCTTCAGACCGAGAAAATCACTTTTCGCATTTCGATGCCATTTTTTCGTTATCCAGCGGTCGCAGAAGATTCGTTTTGTGTGCGCTGTTATTATCTTACTTAGGTTTACGAATCCCATATGGTGGCAGCGATTTCTACATTGGAATTGTTTGGAAATTGAAATCGTGCGTTTCAGACCGAGAAAATCACTTTTTGCATTTCGATGCCATTTTTTCGTTATCCAGCGGTCGCAGAAGGTTCGTTTTGTGTGCGCTGTTATTATCTTACTTAGGTTTACGAATCCCATATGGTGGCAGCGATTTCTACATTGGAATTGTTTGGAAATTGAAATCGTGCGTTTCAGACCGAGAAAATCACTTTTTGCATTTCGATGCCATTTTTTCGTTATCCAGCGGTCGCAGAGGATTCGTTTTATGTGCGCTGTTATTATCTTACTTAGGTTTACGAATCCCATATGGTGGCAGCGATTTCTACATTGGAATTGTTTGGAAATTGAAATCGTGCGTTTCAGACCGAGAAAATCACTTTTTGCATTTCGATGCCATTTTTTCGTTATCCAGCGGTCGCAGAAGATTCGTTTTGTGTGCGCTGTTATTATCTTACTTAGGTTTACGAATCCCATATGGTGGCAGCGATTTCTACATTGGAATTGTTTGGAAATTGAAATCGTGCGTTTCAGACCGAGAAAATCACTTTTTGCATTTCGATGCCATTTTTTCGTTATCCAGCGGTCGCAGAAGATTCGTTTTGTGTGCGCTGTTATTATATTACATAGGTTTACGAATCCCATATGGTGGCAGCGATTTCTACATTGGAATTGTTTGGAAATTGAAATCGTGCGTTTCAGACCGAGAAAATCACTTTTGCATTTCGATGCCATTTTTTCGTTATCCAGCGGTCGCAGAAGATTCGTTTTGTGTGCGCTGTTATTATCTTACTTAGGTTTACGAATCCCATATGGTGGCAGCGATTTCTACATTGGAATTGTTTGGAAATTGAAATCGTGCGTTTCAGACCGAGAAAATCACTTTTCGCATATCGATGCCATTTTTCGTTATCCAGCGGTCGCAGAAGATTCGTTTTGTGTGCGCTGTTATTATCTTACTTAGGTTTACGAATCCCATATGGTGGCAGCGATTTCTACATTGGAATTGTTTGGAAATTGAAATCGTGCGTTTCAGACCGAGAAAATCACTTTTTGCATTTCGATGCCATTTTTTCGTTATCCAGCGGTCGCAGAAGATTCGCTTTGTGTGCGCTGTTATTATCTTACTTAGGTTTACGAATCCCATATGGTGGCAGCGATTTCTACACTGGAATTGTTTGGAAATTGAAATCGTGCGTTTCAGACCGAGAAAATCACTTTTTGCATTTCGATGCCATTTTTTCGTTATCCAGCGGTCGCAGAAGGTTCGTTTTGTGTGCGCTGTTATTATCTTACTTAGGTTTACGAATCCCATATGGTGGCAGCGATTTCTACATTGGAATTGTTTGGAAATTGAAATCGTGCGTTTCAGACCGATAAAATCACTTTTTGCATTTCGATGCCATTTTTTCGTTATCCAGCGGTCGCAGAGGATTCGTTTTGTGTGCGCTGTTATTATCTTACATAGGTTTACGAATCCCATATGGTGGCAGCGATTTCTACATTGGAATTGTTTGGAAATTGAAATCGTGCGTTTCAGACCGAGAAAATCACTTTTGCATTTCGATGCCATTTTTTCGTTATCCAGCGGTCGCAGAAGATTCGTTTTGTGTGCGCTGAAATTATCTTACTTAGGTTTACGAATCCCATATGGTGGCAGCGATTTCCACATTGGAATTGTTTGGAAATTGAAATCGTCCGCTTCAGACCGAGAAAATCACTTTTCGCATTTCGATGCCATTTTTTCGTTATCCAGCGGTCGCAGAAGATTCGTTTTGTGTGCGCTGTTATTATCTTACTTAGGTTTACGAATCCCATATGGTGGCAGCGATTTCTACATTGGAATTGTTTGGAAATTGAAATCGTGCGTTTCAGACCGAGAAAATCACTTTTTGCATTTCGATGCCATTTTTTCGTTATCCAGCGGTCGCAGAAGGTTCGTTTTGTGTGCGCTGTTATTATCTTACTTAGGTTTACGAATCCCATATGGTGGCAGCGATTTCTACATTGGAATTGTTTGGAAATTGAAATCGTGCGTTTCAGACCGAGAAAATCACTTTTTGCATTTCGATGCCATTTTTTCGTTATCCAGCGGTCGCAGAGGATTCGTTTTATGTGCGCTGTTATTATCTTACTTAGGTTTACGAATCCCATATGGTGGCAGCGATTTCTACATTGGAATTGTTTGGAAATTGAAATCGTGCGTTTCAGACCGAGAAAATCACTTTTTGCATTTCGATGCCATTTTTTCGTTATCCAGCGGTCGCAGAAGATTCGTTTTGTGTGCGCTGTTATTATCTTACTTAGGTTTACGAATCCCATATGGTGGCAGCGATTTCTACATTGGAATTGTTTGGAAATTGAAATCGTGCGTTTCAGACCGAGAAAATCACTTTTTGCATTTCGATGCCATTTTTTCGTTATCCAGCGGTCGCAGAAGATTCGTTTTGTGTGCGCTGTTTTTATATTACATAGGTTTACGAATCCCATATGGTGGCAGCGATTTCTACATTGGAATTGTTTGGAAATTGAAATCGTGCGTTTCAGACCGAGAAAATCACTTTTGCATTTCGATGCCATTTTTTCGTTATCCAGCGGTCGCAGAAGATTCGTTTTGTGTGCGCTGTTATTATCTTACTTAGGTTTACGAATCCCATATGGTGGCAGCGATTTCTACATTGGAATTGCTTGGAAATTGAAATCGTGCGTTTCAGACCGAGAAAATCACTTTTCGCATATCGATGCCATTTTTTCGTTATCCAGCGGTCGCAGAAGATTCGTTTTGTGTGCGCTGTTATTATCTTACTTAGGTTTACGAATCCCATATGGTGGCAGCGATTTCTACATTGGAATTGTTTGGAAATCGAAATCGTGCGTTTCAGACCGAGAAAATCACTTTTTGCATTTCGATGCCATTTTTTCGTTATCCAGCGGTCGCAGAAGATTCGCTTTGTGTGCGCTGTTATTATCTTACTTAGGTTTACGAATCCCATATGGTGGCAGCGATTTCTACATTGGAATTGTTTGGAAATTGAAATCGTGCGTTTCAGACCGAGAAAATCACTTTTTGCATTTCGATGCCATTTTTTCGTTATCCAGCGGTCGCAGAAGGTTCGTTTTGTGTGCGCTGTTATTATCTTACTTAGGTTTACGAATCCCATATGGTGGCAGCGATTTCTACATTGGAATTGTTTGGAAATTGAAATCGTGCGTTTCAGACCGATAAAATCACTTTTTGCATTTCGATGCCATTTTTTCGTTATCCAGCGGTCGCAGAAGATTCGTTTTGTGTGCGCTGAAATTATCTTACTTAGGTTTACGAATCCCATATGGTGGCAGCGATTTCCACATTGGAATTGTTTGGAAATTGAAATCGTCCGCTTCAGACCGAGAAAATCACTTTTCGCATTTCGATGCCATTTTTTCGTTATCCAGCGGTCGCAGAAGATTCGTTTTGTGTGCGCTGTTATTATCTTACTTAGGTTTACGAATCCCATATGGTGGCAGCGATTTCTACATTGGAATTGTCTGGAAATTGAAATCGTGCGTTTCAGACCGAGAAAATCACTTTTTGTATTTCGATGCCATTTTTTCGTTATCCAGCGGTCGCAGAAGGTTCGTTTTGTGTGCGCTGTTATTATCTTACTTAGGTTTACGAATCCCATATGGTGGCAGCGATTTCTACATTGGAATTGTTTGGAAATTGAAATCGTGCGTTTCAGACCGAGAAAATCACTTTTTGCATTTCGATGCCATTTTTTCGTTATCCAGCGGTCGCAGAGGATTCGTTTTATGTGCGCTGTTATTATCTTACTTAGGTTTACGAATCCCATACGGTGGCAGCGATTTCTACATTGGAATTGTTTGGAAATTGAAATCGTGCGTTTCAGACCGAGAAAATCACTTTTTGCATTTCGATGCCATTTTTTCGTTATCCAGCGGTCGCAGAAGATTCGTTTTGTGTGCGCTGTTATTATCTTATTTAGGTTTACGAATCCCATATGGTGGCAGCGATTTCTACATTGGAATTGTTTGGAAATTGAAATCGTGCGTTTCAGACCGAGAAAATCACTTCTCGCATTTCGATGCCATTTTTGCGTTATCCAGCGGTCGCAGAAGATTCGTTTTGTGTGCGCTGTTATTATCTTACTTAGGTTTACGAATCCCATATGGTGGCAGCGATTTCTACATTGGAATTGTTTGGAAATTGAAATTGTGCGTTTCAGACCGAGAAAATCACTTTTTGCATTTCGATGCCATTTTTTCGTTATCCAGCGGTCGCAGAAGGTTCGTTTTGTGTGCGCTGTTATTATCTTACTTAGGTTTACGAATCCCATATGGTGGCAGCGATTTCTACATTGGAATTGTTTGGAAATTGAAATCGTGCGTTTCAGACCGAGAAAATCACTTTTTGCATTTCGATGCCATTTTTTCGTTATCCAGCGGTCGCGGAAGATTCGTTTTGTGTGCGCTGTTATTATCTTACTTAGGTTTACGAATCCCATATGGTGGCAGCGATTTCTACATTGGAATTCTTTGGAAATTGAAATCGTGCGTTTCAGACCGAGAAAATCACTTTTTGCATTTCGATGTTATTTTTTCGTTATCCAGTGGTCGCAGAAGATTCGTTTTGTGTGCGCTGTTATTATCTTACTTAGGTTTACGAATCCCATATGGTGCCAGCGATTTCTACATTGGAATTGTTTGGAAATTGAAATCGTGCGTTTCAGACCGAGAAAATCACTTTTTGCATTTCGATGCCATTTTTTCGTTATCCAGCGGTCGCAGAAGATTCGTTTTGTGTGCGCTGTTTTTATATTACATAGGTTTACGAATCCCATATGGTGGCAGCGATTTCTACATTGGAATTGTTTGGAAATTGAAATCGTGCGTTTCAGACCGAGAAAATCACTTTTGCATTTCGATGCCATTTTTTCGTTATCCAGCGGTCGCAGAAGATTCGTTTTGTGTGCGCTGTTATTATCTTACTTAGGTTTACGAATCCCATATGGTGACAGCGATTTCTACATTGGAATTGTTCAGAAATTGAAATCGTGCGTTTCAGACCGAGAAAATCACTTTTTGCATTTCGATGCTATTTTTTCGTTATCCAGTGGTCGCAGAAGATTCGTTTTGTGTGCGCTGTTATTATCTTACTTAGGTTTACGAATCCCATATGGTGACAGCGATTTCTACATTGGAATTGTTTGGAAATTGAAATCGTGCGTTTCAGACCGAGAAAATCACTTTTTGCATTTCGATGCTATTTTTTCGTTATCCAGTGGTCGCAGAAGATTCGTTTTGTGTGCGCTGTTATTATCTTACTTAGGTTTACGAATCCCATATGGTGACAGCGATTTCTACATTGGAATTGTTCAGAAATTGAAATCGTGCGTTTCAGACCGAGAAAATCACTTTTTGCATTTCGATGCCATTTTTTCGTTATCCAGCGGTCGCAGAAGATTCGTTTTGTGTGCGCTGTTATTATCTTACTTAGGTTTACGAATCCCATATGGTGGCAGCGATTTCTACATTGGAACTGTTTGGAAATTGAAATCGTGCGTTTCAGACCGAGAAAATCACTTTTTGCATTTCGATGCTATTTTTTCGTTATCCAGTGGTCGCAGAAGATTCGCTTTGTGTGCGCTGTTATTATCTTACTTAGGTTTACTAATCCCATGTGGTGGCAGCGATTTCTACATCGGAATTGTTTGGAAATTGAAATCGTGCGTTTCAGACCGAGAAAATCACGTTTTGCATTTCGATGCTATTTTTTCGTTATCCAGTGGTCGCAGAAGATTCGTTTTGTGTGCGCTGTTATTATCTTACTTAGGTTTACGAATCCCATATGGTGACAGCGATTTCTACATTGGAATTGTTCAGAAATTGAAATCGTGCGTTTCAGACCGAGAAAATCACTTTTTGCATTTCGATGCTATTTTTTCGTTATCCAGTGGTCGCAGAAGATTCGTTTTGTGTGCGCTGTTATTATCTTACTTAGGTTTACGAATCCCATATGGTGACAGCGATTTCTACATTGGAATTGTTTGGAAATTGAAATCGTGCGTTTCAGACCGAGAAAATCACTTTTTGCATTTCGATGCTATTTTTTCGTTATCCAGTGGTCGCAGAAGATTCGTTTTGTGTGCGCTGTTATTATCTTACTTAGGTTTACGAATCCCATATGGTGACAGCGATTTCTACATTGGAATTGTTCAGAAATTGAAATCGTGCGTTTCAGACCGAGAAAATCACTTTTTGCATTTCGATGCCATTTTTTCGTTATCCAGCGGTCGCAGAAGATTCGTTTTGTGTGCGCTGTTATTATCTTACTTAGGTTTACGAATCCCCTATGGTGGCAGCGATTTCTACATTGGAATTGTTTGGAAATTGAAATCGTGCGTTTCAGACCGAGAAAATCACTTTTTGCATTTCGATGCTATTTTTTCGTTATCCAGCGGTCGCAGAAGATTCGTTTTGTGCGCGCTGTTATTATCTTACTTAGGTTTACGAATCCGATATGGTGGCAGCGATTTCTACATTGGAATTGTTTGGAAATTGAAATCGTGCGTTTCAGACCGAGAAAATCACTTTTTGCATTTCGATGCTATTTTTTCGTTATCCAGTGGTCGCAGAAGATTCGTTTTGTGTGCGCTGTTATTATCTTACTTAGGTTTACGAATCCCATATGGTGGCAGCGATTTCTACATTGGAATTCTTTGGAAATTAAAATCGTGCGTTTCAGACCGAGAAAATCACTTTTTGCATTTCGATGCCATTTTTTCGTTATCCAGTGGTCGCAGAAAATTCGTTTTGTGTGCGCTGTTATTATCTTACTTAGGTTTACGAATCCCATATGGTGGCAGCGATTTCTACATTGGAATTGTTTGGAAATTGAAATCGTGCTTTTCAGACCGAGAAAATCACTTTTCGCATTTCGATGCAATTTTTTTCGCTATCCAGCGGTCGCAAAAGGTTCGTTTTGTGTGCGCTGTTATTATCTTAGTTAGGTTTAGGAATCCCATATGGTGGCAGCGATTTCTACATTGGAATTGTTTGGAAATTGAAATCGTGCGTTTCAGACCGAGAAAATCACTTTTTGCATTTCGATGCTATTTTTTCGTTATCCAGTGGTCGCAGAAGATTTCGTTTTGTGTGCGCTGTTATTATCTTACTTAGGTTTACGAATCCCATATGGTGGCAGCGATTTCTACATTGGAATTGTTTGGAAATTGAAATCGTGCGTTTCAGACCGAGAAAATCACTTTTTGCATTTCGATGCCATTTTTTCGTTATCCAGCGGTCGCAGAAGATTCGTTTTGTGTGCGCTGTTATTATCTTACTTAGGTTTACGAATCCCATATGGTGGCAGCGATTTCTACATTGGAATTGTTTGGAAATTGAAATCGTGCGTTTCAGACCGAGAAAATCACTTTTTGCATTTCGATGCCATTTTTTCGCTATCCAGCGGTCGCAGAAGGTTCGTTTTGTGTGCGCTGTTATTATCTTACTTAGGTTTACGAATCCCATATGGTGGCAGCGATTTCTACATTGGAATTGTTTGGAAATTGAAATCGTGCGTTTCAGACCGAGAAAATCACTTTTTGCATTTCGATACTATTTTTTCGTTATCCAGTGGTCGCAGAAGATTCGTTTTGTGTGCGCTGTTATTATCTTACTTAGGTGTACGAATCCCATATGGTGGCAGCGATTTCTACATTGGAATTGTTTGGAAATTGAAATCGTGCGTTTCAGACCGCGAAAATCACTTTTTGCATTTCGATGCCATTTTTTCGCTATCCAGCGGTCGCAGAAGGTTCGTTTTGTGTGCGCTGTTATTATCTTACTTAGGTTTACGAATCCCATATGGTGACAGCGATTTCTACATTGGAATTGTTCGGAAATTGAAATCGTGCGTTTCAGACCGAGAAAATCACTTTTTGCATTTCGATGCTATTTTTTCGTTATCCAGTGGTCGCAGAAGATTCGTTTTGTGTGCGCAGTTATTATCTTACTTAGGTTTACGAATCCCATATGGTGGCAGCGATTTCTACATTGGAATTATTTGGAAATTGAAATCGTGCGTTTCAGACCGAGAAAATCACTTTTTGCATTTCGATGCTATTTTTTCGTTATCCAGTGGTCGCAGAAGATTCGTTTTGTGTGCGCTGTTATTATCTTACTTAGGTTTACGAATCCCATATGGTGACAGCGATTTCTACATTGGAATTGTTCAGAAATTGAAATCGTGCGTTTCAGACCGAGAAAATCACTTTTTGCATTTCGATGCCATTTTTTCGTTATCCAGCGGTCGCAGAAGATTCGTTTTGTGTGCGCTGTTATTATCTTACTTAGGGTTACGAATACCATATGGTGGCAGCGATTTCTACATTGGAATTGTTTGGAAATTGAAATCGTGCGTTTCAGACCGAGAAAATCACTTTTTGCATTTCGATGCCATTTTTTCGTTATCCAGCGGTCGCAGAAGATTCGTTTTGTGTGCGCTGTTATTATCTTACTTAGGTTTACGAATCCCATATGGTGGCAGCGATTTCTACATTGGAATTGTTTGGAAATTGAAATCGTGCGTTTCAGACCGAGAAAATCACTTTTTGCATTTCGATGCTATTTTTTCGTTATCCAGCGGTCGCAGAAGATTCGTTTTGTGTGCGCTGTTATTATCTTACTTAGGTTTACGAATCCCATATGGTGGCAGCGATTTCTACATTGGAATTGTTTGGAAATTGAAATCGTGCGTTTCAGACCGAGAAAATCACTTTTTGCATTTCGATGCCATTTTTTCGTTATCCAGCGGTCGCAGAAGATTCGTTTTGTGTGCGCTGTTATTATCTTACTTAGGTTTACGAATCCCATATGGTGGCAGCCATTTCTACATTGGAATTGTTTGGAAATTGAAATCGTGCGTTTCAGACCGAGAAAATCACTTTTCGCATTTCGATGCCATTTTTTCGTTATCCAGCGGTCGCAGAAGATTCGTTTTGTGCGCGCTGTTATTATCTTACTTAGGTTTACGAATCCCATATGGTGCAGCGATTTCTACATTGGAATTGTTTGGATATTGAAATCGTGCGTTTCAGACTGAGAAAATCACTTTTTGCATTTCGATGCTATTTTTTCGTTATCCAGTGGTCGCAGAAGATTCGCTTTGTGTGCGCTGTTTTTATCTTACTTAGGTTTACTAATCCCATGTGGTGGCAGCGATTTCTACATCGGAATTGTTTGGAAATTGAAATCGTGCGTTTCAGACCGAGAAAATCACGTTTTGCATTTCGATGCTATTTTTTCGTTATCCAGTGGTCGCAGAAGATTCGTTTTGTGTGCGCTGTTATTATCTTACTTAGGTTTACGAATCCCATATGGTGGCAGCGATTTCTACATTGGAATTGTTTGGAAATTGAAATCGTGCGTTTCAGACCGAGAAAATCACTTTTTGCATTTCGATGCCATTTCTTCGTTATCCAGCGGTCGCAGAAGATTCGTTTTGTGTGCGCTGTTATTATCTTACTTATGTTTACGAATCCCATATGGTGGCAGCGATTTCTACATTGGAATTGTTTGGAAATTGAAATCGTGCGTTTCAGACCGAGAAAATCACTTTTCGCATTTCGATGGCATTTTTTCGTTATCCAGCGGTCGCAGAAGATTCGTTTTGTGTGCGCTGTTATTATCTTACTTAGGTTTACGAATCCCATATGGTGGCAGCGATTTCTACATTGGAATTGTTTGGAAATTGAAATCGTGCGTTTCAGACCGAGAAAATCACTTTTTGCATTTCGATGCTATTTATTCGTTATCCAGTGGTCGCAGAAGATTCGTTTTGTGTGCGCTGTTATTATCTTACTTAGGTTTACGAATCCCATATGGTAGCAGCGATTTCTACATTGGAATTGTTTGGATATTGAAATCGTGCGTTTCAGACCGAGAAACTCACTTTTTGCATTTCGATGCCATTTTTTCGTTATCCAGCGGTCGCAGAAGATTCGTTTTGTGTGCGCTGTTATTATCTTACTTAGGTTTACGAATCCCATATGGTGGCAGCGATTTCTACATTGGAATTGTTTGGAAATTGAAATCGTGCGTTTCAGACCGATAAAATCACTTTTTGCATTTCGATGCCATTTTTTCGTTATCCAGCGGTCGCAGAAGATTCGTTTTGTGTGCGCTGTTATTATCTTACTTAGGTTTACGAATCCCATATGGTGGCAGCCATTTCTACATTGGAATTGTTTGGAAATTGAAATCGTGCGTTTCAGACCGAGAAAATCACTTTTCGCATTTCGATGCCATTTTTTCGTTATCCAGCGGTCGCAGAAGATTCGTTTTGTGCGCGCTGTTATTATCTTACTTAGGTTTACGAATCCCATATGGTGCAGCGATTTCTACATTGGAATTGTTTGGATATTGAAATCGTGCGTTTCAGACTGAGAAAATCACTTTTTGCATTTCGATGCTATTTTTTCGTTATCCAGTGGTCGCAGAAGATTCGCTTTGTGTGCGCTGTTATTATCTTACTTAGGTTTACGAATCCCATATGGTGGCAGCGATTTCTACAATGGAATTGTTTGGAAATTGAAATCGTGCGTTTCAGACCGAGAAAATCACTTTTTGCATTTCGATGCTATTTTTTCGTTATCCAGTGGTCGCAGAAGATTCGTTTTGTGTGCGCTGTTATTATCTTACTTAGGTTTACGAATCCCATATGGTGGCAGCGATTTCTACATTGGAATTCTTTGGAAATTGAAATCGTGCGTTTCAGACCGAGAAAATCGCTTTTTGCATTTCGATGCCATTTTTTCGTTATCCAGTGGTCGCAGAAAATTCGTTTTGTGTGCGCTGTTATTATCTTACTTAGGTTTACGAATCCCATATGGTGGCAGCGATTTCTACATTGGAATTGTTTGGAAATTGAAATCGTGCGTTTCAGACCGAGAAAATCACTTTTCGCATTTCGATGCCATTTTTTTCGCTATCCAGCGGTCGCAGAAGGTTCGTTTTGTGTGCGCTGTTATTATCTTAGTTAGGTGTAGGAATCCCATATGGTGGCAGCGATTTCTACATTGGAATTGTTTGGAAATTGAAATCGTGCGTTTCAGACCGAGAAAATCACTTTTTGCATTTCGATGCTATTTTTTCGTTATCCAGTGGTCGCAGAAGATTTCGTTTTGTGTGCGCTGTTATTATCTTACTTAGGTTTACGAATCCCATATGGTGGCAGCGATTTCTACATTGGAATTGTTTGGAAATTGAAATCGTGCGTTTCAGACCGAGAAAATCACTTTTTGCATTTCGATGCCATTTTTTCGCTATCCAGCGGTCGCAGAAGGTTAGTTTTGTGTGCGCTGTTATTATCTTACTTAGGTTTACGAATCCCATATGGTGGCAGCGATTTCTACATTGGAATTGTTTGGAAATTGAAATCGTGCGTTTCAGACCGAGAAAATCACTTTTCGCATTTCGATGCCATTTTTTCGTTATCCAGCGGTCGCAGAAGATTCGTTTTGTGTGCGCTGTTATTATCTTACTTAGGTTTACGAATCCCATATGGTGGCAGCGATTTCTACATTGGAATTGTTTGGAAATTGAAATCGTGCGTTTCAGACCGAGAAAATCACTTTTTGCATTTCGATGCCATTTTTTCGTTTCCCAGGTGTCGCAGAAGGTTCGTTTTGTGTGCGCTGTTATTATCTTACTTAGGTTTACGAATCCCATATGGTGGCAGCGATTTCTACATTGGAATTGTTTGGAAATTGAAATCGTGCGTTTCAGACCGAGAAAATCACTTTTGGCATTTCGATGCCATTTTTCCGTTATCCAGTGGTCGCAGAAGATTCGTTTTGTGTGCGCTGTTATTATCTTACTTAGGTTTACGAATCCCATATGGTGGCAGCGATTTCTACATTGGAATTGTTTGGAAATTGAAATCGTGCGTTTCAGACCGAGAAAATCACGTTTTGCATTTCGATGCCATTTTTTCGTTATCCAGCGGTCGCAGAAGATTCGTTTTGTGCGCGCTGTTATTATCTTACTTAGGTTTACGAATCCCATATGGTGGCAGCGATTTCTACATTGGAACTGTTTGGAAATTGAAATCGTGCGTTTCAGACCGAGAAAATCACTTTTTGCATTTCGATGCTATTTTTTCGTTATCCAGTGGTCGCAGAAGATTCGCTTTGTGTGCGCTGTTATTATCTTACTTAGGTTTACTAATCCCATGTGGTGGCAGCGATTTCTACATCGGAATTGTTTGGAAATTGAAATCGTGCGTTTCAGACCGAGAAAATCACGTTTTGCATTTCGATGCTATTTTTTCGTTATCCAGTGGTCGCAGAAGATTCGTTTTGTGTGCGCTGTTATTATCTTACTTAGGTTTACGAATCCCATATGGTGGCAGCGATTTCTACATTGGAATTGTTTGGAAATTGAAATCGTGCGTTTCAGACCGAGAAAATCACTTTTTGCATTTCGATGCCATTTTTTCGTTATCCAGCGGTCGCAGAAGATTCGTTTTGTGTGCGCTGTTATTATCTTACTTAGGTTTACGAATACCATATGGTGGCAGCGATTTCTACATTGGAATTGTTTGGAAATTGAAATCGTGCGTTTCAGACCGAGAAAATCACTTTTTGCATTTCGATGCTATTTTTTCGTTATCCAGTGGTCGCAGAAGATTCGTTTTGTGTGCGCTGTTATTATCTTACTTAGGTTTACGAATCCCATATGGTGACAGCGATTTCTACATTGGAATTGTTCAGAAATTGAAATCGTGCGTTTCAGACCGAGAAAATCACTTTTTGCATTTCGATGCCATTTTTTCGTTATCCAGCGGTCGCAGAAGATTCGTTTTGTGTGCGCTGTTATTATCTTACTTAGGTTTACGAATCCCCTATGGTGGCAGCGATTTCTACATTGGAATTGTTTGGAAATTGAAATCGTGCGTTTCAGACCGAGAAAATCACTTTTTGCATTTCGATGCTATTTTTTCGTTATCCAGCGGTCGCAGAAGATTCGTTTTGTGCGCGCTGTTATTATCTTACTTAGGTTTACGAATCCGATATGGTGGCAGCGATTTCTACATTGGAATTGTTTGGAAATTGAAATCGTGCGTTTCAGACCGAGAAAATCACTTTTTGCATTTCGATGCTATTTTTTCGTTATCCAGTGGTCGCAGAAGATTCGTTTTGTGTGCGCTGTTATTATCTTACTTAGGTTTACGAATCCCATATGGTGGCAGCGATTTCTACATTGGAATTCTTTGGAAATTAAAATCGTGCGTTTCAGACCGAGAAAATCACTTTTTGCATTTCGATGCCATTTTTTCGTTATCCAGTGGTCGCAGAAAATTCGTTTTGTGTGCGCTGTTATTATCTTACTTAGGTTTACGAATCCCATATGGTGGCAGCGATTTCTACATTGGAATTGTTTGGAAATTGAAATCGTGCGTTTCAGACCGAGAAAATCACTTTTCGCATTTCGATGCAATTTTTTTCGCTATCCAGCGGTCGCAAAAGGTTCGTTTTGTGTGCGCTGTTATTATCTTAGTTAGGTTTAGGAATCCCATATGGTGGCAGCGATTTCTACATTGGAATTGTTTGGAAATTGAAATCGTGCGTTTCAGACCGAGAAAATCACTTTTTGCATTTCGATGCTATTTTTTCGTTATCCAGTGGTCGCAGAAGATTTCGTTTTGTGTGCGCTGTTATTATCTTACTTAGGTTTACGAATCCCATATGGTGGCAGCGATTTCTACATTGGAATTGTTTGGAAATTGAAATCGTGCGTTTCAGACCGAGAAAATCACTTTTTGCATTTCGATGCCATTTTTTCGTTATCCAGCGGTCGCAGAAGATTCGTTTTGTGTGCGCTGTTATTATCTTACTTAGGTTTACGAATCCCATATGGTGGCAGCGATTTCTACATTGGAATTGTTTGGAAATTGAAATCGTGCGTTTCAGACCGAGAAAATCACTTTTTGCATTTCGATGCCATTTTTTCGCTATCCAGCGGTCGCAGAAGGTTCGTTTTGTGTGCGCTGTTATTATCTTACTTAGGTTTACGAATCCCATATGGTGGCAGCGATTTCTACATTGGAATTGTTTGGAAATTGAAATCGTGCGTTTCAGACCGAGAAAATCACTTTTTGCATTTCGATACTATTTTTTCGTTATCCAGTGGTCGCAGAAGATTCGTTTTGTGTGCGCTGTTATTATCTTACTTAGGTGTACGAATCCCATATGGTGGCAGCGATTTCTACATTGGAATTGTTTGGAAATTGAAATCGTGCGTTTCAGACCGCGAAAATCACTTTTTGCATTTCGATGCCATTTTTTCGCTATCCAGCGGTCGCAGAAGGTTCGTTTTGTGTGCGCTGTTATCATCTTACTTAGGTTTACGAATCCCATATGGTGACAGCGATTTCTACATTGGAATTGTTCGGAAATTGAAATCGTGCGTTTCAGACCGAGAAAATCACTTTTTGCATTTCGATGCTATTTTTTCGTTATCCAGTGGTCGCAGAAGATTCGTTTTGTGTGCGCAGTTATTATCTTACTTAGGTTTACGAATCCCATATGGTGGCAGCGATTTCTACATTGGAATTATTTGGAAATTGAAATCGTGCGTTTCAGACCGAGAAAATCACTTTTTGCATTTCGATGCTATTTTTTCGTTATCCAGTGGTCGCAGAAGATTCGTTTTGTGTGCGCTGTTATTATCTTACTTAGGTTTACGAATCCCATATGGTGACAGCGATTTCTACATTGGAATTGTTCAGAAATTGAAATCGTGCGTTTCAGACCGAGAAAATCACTTTTTGCATTTCGATGCCATTTTTTCGTTATCCAGCGGTCGCAGAAGATTCGTTTTGTGTGCGCTGTTATTATCTTACTTAGGGTTACGAATACCATATGGTGGCAGCGATTTCTACATTGGAATTGTTTGGAAATTGAAATCGTGCGTTTCAGACCGAGAAAATCACTTTTTGCATTTCGATGCCATTTTTTCGTTATCCAGCGGTCGCAGAAGATTCGTTTTGTGTGCGCTGTTATTATCTTACTTAGGTTTACGAATCCCATATGGTGGCAGCGATTTCTACATTGGAATTGTTTGGAAATTGAAATCGTGCGTTTCAGACCGAGAAAATCACTTTTTGCATTTCGATGCTATTTTTTCGTTATCCAGCGGTCGCAGAAGATTCGTTTTGTGTGCGCTGTTATTATCTTACTTAGGTTTACGAATCCCATATGGTGGCAGCGATTTCTACATTGGAATTGTTTGGAAATTGAAATCGTGCGTTTCAGACCGAGAAAATCACTTTTTGCATTTCGATGCCATTTTTTCGTTATCCAGCGGTCGCAGAAGATTCGTTTTGTGTGCGCTGTTATTATCTTACTTAGGTTTACGAATCCCATATGGTGGCAGCCATTTCTACATTGGAATTGTTTGGAAATTGAAATCGTGCGTTTCAGACCGAGAAAATCACTTTTCGCATTTCGATGCCATTTTTTCGTTATCCAGCGGTCGCAGAAGATTCGTTTTGTGCGCGCTGTTATTATCTTACTTAGGTTTACGAATCCCATATGGTGCAGCGATTTCTACATTGGAATTGTTTGGATATTGAAATCGTGCGTTTCAGACTGAGAAAATCACTTTTTGCATTTCGATGCTATTTTTTCGTTATCCAGTGGTCGCAGAAGATTCGCTTTGTGTGCGCTGTTTTTATCTTACTTAGGTTTACTAATCCCATGTGGTGGCAGCGATTTCTACATCGGAATTGTTTGGAAATTGAAATCGTGCGTTTCAGACCGAGAAAATCACGTTTTGCATTTCGATGCTATTTTTTCGTTATCCAGTGGTCGCAGAAGATTCGTTTTGTGTGCGCTGTTATTATCTTACTTAGGTTTACGAATCCCATATGGTGGCAGCGATTTCTACATTGGAATTGTTTGGAAATTGAAATCGTGCGTTTCAGACCGAGAAAATCACTTTTTGCATTTCGATGCCATTTCTTCGTTATCCAGCGGTCGCAGAAGATTCGTTTTGTGTGCGCTGTTATTATCTTACTTATGTTTACGAATCCCATATGGTGGCAGCGATTTCTACATTGGAATTGTTTGGAAATTGAAATCGTGCGTTTCAGACCGAGAAAATCACTTTTTGCATTTCGATGCTATTTTTTCGTTATCCAGTGGTCGCAGAAGATTCGTTTTGTGTGCGCTGTTATTATCTTACTTAGGTTTACGAATCCCATATGGTGGCAGCGATTTCTACATTGGAATTGTTTGGAAATTGAAATCGTGCGTTTCAGACCGAGAAAATCACTTTTTGCATTTCGATGCTATTTTTTCGTTATCCAGTGGTCGCAGAAGATTCGTTTTGTGTGCGCTGTTATTATCTTACTTAGGTTTACGAATCCCATATGGTGGCAGCGATTTCTACATTGGAATTGTTTGGAAATTGAAATCGTGCGTTTCAGACCGAGAAAATCACTTTTTGCATTTCGATGCCATTTCTTCGTTATCCAGCGGTCGCAGAAGATTCGTTTTGTGTGCGCTGTTATTATCTTACTTATGTTTACGAATCCCATATGGTGGCAGCGATTTCTACATTGGAATTGTTTGGAAATTGAAATCGTGCGTTTCAGACCGAGAAAATCACTTTTTGCATTTCGATGCTATTTTTTCGTTATCCAGTGGTCGCAGAAGATTCGTTTTGTGTGCGCTGTTATTATCTTACTTAGGTTTACGAATCCCATATGGTGGCAGCGATTTCTACATTGGAATTGTTTGGAAATTGAAATCGTGCGTTTCAGACCGAGAAAATCACTTTTTGCATTTCGATGCCATTTTTTCGTTATCCAGTGGTCGCAGAAGATTCGTTTTGTGTGCGCTGTTATTATCTTACTTAGGTTTACGAATCCCATATGGTGGCAGCGATTTCTACATTGGAATTCTTTGGAAATTGAAATCGTGCGTTTCAGACCGAGAAAATCACTTTTTGCATTTGGATGCCATTTTTTCGTTATCCAGTGGTCGCAGAAGATTCGTTTTGTGTGCGCTGTTATTATCTTACTTAGGTTTACGAATCCCATATGGTGGCAGCGATTTCTACATTGGAATTGTTTGGAAATTGAAATCGTGCGTTTCAGACCGAGAAAATCACTTTTCGCATTTCGATGCCATTTTTTCGTTATCCAGCGGTCGCAGAAGATTCGTTTTGTGTGCGCTGTTATTATCTTACTTAGGTTTACGAATCTCATATGGTGGCAGCGATTTCTACATTGGAATTGTTTGGAAATTGAAATCGTGCGTTTCAGACCGAGAAAATCACTTTTTGCATTTCGATGCCATTTTTTCGTTATCCAGCGGTCGCAGAAGGTTCGTTTTGTGTGCGCTGTTATTATCTTACTTAGGTTTACGAATCCCATATGGTGGCAGCGATTTCTACATTGGAATTGTTTGGAAATTGAAATCGTGCGTTTCAGACCGAGAAAATCACTTTTTGCATTTCGATGCTATTTTTTCGTTATCCAGTGGTCGCAGAAGATTCGTTTTGTGTGCGCTGTTATTATCTTACTTAGGTTTACGAATCCCATATGGTGGCAGCGATTTCTACATTGGAATTGTTTGGAAATTGAAATCGTGCGTTTCAGACCGAGAAAATCACTTTTTGCATTTCGATGCTATTTTTTCGTTATCCAGTGGTCGCAGAAGATTCGTTTTGTGTGCGCTGTTATTATCTTACTTAGGTATACGAATCCCATATGGTGGCAGCGATTTCTACATTGGAATTGTTTGGAAATTGAAATCGTGCGTTTCAGACCGAGAAAATCACTTTTTGCATTTCGATGCTATTTTTTCGTTATCCAGTGGTCGCAGAAGATTCGTTTTGTGTGCGCTGTTATTATCTTACTTAGGTTTACGAATCCCATATGGTGGCAGCGATTTCTACATTGGAATTGTTTGGAAATTGAAATCGTGCGTTTCAGACCGAGAAAATCACATTTCGCATTTCGATGCCATTTTTTCGTTATCCAGCGGTCGCAGAAGATTCGTTTTGTGTGCGCTGTTATTATCTTACTTAGGTATACGAATCCCATATGGTGGCAGCGATTTCTACATTGGAATTGTTTGGAAATTGAAATCGTGCGTTTCAGACCGAGAAAATCACTTTTTGCATTTCGATGCTATTTTTTCGTTATCCAGTGGTCGCAGAAGATTCGTTTTGTGTGCGCTGTTATTATCTTACTTAGGTTTACGAATCCCATATGGTGGCAGCGATTTCTACATTGGAATTGTTTGGAAATTGAAATCGTGCGTTTCAGACCGAGAAAATCACTTTTTGCATTTCGATGCTATTTTTTCGTTATCCAGTGGTCGCAGAAGATTCGTTTTGTGTGCGCTGTTATTATCTTACTTAGGTTTACGAATCCCATATGGTGACAGCGATTTCTACATTGGAATTGTTCGGAAATTGAAATCGTGCGTTTCAGACCGAGAAAATCACTTTTTGCATTTCGATGCTATTTTTTCGTTATCCAGTGGTCGCAGAAGATTCGTTTTGTGTGCGCTGTTATTATCTTACTTAGGTTTACGAATCCCATATGGTGGCAGCGATTTCTA
Source organism: Cetonia aurata (assembly GCA_949128085.1). Lineage (NCBI taxonomy): Eukaryota > Metazoa > Arthropoda > Insecta > Coleoptera > Scarabaeidae > Cetonia > Cetonia aurata. The sequence goes on from OX421887.1 coordinate 283,694, forward strand.
CATTGGAATTGTTTGGAAATTGAAATCGTGCGTTTCAGACCGAGAAAATCACTTTTTGCATTTCGATGCTATTTTTTCGTTATCCAGTGGTCGCAGAAGATTCGTTTTGTGTGCGCTGTTATTATCTTACTTAGGTTTACGAATCCCATATCGTGACAGCGATTTCTACATTGGAATTGTTCGGAAATTGAAATCGTGCGTTTCAGACCGAGAAAATCACTTTTTGCATTTCGATGCTATTTTTTCGTTATCCAGTGGTCGCAGAAGATTCGTTTTGTGTGCGCTGTTATTATCTTACTTAGGTTTACGAATCCCATATGGTGGCAGCGATTTCTACATTGGAATTGTTTGGAAATTGGAATCGTGCGTTTCAGACCGAGAAAATCACTTTTTGCATTTCGATGCTATTTTTTCGTTATCCAGTGGTCGCAGAAGATTCGTTTTGTGTGCGCTGTTATTATCTTACTTAGGTTTACGAATCCCATATGGTGACAGCGATTTCTACATTGGAATTGTTCGGAAATTGAAATCGTGCGTTTCAGACCGAGAAAATCACTTTTTGCATTTCGATGCCATTTTTTCGTTATCCAGCGGTCGCAGAAGATTCGTTTTGTGTGCGCTGTTATTATCTTACTTAGGTTTACGAATCCCATATGGTGGCAGCGATTTCTACATTGGAATTGTTTGGAAATTGAAATCGTGCGTTTCAGACCGAGAAAATCACTTTTTGCATTTCGATGCTATTTTTTCGTTATCCAGTGGTCGCAGAAGATTCGTTTTGTGTGCGCTGTTATTATCTTACTTAGGTTTACGAATCCCATATGGTGGCAGCGATTTCTACATTGGAATTGTTTGGAAATTGAAATCGTGCGTTTCAGACCGAGAAAATCACTTTTTGCATTTCGATGCCATTTCTTCGTTATCCAGCGGTCGCAGAAGATTCGTTTTGTGTGCGCTGTTATTATCTTACTTATGTTTACGAATCCCATATGGTGGCAGCGATTTCTACATTGGAATTGTTTGGAAATTGAAATCGTGCGTTTCAGACCGAGAAAATCACTTTTTGCATTTCGATGCTATTTTTTCGTTATCCAGTGGTCGCAGAAGATTCGTTTTGTGTGCGCTGTTATTATCTTACTTAGGTTTACGAATCCCATATGGTGGCAGCGATTTCTACATTGGAATTGTTTGGAAATTGAAATCGTGCGTTTCAGACCGAGAAAATCACTTTTTGCATTTCGATGCCATTTTTTCGTTATCCAGTGGTCGCAGAAGATTCGTTTTGTGTGCGCTGTTATTATCTTACTTAGGTTTACGAATCCCATATGGTGGCAGCGATTTCTACATTGGAATTCTTTGGAAATTGAAATCGTGCGTTTCAGACCGAGAAAATCACTTTTTGCATTTGGATGCCATTTTTTCGTTATCCAGTGGTCGCAGAAGATTCGTTTTGTGTGCGCTGTTATTATCTTACTTAGGTTTACGAATCCCATATGGTGGCAGCGATTTCTACATTGGAATTGTTTGGAAATTGAAATCGTGCGTTTCAGACCGAGAAAATCACTTTTCGCATTTCGATGCCATTTTTTCGTTATCCAGCGGTCGCAGAAGATTCGTTTTGTGTGCGCTGTTATTATCTTACTTAGGTTTACGAATCTCATATGGTGGCAGCGATTTCTACATTGGAATTGTTTGGAAATTGAAATCGTGCGTTTCAGACCGAGAAAATCACTTTTTGCATTTCGATGCCATTTTTTCGTTATCCAGCGGTCGCAGAAGGTTCGTTTTGTGTGCGCTGTTATTATCTTACTTAGGTTTACGAATCCCATATGGTGGCAGCGATTTCTACATTGGAATTGTTTGGAAATTGAAATCGTGCGTTTCAGACCGAGAAAATCACTTTTTGCATTTCGATGCTATTTTTTCGTTATCCAGTGGTCGCAGAAGATTCGTTTTGTGTGCGCTGTTATTATCTTACTTAGGTTTACGAATCCCATATGGTGGCAGCGATTTCTACATTGGAATTGTTTGGAAATTGAAATCGTGCGTTTCAGACCGAGAAAATCACTTTTTGCATTTCGATGCTATTTTTTCGTTATCCAGTGGTCGCAGAAGATTCGTTTTGTGTGCGCTGTTATTATCTTACTTAGGTATACGAATCCCATATGGTGGCAGCGATTTCTACATTGGAATTGTTTAGAAATTGAAATCGTGCGTTTCAGACCGAGAAAATCACTTTTTGCATTTCGATGCTATTTTTTCGTTATCCAGTGGTCGCAGAAGATTCGTTTTGTGTGCGCTGTTATTATCTTACTTAGGTTTACGAATCCCATATGGTGGCAGCGATTTCTACATTGGAATTGTTTGGAAATTGAAATCGTGCGTTTCAGACCGAGAAAATCACATTTCGCATTTCGATGCCATTTTTTCGTTATCCAGCGGTCGCAGAAGATTCGTTTTGTGTGCGCTGTTATTATCTTACTTAGGTATACGAATCCCATATGGTGGCAGCGATTTCTACATTGGAATTGTTTGGAAATTGAAATCGTGCGTTTCAGACCGAGAAAATCACTTTTTGCATTTCGATGCTATTTTTTCGTTATCCAGTGGTCGCAGAAGATTCGTTTTGTGTGCGCTGTTATTATCTTACTTAGGTTTACGAATCCCATATGGTGGCAGCGATTTCTACATTGGAATTGTTTGGAAATTGAAATCGTGCGTTTCAGACCGAGAAAATCACTTTTTGCATTTCGATGCTATTTTTTCGTTATCCAGTGGTCGCAGAAGATTCGTTTTGTGTGCGCTGTTATTATCTTACTTAGGTTTACGAATCCCATATGGTGACAGCGATTTCTACATTGGAATTGTTCGGAAATTGAAATCGTGCGTTTCAGACCGAGAAAATCACTTTTTGCATTTCGATGCTATTTTTTCGTTATCCAGTGGTCGCAGAAGATTCGTTTTGTGTGCGCTGTTATTATCTTACTTAGGTTTACGAATCCCATATGGTGGCAGCGATTTCTACATTGGAATTGTTTGGAAATTGAAATCGTGCGTTTCAGACCGAGAAAATCACTTTTTGCATTTCGATGCTATTTTTTCGTTATCCAGTGGTCGCAGAAGATTCGTTTTGTGTGCGCTGTTATTATCTTACTTAGGTTTACGAATCCCATATGGTGACAGCGATTTCTACATTGGAATTGTTCGGAAATTGAAATCGTGCGTTTCAGACCGAGAAAATCACTTTTTGCATTTCGATGCTATTTTTTCGTTATCCAGTGGTCGCAGAAGATTCGTTTTGTGTGCGCTGTTATTATCTTACTTAGGTTTACGAATCCCATATGGTGGCAGCGATTTCTACATTGGAATTGTTTGGAAATTGGAATCGTGCGTTTCAGACCGAGAAAATCACTTTTTGCATTTCGATGCTATTTTTTCGTTATCCAGTGGTCGCAGAAGATTCGTTTTGTGTGCGCTGTTATTATCTTACTTAGGTTTACGAATCCCATATGGTGACAGCGATTTCTACATTGGAATTGTTCGGAAATTGAAATCGTGCGTTTCAGACCGAGAAAATCACTTTTTGCATTTCGATGCCATTTTTTCGTTATCCAGCGGTCGCAGAAGATTCGTTTTGTGTGCGCTGTTATTATCTTACTTAGGTTTACGAATCCCATATGGTGGCAGCGATTTCTACATTGGAATTGTTTGGAAATTGAAATCGTGCGTTTCAGACCGAGAAAATCACTTTTTGCATTTCGATGCCATTTTTTCGTTATCCAGCGGTCGCAGAAGATTCGTTTTGTGTGCGCTGTTATTATCTTACTTAGGTTTACGAATCCCATATGGTGGCAGCGATTTCTACATTGGAATTGTTTGGAAATTGAAATCGTGCGTTTCAGACCGAGAAAATCACTTTTCGCATTTCGATGCCATTTTCTCGTTATCCAGCGGTCGCAGAAGATTCGTTTTGTGCGCGCTGTTATTATCTTACTTAAGTTTACGAATCCCATATGGTGGCAGCCATTTCTACATTGGAATTGTTTGGAAATTGAAATCGTGCGTTTCAGACCGAGAAAATCACTTTTCGCATTTCGATGCCATTTTTTCGTTATCCAGCGGTCGCAGAAGATTCGTTTTGTGCGCGCTGTAGTTATCTTACTTAGGTTTACGAATCCCATATGGTGGCAGCGATTTCTACATTGGAATTGTTTGGAAATTGAAATCGTGCGTTTCAGACCGAGAAAATCACTTTTTGCATTTCGATGCTATTTTTTCGTTATCCAGTGGTCGCAGAAGATTCGTTTTGTGTGCGCTGTTATTATCTTACTTAGGTTTACGAATCCCATATGGTGGCAGCGATTTCTACATTGGAATTGTTTGGAAATTGAAATCGTGCGTTTCAGACCGAGAAAATCACTTTTTGCATTTCGATGCTATTTTTTCGTTATCCAGTGGTCGCAGAAGATTCGTTTTGTGTGCGCTGTTATTATCTTACTTAGGTTTACGAATCCCATATGGTGACAGCGATTTCTACATTGGAATTGTTCGGAAATTGAAATCGTGCGTTTCAGACCGAGAAAATCACTTTTTGCATTTCGATGCTATTTTTTCGTTATCCAGTGGTCGCAGAAGATTCGTTTTGTGTGCGCTGTTATTATCTTACTTAGGTTTACGAATCCCATATGGTGGCAGCGATTTCTACATTGGAATTGTTTGGAAATTGAAATCGTGCGTTTCAGACCGAGAAAATCACTTTTTGCATTTCGATGCTATTTTTTCGTTATCCAGTGGTCGCAGAAGATTCGTTTTGTGTGCGCTGTTATTATCTTACTTAGGTTTACGAATCCCATATGGTGACAGCGATTTCTACATTGGAATTGTTCGGAAATTGAAATCGTGCGTTTCAGACCGAGAAAATCACTTTTTGCATTTCGATGCTATTTTTTCGTTATCCAGTGGTCGCAGAAGATTCGTTTTGTGTGCGCTGTTATTATCTTACTTAGGTTTACGAATCCCATATGGTGACAGCGATTTCTACATTGGAATTGTTCGGAAATTGAAATCGTGCGTTTCAGACCGAGAAAATCACTTTTTGCATTTCGATGCTATTTTTTCGTTATCCAGTGGTCGCAGAAGATTCGCTTTGTGTGCGCTGTTATTATCTTACTTAGGTTTACGAATCCCATATGGTGGCAGCGATTTCTACATTGGAATTGTTTGGAAATTGGAATCGTGCGTTTCAGACCGAGAAAATCACTTTTTGCATTTCGATGCTATTTTTTCGTTATCCAGTGGTCGCAGAAGATTCGTTTTGTGTGCGCTGTTATTATCTTACTTAGGTTTACGAATCCCATATGGTGACAGCGATTTCTACATTGGAATTGTTCGGAAATTGAAATCGTGCGTTTCAGACCGAGAAAATCACTTTTTGCATTTCGATGCTATTTTTTCGTTATCCAGTGGTCGCAGAAGATTCGTTTTGTGTGCGCTGTTATTATCTTACTTAGGTTTACGAATCCCATATGGTGACAGCGATTTCTACATTGGAATTGTTCGGAAATTGAAATCGTGCGTTTCAGACCGAGAAAATCACTTTTTGCATTTCGATGCTATTTTTTCGTTATCCAGTGGTCGCAGAAGATTCGTTTTGTGTGCGCTGTTATTATCTTACTTAGGTTTACGAATCCCATATGGTGGCAGCGATTTCTACATTGGAATTGTTTGGAAATTGAAATCGTGCGTTTCAGACCGAGAAAATCACTTTTTGCATTTCGATGCTATTTTTTCGTTATCCAGTGGTCGCAGAAGATTCGTTTTGTGTGCGCTGTTATTATCTTACTTAGGTTTACGGATCCCATATGGTGACAGCGATTTCTACATTGGAATTGTTCGGAAATTGAAATCGTGCGTTTCAGACCGAGAAAATCACTTTTTGCATTTCGATGCTATTTTTTCGTTATCCAGTGGTCGCAGAAGATTCGTTTTGTGTGCGCTGTTATTATCTTACTTAGGTTTACGAATCCCATATGGTGGCAGCGATTTCTACATTGGAATTGTTTGGAAATTGGAATCGTGCGTTTCAGACCGAGAAAATCACTTTTTGCATTTCGATGCTATTTTTTCGTTATCCAGTGGTCGCAGAAGATTCGTTTTGTGTGCGCTGTTATTATCTTACTTAGGTTTACGAATCCCATATGGTGACAGCGATTTCTACATTGGAATTGTTCGGAAATTGAAATCGTGCGTTTCAGACCGAGAAAATCACTTTTTGCATTTCGATGCCATTTTTTCGTTATCCAGCGGTCGCAGAAGATTCGTTTTGTGTGCGCTGTTATTATCTTACTTAGGTTTACGAATCCCATATGGTGGCAGCGATTTCTACATTGGAATTGTTTGGAAATTGAAATCGTGCGTTTCAGACCGAGAAAATCACTTTTTGCATTTCGATGCCATTTTTTCGTTATCCAGCGGTCGCAGAAGATTCGTTTTGTGTGCGCTGTTATTATCTTACTTAGGTTTACGAATCCCATATGGTGGCAGCGATTTCTACATTGAAATTGTTTGGAAATTGAAATCGTGCGTTTCAGACCGAGAAAATCACTTTTCGCATTTCGATGCCATTTTTTCGTTATCCAGCGGTCGCAGAAGATTCGTTTTGTGCGCGCTGTTATTATCTTACTTAGGTTTACGAATCCCATATGGTGGCAGCGATTTCTACATTGGAATTGTTTGGAAATTGAAATCGTGCGTTTCAGACCGAGAAAATCACTTTTTGCATTTCGATGCCATTTTTTCGTTATCCAGCGGTCGCAGAAGATTCGTTTTGTGTGCGCTGTTATTATCTTACTTAGGTTTACGAATCCCATATGGTGGCAGCGATTTCTACATTGGAATTCTTTGGAAATTGAAATCGTGCGTTTCAGACCGAGAAAATCACTTTTTGCATTTCGATGCCATTTTTTCGTTATCCAGTGGTCGCAGAAGATTCGTTTTGTGTGCGCTGTTATTATCTTACTTAGGTTTACGAATCCAATATGGTGGCAGCGATTTCTACATTGGAATTGTTTGGAAATTGAAATCGTGTGTTTCAGACCGAGAAAATCACTTTTCGCATTTCGATGCCATTTTTTCGTTATCCAGCGGTCGCAGAAGATTCGTTTTGTGTGCGCTGTTATTATCTTACTTAGGTTTACGAATCTCATATGGTGGCAGCGATTTCTACATTGGAATTGTTCGGAAATTGAAATCGTGCGTTTCAGACCGAGAAAATCACTTTTTGCATTTCGATGCTATTTTTTCGTTATCCAGTGGTCGCAGAAGATTCGTTTTGTGTGCGCTGTTATTATCTTACTTAGGTTTACGAATCCCATATGGTGACAGCGATTTCTACATTGGAATTGTTCGGAAATTGAAATCGTGCGTTTCAGACCGAGAAAATCACTTTTTGCATTTCGATGCTATTTTTTCGTTATCCAGTGGTCGCAGAAGATTCGTTTTGTGTGCGCTGTTATTATCTTACTTAGGTTTACGAATCCCATATGGTGGCAGCGATTTCTACATTGGAATTGTTTGGAAATTGAAATCGTGCGTTTCAGACCGAGAAAATCACTTTTTGCATTTCGATGCTATTTTTTCGTTATCCAGTGGTCGCAGAAGATTCGTTTTGTGTGCGCTGTTATTATCTTACTTAGGTTTACGGATCCCATATGGTGACAGCGATTTCTACATTGGAATTGTTCGGAAATTGAAATCGTGCGTTTCAGACCGAGAAAATCACTTTTTGCATTTCGATGCTATTTTTTCGTTATCCAGCGGTCGCAGAAGATTCGTTTTGTGTGCGCTGTTATTATCTTACTTAGGTTTACGAATCCCATATGGTGGCAGCGATTTCTACATTGGAATTGTTTGGAAATTGAAATCGTGCGTTTCAGACCGAGAAAATCACTTTTTGCATTTCGATGCCATTTTTTCGTTATCCAGCGGTCGCAGAAGATTCGTTTTGTGTGCGCTGTTATTATCTTACTTAGGTTTACGAATCCCATATGGTGGCAGCGATTTCTACATTGAAATTGTTTGGAAATTGAAATCGTGCGTTTCAGACCGAGAAAATCACTTTTCGCATTTCGATGCCATTTTTTCGTTATCCAGCGGTCGCAGAAGATTCGTTTTGTGCGCGCTGTTATTATCTTACTTAGGTTTACGAATCCCATATGGTGGCAGCGATTTCTACATTGGAATTGTTTGGAAATTGAAATCGTGCGTTTCAGACCGAGAAAATCACTTTTTGCATTTCGATGCCATTTTTTCGTTATCCAGCGGTCGCAGAAGATTCGTTTTGTGTGCGCTGTTATTATCTTACTTAGGTTTACGAATCCCATATGGCGGCAGCGATTTCTACATTGGAATTCTTTGGAAATTGAAATCGTGCGTTTCAGACCGAGAAAATCACTTTTTGCATTTCGATGCCATTTTTTCGTTATCCAGTGGTCGCAGAAGATTCGTTTTGTGTGCGCTGTTATTATCTTACTTAGGTTTACGAATCCCATATGGTGGCAGCGATTTCTACATTGGAATTGTTTGGAAATTGAAATCGTGTGTTTCAGACCGAGAAAATCACTTTTCGCATTTCGATTCCATTTTTTCGTTATCCAGCGGTCGCAGAAGATTCGTTTTGTGTGCGCTGTTATTATCTTACTTAGGTTTACGAATCTCATATGGTGGCAGCGATTTCTACATTGGAATTGTTCGGAAATTGAAATCGTGCGTTTCAGACCGAGAAAATCACTTTTTGCATTTCGATGCTATTTTTTCGTTATCCAGTGGTCGCAGAAGATTCGTTTTGTGTGCGCTGTTATTATCTTACTTAGGTTTACGAATCCCATATGGTGGCAGCGATTTCTACATTGGAATTGTTTGGAAATTGGAATCGTGCGTTTCAGACCGAGAAAATCACTTTTTGCATTTCGATGCTATTTTTTCGTTATCCAGTGGTCGCAGAAGATTCGTTTTGTGTGCGCTGTTATTATCTTACTTAGGTTTACGAATCCCATATGGTGACAGCGATTTCTACATTGGAATTGTTCGGAAATTGAAATCGTGCGTTTCAGACCGAGAAAATCACTTTTTGCATTTCGATGCCATTTTTTCGTTATCCAGCGGTCGCAGAAGATTCGTTTTGTGTGCGCTGTTATTATCTTACTTAGGTTTACGAATCCCATATGGTGGCAGCGATTTCTACATTGGAATTGTTTGGAAATTGAAATCGTGCGTTTCAGACCGAGAAAATCACTTTTTGCATTTCGATGCCATTTTTTCGTTATCCAGCGGTCGCAGAAGATTCGTTTTGTGTGCGCTGTTATTATCTTACTTAGGTTTACGAATCCCATATGGTGGCAGCGATTTCTACATTGGAATTGTTTGGAAATTGAAATCGTGCGTTTCAGACCGAGAAAATCACTTTTCGCATTTCGATGCCATTTTTTCGTTATCCAGCGGTCGCAGAAGATTCGTTTTGTGCGCGCCGTTATTATCTTACTTAGGTTTACGAATCCCATATGGTGGCAGCCATTTCTACATTGGAATTGTTTGTAAATTGAAATCGTGCGTTTCAGACCGAGAAAATCACTTTTCGCATTTCGATGCCATTTTTTCGTTATCCAGCGGTCGCAGAAGATTCGTTTTGTGCGCGCTGTTATTATCTTACTTAGGTTTACGAATCCCATATGGTGGCAGCGATTTCTACATTGGAATTGTTTGGAAATTGAAATCGTGCGTTTCAGACCGAGAAAATCACTTTTTGCATTTTGATGCTATTTTTTCGTTATCCAGTGGTCGCAGAAGATTCGTTTTGTGTGCGCTGTTATTATCTTACTTAGGTTTACGAATCCCATATGGTGGCAGCGATTTCTACATTGGAATTGTTTGGAAATTGAAATCGTGCGTTTCAGACCGAGAAAATCACTTTTTGCATTTCGATGCTATTTTTTCGTTATCCAGTGGTCGCAGAAGATTCGTTTTGTGTGCGCTGTTATTATCTTACTTAGGTTTACGAATCCCATATGGTGACAGCGATTTCTACATTGGAATTGTTCGGAAATTGAAATCGTGCGTTTCAGACCGAGAAAATCACTTTTTGCATTTCGATGCTATTTTTTCGTTATCCAGTGGTCGCAGAAGATTCGTTTTGTGTGCGCTGTTATTATCTTACTTAGGTTTACGAATCCCATATGGTGGCAGCGATTTCTACATTGGAATTGTTTGGAAATTGGAATCGTGCGTTTCAGACCGAGAAAATCACTTTTTGCATTTCGATGCTATTTTTTCGTTATCCAGTGGTCGCAGAAGATTCGTTTTGTGTGCGCTGTTATTATCTTACTTAGGTTTACGAATCCCATATGGTGACAGCGATTTCTACATTGGAATTGTTCGGAAATTGAAATCGTGCGTTTCAGACCGAGAAAATCACTTTTTGCATTTCGATGCCATTTTTTCGTTATCCAGCGGTCGCAGAAGATTCGTGTTGTGTGCGCTGTTATTATCTTACTTAGGTTTACGAATCCCATATGGTGGCAGCGATTTCTACATTGGAATTGTTTGGAAATTGAAATCGTGCGTTTCAGACCGAGAAAATCACTTTTTGCATTTCGATGCCATTTTTTCGTTATCCAGCGGTCGCAGAAGATTCGTTTTGTGTGCGCTGTTATTATCTTACTTAGGTTTACGAATCCCATATGGTGGCAGCGATTTCTACATTGAAATTGTTTGGAAATTGAAATCGTGCGTTTCAGACCGAGAAAATCACTTTTCGCATTTCGATGCCATTTTTTCGTTATCCAGCGGTCGCAGAAGATTCGTTTTGTGCGCGCTGTTATTATCTTACTTAGGTTTACGAATCCCATATGGTGGCAGCGATTTCTACATTGGAATTGTTTGGAAATTGAAATCGTGCCTTTCAGACCGAGAAAATCACTTTTTGCATTTCGATGCCATTTTTTCGTTATCCAGCGGTCGCAGAAGATTCGTTTTGTGTGCGCTGTTATTATCTTACTTAGGTTTACGAATCCCATATGGTGGCAGCGATTTCTACATTGGAATTCTTTGGAAATTGAAATCGTGCGTTTCAGACCGAGAAAATCACTTTTTGCATTTCGATGCCATTTTTTCGTTATCCAGTGGTCGCAGAAGATTCGTTTTGTGTGCGCTGTTATTATCTTACTTAGGTTTACGAATCCCATATGGTGGCAGCGATTTCTACATTGGAATTGTTTGGAAATTGAAATCGTGTGTTTCAGACCGAGAAAATCACTTTTCGCATTTCGATGCCATTTTTTCGTTATCCAGCGGTCGCAGAAGATTCGTTTTGTGTGCGCTGTTATTATCTTACTTAGGTTTACGAATCTCATATGGTGGCAGCGATTTCTACATTGGAATTGTTCGGAAATTGAAATCGTGCGTTTCAGACCGAGAAAATCACTTTTTGCATTTCGATGCTATTTTTTCGTTATCCAGTGGTCGCAGAAGATTCGTTTTGTGTGCGCTGTTATTATCTTACTTAGGTTTACGAATCCCATATGGTGACAGCGATTTCTACATTGGAATTGTTCGGAAATTGAAATCGTGCGTTTCAGACCGAGAAAATCACTTTTTGCATTTCGATGCTATTTTTTCGTTATCCAGTGGTCGCAGAAGATTCGTTTTGTGTGCGCTGTTATTATCTTACTTAGGTTTACGAATCCCATATGGTGGCAGCGATTTCTACATTGGAATTGTTTGGAAATTGAAATCGTGCGTTTCAGACCGAGAAAATCACTTTTTGCATTTCGATGCTATTTTTTCGTTATCCAGTGGTCGCAGAAGATTCGTTTTGTGTGCGCTGTTATTATCTTACTTAGGTTTACGGATCCCATATGGTGACAGCGATTTCTACATTGGAATTGTTCGGAAATTGAAATCGTGCGTTTCAGACCGAGAAAATCACTTTTTGCATTTCGATGCTATTTTTTCGTTATCCAGCGGTCGCAGAAGATTCGTTTTGTGTGCGCTGTTATTATCTTACTTAGGTTTACGAATCCCATATGGTGGCAGCGATTTCTACATTGGAATTGTTTGGAAATTGAAATCGTGCGTTTCAGACCGAGAAAATCACTTTTTGCATTTCGATGCCATTTTTTCGTTATCCAGCGGTCGCAGAAGATTCGTTTTGTGTGCGCTGTTATTATCTTACTTAGGTTTACGAATCCCATATGATGGCAGCGATTTCTACATTGAAATTGTTTGGAAATTGAAATCGTGCGTTTCAGACCGAGAAAATCACTTTTCGCATTTCGATGCCATTTTTTCGTTATCCAGCGGTCGCAGAAGATTCGTTTTGTGCGCGCTGTTATTATCTTACTTAGGTTTACGAATCCCATATGGTGGCAGCGATTTCTACATTGGAATTGTTTGGAAATTGAAATCGTGCGTTTCAGACCGAGAAAATCACTTTTTGCATTTCGATGCCATTTTTTCGTTATCCAGCGGTCGCAGAAGATTCGTTTTGTGTGCGCTGTTATTATCTTACTTAGGTTTACGAATCCCATATGGTGGCAGCGATTTCTACATTGGAATTCTTTGGAAATTGAAATCGTGCGTTTCAGACCGAGAAAATCACTTTTTGCATTTCGATGCCATTTTTTCGTTATCCAGTGGTCGCAGAAGATTCGTTTTGTGTGCGCTGTTATTATCTTACTTAGGTTTACGAATCCCATATGGTGGCAGCGATTTCTACATTGGAATTGTTTGGAAATTGAAATCGTGTGTTTCAGACCGAGAAAATCACTTTTCGCATTTCGATTCCATTTTTTCGTTATCCAGCGGTCGCAGAAGATTCGTTTTGTGTGCGCTGTTATTATCTTACTTAGGTTTACGAATCTCATATGGTGGCAGCGATTTCTACATTGGAATTGTTCGGAAATTGAAATCGTGCGTTTCAGACCGAGAAAATCACTTTTTGCATTTCGATGCTATTTTTTCGTTATCCAGTGGTCGCAGAAGATTCGTTTTGTGTGCGCTGTTATTATCTTACTTAGGTTTACGAATCCCATATGGTGGCAGCGATTTCTACATTGGAATTGTTTGGAAATTGGAATCGTGCGTTTCAGACCGAGAAAATCACTTTTTGCATTTCGATGCTATTTTTTCGTTATCCAGTGGTCGCAGAAGATTCGTTTTGTGTGCGCTGTTATTATCTTACTTAGGTTTACGAATCCCATATGGTGACAGCGATTTCTACATTGGAATTGTTCGGAAATTGAAATCGTGCGTTTCAGACCGAGAAAATCACTTTTTGCATTTCGATGCCATTTTTTCGTTATCCAGCGGTCGCAGAAGATTCGTTTTGTGTGCGCTGTTATTATCTTACTTAGGTTTACGAATCCCATATGGTGGCAGCGATTTCTACATTGGAATTGTTTGGAAATTGAAATCGTGCGTTTCAGACCGAGAAAATCACTTTTTGCATTTCGATGCCATTTTTTCGTTATCCAGCGGTCGCAGAAGATTCGTTTTGTGTGCGCTGTTATTATCTTACTTAGGTTTACGAATCCCATATGGTGGCAGCGATTTCTACATTGGAATTGTTTGGAAATTGAAATCGTGCGTTTCAGACCGAGAAAATCACTTTTCGCATTTCGATGCCATTTTTTCGTTATCCAGCGGTCGCAGAAGATTCGTTTTGTGCGCGCTGTTATTATCTTACTTAGGTTTACGAATCCCATATGGTGGCAGCCATTTCTACATTGGAATTGTTTGGAAATTGAAATCGTGCGTTTCAGACCGAGAAAATCACTTTTCGCATTTCGATGCCATTTTTTCGTTATCCAGCGGTCGCAGAAGATTCGTTTTGTGCGCGCTGTTATTATCTTACTTAGGTTTACGAATCCCATATGGTGGCAGCGATTTCTACATTGGAATTGTTTGGAAATTGAAATCGTGCGTTTCAGACCGAGAAAATCACTTTTTGCATTTCGATGCTATTTTTTCGTTATCCAGTGGTCGCAGAAGATTCGTTTTGTGTGCGCTGTTATTATCTTACTTAGGTTTACGAATCCCATATGGTGGCAGCGATTTCTACATTGGAATTGTTTGGAAATTGAAATCGTGCGTTTCAGACCGAGAAAATCACTTTTTGCATTTCGATGCTATTTTTTCGTTATCCAGTGGTCGCAGAAGATTCGTTTTGTGTGCGCTGTTATTATCTTACTTAGGTTTACGAATCCCATATGGTGACAGCGATTTCTACATTGGAATTGTTCGGAAATTGAAATCGTGCGTTTCAGACCGAGAAAATCACTTTTTGCATTTCGATGCTATTTTTTCGTTATCCAGTGGTCGCAGAAGATTCGTTTTGTGTGCGCTGTTATTATCTTACTTAGGTTTACGAATCCCATATGGTGGCAGCGATTTCTACATTGGAATTGTTCGGAAATTGAAATCGTGCGTTTCAGACCGAGAAAATCACTTTTTGCATTTCGATGCCATTTTTTCGTTATCCAGCGGTCGCAGAAGATTCGTTTTATGTGCGCTGTTATTATCTTACTTAGGTTTACGAATCCCATATGGTGGCAGCGATTTCTACATTGGAATTGTTTGGAAATTGAAATCGTGCGTTTCAGACCGAGAAAATCACTTTTTGCATTTCGATGCCATTTTTTCGTTATCCAGCGGTCGCAGAAGATTCGTTTTGTGTGCGCTGTTATTATCTTACTTAGGTTTACGAATCCCATATGGTGGCAGCGATTTCTACATTGAAATTGTTTGGAAATTGAAATCGTGCGTTTCAGACCGAGAAAATCACTTTTCGCATTTCGATGCCATTTTTTCGTTATCCAGCGGTCGCAGAAGATTCGTTTTGTGCGCGCTGTTATTATCTTACTTAGGTTTACGAATCCCATATGGTGGCAGCCATTTCTACATTGGAATTGTTTGGAAATTGAAATCGTGCGTTTCAGACCGAGAAAATCACTTTTCGCATTTCGATGCCATTTTTTCGTTATCCAGCGGTCGCAGAAGATTCGTTTTGTGCGCGCTGTTATTATCTTACTTAGGTTTACGAATCCCATATGGTGGCAGCGATTTCTACATTGGAATTGTTTGGAAATTGAAATCGTGCGTTTCAGACCGAGAAAATCACTTTTCGCATTTCGATGCCATTTTTTCGTTATCCAGCGGTCGCAGAAGATTCGTTTTGTGTGCGCTGTTATTATCTTACTTAGGTTTACGAATCCCATATGGTGGCAGCGATTTCTACATTGGAATTGTTAGGAAATTGAAATCGTGCGTTTCAGACCGAGAAAATCACTTTTTGCATTTCGATGCTATTTTTTCGTTATCCAGTGGTCGCAGAAGATTCGTTTTGTGTGCGCTGTTATTATCTTACTTAGGTTTACGAATCCCATATGGTGACAGCGATTTCTACATTGGAATTGTTCGGAAATTGAAATCGTGCGTTTCAGACCGAGAAAATCACTTTTTGCATTTCGATGCTATTTTTTCGTTATCCAGTGGTCGCAGAAGATTCGTTTTGTGTGCGCTGTTATTATCTTACTTAGGTTTACGAATCCCATATGGTGGCAGCGATTTCTACATTGGAATTGTTTGGAAATTGAAATCGTGCGTTTCAGACCGAGAAAATCACTTTTTGCATTTCGATGCTATTTTTTCGTTATCCAGTGGTCGCAGAAGATTCGTTTTGTGTGCGCTGTTATTATCTTACTTAGGTTTACGAATCCCATATGGTGACAGCGATTTCTACATTGGAATTGTTCGGAAATTGAAATCGTGCGTTTCAGACCGAGAAAATCACTTTTTGCATTTCGATGCTATTTTTTCGTTATCCAGTGGTCGCAGAAGATTCGTTTTGTGTGCGCTGTTATTATCTTACTTAGGTTTACGAATCCCATATGGTGGCAGCGATTTCTACATTGGAA
Organism: Cetonia aurata; assembly: GCA_949128085.1. NCBI lineage: Eukaryota > Metazoa > Arthropoda > Insecta > Coleoptera > Scarabaeidae > Cetonia > Cetonia aurata. The sequence goes on from OX421887.1 coordinate 299,662, forward strand.
TTGTTTGGAAATTGGAATCGTGCGTTTCAGACCGAGAAAATCACTTTTTGCATTTCGATGCTATTTTTTCGTTATCCAGTGGTCGCAGAAGATTCGTTTTGTGTGCGCTGTTATTATCTTACTTAGGTTTACGAATCCCATATGGTGACAGCGATTTCTACATTGGAATTGTTCGGAAATTGAAATCGTGCGTTTCAGACCGAGAAAATCACTTTTTGCATTTCGATGCCATTTTTTCGTTATCCAGCGGTCGCAGAAGATTCGTTTTGTGTGCGCTGTTATTATCTTACTTAGGTTTACGAATCCCATATGGTGGCAGCGATTTCTACATTGGAATTGTTTGGAAATTGAAATCGTGCGTTTCAGACCGAGAAAATCACTTTTCGCATTTCGATGCCATTTTTTCGTTATCCAGCGGTCGCAGAAGATTCGTTTTGTGCGCGCTGTTATTATCTTACTTAGGTTTACGAATCCCATATGGTGGCAGCCATTTCTACATTGGAATTGTTTGGAAATTGAAATCGTGCGTTTCAGACCGAGAAAATCACTTTTCGCATTTCGATGCCATTTTTTCGTTATCCAGCGGTCGCAGAAGATTCGTTTTGTGCGCGCTGTTATTATCTTACTTAGGTTTACGAATCCCATATGGTGGCAGCCATTTCTACATTGGAATTGTTTGGAAATTGAAATCGTGCGTTTCAGACCGAGAAAATCACTTTTCGCATTTCGATGCCATTTTTTCGTTATCCAGCGGTCGCAGAAGATTCGTTTTGTGCGCGCTGTTATTATCTTACTTAGGTTTACGAATCCCATATGGTGGCAGCGATTTCTACATTGGAATTGTTTGGAAATTGAAATCGTGCGTTTCAGACCGAGAAAATCACTTTTTGCATTTCGATGCCATTTTTTCGTTATCCAGCGGTCGCAGAAGATTCGTTTTGTGTGCGCTGTTATTATCTTACTTAGGTTTACGAATCCCATATGGTGGCAGCGATTTCTACATTGGAATTGTTTGGAAATTGAAATCGTGCGTTTCAGACCGAGAAAATCACTTTTCGCATTTCGATGCCATTTTTTCGTTATCCAGCGGTCGCAGAAGATTCGTTTTGTGCGCGCTGTTATTATCTTACTTAGGTTTACGAATCCCATATGGTGGCAGCGATTTCTACATTGGAATTGTTTGGAAATTGAAATCGTGCGTTTCAGACCGAGAAAATCACTTTTTGCATTTCGATGCCATTTTTTCGTTATCCAGCGGTCGCAGAAGGTTCGTTTTGTGTGCGCTGTTATTATCTTAGTTAGGTTTAGGAATCCCATATGGTGGCAGCGATTTCTACATTGGAATTGTTTGGAAATTGAAATCGTGCGTATCAGACCGAGAAAATCACATTTCGCATTTCGATGCCATTTTTTCGTTATCCAGCGGTCGCAGAAGATTCGTTTTGTGTGCGCTGTTATTATCTTACTTAGGTTTACGAATCCCATATGGTGGCAGCGATTTCTACATTGGAATTGTTTGGAAATTGAAATCGTGCGTTTCAGACCGAGAAAATCACTTTTTGCATTTCGATGCTATTTTTTCGTTATCCAGTGGTCGCAGAAGATTCGTTTTGTGTGCGCTGTTATTATCTTACTTAGGTTTACGAATCCCATATGGTGGCAGCGATTTCTACATTGGAATTGTTTGGAAATTGAAATCGTGCGTTTCAGACCGAGAAAATCACTTTTTGCATTTCGATGCCATTTTTTCGTTATCCAGCGGTCGCAGAAGATTCGTTTTGTGTGCGCTGTTATTATCTTACTTAGGTTTACGAATCCCATATGGTGGCAGCGATTTCTACATTGGAATTGTTTGGAAATTGAAATCGTGCGTTTCAGACCGAGAAAATCACTTTTTGCATTTCGATGCCATTTTTTCGTTATCCAGCGGTCGCAGAAGATTCGTTTTGTGTGCGCTGTTATTATCTTACTTAGGTTTACGAATCCCATATGGTGGCAGCGATTTCTACATTGGAATTGTTTGGAAATTGAAATCGTGCGTTTCAGACCGAGAAAATCACTTTTTGCATTTCGATGCCATTTTTTCGTTATCCAGCGGTCGCAGAAGATTCGTTTTGTGTGCGCTGTTATTATCTTACTTAGGTTTACGAATCCCATATGGTGGCAGCGATTTCTACATTGGAATTGTTTGGAAATTAAAATCGTGCGTTTCAGACCGAGAAAATCACTTTTTGCATTTCGATGCCATTTTTTCGTTATCGAGCGGTCGCAGAAGGTTCGTTTTGTGTGCGCTGTTATTATCTTAGTTAGGTTTAGGAATCCCATATGGTGGCAGCGATTTCTACATTGGAATTGTTTGGAAATTGAAATCGTGCGTTTCAGACAGAGAAAATCACTTTTCGCATTTCGATGCCATTTTTTCGTTATCCAGCGGTCGCAGAAGATTCGTTTTGTGTGCGCTGTTATTATCTTACTTAGGTTTACGAATCCCATATGGTGGCAGCGATTTCTACATTGGAATTGTTTGGAAATTGAAATCGTGCGTTTCAGACCGAGAAAATCACTTTTTGCATTTCGATGCCATTTTTTCGTTATCCAGTGGTCGCAGAAGATTCGTTTTGTGTGCGCTGTTATTATCTTACTTAGGTTTACGAATCCCATATGGTGGCAGCGATTTCTACATTGGAATTGTTTGGAAATTGAAATCGTGCGTTTCAGACCGAGAAAATCACTTTTTGCATTTCGATGCCATTTTTTCGCTATCCAGCGGTCGCAGAAGGTTCGTTTTGTGTGCGCTGTTATTATCTTACTTAGGTTTACGAATCCCATATGGTGGCAGCGATTTCTACATTGGAATTGTTTGGAAATTGAAATCGTGCGTTTCAGACCGAGAAAATCACTTTTTGCATTTCGATGCTATTTTTTCGTTATCCAGTGGTCGCAGAAGATTCGTTTTGTGTGCGCTGTTATTATCTTACTTAGGTGTACGAATCCCATATGGTGGCAGCGATTTCTACATTGGAATTGTTTGGAAATTGAAATCGTGCGTTTCAGACCGAGAAAATCACTTTTTGCATTTCGATGCTATTTTTTCGTTATCCAGTGGTCGCAGAAGATTCGTTTTGTGTGCGCTGTTATTATCTTACTTAGGTGTACGAATCCCATATGGTGGCAGCGATTTCTACATTGGAATTGTTTGGAAATTGAAATCGTGCGTTTCAGACCGAGAAAATCACTTTTTGCATTTCGATGCTATTTTTTCGTTATCCAGTGGTCGCAGAAGATTCGTTTTGTGTGCGCTGTTATTATCTTACTTAGGTTTACGAATCCCATATGGTGACAGCGATTTCTACATTGGAATTGTTCGGAAATTGAAATCGTGGGTTTCAGACCGAGAAAATCACTTTTTGCATTTCGATGCCATTTTTTCGTTATCCAGCGGTCGCAGAAGATTCGTTTTGTGTGCGCTGTTATTATCTTAGTTAGGTTTAGGAATCCCATATGGTGGCAGCGATTTCTACATTGGAATTGTTTGGAAATTGAAATCGTGCGTTTCAGACAGAGAAAATCACTTTTCGCATTTCGATGCCATTTTTTCGTTATCCAGCGGTCGCAGAAGATTCGTTTTGTGTGCGCTGTTATTATCTTACTTAGGTTTACGAATCCCATATGGTGGCAGCGATTTCTACATTGGAATTGTTTGGAAATTGAAATCGTGCGTTTCAGACCGAGAAAATCACTTTTTGCATTTCGATGCTATTTTTTCGTTATCCAGTGGTCGCAGAAGATTCGTTTTGTGTGCGCTGTTATTATCTTACTTAGGTTTACGAATCCCATATGGTGGCAGCGATTTCTACATTGGAATTGTTTGGAAATTGAAATCGTGCGTTTCAGACCGAGAAAATCACTTTTTGCATTTCGATGCCATTTTTTCGCTATCCAGCGGTCGCAGAAGGTTCGTTTTGTGTGCGCTGTTATTATCTTACTTAGGTTTACGAATCCCATATGGTGGCAGCGATTTCTACATTGGAATTGTTTGGAAATTGAAATCGTGCGTTTCAGACCGAGAAAATCACTTTTTGCATTTCGATGCCATTTTTTCGTTATCCAGCGGTCGCAGAAGATTCGTTTTGTGTGCGCTGTTATTATCTTACTTAGGTTTACGAATCCCATATGGTGGCAGCGATTTCTACATTGGAATTGTTTGGAAATTGAAATCGTGCGTTTCAGACCGAGAAAATCACTTTTTGCATTTCGATGCCATTTTTTCGTTATCGAGCGGTCGCAGAAGGTTCGTTTTGTGTGCGCTGTTATTATCTTACTTAGGTTTACGAATCCCATATGGTGGCAGCGATTTCTACATTGGAATTGTTTGGAAATTGAAATCGTGCGTTTCAGACCGAGAAAATCACTTTTTGCATTTCGATGCTATTTTTTCGTTATCCAGTGGTCGCAGAAGATTCGTTTTGTGTGCGCTGTTATTATCTTACTTAGGTGTACGAATCCCATATGGTGGCAGCGATTTCTACATTGGAATTGTTTGGAAATTGAAATCGTGCGTTTCAGACCGAGAAAATCACTTTTTGCATTTCGATGCCATTTTTTCGTTATCCAGTGGTCGCAGAAGATTCGTTTTGTGTGCGCTGTTATTATCTTACTTAGGTGTACGAATCCCATATGGTGGCAGCGATTTCTACATTGGAATTGTTTGGAAATTGAAATCGTGCGTTTCAGACCGAGAAAATCACTTTTTGCATTTCGATGCCATTTTTTCGTTATCCAGCGGTCGCAGAAGATTCGTTTTGTGTGCGCTGTTATTATCTTACTTAGGTTTACGAATCCCATATGGTGGCAGCGATTTCTACATTGGAATTGTTTGGAAATTGAAATCGTGCGTTTCAGACCGAGAAAATCACTTTTTGCATTTCGATGCTATTTTTTCGTTATCCAGTGGTCGCAGAAGATTCGTTTTGTGTGCGCTGTTATTATCTTACTTAGGTTTACGAATCCCATATGGTGACAGCGATTTCTACATTGGAATTGTTCGGAAATTGAAATCGTGGGTTTCAGACCGAGAAAATCACTTTTTGCATTTCGATGCCATTTTTTCGTTATCCAGCGGTCGCAGAAGATTCGTTTTGTGTGCGCTGTTATTATCTTACTTAGGTTTACGAATCCCATATGGTGGCAGCGATTTCTACATTGGAATTGTTTGGAAATTGAAATCGTGCGTTTCAGACCGAGAAAATCACTTTTTGCATTTCGATGCCATATTTTCGTTATCCAGCGGTCGCAGAAGATTCGTTTTGTGTGCGCTGTTATTATCTTACTTAGGTTTACGAATCCCATATGGTGGCAGCGATTTCTACATTGGAATTGTTTGGAAATTGAAATCGTGCGTTTCAGACCGAGAAAATCACTTTTTGCATTTCGATGCTATTTTTTCGTTTTCCAGCGGTCGCAGAAGATTCGTTTTGTGTGCGCTGTTATTATCTTACTTAGGTTTACGAATCCCATATAGTGGCAGCGATTTCTACATTGGAATTGTTTGGAAATTGAAATCGTGCGTTTCAGACCGAGAAAATCACTTTTTGCATTTCGATGCCATTTTTTCGTTATCCAGCGGTCGCAGAAGATTCGTTTTGTGTGCGCTGTTATTATCTTACTTAGGTTTACGAATCCCATATGGTGGCAGCCATTTCTACATTGGAATTGTTTGGAAATTGAAATCGTGCATTTCAGACCGAGAAAATCACTTTTCGCATTTCGATGCCATTTTTTCGTTATCCAGCGGTCGCAGAAGATTCGTTTTGTGCGCGCTGTTATTATCTTACTTAGGTTTACGAATCCCATATGGTGGCAGCGATTTCTACATTGGAATTGTTTGGATATTGAAATCGTGCGTTTCAGACTGAGAAAATCACTTTTTGCATTTCGATGCTATTTTTTCGTTATCCAGTGGTCGCAGAAGATTCGCTTTGTGTGCGCTGTTATTATCTTACTTAGGTTTACGAATCCCATATGGTGGCAGCGATTTCTACAATGGAATTGTTTGGAAATTGAAATCGTGCGTTTCAGACCGAGAAAATCACTTTTTGCATTTCGATGCTATTTTTTCGTTATACAGTGGTCGCAGAAGATTCGTTTTGTGTGCGCTGTTATTATCTTACTTAGGTTTACGAATCCCATATGGTGGCAGCGATTTCTACATTGGAATTCTTTGGAAATTGAAATCGTGCGTTTCAGACCGAGAAAATCACTTTTTGCATTTCGATGCCATTTTTTCGTTATCCAGTGGTCGCAGAAAATTCGTTTTGTGTGCGCTGTTATTATCTTACTTAGGTTTACGAATCCCATATGGTGGCAGCGATTTCTACATTGGAATTGTTTGGAAATTGAAATCGTGCGTTTCAGACCGAGAAAATCACTTTTCGCATTTCGATGCCATTTTTTTCGCTATCCAGCGGTCGCAGAAGGTTCGTTTTGTGTGCGCTGTTATTATCTTACTTAGGTTTACGAATCCCATATGGTGGCAGCGATTTCTACATTGGAATTGTTTGGAAATTGAAATCGTGCGTTTCAGACCGAGAAAATCACTTTTCGCATTTCGATGCCATTTTTTCGTTATCCAGCGGTCGCAGAAGATTCGTTTTGTGTGCGCGGTTATTATCTTACTTAGGTTTACGAATCCCATATGGTGGCAGCGATTTCTACATTGGAATTGTTTGGAAATTGAAATCGTGCGTTTCAGACCGAGAAAATCACTTTTTGCATTTCGATGCCATTTTTTCGTTATCCAGCGGTCGCAGAAAATTCGTTTTGTGTGCGCTGTTATTACCTTACTTAGGTTTACGAATCCCATATGGTGGCAGCGATTTCTACATTGGAATTGTTTGGAAATTGAAATCGTGCGTTTCAGACCGAGAAAATCACTTATTGCATTTCGATGCCATTTTTTCGTTATCCAGCGGTCGCAGAAGATTCGTTTTGTGTGCGCTGTTATTATCTTACTTAGGTTTACGAATCCCATATGGTGGCAGCGATTTCTACATTGGAATTGTTTGGAAATTGAAATCGTGCGTTTCAGACCGAGAAAATTACTTTTTGCATTTCGATGCCATTTTTCGTTATCCAGCGGTCGCAGAAGATTCGTTTTGTGTGCGCTGTTATTATCTTACTTAGGTTTACGAATCCCATATGGTGGCAGCGATTTCTACATTGGAATAGTTTGGAAATTGAAATCGTGCGTTTCAGACCGAGAAAATCACTTTTTGCATTTCGATGCCATTTTTTCGTTATCCAGCGGTCGCAGAAGATTCGCTTTGTGTGCGCTGTTATTATCTTACTTAGGTTTACGAATCCCATATGGTGGCAGCGATTTCTACATTAGAATTGTTTGGAAATTGAAATCGTGCGTTTCAGACCGAGAAAATCACTTTTTGCATTTCGATGCCATTTTTTCGTTATCCAGCGGTCGCAGAAGATTCGTTTTGTGTGCGCTGTTATTATATTACTTAGGCTTACGAATCCCATACGGTGGCAGCGATTTCTACATTGGAATTGTTTGGAAATTGAAATCGTGCGTTTCAGACTGAGAAAATCACTTTTTGCATTTCGATGCTATTTTTTCGTTATCCAGTGGTCGCAGAAGATTCGTTTTGTGTGCGCTGTTATTATCTTACTTAGGTGAACGAATCCCATATGGTGGCAGCGATTTCTACATTGGAATTGTTTGGAAATTGAAATCGTGCGTTTCAGACCGAGAAAATCACTTTTCGCATTTCGATGCCATTTTTTCGTTATCCAGCGGTCGCAGAAGATTCGTTTTGTGTGCGCTGTTATTATCTTACTTAGGTTTACGAACCCCATATGGTGGCAGCGATTTCTACATTGGAATTGTTTGGAAATTGAAATCGTGCGTTTCAGACCGAGAAAATCACTTTTTGCATTTCGATGCCATTTTTTCGTTATCCAACGGTCGCAGAAGATTCGTTTTGTGTGCGCTGTTACTATCTTACTTAGGTTTACGAATCCCATATGGTGGCAGCGATTTCTACATTGGAATTGTTTGGAAATTGAAATCGTGCGTTTCAGACCGAGAAAATCACTTTTTGCATTTCGATGCTATTTTTTCGTTATCCAGTGGTCGCAGAAGATTCGTTTTGTGTGCGCTGTTATTATCTTACTTAGGTTTACGAATCCCATATGGTGGCAGCGATTTCTACATTGGAATTGTTCGGAAATTGAAATCGTGCGTTTCAGACCGAGAAAATCACTTTTTGCATTTCGATGCCATTTTTTCGTTATCCAGCGGTCGCAGAAGATTCGTTTTGTGTGCGCTGTTATTATCTTACTTAGGTTTACGAATCCCATATGGTGGCAGCGATTTCTACATTGGAATTGTTTGGAAATTGAAATCGTGCGTTTCAGACCGAGAAAATCACTTTTTGCATTTCGATGCCATTTTTTCGTTATCCAGCGGTCGCAGAAGATTCGTTTTGTGTGCGCTGTTATTATCTTACTTAGGTTTACGAATCCCATATGGTGGCAGCGATTTCTACATTGGAATTGTTTGGAAATTGAAAGCGTGCGTTTCAGACCGAGAAAATTACTTTTTGCATTTCGATGCTAGTTTTTCGTTATCCAGCGGTCGCAGAAGATTCGTTTTGTGTGCGCTGTTATTATCTTACTTAGGTTTACGAATCCCATATGGTGGCAGCGATTTCTACATTGGAATTGTTTGGAAATTGAAATCGTGCGTTTCAGACCGAGAAAATCACTTTTTGCATTTCGATGCCATTTTTTCGTTATCCAGCGGTCGCAGAAGATTCGTTTTGTGTGCGCTGTTATTATCTTACTTAGGTTTACGAATCCCATATGGTGGCAGCCATTTCTATATTGGAATTGTTTGGAAATTGAAATCGTGCGTTTCAGACCGAGAAAATCACTTTTCGCATTTCGATGCCATTTTTTCGTTATCCAGCGGTCGCAGAAGATTCGTTTTGTGCGCGCTGTTATTATCTTACTTAGGTTTATGAATCCCATATGGTGGCAGCCATTTCTACATTGGAATTGTTTGGAAATTGAAATCGTGCGTTTCAGACCGAGAAAATCACTTTTTGCATTTCGATGCTATTTTTTCGTTATCCAGTGGTCGCAGAAGATTCGCTTTGTGTGCGCTGTTATTATCTTACTTAGGTTTACGAATCCCATATGGTGGCAGCGATTTCTACATTGGAATTGTTTGGAAATTGAAATCGTGCGTTTCAGACCGAGAAAATCACTTTATGCATTTCGATGCTATTTTTTCATTATCCAGCGGTCGCAGAAGATTCGTTTTGTGTGCGCTGTTATTATCTTACTTAGGTTTACGAATCCCATATGGTGGCAGCGATTTCTACATTGGAATTGTTTGGAAATTGAAATCGTGCGTTTCAGACCGAGAAAATCACTTTTTGCATTTCGATGCCATTTTTTCGTTATCCAGCGGTCGCAGAAGATTCGTTTTGTGTGCGCTGTTATTATCTTACTTAGGTTTACGAATCCCATATGGTGGCAGCGATTTCTACATTGGAATTGTTTGGAAATTGAAATCGTGCGTTTCAGACCGAGAAAATTACTTTTTGCATTTCGATGCTAGTTTTTCGTTATCCAGCGGTCGCAGAAGATTCGTTTTGTGTGCGCTGTTATTATCTTACTTAGGTTTACGAATCCCATATGGTGGCAGCGATTTCTACATTGGAATTGTTTGGAAATTGAAATCGTGCGTTTCAGACCGAGAAAATCACTTTTTGCATTTCGATGCCATTTTTTCGTTATCCAGCGGTCGCAGAAGATTCGTTTTGTGTGCGCTGTTATTATCTTACTTAGGTTTACGAATCCCATATGGTGGCAGCCATTTCTATATTGGAATTGTTTGGAAATTGAAATCGTGCGTTTCAGACCGAGAAAATCACTTTTCGCATTTCGATGCCATTTTTTCGTTATCCAGCGGTCGCAGAAGATTCGTTTTGTGCGCGCTGTTATTATCTTACTTAGGTTTATGAATCCCATATGGTGGCAGCCATTTCTACATTGGAATTGTTTGGAAATTGAAATCGTGCGTTTCAGACCGAGAAAATCACTTTTTGCATTTCGATGCTATTTTTTCGTTATCCAGTGGTCGCAGAAGATTCGCTTTGTGTGCGCTGTTATTATCTTACTTAGGTTTACGAATCCCATATGGTGGCAGCGATTTCTACATTGGAATTGTTTGGAAATTGAAATCGTGCGTTTCAGACCGAGAAAATCACTTTATGCATTTCGATGCTATTTTTTCATTATCCAGTGGTCGCAGATGATTCGTTTTGTGTGCGCTGTTATTATCTTACTTAGGTTTACTAATCCCATGTGGTGGCAGCGATTTCTACATTGGAATTGTTTGGAAATTGAAATCGTGCGTTTCAGACCGAGAAAATCACTTTTTGCATTTCGATGCTATTTTTTCGTTATCCAGTGGTCGCAGAAGATTCGTTTTGTGTGCGCTGTTATTATCTTACTTAGGTTTACGAATCTCATATGGTGGCAGCGATTTCTACATTGGAATTGTTTGGAAATTGAAATCGTGCGTTTCAGACCGAGAAAATCACTTTTTGCATTTCGATGCCATTTTTTAGTTATCCAGCGGTCGCAGAAGATTCGTTTTGTGTGCGCTGTTATTATCTTACTTAGGTTTACGAATCCCATATGGTGGCAGCGATTTCTACATTGGAATTGTTTGGAAATTGAAATCGTGCGTTTCAGACAGAGAAAATCACTTTTTGCATTTCGATGCTATTTTTTCGTTATCCAGCGGTCGCAGAAGATTCGTTTTGTGTGCGCTGTTATTATCTTACTTAGGTTTATGAATCCCATATGGTGGCAGCGATTTCTACATTGGAATTGTTTGGAAATTGAAATCGTGCGTTTCAGACCGAGAAAATCACTTTTTGCATTTCGATGCCATTTTTTCGTTATCCAGCGGTCGCAGAAGATTCGCTTTGTGTGCGCTATTATTATCTTACTTAGGTTTACGAATCCCATATGGTGGCAGCGATTTCTACATTGGAATTGTTTGGAAATTGAAATCGTGCGTTTCAGACCGAGAAAATCACTTTTTGCATTTCGATGCCATTTTTTCGTTATCCAGCGGTCGCAGAAGATTCGTTTTGTGTGCGCTGTTATTATCTTACTTAGGTTTACGAATCCCATATGGTGGCAGCGATTTCTACACTGGAATTGTTTGGAAATTGAAATCGTGCGTTTCAAACCGAGAAAATCACTTTTTGCATTTCGATGCCATTTTTTCGTTATCCAGCGGTCGCAGAAAATTCGTTTTGTGTGCGCTGTTATTACCTTACTTAGGTTTACGAATCCCATATGGTGGCAGCGATTTCTACATCGGAATTGTTTGGAAATTGAAATCATGCGTTTCAGACCGAGAAAATCACTTTTTGCATTTCGATGCCATTTTTTCGTTATCCAGCGGTCGCAGAAGATTCGTTTTGTGTGCGCTGTTATTATCTTACTTAGGTTTACGAATCCCATATGGTGGCAGCGATTTCTACATTGGAATAGTTTGGAAATTGAAATCGTGCGTTTCAGACCGAGAAAATCACTTTTCGCATTTCGATGCCATTTTTTCGTTATCCAGCGGTCGCAGAAGATTCGTTTTGTGTGCGCTGTTATTATATTACTTAGGTTTACGAATCCCATATGGTGGCAGCGATTTCTACATTAGAATTGTTTGGAAATTGAAATCGTGCGTTTCAGACTGAGAAAATCACTTTTTGCATTTCGATGCTATTTTTTCGTTATCCAGTGGTCGCAGAAGATTCGTTTTGTGTGCGCTGTTATTATCTTACTTAGGTGTACGAATCCCATATGGTGGCAGCGATTTCTACATTGGAATTGTTTGGAAATTGAAATCGTGCGTTTCAGACAGAGAAAATCACTTTTTGCATTTCGATGCTATTTTTTCGTTATCCAGCGGTCGCAGAAGATTCGTTTTGTGTGCGCTGTTATTATCTTACTTAGGTTTACGAATCCCATATGGTGGCAGCGATTTCTACATTGGAATTGTTTGGAAATTGAAATCGTGCGTTTCAGACCGAGAAAATCACTTTTCGCATTTCGATGCCATTTTTTCGTTATCCAGCGGTCGCAGAAGATTCGTTTTGTGTGCGCTGTTATTATCTTACTTAGGTTTACGAATCCCATATGGTGGCAGCGATTTCTACATTGGAATTGTTTGGAAATTGAAATCGTGCGTTTCAGACCGAGAAAATAACTTTTTGCATTTCGATGCCATTTTTTCGTTATCCAGCGGTCGCAGAAGATTCGTTTTGTGTGCGCTGTTATTATCTTACTTAGGTTTACGAATCCCATATGGTGGCAGCGATTTCTACATTGGAATTGTTTGGAAATTGAAATCGTGCGTTTCAGACCGAGAAAATTACTTTTTGCATTTCGATGCCATTTTTCGTTATCCAGCGGTCGCAGAAGATTCGTTTTGTGTGCGCTGTTATTATCTTACTTAGGTTTACGAATCCCATATGGTGGCAGCGATTTCTACATTGGAATAGTTTGGAAATTGAAATCGTGCGTTTCAGACCGAGAAAATCACTTTTCGCATTTCGATGCCATTTTTTCGTTATCCAGCGGTCGCAGAAGATTCGTTTTGTGTGCGCTGTTATTATCTTACTTAGGTTTACGAATCCCATATGGTGGCAGCGATTTCTACATTAGAATTGTTTGGAAATTGAAATCGTGCGTTTCAGACCGAGAAAATCACTTTTTGCATTTCGATGCCATTTTTTCGTTATCCAGCGGTCGCAGAAGATTCGTTTTGTGTGCGCTGTTATTATATTACTTAGGCTTACGAATCCCATATGGTGGCAGCGATTTCTACATTGGAATTGTTTGGAAATTGAAATCGTGCGTTTCAGACTGAGAAAATCACTTTTTGCATTTCGATGCTATTTTTTCGTTGTCCAGTGGTCGCAGAAGATTCGTTTTGTGTGCGCTGTTATTATCTTACTTAGGTGTACGAATCCCATATGGTGGCAGCGATTTCTACATTGGAATTGTTTGGAAATTGAAATCGTGCGTTTCAGACCGAGAAAATCACTTTTTGCATTTCGATGCCATTTTTTCGTTATCCAGCGGTCGCAGAAGATTCGTTTTGTGTGCGCTGTTATTATCTTACTTAGGTTTACGAATCCCATATGGTGGCAGCGATTTCTACATTGGAATTGTTTGGAATTTGAAATCGTGCGTTTCAGACCGAGAAAATCACTTTTTGCATTTCGATGCTATTTTGTCGTTATCCAGCGGTCGCAGAAGATTCGTTTTGTGTGCGCTGTTATTATCTTACTTAGGTTTACGAATCCCATATTGTGGCAGCGATTTCTACATCGGAATTGTTTGGAATTTGAAATCGTGCGTTTCAGACCGAGAAAATCACTTTTTGCATTTCGATGCCATTTTTTCGTTATCCAGCGGTCGCAGAAGATTCGTTTTGTGTGCGCTGTTATTATCTTACTTAGGTTTACGAATCCCATATGGTGGCAGCGATTTCTACATTGGAATTGTTTGGAAATTGAAATCGTGCGTTTCAGACCGAGAAAATTACTTTTTGCATTTCGATGCCATTTTTCGTTATCCAGCGGTCGCAGAAGATTCGTTTTGTGTGCGCTGTTATTATCTTACTTAGGTTTACGAATCCCATATGGTGGCAGCGATTTCTACATTGGAATAGTTTGGAAATTGAAATCGTGCGTTTCAGACCGAGAAAATCACTTTTCGCATTTCGATGCCATTTTTTCGTTATCCAGCGGTCGCAGAAGATTCGTTTTGTGTGCGCTGTTATTATCTTACTTAGGTTTACGAATCCCATATGGTGGCAGCGATTTCTACATTAGAATTGTTTGGAAATTGAAATCGTGCGTTTCAGACCGAGAAAATCACTTTTTACATTTCGATGCCATTTTTTCGTTATCCAGCGGTCGCAGAAGATTCGTTTTGTGTGCGCTGTTATTATATTACTTAGGCTTACGAATCCCATATGGTGGCAGCGATTTCTACATTGGAATTGTTTGGAAATTGAAATCGTGCGTTTCAGACTGAGAAAATCACTTTTTGCATTTCGATGCTATTTTTTCGTTATCCAGTGGTCGCAGAAGATTCGTTTTGTGTGCGCTGTTATTATCTTACTTAGGTGTACGAATCCCATATGGTGGCAGCGATTTCTACATTGGAATTGTTTGGAAATTGAAATCGTGCGTTTCAGACCGAGAAAATCACTTTTTGCATTTCGATGCCATTTTTTCGTTATCCAGCGGTCGCAGAAGATTCGTTTTGTGTGCGCTGTTATTATCTTACTTAGGTTTACGAATCCCATATGGTGGCAGCGATTTCTACATTGGAATTGTTCGGAAATTGAAATCGTGCGTTTCAGACAGAGAAAATCACTTTTTGCATTTCGATGCTATTTTTTCGTTATCCAGCGGTCGCAGAAGATTCGTTTTGTGTGCGCTGTTATTATCTTACTTAGGTTTACGAATCCCATATGGTGGCAGCGATTTCTACATTGGAATTGTTTGGAAATTGAAATCGTGCGTTTCAGACAGAGAAAATCACTTTTTGCATTTCGATGCTATTTTTTCGTTATCCAGCGGTCGCAGAAGATTCGTTTTGTGTGCGCTGTTATTATCTTACTTAGGTTTACGAATCCCATATGGTGGCAGCGATTTCTACATTGGAATTGTTTGGAAATTGAAATCGTGCGTTTCAGACCGAGAAAATCACTTTTCGCATTTCGATGCCATTTTTTCGTTATCCAGCGGTCGCAGAAGATTCGTTTTGTGTGCGCTGTTATTATCTTACTTAGGTTTACGAATCCCATATGGTGGCAGCGATTTCTACATTGGAATTGTTTGGAAATTGAAATCGTGCGTTTCAGACCGAGAAAATAACTTTTTGCATTTCGATGCCATTTTTTCGTTATCCAGCGGTCGCAGAAGATTCGTTTTGTGTGCGCTGTTATTATCTTACTTAGGTTTACGAATCCCATATGGTGGCAGCGATTTCTACATTGGAATTGTTTGGAAATTGAAATCGTGCGTTTCAGACCGAGAAAATTACTTTTTGCATTTCGATGCCATTTTTCGTTATCCAGCGGTCGCAGAAGATTCGTTTTGTGTGCGCTGTTATTATCTTACTTAGGTTTACGAATCCCATATGGTGGCAGCGATTTCTACATTGGAATAGTTTGGAAATTGAAATCGTGCGTTTCAGACCGAGAAAATCACTTTTCGCATTTCGATGCCATTTTTTCGTTATCCAGCGGTCGCAGAAGATTCGTTTTGTGTGCGCTGTTATTATCTTACTTAGGTTTACGAATCCCATATGGTGGCAGCGATTTCTACATTAGAATTGTTTGGAAATTGAAATCGTGCGTTTCAGACCGAGAAAATCACTTTTTGCATTTCGATGCCATTTTTTCGTTATCCAGCGGTCGCAGAAGATTCGTTTTGTGTGCGCTGTTATTATATTACTTAGGCTTACGAATCCCATATGGTGGCAGCGATTTCTACATTGGAATTGTTTGGAAATTGAAATCGTGCGTTTCAGACTGAGAAAATCACTTTTTGCATTTCGATGCTATTTTTTCGTTGTCCAGTGGTCGCAGAAGATTCGTTTTGTGTGCGCTGTTATTATCTTACTTAGGTGTACGAATCCCATATGGTGGCAGCGATTTCTACATTGGAATTGTTTGGAAATTGAAATCGTGCGTTTCAGACCGAGAAAATCACTTTTTGCATTTCGATGCCATTTTTTCGTTATCCAGCGGTCGCAGAAGATTCGTTTTGCGTGCGCTGTTATTATCTTACTTAGGTTTACGAATCCCATATGGTGGCAGCGATTTCTACATTGGAATTGTTTGGAATTTGAAATCGTGCGTTTCAGACCGAGAAAATCACTTTTTGCATTTCGATGCTATTTTGTCGTTATCCAGCGGTCGCAGAAGATTCGTTTTGTGTGCGCTGTTATTATCTTACTTAGGTTTACGAATCCCATATGGTGGCAGCGATTTCTACATTGGAATTGTTTGGAAATTGAAATCGTGCGTTTCAGACCGAGAAAATTACTTTTTGCATTTCGATGCCATTTTTCGTTATCCAGCGGTCGCAGAAGATTCGTTTTGTGTGCGCTGTTATTATCTTACTTAGGTTTACGAATCCCATATGGTGGCAGCGATTTCTACATTGGAATAGTTTGGAAATTGAAATCGTGCGTTTCAGACCGAGAAAATCACTTTTCGCATTTCGATGCCATTTTTTCGTTATCCAGCGGTCGCAGAAGATTCGTTTTGTGTGCGCTGTTATTATCTTACTTAGGTTTACGAATCCCATATGGTGGCAGCGATTTCTACATTAGAATTGTTTGGAAATTGAAATCGTGCGTTTCAGACCGAGAAAATCACTTTTTACATTTCGATGCCATTTTTTCGTTATCCAGCGGTCGCAGAAGATTCGTTTTGTGTGCGCTGTTATTATATTACTTAGGCTTACGAATCCCATATGGTGGCAGCGATTTCTACATTGGAATTGTTTGGAAATTGAAATCGTGCGTTTCAGACTGAGAAAATCACTTTTTGCATTTCGATGCTATTTTTTCGTTATCCAGTGGTCGCAGAAGATTCGTTTTGTGTGCGCTGTTATTATCTTACTTAGGTGTACGAATCCCATATGGTGGCAGCGATTTCTACATTGGAATTGTTTGGAAATTGAAATCGTGCGTTTCAGACCGAGAAAATCACTTTTTGCATTTCGATGCCATTTTTTCGTTATCCAGCGGTCGCAGAAGATTCGTTTTGTGTGCGCTGTTATTATCTTACTTAGGTTTACGAATCCCATATGGTGGCAGCGATTTCTACATTGGAATTGTTCGGAAATTGAAATCGTGCGTTTCAGACCGAGAAAATCACTTTTTGCATTTCGATGCCATTTTTTCGTTATCCAGCGGTCGCAGAAGATTCGTTTTGTGTGCGCTGTTATTATCTTACTTAGGTTTACGAATCCCATATGGTGGCAGCGATTTCTACATTGGAATTGTTTGGAAATTGAAATCGTGCGTTTCAGACCAAGAAAATCACTTTTTGCATTTCGATGCCATTTTTTCGTTATCCAGCGGTCGCAGAAGATTCGTTTTGTGTGCGCTGTTATTATCTTTCTTAGGTTTACGAATCCCATATGGTGGCAGCGATTTCTACATTGGAATTGTTTGGAAATTGAAATCGTGCGTTTCAGACCGAGAAAATTACTTTTTGCATTTCGATGCTATTTTTTCGTTATCCAGCGGTCGCAGAAGATTCGTTTTGTGTGCGCTGTTATTATCTTACTTAGGTTTACGAATCCCATATGGTGGCAGCGATTTCTACATTGGAATTGTTTGGAAATTGAAATCGTGCGTTTCAGACCGAGAAAATCACTTTTCGCATTTCGATGCCATTTTTTCGTTATCCAGCGGTCGCAGAAGATTCGTTTTGTGTGCGCTGTTATTATCTTACTTAGGTTTACGAATCCCATATGGTGGCAGTGATTTCTACATTGGAATTGTTTGGAAATTGAAATCGTGCGTTTCAGACCGAGAAAATCACTTTTTGCATTTCGATGCCATTTTTTCGTTATCCAGCGGTCGCAGAAGATTCGTTTTGTGTGCGCTGTTATTATCTTACTTAGGTTTACGAATCCCATATGGTGGCAGCGATTTCTACATTGGAATTGTTTGGAAATTGAAATCGTGAGTTTCAGACCGAGAAAATCACTTTTTGCATTTCGATGCCATTTTTTCGTTATCCAGCGGTCGCAGAAGATTCGTTTTGTGTGCGCTGTTATTATCTTACTTAGGTTTACGAATCCCATATGGTGGCAGCGATTTCTACATTGGAATTGTTTGGAAATTGAAATCGCGCGTTTCAGACCGAGAAAATCACTTTTTGCATTTCGATGCCATTTTTTCGTTATCCAGCGGTCGCAGAAGATTCGATTTGTGTGCGCTGTTATTATCTTACTTAGGTTTACGAATCCCATATGGTGGCAGCGATTTCTACATTGGAATTCTTTGGAAATTGAAATCGTGCGTTTCAGACCGAGAAAATCACTTTTTGCATTTCGATGCTATTTTTTCGTTATCCAGCGGTCGCAGAAGATTCGTTTTGTGTGCGCTGTTATTATCTTACTTAGGTTTACGAATCCCATATGGTGGCAGCGATTTCTACATTGGAATTGTTTGGAAATTGAAATCGTGCGTTTCAGACCGAGAAAATCACTTTTTGCATTTCGATGCCATTTTTTCGTTATCCAGCGGTCGCAGAAGATTCGTTTTGTGTGCGCTGTTATTATCTTACTTAGGTTTACGAATCCCATATGGTGGCAGCGATTTCTACATTGGAATTGTTTGGAAATTGAAATCGTGCGTTTCAGACCGAGAAAATCACTTTTTGCATTTCGATGCTATTTTTTCGTTATCCAGCGGTCGCAGAAGATTCGTTTTGTGTGCGCTGTTATTATCTTACTTAGGTTTACGAATCCCATATGGTGGCAGCGATTTCTACATTGGAATTGTTTGGAAATTGAAATCGTGCGTTTCAGACCGAGAAAATCACTTTTTGCATTTCGACGCCATTTTTTCGTTATCCAGCGGTCGCAGAAGATTCGTTTTGTGTGCGCTGTTATTATCTTACTTAGGTTTACGAACCCCATATGGTGGCAACGATTTCTACATTGGAATTGTTTGGAATTTGAAATCGTGCGTTTCAGACCGAGAAAATCACTTTTTGCATTTCGATGCTATTTTTTCGTTATCCAGCGGTCGCAGAAGATTCGTTTTGTGTGCGCTGTTATTATCTTACTTAGCTTTACGATTCCCATATTGTGGCAGCGATTTCTACATCGGAATTGTTTGGAATTTGAAATCGTGCGTTTCAGACCGAGAAAATCACTTTTTGCATTTCGATGCCATTTTTTCCTTATCCAGCGGTCGCAGAAGATTCGTTTTGTGTGCGCTGTTATTATCGTACTTAGGTTTACGAATCCCATATGGTGGCAGCGATTTCTACATTGGAATTGTTTGGAATTTGAAATCGTGCGTTTCAGACCGAGAAAATCACTTTTTGCATTTCGATGCCATTTTTTCGTTATCCAGCGGTCGCAGAAGATTCGTTTTGTGTGCGCTGTTATTATCTTACTTAGGTTTACGAATCCCATATGGTGGCAACGATTTCTACATTGGAATTGTTTGGAGATTGAAATCGTGCGTTTGAGACCGAGAAAATCACTTTTTGCATTTCGATGCCATTTTTTCGTTATCCAGCGGTCGCAGAAGATTCGTTTTGTGTGCGCTGTTATTATCTTACTTAGGTTTACGAATCCCATATGGTGGCAGCGATTTCCACATTGGAATTGTTTAGAAATTGAAATCGTGCGTTTCAGACCGAGAAAATCACTTTTTGCATTTCGATGCCATTTTTTCGTTATCCAGCCTTCGCAGAAGATTCGCTTTGTGTGCGCTGTTATTATCTTACTTAGGTTTACGAATCCCATAGGGTGGCAGCGATTTCTACATTGGAATTGTTTGGAAATTGAAATCGTGCGTTTCAGACCGAGAAAATCACATTTTGCATTTCGATGCCATTTTTTCGTTATCCAGCGGTCGCAGAAGATTCGTTTTGTGTGCGCTGTTATTATCTTACTTAGGTTTACGAATCCCATATGGTGGCAGCGATTTCTACATTGGAATTGTTTGGAAATTGAAATCGTGCGTTTCAGACCGAGAAAATCACTTTTTGCATTTCGATGCCATTTTTTCGATATCCAGCGGTCGCAGAAGATTCGTTTTGTGTGCGCTGTTATTATCTTACTTAGGTTTACGAATCCCATATGGTGGCAGCGATTTCTACATTGGAATTGTTTGGAAATTGAAATCGTGCGTTTCAGACCGAGAAAATCACTTTTTGCATTTCGATGCCATTTTTTCGTTATCCAGCGGTCGCAGAAGATTCGTTTTGTGTGCGCTGTTATTATCTTACTTAGGTTTACGAACCCCATATGGTGGCAGCGATTTCTACATTGGAATTTTTTGGAATTTGAAATCATGCGTTTCAGACCGAGAAAATCACTTTTCGCGTTTCGATGCCATTTTTTCGTTATCCAGCGGTCGCAGTAGATTCGTCTTGTGTGCGCTGTTATTATCTTACTTAGGTTTACGAATCCCATATGGTGGCAGCGATTTCTACATTGGAATTGTTTGAAAATTGAAATCGTGCGTTTCAGACCGAGAAAATCACTTTTTGCATTTTGATGCCATTTTTTCGTTATCCAGCGGTCGCAGAAGATTCGTTTTGTGTGCGGTGTTATTATCTTACTTAGGTTTACGAATCCCATATGGTGGCAGCGATTTCTACATTGGAATTGTTTGGAAATTGAAATCGTGCGTTTCAGACCGAGAAAATCACTTTTTGCATTTCGATGCCATTTTTTCGTTATCCAGCGGTCGCAGAAGATTCGTTTTGTGTGCGCTGTTATTATCTTACTTAGGTTTACGAATCCCATATGGTGGCAGCGATTTCTACATTGGAATTGTTTGGAAATTGAAATCGTGCGTTTCAGACCGAGAAAATCACTTTTTGCATTTCGATGCCATTTTTTCGTTATCCAGCGGTCGCAGAAGATTCGTTTTGTGTGCGCTGTTATTATCTTACTTAGGTTTACGAATCCCATATGGTGGCAGCGATTTCTACATTGGAATTGTTTGGAAATTGAAATCGTGCGTTTCAGACCGAGAAAATCACTTTTTGCATTTCGATGCCATTCTTTCGTTATCCAGCGGTCGCAGAAGATTTGTTTTGTGTGCGCTGTTATTATCTTACTTAGGTTTACGAATCCCATATGGTGGCAGCGATTTCTACATTGGAATTGTTTGGAATTTGAAATCGTGCGTTTCAGACCGAGAAAATCACTTTTTGCATTTCGATGCTATTTTGTCGTTATCCAGCGGTCGCAGAAGATTCGTTTTGTGTGCGCTGTTATTATCTTACTTAGGTTTACGAATCCCATATTGTGGCAGCGATTTCTACATCGGAATTGTTTGGAATTTGAAATCGTGCGTTTCAGACCGAGAAAATTACTTTTTGCATTTCGATGCCATTTTTTCCTTATCCAGCGGTCGCAGAAGATTCGTCTTGTGTGCGCTGTTATTATCGTACTTAGGTTTACGAATCCCATATGGTGGCAGCGATTTCTACATTGGAATTGTTTGGAATTTGAAATCGTGCGTTTCAGACCGAGAAAATCACTTTTTGCATTTCGATGCCATTTTTTCGTTATCCAGCGGTCGCAGAAGATTCGTTTTGTGTGCGCTGTTATTATCTTACTTAGGTTTACGAATCCCATATGGTGGCAACGATTTCTACATTGGAATTGTTTGGAGATTGAAATCGTGCGTTTCAGACCGAGAAAATCACTTTTTGCATTTCGATGCCATTTTTTCGTTATCCAGCGGTCGCAGAAGATTCGTTTTGTGTGCGCTGTTATTATCATACTTAGGTATACGAATCCCATATGGTGGCAGCGATTTCCACATTGGAATTGTTTAGAAATTGAAATCGTGCGTTTCAGACCGAGAAAATCACTTTTTGCATTTCGATGCCATTTTTTCGTTATCCAGCGGTCGCAGAAGATTCGCTTTGTGTGCGCTGTTATTATCTTACTTAGGTTTACGAATCCCATATGGTGGCAGCGATTTCTACATTGGAATTGTTTGGAAATTGAAATCGTGCGTTTCAGACCGAGAAAATCACTTTTTGCATTTCGATGCCATTTTTTCGATATCCAGCGGTCGCAGAAGATTCGTTTTGTGTGCGCTGTTATTATCTTACTTAGGTTTACGAATCCCATATGGTGGCAGCGATTTCTACATTGGAATTGTTTGGAAATTGAAATCGTGCGTTTCAGACCGAGAAAATCACTTTTTGCATTTCGATGCCATTTTTTCGTTATCCAGCGGTCGCAGAAGATTCGTTTTGTGTGCGCTGTTATTATCTTACTTAGGTTTACGAATCCCATATGGTGGCAGCGATTTCTACATTGGAATTGTTTGGAAATTGAAATCGTGCGTTTCAGACCGAGAAAATCACTTTTTGCATTTCGATGCCATTTTTTCGTTATCCAGCGGTCGCAGAAGATTCGTTTTGTGTGCGCTGTTATTATCTTACTTAGGTTTACGAATCCCATATGGTGGCAGCGATTTCTACATTGGAATTGTTTGGAAATTGAAATCGTGCGTTTCAGACCGAGAAAATCACTTTTTGCATTTCGATGCCATTCTTTCGTTATCCAGCGGTCGCAGAAGATTTGTTTTGTGTGCGCTGTTATTATCTTACTTAGGTTTACGAATCCCATATGGTGGCAGCGATTTCTACATTGGAATTGTTTGGAATTTGAAATCGTGCGTTTCAGACCTAGAAAATCACTTTTTGCATTTCGATGCTATTTTGTCGTTATCCAGCGGTCGCAGAAGATTCGTTTTGTGTGCGCTGTTATTATCTTACTTAGGTTTACGAATCCCATATTGTGGCAGCGATTTCTACATCGGAATTGTTTGGAATTTGAAATCGTGCGTTTCAGACCGAGAAAATTACTTTTTGCATTTCGATGCCATTTTTTCCTTATCCAGCGGTCGCAGAAGATTCGTCTTGTGTGCGCTGTTATTATCGTACTTAGGTTTACGAATCCCATATGGTGGCAGCGATTTCTACATTGGAATTGTTTGGAATTTGAAATCGTGCGTTTCAGACCGAGAAAATCACTTTTTGCATTTCGATGCCATTTTTTCGTTATCCAGCGGTCGCAGAAGATTCGTTTTGTGTGCGCTGTTATTATCTTACTTAGGTTTACGAATCCCATATGGTGGCAACGATTTCTACATTGGAATTGTTTGGAGATTGAAATCGTGCGTTTCAGACCGAGAAAATCACTTTTTGCATTTCGATGCCATTTTTTCGTTATCCAGCGGTCGCAGAAGATTCGTTTTGTGTGCGCTGTTATTATCATACTTAGGTATACGAATCCCATATGGTGGCAGCGATTTCCACATTGGAATTGTTTAGAAATTGAAATCGTGCGTTTCAGACCGAGAAAATCACTTTTTGCATTTCGATGCCATTTTTTCGTTATCCAGCGGTCGCAGAAGATTCGCTTTGTGTGCGCTGTTATTATCTTACTTAGGTTTACGAATCCCATATGGTGGCAGCGATTTCTACATTGGAATTGTTTGGAAATTGAAATCGTGCGTTTCAGACCGAGAAAATCACTTTTTGCATTTCGATGCCATTTTTTCGATATCCAGCGGTCGCAGAAGATTCGTTTTGTGTGCGCTGTTATTATCTTACTTAGGTTTACGAATCCCATATGGTGGCAGCGATTTCTACATTGGAATTGTTTGGAAATTGAAATCGTGCGTTTCAGACCGAGAAAATCACTTTTTGCATTTCGATGCCATTTTTTCGTTATCCAGCGGTCGCAGAAGATTCGTTTTGTGTGCGCTGTTATTATCTTACTTAGGTTTACGAATCCCATATGGTGGCAGCGATTTCTACATTGGAATTGTTTGGAAATTGAAATCGTGCGTTTCAGACCGAGAAAATCACTTTTTGCATTTCGATGCCATTCTTTCGTTATCCAGCGGTCGCAGAAGATTTGTTTTGTGTGCGCTGTTATTATCTTACTTAGGTTTACGAATCCCATATGGTGGCAGCGATTTCTACATTGGAATTGTTTGGAATTTGAAATCGTGCGTTTCAGACCGAGAAAATCACTTTTTGCATTTCGATGCTATTTTGTCGTTATCCAGCGGTCGCAGAAGATTCGTTTTGTGTGCGCTGTTATTATCTTACTTAGGTTTACGAATCCCATATTGTGGCAGCGATTTCTACATCGGAATTGTTTGGAATTTGAAATCGTGCGTTTCAGACCGAGAAAATTACTTTTTGCATTTCGATGCCATTTTTTCCTTATCCAGCGGTCGCAGAAGATTCGTCTTGTGTGCGCTGTTATTATCGTACTTAGGTTTACGAATCCCATATGGTGGCAGCGATTTCTACATTGGAATTGTTTGGAATTTGAAATCGTGCGTTTCAGACCGAGAAAATCACTTTTTGCATTTCGATGCCATTTTTTCGTTATCCAGCGGTCGCAGAAGATTCGTTTTGTGTGCGCTGTTATTATCTTACTTAGGTTTACGAATCCCATATGGTGGCAACGATTTCTACATTGGAATTGTTTGGAGATTGAAATCGTGCGTTTCAGACCGAGAAAATCACTTTTTGCATTTCGATGCCATTTTTTCGTTATCCAGCGGTCGCAGAAGATTCGTTTTGTGTGCGCTGTTATTATCATACTTAGGTATACGAATCCCATATGGTGGCAGCGATTTCCACATTGGAATTGTTTAGAAATTGAAATCGTGCGTTTCAGACCGAGAAAATCACTTTTTGCATTTCGATGCCATTTTTTCGTTATCCAGCGGTCGCAGAAGATTCGCTTTGTGTGCGCTGTTATTATCTTACTTAGGTTTACGAATCCCATATGGTGGCAGCGATTTCTACATTGGAATTGTTTGGAAATTGAAATCGTGCGTTTCAGACCGAGAAAATCACTTTTTGCATTTCGATGCCATTTTTTCGATATCCAGCGGTCGCAGAAGATTCGTTTTGTGTGCGCTGTTATTATCTTACTTAGGTTTACGAATCCCATATGGTGGCAGCGATTTCTACATTGGAATTGTTTGGAAATTGAAATCGTGCATTTCAGACCGAGAAAATCACTTTTTGCATTTCGATGCCATTTTTTCGTTATCCAGCGGTCGCAGAAGATTCGCTTTGTGTGCGCTGTTATTATCTTACTTAGGTTTACGAATCCCATATGGTGGCAGCGATTTCTACATTGGAATTGTTTGGAAATTGAAATCGTGCGTTTCAGACCGAGAAAATCACTTTTTGCATTTCGATGCCATTTTTTCGATATCCAGCGGTCGCAGAAGATTCGTTTTGTGTGCGCTGTTATTATCTTACTTAGGTTTACGAATCCCATATGGTGGCAGCGATTTCTACATTGGAATTGTTTGGAAATTGAAATCGTGCGTTTCAGACCGAGAAAATCACTTTTTGCATTTCGATGCCATTTTTTCGTTATCCAGCGGTCGCAGAAGATTCGTTTTGTGTGCGCTGTTATTATCTTACTTAGGTTTACGAACCCCATATGGTGGCAG
Source organism: Cetonia aurata (assembly GCA_949128085.1). Taxonomy (NCBI): domain Eukaryota; kingdom Metazoa; phylum Arthropoda; class Insecta; order Coleoptera; family Scarabaeidae; genus Cetonia; species Cetonia aurata. The sequence continues at coordinate 325,009 of OX421887.1, forward strand.
CGATTTCTACATTGGAATTTTTTGGAATTTGAAATCATGCGTTTCAGACCGAGAAAATCACTTTTTGCGTTTCGATGCCATTTTTTCGTTATCCAGCGGTCGCAGTAGATTCGTCTTGTGTGCGCTGTTATTATCTTACTTAGGTTTACGAATCCCATATGGTGGCAGCGATTTCTACATTGGAATTGTTTGAAAATTGAAATCGTGCGTTTCAGACCGAGAAAATCACTTTTTGCATTTCGATGCCATTTTTTCGTTATCCAGCGGTCGCAGAAGATTCGTTTTGTGTGCGCTGTTATTATCTTACTTAGGTTTACGAATCCCATATGGTGGCAGCGATTTCTACATTGGAATTGTTTGGAAATTGAAATCGTGCGTTTCAGACCGAGAAAATCACTTTTTGCATTTCGATGCCATTCTTTCGTTATCCAGCGGTCGCAGAAGATTTGTTTTGTGTGCGCTGTTATTATCTTACTTAGGTTTACGAATCCCATATGGTGGCAGCGATTTCTACATTGGAATTGTTTGGAATTTGAAATCGTGCGTTTCACACCGAGAAAATCACTTTTTGCATTTCGATGCTATTTTGTCGTTATCCAGCGGTCGCAGAAGATTCGTTTTGTGTGCGCTGTTATTATCTTACTTAGGTTTACGAATCCCATATTGTGGCAGCGATTTCTACATCGGAATTGTTTGGAATTTGAAATCGTGCGTTTCAGACCGAGAAAATTACTTTTTGCATTTCGATGCCATTTTTTCCTTATCCAGCGGTCGCAGAAGATTCGTCTTGTGTGCGCTGTTATTACCGTACTTAGGTTTACGAATCCCATATGGTGGCAGCGATTTCTACATTGGAATTGTTTGGAAATTGAAATCGTGCGTTTCAGACCGAGAAAATCACTTTTTGCATTTCGATGCCATTTTTTCGATATCCAGCGGTCGCAGAAGATTCGTTTTGTGTGCGCTGTTATTATCTTACTTAGGTTTACGAATCCCATATGGTGGCAGCGATTTCTACATTGGAATTGTTTGGAAATTGAAATCGTGCATTTCAGACCGAGAAAATCACTTTTTGCATTTCGATGCCATTTTTTCGTTATCCAGCGGTCGCAGAAGATTCGCTTTGTGTGCGCTGTTATTATCTTACTTAGGTTTACGAATCCCATATGGTGGCAGCGATTTCTACATTGGAATTGTTTGGAAATTGAAATCGTGCGTTTCAGACCGAGAAAATCACTTTTTGCATTTCGATGCCATTTTTTCGATATCCAGCGGTCGCAGAAGATTCGTTTTGTGTGCGCTGTTATTATCTTACTTAGGTTTACGAATCCCATATGGTGGCAGCGATTTCTACATTGGAATTGTTTGGAAATTGAAATCGTGCGTTTCAGACCGAGAAAATCACTTTTTGCATTTCGATGCCATTTTTTCGTTATCCAGCGGTCGCAGAAGATTCGTTTTGTGTGCGCTGTTATTATCTTACTTAGGTTTACGAACCCCATATGGTGGCAGCGATTTCTACATTGGAATTTTTTGGAATTTGAAATCATGCGTTTCAGACCGAGAAAATCACTTTTTGCGTTTCGATGCCATTTTTTCGTTATCCAGCGGTCGCAGTAGATTCGTCTTGTGTGCGCTGTTATTATCTTACTTAGGTTTACGAATCCCATATGGTGGCAGCGATTTCTACATTGGAATTGTTTGAAAATTGAAATCGTGCGTTTCAGACCGAGAAAATCACTTTTTGCATTTCGATGCCATTTTTTCGTTATCCAGCGGTCGCAGAAGATTCGTTTTGTGTGCGCTGTTATTATCTTACTTAGGTTTACGAATCCCATATGGTGGCAGCGATTTCTACATTGGAATTGTTTGGAAATTGAAATCGTGCGTTTCAGACCGAGAAAATCACTTTTTGCATTTCGATGCCATTCTTTCGTTATCCAGCGGTCGCAGAAGATTTGTTTTGTGTGCGCTGTTATTATCTTACTTAGGTTTACGAATCCCATATGGTGGCAGCGATTTCTACATTGGAATTGTTTGGAATTTGAAATCGTGCGTTTCAGACCGAGAAAATCACTTTTTGCATTTCGATGCTATTTTGTCGTTATCCAGCGGTCGCAGAAGATTCGTTTTGTGTGCGCTGTTATTATCTTACTTAGGTTTACGAATCCCATATTGTGGCAGCGATTTCTACATCGGAATTGTTTGGAATTTGAAATCGTGCGTTTCAGACCGAGAAAATTACTTTTTGCATTTCGATGCCATTTTTTCCTTATCCAGCGGTCGCAGAAGATTCGTCTTGTGTGCGCTGTTATTACCGTACTTAGGTTTACGAATCCCATATGGTGGCAGCGATTTCTACATTGGAATTGTTTGGAATTTGAAATCGTGCGTTTCAGACAGAGAAAATCACTTTTTGCATTTCGATGCCATTTTTTCGTTATCCAGCGGTCGCAGAAGATTAGTTTTGTGTGCGCTGTTATTATCTTACTTAGGTTTACGAATCCCATATGGTGGCAGTGATTTCTACATTGGAATTGTTTGGAAATTGAAATCGTGCGTTTCAGACCGAGAAAATCACTTTTTGCATTTCGATGCCATTTTTTCGTTATCCAGCGGTCGCAGAAGATTCGCTTTGTGTGCGCTGTTATTATCTTACTTAGGTTTACGAACCCCATATGGTGGCAGCGATTTCTACATTGGAATTGTTTGGAATTTGAAATCTTGCGTTTCAGACCGAGAAAATCACTTTTTGCATTTCGATGCCATTTTTTCGTTATCCAGCGGTCGCAGAAGATTCGTTTTGTGTGCGCTGTTATTATCTTACTTAGGTTTACGAATCCCATATGGTGGCAGCGATTTCTACATTGGAATTGTTTGGAAATTGAAATCGTGCATTTCAGACCGAGAAAATCACTTTTTGCATTTCGATGCCATTTTTTCGTTATCCAGCGGTCGCAGAAGATTCGTTTTGTGTGCGCTGTTATTATCTTACTTAGGTTTACGAATCCCATATGGTGGCAGCGATTTCTACATTGGAATTGTTTGGAAATTGAAATCGTGCGTTTCAGACCGAGAAAATCACTTTTTGCATTTCGATGCCATTTTTTCGTTATCCAGCGGTCGCAGAAGATTCGCTTTGTGTGCGCTGTTATTATCTTACTTAGGTTTACGAACCCCATATGGTGGCAGCGATTTCTACATTGGAATTGTTTGGAATTTGAAATCTTGCGTTTCAGACCGAGAAAATCACTTTTTGCATTTCGATGCCATTTTTTCGTTTTCCAGCGGTCGCAGAAGATTCGTTTTGTGTGCGCTGTTATTATCTTACTTAGGTTTACGAATCCCATATGGTGGCAGCGATTTCTACATTGGAATTGTTTGGAAATTGAAATCGTGCGTTTCAGACAGAGAAAATCACTTTTTGCATTTCGATGCCATTTTTTCGTTATCCAGCGGTCGCAGAAGATTCGTTTTGTGTGCGCTGTTATTATCTTACTTAGGTTTACGAATCCCATATGGTGGCAGCGATTTCTACATTGGAATTGTTTGGAAATTGAAATCGTGCGTTTCAGACCGAGAAAATCACTTTTTGCATTTCGATGCCATTTTTTCGTTATCCAGCGGTCGCAGAAGATTCGTTTTGTGTGCGCTGTTATTATCTTACTTAGGTTTACGAACCCCATATGGTGGCAGCGATTTCTACATTGGAATTGTTTGGAATTTGAAATCATGCGTTTCAGACCGAGAAAATTACTTTTTGCATTTCGATGCCATTTTTTCGTTATCCAGCGGTCGCAGTAGATTCGTTTTGTGTGCGCTGTTATTATCTTACTTAGGTTTACGAATCCCATATGGTGGCAGCGATTTCCACATTGGAATTGTTTGGAAATTGAAATCGTGCGTTTCAGACCGAGAAAATCACTTTTTGCATTTCGATGCCATTTTTTCGTTATCCAGCGGTCGCAGAAGATTCGTTTTGTGTGCGCTGTTATTATCTTACTTAGGTTTACGAATCCCATATGGTGGCAGCGATTTCTACATTGGAATTGTTTGGAAATTGAAATCGTGCGTTTCAGACCGAGAAAATCACTTTTTGCATTTCGATGCCATTTTTTCGTTATCCAGCGGTCGCAGAAGATTCGTTTTGTGTGCGCTGTTATTATCTTACTTAGGTTTACGAATCCCATATGGTGGCAGCGATTTCTACATTGGAATTGTTTGGAAATTGAAATCGTGCGTTTCAGACCGAGAAAATCACTTTTTGCATTTCGATGCCATTTTTTCGTTATCGAGCGGTCGGAGAAGATTCGTTTTGTGTGCGCTGTTATTATCTTACTTAGGTTTACGAATCCCATATGGTGGCAGAGATTTCTACATTGGAATTGTTTGGAAATTGAAATCGTGCATTTCAGACCGAGAAAATCACTTTTTGCATTTCGATGCCATTTTTTCGTTATCCCGCGGTCGCAGAAGATTCGTTTTGTGTGCGCTGTTATTATCTTACTTAGGTTTACGAATCCCATATGGTGGCAGCGATTTCTACATTGGAATTGTTTGGAAATTGAAATCGTGCGTTTCAGACCGAGAAAATCACTTTTTGCATTTCGATGCCATTTTTTCGTTATCCAGCGGTCGCAGAAGATTCGTTTTGTGTGCGCTGTTATTATCTTACTTAGGTTTACGAATCCCATATGGTGGCAGCGATTTCTACATTGAAATTGTTTGGAATTTGAAATCGTGCGTTTCAGACCGAGAAAATCACTTTTTGCATTTCGATGCCATTTTTTCGTTATCCAGCGGTCGCAGAAGATTCGTTTTGTGTGCGCTGTTATTATCTTACTTAGGTTTACGAATCCCATATGGTGGCAGCGATTTCTACATTGGAATTGTTTGGAAATTGAAATCGTGCGTTTCAGACCGAGAAAATCACTTTTTGCATTTCGATGCCATTTTTTCGTTATCCAGCGGTCGCAGAAGATTCGTTTTGTGCGCGCCGTTATTATATTACTTAGGTTTACGTTCCCATATGGTGGCAGCGATTTCTACATTGGAATTGTTTGGAAATTGAAATCGTGCGTTTCAGACCGAGAAAATCACTTTTTGCATTTCGATGCCATTTTTTCGTTTTCCAGCGGTCGCAGAAGATTCGTTTTGTGTGCGCTGTTATTATCTTACTTAGGTTTACGAATCCCATATGGTGGCAGCGATTTCTACATTGGAATTGTTTGGAAATTGAAATCGTGCGTTTCAGACCGAGAAAATCACTTTTTGCATTTCGATGCCATTTTTTCGTTATCCAGCGGTCGCAGAAGATTCGTATTGTGTGCGCTGTTATTATCTTACTTAGGTTTACGAATCCCATATGGTGGCAGCGATTTCTACATTGGAATTGTTTGGAAATTGAAATCGTGCGTTTCAGACCGAGAAAATCACTTTTTGCATTTCGATGCCATTTTTTCGTTATCCAGCGGTCGCAGAAGATTCGTTTTGTGTGCGCTGTTATTATCTTACTTAGGTTTACGAACCCCATATGGTGGCAGCGATTTCTACATTGGAATTGTTTGGAATTTGAAATCATGCGTTTCAGACCGAGAAAATTACTTTTTGCATTTCGATGCCATTTTTTCGTTATCCAGCGGTCGCAGTAGATTCGTTTTGTGTGCGCTGTTATTATCTTACTTAGGTTTACGAATCCCATATGGTGGCAGCGATTTCCACATTGGAATTGTTTGGAAATTGAAATCGTGCGTTTCAGACCGAGAAAATCACTTTTTGCATTTCGATGCCATTTTTTCGTTATCCAGCGGTCGCAGAAGATTCGTTTTGTGTGCGCTGTTATTATCTTACTTGAGGAGCATCCGTGCAAAACCGGCTATATCCATTTTGGTAAAATGTAGGGAAAATGCCAAAAACTCCCCATTTTTCGGCCTTAACAGATATAGGAAATATAAAAAATAGGTTTTGTGGGCTTTGATGAGGTCGATTGATAGGACCTATTGTCAATTTTGAAAAGTTCACAATAAGGCCAAAATTTGAGAAAAACCATAGGATATAGCCGGGTTTGCTCGAAAATCCGGTGATAAAATGTTAAAAAGCACTTTATTTTAAATAAAATATGCACAAATAAAACATAAAACTCTAAAAAACTTTAAAAAATGAATAACAAAAAAAAACAGAAACAGGAAAATTCTTAAATTAACTTCATAGAAACTTATATTAAAACTGCAGCCTCCTCATGAAGGCAGTCACATGGCTCAATATTATCATCCTCTTCCCTCACCTCATCTACAGGCAATAGAAGGTTCTTGTACCATTCTAAGTCAGGACGGTTGCTCCACTTTGTTCCAAATGCTTCATTCATGAGGTGAGAGAGACTTTTCTTTTTCTTTTCCGGTATAGTGTTTCTAAGCTTGACCTCTTTTAACACTACATGAATATCTTGCTCCTTCCCCTTTTTCAATAAAGTCTGATGAGCATTGGTTGTGCTTTGAATTCTATAATATTCATGAGTGGTGACCCTTATTTCAGCATTCTGCGTACAACGATTGTTGCCTCTCTGAATCTGAATTCTTTTAGTATCTGCAATGCCCTTCACTTTTTTGTATCGTGTTTCAAGTTCCTTGATGTCGTATATCTTCCAGTCATAGCCCAATTTTTTAACGCCGCCTACTTCCGAATATAGATCAATATATTCTTCTGTTGTAGTTATAACAGGATGTTTTCTTAGTATTCGTTCCACCCTTCCAAAGCATCTATCGGCTGCCATGAAACTATGACCCCGTACTGGGAATGTTATTATGATTTCACGAACATTCTCGGGAGCTTTATTTGCAAGCCAAAACATCAAAGTATGTACTACATGAGAATTTTTGTTTTGGCCTGCGCATCCATCACAGAATAGTCGAATCTGGTGTATATCAGCATAGTCCAAGGTATCTAGGTGACACAGCAATGCAGAGCCCACTTCGGTTGAGCCTCGACCGGCAGCGTCTTCCGTCCAAACATAGAAAGTAGGATTTCGTGAGGACATACCAACACAACAAAATGCGTAGAAACTGATTTGATGGGCATAAAATGCATCACCCACTGGTGTGCGAGGTAGAGGCTGCACCTGTTGCAGGTCAAAACAAAAACTCAAACTTCCCTCAGGAGTTTCTTTTGCAAGCTCATAAAAAGCACTCGCCCTTTTTCTGTGAACACGATACTCAGTAATTAGCTGTCTTTTCTTTTCTATATTAGTTTCCGTTTTGTATTGCTCTTTAATCCTGGCACATTTTCCACAAACATCTGAAGCAGGGGATGAGAACCCGATGTTGAATTCATTAACGAATATGTTTCTAAACATATTATAGGAAACCCAATTAGCTGCTTCATTTTGGTGATTAAACATCTTTCGTAATCTGGCAATGGAAAGATTGGCGCTCAAATACATTCTCCTTGATTTTTTGCGATTATAGTGTGATTCACGACCTTTCAGCTTTTTAATAAAATTTCGAACCAAATTTTTCTTATCTTCAGTTTTATTAGACACCCGATCACCGCCTCTTTTTTCTCTTGGAGTTCCTCCCTCAAGAATCACTTTGGCAACAGTGTTTGTTCTATGCTTGGTAATTCCCAAAACAGCCGTGAAAATTTTTTGACATACTCTTATACTCTCGCCATTTCGTTTTTTCAAAAAGTAGGAAACAGTCATCTTTTTCTGTTCTATCAGACCCTGACTCCTTCTACGACGAACAGGTTCTGCAGATAGCATATGGCATAATCGGACGTCTTGATTTACTTTACTGGCATCTGAATAAAATCGTTCTCGTATAGAATGCATTTCACGCTGTTGCAAACTCAAGCATTTAAAACTACGTCCATTATGTTGGCAAGGACGAATGAAATTTCGAAAAGCCGGATCTGCGTCGCCGTACCTGCAAAATAACGTTGCGATTGAAGGCAACTACGGCTTAACGCTTAATATAATATGCGAAAAAACATACCTTTTAGCTTTATTCATCTGCCGCTTAGATACTTTTGTCTTACGCTTTCGGCTGCCGTCATTTCCCGCTTCAATAGTGATCTCATTAAGGTCCATAATATTGATTATTATTATTACTAAAAACAAAACTAATACCTCTACTAACACCGACTAACACAAACTACCAACTAACAACAACAATACTTTCAAAATTTTAATATAACCACGAGACGTCTGTCAAAAGTAACATCAGTATAGCACTAACCTCTTCCTCTCACTGCTGAATACATACTAAACCGTCGGCGTCAATTGCCACCGGCACTAATCGAATGATGAAACAGCTGACTTGTCGGTAAACCTTGTTAAAAGTAGTTAAAACTCGTTTATTTTGGAAATAGCCGCTTTTGCTATGAAAACGTGGATTTATCCGGTTTTGCACCAAAAGCTACTTTTCAAATGCGATTTTAACACAGTTTTAGCCGGTTTGGGTCCGAAATACTTTACTAGTCGATAGATATAAAGCTAAAGATATGAAATACACAAAAAAACGAAAAACTGAAGAAAATGGATTTAGCCGGTTTTGCACGGATGCTCCTCACTTAGGTTTACGAATCCCATATGGTGGCAGCGATTTCTACATTGGAATTGTTTGGAAATTGAAATCGTGCGTTTCAGACCGAGAAAATCACTTTTTGCATTTCGATGCCATTTTTTCGTTATCCAGCGGTCGCAGAAGATTCGTTTTGTGTGCGCTGTTATTATCTTACTTAGGTTTACGAATCCCATATGGTGGCAGCGATTTCTACATTGGAATTGTTTGGAAATTGAAATCGTGCGTTTCAGACCGAGAAAATCACTTTTTGCATTTCGATGCTATTTTTTCGTTATCGAGCGGTCGGAGAAGATTCGTTTTGTGTGCGCTGTTATTATCTTACTTAGGTTTACGAATCCCATATGGTGGCAGAGATTTCTACATTGGAATTGTTTGGAAATTGAAATCGTGCATTTCAGACCGAGAAAATCACTTTTTGCATTTCGATGCCATTTTTTCGTTATCCCGCGGTCGCAGAAGATTCGTTTTGTGTGCGCTGTTATTATCTTACTTAGGTTTACGAATCCCATATGGTGGCAGCGATTTCTACATTGGAATTGTTTGGAAATTGAAATCGTGCGTTTCAGATCGAGAAAATCACTTTTTGCATTTCGATGCCATTTTTTCGTTATCCAGCGGTCGCAGAAGATTCGTTTTGTGTGCGCTGTTATTATCTTACTTAGGTTTACGAATCCCATATGGTGGCAGCGATTTCTACATTGAAATTGTTTGGAATTTGAAATCGTGCGTTTCAGACCGAGAAAATCACTTTTTGCATTTCGATGCCATTTTTTCGTTATCCAGCGGTCGCAGAAGATTCGTTTTGTGTGCGCTGTTATTATCTTACTTAGGTTTACGAATCCCATATGGTGGCAGCGATTTCTACATTGGAATTGTTTGGAAATTGAAATCGTGCGTTTCAGACCGAGAAAATCACTTTTTGCATTTCGATGCCATTTTTTCGTTATCCAGCGGTCGCAGAAGATTCGTTTTGTGCGCGCCGTTATTATATTACTTAGGTTTACGTTCCCATATGGTGGCAGCGATTTCTACATTGGAATTGTTTGGAAATTGAAATCGTGCGTTTCAGACCGAGAAAATCACTTTTTGCATTTCGATGCCATTTTTTCGTTATCCAGCGGTCGCAGAAGATTCGTTTTGTGTGCGCTGTTATTATCTTACTTAGGTTTACGAATCCCATATGGTGGCAGCGATTTCTACATTGAAATTGTTTGGAATTTGAAATCGTGCGTTTCAGACCGAGAAAATCACTTTTTGCATTTCGATGCCATTTTTTCGTTATCCAGCGGTCGCAGAAGATTCGTTTTGTGTGCGCTGTTATTATCTTACTTAGGTTTACGAATCCCATATGGTGGCAGCGATTTCTACATTGGAATTGTTTGGAATTTGAAATCGTGCGTTTCAGACCGAGAAAATCACTTTTTGCACTTCGATGCTTTTTTTTCGTTATCCAGCGGTCGCAGAAGATTCGTTTTGTGTGCGCTGTTATTATCTTACTAAGGTTTACGTAACCCATATGGTGGCAGCGATTTCTACATTGAAATTGTTTGGAAATTGAAATCGTGCGTTTCAGACCGAGAAAATCACTTTTTGCATTTCGATGCCATTTTTTCGTTATCCAGCGGTCGCAGAAGATTCGTTTTGTGTGCGCTGTTATTATCTTACTTAGGTTTACGAATCCCATATGGTGGCAGCGATTTCTACATTGGAATTGTTTGGAAATTAAAATCGTGCGTTTCAGACCGAGAAAATCACTTTTTGCATTTCGATGCCATTTTTTCGTTATCCAGCGGTCGCAGAAGATTCGTTTTGTGTGCGCTGTTATTATCTTACTTAGGTTTACGAATCCCATATGGTGGCAGCGATTTCTACATTGGAATTGTTTGGAATTTGAAATCGTGCGTTTCAGACCGAGAAAATCACTTTTTGCATTTCGATGCCATTTTTTCGTTATCCAGCGGTCGCAGAAGATTCGTTTTGCGTGCGCTGTTATTATCTTACTTAGGTTTACGAATCCCATATGGTGACAGCGATTTCTACATTGGAATTGTTTGGAAATTGAAATCGTGCGTTTCAGACCGAGAAAATCACTTTTTGCATTTCGATGCCATTTTTTCGTTATCCAGCGGTCGCAGAAGATTCGTTTTGTGTGCGCTGTTATTATCTTACTAAGGTTTACGTATCCCATATGGTGGCAGCGATTTCTACATTGAAATTGTTTGGAAATTGAAATCGTGCGTTTCAGACCGAGAAAATCACTTTTTGCATTTCGATGCCATTTTTTCGTTATCCAGCGGTCGCAGAAGATTCGTTTTGTGTGCGCTGTTATTATCTTACTTAGGTTTACGAATCCCATATGGTGGCAGCGATTTCTACATTGGAATTGTTTGGAAATTGAAATCGTGCGTTTCAGACCGAGAAAATCACTTTTTGCATTTCGATGCCATTTTTTCGTTATCCAGCGGTCGCAGAAGATTCGTTTTATGTGCGCTGTTATTATCTTACTTAGGTTTACGAATCCCATATGGTGGCAGCGATTTCTACATTGGAATTGTTTGGAATTTGAAATCGTGCGTTTCAGACCGAGAAAATCACTTTTTGCATTTCGATGCCATTTTTTCGTTATCCAGCGGTCGCAGAAGATTCGTTTTGTGTGCGCTGTTATTATCTTACTTAGGTTTACGAATCCCATATGGTGGCAGCGGTTTCTACATTGGAATTGTTTGGAAATTGAAATCGTGCGTTTCAGACCGAGAAAATCACTTTTTGCATTTCGATGCCATTTTTTCGTTATCCAGCGGTCGCAGAAGATTCGTTTTGTGTGCGCTGTTATTATCTTACTTAGGTTTACGAATCCCATATGGTGACAGCGATTTCTACATTGGAATTGTTTGGAAATTGAAATCGTGCGTTTCAGACCGAGAAAATCACTTTTTGCATTTCGATGCCATTTTTTCGTTATCCAGCGGTCGCAGAAGATTCGTTTTGTGTGCGCTGTTATTATCTTACTTAGGTTTACGAATCCCATATGGTGGCAGCGATTTCCACATTGGAATTGTTTGGAAATTGAAATCGTGCATTTCAGACCGAGAAAATCACTTTTTGCATTTCGATGCCATTTTTTCGTTATCCAGCGGTCGCAGAAGATTCGTTTTGTGTGCGCTGTTATTATCTTACTTAGGTTTACGAATCCCATATGGTGGCAGAGATTTCTACATTGGAATTGTTTGGAAATTGAAATCGTGCATTTCAGACCGAGAAAATCACTTTTTGCATTTCGATGCCATTTTTTCGTTATCCAGCGGTCGCAGAAGATTCGTTTTGTGTGCGCTGTTATTATCTTACTTAGGTTTACGAATCCCATATGGTGGCAGCGATTTCTACATTGGAATTGTTTGGAAAATGAAATCGTGCGTTTCAGACCGAGAAAATCACTTTTTGCATTTCGATGCCATTTTTTCGTTATCCAGCGGTCGCAGAAGATTCGTTTTGTGTGCGCTGTTATTATCTTACTTAGGTTTACGAATCCCATATGGTGGCAGCGATTTCTACATTGGAATTGTTTGGAAATTGAAATCGTGCGTTTCAGACCGAGAAGATCACTTTTTGCATTTCGATGCCATTTTTTCGTTATCCAGCGGTCGCAGAAGATTCGTTTTGTGTGCGCTGTTATTATCTTACTTAGGTTTACGAATCCCATATGGTGGCAGCGGTTTCTACATTGGAATTGTTTGGAATTTGAAATCGTGCGTTTCAGACCGAGAAAATCACTTTTTGCATTTCGATGCTATTTTTTCGTTATCCAGCGGTCGCAGAAGATTCGTTTTGTGTGCGCTGTTATTATCTTACTTAGGTATACGAATCCCATATGGTGGCAGCGATTTCTACATTGGAATTGTTTGGAATTTGAAATCGTGCGTTTCAGACCGAGAAAATCACTTTTTGCATTTCGATGCCATTTTTTCGTTATCCAGCGGTCGCAGAAAATTCGTTTTGTGTGCGCTGTTATTATCTTACTTAGGTTTACGAATCCCATATGGTGGCAGCGATTTCTACATTGGAATTGTTTGGAAATTGAAATCGTGCGTTTCAGACCGAGAAAATCACTTTTTGCATTTCGATGCCATTTTTTCGTTATCCAGCGGTCGCAGAAGATTCGTTTTGTGTGCGCTGTTATTATCTTACTTAGGTTTACGAATCCCATATGGTGGCAGCGATTTCTACATTGGAATTGTTTGGAATTTGAAATCGTGCTTTTCAGACCGAGAAAATCACTTTTTGCATTTCGATGCCATTTTTTCGTTATCCAGCGGTCGCAGAAGATTCGTTTTGTGTGCGCTGTTATTATCTTACTTAGGTTTACGAATCCCATATGGTGGCAGCGATTTCTACATTGGAATTGTTTGGAAATTGAAATCGTGCGTTTCAGACCGAGAAAATCACTTTTTGCATTTCGATGCCATTTTTTCGTTATCCAGCGGTCGCAGAAGATTCGTTTTGTGTGCGCTGTTATTATCTTACTTAGGTTTACGAATCCCATATGGTGGCAGCGGTTTCTACATTGGAATTGTTTGGAATTTGAAATCGTGCGTTTCAGACCGAGAAAATCACTTTTTGCATTTCGATGCTATTTTTTCGTTATCCAGCGGACGCAGAAGATTCGTTTTGTGTGCGCTGTTATTATCTTACTTAGGTATACGAATCCCATATGGTGGCAGCGATTTCTACATTGGAATTGTTTGGAATTTGAAATCGTGCGTTTCAGACCGAGAAAATCACTTTTTGCATTTCGATGCCATTTTTTCGTTATCCAGCGGTCGCAGAAGATTCGTTTTGTGTGCGCTGTTATTATCTTACTTAGGTTTACGAATCCCGTATGGCGGCAGCGATTTCTACATTGGAATTGTTTGGAATTTGAAATCGTGCGTTTCAGACCGAGAAAATCACTTTTTGCATTTCGATGCCATTTTTTCGTTATCCAGCGGTCGCAGAAGATTCGTTTTGTATGCGCTGTTATTATCTTACTTAGGTTTACGAATCCCATATGGTGGCAGCGATTTCTACATTGGAATTGTTTGGAATTTGAAATCGTGCTTTTCAGACCGAGAAAATCACTTTTTGCATTTCGATGCCAGTTTTTCGTTATGCAGCGGTCGAAGAAGATTCGTTTTGTGTGCGCTGTTATTATCTTACTTAGGTTTACGAATCCCATATGGTGGCAGCGATTTCTACATTGGAATTGTTTGGAATTTGAAATCGTGCGTTTCAGACCGAGAAAATCACTTTTTGCATTTCGATGCCATTTTTTCGTTATCCAGCGGTCGCAGAAGATTCGTTTTGTGTGCGCTGTTATTATCTTACTTAGGTTTACGAATCCCGTATGGCGGCAGCGATTTCTACATTGGAATTGTTTGGAATTTGAAATCGTGCGTTTCAGACCGAGAAAATCACTTTTTGCATTTCGATGCCATTTTTTCGTTATCCAGCGGTCGCAGAAGATTCGTTTTGTGTGCGCTGTTATTATCTTACTTAGGTTTACGAATCCCATATGGTGGCAGCGATTTCTACATTGGAATTGTTTGGAATTTGAAATCGTGCGTTTCAGACCGAGAAAATCACTTTTTGCATTTCGATGCCATTTTTTCGTTATCCAGCGGTCGAAGAAGATTCGTTTTGTGTGCGCTGTTATTATCTTACTTAAGTTTACGAATCCCATATGGTGGCAGCGATTTCTACATTGGAATTGTTTGGAATTTGAAATCGTGCGTTTCAGACCGAGAAAATCACTTTTTGCATTTCGATGCCATTTTTTCGTTATCCAGCGGTCGCAGAAGATTCGTTTTGTGTGCGCTGTTATTATCTTACTTAGGTTTACGAATCCCGTATGGCGGCAGCGATTTCTACATTGGAATTGTTTGGAATTTGAAATCGTGCTTTTCAGACCGAGAAAATCACTTTTTGCATTTCGATGCCATTTTTTCGTTATCCAGCGGTCGCAGAAGATTCGTTTTGTGTGCGCTGTTATTATCTTACTTAGGTTTACGAATCCCATATGGTGGCAGCGATTTCTACATTGGAATTGTTTGGAAATTGAAATCGTGCGTTTCAGACCGAGAAAATCACTTTTTGCATTTCGATGCCATTTTTTCGTTATCCAGCGGTCGCAGAAGATTCGTTTTGTGTGCGCTGTTATTATCTTACTTAGGTTTACGAATCCCATATGGTGGCAGCGATTTCTACATTGGAATTGTTTGGAAATTGAAATCGTGCGTTTCAGACCGAGAAAATCACTTTTTGCATTTCGATGCCATTTTTTCGTTATCCAGCGGTCGCAGAAGATTCGTTTTGTGTGCGCTGTTATTATCTTACTTAGGTTTACGAATCCCATATGGTGGCAGCGGTTTCTACATTGGAATTGTTTGGAATTTGAAATCGTGCGTTTCAGACCGAGAAAATCACTTTTTGCATTTCGATGCTATTTTTTCGTTATCCAGCGGTCGCAGAAGATTCGTTTTGTGTGCGCTGTTATTATCTTACTTAGGTATACGAATCCCATATGGTGGCAGCGATTTCTACATTGGAATTGTTTGGAATTTGAAATCGTGCGTTTCAGACCGAGAAAATCACTTTTTGCATTTCGATGCCATTTTTTCGTTATCCAGCGGTCGCAGAAGATTCGTTTTGTGTGCGCTGTTATTATCTTACTTAGGTTTACGAATCCCGTATGGCGGCAGCGATTTCTACATTGGAATTGTTTGGAATTTGAAATCGTGCGTTTCAGACCGAGAAAATCACTTTTTGCATTTCGATGCCATTTTTTCGTTATCCAGCGGTCGCAGAAGATTCGTTTTGTATGCGCTGTTATTATCTTACTTAGGTTTACGAATCCCATATGGTGGCAGCGATTTCTACATTGGAATTGTTTGGAATTTGAAATCGTGCGTTTCAGACCGAGAAAATCACTTTTTGCATTTCGATGCCAGTTTTTCGTTATCCAGCGGTCGAAGAAGATTCGTTTTGTGTGCGCTGTTATTATCTTACTTAGGTTTACGAATCCCATATGGTGGCAGCGATTTCTACATTGGAATTGTTTGGAATTTGAAATCGTGCGTTTCAGACCGAGAAAATCACTTTTTGCATTTCGATGCCATTTTTTCGTTATCCAGCGGTCGCAGAAGATTCGTTTTGTGTGCGCTGTTATTATCTTACTTAGGTTTACGAATCCCGTATGGCGGCAGCGATTTCTACATTGGAATTGTTTGGAATTTGAAATCGTGCGTTTCAGACCGAGAAAATCACTTTTTGCATTTCGATGCCATTTTTTCGTTATCCAGCGGTCGCAGAAGATTCGTTTTGTGTGCGCTGTTATTATCTTACTTAGGTTTACGAATCCCATATGGTGGCAGCGATTTCTACATTGGAATTGTTTGGAATTTGAAATCGTGCGTTTCAGACCGAGAAAATCACTTTTTGCATTTCGATGCCATTTTTTCGTTATCCAGCGGTCGAAGAAGATTCGTTTTGTGTGCGCTGTTATTATCTTACTTAGGTTTACGAATCCCATATGGTGGCAGCGATTTCTACATTGGAATTGTTTGGAATTTGAAATCGTGCGTTTCAGACCGAGAAAATCGCTTTTTAATAAAAATAATAATAATAATAATAATAATAATAATAATAGGTTTTTTATTGTCCAACAGTACAAACCAATTACAGGACAAAATTATAAAATATTTTCATGCATGCATGTATATATATATATATTACTATGAAACTGTAGATATTTTATTTAAATTTTATTAAATTGATTTTAGATTAACTCAACACTGTTTTATTTACATTCAGACATGCAGCGTCCTCTATTTAAGATAAAGAGACTCCACAGATAAGTATTGCATCAATACCTAGATGCCACTATAGCACACAAGTGAATGAAAAGCTTCCCCTCTACCTGTTTTGAGTATACAGCATACCAATCCAATTCCTCAGTAAGACTCGGGACGTGACAGACTGTAGTTCGTCAAACAAAGAAGTAAATTATAACTTAATTGACTTGTTATAATCCTTGTTTCTTTAATAAGTGCTATTTTAGTTCTTAAGTTGTGATGTTATTATGTTATAGTGAATAAAAACGATTTTTAATGCATAACTTCGTTTATTTTGAGTTAATAAAAATTGAATAACAATTAAAATGAATAATTCTTTCTCTCAGGGTAAGTAGTAAGTTCAAATACTATTCAAATTACACAAAAATAAGATTCCTTGAATCTTAATCCAAACTAATCTCAATATATCTTGTTTAAAAATCAAAATTGAATTTAAATCTCCCGCTAACCTCCCGTCTTATAATCGCGTCTTGTCAAAAACCTTTCTACAACAGCAAACGTTTATTTAACATCAAAACTCCCTAACAAATCACTGTTATCAAATCATTCTAACCTCAGAATTTATTTACGTTCTGAACGCCGGTTAAAAGTTCGAAAGATGGTAAAACGCTTACTTTAAAGTACGATAAACAGCTCGTTGATACTCCAAATACTGATTCCCGTTCTGCAATAATCTTTCTAGCTCCAAACCTGCGTTATCGATGTCCCAGCCACGAAAGTTATATCTCAGTCCCTCGATTCTGGCTCCAGGAATAGAAAACACGTCTCCCAATTCTTTGAAATTAATGGATTACCATCATTTTTACACAACACACACAACACTTCATTCTTGGCAAGTAAATCTTTAGTTAAATGACTCTTATAATTATTTAAATTTTGAAATTTCTAGATGTTTTTGAAAATACAACCAACTCAGGAAAATATCGAAAAAGAAGTCCCTTTACAATTGTTTTTAAACAAACATTCATATCTCCTAGGCATTGAGATTCCAGCAACGATGACAGGAAAATCGTTTCCAACGATACGACAACCTTTAATCGACCCACGTTCGTACGATCAGCGAAGGAACTTTACCTTAAAATCCATGGAAACGTGCCCTTTTAAAATTATATGTGATATAGTGAGTGTTTAGTTTGAATTTTTACAATAAATTTACAAAATAGTTACATACATAAATATAAAAATACAATTTATTTCAATAACAAACGTTTGTTGCTGTATGCTGTTGATTTTAAGTAGGTTAGGTAGTTTGATATCATAGCAATATGTTTATATAAACATAAATTGTAAGTATACAAAAAATAAAATAAATTGAATATAGATATACAAAAATAAACTAAAAACAAAATTCATTACAACTAATTATAAAGGAAACATAAAAAAGTAATTAAATGGGCTGGAAAAAAATATCAAAATAACAATTATCCGCGTTTTTACACATCCTGTAGAGTGGTGATTGCCGAAGTAAATTGGTTTTCGGAACAGGAACGGAGAACGTAGTTGGAAAACGAGCTGAGTAGCGAGGCACATGAAAATTTACACCACCAAGAAGTTGAGGGCAGTCGATCACACTATTAAGTAACTTCCACATAAATCTACTACTGTGAAGCTCTCTGCGAGTGGACAAAGATTGAACATTGTGTCGGTCTAGCAAATATTGGTAATCAACACCTCGGGGCGGATAAACAGAATCTATCCTAAATGATAGAAACTTCAAAAAACCACGCTGTAAGCGCTCCAAGGATAATTGATGACAGATGTAATAAGGCGACCACACTACAGAAGCATATTCAAGGGAACTAATAATGAAGGCGTAATACAGAGATTTCAAGGTATCAACATTAGTGAAATATCTAGATACACGCAAAATAAAACCTAATTTCTTGGAAGTTGTGGATAATATGCGGGTTAGAAGTGAGACGACTATCAAAAAGAACACCAAGATCTTTGATGGTTTCAGATTTGGATATGGGTTGATTTAGTATATAATAGGTGGTTACAAAAGGATTAGTTTTTCTACAGAAGTTAACAACATGACATTTACTAACATTTAAGTTTAAATTATTGTTCAAACACCATTGAACAATTGTGTCAATATTAAGTTAAAGTTGGGCTGAGTCAGAAGGACTAGTAACGGTTGAATAAATCTTTAAGTCATCAGCGTATGCTAGTACAGGACAGGAGAGTTTCTTTAGATCATCAATATATATTATAAATAATAAAGGACCCAAATTTGACCCCTGTGGAACACCTGAGGTTGATAGAAACAAATTTGGCGAAAACCCATTATAAAAAACATAATTAGATCTATCGGATAGGTAAGATTTTAGTAATCTAATAAAAGATGGACTTAATCCAAATGCACTCAGCTTTGTCAGAAGAGTGCCATGATATATTGTGTCAAGAGCACTAGAGAAGTCTGTATATACTACATCTACCTGTTCTCCATTATCCAAATGTTGACTTATATACTGGGAAATAATTGCTAAATTAGTAACCGTTGATCTACCTGGTATAAATCCATGTTGATACGCACATAAAAAGGGTTTAATATTATTAAAAATACACGAGTAGATGATGTTCTCAAACACTTTGGCAAAATTAGATAGAAGAGATATGGGCCTGTAATTTTTAATAGCTGATAGGTCACCTTTTTTATGGATAGGCAGGACTTTAGCCCTCTTCCAAACGTTGGGAAAAGTGGAAGTGCTGATGGAGAGATTAATAATAATACATAAGGGATGAGAAATAACAAATCTAATATCACGAAGGAAGAAGCTAGGAAGCATATCATCACCAGAGGTAAACTTATCTTGAAATTTTGCTAAAATTCTAATCACCTCCTCCTCCGTCACATTTGGAAGGGAAAACGACGTATTCTCACTATATGCATCAACTTCAACAAGGGGAGAGGATTGTGTTTGACTATTTTGAAATGACTCAGCAAAAGCATTAACAATCAATTGAGGATGGTTAACGCACTCATCACCCAAAAACATGTCACCAGGAATTCTAGTAGATCCTTTTTTCAAATGTATAAATTTAAACAGATCTCGAGGATTGGAGGTTATATCTGTTTGAATTTTATTTAAGTACGTTTGGTACGCAGATGATATCTCAGCTTTACATACAGATCTTAGTCTTTTGAACTCGCGCTGATAAATTTCAGAATTAGTCTTAATCCAGCGTCTTCTATAATAATCCTTGGTCTTAATGTGTGCAATGATGGAGGAGCTGAAATGGAGGACATTTAGATTTAGATTTAGTGCTGCTTGGAACTGAGGAACTACAGATATTATAAATAGTATCATAAAAACTGAGGAGAGCAGAATTCACATCTGCGATGTTTTCAAGAAAAGACCAATCGATATTCAACAAATCGTCATACAGCTTAACAAAATCAGCTCTGCGGAAATTTAAGCATATATTATTAGCAGTTGGAAAGTTAGGAGGGGCGGTGTTATGAAAAAGAAAAAGAGAAGCAGACAAAGCTGGGTGATAGGGATCAGCTGGTACTAATGCAAGAGGTTCATGTTCGACAGAAATTTCACAATTAAAGTTCGATAATAGAAAATCCAACATACGACCGTCACAGTTATAAATATTATTAAATTGTTTCAAATTTAAAGAATTGCATACATTTAAGAAAGTGCGAGTTTTTGAACATGTCGAAGCTGCATTAAGAAAATCAGGTAAGTTAAAATCACCAATTAAGAGAATCGACCTATTTATAACAAATAATTCAAAAGCTTCAATGAACAAGTCAAAATTTGGAATATCAATATCCGGCGGAATATAGACTGCTATAATTACGAACGCGAAGCTATTGAAGTTACATTCACAAATAACCACATCAATAAGTGGTACAATATTGTTTAGGTAATGATTATCCAAAATCTTAAACTTTAATCTTTCATCCAAAGCAATAAGCACACCACCTCCCTTGGAACGACCAGTATTTTGAAAGTCTCGATCACATCGAATGACATTAAAACGATTGGGAAATAGCTCTGCATTTGTAACTGAGTGGTTAAGCCAAGTTTCACTGATTATTATTATGTCATATGTAAATTCGCAAACGCCAGTATAAAAAGAATGAGTTTTAGAGCATAACCCACGTGTGTTGATAATAAATGGATAGTGAGCACGGTAAACTGTTGGACATACTTAGTTTAAAGACGAAACTATCTTGGGGATTCCATTAACATATTTAATTTTTAGGTTTATCTCACCGTTATTCAAGCGACTTTGTAATTCCGCTTTTGCGGTTTTGTGAATTTCAATTTGCATAGGTGTGCGATCGCGAGATACCATTATGTTGGAAAATTTATCAAGCGATTTGACGTTTTTATAATTTTTTAAAAGAGCTATAACTGAAGCCTCAGAGGAAAGAGTAAATCCTACTGGGCGGCAACGAATTTGATTCGTAATATCAAATCTCCCCAACCGAACAAGATTAGTCGGCGCCACATCCATCTGAACAGATGTAAGAAGGTCATTGACAAAAGTAGCATCAATATCTAACTGATCCTTATTAGTACGACAGACTGATTCTTTGCTTCCAAAAATAATTACGTTAAATTTGCGTTTTTCACGTTCAGAGATTTCATGAATAATTTTTTCAGTGTCGATCAATGAGGCAGGTTTAGAAGCAGATGTATTAGTTTTCAAAGCAGAAATTTCATTTGTCAACAATTCAATTTTTTCTTGCATACCAAGAAAAGCTGCTTTTAATTCATGAAGATTAGCAGTAAATTGGACGCATTTTTTGCAAGACCATGAAAGTCCGCTGTTCAAATGGATTTTACGGGCTTCAGATTTAGATATATCTACACATTCCAGCTTATATGTCGCTCCACAAACGCAGCACTTCACCACTTTATGTGGTTCAGCGGAAACATCACAACAAGCACAATGCAACATTATTATATTATACAGCAAGAAAATAAGGGGAGATTAGATTAGATTAGATCTAATTAGGGTAACATTACACCGCGACCTATCGATCTATTGTGCCCCCCTACATCAGCTGTAAGCTGCTAGGGTTTGCCCGCACTTACAGCTCCCCATCCAGTCCAAGAACTTTAATAAATTGCAGTAGCTGTGATGGTTTCAAGGAGGGTATTTCTCCCTCGTCTATGACGTCCTTGCCAAAATAGTTGGTACGAGTTTCTGTGATGGCAGTGCAGTCGGATATTAGGTGTTCCGGACTTTCACCTTCCGCTCCACAAAACCTGCAATCACTATTCTGTTTCAGACCTATCCTTGTCATGTGTTCCCCCAGATGACAATGCCCTGTCAGAAAACCTGCAAGGGTGCGTAGTCTGTTTCTGCTTAGTTCTAGCAGGGTCTTTGCTCTTTCCTTACTATAATTTCCAAGGAATATCTTGGAGTGTCTCAGACCAGGGAGTTTTTCCCAGAGGGAAGCTCTGAGCGTCTCCTCCCTGTCTTTGAGTTCTTTTTTGTAGGTGCTCATCCCTATGCCGCAGAACGGTTCTGGTCCCACAAACGAAGTTGTGGCGGCCCTTCTCGCTAGTAGATTAGCTACCTCGTTGCCGCTGATTCCAGTGTGTCCTGGTACCCAGCATAGCGCAACTTTGTTTTCTTTGCCTAGATCGTTTAGTCTGCCAAGACATTCCCAGACTAATTTCGAACTGATGGTGTTAGAGCTCAGTGCCATTATGGCTGCTTGGCTATCGGAGAAAATCACAATAAGGGGAGAAAGACAGGGACACTCACTTCACGCTAGCGGTGGCTATCGCAGCGACTTAAATATAAGACAAACAACAAAGCCAACGGAAGGGATCTCGAACAGAGTACAAAAGGATAGCTGTATATATAAATATAAACAAAATATAGACAAGAAAAGGTGCCAAGGAAAAACATCAAGTTGACAAGAAATTCAGAACGAATAGTTAAAGTGTTACTTACTAAAGAAGTAATGATTAACTAGTAAGTCGGATTGTAGAAATTCTTACATAAAATGAAAGATAATGAAATAAACTTCACAGTGGTGTAATGCACAAATAGAAAAGAACTCAACAAACCACTAATAAACGTGAATAAATCGCAGAGAAAAGCACATGTATGCACGCATGCACGATCGGATGTATATGATGCATGAGTGCGTTAACCATCCTCAATTGATTGTTAATGCTGTTGCTGAGTCATTTCAAAATAGTCAAACACAATCCTCTCCCCTTGTTGAAGTTGATGCATATAGTGAGAATACGTCGTTTTCCCTACCAAATGTGACGGAGGAGGAGGTAATTAGAATTTTAGCAAAATTTCAAGATAAGTTTACCTCTGGTGATGATATGCTTCCTAGCTTCTTCCTTCGTGATATTAGATTTGTTATTTCTCATCCCTTATGTATTATTATTAATCTCTCCATCAGCACTTCCACTTTTCCCAACGTTTGGAAGAGGGCTAAAGTCCTGCCTATCCATAAAAAAGGTGACCTATCAGCTATTAAAAATTACAGGCCCATATCTCTTCTATCTAATTTTGCCAAAGTGTTTGAGAACATCATCTACTCGTGTATTTTTAATAATATTAAACCCTTTTTATGTGCGTATCAACATGGATTTATACCAGGTAGATCAACGGTTACTAATTTAGCAATTATTTCCCAGTATATAAGTCAACATTTGGATAATGGAGAACAGGTAGATGTAGTATATACAGACTTCTCTAGTGCTCTTGACACAATATATCATGGCACTCTTCTGACAAAGCTGAGTGCATTTGGATTAAGTCCATCTTTTATTAGATTACTAAAATCTTACCTATCCGATAGATCTAATTATGTTTTTTATAATGGGTTTTCGTCAAATTTGTTTCTATCAACCTCAGGTGTTCCACAGGGGTCAAATTTGGGTCCTCTATTATTTATAATATATATTGATGATCTAAAGACACTCTCCTGTCCTGTACTAGCATACGCTGATGACTTAAAGATTTATTCAACCGTTACTAGTCCTTCTGACTCAGCCCAACTTCAACTTAATATTGACACAATTGTTCAATGGTGTTTGAACAATAATTTAAACTTAAATGTTAGTAAATGTCATGTTGTTAACTACTGTAGAAAAACTAATCCTTTTGTAACCACCTATTATATACTAAATCAACCCATATCCAAATCTGAAACCATCAAAGATCTTGGTGTTCTTTTTGATAGTCGTCTCACTTTTAACCCGCATATTATCCACAACTTCCAAGAAACTAGGTTTTATTTTGCGTGTATGTAGATATTTCACTAATGTTGATACCTTGAAATCTCTGTATTACGCCTTCATTATTAGTTCCCTTGAATATGCTTCTGTAGTGTGGTCGCCTTATTACATCTGTCATCAATTATCCTTGGAGCGCTTACAGCGTGGTTTTTTGAAGTTTCTATCATTTAGGATAGATTCTGTTTATCCGCCCCGAGGTGTTGATTACCAATATTTGCTAGACCGACACAATGTTCAATCTTTGTCCACTCGCAGAGAGCTTCACAGTAGTAGATTTATGTGGAAGTTACTTAATAGTGTGATCGACTGCCCTCAACTTCTTGGTGGTGTAAATTTTCATGTGCCTCGCTGCTCAGCTCGTTTTCCAACTACGTTCTCCGTTCCTGTTCCGAAAACCAATTTACTTCGGCAATCACCACTCTACAGGATGTGTAAAAACGCGGATAATTGTAATTTTGACATTTTTTTCCAGCCCATTTAATTACTTTTTTATGTTTCCTTTATAATTGTTCTAATGAATTTTGTTTTTAGTTTATGTTTGCATATCTATATTCAATTTATTTTATTTTTTGTATACTTACAATTTATGTTTATATAAACATATATATATATACATGCATGCATAAAAATATTTTATAATTTTGTCCTGTAATTGGTTTGTACTGTTGGACAATAAAAAACCTATTATTATTATTATTATTATTAAAAAGTGATTTTCTCGGTCTGTAACGCACGATTTCAAATTCCAAACAATTCCAATGTAGAAATCGCTGCCACCATATTGGATTCGTAAACCTAAGTAAGATAATAACAGCGCACACAAAACGAATCTTCTGCGACCGCTGGATAACGAAAAAATGGCATCGAAATGCAAAAAGTGATTTTCTCGGTCTGAAACGCACGATTTCAAATTACAAACAATTCCAATGTAGAAATCGCTGTCTACCATATGGGATTCGTAAACGGAAGCATTAGACATAATCTGACCATTATTACTAATGACAGTGTGTTTCAACTTTTGGTACTAGTAACTTGATAAGCATCTAATTTGCTGTGTATGTGTGTGTAACCCATGTAGCTATACCTGAACGTCTTTATTACACCTTTTAGTCTACTATTATTGTTATTATTATTAATATTATAACTTACCTGTGAAGCTGATATCTACACTGAGGGAACGACAGGTGTTAAATTAACAAAAAAGCTATCAAAATATTGTTGAGTTATCCAAAATTATAGTCAATCTAACATAAAAAATTTAGTAAAGACAATCATATTTGTTCGGGACTACTAATTTGTAGACCGATGCGCCGGGGAGAGAACACAGAGAAAGGGCTGAATTGTTTTAAGACGTTTATTTTTAAATAATAAATTCAGTATTTACAATATATACATAACATATCATATAATTCTCTCTCATAAAAATAAAAAGTATTTTCAGTATTCCGTTTGATGTATATTGCTATACGTATGTTAGTATTTGCTAGTTTACCACCTTTATAATATGACAAAGTTTGTATGCATGTGTATATGTGTTGGACCTGGTATCCGACGTTGGCTGAGTGCAACCGTTGATATATACGCACGAAGCGCCGAACGGTCACCGAATACCTTTCCAACTTCTCTTCTTGCTCATCCCTCTATATAAGCGACGATGACCGGGATTGCAGTTCGTGAGTCACAGCCCGCAGTATGCGAGCTCGTTGCTTGTCGATTCACGGCCGGCGGCTCGGCTCTAGGCATCGGCGGTTTTCGGCGCAAGCGCGGCGGCTGCTTCGTTGCCTTGTGCATTGCGCGCTGTCGAATGGAGAAGTGACGGCAACGGCGTTCGGGCTCCGACGATTCCTCGGACTGAGGAGCGCTGTCGGATGGCATCGGTAGTAGACAGCAGCCTTCGGAACACATTTGAACGCGTACCACGATTGCGAGGCGGCAAACGGGCGACGGTACACTTTTCCGGCCGTAAGCACTTGGCGCGGCACGCTCGCGTAAGAATGTTCTTAACAATATTATTTTGTTACTTTTATTTGATTAATTTAACTAATCCATTAAATTCATTCGAACAGTAAGTGTTGTTCATTTAACAAAGTGGGCGGTATTAAGAAAAGGGTTAGACTAAAGAAAATTGCAGTTAATTTAATGTAATTATGATGTTTAAATTACCCACTTCCAGATTTTTTGCCTATATGTAACAGCAAATAGGTTCAATTGTCGTAAAGATGGCGCTTTTCTTGCTTCACACGATTGATATTCCATATTCTACGTAAATCGGATGTGCGGCAGACAACATGGTAAATTATTTATGACGTGTATTTATTACTAGATACACATTTTATTGGAGGTGTGATCATTAAAACTGCGATTCCTGCCACAACGCCGGCGGTGGCTTTTGTCCGCTGTGAATCAATAATAAAGATATTTTACACTTCATATTTTTAAAATAAAATGAAAAATCATAAATATAATACCGTCACTTTATTTGTTCCGAATTTTTAGTTTGATTGATCTATTCCAAATATTTACTTACATTAAACATTACCCTGCGTTTGGTTCCACACAATTTGGTATTTAATACAACACAAATACATAGTTGGAATTTTAATAACAGAAAGTACTTGCTCATATTAACTTAAAATGTTAATCTAACTATAAAATGGTAAGAGACGTGTTATTTGTTAAAGTAACAAAACTTGCTACTTTGACTGTATTTAGCCTCGCAATATTGTTAAAGTGACCAAAATTTGAAAATAAAAATATCGCTTGTTTATTTGTTACAAACTCGAGTTTGTATTTTCTGATTCTGTCATACATATCTCACTATAGGATTGCATAGATAGTTTTTTTAGGGTCAGTGTAAAAAATGAAAAGATTATTTCTACGTACAAGCCTTCATAATGATTTTAATATCAACTGTTTATTTCGCTACCCATCGTATAGATATAAAAAGCCGTTCCGACAAACATTTGTTTTCGACAAGCCCACGTATCAGTAGATGAAACGATCAGGCACATTTATCAATCCATGAAGTAGTTCACGAACGCATCTGGATAGACGTAATGAAACAAACCTAATAGTTAATAAACTAAAAATTGAGAAAAATCCAATTGTTGACTTTTCAGCAGGTGTGTTTGAAGTACACAATTGTAAATAAACTAATTTTAATATTAATATTAACGTAAAGAACAGGAACGCACGGTTAGAATACAAGTTTAATAACAAAACTAATTTACAACTTCTCAAAGTTCGTTATGTATGTACTCGGTAGTGACTTTCATCTCTTGTATGTGGAACTCATGGCAATCGTCTAGGAATCTCGCCTGAAAAAGTAAAAAAATATAACTTAAGTAAGTTTCTTTGCCGATGTGTACTATATTGGGATGGTTTTGTTTCTTGGTATTTGTGGCATCAAAAGGAGAATTGGTGATGAAATAATGAAAAAAAGAAATAAAACGACATTTTACGTTTCGGCAATAAGTATATATATTGCCTTCTTCAGAAACTAAAATTACCATTTTACATTTTAATAAACTTAATTAACATTTTGACTACATTATTGAAATCATGGAAGAAACTAAAATATCATTCTGATTTACTTAATTTTCTTTTTTGTTAATTAAATTTACATGATTCTAATTATTTTAACATTTTGGAGTTTTGAAATTTATACATGTAGAATATATTGTTGACCGTGCAACTGTATATTTAAAAATTTTTAATTATTTCATCACCAATTCTCCTTTTGATGCCACAAATACCAAGAAACAAAACCATCCTAATGTAAAAAAATATATATGTGGGCACAGAGAAGTACAAATATGGAGATGTTTTCTAGTTTAAGAAAATAAATTATGTTAATTGCAATATACTACTATATCTATATTGAATACCCCTAATATGCTAAAGCATCAACGATAAAAACGTATTACTTAAAGGGAAATTTCGCACCTCATTAATGGAGTAACTGTAAATACTACCTCAATATGACGTGTAAACGGTATCGGTATGAATTCAACACAGTTTAGGGAAAATTTAATACAGCAATAACAGTCCAGGGTTTGCTGCCGCCCGGTTTTGAAAACGTAATATGAAGCTGAAAAGATTTTTTACTTTCCGCTAATTCTATCTCATTGCTAGCTTCACATTTATATTCGCTACTTCCAATTCGGTACTTTTGTTACTTCGATACTGCATCGAGAAAGTTAAAATCGGTGCACAACGCTACACGATATCGTCCGTTACTACTTTGATGTTTGGAGCATTGCCGAGATAATTTAGATGCAGGGAAAGTAATATTTAAAGTAAAAAAATTATATTGCAACTGATTCTTAGTAGTAGTTTTGTAGGTATTAGACGAAGAAGCACGTATGAGATCGATATCAACCGATATGATAGGTTCCGATATTCGGCAATACATACGCACGGATAGTCATTTTTCACGGAGAAGTAAACGATGGTAAATTTAATTTTCAGCAAACGCCACTACGCTGACGCCGGTCAAGAAATTATTATACAAAGTGTGAACATTTGTATGAGATCTTGCTGTTTTTCTACTTTACTTATTAGGTTATTAGTAACTAAATTTTTACACACTGTTTTTCTAATTCACTGGATCTAAAATTAGATATTAGAAAAAATACTACGAAGAAAATGAGTGCATTTCAAGACTTATCAACATTACTACAAAGGTTTCTAATAATTATTTTAATGATACTTATGCAACGAAAAGTGAATATTAACACTGGTGTGTATCCAAATCAATAACACATTTTTATCGGAGTTTGGTCATTAACATATTTAGCCTAAATTGACCTAGACGACATTGTACTAAATTATTATAGATACATGACATACATAATATTGTTTTCACAGTTTAAAATCGCACAAAATACAGAGAGAGAGAGAGAGAGAGTTTACCAAAATAAATAGGGTGTATTCTTTCGCTTTGCACGCACTATTTGCATCACGAGAACAACAAATTGTAGCTGAATTAACAATTCTGAAGATTACAGTTTCTGCTCTTCGCAGTTTGTAGTTGCTTCATATGTGAAAATTAGCTGATCATAGTTGTACGGACTTTCACCTCCTTCAGACTAAATGCAATGCACCTCAAGATTACAGCATCCGAGAAAAGGTTATGTTGACAAGTCCTCCGATATGGAAGACTACTTATTACTTACTTATGAATCATTTATTCTGTTAGGTTAAGTTCTCTGTAATGTCACATATCGCACTTGATGATAATGATGATTAAACACTTTTATTGGCCTCTGGTAGGCCCAGTGCTGCCACTTCTACCGATTTTAGACATTTTCTACCAATCTACGGATTTATATTAATTTTTTCACGATTTCTTCAATGCAGTTCTAGGTACGGCTAAAACTAAGACTAGTTTAGAAAATATATGTAGGTACGTATATTTTGTATTATAATATAGTAATTACATTTTTTACACTGTAAGAAACATTCAAATTTTACGTAGATGGACGCATATATATAAATGACATTCATTTTATTCCTGTTTATTACAACATCATAAAAACTTCAAAACCGAAACACGTTCCATCAAATGATTTTGTAATAAACAGTGTCTTTTCTTTGCATTTATATCTACGGGATATATTTACTTTTGTATAAGATATTTATTTAAGTTTGTAATTTTATGTCGCTTCCTCCATAGTACCGAAACAGTATATTGAAACACAAGGGTTACAATGACGTGTGTTGTAATGCGAGTGATTCAATGTACGAGCAATACAAGTCATTCTAACATGTGTTTTTTGTAGTACTTTTTCTAATTTGCACAAGTGCGCCGCCTGCGCCAGTGCGCTAATTGGTCTATTAATACACTAGTGCCTTCATTACCAAACTGCGTCGTTGTTTGTGTTTGCTTCGTTGTCAAATTAGCACTGGAAAAGCCTCGTTAATCAAACATAGAAATTGGAAGTTTCACTAAGAAAAATCCAAGATGATACAAAAGCTATCGTTAATTGCTAATTTCACAGCTAATATCACTACTACAAAAAAAAATTACGATAATATTCAATAACTCAAATTAGTCCCAAAAATTAAATTTTGTGATTCGCATGCACGTTAGCGGATAGAGCAGGCCTCCCTCATTTTTTGAGCAAATCAAAAGAAAGTACTAAAAACTGTGATTGAAAAGTGTTATTTTCAGGTTGTGTCCGACGGAGTTTTGACGTTTATAACGGGTGGTAGTGGTCACGTGGAAGGAAAAGTTACCAAGGTAACCAATAATGTAGAAAAAAACAGGCGGGAAATATTATGACATGTGTATTTTACACTATTTTTTTCTATTTCGGTTTTTAAAAGTGCAAAAATAATTAAAATAAGAGACAGGTCTTGTTCGAAAACTAGAAATTTACTTTTTTTTATGTTGGTTATACTGATTTTTAACTGGAACATTTTAAATACTTGTTATATATTTTTTTTGTTAGTAACCTCAAAAAAATAAAATTAGCGTGCGATGAAATAAGACTTTATGCGACTAAAGCGGGTGTCGTAAAGTGAACCTTATAGCACTAAAATAGAAAAACAATTTGTTATAGCACTGCTTCCAGTTCCTTACCTGTCTTTTTAATTTTGGGGTTTTTATGTAACCTTTGTTTTAATATTATGGAGTTTAAATATATATTATCAACGCACAAATAAATTGTTCTACAAAAATAAAATAAAATAGTTTTAAAATGTTTTTACGTTTTCCAAAACTCGACCGATACCTACCGAATTTTACGTATGCGGTTTACCGATTTCTGTTATCACAGCGTGGCAGAACTGGGTACAACCATCAACCATTGGTGCCCGGTTGCACCGACAGCGGTTCGAATCCACCGTTCATCAATCTCAGATTTTTTCGTGAAACCAAGATTTTTCTCTAACCGTTGCACCGACCTAAACAACCGAGGATTGACAAACCTTGGAATGTTCGACTATAGTCGATAAAATCTGTTTGCTGATTGGTGAAATCATTTTGGGCGCCAAATCTGTCAAAAGTAGATACTAACGTACTAATCTTAACCTGATCTTAACGTTTGCTATCACATGAGTAAAAGTGAAGTTACATCACAATCAAATCACGTTATATATAATTTCATTAAAAAAAATTAAATATCCCACGCGATATTTTTTTGTTTATTGGAAATGCCATCCGTTTTTTTATTTTCAATAATATTCTTGTACTTGATGCAAATATTTATTAGGGCATCCTTTTCGGCTTCGGTATAACGAATACTTTTAACAAAATCCATTTTCTCTCTTATGTCTGAATTACACAAAGCACAACTAGAAACTGAAGTAAATGTATACTCGTGACTCTGCATTGGAAATCTCACAAACAGTTGTACCATGCATAATAATTTAGGGGCTCAATTAAAAACAGATGTTTTACTGGACTTTTAAAATCACACCTAACATCGCAAAAGGATTGACCGCATGCTTGGATTATACTTGTTTTTCTGCTCACTGGCAAAATATATTTATGCATAATCACGAAAATAGATTTCTATCCCTATGGGAAAGGTTCGAACTTATTTTGCAATTTAGACAATATGGGAATATACATTATGTATAAGTACGAAAAATACATTCCTATGGGGTTAAATTGATTCCAATTTGGTTATATATATATATTTATAGGGAGACGATTTCGTCTCCTAACTATTTATCTCTCTCTAACTATTTATCGGTCGATAAATACATCCCAGTTCCATATATATTTATATATATATTATGTCACAGCAATAACTTAACATACACGACGTTCATTAGATAAATATTATGAAGATAGTCGCTATGAAAAAATCTAAGATTATTCACATAAACGATGGATTTCCTAGGGTTGGATTTTGACACCTCATAAACTAAGATTGCTAGGGTCCGGTGGTCGGTGCAACGCTCTCGGGAACGACTACCTGTTACAACCCAAGATTATTCGTCGGTGCAACCGGGCATGGGTGGCACCATCAAAAGACCGTCGACTGGGATGCTATTCTCAACACCGTTCGCGTTCAAACGTATATCTGCGATCGCGAAGGGTTCGTTTGCGAAGACGTGTAGACACCCGCAATAAACTTCGTAGCTTCATGAACGGTATACTTCACAACGCCGTGTTTCCAAAACCTTCCAACGTGTATATACATTTTTACAATCCCTATGGCGGTAAATATAAACTCTTTATGTAAATTTTAGCAAATGACTGGCAATAATAAAAGTATTTATTATGTTGCGATTGTAAATAGCCTTAGACCATCTCTTAACGTTGTCGGGTGTACATTGCACGTAAAAAGAGACAACTGGCTCTTGAATTAAATATTTATAAGTTAATAAGAATCTGATATCGGGCAAATTTTCCAATACTTTCGGAGGAGAAAACGCAATATTTAGCTAATTTATTAAATGGTATGCTTGGAATTGTGAAGGATTGAAAGAATTGGCGCAATGTAAAGTAAAATTATATTCAATATTGTTTCAAATTTGACAATTTCAACTTGATGTGTAATTACGAATATTAATATGGATAATATGGATAAGATATTCCAATTGTGTTGTTAACGTATGTATGTTACCTACCTAAGTTTGTAATGATTTAAAGTATTTCTATCAGGTATAATGTCGTTGTTTTACGTTTAATTATAGCCCTAAGGAATAAAGACGCTCCTCATGCGCCAGTGTTACAAAAAGACGTTTATGGCACAGAAATTCGTGTATAATTGTCAATTTATGACATATCTGTGCATAAGTAAAATATTATACATGTATTATATATTTTTATTTTTCATAATCAATCAAATTTTCTAAATTAAAAAAAAAATAATAGGGATTGTCAAAAATAGGGGGGGGGGGGGGGGATAAGCCCTTATAAATTAAAATGAAATAAAATTAACAATTAAAATATTCATCTAAACTGTAGAACGCGTTATATATATATATATATATGTTACAGTCAAAGTGTGAACTCCAGCGATTGTATACACTAACTAGTCAATGTATACATTGACTGAACGTTTCAGCCAAAGTATACACAACGCATTGATATGAACACTTTGACTAGTGAATGTATACATTAACTAGAGAATGTATACATTCACTGTACTGTGTCAGTGAAAGCTAATCGAATAATCAACATTGAAAGTTAATTAAAGAAAGATTGATCTCAATGGTAATCTTTTATCTTTATTGTATTGTTAAGAATAATCTCAAACACTAATAAGCATAGTCAATTTCAAGGTTTATTTATTGCAGCACGGTGTGCTGTTATGGCATTTTGAATTACACAATACGTTATGTTTAATGCAAATACATTTTTTTGTTCCACATTTTGTCTTGCATTGACATTTGAAGAATCCTTGGCCAGTGCCAGTAGATTGTTGATTGGCGATGCTACGAAGTGGCAGTTCAACGGGTGGAATATTTTCCGTCGAGAGGAGTTTTTCTGGGCACACGCTGAATTGCGATCTTGAGTATAATCCTTTGATCAATCCGCTCTTAGTGCCTAGTTGATAATATCCCTCATTACTTCTGCTCATGACGCACGCCAAT
The DNA here is from genome assembly GCA_949128085.1 of Cetonia aurata. NCBI lineage: Eukaryota > Metazoa > Arthropoda > Insecta > Coleoptera > Scarabaeidae > Cetonia > Cetonia aurata. The sequence continues at coordinate 358,267 of OX421887.1, forward strand.
AGAGAGCGAGCATCTCCCCTTCCTCTGTCGACGTCAGGTATTTTAATTCTGACCGTTGCTCCGATTTCGGGTTCGGGATGAGATTGATCAGATATCAATTTCATGCGTTTAGCCTGATTTTCTAAACTGACTTTGGCTTTCATTCTATTATTTTCAATATTGCATTGATTATTACACAAGTCACAATAGTCGTTATTGCGAGAAGCAAGTGGTTTGTTGCAAGAAACACATGTTCTGTCACCTTCGCCCTCGGTAATACCAGACTCCGCATTACCAAGCCTGGACGGTTCTTTGGTTGGCACAAATAATTTATCACCATCAGTAGCCGGTTCTTGCTCTAGCATAAGTATCATATCTTCTTGCAACGCAATTTCTAGATCATTCGAACCTGCCGCTTCACTTTCTTGTACAATGGACACATCATGATTTGATACTGATGCTTTCTGTATATGTGAACAGTTTTGAATCATGTTTTCCAATTCTTCCTCGTTGTTTATCTTATAGATAACGTCATAAGGAAAGGACGATGAAGCGACGCCTACTTTGGGATGTTGTCCAAACATAGCCTGATATGGACTCATTTTAATGCCAGCATGTAGTGACCGATTTTTCATGAATTGCACGAAAGGCAATCCTCTACTCCAATAGTTACTGTTATGTTCTTGTAACCACGCATTCAAGATATTCTCTATATCTTGGTTTGCACGTTCCACACTACCCTGAGACTATGTCGCGGTTTGCCGTGAATAATTTTCAGTTCGGGCCACAACTGCTTCAAATCTTCTATAACGTTATTCGCAAATTCACGCCCATTATCAGATTGAAGAATGGAAGGTGCTCCGAACAATAGAAAAATATCTAGTAGTTGTTCAGCTACTTCAACTGCCCGTTTGCTTCTAAGCGGACGCAAAATGACGAATTTAGTTAAATGGTCTTGGTAGACCATAATAAATTTAAATTCTCCATCAGCTTGTGATTGAAAATCAATCAGGTCTACTTGACATCTAGAGTTAAAGTGTGAAGAAACTATCGGTCGGACAACAACTCCCTTCTTTTCAGATTTTCTTTTCTGTTGACATATTCCACAAATATTATGAAACGTTTGTATTTCCTGAGCAGTCACATTTTTATATCGTTTATGAATTTCCAGTTTCATTCTATCACGACCACCATGGCCGATGGAAACATGCGTTTCATATAAAATATCAAACACGTCCTCTATAGCTACATAGAACATCATCGGCTGATCTTTCTCAATTGGCTTAATTAGCATATATTTGCCATCGACAGAAATAACGTCATACTACCGCAAGAGCCAATAATCACGATTTTCTCTTTTGTCTCTGCTTTTGGCTAACTTGACATCGTTCAATAATCCTTGATATTTTGACGAAGTTAATGAAAAACTGTTGGCTTTCTTCGAGTTGCGATTTATGCAATCATAAAATTTTGTTTTCATTTCGGTTTTGTCCATGTTATATATGTATACGTCGCCGTCAAAACAAAAAAACACAAACGGAATCACAACCTAATCTCAAAACATTTTGGGTCGAAATAACCGCAAAACAAACAGAGGCACGTATTCGACCACTTGTACAAGTCAATTATACTTCGGACGTACCTTTTCCACTACCATGTATAATATTGTACAAAACGTTTGGCCTTGATTTTGGTAGCTAAACTGGGGTGCTATTCTCGACCCTTCGTATTATGTGCGAGCACTCGCATAGTGACGTCATGCGAAGGGTATTGGTTAAAACTGTATTCTCCACCCCTCGAGTCTTTTTCACATTCGAATATCTCCTAGGAATTAAATGCGAGCGGTGTTTGAGCACTCGTATAGCTGAAATAGTATTAGAATCTTACAAGTTAGGCTTATTTTATGCGTATGCGTTAGTGTATTCCGAGGTTATTGTTAAACGTAAAGAAATCCTTTTATTGAATTAAATAATGCAAGTTTTATAAGAAATGTTTTCAATTAAATAAAATTTCATACAATATTCTATTCATGTTTCGTAGCCCCTAATATAATTAATAAATTTGACTGTGTGTGTGATGTTCATAATTTTAAAAATATAATGAAACATTTTCTTGGCTCTATTTTGGCAATTTTATTTATTCTTTCAAATAAAATGTTTCCTTTTACTAAAAATTCATTAAAAAAATCAGTAGAAGGTCGAAACAGTAGATGCCCACTTTTTCTTTTTTCAGTTTGAGTTTCCATTACTAAAATAATATACCCTTATATTCAACATATTTTTTTTGCAGTAAAGAAAAAACTAACCAAGTTAATTTTATGTAGAAATATCAAACAAAATATATAACAGCTGGGTAGAGTGAAACAATGTTGTCACTATAGTAAGTAATATATATATATTACTAGCAATACCCCATTACCTGATTTTGGGCAAAACACTTTGCTTTTACAATAATCATATAAAACATGTGTTTTGCAAATGTTTCACCATTCAAATTCATTGTACAGGCCATCATATTTACGCGCCGAAACACGCGAATAACCTGTTGCCAGGTCAACTCGAAGGTTTGTTTACGAAGGGTAGGTAAGAATACAAAATACCGTTCACACTCGAATATGAACCCTACGCAAACATGCGCATACGAAATACATTCGAAGATGTTGAGAATAGCGGCCCTGCTTCCGTTCACAATGCGATGTGCGCTCGCTCAACCCTCAACTGCATAGATACTTTAACTAAGCGTAGTCAGTTAATGTATACATTCACTAGTTAAAGCATTCATAGAGTCCGTTATGTATACTTTGACTGATTATTTTAGTGAATGTATACATTGACTAGTCAGTGTATACATTCACTGAATTCATACTTTGACTGTAAGATATATATCATTTAAATTGTCATAACCTTGGTGTGTGTTTTTTTTTAGGTCGCTCTCTATATTTCGAAACAATTTTAAAATGTGCTCCTTATGAATCTATATAACTCTATAAATGATAAAAGTATTTTGAAAATAGATTATAAAAGCTATATCAATAATAAATAAACTAAACCTTATAGCTTATTAAAAAAAGGTTCTCTTGCGGTTTGTATCATGATTTGATGTGTACACATGAAGAACGATATCTTTTAGGTCTTGTACGAGGTCGTTGTTTATAACAATAAGTACAATAACTGTAAATAAAGCACTCGCTCGTTTGTGATCCAGTGCTGGCGTTTATATTACATTATTTTGCTAAAAGTCGTCTTATATCATGATTAAGAATGCACATTGTACATTTTGTTGTGTACACGTTTTCGCACGTTATTTAAAATATGTAATTACACAAGTTGTTGGTTTGTGTGTGATGCAGTACCGTATCTGGCACGACCGGGTTGCCACGGGCCTGGCGGTTCACACCATGCATGGCATTATTTTGTCTCGCTACAGCATTGTCTTCTACATCTTTTACATGTTGTAGAGCATCAAAAAATATCAAGTTCTCAATTTTTTCCTCGTTATTTCAAAATCGAAAGCAATAACCAAACAAAACTTAACTTATTATCAACGACAAGGTTAATAATTGACTACCGTTACTACGTTACTACGCAGGCGTCGCGACTTCAAGTCTACTCTTACCCGCTCGAGGCGAACGAAATATTGCGAACTGCGAGACGAAGCGAAGACATGAGAATACGGATTGCGAGCTATCGAGAGAGATTTCATACCTTGCGAACGGTGAATAATAGCGCCCCTGTTAGACACACAATCAGGTTCGTATTAACGTCTACAATTAATGGTGCTAAGAAAATTTACCATATTCATATCCAGATTTGCAAGAATCGTAGACATACACAATGGGAGAAAACGTCTCCATCAATCCCAAATATAAAAGAGGGGACTCCTCCCAATGTTTTGAGCACTCAAACAACGATTCATATATTGGACTAAATTACAATTTATAAGATCGCTGAAAACCTCTATAAAACAAACTCGATTCATTTTAGTAATAATAAATATTAAAAACGTCCGAACGCTGCACTCTTACATGTATTACCGATTAGTTTTACTTTTTGTTCTTAGGTTGTTTGTGTGGTGCGCTTATTATTTGTATGTGTAATTGTTTTTACAACGTTGCCAATTGCCAATTGAGACCACACCATTATATTTCATTTTAATTTGCTCGCTCAATAGGGGTTTATTAATATTCGAATTTAAAATTCCGTTTTTACAGAAATGATTAATGAACGGCTGTCAATTTCCTAGCAGCATGGCCCTTTTTGGTTTTAACGTACAAAATGCTTTTTTTTCAAAAAACTTTAGTTTATTTTATTATTAAAAAGAAAGTAGGGGACTGACGTGTGAATAGAGTGACGAAGAAATCCGAACTCTGTAATTTAACTCAATTATTGACAGATTACGAGCGTCTAATATTTTTAGACTATGGCCCGGTCTTTCAATCTCTTAATAAATGTATCTAATAACAATTTAGCTAATAAGTTATTAGGTAAATAAGAACAGACCGTCTTTCAACGAATATTTTTAGGTTAAGGACACGTATTTCAAACTTGTAATAAAGTTCCTAATAAAAGTTATTAGCTGAACTTGAAATAACTGTTTTTCCATCAACTAGTAAAAATTATGTAGGTAATAAATTGGTTTATTCTCCTAATATCTTACTGAGTGCTTGAAGTAGCCAATAAGAATTATTAGACGCTTAATAGCGTATCGAAAATCTCTGAAAGTTCTTAAAACAAAAATTATGTTATGTTTTCAAGTTTGGAATTATTTATGAACCAGACATTTTTAAAGATTTCGAGAATTATTTTTGGAAGGGATTTGGTCGATCTAGTTAAAATAGTTCATCGTGATTTATCAAGAGCTTTAGATTATCAAAACAGTGTACAGACAATAAACAATATTGACAATGAACAATATTAACAATAAACGATACTAACAATAAACAACTTTGACAATAAACAAAATTGCAATGAACAATATTAACAATAAACAATATTGCAAAAAAATAATATTAACAATGAACAATATTAACAATGAACAATGTTAACAATAAACAATATTGCAAAAAGATTATATTAACAATGAACAATGTTAAGAATAAATAATATTGACAATAAACAATTTTCACAATAAACAATTTTGCCAAAGAACAATACTGACAATAAAAAATATTAACAATGAATAATGTTAAAAATAAACAATATTAACAATAAACAATATTAACAATGTTAACAATAAACAATATTGGCAATAAACAATATTAACAATGAACCACGTTAACAATAAACAATATTGGCAATAAACAATATTGACAATAAAAAATATCCACAATAAACAATATTAACCATGAACAATAACAACAAACCCTATAAATAATAGCTGTCGGCCCGGTATTTCAATCTGCTAATAAATGTGTCTAATAACAATTTAGCTAATAAGTTATAAGGAAGATATATTAAGTAAATAAAAACAGACCGTCTTTCAACGAATATTTATTAGGTTAATAGTTATTCGGTATATTCATAACCCTACTTTTTGGCAATAAATGACAGCGCTATACAAATACTTACACTCTTGACATCAATTTCAAGCTTTTTTCTTTTTTTGATTGTGTTGGCGACATATAGAGACTTTTTATAAGCTTATTAAGGTTCTAATAGTACTTATCGGCTACTTCAACCACGTAATAACATTTTAGGAGAATAAACTTATTACCTACATAATTTTTATTAGTTGGTGGAAAGACAGTTATTTCAGTTATTCGGCTAATAACTTTTATTAGGAACTTTATTAGGAGATTGAAAGACCGGCCCTAGGTGTAGAAACAGTATAATAGTCAGAATAACAACATTAGCAGTAAGTAGATCTTTTTGTAAAATAGTGTACGTGAATAAACACCGATAAAGGCCAGAATCTCCGACAAGTCGGTTAGGATTTTGGTTTTTTTCCGCGATGTCGGTGCAAGAACGAAAGAAACAGATATTAGCCGGTAAACGAAGGACAGGACCGGCTTAAGAAAAATCTCCGAAGGCGGATGGATTCGGGTGAGTGTTCAACCGACGAAGGAAAGCGAAAAATGTTGTCACATAGGGATTGAAAATAAATGCAAGTGATAGTGTTAGTTAGGTGTGAAAGCAAAAATAAACAATGCGATAAAGCTACAAGATAAGACATATCTGATAGAACTGGATAGTACAGTGGATAAAATTAACATAATGAAAAACAAGTATAAATTAAGAAGCATTGAAAACGAACCTATATTTATAAACCATGACATGACCAAAAATGAAAGAGAAATACAAAGAGATATAAGACAAATGGCAAAGGAAGAGAAAGAAAACGGAGAGATGGTCAAAATACGGCATCAAATGGTAATTGTCGACGGGAAACTTTGGAAATGGAATGAGGAAAGAAAGTGAAGATCCAAAAAACTAATTAGTACCGCGAACTGAAATGGAAATACGGAAACGAAAAAGGCAATGAATAGGAAAATGAGCAAATACAAGGAAGGTGTTAGAAATAAAGTGACGGAAACTACCAAAACGTGGAGCATTGGAACATAGAATATTAGAAGTATTGCTGGAAAAGAAAAAGAATTGGAGGAGGAATTTGGCAAACTTAATTTGGAAGTGTTAGCCATAACGGAGGCGAAAAAGAAAGGAAAAGGAGTAATAAAAATAGATAATGATCACTTGTTTATTTATAGTGGAGTTAAGGAAAATGTAAGGGCAGCAGCAGAAGTCGCGTGCATATTACACAGAAACTTAACGAAACACCTTGTTAGGTGGAAGGCGCGGTCGGAAAGAATTCTTTCGTTAGAACTAGAAGATGAGTATAAAAATATAAAAATAATAGTTATATACGGGCCGAATGAAGATGATAAAAAGAAAAAATTTGGGAAGAGCTAACTAACCATGGTTACGGAAGATGTAAAAGGAAAAATAATTATAGTCGATAATTTTAATAATAGAATGGAAAAAAAAATAATGGATATGATACAGTGATAGGAAGATATGGAGAAAATGCTAGGAATAACAATGGGGTAATAATGCTGAACTTATGTATAATGCACAATCTAATAGTAACTAATACATTCTTTGCACATAAAGAGATGCATAAATATACAAGAGAGGTAAAAAGCAGAAATGAAAGATCGATAATAGATTATGGACGAACTATCTAAATAATATGACAGATAGAAATTATGAACTTTACAAAGAGAAACGAAAAGTGGCAAAAGAGTTAGTAGCGGCATCCAAAAGAAATAAATGGGAAAGATTTGGAAGCAAAATGGAAACAAATAGCAAAGCAAATCAAAAACTCTGTGATGGGTGGAGACTGCGGCTTGAAAACTATAACAAAAATCCAAAAGAAAAAATGAAAAAGTCCCTTACTACAAAAATTAAAAAGATACAAAATCTAAATACGTATTTCGGCAACTAAGTTGCCATCTTCAGTAGAAATGAATTCTAATAACCTAAATGAAATTTATTAAAAATAAGTTATAAAATTGTTGTACTTCCTTTATTCACTTCCTGGCTTCGGAAAGGAAAAGAATTTATACTCTACTCTATTATATTAATAAAAAAAAAATGTATTATCGATGATTTCCTTCGCGAACAATGACTAGGCATCGAGTTTCGCTTATTATTCCAGGTTAAACTTGGGATGAACTGTTAACACATACCTCAGGGAACATACTTAGCACAATATCAGTCCTGAAACTTCCACCGATTTAATAAAAATAATAAAATAAATACGCACAGATTTAACGCCATATAAATAACACAGGATAAAATCCAATATGGCGGTTGTTTGGATATAGACCCATGAGCTACCCCAACATGTGACGTCACCAGAAACCACGCGTATTACATATACTATAAATAAAAGAATAATAAAAAAATATTTAATAACTCGTTAGAATAAATGAATTTGTTAATGTTATGAGTTCTAAACTCTTTTTGTTTCTTGTTTTGTGGTTGTAACAATGAAAGTAAGTGAGAAACATGGGAATGAAATTTCTTCGCGCGTTTTTAATTTAACGGTTACATTTGTTTTACAATTGCAAATAACAAAATTATAGTAATGTGAAGGGTGCTTTATAATAACATTTACTAATGTTTAATATTCGGCATATATTTTTATCAATACTTTAGTTGCATTTTTAACCAAACTAATTCAATGCATTATTGTAACATTTATATTTTATGGTTTATATAATAAAATTGATTAAAAAATGCGTTTACTATTATTTTTCCCCGCTTAATAATTTTCCAATTTTAAACAAAGCAAAATTACTCATTATATTCAATTAAGATATCAGAAATATACTTGTTGTATATTATCTTGGAGATACTAACAAGGAAAAAAAAACAAGTCCACAACTGATAGCATTAATAAATACATTTATTGAAACAAGTCATTACATTCACCCCTTTATTGATATTTAAGGTTAAAACAAATGTAACCGTTAAATTAAAAACGCACAAAAAAATTTCAGGGATATTTCCGTGTTTCTTCAAATTTATTTATTCTAACCAGTTATTACATTTTTTTTATTATTCTTTTATTTATAATATATGCAATTTATAAATCTAGTTAGTATTTCGCGCCAATTTCTTCTACGTTGGTAACTTTTGGCTCTGCTTTTAGTAACTTTCGCTTTACCATACGTAATAAACGTCAAAATCGCGTCGAAGATAACCTGGAAATAGCACTTTCCAAACACCGTTTTACTACTTTCTTTTTATTTTCGCACATAATGAATGCCCATTTTGAACTCGGAGAGTGATGCCTTATCCGATAGCATATTTATAAATCGCCAAATCTTTCCCATTAATTAGGAAATCTTACCCTTTTTCTTCTCAAAGATCGAAAAAAGAAGACAGTCATTTATTTACAAACAACCACCCATTGCCAAGAAAATCCTCTTGACAACCCCGACAAGGAGAGCGTGAAACAGTAACCGCAGTTACGCCTAAGTAAAATGGTATAGCAAGGCAAACTCGACATCTGATCACCTGTTTGAAAAATACAAATATACCTCCGTATTAGAGGTGCGCATGTTAGGAATTATCTCGGCCCAGGCCGGCCCGCTCTTTCCAAAAACGGGCCCAGTCCGGCCCGCTATTTCTTAAAACGGGCCTGGCCCGGCCCGCTCTTTCCTAAAACGGGCCCGGCCCGGCCCGTCGCGTTTTCAAGCCAGCCCGCCCAAGGCCGTTCTTCGGCCCGTCGCCCCGTCAACTCGTGTGAATTACCAATTGCGCTTCCAAAAGTTTATCTTTCTTTAGGAAAAATGTTTTAATTTAAAGAATTACATTTTTTATGTGCAACTGCAAATATCTATAATAAACTTTAGCAGCTAGTGGTGGCTTAATAATAGAATAGGATAGAGAATTTATATAATATTTGTCATTTCCAATAAGCATATGAATTTCATTTTATTATAAAAAGAATATAACTTTTTCGCTATGAAGTTAAAGATGCACTTCACATATATACTTGAAGCTATACATATAATATGTATTCATATTCACTATGTTTGCCAAAAAATAAATTTTGTAAGAAGTGCAAATTTCAAAAAAGAATGTTCATAGATAAACGCATGAAATAGATAAACTTCTTTATGAATGGAATTTATTTTCTCCATGTACAAGATGCAAATGTAATATACAAGAAATGCAATTTTCTAAGTATAAAATGGTTGTGTGCCTGATTTTAAAATGGGTGTTTGTAAAATTTTAAAGTTTGTTCATTTATTAAATAATAAAATAAAATACAGTGCATACCAGTACTATAGATGTATGTTAAAGAAACGCAATTGAAAAAATAAATTAAAACTATCCGACAAAGACACAAAAATATCTGAATTACTATTTGTAATTCAGAAATGAATGACAGTAGCATCAATAGCTTGATAAATGTAGCAACTGTCTACCGAAGTGTACGAACTAAAATAAAAACTCAACTTTGGAATTACAAATCCAATTATCAAATATCATTTTATTCGAATTGGAGCTATATATGTATTTTACGTTAATCAATGCAAATGGTGATATATACAATAGAATACAATAGTTTATTCATATTAAAAACCAGTTACCAAGCAAATTTGGCCGCCTGAAGAAACTTGAGCGAGCGAGATTGACGGACCGGGCGGACTTGACGGGCCGAACGGGCTCGACAGGCTAACGGGCTCGACGGGCCGAGCGGGCTTGCGGTCCGCCCGTTTCATTATAAAAAAGCCCGGCCCGGCCCGCATCTGGAATTTCTTGGCCCGGCCCGATCGCACCTCTAATCCGTATCCCTAGTGACATAAACTGTACCACAAATTGAATACTAGTAAAAAGTTAAAGGATTCCTAATTGTTCCCTTATGATTGCAAAAACTTAAAGATTTAATTTAATACATAGAAATTTGTTCATAACATATATCAACCTTTGATAAATTGTAATCTATTAATAACGTGAATGTTGTTTTGCGAATTGAGACATTTCCTACTTTATTGTAATATATTCCTGCATTCTAATTCAAGTATTTTATAGCATAATTAAAGTGTTCCTTACCAGAACAGAACCATAGGATATTAAGGTAAAAAAAAAAATGGAAAAGTAAGAAATCGTTTTGTTATTTGTCTTCCTGGTCTCAAACAAATTGACTAATTTATTATCACGTTTCATTTTTACATAATTTTGTAAAATTTCTACTAGTTTTTTTTTTTTTTATTTAATTTTGCTTCCTTTACTTTGTATGTACTTATATAAAATCGCCACTTTGTAATTATGGGTTTTAATTTTGTTATCGTAGTAGGTTTTAGATTTAGTTTTTGAATCTATTAGATTATCTCGAGCCATTTTTTGTATGAACTGTAATTTTTGTCTTAAATTTATTATATAATTATCGTAATTATATTTTAATGATGGTTCTTGTGTAATTGTGTTTGATAAAAGCGGTTTGCTACCAAATAAAACTTCGTATTCCTTTGTGCGTGATATGGAGATGTTAGTATGCGTTTCGTTTGGAAAAGTTTACTAAGATTTTTTATGTGTTTAGAAGTGAAATCTGCGCCCTGATCAGACAATACCGTTTAAATATACCAAATAATGTGATAAATTTAGAAAGTTCTATTGCGTTTGTTTGTGATTCATGATTACGAGTCGAAATTGCGTGTAAGAATTTAGTAAAATCTTCTTGCATTGTCAATGTAAATCTCCGGTGGTGGTGGTCCGACTACATCGATTGTTAAACAGGTGCCTTAAAAGGTTTGAAATTGGTTTTATGTTTTTTTTTGTTTTTTTGACAAGCTTACTTTACAAGCTTTGATGTCCTCTTTCATACTAGACCATCTGTATAACTCTTTAATTCTTTTAAGGTATGGTCACACATTGACGAGACGTGCACGTAACGATTGTCGCACGATATTCGCACGACGTCTGTTAAGTACTACCAGAGATTTAAATGCGTTCAGGTTCACATCGACGTCCCGACCACAATCCGGCCACAACACGTGTACGCAGCCCGTCAACGACAAGGAGTTTACGAGCTTTGTTTAATTTTTGTCGTGCGTGTTACAAAGTCGTGTAGTAAACTTCAATGCCGTACAGCGGGGACAAATGACCATAACTTGAAAACGGATAGTTCTATTGAGATGCGATTGATCTTAGATACTAGATTCGAGATGAAAAAGTACATTACCTAGAACACAAAATGTCAATGCCTAATTTGTTTAATGTATACTTTATTAACAATATATAATAATGCATATATGTAAGTACACATATATAGAAATAGTTCGTTCTTTGTCAGCGGACTTCATTGAAACCTAATGAAATAGTATAAGATTTTAATGACTTTTTCTTTTGACATTTTAATAGTATAGATATTACTTTCTTCAGAATATAATATAAATTTGAAAACTGTAGTAGAAGTAAAAAAAGGTAAAGTTCTGGTCGGGGAAGGTGGTGAGAACACATGCACTTAGGCCACTCTTACCGGGCCCATGCCCATTGTGCTACCTCCCCAGGGTGCCGGACACACCGAGCCGCTTAGGCAAGTTTTTATTGAAATGGTCACCCATCCAACAACTTGTTATGCATATTGCTGTTTGACGCACAAAACTGACAATGATGCAACGTACCATTAAGCCGTACTGCCGGCGTAGAAGTAAATATTAATAAAGAAAAAATATAAAGTGAGAATACATACCTACATGCATCATCTAAATTATTTTATCATTTGTGTACCTGAAGATAAATAGATTATATTACAAATACGTTCAATACTAATCAGCAAAATCTTAAATTTTTTGTTGGAAAACAAATAAATTTTTCAGTTTTAATATTACAATGAAATAGAAATAGAATTTTAACAAAATTATGCCAGTAACGAATGGCATCAAATTATAGCTTATGTCAATTAAATTATATTCAACTAACAAGTCAAGAGTATAGATGAATAATACCAAAACAAACGAAACACATTGTAATACTTACTAAATAACTCAAAAAAATTTAACAAAATTTTCATAAGCAGATTATATAAATATTAGGTATAATAATACACATTAAAAATGAAAACATTTTTTTTGTAATGAAAACAAAACCGCGATCCTCTGGCAACAGAGGTAATGATGGAAATAGGGAACATTCCCATTCCAGCTACATCTAAGGAGGTACAGAATCCTCCTCTGACTAATTCGCCCCACATTAAAGAGGAAACTGACCTTTTATCGGAGGATGAGGTAGTTAAACGTAGGCCTTTAACAAGGCGCAACCCAAAAGCGCCTGAAATGGCTCTTCAAGAGCGGGTGCCTTATGAAGCCGCATTGAAACAAATCTTGGAGGCCATAGAGCGCTGGTGAGCTGAAGATGGCAATACCGGTACAGCAGGCGGAAGCAAGCACCCAAGATCTGAGTCGATCCCGGAGCAGACGACCAAAAGGCCGAGTACTCAACAGAGGTCGGTCTCATACAGAGCTGGTACAAGGGTGGGAATCAGCCACCCCGACTATCCGAAAGATCAGTTTAACAGCGAGGAGCTGGAGCTACTTCAATGTCCAATCATTGAGGCAGTGGATCAGGGAGCACAACCTTTGCAAGTAAGATTTCCAAGTTGCTCTCTTCGATCAGGATGGCTTCTTGTCACCTGTGCCGATAAAGAAAGCACCAAGTAGTTGGTAAGTGCTGGCGACAACCTTATCAAACCATAGGAGGGTGCTAGAATCAAGGCGGTCCTTGGGCAGGATATACACAAGCCGCATATATCCATCACATATATTCTGGATGATAGGAATCAAAAACTTACTCCTGAGATAGTCTTAGCACGACTAAGAACTATGAACCACTCACTCTTTACCAGAGAATGGGTGTGCTACCTATGGAAGAGTCCGGACTGTGCCTGGACTTTCGGTATTGACGAAGCGTCGTCAGAAGCCTTGAAGGATTTGAAGTTCCGCCCGTACTTCGGTTTTAGGCGGATCCATTTCCGGCTGAAGACTAGGAGTGGAAGGGCACCTCGGATAGTGCTACAGAGGCCAAGCCTGGGCCTTCGGAGGGAAGGACTAAACCGCCACCGGTGGCTCACTCTAGAGTTACGGGAAGTAGGACTACTACACCCACAGCATCGACCAGCAGGGGAGCTGTTCCACAAACAACACCCTACTGGTGCGAAAACCAAGAAGCTCAAGAGGAAGCCCAAACCGCACTCCTCGAAGGCTGGTTCTGGCGGTCAGCCTAAGCCATCGTGATGACCCATGAACAAATGTTTGCAAATCAATCAGTTCTTGCAAAAATATTTCGCGAAGAGCAAGTTAGTGTGGCCTTCGTACAAGAACCATGGTTATCCAACTCAGGCAGGGTAAGTGAGCTAAGAGAAGTTCCGGGCAAAGTCCTGTCAATGGGTGAAAAACCCAGAGGGAACAGGAACAACATCAACGTGTAATTTAAATCTCTTGAATTGACACACATTGACCTGTCGATTGATTTATTTTAACTTGCAATCGTGATTATATGTAAGCGGGTGCTTTCTGTTGATCATCGGAATAACTCGCATCATAGCGAACTGGCTTTTATTTGACACCTTGACACTGGAAAATTACAACCGGCGGGGTTTTTCTGTCTAAATATTCTGCATTGCGCTTTTGGCCTTTCTATAGTATGCTATTGTATGTATCTCCGTTTTAAAGCCCGATACATAGTTTTAAGAACTGACCTTAGTATACTTAACTTAAAATATATGTTATTATATTTACATTTCAAATTTGACCCACTTATTAATCGATATGTCCCTGTTAATATGTTTACCTTATTTTCTTTATACACAACAAACATGAACTGCCGTGTGTAAGTACATCGCTGTTTATGAGTCTCACTGTTGTCTCCTCTCTTTTTAAGAACTAAGAATTCTCGTTTAGCGGTAACCTTGACAGGGTGTATCCTTATAAATGGGTGGCACCATTTTTTGTGTATTTAACATCAATTAAAAATCGAACCACCTCGTCTCCACTGCACCCGACGGGTACCCTGAATGATAAGTAGGTCCAATATCAGGGAGGACAAAGAGAAAGGACTTGGCGTATTCCGTAAAGGTGGGGTTACATTTGCGTGTACCGTTTATTAAGCAACAAATTAGGCACGTGCCCAACCACCAAGATAAATACAGAAAGAAATTCGCATGTAATTCATATTGTTTTATTATTTTTACGTATTTCAATAACGATGGTATCAAAGTTTCTTTCCGCACCACAGACACTATATATATACATATAGCGTATATGCAAATGCTTGAAACTATATTCCTGGGCACAATTTCCGATGTCCCTACGTCGAGTATGAATCGGCCGGCTCCGCTCATCTTCGCCCTATGCGTTTATATTATTATTGGGGCACACGATTTTGTGTCCCCAGTGAACGTCGTGCACTCATTGGGACTGCATCGTTTTCGGCACGTACCGCGCATGTGTGATTTCAAAAGACGTTTCAAAGTGACGTTTATTATTAATGATTGATGTTAATTGTGTGCAAAATCTTTTAAAAAACCCGTTATCATTTCAGCTAAAACTTTTATTTAAGAAGAAAGCACGCTCGATTCCTGATTTTCAAATAAACTACACTTTCACAAGTAAAACTGAAACTTACAATGGAGTATTCAATAAAAATATATATCAAAAATATGAGTGGTTGTGCGGATGTGCAGTAGCAAATAAATTATTTTGTTTTATCTGCTTACTTCTTAAGAAAGAGTTTAGTGGCTGGAATAAACAAGGGTTGAATGATTTAAAGCATATCGCAGACAGAGAGAGCAAAGAAACACGAAAATTCCGTTTCTCACATGAATGCATGCGTGGATTTTAGTGTTGTAGGCAAAGTCGACATACGTCAACAGTTAGACAGTGCTTATTTGCGACATAGAATTAAGTACAATGAGAACGTGGAAAAAGATCGTCATATTTTGCGCCGGTTAATTGTGTGTATAAAATTTTGTAGAGCTTTTGAATTGGCGTTTCGAGACCATGATTGGACATTGACGTCGAAAAAACTTTATTAACTTTGCAGCTGAATTAGACGCTGCGCTTGCAATATATATGAAAAGTTCACAAGTGTTTAAAGGCGCCTCGAAAACTATACAGATCGAATAGCTAGATGCAATGTTGCAAATTTACAAGCAGGAAATATTAGAAGAAATTAAATCTGCAAATTACATTGCATTGACGGCCGATGAAACTATAGATCCTCTAATAATCAGCAAATGGTTGTTATTATTCGATACGTGTTAATTGGACAAATTTTTTAACGCTTTTGGTCTTTTTTTAGGCCGGGTGGACACAATGTTGATGTATTAGCAAAAGCATTGCTGACTTGAAAGCATTGCAAACTATTTTAAATTCCCCTTCTGTATCTTATAACAATAAACTGATCGCTCAAAGTTAGGATGGGGCGTCCGTGATGAGTGGTAAGACAAATGGTGTCCAAGCTATTATCAAAAGAACATTTCTACATACACATTATATTCTCTGTTATGCGCACCAATTTAATTTTATTATTGAGCGATAGTTGTTGGTGTTGATTGTGCGATAGAAATAAAAATTTTCTTTGACAATTTGCACTTATTTTCAAGCTTTTTTTCTCGGTCGCCAAAAAGAACGGTAATTCTTGATCTAATAGTCAAACGTAGATTACCACGCGCTGCTCCTATACGGTGGATTTTTAGAAGTCGAACTATGAACACATTATTTGAACACCACGACTCTTTCAAAGAATGTTTAGACAAAATTATTGACGAAGATGGGATGGATTCAGTTACTATTAGTGAAGCAAGTGGTTTATTGAAACATTTGAATTGCCCCGAATTTTTCTACTGGTTGAAAAACAGAGCTGTTACTGCAAGTATGTGACACTATTTTAAGCGAAATTGTGGATTTGATTTTAGGGATTACTTAAGTGCGGCAAAATTATTTGATTCTCAAAATTTTAAAACTTATAGTCATGCGTTAACACAAAAACATTTTGATGAAACTGTGAAATCTTATCCTATGTTGGACAGTGTAAAATTGAAAAATGAACTTTCAGTAATTTATGAGCGCGATGACATGGGTAACGTAGATAGTGTTTCACCACTTGGTGTTCATAATAGACAACAACCTAAAAAAGGTTTTGACGGAAACATACGAACTGTTGGATATTATTTGTACAACGCCCATGTCGACAGCAGAATGTGAACAATGTTTTGCCACCCTGAAACGCATTAAAACTTTTCTGGGAAGCACAATGTCGGAAGATCGGCTGAACGCATTGGCGATTCTATCAATAGAAAAGAAGTTCATTCAGTCTATCCCGGATTTTGACAACAAACTCATAAACGTCTTTTCCAGCATGAAAAATAGAAGAATGGAGTTTATGTACAAAAAATAGGATAATGTCTATTTTATGCCCCCCCTCTTTCATAACTCATAAGCCGCCACTGTTAACTATCTATATATTTTAACTAGTATTAATGCAACAGTTGCAAGGACTGAATAACTGCTGAATCCCTATTTATTAATATTATTGGCATAGTTAGCATTTTGCATTAACAATGGGTGTTAAAGAAAAGAAATCGTAACTTCTTCACTCAATAGCTTGACCTTTACTAGTTACACGCTGTGAAACTATCAATGGAATTAATGATAGATATTTAAAAGAACCAAGAAGACTACTTACTTGACACATATTTTCTTCCATTATAACGTGGTAAAGTGACCAAAAGGACGTGAGGCCCCGATCACTGATAAACCATGCCGCGACTACACTGGCAAGTCTACTCAAGCTCTGTTTGAGGCCTGGTATACTTTCAATTTCATCCGGCTGTACTTGATTTACCAAACACATTACGTACCTAAAAAATTTGACTTATGTTCACTATATTGCTTTTACTACACCTTACATATATAATAATCATACCTATCGCATTTTGGTACTTCCATGGAGAACCTATAGGCCCTGTTCACTCTCACTACAGGCTCTATTATTTCCAGATTTATGGTATCGGCGATCTTGTGCGATAATTCGTCCGAATCCAAGCCTGTCCCAACAAGGCCTCTCTGTTCTGCTATTTTAATTAAATCCTGCGTGAAAAAAAAACAAAAATAGTAAAAATATAAGAGTGCTGTCAAATAAAGCCATTACTACATCTATCTTTTGCAATCAGTGTGACCTTCTTATCCTATCTTATATATTGCAATTTGAATACTGACCCTCCTTTTTTAATTTACGATACAATGTATTTTATTTCATCATAACAAAAATGGCATGACGTAATTGTTGGGAAGGCATACAAATTTCGTTCTCTTGTTACTCAATATGCTAATCTTGAATTGTTAGTATACATATTTTAACTGCATCAATAGGTTACTTCATATTTTAACTTGTTTGTTCGTTCATTACAGTTTTAATTATTGCTAAACGTTATACTTCGCATGTGTATTTATCCTTGTTGGTTACTGTTTGTTTATCAAAGCATTGGATATCTATTTGTTTACATTTAGTCTTCACTTCAGCTTTGGCGGCTCGTGACGTTTTGTGCAAGGGAGGCTACTGTAGCCTATGTAACTCTTCTCGGTCAATACATTATATTTTTATAGTTATTATTGTAGCATTGGGGTAAACATTGACCACCCAGTTTTTATCCATAGAACCGGGGGGTGTCTACCCAATCCCTACCTCGTAGGGCAACGGGCGACGCACTCGGAATCACCATGGGTGGTAGGTAGGCTTCGGCTTGTCGACCGTTGGCCTGTGCGAGGGAACCATGCTTGGGCAAACTTCCCGAAACCAGGTGGGCTTAATGCGGACCCTAGCAGAGAGCCCGAGCCGTCAGCCGTGAACCTATCCCAGATTTCTGGGTAACGGACACTCTGGCCGGCGTTCTAATCGGGTAGAGCTTCGGCCCGGCCACGGACCGTCTTACAGGTTGGAGAAATCCTAACACGGTCGGGTAGCGTTGGCCACCCAGCGCTATCTCGCCAGGAGGTGCCTACCCTATCCCTACCTAGTAGGGCAACGGGCGGCGCACTTGGCGTTTTCATGGGTGGTAGGCGGAATTTTCTGCTGACCGTTGCCTGTGCGGGGTGTGATGTGTTGGGCCAATTTTTGCATTCATGTCCATCCGACACAGGAGGGTTGAAAGTGGACCCTAGCGTTCAATCTCTAGCCGCCATAGGGGATCCTATCCCAGTCATCTTGGTAACAGACACTGTGATTGGCATTTAATTGGGTAGAGCTTCGGCTCGGCCGCGGACCGTCTTACAGGTTGGAGAGATCCTAACACGGTCAGGTGCTGTTTACCGCCCAGCGGCACTTGCCGAAGGCCGCCTATCTGATCCTTGCGCGGTCACTCGCAGGGT
This sequence comes from Cetonia aurata, assembly GCA_949128085.1. Lineage (NCBI taxonomy): Eukaryota > Metazoa > Arthropoda > Insecta > Coleoptera > Scarabaeidae > Cetonia > Cetonia aurata. Next base: position 377,123 of record OX421887.1, read on the forward strand.
AAAGGACGGCGGTTTCGGTGTTCATATGGGTGGAAGGTAGGCTTCGGCTTGCCGGCCATTGCCAGTGCGGGGATGTGATGTGTTGGGCAATTTTTGCATTCATGTCCATCCGACACAGGTGGGTTGAAAGCGGACCCTAGCGTTCAACTCTGGCCGCCACAGGGGATCCTATCCCAGTCATCTGGGTAATCTGGTATCTGTGGTTGGCATTTAATTGGGTAGAGCCTCGACTCGGCCGCTGGCCGTCTAACCAGACGGCTCCCTCTACGCTAAGGCTCTTTAGCCTTGTGCGTGCTATCTGGTAGGGAATCGAGTGATTTATCCCGACGGTTACCCATCAAACGGGAGCAAGGGAACTTGCTCAACATGGGAAGTAAGGGGGAGGGGGAGCCCACCGGCGGCGACCAGCCGGTCCCCTCCGATAGGTGTCGGCCTCTTACGGGTGAGTGGTGTTCGGGGGGAGCAATGGCCGTTGCTATAGCTTGCTATTTTAGCCCTTGAACTTAGCTGGGGGGTGCTTGCACCCCACGGTGAGCAGGCGTTCTGGTCGCATACTGTTGAGCCCGGACGGCAACGCAGCCGCTTTCCCCGGGTATAGGCTAACGCCTCGGTACCGGATGTAAGTAGCTTAATCGGTTGTAGCATTGTAAGTGTAGAATAAAAATTGAAAAAAAATAGATTAAAATAAAATATAATTTATTGTTTAGCAAGAACCACCTAGAGGTGAGAGTGAAACCTTGCCTGGATAGGAAAATGGATGAGGTGATGAGTAAAAAGGTAATAAAAGAAAAGGTAATAAAAACTAACAATAAATAAAATAAAATTCTGCAATAAAGAAATAAAAAGGCAATAAAAACTTAAAATAAACTCTAAAAATTATAACAAACCCTTATGAAATCAATATTTTTCAAAATGTAAAGGAAATAGTCTAATATTTTTATGAAACGTGGAAAACTGTATTGCTTACTCTTTTCGATAAATTAGAGGAACTCGCCTATCCTTTGTAAGTAATCAATCACCTGCTCGTGAAATACGTCATTTTGCGTTAATGAATTAAGAAAAAAAATTTCAATTGATATTAAAGATATACTGCTTAATCGATTTTGCTTCATAGTGTTGCGGCTGTAGTCTTTAATTCTTTTTAGTGTCGAGAAACTTCTCTCTACTGATGCAGAAGTTACCGGTATAGTGATCACAATGCTACTTCAATGTAAATTGTGTTCGGCAGTGTACTTCGGTCTCCCCTTGATATTGTACATTCGTTCCACTTATATGTGCTACATATATGGGAATATTCTTTGTTTAAATATCATGCCGGTTGTCTGTAAAGTGTGTGCATTTCTATCGATATTTTATTGTGTACGTAGTGCTTTTTAAATATTCTTTTTTACGGTAGCCATTAATCTAGTATTCTGTGATGCTATTGTGGCATTTTGGGTGAACAACTCCGCGCGGTTGATGAGCTATTACAATAGGTATCGTCGGCATACATTGGGTATCGTATTATATACTTACACTTTTATTGCATGCTTTTTCCTGGTCCCTTCTTTGGCAAGCACTTTTTTCCTTTTTTTTAGAAAACAAATATTATACAGCTGTATACACAATTATATGACAACTATATATTAACCTATTGTTTCCGTCTTTTTACCTTTACCGTTGCTCAGTTATCCACTAGTTCGTTATATTTGTTAAGTCGCCACAACAAGCACTATAGGCGTGAAAAAGTGTGTAATTGTTTTGCTATTACCCATCCTAATCATGCCCAACATATGTAATATTTGCAATAAACTAGATACTAATTTAGTTTTGCAATGTGATGGTTGCAAGAAATTTGTTCATGCTGCTTGTACCATGATCGATATCGACGATGCCAAACGTCTTACGCGCCAGCGAACCAAAGGCATAAAGTTTTTTGCTCGAATTGCGATAAAATTGTCGATCAATTCTCCGAAATTAAAACCATACTAGCGTTGATATCTGGTCGACTAGACAATCTTGAAAAGACTACTCGAGACATTTCGCCTAAAGCATTTGACAAATTGGCTACGGAGGGGAAGGAGCGTGTCCAGAGAGATAATAACTTGATTGTGTTTGGCATACAGGAAGGGCTTGATGATGCTACCGTTGTTCATAACCTGATTGATGAGGCAGTGCCCGGAAGTAACAATATAGTCCACAATATGAGACTGGGGATACAGGTCGACATAGATAAACCACGCGCTCTGCGTATTGCTTTTAACAATCCATTTACCATGAAAAACATTTTGCATGAGAAATACAAATTGAGAACTCATCCGCAATATAAGCATGTCTTAATGAAGAACGATGAAACTCAACTACGACGTTCTATGTTTAAAAAATGCCAAGAAGAACTCGGGGAGCGTAGGAACAACGGCGAGCAGAATCTGAGAATTAGTTTTACGAATGGTACTCCGATGGCTACCTTGAGGGGACACTCATCTGGAAGAGAGAGCTCCGACAATGGCATGAGAATTGGCGATCAAAAAAACGTGTAATTTCCAACAGTGTTTCTTATGTGTTATATTATCAGAATGTGCGTAGTATAAGGGATAAATTAGTTGACTTTTTTGTAATATTAGTAGTGCTGTTTATGATTTTGTTGTATTATGTGAGACCTGGTTGTCGTCCGATATTTATAATTCGGAGATGTTTCCCGAACACTATGAAGTCTTGCGCTGCGACAGAAACTTTGAGGAGATGAACGTGTCTCGTGGTGGGGGTGTTTTGTTCGCCGATAGAAGGTGTTACGCAATAGATATGTTGGATCTTTCTCAATTATTGGCAGAACTACCATCTTTTAATATAATAGGATGCCGATGTAATTTTACCAATGAATCTGTATACTTTTTTGTGTTGTACATACCCGAGACACCTTCGTTAAATCAAACTGATATTTTGTTAACTTATCTAGTTCAAAGATACTTTGCTGTGAATAAATTATTACTCCTTGGAGATTTCAATATTCCTCAATACGTATCTGCATCCAATAATGATAGACTCTGCGGTATTGTAAATGAGTGTTGCGATTTTTTACACCTACAGCAATTTAATGCCGTCGAGAACGAGGAGGGCAAATTGCTCGATCTTGTATTTTCTAGCTTTGTTTGTCGCGTAGAACGTTGTGAAGCACCTTTTTGCAGGGTGGACACCCTCTATCATCCTCCATTGGAGATTTTTTTTACTCTTAGTAAACATAAAAATGACAATTTTCCGTCAAATCCTGCTGTTCGTCAGTACAACTTCCGTAGAGCCGATTATCCGAGGGTCTACTGTTCCATACTTGAGACTGATTGATCGTTTCTGGAGACTTGTGTCAACGTGGATGAAGCGTGTAATTTGTTTTATGAAGCTCTATATGCTGTTGATGAATGTGTGTCTGTTTACAAGCATGCAAAAACAAAATATAATTATCCGACTTGGTATACGAATGATATAAAATACATCATTCGGCAAAAATATAGAAGTTTTAAAAGGTATAAGCGCACGGGATCCGTCTCACATTACAATTCTTTCAAGCACCTTCGTCTGAGGGCAAAACAGTTGATACGCGAGGCATACAAGCAATATTTACAGAACGTCGAGAGTTTAGTGTTAAGAAATAGTTCGAATTTTTGGTCATTTGTGAACAGTCGTAGAAATCAAAGCAGAATTCCGAATAAACTAATATTTGGCGATGATGAACTTGATAACCCGCGCGACATTGTTAATGCCTTCAGCACGCATTTTGCCAATTCTTTTCAACAGTTCAGCCCTTTCGATGTTTCAACTCCGGTGTATAGTAATGCCTTAAATTGAACCCTTACTAATATAACCGATGAGGATGTGTTACGAGCTATCAATAAGCTCAATAACAAAATGACGGCCGGTTGCGATCAGATCCCGAGCTTTGTGATTAAAGACTGCAGAGATGTGTTTGTTGTCCCTCTCAGGGTATTATTCAATCTTTCTCTCCATACTTCGACATTTCCTGCGGTGTGGAAATTATCGAGAGTGTGTCCCATACTAAAATCAGATGAAAAATCGCAAATTACAGACCCATCTCGGTCTTATGTAATTTTTCGAAAGTGTATGAGTGCATATTGCTTAAGCAGGCATATTACCGGGAGTATTTCCGATTCTCAGCATGGATTCATGCGTGGTCGATCGGTGACTAGCAATTTGGTGTGCCTCACACAGTATGTGGCGGAGATCGTGGACGCGCGTGGTCAGATTGACGTCGTCTATGCGGATATTGCAAAGGCATTCGATCGCTTGAACCATGGCATTTTACTTCGTAAGTTGTCGCAGATCGGCATTAGTGATCCCCTATTGCGCTTACTGCAGTCCTACCTCTGCAGCCGGAAATTTTGTGTCGGGCATCCCGCAGGGTTCGAATCTCGGCCCACTTTTGTTCTTGACCTTTATAAACGACCTTTCAAAGAGTTTAACCTGTGAGTGCTTGATGTTCGCGGACGATGTGAAGTTGTTTTTGCCGGTGGCGACGCAGAATGATCTCATTAAGTTGCAACACAACTTAGATCTGCTTCACGAATGGAGTGTTAGTAATAAGTTGTACCTAAATATTTCAAAATCTTATGTGATGTCGTTCACGCGAAAAAGATATCCAACTCTTGGCAACTACTATCTAGAGAACGAAAACTTAAGTCGTCCAGCTACTGTTAGAGATCTGGGGGTTGCTTTCGATTCTACCTTGTCTTTTTCTAATCATATAGCCGAGGTGATTTCCAGCTCTAACAAAATGTTGGGTTTTGTCCTGCGCACGTCAAGGCAATTTCGTGATATTGCCCCTTTCTTCTCACTATATAACACCCTAGTGCGTTCGAGACTTGAGTATGCGTCTGTTGTGTAGAACCCTTACTATGAAAGTCATAAGGTTCGCCTTGAAAACGTCCAGCGTAAGTTTTTCAAATTTGCATGTTTCCTAACACGTGGCGAGTACCCAGAGCAAGGCTTTCCACAAAGTTCACTCTTAAAAATGTGAAGCACAGTCTCTAGAAACGAGGCGATCTATACAGGGGCTCAAATGTTTGTTTCATGTTGTTCGCGGTTTTATTGCATGCCCTCCTATATTAAAGAAAATATAATTTCTTGTACCTAGGCGATCAGCACGATGTCCTTCTACTTTTTATATTGCCACCACTCGCTCAAATCTCCTATTTAAATCTTCCTTAAGATTGATTTGTGAAACGTACAACAGAGTTGCTTCATCGATAGATATTTTTAATTGCACAGGGCGAGCTCTGGTCGATGCGTACCTTCGTCGCGTCAACTAATCTTTCTCTTTGTCCCCAATGCACACACGTTGCCTTTGCCTTTATTGTTTTGTTTTGTAGTTATAATAATGTAAATTGTAATTTGTATTGTGTATATGTATTTATGGATATACCTACCTATTTGTACACTATTTAAAGAATTAATTGCGAATCGAGTTAGTGTAGGAGGTAAGCAGTCAATCTAACAAGGTCATATAGTAGTGATCCGTAACGTACAATTTTTCTAGTACTATTATTTGATTTTTATTTCACGATGCAGTGTTTTTTTTTTCTTACAATAAAATCTAGGTAATTATCGCGTTGAAAGATTTATGTAAACATGTCAGAATGTAATAAAAAGCGATCCTAATACTGCCTGTGACAGGGCTGTTTCTGTCTCGCTAAGTGTATCCGAATAAGGAAACTTAAAATGCCGCCTAAAGTAGCTCAGTGGGAAAGACATTGGGAGTAGACGTTTGGTTCTACGGCGTTTCGCGATGTGTGAATTCGGGACTGGTGCCGGTACATTATTTTTTTTTCATTTTTCAAATTAGATATTACAGTGATAATTAATGCGCAAAATTTCGTCTAAATTTCAGGGATTGTCTATAATATCGTTGTCTATTTTGGTATGTGGGAGAGTAAACAAACAAGTAATGAAGATTTGTTGTAGGTATTATTTAACCGGATATCTTACAATTTTTATTTCTCTTATTTTTTTATTGGAAATGCCGGTTTTGATTATCAGTAATTTACTCGATCTTTACCATTGCGTTTCCGGTAATTTATTTATCCTTTTTCAAATAATGTGTTTTATATATTTTCCCTTTAAAAAAAATATACTATTTAAAAAAGGATAAATAAATTATCCGAAACGCGATAGTAAAGATCGAGTAATTTACTGATAATCAAACCGGCATTTCCAATAAAAAAAGACAAATAAAAGCAAGTAATTAAGGTAACAGTCAAGATTGACAATACATCACTTCATTTATTATTATTTCACACTTTTTCTGTGCTGTTGCATTGGTCTTTACCGCTAGTCAAGTGGGATGTTTTTTTTTATGTCAATTGTAATTAATTCATTATATTTTATATGTATTAATTACTACCCACACACATATTTTCCCACCTATTATCTGAAATTATTACAAAAATATTTCGTATTTTTTAACTGTTTCGAAATATAATTACCTACAAATTATTTCGTAAAGAATTCTACTCATTTGAAAAGGAAGGACAATAAATGTTTCTAAAAAATAAACAAGTTTATCGCTCATTTATAGTTACTTATTTTTGAATTTATTTATCGACTATGATTGCATACGTATTATACATTGTTTGCAATAATGTGACGACTTTCTATATAATCTTTGTATTCAGAAATACAATGTATGTATACCTGTGTAAAGTGTAAGAACACTGTAAAAGTGTGTAATACGTATTAAAAAAGGCATTTAAATGATCGTTTGTGACTTATTTCTAACAATCTTGCATACCTAATTAAAAAATGATATTATAAACAATTCCTCAAAATTAAACGTTCTCCTGTACCCTAATGAAAATAATCATTGTAGTATTTAATTTGAAATGCCTAAAAAAATGCCGGCATTCAGACTCAAACTTTTTTGGTGGAAACACTGTTGGGCAATAAACTTAATTAGTATTATTATTATATGTACCGGGTGATTCAGTAAGGGTGGCGACCGTTTGTAGAGCTTCGGGACAAAAAAATACATAACCAATGTGGCCACTAGAAGTATCAGAAAATTATTTTAATGTTCGAAATTTGACCGCTAGGGGACGTATCTGCTATGTTCAATCATAAAATCAGTAGGTATTATATCAGAACATTGCAGATTGAGCTATGGTTTTGAATAAACCGTTCAGAAGCTGAGTTGATGTCCTATTATATTGTTTAATGACTTTTTTCGTATCTGCTATAATAAGGAACGGGGAAACCAATCAATTGTTCAATATGAAAAACATAAATTGCTTCATCGAACGAGCCCAAAAATATTCAGATAGGTTGGTTGTTCGGTTCAGGAGATATTATATTGAACAATTGATTGGCTTCCCCGCTCCTTATTATGGCAGATAAGAAAAAATGTCATTAAACAAAATAATGGGACATTAAGTCAGCTTTCGAGCAATTCATTCAAAACTATAGCTCAACTTGCAATTTTCTGAGATAGTAATGATTTTATGATTGAACATAGCAGGTACGTCCCCTAGCGGTGACATTTCGAACATAAAAATAATTTTCGGATACTTTTAGTGGTCACATTGGTTATGTATTCTTTTGTCCCGAAGCTCCAGGCATAGGAGTTTCCGAGATTCAGCCGGTCGCCACACTTACTAAATCACCCGGTACATATATCTAGTTGATTGAGTATGTAAGGGGATAATTCTTTAGAAACAACCACACCAAAGCAAAAAAAAACCGCTTAGTATTTGTTCTAGTTGACATGTTCTCTGGAGAAACACAGAAAATGCAGCACAGAATATGATCATATGATACGTAACAAGAAATATCAAATTTTACAACTAACATTAAGCAGAGGGACAAATAACCCAACCAATATACTACCGTCGCATATTATGGCTTTGTTACTTTACAACATTGATTAGCATGAGCTCTACAACTTTATTCAGAACTGTTGTAAGCAAAGGTATCTGCGGTATCGTAACAATATCAAATAAAGATACACACCTTAAGAATAAGAATTTATAAGTAATTTTGTTTCAAATCAAAAAATACCTGTAGATATAGCACCATCGGTTGTATATACTTTTTGGCTTCAATTTTCTGTCCAAGATATTTTTTCGAAAAGAAATTCACTACAGCTACTAAACTCTCTGTTGGCAAGGCAGGATCAAAAAGAGACGGTTTTGGCACACCTTGCGCTTTCAGATAATTGTTGATGAATAAGGTAAAAGTTGTCATAAACCTGAAATAATAAATAAAAACTTATTAGTGGATGCATTAGCTATACTAATATGGAATTTAAAGCTAACAATAACTATGTTATAAATTGTAAAAAAAAAAACAGGAAGGCACTAAGAAGCATTCGTAATGCTCAAAAACAAATTGTCCACCATTTTTCCTCTTTCCTTTCAAGAAACGCTCTTCGAATTTTATACTTTCATCCAAAAATTGTTTAGAAGTTCCTCGCATTTTATAATATTATCATCTTAATAATTTTAAAGAATATAAAAAAGAAAAACAAATAAAGAGAACTACGACAACCCGCACATCAGTCCTTTCCGATGCTTCTGACTGTGAGTGTGCCTGACATAATTCTAAATAAAATATGAGGATAAATCTTATTGTTAATCCGCAAGTGGCTAATTTTAAATATACAGGGTTTCTTTAATATCGACACTACTGCTAAATTCGGGAAGTATAAGGGATACAGTCTGTTAAATGCGGAAAAGTTTCAGACTTTAAACATAATTAAATGGTATGCTTAGAAACAATAAAATACTGTTTTTTTCCATCGGACTACCAGCTATTGCGTAAACACTGAACACTTTGCAGGATGAACGATTACCCTGATAAATTTATAGACAAAATTGACCACAACACAAGAAAAAACATTTATTAGCACAATAAAAAACCCTAACACGTACACCGACAAAAAAAACAATAGGCTTGTCAGAGTTACATTTCACAACAGAAGTTTTGAAACCTTTTTCACAAATACGACCTCGCAATTGCTTTTTCGAACAACAATATAATAAAGTAGCAAATAAACCAAAATTTAATAGAAAGAGACAAAAACACTGAATCAGAGATTTACCAAATACAATGCAGCTCCTGTGAGAAACATTATATAGGCCAGACAAAGAGGAACATCATAGACAGATATATGTTCTTTAAATCTGTCTATGATGATGCTCCATACAAAAAACCGCGACTCGACAAAATCGTCTTTAGCCAATCATTTTATTGAAACAGGAGACATCTTCAATATAGACAATTTATTTAAAACTAAAAAATGTGGCAATCCCGACTTTTAAGAAGTTGTTTTCATGAAAATTCATATAAATAAATTGATGAATACGGACCTGTTACCTCTAGAGAAAAATGTACTATTAGACCTATTTATGTGTTTTTCCGTTTACCCGTTTCTTTCCCGTTGTATATATTTACCATGTATTTTAAATTTCATATCATACACTGTTTACCTATTGGTGATGCGTTGGATTACAACCCGAAATGTACATTTGCTTCAAATAAAATAAAGACGAAGGATTAAATGGAAGCATATTAGTTTTGTTTTATTTGTTAATCACACTTCGTAAGTTCGAATTAAATTAACACGATTAAAACATTGCAATTAGTAGTGATGACAGTTAGCAGCATAGATATCTTTAAAGTTGTGGGGACTAAGAAAAGGACTGGTGATTCTACTGCTGTTCCCATTAGTGGCAAAATGAGAAACTATCACATTAACTGGAACACTTACATAAATCATTTACGAAGGGAGGCTGTAAGATACGATCCTGTCAGTACTGCAGCATGCTCTACAATATAAGGATATATCGCTATTGGTATAGTGTAACTGAAGCCTTAGTTTTCGACGAAATGACCATAACTGTGCTAGCTTTTTTCAACTGTTTATCAAAACGTACAGTCCTTGTCGGGTGTCGCAACGTATACTCAGACAAACTCCCTTCCTCTATCATTGCTGTTACTTCGAATGACGTTTATGACATCATTAAGAAACTTAAAGCAGATGAACATGGGTCATGATAATATACCTGGAAGGTAGTGCGTGATCGCTCGGTTATTGTTTCTGAGCCACCCTAGCAGCACAAATCATCGGCTAATGATCGGCTTTATATAGGGCCGATATCCTGATGTCGGGTCGATATCAAAGATATTGTGCCGATATCGGCTTTCTACCAGTATACGATATCACTGCGATACAAAAGATCCATTATCGGTAAAATATCGGTTGAACGTTTGATGTATCGGCTAATCATCGGCTGGAAACTCAAGACATATATCAGGGCGATATCATTAATAAACGCCGCTGCGATATTGATAGAAATGAGGTATATGGATTTGACTATTGTCATTTTTTTGACGATAGGAAGTCGGCTAATATCCTAAATCTATACGGACTGGTTGATTGAAATATAACCGCATTACAAGAGCGTTCAGATATAAAATTTCAACGTTTGAGACATCAATTGTGAAATTAAAATTAATATCGACTATAAAACAGTTTTAGAAGGTGAAGCGATTTATAACTTAAGAATATGCAAATGCAATTTTCTAACTCAGCCGTGATTATAAAAATTGGCATCTAAACGCAACGTTTATGGGAGTTAGATCTACGCGCAATATCTTACCACCACCACCAACCACAATCCATCATAGCGTTCCTTATTGCAGTGTGAGCATGACGATCAGGTGAAGTGGTTGCCATTATTTATTTTGTCGCTGCATTATAGTAAGCGTTGTGCACATGACAAAATGGATGAATGAAGCTTATAAAGGTAAGGAAATTTTTATGAATAATGTTTTATGTATGTATCAAGTATATAATTTAATTTAATGATTAGTACTCATTTATTGTGTAAATATGCAGCGTTAACAAAATGGAAGACGCTTGTAAATTTCTTATTTTACGTGAAAGCATTGTTTATACAATATGTGTAGCGTAAAAAACGTTTCGCATTAATAGAATAAAATAATTTTTTTTTAGATACGTATGTGGTGCTTAATTGGGAGAAGTACGTTAAAGGAAGCCTATATCTAATATTAAAACAAATCCTCTCGAAAAGTATTAATGTAAATTATTCATGAAAATAGAGACAATCTAAAGAGACTTTTGATAAATTGAAAATATACATAGTATTTCTAGGTAATGTTACATGCATTATTATTTTATTTGTAACTCTATATCAAAACTGTTATTTTTATTTACAGAAGCAATTCGAGTCAAACAGCCGGATGGGACAGAGACGAATATCAATAGATGAGATGGGGGCAGAAAAGAAAGGAAGAAGAATATAACGTCGTTAGCGAACGAGTAATTTAGACGACTGGATTTTTTTAGGTATTACTTAGAATTTTTGTTGTTATTGATTTGTAAAAAATTAAACTGTAACAAATGTTAAATTACTTTTCGTTTAAAATATGCACATATTGAGTTTGTTTTCGGTTTCATGTTTTCCTAGTTATTTTCAGTTTTTGTTTTTATTAATTATGTCTTTAAATATTTGTGCCAATTACTCATAAATAAACATATTAAGTATTTTTATATTAGTACTTTTTCTTGAAATTTATTGCTTTATTTACTTTCTATTACATAAAGTCTTTCCTTCATTATGTATATCATTTTATGCGCATAATATTCTATTTTGTCAGGAATTATTATACACAGAAAATGGTGGCAAATAATTTGAAAAACATTACATGTGCAATGTGATTATGAATCTGATATATTTTTTCCGCATTGTTCAATATGAATATGACTATAGAGACTGTCCCGAAATTAAATGTTCAAACACAAAGGTGTTATAGTGGGTGTCATTTCCAGTCGAACTAATCCTAGGTGTGATTATTATTCGATGCATTTACGTATCATTTATTTTTTCTAAAAATCTTCCTTCATATAAACGTTCATTAAATTATCAACAAACAAAAGAGTACGACAATAAGAATGAAGTTATTTTTTAATGAAGTTAAATTGAAATTAAACATTGTGATATTATCAAAGGTACATCCTTTTGTTTAACGGCTTTGATATTTCAGAAGACGTTGATGGTTTCTAATTTCTTTCTAAATTCTAACATTACAAAAAAATACTGTTTTTGCCTATAATTTTATGAACGTTTTTTGTGGAAGATCTTTATAAAACTCGCAAAAACCTTATTAGAATTGAATAATCACATATGGGGCTAATTTGACTCGAAATTATACTCTTTATAACCCTTTTTATATCGGATAGGTATTGGAGTTTCGATATCGGATAGATGTTGGAATTTCGATATCGGGTAAGTATTGGAATTTCGATATCGAACCAATATTGCAAAATGTTCACATTTTGTATCGGTATGATATCAGCGGCCGCTATAATTACGACATCGGTCAGCAATATCGGCGAAGCTTAGCCGATATCATGCCGATTCTTGTGCTACTAGGGCACTTATCACAATCTTTAATTTAGCCATACGTACCGGTGTGTTTTCAGAGTTCTGGAAATAACTAGAGGGACTCCTGTTTTTAAGAAAGAGGACAAATATGATGTGCATAATTATACCATATTAAGATTATAACAAAAATCCAAGAGAAAAAGTGAAAAAATCCCTTACCACAAAAATTAAAGATAATAAATCTAAATACGTATTTCGGCAACTAAGTTGTAGTGTTATTCCACTAGTGATTTGGTGAAGAGCATATCTTCCAAGGTTTACCTTAGCCGAAAACACTAAGTTTAACACTGCTCTTCACTTGTTTTCTACTGAAGATGGCAACTTAGTTGCCGAAATACGTATTTAGATTTGTTATCTTTAATTTTTGTGGTAAGGGATTTTTTCACTTTTTTTCTTGGATTTTTGTTATAGTTTTCAAGCCACAGTCTCCACCCATCACACCATATTAAGATGTTATCTAACTTTGCTAAAGTTTTTGAAAGTGTTACATACAAACTGATGTTTTTCATGATGAAACCATTTATATCAACAAATCAACACGGTTTCATGCCTGGAAGGTCAACTAGAACGAATTTACTTTAATTGAAGTGACAGAGTTTATTAGTGAGACTCTAATCTACTAATCTTCAACAAGTCGATGTTATTTATATTGATTTTACAAGTACGTCCCATGTTTTCCTAATTCCAATGTGCCCATATGTAGTATGTAACTTTTCCGCAATTTTTATATATTTACTGCATCTACCATGCAGACCTCGATTTGCAGGTGGCCCTGGCTGTAAATTCCACCCCTCCCCCTCAAATGATTTTGCCCCCTATGGACGACTAGACAGTAAGTAACATTCAATGAATGTATAATGTGATTGCTTAGTTATCGTTAAGTAATATTTTCCTATACGTTTATCAAATAAAGAAACCAGATTTAACAACAATTACAAATTTATTAGGGTTAGTATGATTCCAACAAAAATGTGGCAAAGAAATAAACTTTGTACATATAATCTCAGGTGAGTAGGTTCATTTACTATACAAAAATCACAATAATAATGATTTCTCTTATATTAATTCAACTAAAAACTTAATTCAGTCGATATACGTAAAAATGCATTTTACCCGAGGAGACTACGCATAATTCCACAGCCAACCATGGAATTAGTAAGCACCCGTCCTTATCAGGGCTACCCTGATGAGACGATGGAAACAGTCCAATTACCACCAACTCGATATAACTTTGCCTGGAAACCACGTTAGCATAACAGGTAGGTGTTTGAAAATTCAACCTTTAATAAAGGTTGAACTGTTTTTTGGAGCTTAAGTAAATAAAAAAAATAGCAAGTATATGTATTAAACCAGCAAATGGGCACAAGGGTGGATCAAAACTATAGTGCTCAAACTTTACAAACGGCCCTACGACAGATTAGAAGATGTCAAATGAGCTTACGGGAAGCTGCCCAGTTTTATGGCATTCCAAAGACAATTTTACCAAGGCATAATAGAGGTCAAGTAAAAACGCACGGACTATTCTATCAAACGGACGTCAAACCATTCTATCAGAAGTAGAAAAACATTTGGTTCAACCGATCATATTGGCAGGCGAATAGGGCTATCCACTTGAAAAACTTGATCTTCGGTCTCAAGTTCTACTTAGAAAAGGTGAGAAGGTGAATAAATTCCAAAATAATCTACCAAGATCGGACTGGGCCAATAATTTTTTAATGCGAAAGAAGCTATGTAAAAACTGTAAGCTCGCGCAGCTATCTCCCATGAAACAGTTAATTCATACTTTGACAATTTGCAAACCCTATTGAAAGATATACAGCCCAACTCTTGGGTCAACTACGATTAAACTTGTTTCGTGGACGACCCTGCAAGAAAAAAGGCAATAGTAAGGAGAACAAATCTATATCCTGGACGTATCATGGATTCTGCAAAAATTCGACATCTGTCATGTTTTCAGGAAGTGGTGGAGGTATTTTGCTTCCGCCGTTTATTGTGCACAAAGGCGAACACATTTATGATGGATGACAAACGGACCGAAAAATGCACGCTACGGACGAAATTCAAGTGGTTGGTTAGATCAACCACTTTTTAAAAATTGGTTCGAAAATACTGCCTTTCCTTATTTTAAAAAATAGGCTGCGCTAAGAGTTTTAATAGGTGATAACCTCTGCAGTCACCTTTCATATAGAGTTATTGAACTCTGTGAAAAAAAATGATATAAAATTTGGATTTTTGCCCCCCATTGCACAACCATTGGACGTTGCAATTTTCGCGCCATTGAAAAGAGCTTTGAGGCGTTTGCTGGAAGATTGGAAGAAAAAACATAAGGGTCCCATACCTAAATATTTTCCTTCTTTGCTGAAGAAAACGCTTAATAATTTTTTCTAATTGGATGTTGTAATAAAGCTAAAACAAAAGACGACGCAGTGCTGATATGGCTATTACAGCATACTGTGCTGTAATGAGATATAACGTGGTGGAGAGGGACTCTTGCGGGAACGTAATATAGGCGATTAATGTGCAAATTAGAAAAAATACTGTAAAAAACGTGTGCCACAATGACATGTAATGCTCGTACTTTCAATCTCTCGCCGCTACGCGGCTCGAGGTTCAAACTTGTACTCGCATGAAGTCGAATGAAGACTTGGTGAAAGTGAAAAATTTAAAAAAAGATAATGTCGTTGAAAGCCATTATTGCATATCTGCATATAAAAGTATGTTGTTGGTATTTAATATTCAGGTAGGTCGTTGATGTATATTAGAAACAAAATTGGGCCTAAAACAGAACCTTGAAATTAACCAACATGCACTTCCACTGGTTTTGATTTTATATTTTTACAAGCAACAGCCGACAGTATAAAGTCAGTATAGAGCTTTACAAGAAGTTAGATGGAAAAGTCAAGGGCAGGTTGATAAGAGTAATTTCACTTTAATGTATTCAGGAGATGAGAAACAAGGACGAAACGAAGTAGGGTTCATGGTAATGGCATAGCTGAAAACGAAATATAATGGACGTCAAGCCAATAAGTGGAAGACTTGCCCATGTAAGGATAAAAATGAAACCTTCTAATATAGCAACGTATACGCACCTACTGAGGATGTCGAAGAGGAAGAAAAGGAAAAACTATCTGAAGAATTAGACGCACTAGACGAGCAACTCCCAAAATACAACACAAACATAATACTAGGTGATTTTAATACACAAATTGGGAAGGAAGAATGTTGAGTGTGTGGCGGAGAAAAGTGGCAGGCAAATTCGCGATACACAACATAACGAATGATAATGGACAAAGGTTATGCAACCTAGCAGCTGGACGTGGTATGGTGATTGTGAGTACAAAATTTGAGCACAAAAACGAAGAAAAGATCACATGGATGTTGCCCGGACAAAAAATAAGGAAATCGGATTGACCATTATTAATAAATAGAAAAAGATTGTTTGCCGTATGGGATCTAAGGAGAGAAATAAAAGCTAATATTGATTCTAACCATTATTAATTGATACTATAAAATAGAAAGCGGGGAACTTGGATAAATCAGAAGAAAGAAGACAGAACTAGAAAGTACAAAAACTGGTAAACGAAGATAATATTAAGGACATAAGCAATGTTGAAACGAAAATACAGCAAACAGGCCACGGAGAAGGGGCGGAAGAAACTTGGGATGTTATGAAGAGTTGCATAAGTACGGAGCCGTTCAACAATTAGGTCCAAACCTGAAGAAATTGAATAATGGATGGTAGAACGAAAAATGTGAGAAAGGTATATGGAAAAGAAGGAATTCAGGCAAAAATGGACAAGCAGAAAAGAGCAGTCAGAAAGAAGAAGAAATCAGAGTAAAAAAATAATATCAGAAAAGCTAAGGAAGAATGGACGATAAACAAAATGAAAGACATTGAAATAGAAGCAAAAAAAAAAAAAATATCAAGTATAAAAATGGCAAAACGTCAGGCCCAGACGGTATAAACATTGAATTAATAAAGTATGGAGGAGAAAAGTTACAAAGAGCAATTTGCAAACTGATAAAGAAAATATGGGAGACAGAAGAAGCGTAGAATATCGGATCTGTAAGACGTAGTTAGTGAGTACCACTGCGGTTTTACTAAAGAAAAATTGACAACAGATCCGATACATATGCTGAAATAAATAGCAGAAATGGCAAGAGAATCTAACATCTATAGGGAAATGCTGTTCATAGATTATCAACAGGATTTTGACACGGTGAAGAGAAGTTTCCTTGTAAAGGCACTCGATGAACTAAAGGTGCCTACTAAATTGGTGAGGTTAGTGCAACTGACGTTTAACAAAAAAAAAGTATGGGCGAGACAGATGAATTTAAAACTAACTGGGGAGTGAGGCAGGGTGATTCTTTGCCGCCAACCTTGTTCAACTTAGCACTCGAATATGTGATCCGTAAAATTAACAAAACGGTATAGTAACGGTAGGTAAGTATAAGAAACAGAAGTGGGCAGATAATAGCATATGCGGGTGACATGGTTATCATTAGTAGAAATAGAAAAACAATAGAAGAAATATATGTAGAGATAGAAACAGGGAGTAGCAAAATAGGGCTTAAAATAAACGCAAAGGAAACCAAATTCATGAAAATATGCGGAAAAGTTACAGGGGAAAGAGTAAATATCGCAGGTAGCATGTTTGTCGTAGTAAGTAAGATCAGATATTTAGGAGTAACCATTACAAGTGTTGGGGAGACTGATGTAGAGATACAAGAGAAAATACAAGCGGCAAACAGAGCTTATTATGCTAATAGGAGACTAATGCAAAACAAACATCTATCAAAGAAAGTAAAAATAAAGTTATACAAGATAGTAATAAGACCCACCATGACATGCGCTGTGGAAACAATGACACTAACACAGAAGGGTCAAAAAGCATTACAACTGCAGGAAATGAGAATAAGGAGGCCAATAATGGGACCGACAAGAATAAATGAACAGGAGTACAGAAAAAAAAACAAATGCGGAAATTTTGGAAGCTCTAGAAGGGGAAGATATTGTTAGACCACTCTAGAGTGCAACGAGTTCGATTGTTAGGCCATTTACATAGAATGAAACCAGAAGTGGTGGTGAGAGCGGTGACGGAGTGGAATTCGGGAGTGTCGAGAGGCGGAGGTCGGCCAAAGATAAGATGGAGAGATGAGGTATTATATCCAGCTCTCCACCAAATTCAGATAGAACAACCAAACTATGAACACATGCGGCCCATTCTTTCGCACTTTCTTTACTGTGTTTTCTCGCTTCGTAAAATTTATACCTTTAGGCAAATGCGGAATTTTGCTGAGTAAAATGTTTATTTAGTAATTCAATTAATTTCTTGCGTTATCCGCCTTGCAATAAGAAACTGTCCACACTGATTTTAACGATCTTTGTTTGTAATTAATTATGATAATAAAACACAAGGTATACTACCACCTACAACATATGTACGTCTCTGATCACTCTTACAAAACTCTCTTCCTTCAGGGCTGACAACTCCTACATACCAAAATATTTAGTTCATGTTTCTTAATATCTCCAACATTCGGCCATCCTTAGCAATGATCGACCTCGCTCATTGTATGAAAAATATAAAAATCTTATTGTATATCTTCGCGGTTAGTAGTTAAATAAAAGGCGGAATGGCGTCGTCTAGGCCGCCTTGTGGACACTGTTACTCAAAAAGAACTCCACTTGCCCCAGGAGTGCATCCCAATCGTGGATCTTTGGTCATCGTTGCGATAGCTGGAATTACTGTGCGATTTAAATACTCAACTTGTCCATTAGCTCTGGAAGTAGTGGTTGAGTTTCTTATTATGCTTCACGCATAATTTCTTGAACGTGACCCCGCTGAATGCTGTTCCTTGGTCAATAATTACTCTTCTGGGTAGTCCAAACATATTAATTACCTCTGGTAGTCGACTTCATATCCCTCACGGCACATATCACATGTGTAGTAAAATCGTCAATTGCAGCTAGTACATATGTATTCCCCTTTTTGCTCTTGACGAAAGGTCCAAGATAGTGAAAATGCACAGTGTGATAAAGGAATTCCCACCTTATATATGTGGTACAAATATCCCTTTCTTTTGCCCCCAGGAACTTTATTGAAGAGGCACTATAGACACGAACTTATATATCCCTTGAAAAAATTTCTTAAACCAGCGAACCAAGACTGTGGATACCAGCAATTGTAGAATCTACTGAGCGGTGTGCTTTGACATCGTGATACTGCTTCACAATACGCCATCTCATTTTTTCGGTATAACCTTCTTCATGTCTTCTATATACTCCCCCTTTGTCTTAACACATAGTCCTTCCGTAATATCTCTTGTTTTTATTCAATTGCCCTCTCGTCTGCAGTAACTCCTCTGTTATCTGTTCAATTTTCTGATCTCTTTTTTGTGCTAAAATTACCCAATCCTCCAGGTCTATATTAAGTATCTCAACACCTTCTATTATCTCTGTAGGTTCCTCTGATTCTACGGCATTTCGACACCAACGCATGGCGCATCTGCGTTCCCATTCGATGATCCATCTCAAATGTATAGTTCAACATCTTTAGCCGCCATCGACCTATGCGATGAATGCGGTTTCTTTTGTCAAAAGTACTCTTGACAGCATTGCAATCAGTCACTATCTTAAAGTGAATGGCAGTAGGATACGGCCGAAATCTTTCGATTGTGCACACTACAGCCAAAGTTTCAGGTTCTGTTAATTATTGTATTTGGATTCTTCGCGGCAAATTTGCCCGCTGGCATACGACACGTGGTGGAAATAACCGTCGTTCTGCTTCTGAAGCTGTATCCCACCTAAACCACGGCAATTCCTTCTCGGCAACTGCTGAATAGAGTGATAGTACTGGTTGTTGTATTCTTTTAATTCATTGAAACATATTTCCTGTTCTGTTCTCCAGTTCCACGTCACTTTCATTGTGCACATTCAGTGGTGTTGGGATGTTTTCAATAGACTTAATTTTTGCACTTGAGGGTTTGATTCCTCTTCCAGATACATCAAAACCGAGATACTGGAGTTCCTCTGCAGAGAAATGACACTTCCCAGGGTTCGGAGTCAGCTCTGCTGCGCGCAGCACTTCCTTGGTGTGCGAGAGCCCTTCTTCTGTAGTGCTGACTGGGATTAATAAGTCATCTGGGTAAGCCATGACCGTGCTATACCGTAATGGTCAAACTATCTTATTGATGAGGCGCTAGAACACAGCTGGTCCATTGGCTAGGCCAAAGAGCATGCAGATGAACTGATAGTGCCCATCGGGTGTGACGAATGCAGTTTTCTCTCGAGACGCACGCGACACTGACATTTGGTGATATCTAGTCGATCCATCTGGTCATCGATCAAGGGCAATACTTCTCCTTTTTGGTCAATTTATTTAGGGATCTGTAATCAACACAGATACGTTCCTCTCGCGTCTTCTTCTTAAATCATCTTCATTCATCATCAATTCGTCAACCTGCCTCTGTACACGCACGCGTTCGCTGTAACTTAACCTATATGTTCGATGGGTAACTACCTCTTTCTTCACTAGTTCTATCTTCAATCCCGGATACAACCTAATTGGTTTAAGTTTAGCGCGAAACAGTCATTGTAGTCTTCGATCAAAGTCCTCAAATCATCGATATTACTTGCACTCGCTTTAGTACGACCTTGACACTGTTCTGTCATTGTATCTGCTTGTGTCACGAACCCTACTTAATTTCTGGGTATGATGTTCTCAGTTGGCCATAGCTCGATCTCGATCGATGCTGAAAGGGCTTTAGGCACTTCAAAATCGCACTTTTCCTCTTTTCCGATGCCCTTTAACTTAGCTTCTTCGAATAGCATCAGAGTACCATTTCGCTTTACCATTGTAATGCACTCCGGCCAATTAATAATGGAACAGTTTGAGCATTATCTGGCGTAACTAGGACAATTACTACAGCTCTAGCATGATCTACTTCAAGCTCCACAGTACTTTCGCCTAATTGTACTACTTTACCTGCACCATGTCCGGTTAAGTGATACGCCTCCCTCATCTTCTCCTAGTTCAAACCCAGAATTTTTACACCCGCTTCTCGTGTAGTCACCACCTTACTCCTTGGATCTACGTATCCTCTTACCATATGTCCATTAATCCGCGCCTCCTTGAAATATTTCGTTTTAGTCAACATATGTCACGACATTATTGATTACCAGATTCTCTTTGGTTACACTCGGGTAATTTGTGCTAATACGGCCTTCCTTCTTGCAAGTGTAGCAAATATTTTTACGATTCTGCAGTGCTTAGCTACATGCCCATATTTTCTGCACCGGTAACACAGTGGTTTGTTATTTGCATCTCGTGCAGATAAGTATTTACTCGAACTTGTAGCATCACACATCGGTTTGACCATAATCCAATTAATACCTGCTCTTTCGTTTCCTAAAATTCAAGTTGCATTTCCTTGCATAATTTTGCTTTATCGTGAAAATACGCATCTAACTTCCCTCTCTTCCTGTGGTCGATTTACCATCTTTCTCCACCTCAATACTACACTTTCAGCTGCCACCAATATACTCTCAAATTTGTCGACAAAATCCTTCCGGTTGTGAATCCCATCTTTATTGGCATTATACGAGTGTAAATCGCTTCCTTCTAATCTTGTTCGGGCTGTTTCAAGTATATAAGTGTCAGGTACATTATGTATAATTTGAATACTTTTTAAAGATTTGATGCATTCCATAGCTTCATCCGAATCACCATTAAATTTGCTGATATTTCTCAAAACTTCTGGCATCACAGACAAATTTGTGGTGTTTGATGCAGGAACTGATATGTTCGGAACTGTTATCTGATCGATTAATTTCTCTAACATAGGATTTCTTCTCCGTTTTTCAAGAATCATATTTTCAAATAATTTAGTTAAATTCATGTCAGCAGTGCCATTTGTTGTGACAGTACGTCCCTGTTGATCATTATTCGTTTTTAATTTTATACAACCTTTACACTTTACCACCAATTTTCGACACTGTTTCAAATTAAGTTCACACGTCCTTTATCCCACTTCTGAAATGTTATCCGCCTTGCGATAAGAAACTGTCCACATTGATTTTAACGATCTTTATTTTGTAATTAACTGTGATAATAAAACACAAGCGCCACTACAACCTACTAGGTATATGTATCATGGTACAAAGGTAAACCTGGACGATCGCCGTATAAATATCCTACATATCGTCCAGGTTTACCTTTGTGCCATAGTACACTCTCTCTTTCGACACTCTCTCCCTTCAGAGCTGACAACTGCTACATACCAAAATATTTAATTTATGTTCCATAACATTGCTAACACTTGTAGGATATTTCTTCTTGCAACTTTGGGCTACATAAATTATAAATTAATTTATATGCATCTCCTTCTAATGCATTTAATAAAATGGCACGTGGCTTTCATTTTCTTTAATACCATTAGCCAAAAATGTATTCTGATTAAATTAACGCAGGTGGCCAACAAGCGTCCACCATTGCGAATTCGGTTTTTATTTCCCTTTATTAGCTAGAATTTTCTTAATTTACTTGTTTACACTTAATCTTAGTCGCCAATTGTGGGATATTAGAAAACAACAAATTAATATTTCAGTTTATTCCATTTTCATTACATACATTAATGATTACATTTTAAAAGAACTAACAATGTGATACCGACGACTTGTACTTACAAGGAGTAGGCAAGAACTGCGAAACACAAAATTAAATGAGTCGTATATCATTTGAAAGAGGGAGTTAAGAGTAGAAAAACTGTATACGGGTTTGAATGCATGGGCCTTAATTTTTGAGATATGAAGAATTTTATTTAAAAACATTAACGCTTGTAGCTTAAGAAGAATTATATGTATACGACTGATTAGTGTATGTGTAGCCCAATTAGTTGAGGGCACGAATTACGAATTTTACCAGGAAGTAGAATAGGTTCGAGCCCTTCTTAGGGACATTATTTTTCTATTATCAGTATTCATTTTTTTTTATTTTTATTCGTAATATATGTGATTACTAATAATCACTAAAAACATATACAACTTTCACACACAACATTGGAAGAAAAACAATTAAAATACAATGCAATAATTATTTATTAATAAATAAAAGAAAGAAAATGAGGTACGAAATCGTCGCACACGTGAACTTTGGAGATGCTTTGGCAGGTGGTACTTATAGTGACAAAGTATTTCGGATTAAAAAGAATGTTTATAATCAATTTGTTGAAACACGCAGTACAAAACAGCTTGTTACAAGATGGCAATTGCAGATGTGGGTTATGACTGCCGCTGCCGAATTTTATGAGGATAGAGAAAATAATTGCATTTTTCGATTTGTTGCATCTTCCAGGTGGGTGTCAGATTTATGAAAGAATATAAAATTTCAAATCGTCGTGTAGTGCGATATCTATCCGAAAAAGAAATCACATCACTGATGAAATTATGAATTCCATAAACATTGCAGCCTCTTGGCTTTTTGTATCATATCATACTAACCGACCATTCTATTGTTATTTTAGTACCTATTTGTGATAAAGTAAGAGTTTTGCTTCACAATCATCAGTATTTCTTAACATATAGAAACAAAGAAGTAACTCTAATGCATTTTCTCTTGTAGGTACTTTATTATAATGTAACTCATCACTACTATTCTACAATTTATAGTTACAAAATTGTTTTCCTTCGAAAATTTGTAAAGAATATATAATGTAATTATATGTAGCTATAAATATTATGACATTAAAAAAATATGGAACAGCATAGAAAAGTAAAACCTCTGGGAATGCAATAAAAAAATGAGTTGGTTAGAAAATAAATACCGAGCAACTTCTATGCGATTAATCTTTAACAAGTTTTAAGCACTTTTCTGTGGTTTTTTTTTAATTTTAGACAATGTTAAAAAACTATTAATGTTTGTAACTTAAGAAAGAAAGCGTGTATATAGCACGTTAATGGATTTATAACTTGATTAGTATTCGGTTTGTTAAAACCGAAAAGTTTTACATATATCTTTATTATAAAATTTGATAAGCAACAGTCATTATTAGCAGACGCGTTTCGTGCATACATATTATTTTCATTACTATTATTTACAAAAAAGAGCTAGAAAACCAAGGAACTATTAACATACAAAATATCTACAAAAGTTCGCGTGTGCGACGATATCGTACCTCATTTTCTTTCTTTTATATATTAATAAATAATTATTGCATTGTATTATAAATGTTCTTTTTTCAATGTTGTGTGTGAAAGTTGTATATGTTATTAGTTATTATTAGTAATCACATATATTACGAATAAAAATAAAAAAAAATGAATACTGATAATAGAAAAATAATGTCCCTAATAAAGGCTCGAACCTATTCCACTTCCTAGTAAAATTCGTAATTCGTGCCCTCAACTAATTGGGCTACAAATACACTAATCAGTCGTGCACATATAATTCTTCTTAAGCTACAAGCGTTAATGTTTTTAAATAAAATTCTTCATATCTCAAAAATTAAGGCCCATGCACTCAAACCCGTTTACAGTTTTTCTACTCTTAACTCCCTCTTTCAAATGATATACGACTCATTTAATTTTGTGTTTCGCAGTTCTTGCCTACTCCTTGTTAGATAAATGTGCTACATACTGCCCCGCTACAACGATTGGCCGCGCATGATCAATAGATACATATACCACACCTTCCAAGTAAATGTATCTTTTGCATGAACGCGTTAATTTTCCATGGTGTTAGCGTGGTGTTAGCTTTGCAGCCATACTGAAAGCTGTCTATATGCGTACGCATATATATTATTACATGTTAAAGCGCAAATTGAACGCACTTGCTCTGCCACTGAGTCACTGTCATTCCGTACACGTAATGTTCGGCTGCGTGCTAGGTTCAATTTACGACTAGTCCTAACACATGTAAAGCCCGACTTGAAACGTTTTTTACCCGCGCGATATGTCCCCAATGAAATTTGGGGACCTTTAGGGAACTTAAACAATTTGATGTTATAGGTACAATTTCATAACGGATTAAAGTATACCAAAAATAACTGGAGTTGGTATAAATATCCCAACTGTTTATTGTATTCAAAACTTCTACGCTGAGAGTTTTTAAGGATTCTTGAATTTAGAGAAGAGCATGAAGTAATAACCTCTTAAGAAATACTAGCAAATTAACCAAAAATCTTAATCTATGTACTTTTAGAATGCGATATAAAATGAAAAATTCGGAATGGTGCAGTTCCTGAAGCTGCTATCCTAAATATTAAATATATAAATATAATTAACTTTTTTCTAGTTATGCTGATATTAACTTTAACAAAGCTTATGTTGACTTACTTTTTCTGGGTTAGAGGATCAGCGAAGTAAGAAATAACCGTAGCTACCTTCTTAGTCATCATTGAAATCCAATGCTTTCTGAAAGAATGGTTCTCGATCAGTTCAACAAACTTAGGATAGCTGAAATTTCCATTTTCGTCCGCAAACACCTTTAGGGCTTTGTTAGCTCCGGTATTCTCAAAAAAGGCAGCGCCCATATCCGAATGAACGAAGTGGTCAATGTACAAGTGAAGTTTCTCTACAAGCGGTGGAAATAATCCTGCATGTTCAGCATGTTTAGCAGCTCTTTTTTCAGCTTCGGGACCGATGAATGAATTTCCAACCATAGTTAAGACATTCGAGAGGATATTCATATAACCAGTAGCTGAATTTTGACCAGCTAGATTCATTACCATTTGCAATATGGAACCTATATCTAAACCACCGGCCGCATTTGATTGAATGAGCATGTTGAGAAGGTTACCCATCAATTCTGGGTTTAGTCCACCATTCGGACTGCTAGAATCTCCGGATTTGGGATCTCCAACACCGGTCTGTTGCTGCTGCATCAACAAATTGGTTGCACCTTGTAAAAGTTGGCCAACAATGGCGTTTCCGCCGCTATCTTTAAGGGTATTCACCAGAATGTCGCCCAATTGCTTCCCACTGTCTGATTGCATGAAATTGTTAATGACTCCACCTATGTTCTTTAAGTTTTCTTCATTTAGAAGCTCGTTTCTGATTTCATTCATAGTAGATAAGGAATCTTCTGTTTCAACTTCAATCATATTGTCGTCTTCCGAGAAAGAAGCCTTCTTACATATGGCAAGGAGCAAAGCGCACAGAAATAGTTTTCCATTGGCCATGCTATTGAGTATCCTAGAAGAGACATCAAGACAAATTAGTATTCTATTGTATAAAAATCAGTGGTATCTAATAAATGGCAAAACTGTGTAAAGTGTAGTCAATCGTTTCAAAAACTTGTTAAAAAATAATTAGAAGCCTGCCTAAATAAATAAATAAAAAATAAATGGAAATCCATTGATAAAAGTCTTTAAAGAAAGAGGTTTTTATACTTTTTGGTTTCCAACAATTAAACATTCTTTACTTTTGTAATAAGTATAAAAGGTTTCCGTGAAGTAGGTATCTAACACAAAGAAAAGAAATAGTTTAAATGGTTAAATGGTTGGAAAATGTATATGTTATATTTATTCTAAATAAAAATCAATAGGGTCGGGAACCATTTTTTTTTAATTTTTTTTTTTATTTGAAAGATACGTTTCAAATAACTATGAATTTGTAGGTTTCCTGTTTGTAAGATCAGTAGTTTTAAATAACAAATAGTTTGAAACGTCATTTACTGTTCCGACATTTAAAAAATTAGCAATTCTATTTTGGCCAATTAAAAATTAGCGATTTTACGTTCGCTAATTGGTGAGTCCTGAGTGTCCTGCCTACGCTGTTAGTTAATGTGTCAAGCTTTGACGTTGTCACAGACATTGTGCTTGCATCATTTATTCACATCCATTGAACTGTATCCTAGGGAACTGGAATGGTATTTTACTCTCAGAAATGTGAAGCAGAGCTCCAGATGTGCAACTATGATTACTAACGTGTATCTATTTTTTCTTACACATTACGATATACCTCATAAAAATAAATGTCAATGCCATTTCAGTTCCACAGGATACAGTTCAATGTTCACATGATATAGTTTCGTTGCTGTAAAATTGTTTTAAGCAATGTCGAAGAAATGTTTCATACCAACATGTAACAATATAGGCGAAAATAATGAAAAGCTGTTCATTTTAGTACCATTGAGTTATGCAAAACGTACAGCATAGTTTCGGATGGCAAATTTTGGTCAGTAGCCATTTCAACGTACCCCCAAAAATGTTAGCGTCCTTATAGGCGTAAACGATTCAAATGTGTCAGTAAGAAAGACCGGATCCTATAAGATACACGTATATACTGTTACACTGCAAAAAATGTATTTAATTTTACACTATTTGCGAATGATTATTACATCAAAATTAATTGTATTTTTACACTTTATTTGAAGTATTTTTTTGTTATCCGATATTTATAAAGGCCACAAAAAATCCCCAAACAAATCGTATATCAGTTGTGAATTAGTCACTTAACATAGTTAGTTTACCTTGCGTTTAGAGATTCGCGCTCGTTTATCTCCAATGCGCGAATTGCTATTTACACATTCTGCCAGTCGTTTACGACAGACCGTGTCAATGAATAATGTGGACATGAATTGCCTATCTAAAAAGTACGTTTTCCGAGTTATTTTTCTTCAAGTGTTCATTTCCCTTTTTAACATCCATATTATATCTTCTTGCTTGATATCTGCGCTCCATTTCGTTTATATCTCCGTTCTCCTTGTTCCTCATTTACAGTTCCAAGATTTTCTGGAAAATAGTCCAGATGAGAATGAAGGAAGTGACTTTAACACTCATGTTGCAACCCAACAGTTTGTAGATATTTAACTGATTGGCAACAATATTCTTGCAATTTGGGTCTTTTTTATTTCCTAGGAAGCCAGTTACCACTTGTTTAAAAGACTTCCATGCTTCCTTTCCATGGAAATTTTCAACTCGAAGTTTTCATCCTCATAAGTTTCCTTATATCAGGACCAACAAATATCCTTTCTTTAAGTTTTTCCTCAGCAAAGCCGGGAACTGCTCACATAGATATCTGAATCGCTCTCCTTCTTTAGGCAATGCTTTGACAAATTGTTTCATCAGTCTCATCTTAATGTGAAGTGGCGGAAGTAGAATCCTTTTAGGATCAGGTAGACTCTCTTTCTCAACGTTCTTAATTCCAGGAATCAAAGTTCTTCTTACTGGCCATTCTTTTTTAACATAGTGTTGTTTACGGTCACGGCTATCCCATTCACAGAGGAACCAGGAGAACTTTGTGTAGCTACTCTGTTGGCCTAATAATATATAGATCACTTTTAAATTCCCACAAACAGTCCACTTATGATCAGAGTACCTAAGCTTGTTAAGTGCAAATTCGAGGTTCTCATAACATTCTTTCAAATGAACCGAATGTCCTACTGGTACAGATGCATATTGGTTGTCATTGTGAAGAAGTACAGCTTTCAGGCTTCTTTTAGAGGAATCAATGAAAAGTCTCTATTTTCCGGTCGTATTTTATATTGAATGTCTCCAGCAACCCAGGAACATTAGTACAAAAAACAAGATTACCCTCTCGAGAGAAAGAGGGCTGAAATTCTTTTTCTCTACTTCTGTACCAAGAGAAGGATGTTCCAGGAGCCAACAAATGTTTTTCTTTCAACCTCGACCCTAAACCTCGGCTGAATCCTTTGGAAGGTCCAAGTCTCTAACCAAATCGTTTCGTTTCGACTGCGTGAAGAGTTTTGGATTATTGTAGGCAGGCTCATAAGTACCGTCATTGTTATTCCGCGAACAATTTTGCAAATGTCAATAAAATAGATACCTTTACAATAACTCAAGAAAACATAAGAACAAAAAAATCACTAAAATAAACCATTTCAGGCTAGATTAAGCAAAGACCGCCAACCTCTTTCATTCAAAAATTCATATTAGCGCTGATATTTACATTAACATTAATACGTCGAACATTTTATAGTAAGTTTTAATTATAATGGTCCTTATAGTAAGTATATACAGTAAGTACAGTGAAATTTCTCCTGGGAGGATAAATACCTCAGATACATCAATTCACAAATTCGTCCATCAGGCCCGTCAGGATCAAAGGATAATGCCCCAAATTAATCAGAGTCGGTTGGGATTTCTTTGAAACAGTACCTCAGGTAGGTATTTAAAGATGGATTTATGTATAGTTCAGTTTAAAATGGGGTAATGTAATATGATATTATTTTAGGATACAAGTCTGGACTAAAAAAAAAAACAAATAAAACATTTATTTGAATTTTGAAACGGTAACAATCGTTACTAAATTTGGAACTGAAAACATCTTTCCTCTCTGACAATTCGAGAATGAGTGACCAAATTTTTAGTACATCATATTTTAAAAATTAACTGCTTTCCGATTGTCCTCCAACTCTATAACAATGAGGCTCCAGTCTACCCTTGGTCTACCCCTTACATTCTTTCCCATTGTCTTTGCTTCGTATATCCTTTTCGCCATTCGTTCCTCTGGCATGCGGCAGATATGTCCAAAACGGTGGCAATTCTGTTTTCTCCTCATCAGTGATCGGCTTAAAGCTTCCTTTGTGCTGCTTTCATTTCTTCTTCCTCTGTATTCTGTTCCTCACTGGTCAATTCTCTGAAATGTTCTTTCCATCATTCCATTATCTTGCCTTCATCTGCTATTACTTGTCCGATTTTATCTTTCATTGTTATCATGTTGTATTCTTTCTTCTTTCTTAATTGCTTCAAAGTCGAATAAAACAGTTTTTAATTGTCTTTGAAGTTTTCATTCAGCTTTTCCGCAAAATATTCGCATGACTCCTGTAATAATGGCTTTCACTGCTATTTTAACTTCTTCGCGTTTTTCTTTATATCTTGGATAACTTTCGTGTTTTTTGCTGGTTAAATATGTTTCCCATGTGTACTCTTTCTCTTTAATTTTGTTTTGAATTTCTTTATTCCACCAATTCGTTCTTTAGGTGTACTTAATATCTGTGACATTCCCCAGTGAATGAGTGAGTGCCTGGGTACCCAGATTAGGGATAGGTTATTTGCCGCCCCACTGTGTTTAAGGTGTTTTTACAGCTCCAGATCAGCCTCGAGTTGCATTTGTGCGCCCCTAGTGCTTTTAGCACCGCCTGACTGTCACTGAAAATTTTTATTGATTTATGTCTGAGGTTTTTATTCAAAATCTCTTTAGCACACATCTCAATGGCGTAGATTTCAGCCTGAAACATCGTTGCGTGTTGTCCAAGGTTGTAATATTTCCTAACTCTTGGATCACGACAGCAGGTGTCAGCCTGCGTACGGGTTTCTTCGGTACAACTCAATTCCTCTCTGTTTGAAAAGGAGGTAATGAAGTATGTATCGATCATTGGTCGAGTACACATCATTCCCAGCATCCTGTCGGATGCGACCGATTCCAGCAGCTTGTTAGCACACAGACATAAGTATGTGGCGATTGATTCGCAGTGTGCTATAAGCGGAATGTAGTTAATCTGGCCACCCTTTCCACAACAATGTGCCAGGGAGGAAGATCCAGAAGAATTTCCAACACAAATGACGGGGAAGAATACATTGCTTCCGTAATTGCTATACTTGCAATCCTCTATATGGATGCAAGCTTCGCTGTGGCTCTAACTTGCAGTGCTTTCTGCCACCATGCTATCGCTCCATAGGTTATGGTTGGACGTACTACCATCACATAAAGCTAATGGATTAGCTTTGGAGATATCCCCCAAGATTTCCCACATATTCTTCGGCAAGTCCATAAGGATAACCTAGCCTTGTGAGTAATCTTTTCCACATGTGGATTCCAGGTTAGTGTCTTATCCAATAGGACGCCTATATATTTTACATTGTCTGCAAATTCAAGTTTCACACCTTGAATAGTGGATGGAAATAAATGCTCCACTCCCCTCTTCCGGATGAACGGTACTATCGTAGTTTTGTTCGGGTTGATGCTGAGGTTTTCCCTACCGCACCAGCTGCAAATGGCGTTAATTACCTGTTGGAGGGCTGAGGAAATTTCCTTCTCTCCCGATCCTCTTAAAAGTATCACAATATCATCTGCATAGGCTTGCACCTCGGCTCCAAGCGCCAGTAGGTCGCCTATAAGTAATGATCACAGTAGTGGGGATAAAATCCCACCCTGCGGACACCCCCTGCCCGGCCTGAACCTGACTATCTTCCCGCCTAGTGTCGTTGTAGGAAGCCTATTCGTAAGGATGTGCGCCTCGCGCTAAAACCGTCTTGCATAGGGATGCAGGGATTGCATTATTAAATGCTCCTTCTATGTCCACAAATGGTGCCATTCCTATTTCCTTGGATTCGAGCGAGTCCGAAATCCGGGAGACAAGATTGTTTAGTGCAAGATCTGTGGATTTTCCTGCTTGATACGCATATTGGTGTATGTGAAGAGGTTTATCTGGAAGAATTACTTCTCTGATATGACCTTTTAACACCTTTTCTTATGTCTTTAGTAGAAATGATATCAGGCTAATTGGACGAAAGGAACTAGGAGAAGGTTCAGATTTTCGCATTTTGGGTATATACACGACTCTCATTTTCGTCCATTGGTATATAGTTCCAAGCAAGACTAGCTCTGAAAAGTCTAACCAGGTGAGGAACTAGTTTCGTGCTTCTCTTTTGCAAGAGTGTCGCAAATATACCGTCCTCACCCGGCGTTTTGCCTGGTTTGAGCGATTTAATCGCCCAGCTAATCGCATTGAATGTTACTACTTTCCTCGCAATCTGCCAATCAGTCCGTTGAGGACGTTGGATACTGCGAGTCGTAATGTCCTCTGAGAGATTATTCATCATCTGACATCCTGGAAGTGGTTCAGTGCTAGAAGCTCTACCGTTGCCTTTCCCGAGTCCGTAAATGTGCCGTCGATTCGCCTTAGCGAACGTAATGTTTGCACCGGATCTGTTGAGAGTACTTTGTGGATCCTTGCTGTGTCAGGTGTATTTGACAACGTCTGATAGAACTTCCTCCATGACTCTCTTTTGGTCCTTCTAATTATTCCTTCTTATTGCGTTCTTATATGTATTAGTTCTGAGATGTTCTAGAGTAGATTTTTTCGCTCCGACTTATGTTCCGGAGCTCGCAGATTTGTGATGGTGTGGGAAGGTATTTCAATTCAAGGTATGCCTAACAGTACTGTTCCACCAATTCCAATTACAATAGATATATTACAATTTAAATTTTTTTAACGTTTCTATTACTCTATCACATTGCATACATTAAAATCTATTACTTTTTCTTGTTACGTTATTTCTTTATTGACTTCATGCACTCGATTCACTCATCGACGTTCTATTATTACAGTTGAGCTCCGTTGTCTCTATAATCACGTGGTTAACAAAACTACCCGCTCTACTCGTACGCGTTAGGTGCTGTTTGTAATGGTTTAGATCGGAAAGATAGTGTAGTTGGATTATTCTTTAACCTAGGCAAGGCGTTTAACACCCTAGCGCACAATATTCTGCTTGAAAAATTATCAAAGTAAGGCGTGTGCGGCACTGCACTGGATTTGCTTAGATCATTTTTATCGGACTGAAAGTCCGTGGTTAGTATTGCCGGTGTCTATTCTGAATGTTGGAGGGTGACACAAAGTGTACCGCAAGGCTCAATTCTTGCGCCAATTTTATTTAACGTCTATGTGAATGATCTCTGCTTAAGCCTTAGTAATTGTTTATTGTCGCAGTATGCCGATGCATAAGCTGCATTATAGTAAGTCCATTTGAAGAAATTGTAAGTACAGTAAACGAAACAATTAAAGAAATGATAACACGGTGCGGGGACTAGGAACTCACCTTGAATGCAGAAAAAACCAACCAACCTTTGAAATATAATAATTTAAAGCTGGGCATTCTCGTAATCTTGTTAGTCTCGTAATCTTGGAGTAAGTTGCTTTGAAGTGGGAACAACATTGCTCTAGTTTAAACTCTAGACTGAGCTCTGCGGTGTACGCTGTTGGTAATCTTGAGCGTTGCTGTGACATTAATGTCTTAAACTTGTTCTATTACTCTTACGTTGAGGCCCGGCTGCGTTACTGCGTCTTTTTCTGGAGCAGTTCATCATATACTTGTCAGCTGTTCGTCAACCAGAAAGGGATCCTAAGATATATGGTTGGCATAGGCGCGGGAAAGTCGTATCGGAATGTCTTTAAAGAATTTCGTATATTAACGTTACGTTCGTTATACAGGGTTAGTAAAAAGTCCCGGAACGGTCGAATAACTTTGTTATTTGAAAATTATGATTTCTGAAATTTGGTATGGGGGTATAGTTAATATAAATGCATTTTATGCAATACAGTTAATATTTTTTTCACTTCCGGTTTAATCGGCAATACGTCCAACTTTTTTTTTTTAAATGGAACGCCCAGATTTTTTTAACACGTTTGAATGCAAAATAAAAAACTACGTTCAGGAAGTATTAAGATGTTTATTTTTATTCACAAGAAAAAAGTTAAAAAATTAAAAAAGTGTCCTAATACAGAAAAATCCTTTGAAGTAGGTACCTTTGAAAAAAGTTGTTGTTTAGTGTTTGCATTCTTTTTGCCGTCACGTTTGACAATTTTAAAAGCGTTCTAACTTTTGCATCGCTATAAATTTACTTATTTTAACCATTGACACATTTGAAAATGGCAGAAAAACTTACTGAATCAGAACGAATTGAGATATTAATGATGCGTGGGTACAGTGATCGTCAACGTTCTTTTGAAGAGATTCGTATTTTGTTTAATACTGTTTATCCGGATCGTCACATTAGTAAAAGTACGGTATGCCGAACAATTCAAAAGTTTGAAGTCTTTCGTCAAGTGAAGGATTTACCTAGAAGGGGACGTCCATTAACAGCAACAGATGAAGAAACTAGTTTGACTGTGTTACTTACAGTGGAAGAAAATCATCACGTGTCCACAACAGAATTAGGTCAAATTCATGAGATCTCTCAAAAATCTGCTCATACGATTCTTAAATCAGCAAGAATGAAAGCCTATAAAATGTATCCCGTCCATGAGTTAACTGAAGATGATCCAGATCGTAGACTACAATTTTGCGAAACAATGACGGAATTGATCGAGCAGCAGCCTAATGTTTTAGATCACATCATTTTTTTATATGAGGCAACGTTTTGTCTCAACGGCACTGTGAACAGACATAATTGTCGCTACTGGTCAATTGAAAATCTGCATTGGATTGAAAAAGTCCATACACAGCGTCCTCAAAAGGTGAATGTCTGGGCTGGTCTTGTTGGAAACAACATCATAGGACCATTTTTTATAAGAGGAAATTTAACTGGCAACGTCTACTTAAATTTATTGCGAAATGAGGTTGTTCCAGCACTTGCGGCCCTCTTTCCAAATGCAAACATAGGTGATCACCCTAACGCACATTTTTGGTTTCAACAAGATGGAGCTCCCCCCCATTTTGCCCATAATGTCCGCGATTATTTGAATGAAATTTTTCCGGGACGTTGGATCGGACGTAGAGGAGCAATCGAATGGCCAGCACGTTCGCCAGATCTCTCGCCATTAGATTTTTTCTTTTGGGGTCACATGAAATGTCAAGTGTACAAAAATCGTCCCCATAATCTTGAACAATTGGAAGAGAGAATAGTTCAAGAAGCCAATCGCATCACTCCAGAACAAATACAAAATTCAATAAGAAATTTTACTGACCGTTTACATTTTTGTCAAATTGTAAATGGAGAGCATTTTGAACAATTATTGTAATCGCAACCTGAATAGACAGGTATCTTGATTTTTCTGTATTAGGACACTTTTTTAACTGTTTTCTTGTGAATAAAAATAAACATCTTAATACTTCCTGAACGTAGTTTTTTATTTTGCATTCAAAAGTGTTAAAAAAATCTGGGCGTTCCATTTAAAAAAAAAAATTGGACGTATTACCGATTAAACCGGAAGTGA
Organism: Cetonia aurata; assembly: GCA_949128085.1. Taxonomy (NCBI): domain Eukaryota; kingdom Metazoa; phylum Arthropoda; class Insecta; order Coleoptera; family Scarabaeidae; genus Cetonia; species Cetonia aurata. The sequence continues at coordinate 411,471 of OX421887.1, forward strand.
AAAAAATATTAACTGTATTGCATAAAATGCATTTATTAACTATACCCACATACCAAATTTTAGAAATCATAATTTCCAAATAACAAAGTTATTCGACCGTTCCGGGACTTTTTACTAATCCTGTATATGTATACAGTGAGTCCAGAAAATCTGGAAACTCCCAAACAACAACGTAATTAATGTATTTTAAGAAAATCATAAAACATATAAATTAATTCTTTAAAAAAATATCTTTTTGCAATGACCTGAAAAAGCTATGACGTCATTTTTTTTTTTTCAAATGGCAATATGGCATTTTTGCTTCATTTATTAGATTCTCTAAATGACACTTAAAAAATATTTATGCCTCACATAAGAAATTTTTGGAAAAAACTCAACATTTCCAAAATATTTATTCAAAAAAATTAAATCAAGTGTTAAAAATGTTGGCCTTGAACGTCTTGGAAAATTCCTACGCGATACTAAAGTTCAGCCTGAACGGCACGTATTCACTCCGGAGTTATACCTCATATTGCACTTCATATTCATTGTTACATTTCGTTTATATTGTGAGGTTTGGTAAACGTATACTTAATTTTCGAAATAACGCCAGAAGAAATAATCAAGTGGCGTTAAGTCGGAAGATCTCGTTGGCCACTCGATTGAGTCTCTCCTCCCAATTCTCTGGTTGGATAAATCGGGATTTTCGTTATTGGGTGGAGTACTGCCAACTCATGAATTAGCTAGTCCCTTAAATACTGCAAATACCTTTCTCCCGTTAAATTATTATTAAACAAGAAAGGCCTCACAACTCTGTCACCGATTATGCCTACACATTTATTTTTGAGAATACCGAGTACGTGCTTCACGTAACCACTGTAGATTATGACGTGTTCAATATCTATAGTCTACTTGGCTATTGACCGTTCCAGGTAGAGTAAAGGTAGCCTCGTAAAAAAAATAAACTATTTTGAATCAAATTCGAGTAGTTGTCAAACCTCTGCGTTCTTCACAAAACTGTAAACATCGATTGAAATCGGCTTTGTACAGATAATACACGTTTTTGCGAAGAAATGTACGTCCTGTCGATTTTGATGTATTAAATTCTTGAGCAAGATGTCGTGTAGTACAGCAATACATTAAGTTGCGTATCTTCACTGGTCAAAAGATGAACACCCCGAGGCGAATCACAAACATGCTCTTCTTTTCGAAACTCATTGTAAATTTTACTCGCGATACTAATTAGATCAAGGTCTGGATGAGTGTCATTACATAAATAGCAAACTTCTCTAAATAGACAGGCACTATCTCCAAAACCAATCATAATTTTTTTCTGTTAAACCCATTGTTCATAGTTTTCAAATTAGCTCAATTAAATTTTTATATATTTGACAGAACGTGACAAATAACTAAAATGTTTAAATACTGACCCACTATAGATATATACTACTACAGCTAATACAAAGAAAAACACATCTTAGATATTGGGTAGGTATTAGGTTTTGGATAAGGATGAGTGATGTGAATTTTACTTTTTGGAATATTTTCGCAGTTTTTTCAAAAAAATTCTTATGTAAGGTATAAATATTTTTAAGTGTCATTTAGAGAATGACAGCGTATATCCAAAAATAAAGCAAAAATGCCATATTGTCACTTGAAACAAAAAATGCATAACTTTTTCAAAGTCATTGCAAAAACGACACTACTATTCTTAAAAGATAGCTTTTTTAAAACATTAATTGACATATCTTATAATTTTCCTCAAAAAATATTAATTACGTTGTTATTTGGGTGATTCCAGAGTTTTCGGACGCACTGTATATGAATTATTAACATTTAAAAAAAACGAATGTGACTTTATCAAAAACAGTGACAATTATGGTGGTATGTGCACTAGGTTCCGGCATGACTTGAGCGTACCTACACAACACAAAATTACTTGAAAATTCTTATTACAAGACTGTCTTGTGTTTTAATAAACTACCGAAGCAAAATTAAAGAAATATCTGCACTCGCGCCAAGAAGACGGCGCTTTTTTATTTGCAGGACAACGCATTTTACAGTTTGCATGAGTAGTTTAATATATTGTTAGGATTTATTGTTTTGGGTGTGGCGTCACTGTCGACCGTTCGGAACGAACAAACCTTAGAGAACTACGAGAGAGCCGCCGCCTGTCAGCGGAGACTGCAAGCGCAAGGGCAGTCTGGGAAGTACCGCTGCTTGGGTTACAGTGCTGCTGCGCGATTGCATTTAGTTCTTGTTGTTCATACATATTCATTAGTCTTTTAATAAAAACAAATCTATCAGTTGTAATATAATCAAATCTATCAATATAATATTGGATTTTTTGTTTGGCTCCTGTACCACGTGTCTTTTTGCTTGTATCTATTGTATATTTACATCTGCTTGTCCTCACATTAATATTTATACTTATTGGCAATGTTGCTGTTCTTTGAATGAATGACAATAAACATTATTATTATTATTACTCCCTCTAGAGAGTTTATATTCGAACGTAGCTACTGCCTACGAACTTTGATATGGATAATTATGAATAGGTTTCCTTCTAAAATAACGTCGTTTATTTATTTCGTTTATCCTGGTTCGATCTTTGTCTTTTATTGTTACTAATTAGCATGACCATCATCGCTATTGTTCGTTACCTTCTATAGATATTATTTCAACATTTGTACGCTTAAAATTATGAATACGAGGCATTTTCTTAGCTGCAAAAGTTTTTAGTGCTACTCTTTGAGAGTTTAAGTATGTAACGATAAAATGCAAAATCGCAAGATTTTTATTATTAATTATATTAGGCAAAATTCCCTGCGGCTCGATAACATCCATATCACTAGGAGACCCTAGATGCGCTAATTCTAAGACAAAATATATCCCAGACATATTTTCACCGATATCCGTGATGGTTTATTTTGCGAATATTTTCTTATTTATTTTATTTGCTGTTAAACACAAAAATCCAAAATAGAGAAAAATAAAAATTATTTGTTCTAACGTGATTTATTATACAGGCTGATTCATTTTCGATCCTCACTATTGAGATCTTGCTTATTATTGAAGATAGACGATAGGTTTAAATTTGGCAAAGTTGCTAAATTTTGTGGTTATTATGATCCCGAAAAGAAAGTAGACTTAGAACAAATGACGTTTGAGATTTTTTTAAAAAACGGAAAAATCTCATTTTCTTATTTTGCCTCTAGCACTTTTATTTGGTCTTGCAGAGAAAAACTAAAGACACGTTCTCAGGGCCATTTTTAATGTTCTATGTAATGCTGTGCTTGAAATTTTTATACGACGTTTCGTTTTCTTCTGGTCATCATCAACTTTCTTATTTCTTATGGGCGGCATATTGAATTTTGACACCGTTAGAAAGAGTCTTTTTTCTGATTTCAATCGTGTGTAACATGTTGACAAAAGTTTTTGAGATTATGCTTTAACTGACGAAGAATTCAATTTAAGATTAAATAAGGTAGCCATGAAACTTCGAACTGTCATACACTTGTCGTTGCATTAGTAATGGAAAAATGTTGTATACCAACGAAGAGAAACGAGATATGTTATGTATTTTTTATTCATCGAATCGAAATGCAACAATAGCTAGTACACGATATTTACAATTGTATCCTGAACGACGCCAACCATATCATACAATTTTCCTAGATTTTGATAGAAAGTTAGTCCAGTATTCTGCAATGCCCAATAGTGCTCCATATTTCTATTAAACATTCCACAGTTAGTAAATTTAGATTCATCTGACCAGATGACTTTATTTAAAAAATCTTCGTCATTTTCTAACTTCCCCAGTAACCAATTACAGTATTCTAGTCGCCTTAGAGACGCGAAGTTCTTCATACTGGAGCAAATTTAATTCTGACGCCACTTTTCTTGTTGATGTTGATGGATTATTATTGACCTAATAAACAATATAAAATTTACATTTGGAAAAACAAACATTTAATTTACCATTTGTAAAATATCCCGTTGATTTCTATCCAAATCCCGGTTACCGTAAACATTACGCGGCTTGGTAAACTATCCATACTCGACTAACTTTCTTCCAAAATCTAGGAAAATGGTATGATATGGTTGTCGTCGTTCAGGATACAATTGTAAATATCGTGTACTAGCTATTGTTGCATTTCGATTCGATGATTAAAAAATACATAACATATCTCGTTGCTCTTCGTTGGTATACAACATTTTCCATTACTAATGCAAAGATAAGTGATTGACAGTTCGAAATTTCATGGCTACCTTATTTAATCTTAAATTGAATTCTTCGTCAGTTAAAGCATAATATCAAAAACTTTTGTCAACATGTTACACATGGTTGAAATCAGAAAAAAAGACTCTTTCTAGCGGTGTCAAAATTCAATATGGCGCCTATAAGAAATAAGAAAGTTGATGATGACCAGAAGAAAACGAAACGTGGTATAAAAATTTCAAGCACAACATTACATAGAACATTGAAAGTGGCCTTGAGAACGTGTCTTTAGTTTTTCTCTGCAAGGCCAACTAAAAGTGCTAGAGGCAAAATAAGAAAATTAATCAGCCTGTATACTTATTATTTAAAAGAAAATATCTTTCATTTCAATTTTAAAAGATAAAATAAATTAAATTAAAGCCTCCTCTAAAAGAAATATATATTAAAAGGAACCAAAGAAATAAATATGAACGGCGCCACTGAATCTCCGCCTGTAATCAAAAATTTAAATGTATATTTTTTTTGTTATAGTGTATAATAAAGACATTATTATTATTATATAATGTGTTTGTAGTTGTGTTTTTAATGGTTTACATGTTTTATTCTACTAGTTTGTAATTTTCTGTGGGAAAAGTTATTGCAAATATAGGCTACTCTGTCGAATTCTTTCACGACAAGGCAAGAAGAAATGAAAATCTTTTTTCCTATAAAATCAAATATCTACTGCTCAATGAAGAACTGCTGGTAAAACGAGAAGAATTATCTATAAGTAAGTAATAGTTATTAAAAAAATCTTTTATTGTGTATAGTTGTTCATCCAAATGCAAGGAATAAGTTTGTTTGTCACGGTCTTTCTCTGCTTATGATTGACTTGCTGAGGATACTATCGCCTCTTCGCTAATTACTTATTCACCCTCTCTATCTCAAATCTTCGAATGCGCGCTAGAGTGGTTGCCAACACCACGGTTGATGACGTTGAGCGGTGAAGATCTGAAGTAATAGCGCTGATAGTAGCGTCCTTAATCAGCTGATCAGTCCTGCGCGTCGCGCTTTCAATGTTCCTCGTTGCGTATATGTTTTGCCGCGACAAATAATTATTTAAAATTAACCCTAACGAGGTAGCAACAATGTCGAAGTGAAATCAGGATTCTTACTTTCTTTATACGCAACTTTCGGTGATACAGTGGAATAATAACTGTTTTAAATACAAGAATGTTTATTTCGCAAAACAAGTGGTTGGACAAAAAAAATATACAGATATAAACAGGTGAGTTCTATATTTAAATACACAAATAAACTGCACGTACACTCGTGCAAATATTAAATTGAACAATAGTAATAACAATGTGCCATAAAAGAAAATAATAGTATGCAATTTGTTATTTGTCGCTGATGAATTTAAACGGAATAAACAACTAGCAGTAAACGATCTAATAAGTTCGCGCTTTCAAAAATAATTAAAGCGGTAAACTCGCGGTCTACAATTATCGGAGACTAACTCATGTGACTTGTGTAGTGACTTTTAATTCGGACAAAAAAGCGGCAATTAAAAGTGACAATTCGCGTTACAAATTAACCCAGGAATTGTGTCCACAAGAACGGAAATTACATGAGATCAGCTCTTAGCCGACACTCTAATGTAACATACGGAAACGGAGGAATATTACGCGAGGCACACCCCGAGGGACGGCGCTCGAACGTAATTTTCTGAAACGGACGGTGATTACGCGAGGCGCACCCCGAGGGACGGCGCTCGAACGTAATTTTACGGAAACGGAAGGTGATTACGTGAGGCGCACCCCGAAGAACGACGCTCGAACATAATACCGGGAACAGACGGATACTATGCGAGATCAGCTGTCAGCCGACACTCAGCCTAGTATGGAGAAACGGACTCTTCTCCCTGAGTTCGCGTTTCGCGGCGGCTTTTAAAGCCCTCGGACTATCCCCGCTACGCGGTCGCGAGTAGGAGTCGGATTCTGCGTAAACCGACCTCGTAGCGAGTAGAGACGATGCTTCGCGGACGGCGCGGGATGAGGGGAATCTCAAACTAATCATTACGGAAATTACAATTACTCTATGTACAATTACTGAGACAATTAATTGAAAATGCCAAATTAATAATTTATAATTCATAAATTTAACTTAAAAATAACACAAATTAATTGTCTTTTAAAACAGCACGTGACATACCCCCCTCACTGAAAAAAACAAACACTGAACTAAATGGAACTTCTTTGCGCAGTTTACGCTGCTTTCGACGCACAATGGTCCACGCCTAACCAATCGGCTTCTCGAACGGTCATCCTGATTTTGTCCTGACCACAGGGAACTAGGCGGACGCGGTTCCGGTGCCTTTTCTATGCTGGTGGCCGATTGGTGGGGACGGATCACGTGGTTTCCACCTCCGTCGGAGTTAACTTCAAATCTTTCACGTGGACCCTCCAACGTTTCTCCCGGAAAGATCCTGCAAACATACAATCGTCGGCGAAATTACCTTCGATACCTTACATGGGCCCTCAAATTTCGGCGCTAGTTTCGCGGAGAAACCTCTAGCGGCGTCGGATAGAACATGGTTTCGGTGGTAGACGATATGTCCAACATGGGGTTGGTACGGTCGGCGCCGTAGATTGTATCGTTTACTCTCCCTCTGGAAGGCCTCTGCTAACTTGGTCCGGACAATGACCACAAAATCAGCCAGTTTTCTCACTTCCGTTGCCAGCTCCTCACTCGTGGGTTCCTGTGGCTCATCACCCTCATCAATTGCTGCCCTACGAAGTGTTCCTGGTGGAAGAATTGCCCTACCGAAATTTAGAAATGACGGTGAATAGCCAGTCGTTTCATGCTTGGCGGTGTTAATAGCGAACATAAACTGTGGTAAGTAAACGTCCCATTCTCTCTGATCGTCATTGACGTATTGACCTAACATTGGCCCTAATACCCTGTTTACTCTCTCCACAGGATTTCCTTGGGGCGAATACGGGGCGGTGAAACGGATACGAATCCCTAAATCGGTAGCGACGGTCTGAAACAACTTACTGGCGAACTGCGGCCCATTGTCGGCTATCAGAACTCTTGGTGCGCCAAAACGATATACTACCCTTTCTCTCAATGATTAGGCTACCGTTTGCGCCGTGGCTCTTCTCAACGGTTGACATTCCACCCACTTGGTGAACTTATCCTGGAACACTAACAAATAAGTGTTCCCCTTCTTGGAGCGCGGAAATGGCCCCATTAGATCCACGCTGACTTGATCCCATGGCGAATCTACTGGTGAATATCTCATTTGGCCGAGGGGTTTGTTCTGTAAGTATTTGTGCTGTTTACACGATCTACACTTACTAACAAACCTTCTAATGTCGCGAAACATTCCAGGCCAGTAATAGCGCGTAGCAGCCCTCGCAGTGCTCTTCGCTACGCCCAAATGGCCTGCTTCCGGGACATCATGAACTTCTCGCATGACACGGCCACGTTCCTCCTTCGGAATACACAATTTCCATGTCTTGGAATCGTCTGAGTCAGAAGTTCCTGGAAAAGTCCGGTACAAATCACCATTACATACCGAGAATTCAGAATGTTCCTCCGGGTTTTCCTGGACTGCTCGTAATTTCCGAAAGTACCATGCACATTCTGGTTCCACGAAAAGTGCACAAACTTCCTCATTATATGATGTAGTTACATACACTTTCCTTTTCGATACATCTATGCTGGCGTTTAACCTCTGCAAGACATCAATACCCAAAATCATGGGGTACGTCGTACTAGGAAGTACTAAAAATGGTGCTGTTATCCCTACGGATTCAATATTCAAGGGAATATCCATTTTGACACGCGGTTGGATTGTATTCCCATTTGCTAAACGGACTTTCGTCGCATGGATCTCCTGCTCCTGGACGCCTTTTCCTGTAAGACGTGATGCAACATCCTGCGACACGAAAGAGATGGAAGCCCCAGTGTCAACAAGCGCTTTGATTTCTTCTCCCATCACTGTTACAGCTATCCAGATGCGATTCTCTCGCCGGTCGGATACAGAAGTGACTTCAGCAAACCTTTGCGTTTCATGTACGCAATCTAGGCGGCTGTGCTTCTCAACTCGCCTGTTTTCACGTTTTACGTGACATGTACAATCTTTACTGCTTATATTTACCTTGCCACATCTTGCACAAAATAATAAAGACTTGTTTCTACAACCCATACGGCTATGTCCTTCTTGACCACATCGCCAACACCTTCGTTCCGGATGCGATAGCGTTTGCGGAGTGACATCACCTTTCTTTTCTCTTCGGACGGGCTCAGATGACGTCGTCGTAGCCATCGACAACGCGGTATCGTTTCTTGTAGCTTCAGGCGGTGACGGTTTTGGTGTGAACCTCTGATCCATTTTACTGAAACGGGCTTGTTCACTGCGGATATTTTCATACTCGGCGGCTTGCTTCAACAGTTCCTGCAGCGTGAGTACGTTGTTGCGACGAATGTATAACTTGTGCTCGGGATCCATATTGTTATAGACGCGTTCAAGTTTCTCCCTTTCTGTTGTTCTCTTTCCTCTGCGCATCAACGTAAGAATTGCGGTTGCATAATCCTTAAATAACTCGCGTGGCCTTTGATGTCTGGCGCGTATCTCCTCTTCGATCATGAAGTCATACCTGGACGGCAAATACTGTAACTTAAAATCGTCAAGGAAATTATCCCATGTTGTCCATACATCGCGACCGTTCCTGTACCACAACAGGGCCTTGCCTCTGAAAAGTTCGGGTAAAGCGGTGAGCATTTCCTTGTCGGATACTTCATAAGACAATTGCAACTCTTTAATTCTCTCTAGGAAAGAAACAGCATTTCCTTCGCCTTTGAATTGTGCGCCCCACTTCCTTACTCGGTCATATATTTGAGCGGATGTCATTGGAACATTCTGTTCTGCGGGTGGCACATTTACTGACATAACTACTTGCGGTAACAACTCACCTCGGCTTCTTAAATAAGTTACGAAACGTCTTCGTAGCTCATCTAGAGTTCCTGTCGTTTCCAGGCCTAAACCTCTCAGAATGGCTTCTAGGTTCGGCTTTGGAAGTTTGTATACCCACGACGTCGTTTGCTGTGCGGTTTCTGTGGGCGGCGTCGCTTCTTCGGTATCGCTCATGTTGTCTGCAAAATTATCTTACCACAACAATGAAAATTTGATCGGTATTCGTGATAATACAATTTTCAGAGCAAACACGGTGTATCTTATGTCCAAAACGGGAAATAAAATTCTTGAATTTCGGAAAAACGAAATAAACGGTAATAAACAAGTCCCTGCTCGGGCGCCAATTTGTCACGGTCTTTCTCTGCTTATGATTGACTTGCTGAGGATACTATCGCCTCTTCGCTAATTACCTATTCACCCTCTCTATCTCAAATCTTCGAATGCGCGCTAGAGTGGTTGCCAACACCACGGTTGATGACGTTGAGCGGTGAAGACCTGAAGTAATAGCGCTGATAGTAGCGTCCTTAATCAGCTGATCAGTCCTGCGCGTCGCGCTTTCAATGTTCCTCGTTGCGTATATGTTTTGCCGTGACAAATAATTATTTAAAATTAACCCTAACGAGGTAGCAACAATGTCGGAGTGAAATCAGGATTCTTACTTTCTTTATACGCAACTTTCGGTGATACAGTGGAATAATAAGTGTTTTAAATACAAGAATGTTTATTTCGCAAAACAAGTGGTTGGACAAAAAAAATATACAGATGTAAACAGGTGAGTTCTATATTTAAATACACAAATAAACTGCACGTACACTCGTGCAAATATTAAATTGTACAATAGTAATAACAATGTGCCATAAAAGAAAATAATAGTATGCAATTTGTTATTTGTCGCTGATGAATTTAAACGGAATAAACAACTAGCAGTAAACGATCTAATAAGTTCGCGCTTCCAAAAATAATTAAAGCGGTAAACTCGCGGTCTACAATTATCGGAGACTAACTCATGTGACTTGTGTAGTGACTTTTAATTCGGACAAAAAAGCGGCAATTAAAAGTGACAATTCGCGTTACAAATTAACCCAGGAATTGTGTCCACAAGAACGGAAATTACATGAGATCAGCTCTTAGCCGACACTCTAATGTAACATACGGAAACGGAGGAATATTACGCGAGGCACACCCCGAGGGACGGCGCTCGAACGTAATTTTCTGAAACGGACGGTGATTACGCGAGGCGCACCCCGAGGGACGGCGCTCGAACGTAATTTTACGGAAACGGAAGGTGATTACGTGAGGCGCACCCCGAAGAACGACGCTCGAACATAATACCGGGAACAGACGGATACTATGCGAGATCAGCTGTCAGCCGACACTCAGCCTAGTATGGAGGAACGGACTCTTCTCCCTGAGTTCGCGTTTCGCGGCGGCTTTTAAAGCCCTCGGACTATCCCCGCTACGCGGTCGCGAGTGGAAGTCGGATTCTGCGTAAACCGACCTCGTAGCGAGTAGAGACGATGCTTCGCGGACGGCGCGCGATGAGGGGAATCTCAAACTAATCATTACGGAAATTACAATTACTCTATGTACAATTACTGAGACAATTGATTGAAAATGCCAAATTAATAATTTATAATTCATAAATTTAACTTAAAAATAACACAAAATAATTGTCTTTTAAAACGGCACGTGACATGTTTACTATTTGTTTTGGTAGTTATTCTTTTCAGTTTCTAATGTGTACCATTTTGAATATAAGATAAATGAGAAGAAAATGTTTATTGTACGATACATATCTAGTGATGCGACGAGTCCGTGATCTTGAGAATCGAGTAACTCGTACACGGTTGGCATCTGAAACCGGGTCCATACTCCAGTATGTTAAGATTCTAGTATATCGAGTTCCCACACTCGATCCCAGTACTAGAGTTCCCAGACTCGATTCTAGTACTCAAGTTTCCAAACCCGATTTTAATACTCAAAATTAGCATGACAATGCCCTCTGTATTATTTAATAAACGCGTAATTTGATTTTTCGGTTTCAGTTTTATTTTCTGAATTCATACTCATTACAATATTTTGTAATCAAATAAAGCGTAACGAAGCATTTTGTTGGGGACGACAACTTGCAAATGCATATAACGTACGTGGTACATTTAAATATTTGCATTCCAGTTCGCGAATTCGAGTCTACAAATTCGAGTCCGTAATTGAGTGTACGATCTGAATCCGGAATCGAGTCCGAAATCGAGTCTACGAATTGGAGTCACGAATCGATTTTACATATTCTAGTCTGAAATCGATTCTATATATATTCGAGGATGAAATCGAGTACTCGAAACTAAGAACTCATTGCCGAGAACTCGAATATGTAGGGATTGGTATTCGCGTTTAATGAAGAAAATTCATTAATAAAGAAAATTTTGGAAAACCCACTGAAAAATTCGGAAATTTGGACGGTATTTTTATATGTAAAAAACCTTCCTGTTAAATTTTGACGTGAAAGTAAGCTTTATAATAGTGGTATCATAATTACAATATGGCGGTTAAAACTGCCAATCCATAGTAATGGATGAATACTGAGTATTTAACAGCTTACTGCTGTTACTGAGATAATACCTACCAGGTATTTCTAATACCCAGTGGCGGCTCGTGAGTTATAAAAGAGAGTGGGCACAAAATAAAAACAACAATTCTATGGCACTGTGCCGCTTGTTCAGTAATTAAATTAAATTGATGCGCATAACAGTTAACATAATGTGCATGTGGAAATGTTCTTTAGATAATAGCTTGGACACCATTTGTCTTACCACTCGTGACGGGCGCCCCAGCATAATTTTGAGCAATTAGTTTATTGTTATAAGATGGAGAGGGAGGATTTCAAATAGTTTGAAATTTATTCAGTAATGTTTTTGCTAGCTAATACACTCCGCCAAAAAAGTATCGCATAATTTAGTTTTGAATCATAAAAGTATCGCATAATCTTTGTTTGTAGCATAAAGTTGTAAATATACTTTAATGCGCTCTAAGATATAATTTCTATGATTGTTTAAATAAAATACAGGCCAAATAAAAACAAGAACTCATACTTGAGATTTTTATTAAAACAAGAAATTATAATTTTGGAAAGAAAAATGTCATAACAGTAGCTTTTAATACTGAGTATTGCCACCTCTGGCTCTTATGACCGCTCGCATACGGTTTGGCAGAGATTCGATTAACCTCCGTATATAAGCCTGATCCAAATTCTCCCACTCGTCACGGAGAGCATTTTCTAGTCCATGCAGGTCCGCTGGGGCAACATTTTGGGTTCGTATCCGTCTGTGAAGGAGGTCCCACACGTGCTCGATAGGGTTCATGTCCGGACTTACCGCAGGCCAATCTAAAACTGGAATACCAACATCGTTAAGGTATTCCTGGACGATTATTGCAACATGCGGTCGTGCATTATCGTTCATTATCGTGCATTAACATGAATTCGTTTCCTATAATTGGCGCATATGGTACTACATGTTCTTCTAAAATGTCCGTTATATACCTGTGGGCAGTCAGTGTACCTCTGTCTACTGGTACTAACTCTGTACGACCTGTTAAACAGATGCCTCCCCAAACCATAATAGAGCCACCAGCGAAATTAGGTCTAGGTCTGATATTACACTGCGAATAGCGCTCACCGTCTCGTCTGTACACTGAGATACGCCTATCTGAGGTGTAAAGACCAAATCTTGACTCATCTGTGAAGAGTATATTGGCCCAGTCATTAATGTTCCAATTTACATGTTCTCTGGCAAACCTTAAGCGAGCCACTCGGTGGTTCCTAGTGAGACGAGGGGCAGTTACAGCTACTCTAGCTCTTAATCCACTCTGTCGTAACCTATTCCGAATAGTTTGAGTACTCACACGAGTATTTCTGACTCTAGCCAAGTCGTTCTGCAATTGTCTCGCAGTTACATGTCTTCGACGTAATGCTTGTAGTAGTAAATAGCGGTCATCTTGGCGAGTAGAACATCTTGGACGACCTGGTACAGGTCTTCTACTGTAAATGCCTGTTTCCCTATATTTGGCTACGGCTCTAGAAACACTTGACTGATTGATGTTCATCAAATTAGCAACGTATGCTTGAGATCGTCTATCTTCGATTAAAGCAACTATGGCAGCCACTTGTTCTGAAGTTAAATTGCTCATTTTAGTTTTAAAAGCGTTGGTACAGAACTCTGACTTCGCACTTTAAAATTTGTCCGTATAAGAAGACTTTCAATAAACAACTGAGCAAACCTTACACATATGCATTTTTCTAAATGTGTTCTTTTAGGAAAAAAAAAAGGAAAAACGCTAAGTTCCATTATTTTGTTAGTGTTTTTATAGTTCACATACACGAGGCAAACTTTTTGTGAACGTATAAAAATATCTTGGTTCATAAATGCCCTGTTTTAGTTTATGCGATACTTTTTTGGCGGAGTGCACATCAGCATTATATCCACTTGGCTCAAAAAAGGACCAAAAGCTTTCAAAAATTTGCCCATTAAACACGTATCGAATAATATCAATCATTTGCTGATTATTAGAGGTGTCTGTAATTTCATCAGCCACCAAAGCAATGACATTTGCAGATTTAATTTCTTTTAATATTTTCTGCTTGTAAATTTGCAACATTACATCGAGCGATTTGTTCTGAATAGTTTTTGAGGCGCCTTTAAACACTTATGAACCTTTCATATGTATTGTAAGTGCAGCGTCTAATTCAGCTGCAAAGTTGGTTAAGGCTACATAAATACCTGGATTTTCCTACGTCAATGTCTCATCATGGCCTCGTAACGCCAATTCAAAAGCTTCGCAAATTTTTAAACACATAATTAACCGGAGCAAGATATGACGAGTTTTTTCCTCATTCTCGTTCTACATAATTCTATGTCGCAAATAAGCACTGTCCGACTGTTCACGTATGTCCACTTTGCCTAGAACACTAAAATCCACGCATGCATTCATGTGAGAAAAATCATCAAATCATTCAACCCTTGTTTATTCCACACACTAACATCCTTCTTAAAAAGTAAGCAGATAAAACAAAATAGTTTATTTGTTAGTGAACATCCGCACATCCACTCATATTTTTCGTATATATATTTTTATTGAATACTCTATTGTAAGTTCGAGTTTTACTTGTAAAGTGTAGTTTATTTGAAGATCAGGAATCGGCCATCCTCTCTTCTTAATTAAAAGTTTTTCCTCAAATAACAACAGGTTTTTTAAAAGATTCTGCACACGATTATAACCTTCACCAATAGAAATAAGCGTCACTTTGAAACGCCTTTGAAATCACACATGCGCGATACGCGTCGAAAGCAATGCAGCCACAATGAATGCACGACGTTAACTGGGTACACGAACAAAATAATGCACTGAATTACATGCGAATTTCTTTCTATGTTTATCTTGGTGGTTGGGTGGGCACCTGCCCTTCTGCCCTTTAGTACCAGTCGCCACTGCTAATAAAAGGTCTGTGTAAACAGACTATTACTTTTTATAGAGGTAATATAAATGGGACCATTTTATAGGCATTAATAAGTATTAATGAAACTTATTATAATGAGTATTATACTTTTTCTGTGATTTAGATTGTATTGGAGAAAAGAAAAGGATTCTCTGTGTGATCATACAGAGCAGCTAAATGTTCGAGTCCAATGATACAAGTATTTGATTTGCAGCATGTTTTTAAGCATATCCAAAGTGTTTCTCTATACTAGGCACTATCTGTTGATGAAAATTGCGACCACTTACAAATAAGAAATTCTTTCCATGATTACTTTTTATTAGCTTGACTTCCATATGGTTTGCGAAAATATATTATTACAGGACAATTTCCTAAGCTGTAATCCAATAGCACAGTAACAACAAATAATAATAATTGTCATTTGAGTTTCTATGGTTTGAATATACCGTTACCAGTTATATGGGCATATAATCAGTATATCCAATCTTTTGCCTGATGCAGAACATTTTTACCTCAAATTACTTCCACCCGTTTTTATAATCTCCTCTGAAGTTATTGCGTACCCATAGCGCATTGCAAAGTATCAATCGATGTACTAGATCTTCGTGAATACGTAGCAAATAGAAAAGAATACTAAACGGAATTATTATGCAAATAAAATAACGTCGTCATCAAATCAATCTAAAGCAGCTTGGAATGTTATTAATGAATTATCTGGTAAGGCAAAGCGTCATGAAAATATTGTTCTGAAAAATGCTGAAGAAACAATAACGGATCCCCTTGAAATAGCTGAAACTTTTAATAAATATTTCATTGAATCCGTTAATGATATTGCATTAAAAATTTCTGGTGGTGGCAAGTGTTCAAGTAGCAGTCATAATCATGCGGGCAGTATGTGTGGATTGCCATTTAACGAATATGAAATAAGAAACTTGTGTAATAAAAATAAAACATCCGCTGGACCTGATGTATCGTGCAGTTTGATTTAGAAAATACCAGAATTACTAGTTACGCCATTAACTATTTTAGTAAATATGTCATTTAGGTTAGGTGAATTTCCGGAAAAATTTAAAGTATTCAGTGTGACACCGCCTTATAAACAAGGTTCAAGATTAGATATTGTTAATATTCGTTACTAACAATTTCACCTAGTTTGTAAACAAATTTTGAATATGCGAAACCATATTGCTGGTTCGCTAAAATGCTGTTTTTATTTAAATGTGAAAGCAATCTATCTTGTTAGCGAGCCAGCAACATGGTTATCGGAATGATCATTCAACACTTACTGGGATTCATGCCTTATATGTACACTCACGGACACCCAAAATGTCCAGTCTAATGCATAGTCTAAACACCGCGGGCAACTCGGGTGTGTGGAACGTTGCGTTCAGACTGTGGCTTAGAGCGGACATTTTGGGTATCCGTGAGTGTACATGTTATAAAAGCCTTGGAATCTGAAAAAGTTTTTTGTGACCCAAGTCGTGCTTTCGATGTGTTGATCATGATATTTTGTTGCCCAAACTAGAATGGTATGGAATTGGGGCTGTGGTGGCACAATGATTTGGATCGTATTTGCGTGGTAGGCTGGTAAAGATTCGGCACAAAACAGATGGCCGCATAAAGAATTTCAAATCTTTTGTTTTATTTGTTGAAAGAGTTGTGTCAAGGTAGTTTTTTGGATCCTGTAGTTTTCTAAATTTTTATAAATGACATCGTCGACTTTCTTGTTAATTACAAAATAATTATGTATGTAAAAATATCTTAGAAATGGAAAATCAGTCAAATGCAGCTTTAAGTAATATGACAACATAGTTTACAAATAACAAACAAACTATATTTATATAGTTTTGAAACAAAATATGCAATTTTCCATACTATTCAAAATACAACGCAACCTGATTTCAATATATTTTCACAAAATAATGAAATAGAACGAATTAATGAAATAAATTTCTTAGGTATGACTATGGACGAGACGTTATCTTGAAGTACTCATTGCCAAAAAATTATAAGGAATTAAATTCTAGCTGTTATCAAATACGCGATCTCAAGGCCATAGTTGATCTTAAATCCTTATTATCATTCTATTATGCTAATATCCACAGTAGACTATCATAAGGTATTACTGTTTGGGGTGCGGCGCGAAATGTATTTTTGGCCCAGAAGCTTATTATTCGTTGCATGGCTGCAATTAACTCTAGGGAATCATGTAAGCCTTACTTCAGAAAATTGAATATCGTGCCAACGCCTGCTGTGCATACATATCAACTTTTAAAACATATCCACAAAAATAAATCGGAATTTCTGTGTAACAATGACGTTCACGTGTATGATACTAGATTTACACAAAATGTTCATATTTCTATTAAATTTGACTAAAAACTGTCCTATTTTTTGGGTTTAAAAAATATTCAACGCATTGCCTCATGCCCGGTTGCACCGACGAATAATCTTGGGTTGTAGGAGGTAATCGTTTCCGAGAGCATTGCACCGACCGCCGAACCTTAGCAGCCCGAGTTTATGAGGTGTCAAAATCCAACCCTAGAAAATCCATCGTTTATGTGAATAATCTTCGATTTTTTAACAGCCACTATCTTCCTAATATTTATCCAACGAACTTACAAAAGTCGTGTATGTTATGTTATAATAATAGTAGAAATACCATAGCCCTTAAGCAAATTGCAATCAATTTGAACCTTTTCACACAGGAATGTATTTTTCGTCCTCATACATAAATATATACTATCATTTCATCATATTGCGTAATTGCAGAATAAATTCGAACCTCTCGCATAGGGATAGCAATCTATTTTCGCGATTATATATAAATTTTGCTAGTGAACAGAAGAGCAGGTATAATAAAAAGTTTGCAAATGTAATGCTTCCAAGATAAATTGGTTGGCGATTTTAGGTAATTTAGGTAAACTCCAATAAAACATCTGTTTAATTGAGCTTTGTAATTATTATGCAGATTACAAATGCTTTCTTTCAATAAATCATTCTCAAAACTCAAAATGATTTAATAGTCTTGTTACACATCGTTTCGATAATCAAAAACGTGCTTTTTCATTATTATAACAGTTGAATAGATCAGTTCATGGTCGTAAATTACGGCGATTTGCAAATATTTCCGTATGTTCTTCTTCAGATGATGAAGATGAACTACTCAAATTTAAATTAGTTCCAATTTTAATTTTTTTAATGAAATTATACACAACGTGATGTAATTTCATTTGTATTCGAGTGTGGTAATTACTATAAACAAGCTATACGAAGCGTTAGGGGTGGTTGGCATTAGAACTTTTCACAGATTTGGCGCCGAAAATAATTTCACCAATCAGCAAACGGATGTTGTCGGTTATAGTCGAACATTTCACAGATTTGTCAATCTTGCGTTGTTTGGGTAGGTGCAACGGTTAAAGAAAAATCTCGGTTTCACGAAAAGATCCGAGATTGACGAACTGTCGTTTTGAACCGCTCTTGGTGCAATCAGGCATCAAAGTTTTAAAGAGATTACAAATTGCAATCAATTTAAGTTATGTGTAAGGTGTTAGATCATTCCTATTAGAAAGATGTATATATTCTTTTGAGTTTGACGAGTATTTTAATTCATGTACCCTGTAGTTTCTGTCTTTATTGTGTATTTACTTTGCCCACATATTTATACATATATGCGTGGAGCATTATTATTATTATTATGCTTTATACCTATTTTTTATGTATTATATTATTTATTATATGTATGTTTTATTGACGAAGTTTATGCTGTTATTGCTATAAAAACGAAATATATATTATTATATAAATTATATATATATTGTTGACTTAACAACATTGTTTCATACGTCAAAAGAACTTTGCTGTTTGTATGCAGTTTGAAGTATTTACCAGTAAAATAATTTTTAAATCAAGCTTTCTGGTCTATAGATTGAACAGTTTCCAGTTATGGCTATTCAAATTCTTTTCCCACCACGACAAAGTTTGTGAAAATATTAAATCTAAGGTTTCTTATAGCATGTTCCAAAAAATTGATCATGTTATTTGTTCTTGTAGAATATGTAGACATTTCAAAGTTTTATTTTTGTTAATGCATTTATATTTTAGAAGTTCAAATATAATTTAAGTGATACTATAAAATAAATTAACTTCTCTATTATTAGCATTCACTTACTTTAGCAAATTGTCCTGTGATTGACCGATTTTCTTTTTTTTTGCAGCAACAGCACAAACCACTAACTGACACCACACGAACACCGTTTCGTTCGGAATACGGAATATACCGGCAGTAGTAGAGCGCGGTTAAAATTTACGGCCCAAATTTTCTTGTGCGTGCGTCTTATTATCGGTAGCCCCACAATAATATACACGACTATGACTCCAAAATTCTTGAGCGTAACGTCAAGAACCGGACGCTAACAGTCGAGGAGCAACGGTACTCTGTGACGTGCAGTAAAACGGTGTATTGTAACGTATTCAACGTGGTAGGTGAGTGCGTACTCTCTGCTAGGTTGAGCGAGGACCACCTCTCTGATGGTAAATCGGGCAATAACTGGAACTGATTATCGCGTGGGTAAGGCTTAAGTAAGCAGGTAAACGAAGGTGCAGGTATTGTACCTGTAATTACTGGAAAAAATATGATGAATACTCTATTTGGTATTTAGCAAAATCCTAGAAATTTTATAGAAGTATGAATAATAATATAAACCAAAACTACAGCCTCTAACAAAAGTATCAGGAACCCCTAATAATTTCGTTTTTTTTTTTTAATTAGGCGAACAGAAATGAAAAAATAGGAAATGAAAGCAAATAAAAAATGCTTATATATGTTTTTAAATAGAGACAATAATTTGAATTCTAATCCGCAAATTTCAAGGCATTTTAACATGTTCAGAGTGACTATTTTTATTTTCTGTCAACGTCTTCTGCGATTCGATATTTGTATTCATATTATTTCTTATTATTTACTTCCCCTTTGCTTATCTGCTACTGCTTAACTCCTTACAGGTACACTTTCACGAATTTGTTACGAGCGCCAGTTCACATTCTGCACTCACAGATGGCGCCAACGGTCAATGAACCAAATAATGAAGTTCACGGTCAGAAGGCGGAATGGTTTTCTGTACACAACGCGTAAATAGAAACAAATTATATGAGCATATCTCGCAGTAATGTAAAAATACAACATCAGCAAATACAACATATAAAAACAATCTACGAGAGGCAACAACAAGTCATTCGAATCCAACTCTTCGACGACTTCACCTCACAAGTTCTACTGTGAAAACCTACCAACGTTCAATTGTGAAAATCAAACATCGTCAATTTTTGTGTTATTTACGAAGTGTAAATAAAGAATCATTTTTCAAAAAACTTTGTTAGTGTTCGGCGAAACATAGCTGGCGTAGTCAGTAGGATTGCCTTCCCGAGTGCCAAAAAGTAAATTGTGGTGTGTTTCAACTTTTGGAGAAGTGCAGTTTATGAAAAAAAGAAAACTACAGTGTGCCGAGAGAAAAAGCATTACACTCTGCAACCTTGCACCGACGTGCTGTACTGGAACCTAAAATCCAATCCACTGGAAGCCAAATTGCTGCATATTAGGATTAAAGAAGAAACAGACAAGAAAGATAGTTGGGATTACACCCAACAGCGAGGAATAACGCAAAACAAATAACAAAATGTGGAAGTAGACAGTGTTTGTGATGTACCTTTTCATTTTCCAAAACGAACAAAATTGCATGGACGAATTGATCCAATCTCTAACGAAATTAGAGATCCACAAACGAACAACACACAATCCAAATCCAAACCTGAATCCAGAGAATCTCAACGTGAGCCAATTTCAGAGCATCCCTACACCGCCAGAGACATTACCCAACACTTTGGGAGAAGTGCAGTTTGTGAGAAAAAGAAAACTACAATGCGGCGAGTAAAAAGCATTACACTCTGCAACCTTGCACCGACGTGCTGTCCGGAACCTGAAATCCGATCCACTGAAAGCTCAAATTCCTCCAACTTAGGGTTAAGGAAGAAACAAACAAGAAAGCAAGGGATTACACCCAACAGCGAGGAATAACCCAAAACAAATAACAAAATGTGGAAGTGGACAGTGTTTGTGATGTACCTTTTCATTTTCCAAAACGAACAAAATTGCATGTACGAATTGATCCAATCTCTAACGAAATTAGAGATCCAAACAAACAAACAACACACAATTCAAAATCCAAACCTAAATCCAGAAAATCTCAACGTGGGCCAATTTCAGAGCATCCCTACAACGCCAGAGACATTACCCAACTTATAATCAATATCATTCCCTTATTTGACGGAAATCCCCAAACATTACCCGTTTATGTCAAAAGTTGTGAATTTCTATTTTATAACTTCAATTCTCTTTAATGCGCGTTGTATAGTACTGGCAAAGCAATACAACTAATTGATAGTAGAGGCTCTTTCACAACCTGGAGAGATTTAAAATCTCTGGTTGAACTAAATTTCTCTGATCAAAGATCTGAAAAATGTTTGCTGTTTGATTTAATGTATGCAAAGCCCGGAAAAAGTTTATCAGCTGATAATTTTGCAAATAAATGTAAAGACACTCTAAATGTATTGTTAACTAAGATACGACAAACCGATACAGAAGCGCGAACAGAATTAAAAACACAACTGTATAGCGAAGCGGCTTTGGAAACATTTCTAAAGGGATTAATGCATTACGGCAGTAGTAGCGATAAAGTAAGGTTTAGAAACCAATAAAATTTAGAGACACCGGTAGCATACGTCACTAAGGAGGAGAATTTCATGCCCTCATTAGGCACAAATTCTAACCTAAATAAAAATTATAAACCCCAAAAATTAATGATACCTACTGTAAATAAACAATATCGATATCAACATCATAACCAACAACAACGATCGAAACAAGGTCCGTCACAAGCGTATCAATATCCAAATTATAAAACACCATATCAACCCGATTCATCTTGGAGGACACAACAGCTTCATAATGCGAATTTCATAAGACCAAATAATAATTATCAACAACAACAAAAACCAGCTTCATTCAAAATGTGAAATCACCTGGGCAGTTACAAAAACGAAGACAGCTTAAATCAACCACTATGGAAGTGTCTCCATCAACAAAAAGACATGTTCAGCCACCTAAATATTTCCAATCAACCGGAAAACCAAACTGGGTAAGCGAAGAGCTACACCAGCAAAAAAACTCCGAACAAGAAGAACAAGAAGGACAAGAAGAACAAGAAGAACAAGGGGGAACAATATGGGATGAGGATACGGAACCCTTCCCCTGCAAACCAACAAGAGATCCTCAATTACCGGAAGAGACAGTATATTATTCAGCAGCACCACCAGCTGTAAATTTTCAAGAACAGCCTCAGAACAATCCCTGAATTGTTAATAATCACAATTCATCCCGATTACCCCATACTCACATTCCTGAAATATCCTCTATCTGCGCAAAAATTGCAGAAACGAAATTTATAGAGTATTCCCCATTTTTCGGTATCTACAGCTCACGTAAACACGTTTCATAACTACATAATTAGAATTCCATCATTCAACACTTTTCAACCTTTTAATCAAATTCACAAATTTAACTTTTACGATTTCTCAGAAAATTACGATGGTATAATTATCTTAAAACTACTTCAACAATTAAACGCAGTAATAGATATTAAACCCGCGAGAACGCCGTATCATCAAAGTTCCTGTTAGGACTAATTCATCCGATAAAGCATAAAATCGTAAGCAAATATGTAGAGATACCCAAGACGTTGACTTACTCTATAGATTACCACACAATAATCGAATATGTCAACTTCAAAGATTATCATGTAAAAGTTTCCTTTTATAACCCCTTACAACCGAGCTCATCAACGAAACAGCTTACACCAAGGACGAGGTAACGAGAACTCTACCTCATCAGCTGAACGAAATGCTTAAATGCTATATCTATAAATGCGGCTGACTGAAATTGGAATCTATATAAAGAAGAACGTGTAGTCGTACTCAAAAAACTTCTACAATACAAAAATATGTCATCACGATAAATTACTTGTAACATTTTCATCCGATATAAAACATATGTTAATCCTAAAAGATGAAGGTTCTATATACCTTAAGCCTTACAGAAAACCACCAATTCAGAAACGACAGATCAACAACGAAGTGGAAAAATTGCTTGCACAAAACATAGTCCAAGAAAGCAGTAGTCCCTGTGTAACGTGCCGTGTAGCGTTGCCACCGCATGTTATTTTATTTCGAGTTTTTATTTAGTTAATATTGTTTACGACGCGAATGTCGTCCCCGCCGATGGTGCCCGCTTCACCTAAACCCGACTCCCACCAACGCGACCGCGTGCGTGGAACCGCAAGCGTATGTGAACCGCGCGCTTAACGCAAGCAGAGACTCCAGTCCGGTCCCCGAGTCCCTCCCAGTCCGCTCCGATTGGCGTGTTGGCATTGCTTCTGATACCCGTGGCGCTCCTTATTACCGGTCTGATCGTAGCATTGGCAAAGCTTACTGACGTAACACAGAAATCTTTCCCGTTCGCTCCGATTGGCGTGTCGGCATAGCTTCTGATATCCATCGAGCTCCTTATTCCCAGCCTGATTGTAGCATTGGCAGAGCCCACTGGTGTAACGCAGGCGTTTTATCGATTTTTCTTCGCTCTGGCCGTTGCACCGCCATTGTTTCTGGCGCTCCCAGAGTGTTATTTACACTCATTACCGAATCGCCGAATTTAGCACCGTCACCGTCATCTAACCGTGGAACGCCGAGAAAACCGATCCCGTAGTTATCGACCGACGAAGGGGAAGACATCAAATTAGTAGACGACACGATTATTAATCGGTTAAAACCAGAGGAGGGCTACGTCTACCTGGGTATTAAACAAAGACCAATGCATGACATCAAGCATATAAAGGAACAGTTAGTGGCCAAGTACAAAAACATTTTACACAAGATTTAATCATACCAACTAAGAATAATAGCAACGAACATCTCAACTGTGCTCACGATTTCCTACACTTTCGGATCAATCAAATGGAATACAGAAGACATTCGCTGGCAGACAGATTCACAAGAAAAATCCTAACACAACATCGAAGTCACTACCTCCATGCCTCCACACCAAGCCTTTATATACCAAGGAAAGAAGGAGGGAGAGGATTTATTCGCTGGGAACACCTCTACGTACCTCTACGTTGCAATAGCGCTAGAAATAAACACGCCTTTAGCTTCTTAAAATCTTCAACTTAGAAATCAGAGACGGAAGGGTACATCGTGGTGGTCCAGGATAGGGTGTTCCACACACTGTGGTACAAGAAGAACGTAATGAAAATGAGCATCCAGAATACCAGATGCAGAGTTTGTAAAACGGCTAAGGAAACAACGATGCACCTGCTATCCGCAGGCCCCACATACGCGCCGAAATTTTGCATCGCAAGACCCGACATGACTCTAAAGGAACTGAAACACCTCTATGGAATAGACGAGAAACCCGTATCACCGTATGAAGAAGGAATTGTCAACACAGTCGTGGTAAATGATAAGTGTAAAATTTTGGATTTCATACGACATCTCGCGCGGCCGACTTAGCGCAGCCGACTTGGCGCGAGACAACTTGGCGTAGAGACAACTCGGCGCGGGGACAACTCGGCGGAAAGAGCAAATTATGTTATAGATTTTTAGCCACAGTTGGTGGAAAGGAGGGAACTTTTTAAAAAATAAAATAGATCAATGTTCAATGTTAGCTTATTAGTTTAACTGTATTTATTTGCAAATATTTAATAATTTTTTTTTTGTGGGAAGAAAAATGCATTAAGCGCTTTCTGGTGGCCAACCCGGTGTGTGGGACTCTCGCCCACTAAGAAACCTCCCTTTCGGGCAAGATTCCACCTCGTTATCGTTTTTCACATTCCGTCGAGGAGGTGCCCCATGTTTAGCGTCCATCCATCTCCCGCTTCTGATAAATATAATAGTTTTTGCGCAGGCGAAGAGCTTGTGCCATGTGTCCCTATTTCGCAACATCGTCTCGATTAGGTTTGTCGGCGTTAGTACTCCGGCGTCCTACTCCAACTGATCTCTGTGCGGCTGCCACCTTGAACACTCAAGGAATGTATGGCGAGCATCGTCACATCCGCTGTCTTGATACAGACAGGACGCACTGTCCACTTTCCTCACTTTACATAAGTAGTCGTGAAAGTACCCGGGCCCTGTAACCATTTGAATAAGATAGTAGTCCACCTCTCCGTGATTTCTGTCCATCCTCACTTTTGTTTTCTTTCCCAATATTTTACTTTTTAAGAGTTTTCTATTTGCTTGATAGGGCTTGTTCATATTGGTTATTCTTTCTTTTATTTCTGCGTCCCTGCTCCCGTCATTTGTTATTGTCACTCCTAAGTACTTAAAACTGTTCACCTTTTCAAATGTGTAATTTCCTATTTTACCTGAGTTATTTTTAAAAGTAAAAATAACTCAGCTCGTTTCGTGTCTTCGTGTCGTTCTTAATTTTGTTTTCTCTTGGTTTATCTTTAGTCCCAATTTGTTCCCTTCTCTCACCATTTCATCTAGTATTGTCTTGATCAATTGTAGATTTTTTGATATAATTACGATATC
This sequence comes from Cetonia aurata, assembly GCA_949128085.1. Lineage (NCBI taxonomy): Eukaryota > Metazoa > Arthropoda > Insecta > Coleoptera > Scarabaeidae > Cetonia > Cetonia aurata. Next base: position 436,764 of record OX421887.1, read on the forward strand.
ATCTACATACGGTATTATTTGTGCTCCCTTTGTTCTTATGGTACCTTTATCTATTTTTCTTAATACGTATTCCAATGCTAAGTTAAATAATGCTGTCGATAATGAATCTCTTTGTTTCACCCCTTTATTTATTTGAAAAGGTTTGACATTGTCATGTATTAATCTCCTTGATTTATGTTTGATTCCCATTTTGTCTAATGCTTCCATAAGTTCGTTTCTTCTGAGGGAGTCGAAAGCTTGTTGAAGTTGTCGACAATTGACATTTCTATTTGGTATTCGTGTGTTTTTTCCACTATTTGTTTGAGCGTATGTATTGCGTCTGTTGCTGATCACCCTTTTGTATCACATTGATATTGTCGTATTAGTTCCTTCGTTCTGATTGCTAGTCGTCTCTGTATTACTGTTGACAATATTTTATAAGCTACTCTTAGTAATGTCAGTGCTCTATAATTATTGGTATTTTGTTGGTCACCCTTCTTATGTATTGTAATAATTTGTCAAATGTTCCAATCTCGCAACATCTTCTGTTCTAGCCACATTTTTACAATCAATTGGTATACAGGGTTTTCCACGGTAGCCGTTCGTTAGAAGTTTCCGAGGTTAGAAAAACCTTAAAACACTGAATTTTTGGAATCCGGGGCTATTCAAGATTCTCTTTCATTTTAAAATATTTTCAGGGTCTTACCACTTCCGGTTTTACCGGAAGTCGCCATAAACTTTCTTATTTTAAATTGAATACCCTGTATATTATATCATTTTTAAATTCCTGAGAAAATTTTATGATGAGTTCTAATAGGTTTCCCTATACCTATCTTCAACTGCTACTTAGATATCTTGATTTTTTTTAAAATTTTGAAAGATGTAGCTTTATTTGCAACACAGTATCTTTTGCCCATTTTCGACTGGTAATAAACACTTCTAGGGTAGATGGAAGCACAAGAATGACACTTTCAAAATCCACAATGATAATTGATTTGTCGCAGGTTCCTACAGGTGTCCAAAACTGCATGACCAATTACAAAATCTTCAAAGTAGAAAAAGTTCGTTTTTTCAAATGGAACACCCTGTATATTATTGTATGATCAGATGCAGAATTTAATTCTGCATCGATTCGCTAAGACTTTACCTATACCTATTTACAACGGTTTTCTTGTTATTCCATATTTTTTACTAAAATCTAATAAAACCACAAAATCGTATCCAGTAAGCATTGATTATAAGAGGAATTAGAACAAGTGACTTGACAGTTGTTGATTTTATGTCAAAGTAGTACAATTCTATTTTGCTAATTCTATGAAATACAGTTAATAATGGAGAATATTGAAGAATATTCGAATAATGATCTGCTAAATTTGTTTTATACGCACGGTGAATGTGAACGAATTGTCAGACGCACATGTAGATTATTTAACGAGCGATATCCGGACTTACCAGTAATGACTCCTGGAAAATTTGCAAGAATTGAAGCTCGGTTTTTGGAAACTGGGAGTGTAAAGGCAACTCGTAATCACCGAAAGCCAGTAATAGATAATGAAGCTAACGAGGTGAATGTTTTGGCTTATTTTCAAGCTTATCTACGGAGTTCAATTCCAGCAGCAGCGTTGGAATTGGGCATATCAAGAACTTCAATTCATAGGATATTAAAAAAACACAAAATGCATCCTTTTTGTGAAATAACTGTACCAGGCTTACGCCTTGGTGATGAGGCAAGACGCGTCGCCTTTTGCGAGCTCATGTGCACAAAAATGACAGAAGATCCAAGATTCCTTTATAAAATTATCTGGACTGACGAATCAAAATTTAGCAGGCAAGGAATTATAAATCGTCAAAATATTCACTACTAGGCACAAGATAATCCACACGTCTTAAGGGAGAATAATCACCAGGACCGGTTTAGCTTTAATGTTTTTTGTCTGGTTATGGACAATAGCGTAGCATATCAAGTCTACGATGAAAGTTTAAATGGGGCTAGATATCTAGAGATACTTAGAGTATTTGTTAGTGATTTTTTAAATACTCTACCTCCAGGAGAGAGAGCAAACAGTTGGTATCAACTAGATGGTGCTCCCGCGCACTCCACACTAGCTATACATCAACAATTGACGTTGATGTTCGAGGATCGGTGGATTGGTCCCCAGGGACCCTGGAACTGGCCACCCAGATCACCCGATTTGACGCCCTTGGACTTTTACCTGTGTGGTCACACAGGTGACTTACACCTGTATTAACGAGAGAGGAACTATTGAACCGTGTTCACGATGCGTTCACCAATATAACCCCAGACAAACTTCGGAGATCGGTTTCGCGAGGAGTACATGATAGAGTGATTCAGTGTTTGAACCAAAATGGTGGTCACATAGAACAATTATTGTAGTTATTTCGTTCAATTTATTTTATTTTTTCTTGTCATTATGTTCCTAATTTTTTTGTTTTTCATTTGTTACTACGTTTCAAATTTTCTTATGTTCATGATTTGTTTCCATTTTCTAATTAAAATGAAACACATACGATGTTCAGTTTCTCTCAAAAATCACATTAAAACAGAAAATATTGACATAACAAGAAAACCGTTGTAAATAGGTATAGGGAAAGTCATAGCGAATCGATGCAGAATTAAATTCTGCATCTGATCATCCAATAATATACAGGTGTTCCATTTGAAAAAAATAACTTTTTCAACTTTGAAGATTTTCTAATTGGCCATGCAGTTTTGGACACCCTGTATGTGACAAATCAATTGTCAATGTGGATTTCGAAAGTGTCATTCTTGTGCGTCCATCTACTCTAGAAGTGTTTATTACCAGTCGAAAATGGGCAAAAGATACTGTGTTGCAAATAACGCTACATCTTTCAAAGTTTTCAAAAAAATCAAGATATCTAAGTAGCAGTTGAAAATACTTATAGGGAAACCTATTAGAATTCATCATAAAATTTTCTCAGGAATTTAAAAATGAAATAATAAAATTAAAATAAGAAAGTTTATGGCGACTTCCATTATAACCGGAAGTGCTAAGACCCTGAAAATATTTTAAAACTAAAGAGAATCTTGAATTGCCCCGTATTCCAAAAATTCCAGGGTTTTTCTAACCTCGGAAACTTCTAACGAACGGCTACCGTGGAAAACCCTGTATTCTTTCTTCCAATGCTTCTCCTCCGTACTTGATAAATTCTATATTAATGTTGTCTTTTTCAGGAGTTTTACCATTTCGGATTTTTTACCATTTCATACCATTTCATTTATTTCTTCTCTTGTTGGTGTCTCGTCCTCATTATTTTTATCGTTTTTTTCAATTTCTAGATTATCGTCGTGGTCATATAATAATTCTCTAAAATGTTGTTTCCATACCTCTTTAAACTGTTCATCATTTTCTACCATTTTTCTGTGTCTGTCCTTAATGCCTATTGGTTTACCTTTATACGTCTTGTTTTGTTCGCTGATCTTTTTGTAGAATGATTTTGTATTTCAGGTCCAGCTTTCTTCTTCTATTTTCTTTATCCAACCATTATCTCTTGACTTTTCTTATATTCTTTTTTGCTTCTTTTTTGTTTTTTCATGTTTCCTTATCTTCTCTTTACTACTATTTATCCATTTCAGTCTTTTTCCGTTTTTATTATTTCTCGACACTCTTCATTGAATCAGCATTTATTTTTCGTTTTTACTGGTCCTATTGTTTCCCTTGCTACTATATTTATCCTGTTTTTTATTTCTTCCAATCCTTTTTGGATGGCCTGCGTGTTTTCGCTTGGTCGGTTCAATAGTCGGATCATACGTTTTCCAAATTCTTCTTTTATTTTAGGGTCCTCTAATTTGTTTATATCCGACTTGGTATTTACATTTTTTATGCTCTTTTTTACTTTTTGTCTTATCGTTGCAACTACTAAAAAGTGATCTGAGTCAGCACGAGCACCTCTGTATATTCTGACATCTTTTATATTGGTCCTTTTCCTTTTTGATATTAATACATGGTCTATTTGTGTGTAAGTTTTTTCAACCAAGTAACTTTATACAATAGGGTGCTTGTACGTAGTACTACTTACAACCATACTCGTTCTTATTGCTAGATTCGTTAACCTTTGACCATTGTTATTAATTTTCTCATGTATTGTATACCTGTTATTTGCCTCAAGTAATCTTCCTTTCCTATTTGCGCGTTACAGTCACCCAGTATTATTATTGTGTCTTCTTTTGCTATCTTCTCACCTCCATTTCTAGTGTTTCATAAAAGTTACCTTTCTCTTCATCTACAGCAATTTCTGTAGGTGCGTATATATTTAAGATTGAAAGGTTAAAAGGTTTCATTTGTAATCTGATATATGCTATTCTTTCATTTATAGGTTTGTAATCTATTACCTTACCTTTAAGTTTTTGTATCACAATAAAAGCCACTCCACTACCCGAGTAAAAGACTGAGTAGTTGCTTCAGTTATTGTCACATGTCCTTTCCAGTGAATTTCTTGTATGGCTGCTATATCAATCCTATATTTTTCTAGTTCCCTTGTTATTTCTTTCGTTTTACTAGTTTCTAACATAATTCTTACATTCCCGTACAAATTCTAATTTCTTCTTTCTTCCTATTTCGTTTCTGTATTTTTGTTTTTCGTTTTATTATTGTCTGTTTATGTATAACAGGTTGTGATTTTACTGCGCTTACTCTCTCACTTTTATTTTCTTCATTGTACCGCCATTGTAAATTCGTTTTATTTGATAGTTGTTCTCCTTTATTTATTTTTCTAATCCCTATCCTTTTCGTTTGCGGATTCGTCATCGGTCCGTGTCTATCTATTTTCTGTTTTTTTGGTTCATCAATACATTTAACCAGATCTTGTTCTTCATTGTCCCATATTATGCGTTTTCCATCTACTTCATCTGTTGGTATTTCACCTTAACTGTTAACTATCACACTGACAAATGTCAATGCTGGGTTTTCCACTATCACCAAACAACAAAAAGTTGTTGTTTGGTGATAGTGGAAAACCCAGCATTGACATTTGTCAGTGTGATAGTTATTGTTACACCAAAGGTTCCAAACCCAATTACTGGACCTTAACTGTTGTCCCCTTTTCCCTTTCCTCTCTTGCCCTTTCCCGGATTTTTTTTTCTGGACTCTTCTTTCCTCCGGGGTTAGTTCAGAGTCTATGTAGATATTCGTGCCTTTTAACTTTTTCTTCTCTTTTAGAACACTGATTTTCTCGGACCATTCTGCCATTTCAACTTTTTTCGCCAATTTTATAGACATTTCTTACTTTTATGTTTGCCCCCAGGTGGGTATCAATCATGCTCTCAACTCTCCTGTTCATTGTGTTTTCGTCGCTTGTATCAATCTTAATTCCTGTTATTACTAAATTATTACGTGTCTGGTTTCTCTTCATTTTATCTAGCGTTTCTTTAGAAGCCTTTATTCTTTGGAGGTAGCTTTTTTTGTCTTCCTCCCACTCCTTTTTTATCTTGGTAATTTCTTCTTTTATGTATTTTATTTCTTCATTGTACTGACTCATTTCTAGTTCTAATTTTTTGACGCCCATCTTCATTTCCTCCATATCTGTTTTAATTTCTTTCCTTATTTCAGCTATGTCTTCCTTAAATCCATTTTTAAAATCCATTAAAATTTTTAAGATGTGCAACTTCCCTAATCTCGTGTATTTTTGCCGGCGCCCTTGGCGTTAATTTACGTTTTTGGAAAGTGTTTACTCTTCAAGTGAACTATCGTGTTCTGGCTTATTCCTCTTTTGTCCTTTACCCCCTTTGTTGGGTTCTTTCTCTATATTCATATAGATATTTTATTTTAAGTTTATTTGTGTGCAAATATGCTTAAAATATTCCGGATGCCGACTCTGCCTTATTCCTATCACTCACAATAGGTACTCGATATTACTGTTGTTTACTTATGCAGCACCGCGCAAAAAAAAAGCCACAGGCCGGTCGACCCGTCGAACCTGTGCTTTTGATCGGTTTAACACAACAATTTATTTATGCCTATTTACTACTTTACTAACGTTTTCTCTCAACAGCTTCTACACACTCACACCTAGCTACTACATTCACTAACACCTTGATATACTTTGATCAATTAATAATTTATATGCCTTGAGATATCTCAGTTTAATACGGAGCGAAAATTCACACCAGCCTTACAACTTCATGTTAGGACAGGACAAGACATGACCAGAAGATGCAAAGTGGTATGTGTAAAAATTTTATATATCGGTATCTTATACTTTATAACTAATCACACATAAATTATTTTAATTTACTTATCGATATTTGTATTAACAATAAGTGTTCAAAATGTTAAAAATATTGATAAATTTAGTTAGTGAGTGATTAAACCAAATTAAAAAATTAGGGATTATACTGTTACGAAACTTGTAGATAAATCTTTTAAATTTTCAATTAAACTTTTATTAAATAAACAACTGTTTTAATTTTGCTAAACACCACCCAGAGTCATCTGTTATGCTCTCAATACTTCTCAGATGGGCCAGATCTCAAATGTTAGATGGCAATGTACAGTAAATCTGCCCCCACCTATTGGTTTCAGCTACACAGCAAACGAAAAGGGATGCGGGAGGATATAGTTCTTCTGTTGCAACTACTGATTAAAGTATCAAAATAGCATATAAAATTTAAGTAACTTTAATGTGGCTATATAGTTATTAATTAGTGATGTTCTTGCATACATTAAATAAAATAAACAAAGTATTTAGAGAAATTTATTAAAATATCCTCAAATCAAATAACAAAGGAATTAATCTTCTAAAGATACCCTCAGGGTAAGTAGGTTCTTTACTATATTAGTTACACTATAATAAGATTTCTAGTCTTAATTCAGACTAACAACTCATACTTGTCGTATATGCTCGTAAAAATAACTCACAGAATCAAGTTCAGCCTCACCCAACAAAATTCACTAGATTTACAATTTATAATTCCATATAGTTACAACCTCAAAATCTCTTATACGTTATATGCCGATTATAAGTTCAAAAGATAATAAAATCGCTTACTTCAGATACGAAAACTGTTCTAGTATAATCCAGATAATAATTCCATGTTCAAAAATACTCATTTCAGCTCCCAAATAGTGTTCGGAAGGTCTCGCAGCAAAACGGCCTCGAATATTGTTCCTCAAAATCCCAGGATTAGATGAAAGGCCACCCCAAACCTCGAAATAACTGGATGCCCATCATCTTAGCACAAAACACGTAATACTATCATCCTAGTAAGTAAATTCAATAACTTTTATGAACTTTAAAATGATAAATAAAATAATTTCTAGATAATGATACGAAAGCAACAACTCCCAGGAAAAACCGAAAAAGAAATCCCTCACATTTGCTTTCAACAAACTCAAAATTTCCAGGACGAAGGCACCTCGGCAACTACTAAAGAAATCGTTTCCAACGATACGACAGAATTAAAATTCCCTCGTCGAACATTCATCGAAAAACATACACATAAATCTCTGGTTAGAAGCATTAATTGAAATAGATACGGAATAAGTAACTTCAGTTTGAATTATTACATACACTGACAATAAATAAATAAATAACAATACACTCATATAAACAATTTATTAATAGATATTGTGATTCTGTGGGTTTGTTTAGCATATTTCTCAAAAATAACATAGCAATACATATGTATTCTGCATATTCCCAAAATCAATACTTTGAATGTTGTTCTTGCAGTAAATATTCAATAATATATCGGGTGTTTCATTTTAATTGCCCCAGGCAAATATATATATAAAAAGAATTTCAAACAAAAGTATGGTTTCGAGGGGGAAATAAAACGGTATCATTGATTTGACCTTCAACTGTCATTTTAAGGTCATATAAAGGTCACCTCAAAGTTCTTAAATGGAACATCCTATATACTATTGCGTATTCTTACAGCTTGTTACAAGGACTTTTCAAAACACTAATAACAAAGTATTTTTTATGAAGTCCGTCCATGAAGCCAAGACTGATAAACTCAATAAGAATGTTGCATTAATGTCACATAACTTGTTTACTTTTATTTTACATAAAACGTTTTTCTAAGAATACTGAATGAAAACTGCTACATGCTCGTTTATACAGTCCTTTAGGTCTTCGGTTGTAGGGGGTGCGGTCTAGTAAACAGTGTTCTTTAAAAAGTTCCATAAGAAAAAGTCTGATGATCTTCGAGGTAACCAATCCAAGGGCGTAGATTGGTTAAATTTAAAAAATCTCTTACAGCGCTCGCATAATGTGACCTAACTGAATTTTATCTATAGCCCACCTGCAAAATATAAGACGAAGAAGGGCAGAATAATTGCATCATCGTTATTTAATGATTTTTTCAGTATCAAGTAGGTACAACTTCACTACACTCAGTGTAGTAAGTAACGAAAATTCTAATTTATAGGCAATAACGTGGCAATAACTCGTCAAGTAGAACCGAGAGTTAGATCTGTAAAATGTGAAGGAAAGTGGTCGTATGCGGGTGAAAATCTATAAGTACACCAGGATTGCTGATTGGTCTTGAGAGGTTCCATATTTGTTCCTCCATATGTTCATATAGCCATCGATTTTAAAATTTCTTCGGGTTATATTTGTTATTCAGCTTGTGTCCGCTTATTTTTCGGTCTTTTTCCTCCACTCTTCACATCTGAGCTACATGAAAATAATAACTTTGCAAAGAGTGTGTACTATGTAGTTTTAGTTTGTTCGTTAAAAAGTATCACTTGTCATTTACCTTTTAAATATTTGTTTTTTGTAGCCTAAATTGACGTTACATTTTTCTAAATTATAATACTTACCTTTTATTAGTTTATACTTAGCAGAAAATTATTAATTTCATTAGACCAAAATTACACTTCGCTTCAAAGGTTTTTTTTAACTATTATTAAGAGACATGTATGTACAATTGAAACAGAAAAATCATAAAACGTGCAAACCTCCAAAAAAAACTTAATACATTTGTAAGTATTAGACTAGAATAGCTTGGACAATTTAAAACGAGTTTGGTTTTTTTTGCTCCTTGACTAGCTCCTTGCTAGATTGCATATACTATAGTATAATATATGGAAGATCTGTTAGATACAACCAATAATGTGGTGATATTTACTTTAGGAACACGCTGCACAATGGAACAGCCTATACAGTTTTAAGCAGAATTGAAAGTTATACAACTTATAGCTCAAACTTTTCTTCGTATTTTTACAAATTATTATTATTATTATTATTATTTTGGCCTCGGTATTACACCATTAGCCACTTACAAACTAAAAACCTGACAACCCGAATGGACGCCAGGGTAGGTATAAGAGATATTTCGCACCCGGTGCCGATCGAGTGACTAAAAACAGACAGGGTAGGCCATCGGAAAAGAGGATTACCCTAGGTGGATAAATATATACAAAGGATCTCAACTAGATATTAATACGGATGTTACACAAATACTTATATAACCTGTAATTTACCTCTGCTTTTTCTTGCGCTATTAAATAATTCACATTGATTGGTAGAATTAGGTTCATGTTTATAAGGTCTTGAATAAGTTCTTCAATTTCGTTTTTGAATTTGGGGCAACCCAGTATAATATGATTTAAATCACCACACTCTTTCTCACAAAACTTACACACATCATTGTTCAAAATACGAATTTTGTTTAAATGAGCAGGAAACTTTCCATGATTAAAAGATATTCTTAAAATCTGTGACAGTACCTTTCTTTTGACGGTAATTTGGCTATACCAGCGACTGTTTTTGATATTCGGGAAAAGCATGTGGTAATTCGTAGGTTTACTTTCATAGGCTTTGGTATATTCTTTTTGCCAAGCTGTAAGGCGCCGTTCTTTTAAAGACTTTAAACAGTCCGTATATGGGATCAGCAATGTTTCTCACACATTTTCAAGGCATGCTGCTTTCGCTAAACTATCCGCTGCTTCATTTCCCGGTATCTGTGAATGACCTTTGATCCAGATATAATGGACTAATTTTCTCCGTTGCTTCAAATGAAAGTCAGCTATATTTTTACAAAAACATTTGCAGTATAAGCGTAAGATTCAACGGAATAACCTGTAAGTATATACGTTAGTCGCGCTTTTTTTGAAACCTCTTTATATATATGCTGCAACACCCCCTTTATCTATCTTTTTAGTGGATATATATATAGAAAAAATGGAAAATCCGCCAATTTTCGATAGGGCGTTTTCTCCCTTTCGAAGTGAATGTCGGCACAAAAAAAGATGGGTATAACACGCCTATAGATGCTCTACATATTCCCAAGGTTTCATAATCTTTTGAATTTCCGGGTTCTGAATCTTCCTTAAAGTTTACTATCTCTTTAATTGTTTATCTCTGGTAATAATAAAACCCAGATTTTAATTTCGTATCATCGTATAATTAAGTCAAAAATAATATAATTTCCTCATTATCATTATAAATCTTTGGCATTTATATACAAAAATGACGTAATGATTATCATTAAATACATATCGTCGTACAAACTAAAATCCTATTTCTAGCACAGGATGTAGTATGTATAAAATTCAAGTGATTGTCTGGAAAATAATTTAAAAATGAAAACATAGCAAAAAAGTAATATCTATATTATAAATTATATCTAATACCTACATAAAGTGCGCACAAGAAGGAAACAGAAAAATCGAGGTGGATTGAACACATTTTATATACAAAACATTAAGACTAGGTCATATTATGTAAATACATAAGAAAACTGTTACAGTTTGTGATGCAATAGAATCACTTTTAATCACTGAGATGCACGTTTATGCATAAATTAATAAAACTAATTAATTCAATTATTCACATAGTATTGTTTCCGTTTATATATTATTAGTTATCTATATGTACAAAATGTATCTGTTAAGCGATTTATTATACTTTTGATTCACTGCTATAAACAAAGATCAGTCATTATTTCTTAACAGTCGCGGTTGAGATAGGCGCGTTGATCTTGACGCTAATTGGCGGCTTATTTTCGAACTTTTGTTGGAGCGACGCCACGTTCGATTGCTGTCTAGCCGCTAATCTAACACCAGATGGCATCACTTTACTATCTATGGACCCAGAAGTTGGTTTAGTTGCTTTTACGCCCGCATTTACATTCGTTTTAGTCACATCACTACCCGATTTGTGTACATCGACAGATTTTGTATTTGTCAAATTTTTCCCCCCGTTTTTTTGCGCCCCTTTCGGTAAATTCGATACATGCGGCTTCGCTAAAATTCCCCCACCACCAGTCACAGAAGAATTCTTCTTTACACTACCGCTTAACACATCAGGTGGTTTCGGCCCGTTAGGTTTCTTGTTCGAACAACTTGTGACCAGATCCGGACTGTTAGTCTTGGGGTTTCCGGCTGTCTTCAGAACCGGTTTTGCATTTGTCGACGTATTCGACCTTGAAGGTGAAGGCTTTCTCGATCTGATCTTGGGTGGAGTTACTTGTCGTTCGAGAGTCTTCAATGTAGTTACGTTAGAGGGCGTGGTGGATAATTTAAGGTTCTTATTATTTTCTAATGAGGTTTCTGTGGGCGATTTATAATCTTTTGATGAAAAGCTATTTCTGTTTGGAGTAGTCGCTGTGAATGTTTTCGGGACTGGATTTGCCTTGAATGTGCTCATCGTAGGCTTTGCATCCTTGGCTTTGTTTGGATCGGCTGAAATATATGTTTGAAATTCTAATTAGTGCATAATGTATCATTGCAATGATATTGTTGAGTACAACTAATAGGTACAGATAACAAAATGGGCTATTATTTGCAATAATTACCTAACATGCCAAGTAAAGGAGAAATCGTTTCGTTGTGTTTGTGTAGTTTCATAATTAAACTGAAACATGTTTGAGGAAATCTTATTTGTTATCTTAGGTAAGAGTAGTTGGCATATTATCTGACAGTCAGTTAACATTTAAAGCAATTTGTTGTATTCATTCTGAACTCGTTTGGGATTGCATAAGCGGTCTGAATGAAGTGGGCACCCAAATGAAAATAACGCTGGCTTGGGAGCCCACCCATACGCGCACGAATGGAAATTAGATGGCAGGTGGTAGGGGCTGGCCAGACGATGATCGCCAAGGCTGTTCAATTGAGTTGAACCTTAGACAATTATCTAGATATTTTAATATCGTTATAACAATTTTGTAGAATTCAAAAGTTTATATGAATTTGTTCAAAATATGCAGTTACTGTTAGCCGCAGATATTCAAGTCTCTGCTGTTGGTGTCGACTATTTTTTATTACTTTCTGAAGTGAAACTTATATGGGTACTGCAACAAATCAATGACCTTCCTCTATCTGTACAAGAAATTCTAATGACTCACCTACTGAACCGATTCTCTTGATGGCTGAATTATCCAGAGCAGGTTTGATTGGAGGATTAACAGCAGATGGAGCTATGTACCCACTTGACGTTGAACTAGCACTGGATTTAACACTATTCATATTACTGTAAACACTTTCTGGAGCCTTGTAAATGGCAGATGCATTCACATACGTCTCTGCTTTGTCTCTTTTCTCCATCTCAGCTTTGTCATTTTCTTTCTTCTTCCTGGCCATGGTGGAGGTTGAATATATGGAGTCGAAGTTGCGATTTTGTATCTCCGACACTATTTCCCCCAACAAGCCAAAGCTCTCACTAGAACCTGAACTACTACTTGTATTTTTAGCATTTGGAGATTTGGTCTCAGCTGGTGAAATCGGAGATTCCTCTATCACGGCATAAATATTATCACTGGATGGTGATCTGGCATTGCTTGCAAATTTATTACTAGTTTCATTTATACAATCATCGTATTGGTTTTGTTTCTTTTCAGAGCGTGGTTGGTACCCCGGTAGGCTTGGGATAGGGCTAAGCACTAATTTTTTTTTGTCCTTCATGATGTCTGGAGCTGCCGGTCTTGGGGGTGGTGGGCTTTTTGGCCGCGACCCCGAGGGAATACTTATAGGTCTCTTCGGTCCATTTGGTTGCCGCATAGAACCAAATTTGGGTATAGTTGGTTTCGTATTGGCTGGACTTCGCATACTTTGAGCACGCATAACTACGTTACCGCCTTCCTCGGAAGTGACCGGTATTGTTTTTCCTGTTGGATTGATATCATTCTGTAAAATAGGTTTTGAAATTTCCAAGGTACGTAAAACATTCTTGTCCATGACCTTTTTATTAGTAGGTAAAGAATTGCTGTTATTAGAAGTGATTTGTTGTTTCTTATCTGCGTGCTTCAAAAAGGATGCAATTCTATTCAATGCGCTTCCATTCAGAGCCTTTTTTTGCTCTTCTTGCGCTACAGTAATCGAAACCGTGTCAACTGCTGAAAGAGGTCGTTGTGTGTCTTTAGGCAATTCAGGTGCAGGCCTAGCTGGTACTTTCGGCGCATTTTTTAAAGGTGACAGCAACTCCTTAGCCGTGCATGTCGAATTTTCTAAAATTGGAGAAGAAATTATCGGTCTAGGATTAGCTCCGCTATTCAACGGAGGCAAAGCAGGTGCATTAGGCGACGCACTAGCATTATTCAACATTGATGCAGTTCTTGCGGCAGGTTTACCAACGGTATTGGCTTTGGGGCTAGCGCAAGTGTTCGAACGATTCATATTGGAGGCCTGGATAATGACTGGAGGAGCCGTTGATCCTATTGGAATCGGTGGAGCAGGTCGACTAGGCTCAGTGGCTATTTTTGTCGGAGAAATGGTGAAGCCCTTAAAGTGTCCGAAGAAATCGTTCTTCAATGGTGACGTCGGTTCGTCCGTAAGGAGGGAATGGTTGTCTTCTGTTGGTCGTTTTAGGGTTTCTGGTTGAAATGAAACCGGCCCTCGGGATTTTGGAATTTGCTTGGATCTGTGGAAGAAAACGAGAATAGAAGTTGCGATGGAAAATGGAAAAATCTACAATGTACAATTATGTAACAAATATGTTTTTTTTTATCGATTTCTGAAGTTGTGTTATTCTAAATGATTTAGAAATAAAACACAATCATCTGCATAATCATTACAAGGAATAAAACAAAATAGTTTTCAAGAAAAATGGATTTTTAATTAATTTTAACGTTTTATCGACGAAATGTTTCAATTAGAATGTTGAAATTTAACAGTAATGTAATCAGAACGTTGCAGTAGTACAGGATATCACAAAACGTTATTGAAGTACAAGGTTATCATAATGCCTAATTCATATATTTAATACATCTATACAGCGCCTGGTCATCATAAACGCGTAGTGATAAAATTCTATTATTTTTACTTGCAAATCACACATTAAAATTGCATGTGTATTGGAAAAATGACTATTGTGCCGATTGAATAAACTATTTTTCTAATTTGATGTAGATAAAGCTAAAACAAACGACGACGCAGTGTGGTAATGAGTTATTAACGCACACTGTGTGGTAATACTAATTAATTAATTAATTAATTAACGCACTGGTGGGATTTTTAACGGAATGTAATATAGGCGATCAATGTGCAAATTAGAAAAAAGTACTATATAAAATTCGTGCCATAATAACTTGTAATGTTCGTACATTGAATCGAATGACAAACGTCATTGTGTTTTAAAATACCATTTGAGCAAATTTGCTTTGTTGCACCCTATAATTTTGGTTGCAAAGTGAAAATATTGACACGTTACTAAAAACCGTTCGCAAAATTCAACCCGCCAATTGAAATCATTGTCTCCAAATGTTGAACTACAGGTTTCCAATTAAACTTGTTCAGTATGCTTTCAATAGTTCTGCTAGCTGTATCCAAATATCTTTTGCAATCTCACAATGCCGCATTGGGATATGCTGAAAAATACGGTAACACGTTTATGTGGATGATTTCATTATCCACCAAATGCGTTTGTCTATTCCTCTTCAATAGCAGCTTCAAATGTAGTTTTCCAAAAACCGCTTTACATTGTTAAGGTTTGGTATGAATTTTGGGGACCTTTCTACAAATGAAGCATACCTTCGATTGATAATTCGGTTGCATTCACCGTAAAAAGTAATGTAGAAAGTTAAAAAAGTCTTTGTTAGAAAAGCCTAAATAACTAGTCTGTTTGAAACTAGAGATTTAATAGTAATAATAATATAAATTTATTGTAATATTACAAAAGTAATTACAAGAAGTCAACAACAATAGATTATAAGACTGATGGTAACAATACATACTTTCAGTATAAAAGGAAATCACTAATATTATATGGTTCGATTTCATAAAGAAAATGAAACAATCTTTCTTAAAAGTAGTAGCGACTCAATCACTTTTAATACAGTTGGCAGAGCATTATATAATTTGAGGCAAGTATAAGTAATATTTCCTTTGATTAGTAACAATGTACAAAGAGGATAGCAATAGTCATTCCTGTTTCTTGTGGAGCACTCGTAAAGAAAGAGTATGGAGTGAGATATAAAGGAACTAACTACATACACTGAGTAACTTATTTTGCTTAAAACGATCCGACGTGATTAAGCAGGGTTCAATGTATGAACTATAGGCAATATTTCTTTTTCAATTATAAATAGTCTGGGTATGTCAATGTGTGTGTTAATTATGTCTCGCAAACGCCTTAATCTAAAACGGATACTATTTATTTTTTTTACAATGACATCAATATCCATTTCAGGTGGTCATCAGTGAGGCCTAGTAGACGCACTGCACTTTTAATAGAATAAGATACGTTATCTATTACAACATCAGAAGAGTAGTTCTGAAATTTGGTATTGAATAAAATTACTTCTGCTTCACTCTGATTTAATTTTAAATTGTTTTCATGCAACCATTCTATAAGACTATGTATGTAATTAGAACTTGTATTTGTAATAGCGTTTACTCACAAATCCACCATTAGGCATTTTACAGCATAAATGTTGAAAAAGAAAATGAAAAAAAGAGGTCCCAAAATGCCACGATGGGGAGCACCCTTGGTTAGTTGTTGGGAATTACTACTGCCTGTGCTCGATGATATATGTAGGAGCGTATCCATGACAGCCGTTCCTTTAATTCCATAGCTTTCCAATTTATTCGACCATTAATTTGGAAACACCAAGATGTTTCTATTGTAAATTGTTTGTCACTTTGACCATGTTATTGACATATCAATTTTGACCATTACTGTTTCAATTTTATGTCACTATCAATTAGTAAACTTAGAAATGTCGAGAAATCTAAGAGAAGCTCAAAAAATTGGTGCCATGCAAACTGAAAGAAGGTGGGCGCCTGAAGCGGGTTACGACAAACCTAAATTTAAGCAAATTTCTCTGGTTCAATAAAAACTGCCCGACGAAAAATAAGAGCAGCCGACTTATCTAACACGAGTGCTGCTAAAAAGCCTTTTTTAACAGCAAAACTAGAAGGAAACAGGATTGGATTTGCACTTCAACATTTGAATGAAGGTCCCGACTTTTGGAACAAAGTTATGTTTTCTTTTTTAATAGTACCACCGAAAGAAAACAGGGTTGGATTTGCACTTCAACATTTGAATGAAGGTCTCGACTTTTGGAACAAAATTGTTTTGACAAAAGAGTCTTCAAATGTTGTTATGATGGCAGAATCCGTGTGTATAGATCAAGAAATGAAAGATATAGTGAAAGATATGCACATAAATTACACACGAGTTGAAAGTTCTCAGTAAACGTATGGACCTGGATTAGCGCGGATGGTCAGAGCACATGCTTCAAAATTAACGAAAGGTTGACCGGTGTATTTTCCTATTCATAGTAGCAGAATAGTGCGGGATTGGTTAAGGTTCAATAACATTGACATGTTGAAGTGGCCTTCGCGTAGCCCAGATCTATCTCCTGTTGAAAATGTTGGAGTTTAATGGCGAAGAAAATTCGTTTATGGAATATGGTTCCCAGGAATAGGGAAAAGTGGTGGGGGGCGATTCAACAGGCTTGGATAGAGCTAACTGAAAAACATGTACGAAATGCAATTGCATCAATAAACAGCAGACTGATAAACGTAATAAAAATGAATGGTGCCACCATTAAATATTAAAAACTCTTAAGACAACCTTGCTCTATTTTAATAATGAAAGTATTATAGATTGATAAAAAGTTCGTAACAGAAATTAGACGAAAACCTGCAATACGTTTCCTTGAAAATGCGGAATAATTGTCTTTACCTCCACTGCTAAAACCATGGCATCGCTTTAACCTTTAACTGCGCTCGCCCTACCTTCTCCTCTCGTGGCTGTAAACCAATCACGTTGCTGCTTAATACTTGTAGTG
This sequence comes from Cetonia aurata, assembly GCA_949128085.1. Lineage (NCBI taxonomy): Eukaryota > Metazoa > Arthropoda > Insecta > Coleoptera > Scarabaeidae > Cetonia > Cetonia aurata. Next base: position 453,958 of record OX421887.1, read on the forward strand.
CTTTGTGTTTATCTGGATATGACACCGCTTACCGTAAAATTTTAAATTTGTTCGTCATAACCTCGTTTGTCAATGGCATAGTGTTTTCAAGTTTCCAAGATTTTAAATATTTTGCTATTTTCAATTACAAATTTTGAAGTAAAGTCTTTTTGCGCGTCCGTCCAGAAACACTGATTTTGCATTACTTTAAATCGACCGGAAACTTACCATTCTTCGGCCTAAGTCGGCAAAAATGGTTGGCAATACTATATTCGAATTACTGACATTTCTATGATTAATTATAAATTCGATGACAGACGACATATTATTGATGAATATGTATCAAAACTACCAAGAAAATTAAAACGTCAAAACACTAAGGTATCTTAACCCTGATTTCCAATTCAAAATTCATACGTAATATGTATTGCCAACGTGTACTATTAACTCCCCTAGCGTTATTTTTTTTTTATTATTTACACCAAATTAAGATTTGCCGGCTCAAAAAATAATGTGTAACACACGGCTAGAAACTCTTTTGCGAGTATTTGCACTTGTGGGACCTCGGCTTCGCCTCGGCCTCACAAACCGTACTCACACTCGCAAAACTATAGTTTCTGGCCTAGTGATCAAATAACTATTTTTCATCAAAATGAATGGAAATATTGTTACATATTTACAGATACCTAGTGAATTACTAGAAAATTATATAGAATAAAATTATAAATTCCAGGCACGACCCTATTACACCTTCAAATAATAAGCGCACAACACAAACATAAAACATAACCTAAGAAAAACAACATCGGTAAAAATATTCGAACGCTGCACCCGTACAGCGTTCGAATGTTTTTACTTATTGTTAGTGACATGAATCCAGTTGGTTTTATGTAGAGGTTTTCAGCGATCTTGTAAATCGTAACTAAGAATATGTGAATCAGATCTGCTTCAAGAGCTCGAATCATTGGGGGGAATCACCTCTTTTATATTTGGGTTTGATGATGGAGAGGAGTTTGCTCCCACGATTCTTGCAAATCTGGCACTTATGGTAAATTTTCTTAGTGCCATTATTTGGAGATGTTAATAGGATGTCCTGCCAGCCCACGGTCTTTTGATGATACGTTAACGGCTGGCTGGAACTGTTGGTAGTGCTATCAGAGGCCAAGACAAGTGATTCATCATCATTATCATCAAGTGCGATTTGTGACATTACAGAGATCTTAACCTTACAGAATAAGTGATCAATAAAAGCACATTTATTTTTCAACCAAAGAAAACCTTGCCAACTGTAACACAGGCAATTTACCTTTATAACTCCCATTATATTAATTAGTTTATTAGCCACTCAATATTTATAATCGAATCATTATTACTAAATAAACTGTCATACTAATTCAAGAAATTTAACGTTATACAGGCTGTCTCCGCGAGACCATTCATTAGAAGTTTATGGGGTTCTGGCCAAAATACCAAATTTGAAAATTCGGAATTATAAATAATCGATTGTGTTCTCTTCAATTAAAATAGTTTTAGCTTTCTAGCGCTTCTAGTCGCAATTTCCTTTGTTATTTTTAATTGAACAGTCTGTATATTGTTACATATTTGGATTTACATATTTTTAAGCTTATATTCATACTATGCTTAAAAGGCATGTTCGAGTATTTTTTGGCGCCAAGAATGGCTATCTACATTGTGGGGATTACTTTAACTTTTAGAATTTATCAAGAACCATAACTTAATTTTTTCAAATAGGTCGCCTTCGGCGTCTAATTTTATACCTTCTATACCCCACATGTCCTACACCTGAAATTGGTAGTTTATAAGAGAATTAGGTTTTTTTGAAAAATGCACACAACTCATCGATACTTATCCAGTGTGCCATGAAAAATAAGCGTTCTCAAAGATTTATTGTCAAAGTCACACTTCTTTTCGTCGTTTGATGGTTGTGAGTTAATAATTATCCGTTAAGTGCCTTAACATTATTAGTATAAAGGGTAAAAATGAATAACAATAACGAAAACAATGTTCATACAAATCAAGAAAATCTTAATTTATTTTTTATACGCGGATAGTATGACAAAATTCTTAGTAGAACTTGCAGAATGTTTAACGAAAACTATCCACATTTACCTCCGATGACAAAGGCTATATTTAGAAGAATAGAAGGAAATTTTTTGCTTTTCCGACGAATTGATCATGTGCTAAATCGACAAAAAAAGTGTAGTTGAGAATGAAGAGAGAGAGTTGAATACCTTGGCTTACTTCAATGCCAATTTCAACGCCTCAATTCAAGCTGCCGAAGAATATCTGGGAATCAGTAGGTTTTCAGTACATAGAATTTTGAAGAAGCATCACTTCCACTACTGCAAGTTCTCGTTGGTACAAGACCTTCATCTTCAAGACCCCGACAACGGAGTTAACTTGTATGAGATGCTATATCTTCGAAGTCAAGAGGATAACTTTTTGAAAAAAATATCTGGACGAACGAATCTAAGTTTTTACGTGGAGGATTTTTTGACAGGCATAATAACCATATCTGGGCTTCAGTCAATTCGTATACGATCCGAGAAAGAAATTATCAGATCAGATTTAGTTTCAGTGTCTTTTGGTTTACGATGAATGACAGGTTCTCTTACGTTATTTATGACGGCGTGTTAACGGCAGTGCGTTACCTGAATTTAGTACGGACTGTGGTTGAAGTTTTCTTGACAACCTGCCTTTGAACTTGAGAAGATACTCTTGATATCAAGTGGATGGAGCTCCTGCCCATTGCACCCAGGAAGTATCCCAAGACTTCAATGTTCGGAGACAGGTGGATAAGCCGGTTAAGACCGTGGATCCTTCATAGCAATAATGTTAAGGCACTTACCAGATAATTATTAACTCACAAGCATCAAACGACGTAAAGAAGTATGACTTTGACGTTTGACTTTGTTGTATTGTAACATCAAAACCCCTTAGTAACTTATGTTATCATAGGTTGGTAGAACCAACTAGTCATATACACATGTTTGTGGTGTCAATATATATTATTATGTACGGTCATGTCATGTACTAATGTGTGCAATTAAAAAAAAACTTTTTCGATGAACAACGCAACGTGTGTTTCGTGTTACTCCGAATAAATTTCCACTATTTACGACAGGTTATGGGACCAGTCACGAAATAGTCCGTAATTGAATTCATTAAGTAAACGTAAAAAGTGCGATAGTCGTTTTTCAAAGATTGCTAATTTTGTTGTGCACACTAAATCTTCGGTGACGCCAACATGGCGAATAGTAACAGTAATCTTGGTGGGATTGAGAAACTAAAAGGACGAGAAAACTACGATTCATGGAAGTTTGCTGTAGAAAACTATTTGGAATTGGAGGATTTATGGAGCTGTGTTACGGGCGCTGAAACTGACGTGTAAAAGGTACCTAGCGAAACCCAAATTGAAAATAATTTTACTAATAGAACCAGTAAATTGCGCTCACGTTGGAGAGGCGAAAACAGTCAAAGAGGTATGGGATAAGCTGAAAGCTGCCTTTGATGACTCAGATCCCACGAGAAAGGTAGGTCTGCTCCGTAAGCTAATAACGACTAGGTTAGAATCGAGTGCCTCTGTGGAAGAGTATGTGAACTCAACAACTATGCTCACAAATTGAATGCAATTGGAATGACTGTCACAGATGAATGGGTAGGAACATTGCTATTAGCAGGTTTATCAGACCAGTATAATCCAATGATAATGGGTAGTGAGAGCTCCGGTGTAAAAATAACTGCTGACTCAATAAAAACTAAATTATTACAAGATGTGAAAGAGAAAGTAAACAACCATGCATTACATGTTTGGAAGGCAAGCAATCTCGAATTCCATTTGAAGATTGTAAGTCCACTACAAGTACTGCTCTGGAACTGGTACATTCGGATGTATGTGGACCCATGGAGGAGAAATCACTGGGTGGTTCCCGATACTTTCTAACTTTCATGCATGATTATACAAGAAAGGTGTTTGTGTATATCATAAAAGAAAAGTCTGAGGTTGCTGAGAAATTCTTAGAATGTAAGAATTTTGCTGAAAACCAAAGTGGGAAAAGAATTCAGGTTTTGCGGACTGATAATGGCAAAGAATACTGCAATGAAATTTTGCATATTTGCATAAATTTAGAATTCAGCATCAAACGACTGCACCATACACGCCAGAATAAAACGGCAAGGCTTAAAGAATGAACAGAACCATTCTGGAGAAGGCTAGATGTTTATTGCTAGAAGCTGGCCTGCAGAAGTGTTTCTGGGCTGAAGCAGTAACAACTTCAGTTTACCTTATCAATAGGACCCCAAGTCGAATGTTGAACACACATGAAGCATCTACGACAATTTGGTTGTATTGCAATACATACACCAAAACAACAGAGAAGAAAGCTTGATGCAAAGTCAACCCGCTGTATAATGGTAGGATACTGCGGAAATTCGAAAGCTTATCGATTATACGACCCAATAAAAAAAACAAATAGTAGTCTTTCTGGAAGATCAGTTCTTCAATCAGGTAATGAAAGATGAAAATCAAATTACTAATAGTTTTATTCCGTTTCATATACTGCCTGCTGTGGAAGAAAAAGAAGACCTTCCAACTGAAGAGAATGGGGCAAGAGATACTGTAGAAGTCAACCAAGAAGCAGAATGTGATTTAACAAAAAATTCCAAGGATCTTCGTGATGAAGCGGTGCTGGAAAAGAATTCCCAAAGGTCAAAACGAGTACCGAAACCAAAACACTACGAGGATTATGTAACTTACATGTGTCGTCTAGATGAAATGGCCATTGACAACGGCGCGAAAAAGAACATTGGCGACAGGCTAGAAGAATATCAATCTTTTATTGATAACGAGGCGTGGGAAATAACGGAAGCTCCAGATGGTGCAAACATTGTTGACTGTAAGTGGGTGTACAAAAAGAAGAAAAATAGTGATGGTAGTTAGCGTTATCGAGCAAAGCTCGTCGCAAGAGGCTTTACTCAGAAGATGGGAATAGACTATCAGGAGACTTTTTCACCAGTAGTTAGACATAGTACACTAAGACTGTTAGTTGCATTAGCTATTAAATTAGATTTAACTATCACTCATTATGACGTAATGACTGCTTTTTTAAATAGCAACTTGCATCAATTGTTATACATGAAACAGCCAGAAGGTTTTCAGATTTCTAACAATGAAAACAATCGTCCCGTGTTTGGTACGAAAATGTGAATCAACTTCATAATGAAATAGGTTATGAAAAATCTAGAACACTGCGTATACATTAAGGCCAAAGAAAATAGTTTGACAGTTATAGCGTTATATGTAGGCGATTTCTTTGTTTTTTCAAACGATTCCATAGAAACAGAATTTTTAAAATCAAAGTTAGGCGCTAAATTTAGATTAAAGGATTTAGGAGAATGTAAACAAATTTTAGGTATGAGAATAAATAAGAGTAGGGAAAGCGGGATTATAACACTGCACCAGACAGATTATGTAAACCAAATATTGAAAAGATTTCCGGTATAATCGGAAACGCTAGAAATCTAAAAATATTTTAATGAGGAGACAATCAATTATATATAATTCTGAATTTTCAAATTTATATTTTGGCCAGAACCCCATAAATTTCTAATGAACGGTCTCGCTGAGACAGCCTGTATATATGTATAATGTTTATCGTACTACATTTTCAGTTTAAAACAGACATATTCATTAGCTTCGCAATATTTTATACTAATTTTACCAAATTCAACCTTAAGAAGTTTTTTTTGTAGTGGAACAAATGTATTCCTTCAAACAATCATAACAACCCATCCCCAGCAAAAAGACCAATGAGTTGGTTCTACGTGAAAACAATCTTCATTCACATCACATTTCTAAAGTTCAGCCACTCTATGGAAACGAACACATAGTACGAATATATTTTTGCAACACAATTTTAAATGGGTTTCAAGAAGATGGCAACTGTTTTAGGCGTATTCTTGGAACAAGGAATCTATGTTTACCAGAGATGATGTAGTTAACATTCACAAGTTTTATTATTACGCAGAGAAAAATCCCCATGAATTTTGGGAATATAATCGCCAAAGAAGGTTTTCCATGAACATATGACAGGGCATAATAATAAGTTATTATCAGATAAATATCCAAAAATGAATCGATACTGTTAATAAAATACATTGTAATTTAAAATTTTTCAATGTGTATTATTTTGACGACTAATAGTCAACTCATATCTCTTTCAATGTGTAGAATTTAAAACTAAATATTCACCGCTCTGGGGGGAGATTCCGTAAGGTCGAGATCGACCAACTCGATACCACCGGAATTCTGTAAGAACGATTCGATACCCAGCTATCGTCTACTTTGGAAGGTTTTACTCGATAGCTATTTAGCTCTCGGATGGCTCTCGGCACACTCTCGGTCAAAGCATCATCTCTCTTTTGCAAACGGGCTTTATTCTCTATCTCTCTTTATAAGGTACCCGCGCTGCTAGGTCGAACGGTGGTAAAATGCAAATGTTCAAAAATACGTTTGAAAATATTTCGCATAATAACTTTTACAATGTAATTTAAAACACATGTGTAGTTAGTTTAGATATGTAGGTAGTGAAAAAGTAGACACAGTTCATTTCTTGTCTCGTTGCAAGCTCTCACAGAACGTTAATTATTAAAATAATTCACTTTTTCTTTTAAAATCTTTATAACTTTAAATTAAAGTAGGTACGCATTTATATATTTGTAATTTATTAATTTGAATTCGATTTAACATGGCATTCAAGTCAAAGAAATTCACTGGGAAATAATGTTAAATTACATAGAAAAAAATAAAGAACTTGCTACTGGCAAATTCACATTATTGAATAGGCCAGATAGTCACTGGAATAGGCGTAATAATTACAAAAAAATGTGGATTAATTTGGGAAATGAATACCAAAGGTATGCAGACATATAACGTATTCTTGATCATATACCAGGATTTGTTCTTAAAAATTCTTGTTTATATATTTCTTAAAATGTTAGTTTTGGACGGATTTTACGTATACGTCTTCTGTATAAAACTAATCGTCGATAATTTTGCGCATTAGCTTCAAGTAACATAATGATGAAAAATGGGGAACATTTTTCTTTAATAAATCACAATTTTTAAATTACAGTTATTTCAAATTGTCAAAATTAATGCGAACAAGCGAATTGAAGTGAACTTTTTGGCCAATATTTAGACCAGTTGTATACTTGTACCCGAAATTACCCGAGCTTCTACTCGATAGATATACGGAATCGCTCTCTCTATCGACATCGGATGAGGTATCGTATCGAGTTTGTGTATCGTATCGACTATACGGAATCCGGCTGCTGATACTCCTAGAGACGAGTAAAATGCTTTGGAAGGTTGAAGTCGACAAAGTAATAGTTATGCGGTAGATCCTGTTACAGTGGTATGCGAGTACATAAAATGCCAAATGTTTGTTTCTTTCAAGTGGTTCCTAAAAAAATATGAAGCATTACATAACATTTTACCATTAACCAGAAGCAAACGAAGAATGTTGCCACGTATGGTTTCTGCCATAGATAATTCCCTACATGTCCGTTTTTCAAACTTAAATTTATGCTTTAAAACGCATTTTATGAATCTAGTTTTGTAACACATTATTAAATTAAAATTAAAACCAGATCTAATAGCAGCCTAAAAAGCAAATTGAACAACATTGTTGGTTAATTACCATTTAGATTATCACAAAAGGGTTCTGAATGTGAGCAACATCTTTAATACCGTTGTTCATGTTTCGTTTAAAATTTGAATTTGTTTTGTTTGCGCGTGGGATTGCGCATGCGTGGTGTAGTAAGTTATAATAAATATGTCAAGAAGCATATTGTTATACACGTTGTACTGTAATTATTTTTATTGAAATAAATGGTATTAGAAAAGCAAACGACAGTTTGTACATGAATAAAGAATTCGTAATCTATCAGGATTAACAACCATAAATTTGATTCGTTAAAAACACAAATTAAAAGGTATGTTTAAAAGTGTAGTAGGAGGACACTGTCTATATACCTACTAGAAATTATATCTTTTTACAAAGATGTCACTGTAGTGAAGCAAAATTTTTGCGAAATTGCATCATATAAGGTTGGTATTTTTTAAAAAAATTATGGATCAAAAAGAAAGATTTGAAAAAATTAAGATAAACACTGTGTACCTTGTGTGTACAAGGAATCTTCATGTCCCACTCTAATTGTTCTATTCCTATTATTACACTACAATTATGGCATCTATTAAAAAAAAATAGTGTTCAATTCTAACAACAAATTTTGTTGCAAAAAGAACACATTTTTCAGCATTTCCCTTACTTACCTCAATACTGTTTTGTTACTTACATATTATATATGTTAGATATTAATAAAATTGTTTTTAGATGTCAGTGTAGTGTTAAGTGCAAGAAGCTTAAGTATGTATTTACAAAGAATAAAACAAACACATGCAAGAGGCATGCAAAGTTTATAACTACATACAACAAAAGAAACAAATAACACAACACAACGATTAATATAATAAAATAAGTGTATTTAAAATAAGTATATAAAAATGACAATGTACAGTGCAAACACAAATCCAAAAAATTCCAATATATAGGCTTTAAGTATACATAATGTTAGTTACAATTGTTTTTAATTTGGCATTTAATTCGTTTGCTACTCATAAAACTAAAACACTAATATAAAATAAATTAAAACATTATCACAATCGTATTATACAATTTTTAGTTATTATTACGAATATACAGTAGTGAGCACGTCACTTCGTAAATAGACCATTCAGAAGCTATGCATCCATGCAGCGTGAACAGTACTGTATATTTTTACCCTGGTCATCTAATAGTTAAAAAAAAGAAGGCAACGAACTTTGCCTCCTAGGTATAATACAATAGTAAGAGAGAATTTGACTGTACCTAAACTACGCAAAAAAAAATTATCTAGTGTATATTTGGCAACATATAAATATTAATGCATGCATAAAACAATGTCTGTGAACTGCTTACGTGAATAAAAATCAGCGAAATGAACGCATCGTATAAATCGAAGTATTTAGATACGAACAAATTGAGAGAGCAACATGTAGAAATTACTTAACTTAAAAAGAACAGAACATACACAAGCTTAACATTTAGAAATCTATCTAATAAACTGTATTTACAGAACAGAGAAAAGCACAAGAGATGCACAAGTCCGAAGTTGTTTTCTTAAACTACCTATATGTCAGTAAAAAGCAAAAGGTTAAGAAAGAAGATTTTATTTGAGATAAAAACGTTTATTTATGTTCTACTTTATTGAATGTTTTCATTTTTGTTGTACTTACAATGAAGATATGATGAAATAATAACTAAGCAAATAAAAATTATAATCTATAAAATATCGGAAGGAAGTGAAACATTTTTTGCATTCATTTATATTAATTGTAACTTTTGCCACAAAGAATTGTAATTAGAAAATATTGTTAAGTGCTAAATTTTAATAAATTTATTTATTATACAATACAGGTTGTACCAATACCAATAGTGGTATGTTCAATAGAATTTTTTTTTTCATTATTGGAGTACCTAGTACAAATACTTTGCTTGTATTATCGGATTCAAATTTATAAGCGCATTTTTTATCGTGGATCTTTAACAGGACAGCGTTATGTTAAATTTAGAATTAAATTTAGAAATTTAGAAATATTAGAAAACTTCCTGGATGATTTAAGCAACAAGACACGATATGAAACGCTAAATCAACTACAAAATTCCATTATTAACATCATCAGAAATATTGATCCACAAATTATTTTAAAGGCAATTCGCAGCGTTTATAGAAGAGTAGTTATCTAACAATAAGCGTGTTGATCAAGAGGGCAATGTTTTTAAACAGTCATTACAATGTAAACTTATAGCTTTTTATTTTTTTTTAGTTTTTTCAGTGTTGTATTAAAACTTTTTTGTTCACAATTAAACTTTCAATCAAACAGCAATGCAATACACAGACCTGTTTCATTAAAAAAAAAAGATAGTTCTAGTTAATATCTTGAAAATGCGATGCTCAATTGTTTTTCTGTTTTCACCACTACAATCGCCACATAGAATCCGATAAATATGCCCATTTAACCGTAGCTCCGATAATAACGAAGTTAGCAATGGTGCGCGCTTAACTTAGAACAACCTCTATAATAACCTACTTGACCATTTTCTGAATTGACATGAACATTATATTGAAATAACCATTTTGAAGATGCATTAGTCAACATGTAAATCAATGTCTTGGTAAGTATCCAATTTAAATACTTCTATTAGCAAAAATCCGAAAAAAAATCAACGTTTTTATCATGAAAGTCACATCAATCAAATCATACTTCTTTCTTATACACTTCATACCACAAGAGCATAATTTGTTCTTGCACGTGTATTATTGGTAAGTACAAAACCCATAACTACCGATTAGATTGCAGTTAGAACTGTGTAAGACCACTACACTACCATAGTCAATCTATAAACAGCAAAGCGACACCTGAGCTAAGTATTGACGTTATGTTTATTTTCAAAATCAAATTTTCTCGCCAAATTTTTGACCGACACCGAACTAGTTTCATGTATCAACGGCTCTGCCGTGCTACATTGACTACTGGGTGTATTATTCTTATTCTTAACCAGCTTAGAACCGGTATTCAACTTGAGCCCTCTAATATTCATTATGGACAATCGACGTTTCGGCGGTTCTCTGTCCGTCAACAGGTTATCACTAGAGGCGTGAGGCGCCTCTTCGATTGTCTTACTATCCGCGACGCTAACGCTATTATTTATACCGTCTTTGTTCGTAGTGAACACCAGCTTGGGGAACATGATTTCCATGTTGAGACTTTTTCTACGTCCAGTTTGTGGTTGCGGCTCTTTGCGTTCGAATTTCTCTACGCGTTCGGATACGGTCGGTAAGGTAGGTTGTCGTTTTTTAGTATAACCCAAACCCCTGCATGCACCAGCGCCCGGGCAAGAACTCATACAATTCAAACATGCTACATACGTTGAGGATTTCTTCGTCCAGGTGATCTTCATGTTTTGTCGGGCGTAATATACCATCAAGCTGACTATGGCGAGGCCGGGAATGATGCCCAGGAATATGATGAAGATGGCGATAACGAATTCCTTGCGTGCTGTATTGTGAAAATTTAAAATAAGTATAGTTTGTATAGTATGAGAGAATATCAATGTATTTATAATCAGGGTATGGTTAACATTCGTTTCTATATATATTTCTCTATAATATTTCAAATTAATATTTTTCCGCCACGAACCTGAAGAAAGAAAAGAAGTATATTTTTAGAGAACGTTCAGGTTCGAGCCGAGAGAAACTTCTAACACATGACTGGGGATATGAATCCTTCATTCTTCCTTGAGGTTTCACTCAAGTACGAGAGCACTAATCAAATGCTGTTTCCTCGTACTGAAGTAGAATGGGCGCGGTCAACAAGACGCCGACATCCGGCCAGGAGATTAGCTATGGGTTGTTGGAGGACTCTCGAAGTCAATGCGTTAAGAGACGTTAATGTACTGTGGTATAAAATAGCGTATGTCTAGCGTATGTCAAAATTAATTTTCTGTTGCTACTTTTTATAAATTTTTGTCGCTACAAACTTCAATACATTTCTTAAGAATTTTGTAACGAACGCTGAAGCCATTTTCAATTACGGTTATGACGGCAACAGTGAGCGAACTAATTGCAAACAAAAATTTCATGATTTAGACAATCGAAGACTAATTTACAGTACATTTATACACAAATAGATCCTTTTATCCTTATTTATGTGTGTTTTTATTTTGTCCACGTCCAAAATAAGTTAATATAAACATAATAGTAGTCGCAAACTGCAACCAGGCTTATTTCAAAAAAGGGAATCGCTTTTAGTTCTTATCGTAATCCAAAGCTCTCCTTGTATGTTCCGCAAACGCCTCGTAGGCCAACTCAGATGTACAAACATCAAAGACAGTCAACTAGTTTGCATTTGTTTAACAAACATTGTTTTTGGCATACGTATATAGTTGCAGTTTTCGACCATCTATATCTTTATTTTAGTTTGTGTTTAATAATTTTAGTCAGAAAATCCTAAATTTTATACCATAGTGCAATGTTACGAGTTAACGCAATGTTTCATTTATCTACTACTGGAGCTGATTCTTACAATTATATAATTCCTGTGGTAATTATAATACCAGCAATGAATAGGAGGCAAATAATCAAAAAATATATATAGAAAGAGAAATTATCTAAAATATTTGTATAAACAGGCAAACTAAATACAGAAACAAAGCTCATATTAGATTCTGAAAGTGATCGTAAACTCATTATTACATCATATTAACTTTACATCCACATCAACAAACTTCAGAAATATTATATAAAGAACATTAGAAGGATATTAATTAAAATGTTGTATCATGTATCTGAATTCTCCTTCAATGCTTTGATTGATTTAGTAAAAAAAAAAAAAATGGAATTTATTTGTAAAGTTGGAATCTCGAAATTATAGCCAAAATATCATTTTACCATCTGTACAATGTTTTTTTTTTTTAGATTTATGGTATACCAAATGCAAGCTACATTACCATTTGGATCACTGGCTGGTCCGCTGTCTTCAGATCCTCCAGGTCCCGGATATTCGCAAGTAGGAGGCCCAAAACCGTCTTTACAGTGGCAATGTCCAAGATTATTGCACACACCATTTCCATTGCAATCGTTGGGACATTTCGGGCCATTTGCCCTCAGACCCTCCACAGTCAAACAATGTTGGCCAACACACATTTTATCTACACCACACTTAGCTCCATCCGGAGCCAAACCTGGATCCACCTGGTTCAGTCCTAAATCCACAATGGCTGTTCGACATGGAATGATGGATCCCTTTAGATTGAGGAAACTGTGCGACAATATGGCCACCGACTCCATGCCAAATTCCAGCCGTTCGTTAAGGTGTTTGCAATGTAGCATTCCGCAGAGGACGTTTCTGGAAATTAAAATTTAAGCCACTTTAGCGATTTTACAAATAAAAAATTTTAGATTAAATATACTCGTCTTCGCATTTCTTAAATTCCTGGTTCAGTTTGTTATATCCACAGTTTCCATGGCGGTTACCTTTGATGTTCATCTTGTAGCATTGTTCATCACTGGTTTTTCCTGTGTTACCCCAAAGTAATTTGCATTGGTCCGATCTTGTGCGACAATATCCGTTATAGCAATAAGCCTAAATTAAACAGTTTTTCAATAATTTAAACATACATGTATTTTTTTTTCAAACTAGATAGATATCTTAGATTCCCGGTAAATTAAATTCGTAATAATATATTTTGAAGGGTTTTTAATTAAATTAAAAATTCATTTGACTATTATAATTTTAAAACTGAAATACTAAACTTAAAATTTAAATTTACTCTAAGATAGATACGTATATAAATTATCTCCTCTGACTTAACAAGGCTCTGAAGATGGCCAATGGCCGAAACATGTAAGCCATAATTAAAATTAATTAACTGAGTGAGTGAGGTTTTATTGTATTTATTACTTTTTCGTCTAATTTAAACATACTTATTTCCATTAACAAAGGACATTTCTCTAAATCTAAATCGTTTAGCTGTGAACGACGTTATGAGTAGGTGTTTTTAGGTGTCAATTGAAACTTTCACCACCTTCTCCAATAGTTTCACTCCTTCAAAATACTAAAATTAAACTGTTACTCGCGCATTGAACAACGCAAATGGAGTTCAGGACATGTGTTCTTCCTGGCGTTTTACGAATAGTTGTGGGTTGAGTTTCTAAAGGTACTAATCCGTGATTGAATTTCGGTGTATATATACAGAATGTTTTTTTAAATTATGTCACAAATTTTAAAACAGATTATTAAAAATAACACAATTAACAACAAACGAGAAAACTAGCTGCTTACCTTTCCTCCATCGCAAGTTTCTGCGTTCAATTTATGTATGTCAGGTGGGCAATATTCCGAATGTCCTGTACAGTATTCTGGTAGATCGCATTCGATATCTGCTGATCGGCACATAGTTCCTGCTTTTTTAGGTTTACAAGTCTATAAGAAATAAAAAAAAAATTATAATGACATACTGATACTTTAATTTTACTGTTTATCTAGCTTTCCTGTACCTTTATAACCATTGTGTTTTTCCTCCATAAGTATTTTTAATTGTTCTTTGTTTTTATTAATTAATTATGTTGAATTCTGGTGCATTTATTTCTAAACAAACAAAATATTTCTTTTTTTTGCTATACACGGTGGCCAGAAAAATGCGGACAAACACCACGCAGGCCAAATCTTTGTTTAATTCTGAGTTGACAATCTTAATTGAGAAAAGTAGTACAGTGTTTTTTTAAGTCACACGAACAGCTTAAAAGAATTGTAAATTTGGCAACACCTAATCAGACAAGTACTGTGGCGGTAATGTTTTTATTATTTACTATAAATCAGGTAAATACGCAAATTAGCAAGAATTTTATGTTAACATGGATAAAAATGTTATTGAAATTTAAAGATAATATGAAAAAATTATAACAACTGTTCAAATTGGTAGCCATCAGTTTCCAGACATAATTCCAATCTTCGAGGAAACGAATTCAAAACGCGCTCCAACATATCGGGGGTGATTAATCGAACTGCCGCTGTAATTTTATTAATTACACCCTCTTCGTTAGCTGGAGACGTTGCATAGACCTTTTCCTTTAAAAACCCCCAAACGAAAAAGTCCAGAGGATTAATATCGGGAGATCCTGCTGGCCATGCTATTGGACCGTTACGCCACATCCACCGATTCGGAAAGTGTTCGTTTAACCAATCCCTCTAAATTCTGGCATTGTGAGCGGGTGCTCCGTCATGCATGTGTACAACATGTTGGTTCTCAAATTCAATGGAATATTATCCAGTACTTCTTCTAAAACGTTAACGTACTGAATTCCATTTAGACGATTTGGAAGAAATATTGGTCCAACAACTCGGAGATTTAAAATCCCCAGCCAAACATTTACCGAAAATCTTCTCTGATGTCCAATTTCCCTTGGGATTTTCGTCCGCCCGAAAATGAAAATTATGGCTATTAAAGACGCCATCTCTCGTAAACAAGCATTCGTCGCTCCAGAGAATATGCAATAAAAAGTTCGGCTCTTCTTGAATGCTTTGTAAAACATTGTTACAAAACATTCTTCTGTGCACATTATCGTTTACATACAAAGGCTGCACTTTCCTTGCATGAAACGGACGCAAAAGATTTTGAAATAGTGCTGAGTGCACTGTTGTTTTGCTAGGAATATTCAGTTCCCGAGCTATTTGTCTTGTGCTGGACGTCGGATCTTCGTAAACAGCATCCAATATTTGCTCTTCTAATTGAACTGTTCGACGCTCTCTAGGTCTACCGCTGTTACGATAATTCGGTATAAAGGTGCCAGTTTCTCTAAGTCGCTGATCCAATCTACGGAACGTGTTGGTGGATGGATGTCGCCGTTGTGGATACCGTATTTGATATTCCTCTTTTGCCAAGTTTGCATTTCCATTGCAAAATCCGAATACCATATACATGTCGGCGTATTCTCCAAAGGTAAACATTGTCAGTATTAAGAACAGCACAAAATGTTTATCTTATTTCAACAGCCAAATGTCACATGAGAAACGTCAAAAATTGACAACTACTTATTACTTTTAAACAAGCAGCCTTACAGTACCACGTTGCCATATGTACTTTAATTTCAAAAACGCTAATGAAGAAATGTTAAAAATGTAAACCATTGGTATTAATCGATTAGTTACATCAATGCATTTCTAAATTTCAGCACAATGATTTTACATAGATAAATTTGACGAATTTCTCGTATGCCTTAAGGAAGGACCGTATAACTTTTTTGGATTGATTATCGCCTCAGAATTGAACAAAGAATCGTTCTACCTGGCGATTATCCGCCCTTTTCTGGCCACCGTATATACCCGTTTTTATTTTTAGGGCACATTCTACCTTCTAAGCAAGAATAAATCCAACTTTGATCAAATATTTGGGATACCCCTAACAATTTACAATTAGAATAAATTGTGGTCTATTAAAATAAGACTATATGCATATATACATTGTATATATACTGATCGCAGCGAAGATCATATGCATGAGAATTAAGGTTCTCATTTATTTTAGGAACAGTAATACTAATGGGTCGGATTTTAAACTACAATATTGTGCTATATGAAGAACTGGGTTGTGGGTCGACGTTAGCCACTGAAATTCACGTTAATTAGCGTATAGTAAATATTGGAAACAATGGGTTAATCAGCGACTGGTTGCTAATTGCTAATAATTGCTTTTTTACATTTGGGGTTTGTTCTGGTGTATTATATCGTTTTTTACAATATTATAACTTTTTAATGTTTTTTATATTTTTTACAACAAATTTAAATTCTGCAAATTTAAATAATCCAAAGAAACTATTCATTCTTTTTCTTTATAATTAAATTTTGACAATTTAAAACAACAACCTTACACTTCAATTTAAAAAAAAATCTTCATTTAATTAGGTCATTTTTAATGTTATAATTTATAAAACTGGTTATTTATAATTTTATACCTATACAATTTTCTAGTAATTCACTATATGTAAATAACAATATTTCTATCCATTTTGATGAAAAAAGAATATTTACCTTAAAATTTGTAATTGAAAATAGCAAAATATTTAAAACATTGCAGCAACTTGGAAACGCAATGCCATTAGCAACCGGAGATTATGGCCTACAAACTTAGTAACAAATTTGAAATTTTAGGGTAAGCGGTGTCACATATATCAGACATATGTCAGTTTACCTGTTTTTTACTCAAATGTCAGTCAATGTATAAAATTAATTTGACATATACGAGCAACTTGACAAACTATAAATTTCAAGAATTTGTTTACTAAGTTAGTACGTCATGCTCTCAGCGGCTTGTTTTTCGGCGGGAATTTTTACACTTTGAATTTAATTATTTTTGATTTTGTTATTATTATAGATTTTAAAATAAAAACAAATATGCTGGTAACATTTCGCACTATTATCTATCAGAAAAAAATATATTTTGAGTAATTGGAATGTACCCTATTATTCAAATTTTAAGCCCTGATGAAGCATAGATTATATTGGAAATATTGGCAGTTAAAATAATGAACAACATTTAATTCAGAGTTTTACCCCCGCTACCCAAGAAATATTTCAATTTGACACAAATAAATAAATATCTATTGCTGCCTCATTCAGGTACTCCTGACGCGGTAATGAACATGGAAACTTTTCACGGGTGCCTCAAACATTTGTCTAAGACTGTACTAAATTTTTCTTATCATTAGAAGATTCGATTTTCATGATTCTCATGCTCACGTGTCGTATTTGAATAACATATGCATCCCAACTCTTCCTATGATATACAATGTCGGAGACGTACCTACCTTTATTAACACGATCATATCATTGTTTGAACGTTTTTTTTTTAAACGTCATCTGTTCTCTTTTGCATCAACCACAACTGTTTCAACTAATTTTATGCACCCAAAATTACAATTTCTTTTCAATAATATTTTCAGCCTCCAACACATTATTTAAAATTATATGTGTAGATCTTCTTGGTTTTTAAAGTCAAATAGTTAAACAACTATTAAATTGAGTAAGACGTTTCGGTTTATTTACAAAACCTTAATCATTTACATTTTTAAAAATTAATAATGTAGAAAATAAAATTTTGATGTATAACGATATATAACATTTTTTGTTTTATTGACAAAATCAGTTTGTTTTAATTTGAAAGAGTTCTGAAATGTTTTATATAAAGATTGTTTTATGAATTGTTTCAGTTGTATTAGTTATGGTTAAATATGAAAAACGTTACTAAATTTTTATTAAAATTTCATTTATAGAATTAAGTTATAAAGTTTAGTGAAAAATTGTGTGTCAGTTTTATCATTTATGGAATTATTATGTTTATAAATTTGGATTATTTCAAGTATAGTTCGTGCTTTATAGTTTTGTTCTTGGTTTAGGATTGATACATTGTTAAAATCAAATGTATGATTTTGTGTTATTTCATGTTTTTTTAAAGCTGTAAGATTTTTGTTATATTTGCGTCCTTTTATTCTATTTTCTAAATATTGCATAGTTTCACCGATATATACACCATTACAATTTTGACAATTTATTTTATATACTATATGTGATGTTTTATTTTTTTCAGTTTTCGATTTTAATTTTGTGTAAATTTGATTTTGTAATTTATTATTATTTTGATTTGCCAGTCGAAAGGTGGTACAATTTAAAAGAAACCTTGTTAGAGGAAATAATAGTTCAAGTTTAAAGCTCATAAAATAATCACTGCATTTTCGCTCTAGATTATGCTAACTCTATCGTTTATAGAAGTTGAAGTTGATAAATAATAGTATAGTTTCTAAAACTCAAACATTTATACAGAAAACAATGTTCAGCACTCTTATTGTGTGTTTTACATAAAACTTGACCAATCTAAGGTTTCACTTATATATGATGGTAAATTTTTCTATCTTCTGCTTTAAAGGAAGTTTTTCCTGTTTTGCACTATTCAAGTCATTTCCAATGAGAAGACATACAAACAGAACGTATTTTCTTCCAAGGGACGTTTTTGTTTGTTTATGTTCATATTCCAGATTTCTTGTCATCATCTCAAGTTTTTTTATTGATATTCAAATTCCGTGCCTTAACATTCTCTCACCGTGAGTTTCCCTTTTGTTCAGGTATTTTTCTGTATATACTTGTCGGTTTCTTTTTCCAATTTTATTAATAAAATTATTTCCTTGCCAAACAAATCTCATTTAACTTTTCTGCCATTTATTACGTCAGAATTAAAAATTATACTTACATTAAGATCGCAGCATTCTCCGGTAGCACAACTGGCATTGGTGTTCAGTAAACATGTGGTGGCGTTGCAACAGGTATTGTCACAATGTTCAGGCAATCCACAATCGCATTGCTCACCCGGCTCCACAAAACCATTACCACAAACTGGGCTATCGAACAAAGATTCGGGCTTATTCCGTAAGCAATAATCCATACCGTGTTCGAAGGCCAGTGCCAAATATTCCACGCTACAGTTCGACCAATGTTTCGGCGCCACCGAAGAACTACTGGGAGCCATAATGCAACGATCATCTGGGCAAGCACACTCGTTGTTATCGTGTTCCATGCCTACGTAACAAGAAGATAGTTTGCACAAAGTTCAGTACTAGAATAATTTACCGAAATTGTGGCCCATTTCATGAGCAATGGTGGTAGCAACTAAACCTATGACCGGTGAGTGGTTATTATTAACACCCCCCGAGAATTCGTAAGTGCATATTGGTCCTTTCAGCGCCTTGCCGACAACTCCGTTATTGAAGGTGAATTTTCTGAAAATTAAAGAAGGTAATTAATTAATTATTGCAATTGAAACATGCATAAACAAAACAAAGCAACATTGAAATTTCTTGAAAACGCATTTATTCTTTTTCGCAACAATTTTTGACAACCACGATATTTCCACCTCATTTCTTACAAGGACAAACACATTTTACTGTTGCCGATTTATTGTCAGGAACTAAAGACGTGTGACCATGTGCTTCCTTGAGCATATGCTGAACAGAAGGTTTCTCCGGTGTACCCTCAGGTTGTTTAGTTGGCTTTATTTCTTCGACTGCTTTGACATCTTCAGGCTTTTTCGGCAAACGGGGTAAATCATAAGCAGCTTCCGTACCATATTTGAGTATACGATAAGCTGTCTTGCCGTGAACAAGTTGATACATCGTTAGAGGTGTGTAAGTATAAGCTGGTCGTAAGTATCCGAATACTCTTCTAGCAGTTGGCCTGGTCGGTAGAACCGGTCCAGTTCGCTTAGTGTACAATTCATCTGCTAGCCGTAACAGTTCGTTCTCTGATGTCTCTAAAATATACTCCTCTTTTGGAATGTCTTTGGAACAATAAGCGAGCTGGTAAGTGCTGTACAAGCGTTTTCTATACATGTTTTTCACAGCATTCTCAACTTCAGTTAAAGGCAACCCCGATTGCTTTTGTTCTTCTAAAGATTTGATTATCAACCAGTTGCCACTTTCAGGCAAAATTTCGGCAAATCTATCTACTGGTGTTATCAGATTACGACGGTTGATATTGTGATTTCTGTAATAGCGTTTGTAAGTGGTTTCAAACGCCTGAGCCATTTTACTTTAATTTGATTTATAAACGTAGAAAAAATCCACAAGAATACAGAATTTCACACTCCAATTTTGAACCCCAAATAGATGATTAAATGTCAGACGCCAAAACGATTTTGGAATAGATCAATCCAACGACCTGTCAAAATGAAAGTCAAGGTCACGTGGTTTCAATTGATCTATATAATTTTGACATCTGGCGTCGATAAGAAAAAGCCTGTTAGAATCAAAATTGCAACATTGCTTGCGGACATGCAAAAACAGCTACACAAGTTTCCAATAAATTATTAAATCAAAAATAAATAGATTTTGCAGGGTAGGTGCAGAGTAAAAGTTTTAATTATTACGATCACCTATGGAAATTGATATTAAGTGGTGATTAAAAAGTGAGTCCCTAATTTTTTCGGGGCTCCAGGGTACTGCCCTAGTTTGCTTTACTATAGCTACGCGACGTGCGTATTCCCACGAATGCAATATTGCTCGAATTCGTCAGAGCTCGCGCTGAATCCCCTGCCTATTCTGCAAGTATATTGGCGCCTTGGAGCATGTAAATTAAAATGTGTATATTATGATATTATCTGGATACTGTAACTTGATTGAAGGGGAAAGACATTTCGTGGCCATATTTAGCCTACAAATGATGGTTAGACAATTTAATCTTCCACTTTATACCAATAAAGTTGCTGGATCGAGTTTCAAATAGTACAGACGTTTGACAGCTATGAGCGAGGAATAGTTTATCCCAGGTGGCAGTTTGTGGACCGAACCACAGCTGAGATCCATAATCCACCGAGAATAAAAAAGGAACTTACCCTACAAGGATGCGAATTAATTTTTTTTCGATACCACAACTAATTATAAATTAATATTTAATAAAAACGGATACCTATTCATGATCTTATACATCATGCTCAAGTGTTATAAGTGTTGATCATGAACGCCTCATTAAAATTCTACGCTATTTGTTAACAATGGTGCGACTTTACACGGATTCTTTGTGCATTGATAACTGTGCTACCCTGGGTAGGACAGTAAATTAAACACAGTTATAAACACCAACAACACCAACAATGTCTCTTTTTATTAACTCCACGCGCATCATCATGCGCGTATCTCATTCGTCGGCTCGACCGTTGCGTCGTCGACTCCCTGCTCATAATGAATCGTCGGTTTCCACATTCCCTTAATTTTTTTCAGTTTCAGTGGCTGTACTTTAGATGCTGCAACACCACCTTCTGAAGTGCTTGGTTCCTCTACTAACTCGACATTTTCATTATCCTTCTGCATATTCTCCGTAGGCGCATCTGGTGAGACAACTTTTTGAGAATTAATAGCAAACTCTAGTAACTTCTTCACATGCGTTAGATGCCGTCTAATTACTTTACCCTCTCTCGCTAAAGTCAATTCGTTTCCATTCCTTCGAAAAACTTCGTACTATTCGTTATGGAATCGTGGTACGAGATTATGCAGCGCAGTTGTATTTTGTACCACTACTTGATCACCTGAATTAATATCAAGCGCCTTGGCTCCTCTTACTTTATCTTCCTTCTCGTTCCCTTTCTCCTTATTAATTGGATCATTATCTAGTGCTTCTTCATCGATGGCGTCGCCCATAAGATCAACTATTGATGGAATCTTATCGCAAATATTTGGATTAAATATTAACTCTGAAGGTATCTTTTCCTTTGTGCCATGCGGTGTAACATTAAGCATTAAAATAAATTTTTATAGCTCCCTTTCATAATTACTTCTATTCGCGTGTCAGATTTGTAATCTTTTCAAGATGGATTTTATTCATATTTTCGACATCCCAATTCGCTTGGGGCCAATAGGGTGACGTTTTTATCAGATCAATATTTTGTTCGTCGCTAAATTGTTTAAATTTGTGGCTTACAAATTATCTCCCATTGTCGACTCTAACTGACTTCGGAATTCCTACGCGCCAATATATTTCCTCAATTTGTCGATGTGATTGATTTTAAAAATGTTATCTCTTAATATGTGGAATAATAGTCTGTTGTTACCAGTACCATTTCTTAGATAGGTAGTGTCCCCAATTAAATATATGGCTGCACATTGCCAGGGTCCATCCGGAAATGTTATATCTTCTCATGATGGTGATCTTTTTACAAATTGTTCTACCTGTCTGTCAATAAGTGGCAACCAAACGTTAGCTCTGAGTCGCCCCTTCATCACTGTTTTATAAGGGCGTCTTTCGTGAGCTGATGATATCAAGTGATGATAATTCCAATCAAAAAGGAAAATATATATTTTTGTCGGTAATTTCCCAGCTATTAATTTTACTGATAGCATCCATTATGTTGACATCTTTTCCATTCTCAATCGTTATTTGTAAAATTTTCATTGCTATAGGTGTATTTTGCTCTAATGTCGTGAAGATATGGTGGTCATCGTCTTTGTCAAATATGCCTTCTTCATTCAATTGACAGTCTGGATACCAAGTCTGCTATATTGCGCTTCCCTGGTCGATAAATCATTCTAAATTGGAAAGATTGTAAGGTTAGTACCCATCGTTCTATACGTGCAAATATGGCTTCTAGCGGCTTGTTATCCGTGATGAGCTCAAATTCCAACCCTGCTAGATATCAATAAGATCTCTTAGACCCACACCAATGCCAAACATTTTATCTCTGTCTGAGAAGAGCTTTTGCTAGGCTTGCGTCAGTCACCAATTGAGTTCTTTGCAAGCAGTCAAAATATGCCACTATGCCTTCCAAGATTCGTTGAAAGATTTCCGGAGCCGAGTTGATGCCAAAGGATAAGCGTTTGTAACGGAACCTTGCTTTATGTGTAATAAATAATATAATTAGGACACTCTCTTCATATAGCTCTAGTTGATGGCAGGCATTTATTAAATGTAATCATAGAAAATACTGTGCATTTCGCAATTTGGTCATAAAGAAATCAAACGTAGGGAGCGGATAATTCTCTCTAGGTTTATTAGTTCTTCGCATATCTACACAAAACCGAATGTCTCCATCGGGTTTAAATACTACTACTATAGGCAAAATCCACGGACTAGGTTCCAATACTTTTTTAATTATGTTACTCTCGAAAACCTGCTTTAATTCTCTTCCATTTTTCCCTCTACTGATATCGAAATTTCACCATTTTCAAGCACGTAGAATGAAGCCATAATCTCCGACTCACCCCGTATTGTAGTGCGGAAATGATTTTAACAATACAAAAAGGGATCCAAAAGCAGTATTGTATTTTTAGTATTTTCAGGGGGCGTAGACGGTCGGTCGTCTGGTATCCCCGTTCGTCGTTAAAAGCGGGAAAACGCGTAAACCTTTCCCGAAATTTGGATTTTTTACGATTTTCGGTAACGGACCGACAATGCCCAAGGCCGATCCCCCGCCGACAGGGTGAGCTTTCTGGGTTGTGGCTGGCGTGCCGGAGCCCTGCGACACGGACACGCCTGGCACGGGCGTTGCCCGCTGCTGCGGGTGCCTTCGTTGCGTGATGACCCTTCCTGGGGAGCTATATCGGACTGGTAGCCCTGGCGTTCTTTGAACGCCCCCTTGTTGGACTCCGTGGCGGGTGGGGAGCCAGAATAAAGAATATACACTACAACCGGCATGGAATCTAGAGTTACAAGTGTCGCCCTTATAGGGCGTGCGTCCTCGGATGCCCCCAAATCTAATCAGCCGCAACTGCAGCTTTCGCAGCAGCAGAGGCAATTTTAACAGTGCCAGGAAGGCTGCGCTGCGGTACCAGTAGGTCCGCGGCGAAAACGACCATCCGGCGCCGAGCGGAAAAGGAAGGCGAAGGCTAAGGCCGCTCCGGCCGCGTCTGGTACCTCTGGTGCCGCCCCGTCCCCTACCCCCAGGTGTTCTGCCTCTAGGGCGGACCCCGGTAAGGCTGGAGTTCGGAAGGTGACCCCCGCTAAAACTCCAACTCCAAGAGCAGGGTTGCCCAAGGGAGAACCCCAGTCAATAAATATTATACAAATTAACCTGCAACACTGTCGGGCGGCCACTGCTACCTTACGTAGGCGCCTAGATAGACAGCAGGACATCTGCTTAATTCAGGAACCATGGTTTCTGAAATCCAGAATCCTTGGCCGGGATAACGTCAAAGGTGCTGGTTTCTCCGGCACTGAAGACAAACCTAGGACGTGTATTTACGTACCAAAGTATATTAAAGCCCATCCCATACCAAACTACTGTGGCAGGGATGTAACAACTGTACAATTGACTTGTGATGTACAAGGGAGGCAAACATCAGTAGTGATTGCTTCAGTGTATTTAGCCAGTCGCGACCCAGTCCCATCCCGTCTTCTGGTGGAGCTGGTGGATCACTGTGATAAATACAACAAACACTTGGTCATAGGCTGTGACTCAAATGCTCATCACGTAGCGTGAGGCAGCCGTGATATAAATGATCGGGGTAGACTCCTAAGTGAGTTTATCTCCTGCACCAATCTTGACATACTCAATAGAGGAAGCGAACCTACGTTTGTCACCTCGCGGTGTCAGACAGTAATTAACATTACACTGGCATCGGTGGGTATCTCAAGCAACATACTAGACTAGCGAGTGTCTGGTGAGGCATCACTGTCAGATCACAAAGCACTCCTATGTGTCCCCCCTCTGGACTTGTTTGTGGGGGAGGCAGCGCTTAGGGCGGCTTCTCTGCCGCAAGAGATGCTGTGCCTCCAGTGTTTGCTTTCAACAGACACTACCATGTTCTTGTTGACCCAGGGGTCGAACTACAATCCACGATCGCCATCTATACAGATGGATCGAAAACGAAGATGGGAACGGGGGCAGGGGTTTTCTCCTCTGACCTTGACCTCTATAGAACTGGCGCTGGGCAGGTCTGCCACGGTTTTTCAAGCCGAGGTGCTGGCGATCCTGCACGGTGCCGGAGAAATTTTAGCAAGGGGCATTAAGGGACGGCATATTGTCCTTTATAGTGACAGTCAGGCTGCCCTTAAAGCTCTTAATAATCATCGGATCACTTCGGGCTTAGTACTTCAATGTCACAATGCCCTAGCAGTGGTCGCTAGCGATAATACCGTGACACTCAAGTGGGTTAAAGGTCATAAAGGGAATTTAGGTGACGAGGCTGCCGATGGACTGGCGGGGCGGGGTTAGCGTTCCCACTTTGTGGGGCCGGAACCTGTTCTTCCTATTTCGTCGGCTACACTCAACACCATAATAACGCAATGGACCGCCACGCTTCACGAGAATAGATGGAAGTCCATAACCACCTGCCGTCAAGCGCGTGAAGCCATTCCCAGGCCATCACCGAAGACAGCAAGATATTGCTTGCAGCTTTCCCGCAGTAATCTACGTCAAGTTGTGGGGCTTTTGACCGGCCACTACAAGCTAAACAAACACATGCACCGCATGGGCTTGGCTAACAGCACACTGTGCCGGGCATGTTACCAAGAAGACGAGACGCCGGAACACATTTTATGTGACTGCCCGGCGCTTGTCCAACTTAGAGGTTCCATGCTGGGAGAGTACTGGCCCAGCATGGCCGATTTTGGCGGCGCCTTGCCTGCTGCCCTGCTCGAGCTCGCGCTCAGTTTGGGCTGGCTCGGATAGGCTGTGGGCGAGTGACGCCACCTAGGGGAGGTAGCACAATGGGCCCGGTAAGGGTGGCCTAAGTGCACGTGGTTACCACCTTCCCCGACCTAAAATCCAGAATCCAGTGACGACAGATATTTTATTATTTTGAATGAAAACTTTATTCCCCATAGTATAACATTTGTTTCCCCTAAATTGCTTTTAATATACGATATAAAAATAACACTTGGTGTTTTAAAACAATATCCAGAAACTATCACACTGACAAAAGTCAATGCTAGGTTTTTCCACTATCACCAAACAACAATGCACAATCTCTCGACCCCAAAACCCAATTACTGGAATATCCAGAAAGATGAAATATTAAAAAAAAAAATAACCGGGAGCATATCAATATATGCAGTAAATTTCCTATTTTATAACACCGCGTGGAATGAGACTGAGCATACTAAATATTTAATAGGTACCTACATCAATTAATAAATGTTAAATGTTACCTACTTTATTTAAAAACTGCAACATTTTATTACATAAAGCCTTCTAAATATCCTACACAAAAGTGAAAAATTTATTTTATTCCTGGTATTTTTCCTTTAGAAAGATCAAAGGATTTTTTTATCTCTAAACAAATATATTCATTTCGACCGCACAAACACGCCTCAGTATTTTACTGCTTTTTTATTGGTAAGGCTATGTTTATAGGCAGAAAAGAGGGGGCACCAATTTAATAAATTCGGAAAATATTAGTTTGCAACCAAATATACATGGTACGAAAATCTTCCATAAGGGTGATCTATAAATTTATCAATGATTCTATTAAGTGGTAATAAAAGTATTGTACGCATCACGGCTGGAACGTTGGGTTGCTCGCATGGGCTCGCAATCTCCAAATTCGTACAACAAAACGTCACTTTCCAGTCTTGTTACGTAAATAACTATTCCTTACACCAATGAATTCTACAGATTTTTTGAGTACAATTTTTACATAGTTCACTATCTCTAAATTTAACCGTTTTTTGAGATATTTACAATTTTGTCATTTTTTTTACTTTCTCACCTCCTTCTATATATAGTCAACGCTCGCTTTACGTACAGTCTGCTTCTATCTATCTGATTCTAAGAAAGTACTCCACTTTTCGAAGATCAAAACATTGATTATTAGGTCACAAAAAATTATTACAGAAAATGTTTCATCGGTAACCTTTCCATTCAAACATCAGGCAGCAAAAATAGATTATCATCGAATGGTCTATGCCAAAAGAAGTTGCAAATGAAAATAAATTTCAACAAAGGAGTACTTTTAACTGTGGACGTAATAACCAAGCAATGCATCAAAAATCACCAAAATAGCTAAAAGAGGTTCAGTTGTGTAAAAAAGTAGCAATGCAGTCGATCGTTGTCATCGAAACAAGAGTTAAGAGAAGTGTCATAAAAATTAGACAGAAAAGTTGTGCGTATTTTTGTAATTATATTTTAATATCTTTTTGCTAATAAAACCAAATTGTTATAAACCGGGTGTGTTATAACTTAACGTTTCAACGAAATTATTACAAGTTGTTTGTACAGTAACTATGGAATCCGACATAAAAGAAAATGTATGGATAATAAAAACATAAAAATAAATTATGCAGGTGATGAAAATGATGTATTACATCACAATTGAAATTGAAATTTTTATGTTGATGAACCACTATTTCTTCTAATATGTATAATGAAATCCTTTTGTATCATAATAATAAAAAAAAAAAACATTAAAAGAGTAATATTAATAAATACTGCATTGGATAGAATTTAGATTAATAACTTATTTATTTTATTTCGATATTTATTGTATATTGAATGATTTATTAATGATTTACCAAGTTAAACAACGCTGGTACTTTTACTATGTACGCCGGCGACAACTGCTTTCCCCAAGCTGGCTCAAACGCTGTTGAACTTCAAGCAAGCATGCAGAATAATATAGACATATTTGTAAGCTGGTTTTCCACCAATCACTTAAAATTAAATGTGAATAAAACAGTGTTTATGAATTTCACAACAAAATTGTCAGATATAAACAGCAGTAAATTGCTAAGGGTCAGTGGAAAGTCTATTCAACAAGTTCAATTCGTGAATTTTCTGGGATTACATATTGAAGCACATCTTGGTTGGCAACAGCACATTAATGAGATACTCAAGACACTTTCACAAGCTTGCTTTGTAATATACAGATTGTCCGAGGTCGCCAGTGTCGAGATAAAAAAAAATATTATTATGCTTGCTTTGGGTCACGCATCAGGTATGGTCTTGTGTTGTGGGGAGAAGGGTCTCACACCATGAGAGTTTTTCGACTTCAGGAAAAAGCTGCAAGTATTATAACGGGAATGCCAAAGCGTTACTCTTGTCGGTTACTGTTTAAAAAGCTTGATTTACGGCCACTTACATGTTTCTTTATATTTGAATTACTTACTTTTATTAAAGTGCTAACTATAGCATTCCACGCAACAAGGATTTCCACGAATATTTTACTAGTAGTGCAGACAGTTTCGCCATTCCAACGCATCGATTAACTCTCTTTGAAAATAATCCGATATACACTGGCATCAAATTATATAATATACTTCCCCCTTTCATTGAAGATTTAAATATAAAACCCTTCAAATATGAATTAAGCAAATTTCTTGTTTCTACTCCTTAACCAAGTTTTACTCTGAGTTGGGTTAAATGTCGATTATTGCTGTTCAGAGAGTTATGTGTACGGTCTTCTACTACACTTTGTATACACTTATACTTATAAGTTGCATTTAGCTTTTCATTAACTAGGTGATTGACTTATCCTATACCACCATGTACATTTTTTGTACCATTTCGAAAGAGAAATATGTCGCTTTTAATTTTTAAATTGTTCAATACCTGTCAGTGTTCGGATTACGCATATTATTCCATATACGATGCAAACACTATCTAGTCAACTAAGTAATGAATCTGGCAGCAGTGGCAATAAGCATTGCTTATACACTAATTTCAATGATTTAACGACAAAGGGAACGGTAATCTCGTTGTCACGACCGTCACAACAACTTGCTACTCTCACTGTTAGCTTATAGCTGAACACACCGGTTACAAATCCCTTCCGATTTCCAAAAATAATTGAACACTCCGTCATTGTTATTAATAATTAAAATACGTAATTCAGTAGGACGAATCCTTTTACAAAATTGGTGCAATGGTCACTGAAACCTAATTTAATTGACTTACGTTATTAACTGCGCATTATCATTAGGATGATCTTTGATTAGATGCTCTCGTCTATAATGCAGGAAATTTGTCAGCGTGATATCTCCATTCTCCGAGAAATCTATTTGATTTTTTTCAGTCCACGTAACTACTCCAATCAAAGCTATAAAAATATTCAGGGACGAATATATCTGAAAACAAAAGATAAATTAATTTATCCAGACTTTAGTGGTTGTAACAAATCGGCAAAGACACATAACACAGAACACAGTTTTAATGATTTTAAAGCTTACCCCGTTTATAATATTCGTAATATCTTTGCAATAACGTTCGACCTTGTAAGTTTTCGACTCCAGTTCTGTATAGAACAGATTATCAACGACCAAAACCAATTCCACGTATCTGGATCTCTTATTGGCATTATATGGACCTCTGATCATCGGCTCTATCGCCCTTTTATACTGGAAAATGTAACAAAGTCAACAGATTATTTTTATGTTTCAATTATTTACTCTGAGTATTCTATTGAACGAATGGATTTTTTCCTCCTCGTCATCGTCATGATGGTGATCCACTGCGTCTCCTTCGTATCCGCAGCGTTTTTCAGTGTGCGCGATCTCGGAATGTTTGTACAGAAAATGATGTTTGTCATTGGGGGAATTCTTCTCTATATAATGCATGTCAACGCCATCAAACACCACACCTCTGATGTCATCTTCACACGTGGACAACGCCGCCCACGAATCCAGCCTACCTCTAATCTTGCCACGGTAGTGACACAATTCTACCTCCTGAAAAGAGGTTGAAAGTTATTACAAAAAAGTATATTGTATAGCTTAAATAAAACATTTTGGATCGAAAGAATGGCAAATGTAAGTGAACGAACTACAAAAAATAATTAAGAAAAATTGCATTTTACAAAACATAAGTTAGGAAAAATAATAGCCAAAATGACCCTTTTGTGAAATGAATGAAAAGGTATTCATTCATTATCATTAAAAACAAAAGGAAATATGCGAATCATTACGAGAAATCAAGAAAAAAGTAAGATAATGAAAATATCGATATAAGAATAATAATTATGTATTTAGTGTAGCAACGACATGAGCACAAGAACAATATAATATATACATGGTGGCGCATTAGTGTGCTCAATATATCCGATATTATAAAAGTTATTGTGAAGTTAAAGTCACAATCCTACTACGTAAAATATTATTGGACGATTTGAAAGCATTCAAAAATAAAAAAAAAATATTTTAAAGAAAACTATCGAAGGGAATGTTACAGCAAATCGGTGTAAAAATTAATTCTGCACCAAATAATGTTGAAACATATGTTTGATATCTCACTAATTTTCAGACAGCCTGTATAAAATGACGGGAAAGTTTTACTACGTTCTGGTGAAACAAAGTTAATATGTTATAGTTTTGAAGTACGGAATCTCTGGCACCTAAAAACAAGTGAAAACTTTTTACAAAAAAAGTAATATCGTAGAAACAGTTGAAGGTAGGTGTAGGGAACTCTAGTTGTAATGGTCATTTAATTTTATGCTGAATTCAAAAATGTAATAATATATAGGCTGTTCCATTTAAAATAACAAAGTTCATAACGACTTCCGGTTAACCGGAAGTGTAGGAAGCTTGGAAATATTTTAGAAATAAAGTAAATACCACACTATAACAAACCCCAAATTTTTAAATCTGAAGAGTTTCATTAAGCTCAAAAATTTCTAACTAGCAACTTCCTTCGAAAACCCTGTATATACAGGCTGGCACATTAGTGTTTTGTGTGGGGAAATTCAATATATCCGATATAAAAGTTAAAAAAACAATTATTGAGAAAAGGTGTAGGTATTCTAAAGCTTCATATTCTAATATTAATTACACATATACAGGCTGTTTTATATCGCCGTGCCAGACCTAAGTTATACTTGTTTTAATGGAATGCTATACTTTTTTGCGTATTTGAAATCCGCTTACTTTTGTGCGTCTCCTCATATAGGGTTTGCCACATTTCTTCCGAGTATTATGACAGTTATGACCATTTTTACGTCTAAATTAAGGTGTATTAAGAGGGTTAGTTCCGGTTGGAGAAAAATTATATGACTTTTTCGCACCATTACTTAGTTTGGGTACGTGTTCTATTTTCGCTCGTGCGAAAATGTATACAAGGTGATTGTTTAATTTCACACACCTATTTTGAATTTCAAACTTTTCCCGCCATTATGATTACCCCCGTCGAGTAAAATATAAGTTTGTAAGCATGTAGAAAAACATGGACGACGTTCACGTACTGCTGTGGTCTGGCACCCCGGGTTTTAGTAAATTCAGTTTTTTTTTGTTCATTCCGTAAAGCGTTTGTCGATGTTGCGAGAAATTTCAAATTGTTTTATTTTCAAATAAGATTTAGTTAATGTTTTGGATTGTTTAATTGGTTTATTTTATTGTTCAGTTGTTTATATTAATTTCAGTCAGGTGTACATTTTGCGTTCACTGGTATTGTATATATATTGTTATGTTTTGCGAGTTCGTCCGTTTGCGGACAGATCTGTGTGCGTTGCATCGCACGCATCGGCGATTTTTATACTTATACGATTGTTTAACGTTGTGAGTTCAGTTCCTTGATCGATACGAAAGTAAGTAGATATATAAAGTTGTATTTCTTTGCTGACATTTTGTGATTATTGATTTCAAGTTTTAAATTCACGTTTCTGATTTTATTTCGTTCATCACGGAACCCATTTAATAATAATTGATATTCTATTTTTGTGTACACAATTTAGATATAAGATCTGTTATTATTTTTACGTGCAGGAAGATATTTTAAGTTTAAAGAGTTAATTTTTTTGTTCGTTGTTAATTTTTCTGATTTGTAATTAATTATTAATCACCTCGGGTTGGGTGAATAAAAGCATTGTGCTTGCTTTTATTTTTCATTTATATAAATTACTTGAATTTTCCACGTTTAATTTAGTTGTTTTAATTTTGAGACCACGTGGATTGAATTGAAAAAAAAAATTATTATCTTCCTGAACTTTTTGTTTTCTGTTGCTTTGTAAAAGGCTTTTGAATTGTCCTTTGTAATTTAAAGTCAAATGCAGTTTTGATTTGGACCAGGACCTTTTTGTCCAAGGTTTTTTTTCTGCAAAGTTTGTAATTAATATTCTTTTTTATTTTTTTTTAAATAATAAAATTATTGAATTTTTATGTCATTCAAAAATACTGTTCATTTATTTTTAATTAAACCTTTTAAAAATTTTTGGAGTACAAAAGAAAGTCAGATTTCTTTCACCCACTTTTTACTTTTCATGATAGTAACCCTGAGTTTCATTGTTCTTTTGCGCCTTATAAAATTGTTATCATTTGAGCTAGCTAATTTAATTTTTCGTTTTTAACTTCATTTGGCATTTTTGTTGGTACATTCACTACACAGCAGTACGTTAGAGAACGCTCGTTTTAGTAAAGAGTTTATTAAACAAAAAGAATTATACAAGTCGAGTCAAAATTCGGATCCTTAATTTTCTCATTAAACTTAAATGGAACTACCCTATATTTTTTATGATGTTTTGACATATATTTATCGGCTCCTTCATTTTTGTTAACCGTTCGCTATACCTAACCTCTTTTGCTTTAGCAGATATTTCAAATTAAAAATGAAAATTGTTTTTGTTTTGAAATTTTATTAATTAATAAGTTACACGCTCTACGTTATCAATAAAGGAAAAAGATAAAGTATATTACAAAATTTCAAATAGTTGACCCATAACGTCAATACAGTGTTGCAGTCGTAGTTCAAACGATCGACTAACGTTTCTTAACATTTCTGCATCAATACTCCGAAAGGCTTCTCTTATTCTTTCCATCATATCTTCTCGTGTTGTTACCGGTACCTGATACATACGACCTTTTGTGTAGCCCCACAAGAAAAAATCAATTTTTGTTAAGTTCGGGAATCCAGGTGACCATACGACTGGTCCTTCTCTTCTAATCCACCTGTTGGAAAACGTTGTACCGAGGTAGTTATTGATTAATACAGTGTTATGTACCGGAGACCCATCGTGGAAAAATCATATTCTTTGACGTATGTTCAGAGGTACATTTTCCAAACATGATGGTATAATAATAAAAAAATATTCTGAAGAAAGTCGAAATAAACTTGACCATTTACTCGTCCACCTAAGAAATGTGGTCCAATAACAAAATTTCCAACTATGCCATCCCAAACATTCAAACACCACCTACTTTAGATATGGACTTGTGTGATATGGAGTTTTCGGTAGAATAGTAATGAGAGTTGTGTTTATTCACGCTTCCATTTTTATGAAATGTTGTTTCATTTCCAAAAAGGAAACATTTACGAAATCTATCCGATCATGGCCCATTGTGTAGCATTTCAAATAAAAAAAAGTTGGTATTGGCCAATGTTACATGACACACCATGTATGAAAGATTTCTGAATTTATTCCATTTGGCTGATGTATATAACCTTTCAAGCGCTACAAAAAATTGAAGTGGTACTTTTTCTAAAGTCACGGAGAAATGGAGTACAAGGGCATTATAATTTCTACAGAAAATGTTTAACAAGACAATCAAAATGTCGGCGTTCGTTTAGATGATAATTCCGGATTGACATAATAATAATAATAAATAATAATAATCCGTTTATTAACCCAACCGATTAACATCCAGTTATAGGGTTATATATATACACATCAATACGATTAAATACAATTGCAACTAAAAACATAACCTGCAATAAATTAATAAATTGCCTAATTAAATTAATTTTAATAAGTAAAACAAATACATTCTTTTACAGAAGCCAAATAATTGTGGTAATTATCTCCAAAAACATCTAAGTTGTAGTTACATGAGTTGTACAGAAAACACATCCTATATAGATAGAGGCGACTTTTTGTAGGAATTTGTTGCAGCCGGTCTATTTAAAAAGGTAATGGAATTTCTAGTGTTGAAACGGGGAATATAAAAATGAAGTTGTGACAAGAACAGCGGTTCATCAATAACATTATGAATCAACTTGTACAAGTGTAATAACGTAATAATTTTTCTATGATTAGAAAGGCTTTGAAAATTAAATTGTTCTAAGAATGTTTCATGTGATAAATCGGAGTACTCGCCGTGCCTCTTAAAATACAAATATTTTAAGAACCGCTTTTGCAAAGATTCCAGCAAGTTAATATATTTATAATACATAGGTGACCAAACAATACAACAATATTCGAGCCTAGAGCGAATTAAGGAATTATACAAAGTAATTTCTTGCCGCACTAAACGAGAGTTACATACGCTAATCAGAGAATTTCCCAATGAGGTCTTAATTGATCATTATAGAAAATACTGTCGCATTTTGAGTGGAGCTATTGAAGTCGCTAAGAGAATCCATGTACGTGAGAGAGTAAGAAATTCAAGTAACATAGTTAAATCTACGTGGAACACCATAAATCGCGAAATCAAAAAAACTACTCCTTTTAATAATTTCCAAATAATAGACAACGCTAACAATTTATCATCTAATCCAGATATTGTATGCAATACTTTTAAAGAGTGTTTTGAATCCTCAGTAAAATTAAATCAATCATCGTCAATACAAACAGATTATTCTAGAGTAACCCCAGTTTCTATTAGTAACTCATTGTTTATAAGGCCAGTAACAGAGAATGAAATTTTAGGAATAATACAGCAATTAAATAACTCTTCATCTACAGGGTATGACGAAATTCCAGTCAAGGTCTTGAAATGCGTTGCGGATGTTATAAGTTTTCCACTCAAAAACATTATTAATAGCTTTATAGAAATAGGTAATTTTCCAAATGCATTTAAGATTTCGAAAGTCATCTCAATTTATAAGGTCAAAAAACTAATCCACATAACTACAGACCTATCTCTATTTTGCCCGTTTTGTCAAAAATTTTTGAAACCATTTTAAAAATACAATTCTGGTCATTTAATGAAATATAAGCTAATTACCCCCCACCAACACGGTTTCGTGAACAATAGATCTACCTCTACAGCTTTGGGAAGTGTTATTGACAGCATTTTATATAGTTTAAATCGAGGTCTTCAGGTAGCTTGCATTGCATGCGACCTAACTAAAGCTTTTGACTTAGTTGATCATCAAATTTTATTGAATAAACTATATACTATTGGCGTAAGAGGGCTGGCCTACGATATGTTTGCTTCGTACTTGGATTCCCGTACGCAATACATAGAAATTAAACATCTCCATGAGGATAAATATGTAAGATACCATTGTTCTGATATCATGAATAATAGCTTAGGAATACCTCAGGGATCTGTATTGGGCCCTTTGTTTTTCATTCTATATGTGAACGATTTTCCTTCGTTTTTGTCCGGTAGTGTTGCGCTGTACCTGGATGACACGACCCTAATAGTTACTGGCCGAGATCACGGCGAACTGTTAAATAATTCGAGAACTGTCTTACAACAGCTTGACTACTGGCTCTTAATGAACAAACTTACCCTTAATTCTGAAAAGACTAAATTAATGATATTTGGAGAAAACGAAAATGACTCCATATTAAACATCAATAGTTGTACTTCAATTCAAACCGTAAATGATTGCACTCTGCTGGGCTTAGCTGTTGATGTGAAATTGAGTTGGAGCTTGCATATCAATAACGTAACTTCTAAACTTAATAAAGCTTTATATAGGTACATTAAGAAAAATGAAAAAAATGTGTGACATCTCAACTTTAAAGATGATATATTTTGCTCACTTTCATTCGCATTTGAGCTACGGCTTACTCTTTTGGGGCTCAAATAAAAACTTAAAAACTGTTCTACTTTTACAAAAGAAAGCAGTGCGTATTATTAATAATTTAAACTCTGTTCAAACTTGTCGAAATTCTTTTATAGATCTGGGCATTCCCTGTATTTAATCTTTATATCTTGGAGTCAGCTTTGTATATAAATAAAAATCTCAGTAATTTTAGAACTAATGCCGAAACACATAATTACCCTACTAGATATCCGAATTACGTTCGCAGCGATCTGGCTAAAACGAATAAATTCTATAATTCATATATTAGCATAGGAACAAGGATCTATAACACGTTACCAACAGAAGTCAGGCAGAGCCCATCAGCGCAACTTAAACTTCGTCTTAAAAGATTTCTTAGATGCCATGCTTTTTATAACATAGATGAGTTTTCCGATTTATGTGCAGGCTCCGCACGTTGATTATTTATATGTACTGTGTAGTGTAAGGTTTTGATTTGTAAGGCAGAATTGGGTTTGCGGAGATACACCTTCCTTCGTCTATTCATATCTGGATGCATGTTGTTGTTCTAAATACTTCTTTTTTAAACACTATATGTGCAACACAATTTATTTATTAAACTATAGAAACATGCCTTTTGGGGTGTATTGCCGGTTAGATTCAATTTTGTTTTGTTTTATTTCCTTTTATGATTTTATAATTTTACGAAATTACTTTTACTTGTGTATTATTTATCATTATTATCGTCATTGAATTGTTACATATACGTTGTATGTTGTCTGTATGACTGTAGTATTCGACACCACTGGTATAAGAATATATACTAATAAATAAATAAAAAAATAAATAATGATGGTGTCAATATTTACAAAGTCTTTGCAAGTTCTAATGATAAATCCTAGCAATTTACAACAATTAGAATAAATATGAATGGCATGGTTGTTAAAGGTTAACTTGAATCAAATAGTATCCCTAAATCCTTGATTTCAGTATATCTTTGTAGAGTTATACTATTAATTGCATAATTGTACTCAATGTTTACAGCTTTTCGGGAGCACGTCATCACTTTACATTTTTCAACAATAAGTTCGATGCAATTTTTTTTGACACCAATTAGACAGTCTATCTATAAATTACTTTGAAGCATATTACAGTCATCAGGGCTACTAATTATGCGAAAAATCTTTAAATCATCAGCATAAAGTAAATATTTAGAATCAATTACATCACATACATCGTTTATAAATAGTATAAACAACAAAGGACCCAGATTTGAACCTTGCGCAACTCCACTTCGGGAAAGAAACGTTCGTGACCTGATCCCTTCGTATTCGATATATTGTTGCCTTCCAGTTAAGAAGCTTCTCTAACAGTAAACGATGCTACACGATCAAAAGCTTTACTAAAGTCCGTATAAATCACGTCCACCTGTTTGCGCCCATCAAAGTCTTCAGATACTAGCTGGGTGAAGTTGCTTAAATTAAATTAAATCTGCCTTTCATAAATCCATGTTGGTTATTACAAATAAATGGTTTTACATGACTGTGTATTTTAATGTACAGTATCATCTCGAAAATCTTAGCAAAGTTGGATATCAAGGATATAGATCGATAATTTTTTATGTCGATTCGTAAACCAAACTTAAACACAGGCATTACTCTTGCTCGTTTCCATCAAACTTTCACAGTTGTATACCTCCATGCATTTGGAAACTTTAGTTAAAGCAGTTCAGAAAGCCCCAAAATCTAAAATATTGTCAGTTGTCTGTTTTGCATTAGCAAATCAAATACGTTAAAAAAAAGCATCTGTCTACCGTTATTGCGACTATCGTTTAGTTCGCTTTTCCTTTATCATTGCTGTATCACATACATATTACATATTTCGAGTCCATAACTAATGATATTGTAAATTAAAAACCGACGTCAGTGAATCAAAGGATAAATCATTAATTTTAAATTAATGATTTAACATGCGGTATGTAGTGATGTCATTCACTCACGATTAGAGAAAATTGATAGATTATTGTGTTCGACAACAAAGATTATAACTTCGTATATAAATACGTATAAGAATGCAAAAATAACAATAAATGTTATGAATAAACAATGGAAAGAGTTGTTTTGTTCTAAAAATAAAAAAAAATAATCAAATTAGGTCATTTTATCAGAAATTATCCCAGACTTCGAGTTGGACAACTTACCGTACCTTCAGTAATGTGGGTTACAGCCTACAGCTCTTAATATATGTAGTTAGGCGCTATTAAAAATTACTCCAAAAAACCGCTAATATGAATACTCTCTTAACGACCCAAACAAATACTCAGAATTCCAATCAAAATTAATAACCCTATATTTCTTTATAAGTAATGATTAAACGTACCATTGAAGAACAAGTGCAACAAAACAGTATGAGATTCCTGATCAATAGTTATTCTAAATACCTAACTTGCAAAATTATTTGGTGGTTTGTTTTATTTATAATTCTTTAATTTAGTTTCTATATACGTTTGTTTTTGAATAATCTTTATTTGTTTCAGGAATTTGAATTAATTTGAATATTTGAATTTGAATATTTGAATTAAAACATTTATTCACCTATGCTTGGTCTTGGTTTTAAATAAAATGTAATTTATTTCTTTGCGTGAATGGTAAGAACGTTCTAATTACTTTTTTTTTAAATTGCAAGGTTTTTCCAAATAAATTAGACACAACTTACAACGAAGTACACTTAAAAACGTATGGTAAGCAAAATTAAAGAATACTAGTAAAAAAAAAATAACTAAAGGGATCAATTAGGTTCAATAACACAAATTTTCTTTAGTCTTTCTGAATAACTTATGTAATCTCTGATATAGAATTTAAATTTTTACTGGCCTTGGGATGCTCCTAGATCGACGATGGTGATAATTTGACTGCACGGTAGGCCCAATTAGGTCTGATTGTGAACAGGTTCAACTGGGATGGGTTTGGTTTAGATCGGAAATATCT
Source organism: Cetonia aurata (assembly GCA_949128085.1). Lineage (NCBI taxonomy): Eukaryota > Metazoa > Arthropoda > Insecta > Coleoptera > Scarabaeidae > Cetonia > Cetonia aurata. The sequence continues at coordinate 492,713 of OX421887.1, forward strand.
TCTGATCAAATTCGGGTAATTCTAGATCGAGATGGAATTAATTTCGTGATAAGAATTGATAATTTTACATGTCTTTATACTAGTTAAATTGCTTATCCAATACTTTGTGAGTTTTCAGGAGAAATTCGAAGATTGATCGAAAAGAAAAGGCGTCTATGACAGTTTTTTTATCTGAAAAAAAAGGCTTCCTACAATCCTACAATCCGGTATCGGAATCGATGTCACACGGTCCGACTAAAGAAAATCTCTTCCCGTCGCTGTACATATAGTCCCAGATTTGGATAATGATTCAATTTTTTTTCTATCCTTTAAAAAACGTTAACTTTTTTTTTTGCTAGCATCGTTTTCTAATTTAATGTTACAATAAAGCTAAAACAAACGACGACGCAGTGTTGAAATGATTATTACCGCACATTGTGCTATAATGAGATATTAACGCACTGGTGGGACTTTTGCCGAAATGTGATATGGGCGATTAATTTGTAAATTAGAAAAAATACTATAACTAACTCGTGTCACAATAATTTGTAATGCTCGTATATTGAATCACTCGCATTACAACAAACGTCAGTGTGGCATTTGCGTATTATTGGTATATTATATACCGAGCAAGGAAAAGCTTCATTACAGCCGAGGGTTGGTTAATACGCGAGGCTGCAATGAAACGTTCCTTGAAGGTTCGTATACGTTTTCATACACAAAATCAATTCATAATAAGTATTTTTTGCCCAAAACGCAAATTGAATTGTTTTTAATTGTCATTATTATCTATTTCATTTAACTGTAAAATTAAGCATTGTTCCGTGTCAATTTTGTTAAAATGGGTGAGCAAAACATTTTTGATTGTACTCCGCCAGAATTGCGAGAAACTGCTCAACATTTTGAAGAATGTTTACTTCCTGATAAAAGTACGAGTAGAAACTGTGAAACGTTAACTGACGTCAACACATTACATATTTGACAGTACATAAGTTGACAGAATTAATCGTAATAAACGGTATTTGATAGTATTATTATTAAAACGATGTTATTCGTACAAAATAGTTATTTTTTGCGCCTCCGTCCAGAAACACTGATTTTGCATTACTATAAATCGGCCGGAAACTTACCATTCTCCGGCCTAGGCCGTCAAAAAAACCAGTATTGGTTGGCAACACTATATTTGAATTACTGACATTTCTGCCATTAATTATAGATTCGATGACAGATGACAGCATTCTCGTTACACAATCTCTTAATTAATTCATATTCACTCCAATGCTATTTTCGGAAGATTTTACAAGGTATTTTAACCCTGATTTCCAATTCAAAATTCATACGTAATATGTATTGTACTGTTAACTCCCTAGCGTTAATTTCTTTTATTATTTACAACAAAATTAGAATTTGTCGGCTCAAAAAATAGTGTGTAACACACGGCCAGAAACTCTTTTGCGAGTATTCGCACTTGTGAGACCTCGGCTTCGCCTCGGCCCCACAAACTGTACTCACACTCGCAAAACTATAGTTTCTAGCCTAGTGATACAAATAACTATTGTATCACATCATGAATTAACGCTAGGGAGTTAACAGTACAGGTATATATTTATTATCTATGGTACAGGTTGGCAATACGTATGAAGTTTGAGTTTGAAATCAGGGTTAAGTTCCCTTAGTATTTTGACGTTTTAATTTTCTTAGCAGTTTTGATACATAATCAATAATAATAAGGGCAATGGAGACTTCAGCTCATACTACAGAGGTTGCGCAACAAGTTATTAACAATTTATTACCTATAAAATCTTCCTAAAATTGATTTGGAAAGAATATGAATTAATTAAGAAATTGTGTAACAAAAATTCTGTCATCGAATCTACAATTAATTACAGAAATGTCAGTAACTCGAATATACCGGGTGTCCAACCTAAGATGCAACGGTTCCTAGCCAATTTATTATTGCCTTTTTGAAAAAAATTTTCAAATAAATGTTGCCTCGAATCATATTCTACGTATGCTAAAATTAGTTTCAGTAATGGCGGACTTCCGGTTGTACCGGAAGTAGATACTAACTTTATTATTTTAAATGGAACACCCTGTATATTATTGCAGTTTTGGATTCCTTGTTAAATTTAAATAACAATACGTTAGAGATACATTGGAGCTAAGTTGTACCGTTTCCGAATTACATGACGTTTTTCGAAAAAAATGACATTTGCAGTGTCTTCGGTGTTTGGAAATACCTCAGGAAATACGAAAGTTAGAAAGATGCGGTTTTCGGTTTTCGCTTAACCATGAAACAGCACACGTCATTTATTTTAAAATTGTTGCGTTTAAATTACAGCGTTATTAAATAGGGATCTATAATTTTCGAACTCTAAAATCATAGATAACTTGATTTTTTTAAATGGAACGGTATAGCAATTTTTACATAAATGGATGTAAAATTTAATTTTCTTTCGATTTTATACGTGTATCATTGTGTCTATCTCCAACGGTTTTGGAGATATTCGCAATTTTTCAGTTTCTCACGATAGATACGTATTGCGAAGCGCCGCCGCCGGCCACCTTCCCCTCCCATTTCACCAGGCTTGGAACTGGCAGCAATAATACTGGGATGCTTAGAAAGTGGCCAACAGAACACAATAGGACCACTAGAAACAAACAAAATGGTCTAAAAGATACTTGACATGTTTAAAGCGGCATCTTTAAAGTCAACGCAAGCTTGAAAACGCACTAGGTATCTTGCCGTTATTAGTGTTCCAAGTGTCAGAACTGACATTCAGAGTACTGTTTGGTAACATAATAATTAAAGATGTCGCTTACTCGAGAAGAATTAGTAGATATGGTTTTCGTTCTCGGTGAATGTTACAGAAACGATTTGTTAGCGTCAAGAGTTTACACAAAGTATTATACCCATGTAGAAAGCATCCAGATAGGAGGGCATTTCAGTCGCTATTGGGTAGTTTTGTAAGTACTGGATCCGTAGCACGTACAAATGCTCAAAAGTGTTTGCAAGAGCGATTTCGATTATGTAGTGCCGAAAACGGACAGCATTTTGAACATTTAATATAATAGTGTTGTACAAATTCTCTGTACAATGACAACACTAGCGTTTAAAGTGTAGCCTGTTGCGAGCAAGACGCTCGAAGTGTACGTACGCCATACATTGGATAGTGTAATGTAGTTGTGCTGAGTTATTGATATTCCAGTAATGATATGTTTTCTTTTATCTTTGCTATGTTTGCTTGTTTCTAGTGGTCCTATTTTGTTCTGTTGACAACTTTCTAAGCATGCCAGTATTATTGCTGCCAGTCCCAAGCCTGGTGAAATGCGAGAAGGTGACCGGCGGCGGCGCTTCGCAATACGTATCTATCGTGAGAAACTGAAAAATTGCGAATATCTCCAAAACCGTTGGAGATAGACACAATGATACCCGTATAAATTCAAAAGAAAATTAAATTTTATATCCATTTATGTAAAAATTGCTATACCGTTCAATTTAAAAAAATCAAGTTATCCATTATTTGAGAGTTCGAAAATTACAGATCCCTATTTAATAACGCTGTAATTTAAACGCAAGAATTTTAAAATAAAAGACGTGTGCTGTTTCATGGTTAAGCGAAAACCGAAAACCGCATCTTTCTACCTTTCGTATTTTCCGAGATATTTCCTAACACCGAAGACACTGCAAATGTCATTTTTTTCGAAAAACGTCATGTAATTCGAAAACGGTACAACTTAGCCCCAATGTATTCCTAACGTATTGTTATTTAAATTTAACAAGGAATCCAAAAGTGCAATAATATACAGGGTGTTCCATTTGAAATAATAAAGTTAATATCTACTTCCGGTACAACCGGAAGTCCTCCATTTCTGCAACTAATTTTAGCATGTGTAGAATATGATTCCAGACAACATTTATTTGAAACATTTTTTCGAAAAGACAATAATAAATCGGCTAGGGACCGTTGCATCTTAGGCTGGACACCCGGTATATGTTGCCAACCTTTAGTGATCTTTTTGTCGGCCTAAGCCGGAGAATGATATGTTTTCGGCCGATTTAAAGTAATGTAAAATCAGGACGGAGGCGCAAAAAATATTGTGCAAACCTCGTGCGTGACACATTTCGCGAATGAGTAGCAAGTTTCAATGGGCACGGTGTTTTCACGCACTTGGTCCGTAAATAACTATTTTACAATTATTTGCTTACATTTTCCTTAAGTTTTTACATTAAATTAACATGGTTTTGATTTTGACAAGTGCATATTTCGTTTTTGTTCCGTCATTGTACGTGAATGCAAATTATTATTCACAGATGGTAGTCTCATCTTCTGACATTTATATTTATCTAATCAAGTTATACTCTATTTTTATTAAATTTGGATTAGTTTCGACTTCTTTCAGATTCAATTTGTAAATTAATATTTGGTTATCTATCGTTTTATCTGAGTTAAATTAAAATTTCATATGCAAAATTTTTATCCGTCAATTTCTTATGCTTTGTATTAAAATTTATGTTTTTTTTTTTTTGAAAACTAATTTTAATGTGATACCACATTTATAACATATAAATGAGTATCGCAAAATGTATCACTCATTTCGTCCAAAGATAGTTTCGTTTATGGTTATGTAGGTTATAGGAAATGTATTGTACCGCCAAAAATAATCCTCCTTCGCAATTAAATCGTGACCACTTAATTCTGCCATTTTGTTTTATTCGAAAAAGGTAAAATAATCACAATTTTCTAGCGAACACTAAGAATAAATCCAGGCTAAATAAATTCATTCAATGTCAAGCTAATCTCTAATGTACAAACTAAAACAATAATTAAATTGCGGAAATGTAAACATTAATGAAATATCCTGCCTAGGATGTGATATTTCTTTCTCGTTGATTTTCTCATGACATTTTTAATTACTTCAATGTAGGCGAATCGACTAATTTTTAATAATTATATTATATGAATGGTAGAGTTATCGTCAAACCTACACCTATTAAAGTGCGCGCCTACGTATCGAAAAGTTAAAAAAAAATCAAATCTATCTATAAACACCTACATCGCTGTTAAATATATTCAGAAGAAAAGTGAGAGTCCGTAGTTTCAGATAGATAAGTAATAATTTTTAGTGAGTATCTTTAAAAAGAATGAATGTGGAATAAATTTATTTTTTATAAAAGTGTTATAGAAAAGTTATTTAATGTAGTGAGCGTACCTCTGCAGAAGGCCTCTCCACGACATGGGTTCCATTTTTCTGATATTTGTGAAAATAACCTTGTGGAAGCAGATCCCTATTCAAAGTAAGATCGATGATGTAATTTTGACCATCCAAATCATACGTTACTGCTAAATGATGGAGATGTCCTCCTCCCTGAAATAAAACATGAAATAATGAATATGAATAAATATAAAGTCCAATTTCATAACTGTTTAAAATCAACTATAGGTCTGTCTTTGTTCTCAATTTGAAATGTTCTATTGCGAAAACAAATCCTATATGTGTCTCCCAGAAAATGAAAGACTTTAAAATTGATTTTTCAGAACACCATTTTGTATAAAAGTTTTTCTGACCTCGTTAACTGTATACCTATGTATACCGGGCGCGACCACCTATCAGTCAACGCATTTTACCGTCTTAAAACGATATACACAAGTAGTTAATCACATCAGAGTGCAGTAGGTGTCTCTCGAAACTGAGTTCTCGCGCTATAAATGGCCTAACGCACGACATTTCTACTAAAAATTTTTGGGTGAAAACATATTTAGACAATTTTATTTAAAAAAATATGCCACTGTCGGTAGATGTGGATTGGCACCAGTGCATTTTGACAACTCTATTCTATGTAAAAATGAATCTTTTTATGATGATTTTTCGATAATAGCAATCAAAACACAACAAACATTTATCCAAATATGTTTTTTGGACTGAATTAAAATAAATTACGCATATTTACATTGGAATTAACTGTGAAATAAGAAAAAGTGCACTGCGGGTTATCATAGGGCGGTAAATGAACCTATTTGCGGTGATGATACATATGTTTACAGTTGACAAGACAAAAAATAACTATTACGGAACTGCCATAACATTCCCTTTAATTTAGTTAAAAAAACATACATTTACCGGTATTTTTTGTTGCAGAGTATTGTATTCAGTGAAACACTTTTACAAACACAGACCAGACATCTACATGCACTCCTGGCAATTCCCTGCTTATGATGGGTGACAGGCTCAAGTAAAAGATATTGCAACGTTTTTCAACAATATATAGTTTAGAGTGATTTAATAATTTAGCACCCTCCGTCAATCGAAATGTATAAAGAAAAAACATTTACTTAAACAACAACATAATTCTAAACTTCTATAGCAAACTTTCTTGCTGTTTATTACGAATACCATGGCGTGCTTACAGCTTTTGAACTATCCCTTGAATTTGTTTCTTGCAGTTTTTACAAGACGCCCTAACAAGCAAAGCAAAGGCACCCAGGTTAGATTAGATTAGATCTAATTAGGGTAACCTTGCACCGCGACCTATTGATCTATTTTTCCCCCTTACATCAGCTGTAAGCTGCTAGGGTTTGCCCGCCCCATCCAGTCTAACAACTTTAATAAATTGCAATAGCTGTGATGGTTTCAAGGAGGGTATTCCTCCTTCGTCTATGACATCTTTGCCAAAATGGTTGGCACGAGTTTCTGTGATAGGAGTGGAGTTGGATATTAGGTCTTCTGGACTTTTACCTTCCGCTCCACAAAACCTGCAGTTGCTATTCTGTTTCAGACCTATCCTTGTCATGTGTTCCCCCAGGTGACAGTGCCCTGTAAGAAAGCCTGTAAGGATGCGTAGCCTGTTTCTCTTTAATTCTAGCAGGGTCTTTGCTCTTTTCTTACTGTAATTTCCAAGGAATATCTTGGAATGTCTCAGACCAGGGAGATTTTCCCAGAAGGAAGTTCTGAGCTTCTCCTCCCTGTCTTTGAGTTCTTTTTGGCACCCTTTGGAATTATTTTTACTGGGTCTGACCGAGAAAGTGGAACAGCATCTTCGACATTTTCAGGGCTCTGCCCTGACCATGAATCTATTGGAGTGAGAACAAACAATTTTTAGTTTAAAAACAATGCGGCATTAAATTTTTTCCTAAGAATCTAAAGAAAAATAGCCTACGGTAGGCGTATATAAAACTGACATCTTCCCTAAAACGGACATTTAGAAAAAAATCCAAAAACATAACTTTTATTTTTTCATGTAGTTTAAAGATAAAACGAGAAAAATTAAATTCATAATATACAAGGGCAGGTCATCTAAGGACAGATTAATTGGCTGGGTGAATGGGGCCGACTTTCTAGTTAGATTTTATTGTACAATTTAATTGTGCCTGCGACAAAAGTTGCATCAATTTTTTATGACAAAAAATTGATGCAACTTTTGATTTTAAGATGATATCGTTGATATCGAGAATTTTTGCTAAATCTATATCTAAGTTAAATACTACTGTCATTTTCGTCACTGTCAATATTTTGTATAGAGTATGTCCCCGGGTGGACTGAGCAAGAGGGGAAACAATTTTATTTGTAGCTTAACGAAAAAATGTCATACTTTTATAAAAAAAATTTGCTTGTCTCAAAACCACCAATCCTGAAACACAAATTTAAATATTTTTTTTAGCAGCTGAGAAAATTACAAAAACATAAATGTTATGGCACTGGTGAGGCTTCTTATGACTTTGCAGTATAAAAATTTCAACAGAAGTTTCCTAATGTTCACGTGTGCGTTAATGCTTTATAAAATTTGGTAGAAAAAATTGAAAGAACAGGTACATGACATTAAGAAAAGAAAAAGTATACACGATGAAGTAGATGTTGCTACAATGCTGGCTCTAGATTCTGTAGAAACATGTCCGAAATTATCCTATTATTATTACTACTTTTTAGATTGTCAATGAAGATAACAGGATAATCTGATTTTTGTAATTTTCTCAGCTGCTAAAAAATATTTAGATTTTTGTTTCAGAATTGGTAGTTTTGAGACAAGCAAAAATTTTTATACAGAATGACATATTTTCGTTAAGCTACAAATAAATGCTTTTTTCCTCTTGTTCGGTCCATCCGGGGACAGACTGTATAATTATTATTTCAACATATATTATTTACAATATTGTGATTATATCTGCTGTAACCATAAAATCCATACACCAATGGAGAGTGAGACTGATTACGAAAAAGCTATAACAATAACATTACAATTTCATTAAGATATAAATTAAAACAAAATAAGAAACACATTGTTCGAAGAAAGTAGTTAAAAAAAGGGAAATAGGTAGAGGTATTTCAAATATGTTGAATAAAGAACTATTGTTAGTGGATCCTTAGCATACACAAACTTTTTGCGTATGACAAATGATTCATTGAAATATTTATTTACCCTAATAGAAGACGATAGGTATATCAAAACAAAATACTTTAATGCGTGATACATTTCCTGCTAGAAATAGTTAAATATAGATGAAAAAATAATATTTTTAATAATAATGTCTGTATTATTACAAGCTCGAAATTATATGAAGATATTTGGCAACCGGGGAAAGCTTTAGGTCACTCATGTATTTAAGTCGGATTCATGAGAGTACAATCTCAAGCCGGAAATCAAGAAGTGTATACAATCTCAAGATCTGTTAAAATTTATTTAAAAGTAAGTTATGAATTCTGACTTGAAGATGGCTCATTTTAATTTATATTTAAGGTTCCAACAACAGAAGCTGAATGGTTAGCTATTTCTAAAAAAAATATGATTGGTGGGATTTTCCAAACTTCCTAGTTGCATTCGATGGTCGCTACATTAAATTCAAATAGAATAGAATAGAACTGGGGAAAGCGGTTCCAGGCCTTGTTGTAGCAGGGCCGGGAAGATGCCGTTACTGCCAGCCGATTTAAAAGGTTTTAAGGGGTTTTAGATATTAGTAGACGTTTATAAGTCGTTTATAGGTAGTTCTTTTTTTTTCTGCTCTTTTTTTAGTGTTTTTAGTTTCTTGTGTGATCAAAACGTTAACAGATTTTTTGTTAGTATTTGACATATGCAAATCTGCGTACACAGTCCTCCTTAGAATCGTGTTGTAGTTATTTTCGTTTCGCTGGTAGACGAAATGTTACAAACTGTAAAAAGCTGCTACCAACGATCTTCAAGAGGACTGCGCAAGCGGAACTGTTGTACGTGAGTATGTCAAGTTGTCTCTTTACAATTTGGTAGTAGAAACAAGAGTTTATAGTACTTCCTAAATCTAAGAATATATAAATACTAATTTTTCTTTTTACTACTTTTTTATTTTTTAAAAGCGTTGCGTTCTACTTTTGTTTTTAGAATATGTTTGTACTATGTTGTTATATTGCTCTGAATAAAAAAAGTTAAAAACAAATTCGTTTCAATTAAATCATGATTTAATCGGTTGATATAAATCAGCCCAACCCTCCTCACCCATGTGACTGAAAATTTAGCATATTTCTAGTAACTAGTATATATTATGTATTGTAATTTTCTCTTATAAAATACCGTTAACAATATCGCAAATATTTAAAGAAAAATTACACAATTTCGATTTCAAATTCAACATGCAGTTATATTGTAAAATGAATCTTGACATTTTTAAAAATTAAACAATAATAATAATATAACAATTTTTCAAACAAATATCATGGAATAAATCTATTTAGTTCCATTAAGCCGTCTTATTTATTATGTTAGTCTTTCCCAGAAGAAAATATATAAAATTATCTGGAAAAGAGCCTATTTAATTTTAGCAAGTTTTATACAACGCGACGCAACTTGCCTCTATCTTGACTGTATGGTTATCCTACAAATTTATCATTCTTCCTAGACACTATTTAATTTCTCCTTTTTGTGGAATGCAATTCCCGCATGCTTTAACATTTTCTAAATTAGCTCTTACGTTAGTTTTTAATACTCAGCTTAGGTTTTCGGAAGCGATATTTTAGCATGATTGTGCAACTTTTATATGACAATCAGCTCGTACCGCTGCCAAACAGTCATTGTTCCTGTTCAGTGTTTAAGCAGCAATTGTATTTCTCGTAAAACTCCTTATTCAACTTATTTCCTCTTTTTCCTCATAGCCGCTTCAGCATCAATCTTTTATGTATCTTTTTTTTTATCCTGTCAAAGTTGCATCATCGACGAGCCAGTTCGCATGCACCAGTTGTCCTTTTTGACCATTTGACTACTTCACGTCTGCACCGTCATCGCTACTATACCTATTACTCACGCACTCACTAACTGTAGGATATGGAATATTATGAAAATAATAGCACCATTCACAAAAGAAAAGCGTCATTTCTTTAATACTATGCATACATTCAATTAAAACATCATTCGATGCAAGTAGCCTTTTCGAAGTAAAATAAATAATAAAGAAAATTAAGCTGAAGAAAGTGTCCCATTACAAACTTTGTTAAAACTTCAACCTTGTCGTTTTAAATACTGGATTCTTAACAGAACGTATCGCTTATTTACATCAATGTACAGACTGTCCCACCGAAGATTGGGTCTTTGATTACAGCTCAAATTGTCATTTTAGAGTACATATCTATATTCAAAGTGAATCAGCACTATTGCTATCTTTTTATGCTTAGGGCTACAGAGACAGTTCAATGGTGATATGTATTTTTGCACTAATTATAAAAATTAAAGCAGAAAAATAATTAATTATGTCGTGTTAAAAACTATATGCATTGCTACGAAACCTGTAGATAAATCTTTATAATTTTAAATAAATTTTTAATTAAGTAAACACTGTTTTTATTCTACTAAACGCCATTTAGAGTAATCTATTATACTATCATTCATTCTAAAGATATGCTAGATCTCAAATGATAGAGGGCATGAAAAGTAAATTTTTCCCTACCACAGAGTTTTAAGTACACCGCAAACGAATAGGACAACATATTATATCAAGTCACACTCGGGACGTGGAAGAATATTGTCACTCCGTTTAACCACTGATCACTATATCAATAAAGCTTATAACATTTAAGTATCTTTAATGTGACTGTAGTAGTTATTAGTTAGTGATGTTCTTGTAATACATTGAACAAAAGAAACAAAAATACAGTGTAATTTATTTATTTCAAATCTCCTCGGATTAGATTACAAAGAAATTAATCTTCTAAAGATTCCCTCATGGCAAGTAAGTTCTTTACCTACTACCTTAGACACACGATAATAAGATTTCTGTAATCTTAATCCAAACTAAAAGCTCGTATTTCTCGTTCTTAAAATGATAAATACAATTAAAATCTCCCGCTCAATTCCCGTCATAAAATCAAGTATAACTAGATCAATGCCAACTTAAACTGCTCCTGAAATTAACCCACAGAATCAAATACAACCTCGCATAACCAAATTCACTAGATTTACAGTTATCATTCAAATAAATATAACCTCAAATTCCTTTATTTCAGGTACGAAAACTGCTCTAGTATAATCCAAATAATAATTCCAAATTCAAAACAATTATTTCAGCTTCCAAATGGTGTTCCAACGATCTCACAGCAAACTCCCTCAAATGTTGTTCTTCGAAACCCTAGGATTATCCGAAAGGCCACCCCAAATCTCGAAATAACTAAATTCCCTTCATCTTATAACTCCCTTAACTATACAGGTAATACTCTCATTCTTGTAAGTAAATTTGAAAACTTTATAGATTTAAATAGTGATAGATATTAACAAGTTCTAGATAAATATCCGAAAAGCAACCATACTCAGGAAAAACCGAAAAAAAAGTCCCCCACATTGTTTTATGATCTCATAGTATATTTACTAATTCGTGGCTTTATTCAATTGTATACCAAGCTGACTAGAAAATTAATAGAAAATTCATTGGATTTATGTAAAATCAATATTAATTAATAAAATTCTGCATTATCGATCATAAATGTTTAATATGAATTGAAAGACCTTTGCATAAGGGTTAATCTAGCATAAGCAAAAATGTGCTATTTAAAAAATCAAGTTACCTTGTGTTAAAGTAAGTGTTCAGGACTATACTGGACACATGTATATAATTACATCGATTTTAGTTTCACTGTTGTATCAAAACAAATGTGTATGTCTAGCGTTTAAAATGTGAATGTAAATACAAACTACGTCGCCTTAACCGAAGCCTTGCAGAGGTGCCATCTTTTACAAAAGAGCAAATAACAACGTTGCTATTAAAGATAGACATATAGTTTATATGAAGTCATGTTATTTTTCTGGGTAGAATTGAAAAGTGAAATAACATATACGCTATTCCATTCAAAATAACAGAGAAGGTATGCGTTTGCCTATTTATGGAACACTCTAAACAGTCAGAAATATTTTTAGGCTGTGCAGGATTTGATTCTATAAATTTTTTGTAGAAAGTTTCTTTCTAAAATGACAAATAGAGCTGTAATCCAAGACCCAGTCTTCGGTGGGGCAGCCTGTACACATATTTGAAATTGCAAAGAACGTGGAAATACCATTTTCATTTTCCTGAGCGTATACCGGATGTCCAACCTAAGATGCAACGGTTCCTAGCCAATTCATTATTGTCTTTTTGAAAAAATGTTTCAAATAAATGTTGCCTCGAATTATATTCTACACATGTTAAAATTAGTTTCAATAATGGCGGACTTCCGGTTGTACCGGAAGTAGATACTAACTTTATTATTTTAAATGGAACACCCTGTATATTATTGCACTTTTGGATTCCTTGTTAAATTTAAATAACAATAGGTTAGAGATACATTGGGGCTAAGTTGTACCGTTTTCGAATTGCATGACATTTTTCGAAGAACATGACATTTGTTGTGTCTTCGGTGTTTGGAAATATCTCAGGAATTACGAAAGTTAGAAAGATGCGGTTTTCAATTTTCGCTTAACCATGAAACAGCACACGTCTTTTATTTTAAAATTGTTGCGTTTAAATTACAGCGTTATAAAATAGGGATCTGTAATTTTCGAACTCTAAAATCATGGATAACTTGATTTTTTTAAATTGAACGGTATAGCAATTTTTACATAAATGGATGTAAAATTGAATTTTCTTTCGATTTAATATGGGTATCATTGTGTCTATCTCCAACGGTTTTGGAGATATCCGCGATTTTTCAGTTTCTCACGATAGATACGTATTGCGAAGCGCCGCCGCCGGCCACCTTCCCCTCGCATTTCACCAGGCTTGGGACTGGCAGCAATAATACTGGCATGCTTAGAAAGTGGCCAACAGAACACAATAGAACCACTAGAAACAAACAAAACTTGAAATTAAAAAAAAAGAAGAATTTACTAAAGTACGTTGTGAAACATTGGAGATGAACATAGCAAAGATAAAAAAAAACACAACATTACTGGAATATCAATATCAGCACATTTTTCAAACTACATTACTCTATCCAATGTATGGAGTACGTACACATCGAGCGTCTTGCTAGCAACAGGGTACACTTTAAACGCTAGTGTTGTCATTGTACAGAGAATTTGTACAACACTGTTATATTAAATGTTCAAAATGCTATCCGTTTTGGGCACTACATAATCGAAATCGCTTTTGCAAACATTTCTGAGCATTTCTGGAGTGACTTCTTGAAACGCTCTTAAAATACGATGGCGCATATCATCAGGGGTTGTTGGTGGCGTCTCATAAACTTTATTTTTAATGAAACCCCGCAGCTTGTAAGATCTGGCGATCTCGGAGGCCATCTAACAGGTCCTCCACGTCCAATCCAGCGGTCCGGAAAAGACACATCCAAAAACTGACGAACTTCGGCAGTATTGTGAGGTGGAGCACCATCGTGTTGGAACCACATCAGTTGACGAGTAGCTAACGGAAGATTTTCTGACAGAACGCCTAAATTATTTTGAAGAAATTCCATATAAACCCTACCCGTTAGGCGTTGGTTATGAAAAAACGGACCCATGATATATTGTCCAATGATACCTGCCCACACGTTGACCGACCATCTGTATTGACTGTGTGCTGCAATAAATCGATGGGGATTTTGTGTGTCATAATAATGACAATTGTGACGATTCACAAATCCATTTTTGTGGAAGGTAGCTTCGTCTGAAAACATCACTTTATCGAAAAAGTTCGCATCATGATCAGTTCTTTGAATTGCCCACTGACAAAATAACAGTCTGCTTTCGAAGTCACCTGCAGTAATTTCCTGGTGCAACTGAATCCGATACGTATGATACTTATGTATTCTTAAAGTGTTGTGTACCGAAGATTTACTGATATTAGTCATTCTACTTATTTCGCGCACACTTGATTCTGCATTTTCTTGTACTACTAATAATACTTGTAACTGATTTTCATCCGTGAGTACGGAGTTATTGCGGTTCCGTTTTGGACGTGCTACGGATTCAGTACTTACAAATCTACCCAGTAGCGACAGAAATGCTCTCCTATCTGGATGCCTTCTACATGGGTAATGCTGTGCATAAACTCTTGACGCTAACAAAGCATTTCTGTTACATTCACCGAGAACGAAAACCATATCTACTAATTCTTCTCGAGTAAGCGACATCATTAATTGTTATGTTACCAAAAAGTACTCTGAACGTCAGTTCTGACACTTGGAACATTAATAATGGTTAGATATCTAGTTTGTTTTTCAAGCCTACTTTGACTTTAAAGATGCCGCTTTAAACATCTCAAGTATCTTTTAGACAATTTTGTTTGTTTAAAATGGTGGTATTGTGTTCTGTTGGCCACTTTCTAAAGATGCCAGTATTATTCCTGCAAATCCCAAGCTTCGTGAAATGCGAGGGGAAGGTGGCCGGCGGCGGTGGCGGCGCTTCGCAATACGTATCTATCGTGAGAAACTCAAAAATCGCGGATATCTCCAAAACCGTTGGAGATATTTCCAAACACCGAAGACACTGCAAATGTCATTTTTTTCGAAAAACGTCATGCAATTCGAAAACGGTACAACTTAGCCCCAATGTATCCCTAACGTATTGTTATTTAAATTTAACAAGGAATCCAAAAGTGCAATAATATACAGGGTGTTCCATTTAAAATAATAAAGTTAGTATCTATTTCCGGTACAACCGGAAGTCCGTCATTATTGAAACAAATTTTAACATGTGTAGAATATAATTCGAGGCAATATTTATTTGAAACATTTTTTTCAAAATGATAATAATAAATTGGCTAGGAACCGTTGCATCTTAGGTTGGACACCCGGTATACTGTATATACAAACTTCAAACTGTAGTTAATTCACTGCATTGAGTGTCGGGTATGTATTTCCGTTATGATATCTCCTAAGAAAAATGTGTATTAATAGGAATGCATAGAGCATCTTTGTCTTCAAATAAGATAATTGTATATAATTCAACTCAAACTTCACCACGAACGTTAAAAATAAATTAAACCATGCATGTATGTTTGTTATGTGTATTACTTTTATCAATGCCGGCACTATTTCAAGCCTGATGACCAGAATATTTATAAACTTACAAGATAATTACACCAACATGGGTATGTATGTACATACATTAACATATCTGTCTTATTCACATTTACAAATTAAAATATACAGCTCCTAGTTTTAATATTAATTATGGCTAGCGTTCAATAATATTTATGCATTTATGTCTAACGTTGTGCACATGTCATATATCCTCCATTATTGTCAATACATATAAGCAAGGTAGACCCGCCCAAAGATATTAGTACCCAGCCCAGTTTCACGCCACTGAGTATCCAGTTTCTAGTTCAGCATTCCATCGGATGATATGTTTAACTCTTCCGGACAACATGAAACAACAGAATGACCGGAATATGATGTCGTATATGTATATGTAAAGAAGGATGTTTTAAAATACAATAAACGTTTATATTTTAGCAGATATTGGATAACGTAGATGTCTAAGCGTAAATTATGTAATTTCTTTAATTACTTTACCGTTACAAAAAGTGATTTCCTTATGTGTTTCACTAACAGTAGTCTATTTAACCTAACAATTGAAACGTTGACGTTTGTAGTAAAAGTTTGTAATTATATCCATTTACTGCACTAAAATAATTAAAAAGAAATCACATCCTACATTACGATAATTAAAATTACGTTAGAGTCAATGTGAGTCATTACATTATGGTTTTCTTGTTATCCCAACAATCTACCTATATACAGAGCTTTATTTAACATTATTTACAAAGAATGCACTCTGATTTCACACACCGATGTGAATGACACCCACCAACTGCAATGAAAAAAAAAAATTAGCAAATTTACATATAAAATCGTTAGTGACAAGGTTTCCTACGATTTTACAGGTAAATTTACTTCGTACGGTAAAATTTCTATTAGGTATCCCATAAATTTCAAATGCTAATGCATTTTTCAAACACTGGTTTGTAGAATTTTATAATAAATTTGTAAAAAAATATTTTACTCAAAAATAACCTTTAACATTCCATGTTATCAAATTCACATCAATATCATATGCTACTTTAACAGTTTAATTGAAGACATTGTATTACGCTGACTGCCAGGAATATAAAGTATATAAAGCCTTAAAGTAAAAAAGAATCTAACAAATAACAAATGCTATTGATTTTATGAATAATAATAATCGTGTTATTACTTAATACTTGTTTGATACTCATGCTGGATTTAAAGAGGGTGCGATTTACTAAACCACACTCACCTTGGATAACTGACAATGTTAAACTACTTATGAAACTTCGTGATAAGGCCAAAGCTAAATTTGGACGTACTAAGACGCTGTCTCATCCGGATTATCATATAAGTCTTTGAGAAATTTCGCAACTCTTTGTTTACGAAATGAGAAACCTGCATACAAACATGTACAGTCACCGATAGAATTGAGTGGACACTAAGCGATTTTAAATTGAACCATAAATTTTACTCATACTTATTTAATGATATACAAAATCATATGATATTCTAGCAGATCAAATAGTTAAACATAAATAATATTCAAAAACATACTAATATTACAAAACAAATATATTAATAACATATAATACTATGGCCACTCAATTCTGTCGGTGGCTGTATGTAGCACAGTTATATTTAATTCTGGCTTGAAATTCACCACAATATGTAATCACGACAGAAAACCTCTTCTAGTTTACCCATTTCAAACTAAATGTCAGAACGACAATTTTTCTAAAAAAAAAAACCCATAAAATGCTCTGATTTAATCAAAAACATGAAACTTAGAAACGTTTTTGCTTAAATTTTTGGTTTTGTAATTTTCTCAGCTGCTAAAAAAAAATATTTAGATTTTTGTTTCAGAATTGGCGGTTTTAAGATAAGCAAAATTTTATAAAGAATGACATTTTTTCGTTAAACTACAAATAATTTTTTTTTCCCTCTTGTTCAGTCCACCCGGGAACACACTGTATGTAATTTGTGGACTAATATCACAAACCCAAACATTACCTGTAAAAGCAAGTGCAGCTTCCCAGAAAACTTTGCGAAACAACTCTAATAAATTAAACGGTTTCTTAATTAATATTTGCAAAGTTTTATCTCAATCCATTGATTATTCCGTTTATAATGACAGAATAATATGTTAAAATAATATGGCAAACAAAACCAAAGATATGAGATGAGGCAGTGATGAAAATCCTAAGAGATTGTACTGGAGAAAAACAAAGAAGACAACAAATAAACAAATGGGCTGAATTTGTACATGGCTAAATTTAATACCTTAACAGTCAAAGGTACAATCAAAATTTTTCGATTATATGTACGTCTAAGAAAAATTGCTACAATAAGTAGCAGCTTTCTTAAACTGCTAACAAAGATAGCAGTTGCAGGTTGTAGAAATATATATGTTATAGAAATATACAAATATAAAATATAATTTTATATTTTACACA
This sequence comes from Cetonia aurata, assembly GCA_949128085.1. Taxonomy (NCBI): domain Eukaryota; kingdom Metazoa; phylum Arthropoda; class Insecta; order Coleoptera; family Scarabaeidae; genus Cetonia; species Cetonia aurata. The sequence goes on from OX421887.1 coordinate 510,580, forward strand.
TCACTACTATAAAGACATTGTAACAAATGAATACCTATATATTACTAAAAAAATTACCTATTTAGAAATATATCTACTAAAATATGTGTGTACAAACAGGACATTATAAGACGATGATTCTCACCTAAATCAATTTAGAACGCTACATACAAGCGGAGAAAAGCAAACAATAACTCCTCACAATACACTTTTAGTGGTGGCGAGACTAGTCGTACTTCAGTTTTGGTTATTATTTATTATTAGAGGAGAGCGTGGCTTAGGTGTTTGGGCCAAAAACGGATTTATTCATGCCCACTTCATAGGCTCTTCGTTCGGGAGGACACGCGCGTTACTATTCAGTACGATGTAAAATAGGAATTTTATCGTGACGCCGATGTATTTCAGCTGCACGTGTTCTTTGGTCGAGTAAGTCTGTTCATCTGATTCTTCTTGCCCAGTCGGCCAAATCGATTTCTGATCGGAACTTCGCTGTGAGAAATCGGATATTTCTAGTAGTAGTTGTTGTTGTTATTGGCCTTGGCGTTAGCCATTAGCCACTCGGATATTTCTACGGACTACAGCGGTAGGCATACGAAATATATACAAACAGCAGGCGAAAATGTTTGCATCCTAGAACTAAGATTGTATGTATTGATACACGCTTTTTATAAATACTTCTCGTATCCCGGCCATCGCCTTACGTGTACAACACCCTTCATCTTAGTTATTACATATGTTTCCAAGTTTAGAGAAATAACCAAGAAAGTTAAGTTACATTCTCAGTTAAAAATCGATTCCGAAATCATCCGGTGAAATGACTAGCTCCATAAAATTAAGAATCACCTTGTATATTTAAATGGTACTAAATAATTACATACGTAAACACATAATAGTTATCATATACATTTTGCATATTGTCTGAAGGTGTGCGATTCAGTTTGCATGAATGTCTAAGTTTTGGCGAAATTCTTTTTAGAAGAAAGATGGGTTATCCAGTGATATGGAGAAATTGTCTTATGCACTCATATCCAAACGTTGATGGTTTCTTTTTATTAGATTGTTAAAGAACTAAATACACTCATTTTGAAATAGATACATCATTTGTTATTAGTTCAATTCATGTTATGTTCAAATTAGGATAATTGGTAAAATATTCGATTAAAATATCACATTGCACTATTCTTTCGGTATTTTGTGAACTTTCCTGATGGGAAGTCAAATCATGCTTTTGTTTTAAAAAAAAGATACTCTTCCAAACTGGTCCATAAAAATGTGGAAGAGAATGGATAAAATGCTGAATTCTGTAAATCGTTTATTTTCTAAAATAAAAAATAAAGCTGTATAATCAAAAATCCACCTTTTAATGGACGCGTGTGTTAAGATTTAACCTTGTTTGCTAGAATTTAATTTAAACAATAAAGTAGGACAATTCATGCAGAAGTGGCCCCTTAACTGCAAAAAATACAACCAAGCAAATTTACAATATATTCCATTTTGTCAATAACACAAACGAGGTCAATAAAGTATTACACATACAGTCTGACTCACAATAATTAGCACCCAACAATTGCACGAACGTTATACGAGTAGTAGTCCTGCTAATAGCTCACCCATAACCGACTATATTGATTATTCAAATATAAATATGTGCCCAGGTATGCAAATAAATTGTAAAGGCTTACCTCTTCTTTTGTAGTCGAAATTTGTCGCTTTTCCCGTCCGTGATAGATTTTGGGCTTGATAAGAGTATGACGGTTGAAATCTTTTGATGGATGTTGTTCAACTGTAATAAAAATAAGCAAACTTTAATAAGATCGCTCATTGAAACTCTCTTACATCATGTAACTAGAATCTAAGGATAAGACAAGAAACAAAATATACGTCATTATGCTTCAAAGTACAAAAAAATAATAATAATGATGCAAAGCAAAGGTATTAGTCAATCATGATTCAATGTGTATATTTATTCAAATGAATGAGCATTGGAAACCAACGTTTTTTTTATCTTGAATTATATAAAAGTCGTAAAAAAACTATAATGATGCGGCGATTTATAATCATTGAATCATTTCATATAATCCGTAACTTTTCAGTATGTTGCAATAAAAAGCTTAAACTAAGACAATAAAACGCACACACAAGAAAGTATTTTATCGAATGAATTTGCAGATTGCAAGTGATGCCAAGCAACTAAACGAGTTCGATAAAGACGCGTTCCAGTGGTTGTGCGCACAATATTTTGCCGACTACCACTTGATTACCATTTATAGCGCCACCATATAGATTTGAGACCCGGAAAATATGCGACCTAATTTGTCTACCTATATCTTTACCCCACACACTAAAAAATATATGCAATTCCTACGGAAAATTCCAGTAACGTATAAGGTAAAATTGCCAAGAATTGGGAAATTTACTAGAACACTTTAGGTATATTTTCTAATTTTTGGTAAATTTACGCTATACATTACTGGAATTTTCCGTAGGAATTGCAAATATGTTTTAGTGTGCACCCACTCGCGCACCAATTTTTGTTCAAGTTTGACAGTGAAGTACAGTCCCGTCTCGTTTGTTTATCTATCTATTATTTATCTCGTTTTTCATTTTTTTCCGTTTTTATATATATTAAATAATCAATCAACAATAGTATCGCGGTGAGAAATGTATAACTTAACTTTTTATGTGTGTGCTCAATATATAAATTTCCGCTATACCTCCATGGCTAAGGCAAATTCCGCGAAGTATGAAGCTTTAATTCTTCTGCAGAATATTATAAAATATTGTGATCTGGAGAAAGCAGAAGGATCATAGTCGTTTCCTGTTGATCAAGTTATTAACCGAGTTGTCGCAATGACAGGTAAATCAAAAAGTAAAATTCTGCGCATTCATAAGGCATTGTTAATAAATAAATAATAATAATGAACCTGAACCATCAACTAGAGATAGTAATATCAGTATTTTACGATAACAGGTATGTCTGTTGAATGTAGGGAACATGACAAAATAGAAGAAAATAGGAAAATCGGCATAACACCGCGGTATTTTCAAATATCAATTGATATAAAAGTTTTATCTGATTAAATTGGACATCTACAAAATATATTCTTGATTTTTATTGGTAGCAGAGTTCAAACATTTTCATTTCTGAAAATTTATAGAAAAAATATAGGTACACAAACTCTACATACATTAACATCAATAATCAATAAAAAATACAAAGAAATATCTCTGCAGGATAAGGCATAAGCAACTAATAAAGTTAATGTTTTAAAAGCTATATTATTTTAAGGTTTTCCATAAGTGAAACTTTTTCTCTCTTAGAAATTATTTTTAAAGGTTTCGTCGAAATCGAGGAAAAATCTTTATCACATCCGGAATCTCAAACATGTGCGTCTGGCAACTTTTTTTAACCCTTCCAATAAAATATACGAATTACATTAAATTAATCAGGTGGATAAAATTAACTAAACAGAATATAAAATTACACACTATTTATATATGATTATTATTCTACTTTTGCTAATCATAATCAAAATTTTAATAATAATTTTGATATTTTGCATGTTCATAAGAAAAGTAAGAAACTAGACTTATTTGAATGTTTAGAAATTAATAGATATAGTAAGTTAGGTTTAGCGCTCAATGAACAAAAGGATTTTAATTATTCCTCACTCCTAGTTTTTAAAAGTATAAATAGTGTGTAATTTTATATTCTGTTTTTTATTTACGTTTTGAAGATGGAGTTTAAACACGTATCCTCCCATTCGATTAATTTTTTAAAAAAGAATTGCTTTAATACGCGGGTCGTGCACTTATCGCCGTGAAACTTTTAATTCTCTTGACCACAATAGGTGTTACATTTAGCTGGTCTGCTATACGTAGACTGTAATAAATTCTTTTAAAAAGTTTGAATTGAGCTTTATACTGGTAAGATATCGGTATGCGTATGCACACCGCAAGACGTTTTGTTGCACTTGGCAATTGGAAAACTCGCATTCGGCTCGTTTTCTAATCTTGCACGGCGAAACGACGTCTTCTGAAACACATATCATAATACACAATATCTATTGCAGAAATTTAGTCTATGGAAACGATAGAAGTATGAAATAACGGGTAGGTATACATTAAATCGTATACCTGTTCTAAGCTGTTATATATTCATACGTGTTACCAAATAACTGTTATAACTATAAGTATTTAGTAACATCTCTACCATTAACGTCGAAGGCGATCACTGAAAAATCAGGGTCTAGGAAAAAGTCTCATAACACTGTTTTGGATGATGCTGATAGGTAATTTCTACTTAATTGTAGGTATCAATAATATTTAAATGAACTGTAAAACTCCAGATTAATTCTTTGTATACGGTAACAAAAACTGTACCTACATTAAATATTCTACATAGATATATGTAGAAACATCGTTTACTGGTTGCAAAGTGACTTTGCGTAAAATTATCGCATGGGATATCGATATAAGAAATGCCAGCCAACCCGATATAGTTTGATGGAGCGACAAGATATTGTTGCTTGGAGAGCACGATATTTACGCTTTATAATGGAAAATGATAATCTTGGAATGAATAAAAGACCTATGGTATACCTTGATGAAAGCTATGTTCATAAAAATGAGTAGGCAAATGCTGGCAAAATTATGAAGGCCTGGATGTTTTAAAAAGGGATGATGAATGGACACATGTAGATTATGGCTCATGCTGGAGGAAATATGGGTTTCATCGAGGGATGTTTACTGCTATTTAAATCCAAAACTAAAAGTGGCGTTTACCATGACGAAATGAATTCTGAAAACTTTGTAAAATGGTTCACGGCTGCTACCAAGTAGTTCAATTATTGTAATGAACCATGCACGTTTCATAGTATCCAGCTTAATAAAGCACCAACAGCTTCATCGAAAAAGAGTGAAATTGTGTCGTGGCTGCATTCAAAAAGTCTGCCATGTCACTCTTCCATGTTGAAATGTGAATTGTTAGAAATTAGTGAAACGAAACAAACCACTCCCCAAGCTAGGTCAGTTACCTATGGCAATGGCTCATGGACATGCCATTTTAAGATTACCGCTTTACCACTGCGATTTAAATCCAATGGAATTAATTTGGAGTGTGGTAAAAAGAAAAGTAGCAGCTCATAATATTGATTCATAGCTATTTGTATCACTAGGCCAGAAACTATAGTTTTGCGAGTCTGAGTACGGTTTGTGGGGCTGAGGCGAAGCCGAGTTCTCACAAGTGCGAATACTCGCAAAAGAGTTTCTGGCAGTGTGTTACACACTATTTTTTGCGTCGACAAATCTTAATTTATAATAAATAAATACTATTTGTATTTTAGGTAACGTTTCGGAATTTTTACTATTCCTTCATCAGACCTAAAAGGATATTTATCACAACCAAGGTAATTACAAGCACAATTAACATTTTACTTACACTTAACTATTAAACTTTAAAATTTTGTCATATACATATGTCAATTTGATTGATTAATTTAAATTTATAACATAGGGTTGCTAATTTTTTCATTATATAAACATTTTTTATAAACAATAGAAATTACCAAGACATTATACAATATATTTTGTAGTTAATCAAAATAAAAGAATCTTCCTTGAAAATATAGCAATTTTTAAACATAAAAACAACATCAATACAAAAGAAAATTCATTAACACTTCCTATATAACAACCTTCTAAATCACATACAATACAATTTACATTAAATTTTTTTACATTAAATTATCTTTATGATTAATATTCAGATTAGAAAACATACCTATTTTGGATCTCGAATTTATTAACTACAAAATATATTGTATAAAGTCTTGGTAATTTCTATTGTTTATAAAAAATGTTTATATAATGAAAAAATTAGCAACCCTATGTTATAAATTTAAATTAATCAATCAAATTGACATATGTATATGACAAAATTTTAAAGTTTAATAGTTAAGTGTAAGTAAAATGTTAATTGTGCTTGTAATTACCTTGGTTGTGATAAATATCCTTTTAGGTCTGATGAAGGGATAATAAAAATTCCGAAACGTTACCTAAAATACAAATAATATTTATTTATTATTAAAACCCGTATTCTGTTATTATAACAGTAAATCACAGAATTATATTAGTTTAATACATCAACTTTCTATAATTCTTAAATATAAAAAGTGTCTTATTTACAATAAATACATAATTAATTCTATATCCATAACCTATGCTGTAACGTAAACATATAATAAATATAATAAATTGTAATATACATTTCACTTCATTTTATTGGTTGATAATAATAATAATAATTCATGCCTTCACATCCGCCAACAGCTTTCGTCAATTACAGGGGGCATCGGCCGGCCATTAGTTATTATTACGCATGCGCCTGTGGAGCGTCTTACGGTGTTTGTCTCGCAGCATTTGTCAAGGAGTGAGGAAAACCACGAAAACCTCACTCTGAGAGCAGGCCCTGGGATTCGAACCCCGGGGACCCCGTGACTCATAGTCAAGCACGCAAGCCACTGACAATATAGTACGTTTGCATATCAAGAAACCGTATAATCAAATATAATGCTATAAATCAATGCTTAATAATGTTCGATCTGCCACGAACTCAAATTCTTAGGTTAGAGAGAAATTCAAATTTTGCACGGAAAGCTTTCGTCTCCGAATCTACCGTTCGATTCGACTGTGCTGCTTCAGGTTTCAATTCTACTTGGTGGTACTATAGTAATAGTTATTAACGTATCAAGGCTGGAAAGTGACGTATTGTCGAACGGATTTGGAGGTTGTGACCTGAAGCGAGCTACCAAATGAGTTCGATAACACATTGTCTAGCCGTTGTGCATACAAATTTTTTTCGGCTACCGCGTAATTACCACAGTTCATAGTTCAATTCGATAAATTTGCGCTTCCTGTCTTCGAATGAGTGTAGTAAGGTTGTACTATAAAAATCGATTTACTTGCATTGTAGTGTTCAGAATACAGATCACTCATATTTGAATGACAGATTGTTTGACAGGTAGTTTGACAACCGAATCTAGAAAAAGTTCAGAATCTTCACTGAAGAGTACGATAAAGTAACGGAAGTGACGCGTCGACAGTTCAATTCGCTGTGTACTTATTGTAAGTGTAACGGAAGTGACGCGTTGACAGTTCAATTCCGTAAAATTCAGATTTTCTATGCTCGAATGAGTGTAGTAAGATAGTACCTACTTTCGGATGCGGTAGTCGAAAAAAATAATTAAACTTACGAACTTTGCAGTAGATAAGTTCATCGTATTTGAATATAGAAAACCAAGAACTCCTACAAGTTACCAGAATGCAATTTCCAGACCAGATCAAATTTTAAACAAATTAGATAAAATTACCGTCGCGTTGCCACATGCGCGCCGTAAATTGAGGTAATTAACGATGTAACAGAACGGCCATGTCGCCACTGGGAGAAAGTGTGCGTCATTTAATGGATGACAAGCGGACCTAATGGGTGAAGTGCCGCATGCAAATAAAATGGTAGCGATATGTGAATTTGACATACGTGACTTCGCATATACCAATATTGCACGCATATATACCTACATATATATTACCATTCATCAATTGTAGGAGATTTAATTAAAAAAAGAATTTCCTATATTATTGTTACTTGAAAGTAGAACAACAAACATATGATCCTCATTACTTGAAAAGTTATATAACTTCTTAGATGACGGTGTATTACAGTTTAATAGTTATCATACATTTCCAGCACACATTGTAGTGAAAGTTAAAATTTTTATTATTAAAAGGAAAACTACTAAAGCCATATCGTTTGAAACGAAGAATAATTCACGGCTTACAACAGTATACCCAATCTTAAGATTCATAAATATTTTGTCTTTGATTTTCCCAGCAGCTTATCATTAGCCCGCATCTATATTGAATGCGGTCTAAAAGTCTATATATCTAAGCCATAGTTGCCAATATTTATGAACAAGTGCGTAGATACTGTTTGAACACTACTACTGAATAAAACACTGACACAGCAGACGACAATGCCATACATAACTTGATGCCTCAAACAATGTACATATTATCTTTTGTATCAATTTTGTGCGCTTATATTCCACTGCACACATGCAGTATAAGCGCCCAGCAGGTGGAACACACATTTAGATGGGTGTGGTTGTGGTTTGATAATAATAGGTTGAATTTGAATGCCAAAAAGAACTGTGTCCATTCTTTTCACACCGGGACATAGTGAAATAAATGCAACAAATTTGATTGGTATAAAATCGCAAACAATAAGCCAGGTAATGCAAATGAAATTTCTCGGTTTACATATTGAGAATAGTCTGAATTATGGTGGCAGCGCACAGTGGTGCCAATCGCTTCATTTGCGGAAAAAAACCTAATTAGATAAAGATTGTGCTACTTGAACATTGCTGCAAGGAATAATTATGTTTTTTTTTTTAAATACTGAATCGAATAGAACAACTTAAAGGAATTGTTTTCTCAGAAATGTCTATTGTTTCCTATGATTTATTCTCTTCCATCTTTGAATCTGAGTCCCAGCGCTACCTTTGCTGTAATCTATAGCTGAATATGCTGCGATTTACCTTTGGAATCAATTTTGCTGAAATAGTAAGTATCAAAGTTCTCGTTGTTTTTTTCTTTTAATAGAATTATCACTAATTTTGTCTATAATATAAATGTTATCATCAAAGTTAGAACTAGAATGTGATTTGCTATACTGTATTGTTTTAACACGTTTCGTTTCTCTACATTTACTACATTCTAATGTATTATCGTTGCAAATATCACAAATCTTACCTTAAGCTGGACATTTTCCATAAACATGTTTAAATAGACAATATCCACATGTTTTTAATACTTGCTCATGCTTATTAGTACAAGCTTTACCTGATATTCCATTTACTTAATTCTGTGCATGTATACCTTTTACCAATTACACTGGGCAACAAATTTTCGAAAAGTTCATGCTTCCCAGCTGAAAATAGTCATTTCTTAATGAATTCAATGTGCTGAACACGAAAATGACTAAGAAAAAGCTGAATTGGCTACGGGTTTTCTGTAATATGTACGCACATTTCAGAAAAAGTGTACTTATGTCAATATTATAATACATGGTAAGAAAACATTAGTCTGCTTCTGGCTTTCGACTTCTTTTGGCCTGCCGTTTGTAGTGGACTTGTGGACCATCTCTACTGATTGTCCAACAATAGTCAGCTAGCATTGACGTAGACCATTTGCCTTGGTACCGTTGCTCCATGGTGGCAATGTCCTGATGAAAGCGTTCGCCGTGCTCATCGCTGACCTGCCCGCAGTTATCAGGAAAGAAATCTAAGTGGGAATCAAGAAAGTGGATCTTTAAGGACATATTGCAGCCGAATTCATGAAACAAAGCCAACATATCCTCAACCAGACACTTGTAATTTTCTAAATTGCATTACATTATGCAATAGCATCTATACAATGGACAAAACGTCAATATCTCTGGAACGTGAGCCAATCAACTTTTTTCAATGTGATATTCGTGTTCAGCACGTTGAATTCATTCAGGATTGGGTACTTTCACCTAAGAAGCAATTTCACTGTTGACCAGTGTTATCGGCTACCTACTTTCAATTGCTTTGTTTATATCAAACATTAATTTTATATTCTTCTCAACTTCTCTAGATTTTTCAAAAACTTCAATTACCACACACTCTCTCATCATACTTTTTTCATCTGTGCATTCGTAATTTCTGACTTTTCTTTTAATTGTTACGAAGCTGACAAATGTTTGATTCGCCTTTGTGTAATTCAATTACACAAAAATCTTGCAAAAACTGTATTCTTTCTAGGTGCGTATTATTCTTCACCATGTTATATTCAATAATATATTTTAAAATAATTTTTATTGTAGAGATAACCTATATTCTGACTTTTGACTAAACAAACTAAGAACTGTCAGAGAACATAGTTAGACAAAGAAGTGTATCTTCCATCCCCCTTCATCGGCGGAAATTTGTGCCACTGGTTCTATACGCGACCCGCAATAGTATTACATATATGGGTTTACTAACATGACATTTGATCTCATGACATTTCGTGACATCGATGTCACGACATTACTGTCATAGTTAGAACAAGGTTTTATAAATACAAGCAAAATAAATTAAAATCATTTTATTTTGGGATGCGCCAATATTTACTCATAGAGAGCTTAAACTTCAAAAACTGGCTCGACGCTTAGAAATATAATGGGTGTATCTAAGTACACATCTTGTAGATCAATTTTTAAAGTATTAAGAATACTTACAATATTTAATGTGTACATTCTTGAAGTGACACTTTTGGTAAAAAGAATGGGAAAATACTTTCTTAGAAATAAAGACTACCATAACTATAAAACTAGAAATAAATAACGATTATTTTATTATTATTCCAGCTCACAATCGTACTTGCTTTGAAAGATGTCCTACTATACATGGTGTCAGGAAAACTTGATTAATTGTATTAATTAAAAGATGGTTTAATTATGTAAAAATTGTTCATTTGCAGTGAATGTATACTTTTATTGTTTTCTTCAAATGCATCACGTTGAGTGCAACTGCTACTGTTTTTCAGCAATAGAAGGACACGATCGACATAACGCGATCGTGTGCTTCAATTTATGTAAGTCAAGGTCACGCATTTGTTCCGCTATTAGCTGACTCACGATAAGTACGCATCTAACGTCTTCGCTTTACGGAACCGGATCTAGCCCAAGCTATCTATGAAAACACAACTACATATTACGAAAACTATAACAGTGAGGACTAAGCATCTACGACTAGCAGACGAGTTACAGTCGACCCACTTTTGAATCGCAATCGCTGGTCGCGTCAACGAAAACGGAAACAAATGATTCCATAAAAGAAGTACTGTGCGACCAGTCGCCGCGACTAATCGCAGTTACGCTGAACGAAAACGCACCTTAACAGCCTGTATAGGCATCAAAATTTTCAACAAAATTCTTCAAATAAAATATTAAAAATATATACTTATTTAAAAAAAAACTGAAACCCATTTTTAGACGAAAATTGTATAGAATTTTTTTTAATTTTTGAACAAAATATTTGTCTATCACATACTCGTTAGTCAAAGGAATAAAATTAAATAAATAAATAAGTAGATCATGAGCCCCGCCATGGTGATATTTTTTCGACGTATTTACTATTTCACAATTATTTGGCCGAAAACTACCACCTTTATCTCGTTAGAATTTTACATAATTTAATGTAGTATATGTATATAGAACTACTTTAAAAACAAAAATTAGCAAAATTTGTACAAGCGTAGATTTTACTAGCTTATCCTGCTATAAGAAAAAAGTACCAGTAGTACTCGTTTGGTTCACAAGTACACACCGAAAAATGCATTCTGAGATCAAAACAGAATCTTGTTTTAACACAATTGTCTTCAAGAGAAAATGAAATAGTTTTGCTGTAAGTAAATCTTTTACCACTAAAAAAATTGAAAGTTTTAATTCAAGAAAACTTTTGTTTCGATGAATTTTCTTAACTAGAGAATATATTTGCTTAGCCCAAGTAGATAGAGATGAATTGTCCGAGCTTAGATCTGTGACTGCATTACCGGCTAACGTTGCGGCCCTCTCCTGGATTGAGAGTTTGCTTGTGTCCCTTAGATGGAGACAATCTAAACCAAGGGTATCAAACTTAATGACTGACGTGGGCCAAATAAAGAAGGTTTATGTTTATGTGGGCCATGAAACAACAAAAACAAAATCAAATCATTTTTCTTTGAAATGCAAATTTACAAACTATAGTAGGTATAAAAAAACAATAAGAACAAAATAATACTAATGCTTTTTCCTGATACTTGACACCTCTTCTCTGCTACTAATTTTCCAATTTACGAAATTTTGTTCGCAGTGATTACTTTCAGAATTGAGCCGAGATGAATGTCAGGAAGTCTGGAGCGGACAGGACACTTATTTTCTTTCATAATTGAAAATAACTGCCCACATCGATAAGTACTTGCAAACATAGAAATAATTTCATACGTCAAATTTCGTGTATTTTTAAATGCAGCAGGTAAATATTTGTAAAATTCAGGTACGCCAACTTCATTGCATTTTGCCTTCAAATCTGAGTCACATTTCATTAGGCACTGATTCTATATTTATTGAATAAATCGAAGAGAATAAAGAAAACTTGTTTTCCAATAACTTAAAATCAACAAATCTTTTTTCCAATTCGTTTGTAAGGCTTCAAATTTTTTCCCCGTATTTTTTATATGTTCCATTTTCACGTAAATTTCATTAGTTCATATTACATATCGGAAAGTGTATGAAATCTTCATTTTTCAACTGCTTTTCCCAAAGAACTAGCTTACATTTGAATGCTTTAATGTGGTCACACAAGTTCGTAATGATCTGATCTTTTCCTTGTAGTTTTAAATTTAAATCATATAAGTGTTTTGTTACGTCAAGCATAAAGAATAAATCTTGAAACCATGTTGTGTCGAAAAAACAGCTTGTATCTTGATTTTTACTCATTAAAAACTGGCATATTTCTTCTTTCAAGTCCCAGAATTGTTTAAGAACTTTGGAACAGGATAGCCAACGTACTTCGATATAGTATGACAAACCGGAACAATCGGTGTTTAATTCATTTAAGAAAGCAGAAAACTGTCGCTGATTTAAACCTCGAGATTTTATGACATAAACATTTTTTTTGATGGGTGTTAACACATGCTCCATGTTCATTACTTTCGCGTATAATACATCTTAGCGTAAAATGTACGGCGTACCATAAATTTTGAATTCATAACTAATTTCACTTTTCACCAAACAAATTATTTCGTACGAGGCACGATTGTCAAACACCTGGCATGTGCAGTGTGCCCTGTTCGCTAACTAAAAAGAATACTATCCATAGATTGTTAATAAAAATACAGTAGATTCGAACCAATTTCGATAAATACGTTTAATTTTCATGTCACTAAACTAAAGAGGTTATTGGATCATTGGTCTCACAAGCTCGCTGCCAAACAAAGTTCAATCGCAAACTTAATCATAAAAAATTTAACCGATGCGAAAGGAGCGGATAAGTTGAATAACAAAAAAAGTGAAACTGTTAGTTTTTAAGACATATCATTTTAGATAGGTAATAAAAATAACGTGATTATGATAGATTTGAATAGTATATAAATCAATGATTTTCGGTAAATAAGATGAAAAGATAAACAGTAGATTCGCTCCATATCTGATGATCTTGTATTGTATAAGTAAATAAAATAAAGGTACTATTTTATTAGAGTTTATTTTATTTTATGGGATGCAAATTTTATAATGTTCTGCCCTCACAAATTAGAGATCTTTCTAATATTAATTTATTTAAGAGATATGTTACGAAGCAACTAGCGAGCTTAGCAATTTTCTTACATAATTAAACGATATTTTTAAGAGGAAACTAAAAGTAGGTTTATCCAAGTATGCTAACCCTTTACGTCGAGATTGTTGAGACAATTTTTTTTCTTGCCTTAAGAAGTTTTTACCTTGCGGATATTCAAAACGTAGTTTTATTTGGTCCAAGACAAATTTATTTAAGCTAAGCATGCATTTTTCTGTGTGTACGGGCTGATTGTATTCTTGTAGCCAATTCTCTGACAAAGCAATAGTAAGTAAGTAAGTAAGTAAGTAAGTAAGTCTTTATTTCTACAATGGTATTACAGTTTCAGTTACAAAACAAAATACAAAGTAGAAATGGCGTCAGTAAAAAAGAAAGAAAGAAACAGTATATGCATTTAAATTAATGATTCAGAAACTCGTGGATTGTATATATGGTTCTACATTACAAAGATATGAGTAAACTGCTCTTTTGAATTTATGTAGGTTAGCCTCTAATTTAATATGATTTGGTAGTCTGTTGTGAAACTTTATACAGTTGTAGGTTATACCTTTTTCAGTTTTGGTTAGCTTGTGGATAGGTACGTTATAATTTATTTTATTTCTTGTTTCATAGTTGTGCAATTTTTGACTATTTGTGAAAGAGTTTTTATTTTTAAAATTAAAAAGTAGACATTCGTAAATGTAAATACCATATACTGTTAGTAAGTTATTCCTTTTAAACATAGTTCTTAGCGATTGTGTTGCCCTTAGACCCAGCAGTGCACGCACCGCCCGTTTTTGCATAGTAAAAACGCGCCCAACCTCTGATGAGCCTCCCCACACTATAATACCATAGCGCAATATGGAAGCTACATACGCATGATATACGGTCATCAAAGTTTGGAAAGTGGTCACCTCACCAAGAATCCTTAACGCAAAACATGCACGGCTGAGTCCACCACAAACGCAACTTGATAGCTTGCGAAAGCTCAGAATCTGAACATTGGAGTATTTTGTTTGAACTTTATTGGCAGCCATACCCAATATCAGTCCTTATCCTGCTATAGCCTTTATCATCTTCAATATGACAATATGTATTTCTTTCTTTTTAAAATTACATATTTAGGGGAATAGAAGTGAAATTTTGGCTCTCATTATTCTAATATTCTTTTGCTTTGATACACTAATACCTGTAAAACCTCATCTGTCTACGTTATATTTATGCCGACAGCATTACTAATAAATGTCTACACAAGTAGCATGTATCATCAATTATTTTTCACAGATATTTCTAATTAAATCTGTTTAGGTTGACATGGGGCATCTGCTGTACTTAATACCTATGTATCTCCATATCTACATCCATTTACATATCTGTATGCGCCGATTTCATCTCATAAATCAGCTAATTTAGTGACAGATGCATAGTGTAGTCGACACCTACAATTTTAATTTCAACAAATCTTGCATGCATTACATACAGCGTTGGTATACCAAACAAACACTATGTGGCCTTCCATAAAGCGCAAGGATGACGAAAAGGCGCTTCCAGCATACTTTTATCTCCGCACGCCAACGACTATAGCCGAGAGAACTGGATAAATGATTGTCTTTGCACGTGGGCAGTGCGTTAATTTGTCGTAAAAAGATCGCTTTAGTGATCGGACGGCGTGAGTCATCAATGAAATGAACTGTTCGTACATAACATACACTGTATAAATGGATAGTGATAAATAACGGCTAATACCTGACCTGTGGTCGCGTGGGAGTGCGATTGCTACAATGTGAGTTAAGTTTATCGATTCACTGGACGAAATCCACCTTTCTCTATGAATGTTCCTGTGATGTGATTTAGGAAGAAAATAATGCAAAAAAGAGTATGACTTTGATGAAAAATAATTAAAAAAAAAAACTGAACATTAACGCTTTGGATAAATTTTTGTATAATCTTGTAAAAATGCAACTGAAATTGATAGTATGAAGTTGACACATTTTTCGTAATTTGGAAATAAAAAGTTTAACTGAAAAATGGTTGTTATATACTCCTAATCAATAACTATTTCAATCACCAAGCATCGCCCAGGGTTGAAAACTAATAGAAATACGAGAAACATTTTGTATGACATCGAACTTTTTGGTTTCCTGTTTTAAATTTTTAAACAAAATACACCGCTACTAATCACTGTATCAAAAATTTCAAACTGAATTTAATATTTTTATGTGAAACATCAAAGGCACTATTTAAGCAAGCATACACACAGAAGAATGCATTCTGAGTTCAAAACAAAATATTGTTTTAACACAATTCTCTTAAAGAGAAAGTGAAATAGTTTTGTTGTAAGTAAATCTTTTACCACTAAGAAAATTGATAGTTTTAATTCAAGAAAACTTTTATTTCGAAGAATTTTCTTAACTAGACTAATTATATTTGCTTAGTGCAAGTAGATAGAGATGAATTATCCGAGCTTAGATCTGCATTACCGGCTTGCGTTGCGGTCCTCTCCTGCATTGAGAGTTTACTGGTGTCCCGTAGATGGAGACAATCTAGACCCTTAGTAGAGAGAATCGCAGATATAGCTTGAGAATGCGATAACGATGAACTCGGAGTAAAGCTGATGACGCCTGGTAAACAGGCTATTCCCCTTTCATTGCCTTTGCTGCTATGGTGATTACAAGAGTAGACCATGGTGGTATTTTTCGGTTATAATTGTGTTTTACATTTTATCTTCGACTTGTATAAAGCGTTATGATTTTAAGGTAAGTATTACTATTCTTTAAAAGATATGAAAAGTGATTTAATTCAAGAATTCTAACATTTTGCTCCAAGACTAATGCTATTAATGCAAGTAAACGATATTCTTAAGTGGAGACTAAAAGTAGTTTCATCCAAGACTGTTACGTCAAGATTATGCCGTCAAGTCTTGCGGATATTCAAAACGTAGATTTATTTGGTCCAAGACAAATTTATTTAAGGTAAGCATGCATTTTTCTGTGTGTAGCTCAATAAGAATTTTTTTTTCCGTAAGGAATATGATAAAAAACCAAATGATCATATTTTTATCACTAACTATACAACTATAGCCACATTTTCTATACCCTGAAAAATATGATTGGGTGGCGACCGAAATATACACTCCGCCAAAAAAGTATTGCATAAACTAAAAAAGGGCATATATGAACCAAGATATTTTTATACGTTCACAAAAAGTTTGCCTCGTGTATGTGAACTATAAAAACACTAACAAAATAATGGAACTTAGCGTTTTTACTTTATTTTTTTCCTAAAAGAACACATTTAGAAAAATGCATATGTGTAAGGTTTGCTCAGTTGTTTATTGAAAGTCTTCCTATACGGACAAATTTTAAAGTGGGAAGTCAGAGTTCTGTACCAACGCTTTTAAAACTAAAATGAGCAATTTAACTTCAGAACAAGTGGCTGCTATAGTTGCTTTAATCGAAGATGGACGATCTCAAGCATACGTTGCTAATTTGATGAACATAGATCAGTCAAGTGTTTCTAGAGCCGTAGCCAGATATAGGGAAACAGGCATTTACAGTAGAAGACCTGTACCAGGTCGTCCAAGATGTTCTACTCGCCAAGATGACCGCTATTTACTACTACAAGCATTACGTCGAAGACATGTAACTGCGAGACAATTGCAGAACGACTTGGCTAGAGTCAGAAATACTCGTGTGAGTACTCAAACTATTCGGAATAGGTTACGACAGAGTGGATTAAGAGCTAGAGTAGCTGTAACAGCCCCTTGTCTCACTAGGAACCACCGAGTGGCTCGCTTAAGGTTTGCCAGAGAACATGTAAATTGGAACATTAATGACTGGGCCAATATACTCTTCACAGATGAATCAAGATTTGGTCTTTACACCTCAGATAGGCGTATCTCAGTGTACAGACGAGACGGTGAGCGCTATTCGCAGTGTAATATCAGACCTAGACCTAATTTCGCTGGTGGCTCTATTATGGTTTGGGGAGGCATCTGTTTAACAGGTCGTACAGAGTTAGTACCAGTAGACAGAGGTACACTGACTGCCCACAGGTATATAACGGACATTTTAGAAGAACATGTAGTACCATATGCGCCAATTATAGGAAACGAATTCATGTTAATGCACGATAATGCACGACCGCATGTTGCAATAATCGTCCAGGAATACCTTAACGATGTTGGTATTCCAGTTTTAGATTGGCCTGCGGTAAGTCCGGACATGAACCCTATCGAGCACGTGTGGGACCTCCTTCACAGGCGGATACGAACCCAAAATGTTGCCCCAGCGGACCTGCATGGACTAGCAAATGCTCTCCGTGACGAGTGGGAGAATTTGGATCAGGCTTATATACGGAGGTTAATCGAATCTCTGCCAAACCGTATGCGAGCGGTCATAAGAGCCAGAGGGGCAATACTCAGTATTAAAAGCTACTGTTATGACATTTTTCTTTCCAAAATTATAATTTCTTGTTTTAATAAAAATCTCAAGTATGAGTTCTTGTTTTTATTTGGCCTGTATTTTATTTAAACAATCATAGAAATTATATCTTAGAGCGCATTAAAGTATATTTACAACTTTATGCTACAAACAAAGATTATGCGATACTTTTATGATTCAAAACTAAATTATGCGATACTTTTTTGGCGGAGTGTATAATAGTGTCTTTGAAAAATATGAATTCGTATCCTGCTCAAAAATATAATTCATATCTTAAAGATTTGTTCAAAAACTAGTTTTATTAGCTACGCTTTATATTACGAGTTCAAGTTTAAATAACGGGTATATAGCCACAAGTTTTTTCATGGATGAGCCTTTTAATGGCTGCATCTTACCAAACGTGTTTTTTTTGTATAGTTAGCGTTTTTCTATTAATAAAAACAAAGAAAAACAGTTGATTATATGGGGAGTTACGTAAAGGTTGGTAACAAATTATATGTAAAAACCTGATTAATGTGACCAACTTCAAAGAGACGCCGTGGATTTTCTTGCAACCAACTGTATATTACTTGGAATGAAACTAAACTTTTTTAGCAATAATAAATATGAAAAAGAAGAGGCTGATGATGGTAATGTTATTTATTAATGCGTGATGACCACAGCACGGCCAAAGAAGTTATGGCCATTTGCACCGACACGTTAAGCTTGGTTTAACTTTAAGTGATACTTAGAATGTGACATTCGCTGTATGTTTTAAATAAGAAATATCACATTCAAAGCGTTAGTTAAAGTTGAACCAAGTTTCACGTGTCGGTGCAAATAGGTCTTAGTGGCTCAATTCCACAGTTGAATTGTGTAATAGTTCCAAGCGGACAGATATCGAGTAGAAAGATTGTACTAGAAATTTTGCAGTAGCGATTTACTTTAATGTAGATCGATTAGAAATTAAATCTTAAGCACAATAAAACAACAAAGTGCTTTTTATGGATTCCCTTCTATTCAGTTACTTATTTATTCATCCAGAATTAATAGGTTCAAATACTAAAAAAATATCACCAGCCTATTTTACATTGTTCATTGACCAACAAAGCGTAAACCGCTTAATGCAGTTTTATCAGCGTACCTACTGATCAATTTGCCCACCTGGAATATACGACTTGCGGTATTACGGTTATTACACTTGACTCGACAAGTAGAACATTAATAATAAGACAGTTTAAAAAATGAAAATATAAAAGCGAAGATAATTGAAATTGAAGTGATTTTTTATACATTGTATAATTACAATATACAAAGTCTGCGAATAACACCACAATAAAAATATTCTATTGTATAATCATCATTTGTATATGTTTAGATTTTAGCCAGAGTGACAATCTACATTGCTTCGGGTCCGGTATATGTATATTTTCATCATCATACCAAACACATTCCCTGTATGACTTTGTTGTTTGATATAACTATAGAAACTATTTTAAGCATTCTCTTATACTTATTACCAGAGATACTTATTACTACCTACCGCTATAGCTATGAAGATTAATGAGAAAAGTGACATTGGTATGTACCTACTGAAGGAATCAAATGTATGCAAACACATTAACATTGCTGGTAACATTTAAAAAAGTAAAGCTACCAAACTGTCAAATATTGTAATCATTATAGGTCATAATCGTCATAATATATTTGACAATATATTTAAAACTATTTCAGGACTATTTGTTGCTACTACTATCTTTAATTTGAAGAATGATGTTATATATTAAAAGTAATTAAAGGTGGGAACACAATATATATTACTTAAATTACAATTGTCTTAAATTAAACGAAACGTCACCTGACAAACGCTGCCAACTTAAAATCTTTAAACTCACATAAGTAAGCAGAATCGATCGTAATAAATCATCACATATTTAGTACTATTATTATTAAAAATATTTGTTAATCGTACAAAAAATGTTGTACAAACCTCGTGCGTGACAATTTCGCGAATTCGTGCTCATGAAGCAATCGCCTAACGGCTAAACTGATCACTCATTCGAAATAACTACAATATCGTCAATTTACATTGTAGAAGGCCATAGAATTTTTCTTCTTTAAAATTAAGTTGGCAGTATGAATTTAAAACGTGTGGGTTAACTTATTCTGTGGCGCGTGTGTGGTACAGGTTATGTTATACCGTTGACAGATTAGGTCTTGTCGTTTTGACAGATAATTACATGCAAACGTTTCAGTTAAAAAAATAACAAGTTTAGTAATAAAAAACAGCTACATAAATGTTCAAAGTGAACTCCTTCTTTTTCTATACATAACGCCACTCTTCGTTTGATGTTATTGAAGACATTCGGAAGTGACGTGTTGACAGTTCAATTTATAGCAATTAATAGTTCAATACGGTAAAGTGGCACTTTCTACCCTCGAATAGTGCAGTAGGGTCGTACTTTCGGATGTGGTAGTCAATAAAATGATTTACTTTCACATAGACAGTCTAGTTGTCAAAATGCAGTGGTATTAGTAATTGTCAAGGTAGGGGAAAATAACTATCGTTAGCGAAGCCTAGACAGACTAGTGTTTAGTCGACTCTCGGGAAAGTTGGTAAGCAACACGAACCCCGTCTCCTGAGACGAATAAACACGAACCTGGGGTGGGACTCTGTGTACTATAGAATTCTATTTATCGCTTCGTTTCTACATCATTTGTACTCTGTGTGACAGTAGTCGCTTTCTATATGCCGCCATATTGTCGCCTAAGATTCGATACGTCCACACATCTCGCTTTAAAGGATAGATAGATCGTTTAGAAAAGGATAGTAATTTACCAGTTGATAGCTTACTTCACATACTTGTTTGATTTCACATTGATCCAGTGAAAGAGGTGTATAATGTTTGAGTTTTATATTTTTAAAATATAATAAAAATACACTTGTAAGTTCGTTATATTACAAATATCACATGTTTTAATATTACCTGCTATCTACTTCAGTGTATACAATACACTTTTAGTAGGAATATGGTAGGAATTAATTCAAATTGTGGTGCAATTGAAATGTTAGTGTAGTTATATTTAGAGAATATAAAGTTAATAATTTCTACCTATCTAACATTGTAGTTATTAAACATAAACATGAGGGTCACAACAGCACACTGGACCTTGTTTTTAGATAAAGCTGAGAATAATATGGGGTGGTATAGCTACAGGATTGTTTGTTGCAGGCAGTTCATGCATTATTCTGTTTAATACATGTTGTGCCATTTCCTTGTTCAGTCTAAATAATTGCATAAAATGCCTATCCGTAAGGCCAAAGGGATCGTTTTTTTCGCGTAGTAGACGCCGTTCGCTATTAAAGATACGCATTTCTTCTAACCATTCTTCATCCGCACCCATAATTTGGGCTAAGTTAATTGGAAACATCTAAAGCAATAAATAAAGATTAGTGAATAAAATATGCAAATATTTTTTCGCTGCCTGATGCCACCTGTCATCCACCTGTGTTGTCTTTTTCATAAAAATTAGTAAGAACCCCATGCAAATTTTTCTGAACGGTTGGTGTTCACCCAATGAGGCGATTAAATTTCTATTCCTACATTCACTACAGTACTATAGCCACACAGAGTACCCAATCACCATACTGTCGACTTCAAATGTAGAATACTACTATAGAAAACAATAATAGAATTCTATTGTACACAGAGTCCCAGCCCTGTATGGTCCTCGTTAACGATAGTTATTTTCCCCTACCGTGCCCAACACTAAGTGGTACCAATCCACGTCTACCATTATATCACATATTTTTTTAAATATTTTCTCGGTCACATAATCTAATACAAATGTCGTGCGTTAATTAGGTCATTTACAGCACCCCAACTCTTTCAAAACTGAGTTATTGCGCTGTAAATAGCACCCACCGTACTCTAATATAAATAACTATTAGGTAGAAGCAGCAATGTTACACGATGAAACTATTTTAGAAAGACAGTTTACTTCGAATAACGTGCGTATGCAGAAGTTGAATTAATTCTGCATATTTTTCTAATACGCTATTCCCTTTAGGACATCTGATATATACAGTATGTCCCCGAATCGACTTTAAACGAGGAAAAACATTTTTATTTTTGTTTTCTCAGAAAATTTCACTGTTGATGATTTACTCTGCTTGTTTTCAAACCCCCAAAACACAAGTTACTTTTTTGCGCCTCCGTGCAGAAACACTGATTTTGCATTACTATAAATCGGCCGGAAACTTACCATTCTCCGGCCTAGGGCGGCAAAAAGACCACTATTGGTTGGCAACACTATATTCGAATTACTGACATTTCTGCCTTTAATTATAGATTCGATGACAGATGACAGAATTCTCGTTACACAATCTCTTAATTAATTCATATTCATTCCAATTCTATTTTCGGAAGATTTTACAGGTAATAAATGGTTAACAACTTCACACACAACCTCTGTAATATGAGCTGGGGTCTCCATTGTCCTTATTATTGATGAATATGTATCAAAACTACCAAGACAATTAAAACGTCAAAACACTAAGGTATTTTAACCCTAATTTCCAATTCAAAATTCATACGTAATATGTATTGCCAACCTGTATTGTTAACTCCCTAGCGTTAATTTCTTTTATTATTTACAACAAAATTAGAATTTGTCGGCTCAAAAAATAGTGTGTAACACACACATAGTGGCCTAGTGATACAAATAACTATTCATTTAACTCGAACGGTTCTCGAGGTAATATCATTTTTCTTCAAAATTTGGACTTCAAATTTTTTATCGTAAGTTTTAGAAGTAACTCTAATAGGCGGATTTCATTGCAAAATACAACTGACACAAGTTGGAAAAATCTAATAAGTTAGTAGAACTGTAATTAAATCATCGCTAATTTCAACAGTATTTATGCAATAATGTTGACTTTACAAGAAAGAATTTATCAAATTCAATGTTACGGAACTGGGAAGAGTGCTACCGAGTTGTTATCAGAAAATTCCACAAAAAATACCCGGAAGTTACAATTTCAAATTCCGGAGCAAAAAACTTTCTTAAAACAGGCTCGGTTTTAAACATTAAGAAGTCGATGCTGCTTTAGTTCTTGCCGTTCATTCCGCAATAGAAGCTCCAGAGTTGTCTTTAAGAAGGAGGGCAATACTAAATGGGATAAGTAAATCTCATTTACAAAGAATATTTAAGTAGAACAAAATTTTACCATCTAAACCACAATTTAGGCAAACTTTAGAAAATGGTGATGAAGCCAAACGTATGGATTTTTGTTTAGAAATGGGCTACAGAATTTTGGAAGATTCAAGTTTTCATTAACGAATGATGTTGTCCGATGAATCAACTTTTACAACTAACAGAGTCGTTTCGTTTCAACATTGCCGGTAGTGGAGTGAGGCGAATCCAAACTTCAGAATTTCTTGTCGCAGAAAATATTTTAAAAAAGTTAATGTGTGGTGTGGGGTTTCGTACCATGGCATTTGCCCATATTTTTTTGATCAAAACTTGAACCGAAATTGATGTTTTGGAAATTTTTTAACTGATGAACTGAATGAATTGCCGTTAAACTACAGAATGGAAATGCCTTACCAGCACGATAGGTGCCCTGCTCATTATGCCGGCACTGTACCCAGTGGCTCAATACAGAGTTCCATGATAACTGGATAGGAAGAGATGGTCCCATTTTATGGCCACCGGGAAGACCTGATCTTACAATATTGGACTTGTGGGGTCGTTTAAAACAAATTGTGTACAGTGAGCCACTAGACAATGATGAAGAGTAATTAAAAATATAATACAAAATGCAGTCCAGTCGTTATCAATCTTAGAAATAAGACGCAGGTTCAATGAATTTAGAGCTCGCATTGAAATCTGCACAACAAAGAAGGAGCGTTATTTGAATAGAAAATTAATAGTTTAGCTTTTTGAGAATTTTATTTTATATTACCATTATGTGTTAAATTTATTACATAAAACTTGAGCCCAATTTGTATATTTTCTAGCAAGAAAATTATATTATCTCGAGAACCGATCGAGTTAAATAAAAAGTAATTTGTGTTTTGGGGGTTTGAAGACAAGCAGAGTAAATCATCAAGAGTGAAATTTTATGAGAAATTACATTTTTTTTTTCCTCTTTTATAGTCGATCCGGGGACATACTGTATAGTTAGGTTAATTGATATAGGTACCTACGTGAATTCCAATGGGATTTTAATTAATCGTATTAATTTATGGCACACCTCCAACTGAAAGACACACTATTATATAATGCGGGAACGTCCTAGACTTCGTGCTAATTACGATGTATCTTGCGTGAGCTGACGTGACATCATTTCACACTTAGCTAAGTGTAAAATTAATTCTATTATTTGCGCTCGTGCGATGTGAAAATATTTGTTTACACATTCGAAGTGTAACACATAATTCGATAAAGACAAGGTTACAAAATCGCTTTCAAAACGCAACAAAGTTTACCCAACTGCGGAACACGGTGAATCTAGAGAACTAAAGGCTCTTGGGATGGCTTATTCGTCTCTGAATATCGGGATATCGTCTATCCTGTACTGCTAGTTGGAAATCCTATATCTGCAAGTTCCCACCGCCGCTTCCTTCCGGTAAGCATTCGTTGCCCGCTTAAAATTCTAAATATCGTTTTACTACGTAATGACATCCAAATGTTTTCACTCGAAATCTTGTTAGCTCTATAAATACATTAAACATATAGCAGATTTCCTGTATTTTGTTTTAAATCCATAGGAATGCTACTAAGAAGCACAACTGTAGAAGAAAAACTCTATAGATATTAAATTCAGATTTTCATGAAACTTACAAGGGGAGGTCGCCAGATGTTAACCCCAGTGTTGATCCCGGCATTGTCAGTTGGTAGTGGGGACACCTTGGTGTACTTTTGTAAGATATTAGCCATAGATGCCAAGCGTTTATTAAAAAACGGCTGCTCATCTAATACTAATATTTTACAATACATTGATGGTGTGGTCCCCACCATCAACTGACAAAGCCGGGATCAATACTGGAGTTAACATCTGGCGACCTCCCCTTGTTAGTAGATATCTAGAGTATGATCGGATATGAATGAATTTCTGTTCTGTGTAAATGTACTTAGAAAGGAATAAAACATTTCTTTGCAAAATGGTTAATTTTTTATATTTTTTCAAACAGTATAAAAGATAGAGGTACATACTTACACGTAAACGCTACGTTATATGGGATGTTCTTTCCAGAACACGGTACTGTAGAAACACATTTATATATATTATAAGTATTAAGTAAATGCAGTTTAAGTCTGCTACCCGTCTATATAAAGTGCTCCCCCAGTAAGTAACACTAAACAGGACACCAAGTGTACTCAAATAGGAAATAAGACGCCAGACAATTCGTAGCGAAGCCGACGTATGTATATGCAATTGCAAATTAGATTGCCAAATCTGCTTTGATTCGGAAACGTTATTATACTTAGAGAAGAAAATGCATTCCGTCAACAAAAATCATTTTGTTGTAAAGATATTATTGTATTAATAAATTTTTTAATCAAAATGAATAAAAACTAAAGTTACAATTACTGAAAAATATGTTAACAGTATCTTATTGAATCAACAAGATGAATGTTTCCATCGAAACGCTAAGAAAAACCATTATAATTTGTAAAGTGTTGATCTGATCAGGAGTTTTATTTTACAAATTTCAACTAATTGCCCAAGAACGAAAATTAAGTTTCCTACTTTAGAATTAAGTTTCTTTGTGACTAGTTTAACTTATTGCCCTACTTGAAATTTCATACTTTAAGGTCGAAATACACTCTGCAGTAAACCGTGGCGTGGAAAAGCTCGTGATCCTATTCCCTATAATCTCTGAAAATGAAATATTTTGAATACAACAATATCAACATGTTAGATCAATAAAATTTTAAAATACAGATTAAAAAAATGTAGCTACGGACACCCACGGGACCGTAAAAGATTTTCGTCCAAGGGAAGTGTACGTACAAGAGAGAACTGATTATTCTCATGTAAGGCTGCCGAGACCAGGCGAATGTATCCGTTAATAAGAGGCGGAGACTTCACTGTATATAGAAAACACAACTCTTACTGTGAAAATCAAGAAAAAAAAATGGGAAAAACTGTTTTGATAATTCCGAACTATCACCAAATCATAAAACTCCGTCAATCAGTTACGAGTCATTTCTACAAGCACAATTACAGTGCAGAACATATAAAACGCAGACACTCATATACATATGATATAGGCATCATACGATAACATACACCTTTCTTTCTACCTATGCAACGACACCGTTCTAAAATATCGCAACCAGTAACTGGATTGATCCACTCGGGTGAGTCACTCGAACCCGTTCACGTGGACCAAGTCCGCTGCATCAAAAGAGCTTTGAGTCGAAATAACGACAAACGCCGAGAAAGAAAAAACAAAACGAGGTACGCGGCTGCCTGCTAGGTTGAGCGGCGAGGGAAATGCCGTCGACCTTGTGACACGTAGACGACGGTGTCATGGAACGAGATCAAGCCGTTTTCATTGTTCTTGTGTTCTTATACGTAAAATATATACATATGCCCTCGGCTAGACGGTAGGACCGTATATGCAAGCTTTGTGCTGTGACGTGACAGAAAGAGATGACGATATAAAAGTATCTGCGTTCGGTCTTATCTCCTTTGTTTTGCTTTTTTATTCGTCTTCTTTTGTTACCGTGTGGTTGCTTTGAAAATATTGTTATCGGAAGGATGTGGTCGCGTGCTGAGTGCTGTAAGCCTTAGGTCAATATCAGCTGACATTGCCAAAGGCGTTCTTTTAGAGTTTAGAATGTGAGGTTCCTAAATCTTACATTAAACGATATTAAGTCAGATTTGAATATTTATAATTTTTATATGAAGTTTTACCCAAGTATTCTCAAAGTATGTGCCCAGCAGAAAAGATAGTGCTTGAGGGCGCTTACTGCCAAAAGATACTTACTCACAAAACAAAATTTTTTAAATAAGGTATGCATAGTTCTTCCAACTCATACGACGGTAATATGGGTCTTTCTTTCTTTAAATTCGATTTTCTAGAAATCTATTCTATTAAAAAAAAAAAAAAATGCGCGCACCGCCATCTATTAAACATCGAATCATACGATATTATATATTCGTTTGAAAAATGTTCATTCATTTTGTTCAATGAAATAAAATCACAAAATAATTCCATTCCACTGTCTTCTGTGTTCGGGCCACAGACTTTTTAATACTCTCGCATCCGAATTACAAACAAATACATTTTTTTTATTGAAACGGCCTCAAAAATCACCAGGATTATATTTAAGTTTATTTAATTATTATCAATACTTCTAAAAATATATTTAATGGTTGTATGTTAACAAATATGTATGTTGTTAGTAATAGTTATTTATACATACATATAATTATGCTGCATGTTATAAACGTTAAAAAGAAACAAAACTCCCAAATAAAAGAGAATTGAAATTTATAACAAAATTTTCCGGTTAAAGAAAAATAAAACATTAAAATAAACATATATTAATGTAAGTAACAATGGAATTCTATGTTTAAATGAAATTTCACAGTATTACACTTAAAACAAAGATCGCATAATACCATACTAAGCAAAATCAATGCCAATCGTTTCTTTTGTTGCAAAACATTATATTGAATTGGGAATAACTAAGTCATTTTCAAGTACAAGTCCATTCTCTTAACTTAAAAGAAAAGAAAATTACTCTGAAACTGTTACACAATCTTTTTGAAGGCATTTTTTTTTCTGGCGTTTCAGCAACGCATTTTGATCGCACTAGAACCTATACTGTTACTTTTTTTTTTCGTTCATTATGAATTCTAAATCGGTTTAAATATAGATATTGCTGCACGTACATACAATATACATATATCGCTGCGAAAACATGCGAACATAATCTCAACTTGTAATGCGAGTAAAACAATCAAAACTGGAATGTCAACTGTACCCATAGATAATTCAGTAGCGGCTCGTGTGTTATGAAAGCGGGTGTGCACAATACAAAAACTTTACATTTTTATCGCAGTCAATGCAGTCCCATTAAATGCACGACGTTAACTGGAGACACGAAATATTGTGCCCGAATGATGCGTTTAAATGCATATGGCAAAAACAAACAGAGCCGGCCGATTCATACTCGAAATAGAGGCATCGGAAATTGTGCCCCGAAAGATAGTTTCGAGCATGGCATATGTGGTAGTGTCGGTGGTGCGGAAAGAAACTTTGATATCATCGTTATAAAAATGCGTAAAAATAATAAAACAATATAATGC
Organism: Cetonia aurata; assembly: GCA_949128085.1. Lineage (NCBI taxonomy): Eukaryota > Metazoa > Arthropoda > Insecta > Coleoptera > Scarabaeidae > Cetonia > Cetonia aurata. Next base: position 538,692 of record OX421887.1, read on the forward strand.
GGTGGATTACATGTGAATTTCTTTCTATATTTATCTGAGTGGTTGGGTTTACGCAGCTGTTGCAGGTTAATATCCGCACTATATTTCGAAATAGAAAATATATGAAAGGGCAGATCATATATTACTGATTCATCAGATCTTAATTTGTTCAACCATTTCCGCCTAACGAAAGAACCAGTGTTAAATCTATTGCGGAGAATTGAGGACAGAGTAGAGTATTTGACAGTATGACATTCACATAATTAACAACGAAAAACGCATTACTTGCACGGAAAACAAATTGTAAATGTTTAGGGTGATGATTCACCGTTTACAAAACTTAAACCGTAATATTGCAAAGAAATAGTGACCATCAGAATACCAATATCTAAAAAAAAATTACAGCAGGTCAAGAAAAGTACTAAAATTTTATGTAGGTATTGTCAATAAATATAAGTTGATATGAATGTATCTTCCCATAAATATGAATAATGAGGGACTAACATCGAGAACTACACGTAATTGGCCTAATTTTATTAGAATTTTCTTTCTATTTTATTATAATAAGTAATAATCAAATGCAAAGTGCCTACAAATATATTGGTAAAGCTCGAAGGTTGTTTTATGTGCATCAGATATGAAATAAAACTTGAAGAACTATATCGATTATGAGTAAAATTAAATAAGCTGATTAAATTAATGTTATGTAAATATAGTAAATATATCTAATCATATTTAAAAAAAATCGGATGGCGCATGTGCAATGTATATTCCACGTAATACAATGATTTTAATGACGTCATATTTAAAATACAGCATGCACCTTTTTAGAAAATTAAACTTTTCTTAAATTTAAAGGCTTCTTTGTTAAGTCAAAACGTAAGTAGTGTCGTTGATAGCAGCCATTAAACGTTTGAAATGAGGAATATGGAATTTCTGAATTTTAATAATATAATATATATTTGTCCAACAGATGATTACATCTAATTACAGGACAAAAGAAAGAAATAACTTAAGATAGTTCTTATGTGTAAAATGTGTAAATTATAAATACGCAAGACAGATTAGGCATAAATAAATACATTGTAAGAATATAAATAAACAATTAGTCTAAAACAAAGTAGTTTCGACTATAAATACACAGTGGAATAAAATAATACCGAAATGGCTATGGGATATTGTTATTGGTGATATAGTTAGCTAGCAGAGTGGAGAGGTAAGTGGAAAAAAGATCAACGTCTTTATCGCCTGAGACAATATCGTTGAATCCAGAACACATGAAATAAACAAGAGAGGTTAGCAGAATATTAGTCTTCGCAGTTGAACAATAGAAAGTAGTATGTATGCGCGCAGAGTGCTGTGGTGTCGTGAATGAAAGCTTCCTCATTAGTTTGGGGGCGCCAATGTTGTTATGTACAAGATTGTAGAGAAACGCAATGCTGTACAACGTGCGACGTTGCTCCAAAGAATCGAAATGGAAGCATTGGAGCAAGGTATCATGATCATAACCTTGCTGCGGATATGTTCCATATTACTTAAAATGCAGATATTTCAGATATTTACGTTGCACACTCTCTAGAGAATCAATGTAAGTTTTATACATAGGTGACCATACTTGAGAGGCATATTTCAATTTCGATCTCACATAGCAGTTATATAATTGAGTGATAGTGTCGATTGACGTGAATCCTCTTGAGTGCCGTATGACGAAAGCCACAGCTTTTACGGACGATGGAGATATATGGTCAGTAAAAGACAATTTGGAGTCAAAAGTGACACCCAAGTCCTTAACGATTGAACACCGGTTTATATGTACGCGTCCCACTGGTAATCATAGATAACTGGATAAGCCCTACGACTATAGGCACAGAATAGGTAATATACAGAAGTTTCACTCAATGCATTTCCCTATGGTCGCGATTTTATTTTTGGTGGTAATTATCTACGACTACCCGATTCTGCGCACAGGTTTGATGCAGGACCCCATTGGCCCATTTTGTCAGCAGAGCCGGATTAACTAGATAAATTCAAAGCAAAATTTTCAAAAATACATTTGCAAAATACGTTTTCTAATCATATTTTAATAGGAAACATGTTTTTAAGGCAATTAGTTGGTAAATAACTGCTTAACCTCATGTATATGTAATAAATTCTTCATTCGTGTCGACATATATTATCATACATTATCAAATTTAAAGTAAATAGTAATACTAGTAAAAGTTCCTCTAGAATAACGTTTAGATTTCAAAAGTGCAAAGAAAACTATACCATTCCAGTTGAAATAAGAAAGTTGATGTAAATTTCCGGTGTTTCCGGAAGTGCCGCCATCTTGAAAATATTTTCACGGCATAGATTTTATTACACTATGTACGTATGCAACTTTACAGAAATTAATGATTACTAGAAGGGCCAATCTTTCTAATGGACGGCCTCGATCAATCACCCTGTATAATGACACCAAGAAATTCTACCTGCGCGAACGACAAATTTGTACTGACTGCGATATCATTAAAACGGCATAGAGATATGGTACGAATTCCTTGTCTGACTGACACTTCTGTATATTACCTATTCTGTGCTATAGGTAAGGATGTTACATTTCGGGACATTCATTTCCAGTTTATTTATCTCACACCAGGCATGTAGCTTATCAATCTGTCCCTGCAGAGCAATGCAATCCTCCATGGTATCAAATTCTTTGTAAAGTAAAATATTTATGGTAAGATCATTTGAGTTGTACATGAAAAATCCTTTAATAATTTCTTTGATGGTCCAGAACAATTTAACTTATATAACTTTCCGTTACAATACCTGCTGCATATTGCCTTGGTATTTTACAAGAAATATAAATACCCTAAATGTACAATATATAAAAAAAAAGAGAGCTACGTTCTAGGTTAATATTAATGGACACCAAATTCGACACTTTTAAAAACTAGCACTTGAGGTCATTGTACCGTCTTCCCTAATTTTCAGAGACCTTGAACAATAAATATAGCCACCGAGACAATATATGCTCCACAAAAAAAGTTACATATAAGCAGTCTGTTACCAAATCTGCTGTATGAGCATCATCGGCAACCTGTTAGTCCGGATTTGAAAATTCTATCTGGACATCGAGGAAGATATGAATGCGATCAAACACAAACATTATTTAATTAATTCTAAAGATAGAACTTGCTAGTAAAGTGAATATTCCAATACAAATCTGGAAGTAGATATTGGTTCAACTGACAGGGATTGTGTGTACTCAAGTCGAGTTTGATTAAACCCCATCGATTGGGCGATATTAATACAGTACCTGCAGACGATCGTAAAGTTGCCATCGAGAAGATTTATTAGTCGTAAATGTGTTCGAAATGGTTTACGGCTGGACGCGGATAAAATTGGATCGTAGAGTAAGTGCTGTGCTTTCGATAAAGTGGTAAAGTAATAGTGGATTGTCAAGGATTGAAAAAACTTTGAAAACAATCAAAAGTTTACTTAAAAGCACTTCTTTTTTAAAACAACGACCAACAATTTATCCAAAGATTACAATTTCTGAAAAATCGTTCAATATACAGTTGTTCTAAAAGATTGTCAGCAGAGGTCGAATATTTAGGCAAATGTCTATTTTCTGCATTTCTTGTTAAAACATGCCTTTTTTGCTTAAATGTTGTAATTTCTAACGCCTTTTTTAGTATCCAATTATCGTGCGACGTTTACCTCACATGAACAAACTTATTATATAATTTTCGGTATTTTAAGGTAAGTTTCTAATTCTACTAATTTGACTGTAAGATGTCCTCCATTTTTATAGCAACAATAACCCTTTATTTACTCAGCAGTGTAAAGCTAATTGAAGAACAACGTAGAAAAATTATATATATATATTGCTACGAAACTTGTGGATATTTTATTATAATTTATTAAATTGATTTAATTTATTCAATACTGTTTTATTAATATTACATACAGGTAGCGTCCTCTATTAAATATAATTTACTCCACAGATATGCTATGCCTCAATAGTTAGATGCCACTGTAGCACACAAGTGCATGAAATCTTCCCCTCTGCCTGTTTTTGAGTACACTGCAAACCAATCGGATGATATTATCTTCAGTCACTCTTGGGACGTGGAGGAGTATGTCGCTCGAAATAAGCCTCAGATTATTACCTTAATTGACTTGTTATACTCTTTGTCTCTTTGCTAAAACTGTACTAGTTATTCGATTGTGATGTTCTTATATTAAAAGTGATGAACAATTAAATGAATCTTAATATTCTTTCTCTCAGGGTAAGTAAGATCTTTACTATTTAAGTTGTACAAAAATAAGATTTCTTGAATCTTAATCCAAACTAATAACTCAATATATCTTGTTTAAATATCAAAATAGAATTCAAATCCCCCGCTAAATTCCCGTAATAAAATGAAATATTTCATTAATGCCAATACAAAACCTTTACAAATATCCCTAGAAATCCATTGTTATCAAAGATACTCTAACCTCACATTTCTTTTACGCTCTTAACGCCGGTTATAAATTCAAAAGATGAATAATCTCTTACTTCAAGTACGAAAAACTGCTCTCTTATACTCCAAATACTGATTCCAACTCTGCAACAATCTTTTCAGCTTCCAATTAGTGTTCCTATGATGTCTCAGCTACTAAGCTCGAACGAAACTCTTCCATCGGCCCCAGGATTAGAAATACGCCACCCAAATCTTCGAAATCACTGGATTACCATCATCTTGGCACTACATACGCAACACTCTCATACTTGTAAGTAAATTTTAAGTTAAATGACTCTTATTGTGATATAAATTTATAAATTTCTAGATATTATTCGAAAATGCAACTACATTTAGGAAATACCGAAAAAGAAGTCCCAACAATTGTTTTCAACAACTTTTATATCTCGTAGGCAAAAAGGACCCCAGCAACGATGAAAGAATATCGTTTCCAACGATACGAAACCTTAAATCAACCCACGTTCGAACGATCAGCGAAGGAACTTAATGCCTTAAAATCCATGAAAACCTGCCGTTTTTAATTAGATACGATATAGTAAGTGTTTAGTTTAGATTTTTACAATATGTTTACAAAATAGATAAATACATAAATCAAAATACATTTATATATATAATTTAGTACTTTACGTATGATGCTGTAAGTTGTAGATGTTAGGTATTGCATGATATCATAGCAATATATATAAGTAAAAACTCCTAGACATTCGATCCCTTAATGCCATAAAAAAACCTTAGACAAAAATCAGTATTTTCCAGTTAAACCTTCTAAAGCAAACCATAACAGTGAACGATATCAGCTGATCAGCTCGACAGCCGGGATCCGAAAGCCCCACGTCTCCATTTCAATCATGTTTCAATATATACATAGGCCTATAAAAATGACCTTCATTACTGGCGACATACGTGCATGCAGGCTACTAAACATAACTAAATGAACTAATCTGCTTGTGTAAATCACTAGGTACGAAATAATACAATGGGCCTTAGAGGAGATGATATAAAAACCTGACTCGTACCTAGTGACAAATCAATCAATCATCAACACCCCAAAATTTGAATTTATTTGGGTAGTTCGCCTTTTAACTCATGCCGCTGGTTTTATTGGAAGTCGAGACAGTGATTTTTAACTGTGCATAAATATTAGAACATGCCTGCTTCTCGAACAGGAAGTAAATCCGTGGCTCCGTGTCAAACCGATGTTTGACGCGTAAAATATCCCTACCGAAGGTTGGAACTCCTTCGGGTTCGATAAAATTTCAGTGCGGTGTCAATAGGTGTTAGTGCATAGAAGTATCAAAGTAGGTATACTCCACAACCGAAAGCTTCGATCAGCAACAACTTTACTTTCAGGCTACTTGTTTTGTTTCCTCGTTCATTTGTACTTAGAGTCTACTAAAACAGTAAACCTTGCTCTATAATTATTTGCAGTGCTTTATTAACTACATTTAATTGCTTTCTATATTTTTCTGTCCTTAATGCATTATGACAATGAAAACAATTTATGATTATTTACGTTATCAGTTGAATGCAGGAATATTAGTTTCATCATCATGCATTTCATTTTATCATTAATAATAAAAGTAATAAAATAAATAAAAATAACTTAATGAGCCTGCTGCTGCAAAAATCCTATTTTTTTGTATGTAATTGTATGTAACATTAAATAAAAAGTAAACTGGTTGTAATCTTTTTAAAAATCTACATAGAAAAGATTCTGTGTTAATCTAGTTGAACTAATGTGTTATCTGACCGTAAGAATTTATAGCACTTATATATTTTTTATTTTTTATTTTGAGTTTCTTCTGTCAATTAAATAAAACTATCACCGTCTTTTCTTTGCTACTTTATTCTTTCACAATTACATTTTGGGATATTGTAATTGTAAAAGAATTCCTTTATGTCGAGTATAATTTTTTATCACGGGCATCGGTTTGGATACCTAAAAATCCACACTCTAATTATAAGACGCATTATTTTATTTTTAAAACGAGCTCCAAGAAACAAGAAAATTTAAACAGTATATAGTATTTGACACATGATTTTTAATTTAATTTTATTCTAGGTGCAGCCAACGTTTTATTTTAAATCATTTACCTATCCTATCTATTTATACAGCGGTTAAAAGAAGCCTGGAAGATATTAAGTAGCTTTCGACAAGTACAACTCTGAACTTAACTACAGATATTTTTAAGTCTGACATTCTTAGACGTCTAAACTTTCCAGATTAATTTAACTTCAGGAATTTCCTAATCCTGAAATACACCTTACACTTTAACTACATTCTTTGGAACATACATACATTTCATGGAAACTATATTAAGAGGTAAAGGTATATACAACAGTAACCGGTGTCACATTAGTTCACCACTGAGTTGGTTCCTAAAAACCTTCGATATATCAATGTTTTTTTTTTCTTCTTTTTTCGATATAATTCATGCTGTAATATTAAAACTAAAATATCAATAACGGTGAGATATTCTAGGTCCAGATGTATTGTGACGAACTAACGCAAAAATACAAATCAATATTTTCAGATGATAATAATAATAATCTTGAATTTTAATCCTAAAATCTATTATATAATTACATATAAAGAATATAGTCTTAATACGGTTAACCGTTCTAGGTTGAACTAAACTTGAATGGATATAAGAAACAAACAGTTCTCAATAGATATTGAACTCACCTAATCTACAAAAACGTTCTTTAAGTATCGATTCGGTAAGTAATTTTTAAAGTTTATTTCCGATAATTGTTTTTAAATTTGTTGATAATTAAATGTTTTATTGTTATAGTTCACGTACGAAATATCACAAGTTAATAAAGTTTTACAATACCGGCCTTTGTCGGATCCCTTCTTTTCGGATCCTGCGTCCAATACTTTCGTTTCTTCTGGAACTCTCGGTTCCTGTGGAATCTTGACGTTCCTGCCATGCTGGAATTCTGGATCTTAGGCTCTATCACATCCGGTGAGTTATTTCTCTGATTTTGCACTTTGAGTATAACTATTTTTTTTTTTAATTTCCACTTTTATAGTATTATTTTTCACTATTCTATAAAATGTGTGTCGATTTTATTTATTACACCGAACTACTGTTTATAATCCTATTGCCCATCAAAAAACTTATTTTTGAGAAAATTTATAGCACAATTCTTAAAATTACGTGCGTTCTATCCCCAAGCCAAAAAATGTCTCTCCATTCAATTTTCTAAACAACTATTATTTTATGTTTTTAGTAGGTCTCGAATCTACATATCCTGTCGAATGTTTCGAACGAGTTCCTAAGAAAACATCAAATGATGCTATATTCACTTGAGATGCCCGGGGCATATCACATTGCAACGTAATATTTTGACAACTGATTTACAGATATCTGTCAACCTTACTTCTTCTGTTTCTGCTATTCTGCCACTAGATGACTCTAGTTTGACAAGTCAAATTTAAAATGGTAATTAAACTATAAAAAATGGATTTGTAAAACAAAATTAACTCAAATTCTAACTTATTTTAATACACAACAATCTCAAATAAAATTTCCAATTTGCAAATTTTTAAATTAACATTTTCTCTTAATATAAAAAAAAATCAATGACTGTTTGCATTTTCCATCAGAATTCTGTGTCTTTATGTGTTAAGTATTATGTGTGATATGTTTTTATATGACAATATGTACCAATACATAAGTAAAAATAAATCTCCCAAAACTGAATAATTAACGCTATATTAATTTTATTCTCTATTCAGTGTCCATCCTAGGCACACGGCAAATTAGTAGGTGGCACAGATAGCGTGCATGGGCGTACTTAATACAGGGTTTAATGAATAAGGTCAGCACAGTTAATTATATTAAACTTTCGTAGAACTCATCTTGCATTGATGGCGTTTGTTCTTCACTATGCATAAGTGAAAAAAAAATCTGTTTCATCTAGTAATGCAATTACACATTTTTTTTTAGCAAAGGAATATAATACTTACTCCATTTTCCATTAGCCACCGTGAACCACAAATGAGAATCGGGCATATTTTCAAAAAATAATTGCGTATTAATCACACTTAAAAAATACCATAGAAAAAATTGGGTGTTATTTAGTTACATACAGTTTATAATATTAAACATATTAATTTTTTGTTTTTATTCTACGAAGCAAACAAAGGAAGACTACAGACATCAGAATGTGGGCAAACAATGAATTCTTTCTTTTAGAGTAATGTAATTCTAGAAGGGAATTTCTATTTGGATACGTACTGTATTTGTAAACAAAATGTTTCTGGCCTCAAGAAAAATTGAACACTTGTGCCGTTTTAAAGAATTACCCATCACACATTGGGAGAAAAAAATTAAATGAACCAATAAACGTGTATGAATCATTAGCTGCCATATGCGAAGGATGCCTAGGAAGGATGCAAATAAGTGAGACAACCATTTGAACAACAAGTAAGTTGGATAAATAAAGTCACTTATCTGTGCAACCTCCGAATTTTGGGAATTAATAATTCACACGCGTGTATGAAAAATATTAAAAGCATTGAGCGAGCTGATAGTGAAATTTTAGTTTAGCTTGATTTAAGTTCACTGTTCCCCAGCGTACCTGATATCACATTGACTTACTTAGGATTTTTTCCTCCAAAATTTTTTTAAAAATATTTAAGAAACCTTGACACTGAGGCAGATAGTTTAGAAAACCAGGAATTTCTAAAATACCGTGTAAAGACTGTGGTCAATTTACCTATAAAAAATATTTTAATGTCTTTATTTAATTGTCTTTATTGTTTCTTAATTTAATGTCTTACTAGTTCTATAGTTCGGTACTGCTGATAATGATAAGTTTGTATGTAGTAAGGTTATTCATGATTTCTACAAACATTTCAGATCACAGAGTCATCAGTTTAATGAGCCATGTATTAATATTCTTAGCATAATACATGCATGTATTATATCATTATATAAAAAGCTACAACAAAATATAAGTTCAGTTGGTTTCAGCAACGGTTTTGGTGTTAAGGAGGCTTTATTTGGTTTACAGATTTTAATACAAAGAGCGTACGATCAAGATATCTTTATGCGTTTCATAGACTTTGAAAAGGCTTTTGATAAGGTTCAACATATAAAAATTATTTCAAGAGGGTCTACTAGAAACAGAAGATAAAATTAACGGCGTTAACAACCTAAAATAGGCTGATGATATGGTATGCTGATATATGCTGATCAGCTGATGCAGACGGTTTACAAAAACTGATAAAGTCGCGTGATAGAAGTGAGTGACAGATATGGCATGAAGTTAAACTGTTCAAAAGCACAGATATTAATAGTGAGCAAAAATAACAACAGAAATCCACAGTTTACAGTACGTATAGGATACATAGGATACATAGGATACTGCATTCGGAAAAATTAAAAATATTTTAACTTATCTATGTCTAAATATTCATACAATGATGTTCTAAAGTCTTTGTGTAGATTGAGCATTAAGACATTTGACTTGTGGTGCTACCGACGGATGCTTAGGGTTTCATGGACACACCACGTAATGAATGACATGGTAACGCAACGTATCTTAACTTCTATCAACAGACACAAAAACGAGAATACTTTGGTCACATTATGCGCAATAAAAAATATCGCCTATTACGACTTATATTACAGGGAAAAATAGGCGGGCAAAGAGGTCCTGGAAGACGCCATATACAATGGCTTCAGAAACTGAGAGCATTCAGAACGGCTATAAATAAAAGTATATGGGCTAATGTTGTCACCAATATCAACTGATGATAAGCAGTTTAAAAATAAGAAATGAAACAAGATCTGACGGAGTTTCCGATTAGTTAATACATAGTTAGCGAGAGGACAGTCAATCATGCCCGTGATCACTGTACCATGTCAATTTCAGGCTATAAGGATAGTTTACTGCAGTTATTTAGTTTAGTTTTACTGCTAACGATAGGTTTGTTTACAGTATGGTTATTAATGATTTCTCGAAACATTTCTTTCATTACGCAATATGCTAAAAAACTGGTTAATCTGTATAATAAAATAAAACTACTGTAGGTGTATAACTGATGAAATCATCGTAAGTTGACATTAGAAATACATGCAATAGTGCAATTTTTCTTACAGTGTGAAATCATTAAATAAATGCTTGTCTGCTATAACTGTAATTTTAATATGAGGTAATTTTTATATTAAAAATTTTACCTCGGGTCGGATTTGAACCAAGCACCTTCCGCTTGCCGGGCGGACACTCTACCAGTTGAGCTAACGAGGTGTTCTGGTTTTCACAATTTGAAATGTCTCAAATACAGATCTCACGAAGCCGGCAGAACGGCAAATATGCAATGGTGCAGTGTGAAATCATTAAATAAATGCTTTTCTGCTATAACTGTAATTTTAATATGGGGTAATTTTTATATTAAAAATGTTTCAGACATTTCAAATTGTGAAAACCAGAACACCTTGTTAGCTCAATTGGTAGAGTGTCCGCCCGGCAAGCTGAAGGTGCCTGATTCAAATCCGACATGAGGTAAAATTTTTAATATAAAAATTACCTACTATTAAAATTACAGTTATAGCAGAAAAGCATTTATTCAATGATTAGAAATACATTAACAAGACATTTAAATAAGAAAGTAATCAGGTTAGTTTTTACTAAAGATAGCGGCAAGATTAGCTGCAACACACTATATATCTGCACGTTACATATGTATATATCTGAATCCCCCGCGGTTCTAGATTCACGCGACAGCAATAGATTTTCTGAACGATTGCTGTCCATACGCTCTCCTCCCACAGTTTCACACCCATACTCTACTTCCTATGGTTATAAATACTGTCACGACGACCGACGGTCTGGTCTGGCTTGAATACTACATCACTACACATATATGTAGGTGTTAAAAATAACGGCTGCAACATCTCTTCCTTCAGCACTAAGTTTTACGGTCGCCTTGGTCGATAGTATTTCCTTTCTTTCTTTCCTGCCTTTTTATTTTTTCTTTTTCATTTTGTAGTCGACAAACTGGCTACCTCCTTTTGGTAACATAAAACGACCATAGGACGTAGCCAGAGGGGAATTAATATTTTTAGTATGGCGTCTATTCTTACATCCAGATCTGCTGTCCGGTAGTTCCGTGTCCAGTACGTTCATGCTGAACGGGACTAGTCGGACAGGTCGGTAAATTATTGAGCTGAAGCACGTACATACAGCCGGAGCGGCGCCATTAGCGACGTAAAAAATCATGCGGACGGAGGAGTGGTGTTGAGGGCGAAAGGAAGTGGGGTTAGCTTAAATGGCACGCTAAATATTCGCCTAAAATAGCAAATGTGGACTTGGTTGATATGTGGAACATTTCCACATGCACATTATATTCACTGTTACCCGCATCAATTTCATTTAATTATTGAATGCGATAAAAATGTAAAAATTTTCTTTGCAAATTTGCAGTCATTTTCAAGCTTTTTTCCTCTGTGGTCAACAAAAACGGTAATTCTTGATGAAATAGTCAAACGTAGATTACCACGCGCTTCTCCTGTACGCTGGATTTTCAGAAGTCGAACTGCGAACACATATTTGAACACCAGGATTCTTTCGAATAATGTTTAGACAAAATTATTGACGAAGATGGGGTGGATTCAGTGACTATTAGTGAAGCAAGTAGTTTATTAAAACATTTGAATTGCTCGGAATTTCGCTACTGGTTGAAAATATTTCATATCATATCATCATCATATCATCATGTTGAAATATTATTTAATCAGACTAAAATATGCGGGATTTACAGTGCTCGACTGCAAAAGGCAATTGAACAATTCCAACAGCAAATTATTCACGTTAGAAATTTAAGAAATTCTGCTGACAATGAGAATCAAGAACGCAATTATGAAGAACCTGCAAGGAAAAGACAAAAAACGACAGCTGGTGATAACAGCTGTTATTGTAAAGGAAGTATGTGACACTATTTTAAGCCAAATTAGCGACCGATTTGATTTTAGGGATCACTCAAGTGCGGCAAAATTATTTGATTCTCAAAATTTTAAAACTTATAGTCATGCGTTTCCACAAAAACATTTTGATGAAACTGTGAAATCCTATCCTATGTTGGACAGTGTAAAATTGAAAAATGAACTTTCAGTAATTTATGAGCGTGATGACATGTGTGGCGTAGGTGGTGTTTTGCCACTTTTGGTGTTCATAACAGACACCAACCTAAAAAAGGTTTTGACGGAAATATACAAATTGTTGGATATTATTTGTACAACGCCCATGTCGACAGCAGAATGTGAACGATGTTTTTCCACCCTCAAACACATTAAAACTTTACTGAGAAGCATAATGTCAGAAGATCGACTGCACTCATTGGCGGTTCTGTCAATAGAAAAGAAGTTCATCCAGTCTATCCCGGATTTTAACAACAAAGTCATACACGTCTTTTCCAGCATGAAAAATAGTAAAACGGATTTTATGTGCAAAATATAGGCAAGTTTTTATTCTGTGCCCTCTTTCATAACTCACGAGCCGCCACTGATAAATAGCATAGATAAATAATAGCCTTGTATATTTTTATTTTCTGGTTTCCTACTATCAATATTAAATATTTATTTGTTGAATGTGTATCCAAGGCAGAATATTGCAGTCAAGTGTATTCATTAACACACATATACAAAAAGTACTAAAAACTAATAGAGTAGTTCCTCAACGAGGGCGGGGTTCAATCATACAAACCAAATATATAAGAAATAGCGAATTTTAGGTCATGGTGGAGAAGAAAATATATTTTTCTAATAGTGAAATTTTTTGAAAACACGACGTTTCGTCACTGCTTTTGTGACATTTTCAGATGCAGCTGTACTCCTCTCTCTACAATTCTAGAACTTTCATAGATATTATATTGTATTTTTTTTTTGTTTACCTCTTCCTTTCCATTCCAAATTTGTGTTTTAAGTTCATACACGATACCGTTGTCTTGTTGTTTACAATATATGTAAATTAACTTCCGTAATCGTTTTATTAAGCTTTAATCGACGTCCATATAGCAATAGATAGGAAGAAATAACCAAAAAAGTTCAATATAATAACAAAGAAAGTTCTAGAATTGTAAAAAGAGAAGTGAAAATGCACTTAAATTTTAAGAACGTTTTGTAGCTCACAATCTGAATTTATCGAAGTTATTTTTACACATTATTATAACAAGAAGTCTAAGTCTTCCTCATTACTATAACAATTGTTTGTTAAATGGCGTTACGTTACATATAGTCCACATTAAGTTTTAAAACAATAATTGGAGATTGATAAAATAAAATTTAAAAAACAACAAACAATTACATATTGAAAGTTTAAGAGACGCGTACAAACAGAACGCGAATGTGTATCACCCAGACGATTATAAAAATAGAAAAGTTCATGTAAAATATATTAAGGACGCTTTTTTTAGTTCTGTGATGATTATTAAATTAATTTTATAAAAAATACAAAAGTTCCTACACCCGGTTTACTGTCCAAAATTGTTTATTTTATTTTTTTGCTATTTTATTTGTCGCCTTCGGATAAAGATAAAGGATACTCTGTCGATTGTAGGATCCTCCCAGATTATTGTATGTATTTATTTATGTGTATATTATGATAATATATGTATAAATTACATTTTATTTATCATATAACACACATATACATATAAGTCATATAACAGATAGCAATAGGTGCTGTATAGGCGGTTATGTTATCAAATCACTGTCGATTGACATCTTCAAACAATAGGATAATACAAACCAGCATAGTTGCAATATATGTATGTATGTACCTATGGTAGTTGGAGCAGTGCTAGTAAAACACCAGAAACAAAGAAATATAAAATCAATATTTCTTAGAGAGCTGTTAACATTCATTTAGCACTAAGCGACTAATGATTTTCTTGATATCGATTCGATTGCCAAACCCGCACACAGTATAGCACAGTACGAAAAATGCGTGCTTCATTTAAAATTATAGTTGTGTGATATATAAATACAAATAGCGATAAATTATCCAAACATTGAAAGAAGTTAAGAACAGACCGTCCACTGTTCATTTCTTTTATGTGTCGGTATTTTTTGCCGTTATATTTCTGCAGTTACATAACGCAAAGGCATGATGCAATGAGGTTACATAAAAAAGAAATAATCGGTTAAAAATTAAACTACATTCTCTTTGTACGAAACAAGCTGCCACACTTTATATACTTGTTCAGATAAGTGGGGAATCCGGCAATAAAAAAAAATGTCAGTTCTTTATTTTTTCAAGCACTATTTCGTGTGATATATTCACGCTTCATCAGGATTTAAATTTTGAACTTTCTAAAGAAGAAATTGAATCTGACCAAACAAAAAATATTGCCAAAAATATTTTTAGAAAGTAACATACTAACAAGCATAAGTAACGAACAATAAGTGGGAGGTGGATGGCAAATAAAATTTGGTATTTTATTTGCCATCGAATTCACTTATAATTTCAACTGTTTTAGAAATATTTGAAGAAGAGGTGTTCTACGGTGAAAATTCAAGTTACAATAAGTAAAATGTGTCATCCTTACAACGTGTATTATATTTGCTCTGGTATTTCCTTGGGCGTTGAGTAATCTTCCGGCAGAATCTATACGAAGCATGGCCAACTAATTAAAAAATACAATATATACATAAGTGACATTAAAAAGCTATACTGGTAAAATTTTAAAGGTATTCAAATATAATGATCTCTGTTCAACGGTATAAAAAGTGAAATGTTTTTAAAAAGAATGAATCAAGGAATTTTAAGAAGTTACATTAATTAAAGTTTAGAGGTTGTGCATAATGGTAACATTTCTAAAGGTGTTAGGTACCACTTTAATGGAAAGAAAAAAGGGCTAGAACTGTTGATATATATATTAAAGTGATTGGACATGGGCATTTTTGGGAGTTATACATAGTTTAAATTATATTAATTACCTAAAACTCGAAAAATGCACGTCACATGATGTTGATCGAGGGGAAACAGGAAGAGATAGGATATAAAACTATTTGACATGGAAACTATCAACTTATGAGAAACAAAATTGAAGAAAAATAAAAGTATCTAAAAATCAAATCTAAAGTGAATTAAAATAAACTGCAGCAAATATTGATGAAAGTTTTGATGAAATATTAATAATTAAGTTATATAATTATATAAAGGAGATACACGGTGACAGAAAGTGTGGAAAATCAACAAAATAAGGGATGATAGGTAGTTGAAATTGTAGTAGGTTCTCTAAAAATATTATTATTGTTTGTAATGGTAACATCTAAAAGTTTATTTGTTGGTTATTTTCTATTTCAATAGTAAATTGTAAGTTATTATAAATTTTATAAGGTCTTGATTACTTCCACGCCAATCGCAATATATAATCGACATATGTGACCCACTTTATGATGTATTTCTGAAAGTATATTGGACAGTCACATACCCATAAACAAACTATCTTTAATTTTATAAATTTTGTTTGTTGAAAGTACAGCAATATTGATTTATTATATGTTTAAAACAAGACTAAAATGTGTTATTTTATTATGATTTTGAAAGTGACTATCAAAGAATGATTCTGTAAGTTTTAAAGTTAATTCTGAAAAAAACATTACAGTATAAATTACATATATCAAAAGAAACTAGAGTATACTGTTTATTGGGGTAAAGTTTTTGTAATTGTTCTACCAGAAGTTTCATAAGCAATGAGCAACATTTCTTTGTAATATTAAATACAATTTGTAAATTTCCAGTTTTGAATATGTTTCTCATGGCCACAAGTAACCAACGACAGTCGTAAATTTACAAAAAATGGTTATCTGTGCAGTATCTAAAACAGAAATTGTTCTTTTCAGCGAACCCAACCAATATATAATAGTGTTTTAGAAACAACAAATACTTAGATGTGACGATTGGATGGACGGTTTCAAGTACACCGACAATTTTTTTTTCATGTAGAATCCTGATCGTTGGTTACTTGATGCCATGAAGATATGTAAATATACATACAAAATGTAGTAAGTTGATAATGTGATGTATAAGAACTGTTTGCACATAATAGTTATTTACGAACTAAGTGCGTGAAAACACATTTCGCGAGTGAGGGGCGTATGAAGCGAGATATTGAGTTTAAAGCTGATTTAATTATTGTCAATATCCCTCAAACAAAAACTGATAACTGTCTCACCTAAACTATAATTAAACCGAAATGGATTTGATTAATTCAGCAGTACGCACATTTAAGGTCGTGCAATTCACAACATCTACGATTTTTTTTAACGTATCGTAATAGCAAGTGTATAAATTCACCAGTTGGTCTCAATACTATGGGTAAAATTCCAATGAAAATTCCAATGATAATATATGAATATCTTCAGCTTAATTGACCAAGTGATTATACAGGTCACTGTTTTCGACGAAGTTCAGCAACATTATAAGCTGATCAAGGAGGCGACCTGCTTTCCATTAAAAGGCATGGAGGATGGAAATCATCGGCAGTTGCAGAAGGATATGTGGAGAATTGCTTATACAGCAGAATTGAGTTGGCAAAGAAATTGACTCAGCTAGGAACCGCGGCTCTACCACCATCTTGTCCAACTTCTGAAAATATTGGGTTTATAAAGGTATATTTCATATTAATATAAATATAAATTTACCTTCACAACCAAAAATAACTGAAACAAACCACAAAATCTCTGGGGTGAATCTCTGGTTTCGAAAATTGTAATATTATATAGGTAGAATGTTTAATAACTGTACAGTTTCAATATCCGAAAAAGATTAAGACGATTATAATTTAAATATTTGTTATGCCCCCACTTCTAATATATAACTTCTCTTCTTCCATTATTTTTATTTTTCATAATGAAACTACTAGATAACTCTATTAGCAACAAATATCAGCATGGTAATTTTACACACAATATTTTATCTGTGTGTACATACTTAGATTGCTACCTTGAAATATAACGTAGCCGATCAATTCCCGTCTGTATGGCGTTCCGGACGTTTCATTTTTGTTTATGGCGGCAGGTTGGCTTTGAAAGGTAACGACCTCGTCACGCATTTCACAACGTAACGGTTTTCGGGTGGCTTTGAAGCGTGTTCCACATGTTAAGTTGGCGAATTTCGCTAGTCCGATGTCACCACACTTCGCTAAATAGCTATCTTTTCGCCGATATTTAATAAAGTGAAATAGACGAAAAACTTAGATTGGATAGCGTAAGGCAATATAGTAATGGAAAAAAAAATCTGGAAACACTAGCAATTAATTGTGGCAGGTCAAAACTAGCCTCGTAACACAAAAATTCTTATTTCTCTAACAAATTGTAGTATTATAACAAAGATTTAATCCTACTTGCAAGTACCTGGCATTTTATTGTTGTCGTGTGTTAACTCATGCCACGCCCACTTTATCCATACGTGCCGTGCTAAAGGGCAGCATACAATTGCTACACGCCAGAAACTGAACAGAAAACTTCCTGCGGTTGGAGCTAATTATAATGGGAATACACCAGCACATTGCACAAGCATTCTCTGTACGTGTGCCCATGTGTATCTTCTTGTAGCCAAGAATCAACACCAACCAACAAACAAAGAACAAGAAAAAGTATCTAGAATACAAAACTCTGCAGGCGCTAGCTAATCTGCGTGTGTATAAGCAGGCAGCTGTTCACTATCAAGTTAAATTATATCCTGTTCCTGTGCGAGAGATATTATACATTAGCATTTTCCGAGAATAGTAATAAAAGAGATTATATTAGGGAATATTAGGGAAGACTAATTTTATAGGTTGATTTGGAATTGTTAAAGATGAATAGAAAAACATTGAATTCAAATAAAATTCAGGCAATTTATATATTGTAGTAAATGGGACATATTTTCGTTTTATTCTGACGTTAACAATTTTTCAAAGGTCTTTTTCTTTTAAATTGGAGATCATGATAGAGAAAAAAATTATATTTTTCCAATAGTGTAGTTTATTTAAAAGACGATTACAGGTTTTGTGACATTTTCAAAGCTTTTACAATTACAGAAGCTTCTTAGTTATTATATTGAAACAAAAAAATGTTGTTTACTTCTTTTTTTTTTCATTGCTATCGTACGACATCGACACGTATCAATATAATTTTTTCTCTATCATGACCTATAATCCCCAATTTAAAAGAAGGGTTTAAACGTTTGATGTAAATGTGGTTACTCGTTACTCGGACACTTTTTGAAAGAGAAAATATAAAATGTCGAAAATAAGAAACTAATTTTAGTAAAATAGATTAAATATTTATGTATATATATTGTCTGTTTCAAGATATAGTGCAAACGTTAGGCTCCAACAGCTGTATAAACACGGCCGCTAGGCGGCACCGCACTATATCTTGAAACAGACAATATATACACTGAAAAAAGGGTTTTGGAAAATTACATTTAAATATATGGCAATTCGTGACCATAAACATATATGTAAATATAGAAGTAATAATACTGTAGCTAATAAAATAGATAAATAAAACAGATCATAACAGTATAAACACATTTAGTATTCCTGGAAAATATAAACATTTATTTATCGTCCACATCGAATGGAAACCTCAGGAGCACAGAATACACATAATCTTCATCAATTTGCACTCAATTTTGTACATTTTGCTAAAACAGTGTGTATCGAAAATGGGATATAATATCAGCCCAATTTAAATTTATCTAAAAATCTCGTATCCGCTAAATTTTTGTTCGTGCGGTTAGTATCAACAGAATAAGAAGAAAACACAAACGATAAGCAGAATACCACACGTATCTATAATCTATCAGAACGTTTATATGTAATATCCTTCAGTTCAACAACGTTTTATTGCCGTTGAAGAGTTGATACTCAATTATTTTTTCTTTTTTAATAATAACAGCGTGTTTTTTTGGAAATACTAAAAGGTATCTCTTAAAGATTTTCAAGAATCTTCTCAAATTGCATCAACAGCTGGGGACTTTAGGAACAAACGAATATTCTCAACAATTTTTTTTCCTATCTGAAGACGTTGTCTTATACAGTAACGAAACGTTATTAAAATTAATCATAATTGGATTCGTTTTTTATTTTTAAAAGAATTCCGCACAATCAAGAAGAGAGAGAGAGAGAAAAGGGGGAATATTTATCCTAGTACATTACATAAATGTGTACACACTATAACATTATAGAATTTCGATAGTTCTTAGAGTTAATATTACATACATATATATAATGAAGTGTAAAGTATGTAGTATGAAATTTTTGCATCTCTACGATGGCTCTACGAGGCTTTAGAATATTCGCTTTACTAACTTATTTCATTATTTTTTTATTTGATTGTACACAAGCAATAGAATAGTACAAATTTGTGCTTTTTTGATTAATCCACAGCGCCCCAAAACTATTATTTATTTAGGGCAAAAACTTGAACGTAATGGTTCTCATAACTTTAAAACGTCATTATTATTTCGCGATAAGATAATAATATACCTAATTTACCTCACAAATATACAATTACCTATTTCAAGTACAAAACATTTAAACAGTTTTGATCCAAAAATTTTACGTGGCACCTTCATTCACTTAAATTATATTTTAAAACTAACAATCGTTTGTAACGATGTAATTGCTAATGATTCAACTAAAACATCTAATTAATTAGTCAATTTTTATGGAGTACTTCAAATTTATAATTACTTAGTTTCCTGAAAAAAAAATGACTTCATCGATAATTGTTTGGAACGACAATAGAATCTATTTAGTTAGAAAGAAAGTCAGTTAGTATTCTACGGTAGCGATCCGTATTGACAGCAATCGCAGCACCAACATCATTCTCTAACCTAAAGTCCGATGATTGTGGATTGGTGGAGTCATCGGATACTCCACCAATCCAAAAAACACACCAAACAGTAACTCGTTAGGGATAAAGAGGTTTCTCGACTATTATTCTTGGATTTTCGGAGCCCTAGACGTGGCATCATCATGTCTATTAACCAACTCACTGAAATAGAAGTGGGCTTCGTTGCCAAAAATGATTTTGCTAAAAAAGTCAGGATTACCTGACTGCATTTCCCACACCAAATAAACGAAAGTTCGACGTTGTTCATGATCTCGGTTTAAATTCCTGTGTCAGCTGCACTTTGTAAGCATGTAAGGGGCATGTGAGATCTTTATGCAGAATGCAATGAAAGCTGATCTGTGAGCTCTTTAAATGCTGTAAACAGCTTGGATTAGACAAACCTGCTGGGTTTTCTGCGACACTTTTAACGACACCGGCAATGTTTTGAGTTGACGTACGAACTCCAACTGGCAATTTTGCATCAGTAACTGGCCATTTTGCTCAAATTTTGCGATTAGCTTTACAATAACTTTGCGAAATAATTCATACCGACCAAAGACACCACGAACTCTGCGAACACTCTCGGAAATTTTCGCCGTGTTTACAATGAATTTTAACTATTTCTTTAAGTTATCGGAGCACTATATACCATTTTCTTGAATCGTATATTTTTTACTTTTGCACCTTTGAGGAAATTCCATTCTTTCCTATATTTTGTAATCCCCAATCAACATTACTTCCACTAAATTACCGTCCAACACAATAAACCGGTTAAACAACCCTTCTTAAAAGCAAGTGCTTTGATACTACATTATTTAATATCCACGGTAATTGCGCCTTCTGTCAAATTTAATCGTCACCCGTTTATTTACTATCGCCTAAGTCTTCCAACTCATCATCGCTTTATTACTCTATCGCCTGGGAAACGGAATCTACTATTCCGTAAATACGGACGCTTTAATAAACTCTATTCTTATAGTGCGGATCGATGAATGCAACAGGGTGCCCGCTGTTGCTGACTGTTCACGTACTACCACAGTCTAGACGGTAGACTCAATTCCGAAGCACCGCGGAGCCACAATGGCATTAACGCCAGGCGCGACCGAATCAATGAAAAGTCGTGGAAGTCGTAGCCAGAATACTAACTAATTCTTACAGGCCATATTGTCATCGATTCTTGGCAACAGTTCCGAGAATAATATTTAGAGGAAAGTTTTTTCTTGTTTTTGTAGTAAGTCAAAACGAAAAACGTTGTAAACTTTCTGTGTCATTTCCGGGATTTCCCACATTCCAATTTATCACTCGATTCTGCTTTTAATATAGTGGGATTAAACTAACTATCCCGTAAAGTTTTAAAGTATTTTTTTGTGCGTGGTTATTAATTACTCGCAATTAATATGCTTTGGCGGTGTCTGCACTAACAAGTTAAAATGCATTACAGAAGATAGCACAATAAGAGAAACACAATCTTTATGAAAAACTTTTGCGATACAATGGAATTTAATGTGTTTATATATCATTTTATTATATACCTATAAAAAAATCAATAAACATTGAATTGATAATATTAGAGACATTGTATAACACTTTCACACATCAGAGAGACAATTAACTCGGTCAATGAGTATGTATTAACAAAACTAATTTGCAACCAATTTTATAATTTTTTTATTTGTTGTATAATCTGGATTGCCTACATGAAATAATTTTCTTTGGATATCTATATTGGGAAGCTTTCAGCAGAACGTAAATTACTTGTGCAAAAAATGAGCCTTTCAGTAGATGTCGAAGCATACGAAAAGCTTCATATATATGCTACGAAACTTGTAGATCAATCTTTTAAATTTTATCAAGTAAACAACTATTTTTATTCTACTAAACACCACTCAGCGTCATCTATTATACTCTCATTAATTCTAAAAACATGCTTGATCTCAAATGATGGAGGGCATGGAATGTAAATTTGCCCCTACCACAGAGTTTTAAGTACACCGCAAACCAATAGGACGATATAAAAGACTTATTATATTCAGTCACACTCAGGACGTGGGAGGATATTGTCACGCCGCTTAACCACTGATTACTATATCAATAAAGCTTATAACATTTAAGTATCTTTAATGTGACTGTAGTAGTTATTACTTAGTGATGTTCTTGTAATATATTGAATAAAAAAAAAACAAAAATATACTGTAATTTATTTATTCCAAATCTCATCGGATTAGATTACAAAGAAATGAATCTTCTAAAGATTCCCTCAGGGTAAGTAAGTTCTTTGCTATCTTAGATACACGATAATAAGATTTCTATAATCTTAATCCAAACTAAAAACTCGTATTTGTCGTTTTTAATATCATAAATACAGTTCAAATCTCCCGCTAAATTCCCGTCAAAAACCATGTATTACTAAATCAAATACCAACTTAAATTGCTCGTGAAATTAACCCACAGAATCAAATACAACCTCACATAACCAAATTCACTAGATTTACAGTTATCATTCAAATAAATATAACATCAAATTCCTTATGCTGGTTATACGTTTAAAAGATGATAAAATCGTTTACTTCAGGTACGAAAACGGCTCTAGTATAATCCAAATAATAATTCCATATTCAAAACAATCATTTCAGCTTCCAAATTGTATTCTAACGATCTCACAGCAAACTGCCTCGAATGTTGTTCTTCAAAACCCCAGGATTAGACGAAAGACTACTCCAAATCTCGAAATAACTGGATTTCCATCATCTTAACACTATACACGTAATACTCTCATTCTTGTAAGTAAATTTGAAATCATTATAGATTCAAATAGTGATAGATATTAACAAATTCTAGATAAATATACGAAAAGCAACCACACTCAGGAAAGACCGAAAAAGAAGTCCCCCACCTTTGTTTTCAGCAAACCCAATATCTCCTAGACAAAAGGACCCCGGCAACGATCATAAAAATCGTTTCCAACGATACGACAGCATAAAAATCCCTCGTCGTACATTAATCGAAAGACATACACATGCCTTAAAATCCATGGTTACAAGCATTAATTGGATTATATACGAAATAAATAAGTTTTTAGTTTGAATTATTACATACGTTAACAAAAATAAATAAATAGATAAAAAAAACATTTACATAAACCATTTTGTAGTCGATATTATGATTCTGTGGGTTTTGTTTAGCAGGAAATAACATAGCAATCAATATGTACTTTACTTTAATCAATAGTGATACATACAATAGAATACAATGGTTTATAAATATTAAAAACTAGTTACCAAGCAAATTTGGACGCCTGGATTACCCTTCCGTCTACTAGTGTTAAGCGTAACACAATGCTTCGAGTTCGAAGACGTCAAACTTATCACTATGTTAGGGATTTTGAGAGGGGTAGAATTGTTGCCTATCGAAATGTTGGTTTGTCCTATCGCGAAATTGGCCGCCGTGTTAATTGTACTGCAATAACGTGTGTGAACAGAAGAAGATAGAAGCACACGAAGAAGGCCAACTGATCAACCGAGGCATACCACAGAATGTCAAGATAGGCGCTTCAGACAACTAGCTCTACGCGACCGTTTTGCTACTACGGGTGAAATTGCTGACCAATGGTTTGGAGAAGAAGGTAGACCTGCTACTACGCGTACACCATATCGCTTAGACTTTCTTCATACCGTACACGATTAATGCTTCCTTTGACTGCGGACCACTGTCAACGTTTAAACTGGTGCAGAGAACGGCAGCATTGGGAGGCAGAATGTCGCCTTCAGCGACGAATCGAGATTTTGTCTAGGTACGCACGATGGCCGTAGAAGGGTAAGACGCCGCTGTGATATTGAGTCTACTGTTGTGAGGCATGTACAAAGGACTGTTGGAGTAATGGTTTGGGGGCTACTGCCCATGATATTCGATCACCATTTGTCTTTATTCGAGGCACTATGACAGCTGCGCGTTATGCTGATGTCCTACAAACCACTTTACTGCCTTATCTAGATGGCCGTTCACACGTCTTTCTCAGCAAGACAATGCACGTCCCCACACGGAAAAAAAATTGTCATAAAAAGGCAAACAATTGTAGAAGAATTAACTGCAATTTGTCGTGGGTATACAACTGGCTACAATTCGTCTAAATTGTCTAAACACACTATTGCAATGAAATTTAGTCAATAATCTGTTCCAAAGGTTGCTGCAATCATGTATAAGTTTGTTATACACGTTGTATGAAAAATCACCTTATTCAGAAGTAAACTTTAATATAAATTTTCTTACCATTTATTAACAATATTATTCTGAGAATTGCTACAATTGTGCGGACAATTATCACACTCATATGGTAAACATTATTGTTTCACAAAATACTACAATTTTATAGTAAGGCGTGGTAGGTGTAACAAAAATAAAATATTTTTATTTGAATGCAAACTTTGATGTGGATTCCAATACAATAACATAATATTGTAATATAACGTAAACATGTATACTTTTTTTACAAATCCTGCGAGATGTTATTTGTTATTGAATATATACTATTTCCAGAAAAATAGTTTTTGCTTTTTGAATGCAAATGAATAAATATATTGCGACGTAGTTGTTATTATTGAAATGTTGTTGCAGCAATTCCGCAATATAAAATTGTCCACTGCTCATAAATCGGCGCTGGGTCGTGGGTTTGTTCTTTTTAAGATATACAACAAATAACAAATAGGGCGCCAGCCGGGACCAAACGGCAAGGTAGTCAGGTAGTGAACAATAATCAAAATAACAGACTGCATAAGTTAACAATAACAATTTAATTAATTAAAAAGGTAATATGACAAATTGGTATAAATTGAGTACAAAATCAAATTATGTTGTGGTCGCTACTCCAGTGACAAAATCAGGAAGTGCTACCTTTCGCTGAGCGTGACAATCAACTTTCCGATCAGCTGTTTAAGACAGAAGTAAACAATGGAGAGCGAAATTGGCGAAATGTTGGTAAAAAAATAACAAGAAAAATAGTTATTCTACGTCATGAATGGCATATTCAGCACTAATTATAAGGTAATACATTATTGATAAAAGTTTCTAGATCTTAAACATTAATTACTTTGCTTGTTTTAGGTTAAAATACTCATTCACAGCTGTAATTGAGCTCACAAAAAATACTAAATATAACAAGATTCATGTGCTACTATTGTTTATGGTAACACGACAAGACATAATGAAATAGCGCTGAATTATGGATTGAAGTTTAAATATAATTTTATACAGACAATTAATGTAAATTTAAAACATATGTGGGTGCTAACTCACGATTGATACTTTTGGTGAATGTTCTTCGGGTACGGCGAAATAGTATTACTCGATGATAATCGAAGGTGCTGCGTCTTGATGTCGTATGCTGTCTCTTCGACCAGCTGACTAACAATCATCCAAGTTGTTGTAATTATATAGTGCCAATCCGAAGGATAGACTTCGTTGGTGTGGCTATTGTCGACTAACTGACATCATTAACACTGCCGCGTCGTTTTGATTATATGGAAAAGATCCTTAACTCTTGATCTTAAATTTAGATCGTAGATCTTTGAATTTAGAGCGTAGATGTTCGTAGATATTTAATTTTTGATCTTTGCATTTAGAGCGTTGATACTATTGAATTTTTGAACTTTTGAGTTCTAACCTTTTGAGCCTAAAAATCGTAATATAAT
The DNA here is from genome assembly GCA_949128085.1 of Cetonia aurata. NCBI lineage: Eukaryota > Metazoa > Arthropoda > Insecta > Coleoptera > Scarabaeidae > Cetonia > Cetonia aurata. Next base: position 564,714 of record OX421887.1, read on the forward strand.
GTTACCATGTGTCCTTAAAATATTATATAAATAACATGTAAAATGTTAAATTTTAAATAAAGATGTGATTAAACGAAATAGATTGTAAATAATTAATCAGATTACCTGAGATTGAAATTATTAACAATTAAAACTGAATAAGATAACCTTACCTAGATGTTCTCAGCTCGATAACCGGAAGGAAAATGCACTTTAAAATGGCGAGCTAACCCAAAATGCAATTCTCACTCTTTTTTTATACTTAAACAACAATAAATGTCAAAATGAAATAAATATGATCTACAGGTATGTTCAAAATAAAAAGGACATTTGCAAATGGAAACAGTATATTGTCTAAACGCGCAAACTTGTTACAATATGCAAAAAATCTTCATCCTACCTAGATATACACGATACCATAAAAGGGCGAAGACTCCATAATATGGCATTGATGTAGCGTTCGTATTTTTGAGGCGAATTGTCAACAGTTCCCGTCAACAGTTACGTGACCTGAATGCAGCCATTCTGTGCTGAATGCAATCACATGTCGTATACGGCTGATACAATTTACATATTTACGTTATACCTAATATTAAACTTTCACTTTATTCACACTCTATCTTACCTTTAAAGACATCCACTAATTTTTCGAGTTTTCAGTGTCGCTGTTTCTTCAAAACAAACTCATCCATCGTTCCAAAATTATAAGTATACAATGGCTATACATGCACAAACGACATATATGTGAACTAACTAACTAAACCGATTATCCGTTCAAATTTTTATGGGGTTATATCCGAACAATGCCCTCTGACGACTGCAGAAAATTAATGCAACTAGTTATAAATACCTACCTATCATATTGTTAGTTTTTACCGCCATAAATTGGCATTGCCGTATTTGACTTAAGCCACTTATTTGGAAACAAAGATGTTAAAACAAATAAGAAATTTTGTATCGAAAATTGACACAATGTCCTGTACGTCTTGAGACAAAAGTAATTTTACTTTTGTGTGAAACCATGCAACAAAAGTTTAACTACAACTTTGAAGTATTATTTGTGAGAACAAGGTATAATAATTAACAAAAAACTGCGATGAGGTTATATAATTATACACTGCTACAATATTTTCTCTACAATATTGTACTACATTCTTCCAAGTAATTTTCTTCCGTGCATATTGCTCGTTGAACTATGGACTTTCTCCAAGAAGCAGGCGTTAATCCACGACGTTCAACTTGCTTGGAACGAAGTGCCACAAGCAGACATCGACCATCTGATTCTGCCGATGCCTAGACGTGTACAGGAGTGTACTCGGCTACGGCGTGGTCAAACACATTAGGTATATTATTTTTTTTTGATTACATTTTTATAAAATTTCTTGCAAATGTTATCGTTTCATTGTTGATGTAAGACTACCACATTGCCAAAAAAATGAAGTTGAAGAAATTATTCCTTTTTGAGTGTAACACTTCTAATTCACGGAGTATACATATTTTTTTTTTTAATAATAATAATAATATATTTATCCAATAGACCCAAAGATATAGGACAAGTTTAAAATACATCCATAAATAGGATAAGAAGAGAAAAATTAAAAGCACAAAATAAAGACAAACAAAATTAAGCAAAAAAAGGCTTTACATTATCCATGGGTTTATTACAGGATTTTCTTTTTTTGGTGTAAAAGATTTTTAACGGTTAAGTTCAAACTTGTTTAGCCTGTACTTTGCCATGTATTTAGTTAATTTGTTGAAGAATAAAATCTTTATTTTGTTCTTTACTTTAAGTGTCTTTATATTTGTTGTATTCGTCGCATTTACAAAATTTTAATTTGTAAACATTAATGTGACAATGACTCAGACCGATCCTAGTCAATTCAGTTTGCTTCGTGCTTAACACTGCGTTCACGTAAGTATGAGTACATGTAGTGAAGAATATTTAAAAGTAATGACAACGACATATAGAAATGCACACAATGTCTTATTTTGTATCTTACTTGCAAATTTTATCTATATGTAAACCAAAGAAGGCGCCATATATTTCTCAAAATCATGGCGCAAACAAAACATGAACTGAATTAATTAAATAATAAAACCATTATATTGTAAAGCCCAGCTATTATATCTACTCAACAGAATTCAATTCTACTAATATTCTAATGTTTAATTTATAATATTTATTTAATTTAAAAATGGAATTTCGTTTATTATATTAAATATATAGGTAAGGTATTAATATTATTATTAATACAAATACTACAGTTTGTGGTGTGAAATTAATTTTCCAAGCAGTATACATATCTGCCAATAAACGGCAACTTTCCGTGTATGATTTGTTGGAACCTTTTGTCTTTGACATTGATTTTGTTGTATCCATTATAAATAGTTTGTGCGGGAAAGTGTTTCTACGTTTAGCAATAGGTAAAACCTCATCCTTAGCAAGAGGATGTGGTTGCAACTAAAAGCTATAAAGAAAATTATCGATGATTAATTATCGCAAAATAAAATAATCGATACAAGCAAGGTTAAAAAAAGACGATAACATCAAGAACAATAGATTACTTATTACAAGCAAAACAATAATTCCGAATAAGATTTGCAGTTAATATTGAACAAAGGAACGGATAAAATTACGTAAATGTGCCACAATATTCAAACAATATATACTTAGTTGTCATTCTCTACGCCGTTATTAGTATATAGATTAAATAAAGTTTTAAATTGGGGCGTTCGTTAATTAATAAGTGTACGTTGTAAAACAAACACATAAACGGACATAACTGTTTCTATACATTTTGCAATGTATGGTTTATGCGAGTAACTACTTACTAATCAAAATAAGTACAAAAATAGTGAATACCAATATAAATAACAGATGTATGTATGTACTCAGCACATATAACAGTACATACATGTATATAAACCGCGAGCAGGTTGAGCTCGTCGAACCGACCTAATCCTCTTTGAAATGATCGTTTTCCTGTGTTGTATAACTGTGCTACGGTTCATCGGCTTAGACTATTCGAAACTGTAATTAGATTGTACATTAGTACGACTCTTTTGTACATATAAACGCATCAGAATTATTTACGCTAAATTGCGGGGTTATTGACATGTTAACTGCGATTATATTAAACTAGGAAACATAATCGCAAAAACATAGTCCCATGCCTATGCGATGCACAATGTTAAATAATGAAATATTTCCCCAAACTCCTAAAAGCAAAATTTTTAAAATTGTGCACTTTAATTAAAAGTACAATATCTTCTGCTATGACACTTGTCAGCCTCTTTTAGCATGAGCCCTTTACGTTCCATCGTACTGGATAACAAATTCTCATTAAATCCTTTTTTTTTCTTTAATGTTATAGTTTTAAACTTGTAAAATAACACTAGTTTATTTAATTGTTATTTCTATATTATTGTATATTATGTCAAAGCATTAATTCATTTGTGTTTATGTCACGTTAATAGGGGAGACATGCATGCCACACAGTCGCGACATAATAAAAGTTACTAATCTATAGCAAGAGGGCGTGCTCAATGGCGTTAGACACACCTGAAGGAATATGGGAAAACATTACAAATCGCACGTGCACTGCCTTCGCAATTTGTGTCTGCAGTACTGTACGCTGTGCATTTAGCGAGCTCCGCCCACCTCTTCCAGGTCGTGACGCCAACAGAAAATGCATGTGCTGTAGAAGAATATATGCTTCTGTTTATGTACACTAAATACTTTCGCACGTTTTTTGGGGAAGTTATTAATTTACCAATCAAAGAGTAACCCTTTGATGTGTTTTATATCAAGCCTACAAAACTCCCGACAAAGCGTTCATGGTAGATGCCGGCTTTACTTCGTTTATTTATCTACAGCAATATAATTTCTATTTATACATTATACTTTTATAAAAGGTTTATAGTTACTATACTGTTGTAATACTAATTGAAGTTATTGTTTGGCCAATCAAACGGTATCCCTATCATGTTTTTTTTTTATCAAACCTATAAATCTTCCAGCAACCTGGTCGTGGAAAATGCCGCCTTTACTTTTACATATTTTTAGTGGAAGAAAGGTAATTGGCACATACACGCATCTGCTTACATACGTACCAGGCACACCCCCGATACCGTCATATTACTGGAGCCCTGCATATCCGCGGGTATCCGCTAAATTTTTGCGGATTATCCGCATACCTCTGCGCTGCGGTCCTCTCCTGGATTGATAGTTTTGCTTGTGTCCCGTAGAGGGAGACAATCTAAACGCTTATTTCCATAGTGGAGAATCGCAGATATATCTTGAGATGCGATAGCGATGAAAGTGGGTTTGCACTCGGAGTGACGCTGATGACGCCTGGTAGGCAGACACTCGCGTCCGTCTCTATTGCTATCCCCATTTCATTACTTTTGCTTGTATGGCGATTCTAACAATAGACCATAAGCCCGCCCAGGTGGCATTTTTCGGTTCTAATAATCAAAGATATGATTCCTCCTGGCTTACGAAAACTTTTTTCTAATTAGATGTTGCAATAAAGCTAAAACAAACGACAACGCAGTGCTGAAATGAATATTACTGCACACTGTGCTGTAATGAGATATTAACGCACTAGTGGGACTCTTGCCGGAACGTAATATATTCCGGGCGCATTAGAAAATGCAAACGTTAGATTACCTACAAATTAGATGAAATCGTGAAACTTCCATTTTTTAGATTACTGAAAAATCAAATAAATATCAGCAGATGCGTGTTTTGATACTTTTTAATTGATCTATTTCTAGTTGCCTATCTGCAATATGTCGATTTAAGTATCAGATAAAAATTGCATTAACCTGCCATTTTTTCCATTTGAGATTCTGATTTCACTTTCTTTTAACTGCCTAAAATTATTTGTTGGAGGTGTATATTCTACACCTAATAGGGTTACGAATATAGTATCATTATTTCTAGATATATCAAAAATTTCCAGTAAAAAGAAATACTTGAAAACATAATCGAACGTATAATCGCTTTAGTAAGCAAGAGGCGATATTATCACTTTGTCACTTTTGTAACATTTACATATCTATTCAGTATTAAAAGCCAATAATAACAATTTTCATTTAATAATAGTTTACAAAGGTGGTTCTGCACTAAGGAATACTAAGAAAACTTTTCAAGAAGAATAGATAGGTATCTATTGATAATGGAAATATACAATAACAAAGAATGAACAAAAATAATTATTTCTAATGAGAACAATATGGAATCTGGAACAGAACTGCATAGCATCAAGTCGATTGCGCAACTATGCGCGGTGTTGTTTTCGGGTCCGAACCAATGCCACAAGCAACGCAAAACGTTGGCGCATATTTTGCAACAAACATTCTGAAAACGTCTAAACTTATGGAACATTTTTTTTATGTGTTCGTTGGTGTTCCATATTCGCGCGAGGGGCGCGGCACTGATCAGAACCCACCAACCTGTGCCTCTTCAGAGATTAAGACAAGAAAGTGAATACTGGAGAGATTATTAGTAGTTTGGCTTGTAAAGAAAATATATTTAAAATGTCAGCCGTCTCAGAGTTATCAAATTTAAATAGCATGCATATAATTTCTCCTATAATTTATTTCTCATTACCATTTCTGACAAGTCACCACAAGAAATTAATGTGCACGTACACCAAAAAATCAATTATTTTTGTACATAACCATCTTTTTCTTTAAACCAGTGCACATTTGCGTTTTTACTATTGCATCTATATTTCGTTATTTTTTTTTTTATTCGAAAACCAGGTCAATGCATTAATAAGTCAATAAACTCTTCTATGGCATTTGTAGAGTGATTTTTTGTTTTCAATTGATCATTCAGATTATGCAACATGTTACATCCCTAGTTTTCGATGCAGAAAGTTTTCGACAGGATGACATCATAGCCGGTTAAAATTAGACCTCGACACTTCACGAGGTCGACAAACTAGATTCAGTTTTCATATTGTTAACATATGCTACTAGAATTAGAGTTAACGTGCCGTTGATGCTACAGAAAAAGACGTGTGTGTGTTAAATAATTGACGTAACTAGTAGTTTGTCTACTTAACGTCATCTAAAGACAGTGCCTGGCTATTAAAATATTACATCTAATAAATATCGCATTAACCTTTAATTTGTCGACTGCTGATTTCTACTTTTCGCAATTGTTACACTAACAATAAGATCTCCCCCCTCTATGTATATAAAAGTAATTACGATTTTGTAAAAGTTTTGGCACTTGTACATATATCCCTCGATGGTTTTACTGCTTCACCATTAAAGATACGGATGTCATTCTACTGTGGCATGAAATACAAGGTTGTAGTTGCCAATATCGCTTTTGAGACAGTATGGCTGCGTTGTTGTCTTCTGCAAAAGCAATAAGTAAGTATACTATGTAGATACTTTGATTGATTTTTCATCGTGCACTCATTAATGTTGTGAAAAAAATCAAGATACTCTACTAAGAATTCAAGAAAAAACTATGCTTCTTATTAAAAAAAAAAGTGAAGTGGCGGTTTCTTTTTTATTAACTCTGTTTATGCAAAATAAATTACTTATTGTTAATTATAACAAAATGAAAATTACTGAAGTAGGATTTGGAGATATAATTATATATGTCAATTAGTACCTCACTGGAAATAGTAGTTTAGCGATTAGTGAATCATTCATGTTAGTTTTGCGATTACTAAAGATTGGCTTTCTTCTCATCGCAGCAGCGTCTTCAGTTTTTTTTTTTTTAATTTTAGCGTTTGTGCCATTCTGTCACTTGCTGTCACCAATTGTACGTTACATACATCGCCACAGAATGACAAATTAAAGAGTGTAATTAAAAATGTATGTTATTTCTTATCATTGATGGTTAAAAAGAAATCTGAAAGAGGATAATGCACCGTTGGTATCTGCAAAATGCTGTCATTTTATTCATTGTACGTGGGTACAAAGCAAGCAAGAATTTTATTATTTCAAGAATTTGTATAAGTAGGCATCAATAGTGTAATTTTTATCTTGCAGAGTATTTATTAGATACAAAAGAATTTGCAACTTATTTTTTATGTGCTAACAAATCCTCATGAATTTGGTAGAAAGTTTTCTACAAAATAGACATCGTTCTTACTTCTTACACCCCTTAAGATTTGGAAACTTAAATAATTCAAAATGTTTGATATCAATCCCATGATGTTAATTGCAAATTTTTAAATAATTTGATGCCAGTATACATTGGATTATTTTCAAAGATTTTATCGATTAGCGTTGGAATGGCGAAACTGTCTGCACTCCTAGTAAAATATTCGTGAAAATCCTTGTTGCGTGGAATACTATAGTTAGCACTTTTAATAAAAGTAAGTAATGCAAATAAAAAATAAACATGGAAGTGGCAGTAAATCAAGCTTTTTAAACAGTAACCGACAGAAGTGACGCTTTGGCCTTCCCGGTATGATATGCACAGCTTTTTTCTGAAGTCGAAATGCTCTCATGGTATGAAATGCTCCTCCCCAAAACATAAGACCGTATCTGATGCGTGACTCAAAACAAGCATAATAATAATTGTTTATTATCTCGACACTGGCGACCTCAGAATCTATACAATACAAAGCAAGCTTGTATAACTCATTTATGTGCTGTTGCCAACCAAAATGTGCTTCAATGTGTAGTCCCAGAAAATTCACGGGTTGAAGTTGTTGGATAGACTTTCCACTGACCCTTAGCAATTGACTGCTGTTTATATCTGACAATTTTGTTGTGAAATTCATAAATACGGTTTTGTCGACATTTAATTTTAAGTGGTTGGTGGAAAACCAGTTTACAAATATATCTATATTGTTCTGCATACTTGCTTGAAGTTCAACAGTGTTTGAGCCAGCTTGCAGAAAGCAGTTGTCGTCGGCGTACGTAGTGAAAGTACCGGCATTGCTTATACTTGGTAAATCATTAATAAACAGGAAAAATAATAATAAAGGCCCCAATGTTGAACTTGTGGTACACCTAAAAGTATCGGTAGTTCTTATGATTTATTACCCCTTATCACCACTATTTCCTTTCTATTTGTCAAGTATGAAGTCAACCAACGATGTATGACGCCCCTCAGTCCGTAGTAATTTAACTTTATTAACAGTAGTTCATGGACAACACCTATACTACCACTTGTATAGGCGGATTTAACACAGTGAAATAAAGTAAATAAATATTATTTAGACACTATTAAAGAACAATAAAAAAAAAAAATAAATGAAATGAAATCTCGTCGAGAAATGAATGCTGTACAAAGTATACGTATTAATTTTAATTCTACGATTTCAAATTTAGCTTTGAAAGTCTATGCGTCATTCGTAACTGAATGTTTCCTTGGCAGTTTTAGTGGCAAAATGGTTTGAGGATCGAACTAGAGGAATGCCTTTTTCCGTTTGAAAAGCAATAAATCAAGGTGTTTATTTGAACTCGTCCGGAAATTTTAACAAACAATTTACTAAACATAAAATCCCATATAAGTAAAAGGATTCACTAACATACTAGTGAACGTTATGTGTGAATTGTCTATAAATTATAAAATAAACAGATCTATGGTCGACCGAAAAATATATAACCAAAATTGTTAACCTTTTCTTGAGAAGAGCTATACATTTGAAAATCACTTGACTTTTCGGTAAGTAAAGATATAATTCATATAATTATTGGATAGGATATTCGCAAAACAAAAAAACCATCCATGCAATTTACTTGTTGTTAGCAATTTTACAATTTGAAGTAAATTTATCTGTAAATTCATAAGCAAATTGTTTATTTGCGATTTTACTATTAAATTTAATACAATGCAAACCTTGAATACAATATAAGCGTATCGACTGACTACAAAAAAGCACAGCTTTCTACTTATTTACTTTGCAGCTTAACTAAAGAATAAATCAATTAAAAGGCAGTCAACACTGAATGGACGTCACACATTTCTCTTACATATACCCTAAAAGATAATCGACTTTCTGTATATATAGCAAAGATTTATAGGTATATCCATCATGCGTACACGACGTTAACTGTCTAAAACTTTAGAACTAATTTAATACGCCTGCCTTCTATTTACCGGAACCAAAGGACAGAAGCAAGTGATTGTAGACGGAGAAGAGTGAACAATGCTATACCGCTAATGGAATGGCAACAGCGTAACCGTCACGAAATATTTACGAAATGATAATTAACGCCACGATGAAAGACAAGAAGATGAACTGCAATTAGAAATATTCATTTCAAAGATTGTGTGTATATATTTAACGAACAAGCTAAAATATTAGAGAATATGAAATGGGAAATATTATATATGATGTTTAATGTAGAAAATAAGTAGTAGTTTACAAAAAAAGGTACTTAAAACATTGGATATTTGAGATAGATATAGTTGGAAGGAAATAACCCAGACATCCAGCAAATATAATTTTTAATTACCAATATGATTAAACATTTGAATGGAGAATCCCACATAGATTAAAATGATCTGGTTTGATTTATAGTCACAAAAATTAGGTGTTAAGACTGAAGATTTTTACAACGGTATTAAAGAAGGAATACATAAGAATATGAAAGATAAATGTCATTAAAAAAAAAACCGTGGTAGCAAGTGTTCTTATATAACCTACTTAACGATTTCGGGGCCATTATTACTAATTCGGTATTATAATCAGTGACCGGATAGGCGCCAGGCACTATTGCGCGCGGATACATCGAATCGCAATCTCTCTGCTGGCTGGATTTGGGAGCCGCGCGAGTATGGCTTGCATTACTTGTATGTGTTTGACTGTTTCGACTTTTGGCGTGAACGACGCCTCAACAAAGATTAACTTACCAGTGGTGGGTGTAGAGGTGATACGCGGAAGAATAAAAGCCGTTCACACTCACGTGCTATAAATAAAATTTAATATATCAAAAACTACTGCACCGATTTACAAAATTCTTTTACCGATGGAAAGCTTGAACATTTGTGCGTATTATATGCTATATCTTATTGAAATCTCCGGAAAGGCTGTTAAGTACGGGACCAAAAAGTACAGCACGTGGAAAAATCCGCAAAACTGCTGAACCTATTGTATATGAAAGTTGTAGCACTTCACGATATCTACAAAAAAGTCTGCAAAGGGTTTTATTCTTAATGTACAAGTAGGAATGGGCATTTTTATATACTTTTTGATGTACTTGTAACAGAAAGAAATTCGCATATAATTCAGTGCATTATCTTGTTTTATTTTTCTTTCCGCACCACAGATACTAGCGCATATGCTAACGCTCGAAATTATCTTCCGGGGCATAATTTTCGATGTCCCTATTTCGAGTATGAACCGGCCGGCTCTGCTTATCTTCGCCATATGTGTTTACACGTCTCATTTGGGCACATAATTTCGTGTCTTCAGGTAACGTCGTGCATTCATTGGGACTGCACTGTTTTCTGCGCGTACCGCGCATGTGTGATTTCAAAGGCGTTTCAAAGTGATGTTTATTATTAACGATAGAAGTTATAATTGTGTGCAAAATCTTTTTAAAAACCCGCTATCATTTAAGAAAAACTTTAATTAAGAAAAAAGGACGGCCGATTCCTGACCTTCAAATAAACTACACTTCCACAAGTAAAACTCGAACTTACAATAAAGTATTCAATAAAAATATATATGAAAAATATGAGTGGATGTGCGGGTGTTCACTAACAAATAAACTATTTTGTTTTATTTGCTTACTTTTTAAGAAAGATGTTAGTGCGTGGAATAAACAAGAATTGAATGATTCAAAGCATATTGCAGAGAGGACAAAGAAATACGAAAATTCCGTTTCTCTTCAAAGTGGGCATACATGTCATTTAGACAGTACTTATTTGCGATATAAAATTAAGTACAACGAAAATGTGGAAAAAATCGTCAAATTTTGCGCCAATTAATTATGTGTATCAAATTTTGCTCTTGAATTGGCGTTACGAGGCCATGATGAGACATTGCTGATGTATTAGCAAAAACATTGCTGAATGAATTGCAAACTATTTTAAATTGTCCTTCTGGATCTTATAACAATAAACTAATCGCTCAAAGTTAGGATGGGGCGTCCGTGATGAGTGGTAAGACAAATGATGTCCAAGCTATTATGAAAAGAACATTTCCACATGCACATTATATTCACTGTTATGCCCATCAATTTAATTTAATTATTGAACGAGAGGCACAGTGCGATAAAAATGTAAAATTTTTATTTTCTCCCTTTCATAACTCACGAGCCGCCATTGCTAAATAATAGTATTAAAATTTTTAGCGACTCACTGACACGCTCTGTGTGCAATTCTAAACTCAATTGATATTTTATAATAGGTTAATAAAGCAAGTGTCCAAGAATACTTGAACGCATTTCCGGGCACTTTTTCAGATCTTCGGACTACTACTGTGACGTCACAGCAGGAATCGAGCTCTGCATGCCAGTTTGTATATATCGTACGGCTGCGGCTAGACACAGCTTGCTGCAATTTAGACGGTCACTCATAAAGTCCACGATAGTATCTATTCACAGTGCAGGTTCCTATGTTCCTGTTCTTTATATGTACACACAAAACCAAGTTCGGAAAAGCACAACAATATACTATGTATTTCAGTTCAAATGATCGATTTGTTAATCAATACAAATCGATTTTATTTAGACTACAAATCTAGAGCATCCTTCATTTCGTATTTTTACGTCCACAAAGTTTGTTTCTGTTTATACCTACCGCGCTAAAAATTGGCCAAAGACCCAAGACGCCAGTTTCAATTTCTAATGAGTAAGCTTCCACGAATAGCGACCGATCAACATGCAATAAAGCAACGTCCCATTTAAAAATTTTAAAGTCTCGTAGGCCACGTTAATAACTATGTAATGTGCTACCCAATTTATGCGTCGGAAGTGACTGACGCGTGAGTGTACGAACTATTGTGTCATCTTCGTATGGCTTTGACGACAACGGATAAGATATCTTAACTTTGCATATAAATAGCTTCAGGATTCTTTTTTATATGGCGTAATGTGCTGATTCAGTTCTTCGAATGTTTAATTTTAAAATTAGGGACTTGATATAATAACAAAAATAGAAAATCGAAAGTGGAGGCCAGGTATTAAAGTAACGTAAAATAACCTATAATAGAAAAACGATTACTTGAACCGAATGAAGTAGAAATAATTATCAACACAAAATGCAATATAAGAATAAGGTAGAATATCTATTCGACCTTTAGTATACTGGCTAGGCAACGGTGCGGTAAGATTCTGGAGATTTGAGCAAACTTTTAGCTGTGTTGTCAAAAATGTGAAAAAATTTTCAGATATTTAGCTCATAATTATAAAGTTTAAGTTCTCTTATCTTTTGTTTGTATTTTTTTAAATACATATACAGTAATTGGCACAAATGTTGCAGCATGTGAGAAAATATGCAAAATGTTTTATAATTATTTATTAAAGCTATTTTTTTGAGGAAATAGAATAAAATAAGGTATGTTTTTTTTTTGTTGACAGGACCGGGATGGGTGATTCTTTTTTATTTATTAAATTTATATTTTTTATAACATCTCGGGGAAAGAAAACATTAAAAATGTTTTAAGTAATAAATCATTATCTTTTAATACGGCCTCTCAGCTCGGTCTTACGAAAAAAATTAATTTATTATTATATTTTTAACTGCTGTTTAAAAGAATTACGCCCCTCTTATGCCTCCTGTTAAATTTATTTAAAAAAAAATCACCCTCCCACCCGTTCATCCAGGATTAAAACATAATAAATTTATTATTTATTTTTTATTGTGTGGCTGATGGTCGAGTGACTAGCGCGCTTGGCTATCAGTCACGGGGTCCGGGGTTCGAATCCCAGAACCTGCTCTCAGAGTGAGGTTTTCGTGGTTTTCCTCACTCCTTGGCAAATGCTGAGAGACAAACACCTTAAGTCGCTCCACGGGCGCAGGCGTAATAATAACTCATGGCCGGCCGATGCCCCCTGTAATTGGCGAAAGCTGTTGGGGGATGTGAAGGCATGAATTATTATTATTATTATTATTATTATTATTTAAAACATTTTTCATGCTTTTTTTCCCGAGGTGTTATAAAGAAGTTAAACAGAAAAGAATCACCCTCCCCGTTCCTCGCCCCTCTCTCTTTCATCGAAAAAAGATTTCATTATTTTAAAAAATTGCATCTCCCTTTTTTAACCCCTGAGGGGGTATCTTCTAATATTCTATAATTTGCTATATTTTATAACGCATTGACTTGTCCTAAGGAAAATAATAAAAAAAATAATAAAAAATATTCATTTTTCTTAATTAAAAATTACACATACTGTATATATTGCAATAACTAAAAGTGAAATTGTCACCCTGTATATTCATTTTTCTTAATTAGAAATTACACATACTGTATCATCATTATTTTCCGTTGTAACACTAAAACAATTGAAGAAAACACAAAATTCTTATCTGCTTTAGATATCCGTCAACTATGGATAATTTACATACTTGGTAACCGACGCCTTCCGAATAATGGTCATTACATTAATTATAATCTTAATGTTTTACCATTTCGTCGATCCCCTTTGTGCTTATTTCACACCAAATTCGTCATCGTTCAAGGTTTCGATGTTTTGATGTTTGTGGCACGACTACCTGCTGATTACCGGCATAATATTATATAATCAGACCCGTGTCGCCAGCGCGCGGGCTCGGCCTTGGACATTGTCGGTCCGTTACCGTAAATCGAGAAAAATTGAAATTTTCGAAAAGATTTACGCGTTTTTTCGCCCCTAATGACGATAGGCGAGTTCCCCGTTAAGCTCCGGCCCCCTTCCCCTTTTAACAGAGCCCACCTTATTAGAGCCTTTAGGTTGCGAAGTTTTTCGAGGGGCGTTCGCACTACTAAATACCGTACTCGTTTGGGCTCCCTTTAGTGTTATTAACTAGATGTTCGGGCTCGTTCACCCGGCCTATTAATTAGTCGTTTGATCACCGCTTACGCCCCAACCCGGCAGAAAGCAGAAAGTCTGCGCTCCCCCTAGAATGCACCGCTTACGCCGCAACTGAGCAGACCAGCCAAACCGCGTCACTCTCCGCTAACTCCCGTCTACATCTGCGCCTGGTTTGGGATCGTTGGTGCACCCTTTCCTTTTTTAATTCTTGCTTCTCACTTGTAAAACGACTCGACGTTTCGCGTCTCGCAGTCGTTTATATGTGTGATTGGTTTGGGTTCGTCGGTACATCCTCTATATTAATTTCTCTTAATTAAAAATTACACGTGCTGTATATATTTTTATAATTAGACGTCGAAATTTTCACTCTGTATATTCATTTTTTTTATTTAAAAATTACACATACTGTATATATTTTAAGAATTACTTTAATACTTAATTAAAAATTACACACACAAAAAGATTCTTTTTTAAATGCCTCTCACTTTCAAATAGTCTTGTCCTAGGAACGGATATGTAATTTCTTAATTTTTGAATTGTTTGAATTGTCACGCTGTATATTTTTCTTAATTAAAAATTACACACTGTATATATTTTAAGAATTAAACGTGAAAATTGTCACTCAGTATCTAGCGGCACAGTGAAAGAGACATATGCATACGTAGTTGAGTTTCACAAAATTGTATGAGTATATAAATTTTCTATAGTGGTAACCTTTATCTGACCGCTACTGTATATATAAAGTTTTATTCCGAATACAACTGACAAACACCAATTTGGAATATCTCTGTTATTTCTTAATATTTGAATTAATTATTCTTTTTTTTTCCAAACTCACTTTAAAAAACCTCGATCATATGCAAAAAATACAAAAAGATTCTTATTTCTGTGCTTTATTTGTGCTTATTTCACAACAAATTCGTCGTTGTTCAAGGTTTCCATGTTTTGATGTTCGGTGCACGACTACCTGGAATATTACATAATCCGACCCTTCTCGCCGGCGCGCGGGGATCGGCCTTGGGCATTGTTGGTCCGTTATCAAAAATCGTGCAAAATCAAAATTTCGGAAAAGGTTTACACGTTTTCCCGCTTTTAACGACGAACGGGGAGAGCCCTAGTGCCAGACGACCGACCTTCTATGCCCCCTAAAAATAGTCCGACCCCTATTCGCGGTCTACAATCGTATCTCTTGTAACAAAACATACCGGCTAGAGGCGTCCACGCTACTAATAGCGTACTGCTTTTGGAAGCCTTTTGGTATCTTTAATGTCCCCTGTATATCGAGGAAAATGAACCCAACATTAGATATAAATTCAAAAAAATTGCAGTTAGGGTGTTCCTTCTTCAATACTTGCTTGTTCCGATCTCGTACATATTTGAGGGCCTCTAGCTGCAATGGCATCTTCTTTTTTTGTCAATATTTATTTATAGTGGGTAGAATTGCTATTCTAGAGATCTTGGAAATAATCTCGCCCTATTGAAGGCCATTAACTTGTAGATATACTTAGTGGCAAGAAATTTGCACCGCAGGTCTAGTGGAGGTTCCATGGCCTTCACGCACAGTGCGTCAACCGGGGTAGATCGCATAGTCCCCACACATGTCCGTAGATTAGCATTTTGTAAAACTTCTAAATATCTATTAGCTGCTAGAAAATAGGAGGTTACTTCGCGGCAGCCCATTACTATTTTTTGTAATAAACCATTTCAAAATATGTCTTTTAAAGTTATTCATCACTATTTTAAATGTCAAATTTATTCTTGCTGATCAATCCCCGAAAAAAAAGCATCAATTCACAACCAGGTCTTACCTCTAATCAACTTAAGAAAACATCTAGGAAAATCTCCACTGCTTTATGAAGTTTAAATATAATTATTCTAAACAAAATTCTTCTCGAGTCTTAATATTATAGACAATGCTGTGCCAGTGGGAGTTAATTTAGGGTACAAATAGTATTGCATTTAATACAGTGAGCAACATCACGGCAAACACTGAAATATCATCTGCGATAAATCTGCGTATATATAATGGCTTGAACCTATCTAAACTTTATACATCACACACCTCGCTATGTGCTATACTAAAAGATTTCTATCAGTAATAAACAAAATAGCACACAAAACTTTTTCGGATCGGAACCAGCGATAGCTTACAAAGTGTAGGACGACGTCATTGTGATACAGCTCACTTCAGTCATGGAAGAAGAGACGAACTCATTGACCCGTATTTACATAAAACCGATAGAGCAGAACGTTCAGGATGCACTACATACATACACATGTTGTGCACACTCATTGTCAGTACCAGTAATACAACATTCACTCACTCCACTACATATTTACTATTTACATGTGTACTACTTATAAATGAAGTCATTGTACCATAGCTTTCAGACTTTTGCGTTACTTAAATGTGGAAGTGAGAAAGAGAATTCTCTATCGATTTGTGTATCTTCCGTGTTTATACCTAGTACTTTGATAGATATAGCGAGTAAGTGCCATACAAGGTTCCAAGAGTGCACCTGGATAGTTGCAGTTCGTCAATGTATAGATACTTTATAATTATTTAATGCTATTATAAGTCGCATAATAGGTTTAACAAATACGGTATACACAAAAAGTGGTTTATTTTAATGCTTGGAATGTTTAGTCATTAAATAAGTTTCAACGAAAAAAATTGTTGTAGATGTAATGTCCAAAGACTTAATTTTTGATCTTGAATTGTACATATAGTAGCCAATTTTTATTTAATGATTAAAATTTTATTGGTATGTTCACATATTTTTCAATACATTTAAATGTTTAGTCCACTTATATGTTAGTTTGTAAATTGTAATGTTCATATACAGTTTTTAAAATGTTAAGTGTTAGACAAGTAACTTATAGTTGTAAAAAATAAACAAACATTTAAATAAAATTACAGTGGCAGAAGAAAGGAAAAAAATCGGAAACTTGAAAAGGACAATAAATGTCGAAACGTTGTTTTAAATAAGAAATTTTGTTTCATTTGAAGCCATAATTTCCACGAATAAAATTTAATCATGACATAATTTTTGTAGATGGATTTTTACAATAAATACATATATATAGGAATAAAAAACATTAAACAAATTAATCACAGGGGACCACGCCCCCTATAGCCCCATTTTTTATGATTTAGTTTTTTCTTATACGCCAAAAATATTTGCCGTATTTGTGTAGAAAAGGATGGTGGTATAATAAATTTAAAAAAGTAATAATAAATAATTAATAATAATAGATATTCAATTTATTTTTGTTTACCTACCTACGTGACTAACAACATGAAGTGTTCACAGTCAGTCACTTATATAATAGATAAATCCCACAATAACGTAATTTTTCAATTTCAATAACGTTTCGTAGAAATGCAGAAATTATATAATTAGTTTACGTTGTTTGGTAAATATCTCAGAAATGGCGACCTGAAACCTTTAGGTCGTTCGTATCTACATATATTGAAACAACAAAAAAGTTGTAAAATTCGAAAACAAAAAGATAAATTAGTTAAACGTACCAGGGTGGACGAAGAAATATTTTGTCGGATTCGAAGTCAGTCTTGCAGAACACATAATAATTTTCTATGCCGCTGATCTATACCTAGCTAATAAGTTTAGAGAGATTTTGAATACAAATACCAGAGACAAGTCAATAAAGAGCCGACACTGGAACGAGGAAGCAAATACATTTGCAAATAAGGGTGCTGCGCTGCTATTTCAGGCATTCGAACCTATTATTGGCATGGCACCTATACGATAACTAAACAGCAAATTAATTTCTGGGCAAATCAAAAAGTTCCAATACTGGAACAGTTATTCTAGTTCAGTACATGCAAAAAAATACATTTAACCACAGAGTTTTCAGTTTTTAGAGGTTGATGGAAATCTAGAAAATACCGGATTGTTCTCTATAAGACTAACTAGAACATATTGTCTGCCACTAGTCAGCCCCGAAAATCAAATATGTGAGCGACTAGAAGATTGACTTTTCCCTAAAAACCTGAAAGGAATTTCATTCCACAAAATTCTCAGATACATTAAGATTCTGAACTTACTTACCATTCTCAAATATTCATTTACGCTTGCTTTACAATGCTATTCGGTTAGATAATAGACCTACCCAGATGCCTACAAGCAAAAAATAGAGTAGTAAAGTTGCAGGTAGAGTAAAGCAAAATAAATACTTTAAGTTCGGAAACTATACACAAAATTAAACAAAGGACCTGTTATATTTGAAATTTCAAACTCTGAAAAGTTGCTTTTTTACAGCTAACTTCAAAATTCGACGATGATCTAATTTCTTTTATAATAAATTGGCTACGTTTCGACGGATTCGATTTTGAAAAGACCAAATTGAAAAATTGTTACAAAAAGGCAAAAAATAAGAAAGTTGTTTATTTCTCAAAAGAGTTTTTTTAAGTTTAATTTGTTTTACATTGTGAATTGAAGACCTTCGTTGAAATTAAAATATTAAAATTTAGCACTAAAATAAATAAGCAGCCTTAAATAAATATAAACTAATGTTACGATCAGGTGTGCGTGGCCTGCGGACGCAATGTGTGCTCCACCTGATGCAACTTATTGTTAGTAAGAAAAGCGGTACACACGAGTATGACGCTTGGAGTCGCTGTAATGATTAATAAAAAAAGAAAGATCCAAAACGTAACGATAACTTTATTGTAATAATAAAAAAAAAAAAAAACTGGCCACGTGGTTGCTGACTTCTAGTGTTAAGATTAATGTAAAAAGAACAGCACATGGTTGCTGTATTCTGATATTAGAATTAAGGGAAAAGAAGGAATAGCACGTGGTAGCCGAATTCCTGAGATTAATTTAAAAGTGACGCAATTAATCCGTTTCTATAAGTGAATAGTAAATGACTGCTAGTGAGAGCAAAGTTACTGGCAATTACAAGTTAAAAGAATAAATAGCAACAGTAACGAAATAAAATACAATAAAGGAAAGCGATTGATACGTTTTAAATAGGATTACTTAGCTGTAGCTTGAAGTTGAGTTCGAAGCTTTTGTGTATGCTGGAGGGCAGCACGTGGTTTCTGTGTTTCGAGTTAAAAAAAGGTCGTTACGACGGCAAAATTAACTGAAGAGAACAGAGATTACCTAGCTGTAGCTTGAAGACAAGGGGGGTTCGAAGCTGAATGGACAGCACGTGGTTTCTGTGTTTTCGAGTCAAAACGAGTCCGTCACAACGGCAAATTAACTGAACTGGAACAGAGAGCGCGCGTAGCGTGCAGAGCCCTTATAAAGGTTCGGTAGGTAGCGAAAAAAAAAGGATGAACCAATAGTAAAGTCAAGTGATGCACAAAGGATCATAAAAAAAACGAAGCGTCTAAGAGTTTGGCGCTTAAATGAATAAATTTAAAATAAGCGAGTTTAAATTTCGTGGCGCGTAAGTTAAATATTCCCGCGCGAAAAGGAACCGCTAAGTGACGTAACGGTTTTTCTAAAGTCGTAATTGCAATTGCCAGATTAAAAGTAAAGAGAATGAATTTAAAATTGCCTTCAAAATAACGTTTATATCGCTGATGTTGTCTATGATTAAAAAAAGCGAAATGAATTATTGAAATCAATGTCATTTTCGATTCAATGCAAAGTGTAACAATTGTAATCAGCCTCAGGTTTTCTTTTGCCTTCCGCACTGTATTCCCACAAAATTTAAAATTTCCCAGTTTGATATTTGCCTTTATTCATTGCATAAATATAAATTTATAGTTATGCTGTTGTAAATAGTAAGATGTTTATCTTACATTTATTTTATATTTATATGCCTATTTTCTTAAAAATTATTAGCAAAAACACTAAACGCCTTTATCAAACACAGGCGTTGCTATGATTGAATGTCGTAAAAATAAATAATGAAATGTCAAACATGTTCAAGCTGCGCATCATGATCCAGGTTGCTAAAATTGCAAGAAGCAACCTAATCTGTTGACGACAGTATTGAAATTTCAATTTGGCTTGACGGATCTTTATATCGACATTTATTTATTCTTTAGTTTGAAAACCTTTGTAATACCCTACAAAATCTGAAGGGGCCCGATAAAACAATATAATTTATACAAATATTTCACTTCCAGTCGTTTTATTTTCTGCTTATCTCCAGAAATACTTAACGGTAAATGTATCCTTAACAACCTTACACTCTCCATAGAACCACGCTTTTATAACTTGTCAGCTAATTCTCACATCATTATGTCGCACAAAAACACCTTCTCTCCACATATGTATGTAAATACACACATATTATCTGCATATTTACTATACAGACATCACATATGTTTCTATTCCTAGCCACATTGAAGACGTTCGTACTTAAGCAGTTACATTATAACCGCCAGCGTTGATGGCGTTAATGGATGTTTGATAAGTACTATATTGGTTTTCTATTTTCAGTATGTACTATATCGTTACTTCTGATTGCGACGAGCTAATTCAACGTATTTACACATCCATTATTACTGGTTTGTTTGAAAATAAACGTCCTCACGGAGCCGACTATTTTTAAGTTGGTAGCGCTGAGTGGGCGTGAAGTTTTTTGTTCGAAATATACCGGAAACTGTTTTTTTATTATTTCCTTTTGTTCGATACCGTATAAACAGGATTAGACTGAATGATGCCTAGTTTATGATTGAAAAGTTTGTTAAATAAAATTTGAGTCGATTTATTTATTTCTACAATAATAGTTTCAGTTCTAAATTCTTTAATATTTTTATATATAGGTATACCTTTTTAATGCTTCCAAAAAAATTAAAGAAATGGTGTTTACAGCAAAGTGTTGGTAACCCAATTACCAAAAATATGAATCGTCTATGGCGAATTTGATTTCGGTAATAGTTAACATCATTACTACATTACTGTACATTATCTCTGCACACATTCATCAAAACATCCGCCATTTCTTTCAAAACAAGTAATTGTCGACATTTTTCCAACAATTAAAACAATTTAATTTTTTTTTCTAGTAGACTTGATTACACTCACATTGCCACTCATTTCAAAACGATGTTTTGATGTTCACTGATAGTTATTAGGTAATTACGTATTTGTTAGTGTTACACTTTGCATTGAATCGAAAATGACATTGATTTCAATAATTCATTTCGCTTTTTTTAATCATAGACAACATCAGCGATATAAACGTTATTTTTAAGGCAATTTTAAATTCATTCTGTTTACTTTTAATCTGGCAATTGCAATTACGACTTTAGAAAAACCGTTACGTCACTTAGCGGTTCCTTTTCGCGCGGGAATATTTAACTTACGCGCCACGGAATTTAAACTCGCTTATTTTAAATTTATTCATTTAAGCGCCAAACTCTTAGACGCTTCGTTTTTTTTATGATCCTTTGTGCATCTGTTGACTTTGCTATTGGTTCATCCTTTTTTGTACCTACTTACCGAGCCTTTATAAGGGCTCTGCACGCTACGCACGCTCTCTGTTCCAGTTCAGTTAATTTGCCGTTGTGACGGACTCGTTTTGACACGAAAACACAGAAACCACGTGCTGTCAATTCAGCTTCGAAGCCCCCCTTGTCTTCAAGCTACAGCTAAGTAACCTCTGTTCTCTTCAGTTAA
The DNA here is from genome assembly GCA_949128085.1 of Cetonia aurata. Taxonomy (NCBI): domain Eukaryota; kingdom Metazoa; phylum Arthropoda; class Insecta; order Coleoptera; family Scarabaeidae; genus Cetonia; species Cetonia aurata. The sequence continues at coordinate 586,250 of OX421887.1, forward strand.
TTTTGCCGTCGTAACGGACCTTTTTTTAGCTCGAAACACAGAAACCACGTGCTGTCCAGCATACACGAAAGCTTGGAAGTCTCTTATTTTAAAGCTACAGCTAAGTCCTCCTATTTAAAACGTATCTATCGCTTTCTTTTATTTTATTTCATTACTGTTGCTATTTATACTTTTAACTTGTAATTGCCAGTAACTTTGCTCTCACTAGCAGTCATTTACTATTCACTTATAGAAACGGATTAATTGCGTCACTTTTAAATTAATCGCAGGAATTCGGCTACCACGTCCTATTCCTTCTTTTGCCTTAATTCTAATATCAGAATACAGCAACCACGTGCTGTTCTTTTTACATTAATCTTAACACCAGAAGTCAGCAACCACGTGGCCAGTTTTTCTTTTTTTCTTTTTTTTTTATTATTACAATAAAGTTATCGTTACGTTTTGGATCTTTCTTTTTCTATTAATCATTACAGCGGCTCCAAGCGTCATACTCGTGTGTACCGCTTTTCTTACTAAGTTGCATCAGGTGGAGCATACACTGCTTCCGCACGCCACGCACACCTGATTGTAACACAATATGCATAGTTAGATTAAACCCAGATATTTTTTATCCAAGTTCTAAGATAGACAACGCATATATGTAGATTGTGATTGGTCAGCTACTGCTCACTTACGTGAAATTGACGGCACCAATAGTGTTCAACTTTGAATTTAAGAAGAAAATGCAATAAAGGAACCTATTTATTTACTTACGGGAATTTAATCTGTTATCGTAGATTTGAGTATTGATCGACATTCTTTAATATTTTGTTAACAGTATCTACGCGTGTAGTGTAATGACAAAGAGGAGATATTAAATATTTTTTATTCTATATTTATTTAAATATCTTTTCAAAACAACAATATTGCCATCTTCCGGTTTTAAAAAATGTCAGCGTTAAGGGATGGTTACAATTTTTATTGTTACCTCGCGAACGGACCGGTACTAAATCAAAACAACACTCGATAATATAGAGTACGAATTATACGGATAACGAAACAACTACCTGTACTTCTTTTTCGTCATTTTCCATTGTTTTCTTTTGGTTGTTGTAGTATTCAGAAGTGTTGAGCATTGCTTTCCATTAAAATATTAATAAAGGCTTAATAACATAGAGCACATAGAGCTTAGTGCCAAGTTTAGTGTAAAAGTAGTGTAGTGCTAACGTATAGTGACGTATGTTTAACTCAAGTCGTTTACATAAAGGGATAGAAGGGAACAGGAGTGGAACAGTAGTGGAACAGTAAAACGAAAGTTTGCGAACTTCAAACTCTTCCACCACACTACCGATACCAGACTGTCGCGCGTGCGTTAATGTGACTCTTGAAATAAAAGCTGGTATTTATTTTCACAACTGTTGCTATAGGCCCGCTGTCATTTTAGAATTATTAACAGTATAATAGTAGAAATAGCAATAATGGTCCAAATTCAAAGACAAAAAATTCTGTTAATGACCGAACAAAAATTCATAATTTATTTAGAATTTCTTTTCCTATCATTAAACATCAGTAATTTTAACATTTTCAATTAATTATGTTTTCATCGACTCACAACATTACATTGTTTTTCTTTCATGTTTCTAGAATACATACTCTCCGCGGATTAGAATATTTATGGATACAATAACGAAAGAAGGGATTTATATATTTACCGCCCCGCAGCTTTAACCAAGACGTAATAGAGTCGTTTTTTGGGCTGATCGAGAGTCATAGAGAGTGCGATATCATGCTCTTTCAAGCTCTTCTTATAAATAACTTTATGCCTCAAAATCACTAGAAACGAGTTGTGAAGACAATGTATGTAATGCATGATAACTTTAAAGAATTTCTGGATCGCCAAGAAACACATATTGAGCGAGATACACAACCTGTATTGACGAGTCTTATCTGCGAACAATTCCCTGATAGTGCCACAGGCCTCGCTACTAGAGATAGACTGTCCTCGAAATCAAATTTATACTATTCAATACCTACTTTAAATACATTATAAACATATCTCAGAAAAATCAAGCCAGGCATATTTAAAACGCAAACAAAATTATTTACATTACAACATGACATGAATTTTAAATACCTAATTATTAGAACTTCTGGATTTTTACACATTAAGGTAAATTAATTCCAATCTCATTTTATCTTTTATTGTATACAATACTTATTACAATTCCACACCTTATACCGAAGAATAAATTATCAATGATTTGGAACATAAGTAAAGCAATTCACTAATGATTTTGTAAATTTTATTAAAAAGTATTAACCAATATTTCTAGCGCTTCCAGAACAGAATTTTAGATTTTTGTTTTAATTCAATGTAGTCTTCTGGAATATATAAGTATTAATCCAAAGCCAACTAGGTAGAGGTATGTTCCAAATGAAAATAATTTTCAATAAATAGCATAAAGGTACTTTTAAAAATAATTGACATGCTCCAAACACGCGCTTACTCTGCTTTACCTTTTATCACAGATAAGTAAACAGATAGCGAACTGTGATGGGTGGAGACTGTGGCTTGAAAACTATAACAAAAATCCCAAAAGAAAGGTGAAAAAATCCCTTACCACAAAATTATTTTAAAGTGCGAATTTTAATGTTGAGTTTGTGATCGCAAATTTCAACGACGTTTCTATGAAAACGACACCAGTCTTCGTGTTCGTAATTATTTAGGTTTTTGGTTAAACCTAAATGCAAATTGTATAAATCAAGTTCTAACCACTTCGTTTACTGTACTGATATTTAATTTCCGAATTCAGCCATTTGGTTTTCGCGTGAAAAATTACTTGGTTACTACTTTTACAATTCGATGATACATCAACTTTTATGAATTTAGGAAAAACTTTACTCCGTTTGCACCGTTTCAAGAAATTAATATCAGCTTTCAACAATAAAATCTTACTCCTTAGACTGTGGAACCTGTTGTACTCCGTAGACCGGGAAGTCATGATATCCTGTGATGGGTGGAGACTGTGGCTTGAAAACTATAACAAAAATCCCAAAAGAAAGGTGAAAAAATCCCTTACCACAAAATTATTAATTATTATAATTTTGTGGTAAGGGATTTTTTCACCTTTCTTTTGGGATTTTTGTTATAGATAGCTCACTGTAGCAGAATTGGCCAAATCACGCAGGCTGCATAAATCAAAGGTACAATATTTCGATTTTATGAAACATAGATACTTGCGGGGAGCAAGGTGTGCAATATTTTATGGTTGACGTTGTTTTTCTTAATAGTACAGTCTAATTATCATTTTTAATTATCGCCAAGTAACACCAATTTTTGTTAAAACATGTATCATATATGCAGGATCATTGAGGCTGTACGGGCACGGAATATTGTGGCCAAAACACGTGACGTTAATAAAATTTCACTTTTGGGGTATATGGGGGTGCTTGATGGTTACTTTTTTTTTTTTTTTCATATTATTGCATTTTTTGGATTGTCTAACCAAAATAAGTATCTATTTCAATAAGGTTTATAATAACTAAACCTTAAGGTTTATATATATTTAGGTAAATAATTTGAATTTTGTGAAAATCTAATCTAAATATCATGTTTGAAATACCTAAGAAGTATATACGAACTTTACAATGAAGTGTAACAATAGACCACATTTTATAACCCAATTAGAATAAACTTACCATCTTATACACGGTGTGCAAAAATTAAAACTAATCGAATAAGAACTTTAAGTGGCTGTAACTTGATTTAAATAGAACACCATATTTTTTAATTTACCAGCAAATGTACTTTTTAATTACCTATCGATTAGTATTTATAGCTTAATCTTTAAGTCTTCACGTTTTTATAGAATACACCAAATAATCGTTTTTTGCACCATTTGACGTTTTTTCTTTTTTAAATAAGATACAATTCTATTGTATCTAGTTGCCTATAGTATGAGAAATGTCAGATAATTCATTTAATTTTTTGCTTCTGTTTTATGTTATTACCATTATTGTTGTTATAGCCGATTGGATTATAAGTTACATTAAGCACTTGTAAAGACATTCTTCATTACTATTTTTATAATTGCAAATTATCTGACAGTTCTCAGTACTATGTAGGCAACTATAAATAGATTAAAAACACCAAATCGTGCAAAAATCGATTATTTGGCATATTCAAACGCCAAGACTTAGCTTAAAGCTTAACCTGTAAATACCACTCGATAGGTAATTAAAAAGTACATTAGCTGGTAAATTAAAAAATATGGCCTTCTTTTAATTTAATCAAGTTATAGCCGCTTCAAATTCTTATTCGTTGACTGACGACTGAAGTACAGCGCTCGGAATGAACTAAGGTTCCCAACTATTTGATCTAGGGTTCCAATTTTAGCGAAAGCCGCTGCCAATTCCATTTCGTAAGGTGAACTATATGTATTACTTATCTGTGCTTTTATATAATGTTTGGTTATTGTTAGTATGAAAAGTTTTTCTTGCAATTAATGTAGTGTAAACACAACAAGGTTCATTGTACAAAACTAAACCACTTTCCTATCTTATTTAAACATTTTACATAGGAGACAACTTATATTATTGTGATACACCGCTCTTCTATATCCACTCATATACGAAAAGCGATCGGTCTGCTTTTTATCTTTCAAAGCTCGTCCGTTCCATAAACTGCTTAATGGAACTCCAAATACTCCATGGCAAAAAATTGTTATTGTCGCTGAACGCGACTTTAAGCGATTCTTTTCGTATGTACCAGTTATCGTGTACTGGAAGAGAGGCGTGCCTCTAGAGTGCCCGTGCACCAGTTATCTTCTTGTACTGCGTGTATTGCTTCTATTCGTATTATAAGGTGCACGTGTGTGTGCATCAGTTTAATGGGGTACGACAAAGTAAAAAGTTGCGAATCCGGTGTTTGCCGCTTCTCATTCTGCAAATCCTGTTCGATGCACGGAGCATGTTCTCAACGTAGCGATATAACAATACACATGCATTCATATGTATGTACGAGTGCATCCAGTCCATGTACATAGGGATATTGACCTTAGTATTAACGTAAACTTAGTAAAAACGAGCTGCCATATCTGGTAGATGGTATTTTTGCTGTATTATAATGTATGCAAATGATTTAGTTATATAGTTATATGCATTGAATAAACATGGAACGCATTTATTTGCTTGTTTGTCTTATTAATATACGCAGATAAAACTACCTAATATAAACTAGATTAAAGGAAAGATATAATACTAGTTGTAATAAGTTTTATTGATGCTTATATCGTTCCAATTAATTTCATCTATAATATAATAAGACTTGCTATTAGATTAGTTTCGGCAACCAAAAGACGGGTATCTGGAACAGTTATTCATCATCCAACGTGATGATTAAAGATTCGTTGAGATTAAAACCTAAAGTAAAATGTACCTGTTAATTGTCATGCAAAGTTGTCAAAAATAACTAATAAATATTTAACGCCTAAAATCATCTGTTGAATACAAATAATTAGGAATAATTGAAAGTTAAATAACTGTTGCAAGTCAATCAGACAAGGTTTTCAATGTGAAACGTTAACAAGGCAAAAAAGTAATAAATTTAAAATTGTTTCGGAGAATAAAGGGTGGTTATTTAATATTTATATCAACGATTTAGTGTTACTAGGTGTTAAGATAATACAGTATGCAGACGACATAGTTATTTATATATAGCAAACAATCTTTGATCGAAGTGTGTCGGTTTTGAATGAAGCAGTGAGTCAATTTCTAATTTGGTGTGAGAAAAAAGAATTGCAAGTGTCTTATTCCACGTGCTCTGTACAAACGTTTACTCGGCATCGCCTTCCTGACTATTTATCCATTAAGCTGACTGACATGGAGTTCCCTATTAACAAGGTAAACAAGTATTTAGGCGTGTGTCTAAACTCTAAACTTACATGAAGGACACATATCACAACAACGGTTGAAAATGCAGAAAGTCTAACAATTTACTTCGTGTAATTAACAAAATATCGTTTGGAGCAGACCTTCATACATTTAGACTTATTTATAGAGCCACAACAAGGTAAATTTTGGATTACGGGTGTATTCTGTACGGATCTGTGAAAATCTGTGAAATCATGTGAATCATTATTAAGAAAGTTCGATATAGTTAACAACAGCTCCATTCGCTTGAGCCTGGGCTCCATAATTCAACTCTATATACTCACATATATAGCTTCCACGGCTATCTATGTGGAAATTGGGGAACCTCCATTAGCACTAAGGCGTAAGCATTTAAGTGACCAGTTTGTACTAAAAAATAGAACAGTTAACAACAACATCATACACAAATGCAAAAGATTGAATGTGCAAGATTTGATGTGCGCATTTTGGCAGAAGAAGACATCAACTCTACTAGCAACATCCTTTGCGGACACCGCTAACTTTGATAGCAATATATTGAAAGTGAATGGTTCAATATATTCTTTTCCTTTCAAGTGCTTAACACATAAACCTATGCTTCTCTTTCCAAAGTTCTCTTCAGATATTTGCTTCAATAAACAGCTACATAGTGAATTACTCCGCAAAATACCATATGCGACTTACATATACATAGAAGCAGCAAAAAACCCATATGGCACCGGTTGTGGAATATTTCTCTCTCAGAAGACATACGCCAGATATTTTTCGCTCCCCAAAGACGCAAGTGTTTTTACTGCTGAAGCGATTGCAATAAAGAAAGCTCTAGAATGACCATTAACAGTAACCATTTCCTAGTATTTAGCGATTCCAAAAGCGTTTTGATGAGACTACAGAATTTTAACTACACGCCTTCTCCTCTTATAAGTGAAATAATGCTTTTAGATGTTTCTCTGCCACAACGCGAAAAATCAATTAGGTTCACAGTGATTAAAGGACATTCTGAGATTTTCGCTAATGAAATTGCAGCCAGTCTAGGTAAAATCACATGTCATGAAACTGATATGACACACAGATTCTACATACCGATATTTTAACGAATCTTAAAAAGGAACTGTATAAGAAGAACTGGCAGGTACGCTATACCCAGACTTATACAAATAAGCCTATCAATTAGAGATGTGTCATTCCAATCGGACTCGGTACAAAGGAACTAGTCCGCACATGGAACTAAAAGGAACGAGTCCGCTATATCGTTCCGAGTCCGGACTCAAATGTATATTGTAGTATGCTTACCAATTCGGTACATTCCTTGTCCGGCATCGTTCCTTTAAACCGAGTTCGATCGGAACTAAATGAATTGAACATATAATATATATGTTCAGTATATTATACTGAATTCGGCCCACAGTCGGTGCGTTATCAGTTATCACTATTAAGCGATTTGCTGGTGTTGAAAGCTTGTTTATATAACTTAACTGTAGACTATGGGTGTGTTTGTAAATAAAAATAAAACGTACTTTGTTTTCTTTTTGACAAGTTATATCTACCATAGTAAATAAAGTCTATCTTGCGCTTATTATTTAATATCGGAACTTATGCACACGTATTGTACAAGGAACGATACCGATACCGAATGGACCTATATTTGATTTAGTTCCAAAGCACTGGAAGGAACTAGTCTATAAAAGGAACGACGTTGCCCAACACTACTACCAATTATTACATGCTATTCCCTACTATCGAAAATCATCGTTGATACAATAAAATGAATGTGAAAAAGAAAGTGCTATCGCAAATAATTAGAATAACAGTTAATCATTGAGGATTTCCTTCGTATTTTTTCAAAACATCTTTTCCTGGGATGCACTAGACATAGTAGAAAAATTAATCAATTTATTCAGAATCTATGCTATATGAAAGTTCTACTGCCAATAAATCTGAATTATCTCATATCTTTGGAAAGAGTAGAGATATTGTAATATAAAAGAAATTATATATATATATATATATATATAACGTCGATAATAATGACTCTTTTAAAATAAATATAAAAATGTATCTCATACGAGTCGTTAATGAATTCGTATTCGACAATACTAGATTCTTGCTACTTACCGTGTTATAATTTACTTTTAAATTTGCCGCCTTAATTCGGTAGCTTTTATTTACGTTGATCACTTGAGAATCAGCTTTAAATGGAACTAAATGCGGGTTGGTACTGACCAAATAGTTTACCATCATATTTTTGATGAAGTGTGCAGGTTTGTGATTCTTAATAAGCGGTGTATCGGATCACAAAGAAAAAGAAAACACAAAATAACTAGGTAAATTGAATAATCTATTAAAAATAAGTAAAATTTTATCCTTCAAACGGTGAGAATGACACATCAACAGGTAAACAGATAAACTAATTTTGTTTTAACGTTCTTAAAATTATCCAACCTATAATTATGCAAAATGGATGTCCATTTCTTATCTGGATGAAGAATAATATATTTAAAAAAAATCGGTTAACCGTTCTAGGATTGAACCGAAACATGCATAGTTTTGAAGACAACAGTCCTTAAATGGGCTATGACTTCTTAGAACTTACAACAATCTTATAACTGGCTTAAATCAGGTCTACAATTACAACGATCTCTCTACAATTAAATCTATTTGGGTAAATAATGTTTTTACAGTGTCTATTCGTTCACTGTCTTATATGTATGAGTTTTTATTTTTTTTTTTTTGTTTTAGTTTTCGTAAGAAAACGTCACAAGTTGATCAAATGTATTATATCTGGTCCGATGGTCGATTCCGGCTGCTTCTTTCTTGATATGAGGTTCGATATTCGGTCTCTCAGGAAAATCTCGGACCCTCTTCTATTTTCGCTGCTCCTGGTACGTCTTGAAAATTTCGGATATTTCTTCCAAGTAAGATAATTCTCTTTTTTTTTTCTGGATTTATGAGTAATTTTATTTTGTAGTTTTATTTGGCACTCTTTATTAACTGTGTGTTGACTATTAAGCTTTGGATTAAATTTCAGTACCTATTTATTTCTTTGTTGTCCCCTTAAATTTTACAATTTTGTGCAACTTTTGATTCAGTTTCTTAAATTTACATGTGTTCTGTACCCACGCTACTTTTTTCTCTACTGTTCAATTTTTTTTTTATTTCTGCATAGGCCTCCTTGAAGATGCAAATCACGTCGATTGCATTGTTCCGAATCAGCTTCCAAGAAAACGTCAATCGTCGCTGAATTCAATGAATGAGAAGAACACATTTTAATTGTATTTTTTTTTTTCGCATTAAGGTTCTTAGACACTAACATATGATATCTTATTTTATATCCATTTAAAACTGACATTTGAAATTACAGATCTCATTAATTTTCTATTTTTTTGTTGTTCCGCTGCTAGATGGTTCTGGCTTGACAACTCAAAATTATAAATGTTAAATCAAGTTATTAAAATATGGTTTGAATACAAATAAACTCAAATTCTCTCTTAAAATAAAATTAATATGTAAATATTTTGTATTTTCCTTGTTTGTTCTGTGTTCTGAGTTTGTGATGTTAAATTTCATGGGGGTGATATGTTTTTATATCACAATATCAACCATCGAATTTATCAACACATGTGCGATATCGGAATCCATATCCAGCTTCGTTTCATTGTAGACTTCCTTTGTGGTATTTCTCCTCTTTCCGGTGGCCTCCCCGTGTTTGTCTGTTTTGTTAGTCATCCGATCGGCCCCGGGTATGAAAAGTATCCATGTCCACCCCGACGATCATTCGGGTAGTTAGGGATACGTGGTTAATGGTAATAATAATAATAATAATTTCTACATATAAGTACATGTAACAGTTTTTTCAATAATAGTTATTATTTGTAGCTCGTGTAGATTGCAAACAGTTACGTCCAGGATTCAAAATACAAAATTGTGTGGATGTATAATATAAAAACCATATAAAACAATTGAAAGATCAACACAATTAGATATACAACAATAAAGTACAACCAATAGACAACGAAAACAAATAAAATTAATGAAAGTGTAAACAAAAATAGTGGCAACAAACTTTATAATTAGTTGTATTGTAATTATATTCGAACGTATAATTTTACTAATAAATAGTAATATATGGATGAATACTGTGTATTAGATAATGTATTATTATCCTTGCGTTAATACCATTTCTTATATTTATAATACGTGGTAACATCTATTTTTCTCCGGTCTAGGACGTTTTGACGCGGCGGTTTCGACGCAAGGACATTTCGACGTGGGCCGTTTCGACGCCAGATGCAATAATACAAGTGGAATTTGATGTAAATGTGAATAAAAGAAAATACAAGGAGTTACAAAAACATTCAGGGGTGATTCATTAAGGGTTGCGACCAAGTTATTCCGAAAATAACCGGTTTTCGATTATTATGAATGACTGTATACTTACTGCATGTTTCATATGCTCAAATCAAGTTCAACTCGTATTATTGCGTTTGGCATTAAAACGTTCCGGCGTTGAAACGGTCCTCGTCGAAATGTCTTCGCGTCGAAATATCTTCGCGTCGAAACGTCTTCGCGTCGAAACGTCTTCGCGTCGAAACGGTTGCGTCGAAACGACCGCGACCGCGTCAAAACGTTCCATTCCAATTTTTCTCCGTGCACAATTTACAATTCCAATTTATATAAATTTAAAACCCACCAAATGCCCGAAATATTAAAAATAAGTAACACTGAGATCTGCAGAATCTTGCATTAAACTTATTTGCATGTCCCAATAGTGGAACTTCATGTAACATTCTGGCGTGATTCTTAATGTGACAAGTTATAAAAATAGTGGTTAAGATAAATAAACAGACAAGCAATTTATTTTGCATAAAATTTAGCCTATAAGTATTTTCAAAAAGAAGGATGTGGATAACTTGATGTTTGATTACAGCTCTATTATGTCATTTTAGAAAAAAAAAATGTGCAAAAAACTTTTAGAATCCAATGCTGCATGACCTAATAATATTTCTAACTATGCAAAGTGTTGCAGAAGTAGGCAAATGCATACTTGCTCTGACAAAAATACTCCAAACTGTGGTACTGGAAATGATGCAAACTTCTCCTAAACCCCTCACCACAAACTGCACTAAACTGGACGTACGTTTCAATAGCAAAGCTATCATCATCAGCAGAAACACTGAACTAAATAACTATACTAAAACTACCCTAATTTATACCTAAAAAAGGTCAAGGTACATTAATCACGGTCATGGCCGACTGCCGTCATGTTTAACTAGTCACTAATCCTAACTCCGTCTAATCTACTACTTATACTTAATAAACCGTAAAGACAAGAATTTAAGGGTCCTAAATCTGAATTCATTAAAATATGTTTGTTTTTATATATTTCCATACCCTCATAACAATTTAATTGTACATAGTTGTTTACGTTTTTAACTAATTTTATATTGTCAACCTTATGGTTTTCTTCAAGCATATGTAGGGCTACACTAGATTTGTCAAACCTTCTAAATTTAAGATGAGCCAAATGCTCCTTGTAACGTGTTTTAATTGATGATGATATATTGGGCAAACCAAAAGATCAATTAAAACACGTTACAAGGAGCATTTGGCTCATCTTAAATTTAGAAGGTTTGACAAATCTAGTGTAGCCCTACATATGCTTGAAGAAAACCATAAGGTTGACAATATAAAATTAGTTAAAAACGTAAACAACTATGTACAATTAAATTGTTATGAGGGTATGGAAATATATAAAAACAAACATATTTTAATGAATTCAGATTTAGGACCCTTAAATTCTTGTCTTTACGGTTTATTAAGTATAAGTAGTAGATTAGACGGAGTTAGGATTAGTGACTAGTTAAACATGACGGCAGTCAGCCATGACCGTGATTAATGTACCTTGACCTTTTTTAGGTATAAATTAGGGTAGTTTTAGTATAGTTATTTAGTTCAGTGTTTCTGCTGATGATGATAGCTTTGCTATTGAAACGTACGTCCAGTTTAGTGCAGTTTGTGGTGAGGGGTTTAGGAGAAGTTTGCAGCATACTTGCTCCGTTATTTTAAAAGGAATACCCCATATATATTATTTCATTTTTCAATACGAAGCAGAAAAATAGCAGGACCTCATATGAACTACTGTGTTATATATCCTTCTCTAAAAAAATGACATCGCTGCCTTCGGTTAAGGCGACGTAGCTTGCACTGCATTTAGTTTAGATATTCATATTTTAAATGCCATATATACGCACTTGTTTTGATACAACAGTGAAATTAAAATCAATGTAATTATATAGAGGTGTCCCTGAACATTGCCTTAACTTTAGACCAAGGTAACTTGATCTTTGTAAATAGCACTCTATCGGGAGAAACGTTGCGAGCTGTGGATTGTATTCTGGCCGGCTGGAAATGGGAAGGACTTCAGCTGTAGGCGTACCTACGTACAAGGTTGCAACACGAATTTGTTTACGTTCGGCGAATCATCATAGCTCAGTGGAAGTAAAATCAGCGAGATATTCTCTTTCTCGTTAGAGCTCACTCTTATATCGCTATTGTAAACATGATTTATCAGGTTTGTAAAACAAATATTAAATCCAATATTATATTTGCATTAGTGAAAAGGGAAATAATAAGACAATACTCATTTGATAACTAAAAAACGCAATAAACTGCCATCCTAGCATTGATTTATTTTTATTCATACTTATTTTTATATCGAAGCATCAGATAATGTAAACTATAAATGTCAGTGACAAAGCTCATAAACAATATCAAAAGAAAAAAAAAGAATTAAAAGTCAATAATTAAATAAAATTACAAACATAGACTGTAATAACCCTATCAATAGTAAATGAAGTACCTAATCGTCGATAAATAGACACACAAGATATCCGACCACTTCGCGCTGCACCAATTTTAAATTAATTCGGAACAATTGTTTCTGAAATCCACGAATTTTCGAAACAATTGCGGTAAATATTTCTTTACTTAAAGTAAAGGCAGTGCTAGATATTATTTTGGTACTTCGAGGATCTTTTTTTACTCAATGACAGTAGATGTGTTTTAAGTATTGAAACACCTTTTCTTATTAGTTATTGCGTCCAGCAATTGAATAAAGCTATGAATTAGTAAATATACAATAGGATTAGCAGAAATTAAAGATGTGTATTTTCAACATGTATAAGTTTAAACCAAAACTACAGAATACAACAGCGTATATAGTAATTTTCAAGTAGGCTACAGGAATATATGTTTTACTTGGTAAGAAATTACATCCATTTTGAGATAGAATTGTGTTACCTCAAAATTATACCTTTCTACATGTATTTGAAAAGGTATTATTTATAAATGGGCACCTCTTGCGCCGTTCATTAATGACATGATTATAGAAACATTACAGGACTATACGCTCTATTAGTCTGACGTCACATATTGGTGTAGGTTAGTCACCGGATCCAAACAAAAGTTTTGGCTTGTGGAATTACTGCATAGAAGCAAATAACGATTTTTTTAAATATTCCAATCGAAATTAAAGAATAAAAAGTAAGTGTATTTATTCCTCTATATTATATATACTATGTTAAATTATTTTAAATGATCAACTTGCCATATATTTTAAAATATATAGAAAATAAGAATAACCATAACCTCTATATGTTTATTTTCTAGTGTCTACTATTTCATTTACTATGATAGCTGACTTTTTTAAAAACGATATTTCCCAACTTCAACGCGGAGAAAACGCCTTTAAAAGTGGCAATGTGAAAAATATGGTTTTTGAGCCATCCTTGCAGCCAGCGAGTTTAAAAGGAGACGTTCTCGCAAGTATGAGAAATAAAAGTTATAAAGTTGAGGTAAAAGTACATAATTGTGTACATAACATAAATAAAGATATTTCAAATTTTAGATACTAATAGATGTTGAAGATGGAAGCATCATAGATGGAAGGTGCGACTGTCCGAGGGGCCTTGTAAAATGCCATCACATGGCTGCGCTATGTTTATTTGGGCATATCAATATAAGCGCAACAGACATAGCTTGTGCTTGGAATAAGCCAAAAGAAAAGGAAGCAGAGTCTTCAACAAAGTTAAAAGATATTTTCCCATCAAGAGATTATTGCCCATTAAATCGACAACTAAATAGCGAAGAAATTAATCGTTTTAAAAATGACCTGGGGAGAGCTAACATAGTGGGATTTTCTTGGCTTCTAAAAGCTGAACCAGCACCAGAAAGCGCTATAGTTCCATCAGTAGAGGAATTAATATATTGTGAGGAATATATCAATTGTGAGAATAAAGTGGAATACATAAAACAAAAATGTGTGACCTCAAAAGACAAAATAGAAGAGGTTGCTAGGCTAACGATTGGGCAGAGCACAAATGAGAATTGGTTAGTGATTCGGAAGAATCGACTAACTGCTAGTAAATTTGCGGCGGTGCTTATCTTTATATAAATGTTTAGTGGAAGCCCACGACTTAAGCTCTATTCGTGCTATCCAATGGGGCAGAGAAAATGAAGAAGCAGCCATCAAATGCTTTGAAGAGCATATGCATTTTAAAGTTCGTCCAACGGGTTTGTGGCTTCACGGGTGTGGTTTTTTGGGTGCCAGTCCAGATGGCCTTGTTAATGATGATGCGTTGCTTGAAGTTTAGTGTCCATTTAAATACAGAAATTCATGCTTAAGTGAAGTTTTGATACACGATAAGGCATATATAATTTCAAAAGAAAACAACGTAACAGTCATCAATACGAACCACGACTACTGGCACCAAATACAAGGAGAACTGCATATTGCAAAAAAGAAAATCTGCTACTTGGTGGTTTGGACCCCTACAGAGTCTGAAATCGTAACAATTGAAAGTGATCCCCAGTGGGCTGTCAATATAGATATTTTAAAAAACTTTTATTTAAATATTTTTGTGTGCATTTTTTTGTAATTTTTAAAATGAGAGATTATAGCTTGATTCTTGTAACATCTTGACATCATAACTGTACTGCATTTTAAATTCCTTTTAATACACTTTCTCATGTACAGCATTATAATACATATTAGGTACAAAGTAATTCTATATTTAGGAGAAATAATGAAAGTAAGTGGATGATAGAACATATTGTAAAAAAAAAACTAGATTAATATCTTTTTTATTCTGAATCAGAAAAATACTCCTCTATTTCTTTAATTAGAGGGTATTGTAAATTTGTCAATGCTTTGTAAATGCTGCTACAACTTTACATACAATATCAGCATGAGGCAATAATGTATATGGAATAAAATTCAAATTAAAATGATTTCATTCTGCGAATGGCTCGTTCTACATAAATTCTTGCCCGGGCTATGTTTTCTGTTTGTTTAACTTGCTGTGCAGTAAATTATGAAGTCTTCAAAAATGGTGGAATATTTACAAATACTCCTGAAGGCAATATATCTTTTATTAGAAATTCTTTTCCTTGTTTTCTTCTCTGGACTTGAGAATGTAAACAGTTTTTCACGATTGTGTAAAAATAATATTGGCATATTTGCTTTGATTCCATCTATAAAATGGCAACTACAAACGCGTGCACCTGGACCAGGTTCTACATCACGTCTACAATGTTATTCTATTTTACAATTTTGTATTTCCTTTAGAAATTACCAGATAAATTATAAATAAATAATATCTAACCTGATTAATTTTATCCATTTGTTCCTTAACTTAGGTTCTTTTGGGAATTTATAAAATTTGCAGGTTTCTCTTTCGTTGTAATGTTTACAATCTGGTGCCCAACACATGACCATGTTTGCTAATGTTACTATGACAGAAATAGTTAAATTATATATATGGTTCCTACTAAGAGAATTTTGACATTAGAGGTTAGGTATTCAATAATTAACATTTATGAGCCATTCTAAGTTTTCAATGTATTACATGTATTTTTTTATTTATTCTTTATACTTGCTGTGAGTGTTATACTTACTTTTTAACGCTAATATCGCCGTAATAAATTTAATACAAATACTTTTGTGAGAAGCAATAGGGTAAACTCAAGGATTATGGATTTGCTTGGATCCCTAGCATTAACCTTGAGCGATTGTGACGTCAACACTTATAGAGCGTATACTGGAAGGTTTAAAAAATCAGTTTTGACCGTTTTAGAGATCCAGAGACACTGTGTGGTGAGCTACTCATTATAATAACCTGTATCAATAGATTCGCATTAAAGTCATGAGTTTATTAAATTTTCTTGCTGTTAGAAGATATACTAATCCCTGCTGTTACATTTCTATGTTTCTAAAACTCTCTATTATACAATTTTCTCTGGTTTAGATACTTAATCTTATTTTATTGTTATCGTACCGATAATAAATTAAAATTAAATTTTATTGAGATCAAATTTGATGTCACGGTCTAAAGTCTACAAAGGTTTTGTTAGCCAACTAATTTCTTTGTGTGACTATGTATCTATGCAGGTACTAAACTTTTACTACACTGAGAAAAATGGATTGTAGAAATTAGATAGTAAATCTCTTTATGTTAATTAGTAACATAAATATTGTCAAAACGACAATATGTGGGGTATTAAGAGTAAAATAACCAGATGTTACCATGCTTATAGTAAGAGGTAAAATCTGGATGTTACCAGGTATTCGATGCATATTCAATTTCTAACATAAATGTTCGTAACGCTCTTCCCACCCCTTGCTCTATTCATTGTCGATCTTTACCGAAGAAATCGACCAATAAGCTGTATTGCCACTCACACGTGTTATGTACGTGTGATACAGGTGTACGTATTCGTGTCGGTGCATGTTTGTGTCTGCACAGAGAAAAATCCATGTTGTAATATTTACACTTCACTGTTTGACGGAAATTGTAGTAAGAATTCCTACTATTGTGCAAAATTTTAGAACAACGGCGTTGCATTTTCCTATATCACGGTTACAAAAAAAGCAATAAAATTGTTTAAAAATATTGTGTGACAATCTTCTACAAAATATAGTCAAATGTTTTACAATATTTTACAACAAGTGAATATAATAAATTGCATATAATGTAGTGAAGACAGTTATAACAGGCGTAGCAAATTTACTGTGTTCTGTTTATTTAGGTTAGGTTAGGTGCTTACTTTGATTATTGAAAACGGCATTAATAATGAGATGGAATGAAATGAATGCTGTATAGTTTTATATCTATATAGTAGGAATATCATAATACTCATAATTGGTTTAGCTACATAAATATGTGATACTACAGCTTTTGTCGTAAAGATGGCGCTACGCTTGTTTCATAATCTTTGAAATTCGTACTCAATGTAAATTGTGATCGGTAAATGTGGCTGCGTAATATCTATATGATGCTTATACATGGTTAACGTCGTGTAAAAAGTACTGTGGACAATCGCCCACAGACGAGAATTACGAGGCGCTTCAATACCGGTAGTACTCTACAGTACACGGGCCGGTCTGATTCCCGCAATCCTGCCCGATACGACGGCAATTCGCCCGGCTGTCACCGGCTAATCAAATTATATTAATTAATTATAATTAAAAATTATTAAACTATATTTATTATAGTTTTCATTGTTAACAGTTATTATCAAATATAGTCAGCGCTACTAGACATTTTTTCACATTTACTAACATGTATGCTCAAATTAATAATACAAATATAGTACACTTTACCATACGAGTTAATAAAAAGTATTCACAGATATTTACTATACAGATATTGTCACCGGTAATATAAAATATGATTGTCCCTATAGGAGCTATAAAATATATTAAAGTATACTATATTTATGTTAAAGAGTACTATCTATTTCTCTCAGTGTATAAATTACAATTACAGTAGTAGTAGCGAAGGAGAATTAGAATGACGCAAATCCATTTATTGATAATCGTGTGATCAGAACCGATTTATTGCTACCGCTTTCTTGTTTGTCATTGATAT
This sequence comes from Cetonia aurata, assembly GCA_949128085.1. Classification (NCBI taxonomy): domain Eukaryota; kingdom Metazoa; phylum Arthropoda; class Insecta; order Coleoptera; family Scarabaeidae; genus Cetonia; species Cetonia aurata. The sequence continues at coordinate 604,066 of OX421887.1, forward strand.
TCAAGTTACAGTAGGCAAAAAATATTCAAACCGCTTCTCTTCGAGTACCAATCAAGAACTATCGACAAACTAATTCAAACTCAATTCCATCTAACCTAAATTCATTGGGTCAGGAACTAAAGCTTTCAACGTATACGAATTCATTTACTCGAAATAGATACGGCAGCTTTACATATTCACGTGTATACAGCACGAGATCTCGTTCTATGGTCACTTGATGTTATGCGAAGTCCCGCTCTAAACGTGGTCCAATATACATATTATACATATTACAGTAACAAGCCCAATAGATATTATTGCGTTGCAGACGCGGTCTCGCTCTCGCATTTGCGACGATTGCCGATTACGCTAGAGATGACCATGGGACGCTCGCTCTTACAGTATATGTTGTATACATGAGAGGTATTTACCTTCTACGACACGGTTTGGGGAAGTTTTAAAGAGTTATTAATAGTCGAGGCGCGTTTGAGTGCCACCGCGCCGAATGGTGGACTCCATGAAACGCATACACATGCAGAGGCGTACGAGGTACGAGCGTACGACACTCAAAGAGAAAGAGGGACACAGCGACGGCGAAAGAGCAGACGGCGGACCAAAATTCGAGCCAGAAGTGAAAGGTTGAATAAAAATATCGAGTTACGTAAACGCTTTATGTGTGCGTTTCTGTCGTTGTGGAATAAATTACGTACACAATGCTCCTATTTCGTACGCTTCATAATGGTTTAATAGGTTTATTTTTGGTGCAATGAAAATGTATAAAATGATATAGGCACTTTATCAAATATTACACTCATAACGTATTCCCCCGTTTTCCGATTAATATATGAAACGTTGAAACCACAAAATTAAAAAATCGCAACCAAACGATGTTTCCCTAACTGTATATGTATTTAGCCACACCATCCTATTTATAAAAGGATGACTGTAATGAAAAATGCCAATTTCCGGAATTTTATTACCTATTTCCGTCTGCGTACCGCATGATTCACGAAAAACATACCAGTAAAAATAAATAAATGAGAAACTAATCAGTGTATGCATAATTACATCGGACGCCTTCCCGACAAATCGATATTAATCTAAAGTTAATATTAGTTTGTTTAGCGCCTGTCTGTGATCATTATGTAAACATATAAGTACTGTTGCAACATTCTGGTGCGTTGAAAGTGCGTATGGATAATAAAATCTGCATAAAAATTTTTCACTTAATATTATTTGCGCTTTTAATTCTAAATTTCTACGAATCGATTAACATTTAACAATTATTATGTTATATTACTTAAAAAAATACAATATAATTACTCAAACTCAAATTACAAAATTATTAGGAATGCAAAATACAGCATCCGATCCGTATCCGCACCTCATTGGAATCAATTTGATCCGTGTGCGAATCCGCATTTTACATTTTTGATATACGTTATTATAATGTAACAGTTCTTAAAAATACGATAATATTTAAACGATTTATGCATTCCTTGAAAAAACTTCCAAACACCTACTTGATTTACCATCTTTTCTCTTTATTATCCATTCACCATTGTCTATTTTCTTTTCTAATTCTTTACAAATTGTTTTCCATTGTACTAAATTTAAGAAAAAAAGATCATAAAAAGAAGCGATAATGCAATACTGCTTACACTTAGAATTAGTGATTCCGTAATATATCTCCAAATATTGTTATTACAAAAATGTATTTTTTATTTAACTTTTTAATACGACCGCACCGCGATGTTGCAAAAGAACGATTCGCACCCCTCCTCTCCTGCGTGTTGCAAAAAAGTAATCGTTTAAAAATAATAAACTTATTGCTCCCGTTTTCCGTAAAAATCAAATTACCTACTTCTCTTTCTGATGTGCTCATTAATAATTTTTTTGCGCCTCCGTCCAGGAACACTGATTTTGCATTACTATAAATCGGCCGGAAACTTACCATTCTCCGGCCTAGGCCGGCAGAAAGACCGCTATTGGTTGGCAACACTATATTGGAATTACTGACATTTCTGCCATTAATTATAGATTCGATGACAGATGACAGAATTCTCGTTACACAATCTCTTAATTAATTCATATTCATTCCATTTCTATTTTCGGAAGATTTTACAGGTAATAAATAGTTAATAACTTCACACACAACTTCTGTAATATGAGCTGGGGTCTCCATTGTCCTTATTATTGACGAATATGTATCAAAACTACCAAGAAAATTAAAACGTCAAAACACACATTTTAACCCTGATTTCCAATTCAAAATTCATACGTAATAAGTATTGCCAACCTGTACTGTTAACTCCCTAGCGTTAATTTCTTTTATTATTTACAACAAAATTAGAATTTGTCGGCTCAAAAAATAGTGTGTAACACACGGCCAGAAACTCTTTTGCGAGTTTTCCACAAACCGTACTCACACTCGCAAAACTATAGTTTCTGGCCTAGTGATACAAATAACTATTAAAGTTTGTTTCCGATGATTGTTTTCAATTTTTTTTTTTTTTGATAATTAAATGTTTTATTGTTCTGGTTCACGTACGAAAATGTCACAAGTTAATAAAGTTTTACGAGACCGGCCTTTATTGATATCTTGTCCGTTTCGGCGCGCTCTGAGTGCTTTTTTTTTCTGATCCTGCGTTCGATGTTTTCGTTTCTTCTGGAACTCTCGACTTCTATTGAATCTTGACGTTCCTGCTACTCTTGAATTCCGTATCTTTAGGTTCTTTCACTTCAGATGAGTTATTTCTCCTGATTTGCACTTTGATTATTCAATTTTCCACTTTTGTAGTTTTAATTTTTTAGACCAAATTCCTGCTTTTATATTCCTTTTCCCCATCAAAAAACCATATTTTTGAGAAGATTTATAGCATTAATTCTTAAAATTACATGAACTCTATACCCAAGCCAAAATTTTTCTCCTCTATCTATTCAATTTTCTAAACAACTGTTCTTTTATTTTTTTTCATAGATCTCCTCGAATCTACATATCCTATCGAATGCGTTGTTCCGAACGAGTTCCCAAGAAAACGTCAAACGATGCTGCATTTACTTGAGATGTCCGTTATTTATGTTTGTTATTTTCCTTTGATAACACCTTAAATCTTATTAATCTTTTATTTTGAAACATAATTAACATTGACAATTGATTACAGATATCTGTCAACCTTACTTTTTCTGTTTCTGTTATTCTACTACTAGATGACTCTAGCTTGACAAGCCAAATTTTTAAATTGTACTTAATTAAGATATTTAAAAAACTGGATTTGTAAAACATAATTAACGCAAATTCTAACTTATTTTAATACACAACAATCTTCAATAACGGATTTTAATTTGTAAAGTTTTTAAATTAACATTTTCTCTTAATATAAAAAAAAATCAAGGACTGTCTGCAATTTCCTTGTTTGTATTCTGAATTCTGTATTTGTATGTGTTAATTGTTATGTGTGATATATTTTTATATAACAATATTTATATTAATAATAGCATCAATGAAATAAAAGCACACGTTTTAAGTAACTATTTATATAAGTGCAAGAAACCGAATATTTTAAAACAGTTAGAGCATCTTTGATAATGTAAATTATATTCTTATTGTAAATTTAAACATATTTAAATTTATTTAATTTCTTCACTAAACGCATTTTATTTTATCGTCATTGTCGTTAAAGTATATTTTCCTTTAACTAGCTTTTATCTTTAAAAAAGCCTTAGGAGAAAGCCGCTCCACTTATACTGACCTTGCCAAAAACGTACTGCTGATTCTAGCGTCAGGTTGATACTTTTTATTATGCCATAATACTACGCAGAGAAAACATATTGCAGTTGGATTACAAGTTATAAGTCTTTTCATATTAACCGGCTGATTTCGAATTAAATACAAAAAATTAGGACGCTGCAGTGTTTCTGACAGCTCCATGCCAAATGGCTCTCACATCCAACAAAAATCATTTAGAATTAGATCTTGTAAAACCAATAAATATCAACAGCTGGTGCTTTATCTTGAGGGTGGCCCTAAAGATAGATAAACAGAAATGTCCAGGTGCAAGTATTTATTGCACACTCCGTGGTTCAAATGATCACAAGTATTATTGTAAAGAGAAAAAAAATACTCTATCGAGTGGTAGAGCAAAACGTACTAGGGTCCTATTAAAAAAAAATTACGAAGAAAGACGTAACTTAAAAACAAATGAAGAAAAAAAAATTAAGTGTTCTGAAATATAGATTAAAATTTCTTAACAAACTCTTATATTGAACATAATTTTCTAAACTGAATATTAACTACAATAAATCACCGTCTCTATACTTTTAACTTACTCTTTACATTAGAAGTTACAAGTTTATAACATTAAATACGAGTACAACAAAGTATAGCTCTTATGTACTTTGCGTTACAAGTCAATTGGAAATTTCACAAATTAAAATGTAATTAATCACAATCAGATGCAAAAATGACTCTTCATTTTTAAAAAGCATAACTACATATACCTTTGTATATGCAACATAAACTAGTGTCGTTAGTTCCAAGTTACCAACGGTTTTTATTGTAAATTTATATTGTAGTTGCTACCATCATGTCTAGTTCACTGAAATTGCAATTTATTTATATTAAATGCTTTCTTTATTGAGCAAAACTTCAGAGGATGATTAACACTCCCATCTACCTCGTTTTGTTGTTTCAATGCACCGTACAGCATGTTACACTCAATATATTTACATATATCAGCTTACCTAAATAAACTTACTCGCCAGAAAACATTTGCCGATCTGTGCAACGTCCCGTATATAAATATTTACATAGTCTTTTTACACTTATCTGCCTTCTCTGTTCCTTTACATCTTACGACATTGTGATATTTGCTTTTGTTTAATAATTATAGATTAGCAAAACGTGTTGACCCGATTACAAAGTGATTATTTTGAAAGCAAGTGTAAGTGGAAATACCGAGATTACACTTTATAGTAAGTATGTGTTGTAAGTTGATCTACATATAAGTACCTACTATAGACATAGGTGCGTTGCATCGCCAAAATTTCAACACATAGCCAACAACACTACGAAATATGTATTTTTTGCGACATTGTAAATCCCTTACAATGTCGCAAAAAATACATAATATCGTAAAGTAGGAATATCCCGTTTCTCAGCTAAGTGCTGCAACATAGGCGTAGATCCTGTCCAATGTTCCCATCAACGAAAATTGTTCAGGGTAGTTACTTTTTGCTTAAAAAGAGTTGTCGACCGCTAACGCATCAGCATTGACGCAACTGTTGTTTGACTCTGAGAACTTGATAGTGGTAATTCCATTGTTTCTCTGATGCAGACTGTGAACGTCTCGTGTATAGACCGCTGAACTGTCTACGAGAACCGGATATGAGACTACAGATAAGTCATCGTACATATAATGTAGCCTCTTCACAATACGTGCATATATGTATATATACATTTATAATTATTTTAGATAGGATGTATGTACAGTGGTTCAAATAAGTGACTGAACACCAACGTAAAACAGGAAAGTGTAAAAGTACGATAAAAAAAAACAATTTTAAATGCAGTTGATCGACTGTTACTAATAGCAAATTTTCAATCTAATTAAAATACCTAATTTAATTCGAACAATCTCTTAGCATTCGCGAGGGCTGCATTCAAAAATCTACACAAATGTGAAATTCGCAAATGTAGAGTTTATCTGTGAAGTTATATTTCATGATAATCGGGTGAAAGATATTGTTTATCAAAATCGTCCGCAAAGTGCGGAAGAAATGAAAATGAGAATAAGGCAAACGTGTAGATCCATAAGCAGAGAAGAACTAATTCGAGTTCATAAGAACTTTGAGGCCAGAATGGAGCGATGTATAGAAAGAAACGGCAGACATTTTGAATAATTTATTTTTATTTAGTTATTTTACATTAAGTGCAATAAATTTTTTATGATTATTGTGATCTATTTTTTTTAATGTAATATGTACCATCATTTTATCTGGCATCTTTAAATTATTGAGTATCATCTATTCCCTTCTACATAAGCAATAAATGTAAAATATCTTTTTTAATACTCCTATCAACCTCAACGTTATAACCATGGATCAGCAATGGAAACAATTAGATCTTAATGATGAAGCAAAGTAACACTGCTTTGATGATTGTCGAACCTACTTGTTATTTTCATAGCCTACTGCAAGAAATGTACCTACTTACTAAAATTTTCATAGCCGAGTAAATAATGGTTGATATCTTGAAAACGACTAGGAATAGGTATATGCATCCTTTATACTTATCGACGGAGAATTCATTTCTACATTGTATGGTATAATTAGAAATATAATGTTACATTTGAAAAAAGAGAATTTTCTAAGGTTAAATGTATTTGAATTGACAATCGATTTATGAACACTCTGTATACAATTTAGTGGTTCTTTTGACAGAATTTGGTAGGAACAACTATTTTTCTTGGATACTAGTAAAATGACATCATTATCTTTAATGGTTTACAAAATATGGTATGTTTTCGAAAAAGATGAAAACGTCAAAATTTTGACAAAATCGTGAATATCTCAAAAACGGTTGGGTTTAGGAATAGAGAACTTTAATGAAAATTGTGTTCAAATAATCTGTAGAATTCATTGAGATAAGAAAAAACGTATGATTCCATTTAAAATAAGAAACTCGCTATCCACTTCCGGTATAATGGAACGTTTCCGGAAGTTAAAAATATTTTTGAATGATTTTTTAGGTAGGGTTTTGTTATTAAATTTTTTGTCGCATTAGTCCAGCTGCAATAGATCGCGAGAAAAAGATAGTGGACGAGTGGTCTGAAACACCCTGTATATGTTTTTTTTTAATTACAGACACAACTTTTTTAAAATGTATCTTACAAGGGATCACCGGCAAGTGATAAATTCCGATTTCGATGATACTTTACAGACTGAAAGAGTACCTTAAAATAAGAAATACGTATTTTTTTTAGCGGCCCTATCGACCAATTTTGGGTCCCTCTCCCATCCAAAGTATGAGCAATTTTTAAATTTTTATTAATATCTTCGAAATTATAACAAATATTAAAAGGTTCTCTTAACATAATTTGCAGCATATTATATGATCCCAAGGATGACGCCATCTAGCTTCGCAAAAAGTTAATCACTGGAGACCGAGCCCGGGTATAGCGGGCTCGGTCTCACTTTTTTACGACTTATTTTTTCTTATTCACCAAAAATAGGTCGTATTTGTGTAGAAAACAATGGTGTATAATAAATTTAAAAAAGTAATAATAAATAATTAATAATAATAGATATTCAATTCATTTTTTCTTGCTAGAAGTGTTAGCCAATCATATACTGTGAAATCAGTCAGAAAACTGTTTCGGATTCCTTAACGTATTAACCTAACAGTTTTTATGTATAGATCAACTCTCTAAATGGATAATACTAAGTAATTGTTTGAAAAATAATGTAGGTATGTACTTAAATCAATTATTGAAATCCTACCATTTTAAAAACTGTTAACTGCATTTTATTTTCGTCAATGAACTCTGTGTACAGTCCAAAGATATACTTTCTAATGCAAAAAAATGACACAATTTTGCTGAAAGGTCTTATCCAGATAGTAGTCTTGCATTTCATCTTCAAATCTTATTAAACGCCAACTGCCGCACGACGTGTTTTACTATACACATCATTCACGTTATATATGTACCACATACAAAACGTCGAAAAATGTATACTGCACATACTTATAGAGAAACTGTAGAAGCGAGCAAGCAAGCTAGCAGACGCCCCGATCATCTCACAAGTTACAACGCTGCGTTCAAAGGTCCAGACGATAGCACAGGGGACTCAGCAGCAGCTGTTTGTGTATAAAACGCCTTATTTGAGGTCTATTTTTAGACGAGGCGCAGAGGTAATATTAGCGAGGTTCAGCGGACGTTAAGCAGATCGTGGATTCGCAACGGCCGGCAGCCCCACTAAAAAACATCGGCGTTTGGTCGTTTGTTGGGTAGCTTTGGTAAGAAAAATATTCAGGACAGCTAGCGTAAACAGAACTTCACACACCAGGTGGGTAAATGATTTACTACACAATTTTTTTTTTGTTATTATTAATAGACGGAGCTAAGTAAATATTACGAAAAGTACCCTAAGTAGAGTTTCTCCAACAATACAGGAAAATAATATATATACAGGCTGTCCCACCGAACTGGGACATTAGAATTTTTCGAACTTCTAGTAGGAATTTGATTTTGAAACTTACACAGTAGTCATGGCCGGCTATAATCTATTTAAAGAAAATATTTTCGGCCTTATAGCACTTTTGGTATACAGGGTGTTGATATCAACTTTCTTATTTTAAATGGAATGGTGTAATTTTTATGGATCCAGTATATTGCTCGCATCATTTGTGATCAGTTTGCATTAATATTGCCTATTCCTAAACCTAATCGTTGTTGAGATATTTGCAATTTTGTCAAAATTTTGACGTTTGTACTCTTTCCAATAAAATTAAATATCTCATAGGCTATTAGACCTTAAGATTTTCTACTGACATGGATACAAGTGCACAGTCATAGGCGATGACTACGACGTTGATAATCACAATATCCTATACAGGGTGATCAGAAATTCGTGTCCAATATCGATATCTTTAAAGTAAAAAAACTTTTTTTTTTCAAATGGAACGTGGTATTTTGCAGTACAGCATTGAATTCAGCGCATGAAACTACGTCGATTAGTATTAAGGTTTAGCATACCTATTTCCAATAGTTTTTGAAATATTCACACTTATTTCATAAAACCCGCAAAAATATGCCAAAGTTCCTTCCGTTAAGCAAGTTATTCGGAACACTCTGTATAGCATGTTTTTAAATGATGCATCATCTCTTCTTGCATTCATTTGTAATAATATTTAAAGTATTTATTGTGACTAGTTTCCTTATTACTAGCAAAATTCGTTTTGGCCGCAACATACACCTTAATTAGCCATGTTTATTACACAGTAACAAACGAACATACAGCATATGATTTCAAATTCTTTTTAAGTGATTTGCAAACAAAGTACTCTAAATTAAAAAATAAATTACAAGTAAACACACTGCATATTTATCCATATTCATGTAAAATATAACAAAAGTTTTGGTAGAAGTGTTGAAACGAAATAAATAAATAATGCAACTTCAAAAATGTATATGCCTACCATTTCTCTCGAGGCACATTGCTAATCGTTTATGAACTTCTTTAGAAGTCACTCGGCTTAGCTGGTCTCGAGTTAATGTCTGGAAAGCGTTTCTTACTCTTTGTCGCAACTCTTCTTCATTGTTTACGGGTATTGAATATACAATGGATTTTATATGGCCCCATAAATAAAAATCGTCATTTGGATATAACGCTTGCACCTTACTAAAAGCATACGGATGCATTATATGTTGCATCAAAATACGTTGAATAGACGAACGCGCTAATCCCAATGCCTCAAAAGCAGCGGGTATGGAGCTGCGTGGATTAGCACGAAAATATGCTACCACGTTAAGGCAAATTAGGATATCTATCGTTAAATACGCGGCACGGTCGACTAATACTTTTACCATACTCTCCATGGATTTAAAATAAATTTAAAATGTCTTGATTTGTATAATTTTCAAAATTTGCCATATTTTGCTTGATTTATACTAGTTTACTTTCAAATAATTTACATGAAAGTTAAATCTGCTGTCAAAGGATGTAAACAATGTGTTCACTTGTTAATGTGTAATAATACTCATAACTTGCTAATACCCATTACCTAATTATTGCCTTTGTGTTTAAATGAATTTTACCAATAATAAGGAAACTAGTCACAATAAATACTTCAAATATTATTACAAATGAAAGCAAGAAGAGATGATGCATCATTTAAAAACATGCTATACAGAGTGTTCCGAATAACTTGCTTAACGGAAGGAACTTTGGCATATTTTTGCGGGTTTTATGAAATAAGTGTCAATATTTCAAAAACTATTGGAAATAGGTATGCTAAACCTTAATACTAATCGATGTAGTTTCATGCGCTGAATTCAATGCTGTACTGCAAAATACCACGTTCCATTTGAAAAAAAAAAAGTTTTTTTACTTTAAAGATATCGATATTGGACACGAGTTTCTGATCACCCTGTATAGGATATTGTGATTATCAACGTCGTAGTCATCGCCTATGACTCTGTACTTGTATCCATGTCAGTAGAAAATCTTAAGGTCTATGAGATATTTAATTTTATTGGAAAGGGTACAAACGTCAAAATTTTGACAAAATTGCAAATATCTCAACAACGATTAGGTTTAGGAATAGGCAATATTAATGCAAACTGATCACAAATGATGCGAGCAATATACTGGATCCATAAAAATTATACCATTCCATTTAAAATAAGAAAGTTGATATCAACACCCTGTATACCAAAAGTGCTATAAGGCTAAAAATATTTTCTTTAAATAGATCATAGTCGGCCATGACTACTCTGCAAGTTTCAAAATCAACTTCCTACTGAAAGTTCGAAAAATTCTAATGTCCCAGTTCGGTGGGACACCCTGTATAATAACAATATATATCATAAAGGTAGTGAAAACATACAAAAATAAACATACATACATACATATTGTAGTGGGTATTCTACCCATAGCTTACGGCTTATAACTTTTCTATTTATAAGTATTTTTCAATAAAATTCGGAATGTTTAGTGTACTTACGCAGAATCATTTCTTATAACTTCCCGTAATTTCACGGAAGATAGATTAAGTTTGAAATTTTATACGGAATTTGCATATTTTTGCAGTATTCAAAATAATTGTCTGAGTCTGCAAGCATATTCGTTAGTTTTCATTTGCTTACAAGGGAACCCCGGCAAGTGATAAATTCCGATTTCGATGAAACTTCACAGACTGAAAGAGTACCTTAAAATAAGAAGTGCGTATTCTTTTTAGCGGCCGAATCGCCCGATTTTGGACCCTACCCCCAAGTTTCAGCAATTTTTCAATTTTTATTAAATATCTCCGAAATTATAGCAAATATTAAAAGATTCTTTTAACATAATTTACAGCATATTAAAACTTATTTTATGACTTATTTTTTTCTTATTCACCAAAAATAAGTCGTATTTGTGTAGAAAACAACGGTGTATAATAAATTTAAAAAAGTAATAATACATAATAATAAATATTCAATTTATTTTTGTGTCTCACACTACTACACAAGTTTTTTCATAGTGTTTTTTTTTTAATGCAACGTCATGGGTCCTCAGTCTGAATTTGAAAGAGATTCCAATTATAGCTACCCGGATACTTGAAATTCGAATTAAAAGTTATTTCTCTGTAGATTAAAAAAATGTTGGATGTTTGACTAATTGTGGGATACCTATGACAATATAAATTTACGACTGCAAAAGAATTTTTCGAAATCCACCGTAAATTAAAGCATGTCTACCTACAAAATCCAAAGATATTATAAAGATATATAATCTAGCATTTCTTACACTTGTTTCATTTCTAGAGTACTTTTCAGTGAACGGCGGCATCGTAATTTATAAAAATACTAATAACAAAGTAAATGGTACGCAATTTATGTAATGAAAAAAAAGATTTAACAAATAACAAGTAAATACGACCACTTACAGAACGATATTAAGGAAATGTTAGTAAAAATCTTGTGAAATAATTACGGAAAAGCAGTGAGACACGCAAGAATCATAACCGACAGATAGTTCAGTATATAGCCATTGTTTAATTCTACCTACGGCCTACATTCCTATAAAACTGAATACAATTTTAACACATATTCATTCAGCTTTCTGAATACATCCAACATTTTTAATCTAATAACTTTTAATTTGAATACCAAGAATTTGGTATACTGGGAATCGCTAAGAATTTCCCTTTCAAATTAAAGCTGAGGACCCATAAGATTGCATTTAAAAAAAATCACTTTTGCGAAAAAACTGTCAGAGTGTACTTTGTCACGTTCTAATAGGCGTATAATACAAAAGGTGTAACATTTATAGTTTCTAGGCGTTATGTTGACAGTTAGGAAGAGTTGAGTATTCGCGGCGCGCTAGAGTCAAACATAATAATTCCCAAATTTGGTAACCATGGAAACGACAACTAACAAATCATATGTCTTCAGACTCAGAAAATTACCCAGATCCAAATATACAGGCTGTTGCATTTAAAATTTCAAATTTTGTTATTATTTCCGGTAAAACCGGAAGTGATGAAAGTTACAATATAGGTTAAATAATTGGAAATTTACAGTAAATAGTACATGCCCAATTTAAAAACAAAAACACTATGGGCGTAAAATTTGCAAACTTTTACAACAAAATAATAAACGAAACAAAGTAACCGAATCTATGCAAAGACCGACTCACTATAGTTTAACCTGCAGCATTTGTCGCATTTGCGTTTTTGAGGAGGGAACATTTTATTAGTTGATCATGTATTTCAAATAAGATTTAGTTAATGTTTTGGATTGTTTAATTTGTTTATTTGATTGTTCAGTTGTTTATATTAATTTCAGTCAGGTGTACATTTTGCGTTCACTGGTATTGTATATATATATTGTTTTGTTTTGCGAGTTCGTCCGTTTGCGGACAGATCTGTGTGCGTTGCATCGCACGCATCTGAGATTTATATACTTATACGATTGTTTAACCTTGTGAGTTCAGTTCCTTGATCGATACGAAAGTAAGTAGATATATACAATTGTATTTCATTGCAGACATTTTGTGATTATTGATTTCAAGTTTTGAATTCACGTTTCTGATTTTATTTCGTTCATCACGGAACTCATTTAATAATAATTGATATTGTATTTTTGTGTACACAATTTAGATATAAGATCTGTTATTATTTTTACGTGCAGGAAGATATTTTAAGTTTAAAGAGTTAATTTTTTTTGTTCGTTGTTAATTTTTCTGATTTGTAATTATTTATTTTTCATTTATATAAATTACTTGAATTTTCCACGTTTAATTTAGTTGTTTTAATATTGAGACCACGTGGATTGAATTGAAGAGATATTATTATCTTCCTGAACTTATTGTTTTCTGTTGCTTCGTAAAAGGATTTTGAATTGTCCTTTTGTAATTTAAAGTCAAATGCAGTTTTGATTTAGACCAGGACCTTTTTGTCCAAGGTTTTTTTTTCTGCAAAGTTTGTAATGAATTTTTTTTTTTTTTAATAATAAAATTATTGAATTTTTATGTCATTCAAAATACTGTTCTTTTATTTTTAATTAAACCTTTTAAAAATTGTTTTTGAGTATAAAAGAAAGTCACAGCAATACGTATGTATAATGACCACTGCATTAGACAAGGATATCGTTTGTGTGTATAGGTCAAAATCTTGTGCTTTGTCGGTGTCTATGAATCTCACATTTGACCTGTTGATCTCTCTATATTTATAATAGTTTTTATTTTATTGGCGCCTATAAATATTTCCTAGTATTGGTGTTAATGTTAAATATACATGAACTATATCAAGAATTTATTTTTAACTTTCTTTTTTATTGAATTTTACATAGAAACAAAATTTAGTAAGAGCGCCCCGTTGTATCTATATTGATAATATGTAAAAAAAAAAAAACGAATTTCAACCATTCACCTAAAACTCTAAAATTTATATTTTACCTTACGAAGCGATATAAATTACACTAGGAATACGAAGCCCCAATAGGATGTGCTACTTTTACTACCGGAAACGCCAGCCATTAGACCATCGAATTCAGGTAAATACTCACTTCGATTTGAAGAGAGAAATAGATAATCACATGGGGTTGTAAGAGAGTGTGAAACGGTTGGTGTGAATTAGTTGGTGCAACTATAAAACATAGGACGAAGAGGATTACAAGAAAGAAATGCTCTTATTATTTATTTATTATTTACTTATTTATTTTAAATCCAATTACAGGGTTTTACAGTACTAAATTAAGTTAAGTAAATTAAGTAACGATAGGTGATAACAATTTAAATTTAATGTAAATGAACATATAAACAAAAGCAATATTATTCAACAACTAACTTGTTAAGTACTTATAATTGATTAGAAAATAATAAAAATTAAGAATTCACAGTAAATATTCTCTAGCTATTCTAACAAAATTATTACAATTATTATTAAATATATCAAGGGCATAATTGAAAGAATTGTACGTGCGGCATAACGAAAAAAGTGGAGAACTAAGTAAATAATTAGTTGTCGGTGTCCTATAGGGAAAAGTTACCGAACTACGTGAGTTAAAATATGGAACATATAAATTTATTCTTCTTAAAAAACTAGGGTTCTCAATTAACCCATGAACAAGTTTAAATAAAACTGATCTAGGTCTACCAGAACCACCATTAATTTTAAATGAACCAGTTTCGGACAGCCGGATATGAAGTCTTGAGAAAATCTTATCACTCGGTAACAACCGATTTGGAAATTCTTCGGCATACATACGCCGTGCTTCAGTGGCATTACCATTCGCACGACCGTACATAAAATGCATATCGGCCATTTCTGCATTTGTGTACTTATCCATAATTTGAGAACAAAAAAAAATTGACGCAAATGATAAATAATCTGATGACAGATGTCTGACAGAACTAATTTTAAGTGACAATCAGTTGTTTGACAAAGGGAACTATTCTCAAAACCGAAAAATGTTTTTTTTTTATTTTAAAATATGCAATCGACTATATGTCAAAAACAGTTGAATTGCGGACCCATGTTGACTAAGACTTTTTTGTTTATTTCCACCAGTACTATAATTGGGTAAAATATCCGACAACCTTTTTTTAACAGGCTGTATATATTTCGAAAAATATGTCCGCATCTAGCATGGTAACAAATACAATGACAGAAATGTCAAATTATTTTAACGTTGTAAAACAAGTTGCACAGAGTATCCGTGTAAAGCGCCATCATCGTTAACAAATAGGATAGAATTTTAGTGAGGCATTCATGATCATGATGTGTAATACTTGGTATGGTAAATACTACTAGTTTTGTATGAAGGATAATGAATACCCCTAGGAGAGTGTCGTATTAGTAGCCTACACACAGAAAAATGCATTCTGAGTTCGAAACAAAATATTGTTTTAACACAATTCTCTTAAAGAGAAAATGAAATAGTTTTGTTGTAAGTAAATCTTTTACCACTAAGAAAATTGAAAATTTTAATTCGGGAAAACTTTTGTTTCGATGAATTTTCTTAACTAGAGAATATATTTGCTTAGTGCAAGTAGATAGAGATGAATTGTCCGAGCTTAGATTTGTGACTGCATTACCGGCTTACATTGCGGCCCTCTCCTGAATTGAGAGTTTGCTTGTGTCCCGTAGATGGAGACAATCTAAACCCTTATTTCCATAGTAGAGAGAATCGCATCAGATATAGCTTGAGAATGCGATAGCGATGAAAGTGGGTTTGCACTTGGAGTGACGCTGATGACACCTGGTAGGCAGAAACTAGAGTCCGTCGCTAGCTATTCGCGTTCATTGCTTTTCCTGGTATGGTGATTCCAACAATAGACCATGAGCTCACCTGGTGGAATTTTTCGGTTCAAATTGTGTTTGGCATTTTTACTGTGACTTGTATAAAGCGTTATGATTTTAAGGTAAGTATTATTATAGTTAAAAAGATACGAAAAGTGATTTAATTCAAGAATTCTAACATTTTGCTCCAAGACTAATGCTTTTAATGCAAGTAAACGATATTCTTAAGTGGAGACTAAAAGTAGTTTCATCCAAAACTGTTAACCCCTTACGTCAAGATTATACTGTTGTCTTGCGGATATTCAAACCGTAGATTTATTTGGTCCAAGACAAATTTATTTAAGTGTGTAGGACTAATACCAAACAATTTACATGTTTCCTTTCTATATCAACTTCATACAGTGACAAATCAATAATTTCCGATCTTAACTTTCGACCTTCCGCATGACACATGCACACACCTTTAGCAAAAATCGCCCTCCTTTTCTACGGCAATAACTAATTGGAAAGGTCTAATAGGAAACAGTTAGGTACGTCGTCTTGAATGTCACGTGTACACCCAACGTATGACTCATTTATGAAAGAGAGTTTAATCGATTAAGCAGCTCTAAAACAAAGGATATGCAGAAAGGTTACACAAAATATAAATAAATTTCATGTGTAAGTCGGCGCTTGAATACTTGAAAGCAAAAGTAAATAAATAGGAGGAAGCTATTTATATTCGAAGGCTGGATAATGTTAACTACTGTTTTCTTTTTCAGTTTTGCGTGACATTAGCAATTAATTTCATGTGTAAAACTTGCCGGGACCGATATAATACGAATAATAAAAACAATTCGATTTGAGTAGTTTGGTTATCGATTTTTCGAAAAATAGAAAGACTGCAATTAAAAAATACTAATAATTGTTGCTTTTACACAACTACAGCATTTTAACCAGAAACAAACTAAAGAGAACTAAAGAAAAAGTGTAGTGAATTCTAAACTAACAAGAACAGATATTATATTTGAACAAAAACTTATTCTATGAGAAATACTGACGATTTAAATGTATCTAGGTACATACTTTTAAAATAACTATTCGTAACTATTTGCCGTTAAATATTAACAAATGCAAGGCCATGATTTTCAGTAGGGGGCAAACTGTAATTACATTTCCTTACAAGTTAAATGGAACCGCTATTGAACCCTGTAAACATTTTAAAGACCTGGGCAATTTTTTGGATTCGAAACTTACATTTAATGACCACGTATTGGAAATATGTATGCAAGCAACTAAAGCGCTAAGCTTTATAACTAGAAATACCAGACAATTAAGCAGTTCTGCTCTAGTTTCAACTTATAATGCTTTTGTTCGTCCTAAGTTAGAATACGGAGCAATTGTGTGACATCCTGGATACTTATTTATATTATATGAATATGGTAGAAGGAACCCAGCTAAAACTTCTAAAAACCTTATATTATCGTGAGCATTCAGTGTTTCTTTCTCTCAACTACTCCTATGAGGATCTGCTTAAAGAATTTGGACTTGTTTCTCTGCGCAACCGTAGGGTTATGTCTCAGATTATTTTTGTTTTTAAATTGATTACGGGAAGCACCTGTGCTCCGGATTTATTAAGCTTACTGAACTTATACGTTCCCAGATCACACAGTCGTAATAGTGCTACTTTTTACCTCCCCTTCTGTGGTACGCGTCATTACTCTCAGTCGCCGGTACTGTCAATGTGTTGCAGTGTTGATAATTTTTGTAATGATATAGATATTTTTAATGTCAGTTTAAACTCCTTAAGAGCACTACTGTTAGCCAAATTTAATTAATTATGTTAGCTATTTAACAAATATTAGCATCTCTTCGTTTTTCTCCTTTTTTGTGTTTATAGTACTCATAAGATTTATCCTAAAATAAGTATTTTGTTACTGTTGGTTCTCCTATAAGCTTTTGTTGCAATCACCTGATTTTAAATAGCCGCTATAAATCCCTCTGTTTCAACAAAAATATTGCCAGAACACAGCTATGCTTGCGATGCGACGGTATCAATATCAGGTCTGTCAATGAAATTGATATATTTCCCATGCAACGATTTGCTTTTCCATTATTATTATTATTATTATTAAAATGAAGAATTTGCTGAGGAAATTTGCTAAGCGGAGCTCCACTGTGCATCTAAAGCATATCGGGTCGCATATTCAGTGGCATGTCATATATAACTTATTCCTAAACACTAGGTGTAAAGTATTCAGAAGCACCTAGACGGTTTGGAAAATAAATTGGTCCAATAACAATATAATAACATGCATTGCAAAATTCAATCGGAGAGTATTATCGTTTTCGTGGAGAGTTTGAACTTTATCAAAGTGATATGGGTGCACAATGTTTTCTTTTAAAACGAAATAAACAGTTTTATGGCTTGGAATATTCATTGCAACCTCCAACTGGATAGTGCTAATTGAAGCATCCCCGTTTACCAAGTCAAAAATTTGCTCTTATACTTGTACAGGCTGTCCCACCGAAGGACTGGGTATTTGATTACCGCTCTATTTGTCAGTTTAGAAAGAAACTTTTTCTACAAAAAAGACCCAGTCTTCGGTGGTGTACCCTGTACATTGCCTTAGTCTAACATTTCGATGACTTGATATAACCCGTTTCCGAAAGACGGTCCAGCCTTCGAAAGATATTTGCTGTAGAAGGCAAACGGTTTCGATTGCCACGTCCCTATTTCCATCCACTAATAAGTATTTAAAACGTCATACAATAAACGACAATTAGTACTAAACAAAAATAATTCATTACTCTAAAGGACAAAAACTATTACAATCTAAAAGAAATTGTATTTTTCAATTTTATTTCGTAAATATGTTGGTGATAAAAAAAATCACCTTTGCGTGGATGGCTGCTCGGACAACTCGTGGCATTCTTGTGATTAATTTTCTGAGTGTGTCGCCTGGGATATTGTTCCATTCTTGTTGTAGGACCAACAATTCGCACCCCTCTGTCAAGTTCATCTCACAGCAGCTAAATTGGCTCTGTGGTGTCCATGTCATTATTTGTAAAATATTCGGTTACGCAGAAACCGAATACGCAATAATATACATGAAATTCCATTTAAAATTGCTCCTATTTCCGATAAAATCCGAAGTGACAAAAATTATAGAATGGTTTGAATAATTGGAAATTTGCAGTAAATATCACATTCCGCGTTTCATATAAAAAATAGAGTCATGGATCGGGACATGGAGTACCTGGTATAAAGTAGTGTTGTGGTTGGCCACAATACTTGAGTATGTAGAATCGAATCTAATACTCGAGTTCCCAGTACTCGAGCTCCAAGATTCGATTCTGTTCCCTGATTCTATTTTATATACGCAAGGTTAACATGATAATTTCCTGTTTCATTAAATAAACGCGTAATTAGATTAATCTACGATTCGTGTTCGGAATCGACTCTACGAATTCGAGCCTGAAATCGAGTCTACGAATTCGAGTTTGGAATCGATTCTACATATTCGATTCTAAAACCGAGTACTCGAAACTAAGAACTCATTGCCAAGAACTCGAGTTCCTAGCGATTGGTATTCGTGTACAATGAGTACTTCGTCGCATCACTAGAGTATAGAAATCACAAAAGTAACGATATGAAAATAATAAGTAATAATTAGACCGGTCTTCAATATTAACTTTGAGAAGAGATAAACGGACTACAAACATACTAAATGTGTATACCACTACATGGGGTTAGTCACGTTTTCGGCTATGAAAAAATCTATTAAAATGACTGCTGGAAACCTTTAATGATTCATGCATTTTGTACATGGAAACCGCTTTAAATGTTTGTAATGTCACCAAGAAAAAATAACTTAAAATAAAAATGTAAATATGTGTACTGTGGCTTTAATATTATTGTTCCTGGGCTACTATAAAAAGCACTAAGAATGAACGAAACATGCAATAATTTATCTATATCTCCTCAAGGATGTTCGAGCTGCTTTCTTTCTCCAATTACTAGAAATCTACCCTGATAAAATAACAGGAAATTCCTACAAAACATTCAATCACTATGACAAGAAAAATATTTTAATTTAGAAGGTGTTGCACTTATTTAATTATTACTTTTCTGTTGGAGAAATGTCAACAGGATGTGCATCAAGTCTCAAATGACCTGCCTCGACAAGAGACGACCCTCGAGAACATCTGCCATCTCGTCCGTGGCAGATGCTATCTTCACATGTACCTCTTGGCCCTGATGACAGCTTATGTGCATTATTTATCGCAAGAGGTTATACGTCAATTCCAAAAAGAACCCCATAAGAAATCCCATAATATTAGAGAAAATGACAAATAAACAGCAATGGTAATTAAAAAAAGACGTAATTCCGATTACTTTACGGTTTTGTTTACTTTATGTTATACGAGGTCAAATACGTTATTAATATCATTAATAGCAACAATAAAATAAAATCAAGAGGATGTGAAACCATTTTTGGTCTTATAGTTGGATGACAAATATTTTGTTTTCCAAAAGCTCTTACTCTTACAACATTTAAAACTACTGACCCATATTTAAACATAAAATTGAAAATTGAAAAGCTCACAACTATTACTAAGTTTTAAATAAAACGACAATTTATATTGTCATTGTTGTAATGATAAATACAACAAATAAAATAGAACCTATTCCGGTTCCTTTTTCAAATACAATTTTATATTATTTATTCTTTTTACATTTCACCAAAATCGTTCAATGAACCATAAGAGTGCAAGTCCGAAATTTTAATTACCTGATTGCTGTTGCGCTACTGCTAATCCCCGCTTAGAACACATAAACACAATCAATAACAAACACAAGCCGCGCACAACAAACTCCGCCATATTCACGCCAGCTACTGACTCATGACTAACTGAAAGTGGAAACGGGACACCGTACAGTTTTGTTCGGTTAACACACAAGAAACGAGAAGGTTGTAAATAGAAGGAAAATGTTTCTAAAGTAGCGCTAGAATGTAGCGCGCGTCCTCTAGATCTCAATAGCAGTAACTAACATGTAGATTAAGGTGAATTCTGTAGTTTGAAGGAATTACTAGAAGATCAGGATGCATTAGATGAATCGAATAAAAATAATATTCGGTTAAATTAACATTAACTGAATGATCTTTTTAAATCTGTCTTGTTCAATATACGTTATCCACTTTCGAAATCGAGTATTTTAACGGAATGACCATTCAGTAACATAAAAATCATTCATTTAAAAGACAGAATAGGAAACAAAAACAAATCGGAGCATTTAGCTAAACTTGCCACTTGCCAGCGCACTATGGGGATTATGCACTGTATTTTTGGTCAAAATTGAATACACTTAGTATTCCCTGAATGATTTACGAGGACGTTTGTCCCGAGGTATTATTAATACACTCCGCCAAAAAAGTATCGCATAAACTAAAAAAGGGCATTTATGAACCAAGATATTTTTATACGTTCACAAAAAGTTTGCCTCGTGTATGTGAACTATAAAAACACTAACAAAATAATGGAACTTAGCGTTTTTACTTTTTTTTTTCCTAAAAGAACACATTTAGAAAAATGCATATGTGTAAGGTTTGTTCAGTTGTTTATTGAAAGTCTTCCTATACGGACAAATTTTAAAGTGCGAAGTCAGAGTTCTGTACCAACGCTTTTAAAACTAAAATGAGCAATTTAACTTCAGAACAAGTGGCTGCTATAGTTGCTTTAATCGAAGATGGACGATCTCAAGCATACGTTGCTAATTTGATGAACATCAATCAGTCAAGTGTTTCTAGAGCCGTAGCCAGATATAGGGAAACAGGCATTTACAGTAGAAGACCTGTACCAGGTCGTCCAAGATGTTCTACTCGCCAAGATGACCGCTATTTACTACTACAAGCATTACGTCGAAGACATGTAACTGCGAGACAATTGCAGAACGACTTGGCTAGAGTCAGAAATACTCGTGTGAGTACTCAAACTATTCGGAATAGGTTACGACAGAGTGGATTAAGAGCTAGAGTAGCTGTAACAGCCCCTCGTCTCACTAGGAACCACCGAGTGGCTCGCTTAAGGTTTGCCAGAGAACATGTAAATTGGAACATTAATGACTGGGCCAATATACTCTTCACAGATGAGTCAAGATTTGGTCTTTACACCTCAGATAGGCGTATCTCAGTGTACAGACGAGACGGTGAGCGCTATTCGCAGTGTAATATCAGACCTAGACCTAATTTCGCTGGTGGCTCTATTATGGTTTGGGGAGGCATCTGTTTAACAGGTCGTACAGAGTTAGTACCAGTAGACAGAGGTACACTGACTGCCCACAGGTATATAACGGACATTTTAGAAGAACATGTAGTACCATATGCGCCAATTATAGGAAACGAATTCATGTTAATGTACGATAATGCACGACCGCATGTTGCAATAATCGTCCAGGAATACCTTAACGATGTTGGTATTCCAGTTTTAGATTGGCCTGCGGTAAGTCCGGACATGAACCCTATCGAGCATGTGTGGGACCTCCTTCACAGACGGATACGAACCCAAAATGTTGCCCCAGCGGACCTGCATGGACTAGCAAATGCTCTTCGTGACGAGTGGGAGAATTTGGATCAGGCTTATATACGGAGGTTAATCGAATCTCTGCCAAACCGTATGCGAGCGGTCATAAGAGCCAGAGGTGGCAATACTCAGTATTAAAAGCTACTGTTATGACATTTTTCTTTCCCAAATTATAATTTCTTGTTGTAATAAACATCTCAAGTATGAGTTCTTGTTTTTATTTGGCCTGTATTTTATTTAAACAATCATAGAAATTATATCTTAGAGCGCATTAAAGTATATTTACAACTTTATGCTACAAACAAAGATTATGCGATACTTTTATGATTCAAAACTAAATTATGCGATACTTTTTTGGCGGAGTGTATATAATATAGAACGTTTATTTTTATAACTGACTTTGAGGCTCATTAGAACTACTTACTTTCTGACTTTGATTATTCAAATATCCTGTACTTCGAGAAAGGAGAAAACTGAAATTTACTACTTAATTTTCATGTTTATTGTTAATTTTCTAACTCTAAGTAGATAACTTCATCCACATTTATAATATTTCCCAAATCTTTTTCACGGTCTTCATCACTAGATATGGCGATAAGAATTATTCTAAACTTTCTTCATTGAAATTTATAATAGTGGCAAACAAATGACAGCACTGAAGCCCCTTCACGCCGTGTTGCCATAGTTTGTACTTCCCGATTCGTTTAGTTTCGGCTTATCGACCTGCATCGACAACTTCTGTTTGCATAAATATTATTCTTTTAGCTGCATGCGCTAAAAGGTCCTTAAGCGGCACACTTTTACTATATTACTTGCAGAAATATTATCAGGTCGGCATTTCAATTTATAATTCGCTACTTGTTTATAATCTGGGTGCAAATTGCAATTGTTTGCTGCAACTTCTTGTATCAAATCTAAGTATTGTTGTTTAGTTAATCTAGAGTGCAGAATCAATTCCAATGCTCCCTCCAGTAAATACTTCGAATGCTCTTTTTTTCGGCGAAAATAATGTTTTTCTTACCTTATACGGTGAAGTTGGGGTGTTTGTTATCTCTTTTAAAACAACTGCTAAATCTTTTTCGCCACGTCTCCGAGAACACATATCTGCAGTTTGCACCATTTATAGTGGCTCGGAATGCTTTTGATATAAGTAAGCAGCGTCACGTCTCCTTGATCGACTTGACTTTTTCTTAAATGGAAAACGTGGCCTTCCAGAGCTACCACACTCAGAATTTCTTTTGAAGTTCTACTTCAGGTTGTTCCCTAAAAAATGCTTTAGCCTGAAGCCAAACTATATTTTTTGAAGCAAAATAATCTTTTTTCTGGACGATTTTTCCCATCTCTCAGCCAAATATTCGCAAAATCGATGAATCTTTTTCCGAATGTTGCCTTAAGCTCCTTCATCTGCTAAAGTGAATGCGTCTCCCAATTTGTCAAAAAACGTTTTATCTTCCGCCTGATGATGCATGTTTTGAAACAAGCATAAATTACATTAAAGTGCAAATATGAAAACCTGGTTCGGGCGGGTTTATGTTGTAAAGCTACACAAACATTTATAATTTTTAGTCACATCGTTCGAAACACTATTGCATGATGTGATATTTACTGGAGTATACAACAATTTCATTGAAAAATCAAATATAGATCTGTAAAATACATACCTAGATATTTAGTTTTCACTTTTTGCGATTAAAAAATTATGACGCACTATGAACTTAGACGCACGGGAATGCACTGTTCACAATTCGCTTACTATTTGCAAATAAATTCTTATTCAACGCGTGCGCTTCTGATAGCTGCAGTGAGAAAGAGGATCTAATACGGCTTTAGTGCCTTCGTTTTGAAATATTTAGGTACTTTACTACTGTAACAAATAAAAGCAAGATCTTGCACTTTTGAAAATACGCATTTTGGCCAATAATTAATGGATAAAACTCTACTATGCAGCGCTAGGGATTGCAATACCGGGCCCTTTTGCCAGAACCGGTATTTAGGGTATTGAAGTTTTATGAATATTGTAGGTGGTTTTTGTTGAGACGCGACGTGTTAAATAAAAACAAAACTTTTCAGTGTAATGTATATATTTACCTTCATACATTAATTATGTTTGAGCAAAAATAATTCCTATAAACATTTTTTTTAAATTAAACAATTTTTTAAACAAAGCAACGGGTATCAAAAAACAATAAAATATTTTTTATATTTGCTTCATTTTTTATCAAATTTAAATAATGTGATCGTAAAAATGACAACGTGTCAAATGCGATTTGTCCATCACTATTGTAATTTACGCTATTTATTTGTCCATAACAAACTCCTAATTTCCAACCCTGTCATTTACGTTGCAGGTTAAGTCTTCACCGCGCAGGATAAAAATGAAACTCTTCACAACATATGTTTCTTCATGAATAAATGACCGTATAGATAGTTATTAGAGTTATTACTAGGTATAGATAGTCATATACCCATGTAGTTAGCTAGTAACACAGATAAGTAATACAGATAGCTCCTCTTACGGGAGAATTGGCAGTGGCTATCGCTAAAAAGGGAACGCCAAATCAAATAGTATGGAATCCTGCGTGAGTTCATTCGGAGCGCTGTACTTCAGTCGTCATTCGACACTCGCGTAGGCACGTACACTGGTGGTCACTACAGATGTCTCTCTCATTCCCCTCGCCTAAATTCTAATACATTGGTCGCCATCGATAAAGTGCTCTCAGTCGGCAGGGGGTGGAGACTCTCGGCTTCCCGACGATTACTATTTGTGGGCCATCTGGCAGCTAAATTCGCAACTAAGGGGATTTGCATACGTCATGCATCCGTACACGGTTGCATACCACGTGTGTATGACGGGCACTCCGCCATTTTCGTTTTGTCCATGTTTTGTCGTTGGTCGTTTGTTGTTGTGAGACTCGTGAGTTGTTGTGTTGCTATTGATCTTTATTTCAAATCATCAACGTTTATTATATAAAATCTATTAGTAATAATTTGGTAAGTTTACTTGTGGGATTTTAGAAAGAAAATGTGTTTTTACTTTTTTGGGAATACAGTAGGTATAATTCAATAAAATTTTACATATGTTTAACTGTAATTTATTATACTACGCTCAAAAACAAATCCGAAACGTGCACAAAAATGACAGAAGATCCAAGATTCCTTTATAAAATTATCTGGACTGGCGAATGAAAATTCAGCAGGCAAGGAATTATAAATCGTCAAAATATTCACTACTGGGCACAAGATAATCCACACGTCTTAAGGGAGAATAATCACCAGGACCGGTTTAGCTTTAATGTTTTTTGTCTGGTTATGGACAATAGCGTAGCATATCAAGTCTACGATGAAAGTTTAAATGGGACTAGATATCTAGAGATACTTAGAGTATTTGTTAGTGATTTTTTAAATACTCTACCTGCAGGAGAGAGAGCAAACAGTTGGTAGGTATCAACTAGATGGTGCTCCCGCGCACTCCACACTAGCTGTACATCAACAATTGACGTTGATGTTCGAGGATCGGTGGATTGGTCCCCAGGGACCCTGAAACTGGCCACCCAGATCACCCGATTTGACGCCCTTGGACTTTTACCTGTGGGGTCACATAAAAGAGCAAGTGTACTCTACACCTGTATTAACGAGATAGGAACTATTGAACCGTGTTCACGATGCGTTCACCAATATAACCCCAGACGAACTTCGGAGATCGGTTTCGCGAGGAGTACATGATAGAGTCATTCAGTGTTTGAACCAAAATGGTGGTCACAGAACAATTATTGTAGTTATTTCGTTCAATTTATTTTATTTTTTCTTGTCATTATGTTCCTAATTTTTTTGTTTTTCATTTGTTACTACGTTTCAAATTTTCTTATGTTCATATTTTGTTTCCATTTTCTAATTAAAATGAAACACACACGATGTTTCAGTTTCTGTAAAAAATCACATTAAAACAGAAAATATTGACATAACAAGAAAACCGTTGTAAATAGGTATAGGGAAAGTCATAGCGAATCGATGCAGAATTAAATTCTGCATCTGATCATCCAATAATATACATTGTTCCGTTTGAAAAAAAGAACTTTTTCAACTTTGAAGATTTTGTAATTGGTCATGCAGTTTTGGACAGCCTGTATGCGACAAATCAATTGTCAATGTGGATTTCGAAAGTGTCATTCTTGTGCTTCCATCTACCCTAGAAGTGTTTATTACCAGTCAAAAATGGGCAAAAGATACTGTGTTGCAAATAATGCTACATCTTTCAAAATTTTCAAAAAAATCAAGATATCTAAGTAGCAGTTGATTGATTAGAACTCATAAAATTTTCTCAGGAATTTAAAAATGAAATAATATACAGGGTGTTCCATTTAAAATAAGAAAGATTATGGCGACTTCCGGTATAACCGGAAGTGGTAAGACCTGAAAATATTTTAAAATGAAAGAGAATCTTGAATAGCCCTGGATTCCAAAAATTCAGAGTTTCAGGTTTTTTCTAACCTCGGAAACTTCTAACGAACGGCTACCGTGGAAAACCTTGTATATAGGCTATTTTAAATTTGCGGGTCATTATACGGATTTCGCTTTTTAAAAAAAGATACAATGTGTTTAAATTTGACATAGTTGCTTAATCTGGCAAATAATGTGACAAAAAAAGGAGTAAATTATTTCCAAAGCTTACCACCGTAAGTCATGAGACAGACATGTTTTTTATTTCTGCTTATATCGTTACTTTTTAAAATTATCTTCATATTATACAGGATATTCCAAAAGCCGTAAAAGTATCAAAGTTGTGTTTTCTTAAGTGTATCGTCGATTGTCCACAATGAGGATAGCGTAACGACATATCCTGATCTCCTTCCTAAGTGGTTGGATAACTTCATTCCCACGTCTTGCAAGGACCTGACAATACAGCAGCGCCGTACCGTGAAACAACTGCTTGAACGCTACCAGGATCTCTTCCAAGTAGAAGGCCGGAACACGAGGAGCAAGGCTAACGTTGTACGACATCGAATAGATACTGGAAATGTGCAACCCGATCCGCCAAACTCCTAGAAGACCGCCATTGGCGAAACGAGCTGAAGCAGAACAAGCTATACAGGAAATGAAGCTGGATGGCGTAATAGAACCATCGAAACGTCCATGGGCCTCCTCGGTGGTGTTGGTAAAGAGGAAGGACGGTTCAACTAGATTCTATGTAGACTATCGACAACTATATAACATAACCAAGAAGGACAGTAATCCCGTGGTCCGAATTGACGACACCTTGGATACCCAAGGTGGGTGCAAAGTATTTTCGATCCTTGACTTGAAGAGTGGTTATTGGGAACTCGAAGTGGAAGCAAAGGATAAGGAGAAGACCGCATTTACGATCGGAACAGGATCGTGGCAGTTTAATGTGATGCCATTTGGATTGTGTAACGCTGCCGCAACATTTAAAAGACATGGAAAACGTACTGGGAGGACTATCCTGGGAAACTTGCTGGTATACCTCGATGATGTTTTCGTTTTGGGAACATCTTTGATGATCATTTAAAGAACTTGGAGCAAGTATTCCAACGATTGGAGAAAGTAAGCCTAAAGCTAAATCCAAAGAAGTGCAACTTGTTTCAGAAGAAAGTGTACTACCTCGGCCACGTAGTATCCGAAGATGGCGTATCGGTTGATCCACGGAAGTTAGAAGCGGTTAAGTCTTGGCCGATGCCGAAGAATAAGCACGAAGTAAGATGCTTTCTGGGAGTATGTACTTATTACCGAAGATTCGTTCCTGAGTTTACTAACATCGCCAACCCTCTCTGAAACTAACTGAAAAGGGAAGAGACTTCATCTGGGGCAAGAGCTGCCAGGATGCATTTGAGGAACTCTAACAGATGCTGACCACCGCACCCATGTTCAGCTATCCACAACCTCAAGGAAAGTGCATATTAGATACTGATGACAGTAACGTCGGCCTCGGAGGCGTACCATCCCAAGTTCAAGATGGCAACGAAAAAGTGCTCGGTTACTTCAGCAAAGTGTTGTCAAAACCTGAACGCAACTACTGCGTAACCAGAAGAGAGCCTTTGGCCGTAGTGAAGTCCATAGAACACTTCCATAAATATCTCTATGACAGGAAGTTTTTGCTAAGAACCGACCATGGGATTTTGGTGTGGTTGCTACGCTTTAAGAACTCCGAAGGAGAGGTTGCCAGATGGTTAGAATGTTTGCAGGAGTATGATTTTGACTGAACATCGGCCTAGAACCGTCATCACAACGCTGACGCGCTATTCAGAGAACTATGCGCACTGCGAAGACCAAATCCGAGCTAACAAAATGTCTGATAAAGTTTTAAAGCACGTGGTGGAATGGAAGACTCTAGAAACACGGCCTGACTGGGAAACTGTAGCTGTGTATTCGCGAGAGTTGAAATCTTATTGGGCACAATGGGACTCGTTGGTATTAGAAGATGGACTTCTGAAACGAGTATTGGAAGACGAAAGTGGGACAAATAGGAGGCTTCAGATTGTAGTGTCGAAAGCAAAAATTCCCGAAGACGGACATCTGGGAGTTCGTAAAACGTTGGAAAGGGTCAGGGAGCGATTCTATTGGGTGAATTGTAAAATCGACGTCAAATATGTGCCGGAGATGTACAACTTGCGCCGCTGCCAATGGACCTTCACAAAAGAACAGAGCTCCTATGAGGCAATACAACGTCGGCAGTCCTTTCGAAAGGATTGCAATTGATATTGCTGGACCATTTCCTACCACAGAAGATTGAAATAAATACATCCTAGTTGCGATATACTACTTCAATAAATGGGTGGAAGCCTAAGCATTGCCAAACCAGGAAGCTGTAACGGTCGCCGCGACGCTGATTAAAGAATTTTTAGTAGATTTGGTGTACCGCTTGCACTTTACTCTGACTAGGAATGTAACTTTGAATCGACGGTGTTCCAAGAGGTATGCAGGATATTGGGTATATGCGGACGAGAACTGTGCCTACCATGCGACCTCAAGTTCGGCTTTAAACCGATTGAAAAAGTAGTTGGAGATGACTACGTTTCCAACTTGCGGAGACGAATAGATGAAATAGACGATCAGGTGAGAGCAAATATCCATGAAGCAGGTGACCGAATGAAGGAATACTACGATATCAAAGCGAGTGAAGGCGGATATCAACCTAGAGACCTGGTCTGGTTATTCAACCCTCAAAGACGTCAAGGTTTTTCACCTAAACTGCAACGATCGTAGGATGGGCCTTTCGAAGTGGTAAAAGGGATTATCGGCGTTCTTTATCGCATCAGAAAGAAACCCAATGGTAAGGCAAGTAGTACATTTTACTCGCCTGGCCTCTTTTCTGGAAGACAACCACGAAGCCGAGCAAAATATCCGAGTTTGTAGAATCCCCGAAGAAGAATTTAGTTATGAGGAATTTATCAGCAAGTACGAGAACCACTACAAAGCCCGTCACGGCGTAGCCACGAGGATTGTTGTTTTTGGCTTCTGAAGGGCGGGCGTTAGCGCATTGTGTCACTCAATACCTAAGAATGGAAAAAGGGGTTACCACCGTATTTAAGAGGAAGTTTGGTGGTATGCAAGTTCTCCGAAGCCAGGACCCTGAGGTCGGCAAGGCACTGCACTTGCCGGGAAAGAAATGGCCTTTGTTTTATCTGGTGACCAAGGAGGCCTCAATTGGTAAACAGAGTTACCGCTCGATGTGGGATAGCCTCATAAGTTTAAGAGAGCAGCTATTAGAACAGGGTATAAATAAGATCAAAATATCGAAATTAGGCTGTGGTTTGGAGGGTCGTGAGGAGCCTGATCTAGAAATTTACCGGTCTACAGGAATAGTGTTCCTGGTGTGTTGCTATAACCCGCGGTCAACAGAAAGGAGGCAACGGACAGTACCGTGCTATTTCTTCCAGACCTCGTGTAGAAAAAGAGAAGGATGTCCGTACCTTCATGGAAACGGTAGTTTCTGTTCTGGGACGGAACAGAACTAAGGCGGGGGCAGTGTTACGAGCGCCAGTTTACTTTGAGCGCTCAGAGATGGCGCTAACGGTCAATGCATCGAGAACTCTCATTCAAAGTTCACGTCCGCAGCGTCAGTGTTTATAACGCGTGATCCAATCGCGATTGTTCCAGATTGGATTCTAGTAGCGCCGAGAGGAGGGCCCGAACTGTGCTCGAACTGTCTCGAAGGAGTCACACGGTATTTAAATACAACGCCATGATTGGGTAGGAGTTAGTTGAATTCAGGGAGTGCATGCAGTTAAACCGTAGCGACGAATACAAAGAGAGGCGAGTGCAAATAAATATACGGTGAAACATAAATTGATAATAGAAATAAATTAGTGAACGTAAATAAGTTTTTTATTAGTTATTAGTGATTAATTAGTTTATGTTTTCTTTGACTGTATTTAATTTTTAATAGTAAAGAATATGAGGTAGACCAAACTTGGCCAGCATAAACTCAAAGCCATTGTTAGCATTTTCAGATATGCTTCGATACCATTATATTGAACCTAAACGGAAGAGTAAGCTAGCAATAGACTTCATCGTAACTATGAAATTACAGTCAAAACATAAACTGGTTGAAACGCTGAATAATTAAAAAGAGTTCGTCACCTTACTCCTCCCCCATCGTGCTAGGTAACAAGAGAAATGGCCAAAAGCGCTTATGTGTAGATTTTGTGCTCAAGGGTTTTGAAAACTTCAGGAAACAACACATTTAAAACAGAAACATTCCTATTTGTAGGATGAAAAAAAGAATCTCATGAGCCGCACCCGTCAAAGAAGACAAAAATTCCATCCCAATCCAAAAGCCAAATAGATGCTGGAACTGGAAGTAGTTTACTAAACCAAGATAAAGTAAGGGTTGATACGATTAATTTTAGTAATGTAGTAACATTTAAAATTTCCAGAAAAACCTAGTACATATATATATATATATAGGGAGTAAAAAGTAAATTAATGGGTAAATCGGTCTGTGATAAAAGAAACCAAGTATTTATAATCCTCAAATTTTCGATATTTAATTATATCATCCTCAGGAGGTTACACTAAAATACAATGAGTATTTGAAACAAAGAGTTAAGTCAAAAATATAAAATACTTACAATAAATTTAAATTACAACACAAAACATTTTAAAATTGCGACAGTCAAAAAGGAAATAACGTATAAAATTTAACAATACGTCGAAATAAATAAAAGGCAAGGACAACCATAAAGAAAAACAATTTTCTTATGTATATCGTTGAAGTTTGTAAATATAAAAGCAAAGATTATCATATACAGGGAACATCAATAAGGTATGGATTCATAATTCGAAATTAAGGATATTACAATAAATATGGCTGAGTTGCTGTGTGTCAGTTTTAAAATTGATGGAATTTTCACAACGAGATACATGTGCCATTTCCAAAAATAAGCGTTTTTTATAATTTGATTCGACATCTAAAACTGAAGCATTTATGTAATCAAAATTATGGTCAAAATCTTGAAAATGCAGCGCTAAGGCACATGAGCGCTTGCCAATGCGACTGTCACTTTTATGTTGAGTTATTCTATTTTTTAATGTTTGTGATGTTTGACCTATATAGCAACTTTGACAGTCATGACAAGGTATCTTATAAACGACATTACTTTGGTTCAAAACTGGTGTCCTGTCTTTGGTTTTTGTGAACAAGTTACCAACAGTTAACAAGTTGTATTTTGCAATGCGGACAGTATTAAAATTTTTGAATTGTTGTATAACGTTATGAGTAAGACCATCTAAGTACGGAAATTTGTAGTGTCTAAACTGATTAACGGCACCATCATCAATAGGGCCGTCAAACATATTAGAAGAGTATATTAGCTTATTAAGGACATGTTTCGGATAACCATTATTGGCAAACATATCAAATAGTCTTTTTAAATTGACATTAAGAAAGGTGGAATCACTAATGTGTGTAACCCTATTTTTCATTGCAATAACAGTATTGTATATTTGATTAAGAGGATGATTTGAATGATAATTTATAAATCTGCCTGACGATGACGGTTTTTGATACCAATCTAAAAGAATTCTATTTCCACCAGAGCGTATGAGTTTGGTGTCTAAAAACGGAACACTGCAGTTGTTTTCAGTTTCAATCGTGAATTGTATATGGCTGTTATACGAATTAAAAATTTCCAAAGTAGTATCAATCATATTACTCGGTACAGAACAAATAATATCGTCAACATATTTATATATGAAAGGAAAATGGAAGGGGAGTTTGGGGATAACCTTATCGAGCAGTGAATCCATGACAATCATCGCTAAAATGGGGCTGATCGGAGAACCCATAGGTGTACCAAAAATTTGTGCATAATACTTTTCGTTAAATGAAAAATAGCAATTCTCACACACAAAACGTAATAACATAATAAAATTAGTTTGAGATATAGTTGTGTGTGGTTCGACGAGATCCCAACATTGTTTTAGATTGTCAATTACTAATTGAATGGGAATATTAGTAAATAAAGACACAACATCCAGAGAGAGCAGCACAAAGCCTTCAGGCAATATAGTACCTCTAATGTCGTTGACGAATGTGAATGTATCCTTGACATTGTAGGTGGAGACATCAGAGAAAGACAACGATAGTATATTAGCCAAAAACCTTGACAAATTATAAGTAACTGAGTTAATTGAACTGACAATGGGACGCATTGGAACCTCCGGTTTATGGACTTTAGGTAAGCCATGCGTCCCATTGTCAGTTCAATTAACTCAGTTACTTATAATTTGTCAAGGTTTTTGGCTAATATACTATCGTTGTCTTTCTCTGATGTCTCCACCTACAATGTCAAGGATACATTCACATTCGTCAACGACATTAGAGGTACTATATTGCCTGAAGGCTTTGTGCTGCTCTCTCTGGATGTTGTGTCTTTATTTACTAATATTCCCATTCAATTAGTAATTGACAATCTAAAACAATGTTGGGATCTCGTCGAACCACACACAACTATATCTCAAACTAATTTTATTATGTTATTACGTTTTGTGTGTGAGAATTGCTATTTTTCATTTAACGAAAAGTATTATGCACAAATTTTTGGTACACCTATGGGTTCTCCGATCAGCCCCATTTTAGCGATGATTGTCATGGATTCACTGCTCGATAAGGTTATCCCCAAACTCCCCTTCCATTTTCCTTTCATATATAAATATGTTGACGATATTATTTGTTCTGTACCGAGTAATATGATTGATACTACTTTGGAAATTTTTAATTCGTATAACAGCCATATACAATTCACGATTGAAACTGAAAACAACTGCAGTGTTCCGTTTTTAGACACCAAACTCATACGCTCTGGTGGAAATAGAATTCTTTTAGATTGGTATCAAAAACCGTCATCGTCAGGCAGATTTATAAATTATCATTCAAATCATCCTCTTAATCAAATATACAATACTGTTATTGCAATGAAAAATAGGGTTACACACATTAGTGATTCCACCTTTCTTAATGTCAATTTAAAAAGACTATTTGATATGTTTGCCAATAATGGTTATCCGAAACATGTCCTTAATAAGCTAATATACTCTTCTAATATGTTTGACGGCCCTATTGATGATGGTGCCGTTAATCAGTTTAGACACTACAAATTTCCGTACTTAGATGGTCTTACTCATAACGTTATACAACAATTCAAAAATTTTAATACTGTCCGCATTGCAAAATACAACTTGTTAACTGTTGGTAACTTGTTCACAAAAACCAAAGACAGGACACCAGTTTTGAACCAAAGTAATGTCGTTTATAAGATACCTTGTCATGACTGTCAAAGTTGCTATATAGGTCAAACATCACAAACATTAAAAAATAGAATAACTCAACATAAAAGTGACAGTCGCATTGGCAAGCGCTCATGTGCCTTAGCGCTGCATTTTCAAGATTTTGACCATAATTTTGATTACATAAATGCTTCAGTTTTAGATGTCGAATCAAATTATAAAAAACGCTTATTTTTGGAAATGGCACATGTATCTCGTTGTGAAAATTCCATCAATTTTAAAACTGACACACAGCAACTCAGCCATATTTATTGTAATATCCTTAATTTCGAATTATGAATCCATACCTTATTGATGTTCCCTGTATATGATAATCTTTGCTTTTATATTTACAAACTTCAACGATATACATAAGAAAATTGTTTTTCTTTATGGTTGTCCTTGCCTTTTATTTATTTCGACGTATTGTTAAATTTTATACGTTATTTCCTTTTTGACTGTCGCAATTTTAAAATGTTTTGTGTTGTAATTTAAATTTATTGTAAGTATTTTATATTTTTGACTTAACTCTTTGTTTCAAATACTCATTGTATTTTAGTGTAACCTCCTGAGGATGATATAATTAAATATCGAAAATTTGAGGATTATAAATACTTGGTTTCTTTTATCACAGACCGATTTACCCATTAATTTACTTTTTACTCCCTACGAAGTACGGTCGATACTCCTGCCCAAATATATATATATATATATATAGAATTTGATTTATGGGAGCACCATAAAAAAGCTTACGCCGAGCTATACGACGAGTCAGAGCAGGAGAAGAAACTGAACTAAACAAGTTTTTGAGTCTGCCAGTTAGGAATTTAAAGATGAACTTTCCGATACCTGGGCCGAGATAAAGGAGACTTACCTCAACTTATTCAAGTTAGCCGAAAAATATTTTTGAGTGGTGGCAACATCCTTCCCAAGTGAGCGGCTATTTTCAAAAGTAGGCGCGACTGCTACTAAAAGTAGGAACCGTCTCACGCGAAATAGAATTTCGAAGCTATTATATCTAAGTTCATTGCATGCAGAATTGCATTTGTTTGACCGATGTTTATTATATGTTAAATCACAACCTTGTGTTCTAAAGAATTAATAAATAGGTACATATATCCTTTTTATTTTAAATGTCGATATATTTCTTCGGATATATATCGTATATCGATATAACTCATTCGATATATCATATGATTCATATATCGATATATTTACACTTTTTGCCATCCCTAGTAAATATGTACCGCGTTTGTAAACTGTATCACATTTACCAGGTGATAACCAGGTGCATCAACCCGGTTACAAATTTGTGAACCGAGATAATTAATGGGGTAAATTGACATAACCTACAAAATTTAAAAAACTGTAAACATGCGTGGCAGGTGCCGGCTACACATCATTTATATTTATGGTTTTATTTTCGTTTTAAAGCATTTCTAGCTTGACCATAGGAATTTCTTAATTTTCCTACGTTTGTTTACAATGAGAATCATTTCTTGATCAGAATCATTGTCCAACAATTCCAACAAAACACAAAAATCACGGCACGGTGCCCCGTTCTTGTGTATCTAAGAAAAGTTTAATAACAATAAGAGGTTAGGCACAGGTTAAGTTACGTTCACTAATAGCGTTCTTAAATTAATCAACGGAATCCATGCACCGTGCAATCAGCTGATTACCAATCGATGAACAATAGATATCTACCGGTACAATTTTGATAAAACCCTTTTATTGCTCGAAGCGAGGAGACTGCGCACGAAAGAGCATTGAACCAAGTGAACAAATTGATTGCTGTTCACTTTGATCAGTTTCTTCACCACGAAAGAATACGCCTATTATAATAATTTGGCAATAAATATGTTGACAGGATATATTTTTGACATTTTTAAAATCGAACGTCATTTAGGACGAGTGTTAACTGCGGCATCCAAACTGAGTATCGATCTAACTTTCATTCATTCACCAAGACATGGAGAACGTAATTTTTAGAAATATTTGTCGCGAGATTATGCGAGAATGTCACAACAAGGGCATCAAGATTACCGAGAAATTCAGTGCTTATTACGTAGGTACAAAAATTTATAAAAGAACACATTCCGAAATTCTTAATTTATAGATGAAATTGTTACTTTTGAATCCGAAATGGAACATATCCCTGGACAATGAGGACATAAACCGCATAGATTTACAGAATTTAGTGAAATACGCTTTGGAACAATTGATCGAAGAGGATTCACCGTCAGTTGTGGCTCTGAAAATGCAGATGTATTTCAATTGCAGCTTCGATACGAGTCAGAACATCATCCTCCGACATAGAGACAACTTGAGGACCAAACTGATACCTCTAGAAAATGAAATAATTTCGTTCAAACCAAAAATTGAGGGCGAGGAAACAGAGGAAGAATTGGAGACACTGTTCAAACGAATGGTGTATTATTTAACTCTCTATTATGGTTTAGGAGATCCAACAGATACACCGGTAAGTGAGAATGATACAAGAAAAGCAGCAAATATTATCAAATAATACATTATTAGTAGAGTTATTCACAAGATATTTCGAATTTTTGTTTCAATTTCATATTCTAACAGTTCATCTTCTTCTCCTTCTGCATCCACATTGTTTTATATTCCTTGCCTTTGTTTTTATTTCGGCTATAGTTTTTTCCTTGTTAGTGCCTCTAAAGTAATAATACACAAAAAATAACTAGCAAAATTAGTCTTTAAATTAAATTAGATATCTTAATTTAAGGCAAAGACTAATTGTGCTTTGTCACCACACGTTTAACATTTTAAATTATTAAGGGGGGAAATACGGGCAACCCCATTTTTATTCAGTTGTATTACATAAACGAATATAACTTTGAAATATTAATGTCACCCTCATGGACCTCCCAAAACATTATTCCTCGGTTCCACATGTGGAAACACAAAATCTTACTACAATACCTAACCAAAATATTACTCAAGAATTTAAGAAAAAACAATAGAGTACATAGATTAATATTTTAATATACGAAATAGAAATTATAAAGTAATGAAAATAAGGGAATTATTTTGAACAGATTAGTAACGATAAATCATTAGAAGTAGCAATATTTAGTTAAAAAGATCTCGTCCAAGGCCCACTGGTAACACAAACATCAAGAAAAACCGGTAGAACAAATTTAACCGTTGAATTTCAACGCGAGCAGTGGCGGCTCGTGAGTTATGAAAGAGGGTGGGCACAAAATAAAAACTTTACATTTTTATCGCACTGTGCCGCTCGTTCAATAATTAAATTAAATTGATGCGCCTAACAGTGAATACAATGTGCATGTGATAATGTTCTTTTAATAATAGCTTGGACGCCATTTGTCTTCCCACTCACACGAACGCCCCATCGTAACTTTGAGCGATTAATTTATTATTATAAGATCCAGAAGGAGAATTTAATATAGTTTGTAATTCATTCAGCAATGTTTTTGCTAATACATCAGCATTATGTACACCCGGCTTAAAAAGAGACCAAAAGCGTTCAAAAATTTGTCCAATAAACACGTATCGAATAATAACAACCATTTGCTGATTATTAGAGGTGTCTGTAGTTTCATCGGCTATGAAAGCAATGAAATTTGCAGACTAATATCTTTTAATATTTCCTGTTTGTAAATTTGCAACATTGCAGCTAGCAATTCGTTCTGGTTAGTTTTTGGGGCGCCTTTAAACACTTGTGAACCTTTCGTATGTATTGCAAGCGCAGCGTCTAATTCAGCTGCAAAGTTGATTAAGCCTACATAAATACCTGGAGGAGACGTGATCCTGACACGCTCATCCGCGTGGGAAACGTCAGGTTACCGTGGAGCTA
This sequence comes from Cetonia aurata, assembly GCA_949128085.1. Classification (NCBI taxonomy): domain Eukaryota; kingdom Metazoa; phylum Arthropoda; class Insecta; order Coleoptera; family Scarabaeidae; genus Cetonia; species Cetonia aurata. The sequence continues at coordinate 641,742 of OX421887.1, forward strand.
CCAGGTTAAGTACCTAGGAATCCACTTCGACAGGCATCTCACCTGGTCGAAACAGAGCTCCGAGCTCCGAACTCGTTTTCTAGCCGCCCGCAACTAGTTACTCCCAATGTTAGGGCGAAGGAGTCCCCTTCACCTAGCAAACAAGTTGCTTCTCTACAAGTCAATCCTAAGGCCTAGGACAGGCCAAACCAGGACGGTTTACGGCGCTACAGCGTGGGCGTCGGTGGCCCCCACCAGATTGAAGTCCCTCGAACCACTTCAAAACAGGACGCTACGGCTAATCGCAGAGCCCCCTTGGTTCGTGAGGAACGCGCAGATTCATCGTGCTCTGCAAATTCCGACTCTCCGAGACTTCATTAAGCAGATGCTCACCGCTGCTTGGGCTCGCGCTCAACTCAGCGAAAACCCCTTGGTTCAGGCGGTCGTGGAACCCCAAGATCGTCCACTACCTCTTTCTCGAGTTAGACGTTTAGATGTTTTCTTAGAATAATATCTACAAACACCGTGACGACCGCCTGTCTATCTTTACCTCACCGATGTAAAACAAAGATCAATTTTCATTCAAAACTCCTTGTTACAAGTATCCACCAAATATTACGATCACCAACTCCCCTTGCAGAGTAACTTGATCAAAGTTACTTCTGAACCTCATCCCGCGGCTTGATCATGCCGCCTTATCAGCAACGAAAGGGTATATGAACCTCAGGTTCCTACCCTAGGTGAGATGTCAGCTTATTGTCATTGTCAAACACTTGTGAAGATTTCATATGTATTGCAAGCGCAGTGTCTAATTCAGCTGTAAAGTGGATTAAGCCGTGAATTTTCCGACGTCAATGTCTCATCATGCCCTCGTAACGCCAATCCAAAAGCTTTTCCATATTTTCGTTGTACTTCTAACTATCCACGTATGTCCACTTTGTAAAATCCATGCATTCATGTGAGAAACGGAATTTTCATGTTTCTTTGCTCTCTCTGCTATATGCTTTAAATCATTCAACCGTTATTTATTCCACGCACTGACATCTTTCTTAAAGAGTAAGCAGATAAAACAAAATAGTTTATTTGTTAGTGAACATCCGCACATCTACTCATAGGCCGTCCTTCCTTGTTAATTAAAAGTTTTTCCTCAAATGATAGCGGATTTTTTAAAAGATTTTGCACACAATTATAACTTCCATCATTAATAATAAACGTTACTTTGCAACGTCTTCGAAATCACACATGCGCGATGCGCGTCGAAAACGATGCAGTCCCAATGAATGCACGAAATCGTGTGCCCCAATAATAATACAAACGCATAAGGCGAAGATGAGCGGAGCCGGCCGATTCATACTCGAAATAAGGACATTGGAAATTGTTCCCCTGGAAATTGTTCCCCGGAATATAGTTCCCGGCGTTTGCATATGCGCTATTGTCGCGGTGCGGAAAGAAACTTTTATACCGTCGTTATAAAAATACGTAAAAATAATAAAACAAAATAATGCATTCAGTGCATTATTTTGTTACATGCGAATTTCTTTCCGTGTTTTTCCTGGTGGTTGGGTGGGCACGTGCCTTTGTGCCCTTTGGTACCAGCGACCACTGATTCATATTAATTACTCTTAAACGTCAATATTGAAAGTCGCCAATCGTCTCTAAGCTGTGAAAAAGATATTTTCAAAACATATTTAAATCGCAAAAAATGTACATATATATCTTTTCATGGGATACTAAATAATTTCAATTCTCCTATATCATGTGCATGATTGCCAGGTATATTACACGTAGATATCCCAATAAATCTCCTACCTGTTAAAACCAATGCCAGCCCAACGCACACCTATCCAAATGGTGAGCATTTTTTTATAAATACCGCGATTGAGGCAACGGCATTACTTCAGTCGGGAGCTGTACAATACTAGGCACTACAACCGACTTAGGACTCCATTCAATAAACTGTCGTGACTGGACACGGGCTTTAGGCAATGGAGACTCGGCTATTCAATGCGCTCTCAGGCGACTTTAGATCTATTTCAAACCTTAAACTTTTTAACGAAGACTGCGTGGGCTTCTCCTGGATAGCTGCGTGTAATCCATTAACGAATTTTTAGCAAATAACGTAGATACAGAGCCCACCATTTCACTCACTCACTGGCGGGTTAGTTCTTGCACCATCGGTAAGTTATCGATTCACTTTTATCTTCCTCTTCCACAATTTCATCGACGTCAAGTCGTTCTCGGCTTCGCCTCGGTCCCACAAACCGTACTCACACTCGCAAAGCTGTAGATTCTGGTCTAGTGATACAAATACCTATTTTAGGTGGCTAACGAAATAATAATTAAAAAATATAGGAATACTTTTAAAATAAAAAGAAGTTGAAAGTAGCTTTGGGAATTTATAACACCCTGTAGGTATATTTGTAAATAATTTTACAAAATGCGCATTAATCTACTATTACATATGCACATCCTTATCCTTTATCCTTAGTAGTTTTCGTGCTAACTAACGACACGCTAATGGCGCACCTCTATCTATCTCTCTGATAAACGATGTATTTATAGCCCGTGCAATTCTGCAATTTTCTTTTTAACGGTGTTAAAAAGCCTAAGCATCAAGTGTTTCTCAGACACCCCTACAGAGCTGAACCTCCCTCCTAATCAATATTACGACCTCGGAAAAAACCGGGTATCGTAATTGACCATAGTGTGATTTGAACCCTAGACCTCACGATTGATAACCAAAGGTTATCGTTAGACGTTTATTTAATCCAGTTAGCCAGATTTGTTTAACAGCGTTTTACTCTGAAAAAGTAATCCGATTACTGAATTAGTGATCTGATAAAGAGCCAGGGACAGTAGGGTCAGTTTATGACCAAATAATAGACATAACCTAAATCTTTTTTTTTTATATCAATGTTTTTTTACATTTACTTGACAACGTTCAAGTCAGCAGATTAATCACTCAAAATCAGCTCAAAATGTTTGAAACAGAACATAAAGTATTGATTATTAAATCATATTACAGTAATGGAAATCGTGGTGAAAATGGTGAGTGGGTTTATTCGCCTCGATTATATTTAAATGAGTTCCGTCAGAGATTTCCAAATTTCGCCATAATGGAACGAGATTTTTTTCGACAAATTCAACAAACTGTGGCTAATTTTGAAAAAACTGGAAACATAAGTGCCAGAATTCGACCCGCAAAGAGACGGGCTAGAAATGACGATAATATTGATTGGGTTAGGCAACGTATGAAGGAAGAACCTATCCATATGTAGATTGACACATGAAACCAATTTAAATTATGGGACGTGTCAAACCATTCTTAAACATGACTTGAACATGTTTCTGTACAAAATACAGATCTATCTTTGTATTTTATACAGGCTGGACCACCACATACGGCGCTAGCTCTATATGGAAAAGCATATGATTTCTTGAAACCTTTTTTATTTAGTTGAATGCTAGAACTTTGTATGTACAATTTAAAATTATTTTGAATTATACAGGGTGTTCGAAAAAAAGATCCATAACAACGTTACCTTTATTTTAATGGAACAGCCTGTATATAATGACATATTTCGAATCTAAAGATCAAATTAGGGCAAGTTTATGTAATACTCCATATTCCTAAAACCATCGGTTTTTGAGATATTTTAAAATTTATGAAATTGCAGTACAAAATTTAAGTTTGAATTTTACTGTGTAATCCAAAGTTAAACACATCTACCTACATTCATCATTCAGCTAAGAGGCTAAGCAATCAAATGAAGTGGAATTTTAGTCACACAATTATACTGAGTGTTCATAAACGCTTGTTTAAGTTTGATGACTTTAGCAGTAAATTAACGTTCTTATCTTAAATAAAACAGCCTATATTGATGACACTATTCAACGTAGAATTTAATTCCCTTTCAAAATATATTAGGGTTCCCTATACCTAACATGAATAGTTTTCTTGTGGTTAGCATTTCATTTTTTCGAGGACTACATTTAATACAATTTATTTAAATTCAGTTGGCTTAGACATCGTTACTAAGCATGTATAAATAATTTATCATTATTTGACAGCATTCAAAACTAAACTTTGGTTGAACTGTTAAATTTATGGTTAAATTGTTATAAAAAATGAAAATTTATTCTATTCGAGAGAGAAAAAATCAACATGATTTTAACAATTGCTGAATGCGAAGAAAACTATTTCCTTGCATCAAGGGTGTACACCCAAAAATATCCAGAAAGATCACATCCAAGAAAAACTGCCTTTGAAAGCGTACTTGAAATGTTTGGGCAAACTGGAAGCATAAAATATGAGAAAGGCAACCGACGACGGACGGAAGTTCATTGTAGGAAAATTAAGAAAATGAGTTTCTTGTAGTCGGATTTATTATAGATAATCCTCATATCAGTCATCGCAAAATTAGTCTGGAAACAGGAATAAGTAAGCAATTTGTTGCTAGGATTATTAAAAAATAAAATTTCACCTGTACCATATCCAAATGCATCAACAGATTAGTGAGAGAGACTTCCACTATCATCTTGACTATAGTGTATGGGTTTTGGATAAATGCAGAGATGAAATTTTGTTTAATTATGTTTTATTTTCTGGTGAATGTTCTTTTCACAAAAATGGTTTTGTTAACAGACACAACTTTCATTTTTACACTGATGAAAATCCGCATTTCTTCCGGATTCTAACCACCAACTAGTCTCTCAACGTATGGCGAGTAATCGTGGGGTTAAATATAATAGGTCCTTATTTCTTTAATGGTAACCTTGATACACAAACATTTCGAAGATTTCTGCGCTACAATCTTCAAGAGCTTTTGGAAAATATTCCTTTAGCTGTAAGAGAAAGTGTGTGGCTACAATTAGACGGTGCCCCAACACATTTCCATGCTAACGTTCGGGAGCAGCTGAATGTTCTAATTCCAAACAAGCGGCTAGGAAAAGGTGGATTTTATTAACAAACGTGCATCAATCATTTTTCTAAATCATTCTGAACATCTGATTTATAAAAAAATATTCATTGTGTTTGTTTATATTTTTTTCAACACACATGCTTGTTATTGGGTGTATATCTTTTTTATTTGTTTTGTTTATGTAAAAATTACAATATTTCAAGCATTTACTTTAGCTAGACTTAAAATATACTAATTTTTTATATTAAAATCCCTGCAAACCCTGAAATATATTTAGAATTTTTTCTAAAGATAAACAATTGATTGCTGTCAAATAATGATAAATTGTTGATAGATGCTTAGTAACGATATCTAAGCCAACTGAATTTAAATAAATTATGTTAAATGTAGTCCTCGGAAAAATTAAATGCTAACCACAAGAAAACTATTCATGTTAGGTATAGGGAACTCTAATATATTTTGAAAGGGAAGTAAATTCTACGTGGGATAGTGTCATCAGATATAGGCTGTTCTATTTAAGATAAGAAAGTTAGTTTACTGCAAAAGTCATCGAACTTAAACAAGCGTTTATGAACACTCAGTATAACTGTGTGACTAAAATTCCACTTCATTTCATTGCTTAGCCTCTTAGCTGAATGATGAATGTAGGTAGGTGTGTTTAATTTTGGATTACACAGTAAACATCAAACTTACATTTTGTACTGCAATTTCATAAATTTTAAAATATCTCAAAAACCGATGGTTTTAGGAATATGGAGTATTACATAAACTTGTACTAATTTGGTCTTTAGATTCGAAGTATGTCATTATATACAGGTTACTCCGGTCCCCACAGTGGAGGAATTAAAAGAACGTATTGTTAAAAAGTGACGCTCGGTACCCACTTCTCGGTGCCTCTTAACTCTTTTTTAATAATATGGATTGACGTATTAACCTGTGTATTCAAGAAGAGTGAAGACATTTTCAACATCTTTTATAATTTTTTATACCTACCTGGATGTTATTCATTTAGCTTTCTTTTGCTGTAATGAACCTCATTATTTTGATTAGCTATTAAAGTGTTCCTGGAAATTTGTATACTGTATTTTCTTTATAAATATTAACAAATAATACAAAGAAAGGACTAATTACCATAACTTAAAACAGATTTTATTTTTTGCTGTGTGCTTATGTATATCATTAGGACGATTAAGCGTTCGTTTATTACACTACGAATCCGAGCGACCAGTTGGAAACCTGATAGATCAGTTCGGGATGTTCGGATTGAATAAACGTAAATACTTCAAGTGTGCAAACCACTAGGCTACCAACCGGGCTTTATTATTTATTATTAATCATCAAATTATGAATACTTTAAAATTAAATAATATTTTAAGCAAAGGTTTCTCGCAATCTGGTCATATCCACATTATGACGATAATACGAAAACAGGGGGAATCGTAAAATACATAAATATAAATGAACGAAACATACATATATCATTTATATTTATGTATTTTACTATTTACGATTGCTGTGTTTCTGGCAAACAGATAATTACTAAATGCATTCATAATATAGTCGTTTCAATATCGTACAAAACGCTATATCTATCTCAACTAAATTTCTTTCATCACTGTTAGAAAAGATACCAATAGCTGCAGGTAAAGAGAACCGACGATAAGAGATATTGGAAAAAGTAGGTAATTCAAGACATTATTTTCTGATAGTATGTATTATGGTAGAAAGTACAATAAAAGATCGTAAATTCTATAACAGTACGCCTCCCCTCTATTTTAATTTTTAACAACTAACGAGATTGCTTTTGGACTAATTTTCTTGTTTTCCACGTTATGGTTGTATATGCTTTTGTATATATTTTTTCAAAGTTATTTGCACATATTGTATCTTTATTAAAAAGGCAATACAAATTTAAGAAGTATTTTAATTTAATTCTCAAATAAATAAACTATGTTATAATACAGGTCTACAAAGAAGCCTACCGTGCTCTGAAAAGCATTTGCTTCGACAGCGATCTCAAAGAGTTCCTTCGTTTACCAAATCAATACAGTAAGCACGATCGTCTGGAAGAACTGTCTTACCTACTCGCTGGAGTTCGCCTTTTCAACAGAGATTGCAACAAAGGAGGGAAAGGAATCGAAGATAGTAAAACTATTACGATTGTCTGCGTACAAACGAATTTTATATATTTGCTACTTCTAGTACCAGCGCTGTTGACTCAAGCAATTGACCTAACCAGCAACGAATTACAGGAAACATTAACGACAGTCATGACCAACGTGAATCTAATCACTACAGCTTTGGATGTTTCTTTCACACCAGCCACCAGAGGAGCTCGTACGGTTTTAGACCTGAGAATGCCTCAAGGTGTGAGCGTTGATAATATAGAATACTCCAAATCGTTACTAGTGTGTTATAGACAACTTGAAGTTTATGTCAGGTGAGATGATAGCGAGCTTTAGACCATATGTATACATCCAACTAACGGCGGCCGGTGCATACGTTACAGGGAGGGCTCTGACAATGATCGAAGTTCTTCGTATACTCTCGTCAAATATGTTCCTATCTTACGAAGTTATACGAAGTGCGATCATTGTCATAGTTCTCCAGTGACATAAGCATCAACCGCTACTGCATACTACAGGCATTTAGAATTACCTTCGATCTAGAGATGTGCCGAATCCGTATAATTCGTATCTTTGGTACGATCTTATTTGGGAGTCAGATGGTACGAATCCCAACTGGTAAAAGTTTTTGTATTTCGTACCGACCTTCTCATATCGACTTTTTATTATAATAACAAATTTTTGTCGGCATTTTCGTCAATTCTCTGCATTTGATTGTGAGTCATGAATTTTTTTGTATATCCAATAGAGGTTTTGTAAACTGTATCGGCTTTATTTTGTATATATTTAGAAGCATACATAAATTTTTCTGTTCTGATGTCTGCCGTCGGCAACTTTTGTTCATGTTGTATTAATATTCAATCTATTAACTTGCGTTAACTAATTGCGTTTGTTCTTTGGAAATTTAAACATTTTTTTTGACCTTCATGGGCAGGTTTACCCCGTAAGGCAACTCGGCCTTAAGACCTATTGTGTCCCCATAATGTCTTAGGCCTCTCGACCTGGTTGTACTCGAACAAAGAGGTGCGCAAGTTGGTCGAGAGTAAGTTTACTTAGACTGGGTTCGTCCAACCGAGCGACCTCTAGAGATCTCTGTCTATCCCTGTCCACTGCCGGGCAGTCGGCAAGGAGGTGCACAGCAGTTTCTTCTGCTCTCCCACAGTTTCTCACAGGGGAGAGTCCACTCGCTACATGCGGTGCAAGTGCTTATTTAATGAGCAGTTAATGAACATTTTTTTTTTGACCTTCATGGGCAGGTTTACCCCGTAAGGCAACTCGGCCTTAAGACCTATTGTGTCCCCATAATGTCTTAGGCCTCTCGGCCTGGTTGTACTCGAACAAAGAGGTGCGCAAGTTGGTCGAGAGTAAGTTTACTTAGACTGGGTTCGTCCAACCGAGCGACCTCTAGAGATCTCTGTGTATCCCTGTCCACTGCCGGGCAGTCGGCAAGGAGGTGCACAGCAGTTTCTTCTGCTCTCCCACAGTTTCTCACAGGGGAGAGTCCACTCGCTACATGCGGTGCAAGTGCTTATTTAATGAGCAGTGGCCAGTTAGGACTCCCGTGAGCAGTGAAAATCCGGAAAAAAGTTGCCAATGATGGATAGACCGGCGGTGAAGGCCTTGGCAGTATTAATTCTTTTATATTTTTAAAAAAGTATTTAAAAGAAGAAAAATCTTGCTATTCTATTTTCTGTTGGATTAGATTAACCCTTACCTACAAGCGCTCTTATTATTTTTATTGCAGAAAAATGCAAATTGAAATTGATAAGTTGGACGAAAGATCGCTGGAAGTAACTGACGATTTCAATTGGTGTCTCATCGAAGTGCACCAATGTGTCCAGTATAAGACAGCAGTCCCAGCTAGTGCCGTTTATGTAACGTGCCAGAATAAAATAGGAACAAAAAAAAACGCTTGACTAATCATAAATTTTGTTTACAGCCTATATTCACAAAGCTAGCCAACACTTGGCATTCATTGCAAAACATGGTGATCTACTTATCGAAACTAGACCAGATACTCATCAATTTAAAAGCGTACATGAAGAAGGTGGTACCTATGGAAGAAGAATTGGGGGCCATGATTGGTGATAATGAGGTGATAAGTGATATAGAGAGAATGGGTAGCGGCAGCGAAGAGGACTTCGAACTAAACATAGAGCTCCGGAGCAAGATTATGAAGCCCACAGAAATAGAAGATTTTGATGATATGCCCTTGCAGGTGAGACAGATTCAAACCATATATAGGGCAATTTTATCCCGATAGAAAAACTGCAGCACACAGAAAAATGCATGCTTATCTTAACTAAATTTGTCTTGGACCAAATAAATCTAAATAAATAAATGTTTTGAATATCCACAAGACAAAAACTTTTTAAGGCAAGAAAAAAATCGTCTTAACGGCATAATGTTGATGTAAGAGGTTAGTCATGGTGGAAAACTACTTTTAGTCGTCACTTAAGAATACTTGTATTAAAAACATTAGTTTGGAGCAAAATGTTAGAATTCTTGAATTAAATCCCTTTTCATATCTTTTTAAAAATAGTAATACTTACCTTAAAATCATAACGCTTTATGCAAGGATAAATATTTATTTCTATCAAATAAAAAGTAACTGCTATTTATGTGAAATAAATGCCTGGTTTGAAAAAGTTTTTTTGGGAACAACAAGTAGTTTTAACGGTGCCTTATTTGAAGAAGAAAGTTTTAAAAATGATAAAATATGAGGTATATTATTTTCATTTTCAGAAGTTCGGCCTTATTTGCAAAATCACCGCACTATTTATGAAATTAATTAACCTTAAGTTTTATCCTTCTAAGTGTTCAAATCAAACTTACAAATACACCTTTATTGTTCAGATGCAAGATTCTTTATTGCATCTTCATTACAACATGTATGTACTTACAATGATTTAGAATAGAGTTTCTTTAAAGATCACAATTACCAAAATACTTACAATCGATCCAAATTCAGGAGTCTTTTCGCCGCAACTAACTGGTACACAATGCGTTAAATGAATGACTGCTTAGAAATCCCTCATTACAAAGTCTTCTAATCTAAGATTTAAAGTAAAACGCTGGGTTACTTTTAATGCTGGTGCCCCCGAATCTTTTTTGAGAGGTGTACGTATTGCTGTGTACTGAATGTACCAACAAAAAACTGCCAAATGAAATTTAAAAATGAAAAATTAAATTAGCTAGCTCAAATGATAACAATTTTTATAAGGCGCAAAAGAACAATTGAACTCAGGGTTACTATCTTGAAAAAGTAAAATGTGGGTGAAAGAAATCTGCCTTTCTTTTGTACTCAAATAAAAATTTTAAAAGGTTTAATTAAAAATAAAAGAACAGTATTTTGAATGACATAAAAATTCAATCATTTTATTATTTTAAAAAAAAAAAGAAAAAATAATTAATTACAAACTTTGCAGAAAAAAAACCTTGGACAAAAAGGTCCTGGTCTAAATCAAAACTGCATTTGACTTTAAATTACAAAAAGACAATTCAAAATCCTTTTACAAAGCAACAGAAAACAACAAGTTCAGGAAGACAATATTTTTTTTTTCAAATCAATCCACGTGGTCTCAATATTAAAACAACTAAATTAAACGTGAAGAATTCAAGTAATTTATATAAATGTAAAATAAAAGCAAGCACAATGCTTTTATTCAGCCAACCCGAGGTGATTAATAAATAATTACAAATCAGAAAAATTAACAACGAACAAACAAATTAACTCTTTAAACTTAAAATATCTTCCTGCACGTAAAAATAATAACAGATCTTATATCTAAATTGTGTACACAAAAATACAATATCAATTATTATTAAATGAGTTCCGTGATGAACGAAATAAAATCAGAAACGTGAATTCAAAACTTGAAATCAATAACCACAAAATGTCAGCAATGAAATACAATTTTATATATCTATACTTACACGTGTCTATCAGGGAACTGACCTTACACGGTTAAACAATCGTATAAGTATTAAAATCTCCGATGCGTGCGATGCAACGCGCGCAGATCTGTCCGCAAACGGACGAACTCACAAAACAAAACAATATATATACAATACCAGTGAACGCAAAATGTACACATGACTGAAATTAATATAAACAACTGAACAATAAAATAAACAAATTAAACAATCCAAAACATTAACTAAATCTTATTTAAAAATAAAACAATTTGAAATTTCTCGCAACATTGACAAAAGCTTATGAACAAAAAAAATGAATTTACAAAAACCCGGGTGCCAGACCACAGCAGTATGTATGTACACTAAAATATGCATATTGCTATGTTATTTCCGATGTATCATGCTAAACAAAACCCACAGAATCATCGACTATAAAATTGATTATGTAAATGTATTTTTACCTATTTATTTTGTCAACGTATGTAATAATTTAAACTAAAAACTTACTTATTTCATAATATGAATTATTATTAGATATTATCTAATTCAATTTATGCTTGTAACCATGGATTTTCAGGGCGAGTATGTCTTTCGATTGATGTTCGACGAGAGATTTTTATGCGGTCGTATCGTAGGAAACGATTTCTATGATGCCTGGGTTTTTTTGTCTAGGGGATATTGAGTTTGTTGATAACACAAGTGGGGTACTTCTTTTTCGGTTTTTCCTGAGTGTGCCTGCTTTTCGTATATTTATCTAGAATTTTGTAATATCTATCACAATTTAAGTCCATACAATTTTCAAATTTACTTACAAGAATGAGAGTATTACGTGCACAGTGCTAAGATGATGGAAATCCAGTGATTTCGAGATTTGGGGTGGCCTTTCGTCTAATCCTGGGGTTTTGAAGAATTACATTCGAGGCAGTTTGCTGTGAGATCGTTGGAACACCATTTGGAAGCTGAAATGATTGTTTTGAATTTGAAATTATTATTTGGAATATACTAGTTTTCGTACCTGAAGTAAGCGATTTTATCATCTTTTGAACGTATAACCAGCATATAATGCATAAAGGAATTTGAGGTTATATTTATTTGAATGATAACTGTAAATCTAGTGAATTTGGTTATGTGAGGCTGTATTTGTTTCTGTGGGTTAATTTCACGAGCAGTTTAAGTTGGCATTGATCTAGTTATACTTGATTTTATGACGGGAATTTAGGGGGAAATTTGAATTTTATTTATGATATTCAAAACGAGAAATACGAGTTTTTAGTTTCGATTAAGATTCTAGAAATCTTGTTATTGTGTATCTAAGATAGTAAACAAATTACTTACTTACCCTGAGGAAATCTTTATAAGATTAATTTCTTTGTTTATTCGATTTATTTAACTGTAAATAAGTAAATTACATTATATTGTCGTATCTTTTATTCAATGTATTATATCATTAACTAATAACTGCTACAGTCATATTAAAGAGACTTAAATGTTATAAGCTATATTAATATAATAATCAGTGGTTCAGTGGAGTGACGTTATCCGCCCGCGTCCCGAGGATGACTGGAAATTATATGAAATTATTATCATCCTTTTCGTTTGCGGTGTACTTAAAACCCTGTGGTTTTAATTTACTTTTCATGTCCTCTAGCATTTGAGATCTGGCATATCATTAGGATTAATGATAGTATAATAGATGACGCTAAGTGGTGTTTAGTAGAATAAAAACTGTGTTTACTTAATTAAAAATTTAATTAAAATTTAAAAGAATTATCTACAAGTTTCGTTATATGTCTTTACTCAGCTTAAGAAAATGTACATTAGTTAGTTATGCTCCCTTAGATACAAATTTACTCAATCTCAGGGCGAGGCCCAGTTGAATACTGCTCATGCCTATGAGCAATATGATCTATCTGTTTGCCTTATTAGTATGTTCTAACTTACCTTGCACAATTGCATGTAAATATTATACTTGCTAAGAAATGTTTTTCTTATTCCATATGTAGGAATTAATTCCTTTATATCATTTTCGTCGAAGATTATGAACTTGGCTTCATCAATCAAATTACCGTAAAAGAATGTAGTTTCTTACTATTGATACCTTGAATTAATAAAACATAGGTTGAATGCGATGAAAAATACACGCCATTAGAGGTTGGGCTACCTGAATATCTTTTCGGTTGTGTAATTATACTACTATATGCATATATACTGACTTCCAGAAAAATTACAACACCTAGAAGCTGTTTAACGATTTTATTGAAATTTTCAGAAAACGTCTATTTCTATGAAACAAAGTTATGATTAAGTTTTAAAAACAAAAGAACAAAAGCTTTAAAAGTTTTTTCAATAATGAGTTGCTCCGCCACGATTTGTAATGAACTCATCTAGACGCCTTGGCATGCTATTAATCAAGTGATCTATAGCTGCTTGTGGTATATCGTCCCAAGCTTCTTGAATCCGTTGTTGAAGATCGTGTAAATTATCTGGAGGGTGCGGTAAATTACCTATTCGCCTACCAATCATATCCCATACATGTTCAATGGGCGACAAATCAGGCGACCGAGCAGGCCATGGGAGGACGACAATGTTAGATTCTTCCAAAAACCGTGTTGTAGCCTTTGCCGTATGAGGGCGCACATTATCCTGCTGGAAAATGGGATTTTGCAGCCCCTGAAGATATGGAAGGCCAACTGGTTGTAGCACATTAGCAATGTAACCAGCTGCGTTAAGGTTGCCGTCAATAAAGACCAAGGGTGATCTGCTACCATAACATATTGCACCCCATATCATAACTCCTTGAGTGAGGGCTGTGTTGCGTTCCACAAAAAATGTTGGATTTTTACGTTCTCCACGCATCCGTCTGACTCTCCTACGACCATCGTGGGCCCACAAGCAAAATCGGGACTCGTCACTAAACACAATTTGATGCCATTCCTGCGCCCAATTAACCCTTAAGTTGCTCCACTCTAGTCTGCGTAGACGGTGAAGTGGTGTAAGAGGAAGACATAAAAATGGACGATATGAACGCAATCCATAAGATCTTATCCGGCGATAAACAGTTGACATTGACATTCTGAGTCCTGTACCTCTCATCCAATCATTTGCAATTGATCGAGTTGTTGAAAATCTATCTCTTGTGGCCAAAACTCTTAAGCGACGTTCTTCGCGATCTGTAGTCCTTCGAGGACGTCCAGATCCACGGCGACGATGTTGAACCCCTTCCTCGGACCATTTGGACCAACACCTCAATACCGTTGAAACATTTCGGTTTACACAACGAGCAATTTCTCTTAGCGAAAGTCCGGCCTCTCTCATACCAATAATACGGCCACGTTCAAAATCACTTAATTGGACAAAATGTTGATGCTGACGTACTCTCGGCATTGTTATCAAGTGCAGAATGAAATTGTGACGTAACAACAACAACTTGCAAACTTGACAGTTACTAAGTGGTCTAATACTTCAAATTTATAGTTACTATGTGCTATGGAAACAACTTGCAAAAAAAAAAACCACTGGCTAGATTTTATTCAAATTTTAATCATCAATTTCTTTAATGAAAATAAACGTTTCCTGAGAATTTCAATAAAATCATTCGACAACTTCTAGGTGTTGCAATTTTTCTGGAAGTCAGTATATATACACACTAGTATACCAATAATACTGTAATCTAATAAAAAAACACCCTTGCGTTGAGATATTTTTCTGAGATCCTCCAACAAATGCAATTCGAGCAGCAGCTTACTTACCTACTTCATCATTAATATTATTAGGTAGATTTATGGCTACATATGTTTACCAACCTTTTTTTCATGTAATTAGACATAACTACATTGATACATGAAACCTAATAAGATTCCATTAAACAACTGCCCTAAAAGAAATTCACACAACGAACTACTATGTAAGGTAAAAAACGATTACACAATTGACTAACAACGCAGATACAGCGTTTTGCTGCTGCACTCTAACCGATTTTAATATTTATTTATTATACACTGCTCCACTTAATTAGGGGGACACTACTTTGGGTAGCCTATGTTTCTTACAGAATGAATTTATGGCCGTACATATGCAAAAATAAGAAACAGGAACTCTTTATTTATTAAATGAATACAACAATGTAGGAACACCATGCCTGGTTGTATTGAAGCTATACAAAATTTGAAATAACTGTCGAAAGAAAGTGTATTTTTTTAAGTTTAGTGACGCACAAAGGCACGTTAATTCCATTTTTGACTTGATTTAATAATGCGTATGTCCTCCCCTAACCACAATTATCTCTTGGCATTTGCGTGGCATGGATCGCACAAGTCGGCGGATGAGATCTTGGGGAATGTTTTGCCATTCTTCGAGAAGCACCTGGCCCAGCTCTTGGAGAATCTCTGGTGCATTGGCACGGTGCCTAATGCGTCTATCCAGCATATCTCACAAGTGTTCGACAGAATTGAGGTCTGGGGTCATCGCAGGCTATTCCATTACATCAATGTTGTTCACCCGTAGAAATTCAGTAGTAATGTTGGCGGTATGACGGCGAGCATTATCGTGTATAAGAACGAAATTAGGACGCATATCATTCGCAAAAGGCACAACATGATCCTCGAGAATTGTGTTTATGTAGGCTCTGGCATTTAAACGCCCAGGGACTATTACAAGATCAGGCTACAGTTATCCCACCCCAACACACGATCGAACCATCTCCAAAACGACCCACTTCCTGTACCGTTGCGGCATTGTACCGTTCTCCGATACGTCTCCCGACACGAACTCGTCCATAGCATCGAGTCAGGCGAAACCTGGACTCGTCCTTGGAGAGAACAGATCTCCAGTGACGAAGTTCCCAGTTTACGTGGTCTGTGGCAAACCTTAATCGCGTTTGCTTGTGTTCCCTGGTCAGGCGGGGTGCTTTAACTGGATACCTTGATCGTAAACCGTTCTCCCTGAGCCTTCTTCTAATGGTTTCGCCGCATACTTCAACCCTATGAGCAGCTCGAAGGTCATTTACCAGATCTCGAGCGGTACATGTGCGTCGACGGGTAGCGCAATTGACTAAATAATGGTCTTATCCAGGAGTTTCCGCTTCCAGCCTTGTCCAGCTCTCCTCTTGTACAGGCCCGTCTCTTGAAAGCGTTTCCAGGCACGGTGAACGGCAGATTTCGAAGTGTTGAAATCTTCGGCTACAGATCTCACTGACCGTCCTTGTAGGAGGGTAACGGCGCGTATGATTTCAATTACACTTAAAATGCCTCATTTAGACTTTATGAATGACTTAATGACAGGACTAGCCGTTATTTTCTGTTGCTAAAGTGACAATTTTGTCAAAATTGAAAAATTGATTTCTTAGTTTTCGTATTTTACACTTTGGTTTTGGTAGTTATGCTGAATTTTGCACATCGCCGAGGTGATAAAACAACTTCTTCTTAAACTCCTCTATTCCCACAATAAATAAAGACCTATACTATTTATTTTTGGCAAAATTTGTGCTAATTCTCAGCTATGTGGAGAATTACGGCTATTTAAACTACTGTCCCTCTAATGTGGAGCAGTGTATTAAATAAATCCCAGGTGATGATGCGCATGTATAATAAGCTGTATTTTCCATTTACTTTCACTAAGCAAATATATTCTCTAGTTAAGAAAATTCATCGAAACAAAAGTTTTCTTGAATTAAAACTTTCAGTTTTCTTAGTGGTAAAAGATTTACTTACAACAAAATTATGACATAAGAATATTGTGTTGAAACAATATTTTGTTTTTAACTCAGAATGCATTTTTCTATGTGAGGCAATTCGCCCTTTTTATTCATATCATCCATTACACTTTAAGTAGTTTTATTTGAAGTGTACTTTTCTTTTGCAGTTTCTCGGATTTTGCATTTGGAAATTTGTCGAGAGTCAAGGCGCTCTGATTCCAGGCAATCCTGAAATGGGTGTGGTACAAATAGACGGCAAATACTATGTTTTTTCACGTTTAAGAGCAGCCGAAGCGTTTGTTCTAAGCCCTAAACGGTATAAACTCCGAAGCAACCTTTTGACATTATTCGTATTATAATTTGAGAAGTTCTATAGGTATATTTATGAAGCAATGGATGTAATACGTAGAAAACCAGAATTGGCTCATTTCCTAGGGGTATACGATCAACTTCAAGCTGTAAGAGATGTTAGAGAGTAAGAAATGCTTTAGTGTATGACATTATACTTACAACTTGGTTCCGGGACTATAACAACTCGTTTTTTGTGGTTGTATTTCAGATAAGAATTCTCTCATATCATATGTTACTGTTTGTTCATATTGCTCCCATTATTGTTTTTATTTTTAATTCTAAATTACTAAACATTCAACTATCCATCTTTGTAAAGTTCAACGTTTAGAGTAATTTTGCCAATATTTCTTGCTTTCATTTCATTAATACTATACCAGTTATTAGTTGTCGGCCACTGCAAATTAGAGCACTGTATCTTCATTTTGTGTTGATTATCAAACTTTGAGCTGCTGAAACAACGTTTTGCCTAACCAATGATGCATTTGTAAAGGGCTAATAGCAATTATAAGTGTATATAGATGTTCCATGGAACTGGCACAGTAGTAATTTTCAAAGTTCTAATAGGAATTCGATTTTGAAAACCGCAGATTAGCCATGGCTGGCAGTAACCTGTTTAAGGAGAATATTTTTAGTTTTATAGCACAAGTATACCCACTGTATGATTTTAAACGGAATGCTACAATTTGTATGGATCCAGTGAGCTTATCGAATTATATGTGGTCAGATTGTATAAGGGTCCCATATCGTGAAACTCAATCGCTTTTGAAATATCTGCAGATTTGTTGAATTTTTGACCCACTCACTCGAACCTGCCACCTAACATCTGATGAGGTATTAGATCTTAAGCTGTTTTATTGTAGCATCTAGCGTCAATCGTATACAGGATACTTAAAAACTCACCTCCAGTACAGATAACTTTAAATAACACTTAGCGACTAAAGGTAATTTTTTCATAGAAAACATTCTGAATATTATTTTTTTGTAATCTAATTATCGATTCACTATTTTTTAGTACCTAAATTTCGTATAACTGTTAAGAATGCACATTTTAATATGATTACATATGAGCAGTAGCGGCTGGTACTAAAGGTCATAAGAGCACGTGCCCATCCAACCATTATTATTTTTACGTATATTTAGAACGATGGTATCAAAGTTTCTTTCCGCACCACAGATACTAGCGCCAACGCTCCAAACTATTTTCCGGGGCACGATTTCCGATTACCCTATTTGTCTTTGCCATATGCGTTTAAACCTCTCATTCGGGCACAAAATTTCGTGTCTCCAGTTAATGTCGTGCATTCGTTGGTACTGCATTGTTTTCGGCGCGTACCGCGCATGTGTGATTTCGAAGGCGTTTCAAAGTATGCAAAATCTCTCTAAAAAAACCGCTATCATTTGAGGTAAAACTTATAATTAAAAAGAAATGACGGCCGATTCCTGATCTTCAAATAAATTATACTTACACAAGTAAAACTCAAACTTACAATAGGGTATTGAATAAAAATATATATGAAAAATATGAGTGGATGTGCGGATGATAACTAACAAATAAACTATTTTGTTTTATCTGGTTACTTTTTAAGAAAGATGTTAATGCATGGAATAAAGAAGGGTTGAATGATTTAAAGCATATCGCAGAGAGGGCAAAGAAACACGAAAATTCCGTTTCTCACATGAATCCATGCGTAGTTTTTTAGTGTTCTAGGCAAAGTGGACATACGTGAACAGTTAGACAGTGCTTATTTGCGACATAAAATTAGAAACAGCTAGAATGTGGAAAAAATGGTTTATTATGTTGTTACGCTCAGGCGTGCGTGGCGTGCGGACGCAGTGTGTGCTACACCTGATGTAACTTAGTAAGAGAAGCGGTACACACGAGTATGACGCTTGGAGTCGCTGTAATGATTAATAAAACAAAGAAAGATCCAAAACGTAACGATAACTTTATTGTAATAAAAAAAAAAAAGAAAAAAGCTGGCCACGTGGTTGCTGATTTTTGAGGTTAAGATCAATGTAAAAAGAACAACACGTGGTTGCTGTATTCTGATATTAAAATTAAGGCAAAACGAAGGAATAGCACGTGGTAGTCGAATTCCTGAGATTAATTTAAAAGTGACGCAATTAATCCGTTTCTAAAATTGAATAGTAAATGACTGCTAGTGCGAGAGCAAAGTTACTGGCAATTACAAGTTAAAAGTATAAATAGCAACAGTAATGAAATAAAAGAAAAGAAAGCGATAGATACGTTTTAAATAGTAGTACTTAGCTGTAGCGTGAAGCTGAGTTCGACGCTTTTGTGTATGCTGCTGTCCCGTGGTTTTCCGTGTTTCGAGTTAAAAAGGGTCGTTACGACGGCAGAATTAACTGAAGAGAACAGAGTTTACTTAGCTCTAGCTTGAAACAATGGGGAATCGAAGCTGTGGGGAGCACGTGGCATCTATGCTTTCGAGTCAAAACGAGTACGTCACAACGGCAAATTAACTGAACGGGAACCGAGGAACAGAGAGACAGAGAGCGCGTTTAGCGTGCACAGCCCTTTTAAAGGTTCGGTAAGTAGGTACAAAAAAAGGATGAACCAATAGCAGCGTTCAGTGATGCACAAAGGATCATAAAAGACGACGCGTCTAAGAGGTTGGCGCGTAAATGAATGAAGTTAAAATCACCAAGTTTAAATTTCGCGTAAGTTAAATACTCCCGCGCGAAAAAGAACCGCTAAGTGACGTAACGGTTTTTCTAAAGTCGTAATTGCAATTGCCAGATTAAAAGTAAAGAGAATGAATTTAAATTTGCCTTCAAAATAACGTTTATATCGCTGATGTTGTCTATGATTAAAAAAGCGAAATGAATTATTGAAATCAATGTCATTTTCGATTCAATGCAAAGTGTAACAATGTCTATAAAATTTTGCGGAGCTTTTGATTTGGTGTTACGAGGCCATGATCAGACATTAATGTCGGAAAACCCAGGTATTCATGTAGGCTTAATTAACTTTACAGCTGAATTAGACGCTGTGCTTGCAATACATATGAAAGCTTCGCAAGTGTTTAAAAGCGCCTCAGAAGCTATTCAGAATTGCTAGATGCAGTGTTGCAAATTTACAACCAGGAAATATTAAAAGAAATTAAATCTGCAAATTTCATTGCTTTTGGTGGCCGATGAAACTATATAGACACCTCTAATAATCAGCAAATGGTTGTTATTATTCGATACGTGTTCAATAGACAAATTTTTCAACACTTTTTTTTTGTTTTAAGCTGGGTGGACATAATGCTGATGTATTAGCAAAAATTGCTGAATGAATTGCATGTTATTTTAAATTCTCCTACTGGATCTTATAATAATAAAGTAATCACTCAAAGTTACGATGGGGCGTGCGTGATGAGTGGGAAGACAAATGGTCTCTAAGCTATTATCAAAAGAACATTTCCACATGCACATTATATTCACTGTTACGCGCATTAATTTAATTTAAATATTGAACGAACGGCATAGTGCGATAAAAATGTAAAGTTTTTATTTTGTGCCCATCCTATTTCACAACGCACGAGCCGCCAAGCAAATTAAATAATATCATTTTTATTAAGTGTTAACGCTGTCAAGTCGTTTGCTAATTTTTCCTAAGTAAAGAATTATCGAAGGAAATAAGAGAAATGTTGTAAGTAAGATATACAAATAAAATTTTACATTTATTGTATACCTATTCATGAAGAGTGTACAATAACTGAACGGATTGGATATTTAACAATAAGAATCAACACTCACTTGCAATGAACAAAAACCCAGAAGAAAATTGAAGCAGATATCCCAAATACATCAATGATATTTTAAACAGTCTACTAGAGTGGTTATTAAGCAGCATAACAAGTAATACAACTCAATAACACAGTGGCGGATTTCTGCACAAGCACTAGAAGCGCATGGCTTCAAAATTTCAGCCGCAATTGAGATATTCTCGATGGCGAAAACGAAAATTAGTTATATTCTTTCGAGTTCTTTTTGAGTTGTAGCCAAAAATTTAGTTTTTCGAGAATGCCCAATAACTTGCTGGTCTTTAATGAAACGAAAAAACCGTTTTAACATTATTAAGGCACTTTTATGAATCGACTAGTTAAATCAGATTGTTATTACATCAAATGTTCAAACTGCACGCCATTATTGTCCAAACACAACTGACATCTTCTACTTACTCGTCCAATTGCGTTATAAATATGAATCTTAGAAAGAGCATTTAGACATTCTCTAAAATTATGAATTAGTTCCTGAACATTATTGTGTGGTATTTTACATAAACGATCCTTTACGTATCCCCACAGAAAGAAATCGAGGAGCGTCAAGTCGGGCGATCGTGGCGGCAATCTCTCAGGCCCATTTGTTCCTAACCAATTCTTTCCAAAATTATTATTTAAAAATGTGTTATAATTCGAGCATTACGTGCTGGGGCATCGTCGGCGTCGTGTTGAAAAAATACAGCCGTTCCTTATTGTAATGGCATGTCGTCGATGAGTTCTTCAATATCTTTTTATAAGATTTGCAAATGCCGTTCACCGTTTAAATTTTCCTGATATATATGAAATGCGATGATACGATTGTCCATAATAGTACACCATACATTAAACAATCAAATTGAACTCCCTTGTTCAATTTGATTGTTGACAACCTAGTGTGGATTGATATCAGACCACCAATGCGAGTTATTTCTGTTAAAAATGACTGCACTACTAATGTGGACTTCCTTGGTCCATGTAATTTTCCTAAAGAAAAATTCATCCTGCTGTTGTTTTTTTTTTTTTTAACACCACTAACAAAATTCCAAACGGCGGTTATTATCACCTGGGTGTAGATGCACTTTTCTGATTTTATATGGTTGATATTTATTCCTTTTTAGAATTCTAAGTGAACGAACCCGAGATACGCCAACTTCATGGTCTATTTGACGGCTTGACATTTTTGGATTTTCCACAACAGCTCCTAAAACGTGAATGGCATCATCTTCTTCTCCTTCTTTAGAATACTTTTTTGGCCGTGGTTTGTCGAAGAATCCATAATTAATTAAGTTTTCCTTCAGTCTACTATATATTTTACCATTGGGTTGCTTTCTGTCCGGGTAGCGATTAAAATACAAATCAGCCGCATAAGTGTCATTTTTATTTGATTCAATGTAGCATATCATAGTTTTCAAAATTTTCAAATTTCATTTCAAAACGTACTTAACACGCACAGCTCTTAGACTTATACTTAACAAGTATGTCAAACCTTTGACTTTGACAGACGAAATCGGCTGTTTTTTACAGTCTTTTCCCTATCATAAGCTACTATGATGATAGTTTTTTAATTAAAAATGTAAATACATAGTTAGTTCTTTTATGTTTCATTAGACAAACAAAAGAAAACACTATGTCCAGCTTTATCGTTGCCTACTACGATTTACATTTAAAAAGATCAACTTTATGCTGGAGATCAAAAGCGAGTGCATAAAATAACAATCTGATTTAACTAGTCGATTCTACACATAAAAGCGGCTTAATAATGTTTAAACGGTTTTTTCGTATCGTTAAAGACAAGCGAGTTATTGGGCATTCTCGAAAACTCGAAAAACTCATTTTTTTGCTATAACTCAAAAACAAAGAAATATAACTGATTTTCGTTTTAGCCATTGAGTATATCTCGAAAAAAGAGAAATTTTAATTTCACATATCAGTCATAAGTTTATTTTTTCCCTGTAGCTTTTTATTAAGAATATTTAAATGGCCGGTTAAATCAACAACAATTATTTCCCCGTATTCGCTTTCAATTTCTTCAAGCATTCCAACAAATTCCCGATTATTCAAGCCCATCCACGAATAACGTTTACTGTTTTGGTTAATGTTTTCATAACAATATCTATTTGCAAACTTTTACGACAAAGTGTCTCTTAATGAATAATGCAATGTATAGTGCAAAAGTTATTCTGAAATTTTTTGTGTTTCAACATACTGCTTAATTTTGCCGATACTCCATTTTTATCAACCATAGCAACTGCACCATCACTTGCAAATCCAACCATTTTGATTCAGCTTAATTTATATTTATCTATTACAGTTGTTATTTCTGAAAAAATATCCTGCACCAGTTTTTTTTTTATCCTAACTTGAAATTCTTCAGTGACGCCTTAACAGCAAGTTGTGCTATATCTGTGATGTCAATACTCTCATCAACTGCTACCGAGAATGCTGCAAAATCTATACTTCTTTCTTTTGATTGACATCGTAAATCACTAGCGATTTCACTAATACGTTTCACTAATTTAAATAATTGTTGTTTGGGCGGACAAAGAATTTCGGCAAACTTAATCAAACAATCTTTAAGGAATTCACCATCAGTAAATAGTTTTAATCGTTTTGCAATAATGTGCGCGATAGCAAAACTTACGTGAAATCTTGCTTCAATGGATTTATTTACTTGAGTAAAAAAAATTGTTGTATGTAGGTAATTCAAAATCTGTAACTTTTCTTCCCTCAATTTCATTTCAAATTTTTCTTTATGATTCGTGTCGTATCATAAATTGTATTCTTTTGGAACTAATATTCCTTTATTGCATATAAAACAACACCACAAAGCACATGATTTCCCATTTGTCTTGATTGCACATCCTTCGATCGAAATCCACGCCCCACGCGTATTCAACGTCACGAGCTCGATGAGGAAGGCCGAGCCCACTCTTTCGCTGGCGTACAGTACTGAAGATTCATATTACAATGAAATTGGATTT
Source organism: Cetonia aurata (assembly GCA_949128085.1). Lineage (NCBI taxonomy): Eukaryota > Metazoa > Arthropoda > Insecta > Coleoptera > Scarabaeidae > Cetonia > Cetonia aurata. The sequence continues at coordinate 665,481 of OX421887.1, forward strand.
TGTATTTTGTACTGTTACGATCAGGTGTGCGTGGCGTGCGGACGCAATGTGTGCTCCACCTGATGCAACTTAGTAAGAAAGTGGTACACACGAGTATGACGCTTGGAGTCGCTGTAATGATTAATAAAAAAAAAGCAAGATCCAAAACGTAGCGATAACTTTATTGTAATAAAAAAAAAGAAAAAAAAAACTGGCCACGTGGTTGCCGATTTCTGATGTTAAGATTAATGTAAAAAAGGAACAGCACGTGGTTGCTGTATTCCGATATTAAAATTAAGGCAAAAAGAAGGAATAGCACGTGGTAGCCGAATTCCTGAGATTAATTTAAAAGTGACGCAATTAATCCGTTTCTATAAGTGAATAGTAAATGACTGCTAGTGAGAGCAAAGTTACTGGCAATTACAAGTTAAAAGTATAAATAGCAACAGTAATGAAACAAAATAAAAGAGAGCGATAGATACGTTTTAAATAGGATTACTTAGCTGTAGCTTGAAGTTGAGTTCGAAGCTTTTGTGTATGCTGGAGGGCAGCACGTGGTTTCTGTGTTTCGAGTTAAAAAAAGGTCGTTGCGACGGCAAAATTAACTGAAGAGAACAGAGATTACTTAGCTGTAGCTTGAACCAAGGGGGCTTCGAAGCTGCATGGACAGCACGTGGTTTCTGTGTTTTCGAGTCAAAACGAGTCCGTCACAACGGTAAATTAACTGAACTGGAACAGAGAGCGCGCGTAGCGTGCAAAGCCCTTATAAAGGCTCGGTAAGTAGGTACAAAAAAAAAGGATGAACCAATAGCAACGTCCAGAGATGCACAAAGGATCATAAAAAAACGAAGCGTCTAAGAGTTTGGCGCTTAAATGAATAAATTTAAAATAAGCGAGTTTAAATTCCGTGGCGCGTAAGTTAAATATTGCCTTCAAAATAACGTTTATATCGCTGATGTTGTCTATGATTTAAAAAAACGAAATGAATTATTGAAATCAATGTCATTTTCGATTCAATGTAACAGTACGAATCGCAAAAGATAGCGCAGGAGGTCGGTTCTCACGTGCGAGCTATGACGTTTTCCCATATGCCTTCGGATGTGTCTCACTCCATTGAGTACGCTCTCTTGCTATCGCGCATCCGCCATCAGAAAATAATTTTACTGTAGTACCTACCTACCAGATTTTTTTATAGTGTTAGTATATTTTGTAGGTTCTACTTCTTTTCCAGCCCGTCGTTCCGAGAATAGCTATATCGTTTTATATGAAAACAAATTCGAGAGGTTTATGTTCGTGTATGAAACGAAATCACAATATTACATAGAATTAAAGCATCGGTTTCAATAAGTTTAAAACTTTATAATACTCTTTTAGGCGGTAAAAAGGGTACTTAATTTATTTTTAAATTTTAACACTAATTTGTATTTCATAAAATATCGTAAAAAATAGGTCTGTTCTTTGGGGCTACACTTGCTATACTAGTTCCTAAGTAAAACAATATAGAAGATTCCCTCTTTGCATAGTAGAGAAAAATAAAACATGCACCAATGTTAGGGGTGCAACTCCAACGAATGAAGCTAGTTTTATTGTTTATAAATATTAATAATATTCAATACTATTAGAAATAAAGCTATTCTGTTGACGCAGACTCTCTTTATTTACTTTTACATCAGCTCATCATTATTTCTAGCAACCAATGACTTCAATAAATGCATACTGGATCCAGATTACATGGCATCGTATCACTCCTTCACAATACCTAATAATAATTTGCAGAAGCAGAAAATCTGATTTTTTTATTAGCCCAGCTAATGGCCCAATGACTTGCGCACTTGGTTATCAGTCGTGAGGTCCAGGGTTCAAATCTCACTCTGGTCAATTACGATAATCGGTTTTTTCCGGGGTCGGAATAATGATGAGGAGGGCTCTGTAAGGGTGCCTGATAAGCAGTCGATGCTTAAGCCTTGTCAACTCCTTTAAAAAAAATGTATTCGCAGATAAAGATGCAATTTGAATTAATTAATTTTAATAGTTGGAATGGAATTGATAACAAATGCCTTTCTTTGCTTAAATTTAGAAATAAATTATGTTTTATGCATATTCCATGCACCTGGAAGCTCTCAAGTGTTAGTTATATTAGTCTGTATTCTCAAGAATTGACGAAAATGTTAACAATAAATATTTCAAGGATTGAGGAAATGAATGCGTCTTTCTAAAAAAAAAATAATATACGGAGTGTTTGGCATGCACGCTATATGTGATGTAGTGATCGTACTTACAGCTTTGTATGTGCACCAGTGTTAGTAGAACATTCAAATTTTTAATATTCTTGGGATATTTGATTTCCAAGAGTCCAAAAAGTTCTAAGAAAATTGCAAATGTTTCAAAATTGTTTAATTTAGGAGTAATACAAACTGGTCACAAACGATGCGATAAATTCACTAGATCGATCAAAATTGGTTTCCTGCAGGCCGTAAATACCATATAATACCATACTATATCTTATATAATAAATTGATCATATCTACTTTGCGAGGTCCTAATCAAATTCCAACTGGTGAATTTTATTAACCAGGTCCACGGGACATTCTGTATAAATCACTTTTTATTTCATCTTTGGATGTCGTCTTAGTTCACATTTATCATCAGATTAGTCACAGTCCAAATAGACACAGTGATCACTCACGCAGTTGAAACTCAGACAGATCTACACCCAGAAACCACCAAGAAAAATCCCGAATATTACTGGAATATCTGGGACCTCAAACGAAGAGCCCTTGCCATGGTGATCATATCTAAAGCACATTATTTCGATCGAATTAACCTAAAAATACCTGTCATGTTTTAGGCCGACATATCCAACCGCACGACACATTCAACCCAAACGATGCTCTCAAATAACAAAAACGCCGTTAGAACACAAACGCACTTCACCAAGGATCACCACTATCAGACCAAGAGTGACAATTATAGCAACGTGCCAACCCTGTCTAACTACATCTTTGGCTTGAGAGGAAGGAAAGATGACAGGCAATTTATTATCACCTTAACAAGACCTGTCGACGAATAATATTCGTCATGTGATGTCTCGGGATGTTCGCAGGTAACTGGACGATAGGTATGTCTCTGAGTTCCTGCTATAGCTGTTATATTTTGCGTTGGGCGGCGAAAATACATAAGGAAACTAGATAAACTCCCATCGTCCCGTTATCTGAGAATATACCGGTATTCATGTGTATATACGTATAAATGTATCATTTTTTACGACTGTTGCATAATAAATTGTATATACCTATACTATGACATAAATAAATTAGTCTTAAATAAGGTTTACATTTAGTGCAGCAGGCGTTGCATAATGTAATGATAATTCATCTCTTTTCAGTAAATTGATTCGTATAGATATACAAGTTATACAATTGGACGTTGTATAACAAAAACAAACTTTTTCTCTTACAATTTAATTTTTTTAACACTGTTTTGAACAATTGGAGCGTTTGGTAACTTACACGAGTTATACTGTAGCAAATGCACGCAACGCGACGCTACAATACAAACTACCCTATCATTACCTGCTTGGCCTACTTTTATATGGTTACTAAAATGCTATGCAAAGATAGGTTATCTTATAAGTTGCTGAATTGCATACTTACGGGACTGTAACTTACACATTAATCTATTAATACAATAATCCATAGTCATAGTAAACTTTATTGATATTGTAAACTATTTTACCGATATTTTCTCCTTGATGTTCAATTTCACGTGTTCTTTCTTGCAATTGTAATAATATTGTGTCAATTCGGCCCGGGAAACATGTCCTAAGTCCCACCTATGCAATTCAGTGCGCGACTTACCGTTAATATTTCGATAGAGTGAAACTAAGTACTGGATAATAATAATACCTAACTATTGAATAAAAGCATTTACCAGAACACATCCAGTTATTTTGCAAGAAATGAACATTGTCATTCGCAATCCAGAGATGTTTCCAGAACAACTATGTACCGGCCATACTTACCTTAAACCAAAAAATAACAATCATGCCGATTCCTCACAGTGCAATATTATCATTAAGAACATTGTTGGTGGCAGGTATTAACATTAATACACAATAGCCACAAGAGGTTCAAAAGATGTTTCATTCTTACGAAATAAGAATGCGTGTGTGTGTACATTACATGGTGATTACATTAACACTACTACTATCTAGCTTACTAACTCTACTGTCTCCCTTTTTACACAGAATCATTATATTTTTGTAATCGCTTTACAGTTCTAACATTTCGTGTTGTATAATTCATTACAGATAAATCGGCACTCAATGAACTGTGATTTCCATGTGCATTTTCAACATCTCCACTTTCATGAACATTTTGAGCACTATACAAATCATAATTGTTACTAACCGGCTTTGGCGAGTTTTGATTTAGTGACTTTCCCATGTGGAGCGAGCCGACTCTCAACCATCACCATTATTAATTACAACATCTTCATCCGGTATAAAAAAAATCCCTTTGCTTCACATGTTGAAACTCTCTCTATCTCTCTCTCAATCCGTCTATTTTGACGACAAACAGGATTATATTCGAATGGCTGAAATTGATTATGGGAATCATGAATTTTGGGGTAATTGCTTTATGAAAATGTAACTATCACAAATTTTCAGATTTGGAATTCCTCCAAAACTAACAAAAAAAAAAATATATTAATATAAAAAAAACCTCATCAGTATTTGCAATGCAGGGACTTTGCATAAAATCACAAAATCATTCACCATGCTACTTAATATGCTTATCATTTCCTGGAAAAAAGACCAAACTAAAAAAAAATGCTAAAAATGTCTCCGGTTTTACCAATAACGATATATGTTACGCACAGGTTTTCTTTCCAAGGACGTGATAGGCTGTCTTGTTTGTCGTACACGAATTCCTAAAGCTTCCAAAATGAACTACAAATATACAAAACAATATTTATTGTTGAGTATTTCCCAAAACATAAAACAGAAACCTGCGTTGTATCTCTTCACATTCTGAAATGCACTCTAAATTTATCTAAGAAGTAGCATGGCGCAGTTGCTTCATAATTACCATTTTATATCGTTCAGCTATATGATCATTTTCCACGATGTCGACATTATTTACTACAAAATTGTTGCCAAATATTACATTATAAGTTTTGCCATTAAAACCTTTTCCTTTTGATCTAAGTGGGCGATTAATATACAATATTTAAAATGTAATGTTAAATTAATATTTAAAAAAAAAAAACGCCATAAAAGTAACCTCTTCACCTGCCAATTATATACATACTTACTTTACTAACGATTTTTAAAAGGAAAATCTACTTTATATTGCGCCGTTCTGAAAACATGTAGCGCTGCAGCTCCAATACTACGCTACTTTGCTTAAAACGAAATCTTTGATTGGTTGATTGCGTTGCTCCCCGCGGTGAGCGCTGATTGGCTGTTGTATAACCGTTTGTTGTGGCTCTCTGCTAAATACATTCTCGCGGCAATCAGAATCACAGTGATTGGTTCGGAGTAGCGTAAGGATAAAAAATTACAGAACCCGAAAAGATTAACCAAAATAACAAATAAATTATGCGAGGCAGCAGTCAGATTTGCAACTTACTTTTCTTTTTCCACTACATTATACACACGACTTAATGAAAATTATTACTACGTGTATAGGCAGCTCTCAATCTATAATAGCATTGAAAAAAGTCGACATCCTATGTTGTGCGTAACTATCTCCTACTGCCTAGTTTCATCTGTCAACTGAATACTCAATTAAAACAATATTATTTTTAAGACTTTAAATTTATTGGTTACAAATATTTACTTGTACATTTCTTACACTTAAGAAAAATTTTGGAAATGCGTGTGCACGAAAATACAACTTTCTAGTCCGAAAGTGAGTCACAATATTAGGCTATCTCGGGAACAAACGGGACAATAGGAGCCGGGCTGGATTCACATTTAAAGAATGTATAATCATGACAGATTAAAACAGACGATAATTCTACTCTAAACACAAGTAAGAAAAAAAACTTAAGTCTAAAATACATAGTCTCAGAAGCTTAAGGAGAAAGTTAAGTTTATTTATATAAACATTCTTGTAAGTCTTTACAAAAAAAAAAGAAATTATAATAAACACATCCCGTTAGCGCGTCATTTGGTTATTGTTATCAAGATTAAAATTTACTTGTTATTCTCACTACCATCGAAAAGTTACCTATTCAACTAGTTTTTAAATATTACACTCGACTACGACAGAAAAAAAAAAGAAAAGAAAATATTACAATAACGAACCGAGAATGAGAAAACATGCAATTGTAAAGTGAAATAGATTGACTTTCATAATTGTTTTGTTTTCCCATGAACATAAATAAGCAAAATGTTTTCTATGGAATTGCGCTAACAGGTAATAATGTTATCGTAATATAATAGTAGGCAAGTCGAAATCCTGTTGACTTGCGCTTAACTGACGAAGTGATTCTTCAGGTATTTCATCATACCGAAGGTGCGGAAACGTTTGACGCCTATCACTTTAAAAAGGGCATCGTCGCAGATTGCGTACTGCTTGTTCTTTGGGTCGTACAAGTCGCGCTCTTTGATTATCGACCAGACCTTCTTGACTACTTCGTGACGTGCCATGGCGTCCTGTCCGACTAACGCTGCTAATTCCGGGGATAGGTTCATGGTTTTCGTGTAACCCTTCCCACTACCCTTGCCACCCTTAAACAATGGAAAAAGTAAATTAATATTGTAGCCTCCTAATGAAATCTTTAAATAGATGGCGAAATATTTTTATTTTATTAACAGACCGAATACCCAGAGTTCGTATTCGTTAACGAACTCTATCAAGTAAGTACTCCTTATCCAATAGGAAAAAGTACTTCAATATACATGTGACCTGCTCTAGTAAAAGAAGATAGCGTATCATGAAGGTGGTTTAATCGAAAGCAACACATATAGTCCAGTGAGTGAAGGTGAAAAAATAAGGGGGTCACTAATGTTGAAAATATTCGGATGATTTCAATAATCGGAAGACCCGAATCGGAAGGCCATGATATTCGGAATAATACTCGGTATAATGTTGTACATACTTGGGAGATTTCAATAATCGGAATAATATTCCGATTCCACCAAACATGCTCGTATATTCAGATGATTTCAATAATCGGAATAATTCATACGGAGCGCGGTGAAATACGGAATCATATTCCGAATCCGTATTCCATCTAACGAAGTCGGTTAAATATTGTCTACGCTAGCAAAATCATTTTCTTAAATAATTCTTTTTAATATTTACTCTATATTTACTAAACTATATATTATTCTAAAGTTATTTTTAACGTAAAGTTAAAGATCTTTGTTCATTTTATATTATTTTTAATGAATTTTGTGATTTTACTTTATATTGTTTCACCGAAATTATTGTAGGTATATCTCTATTAAACTTATTTAGATCAAAAGAATGTGAATGTGAGTGAATGATTTAAGTATACACATGTATAGACATGTGTGTTCATAGGAACAACAAACAGCCCGGAAAACGAATTTCCGAAATCACAATTTATACGAATACGCATACCTATGAAAAGTTCCGATAATTCTCATTCGGAATAAAATCGTTGTACAAATTTTACAGATTTAGAATCATCCCATTCCGAATCGGATTCTATAATCGGAATCATCCGAATATTTCAATTCGGATACTCACAGCACTAGGTGTCACCCTAAAAAAAATTGGGTATTCTAAAATTTTGTTTGATGTGTTGTATACGACAGTGAGGCACAGAGAGAGCAACCTTTTCTTATAGGAGTTGTCAACTGCATCGTGCCACATGTTGAAAAAAAAAAACCATGGAAAATTTTGTTTCTCGTTTATAACTTCATTGCCGAAAGTGTTCGTGTAACAAAAAAAAAAAGCTCTTTGCCGACGTATAGGACAATATTTCCTACAAATTTGGTACGTAAATTTTTTTACATGATGTATAGCAACGGACCTAGGAAGTGCTAAAATAAGGCTAAATTGCGCATCTTCTTGGCGTAATTTTGAGCTTCTTGTTATTTAACACTGTTTAACTTCATAACACTTATCTACCGTAAAAATCTAGATAATCAATCTTGTGGAAAATTTAATTTACTACATATTTTTTTAAATGCGTTCAATAAAACGGAAAGGGCAGAAGTAAATTAAAGAAAAACGAAAGTGGCTACTAAGTATAAAAGTATTGATTCCATGCAGAACATTTTTTATAGGTACAAAATAAAGGTATGTATTAGTGATGTATAAAACTGCTCTTTTGAGTTAGCAGCTACAACCTGCTTCTGCTACTTGTAGTTAGCAGTTTATATACACTGTTACTTTCTGTAGCAGTTTTCTTTACATATGGCGAAATACATGGGTTACACAGTTTCTATGGGTCTACAGTTTTGTATTAAACTAGAGATTATAGCTTGAAATATTTAACCCGTGTTGGTGATACACACTGAAATATCTACCCAAACTGCAAACTTCGCATAATACATACATAATATGGATATATTTTTTATAGATTTACGTATAATATTAAGCAATGATTAATATAGAGAAGTATTTGCCTAACAAGTGAAGGTCTAATAATATAAACAATCAACAAATAAATAAAGAATAATTAAAATCTATTTCATAATAACAGTAAAAAAAAATTTCATATTCATCCAGCTTCGACGATAAAATGCTCTAACTTAACAAATTATATACGTAGGCTTTATACCTACGTAATACCACAGATAAGCAAACAGATAGCTATCTCACTGTAGCAGAATTGGCCAAATCACGCGGGCTGCATAAATCAAAGGTGCAATATTTCGATTTTATGAAATATAGATACTTGCAGGGAGCGAGGTGTACGCCCCGAGACGGACGGTTGCGTGTGGAAGGAGTACCGTGTTGCTTGTTGTTTTTATTTAAAAAATATGTTTTACCGCACAGCTGTTATTTACCTAGAATAGGAAAGTGGAAGTTTATACCTCCTTGAATATTGATTGCTGACGCTCTTATTTAGAGTATAAATATTCTTTACAGATTGTTGTGCGCATAATGTATTCCTATGTATAAGAAAATATTTGATAGTTAAAGTTTTTTTTTTCTTAATAGTATCGGGTGTCGGAGATAATGAAGAATGGTAATTGTACTACATGCATATAGTCGAAAAGTTATTCTGATTAAAAGTCTAATTATCATGTTTTATTATTCCCAAGTAACACCAAATGTTTTTAACATATGTATCAATCAGAGTGATTTTAAATGATTGAGGATGCTTTGAATTTCCCACTCTAGATTTTAGGATATTTTACATGTTTAAAATGGCTACACAGCTAGAATAGCAATCAGCTGTCAGCGTTGTCAACGGCTCGTACATATTTTTCATTAGCTATTATACTTTTGCTATTTATTACTATTACTTCCATCATATATATTTGAAAACAGTTCTTTTTGAAGCTACTTGTTTATCAGGGTTGACATTCAGATGTTTTGCAAGGCAAATTAAACTCGACTGAAATCTTGATTTTTAACATGCCTTTTACGGCCAAACAGGACGCTTTTATTTTAATAGCACATTACTGGAGTGGCATTCACCATGAAGATAAGCCATGAACTTATTCCTTACATTCATGCATACAACAGTTTCACAAACAGTATCCTGAATTCATTGTATCCTACAAAGTGTTCGCTCAACACAGGGACAGAATTGTGCAACGATTTGAGGGTAAGCACTGTATTTGTAAGGGCAAATCTACAGGACGAGCTACAGTTATAACAGAAGAGGTTATTAATGTCAGGCAACGGATAGATGCAAGCCCTACTAAATCAATTCACAAGTTAGGTGATCAACAGATATCATTGCTCGATATAATTTGTTTTTTGTGTTCTTTAATTTAGGTTTGACATTCAGTACTGCTTGAATATTGCCACTGGTTCAACGAACACATAAACAACGACAATCTGTTGAATGTGACATTTATGTCTGACGAGGCATAGTTTCATTTATCAGGCTATATTAACAGCCAGAATTATAGAACATGGGCAACTTAAAATCCACATAATTTTATAGAAACTCCTGTGGATCCGCAGAAGATTGGAGTATTGGTAGCTATGTCTAGGCGTCGTATAATCGGCCCAATATTTTTCCATCATCAATGGTGAAATGTATCGCACGCAAATTTTGCACGTATGTATTAACCAATTACATGATGATGAAGTACAAACAGGTTATTTTCAACAAGATGGAGCGCCACCTCATGTAGCCTACGATACGTTAAAATATCTACGACAATTTTTTCACAACTTGGAGGAAATTACTAGCAGCCATCGAACAAAAAATTCAAAAAATTAATGTATATAATACACGTATTCGAGCATGTCAAAAGGAGAGTGAATTTATGCTAAAAGCACATGGTGGTCATTTTGAACATATTTTATGATTTTTTTTATTTAAATTGTAGTTGTGTGTAGTTATTTAAAATTCGTGTTTCAATGTCAGTAAACGAGAAAATAATTATTTAATTAAAAACGTAATTAAAGCATATGAATTTAATTTTAGTTTTACATCCCAAGCCCCACAATATTTATTAGATCACATCACTACAGTATCAATTCCCCATTTCGCACGCCACTGATGAGAAACGTCACGTAACCAACGTAGCAAAAATTTTGATTTGAAATTTGATTACGAAAAAACTAAATAAATCTTTGTATAATAATTACAATGGCTTTATTTTTTGAACGCTTGCAATATGTTAAAACACTTATCTAAGTCGTAAATATTTTTATTCATAATTTTTTTAAATATTTGAGTGTCCCCCAATAAACGAACCGACCGGTGCATAAAGAAATACCACTGCATTATCTTTTATAAGAATTTATTTAAATATTCATTCTTTTCACATTCTAAATAAAATATATATTAATTTAGATATGGCAAAACCCAGCTTTACTTTTTAGAATTGTGAGTAGGTACCTATGTGATATAACCAGCCTTTTTTACATGAATATTTTCCACGGAAATACACGATATTAATGAATAAATAAAGATCATTTGAGTAAAATGGCGCATGCGGATCAGATATACGGTCTATTAAAAAAAAAAAATATGTTATCACGCTTTGTAGAAATAGTAAAAATATTGACTTATTTTTTTAACTTCTCAAAAATTTAGTCTTTCTTTACCTGTCATTGTATACAACACTACTATCACATTGGATACTCCGAAGAATTTGAGTAGTTTGTTGTTTAGTAGTTTATATCTTCTTTTTATGTTGCTTAGTAATTAATTTAAATCACTTGTGATTATTTCTTACATCTCTTAATTATCTAAATAATTCATGAGGAAAAAAGGACCTTTTTCATACTATCAACCTTCTTAATTGTTGTATTTCCTTTAATTTTTCTCATGTTTAAATGAAACAAACAAAAATTAAAAAACTATGAAAAGTATCAAGAACCATTTTAGATTTACATTCGGCGGGTAATAGGTTAATATCTAGTACACTAGGCATACTTAATTTAATTGGAAGTGGAAACGCTAAAAATTATGTTAAAATGTTCAGTAATGAATGGAATGTATTTTCCCGCAATCTTTTAAAAATAAACGGACAGTAGATACAACATTAGGGGATTTCCCATTCCCGATGTATCGTAGTCAAATTATAAAAAATTATAGTTGATATAAATAAAGATCATATATCAGTGTGATAAAGATCATTACATTTAATTCTCCATGATCAAATACAAATTATGTAACGATTTTTTTTAAATAATCGCTGAAATAAAATATGTATAGGTATATATACTTACACCACCACCACCACCGCCGCCGCCGCCGCCGCCGCCACCACCACCACCACCTTTCTTGCCTCCTTTCTTCGATTTTCCCCAGTCTTCATCAGAATCAGACTCTGAACCCTTCTTTTTCTTAGGAGGGAGCTTACGAGTCTTGATTGGTTTGGATTTCTTTGGTGAATACTCTTCTTCAGAATCACCTTCTGACATCTCACTAGCTTCTGACTCATCTGAACCTTTCTTGGATTTCTTGGGTGCTGGTTTCTTACCGGTTGAACCTCGTTTACCTGGCTTCTTGTCTTCCTCTGATTCTTCTTCCTAATATTTAATAATAATAAAAGTATTATAAATTTACAAGGTAAATATAAAACATAGAGAAGAGTATGAAGCAGTGATGGATACATATAGGGTGCGGCAAAACAGACAGCGCAGCTTTGAAGGGCTATTAAAAGGAAACAGCGCAAGTTAGAGAAATGGGGTTTATTTCATTTTATTCGGTACATCATGCCGTTTTATGCATCAAGTCCTGAAGATGACATCAGAAAGATGATGGCCCCCAGCAGCGATACATTCATGTAGGCGATTTCTGAAACTTTCGACCGCATTTTAGCACATCTCGACGGGTATAGCGGCGACTTCCTCCCGAATTCGATGAGTTCTTCCAAGTTGTGAGGCCGATGTTTAAAAACATTTTCCTTCAGGTAGCCCCACAGAAAGAAGGCGCAAATGCTTACATCAGGTGAAAGCGCTGTCATTGAAACTTGAGCAGTATGAAACCAGGTGTCTCCCAGGTCTGTTTCCTCTCTCAGAGCTTCCAATCGAGGTTAAAAAAAAAAGTTTCAACGTGGACACAACGTTAAACAGCAACAGTTACGGTTCGCCCCTCTCCTCAAAAAAATAAGGCCCAATCACCCCAAATTTGGAAATCGCATGCCACACGGTCACTTTTGTGGTGTGAAGAAGTTTCTCGTCATCATCTTTCTGATGTCGTCTTCAGGACTTGATGCATAAAATGTACCGAATAAAATAAAATAAACCCCATTTCTCTAACTTTTCTTTTAATAGCCCTTCAAAACTGCACTATTTTCGTAGAAAATATACAAATATCAAAAATGTTGAAAAGACGAGTAACAAGCTAAACAAAATTCAAATTTCTCGCAAATTGCTACAAATACGTAACTGCAGAAATTTAAATCTATAACTTTAATAATATTTTGGCCTGGTTTAATATTATCTAGACTTTTTTGCATTCAAATTTTGTATTAAAATAAATTAATTCAGCAGGCTTGAATGCTTCGCAATTTATTATTATAATTGGACGTCACATGTATGAGCTTGTAAACAATTTTAAATTTTCCACAAAACTGTCTATGATTTTCTACGTTAATGCATTTTTTACTCCTTTTCTACATGGAAGTGCAGATAATTAAAATCTAGGCTGTAAGTTCTACGAAGTATTATTAGAAAAATCAGCAATTACAACTGTTAGTAAAAAAAGAATACTAACACTGACCTCTTCCTCTTCTTCCTCCTCCTCTTCTTCGTCTTCCTCAGAATCGGCCTTTTTGCCTTTCTTTTTATTATCTTTCGAACTTACAAGTTCCATAACTAAATCATCTATTTCCTTCTTACGTGACTGTAAGTTACCTCCTAATTTTTCTTCTAATTGCTGTCGGACCTTCTTTGCAGAGGTAGATGCTAAATCTGCATCTTTTAAAATGGCTAAACAACAATAAGTAGGGCATAAAAATATGGCAGATAGATTCATAAAATAAATTTTAATTCAGTACATTGTTGAAATAGCATTTTTTAATTTTTAATATTAAAGTAATGTGCGAGGACTTGCGCGCCAGTTCAAATTCAAATACTACGCTTGCGGTCTGTCAGCTCCAAGCTACGTTACTATAATACCCTACTAAATATTACAATGATGAAGTTTTCCTTTACATTCACTACATAGACCCTTACTTAAAAAAAAAGACCGGGGAGTTGATTACCGATTATCCTCAACGAGAACTAAGTAGAATAGGAATTCATTACGTTGTAGGATGCAGAAATACAGAAAATATCAGTCACATACGCTCCTGTTACAAAGCAAAGCCAAGCCAAAGTTACTATTTCATTTTAGCAAAAAAATCTTTAAATAATCTGAAAATGCGGGAGATAAGGTCCTACATAAATCAAAAAAAAAATATTAGATCGATTTCGTTAATGGCATTTTAAATACAACGGCGTAAATACGGAGATATTTCCAATTTTTTCATGCAGTGAATACATGGCCGCTATAAGAGCGTCCTATAGCCATTGTTTGTATACGGGTAAGAATGGATATCGCACACGAGTAAAATGCATGATTTTGACTGTAAACTGCTAAAAATCCAGAGAGAAAAATTACTGCGAAAAAAATTACGAAGCTAGTTTTCCAGTTTTCGCGAACCCTGATATTAGAATTAGTGAAATATCGTTACTTACCGGTAATTTCCTTGCGGAGATCCTCTTTTGAGATGTCTGCCATGTTAACGAAAGAAGATGCTGAACGTTTGGAGTGAGACGGAAAACTACGTGTCGTTGAACGTCGAAGTCGACTCGGATCCTGTCGAATGTATTTTGAATACCCCTACCAGCCGTATTTTACCTGTAGTGTCTCCCAATACCACAGCAGCTAAAATTTAAAAAAAATATCAGGTAACCGATTTATAGATTCCAAGTACTAGAGGAGAGGTTTATCTTAAGTACATGATTTTATTAAAATTCTAATTTGAAAATTGCGCGGATTTAGCTATTGTAAATATACTTTTTCATACGTTTGCATTACAAAGGCTGAATATATTCTGCAGTACGCAGTGATTATATATAATCACTGGACCAGTACCTATCAAGAATAAGTAGAGAGAAATGCATTAGCATGAAATATCAATATTATAAATTATTTTCTATAACTATACGACAAATTATTGTTATTATTTCTGCTGGTACAAACATGATCTGGCGATTTACGTTCATTACTACATACATACAAAGCAGTTAATTTAAAGGTATTTCATCCTTATCTGATCAACAATCGTCATCTTGTTGCTATAAATTATTACAATTTGCTCGCCAAAAATATTGTAACAGTTCCCTATAACTAAAAAAATTAAGAAAACTATGGAGCAAAGGACATACACCTACAATACAAGATAATCGTTACCGAATTATTTATAGGAACGGCGGGAAAATAAGCGCTGCAAATAACTGCAAACATGTTTATTGTCTTTGAATTTTTATTCGTTTTTGTAAGGGGAAATATTTGATTCTCAGTGCTTTGTTTAATTTGATGCAAAATTAAGGGGAAAATTATAAAGATTATTTAAATCAAAAACTAAACTACAATTTCATAGCTTTACTCCCCAGGTTTTGCAAATATACAAGGTGTGTATAAATTATCACAAGAGCTACACGCAGAGACATCAGGACATCCTTCATTCGGTTCCATAACCTTTCGATTCGAGCTTCGTTTGCTTTCACGGAGTTCTTTCAGTTCAGACAAGGCTTTTCTTTTAGTGGGTTGGGTAACTAAAACGCCTCTTTGATATCTGTTAGCTGCAATTTAAGTTTAAAGAAGAATTTTTACTAGTATAATTCTGTAAACGTTTTCTTCTTGATTTAAAGGTTTTTAATATTTCTTCATTACGTACTTTTACGAAAAACACCTTTGATAACGTTGTAGAACAATTAATGAGTTTAGATTTGAAAAGTGACTTCTCAAAATCATTACCAAATACCAATCATTACTGTCAAATTTTGACATTTACTGGTGTATTTAATTCGAAAATTGTGTTTAATTTTATGTAAACTCTGCTTTGTGGTTATTTATATTGTTTTGATTAGTTCTGCTTCTGTGTTTTATTGTTCCTTCACTCAATGATCCCTTAATGGATTTTATATTTAATCAATATGCCGATGTATAGTATGTACTATGTACACAGTGTATGGTTTCTGTAATGGAAAAGCTAATATGGCAGAACAAGAATATCATGTACGTACATATGACATCTTGTGGAAATGTATTTCGAAGGCTGGATCAACATCTAGGTATGTGAAACTGGTTTGGTTACTAAAAGAAATGCGACCAAGAAAAAGGCGTACAATACCACTAGAAGAGCAAATTCTAGACGCAGTACAAAAAGATCCCTAGTAATAAGACCGTTCAGTTGATCTTACAAGAAAACCTTCTTCGTCCTTATCATGTTTTTAAACTTCAGCCGATCTATGAAAACGACAACATTTTTCGATTAAATTTTAAGAATACAATCTTAAATAAGATTCAGGAGGATGGCAACTTTTTAAGATGTATTGTTTGGAGCAATGAGAGTATGTTTAATAGAGATGGTTTATTTAATACCCGTAATTTTCACAATTGGGTGGAAGAAAATCCGCATGCATTTTATGTATTATAACACGTTGTTGACGAGATACCATTGAACATACACCATTACATGATTTACACGCATGATGGAGCTCCTGCACACCATACTTGTAATGCGAGAGAGTGGCTGGATGAACAACTTGTGAACAGATGGATTGGTTGTGGCGGTCCTATCTTATGCTCTGCGAGATCTACCGATTTCAATCCTTTAGACGTTTTTGTTAGGGGTTTCATTAAAGAGAAAGTTTACGTAACTCTTCCTCAAGATGCTGCCGAAGTCAGAGACAGAATTAACAGATGGTTTTCAAAAAATTAATCGAATGGGAGGATATGTGTTTAAACTCCATCTTCAAAACGTAAAAAAAAAACACAAGAATGTTAAGTTTTTTACTCCTTAACATTCTTGTGTTTTTTTACGTTTTGAAGATGGTTTTCAATTCAAACAATTACATAGTTCACTGATTTACTATCAGATAAATAACACAAACAATGAACTAATCCTGTTATAAAATACACCGTAATTAAACATTTTTCAATATGCATTATTTGGACAATAAATAATTTGAAGGGCAAATCATACATCGGGAAACATGTATAATTTAAAACGTCAGATTTACTTCTCTGCTGCCAGATATTCTATGGTTACTGCCATTATGCATGATAGTATAGTCTGTCCATCCGTATAACGATTTCACTTTTAAGGATTATTGGGGATTATACACTACCTGGTGCCGCAGGTACCGAGTGATTATGTAAATGAGGTAAGGGGCCGTATTAGGAGAAATTTTCTTAAGTAGAGATGTATGTAATTATGTAATTTATAATTACCATTTTCAATTTAAACTTTATTATTCTAAAGTAAACAATTCAAATTGAAGACAAGATAATTATTTGTATATTAAATTTGTGATAATCTGTCACTGCATTTTAACAGTTTATCAGCCTGTATGTAGTAATCTTTCTGAATACGTCGCTGTAAACCACCCGTGCTCGAAAAGTATTATAGCGGTTGGGTAGCATTTATTTTTTGAAAATTTGGTGCTAATAAATAAGTCAAATCGTTATATCTATGGACAGACTATACCTAGTATTACATATACAGGGTTAGTAAAAAGTCCCGGAACGGTCGAATAACTTTGTTATTTGAAAATTATGATTTCTGAAATTTGGTATGGGGGTATAGTTAATATAAATGCATTTTATGCAATACAGTTAATATTTTTTTCACTTCCGGTTTAATTGGCAATACGTCCAACTTTTTTTTTTTTAAATGGAACTCCCAGATTTTTTTAACACTTTTGAATGCAAAATAAAAAACTACGTTCAGGAAGTATTAAGATGTTTATTTTTATTCACAAGAAAACAGTTAAAAAATTAAAAAAGTGTCCTAATACACAAAAATCAAGATACCTGTCTATTCAGGTTGCGATTACAATAATTGTTCAAAATGCTCTCCATTTACAATTTGACAAAAATTCAAACGGTCAGTAAAATTTCTTATTGAGTTTTGTATTTGTTCTGGAGTGATGCGATTGGCTTCTTGAACTATTCTCTCTTCCAATTGTTCAAGATTATGGGGACGATTTTTGTACACTTGACATTTCATGTGACCCCAAAAGAAAAAATCTAATGGCGAGAAATCTGGTGAACGTGCTGGCCATTCGATTGCTCCTCTACGTCCGATCCAACGTCCCGGAAAAATTTCATTCAAATAATCGCGGACATTATGAGCAAAATGGAGCTCCATCTTTTGAAACCAAAAATGTGCATTAGGGTGATCACCTATGTTTGCATTTGGAAAGAGAGCCGCGAGTGCTGGAACAACCTCATTTCGCAATAAATTTAAGTAGACATTGCCAGTTAAATTTCCTCTTATAAAAAATGGTCCTATGATGTTTCCAACAAGACCAGCCCAGACATTCACCTTTTGAGGACGCTGTGTATGGACTTTTTCAATCCAATGCGGATTTTTAATTGACCAGTAGCGACAATTATGTCTGTTCACAGTGCCGTTGAGACAAAACGTTGCCTCATCTGAAAAAATGATGTGATCTAAAGCATTAGGCTGCTGCTCGATCAATTCCGTCATTGTTTCGCAAAATTGTAGTCTACGATCTGGATCATCTTCAGTTAACTCATGGACGGGATACATTTTATAGGCTTTCATTCTTGCTGATTTAAGAATCGTATGAGCAGATTTTTGAGAGATCTCATTAATTTGACCTAATTCTGTTGTGGACACATGATGATTTTCTTCCACTGTAAGTAACACATTCAAACTAGTTTCTTCATCTGTTGCTGTTAATGGACGTCCCCTTCTAGGTAAATCCTTCACCTGACGAAAGACTTCAAACTTTTGAATTGTTCGGCATACCGTACTTTTACTAATGTGACGATCCGGATAAACAGTATTAAATAACGAGTGATGACGAGATATTTGCGGTATCTACAATTACAATAGTAGGCGATAGGCGACTACCAGCGACTACAGTGTTGTGTTTACCAAATGTATGTGCTTGAATCGTTACAATTGCACGCACCAATCAGAGCATTTCGCAATTGATTAGATTTTAGCGCGCGAAATCAAAATACTCTACAAAGACGATATTTAACAGTTGACTTTGGCACGCTTGATGTATTGTGTTGATTATTTGCGTCTTTATTTGACTTCTGCGTGTGGTTAATTAAAATACTTTTTTAAAGCAACCAAGAAATACAATCAGTTATTCTTGGTAAGTTAGTGATATACATTAATTGTAATGACAGTACCTACCTATTAATATTTAGATTATATACAATTATTGTACAGCATGATTGCTTTATTTTAAAAGCACATTGCAGAAGTAGTACACAAGATGATAATGGGAATTGGAATTATGCTCTCCAAAGTTGTATCGACCAGTTCAGTGAGGCTTTCTCTGATTTTGATGGACTTCCATGGATTGAAATACCATAGACATGTCATAATCAGAGCGGCGATGTTCGGTGCAGTTTATCATTGCCACCGTTCAGTTCGTACGTAGTGTGTAGTCTGTGTGTAGTGTAGTGTAGATCAGCCATTATCTATGGTGTAGATATTCGCGATTTACATGACCCTTGGTGGCGCTGCCACGGCGCTGCTGTTTTGCCAATATGGCGGCTGACAGAGGGACACTTCTAATATTTCCATCAGTTTACATTGGTTAACATTGTTTACTTGAGTATTGCGGTATTAGTTAAATGTTTCATCTCATTTTTTTTTTAAATTATCAAAACACCCGATTGTTTTAAATCTTTGAGCATACATTTTGGAAGCAAGTAAGTGGTTTTATTATTAATTAACACAGAAATTATAAGTTATATAATTTAGGTTCATAAGTAACACGAAAACGAAATGAATATACATAAAAGGGGTAGTCACATTAACTGTTGTGTGTATAACTGCCATACAATGAAAGGGAAAGACAAACATTTGAGTTTCCATACATTTCCGAAGCAAAAATGTAGTTATGTCTATATTCCCAACAAAATGGGTATTCAAGAAAGAATAGATAGGAGAAAGGCATGGGAAATAATACTAGTGATGGGAAAATCGATTACTCCTTATATGAGGGTCTGTTCCTTACATTTTACTAAAGATGATTTTATATTACCAGGTATGTTATGGTTTAAAAATAAAATAGTCAGTGTAACTTGAGATATGTTTTAGATATCGAGTGCAAGTTCCCTCGATTAAAGAAAACTGCCGTGCCATCCCAAAATCTACCGCAAAAATCGTTTAGAGAGAAGATACCGAAATGCAGAAAAGTGCATGAATTCAGGAAGAACATGGCAGTATCTGAAGTGGAAAATGCAGATAAGTCGTCAAGCGATATAGTTCCACAGGCAGAGGGTTTAACAGCAAGTGAAACCATAGCAGTTCAAAGTTTGCTGGAAATCAGTAATGTTAAACAATACCATAGACAACAGATTCTACAGATGGGCAACTAATGTTATATTTATGAAAATAAATCAGCGCCACTGCAGGTGTAGTCTGGAAACATGTAATAGCGGTTTTTTTTTAAATTGAAAATATTAATAGGATTGTATACATATTTGTAGCACCTGCCAAATTACCTGCAAATTTGTAAGATATCATAGATGGTGACAGATTTACAGATAATTGAACATTATGCTACAAATATGTATAATAATGGAGTTCTATCATTAAGTTTTTTAAGGAAAGAATAATAACTAGTATGATGGTTTATAGCAATAATAACTCCTTTATCAGGCTCAAAATTATTTAAATATACTACTCAATGATTAAAATTTCCACTAATAAAAGTGAACATACAAGACCAAAGCTTTTTATTAAAAAATATTTAATTAATAGACGTATATCACAACACTTGAATACCATTATTGTCACTATTATATACACTTATTAGTAGTTTGGAACTACACTTATAGTTTCACCTTGAAGATAATAGTGAACGTGTCCGTGGGACGCCCGTTTAAGATTTTTAATTTCCCATTGTTTTTTTCGTTTGATTAGAATAATTTTTTTTTCATTATTTCTCAATAATGCCGATAATGATAAACATTCTTTCAGAATATGGCAAGATCTTCACAGACGATAACAAAAAAAGAAGTATGTTGCACCATTTGTTCTCTGAAATTAGGTTTCAGAGGCAAATATAGTGTTGAACGGTATATAAAAAGTATAAAGCATATTTAACACCAAAGAAGATTTTCTCATGCAGAATTTGTAAATGATGTATGTGGAGCTTTTTTTGGTGGCAATATCCCGTTAAATAAATTACGGAATCCACTTGTCTGTAAGTTCCTTACCCTTTATTAGTCTCGCATAGGCCCAGCAGACCTAGGCCTGCGCATTTCTTATATGTCTAAAGCGCACGACAAAATCCATTTTTGTTACCAGATAATAGATTTTGAATTATTTAGACTTAATAAACGTCTTGTTAGAGAACTAATAGAATTGTTAACAGTATATTTATACAATAGGGGAAGCGTAAGAGGTGTATCTATTGAGCAAATGGTATTTTGTGGACTAAGATTTTACGCTACCGGCTCTTAAAGTGATCCAAAAAAAAAATCACTTTTCTCTGACAATAAATAAAAGAGTGATACTCACATGGTAATCAAATCTAATAAAATAAAATTTATAAATCTGTCAAAGTAATCAATGTTGCCAAATAAACGTTATGTTGCCGTTGCTCACTTATTTCGCCGTTAAGTAGATCATTTATTTCCAAGACACGATGATAACCGAAACTTAAACGAAATTAATTCGATCAAGTATTGTGTGTACTTCCAGGTATGTATGTGAATGGACTCGATTCTCGAACTTGATAAAATTCGACCGCATATCGTGATCCCGGGCAGTTGAGAAATTAGTTCATGTTACGAAACATGAGGGATGTCCACCCACCCTTAATATACAGGGTGTTTTGAAACATCGTTTATTCGACACAGGATCTACATCTGCTTTCAAAGGAGGCGCACACTCTTTCAAAAAACAAGGGTTTTTCTCGTATTATCTGGCAACAGTGTTCTATTCGTTGGCGCAACGCTGGAAAATCGTTTACCGGTGTTGCGTACACTAAACTTTTCAAATAACCCTAGATACTAAAGTCCAACGGGTTCAGATCAGCAGCTGTTGAAGAGTTTTCCAAACAGGATTGCTGCTTACACCCACTTGAGTCGAAATTCTTCTAACACTAGTTTCGGAATTTTCATCAATAATATTCAAAATTCGATCTATCTGTGGAGTACATGCTAATCTCTGCCGTCCAGTATCAGAAGACCGCTTCTCAAACGAACCAGTTTCTCTTAGTCGTTGAAATACTGTCTGAAACATCACATGCGAAGGCAGTTGGCGATCAGGAAACGTCTCAGCATAGAAGCGACGTGCTTGTAAAGAATTGCCATTAGCACGACCGTACATGAACACCATATCGCTCATTTCAGCATTAGAATACGCAACCATTGTAATTGCTACAAATTGCACAAAATGTCAAATTAAACTGTCATAAAACAATAGCTGATAAGCACCTGTTTACTGGGATATGTTATATCCATGTATTACTAGGAACACTCGCTGTTATCTCGTAAACGGTTGATTTGTGAACATATGTTTATTATGACTTTAACCTTATTTTCGACCGTACTACATGCCCTTAAAATCTTTAAACGATGTTTCAAAACACTCTGTATATATTCTCTAATTTAGTAATGAAAGATACATATTGTTCTTTTCTTATTTCTTTATTTTTCTTTGTTTAGCAGTTATGATAATGAGGAATTGCACTTTTTTTAAATTCTTGTTAAAATAAGGTTATTTTGTACATGACCTAAATATATTTACACTGAAATTTTGACGGCTTTCTGTAAAGTAGTTTTTGAAATATAAATTTTTTAAGATCTTTATACGTCACAAGTACGTAGTAAAATTTTATGAATGAACGAGAATCACACATACGAGAATATATGGCAACATAGAAATTACTCCCCCGTAATAATCACAGATTGCAGTCGCAGTCATTTATGGAGAACAATGACAAAGGACAAAGACAAATTTACCGGCTGCGAAATACGCTATTATTAATAATATTATTAATCTTGTTTTAGTTTGTGTTTAAAGTTCTCCAATTTATCGTAAAAGAACGCATTCTAAAAGATTATAACCTCCAAATCGCGTAAAATAAACACAGAATATCGTAATAATACGTTTACGCCATCTGTACGCGCAAAGCATGCGAACAGAGAACTTATTATTACTTATCTGCGATGATGATGCGAACTACGATGACTATCGCTCCATTGCCAAATCATGCTGAATTTATGAATGAAAGAACTTGTGACGTCAGAGCACTTTAAAAAAATTAATTATGCCTTAATGAGAAACAATTTAAAAGAAGGTTTAATGCAGGGCTATATATTACAACATTCTCTATCATTCTATGACATAAAAAAAAAGTTGTGCAATTCCTCATTTGGTTGCTATTCATCAGCGGTAGTAAGCTCTTTAAATTTTAGTTTGGGAAAATGAAATACAGATGGTGCCACATACTTATGGTGAAGGAAATTCAAAACTTGTTTGCACTTATATCATCAGCATTTACTATAATCTTAGGTTTTTTTAAATACTTTTATCAATAAGTATTACCAAGTTATAATTTACCACGTCAGTGCAGTTTAGTTAGAAACATGATGTATGTCGCTTCATTATCATTTGCAAAATGAATATGCTATTATACGGTACATTCTTAGTTACGTTTGGGGGTAAGTAAATGTTTAAATTAATATATCCATTATTATTACACGGAACAAATATATGTGTTTCCATATAAATTAAGCAAACATGTTTTATTTATAATTTTACTCCAATGACGCCGTATCGTTGTATACAATTAATATTTTGTTTAATAAACTTCATAGAAAACTAATAAATTTTAAAATTCCAAAATTTAGATAAGTTGCCAAATTTTATTTATATAATTTTTAAAAATTGTAAAAAAAAAATTATAAGATCTTAATAAAATTTACGGTGAAATATGTAATATTTGTGTAAAGTACTATTTCTTTATCTAATCAATTAATCTTATATTAAGTAGCTTAAAAAATATTTTAGTTGCATAAACTAGGTATACCTTCATCATAGAAAATCCATATTGTTTAAAGTAAGCTGCAATGAGTTAAAAATATATAATATTTGGAACATAAATATTTATAAATTTACCCAGCCTTTAGAAAAAAAATGTTTTTAGGTTCAAATTACATAGGGTATAAGCACAGACAATAGAACATGTGCTCTTGGCTGCGGTATAAGCAATGACTTAACAAATAATTTTATATCAAGTAATATTTGTTAAGTCATTGCTCCAAAAGATTTCGGATTAAACATATGTACATACGAGCATTTATTTTTTCAAATGGCCCGTTTAAGAGAATTCGTTTTTAGAAATAATAAATATTTTTTATGCCTATTACTGTTGAGTGAAGGAATTGTAAAGAGACGCAACTACATGGCAAAAGGAGAAGCCTATATGCATCCTTTTCTATTCTCTCATTTGATGAGAATATTACTTCTGGAATGTGCAGCTTCTTATGAATGAATTTTGAAGCTAACCTTTAACAATCGTTCATCTGTATTACTGCTTGCAAAGCTTTAATTTATGCAGATATGAATAATCTGTGCAACTGTATCGAATAATCCACACAGAAGTTACATATTCGTAAATCTCGTCTGTTATGTTGTTGGTTGTCAGGAAATACAGGCTGATTCATTTTCGATCCTCACCATTGAGATCTCGCTTATTATTGACGATAGACGATAGGTTTAAATTTGGCAAAGTTGCTAAATTTTGTGGTTATTATGATCCCGCAAAGAAAGTAGATTTAGAACAAATGACGTTTAAGATTTTTAAAAAAAAACGGAAAAATCTAATTTTTTTATTTTGCCTCTAGCACTTTTATTTGGCCTTATAGAGAAAAACTAAAGACACATTCTCAAGGCCACTTTTAATGTTCTATGTAATGTTGTGCTTGAAATTTTTATACGACGTTTCGTTCTCTTCTGGTCATCATCAACTTTCTTATAGGCGCCATATTGAATTTTGACACCGTTAGAAAGAGTCTTTTTTTCTGATTTCAACCATGTGTAACATGTTGACAAAAGTTTTTGAGCTATTAAAAATAACGTTTATAAAGGTGACCTTCCACATAATATTGAAGAACTTCGAGCTAGACTCGAAAATGCCTTCAATGCAATTCCTAGGAGAACCATACAAAGAGCAGTTCAAACAGCTCGAATACGTGCGTAATTGTGCATTAATGAAAATTGCGACATATTTGAACATTTACTGTAATTATTGTTGTATTGTTGATATATTTAAATAATAACAATGTGTATTTACTGTATACAACTGATTTATTATTTATTATCGCGTGGCTCTTCTACGGCCGTTCTTAACATAATATCAGGTTATTCCATATCTATTACCAATCTAAACAGTACCAACTTAAAGTATATATAATAATATATTACCCTACTGTGTTGTGTGTTTGAATCACAGAACAACAATAAAGAGAACCGCAAATCCTGTACATTTCGTTGGAAACATGTGACGTCACGATTGCATTATCACAGCGCCCTCCAGGTCAAACGGCTAAACATAGAATTACCAATGGACCGTGCTTACGAAATATAGCGCGAGATTTGAAAAATTAGATATGTTTCGATTTTCTTTAATCTCATCAGTGTGATACGTCTGCTAATAATGGGTCGTATTTACAGCTTACATTTAATTTAACAATGTCGCGATTACATTTTTAATGCGGCTTTTAATAATTTATGAGATTGTAAAATTTTTCACTACCTAATAATCGTCATGTCTTTCTTCCTTATCATTTATCAATTATGAATAATTACAATAAAAGATCGAAAATTAGAATAAATTTAGTTACGGCAACGTTAAATTAAATATTAGGTGTAAATATTGATCAATATGGTTAATTTGCAGAAATCACAGACATATCTAATTTAACCTAAAAATCAACTCTAAAGAGATAAAAATTAAAATAAACTCTAGTAAGTCAAATGAATGAGCTTTAAAAACGAAACACGTAATAATGACAATTTAAACAACAAATGAACATAAACTCTGAAAGCAGAAAAACTTAACAATAAACTCTGAAAATTCAAAAATAAAAATAAATTCTAATAACACTGGATAAATAAAGTAAAAGAATGTCCTCTGTGCATGCATTAAATTTAGCTTACTCAATTTTGAAGTATTTAAACGGCAAATATTTGAATTCGGCATTATAAAAAATCGATAATTTATTAAAATGGCCCTTAGATTGTGATTTTTTTAGGGAAACTCCCTTTTCTCTTACGTATTTATAGATACACAGCCAAACACATTTCTTGATGAAGCTAACTTGAGGAGAATGTTTGGAGCACACTTGAAACTGACCAATGAGGATCTGATTTTCTTCTAGAAAAATGCTTTCTAACGGTGATTCATGACCCCTACAATGAAGATATTTGAATATACTATGATGAATAATATCAACCAATTCGATAAACCTAAAGTCTCCTATTGGCATCGTCAATTTCTCTAAAACTTACAAATAAATGTTGTGGGAGAACCTCAGAAGAATATAAATTTTCAATACAAATTGAACAGCCGGATACATCAATTTGGGAAAGAATAAAACCAGCAACATACTGCTGTGTACTGAAAGTACCAACAAAAAAGTAAAAATGAAATTTTTAAAATGAAAAATTAAATTGGCTAGCATAAAAACAAATTCACACAAGTACAATTAAACTCAGGGATTCGTTTACAAGGTAAACGAATAATGTGGGCGACAAAAAAAACTGACTTTCATAAAAATTCTTCAACAAATTTAAAAAGGATTGTTCAAAAATAAAAAACAGAAATTTTAGATTGACGTTCATACAATAAATTTATTTTATAAAAAAAAAAGAAAAAAAAAATTTATTTACAATTTGCAGAAAAAAACCGTGGATTTAAGATCCCGGATTAAATAAAACTGCCCAGTGACTTAAATTACAAAAGGACGATTCAAAATCCTATCACAAAGCAAAAGATAAAAAAAAACGATTAGGAAGATAAACTTTCTTCAAGTTAAACCACGTGTTTCAATCTTAAAACAACTAATTTTCTTCAAATGGAAAATTCTAGTCAATTAAAATGAAATTAAAAGCAATCACAAGGCTTTTGTTCACCCAATCGGGGTGATTAATAAATAAATGACAAAACAGAAAAATTAAAAACGAACAAAAAAATTAACTCTATAAACTTAAAATATCTTCCTGCACGTAAAAATAATAACAGATCTTATATCAAAAATGTGTACACAAAAATACAATACCAATTATTATTAATCGAGTTCCCTGATGGACTTAATTAAAATCAAATATGAAAATTCAATAATCACAAAATTACAAAATGTCTGCAGAGAAATACAATTTTTAATATCTACTTACTTTCGAGTCTGTCAAGGAACTAACTCACACGGTTAAACAAATCGTACATGTAACAAAAACTGATGCGTGCGACACCACGCTATAAGATCTCTCCGCAAACAGACGAACACGCAAAAACAAAACAATATATACAATACTAGTGAAAGGAAACTGTACAACTGCATGAAATTTAAAATATACACAACTGAACAATAAATTAAATAAATTATACAATTCAAAACAATAACACTCTTCAATAAAAATAAAACAATTTGAAATTTCTCGTAACATTGACAAAACTTTAAGAAATGAAAAACAACTGAATTCACAAAAAAACCCGGGTGCCAGACCACAGCACATCTCCCAATTACTAAGGGGAAAACGAAAGTTTCAACAAAAATTGAGTGTTTCTCCTTAGAAATTGTCAGCACACAAAAAAGTCCCGCACTTAAACAAACAAAACAGTATCTCCGCACACAGGGGTGAAAACGTCACTTCCGGGTGTTGAAAACTACCCTGGGTCCTGGTGGAAATGTTGGAGTGCTGAAATGTGGTAACGACCCTTGTTCTGCATACCGTCTAACGAATGAAGCTCATAGGTGACCCCATCAAAAACTCTAGCCACTCTATAAGGTCCCACGAACGGTAGTTCAAGTTTTTGACAGATCTGCCGATCGCGTCTGGCCACACGGTACCGACGAACGAGCACAGCATCGCCGACATTGAACCGGGTACGCTTGATGACCTTCGCGTTCTCCTGGCGGACGTACCGATCTCCACGGAGCTGCAGTTTCCTCCTGGCCTCATCCGTGCGAGCCTCGAGGTAGACATCCTCTTCCAACCGGTTCCAGGGGCGGCTGGGCAACCTTCCATACATTAGTGTAAATGGACATTCCTCCGTGGTGGTGTTAGGAGTTTGATTGATCCAATCCTCTATGTTCTGGACATGACGAACCCAGTCGGTGTGGCGTTGATGGGTCTGCATTCTTAGAAACTTCACGACTTCTTGGATGTATCTCTCGCAAGGATTTCCACAAGGATGACGTATAGAACAGAAAGACACTTTTATATCACGCTCTAACATGGCATCAGTAAACCGATGTGTATTAAAATAAGTCGCATTGTCGGCTAGAATGCGTCGCATCTTACCTTGATGCACGATAAAGTTATCAATACATCTTATAGCAGTATCAGTATTATAAAATCTAGTGGGAAAAAGTCTTACAAATTTAGTAAAAACATCTACCATGACGAAAATGTTCCGGTATCCATATGATCCAGGAATTAAATTTCCAAGAAAATCAATGGCAACTAGGTCGAGCTTGTTGTCCACAACGATGCTCTTGATAACATCCTGGCAAGTTCGGTTCTTCGATTTTCCAAGTTGACACTGAAGACATGAGCGTACAATATCCTTGGCAATGGTCTTGTCTCTGACAGCGAAGAAAGCTTCTCTGAAAGTGAGCCAAACTTTGTGTCCACCAATGTGTCCAAGGGATTCATGAATCACTAGCATCGCTTGACGAGCATACTCTTCTGTTACAACAACATTGAACTGATCACGTATTCTCTTCATTAAAACGCCATCTCTGATCACATACTCTTTATAATCATCTTGATGAACTAATACCTCTCGTATACCATTGAAACATTCATCTTGTTGAATCTCATTGATCCTGACAAAGTCAAACAACCCCTCGGCTTCATACATATTATATGTATTTAATTCAACATGGTTAAAATGGCTTTTTAAACTGTGCATACGAGATATTGCATCAGCTGTTACATTAAGTTCTCCTTTTATGTGACGAATTTCAAAAACATACTCAGAAAGCAGCAATGACCAACGATATATGCGGTTATTCGAAAATCGTGTTGACATTAGTGCCGTAAGAGCAGCATGATCTGATTCTACAATAAATTTCTTACCAAGTAAATAAAATCTAAGTTTGCTTATTGCATACACAACGGCTAACATCTCTTTCTCAGACACTGTGTATCTTAATTCATAACTTTTAAGAATTCTTGAAACAAAACAAATTGGTTCCTCTCCATTTTGACCAATCTGAATTAAAACACCACTTATGGCTGTGTCACTGGCATCGACACGTAATAAAAATTCCTTACTGAAATCTGGCAAAAGTAAACATAATGACTTATGAAATTCTGACTTCACATTCTCAAAAGCGGCTATTCTCTCAGCTGTCCAACTAAATTTCTCATTCTTGCGCAACAATTGAAATAAAGGTGCACTGATGTGCGCTAATCTTGGAACAAATCTTTTATAATAATTAATTATTCCTAGGAATCCTCTTAATAATTTAATACTACTAGGTCTAGGGTACTTTTTGATGACTTCTAGCCTAGATTCATCTACTCTTACATGATTCTGTGATAAATCATACCCCAAAAACTTTACTTCACGTTTAATAAATTCACACTTCCCAAGGTTCACTTTGAGACCATTATTCGCAAGTACCTCAATAACCTTGCGTATATGTACTATATGCTCATCTAAACTTTTACTAAATATTAAAATATCATCAATATAGTGCGCCACAAATGAATTAAAAGGTTCTAAAATTTGTTGCATTGCTCGTATCAAAGCGGCAGCCGAACTACTCAACCCATAAGGTACAACCTTAAATTGATAAACATTTCCATCAACCATAAAACCACAAAATCTTCTAGATGCTTTGTTCAAAGGTACCAACCAAAAAGAGCTCTTAAGATCTAGTTTCGTAAAATAATTTGCATTTGTACACCGTGCTAATAAAGTTTCAACCGTGATCGGAGTCTCAAACTGCGGTCGAGTGCGCTCGTTTAGCCGTCGAGCGTCGAGACACAGACGGATGTCTCCATTCTTCTTCTGGACGACGACCAGTGGATTGACATACTTCGTGACGCCACGCTCAATCACTCCATCTCGCAGCATTCGGGAAATCTCTTCTCTTACCTTCTCTTGCATGGCTTTGGGAATGGGATAATTCTTGATCTTGTAAGGCTTAGACTCGTCCACTTCAAGAGAGTGTTCATAACCAACAGCTAGACTAGGGAATTTATCTACTAAGGACACATACTGCTTCAAAATTTCTTTGACTTCAGATTCAAACTTCACATCACAATCGATTTCAATTTCATCAACATCATCTGGGGATTCTATCTGGGAATTGTTTACTTCTACTCCACCTACCTCTGACTCTCCAATAACTTCAACCTCATTATCCTCTTCGGATAAAACAACACCTTGTATATCATCACTTCCAACAACTTTTGCGCAACCTTGTATATCATACTTAAAACTATCTCTATTTTCTCTTATTTCATCATTTTCATTTTCCTTTTCTCTGCTTAAATTATTAACTACTTTCTCCTCATCAGGAGTCTCAGAACACCAATTAATTCTCTCCCCTTCTATTTCAACAAATTTCTTCTCTACATCTATAATCGCTTTCATCTTGTCTAGCAAATCAATCCCAATAATTCCATGTCTGCGTAACCCTTTTACAGAAATGAATTCTCCCAGAAATTTCAAATTGTGAAGTTTATATTCAGTGACAAAAATTTTATTGATTACAGCAATCACTTTCTTAGTAGCAGATACAATCGTGATTTTTCGTGTTGGAATGAATTTCCCTAATTTCTCTCTCTAAACATCGACATAACATCTCTCATACTGATACTTTCCTTATTGCTGTTTCCTTCGTCCCTTTTAGTATTCATTTCTTCGATTCTTCCCTTTGTTCCTGCCACAACCGACTCCTTACTGCCATCAGTTCCTTGGTTCCGCCAGCTCTGGTCTCCAAGAACGTCCACTTCCTGTTCCCTGGTGGGCTTGTCCATCTTCATTCTCGCAGCGGTGTATATACAATGTTTTTAAACACACAAAAAAAACGTATTAGCCCTATCAATGCAACGAGAAATTTCTACAAATTCTAAATCAGTGATCCTAATTTTACTAATTACAATTTCAACAACGTCGAGCCTCACGTTGGGATTGCCAAATAAATATGCTGTGTACTGAAAGTACCAACAAAAAAGTAAAAATGAAATTTTTAAAATGAAAAATTAAATTGGCTAGCATAAAAACAAATTCACACAAGTACAATTAAACTCAGGGATTCGTTTACAAGGTAAACGAATAATGTGGGCGACAAAAAAAACTGACTTTCATAAAAATTCTTCAACAAATTTAAAAAGGATTGTTCAAAAATAAAAAACAGAAATTTTAGATTGACGTTCATACAATAAATTTATTTTATAAAAAAAAAAAGAAAAAAAAAATTTATTTACAATTTGCAGAAAAAAACCGTGGATTTAAGATCCCGGATTAAATAAAACTGCCCAGTGACTTAAATTACAAAAGGACGATTCAAAATCCTATCACAAAGCAAAAGATAAAAAAAAACGATTAGGAAGATAAACTTTCTTCAAGTTAAACCACGTGTTTCAATCTTAAAACAACTAATTTTCTTCAAATGGAAAATTCTAGTCAATTAAAATGAAATTAAAAGCAATCACAAGGCTTTTGTTCACCCAATCGGGGTGATTAATAAATAAATGACAAAACAGAAAAATTAAAAACGAACAAAAAAATTAACTCTATAAACTTAAAATATCTTCCTGCACGTAAAAATAATAACAGATCTTATATCAAAAATGTGTACACAAAAATACAATACCAATTATTATTAATCGAGTTCCCTGATGGACTTAATTAAAATCAAATATGAAAATTCAATAATCACAAAATTACAAAATGTCTGCAGAGAAATACAATTTTTAATATCTACTTACTTTCGAGTCTGTCAAAGAACTAACTCACACGGTTAAACAAATCGTACATGTAACAAAAACTTATGCGTGCGACACCACGCTATAAGATCTCTCCGCAAACAGACGAACACGCAAAAACAAAACAATATATACAATACTAGTGAAAGGAAACTGTACAACTGCATGAAATTTAAAATATACACAACTGAACAATAAATTAAATAAATTATACAATTCAAAACAATAACACTCTTCAATAAAAATAAAACAATTTGAAATTTCTCGTAACATTGACAAAACTTTAAGAAATGAAAAACAACTGAATTCACAAAAAAACCCGGGTGCCAGACCACAGCAATACGTAGATGCCTCTGCAGTAGGAATGTTTAATAAATTTTACAGAAGCTGTAACCAACGTGCAATAATCGTGATCTATTGGTTTAAGACATGATTTCGAAGATGAATTGCTACTATCTCGTTCTAATTGGTTCCCACAAGTAGGTGATAATGGAGATAATTCATTACTAACATTTGAAAAGGTTGCATAAGGGACAGCATCACGATTGAGATATATCTTTAAATGGTGATGATTGTAATCCGAACTGTTGAAGTGCCTAGAACATATTCTAAAGTTTTGTACCTCAGCGTTGGTGGATGTTTTGGGAATTTATGAAAGCGAATTGATTTCTTAGCCCTATAAACCCTTGAACACCCAGGAAATTTGCAATGTCTATATATCTTAGGCATATCTATAAATGCCTAACGAATACTTTAATCAAATTTAGTTATTTTATCCAAAAATCAAAATTTATTACTTACGTTTTGAGGAGCACAGAGGACGATGTCTAAACACTATTGGCGGGCAAACTGCAATTATGGAATGTTAGCGGGGAAAGTTGCAAAATCGTCATCATGTTGGGAAGAGCGTGGAAAATTATAACAAATCTATTGAAAACAAACGGTAATTTTTCTCAAATTCCCACTAAACAAGGTACCAATCTGGTGCTATATAATTGAGGTTACCCGGTTTGAACTTACGTTTTTGGCAGCAATACTTGCCAACATTAATTCAACAAACTGAAGTTGTATTTCTTGCGTATCACTGATAGTTGGTGACCATTACTCGAGTCAATTTCATTGCGGCTATGTTCGTTTGTTGCCAATAACGCGTATTCCCTTTTCATACCCGTGGTTTGAATCCATATACCTTTTCAAATTTGCGCATTTCGTAATTGTCGAACTGAGGTCCACCATCTGAGTATAATACCTTGGGTATACCCAGTTGGCTAAATGTTTCTTTAAGTTTTTCAATTATATCCTTTGTTTTTGTTTTTTCCATCTTATGAACCAGGGGGTATTGCGAGTATATATCATATATGACTAAGTAATTAACATTTTTATACATAAATAGATCGGTTGCAATGTGTTCGAATGGTAACTGTGGTAAATCCCGTGGTTGCATGTGATATACTTGCTGGTTTTGATTTTTTAAGCAATCATTGCAATTTTGTACAACGTCCTCTATGCAGTGATTGATGTTTGGCCACCATACTGTACTTTTTGCTCTTATCTTGAAGCTATTTACCCCTTGGTGTCCGATATGAATTTTTGTCAAGATCTCTTTGTACAACGATGGAGGTATTGTAATTCTGTCTTTGTAATAAAGTGTTTCGTTGTAGATGGAGATATCATTTCTATACTTGTATTATAGTGCTTGATTTTGTGCCATATGCTTTTTCATAGGCCATCCAGATTTAACATAGTTAAAGATATCTTCCAACTGTTCCTTTTGTGTTTGAGTTATATAATCTTCATGGGTTTGTATTTCCTTCTACATAAGTTTTGATATTACATTAACATGGTATATGACATCTTCTTCGTGCAATACGTCCACGTCGTTCCTACCAATCTGAAGTGGGTGTCGTGATAATGTGTGGGGAGTATAATACTTTTTACCAGACACATGTTCAATGTCGAAATCAAAACGAGTTAGTCGTAACCGAAGTCTTTGTAATCGTATCGATATATCATTAATGTTCTTCTTCTTTAATATAGTCAATAGCGGTAAGTGGTCCGTTTGTATTACAAAACGTTTTCCAATTAGGTATTCTTGTAGTCTCTCGCACACCCAAACTATAGCTAGTGCCTCTTTTTCAATTTGAGCGTACCTCTGTTGAGTGTCGCTTAGACTTTTTGAACAATACCAAACCGGTGACCAATGTCCGTTTTCCTGACGTTGCTCTAAACAACCACCAATTCCATATGACGAGCTATCTGCGAATATTCTCGTTTCTTTATTAACGTCATAAACTTTCAATACTGGGGTTGTTGTTATTAACGATTTTAATTTTTTAAAGCATTTTTCATGTTCATCACTGAAGCAAAAGGTGTTGTTTTGCTTTAAGAGTTCTCTTAGTGGTTTGCTTTCTTCAGCGACGTTATCTACAAATTTTGTTAAATGATTAATCATTCCAAGAAATCTTCTAATATCGGTGATGTTCTTTGGTTTAGGAAATTCTGTTATTGCTTTGATGTTGTCTTCATCAATCTTCAATCCTGTAGCTCCCACTATATGTCCTAGGAGTTTTATTTCGGTGATTTGACATTTGTCTTTGTTTAATGTGAGACCCTTTTCTCTGAGTATTTTTAATACCTATTTTAATTTCTGGTCGTGCATTTCACGGTTCCTGGCAAACACTGTTATGTCACCCATATGTACGAGTACTTCGACACCTTGAAATATTTTATTCATTGCCTGTTGAAATATTTCTGGTGCGGATGTGATACCAAATGGAATTCTTTTGTATGTGTAGCGACCAAATGGAGTCAAAAATGTTGTCAGATGCTTTGATTTTTCGGATAATTCTAGTTGCCAAAAACTAGATATACAGTCTAATTTTGAAAATACCTTAGCATCGCCCAATTTTGCTATTGTTGAATCTACAGTGGGAAGATAATTTCTTCTCTCTGCACCGATTTGTTAAGTTCGGTGTAATCCGAACAAATTCTGATTTGTCTAGTTCTTTTAGGAACACATACCATCGGAGCACACCAAAGAGATGGATTATTTACCTCTACCTCCTCGATGATGTCTTGATCAGCCATTTTCTTTAGTTCTTCTTCCACCTTTTCCAGCAAGGGAATAGGTACTCTTCTTGGAGTTGATATGGAATAGGGATTAGCGTTTTGGTCTATCTTTATCTCATACTTAAACTGTGATAACTTTCCAATTCCCTGAAACAATTCTGGATAATGTATTAAGAGTTTATCTAATGTCAAACCTGATTCAATTTTGTTTATAGATAATTTTATTAAATTTAATTCTTCAATAGCTGGTCTTCCTAAAAGATTATCTTGCGTGTCAATAACAAACATTTTAAAGTTTTTTTTCACTTCGTTCCATTTTATTGGGATTCGAACTTTTGAGTTTGGTACAAGTTTTCTTTAACTTCGGTCTCCTGGTTAGTTTTTGGTAAGAGTTCCAGCTCAAGATTGAGACATCTGCCCCGGTGTCTATCTTATATTCAATGATATTATCATCTGTTTCTAAGTTTATGACCCATGGTGTATTTCCTGTCTCTCTCAATTCTAAAATTACTTCTCGCACCTCTTCCTCTGTTGACTCAGTCTCTTCGAAGGATCTTGTACTGCATTTACCACTTTTCCAGCTTTGCGACTGCTATTTTTGTTTTTAGTTTTGCACATTCTTGCATAGTTCCCTTTTATTGCACATTTTGAGCAAATTTCTTTTATTGCTGGACATTTTTTCAATTTGTGACTAGGTTTCTTTCCACACTGTAATGTCCTGGGCCGAAATAATACACTGATGTCTCGGATGTTTGTATATTAATTTATTCTAAGGTAACAACATGGTAACAGCCATTATTAGGTACATTGTAACGTGCGCATGCTTGTCACGTGGGTGTTCTATCAGTGCTACCAATATTAAATATACAGATACACTACAATACCTCCCCTCATAAGTCTAGCCTCACCACTGGCTTCCTAATTCTTTTAGGTCTGTCCTCCGATAATGGTGTTGTGACACCAGGCTCACGGGTGGTTTCTTTTAGTACTACAGCAGGTTTAGATACATTATTGCTGACGAATTTATTAGCTGTATTACAATCATCATTTGTTTTGTTTGCAGGATCAGCTACAGTAGGTAATGATTCTTTATCTCTCTGTTGCTCCAATTCGGCACTGGGCAAACTAGTACTCGGTACCGCAAAATTAAATTTATTCTTGATTGTAGCTGGTTCTGTAATTACATTCAGTTTTACATTACAATCTCCTTCTATACTACCCCCATCTATTAAAATTTGGTCTAAGTGTCGTTTCCATATTAAATCTTCATTTACCACCTTACATAAATAAATCCTATCTCCCAAAACCTCATCTACAATACATTTTACCCAAATCTTTTGATTAGGGTTTCGATAATCCCTACATAATACTCGATCTCCTTCTTTAAACCTTTCATCTCTGTTTCTACTCTGAGTTTTATTTGTTATATTATTGTTTTTAAACTTTAGCAAGTCAAATCGTGTTTTAGCCTTATATTTAAATACTAAACTTGAAGGTGTGACACCAGTTGCCATGTGAACTGAATTTCTATAGTGAAAAAGATAACGTGATATTAATGTTTGTAAGCTAACATGACTACTGTTCTCAGCCCTCAAAGACTTATTCAATGAAGCTTTAAAATTTTTTACACAGTTTTCAGCTAATCCGTTGGTTGCAGGATGTTTTGACGGTGATGTTAAAAATTTTACCCCGTTTTGATACAAAAACCCTGAAAACTCAGTGGAGGTAAATTGTGCACCATTATCTGTTTCCACTACCCTTGGCAACCCGAATCTGCTAAAACACTCTCGAAATTTGTCTATTGTACTTAATGCATTTGCATTGTTCATTATAAAAGCTTCAGGCCATTTTGAAAAACTATCAATAATGATTAAAATCATTTTTCCATTTATCGGTCCTAAAAAATCTGCATGGACTTTCTCATAAAAATAAGATGCTCCCTCCGATATTATTCTACACTTTTTAGGCTCTGGTCTCACGGAATAACAGCTTTTGCAATTCTTCACTAAGTTCTCGATGTCATTATCCAAACCCGGCCACCAAAAATACGACCTCGCGTTCCCTTTCATTTTAACAATACCTTCGTGCGTACTATGTAATTCCAATAACAATTGAGATCTGTACCTCTCCGGTATTACCACTCGGTATCCCCACATTATTACATTGTTTTCCACACTCAACTCCGTCTTCCGTTGGAAATATGGTTTTAAAAGTTCATTTTCTGTTTTATCGGGAAATCCATATCTAATGAAATTATATATCTGTCCTAGAATTGGATGCCGTCGTGTAGCTGACCTTATTTTATAAAGATCAACTGTAATTACTCCTTCCACCAAATTTATGTAATCATAATCAATTGTCCGCTCTTCTGAATTCGATAATGGAAGTCGTGACAAAGCGTCTGCTTTTACATTGTCCTTCCCTTTAATAAATTTGAATTCATAATTAAAATTTGAAAGAAAAATTGACCATCTTTGTAATCTTCCAGCTGCCATTTGCGGTAGACTTTTATTTTCTCCAAACAAGGCCATTAGGGGTTTGTGATCATTTACTAGCTCAAATTTCTGGCCAATTAAATATTGATAAAGTTTTTGTGTCGCCCAATAAATACTAAGTGCTTCCTTGTGTATCATTGAATAATTTTTCTCTGCTGAATTTAACAGTCTAGAAATATACCTAATAGGTCTCTCTATACCGTCTGACGTAACATGTGATAATACCGCTCCAATACCGTATTGACTCGCATCACACACTAACCTCAGTGGTTTAGATGGATCAAAGTGAACCAATACTCTATCCGAAACTAATTCTGACTTTGCAAATTTAAACGCTCGTTCACAATCTCGTGTCCATATAAATTTATTTCCGCTTTTTGTTAGGTCATAAAGAGGTTTAAGTCGTCCTGATAGGTTTGGTATAAATTTGGCGTAATAATTAACCATCCCTGCGAACGCTTTTACTTCACTAACATTCTTTGGACGTGGTACTTCCAAAATTGCCTTAACTTTAGTTGTATCTCTCTCTAATCCCTCTTTAGATACTTTATGACCCAAATATTTTATGTTATCCTTAAAAAAATCACATTTATTTTTTATTTAATCGAAATCCCGCTTTCTGTAACCTATTTAATACTTCAGACAAATTTTCTAAATGTTCCCGTTCGGTTCGCCCAGTAACAACGATGTCATCTAAAAAATTGACCGTGCCCTTAACTCCCTGTAATGTCTTTTCCACTATTTGTTGGAATATTGAGCAGGCTGGTTTAGTCCCATACGGTAACCGTTTCACTCTAAAAATTCCATATGGTGTACTCCACGCTAATAACTCGCTTTTCGCGTCATCCACTAATAATTGGTTATAGGCATTTGCAAAATCTAATTTAGTAAACTTCTGGCCCCCTTGTAAAGCCGCAAAAATCTCCTCTATCCTAGGAAGTGGGTGATTTACATCTTTCAAATATTTGTTAACTGTAATCTTATAGTTAGCGCATAGTCTAATATCATTCCCATTTGGTTTAATTACCGGTACTAATGGCGTCCCCCAACTAGAATTATCCACTTTTTCTATGATTCCCTGCTTTTCTAAATTTTCTAATTCTAATTTAACTTTCTCTCTGAACGCAAAAGCCACAGGTCTAGGTTTATGAAAAATTGGTTGAATATTTTCATCCACCTGTAATTTAACCATTTCGCCCCTATATGCGCCCAACTCGTTTTGAAATAATTCAGAATAAATACCCAATAATGTATCTAGGGTTAAATCTTCCAACTCGTTAACAGGAATTTCATCGGTGTTTAAATGTAATTTAAATAAATTCAAAATATCTCGCCCTAATAACATTTTGGTTGCCTCTTTTACTATTACTATTGTGCCCCTTTTTTTTTCATTTCTAAATTTTATATCAACTGATATTTGCCCTACTGGTAAAACAATCTGACCACTATATGTCTTTAACTTAACAGTAGTATTTTCCAACTTTATTTCATGAAACAAAGATTTATAAATACGTAATGGCATACATGATAACCCTGCACCTGTATCAGCTTCCATTACGACACTTTTACCCTCGATTTCTACATTCAAATAAATAGGATCAATATAGTTTATATTTTCATAATCTAAACTAAGTTCTATCTCCTTATTATCTAAATTAAGAATCCCTATTTCATCATTACTGTCAACTACATTGTGAGTGTCTACTTTATCTGATTTATTTTTACAAACTTTGGCAATATGCCCTTTCTTTTTGCAAATATTACAATTAAAATCCTTAAATTTACACTTCTTAAAACTATGATTGTCTTTACCACAATGGAAACATACCTGAACCGTTTCTTTTGGTTGCGATTTACCCTCGTCCTTTGTCAACGGACCAAATTTCTTGTTTTTCTTAAATTTTTGTACGCGATTCACCTCCATATTTCTGTTCTCCTCCATAACTTCTTTTGTCAGAGCTATATTTAATAAATCTTGAACCGGTCTTGTGACGTCCTCCTCACACAGTCGATCCAACACCCTTCCGACTACAAACTTATCCTTGACCCTTTCTGCTAGGCTACTTCCAAATTCACATTGAGCTGCTACATTCTTGACTTTCACATACCATTCCCTTACTGATTCACTCCCTTGTCTTAGCGAATCAAATTGTATTCTTTTTCGAAATACTGAAACTGTTGGTTTAAACTGTTCTGAAAGAATTTTCACCAACTTACTATAACTTTTATCAGCAGGTTTTATTGAATCACATAAATTTTTAAGTATCTTGTAAACATTTTCCGATATAATAGTTAGAAGTACTGAAACCTTCCTCTCATCCTCAATTTTATTTGCTAGAAAATACTGTTCAAGCCGTTCTATGAATATTTCCCAGTCTCCAGATAAGCCAAAATTCGACAAATTAGCTATGTTACCCTGTTTTACAACTGTAATTTGCGTAGCTCCATCTTGTCCCGCCATTTCAATGTTTTAATTTTCCGTTTTACGAAAATCTGTGGTATCGGAACAATTTCCGAAAATACACTATCCACAATTACTTTTATACTCGTCGCCAGTTTTTGTAATGTCCTGGGCCGAAATAATACACTGATGTCTCGGATGTTTGTATATTAATTTATTCTAAGGTAACAACATTGTAACAGCCATTATTAGGTACATTGTAACGTGCGCATGCTTGTCACGTGGGTGTTCTATCAGTGCTACCAATATTAAATATACAGATACACTACACACACCGTCCGCATTGTGGATATTTTCTTTCTGGGTAATGTTTAACCTTTGTGACCCTATCTACTTCCCATGTAGGTTTCTCTCTTCCAGGTTATGTTGGGCGCGATTTTGATGTTTATTACGTGTGGTACTTGTGAAAGTTACTAAAAGCAGAGCCAATAATTACCAACGCAGATGAAATAGGCACAAAATACAAAACCTAGATTTAAAAATTACATATTCTATAAATAAAAGAATAATAAAAAAAATTTAATAAATTGTTGGAATAAATAAATTTGTCAATGTTATAAGTTTTGAACGTTTTTACCTTGTTAGTTGTTGTAACAGTAAATGCTATTCAAATCGTAAAAATTAGCGCGTTTTTTATGTAACCTTTAAATTTGTTTTAGCGGTTTTTCTTGACTTGTATCGTCACTGTGTTAACAGATTCCATCCGAACGAGATCGTTTTGACGAGACTTGCTATCGTTTACTAATCTTTGTTCAACAATAGTAATTTTTTGTATAATTTGTTTAACCGTATTTAGTGTAGTTATTTTATTATTATATTTCATTTTCATATTTTTAATCAAATATTTTAATTGTTTGTGTGACCTTCACAGGAAACTTAAATATTCTCGTGTTTCTTATTGTTCAAACAGTTTACATAAACGCACATATGATTTGTAGTAGTCATCTGGCTCCAAACTACTTTTCATTTAGTATTTATTTTAGAAATATGTAGTAATTCTTTACAAGATGAGTATGGTCATGTTGTACATATACATATATGAATATAACCAGAGGACTCAAATTTCCACTAAAAATACACTCCGCCAAAAAAGTATCGCATAATTTAGTTTTGAATCATAAAAGTATCGCATAATCTTTGTTTGTAGCATAAAGTTGTAAATATACTTTAATGCGCTCTAAGATATAATTTCTATGATTGTTTAAATAAAATACAGGCCAAATAAAAACAAGAACTCATACTTGAGATTTTTATTAAAACAAGAAATTATAATTTTGGAAAGAAAAATGTCATAACAGTAGCTTTTAATACTGAGTATTGCCACCTCTGGCTCTTATGACCGCTCGCATACGGTTTGGCAGAGATTCGATTAACCTCCGTATATAACCCTGATCCAAATTCTCCCACTCGTCACGGAGAGCATTTGCTAGTCCATGCAGGTCCGCTGGGGCAACATTTTGGGTTCGTATCCGTCTGTGAAGGAGGTCCCACACGCGCTCGATAGGGTTCATGTCCGGACTTACCGCAGGCCAATCTAAAACTGGAATACCAACATCGTTAAGGTACGATAGGGTGGACGATTATTGCAACATGCGGTCGTGCATTATCGTGCATTAACATGAATTCGTTTCCTATAATTGGCGCATATGGTACTACATGTTCTTCTAAAATGTCCGTTATATACCTGTGGGCAGTCAGTGTACCTCTGTCTACTGGTACTAACTCTGTACGACCTGTTAAACAGATGCCTCCCCAAACCATAATAGAGCTACCAGCGAAATTAGGTCTAGGTCTGATATTACACTGCGAATAGCGCTCACCGTCTCGTCTGTACACTGAGATACGCCTATCTGAGGTGTAAAGACCAAATCTTGACTCATCTGTGAAGAGTATATTGGCCCAGTCATTAATGTTCCAATTTACATGTTCTCTGGCAAACCTTAAGCGAGCCACTCGGTGGTTCCTAGTGAGACGAGGGGCTGTTACAGCTACTCTAGCTCTTAATCCACTCTGTCGTAACCTATTCCGAATAGTTTGAGTACTCACACGAGTATTTCTGACTCTAGCCAAGTCGTTCTGCAATTGTCTCGCAGTTACATGTCTTCGACGTAATGCTTGTAGTAGTAAATAGCGGTCATCTTGGCGAGTAGAACATCTTGGACGACCTGGTACAGGTCTTCTACTGTAAATGCCTGTTTCCCTATATCTGGCTACGGCTCTAGAAACACTTGACTGATTGATGTTCATCAAATTAGCAACGTATGCTTGAGATCGTCCATCTTCGATTAAAGCAACTATAGCAGCCACTTGTTCTGAAGTTAAATTGCTCATTTTAGTTTTAAAAGCGTTGGTACAGAACTCTGACTTCGCACTTTAAAATTTGTCCGTATAGGAAGACTTTCAATAAACAACTGAGCAAACCTTACACATATGCATTTTTCTAAATGTGTTCTTTTAGGAAAAAAATAAAGTAAAAACGCTAAGTTCCATTATTTTGTTAGTGTTTTTATAGTTCACATACACGAGGCAAACTTTTTGTGAACGTATAAAAATATCTTGGTTCATAAATGCCCTTTTTTAGTTTATGCGATACTTTTTTGGCGGAGTGTAGTATCGCAATATTACCTTTATAAATTATGTAAAAATCATGTTAACACAACCTCATTGTGCTTGAATACATGAGATTTTAAATACTAAAGATCATTTAAAATGCGTATTTGAAGCTTCTGACCTTTGCTTTACCAGTGTTTTGTTTAAATTTCAAAATAACGCAGTGCTTTTTAAATGAGAGAAAAACTTTGTTTCGGACCACCCAAACTGACCAATTTATGACGTTTCTGACGTAAGCAGTAGGGCGTATTGCTATACTGAATATGTTGCCTTGCCGAGATGCAAAGAGAGACTGAAAAATCTCGGACCTTGTACACGTGGTGCTCCTATAGGTCTGATCTTTCTTCGGTTTTACTATAGCATGTACGGTTGCGGTGGTTGTGTCTCTTCCTTCAGTCAACGCTATTACTTTGCCTCTTTCGAAGTTTCTAATGAAGATGATTCCATTTAGTTTTAGCACAATGTTCAGATACAGATGAAAGACCTCTGATTACCATAGAAAATGGTAATATCAAGGGAGTATTCAAGACATCTTTTAATGGAAGGAAATATATGGCATTTGAAGGTATTCCGTACGCTAAACCACCGATCCAGAACCTACGGTTCAAAGTTAGTATCAATTATCACAGGTAGTAACTTCAATTATATTCATAAAGGCTTATTTAGACGATTCCCTCTTTCATGAAAAAAGCACATGTGACTGTTGAGTGCAGGAATTGCAAAGGGACGTAACCGTATAGAGTTTACGGAATCTGGTATGTAGGTTGCATATCAATTTCCATAAGAATTCCACAAGACTTGACATGCGACCTATTTAAATGTCTGATCCTGTAAATGTAAAGTGTGTATGGTTGGGTCTCTTTGCAATTTCTTGATTCAACCATTGCTTTAGTGGCAGGGAGAAGTAGATCAGAGCACACACCGAGTTTGATTGTTAAAAGAAAACACACGTAAAAAGAATGATCGTCTGGAGAAAATCGATGTGTGTGCACAGCTTACCATGATAGATAGGTATATGATGGGAATTTAGTTGTGCAAGTGCTTCATACAGATATAAATATAACTTTTATGTAATAAACAGAATTCGAAATTACTGGAAAATTAAAAACTAGAATTATTTTTCTGTTCAATACAACCTTACGTATATTACTTTCAGTCAATAAATGAGATTAATTATGTAATAAAAATATTAACTTAAACGTCACAAAGAAAACATCATACTGTGCATCATTGCAAGTATTTACACCTATTTGGTTATATACCGAACAAACCATTCCAACCACAAACACAAACAGTTATATACAAATATAGGTACAGTATACATACATCGTTATATGCATGAATCACACGCCTGTTTGTAGTAGAGGTGGTTTCTGTTGTAATTATAGGGTAATAAATAAAATGAGGGAAATTGTTTGTATTAAATTGTATTTAAAATCATATTGCGCTTCTTGTTTCAGTTTTGCCAGACCATCTTTAGGTTCCTACAGGATAAAAATGAAGATAAAGCAATGATATTAAATATAATCAATAATTAGCAGCAAAACTTAACTGTTAGCAATGTCAATAGCGTCAATGGTTATTTGTATCACTAGGCCAGAAACTATAGTTTTGCGAGTGTGAGTACGGTTTGTGGGGCCGAGGCGAAGCCGGGGTCTCACAAGTGCGAATACTCGCAAAAGTGTTTCTGGCCGTCTGTTACACACACACTATTTTTTGAGCCGACAAATCTTAATTTTGTTGTAAATAATAAAAAAAATTAACGCTAGGGAGTTAACAGTACAGGTTGGCAATACATATTACGTATGAATTTTGAATTGGAAATCAGGGTTAAAATACCTTAGTGTTTTGACCTTTTAATTTTCTTGGTAGTTTTGATACATATTCATCAATAATAAGGACAATGGAGACCCCAGCTCACATTACAGAGGTTGTGTATGAAGTTATTAACCATTTATTACCTGTAAACTCTTCCGAAAATAGAATTGGAAAGAATATAGATTAATTAAGAGATTGTGTAACGAGAATTCTGTCATCTGTCATAGAATCTATAATTAATCACAGAAATTGCAAAATTAATTCCAATATAGTGTTGCCAACCATTAGTGGTCTTTTTGCCGGCCTAGGCCGGAGAATGGTAAGTTTCCGGGCGATTTAAAGTAATGCAAAATCAGTGTTTCTGGACGGAGGCGCAAAAATAACTATTCTTACTATCATAATTATATTATTGTCGTGTCTTATACCATATTGACACCATTATCGTGTATTTACATTTGACGTTTAT
The DNA here is from genome assembly GCA_949128085.1 of Cetonia aurata. Taxonomy (NCBI): domain Eukaryota; kingdom Metazoa; phylum Arthropoda; class Insecta; order Coleoptera; family Scarabaeidae; genus Cetonia; species Cetonia aurata. The sequence continues at coordinate 710,396 of OX421887.1, forward strand.
GTAAGTAATTTTATATTTATTTTTATAATTTTATATTTAAAAATCTAACATTTTTGAATTTAGATTATAATATTTACTAACACTTTTCAACAGATAATTTTAATAACTTAAGTTGATAATATTTACATTTTTTATCATTCCTTTATTTTCATTTTTATGTTGTAGGAGCCTGAAGATGGTCTTCCAAGACCGAAATCTGTAGCTCGATAATATTTTAAATAGTTTCAATTCGAACAATTCCACCTATTTTATTTATCACCATATATATACATCAATGACAGAATTGAGTGGACACTAAGCGATTTTTAATTAAACTATAAATTTTACTCATACTTATTTAATGATATACAACATCATATTATATTCTAGCAGATCAAATAGTTAAACATAAATAATATCCAAAAACATACTAACATTATAAAACAAATAATTAATAATAAAATATAATACTATGTCCACTGTTATTATTGTATAGTACGAAATAAAGAAAGGGCGAAAGAAATACATGAACAATGCCTAAATACAAAAAATTGCGGTTCTAAGTGCACGTAGTACCGAGAAAATGATTTTTCTTTATTCGAGTCCGGCTCTGACTCATTTAGCATGCCGGTGAATCACCGGTCGTCGCTGTACTTTGAACGTTGGGATTTACATTTAGTGTGCACTTGCTATTCGCAGTAGATGCGTGCGTTTGTAATGGCAGCGTATACGAATATCGAATACACTGACATGATCTTACTTTATGGTGAAACAGGACAGAATAGTGTGGCAACAAGGAATTTGTACGTAGAACGTTTCCCGCATCAACGTCATCTTTCGCCTGAAACATTTGTAAGAGCCGTGTATCGACTTCGAGGGACAGGTTCAGTCATTCAATGTTTTGAAGGTCGTTTGGCTCAAAGATCACACAGAGTTCTACAAGCCAAAAAGGAAATTTTAAATATCGTAGAAGCAGATCCCGGCGTAAGTGCAACAACCCTCACGCGGGAAGTAAATGTGTGCCAAGTTACAGTGCATCAAATTTTCAATAGGAATTTACTTCATCTGTATCATATTCAACGCGTGCAACGATTAACGGACTTAGATTCTCCCCGCCGAATTGCCTTCTGTGAGTGGTTCCAACGCCGAGAAGTTCGTCAGGCGGATCTTGCGTCAGTAATCCTATTTACGGCCGAATGTATATTTACCAATGATGGTATCTTAAATTATCATAACATTCACAAGTACGCGTATGAAAACCCCCATGATATTACCCATGGCTCCTCTCAAGTTAGGATATCCGTCAATGTTTGGGCAAGGCTAGTAGGCGATCAACTACTTGGACCACATGTACTCCCAGCACGGTTAAATGTGGAATCTTATTTACTGTTTCTTCAAAATGAATTGCCGGAATATTTGGATGACATACCATTAGCGACACGCCTAGAATTATGGTTCATGCACGATGGAGTACCCGCGCATAGTAGTAGGGTTGTTCAACAACCGGACATTCCCACATTGGATTGGTCGTGGAAGTCACAGTCCGTGGCCAGTCCGTAGCCCCGATCTAAATCCACTGGACTTTTTCTGGGGGATACAGGAAAAGTTTAGTGTATGATCGTCGCCCTGACATAGAAAATGCCGAAGATCTGCGAAACCATGTTTTCGTAATAGCTCAACGCATTCGTGAGGAAATGTTAAATTTTACAAGCGCACGTAACGTGGGCATTTCGAATACTTTTTATAAAACACATATTTTGTCCTGCTTCACCTGCATCACTCCTTTTTAGGACTACCACAAATTTCGTAAAAGGAATTAAAAACATTTACATACTATACAGTACTTCAGATTTGAAACACGCTACATAAAGTTAACAATCATACATTAGTTTTATGACAAACATAATAAGTGTACTTTAAAACAAATTTAACCTTTAAAATGTGCTACTATTTTACCTGATATACGAGTTAATGGCAAAAGCAGATCATAATAAAAAAAATCACCTGAATGCTTTCCTTGCATTCTGGTGTTTCCGTCTTAAGTCAGTTTAATCTTGTGTAAATAACGTCTGCTTTGAATGAATTCACTATGTAGCATTTAATATTTTCGATGTTTACTTACAGGTGGTTAAAATTTATTTCTTATCAGATTTATGTGTATACATACGGTAAACACAGATATGGGTCGTCTTTAATTACATTTTGGGACCTAAAATTTGGAAAACTACAACATGCACATAGAATCGCAATTTTTTGTATCTAGCCATTAGACTCATGTATATCTTTCACCCCTTTTTTTATTTTGTAAGAAAAAATAAGTAGGATGGGCTGAAATTCAGAGTAATCTTTAGTAGTACCAAATATTTTTAACATATGGGTTTAATATTAAAATATTAAATATTTTTAAAATATATAATTTATGCACTTGTTCTATTCTGCTACCTTTAATCTTTATATCATCCTTGTTCCTATTACCATAGTTTTCGTCTTTGTAATATTTATTCTTATATTTACCTTTTCTAGTTGTTCGTCTAAAATTTTTATATTTCTCTGTAAATCATTTCCTGTTTCGCCAAAAATCACGTCGTCCGCATAGCATATCTAGGAAATTAGTATTTTTTCCATATTGCAGTATCCAATATAGTTTTTTCACTGCTGTCTTACACAAAAAATAAAGGGCTTAAAATACATCTTCGCTTCAAGCCGATTGTACTCATCAAGGTGTCTGATTGTCGATTTCTCATTCGTACATAACTTACAACATTTTTGTATATGCTTTTTATGCAGTTAATCAAATCAACTTCGATCTCTCTTTCTTTTGATTTTTCCCACCTATCTTGTCTTTTAATAATATCAAATGCCTTTTTTATGTGGATGAAACATGAATGGATTTCTCTGCCAGTTCTCAGTGCCTTTTCACTGATTTGTCTTAACACGAAGGTGTTATCTTGCACTCCTTTACCACTTCGAAATGCACAAGAGTCATTCCTCTATAGTTACTACATAGTTAGCTATGGACTTTCTTATATAAAGGGAAGGGAGTTACTGTCCCCTTCATCCAGTCTTGAGGTACTTGTTTTTTTCTCTTTTACCTGATTTACAATTGCCAAGAGTTCTTCATCTATTGTTTTGATCAATTCTGGAGTTATGTCATCATGTCCTGGAGCCTTTCTGGATTTCAATTTATATATAACCCCTTCCAATTCTTCCCTAGTTATCGATTCTACTATCTCCATGTCCGATGTGCTTATATCTTCTGTATTGTTCGCAGTGGCGGCTCGTGAGTTGTGAAAGAGGGTGGGCACAAAATAAAAACTTTACATTTTCATCGCACTGTGCAGCTCGTTCAATAATTAAATTAAATTGTTGCGCGTAACAGTGAATTATAATGTGCACGGGAAAATGTTCTTTTGATAGTAGCTGGACACCATTTGTCTTACCACTCATCACGAACGCCCCACCGTAACTTTGAGCGATTAACCTATTATTATAAGATCCAGAAGGAGAATTTAAAATAGTTTGCAATTCATTCAGCAATTTTTTTGTTAATACATCAGCATTATGTCCACCCGGCTTAAAAAAAGACCAAAAACGTTCAACAATTTGTCCATTAAACACGTATCGAATAATAACAACCATTTGCTGATTATTAGAAGTGTTTGTTCTAGTTCTAGTTGATTAAGCCTACATAAATACCTGGATTTTCCGACGTCAATGTCGCATCATGGCCTCGTAACGCCAATTCAAAAGCTCTGCACAATTTGATACACAATTAATCGGAGCAAAATATGACGATTATTTCCACATTTTCGTTGTACTTAGTTTTATGTCGCAAATAAGCACTGTCTAGTTCACGTGTGTCCACTTTGCCTAGAACACTAAAATCGATGCATGCATTCATGTGAAAAACGGAATTTTCGTGTTTCTTTGCCCTCTTTATGCTTTGAATTATTCAACTCTTGTTTATTACACGCACTATCATCTTTCTTAAAAAGTAAGCAGATAAAACAAAATAATTTATTTCTTAATGAACATCCGCACATCCAGTCATATTTTTCATATATATTTTTATTCAATACTCTATTGTAAGTTCGAGTTTTACATGTGAAAGTGTAGTTTATTTGAAGATCAGGAATCGGCCGTCCTTTCTTCTTAATTAAAACGTTTCCTCAAATGATAGCGGTTCTTTTAAAAGATTTTGCACACAACTAATCATTAAATTTGAAATCACACATGCGCGGTAAGCGCCGATATCAATGCAGTCCCAACGAATGCACGACGTTAACTGGATGCACGAAATTAATTTATGCCCGAATGAGATGTTTAAACGCATATGGCGAAGATATTTCTTAGTACAGCTACAGCACAATCATTTTCTGTTGGCGGAAATCCCGCCCCTACGTCACGAGTTCGAAGAGGCAGACGGAGCGTAGTCGACGGACAGCGTACTGCAATACATACTGAATAATAATTTTTGAACGAATCGCGAAGATAGTGGGAGTCCACACTTCTTGGTTTCCGGGTTTAAACCGCGTCCTAATACTTCCTCTGGCCGACGTTTCGTCCACAATTACACGGGATAGCTTCAGGGCTGCTTCTTTCGTCGCTGTTGACCTGAAACTGAACAACTGCTACATGGGGATGTAACATGGAACATGGGGGTTCAGTGTTGGATTATTTCGAAAAGAGGGATTTCCAAGTGTTGTCTAGGAAGTAACCATCGTCACGGTTAAGGTTATTAGAATGTTTATGGATTTCAATGGATTCTGGGATTTTGCGGTTATGAGGATTTCGGGATAGGATTTGGACGGAGTTGAAATGGATTTGGCCGGTCTTCAGCCTATGCTCAGCAAGTTTGTAACGCCCGAGTGCAACGCTCATGTTCTGCAACACGAGTGGCCACCGAACGCTTTGTATCACCAATGTAAATACTGCCGCATGAACATGGAATTCGGTAAACACCAGGAGCTTCGAGAGGATTATGATCTTTGATAGGAAAGGAATCGGAAAGTTTGGAATTAGGTTTAGAAATGGTTTTTATGTTGTGTTTGGATAGGTTTCTTCCTATACGGTTGGTAACACCTTGGACGTAAGGCAGATAAGCATGGGATTGGTAGGGTGTGGTTTGTGTTTCGGATGTGTTGGATATTGGATGTAGGTGTCGGTTTACGGTAGATTGTATATGATGCCTAGGATAGTTGTCCTTGGTTAGGGTTTCGGTAACATGGGATAGTTCTCAGGATAAGAAATTAGGATCGGATATGGCGATGTTTGTACTAGGGAGTTTATGACTCCGTTCCTCTGGGCCGGATGATGGTGTGAGAGGGTACTTAGGTAACGATCGGAGTGTGCAGGTTTGCGGTAGACAGAATGTCCCAACGAGCCATCAGAACGACGATTCACTAAGACATCTAGGAAAGGAAGAGTATCTTCTGACTCGTCCTCCATGGTGAATTTAATGGAACTGTGTTGGAAATTAAGGTATGTAAGGAAGGTATCTAAGGAAGCACGTCTATGTGGTCAGATTACGAAGGTGTCATCAACGTATCTAAACCAGCATTTCGGTTTCTGGAAATAGGGGATTAAGACTTTTTGTTCAAATGCCTCCATAAAAATGTTGGCTACAACAGGAGAAAGAGGGGAACCCATAGCTGCATCTGAAACTTTTTCGTAGTAGCAACCGTGGAATTGGAAATACGTAGAGGTGAGACAGGTTTAAACCAAGTCGGCTAAGTCTGAGGGTTGGAGGTTAGAAGATAGGAGCTCACGGATTAACTGGATAGTATCTGGTATAGGATCTTTGGTAAATAAGGATTCGACATCGAAACAAACAAGTAGATCCTTGGGATCTATTATCAGTTCCCTTAGTCTTTGTACAAAGTGTTTGTAGTTTCGGATAAAGGATAGGGTTTTATGATATTGGAGAGGTATTTGGAGAGTTTGTAGCTAGGACTGTTAGTGCTACTAGCTATAGGACGTAAAGGAACATTGGGTTTGTGGATTTTGAGTTGACCGTATAGTTTAGGAGAGATGGAATCACTAGGTAATAAGGATTTGTGCAATTCAGGAGGAATAGATGAGGATTTTATGGATTTGATGATGGAACTTTCAATTTGTGCGGTAGGATTACGTTTTAGGAGTTTTTAGGAGCCATCTTGGAGTAAGGATAGGACTTTCTATTCATACTCATCGCTGTCCAGTAGCATGGTAGTGTTTTCCTTATCAGCTTTAAGTACAATCACTTTAGGATCGAATTTTAGGTACTTAAGGGCAAGTATCTCGGATTTAGGAGGTTTGGCATTAGTAAGGGCCTTGGAGGTTTCATAACGGATGGGATCGACGATGTCGTTAGAGATTTTGACAAGAGCTGCCTCTATGTCAGCGATGATGTCTTCGATAGGAATATGTTTAGGTGTAGGAGCAAAATTGGCACCTTTGGATATGATAGCAACCTCATCAGTAGATAGAGATCGTTTGGAGAGGTTAACAACTGTGTGGGTAGTTTGGGATGATTTGGGAGGAGCTAAGGACTCGAATTTACGGGATTATTTGCTTGTTATCAGGATTTCAATGGACTCGGCTTGTTGAAAGGTTATCCGATCTGGATGAAAGTAAAAGTACTTCGCGTGTGAGTTATAACGTTTCTCCATATTTATTCTGTGTCTCATTCCACTGAACGCCCTCTTGCTATCGCGCATTCCCCAGCTGAAAATGCTTGTGCTGTGAGTTTTTTAACAAATGACAACACCAGATTTTTTGAGGGAGCTAAATATGATTAAAAACACTAGGTATTTTTAATTCTAATCAACTTTTCTTTATAACAATGCCTTGTTTACATAATGAAGGAATTCGGACATTTTTCTGTTCGGTGAAGGGCTATTTCGAAGAATGGCTTTTTGATGAATTACATACAATCGAAAAATTGTAATCGATAAACTTCCCGGCTTCCTTTCACTGTAGTACCTTAGTAATTTGCAACAGTTGTTTGCTGTAGTGCTACCTAGACAAATATCTATATTAACAGCTGAAGGCCTTGAAATCGTTTTTTTTTTTGTTTTGTTAAATGTATTAAAAAACAATATTAAATTTTAGGGACCAGAACCAGCAGATTCATGGCCAGGCATCCTGGATGCTACTACCACTTACACATGTATTCAAGTTGGACTTGATTTTGTTGTGACAGGTATTTACATTTCTCCTGCTAGGTATCTGTATGTATATCTGAAATTATTTCTTATTTGTGTATATATTTTTTAGGACAAGAAGATTGTCTATACGTCAACGTTTATGTACCACGCGAAACGATAAATCCAGAAGAGAAATTGGATGTTATAGTTCACATACATGGCGGGGCCTACATGATAGGCAATCCCACGGTATTGTCTGGTCCTCTCTATCTAATGGACAGGGATATCGTTTACGTTAATTTCAATTACCGACTGGGGCCATTTGGTAAGATGTTGATAGTTTGGTGTACTCCATCCTATATAAAAAAAAAACCGTATCAAATAATCACTAAAATTTAAGTAACACCACATACTTATCAAATATGGAGAGAAATAACTTAATTAGTATAATTGGAATCGGCAAGAATATCTCTCTCAAATTAAGGCTGTGGACTCATTAGGTTGCATTTAACGCAAATCACGTTTTATGGAAAAACTATCACCGTGTACTTTGTCTTGTAGGCGTATAAAACAAAAGGGTGCAACATTTGTAGCTTCTAGATGTTATATTGACAGTTAGGAAGACTTTTAGCGCAATCGCGGAACTCTAGATTGAACCATAAAAATTTCAAATTTGGTAACCAAGGAAACGAAAACTAACAAAACATATGTTTCCAGACTCAGAAAATTACGTAAAATCCGAATATGCAAAAATATACATGGTGTTCCATTTAAAATTTTAAACTTGCTCTTATTTCGGGTAAAACCGAAAGTTATATAAAAATAAATATAATATAAGCTAAGTAATTGGAAATTTACAGCAAATAATACATTCCCACTGTGTTTATGATGTTTTTACAGCTCCAGATCAGCTTCGAGCTGCATGTATGCGCCTCAAGTGCTTTTAGCACCGCCTGACTGTCGCTGAAAATTTTTACTGATTTGTGTCTATTTTTATCCAAAATCTCTCTAGCACACATCTCAATGGCATAGATTTCAGCCTGAAAAATCGTTGTGTCTTGTCCAAGGTTGTAATATTTTCTAACTCTTGGATTACGACAGAATATTCCTGCGCCAACACCCTGCTCTGTTTTTGAACCGTCCGTAAACCAGCAGGTGTCTGCCTGCGTCAGTGTTTCTTCGTTACATCTCCATTCCTCTTTGTGTGAAAAGGAGGTAGTAAAGTATGTAGTGATCATTAGTCGAGTACACATCATGTCCGATGGCGTTCCTAGCATCCTGTCGGCAGTGACCGATTCCAGCAGCTTGTTAGCCACACGGGCATGAGTGTGTGGCGATTGATTCGCAATGTGCTATAGGCGGAATGTAGTTAATCTGGCCTCCCTTTCCACAACAATGTGCAAGGGTAGTAGGCCCAGAAGAATTTCCAACGCAAATGACGGGGAAGAAGACATTGCTCGCGTGATTGCTACACTTGCGATTCTTTGTGTGGATGCAAGTTTTGATGTGGCTCTGGCTTGCAACGCATTCTGCCACCATGCTATCGCTCCGTAGGGTATGGTTGGACGTACTACCATCACATAAAGTCAGTGGATTAGCTTTGGGGGTATCCCCCAAGTTTCCCACATATTCTTCTGGAAGTCCATGAGATTAACCTTGTGAGTGATCTTTGCCACATGTGGATTCCACGTTAATGTCTTATTAAATAGAATGCCTAGATATTAGATATTATCTGCAAATTCAAGTTTTACACCTTGGATAGTAGTGGAACTAACTAACTTTCCTCTTCCGGATGAATGGTACTATCGTAGTTATGTTCGAGTTGAAGCTAAGGTTTTCTCTGCTGCACCAGCTACAAATGGCGTTAATTACCTGTTGGAGGGCTGAGTAAAGTACTTAAAAGTATCACAATCTCATCTGCATAGGCTTGCACCTCGGCTCCGAGCGCCAGCAGGTCGTCTATAAGTAATGATCACAGTAGTGGGGATAATATCCCACCCTGCGGACACCCCCTGTCCGGCCTGAACCAGACTATCTCCCAGTGTCGTTATAGCAAACCTATTCGTAAGCATGGCAGCAATCCAGCCTCCTATGATCGATTGTACGCCCCGCGCTAAAACCGCCTTGCATAGGGATGAAGGGATTGCATTATTAAATGCTCCTTCTATGTCCACAAATGCTGCCATTGCTATTTCCTTGGATTTGAGCGAGTCCGAAATTACTTCTCTAATATGACTCTCTAACACCTTTTCGAATGTTTTCAATCGAAATGACATCAGGCAATTGAACCAAAGGAACTGGGAGAGGGTTCAGATTTTCCCATTTTGGGAATATACACCTCCGTCCACCTTGTTGGTATATGGTTCCAAGCAAGACTAGCTCTGAAGAGTCTAACCAGGTGAGGGAGTAGTATCGTGTTCCCCTTTTGCAAGAGTGCCGAATATATGCCGTCCTCACCCGGCGTTTTGTGTGGTTTGAGCGATTTAATCGTCCAGCAGTCTGTGCTAGAAGCTCTACCGTTGCCTTTCCCGAGTCCGCAAATGTGCTATCGGTTCGCCTTAGCGAATCTAATGTTTGCACCGAATCTCTTGAGACTACCTTGTAGATCCTTGCTGTGACAGATGTATTTGACAATCTCTGACAGAACTTCCCCCATGACTCTCTCTTGGCCCTTCTAATCTCCTTATTATACTGCGTTAGCGTTTGACGATATTGGTCCCAGCTGTCTGATGTTTTAGCCCGATTGAATAGGATTCGAACTTCTTTTCTACAGAGGCTGAGGTTATGGTTCCACCATGGAGTGCCTCTGTTATGTCTTTTTACCTTCAGTGGACAATTCTTGTGATGTGCAGGTATTAGGACGTTATGAATGTGCTCCGCCGCTATCTCTATTTGATCACTCTCTAAAATGGGTTAATAGTGCTATTTAAGTTACACTGTAGAAAAGTGAGAAACCCCTTCCAGTCAGTGCACTTATAATCGCGATTGGAAGCGATCTCCTCGCTGTCCACCAAAATTTCAAACTGTATGAAGCGAGGATCGAAGCAAGAGTCTCCGAAGATACTCTCCAGTTTTGAATTCTCTTGCTCCTTATGTTGGAACTGAACGTCATGACTACTACCTCCATCCTGTTATGCGGAAAGAAGGTTGGTTCAGAGCCTATGTTGTTTACAATTACTCCTGCCCGTGAAATAAAAATTTAAAGTGATTCACCTCTTAGGTTGATGTTGGTGTTGCCCCAAACCGTATGGTGAGAGTTAGCTTCTCAGACCACGGTTAGACGAGTATTACTCCTTTTTCTGGAAGCGATTAATTCTCGTTCAACAGCAGGAGAGGGAAATTCTCCTGGCATATCACCCGCGAAGTAGGCTAAACAGATGATTATCTTTAGCTCTCCTTTCTCCGTTTTGATTTTCAGTATTGCAGCCGCGCAATCGCACACACGTTAATGTTGTTCCTTGTAATCAAGCATGCTCTGGGTTTTTCACCCATTGCAAGAACTTTTCCAGGAACTTCACTCAGACCACTTACCCTGCCTGAGTTGGACAACCATGGTTCCTGTACGAAGGTCAAAATAATTTGCTCTTCGCGGAATCTTTTCGCGAGGACTGCTGTTGCAGCCCTTGTATGTTGTAAATTAATTTGCAAACATTTGTTCGTGTTGGCACGATGGCTTGGGTCGACCGCTGGATCCAGCGTCCGAAGAGTGGGACTTTCTGGTTTTCGTGCCAGTGGGGCGTTGCTTGTTCTTAGGAGCAGGTCCTCTGGTGGTGCATATATATAATGTTGTCATTAATATGTAGAGCACATTATTGGTTTTCTTATGTTGCTAACATATTTCCAATTTATGTTTGCTCACTATATATTTCGACGGTGTCGTGGGAAGATCTATGTGATTTTTCTAAAAGTTTTACACCAACAACTAGAAGGTTGTTTATTGTTGTATTGAAACACTTTTATTATTTAGAAACTACTTTATTCTAGAACTGTGAACATCTTAACACGGGCCATCAGACTCTGCAGTGTTGCCGACATCAGAATTCATACAATACTACAAAGGTGTTTATCAGTATTAATATCAGAATTAGAATGCACTCAAACTTCAAAATTTCTCTGTCTAAGAATTTTAATAACAATTAATTAAATTATGAATGAAAGTAGATCAAAATACCTATATGTATTTAATAAAATAGATATTACTGTAACGTTTTTCCATGATTAAAACGTTATCGGAGTTTAAAGAAACAACACTAGTGATATATTAAGTTAAATTGATTTATGTACACACTTACGACTATTTAAAAATTAAATAAAATCAAAGAAAACACTTGAACTAAATAATCAAATGAATCACTAATTCCTAGTAATAATTAAGCCCTTATATAACTGTCCACTTATTTACGTTCACTAGTTATTTTTACTATTTATTCTCACTCATTCCGCCGTGTACGACTTTTCGATTTACGATGGGGTCGTCCGTGATGAGTGGTGAGACAAATGGTCTCCAAGCTATTATCGAAAGAACATTTTCCCGTGCACATTATATTTACTGTTACGGGCAACAATTTAATTAAATTATTGAACGAGCGGCACAGTGCGATAAAAAAGTTTTTATTTTGTGCCCACCCTCTTTCATAACTCACGAGCCGTCACTGGCAAATTGGGTACCTAGGTGTTTAATGGTCTATTGATATTTATACCTAACCACAGCAAGAAATGAGAGAAACGCTAGCTATAATGAGATAAAAGTAGTAAATATTTCAATAAACGAAATAATCTTAAAAAATATTGAACATAAGCACATTAACTTTACAAATGGCGGCGGCGTGTGGTATCGTAATACTGAATTATCTGAAATCTATGCGAAACACATAAAAAATAATCATATTTTTGGTATCAGAGCATCCAAATAGACTAACATTATATAAAATGTTTTGTGCCGCACAACCTTCGCGAGCCATTTCCAAATAATATAAGTTTTTGGTACAGTTTATCCACTGTGTTTAATTTTTCTGTTACTAAAATGAACCACTCTTAATAAAGATTAATGAAACCAATTTTAGTAATATCTAGTACTACTATTCATACCACCAAATATCTCAACATTTATTTTGGAAAATACCAGACATTGTTACATATTTATATATTATAAAGGATTTTTCAACGCGGGAGATAAGGCGTTCAACGCAAATCACGGATTGAAAGACCAGGCCCTGTTATTGCAATGGGTTCAGAAGAACATCGGATACTTTGGCGGTAATAGCAGTTCCGTGACTCTAACTGGACTTTCGGCTGGTGCTGCTAGTGTACATATGCACTACTTCTCGCTTGCAGAAGAAAGTAAATTCCCGTTATTTAGCATATCATTTTGATTGTAATACAACTTTTCAGAACTTTTCCACAGAGGATTTGCCCAGAGTGGCGTCGGGTTGAATCCTTGGTCTGTTAGGATAGACCAATGGCCCACTGCTAAAACGTTTGTCGAAGAAATTGGTTGCATGGAGGACGGGATGATAATTTTCAGATGTATGAAACAAAGATCGGCTCTTCAAATGACCAATGCTGTTAAGAAACTCTACAAAGCTCCACTAATTCCTTTGACTCCCTTCGCTCCATCTACAGAAGTTTTCTTGCCTATGGCTTTTATGAATGCCATTCCTTATTTACAGTTAGCTTCTAATGTAACCTATGACGTTCCGTTGTTGATTTCGATGACTACAGAAGAGGGTACAACACCAGCAACTTGTAAATTTATTTTAGAATAATATTCTTGTAATTGAGGGATTTGTATTAATTTCAATTTTAGTATTTTATAATAGAATAGATGAGTTGAACGCGAATTGGTCGTATTGGCTACCGCTGATATTAGAATATTATGATCATCCACAAGAAAAGAAAGATGAAGTTTCAGCCAAAATAAAGGAGTTCTATTTTAAAAATGAGAACGTTACCAAAGAAAACTTTGCGACATTTATCAAGGTAAGTTTTGAGTACTTGCAGCTTAATAATGAAATATTTTTGTAATTATTTTAAAATGATCACGGACACTTATATCCTGAATACAGTGGCGGCACGTGGACTTTTATACGTTATATACTTTTTATACAGAACAGTCACATCATAAACGAACAAAAATGACTTAAACTAAAAATTGTTTGAAAAATTCTACCTAGTTTTTACCAGACAGCACATCTTCTTGATCAAGTTTCACGTGTTGTTTTGTTGCTTTTATTGTCTAACTAATAAGGTAACTGATAACTTACTAACTAACACAAACACTTAGTACTAATTTTCACACACACGTTCTGTATTGTAATTCAAGTCGCCTGTTCTTTCTCTTGTTGTCGAATATCTTGTTTACCTAATAAATTAAAACCTAATTTAGCAGAGAGGTGTGTCTTGGAACTTTGACGTTTTTTAATGTTTTCTTTTAAATGGATTAAATCCTTGACAGCGGATGTGGTCCATTCTGTTTGAACATCACCAGCAAATAATAAACACGGAAAACAATAAAGACTGTTACTTCACAACCACATAACCAGGCGGCTTTTTCATAAGTGTCTATCTTAAAGGTTCTTTTATAATCGCGTGTTTTACATTTTGTTACATGCGTGATCGATAAATTCGGTTTTGGACGACCGGCACTTTTGATTTTTTGTTTTTCTTCTAATGTCAGCGAAGAAAAACGAATTGTTTTTAAATATTGTACGCTAGTGCAAATCGGATTCTCCAAATTATCCGCCATAATTGCGCGCGAATACAACAAAAGTAATTTCACTGTTCCCGGTATACAACACCACACTAACAGACGACCGTACACAAACTAAATGTGTACATATGGTAGCTAAGTACTGAGGACTATTACGGGAGGTGTGGGTGTGCGAGTGGTAGCTGCTGCTCCAATGATGGGTCAGTTCGAGAGAGCAGTGTACGAGCCGCATTACGCATGTTCGCGCCTGGAGTCTGAACCGAACATCGGAAACGAAAAATAAAATTAAATACACAATAGAAAAAGTTAGGTTTACGTCAAACACAAAAGTAAATTCCTTTAGATGAAGATATTAGTTGGGAGTACACGTGCACATGTGTACTTATTGAGAAGCCACCACTACCTGAATATCGAAAGTTCGCTCGAAGATGTGGCAGCGTGAAATAAAACAGACTTGCGCATGCGTGAGAGGTCCACAGACAGAGAATAGAGAAACACCGTTTCAATATCTTCGGCAAACTGTCACATCCCTTGCGCTAACCATTTAGCACTTTATATAATAGCTCACGCTGTATGGGATGTCTCTGACGTCAGTAAACGCACTTTACAATTCATACATATATTCATTGTACCCAATCTCCATATGTGCGTCCAGCCATTTAAATTAAATTTTTTATTCACACGTAGTGGAAACACGGTTGCAGTCATCGTCATCGGCCTCATCCTGTATCAGGAGCAAATTTACATGTTTCTCTTGTTTGTTTTTCGTTGAAGAGGTGGGTACAACATTATACATTTTCAATCAAAGTTTAAAGGTGACTCCGAAGGTAGCCAAACTGTTCAAATTAAAGCGATTCCTTCATATGTTAATCTGAACTTTTGCTAATTTTTTATTAGCTTCTTCAGAGATACAATAATTCTACAAATTTATGATAATTAATTGATTAATTGAAGTAAGATGCATATTATAAAACTAAAAAGCCGAGCCCGGGTTACGCCCCGATGTAGCAGCCACACTCCTCTTTCTTACAAACGCCTCCCACTTGTAAAAAGACTCAACGCTTCGCTTCTCGCAGTCGTTCGTTTGTCGACGGATTACGACCCACCTCAACATACTCCTCTTCGCTTTCTTTCAAAAGCCTCTCACTTGTAAAAAGTCTCGACGCTTCGCGTCTCGCAGTGGTTCGTTTGTCCGATCTCTTTCAAACGTCTTTCGCTTGTAAAAAGACTGTATAGTAATTTTTCTTAATTAAAAATTACACATACTGTATATATTGTAATAATGAAGCGTGAAATTGTCACCCTGTATATTAATTTTTCTTAATTAGGAATTACACATACTGTATATAGTGTAATAATTAAACGTGAAATTGTTACCCTGTACATTCATTTTTCTTAATTAGCAATTACACATACTGTATTATCATTATTTTCCGTTTAACACTAAAACAATCGAAGAAAATACAAAATTCTTATCTGCTTGAGATATCCGTCGACTATCGATAATTTACATACTTGGTAACCGACGGCTTCCGAATAATGGTTATTACATTAATTAATAATGTTTTACCATTTCTTCGATCCCCTTTGTGCTTATTTCACACCAAATTCGTCGTCTTTCAAGGTTTAGATGCTTTGATGTTCGATGTACGACTACATGCTGATCGCCGGCAATATTACATAATTCGACCCTTCTCCCTGTCGGTTCGTTACCGAAAATCGTGAAAAATCGAAATTTCGGAAAAGGTTTACGCGTTTTCCCGCTTTTAAAGGACGAACGGGGGTATCCCTAGTACCAGACGACCGACCGTCTACGCCCCCTAAAAATACTCCGGCGCCTATTCACGGTCTACGATCGGATCCCTTGTAACAATACATACCGGCTAGAGGCGTCCACGCTACTAATAGTGTACTGCATTTGGATGCCTTTTAGTATTGTTAATTTATGATTGAACAATACAAAATTGAATTAAATTATTTGCCGAGCTAAATTTGTTTAACTAGAGCATCAACTCAGAACTGTTTCAGCTGTGCACTCATCGTTTATTTCATTTGGGTGCCGAGAAGACAGCCAAGATGCAAGCAAGCTTCACAGAATCCGACATTTTTTTCCTTCTAATGGGATACGCTGGAGAAGAATTCATCCCTATGCCAGAATTTGGACTAGATGTTGATTGGGGTAAGTACATAAATTTCTAAAAATTACCTCTTATATTACAATACATACTAAGTACTTCTCTAGGTGTTGGTCATGGTATGGACGCGAAATTCTACTACGAAGTTACGGCAGTTCCCATTCCTCGTCTAAGTAACGAGAGAGAGATAAAGATGAAAGATATATTATTGGACATGTTGGTATCATATGCAAAAACTGGGTCAGTAATTAATATAAAAAAGTGAAATTGTTCTGATTATAACGCTTATTCAGGAAACCAACAGTACCAAATGTGGAGTTTAAGCCAGTGTTAAAGGGTGGTGGCAATTTGAGGTATTTATACGTAAAAGGACCGGATGATATCAGCCTCAAGTCCATCAAACGTCTAGGACCGCAGGAGTTTTGGAGATCTCTGGGTTTGAAAGAAGAGGAGAATATGTTCGTAGTCGGAAAAAATTTTCTTCAGATAAAGTAGGGTGTGAAATCTTAAAGTAGACATATTAACACGAAGGTGCCGTAAATAACTTTTAGGAACCTGATTTAAGAATACTAAAAGTAAATTGACAAATTGTAATTATTTTGTACAGATTAAATAAAGATTAAACATTATATATATCTGATCATAGATACCACTTGATGGAATTAAAAGTCTCATCTCATAAAACATCTCAGCTAAAATATCAACATTGCTATTCTAATAATGCAGTTATTTCGTTTCAAAACTATTTGAGAAATGAGGATTGGTCTGAGATATACACTGATAATCGGGATGCAAATAATGCCTTTCAAACCTTTTACCAATCATTTCTTTATTATTTCAACTTGAGTTTTCCTCTTAAAAAATGTTTGGTACGCCCTCCGCGTGCAAGGCCGTGGTATACAGAGGACTTGAAATGTTTATTTAATGAGGTACAGTGTTTTTATGAAATGTACAAATGTCATGATCCTGCGTTGTTGGAAATATACACTAAAATCAAATTAAACTATAAAAAACAAGTTGAACAAGCTAAAAAGAAATACTTTGATTATTTAATTATAAACTCTGCAAATACTGTTAAAACTTCTTGGACTATAATTAATAAAATAATAAAGATACAAGCCAGCGTCACAAACAATATATCTCTTTATGATAACTCAGGCAGTCAAACCTCGGATTTGGACTTAGTGTGTGAGCTCTTTAAAGAGCATTTCTCTACCGTTAAAGGATCTCCGGTTGTGACCCGTAACAGTACTCCTTCCTTTGCCTCCAGCATTTACTTGGTGCCTGCTGATGAGTCTGAGCTAATGAAGATTATACAGAAGGTAGCTAAAAGGCATTCGGCCGGAATCGATGGTGTCCCTTGTTATATTGTTAAAAGTGTAGCGTCCTCGTGAACTGCTCCGATGCTCTATTGCATTAATCTTTGATTGTCGCAGGGTATATTTCCTCACGACTTAAAAATTACTAAGACAATACCAGTATTTAAAAAGGGTGATCCTCGAAAAGTAGAAAATTATAGACCCATCTCTTTGCCTTCAGTTTTTTCTAAAATTTATGAAAATGTTATTAACACCCGCCTTATGAATTTTCTAACTAGCAATCATTTACTGTCCAACACGCAGTTCGGATTTATAGCCGGAAACTCAACGTGTAGTGCTATATATAGTGTCTTGAGTGTGGTGTATGAAGCCTTAGACAAAAAGAACGTTGCAGCTGGTATATTTTTTGATTTGTCAAGTGCTTTTGAAGCGGTAGACCATAGATTACTTCTGAATAAGCTCTATTCCTTGGGTGTGAGAGGTACAGCTCATAATCTTTTTTCATCCTACTTGGCAGATAGGTATACCAGGGTAAGTGTCACAGGTGAAGCTGCTAACATGATTTCGACGAGAGAATCTTCCTTAATAGGGGTATCTCGCGGTGTTCCGCAGGGATCAGTTTTGGGACCGTCATTATTTTTGGTATACACAAACGATCTTCGGGCTCACCTGTCTTGTTCTTCGTTGGCCCAATATGCTGATGATACTAGTTGTATTGTAGCGGGAGCGTTGGTATCGGAAGCATCGGTACTATGTAATAACGTCGTGGGCAACATGGTAGATTGATCCTGCTCAAATGGACTTCTTTTGAACGGTTCCAAGACTGGTCTACTGCATTTTGTTCCTTTGACTCGTAGTGGCTCTTCAAGCGTCTATGTGCGCGTTGACGGTAGAAGTATACCTGAGAGCGAATGTGTTAACTTCCTGGGATTGTGTGTAGATCGACGTCTTAAGTTTGAACAACATTGTGACTCCCTTCATCACAAACTTTGCTCAGCAGTATATGCTGTTAGATCAGTGCGAAGTAGTGTCAGTCTCCACTCTTTGAAATTATTCTATTATGCATACGTCGAATCTAGGCTTCGTTACGGTATTGTTTTCTGGGGTTCCACTGCATCTGCGAGGAGGTTGTTTGTGACTCAGAAAAAGATAATTAGAGTTATAATGGGAGTTGCACCCGTCGTGTCGTTCTTTGTTTGGTGCCCTCGGTATTTTGCCATTGGCTGGTCTATTTATTTATGAAGTCTTAATGTTTTATAAAGATAATGGGACCGAATTTGCCAAAAATCGTGATATATTTAACGGTATGATGACAGGGGGCTGCCATAATTTCAGTATTCCAGCTCATAAAACCAAATTTTATGAATCTAGCCCTACTTATCAAGCTACTATTATATACAACCAAATGCCAGAATATATAAACTCGCTCCCTTCAAAAACTCAATTTAAAAGAGAACTTAAGAAATATCTACTGGCACACACATACTACACTGTGGAGGAATATTTTCGATAGAAATTTGACATATTAACATCATTAATGTTCATTATATAGCTGCTTATTTTGTATTTTTATATTTGTTTATTTATTGTCCTCTCCTACTGACAATGTCAATGTTTTCTTGAAAACCAGGACAATAAAGTATTATTATTATTATTATTATTAGTTCGCGAGCAATGAGAACGCTTCCGCAACGAAAACCGAGTGCAACGGAGAGCAGAAAGGAGAAAGTAGGAGAGCCCATCGAACGAGACGTCATCATGACACCGGGAGAAGTGAGTGATGGAGAAGCATTCCTCCGTTTCTCTCCTATTGAAGATCACATATCTCGCGTAAAGAGTGATGAAGAAAAGGAATGGAGCAACTGCCGACGCATCATCACGATGATGAAGAAGGCGATGGAGCGTCAACGAAACATCAGTGCCGATGTGAAAAAGGGGTCTTCCTTCTGGAGCAGTCCCACGAAGTTATTGCGAATCACCGAAGTTCCTGGATATTCGCAGAACATCGGTTAATGCATCAGGAGACGCAAACCACACCCCTTGCCTCCCCCGCTCCTCAGACCAGTGGCGAAAGACACGTCACAAGCCCGACGGCAGAATGGACGGAAGCAGTAGGCAAGAGACGCAAAAGCTGGAAAAGGCTAGAGGAAAGAAAGTTGGAATCGGAAAACAAAGGCGCGGAGAAGAAAGCTTCAGAAGAAAAGGAAGATGCTCCAGAGGAACAAAACCAGAAGAAGAAAGATGGCAAGAAAAATGAAAAAAGAGCGGAAACGGGGACTCCTGCAAGGGGGGAAACCCGAAGACGAAATAAAAAGAAAGGCAGACAAGCCAGGCTACGACCTGAAGCCTTACTGATAAAACCGGCGCAGGGAACGACCTATGCGAGGGTTCTGAGCAAAATCAGAAAGGAAATGAGACCAGAAGAGACAGAGACCGAGGTTAGAGCCGTTCGCCAGACTAGATCTGGGGACGTGCTCCTAGAGTTCGGTAAAGACTCCAAAAATAGAGCGCTCTTTGATGGCAAGCTCAAGGAAGTTGTCGGAGAACTCGGGACTGTAAAGAGCCTGGAGTCGAGGACCACATTAGAAATGCCCGTCCTGGACGACTGCACCACTGTGTTACAAGTCCAGGAAGCTATACTAAAGCACTTGGCCACACCTGACGCAGATGTAAAGGTCTCCCTAAGCAAGACAAACAGCAGGGGTCTGAAGCTGGCAGTAATTCGAATCAATGACGGGCTAGCGAGGGAACTACTGAAAGCAAACCGCATCAAAGTGGGGTGGGTTTGCAGCAGGGTGCGTAGGAGAGCAGAGGTGCAGAAGTGCTTCAGATGCCTGGGGTACGGGCACTTAGTCGCCTTATGTAATGGTACCGACAGAAGCCGGCTGTGCTTTAAATGCGGGAGTGCGGAACACAGAGCTAAGGAGTGCACGGGTACCGGCTTGTGCCACGTTTGCAATGAGCCAGGACAAATTACAACATGTGCCTGGCACAAGGAAGTGTGCGGTGTTCCTTAGCGCCCTGGAAAAGGTCAAAAGCACCGCTAGATGAGCACGGTTATTCAAGTGAACATCAACCGGAGCAGAGGACTGATCAACTACTTTATCAGCTGGCATACGAGACCAAGGCGGACATCGTGCTGGTCAGCGAACAGTTATTTATTTACTAAATTTTAATTTTTTGTCCTAAATATTTGTGAATGTTATGGTTCCTTATTGAACAACAAATGGTAAGTGGCCCACATACAGCCAAGTTAAAGGACTCAGCCTGATGCTATGTGTTAAACGGTTCCGGGCTGGTATCTGGGAGTGGGGAGGTGTTTTTAGTTGGTAGTCTTCATTTTTGAAGGAGTCCAGCACAAAAAAAAATTATTATTATTATTATTATTATATAATACTGGAAGGGTACCCGCACACCGAAAACAAAATATTCTGTAAACAGTTTTGCCCGTGCCTGGTATATCTTGAAAGAGCACTATAGTGCTGTTTAGTCTTAATATTGGCAAAAGTAGTATTTTTTAGCTAGTGATATATTACTATTATTAGTATTTTGTTTAACTGATCAGTCACAAAGGTAGGTACACAAAAATGAATCGAATATCTATTATTATTAATTATTTATTATTACTTTTTCAATTTATTATACACCATCGTTTTCTACACAAATACGACCTATTTTTAGTGAGTAAGAAAACAATAAGTCATAAAAAAATGGGGAGTATAGTGGGCTCGGTCCCCCGTGACAATATATAGATAGTAATCAACATGCAAAAGACTAAAACAATATTTATATATTTCATATTTTTCGTAGAGCATAAAGATCACTAGTATGTTTGTAACAATAATAACAGTTCGGAAACAAAAGAGCAGAATTACAAAAAAATATAATATTTATATATATATATATATATATATATAAATACCTTGTATATGGTATGTGATTATTAAATACGTTTGTGTTACAATAGCCAACAGAATTAATCTACAAGCATTAATTAAGCTATGTAATTATTACAATAGTGGTAGTCTGTGTAAAAGTGCTCAAAACACAGATTTTGCTTACACCATGAACAGCGCACAAGAGTAGGTTTATTACAAATACTACACAAGAGCATAGTAGTAAGTGCATCTTTGCAAAATAAAACTCTACAGGATTTTTAAAGGGGCCAGGTTTTTCGTCCACGTAACTCTTATACCATGAGTAAAACTGATTGTGGGTTAGCGACTGCAGTTTAATAATATTATTTCTTTGATGCAAATCTAAATCATGGTGCATAAGGATCACTGTATCAGAAAAAGTTCTAACAAAATTTTTCCACAACCTAAAACCAAACACATCGCTGTGGTTTTTTTTTTGTATATTTAAAATGTTTAACGTTTTATCTTGCGGTACTAATTTTTGAAATTCAGCAACACAATGCTCAGTCCAAGAATCAATCAAAAGTATACTGCTTGGTGCGGTATTTGGGAGGAAAAAAAGCCTTGGGATGAGCTTTCCAGATGTCGAAGAAGAAGTATGCACATTTACAGGTCGAAACAATGATTGCGCAATTCTAGGTCCAAACGTATTTGTAGACTCCTTTAATACTAAAAATAATGGTGAAAGTAAGCGTCCATCTACTGGCAAATTGTGTAACTATGTTGATTACTATCTACATATGTACATATTATCAAACTCATTTTCAATCATATAATACCTGCATTTCTACGACACGTTATTGAAATTGAAAAATTACATTATTGTGCGATTTTTCTATTAGATGAGTGACTGATAAATTGAATATCTATTATTATTATTAATTATTTATTATTACTTTTTTAAATTTGTTATGCTGCACATTATGTTAAAAGAATCTGTTAAATTTTTGTTATAATTTCGGAGATATTAATAAAGCCCAAAATGGGGCGATTAGGTCGCTAAAAAAATACGAACTGCTTATTTTATGGCACTCTTTCAGTCTGTGAACTTTCATCGAAATCGGAATTTATCACTTGTGTTCTCTTGTCAGTAGTCGTTAGACAAAACTACATATCTACAGAAAAAAAAGTTTGCCGTGTGCGATGACCCTATTTTGACCCCCTTATTTTGTTTGTAAATCTAAATCACTGTAATCGGAAATATTTCAATGCCATCTACTAGAGAATAATTTTAATCAGATAGATTAATTTCAGGGAACTGTTATTCTAGATATCTTTTCTAAATATGTCGAAATTCAATTCATAATTCAAAAGATTTCTTATACTTAACTAATTGATATAAGATAATAAATCAACAGAACGCTGTTTTAAGTATAGATAATAGTGTAAAAGCAATAAATATGAAAATAATATCTCGGATACAATATGTGATACACTTCACTATTTCCCGTAAGATGGCGCTATGTTGCAGAAATTTGTGAATAGAAAATAAACAAAATAGTGTGGATGTTAAAAAAGTTAAACAGAAAAAAAGTTAACAAGAAAATTAGATTTTTTTGTCCACGATTTTGTAATACGTTTATTTGTTTACGTTTTCCTTAGTTGAAACATAGTGCGAAGGAATTCCTTTACTCAACGGTTGAAATAATTAATAAATAATAAATAAGAAATGAAGAGCCTGATCAAGATAAAGTACAGATAAATGATGGGCGAAATTTCTTTGTTAATTTTCTTTCTATTTTCTTTTTCCACGTCATTTCTATCTCTGAAGACTCTAAGCAATAATGTTCAATGGGTACTGAAACGGTAGTGCTAATCGTGCAATTACTGAATATCATCGTTGCTTTTCCTACATAGGAGTTCCAGATAGACATCTAGTCCGGCTAGTTTTCAGCAATGTGTGTGAAAGTGAAATGTTTTCAATCCTGAGAATTACTTTTGCTAAGTGATCCTAATAATCGTAAAAAATTGAATATTAAAGGGTAATTATGATAATTGTATTTTTCTTGTCTTTCATATAGAGCAAAGTTTTGTTAAATTATATTGCCATCTAATTTATTCCAAATTTCACTTTCAATGAATATTATTGCTAACACAACCAATCTTGTTAAAAAATAGTTGCTTTTAAGCGGGACTGAATTGATTATAATTTAGAAAAAGACCGTTCGCCAGTTGAAAATGATACTGGAAAGGAGAATAGAAACTGTTTGCAAATTATTCCTGTATTACCCAGATAGCACAAGATATTCCGAGAATATTCTTACAATCTGCAATATTGAACATATATATTCAAATATTTGTAATCACTTTGCACAAGATATATTCAGGGTGCATTTATTTTAAAGTATTCTACAAATATGAATGTACGAGCATTACAAGTCATTGTGTCACACATTAATCGCAATTACATTCCGGCAAGAATCCCACCAGTGCAGTGCGCTAATCTCTCGTTACCGCACAGTATGCTGTAATAATAATTTCCGCATTGCGTCGTCGTTTGTTTTAGCTTTATTGTAACATCCAATTAGAAAAATCAAATTTTCAATCTTAGAAATAAAGTATTTTTTCGAAACATTTATCTAAAAAATTGTTAGAAATTTGTTTATTATTATATGGAATTACAGGTATGGTTTATTACTTACATCACATTGAATGGTAAAACCCCCTGTTTGGTGTACAATTTATATGGAACCTGTTATTTGGATGGTCTCGAAACTCTTCTGCGTTTATTCTGGTGTTTTGCTATATCTAACGTTTGAGGCAATTTAGCTGGTAATCGTCTGGCGAGGAATTCGGAACGTATGTTGGAGGTGTCGTATAAACCTATTGTAAGCGAAATTATCATTTTCTTGAACTACTTAAATCAAAATACGTACAAAGTATTTCAAGGTTGAATTTTAGAAATTTGTATATTTATGTGTGACTGAAATTGGTATCAATTCTTTGGTATAATATCTATTCTTTATCTTATTAGAATTTTGAGTTTTTATGGATTGGAGTATTGACTAATGAAATGCCGTTAAGATTTTGGTGGGAAATTGAAATTACTTATTATACACTCTAAAATATTGGTATAATTTTACCCATGAGCTACAGTAAAATTACATGGATTAACAAAGCAAATTCACACCGATATTGGTGTAATTTATAAATTCCTCGTTATTTGAAGGAATTTTAAGGCGTAAAGTCTCGATGTAAAATTACTCAAAATGTTAAGGAATTTTCCTTGTAAACCTACATGTTAGGACTTGCACGGAAATTTCCTTGAGCTTTAGAATAGAATTACAAGTGCCCCAGGTAATATAACCGCGAAATAATTTATTACAGTTTTAAAATACCGACTAATAAAATATTACAACAGGAAAATTAAATTTTAGAAGGAGTACGTGACCGTACAACATTGAGGTTAAGCACTAATATTGAGTAAGCCGGTCAAAAATGCCAATAAAAAACTCAAACGAAACGACTTAATTTAGTTCTAGTCTGAATATAAAAAAAAAATAAATATTTGTAATTGTTATCTTATATCGTATGTGTACCTACCTACCTGAGATCATATATTTTAAAAACTATTTCTCTGGCACATTTCCATTCGTACAGATAAAATTTGTGATTCACAAGGTATTGTTTTT
Organism: Cetonia aurata; assembly: GCA_949128085.1. Taxonomy (NCBI): domain Eukaryota; kingdom Metazoa; phylum Arthropoda; class Insecta; order Coleoptera; family Scarabaeidae; genus Cetonia; species Cetonia aurata. The sequence goes on from OX421887.1 coordinate 735,214, forward strand.
TATTTGATAAAAAGTTAGAAATATGTACATTACTTAATGAGTATATAAAGTATTGGTAGCGAGCAGAATTCACTGCGATACATGGCATCCTACATCCTCTGCGTAACTAAATAAATATTAAATTTATATAAACAGCCTTCTCGTTGGTAATAGAGTGAAATCATTTGAGCCTGCAAGTTGAGGTCTGGTTTATTAGTGAATTTGTTAGAGAGTATCACACAAGACTCTAGGTGGTATTTACTTGAATTAAACGGTTACAATAAAAGGGTATGTACCTATTGTACTCTATCACACATGGACAGTAAAGTAGCGGAAGTGATGCGTTGACCGTTCAATTCAATAAAGTGTACTTTTGGATGTGGTAGCCAAAAAAATTTAGAAATCACTTACTGCTGTGTACCAGGGCACAAAATAAAGACAAAGTAATAGGTAATTCTATAATCAAGAAAGATAAGCAGACAGAACGTCAATTGCACCGGGTAATTCAGTAAGAGTGGCGACCAGCTGTATCTCGGAAACTGCTATACCTAGAGCTTCGGGCTAAAAAAAAATCCATAACTAATGTGATCACCAGGAATACCCGAAAATTATTTTAAAGTTCGAAATTTCACCGCTAGGGGTGTACCTGCTATGTTCAATCATAAAATCAGCATTATCTCAGAAAATGGCAGGTTGAGCTATAGTTTTGAACGGATCGCTCGAAAGCAGAGTTGATATCTCATTATTTTGTTGAATGACTTTTTTCTGCCATAACAGGAACGAGGAAGCGAAAGCAAGAAAAACTTAAATATAACCGTATTACTTACATTATAATTATCAGTGTCGCAAGCTAAATTTAATTGTTGAAATTTCCGTGAAAACCGCATCTTAATAACTCTATTCATTCTCGATTTATCTCCAAAAGAACGTAATGAAATTGGTAGCACATATTTTTCCACGTATTGTTTATTTCTGTCATTTTCATGTGTCAAGATGTGTGTTGATCGATCGCAGTTAATTAAAAGGTAAAATTTGTATTAAAAAATATTGATTAAGAACGAAGAAGGTCTTGATATGTTAGCCGTATATTTCGAAAGTTTGCAGAATGCCGTAATTGCTGAGATTAGTGATTCGATTGCGGGAAACGAGACAAATTCGACCAGTTACAGGTCGAAATAGAATACGAAGATTGAGAAACGATGTAAATATCATAAACGTCTTAGCCTATCTTACTGCTAATCCACATTTAAGCATTCTGAATTTGGCAAGGGATTTAGAACTGTCCTGTTCTACAGTTCAGCGGATTTTAAGAGATCCTAAGTTCCATCCTTACCACATGACCTTACATCAAGAATTAAAGGATGACGATTTCGACCATCTATTAGACTGTTGCAACTGGCTATTGCGGATGTTGAGTGAAAACCAAATTTTTATCACAGCTATTATGGACTGATGAAGCAACTTTTACCAGTGCGGGGAATGTCAATACACACAACATGCGCTATTGGTCAGAAAGCAATCCTCAATGGTTACGTGAAGTTCAATTTCAAAATCGTTGGAGTGTTAATGTTTGGTGCGGAATTTTGGGGGGAGGGAGGGAAATTATTGGTCCTTACTTTTTGAACAGCGTTTAAATTGTGTGACTTATTTACATTTTTTGTAAAATGAATTACTTTTATTGTTGGAAGATATTCCCCTGGAGACAAGAATGTGTATGTGGATTCAGCAGGTTGCTTGCCCAGCGCATTAGGGGGCATTTTTGCTTGGCCGCCGAGGTCCTCCGATCTCACAGTAATTGATTTTTATTTATCGGGTAGACTTAAAGATATAGTATATAAAGACCGCCCAACAATACCTGATAATATGAAACAAAGAATTCGAGAAGCCGTCAGAAATATTTCCATTGCCGAGGCAGAAGCGAGTGTATTATCCACAAGTAACAGACTCAATTTGTGTGTGTTATAATTTATTATCATAAGATATCATAAGATGCGGTTTTCACTGAAATTGCAACAATTTAATTTAGCTTGCCACACTTTAATTATATAGCACGGTTATATTTAATTTTCTCTTGAAATCCACCAAAATATGCAACCACTACAGAAAATTCCCTCTAGTTCTAGTAATTCCCACCTATTTCAAACTCAATGTTAGCACGACGATTTTTCTAAAAAAAAACCCCATAAAATGCTCCATCGAACGAGCCCAAAAATATTCAGATTGGTTGAACGATTCAGGAGATATCAAAAATTACATATTGAACAATTGATTGGCTTCCCTGTTCTTTATTATTTATGGCAGAAACGAAAAAAAAGTCATTAAACAAAATAATGGGACATCAACAAAGCTTTCGAGCGATGCATTCAAAACTATAGCTCAAATGCTGTAATTTTCTGAGATAATACTGATTTGATGATTGAACATAGCAGGTACGCCCCCTAGCGGTAAAATTTCGAACTTTAAAATAATTTTCGGGTACTTCTGGTGGCCACATTAGTTATGGATTTTTTTTTGCCCGAAGCTCTAGGCATAGCAGTTTCCGAGATACAGCCGGTCGCCACCCTTACTGAACCACCCGGTATATGATGGCATCTACGTATGTGTCCTGAGATATAGGGATGACGGTATCCATGTAATAATTATGATCTAAGGTAATAATGGTGAAATAAAATGAAACGTGATCAATATTAATCGGAATTTATACGCCATTGAGTCGATGGAAGGACGATGGCAAAATGGAAAGAGAAATGATATACTTTTTATTTGTGCTAAAACGAATGTGAAAAAAACTGGTTAATCATACAATACAAATTTTTGATCGGTGTTCTATGGTTTTGCAGTACTATCGTACTGGAAAAATTATTTGTTGCTCCTGCCTAGTGTGCGAGCCTGTGTGTATATGTGCATTTTACATATATTTTTTACATATAGGGATTTCAACACATACTAGCCTACTTACTGCTTAAATATAAAAGAAAATATATTGTTGATATATTTAAATAATAACAATGTGTATTTACTGTATACAACTGCTTTATTATTTATTATCGCGTGGCTCTTCTATGACCGTTCTTAACATACATCCTTTACATTTTCATATATATTACCAATCTAAACAGTACCAACTTAAAGTATATACAATAATATATTACCCTACTTCAGAAAATACACCATGACATAAACGAAACATAAATTGTTTTATTCATTCAGTTGTATTTAGTAATTCAAGTGAACTATAAAATACAAGTTCACCTACAGATGATTACCATGTAATATAACCATGTTCTGAAATAAGATATTTATTCAATATAACTGATTGAATAGAATAATTTATATTTCATTTATATCATTGAATTTACAATCAGAGGATTACATTGATAAAATACCCTTCGGTAGAAACGAGAAAATATCTATTCAAACTAAATCCTTCTTTTAACACAAACTAACTGCTGTTCCTTTTTTACGTCACATTAAAACCTGGATATTGTTGATACAACAATTACGAAAAGATACTATCTACTCGGAATCGGGACGTATTAGCTCGGTAGAAAAAATCTGTTTTTTAAGCCTTCTTTACCGCGGGATAAGATCGCTTTGTTGTCCTTTTCGCTTGATATTAGACTTTCTTGTCAACCGCCTTCTCGGTAGCTTATTGGGACCAGATTAAGAAAAGATTAAAAAGAGCAACTTTGGCGAATAATCTAAGCAAGAAGCAAGTGTTTTCAATGAAACATTCTGGTATTACTCCTATCCTAACTGTTACGAAGTATTTGGTTTAATTTTTATTGGATTGAATTAAAATCGCAAATATCACTTTTGGTTGATTGTTTTTGACCTTCCACTCCTTTGAAATCGAATTGTTTACACAGCGAATTCGTTAATGACTCCATCTACGTCGAAGAAAGTAGGGAAACACCTAGTTTTTATGCGTAGATATACATATTTTTTTGCTCACCTATGCAGTGATGTATATCAATTAATTTTCATATCACTTTACCGGTCGCTTTTTTAAATACATTCAACATCGTACACACAATGTATTGTAACTACCGCATATTATGTTTCACGTCCGTTAAGTTAATGTCCTAATGGATTTACATAAAGCAAACAGTCCACCCCATACGTAACAGTGCGGGAGACCTAACTAACCTATTCCACGTGTGAATGTGTGTGACAAAAAATATATAGATATAGTGGTAATAAGTAAGATAAGTATGTTCTCTAAATGCTACTCACACACATCACATACATCTACTTTTCTATTTAATTTTCTCAGTTTTTGTATGTCGGAAAATAGGTCATGTTTACTAATTGTCAGTAAATAGTTAACGTACTCCGAGCACCTTGGAATATTGATTATGATTGTGGGTGTTGTTTTCTAGTGATGTCTGCAGAGGGTTTAGCTTTATTTGGATGACATTTAATATAATATTAGGTGTATATATACAGTATGTCCCCGGATGGATCTAACTATACTTTATTATACTATCAATTATTTAGTTTTCGTTTTCACAGAAAAAAATCATTCTTTGTAAAAAGTTTTGATTTCATTTGAAAAGCTTTTGCGATAATCGAAATGTTGATTAAACTTAGAGGTTGGTTAAAAAATAACAAAGCATGAAATTGCATTAAGAGTAAACTACCAATTATTAAAAAGTAAATTAAAAATAGTATTAAGTAAAAATTGTCTGGAATATCATCGCAACTTCAGATATAAAGTTTGAAAGTTTGATTTTAGTCTCCTTAGTAACGCGTTTAAGATACGCAACCCATATCGTAAGGAAGTTGTCATGGCCATTGGGTATCACTGACTAACCTTTGTGCATTATAGGTTGCATATTTTAACAGCGTCATTAAACAAATAAAGAATTAAGATATAATTTGGATATAATTTTAATTTTGGAAATTATTAGAAATTATAAACTGGTAGACGTAGATATATACCTATTCATCAAAATTATATGTATAATAAATTTTAGTATAATAACCCCCAACTTCTTTTTTCTATTCTCCTTCTGAATTCATCGTAAACTGCACTAATTGAATTTTCATTAATATTTTGTATTTCTTTCGAAAGTTTTTGTTTGAGTAAGGAAATCAGTAACATATTAAATATCCCCACAAATAAAAATCAATCTTAATCTATCTTAAGAGTGTTACTACACGCAGAAAAATGCATTCTGAGTTCAAAACAAAATATTGTTTTAACACAATTCTCTTAAGAGAAAATGAAATAGTTTTGTTGTAAGTAAATCTTTTACCACTAACTTTGTAAGAAAATTGAAAGTTTTAATTCAAGAAAACTTTTGTTTCGTTGATTTTCTTAACTAGATAATATATTTGCTTAGTGCAAGTAGATAGAGATGAATTGTTAGATCTATGACTGCATTTATTACGCACATCGTTAATACCTGCTTATTAGAAAATGTCTATCCAGATTGTTGGAAAGCTAGTATTGTAATACCTTTACCTAAAGTCAATGATCCTGCCACTATGAACGATTTGAGACCCATTTCCATTTTACCTACGCTTTCTAAAGTGCTGGAACGTATAATTGATCGCGAAATTAGACTGTATTTGGAAAGCAATAATATTTTACCTTCTGAACAATCAGGATTTAGATCGGGGCACGGCTATGCTTCTGCTTTAGCTCACATTACTGATGATGTTTTAAGGTCTATTGACAATAATGAAATCACTGTTCTCGATCTTCTTGATTATAGTAAGGCTTTTGATACAATTGAACATTCCCTTTTACTATCCATATTACATTATATTGGTTTTACTCAGGACACTATTACTTTTTTCCATTCTTACCTAGCCGACAGAACTCGTAGGGTATCTTACGATGGCCGGGTGTCTGGGACGTCGGCAGTCTTGTCGGGTGTTCCACAAGGTAGCATCTTGGGGCCACTGCTTTATTCTATATATTCCGCTAACATCATCAAATGCTTAAATTACTGTCAATATCACATGTATGCTGCAATTGTATTACTCGTTTTCTTCTAATGCCGGTGCGGCTGCTGTCCAGAATATAAACGATGACCTGACGCGAATTGCTGTGGAGTCTTTACGACACTCGCTGCGTCTTAATTCCCAAAAGTCTAGTGCCCTGGTGTTTCGCAGGGCTAAAACTAAATCTAAAGTTATTGACCAAATAAGAATTTTCGTTAACAGCGAGGCACTAACTATCTCAGAGCGCGCCAGGAATTTGGGGTTGCTTCTAGATACTAAGCTTCGGTTTAAAGAGCACGTTTCTTGTCTTGTAAGACGTGCATTTTATAGTTTGAAGGTTCTATATGGCAATAGGGACTGCTTGGATGTGAATTTAAGGAAGTTGTTGTGTGAGACACTGGTGTTGTCGCATTTTAACTTTTGTATTAATGTATATTTTCCTTGTCTTGACAGTTCTGATAGATTAAGGGTACAGAGAGTGCAGAACGCGTGCCTGCGTTTTATATATGGCCTTCGTCGCTATGACCATATTTCGCATACTTTTGAATTAGCTAAGTGGTTAAACATGTCTCGCAGGACTGATTTTCTTGCAACTGTATTTTATTTTAGACGATATGGTTATCGAATTAATTGAGTGCATTAACTGGGGGGCCTTTCTGGAAAGATTCTGGAGTACGGATACTCTCGATATCCTGTGCCTTTCATTGAGTTTGAACTTGGAGACAAGTTTCCTCATTTCATTTTCCCGAAACGTTATTGGGACATTTTGTGGCCAGTTTTTTCCATCCATTGCATCCCTGGTCTCAGCAAGCTCAAAGTCTTTTTCATTGAGCAATCTTGTTTCAATAGACTTTTCAGAGTTCAGAGACTGGCCGTCTCTCCTACCTTCTTTCTCGTGGAGAGGGTTCCGAAAAGGGACAAGTTGTTTATTGCTTCTTGTGCAATCGATGAGTTAAATCCTGGAACTGATTTTCTTTCTTCAAGATTAGATTAGATTAGATCTAATTAGGGTCTAATTAATAACTTAATTAGATATATAATTCTGTATCTCATATTCAGTGTGTGTCCAGATGATGGCATAAGGCCGAAACCGGTAGGCACAGCGAATTTTTAAAATAAATATTGATTGGACAGAACATTTAATTATTATTACCAATTCCAAAACCAATCACAACTTTCATTAACTATATTTATTACCCTGTTCAGAGATACTATATTTGGAATGGAGAAAACGACGTACAATCCGAAACTTGAAGACACATGAGAAGACACTCATATGTCTTCAAATTTCGGATTGTGCGTCGTTTTCTCCATTCTAAAAATATTTATTTAATAACACATTATAGTAAAGATTAATCAAATTTATTATTCACAATATTATTTTTATGTATCTACACCAAACACAGTTTTACTTACAAACAGTCCCATTTTGCTGGCTGTATTTTGACGCGCATGCGGGCAAGGTTCTTTTCTCGGTGTCGTTACACATAAAAAAGTACGGTGCTAGATGTAGACGTAAGGAAACTACCATGGGCAACAGTTTTCCTGAAAACAGTTAAATTGCCTCCAAATATTTGTTAAAATAACATTAAAAAGAATTATTTTGCACTTTTTAGTTAAAATCTTTTCCGGGTAGCACAACACTAATTGTGACGATACCTGTGATGACAAAGTGCATAATGACAATCATGGTCAAATGAAAACCCTAAATTCGGAACCGTTAAACTATTACTTTTGGAAAGCTCGACTGTAATGTGGAATACCTAGGTACTCTAAAGAATAAGATACATCTGTTGAGTATGACAATGTGTTGCCAGATCGCTGGATTAATTCGCAAAAAACCGAGTTTTGTCAAAAATATGACTGGTTGCGTGTTAAATATGGAACATTAGAATGCAATGCTTGTAAAAAGGTCAGGGTTTTATCTTACCATAAAAAAATTGACCAGATATGTAGACGACATATTTTGCTTATGGGAAGGTAATACAGAAGACATTAACAATTTCATAGCTTACATTAATAACATACACGAAAAACTGAAGTTTACAATTGAAATAGAGGATAATAATACTATCAACTTCCTAGATTTACAAATAAATAGATACACGGATAAGAGTGAATATAGCATATATCGAAAACCCACAACTACCAATAACATTATTTCTTTTCAATCTAATCACCACATTTGCCAAAAATTTGCGGCATTTGATTATTACTTACACCGATTAAACAACACCCCTTTAAACCCTACAGAATATCAAAAAGAATATAATATAATACAACAAATAGCTAATGAAAAAGGTTTCCCATTACACATAATAGAAAAACTAAACAATAAATATAAAATAAAGAAAGATCCCCTATCACAAAACCACAATAACAACGAAAACAATAATTTTTTAAACCGTACAACATAATACCCACATTCAAATCTAATAACAACATAATAAACATAATACAAAATAGAAATACAAACATACTACAGAACAACGGTGTTTACACTATAATATGCGATAATTGCAACGCGATATATATTGGAGAAACAGGAAGAAGATTAGAAATAAGAATTAATGAACACAGAAAACAAGCAAAATCCAATTTCTATCAGCATTTGGTCAACAATGGAGATACGGGTAATGAGGAGAAAATATAAAATTAATTTATCCTTGTGATAAAAGTCTAAAATTAAAATTACTTGAGGCATATACCATAGAAAAATATAAGGAAAACAATAATGTAATATTATTAAACGAACAATTGGAATATAGCACGCCACCTATTTTCACATATTTAAACAAACACTACAACACACCTACATGTACCAACAAAACGATCATTTAATGTTTAGGTTCATCATACAACAACATATAAATATCCATCAACGCTTCTCATTAGATTATCCTACTCTTTACAATTAAAATACTCAATAAATTCATATCCATCTTTTAACATATTACACGCGCCAACAACACACACACACACACATATTTAAAACATTCACATACACGAAATGCACACACACTCCAACACAACAAAAAATATTCACATTAAACATTGTACAAAACCGAATACTAAAAATTTTACCTAGTCCATTTTAGAACACATCACGCTGACCATTAAGTTTTAAATAACTGTAACGTGTTTTGTAGTTTTATACGAGTTCTTGTACGTTGTCTATATTTTATGTTAATTGAAATTTTAATTATTAATGTACACCTCTACAAATCCATATGACGTAGCACCTAATTCCTTTTTAGACATACGTAAGTAAACAAAAAAAAACAATTTTAATAACTTAATTAGATATATAATTCTGTATCTCATATTCAGTGTGTGTCCAGATGATGGCATAAGGCCAAAACCGGTAGGCACAGCGAATTTTTAAAATAAATATTGATTGGACAGAACATTTAATTATTATTACCAAGGCTAATAAATGTTTTTAGTTATAGTAATTATTGTCGCTCTAGAGAGGTACCCGAACGGCGTTTGTCAAATCGAGCACTGACAATAATTATTATTAGAATTTGTCTATATTTTTAAGTTTCATTTTTTTTCTACTTTATTTACTAATTTTAAATAATAAAAAAAAATAATTCTAATTTATTTGTATCATCCTTGAGACTAGGTCATTATAAAATGAGTCAAATTTTCTACTAAAGAAGAGGAAAATGTCTGTTACAGTTTCCGCGTTATTTACAAAAATTTAAAAATCATGCAGATCTTTAGAGACGTTAAAAATGTCTCCCCAGTTTTAACAAAATCTAGTTCATCCTCGAACAGGTTTATATGCACCTGCTTAAATATTTCATATATAAATATATAACTATTATATATTTTATATACAACCTATTTTTGTTAATGTTGAAACACCTGACAATCGTTCATAGATGTACAGCGTCTTCAACAAAATTCATTTCGAGCAACTGAGCAGATATTTCCGGGCTTATAGTTATGAACTCATAACCGATGTAGCTTACACGCTGGAGTGACCTAATCTTAGTTCTTTTCCCTTTACCGACGAGACTATACGCATAGTGCGTGTTACACAGTTTAAATCTACAATGTAATAATTGAGTTAGCATTTTTTTCCTTTTCTTGAATACCTGACCTATAACTTACTGTACGTACATATAGTATACCGCGTTATTTATGCAGTTAGACCGACATGGTGGCTTGGATTACCCAGAAATCGCATAATGTTAGATTTTCTCGGAGGTAGTCTTGTTAATCCAGATGACCTACATCAGAACTGTCAAAAGCATTGATCGTCCAATGGAGGACGGCCGTTGAAAAACTCAAATCCGGCGTGTAGATTAAGCGAGGATTATCGTACAATGGCTCAGGGCCCGGTTAATCATCTAAATTCACATCTGGTACTACGGTACGCTGCTGCATAATATGCGTTCGCGTATGTTGTATATAAGAACTACAAAGGACTAAACGTATGTGCCTAGGATGCATTTATACTTTCACAGAGGTCGTATCATGCGCATTTGAGTATTAAGATTAGGGATGATCTGACAGGGATATGTTATGTATGTATTTAATACGGTATTGGATAGTGTAGCAGAGCCGTACCTAATTAAAACATTTAGAAACGACTTATAATCAACATTAGAGAATCAGATTTTTAATTTGACATTAACATTCAATAAAATTATTATTCGTATATGATTCTGGAACATTGCTGACTATAGCTTTCGAAATATTTGTAATTGAAAAACACAATACTCACTCACTAACTGCATAGCAATATTATGAAGAAAGAGTGTGAATTTGATCGTTTGATTGTTCGAAGTAAACTTTGAAATTACAGAAGCAGTTTCACAAATTCTTTTACTTTAAGGGGAGGGGATTTTATTAGACCCGCTTTTTATCATAAACGCAAAAATTTGATATCAGTCTTTCTGTTATTTAAATTTAAGTGGGGTGTCTCAAGGTTCTGTGTTGGGGCCGCTTTTGTTTCTTATTATTGTTAACGATGTCAGATTGCGTTGCATGCCAGTGCTTGCTCTTTGCAGATTCGAACCATTACCTTTATTGAATACTGGAAATGTTTGCAGAGAGATTTTGATGCTGTTGACAATTTGAGTAATTTGAATCATCTTAATCTTATTTGCACATGCAGAGTTGTATCACTTACACACAGTTTAGTTCCATTAACTTTTAACTATTGTGATGGCTAGGAAACATTGCTAAGGCGTAATAACGTGAGGGATCTTAGGGGTGTTCTTTTCGATAGTGAATAACTTGCAGTTTGCATATATACGATGTGACTATATATGCATTGCCAACATTAGGGTTTTTGTTCGGTAACCCGCGGGATTTTCGTGATAATGCTGTATTAATTGCGTTCTGTAACAGCTTTATCCGTTCAAAACACTGCTCAATTATCTGGTGTTCCTTCTATAATAAATATATTAACCTTATTGAGAGTGTCTACAAGAAGTTTTTGAAAATTCTATATTATCACATACATAAAACATACTTAGATCACAACTATTCTTAGGGTGCTATACGCAAATTTAACTACCAGTCCCTCGCAATTTCCCAGATAATTTTTATTTATAAGTTAATGCACGAATATGTAAAAGACAGCCTCTAGATTTCTTAATATCTCGGTCAAGCAGTAGAAATATCCCTTTATTTTACGTCCCTTCGGCCACTACTAATATTCCGCCTCCCAGTTTCGTCCATGTGCTCAAGAGTTGATTTAATTCGTGAGCATATAGATTTTTTAAAGTCGGCCTTTATTCTTTAAAAAATTATGTAAGAAATAAATTTCGTTAATTCGATTAATTTTTTTATTGTTTATGGCTTATTTATTATTATTTAATTTTAATTACACATTGTGTAATGGTTAATTTAATTTATTTACTAATCATGTGTAAGAATACTAGGGTCTTTTTATTGCTTTATATCCAAATCTAACACAATGTTTTCTATTTCTTTTTCTGTTCAGTAATTTGTGTGATGTTTTACAGGTATTTTCAAGTAGATTAAGTTTATTCTGTAATTAACAGATTTTCTGCTGTCGAATAACAATAAATAAATAATTACACTTACCGAAAATGAGTAAAATTATTAGCAAACGGAACAGCTACGTAACTATATTATAAAAGTCTATAATGACTTACCTACACTGAGGGAACGATAGCTGTTAAATTAACAAAAGAGATTTTGTTAAGAAAATATTGTTGAATTAACCAAAATTATAGTCAATCTAACAAAAAGAAATGTAGTGAATGCAATCAAATTATTTTGTTACTTTTATTTTATTACTTAATTTAATAAGCTCTCTGGGTTCATTTGAACAGCAAGTACTGTTTATTTAGCGGTATTAAGAAAAGGGTTAGACTAACAAAAGTAGTATGTTGTTGCTGGGCGAAGCTTCGGGTTGTGGAATACACCTTGACATTTCTAAGCACTAACATCTATTTGACGTTGACGCCCACTGAAATTTTGCCGAACCCGAAGAAATTCCAACCTCCGGTAGGGATTTTTTACTTGACAAACATCACATTGACACGGGACCTACGGCTTTACTTCCTATCCGAGAAGAAAGCATGTTTTGATTTTCATCCACAATTAAAAATCACCGCCTCAGCCTGGGATTGAACCAGCACCTGCAGGGTGAAAGACGCGCATGCAAGCCATTCAGACATCGAGACGACTAATTGAATCTAATTATGTGTTTGAAATTTTCTGCCTATATGTACAGCAAACACGTTAAATTATCGTAAAGATGGGGCATCTCTTATTTCACACTGGCAATAATGCATATTCTGCGTTATATCAACGTTTGTTCTTTCAGTGTGTTGATGTTCACTGCTTACTGACTACTTTATTTACGTGCTTTCAATTACTTACGGACTTTAAAAAAAACTTATTACTTATTCATTGATCTCTGTAAGTCTAAAATCTCCGCTTGTGGAGATCGCCTCGCGGCCGCGCCCTTGATGTCAAACGGTACATTATAACCTGGTGGCGATTTATACGGTGTTGCGTCTTATTTACGCCGTTACAATAATGTTTCAACTCCAGAGTAATAGCTGTGAGTGTGAAAGCGGGGTTTTACTGGGCTCTGATCGAGGTCCGCAACCATTGAAACAGTGAAAGTGTATTATAAATCAAACATTTATTTCCACAAAACAGGTGTGAAAGATATCGAATATATACAGCGAGAAAAAAAGGTGAGTTCCAAAACATATGCACGTACAATCGTGAACAAACACATTCTCAGGGCTTCGGTAATGCTTTTAAAATTTAAACGCGAAATGACAATCTATATACCGAGGTCAGTTAAAAAGTACATGGACGGTTTTCACGTTCTAAACTTTGCGGAACGGGAATGACTATAAAGAAATCTCTGAGCGCATCAGAAAATGTGCCAACGCGACTGCCAGAGTGGAGAAAAGTGGTAAAATGCCTGTGTTACACCAGAAAAGCTGTGCTAGCAATGACGGACAGGCCGGAAGTAACTGGAATGAGAAACTTGGCATGTATCAATAGGCTATGCCAATACAACAGCCATGACTTATGAACGCTACTGAACTATGTTAAGCGTGCAGTTTATATACGCTATAGCTCTCCCCTAAGCGGTCGTCGTCCTACGGTTCTCTTTCTATTATTGAGATAAACAAAATATAGTATCAATTGTTGATCTGCCTGCTCTAAAGCCGTTTTGTTTCTCAGATTCGTACGGATGATATTCCTCGCAGATAATCTCTTTTATTAATTTTCCGTATAACTTACTAAGAGTACTAGTTACCGTTATGCCTCTGTAATTGCTGTAGTCTTCTTTATTACCCTCTTTATGTATGAATGTAATCCATCCTTCTTTCCATGTTTGGGACACTAGTTTTCCGTTAAGATGTCTATTGAAGATTTTGTTAAAATATTAAATAATTTGTCTGTTCCGTTCTTTATCAACTGTGCAGGAATACTCTCCGGGCCAGGAGTACGTCCGTTTTTTGAGTAATGCTACTGCTTTTCGTATTCTTTTGATTGCAATTATTATTGGTTCTCCTTAAACCTGTATATTGTTACGAGATAGGGTGTTATACTCAGGTCTATGTTCTACAAGTCTTGTCATTTTTCTGGCGATATAGAATTTATTGCTACTTTTTCTTTTCTCTCGGATCTTGCATTTTTTATAAATTTCCATGCTTCTCTGGATTGTCGACCTTCTAAGTAAGTATCCAATTCTTAGCATTTATTGTCCCAGTTTTGGTTCTTGGCGACTTAAAATTTGGACACGACTTCTCTATATTCTTTCTTATGGTCTTCCTCTTTAGTATTCAACCATTTATGATATAATTGTTGTTTCTGTTGGTTTCATTTGGTGAAATTGATCGTTCCACCAATAATTTCGTATTATTTTTCTAAATTCTTTATGTCCTAAGGCTGCTTTTGTTGCTTGATGCATACTTTGAATTATTATTTTATTTAGATTTTCTGTTGTTTCATGTCTATATTCTTGTGGGTTGTTGGTTCAATCTCTGTTTGTATAGCAGCCAAGTACTTCGTTTTTAAAGCTCGATAAGTTGTATTGTAGTATTCAAATGTCGGTTAATTTGCTGTTAATTTTCATTTGATTTTGCTTGTGTTTTATTATATCCGATTATTTGCATTATTAATTTAGCTTTTAACAAATGGTGGACACTTCCATATTCTGCAAAAGAAGGAAACAACTAATGAAACAGAAATCAATGTTTTTAAGGCAATATATCGATCAATACTAACATACAGACGTGAATCTTGAACACTTCCGAAAAAGAAATACCTGAGAAGGAAAATAGGCGTAACCAGAAGAAACAGAATTAAAAATACGCAAATAAGGGGGAAATTAGGATTACAACCAGTAGTTCACGGGGACATATACAACGAATGGGCAATAACAAACAAGTAAAGCAAGTATATGAAGCGAGAAAAAAGCAAAAAGAAAGAGAGGAAGACCAAAACAGACCTGGAATAAAGTAATGGGGAATATCATGGAAGAAGCATCCTGTCTATTGTCATAGTTGACAACAGACAGGAAGAAATGGAAGCAGCTTATGTATAAATAACATGAATGTAAACCCGACACCTTTAGCTAAAAGGAAAAAGGGTATATGATTGTATTACAATGTCCTAATTTAAAATTCAAAGATACGTACTGGTCTCTATCACTAAGAAAGGAAGATACCCACTGACAACACCCCCAACACCAGAGTCGAATACTCTACTGAAATCACAAAAGATTGACACAGGACACTAGTCTGCATCCATGAACTCTACAATTCTAATATAAAGCGAATCAATGGCAGTAAAAGTCGATCTGCTCTGCATAGAATCATGCTGACTATCAGTAATAATTCCAAAACTGTTAAAAAATCCAGACAATCGTGTTAGAAAAGTATACTCAGATATTTGTGTAGATACTAAAGTCAACGCAACTGATCTATAGTTGTTTATATTTTGCGTGGTACCTTTCTTAAGCATCGGAATCACATTACTGACCTATGACACATTCGGAAAAAAATACCATTCAGAAACGATAGATTGATTAAATATTGAAGGAGATTAACAATAGCTTCTGCAACTCTTCTAATTTTGGAACTTCATCAGCACCAGCAGACCATTTACATTTAATATTTTTTGACAAAATTGAAGTTACTTGATCTGCTGTCAAAGGAGACAAAAGAGAGAAGAAGGTTGACTTAAAGTGTTTTTCTTTTTAAAAGATTCACATACCTTTTTGTTTATTGGATATATACTTGTCACAATATTCATATAGGAACGTCAATAAAATAGTTATTACAAAATTCTTCAATTAACTCAGGGTCAGTAATTGATTCGTTATTCTTATTCGTATATATCGTGAAGATATTATGCAAAATTGTCAAATTATATCTGCAACATGTTTTTAAATAAGAACATTGTACACGATGTATAAAAAGGTTCTCAAAATCATGATTATTTATTTATTGCCCCTACAATAGCTCCTTTAAAATCTTATTTCCTCCTACAATTAGAACGGGTATGTCTCAGACTGTCTCAGAGGGATTACTAACGAGCGTCTGTTAATTACTTAACGTCCCAATACACGCCCATGAATCTCTCACAATGAACGATAACAAAAAACCTACCGCCTTTGTGTCACTGCTCGGGGTATGAGTTCTAGAGGTGTGCCCCTCGTGTGGGGTCCCTCCGGTCCAGGTACGCCGAGGCCCGTCAACAAACACGAGATTATCAATTGTGCTCTTAAACTGTTTGTAATCGATACCAATTTCTGTGCAGTTTCACGCTTCAGGGAACGCCATTGAGTGTTACGATGGGTGCTTACCTTGTAGCCATCTATGCACTATGGGTATTTGAATGTATGCATGCGCCGTATGGAAGCTTCAGTTTGTAGTTCTCTACGCTCTATAATATAGTGAGAAATATTGACCAGTACCTGAGGGTGATTGTCCATTGACAAATGACTGTGGTGAATTGTTAAGATGAGAAAGGGGCGGTTTGCTACTGTGTACAAATTTTGTATGTTGTCATTCTACGACTGAAAATATTCTTCGTGATCTGCTTCGCAAATTTTCTTTGAATTAATTTAATAGGAAACCGTTCCTATTAGACAAAAGCAATTTCAAACTGCGGATCACATTTAAACAATTAATTTAATTACCAACAAAGATGTTGTGTAAAATACTTTTAACAGGTACATTTAGAGTTAAATTCAAATCGAATAGTGAATAGATGCTCGACTTAACTCACACTAAGCCCGGTTAATCGACTAGCGGCTTGCACACTTGGTTCTCAGTCGTGAGGCCCGAGGTTCAAATCTCACTCTCATCATTTACGATAACTGGTTTTTGCTGGGGTCGTAGTAATGATTAGGAGATACATTTGGCTCTGTAGGGGTGCCTGATAAGGCTCACATGCTGGTTAGGTTTTATCATTCCCTTAAAAAAAAAAAGAAATATGACAGTCGAATCCCCTAAGGGCTCTAAACCTTCATGTTGCTCACATCTAGCGAGAAAAACAGAAAAGTTAACTCTTATCATTTTGAGTAGAGAACTGTAATCTGATTGTCAAACAAATTTGTAATTAATTGATTTATTAAACGTAATTAATAAAAAAAACTATATGCGATCGAAGTGCACAGTTAATGGTGTTACATTTCACCGGGAAAATCTCCCAAGATACTGCATGAAGTCGGTTAAACTGAACGAAAGCAATCCAACTGCACAAGGATGTTTTGATGTCCAAGTTATCTATGGGCAAAAAGAAAAGAACTTTATTGAAAAAATTGAGCACAGAGAGGTGTGGGAAAAGGGACGCTTTTAAGATTATTGTGATTGAAAAAGTTAAAAATTAATGTTTTTCCCGAAAAACCTTTTATCTGCAAATTAATTCAAGTTAGGAAGAGGTAACTTACCTTGAGTGTTAGTGTGCTCCCGAAATCGAGTGTAGTCAAGATGAAATGGATTTGGAGGAGTTGTTGATATCCAGTAGAGCGGACAACACACAAGAGTTTTACCGATACACAAGACGAATGCCGAATCCAACGGATAAGAAGTTTGCAATAGGATTCCAGACTAGCCCAAAATTTTTTATTCAAATTCAAGATTATTCAAGCTCAACTGTGAAATAAGAACAGACTGTGAGTAGAAAGGCAATTTCAAATATAAAATATTTTACCTGTCGGTATGTAAGGAATTCACTATTCCGCCAGTAGCCATATTTAGTAGGATTTTAAGTTATGTCAAGCTATTCAACGCATCTTGAAGATTCCTCCTGTTTAAGTATTCAAAACTGATTTTAATTCGTTTAGTTCGAATCCTAGCAATTCAAAAAGTTAATTGACATATATTTTCTTAGTTATATTTGTTTTGAAACAGAACTCTCATTAAAAGAAAATAATTATATATACCTATAGGTTAGGGGAACTTGTGAACGTTTAAGAGTTAATTCAATTTGTTGCCTGGTTTTGAAATGTCGAATTGTTTTATGTAGTAATGTTCTCTATTTACATATCTCACTCAATATAATATGTTTATTTTACTTGAATGTTTATGATTTCTTGAAAATAACGAGTCATTTGAATAACACAAGACAGATATATCGACTGTCACGAGATTTGGTATGGATATCACCAATATGGACGACGCGACTGCATGGCAGCACGATCTTTGTTCGAACGATTCAAGAATATGCTAGACTTTCTGGTAATCTTGTGTGTACAAAGTACATTGTACAGCAGTTACTACTAGTTTTAAACTAAAGTACAGAATGACAAAATCTCAGAACTGCGCAATTGGATTTATACACACTTATTGTATAGGATATTTTTTGTTCTTAATTTGAATAGTAGGGCCCACTATCTTTCATTATACGAAAAACAAACCAGTACAAAGTTTGGGACCGATCAAATATCATTAACCTGTGTCCCATCGATATCAAATTTAGAGAAAATTCGGTTTTTTGTTTGTTTCAACAAAATTAATTATCTTAACGAAAACAATCTATATTATAAATTATACATACGTAACTTGTAATTTACAACACATCCATTACAAATGGAGTCGGTCCTCGATCTTCCTCTCGGGTGGTGTGGGACTGCTACAATCCCAGTCCGGAGTACTGGTTTTGAGGACTCCTAGGTATGTTGTTTCTTGCCCTTTTTTTTTGGTGTGTTCCTTCAGATGTCGTCTTTAAGGATTTTCTGTTTTATTTTCATTTGGTATTGTATGTAATTTAGGTTTTTTATTGTATTTGGTAACTTGTTATATCTATTTATTGCGCCTGCTTCTGGAATATTTTCATATTTTGTTTTTTTTTTGTTTTACTGTATTTATTCGTATGTGTGATATTCTTCTTGTTCCGTATCGGTGCACGTCTCTGTTAGTTCTTAACTTTGTATTTGTTTTCATGGGTTTCTTTTTATATGTTCATTTCTTCCGTCTTTCTGTATACTTCTGTCGTTGGTGTCATTCTGTCCATTTTATATATTAGTTTCAGTATTTTATTTTGCTGTCTTTCTAATTTGTTTATATTTTGCTTTGTTGTATGTCCCCATACATTTATTAAATAATTCATGCGTGAAGTGAACATTGTATACCGACTTTCTAGCAAATTCTGGAATTATTTGTTTTATTTTGTATATCTTTGCTATTGCAATTGAATTTTTCTTAGTTAATTCAATAATATGGCTGTCCCATTTCAGATTGTTTTGTATTGACAATCCCATTGTCTACTTCTTTTATTTCCTTGTTTATTTTTATGTTGTATTTTGATGTATTTGTTTTACTTGAGAACACCATGCACTCTGTTTTCTGTTTGTTTATGGTTAAACTATTTTTGTGGCACCATTTTTCCAGTGTGCTAACCCCTTTGTTTATGGTTTGCTGCAGATCTACATGATGCTTTCTCCATAAAACAATGCAGGTATCATTGGCATATGTATATATTTAAAATACAAATTATGTGCAAATACTATATTGGCCATAGATTTCGTAAGATATAAGTTTAAAAGAGCGTTAAATTATGCAGGTGCTCGCGAATTGTGTTCACAAATACATATAATGGACACAAATATTCTGATTTGGAATTTCGTGCTTGGTCTGAAACTTATTTCTAATTACTGTCGATTCTTTAATATCAAGTAGGCTTTTACAGTTGAGCAAAAACTATTTTGGGAATGCTCCTTTTCTATTAGCAATAGGTAAAAGAGTTACTAAGAAAAGTTATAAAGTTAGGCAAAATTTCAGAACGATCGGCCTACTTTGACTTAAAGGTAAACAATAATAATGAGAATTAAATATTTGTTTTAACTTCTTTTTATATGTCCTATGATTCCAGAGATATTAAAGCAGATAGTCCCCCTCCTCTGGTCCCCCGAAACGGGCGATTTATCAATTAAGAAAGTTACCGCTGTTCTTAGACTAGATCAGTCTAACTAAGTTTCATTAAAATCGGCGAGGAATACTTTCCTATGTGCCCCTGTTAGTTGGGATAAAGTACAAGTACAGAATTGCAATTGGATAATATTGTACTCCAAGTTATTAACTTTGAGAAACATTATCTCGACTTTGTGGCGGAACATGTTAAGTGCTTGCGTATATGGAACAAATACTTGAATATCTAGCTCTTGGAAATCCAACAAACACAAATCCTTTAAGTAAATATACAAAGACGCACCACATTGCATACTTGCGTAAATACATACATCGTTAATAATACAACAATTCCGACAAAGAGCTTTATACTGGGCTGAAGCACTGCGCGGAGGGTATCGGACACAATGCCCTCCCCGTTCACGTAGCGCGCACATCACACAAGTCCTCACCTTAATGGCCTAAATAAATCATCACATGAGCGATCTTGATAAAAAGTTTCAATGGTGGAGTGAAGTAGGGAGCCATTCATTGTGAAAAAAGTGTGTTTGTAGTTCGTGTTAGATGCGGTCTCTTGCAGTCTTTGGCCCGAAGGAGGCCGCAAGGATGTGGGGCACCTCCCGAAAGACGCTTAATCCCAGTGCGTTATACGCATCGTCGGATAGAATTAGGTCCTAGGAACTGCCCGAGTCAGGAAACAGCTAAAATCTGACGTGTATTATCTATATAATTAATTAAGTTACCGCTATAAAATTAATATATAACGGCAGTTTTTTTTTTTATCTCTGAACATATAATATTAACAGAATTCTATATTCAGCTCTAAAAAATGTTACAGAATATACAATATCTTACAAATTAACAAAATATGACTCTTCAGATTGTACCGGTATGAGGAGAGTATTAGAGCTGTACATTTCTTTTTTAAATGATTAAATTAATTTTTTTCATTCATCGAACAGGCAGAAAGAATTAAAACTGTTTTAACCCTTGTATTGCTACCCAGAATTTTTCCCATTGATTGTTAACCGGGATACACGTTTACCCAACCACAAAATATCGTTATTACGGTTCTGAACTTGTATATCTGACAGTGCCTTGTAGTTAATAAAATTCCGTTTCAAACCTGGAATCCTGGTAGAATTTCTTCTCGGTAGGAAATCGGCAGTTTATCAATGTCTGGATGTGAATTGTGCTTCAGTCGGATTCTCGGCGATGAGGTCTGCTTTACTGGATATTAGAAATCCTTCCGGTTTTGTTTCGATTTGGAGTAGGAATCGATCTCGGAAATAAACACTGTCACTTTTGGGTGAGTTAACTTTAGTAAAACGATTTATTTGTAGGTGATAGACTTTCTTTAATTATACTGTTATCTTTCCTTTTTAATCACTCCAATTTTTACGCCTCTATCTATCCGCGCTATTTATTCACATCTGAACACAAACAAAACCTCTTTTCTTTTTCCCATAGGTTACTAGAACTTACATTCCAAACAATCTTATGCCGCTGGATTGCGTTCGGTACTGGATCTATCAACCGATTTCATGTAGGTCCTTCGGAGCATCTTCCAGTGTAACGTAGCACAACTAAACTGTCCATTCCGTTCAATTATTGTTCCTTCTACACTAATTTTACATTAATCAGGTGTAATAAATCAATTAATTACAAATTTGTTTGACAATTCAGATTACAGGTTTCTATGCTAAATGATATGAGTTAGCTTTTCTATTTTTTCACTAGATGTCACCAACTTAACATATATATTTAAAATTATTTATTTAAATTCTTGAAACATTTAAAAATATTGTTATCTGAAAGTAAAGAAAACTAACAAACATGTAACTTATAACATGCTTCAAGAAAATAATGATTCACAATTCTGCTTGATTGTGTTTGTAAAATTTTGAATTATCACATTTAATTCTTATATTTCAAATAAGTAATACGTTTGTGGTTTCTTACATAAATGTTTGCATTCAATTTTGCAAGATAAATTGTTTTTGTATTTGTAATTGCATGTGAGATAATTGCATCACAGTGGTATGTATATCGTTGTTGATATCACACCAATTTATGTTATCATTTAAATTATCTTTACCTAGTCGTATTGGAAAAGAAGCAAAGTGTTGTTTAAACTTGCTACACATTTCTTTTCTATCAGTATCAAGTAGTGCATAAGTTTCGTAGTTATTAAGATTGCTGCGTGTCACAGACCAAACAGCTTTAGTTTCGTTCGTATAGACGTACAAATTAAAGTATCATTAATTTCAAGTTGTTGTTTGCGTAGAAAGCGTTTGTAGAACTTCTCATACCTTTTAAATTCCTGGCGATTGCTTATTTCTTTTAAGAATAGTAAATGATTCCTCATTTCAAATATTTCTGGACCAATCCATGGTTTAGTAGATTTTGTTACAAGCTTACATTGTATACATATGAAAAACACGGGCTGTGATAGTATAAAGAAATATTTAAAAATGTTGTAAATGCTAAACACAGTATGGACAGTTACATTGGTAAATAATAAACCATGATTCCTTTCTTAACATATTACAGAAGGTTTTTAGAGAATTATTACAGTACTTATGCTTATAAATGTACTCATTGGAGTTTTTAGAATATTCTACACCTAAATACATAAACTGATTGTAATCTTATCGGGCTCTCGGGACCTTGTTGCCTTCTTGTTTCCGTCTTAGTGGTATCTTCCTAACCTATTTGTACGTGCCGGATGAAATTGTCTTTAATTACGGCTCTTCCAGCCTGCTTCACCAGTTTTTTCACTTTGGCCCTGGATATACTCAACAGCCCTGCTGTTTGAATTTCATCGTTGGTAATGTCTTTGACGGAGCCTATCCTCAAATTCATTCAATACTTCATAGAAGACCAATATGAAGTATTGGATGACTTATTATTATTCATAAATATTCCCACGAGTAGCTAAGGAACGGTTGATTCACTCCAGCAGTATTACTTGAGTAAGGCAGTAATGCAAGGGAGTGCGCCTGATCCTCCAAGATTAGACTAGTTGGAACTGATCTTCTGTCCAGCACACATCCATCGACCTAGTCGGTAACCTTAGAATTTATGTTTTTCATTGGGATTGTCTCCCCTCGGCCCGTGCAATGAAGCCTAGGCCCGTGGGGGATGGTATGACAGTCGAATGTAGAATAAATTTACGACTAGCATCATTTTCCAGGTACAGACCGTTAGTCACGACACGAGAGCTCGGTCATAAGTTATTTTTTGAGCTCGCTTATAAGGGGGTACTTGGAGTAGGGTGGAATAATTATACTCCGCGCTGCAATCGGCAAAAGTAAAACGCATAGTAAATAATTTGTATGGTTGTTTGTTATTTCATCAATTATCGTCCTCGATGGTCTAGTTGATTAGTTGTAGTTTGTTGAGTCTAAAAGAGATGACGCTCGTATATTCCGGAGTTCAGTGCTGATGGTATTTATTACTTACTTGCTTTTAAAATATTTATTACTTATGCATTGCTCCTCGTAAGTCGAAAGAGGGGGTTCACCTTAAGTGCGTTCGGCGGCGTTGGTCGTCAGTTGTCAAACGGTAAATTACAACCTCGTGGCGGTTTAAACGATGCTGCGTCTTATTCATGCCGTTACAATAAAGTTTTAACCCCAAAGTGGTAGCAATGAGTCTAAGTGCGGGGTGATGTTCAGGGTTCTAGACTGATTACGCAACGAAACATTGAAAGTGTATCATAAATCAAACGTTTATTTCTATACAACAGGTGTAAAAGACATCGAATATATACAGTAAAAAAAAGATAAGTTTCAAAACATGTACAATCGCGAGCATACATAAATAGGTACAGTGGCGAACAGTAAAACATTCGTGGGGCTTCGGTAACGCTTTTGAAATCTAAACGCCGAAACTGATGGTTTTGTTTCGGTTAACAACATAAAACGACAATTTATATACGGGGATCGATCGAAAACCACGCAGACGGTTTTCACGGGCTATGACGGTCAGATATCGGTGACGGTGCTAAACTCTGCAGTACGGGAATGACTTTGTAAATAAAACTCTGAGAGCCTCAGAAGCTGTGCCAACGCAACAGCCAGAGCGGAGAAAATCGGTAAAATGTCTGTGTTACAGCAGTAAGCTTTGTCAGCGCTACAATCAGATCGGGAATAAGAAGCTCGACATGTATCAGAAGCTTTGCCGACACAGCAGCCAGCGCGGACTGGGAGGTACTCGGGAACTCCCTCTGTCTACTTGTGCTAAGTGCGCGGTTTAACTACACTAGCGGTTCGCCCCACGCGTTCGTGATGGTGAGAGTTGAGCGTGTGTGAATCGGGCACTGTCTACGGGGACGACATTTGCGTCGTAACCAATATCAACAAATAGGAACTTAACGAAATAAAATTAATCAAAAGAACAGAATTAATGAAATAGATTTTCCCATGGAACGGCACGTTACAATTTAATTTATTTGTAGTTAATCATTACTGAAAATATAACATTTTATTAAAGAATGGTGAATAAATTGGGTTTAATGCCTCACAAATTCTTTATTATAAAATTATGCGATCGGTTTCGTGTTCAACTAAAAAAGTTAACCAAGAATGAACAAAGCATAGAAGTTAAAAATTATTAGTACGGGCAAAGAGGAGAATACAGCAATATGTTTTTTTATTATCGTGTAATGTGACAAGTTCTTCTTGAGGAATCAGTATACAATATTCAATGCCTGATGAATGTGAGATTTTGAGGTGATAATAGAAAACTATTTAATCAAATTTGTTTTTTAATTTTTAATTACACGATTAAACTCTAATGATATATTTAAGAAATGGCAGAAACTTTTGCATCGCCCTGTTAAATTGCTTTGCATCCTTACAATGATACAATTCCAGATAAGACTTATAAGATTTCCTTAACGACCCCATTTGATGCTATAAACTAGAGAGATCCCATTCTGTAGATACAAACAACATTTATATTATGTACATATATGTATATATACGCATTATATTGCTGTCTGACGCTTACTTCTAATAGCAATATCCAAACGTGTGTATTATTACAACTCAACGTATCAGCTAAGTGTTCCTTTATTAAATAGGGTGCCGCGAAACGCTTAAACGCCGAGGGATGGAAGACGAAAGCGGTTCCACGTACGACACCACTACAGAGGGTCATCTAAACAGCTGACAAGTTGACACGGATCCGTTATGTAGTGGAAGTGTAGCTTTTATCTACGTCGGGCATTAATGAAAACACTCGTTAATAAACAAAATAAACACGGGGATCTACAAAATTGATCAATTTATTATGTGGGAGTCGTGAATAATTTTGGCCGTTCAACGTCGACCCAAAGCCAATAAGCCGGATTACTTTGCGCGCATAAATTTTAAAAGCATAAAAATATGCGGCAACAATATGCATTGAAACCGTTAAAAACATTTTTAGCATTTTTAAATTTTTTAATCAAAATAGTATAATAATACGTCATTATAACCCTGCCGTTTATAACGATTTTGCGGGCATAACGCCTTTTTATCCGGGTCCATAACCCCCCCTCCCTAGAATGGTAAAAATTAAAGTAGAATAATAAATTTTTGTAATAGTTTTTTTATGTTATGTCTCAATTTGTTAGGACTAAGAATAATCGAAATAAGACTTGGAACTGCCTAGCCCTTTTTTGTTATATTAAATTATAAGTATATAAATAGAATTTCTTTTAATAACGCTTATTTTGAGGAGATAGAAAATGGTTACGACAGTCTCTTACTATATAGTTGCAGTAGCCAGTAGGTACTGTTTTCGCTGTTCATCTTGTTCAATGAGGTTATTAGATTCTTCCATAAGCTTAACACTCTCTTCTGCAATATCATTAACGCCAACAACATTTCCGTTCACCAAGACCATGTCGGTAATCATCAGGGGTAGGTAAGTAACAAAATTAGGATATTATAATAATAACCCGGCTCATAGTCTAGTGCAGTGGTTCTCAACCTTTTTTCGCCTAGCGCCCACTTACTGGTTTTTGTATAGATCCCAGCGCCCACTGGTGGGCGCTACCGCCCACGTTGAGAACCACTGGTCTAGTGGCTTTGACGTTCGTCACTTCCGATAACCGGTTTTTTTTTTGCGGGATCGTGATGATGATTAGGTACGAGATTTGGCTCAGCAAGGGTGCCTGATTTTAAATGCTTAGGCTTTATCTACTCACTTGAAAATAAAATAATAATTATAATCGCTTGAAAAAATTAGAGGTGTTTCTTGATACAAAATGATGTAGTGCTTTGTGGATAAATTCGGCGATTTCTTTAAAAGGAACATTTAAGCATTTAAAATTAAAATTATTTGACTCTTTTTCTTTGAATGCTTTAGCCGTTTTTATTTTCTACTTCAGAGAAACTGAATCAGCAAAAAATGAATGTGGCCTTCTTCGATATGATAGAATAAACGAGCACAAAATTTCTTTGTTGTTGCGTTGGATATTTTTTCACTTATTTAATTATAAAAATAAATATTCTTTAAAAGCATCGAATCATGGGACGATACTCTTTCAGGAATCACTAAACGAGCACTTTCATGGAAAATTTCACACACCTCATACTAGAAATCAACACTTAAAGCACTCGTTTGTTAGATGCCAATCTGCCAATCTAATATATGACTTGTTTCACTTCCTATCAAATAAATGTTACTGCAAAGATCACTTTTTAGCGCACTTCTTAACATACACACTTACAGTTAACCTAAAACGGGATAGGTACGGTACAACCACCAGTGGCGGCTCGTATTAAAGGGCACAAGGGCACGTGCCCACCCAACCATCAAGATAAACACAGAAATAAATTCAGTGCATTATTTTGTTTTATTATTTTTACGTATTTTTATAACGATTGTACCAAAGTTTCTTTCTGCACCACACTAGCGCACCACACTAGCGCATATGCAAACGCTTCAAAGGATATTCCGGGGTACAATTTCCGATGTCCCTATTTCGAGTATGAATCGGCTGGCTCCGCTCATCTTCGCCTTATGCGTTTATATTATTATTAGGGCACACGATTTCGTGTCCCCACTTAACGTTATGCATTCATGTGTGATTTCACAGGCGTTTCAATGTGACGTTTATTATTAATGATGGATGTTAATTGTGTGCAAAATCTTTTAAAAAACCCGCTATCATTTGAGGAAAAGCTTTTAATTAACAAGAAAGGACTGTCGATTCTTGATCTTCAAATAAACTACACATCCACAAGTAAAACTCGAACTTACAATAGAGTATTCAATAAAAATATTCCAATGTTATTTCCTGCTAAACAAAAACCACAAAATCATAATATCGACTATAAAATTGTTTATGTAAATGTATTTTTATCTATTTATTTATTTTCGTCAACGTATGTAATAATTTAAACCAAATACTTACTTTATTTCATATCTAATTCAATTAGTGCTTGTAACCATGGATTTTAGGGCATGTGTATGTCTTTCGATTAATGTTCGACGAGCGATTTTCATGCTGTTGTATCGTTGGAAACGATTTCTATGATCTTTGCCGGAGTCCTTTTGTCTAGGAGATATTGAGTTTGTTGAAAACAAATGTGGGGGACTTCTTTTTCGGTTTTTCCTGAGTGTTGTTGCTTTTCGTATATTTATCTAGAATTTGTTAATATCTACCACAATTTAAGTCCATAAAGTTTTCAAATTTACTTACAAGAATGAGAGTATTACGTGTATATGGGTCTTGGGGTTTTTGAAGAACAACATTTGAGGCAGTTTTCTGTGAGATCGTTCAGCTTCCAAATGGTGTTGGAAGCTGAAATGATTGTTTTGAATATGGAATTATTATTTGGATTAAACTGGAGCAGTTTTGGTACCTGAAGTAAGCGATTTTATCATGTTTTGAACTTATAATCAGCTTATAACTTACAAAAGGATTTAAGGTTATATTGTTTGAATGATAACTGTAAATCTAGTGAAATTGGTTGTGTGAGGTTGTATTTGATTCTGTGGGTTAATTTCACCAGCAGTTTAAGTTGGTATTTGATTTAGTAATACATGATTTATAACGGGAATTTAGCGGGAGATTTGAATTTTATTTATGATATTAAAAACGAGAAATACGAGTTTTTAGTTTGGATTAAGATTCTAGAAATCTTATTATTGTGTATCTAAGGTAGTAAAGAACTTACTTACCATGAGGGGATCTTTAGAAGATTCTTTTCTTTGTTCATCAGATTTATTTAACACTAAATAAATAAATTACACTATATTTTTGTTTTTTTTTTCTCTATCATTTGAGATCTAGCATATCTTTGGAATTAATTAGAGTATAATAGATGACGCTGAGTGGTGTTTAGTAGAATAAAAACAGTGTCGATTCTACTCATAAAAGTGCCTTAATAATGTTAAAACGGTGTTTTCGTATCGTTAAAGGCAAGCGAGTTATTGGGCATTCTCGAAAACTCGAGTTTTGGCTATAACTCCAAAACAAAAGAATATAACTAATTTTCGTTTTCGCTATTGGGAATATTTCTAAAAAAGAGATCGATATTTGGCGACACGTTTTCCCTATCTCTTACGGTTATTGAGATACCCTATTCTCACAAGCAATTTGGACCACCCCGTACAGAGTGCAATATGTTGTTTAACTCATTAAATTTAATAACAACCTCGTTTGAAAATAAATTTAACTGAACTCCACTAATTCAAACTATTATTAATTATAAAATACCTACCATTAATCTAAACTGAGTTCTTGTCTTCATTGTGTGTAAGGCGACCGCATTACTCTTTACATTTTGGAAAGTTACACAACCAAAATTTTAAATTATATTCTAACTACGTTCGAACATCGAACGGAAACTAATTAATTAGCCAGATCGATTCTTACACCACCTTAACTTTCAATCGTGAGTTGGAAACCCGGCCAATTGCTAGCGTAAGGCATTACTTACGTATTATTTACTTTAATTGAGTTTTCAAATTAAATCTTTCCACGTGGATCGATGCGCATATCTGGGGGCGATTCGCAAATCTGCCATATAGCGGCTCCTCCTCGGCACTGCTCTATCTCTCTACACATTAGATATTACTTATATGGCCTCCGGGCCCGAGCGCTAGTATCAAGGGAATTAAGTCTGGAAAGGTGAGGATTTCACGGCATTAACTTACCGTACAGAAGAGTATCAAGCTGCCACCGGGCAGAGATGTTCCGTATTATGTTAATGCTTTTCTTTTAATGAAAATAAATTTACACACTTTACAGTGAGGCGTTGTTGATCCCCCGGCGACACGGGAGCCCATTTTTTTAATACCCTAAAATTCAACATCCCTTGTTTAAAGCTTTAACAAGAAACTTTCATGTTGTTATATACCATCACCAAATTAAATAACCAGCTTATTTAATTTAATTTAAAACATTCTAGTTCATACCTTACATAGAAAGTTCCATACATCATAAAAAATGAAAAGATTTAGGGGTGGCGTTGAATTATTTATGAACACTCGGTATAAATTACGAGGGGCGTTCGGTTGTTTATTTTATCGTTTTAACTTGAGGTTAATCGTGTTTATCAGCCGGCGACGCGAAGAATCCATACGATAGCTAATGAATCAGCTCGGATGCGAGAAGCCTGTGAAGTGAATTTTCATCTAACAATCAGCTCAATTTAAAGCAGGAGATGTACGATGCAAGCAGATAAATACGTAAAATGTTTTGCCAGATGTATTTTTGAAAACACTGTTGAATAAAACAAACATTTTTGCTATAGGTAATTGTGTTTATTGAAAATTAAAAAAAACAATCAATTATATTTTGTGTCCACTATTAAAGTCAGTCAACGTTTCTTCTTTGTAGTTCAACAGGACGATGTACAGTCGACTATACTGGGTGTCCGAACTCATAGGACTCGACCAATAACGTCTTATTTATGGATATTCTTTTATAAAATTCGGAATGCACTATTTACTGTAAATTTACAATTATCCAATCTCCCCCTTTATAATTTTTTTGTTACTTTTTCACGGTTTTACTGAAAATAAGAACAAATTTAAAATTTTAAATAGGACATCCTATATATTTTTGCATATTTGGATTCTGCGTCCTTTTCGGAGTCTGAAAACACACTGTGTGCCAAATGGAATAAATTCGCTAATAAATAATGTTTGGAGAAACGCTCGGACACGTCGATTGGTATTTTTAGTTTTCCATTTTTCTCAACAGAAACCTATGTGTCAAGTAACAGTGGCCAATACCAACTTTTTTATTTTAAATGCTACACCCTGTATATTATTCAATTTTTGGATTCTTCAGAAAATTCTATACATGTTTCATGTAAATTTTCCTATACTTATCTTCAACTGTTTCGGAAATATTTAGTGTTTTCAGTTTTTTTTTGCAAAAAATAACATTAAAGAAAGAAAATTATTGATTACAAAAATTCCTTACAGCACACTCAAAAGCTAATAAGTAATATGTTTACTTTTTGATATTGTAAAAAAACAAAAGAAAACCGTTTTACCGATATGAAATAAACAAAAACCGTAAATGCTTTTGTTTATTTTTATTTAATACAACTGGCCTTAGCAAATTGTTGTTTGCCAGCATGACAGTTTAGTTGTCAGTGTTATAGTCGTTTTTCGTTAACTGCGTATCAGAAAAATGGTTCATTTAACAGAAATGCCCAAAATAACAATTCTACAGATGATTGGTTATGGAGATAACACGCAGACACAAATGGAAGTTGCTTTTTTATTTCATGACAGATTTCCAAATTTTGCCGCCTATATCCCAAGGGACAATTAGTAAAATAAAAAAGCAGTTTTGCGAGCTTGGACATGTAAGGTAGATAAAAAAGCAGCTGCCAATGCGATAAGTGATTATAACAGATTTGATATTTTGCTTGAGTTTAATGAAAACCAATATGTTTCTAGTCGATAAGCAGCCACAATCTTCGATGTTAGCCATTCATCGGTTACTCGATTATTAAAAGAAAATAAAATGCATCTCTATAAAATGATACCAACTTAGAAGCTCATGGAAAATGATTTTGATGGGAGAACGTATTTTTGTGAACAAATGATGGCAATGTTAGATAACAATGTAATCCAATTAGAACATGTTTTGTTTTCTGATGAGTCCACCTTTACATTACACGGTCATGCTGTAACGACTAATTCTTGGTGTTACTTGAGAAAACCGCGGTCTCTACTCGGTATTACTTTGAAAAAAAAACGGTCCCTGCTCGGGCGCCAATTGTAACGTCTATTTCTTGATATCAAGTGTAACAGGCAAGGAATATATACAGCAAAAAAAAACGTAAGTAAAATATAAACAAACATGTACAATCAAATGCATGTAAATAGGTACAGTGGAAAACTTTAAAATAAAATTTACGAGGCTTCGGTATGTAATTTTAACACGGTAAATGATAACAACGTTTTAATTAATGCGGAATGTATGTAATCTATGTACAGGGTCGGCCAAAAGTACGTTATCGGTATTCACGGTTACAAATTTACGGCAACGGTGCTAAATTCGGCGGTACGGTGAATGACGGTATTTTAACACTCTGGGAGCGCCAGAACGATGCCGGCTCAACGGCCAGAGTGGGAAAACAAAACGGTGAAGTGTCTGCGTCGCCAGTAAGCTTTGCCAGCGTTGCGACAGACCGGGATTTCGGAATTCAACGGGTGTCAGATACCGTGCCTACTCGCCAATTGAAGTAGACGGGAAAGATGTCTGTGTTTCGTCAGTAAGCTGTGCCAACGTCACGACAGACCGGGATTTCGGAATTCAACGGGTGTCAGATACCGTGCCGACTCGCAAATTGAAGTAGACGGGAAAGATGTCTGTGTTTCGTCAGTAAGCTGTGCCAACGTCACGACAGACCGGGATTTCGGAATTCAACGGGTGTCAGATACCGTGCCGATACGCCAATTGAAGTAGACGGGGAAGATGTCTGTGTTTCGTCAGTAAGCTGTGCCAACGTCACGACAGACCGGGATTTCGGAATTCAACGGGTGTCAGATACCGTGCCGATACGCCAATTGAAGTAGACGGGAAAGATGTCTGTGTTTCGTCAGTAAGCTGTGCCAACGTCACGACAGACCGGGATTTCGGAATTCAACGGGTGTCAGATACCGTGCCGATACGCCAATTGAAGTAGACGGGGAAGATGTCTGTGTTTCGTCAGTAAGCTGTGCCAACGTCACGACAGACCGGGATTTCGGAATTCAACGGGTGTCAGATACCGTGCCGATACGCCAATTGAAGTAGACGGGAAAGATGTCTGTGTTTCGTCAGTAAGCTGTGCCAACGTCACGACAGACCGAGATTTCGGAATTCAACGGGTGTCAGATACCGTGCCGACTCGCCAATTGAAGTAGACGGGAAAGATGTCTGTGTTTCGTCAGTAAGCTGTGCCAACGTCACGACAGACCGGGATTTCGGAATTCAACGGGTGTCAGATACCGTGCCGACTCGCCAATTGAAGTAGACGGGAAAGATGTCTGTGTTTCGTCAGTAAGCTGTGCCAACGTCACGACAGACCGGGATTTCGGAATTCAACGGGTATCAGATACCGTGCCGACACGCCAATTGAAGTGGACGGGAAAGATGTCTGTGTTTCGTCAGTAAGCTGTGCCAACGTCACGACAGACCGGGATTTCGGAATTCAACGGGTGTCAGATGCTATGCCGACACGCCAATTGAAGCGGACTGGGAGGAACTAGGGGACCGGACTCTTCTAGACTGGTAAGCGCGCGGCTTAAATATACTCGCGGTTCCCCCCACGCGGTGGCGATGGTGGGAGTCGGGCTTGCGTGAATCGCTCACCGTTGGCAGGGGACGACATTCACGCGGTAAACAAAATTCACGGAATAAAAACTTGAAATAAAATAACATGCGGTAGCAACGCTACCGTCCATGGGAAAATTGATCAAAAATAAATGGAATCATTTACTAATTCAAACTAAAATTATTATTGCATACTGAAATAGATTTTCCCATGTAACGGCACGTTACACTGCTAGTTGTCAAAATTGCCACTATTGGTCGAGAGAAATCCACACAGGATGAGAGAGGAACATACGCAATACCCTGTAAAAGTTAATGTTGGGGCAGGAATTGTTGGAGATCATATCATAGGTCCCTTTTTCATTGATGGCGATAATTATTTAGCACTACACCAAAATAATGTCGTGCCAGCTTTGACAAACTTATATCCTGATCCAGCAAACCCACTAGTTCCAGCGAATATGATATGGCTTCAGCAAGATGTCCGCCAGTACCTCAACCGAGTATTTCTAAATCAATGGATAGGGAGGCGAGGATCGATTGAATGGCCAGCACGATCCACTGATCTGACGCCCTAGACTTCTTCTTGTAGGGATATGTCAAAAGCATTGTATACAAAACTAAACCACTCGACTCAGCCGACTTAAGAAGATGAATAACGCTTGCGTGTAGATCGGTCACACCTGAGATATTGAGTAACGTTAGAAGAAATTTCTATTTAAGATTAGAATGTTGACAAGACGTACGCGGCGAGCATTTTGAACATCTCCTACATTGACATTAATAGTTTTTGAGTGTGTTGTAGCGAATTTCTATAATCTAATAATCTTTTTTTTTTTAATGTTATTTGTTGCAAAAAACTGAAAACACTAAATATTTCAGTTGAAGATAGGTATAGGAAAATATACATGAAATGTGTCTAGAATTTTCTGAAGATTTCAAAAATATAATAATAATATACAGGGTGTAGCATTTAAAATAAAAAAGTTGGTATTGGCCGCTGTTACATGACACACCATGTATGAAAGGTTTTTATTGAAAAAGATGCACACCTAAAAATACCAATCGACGTATCCTAGCGTTTCTTCGAACAGGCACCCATTTATTTATTATCGAATTTATTCCATTTGGCTGATACACAGTGTATGACTTGATACTTTTCATTTACTTAATTACCAACATTTTTAATTTATGTATTTCAATCTAGAGTTCCGAGAATATACGCTAAAAATCTTTCTAACTGCCCACATACACACATAAAAATTTTACGGAGTTGTAGCTTTCCCGAAAACAGTTAAATTGTCATTAAAAATTTGTTAAAAGAACATTAAAAAGAAATATTTTACACTTTTCGGAAATGATTCTAACAACACCTGATGTAGTTAGAAATTTCCAACTCCAAAAAGGAGAATTATAATATCCGTCGACGGTGTTACTCATTCTTTAACATCCGACTCGGATAATAATAACACCAATCGGAAAACAATTTACCAACTTGTGGTGTTGATAAAGAGTTTAGCAACGGCAAAGAATTGACGCAACACCAATCGGAAAACAATTTACCAACTTGTGGTGTTGATAAAGAGTTTAGCAACGGTAGGGAATTGACGCAACACCAAAATGTGGATTAATAAATCATTATATTGAAGTTTTAATTTCGTAAGGTTGTTAGAGGAATTCCGAAAAGTGAAGATTAATTCCCTAAAGTTGTTAAAAACGGAAAATGCTATGTAAGGTAAAATTGGGGGGTGTTCGGTAGTTGTGTTTCAGTGCTTTGAGGTGGGGCAGGATCGCAGCTAGCGCAAGCGCCTTGTATTTGGCTGCAGTAGTCAGTGTAGGTATTTACATACGTAAAGTACTAAGTAACAATGGAAAATACATTATTTGTGAGGCTGAAATACCAAAACTTGAGAAAATGGATGAAGATAACAGACGTAAACATAGATGTTAATACTATTAACAAAATAGGTAAGTGTTCTCTAACTGTTATAGTATTTTATGGTATTAGGAAATATGCTGCACATATGCATGCCATTATAATTCACAAGGTTGGGCAATAAGTATAAGATAACCTTCAAGGAATTACTAGAGAAAGTGTCATTGTATATTGCATATCATAAAATATAAGATAATTAGATATTTCTAAAACATTTGCTATTTATGCAAAATTTAATAACAATTTTTAAATGTAAGTATGCAAAACTTCAGGATCAATAGACGCTCTTTCGTTATTATCTATACAGTAGACACACGATTATGTGACCTAAAGTTGGATTTTCCTAGGAGCAGGTTTTATGCGTCGCGTACAACGCAAAACGCCTAGTGCTTTGCGCCGTTCACCCAATTCAACAAAATAGTTGGTGTCGCGCGCCAACTATTTAGTTGGGCTGACTGGACAGTATACTACTCGAAGCGTTTTGTGTTGTACGCAACGCATAAAACCTGCTCTTAAGTTGGATTTTCCTTCGAGGTGCAGAAACATCCAAAAGCACAAAGAAATTGAAATTGTTTGTAGCGCAAAGGTTTAATTTCAGAATTAATAATTGCTTATTAGTTAGCTTAGTAATTTGTAGTGTATGTTTCTTGTAGTTGCTAATAAATTTGGCATACCTGATGATAAAAATTTGTTTTTGAAGCTTGTTACTTTTAGTCCATTTTATATGGTTTAGTCAACGTGGCGTTACATTAGTTGTAAAATTAGAGGGAGAAGAAGTTGCCAATTTGATGTCATTAACTATTTTTTTCTAATCGGATGTTACAATAAAGCTAAAACAAACGACGACGCAGTGCTGAAATGGTTATTACCGCACGCTGTGTTGTAATGAGATATTAACGTACTGGTGAGACGCTTACCGGAATGTTATATGGGCGATTAATGTGCAAATTAGAAAAAACACTGTAAAAAAGTCGTGTCACAATGAGTTTGTAATGCTCCTTCATTGGATCACTCGCCGTTCCGCAGCTCGTTATTATATTATTATATACTTGTACTCCCATTACATAAACGTCATTGTGACACTTGTGTTTTAAAATACTATTACCATACATCTATATGTATATAAACTAAAATTTGTTTTGCATTTTAAGTACATATTAAAATACATGTTTATGTCTTTAGTAGAAACTTTGTTTTTTTATGCTCTACCTTACCTTTCCCATTTTAAGCATTTTTTTTTCAGTTTATAAAATCAATTTTTTATTAATCTTTTTGGATTACATTGTGTGATCCTCACTCCATAAAACAGTAGTATGAATTCCGTAGCGGAATTTAGTTAACACCGAAGCCGAGTACATTTAACTCCGTAACCTAACACTGAGAAGGTGTTGACGCAGCACCACAACTGGGTTCATGTAACTCCAACACGGAGTTAACGTTACGCCATAACGGAGTGCTTGTAACTCCACAAAAGAATTTATGCAACTCTGTAACGGAGTTCTGCCAACTCCACAAAGGAATTTATGCAACTCTGTAACGGAGTTCTGCCAACTCCACAAAGGAATTTATGCAACTCTGTAACGGAGTTCTGCCAACTCCGTTAGCAAATCAACCGACTCCGTAAAAGTGTAATTTAACTCCGAAGCACGGATATTATTATTAAATTACACAACTCCGTCACGTTTAACTACTTGTGCATTTGGTCGCGAGGGAACTACCAGACGTTGAGAAATCGGTGTTGAATCCAACACCGTATTTCTTTGTGTGTAATACCTAAAAACTAAATATATAAACAGCTGAAAGGGTATGTTTTGTATTCAGTTTCTTAGAAAAGTAGGCCGTTGCAAGTACTAAACAATAGCCACTAAACTATTTGGGGGTACCTACGACGATGTAAATTTACGACTGCTAAAGGATTCATTTGAAAGCCACCGTAAATTAAAAGCATGGCTATCTACAAATTCCAAAGACGTTATAAAGATATAATTTAGCGTCTTTTACTCAAACTTGTTTATTTCTAAGTACACTTCAGTGAACGGCATCGAAATTTATAAAAACAAGCAACTGATAGATAATTAATATAATGAAAGAGAAGATTTAACAAGTAAGAAATAAATACTACCACTTAAAAACAACATTGAGAAAATATTGATAAAAGTCTTGTGAAATGATTACGGAGAAGTAGTGAGACGCACAACAATCCCAACTGACAGTTGGTTTGGTTACTATTGTTTAATTCTACCAACGGCCTAGTTTTCTATGAAACTGAATATAATCTTTATGCATACTCCTTCAGTTTTTTGGATATATCCAAAATTTTTAATGTATGGAGAAAAAACTTTTAATTCAAATAACAAGTAGATATTTGCTGTAATTTGGAATCGCTAAGAATTTCTCTTTCAAATTAAGGTTAAGAACCCATGAAGCTGCATTTAAATAAAATTAGTTTTTACTTTGTCAGTAGGCGCATAAAACAAAAGAGTATAGGATTTGTAGTTTATAGGTGTTACGTTGACAGTTAGAAAGATTTAGTTAGATAAGATTTGATGGAGAATTGCAGTTTATTAAAAAGGAAGCCAGTACAATGAACACATGGTTTAGCTCGCGAAACACATTACGAAACACGAAAGATAAACCGAACGAGAATGAAAGGTCGGGTATTTATAAAATAGGATGCGGGAACTGCAATAAAGTTTATGTTGGACAAACAAAGCGTGTAATTGGAACCAGATGATAGGAACACATAGCGCATAATTGCTGTGGGAGGATTGCATCATCTAGCATTGCACAACATATTAATGATACAGGCCACAAAATTAACATTGAGGATCTATTGGAAAATGTAACATCTTCAAGGGAATTAGACGCTTACAAAATCATGTATATGATGAAAGACTCTAACAATTTATTGAATCGAGAACATACCCGTCTGTGCCATTCGGTGTTTTTTTTGTAAGGTGGTTGACAAGGCCTAAGCATCGAGTGCCTATCAGCTACCTCTACAGAGCCAAATCTCTCTCTAATCATCATTACAACCCCGGAAGAAACCGGTTATCGTAATTGACCAGAGTGAGATTTGAACCCTGGACTTCACGATTTATTGGGATAAACAGATTTCTTTCCCAGTTGCATAATTCTTTGAGTTATTAGTATTCTAGCAGGTCAAAGTAGGCGTTGAAAAAAAATTTCAAAAAGGAATGAAATAATAAATAAACGAAATAAACTATATTTTAAGACAAGTCTGTATATTTAAATCAAGAATTAATAGTTTAACATATTGATTGGCAACACAATTGGAAACATAATTTAAATGCGAAGCAATTTTAAAGAAAATTAGTCTTTAATAATAAAAAAGAGGATATATGATAGTAGTGCCGTCGCATTTTAAAGTAACCTGTTATTTCAAACACAGTATTTCAACATCTCGTTTTAATTAATATTATTACAAAGCATGTTTAATATGACATCTAAAAAACATAAATTAAATGTCAAAGTGCAGCGCCCTTACTAAATTCACCAAATGACTTGACCATGTGATTTGTTGATTTAGTAATAATGCTCTCTCTTGTGAATACGGCTATCGAATATCACAAATTGTCCATTGGACGTCAAGTTATCCTCGCCGATTGTCGTAAATTTATCTGTCGAGAGTGTGCAGTAGCAAAAATGTATTTACTTACTACCTCGGCGACACGCCGAAATTTCACGGCAACTTGATTCTAATTGGAGGAGGACATCGGGTCGGGTTGGCAAACACTCGACCCACCCGACAGCTGCTTGCCTCGACGTCTACCATGCATCAGCGTTGGTCGGTTCACTGCGATAGGAAAAATTGGGCACCGGTCGTCAGTCCACACGTCATCGATGTAGACAGAGGATAGAATAGATGGAGTACGTTCCATCTCCGATGGTCTGTGTCAACAGGCACGAGGGAAAATTATGTCCTTGCCTACTATATTTGCTCTGCAGCGCGAAAAGACGTTTAGAATTAAATGTTTACACGAATTTCTTATATAAACAAATGTCCCAACTTGCTTCCACCAGAAGAAAAGGTAAATAGGAAATAGGCAAAAGTAATGTTATGATGAGATTGCAGATAGACGCGAGCTCCTATCGCTTGGCATAGACGCTCGTAGTATCGTTCCGCTCAGTTGAACCTAACACCGCTTAAAGATGCAAATTTTAACCATTTTACACGTTATCGAAGAAACAAAGTGGTTTATTGATGCAAAAAACATAAATTATTAACTGCCATACTAACAATGTTGCTCTTAGTTAAATGTATACATAATAAAGGAAAGTATATTTAATATAAAAGTATAGTTTATATACTTTACTGCTTAGGTAGATAAATAAATGATTTGCGAAAGACGCTTTTAAGTTATGTACGGAACCGGCACTATCTATTTTATTTTTTAATTTAAAAATTACTGGTTTACTGGGAATTGAAGTATTTAGCTACAAATAAGTTACATACTCTATGCATACATTCACCCCATGACAAACACCAGATCATGGTATATAGATTACAGTTTACCACGCCAATACCGAACCACAATCGCACGATTAAAATTCGGGCATGGAAGGTATCCTTCCCATTTGCATAGGATTAACGTTTTAGATTCGCCTAAATGTCCATGTAGTGCTGAGGAAGGTAGTTTGAACCACATCTTTCTTGAGAGTTGCCGGTTGATGGACAACATTGACCAGCTATATGCTTTCCTGTGGTTGAAAACATTCCATTACCAATAAATGTGACCTTTTTATTGTGTTTGAATAATAAACATGCTTTCTCAGCTTTCAGCTTTCTAAAGCAAGTAAAGATCTATATCTAGGTAGGTCGCTAATATGATTTAAACATTTCCTTCGTAAAACTGAGGCTGAACTATGTTTCAAATCTACTGGCTAACGGGCTTTGATCCCGCAGGCCAAAAAAAACACATACATACTCTTTGGGGAGAGTTGCCAGTATGATACCACCACAATATATCAGCTCTCGCCTCCACAGATGGAAAGTAAGGTATCTACTAGGAAAATCAAGAAACAAAAGATCTGCTCCAAACATAAGCGGGACGGAATGCAAAGCCCTTCAATGAACTAAAATCGGATGACTCCATTAAAATACTTCTAGTGGATAAAGTAATGCGACGGGGATAATGAATGTGGAAATATACAACGCCAACCAAAAGATTCCATTTATACTAACGTCAGTTCTCGCAATTCTCCTTACCACCTTCTATCCAAATATCTGCTAGAAATCATAAGTTCAGTCTCAGGACATACAATATCCGGGGTTAAAAACACTGAAAATTTCGTACACATAATGTGCAACGCTTGAATAAATACTGCAGGCATCATGGTTAGTTTCGACATGTGTCTAGGTGAAGAGACTGGATATGTATGATGAATTACCAACCATGGTAATTGTCAGAAAAAGACTGTCCGAAGACTCCACATTACAAGAATGCAGCACACTAAATGTTAATGCCATCATGGAGTC
The DNA here is from genome assembly GCA_949128085.1 of Cetonia aurata. NCBI lineage: Eukaryota > Metazoa > Arthropoda > Insecta > Coleoptera > Scarabaeidae > Cetonia > Cetonia aurata. The sequence goes on from OX421887.1 coordinate 775,245, forward strand.
GTTGTCTATCTGTGTCAACACTACGATAGATGAACAACTCTACCAATAAGAGTTTGGTATGGCAACGGGATCCCCTCTTTCACCCATACTTAGCAATACAATAATTCATGGAAGAATTTGAGACAAAACTCAATAGACTCCAGTGAACTGAAACCTAAAATGTGGTTCAGATATGCGGATAACACATTCCTTATATGGCCGCATGGAAGGGAAACAATAGATGAATTCCTACAACAATTAAATAATGTAGAGCAATCAATCAAGTTTACAATGGAAATTGAGAAGAAAGGACAGATACCCTTGCTGGATGTACTAGCCCGGAAAAGGAACGATCGAAACCTAAATACGAAGGTTTACAGGAAATCTACAAACGCGGGACAATATCAATCGCAACTTAGAAATAAAAATAGGAGTACGCAAATGCCTCTATGACAGAGCAACAGTTATCTGCTCAAACACGGAAGAAAGAGACAAAGAACTCAAAGAAAGAATACTTGAAAAAGCTGAGCATATGAGTGAACGAAGGGACACTATTACTACATTCCATATGTGAGAGGACTATTAAAAAAAAATGAAAGATAAGAAACCAATATAACATGAAGAACGGCATTCAAAAACCAACAACACCATGAGACTTACATTGGTAAAACCTAGGAATATAAATCCAGGCACCAAAAACTGCGTATACAGAGTACCATGTGAATGTGGACACTGATATATCGGTGAAACTAAATGGCCACTCAACGTCAGGATACAAGACTATAAGAAACTGAGAAGACTAGGTGAAACTGAGAAATCCCGTATAGTTCGGCACGCATGGAATTAGAACCATAAAATCAAATTGGAGAAAGCCGCAATAATATCTAACTATACAGAAGTTGAAGGAAGTCATCTACATTAATGTAACACTGAATACTTTCCGTGCATTAAGCCTAGAATGAATGACATATGGCTTCCCGTAGTAAAACAACATCTCTACAATAACCGAGGTGCACAACAACATGGACTCCACCGGGACAATTTATCCACGCATGAATGACCTTACAAATGGCTGTCAAATGTATGTGACAATTTAATGCAACTGACAGAATTTTGTTAACATTTAAAATTTTCACGTTTGAATACTATAAGTAATATAAGAATGAATATAGCTATAAATAAAGTAAGTATAAATACGAAAGTACAAACATACTTCAAGGGCAGCCAAAAATTCATGGACAGAGTCCCTAAATGCAGTTTTAGAGTAAAAATGTAGGCAACTCTGATTTAATTTTTTTCAGTGACTTGATACATTTAAAGACATTAGATAAAAGCCTGAACAGCTGAAGTCCTTCAGGAACCTTTGCGTTATACAAAGCCTATTTAACGGCAAGCGGAAATTGGATCTAGACCTCGTGCTATAAGAATGAAAATCTGAGTTTAGAGAAAAGTGGTACCGCTTAGCAAATGTGTGTACAAGGATCTGTATATGTACGGAAGGCAGAGGTAAAATACCAAATTTGTTAGAGAATGGACTGCATGATTCGGTAACGGCGATTTATAGCAAATTATGCGTTTCTGAGCGACAAGGAAATCGTTTGCGTGAATAGTTGAGCCGCAAAAGATAATCCAGTTAGTTATACTGGAAAACATCTGACCATAATAGAACGTTATTAAACAATCTCTGCTTAGTACACATCTGAGGCTGCTAGTTTGATAGCACAAGGAGTTTAAGCTCCTTGTAAGCTTCCGACAATGAGAATACCAGCTGAGCGACTCGTCCAACTGTACCCCCAGAAGGTTGATGGAGCTCTGACCCGTCAACAACTCACCGTTCCAACGAATGTCCACTTTGTAATTAGCTCTGGACTGGGGAGTATAAAAAACGTCTTTGAAGCGTTAATATGAAGTCCATTGCAGCTGAACCATTCACAGAGCTCAATCTTGAGGGTTTTAGCACGGTTACGCAGCTGCGCAGCACTAGTGTCATCTGCGTACAAATATAAAGTAAAGTTAATAAATTCTAAATATCATTGATAAAAAGAAGAAATAATACGGGACCAAGGACTTACCCCTGCGGCATCTCAAGATATGTCGGTAAAGTAGAAAAATAGATATATTTAGTAGTAGTTTTGGATTTAAAAGATACTTTGACATACTGAACACGATCGGATAAATAGGAACGAAGCCGATCAACAACCACACCACGGACTCCGTACTACTGAAGCTTCTCTATGAGGATTTGATGGTCAACACCCGCAGGACACTGACCGGAAACCAAACAATCAACGATTTCATTTATGAATGAGTAAACGGCAGTAATCGTGGAGTTATTCCTCCTAAAACCATGCTGTCAATTCGAAATTATATCATTTATGTTCAAATGACTCAGCAATCTGTCCAGTATGGCGTACTCAAATATTGTAGAGAAACTTGAACTGAGAGACCAAAGATCAAAGATTAGACTGCATGCATTAGGTCTGACGACTATTTTGCCCCGCTACGTGGGGGAATGTAGGGGAATAGATGCCTCCCGCTATTTACTTTGGTTAGTACGTTGCTTATTTTGATAGGTAAGATTATTTATTTTAAATAAATTTTACATGTATTTGGCGTTATTTTGAACACTATAACATATAACACTAATTAGATATACTTTCACTTATTTAGGTACACCCGAAAAACTGAAAATCATTCTAACAAAGAGCGGGATTTTCGCCTCATCAGCATGTTTCTAGCACTAAAAAATGTTTTGTACGTCTCCTAGGGTAGACTACTCGCATACAAAGTTGCAAGTTTCTATGCATTTTTAGGTTGAAATTTCCCCTATTAGATATTCCCATGTAGAATTGTTTGTCACTTAATACATGTAAATACCCTTATTTTTCTGAAATCATAGCCTTGAGAAGAGATTTCTTTTTGACAGTTTGTACATTGAGAAAAAAATATTATTATTAAAATATAACAGGAATAATCCTGCCAAACTCATGTTTCACTTTTGAAATTTGAGGTAATGTTACGACCATCTGATTGAAGGAAGAACCAAATAAGCTGGAGATTTGTTCACTCGTTCATTTTGGAATGGTCTACTACTTAAATATATAAATATATTTGGATTCAGTTCAGTATAGAAATTGCAACGACACACATGGTGCCGCATGTTTTAAGACAAAACAGATGGGATGCGTACCTGTATATGATGAATTATATACAATTGCTATAAACATATCCAAGAAATAGAAAAAATATTATTGGGCAAGTGGTATTTCGTTTTTTAAAATACCTCAAAGCAAAGTGCCTAAGGAAAGGAGTTAATTTTTGCGTGAGCATTCATTGACTTATAAAATTATTTACCTTAACTATTGGTTAATTTTATAAAATTTGAAAATGTAATCAAGTTACATGTTACATTGATTTTATCAATGTAGTGTCCCAGCCAAATGTTTTCCCGAACTACATCGGCATATATGGGTAGTTGCATCTATTGCATCAGCCGAGCAAGTTAACAAACTATCATCGCTTGGATATTTTATTCATACTCGAAAACATCGCATGTATTTGTCCGTTATAAGCAAAAAGTTCAATTTGAAATTTCAATATCGTCCCATTTGCGAAGCTATTTGTATGCACATATCTGCTGACGTGGATGCATACAGGATCACGGGCATGTAGCATATGCATACGTACAGCTTTTGATTTATTATTTCTTTACAATCTTGGATAATTCGGCAATACCGTCTTAAAAGCCTTTCATCATTGTTGTTAAATGATTTGGTTTTCTTTTGTAGGACAGTTATATTTTAATAGATCTAGCCCAAATAAATGTTTACATTAAAAAATCTGTGCGTTGCTTATATAACATAAAAAGAGGAATATGTAGTAAACAAAATTTAAAATTGTTTGCCGTAATAATGTCATATTATTAATTGGAATACAATTATGCGTTTGGTTTAACACAATTTGGTATTTAATAATAATAAATACGTAAATAGATACTTGAAATAACAGATTTATTTTAATTTTTTTATTAATCTAACTATAAAATGGTAACAAGCGTGTTTTAGTTAAAGTAACAAAACCTGCTGCTTTGACTGTGTCTAACCCTACTGCTTTTATTGATTATCAAAAAGCATATGATAGTGATTCCATATTAGTAGTGATCCAGTGCATGTATAAAATCAATTAAGTTATAATGAATGCCTTGCAAGCATTAATGAAACCATGGAAAACACAGCCATACCTAAAAATAAAGAACCGAACCTTAAAATCCAAAGCCATCCAGATCAGACGATATTTCTCAGAATGATTTACTTAATCCATTGTGGTATGTACGTATTTTATTACCTGGAATTCACTTTCCACTACTCTGAGGGACACTAATTGTTAGTATGACTATAGTTAAAGCTACCTAGTAAAAGTTTTTTAAATTTCGCGGATAGTTTAAGTTGGTACTTCCGCGGGGGCTTCGGTAACGCTTTTGAAATCTAAACGCGGATCTAATGACCTTGTTTCGGTTAATAGCATGAAACGACAATTTATATACGGGGGTCGGTCGAAAAGTACGCGGACGGTTTACACGAGCTATGACGGTTAGATATCGGTGACGGCGCTAAACTCTGCGGTACGGTAATGACTGTATATTAAGCTCTGGGAGCGTCAGAAGCTGTGCCGGCGCAACGGCCAGATGGGAGAAAAATTGGTAAAATGCCTGTGTTACGTCAGTGAGCTTTGCCAGCACTACAATCAGGCCGGGAATAAGAAGCTCGACGTGTATCAGAAACTTTGCCGACAAGACAGTCGGAACGGACAGGAACAATGTCTGTGTTACGCCAATGAGCTTTGCCAGCGCCACAATCAGACCGGGAATAAGAAGCTCGACGTGTATCAGAAGCTTTGCCAATACAGCGGATTGGTTTGGATTCTCTCTGTCTGCTCATGCTAAGCGTGCGGTTTAAATACACTTGCGGTTCTCCTCACGCTGTCGCGATGGTGGAAGTTGAGCTTTCGTGAATCGGGCACCGTCTGCGTGGACGATGGAATGAAATAACATGCGGTAGTAACACTACCGCCCATGGGAAAATCAATTATAATAAAAGGAATTCAGGATTAAGTCAAGCTAAATTGAAATAGATTTTCACTAATTGTACATTCATTACGTTTAATATATCAATTTAATTATAAATTTATTTGACAAATAGATTACAGTTAACTATTCTGTTTTTTCCCTAGGTGTCAGCAACATGACAGAACATGAACTAATCGTCTAATATCTAGTAATTATGTGTTAACTAATATATCATCCGAAATGTATAAAGAAAATGTTAGTGAATTACTACTTGATGATCATAGGGCTTTAATTGTTGATTTTTATAAGGATACAACAAATTTTAATAATCATTGTAGAATGCTAAAGTTTAGAAATTTTAGTCAGGACAGAATTGACCACTTTTGTAGTGTAATGGCAGCTGAAACTTTTACAGAAGAAATAAGCTTTCCGTTTATTAAGAGAAATGTTAAAGTAATTAGAAATAAAAGGGTAACTGATTATCTTATTTGATTGAAAAATGTTTTGATTAACTTTTACCATATTTCCTTTGGATCAAATGATGATCAAATTCATACCGTATACAAGCCAATGAAAGATAATTACCGAAGAGCTGTGTCTGGTGCCAAGTCTGACTATTTTGGCTACTTCATAGATGGGGCATATGGGGAGGGAGAAATTAAAACTTTCTGGAAAATTGTAAACGAATATCATGGTTGTAAAACGATAGTTATTGATACACATTTAAAAATAAATGATGAGATATATAGTGACGAAATAATAATCCCCTATAGTTTTACTTATGCTAGATTAACTCTTATGCAAAGTCCTTTCAATTCATATTAAACATTTATGATGGATAATGCAGAATTTTAGATAATGAATGACTTTAAATAAATCCAATGAATTTTCCATTAATTTTCATGGTATATAAACGCTATACAATTGAATAAAGCCACGAATTAGTAAATATATGTCACTATTAGACTATAATACATAAAACTACCTACTACCTACTACTTTTGAAAAAAAGAAGAAATTTAATGTCATTCGTTTATAATTATCAGAAATTTTAGTAACTATTTTTAGTACGCCAAAGTAGTTGTTTCAGCATAATAATTAAACTTGAAAACTGTCAAAAAATATTTTTTGTATATGTAATACTTTTCTCTTATTAAATCATATCAATAAATTCTCCTTTTGAATATTGCATATTTTCAAGTAAATATATAATAAAATGAATAAGGAAATAAATAAACAAACAACTAGATTTAAGAAGCAAAAGGTATTACATACACACACATTACTTATTATGGTGAAACAACCTGCTAAAAATAGGTACTATAATTTCTAATAATCGTACACGAATGACATAGGGCTAAATTTCTTCTCTTTTTTAAAAAACGTGTAATTAGTTTTATGTTTTATGATTTTTAAGTAAACTATAAATTTTGCTCATACTTATTTAATGATATACAAAATAATATGATATTCTAGCAGATCAAATAGTTAAACATAATATCCAAAACCATACTAATATTACAAAACAAATATATTAATAATAAAATATAATGCCCACTCAATTCTGTCGGTGACTGTATATCTACTAATTCGTAGCTTTATTCAATTCTATAGCATTTATACACTAAGCTGACTTGAAAATTAATGCAAAATTCATTAGATTTATTTAAAATCATTAAGCATATATAAAAGTCTGCATTACCCATCATAAATGTTTAATATGAATTGAAAGGGCTTTAGGATAAGCTTTAGCATAAGCAAAAATATAGAATGCAATTTAGAAAAATCAAGTTACCTTGGGTTAAAGTTAAGCAACTGTTTAGGACTATACTGGACACCTGGATATAATTACATCGATTTTAGTTTCATTGTTGTGTCAAAATAAGTGTATATATCTAGCGCTTAAAATATGAATATCTAAACCAAATGCAAATACAAACTACGCCGCCTTAACCGAAGGCTTGCAGAGAGGCCAGAGGGTAAATAAGAACGTTGTTATTAAAAATAGATAAAGGAGTAGGTATGCGTTTGCCCACTTCTAGAACACTTTATACCGGGTTGACAACTTTCTAAGCATGCCAGTATTATTGCTGCCAGTCCCAAGCCTGGTGAAATGCGAGAAGGTGACCGGCGTCGGCGCTTCGCAATACGTATCTATCGTGAGAAACTCAAAAATTGCGAATATCTCCAAAACCGTTGGAGATAGACACAATGATACCCATATAAAATCGACAGAAAATTAAATTCTACATCCATTTATGTAAAAATTGCTACACCGTTCAATTTAAAAAAAATCAAGTTATCCATGATTTCAGAGTTCGAAAATTACAGATCCCTATTTAATAACGCTGTAATTTAAACGCAACAATTTTAAAATAAAAGACGTGTGCTGTTTCATAGTTGAGCGAAATCCGAAAACCGCATCTTTCTAACTTTCGTATTTCCCGAGATATTTCCAAACACCGAAGACACTGCAAATGTCATTTTTTTCGAAAAACGTCACGTAAATCGGAAACGGTACAACTTAGCCCCAATGTATCCCTAACTTATTGTTATTTAAATTTAACAAGGAATCCAAAAGTGCAATAATATACAGGTTGTTCTATTTAAAATAATAAAGTTAGTATCTACTTCCGGTACAACCGGAAGTCCGCCCTTTCTGAAACTAATTTTAGCATGTGTAGAATATGATTCCAGACAACATTTATTTGAAACATTTGTTCGAAAAGACAATAATAAATCGGCTAGGGACCGTTGCATCTTAGGCTGGACACCCGGTATAGTCAGATATGTTTTTAGATTGTGTTGCATTGGATTCTATAAAATTTTTGTAGGAAGAGTTTCTAAAATGATAAATAGAGCTGTAATTAAAGACCCAGTCTTCGGTGGGACATTCTGTACAGTGTGGTCATTTAATCCTAATACTTTTTTCTTTGAAGCCATTCGGTTGGAAGAAGTCATTAGTGCCATTAATCCCTTAAAGAATACAAACTCAACTTGTCAGCACTGTATCCCTGCAAAATTTGGTAAACAAGTCGAACATGTTGTCGTCCCTGTTTTAGTTAATTTATACAATTATTCAATAACTACAGTCAAATTTCTTGCAATATTAAGGACTGGAAACAAAAAAATAGTGATACAGAAGTTATTGACAATTATCGACTCATTTGTCTGATCAGTGCCTTTAGTAAGTTAATTGGATTATACTAGCGGTGAATAATTCACCCTGTATACTACATGCCGATATTTAATCGGTTGATGTTTTAAATAAATATTCTGAATTCGTTAAAAACAAATGAAAGGATATATGAATACTACAGTCAAACCATTGTACTGAACTAGTGACACCCTCCGATCCTTGACATAACATAAATAATTTCCAGATTTGTTGAATAAAACATTGAAAAAAAAGAAAAACTAAGTGATCGGGGTAGTTATTTACTAATGAAAGTTTTAAACGCGGACAAAATTTACAAATAAAAAGAAAACGTGCAACTTAGCTTTTGTTCTCAATCAGCTGTTACGGGGCATGGAGATCCTATCCTATCCGAACAGATCGTAGTCTCTGGGCTGACTCGGTAATGCCCGAAGCAGATGGTCCACTGAATTTCCAAAAGCGGTAGGCTCTGCGAAGGACTCAACAAGTCGCAGAAGTCCTCAGCCGCACGTCAATGTTCAAATTCTCACATAAAACAAAGGTAAAATTCCAAGGTTCCAAAAATGTTCTACTAGATATATTATTGGTATTTGTAGAAAGAAGTAAAATTTTGACTCCCTTTCAACACGGCTACAAGCCTAATCGATCCACAGAGATAGCCTTGGCGTGCTTTATTGATAGGATGTATAGACAGATGGACAAGGGCAACATTATTGCCGGCATCTTTTTCGCCATGTCAAAAGCGTTTGACTGCGTTCAAGCAATGATTTTATGCTAGGAAAACTATATGCAGCGGGAGTCAGGGGTGTCGCTCTTGAATGTATAGAAACGTACATGAGAAATAGAAATATAGTTATTAAATTCAAAGATGCAGTATCTGAAAGTCATATCATGGATTACGGTGTGCCACAAGGCTGGGTCTTAGATCCTTTTCTCTTTTCAATCTTTATTAATGATCTACCTGATGATGTTAAAGAGTACGTAACACTATATGCAGATCATGTATCGCTTTTTGTTGAATCAATTAATGAATATGACCTACAGGTAAGGGTTTGTAACACCATCGAGTAGTTTAGAAATTGGTGCAATAAAAATCAACTAGTTTTAAATACTCATAAAACAACCCTTATTCGATTTTGCACTAGGCTTAGTTGCTCCAGAGACTTTGGTAATATATATAATGTCACACTAGAGGTAATATCCACTGCAAAGTGTTTAGAAATTTTTATCAATCACGACTTAAGTTGGAAAAACCAAAAATCAATCACGTATGCAATAAAATAAGTAAAAATATTCGAATATTATTAAACGTTAGGAATGTTGTAGATAGGCAACATTTCTTATCAATTTATTTTTCTCGTTTCCAGTCTGTCCTAAATTATGACATTGTGTTGTGGGAAGCCGGGGTTGACATAAATCGGGTTTTTATATTGCAGAATCGAGCAATCAGGATAATTTTTAAACTAAGTTCAATTGGATCATGTCAGAATACATTTATAGAAAATAACATCTTCTGTATGTTCTTCTTTGTAATTATGTAACTAAGTTTTATAACTGACCTGTTCTATGTCATGTGTATATGATTTCAGGATCAATCAAAACTTATTTATTTATTGTTTATTTAATTAAGATTTGAAATAAACCGCATTACTTATCTCTGGAATGTCCTGCAAAGGTCTAACTTTAAGCAGATTCAAAGGATAAACCATCTTTTATTATATTTGTTGCAAATACACCCATAGTACAGAATTTTCACTTAAGTAAACAAATTCGGATCAATATTGTAGTAGAAGTCTAATTTAGTGTTAATAAAGTAGATTTAAACAGCAAACAACTCCTATTAAAACTCTTCTTTCATATTTTTACAAATGTTGTTATTATAGAAGAGTTGCATCTAAGTGTTACACCCTGTATATTCTGCGGTACCTTGGCATAAAGGAACTTTAGATATGAAGTTACTTTTACGTTTAAACATCGCCTCTATTTCTTACTATTCGAGAATTGTATAGAAAAACCTTGAAAATTAATGAATTTGTTTTACTACTTTAAAGTAAATTTCCATCAATGAAAAAAAAAATCCCTCGCATATCTAAAGAGACCTTACATTCTGATCAAGTTTTATGAAATTCTAAATTTGACACCTGGAGAGCTTTTCTTATGAATTGTATAATGAAATAAAGTTGATTTAACAGGATCCTCCACCAATTTTTGCGCTACAAGATTTTTGCGTTTGTATTGAAAAATGTTTCTAGTCTGACATCGTTATAAAAATGCCTAACACATGTAGCAGAAAAAGAGGACCTGATTTGAATCGTACTCGCGAAATGATATGTCCTTTGTTGTTGGAACAGTGTGTAATTTTCTCTATACGGTGCTTCAAATACTGTGTCATCATTTTGTCACTGTGAAACGCATCCGAACACACGACGCTCGCTCACGTGCCACAATTATTTTAATATACATATTTACCTTAACCGTGTAATTATCCGAGTATTAATAACAATGTTTGACGAAATGTTATTTTAATTGAATTTTGCAATATTTCTAGACCAACGATCCGAAATTTGGTTTATAATTTTGTTAGTAAATAACATGACGATTGCATGATTGTAATTTTTGTGTTTCGCAATTAATTTACGAGACTTTCACCGGTTATCGAAGCGCAATTCGAATAAGAATCAAAAGTTAATTTGATAACGTGTCATTTATTAAAAACGTTATTCGGCAACGCGAAAATCGCCGTGTGTCAGCCCCTCGAGGTTTACAATAGGTGGGGAAGAGGCAATAAATAAAAATTGCTGTAATTTACTGATGTATGTACAAATATTGTTGTTATTTTTATATTTATTTCCACGTTGGAGTGCATTTAATAAGGGTAGTGAATAAAATTGGGAATAGACGCACAAAAAACTATATTTTTGTTCGAAATGTATTTTTTTATATTAGTTAATATTGTGACATTGTTGAATTTTTCATTTGAAATAATAAAAAAGCTATTTTATATCGTAGGTGGCACAATATTTGCGTAGAAATAAAAAAAATACAATTATCAAAGGAATGAAAATGAATGTACGATTTTTACTTCAATCAACTCAATAATATGTCATTTCACCATTCATTTCATTCATTCATAAAGTTAGGGGGACACCTTTAGTCCAGGCACATGAGCTAGGTGCTCATTGTACCGTCCCTATTAAATCTCTTACTTCCACTCGAGCAGCTTGGTGTTCTCTATAAAGCCCAGTATCTTGCCCAGTGGGAACTTGAGAATCTTCTAGGGCTCCAATAGACCCTTCCCGAAATGTTCCTGCCGGAGTGTTTTCAACTCCTCACATGTGCAGATTACATGTAAACTCGTTTCCTCCTGTAGCTCACATCTTCTGCACCGCGGTTCGCTTACTCGGCCTGTGTTGCAAAGATGCTTCTTCAGGGGACAGTGTCCAGTTACCAGCCCAGTAATGGTTTCAACTTCTTTCTTGCTGCGTCTAAGTAGGTTATCAGAGAACTTGGCATCCCCATCCCCTATTAGCGTTTAGCTTGGAGTTGACCTTCTGTCGTCCTCCATTTGTTTGTGCTTGCATTGTCCAGCCAGGTCCAGATCTCCCTCTTAGCAGAATCCCTTCCCTAGCAGCACAAATCATCGGCTAATGATCGGCTTTATATAGGGCCGATATCCTGATGTCGGATCGATATCAAAGATATTGTGCCGATATCGGCTTTCTACGAGTATACGATATCACTGCGATACAAAAGATCCATTATCGGTAAAATATCGGTTGAACGTTTCTTGTATCGGCTGATCATCGGCTGGAAACTCAAGACATATATCAGGGCGATATCATTAATAAACGCTGGTGCGATATTGATAGAAATGAGGTATATGGATTTGACTATTGTCATTTTTTTGACGATAGGAAGTCGGCTAATATCCTAAATCTATACGGACTGGTTGATTGAAATATAACCGCATTACAAGAGCGTTCAGATATAAAATTTCAACGTTTGAGACATCAATTGTGAAATTAAAATTAATATCGACTATAAAACAGTTTTAGAAGGTGAAGCGATTGATAACTTAAGAATATGCAAATGCAATTTTCTAACTCCGCCGTAATTATAAAAAGTATAAACGCAATGTTTATGGGAGTTAGATCTACGCGCAATATCTTACCACCACCACCTACCACAATCCATCATAGCGTTCCTTATTGCAGTGTCAGCATGACGACCAGGTGAAGTGGTTGCCATTATTTATTTTGTCGCTGCATTATAGTAAGCGTTGTGCACATTACAAATTGGGTGAATGAAGCTTATAAAGGTAAGGAAATTTTTATGAATAATGTTTTATGTATGTATGAAGTATATAATTTAATTTAATGATTAGTACTCATTTATTGTGTAAATGTGCAGCGTTAACAAAATGGAAGACGCTTGTAAATTTCTTATTTTACGTGAAAGCATTGTTTCTACAATATGTGTAGCGTAAAGAACGTTTCGCATTAATAGAATAAAATAAATTGCAAGCGTACTTCAGACAAATTAAAGCTTTTATACGATGCTGAATATATAAACTTAAGAAAAACACTTTTTTTTAGATACGTATGTGGTGCTTAATTGGGGGAAGTACGTTAAAGGAAGCATATATCTAATGTTAAAACAAATCCTCTCGAAAAGTATTAATGTAAATTATTCATGAAAATAGAGACAATCCAAAGAAGCTTTTGATAAGTTGGAAATATACATAGTATTTCTAGGTAATGTTACATGCATTATTATTTTATTTGTAACTCTATATCAAAACTGTTATTTTTATTTACAGGAGCAATTAGAGTCAAACAGCCGGATGGAGCAGAGACGAATATCAATAGATGAGATGGGGGCAGAAAAGAAAGGAAGAAGATAACGTCTTTAGCGAACGAATAATTTAGACGACTGGATTTTTTTAGGTATTACTTAGAATTTTTGTTGTTATTGATTTGTTAAAAATTAAACTGTAACAAATGTTAAACTATTTTTCGTTTAAAATATGCACATATTGAGTTTGTTTTCGGTTTCATGTTTTTCTAGTTATTTTCAGTTTTTGTTTTTATTAATTATGTCGTTAAATATTTGTGTCAATTACTCATAAATAAACATATTAAGTATTTTTATATTAGTACTTTTTCTTGAAATTTATTGCTTTATTTACTTTCTATTACATAAAGTCTTTCCTTCATTATGTATATTATTTTATGCGCATAATATTCTATTTTTCGGCGGAGCATAGAAAACGTTGGGTAAGTATCAATCATGTATCGGTCTACTGATGATATTGTATCTAATTTTAATGGTATTGATATCGGATAGGTATTGGAGTTTCGATATCGGATAGATGTTGGAATTTCGATATCGGATAAGTATTGGAATTTCGATATCGAACCAATATTGCAAAATGTTCACATTTTGTATCGGTATGATATCAGCGGCCGCTATAATTACGACATCGGTCAGCAATATCGGGAAGCTTAGCCGATATCATGCCGATTCTTGTGCTGCTAGGGTTGTAATCCCACATACGGGCTCTGGACCTATGAAGTGGCTCTTGGAGCCCTCCTTGGCTAGTTCGTCAGCTACTATGTTGCCTTTTATATCCTCGTGTCCCGGCACCCAAATCAGCGACACCGTGTGATCCTGTGCCAGTGAGTTGAGGGATTGTTTGCAGTCTCTAACTAGTTTTGACCTAGTTACAGGGCTCGAGACTGCCCTGATAGTAGCCTGGCTATCAGTCAATATACTTATTTTCCTCCTCATGCAGCCCCCCGTTGCAATTATTTCTGCGCAGGCTGCAAGGGCGAATACCTCTGCCTGGAAGACCGTCGCATGCTTCCCCAGGCTTATGGATACCCTTTGATGAGGGCTCGGTCTGCAAATACCGGCTCCTGTGCTCTGGCTGGATTTGGATCCGTCCGTAAACCAGTTATTGGGATCATTAGTAACTCTACGTGCCTGGTGTCTGCTCGGTATAGAGATTTTCACCTTTTCAGTGAAGATAATTTCGGGTGCCATACTGTCCGTTAGCATTTGAAGCAATGGTCCGTCCAGTATCGTACCCGTAGTATCAGTATGCCCTCCAACCTTAATGTTGGGATGCCACAAGTTGTTGGTTTTCAGTCTAAGGATCGCATTCATTGCCTCCGCCTTCACATAGAGCCCCAGTGGGTGGAGGCCCACGATGGCCTCCAAGGAAGCGGTCCCTGTGCTGTTATTTGCACCAGTGATTCCCAGCAATGCCTGTCTCTGGACAGCAGTCAGCAGCTTCACTGCGGAGGACACTTCTGTCCTTTTCCACCAGACTACTGCCCCATACGTCATCGCCGGCCTCACCACAGCCGTGTATAGCAAATGGATCACCCTCGGCTTCAGTGCCCAGGTTTTGCCCACAACTCCCCTGCAGCGCCAGAACAGTTGGGTAGCCCTGCTCGTTGTTTTAACTAGGTGATTGTTCCATTTCAGTTTCGCAATTACTGAATGTACGATCATTACATATCATTGTGACATGAGTTTTTTACAGTATGTTTTCTAATTTACATATTAATCGCCTATATTACGTTCCGGCAAGAGTCCCACTAGTGCGTTAATATCTCATTACAGCACAGTGTGCGGTAATATTCATTTCAGCACTGCGTCGTCGTTTGTTTTAGCTTTATTTTTATTTGTTGGTAAGTATATACAGTGAATATTTATTCTTAGTAATAATATCAGATTATATTAAAGTACATATTTCAAGCTGTCATTGAGAATGATCATTATACATACATCTATAAACGATATGTTAAGCTAATGCTTAGATAGTGAAACATTAAAGACTAAAAAACTATGACAATTTATCGTGTTCGAACCTTTAATGTTTAACTATCTAAATTTGTTGAGCAACATCGTTTTATACGTAATAGTATCCTTATTCCGATTATTTGTTGTTTCTTCAAAGATAATTTGCGTCATCCTTGTCCATTCAATATACTAATATACTTCATATTTTTCGAATATTTAAAAATAAAAAAATATATATATTTTCGAGATGTAGGGTACTCTCCTCCCTAATTGTTATTTTTTTTAAACAATTTGCATCATCCCCGTTGTAATAATGCATATGATAATGTACGTTCACATACTTTTAGGTGACAATTGTATATACCTGTGTATTTCTTATTTTGATACTCGTACATGGAAAACTTTTTAAGTATGAAGTGTTTTTTGTATATGTGTGTCTGTCTAGCTCGGTAGAGAATAAATCGAGCATCCGAAGTTAACGGTTTATTATTCTTCTGCGCTTTAAATTACCATTAAATATATCACAGTGGCGACGAAGAATTGGTTAAAAAGAAAAGAAAACCAAATAATTTATATGAAGTAAGTGATTACATATAAAAATGTTAATTGAAAGAATTGAAGAATCCAAATTAAATGAAAAAGATCGATCTTTATACGTGGCGCGTGTGGAGAAATACTTCAAGGCAAATGGAATTAATAATGAATTTAGCGATGAAGTGATTTTAATCATCGCCATTGGGGACGAAGCATACGAATTGATCACTCCATCCGAGATAGCGAAGAGGTATAAGTTTCGTCAACGTAGGCAATTGGAAGGCGAGTCAATCTCCGTATATGTGGCTACTTTAAAGAAGTTAGCAAGAACGTTAGAAGAAAATTTACGGGTCCAGTTGGTTTTCGGTTTAAGAAATGAGGGAATCCGACAATGCCTATTTTTGGAAAAGAATTTGGATTACAAAAAAGCAATCGAATTGGCGATAAATATAGAGGCAGCCGAAATCAAAGCTGGATTAATTCAGTACATCATTAAATAAAATAAATTTTAAGATGCAATCGAAGGTTGGACAAGGAGAGCATATACTCGAAGAAGGAAGAAAAATTCTGCACAAGGTGTGGTAAGAAAAATCATGAAGCAAAAAACTGTTATTTTAAAATTGTTAAATTTCACATTTTTAAAAAGATTGGTCATGTGAGGACCGTATGTAACAATAAATCGGAAAATAAGGTTAAGTTGAATAAATACTTACATATAGAGAGACAGCATGATATCGCTGACAATTTTGAGAATAATTTATTTCATTGAAATTCCAACAATGATTAATCGGTTAAAATTAAATTACAATTAAATTTAATTGAACTCGAAATGGAAATAGATACTGGCTCAACCTAGACCTCCCTCTTCTGCATTTAGTGATAATAGGAAGGGCAAGAATGGTGCATCTCAGATTGCAAGAAATACCAAATGGCAGACATGCAGAACTGGGACACTACAATATTATCCATCATGTGGAAGGCAACTTCTTTTGAATGAGATCAGATCACATGATTTCGACGTATCTATTTAACAGATATTCCGAGGTGGAAATCACGGATCGGGTAAGCTGGAATCAATTCAACTGCAGAGCGTGATGATAAAATTTCAGTAATGAAACATAAAAGTAAGTTCAGTTAAGAGATATGGTATACAATACATAAACGATGATATGACGAAAAAGAAAAGTGAAATACAAGCAACGCTTAGGAAAATTGCAAAAGATGAAATAACCAAGTGGAAAAAATGTAAAAGTGGGCTACCAAAAAGTGATGATAGTAGATCAAGTATGGAAGTGGTATAAAGAAAAAGGAGAGTTGAAAAGTACATGCAGACATAAAAATGGAGAAGGAAATGATAAGGATACAAAAAACTAAACATGGTAGGGGATAGTAGTGACGATATGGACCGGGGATGAACACGGATATGCGCAAAAATACGATAGGTGAAAGTAGCAGTACTAGATGTAGGGATAGTAGAACTGATAACTTACTGAACATGACAAAAATGAAAATAGTCATTTGGAACGTTAGGAGGGTATATGAGGGAAAACTCTGATGAGATAACTGAAATTATGGGAAAATATACAATAGATTTATAGCTATTAAAATATAGCTATTAAAATTAGTATAGATAGTTCTTACGAAAGCATCAATTTGCCCAAGAAATATATATTATAACATTAAATGAAAATTTAAACTATTGCCCATGTCCTTTGCATCTCTAAACATTGGCAAAGCTATGAGCAAATGCGATTCATACATTTTCCTGGGTATAAATTGGTGTCTTCCTATTGTAGACCACATGCACCGCATGGTTGTGTAGTAATTTACTGCGTGGAGCGTATGAAAGCCAATTCTCTGCCAGTGCTTAATTAATTTTATGAAACTTTCGTCTTCGAGTGTACGGGCGCGGATTTATGTGTAGGTAATAAAGTCACAAATGTGTTTTGTGTTTATAGATCTCCTTCAACGGACCTAGATGACTTTATAAAAGGAATTGACAATTCACTTGAGTGTATATAAAACAGTGATCGCACATTTATTATGGTTGACGATTTTAACGTAGATTTTCTTCAACAGAATAGCAAAAGCTTGAAATTATTGAATTTATTGATAACTTACAACTTAACTTTTTTAATTAATAGTTACACTAGAATAAGTACAACATGTAAATCATGTCTAGTACACTTTATTACAAATCAAAAAGATAAAATTTACTCCAGGGTAGTCAACACAGTTTTTTAGAACCATACAGCGCAGCACGTAAGTATTGAAGTGCAGGGTAATAATATTATACCCAAAGTCCAGGTTCGGATTTTTATAAACGAGTATAGTAACAATTTTTGTGCTAACTTAAATACAAAAGCTTTTATGGAAGTTACACCTTAGATGATGTGAATGATAAATATAATACGTTTTTACGATATTTTTTTGTTGCACTTTTGTAAAAACTTCCCTTTGAAAGTAATTAAGAAAGAAACTCACAGGCAAAAATTACATTTTACGGATGTCGAGTCTGCTAAAAAAAGGGTTAGCCTTCTTCAAATGCTAGTATCGGGATACCAAGAATTAAAACATAATTTCTTAGAAGCTAGGAGAAATTATCATCCAATGTTACAATCAGAAAAAAGCAAAATATGGAAAAGTAAAATAGGAAATTCTGATAATAAATCCAAAACATCTTGGAATATAAAAAGATTCTGGGGAAAAATAATAATGTTACTTTCCCATCTAATTCTAACTTATCACAACAAGCAAATGAACTCAATCATTACTTCATTGAATCAGCATCCAATGCTTTAGCGCGATATAGTACAAAAAAAACAAATGAGATTCCCATTGCTATTATACAAACAACTGCGGATATCATACTAGAATCGCTTTGCCATATTATAAATGATTCTTTCGGAAAGTGAGTATAAATTAAACTACGCTATGGTAAAACCACTGTTTAAACGAAGAGATCCTAATTTAGTTCAAAATTTCAGACCGATATCTTTATTATCCCCTTTTAAAAAAATTTAGAAAAAATTGTTTATATGCGTATCTATAATTTCTTTGTAAATCAGAAACTATTCAAAACAACTCAACACGGGTTCCTAAAGAACAAAAGTGTTGATACAGCAATAATCCAGTATAGCCAACAGTTGTTGTCTGTATTGGATGCCGATGGCATTGCATTTGGAATATTTTTAGATTTATCCAAGACGTTTGACTCTATAGATCATTCGATCTTGATAAAAAAAATTATATTGCTATGGAATTCGTGATAGGACTTTAACATAGATAAAGTCATATTTAGCAAATCGAAAGCAGTTAGTATGCATAAGAGACCCAATCTCAGGTGAAATAGAATCTAAAGAATTAAGTATATTAATGGGCATCCCACAAGGAAGTATTTAGGTCCTTCCTTATTCATTAATGATTTAGATATAAATAATAATAATTGCCCTATGATAAATTACGCAGACGACACACCGCTACTTATTGACGGGAATACTTTCGCCGATATTCTTTCATTTGGTGATACTGTGATGCAACAAGTACAAAAATGTCTTACTGAGAATAATTTATTAATAAACGTCGATAAAAAAAAAATGTATTGTTTAGAAGTTCTTCAATTGATGCACCGAAACATGTTAAGGTGGAGTGCCAATCATGCGGCTGCAACGACTGTAGCCGTGCAACTGTATTGCGAAATATTCGAGTGTCAATTGTGCGACTGTAAGCGTACGTTTCCGCGTTTAAAGTTACACGCGAAATTAGTTGTTAATTTACTATCATGGAAGAAGCAATGTTTTCGTGGTACGATACAGAAAATGATGAAGAAGAGGAAGAAGAGCGATTACTATTTCTCTTGTTATATTCTTTACGAAGGAGTCCTCATGATATTTTCTGCGCCCGACGCGAAGAAGGTTACCAAAATATATTGATTCAGAGGCATCTTTTAAAGGACGAAAAACAATTTTTTTCCTGATTTCTATCAGGAACTTCCAATCCATCTAAATCAATGTCTGCATCTTAGTCATCAACTAAATTGTTCCACCCGTTTTCTAATGTTTCGACACTTCCATGCAGCTACCAAATTGAAAATTGTAGATTTTCAATTGTAGCTCTTTCAATTTTCTTCTTCAGTTTCTTCATCCTGCAATACAACCATTATTTCGTTTAAAAATTATCTCCGGTATATTCGGTTTGTGGCCAAAATTATTTTCTGGTCCATATTAGGCTGAATAATCGACGTGGCCTTTTTTTGGGTAAAAACATACAACTAAACTAGCAATTTTCTGAACATAAAATGTTTTCAGATGGATGAGCATGGATGACATTTTACATCTTCTGGAGGTATTGCCAGCTGCTCGTACTGAAATTTCCTAACTGCAGTTACAAATTCTTTAAAAAACCAGTTTTTGAGAATGTTTGAGCTGAACCATGTCCGTTTAGAGTTATAATACGAAACAGGAAGACGATTCATTGTGGCTTTTAAAATTCTAGGTTTGCGAGATTTACCAACAATAACCGGAATAAAGTGTATGTAATCCATTGGCGTTGGCAGAAAGCTGTGCTGAGATTCTCTTCTTCCTGATTTTTTTTTCAGTTGTCAATTTTTCATATTTGAAAGCCTGCGTGCTTTCAGGCAAAGCACGTTATAATAAGCCAGTTTCATCAGCATTATAAATCTGAGATTGTAATAACATTTCATTATTTATTCGCTGCACTAGTTTTTGCCGAAAAGGTTCTTCTTCTTCTTTTAGTGCACTTCAAGCAAAATTTGTTTATTAAGAATCTCATGCCTTTTGCGAAAAAACCGCAGCCACCCATCACTTGCTTTGAATGAAATTATATTCATGTGATTTGTTAATTTAATTGCAGCAAATTTAAGTTCAATTCCCCCGAGCAAATGAAGTTTGAGGTGCGTTTCATTTTTTTTCTGGGATTCATTTTTGTACTTACATCACACATTAAAATACGTTTATTTAGTTTTTTTTTGATTCTCTAAATAGTTTGTTTTCGTATGCCATATTGCCCGCATATACGAGACGGTCCATGTTTGAAGTGTAGAATTTTGTTTCTTAGTATTGTAATGCTGACATGTAAATGTAACTAATACATACACATACATGTAATATAGGCATGTATAATATTAACTGAAAGTTTTTAAATATATTTTGTCCATTATATCCGAAATCCATTATATCGTACTGGTGGTTACTGTATGGTTATGATACAAGGAGCCTAAATTTTGAAGAAAGGCAGAAATAAAGGTACAAGGGCATGGCATGATGATGAGTGCAAGCAATCAATATTAGCGGCCTTTTTAGTGCTCAAAGAAACATGAAACCAATATCATTAGATGTGGAATTGCTTATAATTAAAAATATATATACAACGTGTCTGCTTAAGTTCGCACCATATGGAAAACGTTTTTATTATTAATTTTACGAAAATAATTTATTCTTCATAAAAAGTTCTGCATGTTCTCAAATCTCAAATACAATCATCAGACATCAAATTTTTTTAGTCGTATACGAGGTTTCTCAAAAAATATTAATTTTGTCCAACAGTAAAGTTAATTTATTTTTGAAAATGTCGGAAATGTTTATCTGTTTTCTCTTTATTCGTTACAAATTTGATAACGTTTACGTCTCTTAACCTCTATGTTGCATTATTTTGATGATGCATTAAAATAAATGATACATACATAACAAAATTAATTTATTTTACAACTACATAAATAAATACAGTGCTAATAATGTTAATTGCGTAACAAACGTGTAATACCTAGCTTATCATCAATTCACTAGTGCTTCTGCCTTCTCTTACAATACAGGTTTCCGTTCTAGAAGAAAATTCCCTCAATACATTTCTAATTATATTCGGAGTTACACCCTGAATTTTTTCCGTAATAATTGCTTCCAAATGTTCTACGTTTGTGAATGGCCTGTGTTCATACACCCGTTCTTTTAAGTAACCCCATAAGAAAAAATCTAATGGGGTTAAATCTGACGACCTAGCTGGCCAAAAAATATCAGAATATCTATGAATTAAACTTCCATTAAAGATATTTTCAAGGTATTGCCTTACGTCCAGCGTACTATGACATGTTGCGCCGTCCTGCTGGTACCATACCTGTAGCCGTTCATTTCTTGGAAGATCACGAAGAAATTCATGCAACTGATTTTGTAAAAAATTTAGATATCCTTGAGAAGTCATAGATTGTCGAAAAGGAAAAGGGCCAATTATTTTATCCTTGTAAATGCCGCACCAAACGTTAGTTTTAAAATAATATTGATCCCGAGTTTTAATCGAAAAGTGAGGATTGGAGTCAGTCCACCATCGACAATTTTGCGAAGACACTGTTCCATTAGATGTAAATGTAGCTTCGTCAGAAAAAATTATTTTCCTAGCCCAAAAAGGATCGTCTCCTAGCTTTCCTTGGATAAGAAAACAAAATTCTAGTCGTCTGTCGTAGTCTCCAGGTTTTAAAGTATGGATGTATCGTGGTTTATATGGATGAAACTTGTTCTTTTGAAAGATTTTTGCTATTGTATCTTTACCAATTTTATCTGGAAGCGAAGATGCCTTTTTTTCGCAGAGACAATTTAGGGTTTTCCACTGCAGATAACATTACATTTAACTCCATCTCCTCACTTGCAACAGGTTTCCGACGTTTCTTTGTGAATTTATTATTAACATCTCCACATGATTTGAGTTTTTCCATAATTCTCATTACTGATGTATGGTGTGTATTTCTCTCTGGATGTCTGTTGTTAAATATTTCAGCTGCTTCACGATAAGATTTATAATTATCACCAACGATTAAAACTATTTCTACTTTTTCTTCCACACTAAATGTCACCGGCATGTTAACCAATTTTATTTTACGTTCACTGTCAAACAATTTCTTGCTATCAAGAAATCATTTGTTTATCAGTGCATCCTAGATTTCACGTAACTACAGTTACAGTTACGTTTGCATTGTTATTGTAGATAAAAAAAGAACAAAAGATTTTTTCCATGTAATTGGATGTAATTACATATTTGAACGTATACGACTGGAAAAATTTGATATCTGATGATTGTATTTGAGATTTGAGAACATGCAGAACTTTTTATGAAAAATAAATTATTTTCGTAAAATTAATAATAAAAACGTTTTCCATATGGTGCGAACTTAAGCAGACACGTTGTATATATAATTTTTCCTTAAGAAATTTTGTCGCCTTTTAAAGAGGAAAAAATAACAGAAGTCGAGCTCCTGCATTTAGTACTATAACAATATTTCTATAATAAAACTACCCATATAATTTTTAAATATCGATTTATTAATGACATAAATGTTACAACAAAACCAGCGTAAGTAGGCTTACAAAATTTGCATGCAGCTGTCCATCCTATCAATATAATAATAGATGATGCTATCGAAACGTAAAAAGTACATATGATAATATTAACAAAAAAAGAATAGACGTCATTGAACCGTATGTGTATACAATATTTAACAAGATCAATCTTAAATACCTACGTACGTATATACTATACACTGCCTCTCAAAGAAATGTTAAAATTATCATAACAAAATGTTGCCATTGTCGTCATTGAATTCGTTAGATATATCAATTGTATGAGACTTACTCGTATTACGGGATAAAAATAATTAAGTTGTTTTTGAGGGGCTGTGTATTGATTAATGCATATATAGCAATGACAATAGGCCTTAAAATATATACAAAACTTCACTTCTATCATCTAAATAACACTGGATTTTACCATTATTATTATTATTATCGTTATGTATATGTACAACATCAGGGGGATTTAAGGTGAAATAAAAAAATTAACGTAAACACTTCGCATAAAAATCTGAAACTACTCGATTGTATATATACAAAAGAAATGCGACAAACAAAAAAACAGCATAATATGGAATGATAATCGAAAACTATCCTTTTTTCATTCATGTACAGCACATATAATACACCTATATAATATACAAATATACAAAATATTATCGTGTGACTAGAGATCCTCAAAAAACGTACGTAATGTGATGTGTTTTGCGTGTTCCGTCGATAATGAAAATGGGAAAATGTCGGTGTATAAATCTGTTTATGTGACGTATATGTGTATCGGAGTTGAGATTCAAGCGACTTCTAAATCGGACGAATCCTCGTCGCTGTAATTTGGCGCAGGCGGCAGAAGTCGGGGCTGTTCGACCACTCTGCAAACGTCGTCCTCTTGCATTTTGCGCATTCTCTCTTGCTCTTCGCGCTTTTGTTTGCGCCATTTCGCTCGTCTGTTCTTGAACCACACCTGTAACAAAGTAATAACAAACGTAAATAAATTTGCCAATAAACTGAAAAGTATAAATATAATTGTTGTAGCAATACAAGTATTTTCAATATTAATATAATTTTATTTTAAAATACAATCTTAAGCGATCGTTAAAAGTCGTAGAAAAGTTGTTCATCACATGACTTTTTAACCAATCGGAAAGGAGCTTGATACCACTAAATGCGCTAATTCTACCCCATCCACTTTCATTTTATTACATCAGATACGTTCGGCGTTGTAGACATTTTGCGATTGGGTAGACACAGTTATCATGTTTGTAATTGTGCTTTAAGAAGAGAAATAGAAAATATTTTGAAGAGTTGGAGTTTTCCATAGTGGATATTTTCCACAGTAAGTATTGTACATACATTTAATGCAATATTTTATAACAAACTGTTAGCAAATAACGATGCTTTTTATAGCATACATACAAGTACGGTTTGAACACTATGAAGTGTCACACTTCATAGGGTTCACTTTCCCAAACAAAACTACGATAGTACCGTTCACCTGGAAGAGGAGAGTGGAGCAACTAGTTCCACCCACTATACAAGGTGTGAAACTTGAATTTACAGATAATGTAAAATATCTAGGCGTCCTATTGGATAAGACACTAACCTGGAATCCACATGTGGAAAAGACTACTCACAAGGCAAGGTTATCCTTATGGACTTGCCGAAGAATATGTGGAAAATCTTTGGGGATATCTCCAAAGCTAATCCATTGGCTTTATGTGATGGTACTACGTCCAACCATAAACTATGGAGCGATAGCATGGTGGTAGAAAGCACTACAAGCCAGAGCCACAGCAAAACTTGTAATCATAGAAAGAATTGCAAGTATAGCAATGTCTTCTTCCCCGTCATTTGCGTTGGAAATTCTTCTGGACCTTCCTCCCTTGTTGTGGAAAGGGAGGCCAGATTAACTACATTCCGCCTATGGTACATTGCGAATCAATCGCCACATACTTATGTCTGAGTGGCTAACAAGCTTCTGGAATCGGTCACTTCCGACAGGATGCTGGGAATGCCATCGGACATGATATGTACTCGACTAATGATCGATACATACTTCACTACGTCCTTTTCAAACAGAGAGGAATGGAGATGTAACGAAGAAACACTGACGCAGGCAGACACCTGCTGGTTTACGGACGGGTCAAAAACAGAGCAGGATGTTGGCGCAGGAATATTTTGTCGTAATGCAAGAGTTAGGAAAAATTACAACCTTGGACAACACGCAACGATTTTTCAGGCTGAAGCATATGCCATTGAGATGTGTGCTAGAGAGATTTTGAATAAAAACCTCACACACAAATCAATAAAAAATTTCAGTGACAGTCAGGCTATACTGAAAGCACTAGAGGCGCATAAATGCCACTCGAGGTTGATCTGGAGCTATAAAAACACTTTAAACACAGTGAGAACGGCAAATAACCTATCCCTAATCTGGGTACCTGGGTACTCACTCATTGATGGCAATGAGGAAGCAGACATCGTTGCAAAAAAGGGTGCTGTGGAGCATTTCCAGGGACCAGAACCTGCCAGTGGCATAGCACCTACGGTAGCTAAACAGCAAATCAATGTATGGGCGCAGCAGAAAGTGCTCCAATATTGGAACAATTGTCCTGGTATGGTACATGCAAAAAAGTGTATTTCGCTTAATCATGTCAGAACTCAGGAACTACTACAATTTTACCGTAAAAACGTCAAAGTAATAACTTCTGTCTTTACAGGTCACTGCAAGCTCAGAAATCACCTACACAGAATTGGACTCTGTGAAGAGACTGAATGCCTGCTGTGTTTGGAAGATGACGAGATAGTTGAGCATAGCTTTTGCCCCGCTACAACAAAAATCAGGTATGACATATTTGGGAAGGTTGACCATTCCTTAGAAGACCTGAAAACGACCTCATTCAAAAAGATTCTGAGCTACTTTAAGAGCCTGAACTCTAAAGATAACATCCGCCCTACAATAGGCCCTAGTAACCGCGGTAGACGGGACGGATAATCGAACCATGCGGGTGCTATCTTTCCTCAATACCAATACCAATACCAATACCACACTTCATAGTATAATCACTTTATTTTAATACGAATCTTACAAATAAAATGTTTACATACAATCTTTTTTCACGTCTTATCTTAACCTATTTGATGTGCGTTCTCAAAAAATCGATAATTAAGTTGGCGTATGTGCTCCTACCACTTTTCCTACTCTATCTATATACATACATCCAATGTAATATAGGTATAATATGTAGAATCTCTAATTACTAGTATAGTAATTTTAATAATGCCATGGCAATTCTGTAACGT
Organism: Cetonia aurata; assembly: GCA_949128085.1. Taxonomy (NCBI): domain Eukaryota; kingdom Metazoa; phylum Arthropoda; class Insecta; order Coleoptera; family Scarabaeidae; genus Cetonia; species Cetonia aurata. Next base: position 801,442 of record OX421887.1, read on the forward strand.
CCACTCAATATACATACCTATGTTGCACCTATGTAAATTGTAAATATACAGTTTAGAATTGAACTTTTCGATACGTCAATGTACTGAGAGAAACCAGAAATAACTGAATTCACATTCCTTTTTATACACCAGAACCGCGTTGAAACGACGACGTTCGTTGTGTGTTGTGTACGGTGCTGTGTACTGTTTACTACTTACTGCTTGCTACCTACTACTTACGTGCTTTCATTTTCTTACTGACTTTTATAAAGCTCATTACTTATTACTTTTACGTTGACCCCTGTATCTCTAAATCTCCGCGTGCGGAGATTCGCCTCGTGGGCGTACGGCGGCGCTATGCGCCCAGTTGTCAAATGGAATGTTGATTTGAATCTTTCGATGCTTTCGACGTCATTACAGTAATGTTTCAACCCCAGAGTGGTAGCTGTTTCTGAGGGCGAAGTGACCAGGGTTACTATCGGAGTGAGCAACAATTTAAACAGTGAAAGTGTGTTTTAAATCATGCATTTATTACCATGAAATAGGTGTAAAAGACATCAAACTAGAACGATAAAACAGGTGAGCGACGAAACATATGTATGTATAGTTATGAACACATATGATAATATAATAATAATAATAATATATAATTAATGCCCAACAGTACAGAGGTACCAATAATAGGACAATTACAATGCTTATTAACTAGTGGATATCTAAGTACATATATATCTAACAATAATAATACAAAAAATAATAAATAAATAAATACAAAGAATTGGAAAAGATTAAAGACATTAAAAACCATGAAACAAATAACTAACTGTTATTAATATGTACAATCGTAAAAAAAACCAATATTCGCGGAGCTTCGGAACGCTTTTACATTTAGACGCGGAATTTTAATGGTTTTAAAATCTGGTGGCGACGTGAAATGAAAATATATATCCACCGGGATCGGATCAAAAGTACGCGGACGGTTTTCACGGGCTATGTTGTGAGAGAAAGCTGTGCCGGCGCTAACCTTTGCGGAACGAGAATGACTATGAATAAATTTCTGCGTGCAATAGAAAAGCTGTGCCGACTGCCAGGGCAGAGAAAGCTGGTAAAAGCTACACTAGAAGCTATACCGGCGCCAAAGGACAGACCTATAATAACTATAAGTGCCTGCGTTACGTCAGAAGCTGTGCCGACGCCAACTGACAGACCGGGCTGGGAGGAACTTAGGAGCTTTGCGTGTATCAGAAAAGCTGTGTCGACGCGACTGCCAGAGCGAGCTAGGGAGAACTAAATACCTGTATTAAGCACGCTGTTTATACAGGCTGTCCCTGAAATAAGAGTACAACGTATTAAAAATGGGAAGCCCTAATTTTATTACAGCTTTTATCTAAATTAATTTTTCCAAAATTCCCACGCATACGTGAGGAAAAAAATGGCAAAGATATTTATTAAATATCCGTCACGCCACTGGTATTTGAGACACTACACTTCTAACCAACGAAGGTAGGGCAGGCAATACGCGACGTATAACTACGCTCTGAGTCTCAGTCTGTCTGGATCCTTACGCATGAACACATCGGATATGGCTTTTACCACACGCGAGTTGTTCGATATGATTTATGTCTACGGCGAAGCAGGAGGAAGTTGTCGAAGAACTCTACGTATCTACCGGCAGCGATACCCCAATCGTAGAACCCCGTCTTACACGTGTATAAAGGATACCGTGTTTAGATTAAGAGAAACTGGTCGATTGCTACCAAATTACGAAGGTCGCGGACGTGAAAGACCACGTCGAATTTTACGAGCCGAAGAAGAATTGCTGGATATTGTGAACAGAAATGCAGGTGTAAGTACACGTGATGCTGCAGGGCAAGTGGGGGTGTCACGCAGTACGGCACACCGCATTTTTCGAAGAAACTTGTTACACCCGTATCACATTCAACGTGTGCAGGAACTTACTGAAAATGATGGTCCTCCGCGAATTCGATTTTGCACCTGGTGTCGTGAACGTCTAGCAGAAAATGTTAACTTTTCTGCAAACGTTTTGTTCACAGATGAATGCTGTTTTACCAGAAATGGTATTATGAACCTCCATAATACTCATCATCGGGCAGATGCTAATCCGCAAGTGACCCGACAACATCGGTTTCAGCATCGCTTTTCGGTCAACGTCTGGGCAAGTATTATAGGTGACTCTCTCCTAGGGCCGTATGTGCTGCATCAGCGGCTCAATGCGGAAACTTATTTAAAATTCTTAGACAACGTTTTGCCGGACTTTCTGGACGATGTGCCGCTTGACATACGCAGAAGGATGTGGTTTATGCACGACGGAGCGCCAGCACATTTTTCCCGAAGGGTACGTGAGTTTTTAAATGTAACATATCCCAGATGGATTGGACGAGGAGGTCCCACTGCGTGGCCTCCTCGCAGTCCAGATTTAAATCCACTGGATTTTTTTTTGTGGGGTTACATGAAAACTCTTGTCTACAGTGCTGGTGATATCGAAACTGCAGAAGACCTACGTCAAAGAATTTTTAATGCAGCACAGCGCATTAGACAAGAAGCACCTTTTCAACGGGTTCGTGAGAACTATTTACGTCGTATAGATGCATGTTTGCTAGCTGAAGGAGGACACTTCGAACATTTTATTTAACACTTCTCCTATTTCGCCGGTTTGCAAATCGGTTCTTTTCAGAACCAACAATTGATTATGAAAGAGAAAAAAAGAAATAATTACGTACATTACCTTCGTCACATCAAATATCAACTTTTAACAATGATGTTTATTTCAGACAGCTGTCATTGATCAGATTACGCACAAGTGAATAGAGTTATTCATTAATAGATTCCACATTTTACTTTCAATATCTTCTTTGAAATTTGCTTTAAATTTCGCGTACGTAATAATATTGGAGTCGTTAACTCGTATCAGCTGCATACAATGATTATCTGTATATCACAGCTGTATTTACAAATGACCTTAAGATATAGTATAAACACAGATAGTGGATCCATGGGCGGCACATTCGTGACGTTTCAATGAGTTTTTAATTGTATATTCGATATTGCAATTGGCGTACGAATTTTTGGATACTTATTCAGTATAATTTGGGTTTCCCATTTTTAATATTTTGTACTCTTATTTCAGAGAAACCCTGTATACAATACAGCGGTTTCCCAGGCGATTGTGATGGTGGGATTTGAGCGTGCGTGAACGACCACCGTCTGCGGAGACTATACTCTCGTCGTAAACAAGAATAAATAAATAAACTCTCAATTAAACAAAATAACATTCGGTAGTAACGCTACCACCTATGGAAAAATCAAAGGAAAAAGAATTAATGATTAATTCACGGTAAAATCAAAATTGACACTAAAATTGATTTTTCCAAAGAACGCCACGTTACAGCCTTTGTTAAATTCACACCAAAAATTTTATTTTAATGTAAGGCATTTTTAATTTAACATATCTCTATAGCGATATGTATACATTTTTCACACATGAATGCTTGATAATTAATGCCGTGAAAAATATTGAAATAACCTTTTCATTCTATCAGTGTAATATCGAGCGGTCTCCGGGACAACACCTCGTATGCTTTTAAAAGTTTTGTCTCATATACCTACACATATTATCAAATTATTATACGAAAAATTATTTCGTATTTTATATATTTTTCAGCGCATAAAAATAAACGTAATTACCTTATTTCAATAAAACAAGAGCAAAGAAAACAAAGCTCTCATTTAGAGAATTAATAAAATAATAACAAAAAAAGCGAAACGTAAAAGCGATCTCGCAGCGAAATTCGCATTAGCACACGTTTAACGAATTAAACAGCGACTATACAATTGAAATTTTCCGTTCACCATTTTCGAGAATCCGACGTGCGTTTCGCACGTTCAATTGAAACATCCATTCATCCTCCCTCGCATGGGGCCAGCGGTACGTGTTTGCGGGCGACTTTAAACTAATTAAAGGGGGCGGTAATACAGTACGAAAATATCCGCGCAGTCTACGCATTGTGCGCGTCGAATTTTTCGAGTTAAGAGGTGGAAAACGGGACGAGAGAGGACAGAGGGGCTCGGGGTCTCGTCGATTTTCGTCCGTGGCGATTTTATTTTCGGCGCGCTTGATACGCGATACCATAGTAAGGAAATCGTTTTATTTACGTAAGGGGGAGAGCAGAAGTGAGAAGGGGGCGACCACGGGCGGATAGAAGCTCGGAACGTGAAAGCTCCCCATTATCGCGACTTTATGTTAGCGAAGCCCTGCCTCCAGCAAGCAAATTAAGCTACGAGCGGGGACTTCTCAAAATAAGTAAACAGCGTTTTTCATACACTTCTTATATGTACAGCGGGTGCATGCCTAACTCACTCAGGGTGAGTATCTATGCGTTTAATAATAATTTCTGTCTATTTGTAATCAATCATCATTGCAAGAACTGTATGTATTTCATTTATATTGTGGTTACTTCTTTTTGATATTTCTTAAAAAAATTGATTCATCTGTCCAGAATGTTTCACTAATAAAGTTAGGTTTTTGTTCTTTCTGTGCAAGAAGTCAGTGCTAACCGCTGTACGTCGTCGCCTGGTTGCAAATGACGAACTCGCTGATGCTGGGATGTACATATGTACGACTTCTTAATAGTTTCCCACTAATGTAAGTTATGCGGCAATTGTAACTGCTTGGATATTCTTCTAATACAGTAAATTGGTTCATCAAGTACTACATCAATAATGGCAATTTCTTCTCCCACAGTGAGCTGATGATGTGGACCTCCATAGAACGTTCACCAATTAGTTCTTCGAAACGAATTAAAAAAAAAACTTCTATATACATCTTAAAAAAGCACTAACGAAAAGTCATGAAACCTCACTACAAATACTTAGTAGATGATAAGCTGTTAAACAGTAAATATATTGAATTTTCATAGCTGCTTTAATTTTACATTTTTTGCGTTATTTCTTAAACAACGCCCGATCGGAAAAAAATGTATTCTTTGTTTTATGTTTAGAAACCGATTTTACACACAAATTCTATTTGATATGTTTACAATATAATAAATAACGTTTTTCATATTTAACCATAAAAATTTGGACACACAATTTACAAAACAATCTCTAGGTGAAACACAAATTTTACAAATTCAGAAAAAAAGTACTGATTTTATAAACAAAATAAAAAGAATTGTCAAATATTTTTTTTAATTTTATACAAGATGTAAAAGTAAACCAAGAAAATATTAATTTATAAAATAAAGTACACTATTTGTCATGCATATAACTCGGGAAATTGAAATTACTGTATACACAAACTGTTCGTTCAGTTAGCTATTCTAATTCCTTCAAAATATAGAAAATTCTGTTCCATTTACGAATACCCAATATGTATCTTATTCGCGTATTCTGCAACAGTTGAGCTCGTCATATACTTATAGTCTCTAAAAGAGTTAATAGACAGGAGCACAATCAGTGAATAAAGGGAAGTTTTCAATTGTTTACTGACAATATCTTTGAAAGAATAAATTACTTTGATTTTAGAATACGCAGAGTTGATTAATTTGGTTAAATCGTTGGACCCAAATTTCTATTCCCTCACCTGCGCAGATAAGATAGTTGTACCACCCCCAAGTCCTTCCACGTCTAATAATTAGATTTTATCAATTAAGAAAGAATCAGGAAGTGAAACAGTTTTCAAATAATTACTGCTAAGTCGAGGATACATGCTGGTATGCAAAACATAGTAAAAAAACATAAAAGTGGACATCGGGAGATATTTAATTATGTAGTAACTACCTTGAAGTTTTCTCACAGGTTTAGTAAAGTGTTTCTATTAGAAAGAAAGCATTGTTTGGAAGGGAATGGTAAGAACTGTAGTGAAAGATACGTTAGGTTAAGCTGCGTTTCCATCAATTGAAACGCAGATTGTGCTTATAATTATTTCGCAAACAGATGCGTCGTCTATCCCCCAGTTTTGGGAGAGATAGCGCACACTAATTTGGGAGAGCTAACGGAAATAACATTATCATATACTTATATGCCGGCATTCTATGGTGCAAGGAAAACCAGTCGAGGACAATGGACACATGAGAAACTGCTTAAAGCAGTAGAAGCTGTAACTATAGATTGTACTCCTATCAGACGATCAGCTCGAGAAAATAATATTACTGAAAGAACTTTACGACCTCGGCTAGCAAAGGAGGAAATAAACTATGTGAACACATTAAAAACTTACAGTTGTGCGGTTTTGTACCTACTAGAAAAACAGTTCACATTCTAGCATTAAATTTGGCGAAAACCATGGGAATAAACGGGCGATTTAATATGGAGAAGAAAATAGCTGGCAATAGCTACATTCTTAAAGCGAAATCCGAAGTTCTCTGTTCACAAATATGGAGGTGTGTCTTTAGCCAGAGCTGAAGGTATGAATAAAGATGGAGTAGAAAAGTATTTTAAACTACTAACAGCGCTACTAACAGAGAAGGATTTATTAAGCCACTTAATATATTTAATATGGACGAAAGTAGCCTTCAATTAAATAACGAACCTGAAAAAGTTATCGCTATCAAAGGAAGTAAAGATGTACATGTGGAAAGGCACAGAAAAAAGGTGAAACAATAACAATAGCAGCTTGCTGCAATGCAGAAGATACTTTTACTGCATTTTTAAGGGAGTGAATGAACAGCAGGTTTGGGAAGAAAATATGCCGGCCGAAGAACTGTTCATTGATTGGCTTGAAAACCATTTTATACCGAGAAAACCTGCTGGAAAATGCTTTTTAATTCTTGATGGGCATGGGTCGCATATGTCTTCATACCAAATGCTAGAGACGACAGCTGAGTAATCTATCATATTAGTGCGCTTACCAAGTCACACCATGCATTTTTTGCAACGGCTTGACCGCTCATTTTTTAAACCGTTGAAAAGGTACTTGAAAAATGCTTGTGATGAGTTTGTTAAAGCAAATCCAATTAGACGTATTGAACGTATTTCGGTAATCTCCTTGCTAATGCCTAGACTCGTGCAGCCACTTCTGAAAATGGGGCTTCTGGTTTTCGTGCGACAGGCATTTATCCTCCGAGACCCTCTAGAGTTCCTGAACATGCATATCTTTGTTGTGCCGTCCCTGATGTACCATTCGAAACCATGGAAAATCATCAGGAAGGAACAAGTAATAGTGTACTTGAAATGAATTAATCTACTTCAGACTTGACACCTAGAAAAATTTTGGACAGTATTTCTCCGATTCCAGTCGTAAAAATTAGCAATAACCCTAAAAAAAAAGAAAGCAGTCTGCTCAGAATTTAACCGCCGATAGTTATATTGCCGAAAAGAAGAAAAAGCGCAGAAAGAAAGAATCACTCGAAGTAAAGATGGAAAAGGGCAAGAAAAAAGAATCACTCACAGAAAAGGCGAGAAAGAATAAGAAGAAAGAACCATCCGTAGCAAGGGCGGAAAAGAATAAGGAAAAGGAAACAATGGCAACAAAACAAGTAGCAAACAACAACCATTCTCTCAAAAAAAAAGCCATCGTAAATACTAAATCTGTAAAACGACGTATAATTTAGCAAGAACCTTCATCATCATCATCAGAAAGTGATGATCACTACTCGGTTCATGATTCAAGTAATGAAAATGTGTGTGTGGGCTGCTTGCAACATTATGAGGAGACGAAATCGGTAGTGGACTGGATTCAATGTGTAAAATGCAAAAAATGGCTTCACGATAATTGTACAATCTTCAAGTGTTAGTCTGCGGAAAAATAAGCTGTAACTCGTATATGTAATATATGTATGTAACAGATATTCCAACAATTTAGGATTTCGTTTTTTTGTACAGAATTTTACGTAAAACTTCTACTAGCCATCTTTCCCGTAGCGTGCGCGTCATCTCACCCATGCGGTTAGGGAGAGATTGCCAAATGCAGGGTTTTACTTTCTTTTTATTTTTGAAAAGAGGTTTCGAAATAACATTATTCTGTACGTTCATATAAGAAATATATTAGTTGCCCGATTAACGTTTCACTAAATTTGCTTCTTCAAATCAGTATATATGTTTCTATCAATTTTTTTTAAAAAGGTCGTCGTTCCTTGTTTTACCCTATAATAATTGACCAAAACTGTCTACTTATAATGTTAATAATTCTCATCTTTTCCGCTTATTTACCACTACAGCTCACACGATAAGTACAATTGGATGATTTGTAATCTCCCTAAACCCAATTTCCTCATTCATTTTTAAATTTGCAATTTCCCCTCAGTAAGAGGTTTAAAGTATTCATCGGTACCTTTACTTTTTCGACTGACTTACTTACTTAAGGTTCCACTGTGTGTGTGTGTTCTTGTCACAAAGTTAAAAGTACATACACACAACTTTCGAAGTATAAGGCATTTGCAGTCGATCGTTCAACAGAATAGTAGTTGTTAATAAAACAGTAGCAGAAACGGCGGAAGAGAACCGAAAGAACAGAAGAGAAAACCGAGAGGCGATTTATCTATATTTAAACTTGAGAACACACCGCATTGAACCCTGGGAGGTAACGAAGAGATTCAATTATTTGCTCGAGAAGCGGTCGACAGAAATCGGCTTCCAAAGGTTCGACACGGCAAAGCAATTACTACAAAATTTAAAAGTGTGTAATCCACTTAAGGGAGTAGTCGACGGTACACTGGCGGTAGTCGGTAAGGTGTATTATCTTTCACAAAAGGAGAAAAGAAACTAATTTGAAACAATACACATATACAGCATTTATACAACTTTTATTTTATCAAAAATATGAGATGTTTTTTAAAACGAATAGATGGTATGATATGATTAATTGACAATCTGGCGCTCTAATGAATAACTGGTCAAAAACGGCATAGCAAATTTATTATTTTAAATATTTAGATATTTTTACTCTCACAAAGCAAAATGTATTAGTTTACCTTCAAACGTACAAAAAAGAAATTAATGCATAATAATAGCTATGGGAATCCTATGATCAATATAAAACTAAAATCTCTAATCAATTACCCCAACATACCAAAAAAACTTTAAAAATAATATCATTGAAACGTTTAAAAAAACATGCGCGAAAATAATGACTGTACCGCATTAATAAAAAGAAGGAGTGTAAAATTTGGGGTTAAATATGAAAAGAAACTTTCTTGTTTGTACTCCGAGCTGTAGATTTATTTTAAATCTTCTTCAAAGAGAAAACGATGAAAAACGCGTTACATAACATATACAAACTGAATTTATTATAACAAATAACGTATGTCACATAAGTTTTGGGAAAAATAATTAAATTCTTTAAAGTAAGTGTAACGTAATTTATTCAAATGATCACTTTACCAATATTTTACCTTATATTTAAATTAATTAAAACTACAATTAAAATAATGACAAAGGGCCATGGTCCTCAATGGCCACGCAGTTTTTGTCTAACTTGTCCCATCATGTTTTGGACGATGTTTATATCAATTTCTCTTATCTTTTGATATATTCTTCGCCTTAGTTGAGCTTCATTTTGAGCTTCCCACCCATTATCATATACTACCAACTGTTTATCCTTTTCCGCTTTTGTTTTCCCAAGGAAGTTTGTGACCACATTTTTGAAGGACTGCCAAGCAGGTGCTGCCCTTTCATCGACGAGCTCATCGAAACTGGCATCTTTCATTAGTTTAGTTAGTTTATTTGGGGCCCAACAAATATTCCCTCTTTTATTTTGGCTTCGTTTATTCTAGGAAATTTCCTTTTCAAATAAAGAAAACCTTCACCATCTCTGTTAATCTGTTAATCGCTTTTACAAAGTTTTTCATCAATCCCAATTTGATGTGGAAGCATAATTTTGTCCGTCACAACGACGTTTTTGAAATCAGCTGTAAGGTTACGTCTTCTTCGCCATTGCTTCTTAATAAAATGTTTTTTTCTATCCCTACTATCCCACTCACACAAAAAGCAGCAAAACTTAGTGTACCTCAACTGCAAACCCAGCACTAGAGCTATCACCTTTAAGTCTGCACAAATCTGCCATTGAAATCTCTGGTACTCTGTTTTATGCAGTAGTAGCTTCATACTTTCATACGACTCCTTCATATTCACAGCATAGGCAATGGAGATGGAAGGATTTTTATATCCATTATGCAGAAGAACAGCTTAGACTCGTTTTTAAGAGTTTATAAATAGTCTCCACTCTTTTGGATTACGATGCTGGCCTATTGCCGCTAGTAAAGCGTTGACATCGTTACAGAATTTCAGTTTGTCTTCTTTTGAAAATAAATGCTGCAGTTCTTGCTGCTTACTACGAAATGTGCATATTCTTGTCCCTTTGTCCAATAAATTCCATCCCTTGAGCCTTGAAGCTAAGAGTTCTGCTTCATTTTTTGTTAAATTTAGATCACGTACTAAGCCATTTAAATCTGCCTGACTTAATTTATGCGTCTTCTTACCTCCCAAAGTCCTCAGGGATCTGAAGGGTGATTTACAGCACTCATTCAGGCACTCGCCTTAAGCTCGTGCCTGAAATTGAGTTATCGCGCTGTAAATAACACCTACCGCACTCCAATGTAAATAGCTATTAATTTTCTTTCAAATATAGGTAAATTTACCTTAATAAAATGTTATATGAAATGTATGTTTATTTTCAGCAATAAATAATTTTAAATAAATTAAATCCATTTTAATTCTCCTAGAGTTACCTTATTTTTCCTTATCAAATTATAAGCTATTTGCAACAATACTAAATCTCGATTGACGTATTGAACTGATAGGTGTTTAGATGGAAAGCACCTCCTCACTCAAATTCCCGCACATTAGTTACCCTATTTTTCCTTTAGTCAACCTCTGGATATGAGGGGATGTTATACGTGATTTAGTGTTTCATATAAAACTTGTTATCATCAAAATAATTATATGTGGATCATCTACGTTATTTGTAAAATAACTTGTCTAATTAAAAGAGTGATTTTACCAATCAAAAACAGCTATTTATTAACAAACTATCTAAACATTTCTATTGACATAAGTTCTTAAAAAGGTGGGTTCACTTACTCTCATAAACAAATAAAATAAAACATTTAAAACCGAAAATTATTCTTTAAAATACATCAATTTACCCAAAATTCCTTAAATGAACATTTCAAATATCCGGCGAATATTTTCACAAATGTCGATAAAATAGATACCTTTACAATCACTCAAGAAAACATCGGAACAGAAAAATCACTAAAATAAACTATCTCAGACTAGACTAAACAAAGGTCGCCAACCTCATTCATCAAAAATTCATTTTAGCGCGCAATATCTATAATTCTAACCTAACATTTACATATTAAAGTGCAACGAAGATCTTATAGTATCTAATTACAAAGATGATTAAATAGAGTCAAATTACTCGTGCCAGGATAAATACCTCAGATATATCAATCCGCAAATTCGTCCATGAGACCTGCATCAAAGGGCCCGAAATGAACAGCAACCGGTTCTTTGTGAGATTTCTTCGAAACAGGACCTCAGGTACTTTAAGCAAATGGGTTTATGGATAGTTCAGTTTAAAATCAGATAATTTAAATTGATAATTTGTTTAAAAACATTTACTTGAATTTTGAAACAATAATAATCGTTGCTAAATTTGGAACTGCAAACTCTTCTCTTTGGCTGCTCTTCGGTTCTCAGAAGTGAAGTGACTTCACTTCTGAAGAAGATCACGACAAGATGATCGAAACGTCAAGTAATTTAAACTTTCTACACGGCAGAGAACCCGAGAACCGAAGAGCAGCCAGCAACGACGGCCGTGAAAGCCTAAAGACTACTTTAACTCTTCTCTTTGGTGGTTCGAGGAAGAGTCATGTCCTTTCAAAAGAACCACCTTCCATTGTTCCTCCAATTGTGCCCCGGATATTGCTCTGGTAACTTACTAAATGGAGGGAAGTAAAATTGATAATTGAAAATTATAAGGACTCAAATACAATTTAAACCATATATGAAGCGCACACAAATACATATATGATATAAGGCGAAATAAAAAATTTTAAAAACAAAAGTGGTATAATTTGATATACCTATGATTTTTAAGTGTGCAATACGATATTTAATAAGAATCTCTAAATCATTACATTTTTTATTGGGAAATGTACATAACGTAGCCACATGGTGATTGATATTAAGTACCTAGTATGAAACTTTGTAGAAAAAATGAATCTCTCACTATTTAGAAAAGAATGCAATAGTCACAATAAAAATTATATAATACAAGTAAAATTAAACCTAAATATGAAATTATAAGAAATTATTCTTTGCAAGCAGATTTACTTGCAGTTGGATTCCAATGTCTATTCTTTTAAAATTTAAAACATACATATTACTTGTTTTCTTCATCGTTTATTAGTAAATTATTATAATCTGTTATTAACTTTACGCCTCGGTCTGCAGTGTCGTTCACTAAGTTTAGATTTTTTACCATTTTTAATCCTTCCAAGCACACGAAAAAATACGGTGTTAAATCTGGACTAGACGAAACTGCCATCGGTAGTTAAGTGAAAGCAACAAATAAACAAACAAAAATTAAAACTCACGGAAACAGTGAGTTTGAATTTTGGATAAAAAAATCGGAATGCGTATTCTCCTCAAATAGAAAGGAAAGCCGTAGGTCCCGTGTTGATATGAGGTTTGGCACGTAACGTACAGGAGTTTTGCAAAATTTTAGTGGGAATAGTCAAATACGTCCATAGATGTCATTGTCGATGTGTATTTCACAGACAGAAGCTTCGTCCATCAAAATACGAACAAGGCAAATGTTGTTAATATGCCCATGAAACTGGGCAATTTAATATAAAATTTTTAAAAGTACGACTTCCATAGTTGGCACATATATCAAAACTAAACATTAGTTCTTATTAAAATGTATAAAAGCATAATTTTATCTGAGTTCGACTCTATTTCCAACTTCATTGCTGTGACCGTTTACAACACTTACCGTAGGTACTCTTCCTTGGCTTATTCAATCTCGTCTTAAAACAATTAGATTTTTGGAAATATTGAAATTTTCGAGAACATGGGGGTAATGAAAAGTATCTAATAATCCTGAAGAAATATGTAATTATAGAGCAGTTGCTAAAGTTGATAAATAGCTTTGCCGTCTCGGTGGCTGAACGGTTTGCATACTCGCCTTTGATCCCGTAGCCGCTGGTTCGATTCCAGGCCAGAACATGCCTTCTTTTCGGATAGAAAGTAAAGACGTAGGTTCCGTGTCAATGCGATGCATTGGCATGTAAATGAAATCTACCGGAAATTGGAACTTGTTCGGATTCGCAAACTTTCAGTGAGGATGGTGCAATACGTCAATAGTACTTAGAAGTGTCAAGGTGTACTCCACAACCCGAAGCTTTCCCCAACACCAAACATACATATATTGTAACGACGTTCCTATGTACTACTACTTCTTTTTTCTCTTATACTTACGTGCTTTTCATTTACTTGATTCTCTAAAGCTTATTACTTATTACTTTTACGTTGATCCCTGTATGTCTAAATCTTCATGTGTGGTTTCGTCTCGTGGCCGTACGGTTGTGCGAGTCGACTGTCAAACGATATTTCGCGTGCAGACTTGATCGGCGGGTGTTGCGCCTTAATTCGCCTTTACAATAATGTTTCTTTCCTAGAGTGGTAGCTGTTGGTGTGAGAGCGGGGTATCCAGCGTTACAATATATTTTAAATCAAAAATTTATTACTACAAAATATGTGTGAAAGACATCGAGTATGTACAATGCAAAAGAGGTGAGCAACAAAAAAAAGCAAATGTATATACAGTCGTAAATATAAACAAAGAGTCGCGAGACATCGGAGCGCTTTTAAATTTAAACGAGGAATTTTGACTGTTTAATTGTGGTGATAACATGAAGCGAGAATCTATATAGCGGGGCCAGGTCAAAAATACGTGGACGGTTTTAACATGAAAAACGAGAATGACTTGGAATAAATCTCTGCGTGTATCGGAATGCCTTGTGGACACGACTGGCAAAGCAAGGAAAGCTGGTAGAATGCCTGGTGCCTTGTGTTAGAAGTTGTGCCGCTGCCAACACCTCGACGGAGGATACCGAGTGAGAATGCCTACGTTGTATCAGAAGCTGTGCCGACACCAATTGCCAGACCGAGAATACTTTGTGAGAATACCTGCGTTGTGTGAGAAGCTGTGCCGACGCCAACTGCCAGACCGAGCTGAGAGGGACTGCATAGAAATGCTCTTATCGTCAAACGTGCGGTTTATAAACACTAAAGCGGTCCCACACCTGATCGCGATGGTGAGGGTTGGGGGTGCGTGAATGGACGTACAGTCTACAGAGACGATACTCGCGTTGTAAATAAGAATAAAAAGGAAACTTAATTAAACAAAATATCATGCGGTAGTAACGCTATCGAACTATGGGAAAATCAATCAAAAGAAAAGAATTAATGATTAATTCAAATTAAATATAAGAGCATCTCTTACTAGTTTATTATTATAATTTATTTATGCTTACAATCAGTAATAATCAAAACAATGTTAGTTTAGTGATTATTGAAAACGTAATAAATTGCTGGAAACCTGTTTAAAATAAAACTATTTTCGAATAAAGAAACGATACGTATATCATGGTATTGAAAATGGAAACGCGGAGATTTTAATCAAACTTTTGAGTGTGAAGTCCCTAGAATCTGCAACTCCATAAAACTCAATTTCTCGACCGGTGTGCAATCATGCATCCAATTCTAGAGGTTTATAGTGAAATTGAAAAATGTTATCCAAAAGCAGATATGTAGTTGTTTCATATGTTGCAGGGCTCCTACAAATCCTATACCGTAGGCTATACACCTACTTACGTATATACGTCAACCGGAGAACAGATTGAATTTTGTATTAAATCCATGTGCAGATTTATATTGTATATATGTTAGGTATATTAAATAAACGGAAGAAAACACTTTTTCGCAAGAATTTTGTAATATATAACAGCGTAAAGAATAGATCGCGCACATTCCATTACAATTTTGCAATTTTTTGATAAATACACAAAAGTCAACATGTTTTACATAAAAGAGGCGCGTGATAAGCAGGCAGTAAAAAAATAATTCCCTAAGTACAAGGAAGTTCAAGAAAAGAATTTCAGAAGCAATGTTTATAATAACAAGGATCAACAAAATCCCTAACATTTTTGTTACCTGATACAAGTTACCTTGTTAAAAATTCAATAGAATTCAATTCGAATAAGCCCAGATAAAAACAAAAACAGAAATGTAATTTATAGGAAAACAAGGAATCGTATTCACAGGCGAAATAATAGTAGTTAGGTATGTATGTAGTATTAGGGTGATTGTACACTGCGCCATGAAAGATCTATTGTGTCCACTATGCCAGCTGTATTTACAACTGGCCGTGCTGCCTGATTTCTTTTAAAAAGTACAGAATGTCAGAAGGCCGCAGATTAGGTAAGTCTCCCTCTTCGATTTCATATGCTCCCAGTTGCAAGGCCCTTGAGCTGCACAGTGCAGCGCAGTTTGTGAGTAGATGGATGGATGTTTCATTCTGTTCCCCACAAAATCTACATTCGGCTTCCCCCGTTATTCCAAGCCTGCTTAGCTCTCCGTTCAGTTTACAATGGCCTAAAAGGATCTCTATCAATATTCGAATATTATTTTTGCTGAGGTTGATGTATTCTGCAGATCTCTTCTGATTATAGGTTCCCGGAGGAGTTTTAGGTTGCCTTATTCCTTTGAAATTCTCCCAGTATTTGGATTTTCTCTGCTGTACTTCATTTTTGAGTTTCTCTAGTATTATACTGTTACTTATCCCGCAAAAAGGTTCTGGCCGTACAAAACGTATTCTAGCCCCTTTCTTAGCGAGATTATCTGTTATTTCGTTTCCTTTCACTCCTGTGTGTACCCTAACCCACAGTAGAGTTACCTTGTTCCTTTTGCCTAGCTCGTTTAGTTTTTTTTAGGCACTCCCAAACCATTTTGGAGCTGATTATGTTTGACCTCAGCGTCCTAATGGCTGCTTGACTATCATATACTATGATAATCTCTTGCTTTTCGTAGTTTCTGTCAATGTTAAACTGGACGCATCTTTCAATAGCGTGTATTTCTACCTGGAAGATACTGGGGTACATCCCCAAGCTTTCGAAATATTTGGTTCTAGGCCCATATATCCCTATTTCAGTTTCCTCTGCCGTTTTGGAACCATCCGTGTACCATTTGATGGCGTTTCTATTGAGTTTCGAGATGGTGTCTTTATCCCATTCGCTGTTGGTGCCAAGCTTTGTGGTAAATTCTTTCACAAAGTTGAACTTCCTTGGCATGTCGTCTCGGAGCATGTCCCACGTATATAGTGGTTAATACCCGTTGTGCTTTATAGTTAAGTTTTCATCCTTGGCGTGTTCTTGAAATAAAAAATTATTTACGACAGCGTGATTCCCCATATGAACAATTTTGTACTTGTGACTGACTCAATGTAATTCAATGTGATCAACTTTTCCCATAATATGGCAAAATCTCAGGTCTTGCGTTTCACCTTACAAACATTGGTTTGTTCTCAAAAGGACAAAAGGACCTAACTAATGCTTGCACCATTTTACAGTGTCACGTGCCGTTTTAAGAGTCAATTAATTTGCGTTATTTTTAAGTTGAATTCATGAATTATAAATTATTAATTTGGCATTTTCAATTAATTGTCTCAGTAATTGTACATAGTGTAATTGTAATTCCGTTTTTGTGACATGGTTAGTTTGAGATCACGCAGAGATTACGCAGAATCCGACTCCCACTCGCGACCGCGTAGCGGGGATAGTCCGAGCGCTATAAAAGCCGCCGCGAAACACGAACTCGGCGAGAGAAAAGTCCGTTCTCTCTCCACTAGGCTGAGTGTCGGCTGACAGCTGATCTCGCATAGTATCCGTCCGTTTCCAGGTATTACGTTGCGAGTGTCGTTGTTCGGAGTGTACCTCACGTAATCACCGTCCGTTTCCGTAAATTATGTTCGAGCGCCGTTCTTCGGAGTGTGCCTCACGTAATATTCGTCCGTTTCCGTAGGTTACGTTAGAGTGTCGGCCAATTGCTGATCTCATGTAATTTCCGTTCTTGTGGATACAATTCCTGTGTTAATTTGTAACGCGAATTGTCACTTTTAATTACCGCTTTTTCCGAATTAAAAGTCACTACACAAGTCACACTAGTTATTCTTCGATAGTTGTAGACCGCGAGTTTACCGTTTTAATTATTTTTGAAAGCGCGAACTTATTAGATCGGTTACTGCTATTTGTTTATTCCGTAAGCGTTTAAATTCATCAGCGACGAATAGCTAATTTCATACTGTTCTTTTTTTTTATGGCACGTATGTTGCATTATTATTATTATTGTTCAGTTTAATATTTACACGAGTGTACATGCAGTTTTATTTGTATATTTATATGTAAATATAGAACTCACCTGTTTACATCTGTGTATCTTTTTTTTGTCCAACCACTTGTTTTGCGAAATAAACATTCTTGTATTTAAAGCACTTATTATTCCACTGTATCACCGAAAGTTGCGTATAAAGTAAGTAAGAACCCTGATTTCACTCCGACATTGTTGCTACCTCGTTAGGGTTCATTTTAAATAATTATTTGTCACGGCAAAACATATACGCCACGATGAATATTGAAAGCGCGACGCGCATGACTGATTGGCTGATTAAGGACGTTACTATCAGCGCTATTACTTCAGGTTTTCACCGCTCAACGTCATCAACCGTGGTGTAGGCAACCACTTTAGCGCGCGTTCGAAGATTTGAGATAGAGAGGGAGAGTAGCTAATTAGCGAAAAGCAGATAGTAGCCTTAGCAAGTCTTTAGCAGAGAAAGACCGTGGCAACAGATTATTTACCAAAAACTGAATAAAGAAGGACTTGTTGATGTACTATAGAGATTTTAGCAGCAAAATAAAACAGCATTGATCACAGTGTTTCATTTCAAGAATTGTCTACTTTTGGATTCACTGCATATTTACCAAAGTTAATAGAATCAAGTAACAGGTACAGTATAATGGGCCTTCGAATTTTTTTCAGGTATTCAACAGGGATTGAAATTGGGACCTTCACTTTTTATTTCATATTTCGATTACTTACTACTAAATTTCTCTTATCCTATGCTGGCTGATGCAGGCGATATTAAAGTTAATTCTTCCAATTTCAAAGGGCAACGATAATATTGATTATTTAATTAGTTGGTGCTCAAAAAACAATGTATCATTAAATTTTAGTAAATGCGTCTCTTACACTCGGGAAATCAATACAATCTCCTACGTTTATATAATGAACCTAAATCTTACAAAAACTGCAATTGGGAAGAATATTGATTTTTGTTTGACAAATGTATGATGCACCACACATTAATAATAATAATAATAATAATAAACAATCTTTATTGTCCAACAGCGTACCATTGACAGGACAACAATACATTAATAAAGAAAAATCGTATGAATAAATTAAAGTAAACAAAATAAACAAAATAGGCAACCAAAAATACAACGAAGCATATATATAAACATAGGGATATATATAAAAACACAGGGATTCAACTTTAAGTCTATTGGAAAACATCCGGCAGATACTTGTTTGCGCTTTTACACATAACCGTAACTGGAGCTCTGGCTAGCACGTTTGTGCGTGCTGTCGGAAGGAAAAATGTTAAGAACTCTTACCTACAGTTTCAAACCTTATAATAATTTTTTTAGCTTTCTGGTAAGTAAGTTGGTATATCCCCCAAAGTTTAGCTTCCTCGGTATGTCTATCTCCAATTACTACTTGAGAAAGTACAGCGTCGTCTTCTCTCATGTAACTGCTCTCTAATAACGTATTTACGAATTTATGTAATTTATTTATTTATTTATGAAAGTAGGTTATTCGACAGGTCAAATAGACCCCATAACGGAATGACATTAATACAACAAATAAAAAAAAAACTTGCATGAGGTACACATTACTAATAACAATTAGGAAACAACAAAGCAACATTTTTATACAAGACAAAGTTGTCAGTGCGGTATGTGAAACAGCAACTGCAGATACGACTATAGCACTAAACTTGTGAAAATTACCAAATTACGAAAAGTATTGCAAATATAAAATTTTAAATGCAAATAAGGAAATATGAGAAATATGCAATCGTTAGTGGCGTCTTAATTAGTATGTGAAAAATTATGCTTTAAGTGATTTTTAAAAAGATTTAAATTTTGTTAGAAAATTTTCAAATTAAAAGTGCGTATGCATCTCATTAATGAGTTCAAACAGTAGTTAGAGTTGGCCGTATGTCCATAAAATAAATTGAAATGTCTTTTACGATATCCAGGCGAGTTAAGACCGATGAAGCCTGGCGGGAGAATCAATAAAGTTATTCAGTAATTTATAAATAAATATCAAATCATTGATAGTACGTAGCTTTTCTAAAGTTTCTAATTTATACAACGAAGCATTTGATTTGTAAGATGTAACGTTTAATCCCCAGTTATACCTATAATTCAAATTTTTAATAATTTTTTTTAACATTCTCTATAGCATTAATATATTTATAATAACAAGGATTCCAAATTGTCGCTGCATGCTCAAGGATCGGACAAACTGTAGTATTATAAATATTAATCAGGGTAGCCTGATGGCGAAAATCTTTTGTTACTCTGAACAAGAAACCCAGTCCACAACAAGCACGCTTAATTACGGTCTCAACGTGATACGCAAACGACAGCTTGGAATCCAAAATCACCCCCAGATCATTAACAATCCCAACCGACAAAATTAACATCACATCTAGATAAAGATTTTTGTAAGGCAGTACTATTTGACGAGAAAAAAATATATGTTTACATTTACAAATGTTCAGTTTTGACCTGTTGACGGTGCAGTACTCAGTAAATCTACCCAAGTCACTATCGATCAAGGCGTAATCGTCTGAACAGGTCACTGAGCGATAAAGTTTCCAATCATCCGCGTATAAGTTGTATTTAACATTTTTGAAACAACAACCGATGTCGTGAATAAATATACTGAACAATAGAGGACCGAGGTGCGATCCCTGGGGGACACCGGAAGTAACACGTCTAATGGATGATTTGCAATTATTTATGGCAACATACTGAGACCTGTCCGCGATGTTCGACCCAATAAGATTCAACAAAGGACCATGCACACCAAAATTCTGAAGTTTAATTAATAACGTTGGGTGATGGATTTTAATACTAATTTAATTAGTCTTCTTATATGCTAATTCGAATAGTAAGAGGACTTAAAAAAAAATAGGTGGCGTTGTTTACTAATTTATAAAATTAAGTTGCTGCAGGCAGTAAGTGGTTGATTGTGTACTTAGCTGATAGCGAGGGGTAACGTTTATTATTTATAACAGTGCCATCAACATGGTTTATAGTTATTGAAAGATTACATTAAATAACAGTAAAGTTTGTAAAAACGCAGAAATCTGCCGTTCTATTTTATAAAACGGCGTGTTCGTAAGTAAGGTTCGCCTTCCGACTCCTATTTGCTTTTTGGTTATGACGTCAACACAAAAACAGAACACGTCGATATAGATTTTTGGTGCGATACTGTTCATTCCGCGCTATATCATCACACAAATAAATCATAACGCATCATTTCGTCAGTAACAATCTTATTGGTAGTTATACAATTCAGAAACGTCTGCATTTTTTGTTTTATCACACGTAACATCATACACAAGGGCTGTACACTATCCCCGCAAGATGATTCTTGATAGTTACTCAGCAGAAGTGACGTATGTGTATGATATTCAAAAATATGCAAGGAGTGTAGCGTAGCAATAGGCACAAAAGAGATCCGATCACTCCGCGCCCCACGATTTAATTAATATAGGACAATTGTTTCCAAAATTCGTGGATTGCCATTTTCAACCGAAGATCGAATGAATTAAAAAAAAGTTATGAATCTAAACATGCTTCCAACATGTTATCTCTACTTTAAAACCTATATCTACAAGTGCTTTTTTGCAGGCCTACTTGACCTGCTAACTTTCCAGAGCTCAGACGAAAGTGTGTAACAAAACAGGGAAATATGTTTACCTCAACAAATCAATCAACCTTTTTAATGAATTGCAATTCTATCTCAAATCTTATCTTATTAAGTAGAAATATTACTAATCTATTAATAAAGAAATTAATGCCGACCATTTTATGTTGTCCGCAGTGATTTGAATCAGCCTTTATGAATCTATTAGTGTTGGTTTCTTTGCTATAGATGTCTATTTTTAACTTTTTACTATTTCTAATTACTAAGCTATCTAGGAACGGAAGTTGTTTGTTCACTCTTCCTCTACAGCGAATTTAATATTGTCGAATTTTTAATTTATTTCCGTGACAAAATCTGCGATAGCAGTTTTAGTGGTATCGAAATCCGCGAATATGTCGTCTACGCACTACCACAACCAAACCCAAGGCAAACATTTAGCCTTTTTTCAATGTTCTTTCAAATTTATTATAAAATAGTTCACAATAAACGGAGATAATACATTACTCATGACCGTTTCTTGCATCTGTTCAAAAACCTTCCCGTCAATTTGAAAACGATTTTGATACATACATAGAGAAGTTAGTTTTTTATATTCCGTGATTATGACATCATCCATGCGATTAAATTTTAGAACTTCCACTAGTTAATCCATCGTTTCCGGTATTGGTACGCTTGGGAGGAGAGTACAAACATCAAAATGTACTAACATTTTCCATGATTTTAACGTTATTGATTTTGTTTACAACATCTAAAGAATTCCCTACTTTAAAACTATTTACTAGGACTTCATTATTTAGCTTAGAATAATTTTTTTTGTAAAGTTTATTTATTACTACTAGAAACAGTGTCGTATAGTACTGAAAAACTAGTTCTTAGTTTTAGTTCTACTAGTTATGTAAGAATTGACAAAATTGTTTTAGTATCAACCAACTGCAAATTTTAGTTCAGTTGAGCTACTAAAAACGAAAAAGATGGAAATGTGAAATTTGTAAAAGAATATTTGAAAGATTTTTAATTTTTTTAAATATGTTTATGAAAACTTTCATGCGTAGGTCTTAATTTTTAAACAACTTTTTCAAATTACCTTTTTAAGTTTAACGGCTGGTGTAATTTCAGCACAATTTCAAGGGCCAAAACAAAGACATATCCTGTGACATAATTTAACCCAGAAGTATTTATTTTTACATTCAATAATAAATAAATGAGAAAATTGCCGAGAAATAAATTTTATTTGGTGCACTTACATATCTTTACTGTTAGATCTACAACGGTAAGTTTTCTGTTTTTCAGGCGTTTTTAATCTTATTATATAATTTAATTTAATGGAACATATATTTAAAAAGATTTATCGTTTTCTTCTTTTAGTTTAAATTGCAGGATAAAAAACGGAGAAAGAAAGTGGATGTGTTAAAAATCCAGACATCTCGTCTTATGCTGCACCGCTCTCTCGTTCGTGGGAATCCCTCCATCCTTTTTAATTCCCAATAAAAATAAACATCGGGAGCGCGCAGCCCACTCCAATTAGATGGCTGTTCCTGATACAATAACATATTTAATAATCCCCCCCTATTGTTCGTCGGGACTAAGCGCAGAAACGGACTACCGACTACTACTACCACCCAGCCAATAGCTCATATCATCGCATTAATAAATAGAATCACTTCGCCGAAATAATTTGAATGTTTGTTTTAGGTTAGCTGAGTACACAACGGGGTCGGCAATAGCGGCGGGAGAGGCCGTGCAATAATTCCAGAGCCAGCCACAACGGTATTTACCGATAAGGGCGGACGTTCCAGTTATATAAGTTCCTCTTACTAGTATTACCCTAGATATCACTCACATTAAAGAGATTATACTTAAATAACGTGTTGAACTATGCACGAAAATGACAACGGCGTAGGCTAAAGGGCGATTTGAAAAATATAATTTTCTCCATGGCTACGTACTTATGATGTTTCAAAAATTATGAACAAATTAATACAATATATTACTACACAACCAATATCCATAATTGTCCTATTATTTTTATCCTACTTATTACGCAGTGTAACTGTGTTAAAATGCCAACTTATTTATGTATTATATGCAACACTAGTAAACTCCGGACCGTTCACCCAGCCAATTAAATGATCGTTTGAAAGTGAACCATTTCTTCAATCCCCTTTGTGCTTATTTCACACCAAATTCGCCGTCGTTCAAGGTTTCGATGTTTTGATGTTCGGTGCACGACTGACTACCTGATCACCGGCAATATTACATAATCTGACCCTTCTCGCAGGCGCGCGGGGATCGAAAAATCGTAAAAAATCGAAATTTCGGAAAAAGTTTACGCGTTTTTTCGCTTTCAACGACGAACGGCACCACGACTATTCAGGTACGACGACCGCTCCGCGTCCCCTAAAAATAACTCTCCTTTTAACAGCGTCGCCTTTCTAGATCCTTCTTATGACGCACCGCATTTGGATGCACTTTAGTAGATATAGAAAGAGAGATAATAGACTCACTATACAGTGTGACAGTTGTAGGAACTTCATCCACACGGATTGCGCTCAGATGGATGCTGACGATACCACACGTATCACAAGGCAACGTGCTAAAGGTGTTAAATATTTTTGGAAATTATGTAATTGTTTAGTGGATCAATTCTCTGAATTGAAATCATTACTTAAGAACATCGAAGAGCGTCTATCATGTATGGCATCTCTGAGTCCAGTACTTGGCCGATTAGTGAGGCCGTTAATGAAATCATAAAATCTATTAAATCCGATATTTCTGAGATCCAAGAGGATAACATTATGCCTCTGGGTAAGTCAAACGAAGGTAGGACACGTCCTGTTCACGTTACTTTATTTATTGTGCGAACTATTCTGAGGGAAAACCGGAAACTTAAATCCTCCAATCATTTCAAGAAAATTTACCTAAGAAATGATGAGACGTTGTATCATCTGTTACACTTTGCATTGAATCGAAAATGACATTGATTTCAATAATTCATTTCGCTTCTTTTAATCATAGACAACATCAGCGAAGGCAATTTTAAAATTCATTCTCTTTACTTTTAATCTGGCAATTGCAATTACGACTTTAGAAAAACCGTTACCTCACTTAGCGGTTCCTTTTCGCACGGGAGTATTTAACTTACGCGCCACGAAATTTAAACTTAGTTATTTTAAATTCATTCATTTACGCGCCAACCTCTTAGACGCGTCGTCTTTTATGATCCTTTGTGCATCTCTGGACGCTGCTATTGGTTCATCCTTTTTTTTGTACCTACTTACCGAGCCTTTAAAAGGGCTTTGCACGCTAAGCGCGCTCTCTGTTCCAACTCTGTACTAGTTCAGTTAATTTGCCGTTGTGACGTACTCGTCTTGACTCGAAAGCATAGAATCCACGTGCTGGCTATTTCAGCTTCCGAAGCCCCATTGTTTCAAGCTGCAGCTAAGTACTCTCTGTTCTCTTCGGTTAATTTTGCCGTCGCAACGACCCTTTTTGACTCGAAACACAGAAAACCACGTGCTACTCTCCAGCATACACAAAAGCGTCGAACTCAGCTTCACGCTACGGCTAAGTAATCCTAGTTAAAACGTATCTATCGCTTTCTTTTATTTTATTTCATTACTGTTGCTATTTATATGCTTTTAACTTGTAATTGCCAGTAACTTTGCTCTCACTAGCAGTCATTTACTATTCAATTATAGAAACGGATTAATTGCGTCACTTTTAAATTAATCTCAGGAATTCGGCTACCTCGTACTATTCCTTCTTTTTGCCTTAATTTTAATATCAGAATACAGCAATCACGTGTTGTTCTCTTTACATTGATCTTAACCTCAAAAATCAGCAAACACGTGGCCAGTTTTTTTTTTATTATTACAATAAAGTTATCGTTACGTTTTGGATCTTTCTTTTTTTATTAATCATTACAGCGACTCCAAGCGTCATACTCGTGTGTACCGCTTTTTTTCTTACAAAGTTAAATCAGGTGTAGCACACTGCGTTCGCACGCCACGCACGCCTAAGCGTAACACATCAAAGAGATTTATTTAAACTGTGCAAGGAAGAGCTTAGTTCCCGAGTGAGGAATGGCGAGTGAAACCTAAAAATAAAGTATACAGATGGGATTTTTGTGGTTTGCTATGAGCAATCAAAAAACCAATTTCTTCCAACAGTTTGGAAATCGGTTTCTATTATCAGAATGTACGTAGCATTAGGAATAAAGTTGATGAATTTATGTGTAATGTTGCTGATTGTAAATATGACTTTGTGTCTCTTACTGTAACATGGTTGAGTCCCGCAATATTTTCCTTCTTCCTACATCGTACTGCGGTGCAATAGAAACTTTTCATCAACCGGTTTGACTCGTGGGAGGAGGTATACTACTGGCTCATAGAAATTTATTCTTTGTTGAACAGATTGATTTATCACTGCTTCTGGCGAATCTTCGAACATCTGACATTGTTGTTTGTACATTTTTGTGTTATATATTCCTCAAACGCCAACAAATGCTGATCTTGAAATCTTAACTGAATACTTTTCACGATACCATTTAAACGATGATAAAAACGATGATCGATTGCTAATACTGGGTGACTTTAACAAACATACCCGACGTTTGTCTTAATTATGTCACATGGAGAAAGACTGTCTTTAATCCACAGATAAAATTGCTAAATCTTGTTTTTTCCACTTTCGATTGTGAGGTTGTGCATGTTGATCAGCTTTTAGTGCAGAAAGATATACTTTTCCATCCAGCGCGGTGTATCAGTTTCAATTCCTTTAATGTCCCAAATGTCAATTTTTCCGTTGATAAACCTCAAAAGAACTATAATTTTCATAGAGCTGATATCCGGCAATATATAGCGCCATCTTCAAAATTGATTGGTCTACACTGATATTGATGCTGCATGCGATGAGTTTTACAAACTTCTTTATAATTTGTTTGATCAGTTTGTTCCCATCAGCGGACAGTCGAGGGTATCTAAACGATTATATCTGGTATGGTTCCCGAAGAAGATCATTAGTAACATCGGGCAGAAGTATCGATTTCATATAGATATAAAAGAACCAAAAAAGACTTTGAAGAGGAATCCCTTACCAGCAATGATAAGAGAAATAAAAGAGGCTATCAAAATTATCCTAACTTAATCAGCGCGAGCCTAAAGTTTAAATTTTCTGTTTCAAATCCGACGGTCCCAAAAATGTATTGCTTACCTAAAAATTGATAAACCCGGAAAATTGATGAGACCGATTGTATCAGGTTGTGTATTCACCAAAGTATAAATTGTCCAAATGGCTAGTAGACGAATACAAAAATGTATCCATCAAAATAGACAGTTTTGAAGTAGTAAATTCTCTAGATTTCGTAAATAAACAGGATAATTTAGAATTAAAAGAAGAAGAAATTTTAGTATCGTTTGATGCTTGTTCACTCTTCCCGAGCATACCAATACCGAAAACTATAGAATATTTAGTGGAACTCCTAAATTTTAATAACTTGGGTGATGTTAAAATCGCGGAATATAAAAGACTAACTTCCTTATGCATGTATCAAAATCGTTTTCAAATCGACGGGAAGTTTTTTGAACAATGGCAGAGAACGGCAATGGGTAACCCATTGTCTCCATTCATTGCGAATTTTTTCATGAGTAAATTTGAAACTAAGTTGAAAGAAGAAGCTAATTATAACAAAAATCCCAAAAGAAAGGTGAAAAAATCCTAGTGAAATAATTAGCTTCTTGTGATGGGTGGAGACTGTGGCTTGAAAACTATAACAAAAATCCCAAAAGAAAGTTTTTAGTAGTTTTCAAGCCACAGTCTCCACCCATCACAAGAAGCTAATTATTTCACTAGGATTTGGTTGAGGTACGTTGACGACATATTCGCGGTTTTCGCTACTACTAAATCCACCATCGCTGATTTTGTCACTCAAATAAATGCAAAATTTCATAGTATAAAATAGAAGAAGAAGTAAACAAACAACTTCCGTTTCTCAATACCTTAGTAATTAGGAACAATAACAAATTAGAAATACACATCTATAGAAAAGAAACCAACACTAATAGATTTATTATGGGTGATTCAAATCATTGCGGACAACACAAAATGATCGTCACTAATTTCTTGATTAATAGATTAATAATTTTCCCCCTTAATAAGATTAGATTCGCCAGAGAAGTACAATACATTAAAAAGATGCTATCTATCTACAATGGTTACTCTTCTACGGATGTACCCCGCCGCTTAAAGAGAGTGCAATATAAACATTATATGCGTAGCTCCACGAGTTTAACTTCATTTCAAACTCGCGATAAAAAGTTTATCAAACTACCCTTCCACCGAATTTCGAACGGTATAGGCGGCATTTTTAAAGAGCATAATGTGAACACATGTTTCATTGCACAAAATACATTACAAAATTTGTTAGGTACTGCTAAGGATAAACCGACCGTCAACGAAACATCCCCGAAAGAATTATCCGCTTTTGAGAGTCTAAAAATGATAATTTATTAAATCGTGGACAGATTCCGCTCTACACTGAAAAAAATTACAGTAATTTTACTATAGTAAATCGGAAATATTACATGAAATAACGTTGTGAATTTACTACGATAAATCATGTAAACCTTGTTTTACCTGTTTTTTCCAGGATATTTGAGATGGAAAGAGAAGTTTCGGTAAAATTTATAGTTATTTCATGTACTTTTAAGATGTAATCAAAATGAAAAGAAAAATACTGTAAAAAACATGTAATATTTTGCGATGGCTACTAAAATTTACTTAATAATGTAAAAGTGAAATTTTTCAGGTAATTATTGCACATTAAATGTAATTTTACCAACATTTATTAAGTTTACAGAAAAAAAACGAAATATAAAAATATCCTTAAAAGAAATCTTATTAAAGAGACAAAAATTATTTTTGTTGTCGTTTGGGTGGGGAGTTCAGTAAATTGTGCACTGCTCAAACGATTCCTAATTTATTTCACCAATAAAGCATACATAAGGGCAATATTCATAAAACATAACCGCCATAACTACGCCTATAACCGCATGTACGTATGAAGGTATACGTTGTACATAAGCAAAAGCGCGAATTTCCCGGGCGGGATATTTAAAAATTCAAATTTGACTAATCATCTCTACATATTATATGTATATACCTGTTCATCCAACAAAAGTTTGCGCATACATATTCGTTTGTATATAAAAAAACTATAGGTAGGATTTCGTGAGTAAAAGTATATATGTATGCATAATATTCTTTGAAAGTTATTTTACTGGAATATTTGGGTAAAATTACCTTCAAATGCACAAAATTCATTCCCCTCAATGTGATTGGTTATTGGGTTATTTGCCTGTGCGCGTAGGTAATTCTAATCAGTTGTTCAACTGATTATTGGCTCGATCATACCACGTGGCGATGTAAATTGTGGTGACGCATAAACAATCGCAAATTGGGGTGATCATTCCTGTTTGTGTGTTCCCTCAAGCATTGTAAAAGAATTAGCTAAGATGCTTTTATAAAAATACTCATTTTAATATATTTTTACATGTGGTTAATACAGCAATTCTTTTTTGCTTTAAATATTTCACCGATTTTACTTATTGGTAGTACTTTGAAGGGTATCTGATTCATGATAGAACAGATTCATGTGTAGAGAACTATTATGCAATTTGTATTCGTTTTTGTATAATGTATAAGAGACTTTTTAAAGATAACTTGGCTGCAATAATTCAGTAGTCGTTTTTAATGATTATTCATCAATTGGGTGTTGCGATAAGTAAAAATTATATTTATCTTTTCCTTCTTGTAGTGGAATATTTATTCGTTCACAAGCTATAGGTACTTATTTACATTAATTTCATTTGATCTATTTACTGATATATAATAAAATAATGGAAGTAACATTTGTTTCTCTTTTTTTGTTTCAGAGCAAAATTCAATGAATTTGATAGCATTTGGTTCGGAAATAGCCATTAAATGTCAGATAAAGGAAGTTTATATTTTTTATTCTACTGAAGATTAATAAAATGTGTATTTGCTTATTCTTAGTTTTATTCCTATAACTCAACAACATTAACGTTTTGCAAGTTCTGAATAATCTAATATTCACCTTCTTAGTATTTTTACCTGCCTTCCTTATAAAATTACATGCCAAAATTACTTGACTGTTCGGTAAATATACAATTTATATAAATATTACATATGAATTTTACAGAAGAACGTTTGAAAAATACATCAGCGTATGAAATTTACTGGTGGATAGAAATTTTACTGTATCAAGTAAATTTACCTGTAATATCATAGGGAACTTTGTTACCAACGATTTTACATGTAATTTTACTAGAAATTTTTTTACAGTGTAGCATTCAGTGGTAATGGATTTATTGGGGTTAAAACACATTTCTTTCGCAGTTACATTTTGTATGAGTCCGGAATTCACAGAATTCTACCAGGTCAAAGTAGGCGGTAAAGAAAAAAGCGCTTGTAAATATAAATTTAGGATAGGGATAACAAAGCATGTTTAGATATTTTATCGTTTCTTAGTTCATTCGGTCTTCGGTTGAAAATGGAAATCCACGAATGTCCAAAACAATTGTCCCGAATAAATTTAAATTGTTGTAGCGCGGAGTGATCGGATATCTTGTGTGCCTAACCCGATATTGAATGTACCGCTATTTTTTTCTTAAAAACACCGTTCTGTTATCACAAATTCAATAAAGTAAAACGTTATACGATCGTTTAGGGGTAAATTTTGAGTGCATGTTCAGTAAGTGATTTATTAGTTAATAAATTCTCGGCCTGAATATCGCAAGGCCCCAAAATACATTAGAGAAGATTTCAGAGCAATTCCAAAAAAAAAAAAAATAAGAATTGAATTGTTTTAATATTGCCAAATACAAAAAATTAGTAAACACTGTACCAATATGCAAAAAGTCCGTCGCTCAAAACATACGCATATGTGTACATGTACCTACGGTACACAATACACACAGTCATATATGTGCATGTATTGTAATAATAACAGCTCATATGCCAACGTAGATTTCCCCGCTACCTACTGCAATCCGAATCTCCGTTATCACTCCATCTTGGTCTGACTACCGGTCGCCATCTCTTTCCGTCGAGCGAGCCCTCGGGACGCGATCAATGTAACTGTAATTAACCTTCCGTTGAATTTTTGATCCACTTGAAACAATGAAATGTTTTGAGACTAAACAAAATTAGCTCTCCCCGTTGTTGATACGCGGTAATAGAATAATCTGACTGCTGCACTGTTACGGCTATGGATACGCGTTTCCAGCGTTCGCTGCCAAGCTCCTGCTATTCTCCTACTGGGGCGGGAGGAGTGATGTGGTTGTTACCGGGATTGAGAGCGAGAAGGGAATATGGCGACACTGCTTCAATATACAAACACAGATATGCCAGTATATATCTATGTGTATATATACAGGGTGTGGCATTTATCTGTGGACGAGCTATTGTGGCTAACCTGTCCACTTAAGTGAAATATGTTTTAGATAAAAGTGATTCAGGATCAAATACTCTACACCGTAAAATTATTTTTATATATACAGGGTGGTCAGTTTAGCCTGCGCGGTATACAACTTTGTTATTTTAAATGGAACATCCTATATATCATTACATTTTTGGATTCCTCGATGCAAAATAAAGTAGATTTAATTCAGATACCCTACACCAAAACCGAACAGTTTCGGAGTTATTCGACTTTTTAGAAAAAAAAATGCATTTCCTTGGGTCACTTGGAAAATCAATACCACCGTTATTTATAACAATTTTGCGATTATTTTGTAATATAGTCGTGACAATATTTGAAAGTGTATAACCAATTAATAATTTCTTTGTTATGTTATACAGGGTGTTGTTAAAGTGACAATAAAGCTAGGCATCTTTAAATAGACGAATCTCATTTTTTTCAAATGGAACACCTTGTATATTTTTATGCCATATAATGCAGAATTAAGTCCTCTTTCAATCGCATGTAACATTTCCTATAGCTAAAGTTAATACTTTTTGAGTAATTTTGAATAATGTGCTATGTAGTGCGAGAAAAACAGTAATTGATCGATATTCTATGAAAAAAACATTTATGACATAATCAAGTGCTGTAAAAATGAATTTTTTGAGTAAACATCGGTATATTTTATCCATCGTTGGTTTATACTAGGTACAATTTTATTTATGTACCTCCAGGATAAGCATTTATAGTCATATGCCCAAATAGGTATCAAAATAAAATTATAGTAGGCCATGTTTTGTGATAATAAATGAACTAAGGGTATCTAGCTAACTGTCAAATTTTACGTACAAGTATTGTGGTAATTACCCATTTTTCAGCATTTTGACAACAGTGTGAATTTTCTAGTTTTATTATTTTTGCTTGTTACTTGTTTCTTGGTTTATGTTACACATTCTTTGTTATCTGTTGCTTGTTATTTTTTATTATTAAATTTTTCCAAATTGAATATGAACTACTCGGAGGAAGAGCTTATAGATATGGCCTTTATCCTAGGTGAGAGTGAACGCAATTGCTTACTGGCAAGTAGAATTTATGTACAGAGGCATCCAAACC
This sequence comes from Cetonia aurata, assembly GCA_949128085.1. NCBI lineage: Eukaryota > Metazoa > Arthropoda > Insecta > Coleoptera > Scarabaeidae > Cetonia > Cetonia aurata. Next base: position 833,045 of record OX421887.1, read on the forward strand.
GCAGACATCCTCGAACGGAAGTTTTTGAACGTTTGATGGCCAGGTTTGTAAATGATGGTTCTGGTAAGTACGGATCTCATAGACGTTCAAAAACTGTGATTGCCGAAAAAAACGAATTAATGGTTTTGCAAACTATTGTAGAAGATCCTCATATTACTTTGCGAACAATGAGCAATAATTTAGTCATTAGTATGAGGTCATTAGGAAGAATGCTGAAGAAAAATAAGTATCATTCTTATAAAGTTCAACTCCACCAAGAACTGTTGCCAGCAGATTTGAATAGAAGGGTAGAGTTTTGTCGCAGAATTACACTAATAATGAACGAACATCCGGATTTTTTGAGTAATGTGTTGTGGACAGATGAAGCCCAGTTTCATAATAATGGATGCGTAAATAGACATAATTTTCACTATTACTCAGATGTAAATCCTCACATTATTCGTGAAACTCGTCGCCAAAACAGATGGTCACTTAATATTTGGGGCGGTATCATTGGTACCAGTGTTATCGGACCGTACTTTTTTGAACAACATTTAAACGGTCAGAGATATAGGCACTTTCTTGTGAACGAATTAGGAGGCCTGCTAGAAGATGTGCCATTGCAAAATAGACTAAGTATGTGGTTCCAACACCACGGTGCGCTCAGCCACAACCACCATGCAGTAAGAGAAACTTTAAATGAAATGTATGGCATTAGATGGATAGGTAGGGGAGGACCTATTGCATGGCCAGCACGATCTCCTGATTTGACCCCCATGGATTTCTTTCTATGGGGGTACATCAAACGTAAAGTAAATGAGGAAGTACCAACTACACCAGAAGATATGACAGGCAGAATTTCTAGAGTTTTTAAAGAAATTTGCCATAATATGCTTCTGAGCGTTAGAAATTCATTTACCCAACGTTCAACGACGTGCATAAATAATGTAGGCGGTCATTTTGAAGTTCTTTTATAATTTTCGTTGTTATTTATCTTTATTTTTATAATTTGCGATTTCTATTGTTATTAAATTATCTTTACCGTTTTGTTTTTTGTTTTAATTTCTACAATTAGAGATTCCAATTCTTGAATTAAAAAAAGAAAAAACAATTTTCTTTTACAGTAAACATATTATAATAATCATTTTTTTTACTAAATAGCACATTATTCAAAATTACTCAAAAAGTATTAACTTTAGCTATAGGAAATGTTACATGCGATTGAAAGAGGACTTAATTCTGCATTATATGGCATAAAAATATACAAGGTGTTCCACTTGAAAAAAATGAGATTCGTCTATTTAAAGTTGCCTAGCTTTATTGTCACTTTAACAACACCCTGTATAACATAACAAAGAAATTATTAATTGGTTATACACTTTCAAATATTGTCACGACTATATTACAAAATAATCGCAAAATTGTTATAAATAACGGTGGTATTGATTTTCCAAGTGACCCAAGGAAATGCATTTTTTTTCTAAAAAGTCGAATAACTCCGAAACTATTCGGTTTTGGTGTAGGGTATGTGAATTAAATCTACTTTATTTTGCATCGAGGAATCCAAAAATGTAATGATATATAGGATGTTCCATTTAAAATAACAAAGTTGTATACCGCGCAGGCTAAACTGACCACCCTGTATATATAAAAATAATTTTACGGTGTAGAGTATTTGATCCTGAATCACTTTTATCTAAAACATATTTCACTTAAGTGGACAGGTTAGCCACAATAGCTCGTCCACAGATAAATGCCACACCCTGTATGTACCTTATGATTCGATATATCACAAAAACTAGAAGTAAATTTTACGCGTTTGCAGAGTTAAGATAAACTGGTCTTGAAGTTTTTTTTTAATATTGCTGCAAAACATTATTATATTTAAAATATAACTAGAAAACCGAATTATTTTAGATATTTTGTGTTCTTAAAACAAATTTTTTGTCGTGAGAGAAATCAGCAATTGCTGAAAATGTACACACCGAACCTGGTCACAGAATCAGATTCAATAAAACAAAAGTTTTGTCCGCCATGAAGAGTTATTACTGTCGGTTGAATAGGAAATCAATAGAAACCTACTAAAATAAAAATAACTAACAGAAGTGATGAGGTTAAATCATATCTGGAGAACAGTGCTTGAGGAGCCTAGCTACGATGTCGGATTGCGCATGGGTGGATCACATAACAATCATTGAACACACTTGGAATTTGGATAACTATATAGAGTGGGCCAACAACTGGTCATCAAATATCCTTCGAAAATGTCAACCATAGAAGTTAGCGAAACGTCAGGTGATATTTTAAATTTAAATATTATCGAAAATACAACACAACCCGAGAACTAATGCGGTGTTAACAAACAAATTGTAACTCATTACAAGAGATTGTTGACGATGGATGAATAGTTGCGCTTTTGTTTGGGCTATTTCCATCGTGTGATTCCACGTGTTGGTCTGCATTCGCCGACCGTTTTCAAGGAAGCCTTGAAGCGTGAAGAACACAACATTTTAAATGTTGATAAAGCTCTGTCAGTTGCATCAAATTGACACATACATTTGACAGCCAAAATTTGTAAGATCATTCATACGAGCTTCCCAGCTTATAGATCCCAATGCGCAGCCGGTCTTCTGCTTAAGCTATCTCTAATCATGGGTAACCAGACATCTGTGATTTTCAGGCTTGGTGTGCTTATGGCACTTGGTGTTTGTGAAGTTGTCCTCTCTTGCCAAGATTCTTCCCAAGCATATTGAGCCAAGCGAGACTTATCCGTTTCTCCCAATCGAACCAATGTTTGGTGTTCTTTGATTCTTATTGCAGAAGTCTGCTTGTTTCTCCGATGTATGTTCTTCCACATGCACATGGTACTTGGTATATACATTTTTTCGTTCTTTGATTCACATTGTCCTTTGTTTTGGTTAAGGTTGATCTGTTGGTGTTTGTCGTTCTTATTGCTGTCCTAAGCTTGTAGTTGTTGCCTATTCTCTTGTTTTTTTTTTCGATAGGCCCTTTACGTACGCGATTATCGTTGTGCACATTTTGTCTTGTTGTTCTTGGTCTTGACTCAGCTGTGCTGCCCGATTCTTCCTTGCTAATGACAACGTCTTGTTTGTATAACCATTCTGTTTCAATGTGTGGGTTATGTTCTTGAACTGCTTCTCTCTATCTTCTTTTCTTCCCCTAAGCAAATATTCTTGACTGTCTCATATAGGCTACTCCACATTGAGTGCTTGGAGTGAAAGTGTAAGTATTGTCCTGTGTGTGTAGGCTTTCTGTGCACTGTAATTTTGAGTATGCCGTCGATATTCTTATGCACCAGAATATCCAGGAACAGTATCTTGCCTTCTGCTTCTATTTCCATTGTGAATTTGATGGAGTTTTCTATATTGTTTAGATGTTGTTCGACCCCGTTCAGGGTTTCTCCGCCATGGGGCCATATTACGAATGTATCATCTACAAACCTTAGCCACATTTTTGGCTTTTTTTGTATGTGTTTCTAGCTCTATTCTCAAATTCTTCCATGTAGATATTGCTCAGTATGGGTGATAGTGAGGAGCCCATTGCCATGCCAAATTCTTGCTGATAGAACTTGTTTTCCACCTGAAAATACGCCGTGTTCACACAGATGGACAGTAGTTCTATATGGCATTCAGACTAAGTGAAGTTCTTTCATGTAATGTGGTATCTGCGGAAAGTCTGTTTCTTGTTGCTGCTATGGTAGGTTCGGTTGGTACGTTGTTAAAGAGGCTGGTGATATCAAAACTGACCAATATGTTCTGTTCTCCAAATTTCTGATTTTTTTATGAATATATAACACATATGTATTGGGCAAGGGCAAAACAGACAGCTTTCTAAAGTGCGGACGGCAAGTTTAAAAACTTTTGATGTTCACTAACCATCGAATTACCCGTTTCTGGGCGACAAAAACGTCATGTGACAACTCTGATAAACCCCAAAAGACCACACCATAAGCGATTCTTGAATAAACCTCGCGATAAAACAAAAAAATGTATTTTAAATTTCTGATTTGGTAGCAACATGCGTTAATTTTTGTTATGAAATTTTTACAGTGCAGTTTACAACTTAAGTTCTCGTCGAGAGTAATACTCAAGAATTTACTTTTGCTCTAAACGTGAACCATCGTATGTTACATTGTCGTTAACATTAATTATGCTACGTGTCATATGGAGCAACATGTAGTTAGTTTTAGCCGCATTCATTGCCCATCTATTAAAAGTAAACCACTTCGCCAAACGCATATAAATGCAAAGAATGTCGCATAAATACAAGAATATCATTAATAAATAATAAAAACAGGATCGGGCCTAAAACCGAGGCTTGCGGAACTCCAATTGTGGCAGGCAAACATGAAGGAAAACATTACGCTTTGAATCTTGGGTTCTAAACGATATATTGCCACGAAATTATTATTTTTAATATTTTAAGTAGTTTTAAGTAATATGTATTGTTGTAAGCCATTGTGTGAGCTCGCCGATTTACGTCCACTCAGCAAAGACGCTATGTTAAAAGTGGGGAGGAGTGGACTTAAATCAGAAGAATAGAAGTAAGAGTAGTGGCAGCGAGTGCGGGAGCAAGTAGTTAGAGGCACAGAATAAAGAGTTTACAGAAAAGAAAAATAGTTGTATATCAGTTAGTTGTTCCCATCCAATCAGGGTCGATAAAGGTAGGTACCCTCTAAATTTATATCATTTTAATTGTTTTACTAGTAATAAGCGAGTCACCCCCAGCTACCCCCCAGTTACGGAGGTTATATTTACCCTCGTGACAATATTAACCAATTGAGTCATGTCTGTAAGGTAAGAGAGAAACCATTGAGACACAACACCGCGAATACCATATAAAGCCATTTTTCTAATAAGTATTTATTGTGTTACCATGAAACAAGCACTCTTAGCCAACTATAGGTACATATTTTCTGTAAGGAAATCTATAAATGTAAGTGCTGGCCTTCAAGAAGCAAATAAAACTTTGCCCTGCTAAGAACGTGTAACATAGATTATAAAATAGTAGCCTTGGACTGCCTATCTCATTTTTTCGTATCTCCGCTGCAAAATCTATTTATTGTGGATATCAAATTTGGTGCATCCTGCACAGGTGATTGAAGTATTAGCCAACCGTGAATCGAATTCCCATAAAGCGTACAATGTATGCAGAGGTTGAAACGATCTATAGAGATCTCTTTGATACCAACCAAGGCATTTGAGATAGATCACATCGTATATGTCCCTTACGCGCTATGTACTGCCAACTGGGCAATCTAAACCAAAATCAAACGTATATTTAACACTTGTGTATAGCTCGGCTTCTATTTCATAGATTATTATGAAATACCTTCTCTTTAACATTATAATAAAAAGATGTTGCAAAGGTAACAGAAACGTCGCAAAACCAAACTCACTATGCTCAGTATATTAATTCATTAAAACGCGTCCCCCAGTATAACTCATTGTTCTTTCTCCCATAATCAAACACTCAAACGCCCTCAACTTCCCACTATATTATCATGCAAATAAAATAATTTCATTGCCACTCCTGGCGCTGTGAGCAGATATAGGTGCGGTTGGCTTGCGCCTCTCAATTGTTCCCTCATCTCTATTTTCATAAGGGAAACAAGGGAACACCACTGGTCGGGTAATTATTACGCCTGGCGTAAACTCCGATAAAGATCAAGTACTATTCCTGCAAGCTCTGCGGCGAGCGTCAAGAGGCCAATACAATCGCCGAGATACGATTCGTATTGTGCCCTTGCAAAAAGGCGCATAATACACGGCGATGGGTATGAAAACAATGCGCTGAATATCGGAATTGAAATCATTTTCAGAGTATCTGTCACTAGCAGAGAAGATTTCTTTTTAAAGTCCACTGAGAAAAGGATCTCGACATTATTGTGTTATGATATCTTCACATAATTAAAAGCTGAGATACATAATAGGGGAAAGTGTTTTGTAGTTATTGAAAAGCAATTATGAGAAGGCATTTTATTATACTCCCTGCTGCTGACAAGTTTTGGATTTATGCCATGTTTTGCAACAAATAAATTCTCTATTATTAAATTAGGCGGAGGTGCCGGTATTCATTGTATTAAAACATAAATAAACTAGTTTACGGCCAGCATGAAACCAATATAAGTGGTTTAGAAGTAACGTCTATCATGCGGCATCTATATTTATCATATCAAAACTGGATTTACTCCAAATAGGTACCTATGTAAAAAAAAGGACCGTTATCAGTGAAATAAGGAAATCATAGCATCAGAATAAAAATAAAACAGAAATATAGCTCTATATAGATGTTTTACATGACGAAGAGAATTACAAACAATTGATAGCACTGCACTGATAAAAGGAGATAATAAAAATAGTAACAGTAATTACAATTACTGGTAGGTATTATAATTAGGTATTAACTCATATAACTCTTCTAACAAAAAGTAATATATGAATGGATAATTTATATTATCTACGCATTGTTCTTTGCGTTAATACCATGTATTATATTGGGTGTTCATTTAAGTAACGTATGACATTTTTAAAATAATTTGGAGTATGTCAATCTAAATGTCATTATTCAAGTCGTTTAACCGAAAGTTACATAAATTGCAGAAAATGTTGACCACCGACTTCTATGTACTTAACACCCTGCGATAGACATTTTCGACAGCATTACCAACAACACTAAGATGCTCATTAATGTCAACATTTTTTTTGTGCATTAAAAGAAATCACATGTATAGAACATCTTTCACGCCTGTTTACCTTGTATTTCTCAATTTATTAATTGTAAATAATATCAAATCTCCCGCGTATTGGAAATAGTTCTTGCTGACTAACGCTACGCGCCACCAGTCTTAAAAGATTTGAAACTTTGCTCGTGCCGCGTGAAATTTCGTATATATATTTATTATCTATGACATCTTTATTCCAGAACGAAAAGACGTTGATTGTTTTGGTAATCGGCACCTTAATACTGCACATTTCCAACGTGATTGTCGAGTATTATACATTAAGGTGGATACGTAAAGTTATAAATGTATGAATCTGTATGATTTACACTGACAACTGACAATGTCAAATCTTGACTTGAATGCAATAAATAAAAATGTTCATAGGTTGAATAGCTTCATAGCATGTAGCAGAGCGCAGGCATTATACATAGTATTAGGTAAGCACCAGAGGTAACCTATACTTAAGCACTAATCCAGTGTTTGTCAGAGTACAAACAGTGCGACCAATACTTTTTTGTCAGACAACATGACAAAATAAAATGCACTTACCTAGTAAATACACAGCGCCATCTAGTTTTGGTGGGAAAAGTTGAATGTAGAATGTACTACCGCGGTCAAAAAAATGGAAACACCAACGTTAATGAAGTTAGCGCCTTTTTATAATTTTAGACAGTATAAGTCGGAGTTTAGCCAGAGGATAATCTGTTTATCCTGTGGTTTAGCGCTATAAATTTGTAAATGTCTTTGAAATTTCCAATAGCACAATGACGTATTAGCTTAGATTCGTTTTTGATGAGATAAAAACTGAAACGGTGTGTTTTAGATTCAAGATCAAATTCTCTTTAAAATTGATGCCACGTTTTCTTAATTTTTGAAATGCAGCTACGGCTTACGTGTAAATCTATTACAAACGCAATAGCTCTGGCCTCTTCTACTTCAGTTAAATGTCTAGGCATATTCACGTTTGAAAAAATTTTGACAGCTACTGACAATTAAACTGACTTAAACAATATAAAATCAGCAAATGTTTATTTTACTTACTATAATAATAATAATAATAATAATAAAGTGTACGTTTATTGCAATAACTATTACAATAACGGTCAAAATGCATCGGACACAATAATAAAGTACAACAACAACAATAATAATATGAAGCATCACATAAGATTAAGTCAAAATGTATAAATGTAAAATAAATATATAATTATCACACACGAATAAATACGCAGACATTGTATAGAACATAAGTAACAAACAGTTTAATATATTATAGGACATGCATTAAAGAATTCCTCTACGGTATAAAACGCATTTTCCAATAGGTATGATTTCAGCCATCGAGCAAACACTTGGTGCGAGAGGCGCTTCACTGTTTCGGGCAGCTGATTAAAGAGTTTTATGCCCCAATAATGGCTGCACTTTTGAGTGGTTAGAACCCTATGGCATGGTATTTTAATATTTTCTTTCATTCTAGTGTTATAGGTATGGTTGTCACTATTTTTTATAAAGTGTTTATGATTTTTGTGTATAAATTTTAATACTGTAAGTATGTATACACTTGTCAAGGTGAGTATTCTTTCACGCACAAAAGCCTGTCTACACGATTGATCTCTTTTTAAGTTACACAGTACCCTCACGGCACGCTTCTGCAGCAGGAAAATACGCTCAGCGCTCGCGGACATACCCCAGAACTCCACGCCATAAACAGCCACGCTGTGGAAATTTGCGAAGTAGGTCATCCTGGCTGCCTGGTGTGTAGAAACTCTCTTTATTCTGAGTATACTGTACACAGCGGTGGTCAGCTTCTTGGCTAGTTCATTAATATGGACAGACCAGGTTAGTTTACTGTCCATATGAAGACCAAGGATTTTAACACCGCCAGGGTCCGTCCCTCGACCCAACATAAAATCTACCTGTTGTGTCTTTCTTGCATTGAGTGTTAATTTATTTGATGTAAACCATTCACATGCCTGCGATAATACCGTTTCAGTCTTTTCCGTCAGTTCTTCTTTGGTCCTTTCTTTTACCACCAGTGACGTGTCATCGGCATAAAGACAAACAGTGTCCGCCACAACGTTGTCTACAAAATCGTTTAAGTATATCACGAACAGTAGCGGGCCCAGAATGGAACCTTGAGGAACACCACGCTCCACCTTCATTGTTGTAGATTTTTTTCCAGACAATTCAACCCACTGCTGCCTATCACACATGTAAGACTTTATAAGTTTATGTACATTTCCACGTATACCGTAGTAATATAATTTATGTAGAAGTACCCCGTGATCCACTGTATCAAAGGCATGACTCAAATCACAACAGATCAATCTCGCACAATCACCACTATCCACCGCGTCAAGAACCGCATTCACCACCTCAATCAATCCAGTCGAGGTAGATCTGTTTTTAGTGAAGCCGTGCTGGGCGTCGGCAATACATTTATTTTTCGTTAAGAACTTGATAAGTCTGTTAGCTATCACACACTCAAAGACTTTTGAGAATGCTGGTAATATAGATATAGGTCTGTAGTTCGAACAATCGTTATAACTACCCTTTTTGTGTATAGGTATTACTTTTGCAATTTTCATCTCGTCGGGAAAAACTCCTTCCTCAATGCAACTGTTTATTACCAGAGTCAGCGGCTGGAGTATTGTAGAAGCAATGTTTTTTAAAATCTTCGTAGAAAATCCGTAAGCATCTGACGTGGCCTTACTTCTAATTTTTGCAATTATATCCTCCAGCTCATATGGGGTGACGGGAGAGAAGTAACAGGAAGCAATGCTCTGTTTGTTCGATTTCGAGAGCAGTTGTTGTGGATCTACTGCTGAAATATTTCCCACTTGTACATCTAGACTTACGAAATAGCTATTCATCTCGTCGGGTGTAAGAAATGTATCGGGTGTTGGTTTTACATTTTTCCCTGTTAGCTGATTTATTATGGACCATATTGTCTTTTGTTTACTGTTTGAATTTTCTATTTGACATCCATAATTACTTTTAATTTCATCATCCAGTAGCAATTTATATGTTCGCTTACAGTTATAATATTCCTCGTACGCTATAGCTTGTCTGCTAACCTGAGCAACAGTTGCCAGCGCATCCAATTGATTTCTCAGATTCTTTAGTCGTTGTGATAGGTCTGTCTTAAAAGTTCTGTTCATTGATGTCTTCGTTTCAGGAAAGCTCTCTTCATAGTGGAACATCACGATTCTAAAAAAGGTGGAGCACATATCAGCCGGGTCTTTACCAAGCAGCAAATTTGGCCAATTGTAAGTATTTATTTTAGATATAAAATCTCGTATACCGTTTTCGTTAAAAATTCTTACACGCTTGGTCTTTTTATTTTCAGGTATTAGGTCTTTATCCCGAAATACAATGATCTGAGCTAGATGGTCCGCTATATGAAGATTCACTGTGTTCGTTTCATAATCATTTGTGTCGATATTTGTGAATATGTTGTCAATGCACGTAGAGCTAGCGGCCGCAATTCGAGAAGGCTGCATTATTGTCAAATTTAGATCAAATGACTGAAACAGATCAAGCAAATGGTCTCTCACACGTACTCTCGTCAAGAAGTCGATGTTGAAATCTCCCGCAATTAATATTCTGGCATCATATTGGGCAATGTATAACAGTAGGTCAGATAAGATGTCCATAAATATGTCAATACTTCCATCCGGAGACCTGTACAGTGATACGACAATGGTATTAGAGCGAGGTAACCTCACAGCTGCGATCTCCACGTGTATCTCTACGGACATGTCATTTAAGTCTTGCAGGACTTCAAATTCAAAGTTACGTTTTACTAGGATCAATGCACCCCCACGCCTGCGGTCGCTTCTGCAAAAGAAGCTAGCGGCCGAATAGTCATGAATCATAAATTTATTAACAGCATTCTTTTCCAGCCAGTGCTCGGTGATGCAAGCTATATCAATATTACTTTTAGATAATTCTATGTTTAGCAGATCAATTTTGTTTGAAATACCTTGTACATTAAGATTCATTAATAAATTATTGCGTCCGGCACTCGTTTCTTCCTCGAAAAAATTTATATCTTTTTATAATAATATTTTTAGGCCAGATTTCACTCTTTTGTACATCTGACAGGATATTGAAGCCAAATCCTATTTTAAATGATTTATTTTTACTTTTATTTTGTTCAGGCTTAGGTATTTCGCTAATGTTAAAATTTTGGTTTGGGAATTTTCCGGTTAAAAAGTTGCTTATATCGTTTGCGTTTGTTTCTTTGTTCACATTACCAACGTACAGCCACGCCAACCTCTCAGCCGCTGAGAAATTTCCTATACTTTCCACTCCTGTGCCCTTCGTTATTTTTTGGCTTGAATTATTTGTGTTTGTCATATTATCTTTGCCGTTTTGACCATCGGTTAAGTCCTTCCGCTCGGCAACCGCAGCGTAGGTGACGAGACCGCCCGGTTTCTTTTGAGCTTTAGCTCTAGTAATGGGGTTGTTCCTTCCTTCCATGTCTTTTCCACCGGGTTCTCCGGTATAACAGCGATCGTGCGGGAAATCAGCTGTTAATACATCTTGTTTATTTTTACATTTTAAACAGATGGTTTGTGAAATATCGTTTTCTTTTTCCGTTGTTTTTAGTCTTACTGTTTTTTGCAATAATTCGACACGGCTATTTAGTTGATCTATCGTTGTGTTTTGTTTCTTTATGGTGTCTGACTGATTTTTCACTAACTTGCAAAGTTCTTCAAGTTTATTCAGTATAAGAGTCATTTTCTCACTTTCACCGTCAGCATTTTCACTTGAATTTAATGTCTTCGCCACTGTTGCCCTAGTTTTAGATGACATTTTCGCGAAATATTTTAACTATCTATTCAAAACTCCGAATACACGTCCATACAGTTCGACGGTCACGATACGCCGGAAGCAGTAGCTAACCAGATCGCCGGATGTATGTCGCATAAAAGAGGTGATAAACGGAAAAACTATAGCTCTCTTGACGCGCTAAAAGTATCTTATACCCATTTACAATAGGATAAAAATGAGGTTTCCATTTTTTTGGCCGCAGTGATACATGTAATGGTAATACTACATTTCCCCCTGATTACATGGTATGAAATTTATAAACGGGGTGACCATGGAGTATCTGTGTTTCGACCACAGATAATATACATGTTTCGACTAACTATTCGATCGTCAAAAAATTGCCTCAGCAAGTTCAATGTCTCCACTGTACAATGGCATCGTATTGATAATAACAATTCTGCTAGCTTTGGAAAATCATTCAGTTCTTCAATAAATTGCTGTATAAGTTCTGTTCGGTAATATCAATAAAAATTTAAGAGAACCACTAGGAGCATATTTTTTGTTACCTTAAAAAATATGAACCGAATTATTCGTCTGTGACGAAAAGCTACCCACACACCTATTTTTTTAGTAGTATGTACAATCGCTTGTTTAGATATGAAAACAGCTAGTTTGTACCAAATGGGTTAAAGAGTGATAAAACGATAGGAAATAAAATAAACACATTTGAAACGCTAAAACAAGTTACTTTACTTGTCAAAACGAAATTATTCTGGCAATTGTCAAGTGTACAATTACAAAGACCAAGTTTTGACCAGACTTCCCTTTGCCGCTTATCTTATTGTATCAAAAAATTTATGACGTTTGCAAATGGACAATAATTATTGGTAATACATGCTAATATTATGCTTAGGTATTAGTGTTGTAATCACTAAATAGGGCATACGAAGACTGACTTAATAACTTAAAATATGGGCATTTAAAGTTCAATATCACCCATAAGATTATGTACATTTTATGCTTTTTTCCTATAATGCCTATACAAAAAATAAAATGCTAGTTATAATAAGTTTACCTAAATTGTGGTAATTTTGTTCTCGTGCACTTAATTTTGGATTTTCGCGGTATTAGTGGTTTCTTTGATAATAAGGAATGTTGGATAAATACAAAATTTTATAAATTTGGCCATTTATTTATAGTGTTCCCTACTCGCTTTCTAACTTCGAGACTGCAGGTCGTTTTTCAAGCAATTAGTTTAGTTGGTTAGTACATGCTTAGATGATTAGACATAAAAAAGCTGATTTTAATTGAAATAATAATAAGAATTTCGTAAATTTATAGCGTTTTAGTTAATCTCCGACTATCGCAGCTTTAGTATATTTATTTAAATCCCCGACTTTCGTAGAGCTATCAATCACCATAATAAAATGTTATTTTAAAAATCTAAATTATAACTTTAAAATTTAAATACATACATAATGTTTACAAACAATTTTATTTTTACATATTTAGAATTCTCTAAGATAATATAAATATGGATTGGCATACTCACGTAAGGCGCCAAAACCAAGTGCATTTTTTAAGACGTCCCACATTATAATACGAAGAATTATTGTTATGATTTTGATGCTCGTTTGTATTAACTTCGAAGAACCCTTTGTCTGTATCTTTTATAACTAAAAGAGAGCTTTAATTTAATTCTTTTAGTTTACAATTTGTCATATGACAATATTAGAATATAAATGTTTGCATAAATTTCAAGACACAGCTTATTTTCATTGAAACACATTGGACGGTAACCGATATCAATGGGAGAAATTGCTTGTGAGTACTATTGGTTGTAAATATAATTACATTAGGTGCCTATAATCATCCAACGATTCTAATAAAACTATTTAATATTTAACAATTTTGTGATCTCAGGGTATAACTTTAAAAGATCACAACTCTACGGAATTTCGAAGAGAAGTAAGTTTTATTTGCTGATGTAAGCAAACCAATTCAATCAACTTTCATGCAGATTCATTTCATTTGTTCAATTATTTCGTCTGCTAATTTTTTAATTTTCCAAAAAATATAGAAAAGGTCTTATTTCCTTAAAAATATAAGTAATTAGGAAAACATTAAACTATACCAAATGAAATATCGACTCCAAGTCGCTACAAATTGTATACATTAATCATTATTTGAAGTAATAATAAATTATAATTTCTTAGTATTTTGTTCCAAAATATGTTATTTTTTCATGAAAGATTCCACAAATATGAAACAGTCATATCCAACATACGCAAGAACGCCTTTGCAGCGATGTGCAGGCTTAAGAAAATCTAGGTTATCCTCGCCTGTAGATATCCTTTAAAGTAAGTTGTAGTTAGCAAAATACAAATGACATTAAAATTGTTTTTATAAATTTTTCGCTTTAAATTGGGATGGAAAATTATGAACGTTATTTGGACAGGGCCTAGAAAAACAGGATATGCACGCACTGTCGTCAATGAACACGAGAATTGTTTACAGCAGCTCATCGCTAAGGAAACATTCTTGATGCTATGAGTGAAGTTATCTTATACCAGTCTGCAATCCCCTTAACTATTTTACTATATGTAACATAGCTTATACATATTAACGAAACTGAGATTAAAGTTGAAGACAAACCTACACAAGTATAAAATCAACAGAATGCATTTTGATTTCCAAAGTGAATGAAATGACTTTTATCTAAAAAGTCATAGCCTTCCGCGTAGCTACGAGGAAAGTCGGATTTTACCACGCAACGCCTAGGATATGGACCGTTTTGAGGATTTAAAGCGGATGCGTGTCGGGCTTATGCTAATTTCTTATCCGTCGGGTACAATAACATTGTTACGCGAGAGTTTCTCACTTCTGGTCGCATTTGCAATGCAAAATTTTCCATCTTTCTCGGTCGACGCCGAAAATGGATCCAGTGCGATATTTAACCATATTTACACAGTATTTATAAGTAACTTTGACATCTATGTGTACGTATAATAGCAGATAGAAGGGAGGAGAGCGGTGCGAGGTGAGGAGTTTGTATCTGGTTTGTCCTGGTTAAAATGCAATTCAGAACTTATAATTTAATTTAAAAGTGTTCGGTAATAAAAATTCTTTAAGCCGTATCTACACGTTCGCACGAATGGCAAGGCTAGCAACGTGGCGAATGTGTAATCGACCACTCCTCATTCGCTTCGCCACTCGTAACGCTCGCGTCGGGAGCGGTTTTTTCAGAACGAATCAAAGCCAAATCCAACCGATCACAAAAAAGAGGGCGTAACAGCGCTTCCCCGCCAAATTTAAATTGATTAAATTCACTACGCAATGGTATTCATGAAGGGAATCTGAACGATTTTATTTTTTAATAATACAATAGTTAGTAGATGCAACATAATTTATTAAAATATCACTCTGAAAGGTATATTTTTTTTTGATTTTCTATATAATCTATAATCACATTTGAAAACAAAACTAATAAAAAATGATTAGCATGTAGTGCTCTTCTGTCCCACCAAATGTATCATTGCTACCAGTAAATGGCAATTGACTTGCGTGTGTGGCTGCCTACCGCCTTATTATTTCTGTCTCTTGTTTATAGGTACGTATTGTAATAAACATAAAATGTTACACAAACTCTTTTAATTTTATTGTATCTCAAGGTTTTTGATGATGTTCGATTTGACCAATACTTAATATTGCTACTTACCGTGATGTAGTCGATTTTTGAATTTGCCTCCTTAATTTGGGAACTTTTCCTTAGGTTGAAATTAAACTAAACACAGGTTGGTAACAACCAAATAGTTTACCGCCGATATACTGGGTAAATTTGTGATTATAATAGACGGTGTATCGGATTATATTGGAAGGAAAACACAAAATAATCAGGTAAACTAAATAATATATTAAAATAAGTAGAATCAAACTTGCAAATGTGTAAAACGGACAATCATTAACAGGTAAAACAGAAAAACTAGTCCTGTTACAAAATTCTTTAAATTACCTAACCTTGATATAAACACGTCTAATCTACAAACGATCTTTATGCATTAATCTCCAGTTTAAAATTGTTTTGGTACGTAATTTTAAAGTTTCGTTCCAATGATTGTTCTTAAATTATGATATTAAATATTTTATTGTTCTAGTTGACGTACGAAAATGACACAAGTTTAATAAACTCTTAGGATACAGGCCTTTGTCGATATCTTTTCCGTTTCGGTGGGCTCCGCTTTTCCGGATCCTGCGTCCGATGTTTTTCGGTTCTTCTGGAACTCTCGGATCTCGTTGAATTTTGAGGTTCCTGCTACTCCTTCTTTAGGATCTTTTACTTTTAGATGAGTTATTTCTACTGTCTTAAATGCATTTTTCCCATCAAAATCATATTTTTGTGAAAATTTATAACACTAATTTTCCAAATTACGGGCGTTGTATACCCAAGCCAAATTTCTCTGTTTTTCAATTTTGTAAACAACTTTTTTTATTTTTTTCCATAGATCTCCTTGAATCTACATATCCTGTCGAATGTGTTGTTTTTAATTGTTTATTACGTTCAATAATGGTTCTTATTCACTAATGTTTGATATCTATCAACTAAATTGACAACTGATTATAGATATCTGTCAACCTAACTTTTTCTGACTCTAGCTTGACAAGTAAAATTTTTAAATGGTGATTAAAATATTAAAAATAATAAAAAAACATAAATAAACTCAAATTCTAACTTATTTTAATACACAACAATATCAAATAATGGATTTTAGTTCGTAATTATATATTTTTGCTTACCAACTTTATTCATTTGGAATGTATTGAACATGCTACATAGATAATAATATAATATATACATCATTACAATATGAATTGAGAAGTTATTTTAACAATATTACCTAATTAATTTTTATGTAAATGTTCTGAAACACTTGAAGAATTTTCATAATCAGACACCAGAAGTTAGTATACAATTGATGCTCTTTATATCTCGAAGAGCAAAGGGACATTTGGTAGTAGAACTGAATGAAACATTCCAAACAATTTCAAAACGTAGATATTTAGGAATAATAATTATAGGGTATATGTAAGTTGGAACCAGATGAACAACTTTCTTATTATTAGTTTTAGGAAAAAGTTCTGTATGATCTAAAACCGAATGCAACCACAAAATCTCAACTTTGTTCAGCCATATACTAGGTTTCTTCAAAAATATGAATTTTGCGTAAGAGTAAAGTACTTTTATTTTAGAGGATATCAAAAATTGTTATATATAAAAGTTAAAAACCATATTCTAATATGCAATCGCATTCATGTACCCTAAAAAATTGAATTTTTTAATGTTTTCCTTTGTCGCATTATAAATTGATACTAAATCTTAGCTATATAAAATAAAATTTCAAAACGCTAATCTGACTTTACTGAATACATTCATGTTAGAAATGGTAATATTTCTCGAAGTTGCAGTCATTTTTAATAATACACATTTTTAACAATAGACACCCAAACAGAAATGTTTGAATAACAAAACAATCGACAAATTCAAGACGTATGGAACTTTTAAGAATAATTTTAATAAAAGACGGCGAAAAAGCGTTGCCAATGAAGACACATAGTTGCAAGTAATGCTCTCTGTTATTGAAGATCCAAAATTTTCATTACGCAAAAAGACTAGGCTGATCCTAAATAACGCAAGGAAAGATACAGTGGCAAATATTTAAAAATGTATTTAACAAATATCACTCATACAAACCCCTGCTCGTTCGCACATCAAAAGCAAGAGATTACGATAGGCGGATGATAAAATCAAAAAAGGGTTGTCTCACTCCTCCGTGGATGAGAGAACAAAAATCAAACCGCCTACTCAATTAATGATATTGTTAGGATTACCGTCACTCCACCTACGACAGTTTTGGGAAGTGACAGTTCCATTCGTTTACACACATTCAAAGCAAGAGATTATCATAGCGGGTTTGATAATTCTGAAATATAATTCTGTTGCAGAATATTGATTTCTCATTTCCTGAGTTTTTTTTTCTTAATAAAATCAATAAACTCTTCAAAACTTCAGTTTTCGATCTGCATGAGATATACCCACTTGGGCTCTGAGAGTAGTGGAAGCAGATGCAGCAGCTTAAAGAGAAAGGCGAAGACAGGCCTTCCTTAACTTCTACTACTTTTCACACACGTGTATTGAACGAATTGAAACGATATATCGCACTAACATAATGTAAAGTTTATGGGATACAAATAGTGTAAAATAAAATTTGTGAAATCAAAAAAGCAAAACGAATGCAAAAACATGTGTTAGCTCTCCTTTTCGAGAACACCTGAATGTGTATAATATTTAAAAAAAATACCGATATGTATACAGTAATCTATCTTGACAAAAAAAACATCTAACTAAATACAATAACCCTGATTTCTACTGGTTGAATGGTTGCAAAATGGAATATACAAAAAATCAGCATTTAAGTAAATTTAAAATACTAAATTCCAAATTCGGTACCAAATCTGCAGAAACTTGTATTGTATTTATTTCCATACTTCATATATCATTTTTTTTTTTTTTAATAATAGCAGAGTATGCGACAATTTTTCATATTTACCGCCGCACATCCCTTAACTTATAACTAATGTGTTCCCGACGCCGAATGCTCTAGATTCCCAAAGCATTTTCTTAATTTTTTGAGTTCTACCACCATAAATTAATATGAGACTGTTGTAATTTGTATATTTATTGATATATTCACTGAACTTTAATTCCTCGTGTATTGGCAGTCCGAAACTCCCCAAAAGTTTGTCAACAATTTCGTTGCCTCTAATCCCAGAGTGACTTGGAACCCAGCCCAATGTAATACTGTGATGTTCCGCAATTCTTTGAGCTTCCTATAGCACCCCAGTACCACTTCGGAAACGAATTTGATAGTCTGCAGTGCCCTGAAAGCAGCTTGACTGTCAGAAAAAATTTTGACCGATCCATTCTCATGCAGGCAGTTTAAGATGTCCTCTGCGCAGGTCTGGATGGCTCTTCCTTCAGCCAGGAAAATGGAGGTGGGGCCCTAAACGGATGGCTTCGCCATTCGTTTCTCCATCTCTCCAGATCCCAACACCTATGCCATTCGGCGTCGTCTCCATGGCTGCAGTCGGTGTCGAGGGCTGGTTCCCGTGGTCCTCTGGACCTTACTGAACGCGTTTACCGCGTAGCCCAGACTGACATTATGCCACCAGACTAGCGAGGCGTGTGTATTTAACGTCACTAGATACAAGTATCTGAGAGCCGAAGATGGTTGGACACTTGAGTTTTGAAAGTTTCCCCCAACAAGTAAACGGAACCATAGTTGTTTTCCGAGAGTTTACATTTAACCCTTCTCGTTGACAGCATCTCCCCACCAGTTTGAGTGCGACTTGCATCCTCTCGCATACCACGCCCTCAAATTTCCCGCAGGCCATGATGGCATCTGCGCCCCCTGCGCGTGGAAACCCGCCATGCGTAGATTAGAAAGCAAGCCATCCACCACAAGCCACCATAGCAAGGGTGACAGCACTCCACCCTGTGGGCAACACCTGCCACAGTTGCCTTTACATTGCAAAGGCTCTGCGATACATGAACCGTTCTGTTTCTTATCATGGAGCCGATCTACCTACTCCCAGTTGGCTCGACTTTCTATTTCTTCAGCGCCCTTTCCATCGCCTTGTCGAAGGCGCCCTCATTTTCCAGAAAGGTAGCTAGTGCAATTTCTTTCTTGCCAAAGGCCTGTTGTACCAGAGCCGGGAAGATGTCGTCGCTGCCAGCCGATTTAAAGGGTTTGAAGGATTCGATAGCCCATAGAATTATAGGTATTTGAATAACTCTCCGCGCAAGGTTTCAGCCTTCCTTCCGTGCTCTCAGGTTAGGTATCTGAGCTGACCTCAGTCCCATACATTCCCTCCCAATCTGGATGTGAACGACCCTGGAGACCGGAATGTGCACCTCCAAGAGGTGCTTGAAGACTTGATCTTCAGTTTCGGCTTTATCACCGTTAGGCTTGCTGAGAGTCCCAATCTTACAGGGTCCTTCTTTTGCCAAGGACTTTCCGACTACTGGAACGTTTAACCCCGCCAGTTCGTGGCAGAACTTTTTCCATGACTCTCTTCTTGCCTTTCTCAAAGCACAGTTGTAGCTGGTCAGAGACGCTCTATATTCATCCCATAGATGGGCCAAATCTTTTGACTTTGTTATAAAATTTTCTGGTGGCAGCTCTTAAGTCAGACAATTCCCTGGTCCACCATGGTGTAGCTCGGTTAGTTGTCTTAACTTTAGTACGACAGCTTGCTTCGTAGGAAGTTTTGATGGCAGATGATATTGGTAACGATTGTCATGATGCCGGAAAAGTACCTTCTCTGATACAAAAATTTATAAATAATATATGTTAAATAAGAAGTTACACAAGAGCAAGCTAGTTTATTGAGTTGTATATTTAGACCACCGATATCTACAGCATTACTTTCAATAGAATTAATAGCCTCACCATCACAAAACTAAATCTAAAGTTGATTGTTAGGTGATCATTATAAAATCGAAGGAGATCATCATCAAATGAGACAGTGGGAATGGAATTATGAAAGTGCTTGTTTATCTCAACCGGTTGGCACAAAGATTCAGGAATAGAAAATCGTTCATTGCTAGAGGCACCAAGTGTCCATAAACCATTGTTGCTGGTAGTATAAGTTTGTTTATTTGTCTACAAAAGTCTACTCCATCTGCTCTAATTGTACAGGGTGTCCCACCGAAGACTGGGTCTTTGATTCCAGCTCTATTTGCCATTTTAGGAAGAAAGCTGTTCTACAAGAATGTTATAGAATTCAATGCTGCATCACCTAAAAATATTTTTGACTATACAGAGTGTCCCAGAAGTAGGAAAACGGATACTTACTTCGTTATTTTAACTGGAACACCCTATATATTATTTCATTTTTCAATTCTACGTAGAAAAATAACATGACTTCATATAAACTACTATATGTCTATCTTTAATAACAACGTTGTTATTTACTCTCTTGTCAAAAGTAGTCCCGATGCAAAGCATCGGTTAAGGCGGCCTGGTTTATATTTGCATTTGTTTTAGACATTCATATTTTAAATATCATACATACATACTTAGTCTGATTCAACATTAAAATTAAAATCGATGTAATTGTATACAGGTGTCCACTATAGCCCTGAACATTTGCTTAACTTTAATCCAAGGTAACTTGATTTTTTTAAATAGCACCCTATATTTTTGCTTGTGTTAAATTAATCCTTGCCCAAAACCCTATCAATCCATACTAAACATTTATGATGCCACATGCACGACTTCATAGTTAATTAATGATTTTATATAAATCCAATAATTTTTCCGTTAATTTGCAGGTCTTCTAGTTTCTTTCTAAAATGACAAATAGAGCTGTAATCCAAGACCCAGTCTTCGGTGGGACACCCTGTACAGTAGAGCAGGTTCTAAATCCTTTTCAGAGCACTACTCCAGTGTAAATAAAAAAAATATTTACTTACATAATAAAAGATATGTTTTTTATAATATATGTAGGTTCAAACAGAAACTACAAAGTATAAGCGTAATCATTTTCGAGCACGCTATAAAAATATACTTAAACGGCAATCCGATATTACGTTCTTACACATATTTTGAGAAGATATTATTTATAAGTTGTGGCACCTGATACTTATGTCATAGAAAATTCATGTTGACATTATTACAACAAAAATTCAGGCTTATAAAATATATATCCAGTTTGGTAAGCAACGCTGGAAATATAGAGAAATTTATCTCAATTGAGTAGTATTTTATCTTACTTCGTGAAATCGCACGTCAAGCAAATTGCAAAGTTATATTTCTATAGATATCTATTTCAGAAAGGTGATATAATTCACTCTAAAAAAGAAGAAATATTTCATAATTTTAAAAGTGAGTTAAATACTTTTCCACACCTTTAGTAGTTGATAAATTGACTCTGAAAATGGAATGGTCGCCAGGGAACAACCGAAGTTATTCCCTGACGACCGTTTCTCTTTCTGTATAGGTTATATTGTTGTTACGATGTTTTTAATGGTCTTAAACTTTACAAGGTAAATAATAAAGGTCCACCTTTCTTAGGGCATGATTTTTTTGAAAAATTACATTTAACTGCTAAGAGTTTGAATAACAAATTTTTGATAGGACAAAAAATGTATTTTCTCCAAACACTACAATTTTCAAATAAGTGTAAGGTATTTATAATGGCTTTCTAAAAGTTTTGTGAGGGGGTCTAAATTACTTATCTGCGCATACCTAAAACAATATTTCCAGAGAATCGAAAATTATAGAATTTGTTTGACTTATTTTCTCATTATTATTATATATTTATTTCTTTACTGGATAATCATGCGACACGTTTTAAAATCAATGCCCTTTTGTGATTTACGCCGGATATATAACGACACAAAAATCAACTAATTACCGGCGAATTTCATTAACGAATACCACCGTTAGTGCGCCAATAGAGCCGCTTTTGACAATGTAGTCTCGCATTGTGCGCATTGTATCCCCAATAATGACGTTAATTGAAGTAAATTCGGCAGCACACAATTATAAAAGCGATAACGCAATATCCACAGAGTAGAGAAGCATAATACCCAAGCATTAATCCTATTGGTGAATAATGTATAGCAGCCAGCTAAATAATATTTTAGGTAATTACATTGGTGGGTGATTGTGTCGAGTTGATGTCGATATTTTAAGTACATGATCTGTTATTAATTATGCACTCAGTGTATATACAATATATACAACATATTTCAACAAAGGAATTTCCATATGTCAGGAAATATTGCAGTGCATCTTTTTTTGTTTTAAACTTCCTTTCTTTGTAACTCTATTTATTATTCCTTAAATTTAAATTTGTAATGCTAATAACAAAAGTATTCTTTTTATAAATAATATCTGAAAATGTTGCCAAATTGAGTAACAAAACGTAGCAATCAACATTACAAAGAAATGAAGTAAGTTTTCTGTTTCCTAATGACGATCTAACAAACACAAAAAATATAATAATTTATAATAAGGTCAAAAGAAACAAAAAATATATAAAATACGTCGATTTGAGAGAAATGTTAGTGCGCCAATATTTTTCGTGTAAAAATAAAAGTAAAAAAACGGTAAAGGAAGCAACAAAGGTGCCGTTTTCTAGATTCACATTTTTCCTTTTTGCAATACTTACAATATGTTATTAAGTTATAGCAAAATTCATTAGTGAAATAAATACGTTATCATTATTATAACAAATCATTTTACATTAGTCCAAGGATAATATTTGTAATAGTAACTTATTCTTTCATACATTCAATAAATAATTTGGTTGATAATATGGACAGGAAATGAATATGTGTTGATATTGTTTACGTACAATTTTTGTAAAACTATTCACCATATGAACGCAATAATGTATTGAATGATGTCCTGTCCGTTGTTTTAATGATTTGCAATTTATTGCAAGAACAAACAGATAACATACTGCTGTGGTCTGGTACCCCTGTTTTCAGTTTTTTCTTGTTCATTGCGATAAGCGTTTGTCAATGTTGCGAGAAATTTCAAATTGTTTTATTTTCAAATAAGAGAGTTAATGTTTTGGATTGTTTAATTTGTTTATTTTATTGTTCAGTTGTATATATTAATTTCAGTCAGGTGTACATTTTGCGTTCACTGGTATTGTATATATATTGTTTTGTTTTGCGAGTTCGTCCGTTTGCGGACAGATCTGTGTGCGTTGCATCGCACGCATCTGAGTTTTTTATACATATACGATTGTTTATCCGTGTAGGTTCAGTTCCTTGATCGATACGAAAGTAAGTAGATATATAAAATTGTATTTCATTGCAGACATTTTGTGATTATTGATTTCAAGTTTTGAATTCGCGTTTCTGATTTTATTTCGTTCATCACGGAACTCATTTAATAATAATTGATATTGTATTTTTGTGTACACAATTTAGATATAAGATCTGTTATTATTTTTACGTGCAGGAAGATATAATAAGTTTAAAGAGTTAATTTTTTTGTTCGTTGTTAATTTTTCTGATTTGTAATTATTTATTAATCACCTCGGGTTGGGTGAATAAAAGCATTGTGCTTGCTTTTATTTTTCATTTATATAAATTACTTGAATTTTCCACGTTTAATTTAGTTGTTTTAATATTGAGACCACGTGGATTGAATTGAAAAAAAAAATTATTATCTTCCTGAACTTTTTGTTTTCTGTTGCTTTGTAAAAGGATTTTGAATTGTCCTTTTGTAATTGAAAGTCAAATGCAGTTTTGATTTAGACCAGGACCTTTTTGACCAAGGTTTTTTTTTCCTGCAAAGTTGGTAATTAATTTTTTTTTCTTTTTTTTTAAAAAAATAATAAAATTATTGAATTTTTATGTCATTCAAAATACTGTTCTTTGATTTTTAATTAAACCTTTTAAAATGTTTTTTGAGTATAAAAGAAAGTCCGATTTCTTTCACCCACATTTTACTTTTCATGATAGTAACCCTGAGTTTAATTGCTCTTTCGCGCATTGTAAAAATTTTGATTATTTGAGCTAGCTAATTTAATTTTTCAATTTTAAATTTCATTTTACATTTTTGTTGGTACATTCAGTACACAGCAATACGTTGATAAGAATAATACATCATGCTAGCTAATGCATTCACTAAATACATAAAAGAAAACGGCCCTAATGTATAGAAACTATTGAAATGCAGTTATTTACATTTCTATAATAATCCATACTCATAGGCTGAGTGAAAACATCCATGATATTAATAACAAAAGGATTTGCGGTGCGTAATCATGTATTTGAAACTGCAGGCATGTTGTTACGGTTTTTTTCTTCACCTACCTTGTGTAGTACTCGGCCAGTCTTTTCGACAAGCTTTCGTATCTTTATTTTTCCTTTTCTTTCTGCCTTCTAATTTCAGAGATGCTTCTATGTTTTGTTTTTCCTCATCGGGTATCGTTATCGAATCATTTTGGTCCTTTCCTTTGTGTTTTCTTCGTTTCATGATGGCTAGAATTTGAGGATCTTTAATTTCATCACCTTCAGATATTTTGTATCACTTAAATTCGGTCCTTGTTTGTGTTTATTTCATTCCAGGAAATCATTCTCTATGTTTTGACAGCTGTTCAATTTTTAAGGTTAGTTTTGTATGTATCACATTCATCCGTTTATAGATTTCTAGGCATCGATTTTCTATTGATTGCTTTCTGTTAGATCTTCATATTTTGTGTTCACATCTTTTCGACGTGAGATGGCACCTCTTGTCCGTTGTCAGTTTTCAAATTTTAACTTCCTATTTTCCGATTGGTTGTGTGACGTATTCTCCCGTTTGGTTTCCTGTTTCCGGCATCATCTTCGTTTTGATCTTGGTAATGGTGTAAGACGTGTTCTCAAGAGTAAATTCTTCCTGTTTTTTTTGGAACTTCGGATATTTTCTCACTTATGTGGATTTAAATGGAAGTTTACCGAAATTAATCATCGACCGTATCTTCGCTTATGTTTGGTGTGGAATTGTGATTACCACGGCGATGGATTCGATTTATTCGAGATAATTTGAGAACCCACGCGTCTGCAACGCCATTTTGAAATTTTCTTCGCTACATTGGAAAAGCCCGTCACTACCGAGGTTTTATCGTCGTATTATTTTTGGAGTTTTGGAATTTCAACGTCGTTTCACGTGAGGATTCGAATACCCACGCTTGGCTGAGATTTTCTGCGGCTTTCTTTGTTCCTGCACCGCCCTTGGGGAATTCAACGGACCTCTCGCTTCCGTTTGCTTACCAAGTCGAGCCCGTGTCACGATTCCATCGGATAGGACATCACATCCAGGCCCCGTAACAACCGTTTGAGGGACAAGCTAAGTTGTACGTTATATTTTTCTTTATTACTAAATTCTATCTGCGAATAAAACGTTCTTTCTTAAATAACTACCCCGATCAATTAGCTTCTTTTTTTTTAATGTTTTAATGTTTTAGTCAATAATTCTAGAAATTTTGTATATTATAAATCGGAGGGTATAATTGAAACAGTGTAACAGATTAATTCTTTAATATTTTATTATAACACCAACCGATTAATTATCGGCATGTGATATACAGGGTGGTTTATTCACCGCTGGTACAAATAATTCAAAATTTCAACTTTGTTTCAATAAATTCTATTATTTGGTAACTCTAAAACTTTTCAAAATTTAATTTTAAATCGTAGGATAAGATTTTCCTTTATATTATTGATGTGAAACTGATTGCGTTGGCCATAGCGTTCGGTGTTGGAGTCCTATCGTAGGGCTTTTTGTCATACCTTATTCTGTATTTAAAATTGCTTATTCATTTTATTTTATTCAATATTTGCAATAAACGTTTAACCGAGTTACTTTTAAATCTGTCTTTGTTTTTTTTTTGTATTGACTTGCAAACTGCTTTACCCCTTGGTACTCGTTAACACCTTGGATTCCTGCTTATCTAGGGGGCATGACAGGGTAAGTAAACCTAAGCAGGTGGCGCCGAAATTTTTGTTCCATCTTGGGTTTGTTCGTTCAACCCACTCCCTCGCCGACGAGCCGGCTGGCACCCTGCATGATTGTCAACTATCAACCCACTGAGTCTAAGGTTTGTAAAGTGGTAGCGCAACAACTTTTTGGTTTTCTTTTTGGATTTCACTCGGTCACTTTCGGTGCCGAAAATTGTAGGTAACAATGTGTTTAACAATCATTTCTCTGTTACCCGGCATTTAGAAGTTCGCTATTGTCGGCGATAATTGTTTGATGGCATTTTTCGGTTCTAATTGTATTTAGGCATTTTTTCTTTGATGTTTCTATTTGCTTATTCTCGTTTTACACGAGCTATCTAACGAGTCTGATAATCCATTGTCCGAGCTATATTTGCGACTGCAATACCGACTAAGCTGTGGTCGTCTTGTGGGTTGTGTCCCTTAGGGAGCACGCATCTAAACTCTTGATTTCTCAGCAGGCAACGGTGGATAAAACGTGAGATGCAATAGCGATGAAAGTGGATATGCACTCCGAGTGACATCGATAACTCCTAGTTAGACAGAAACTCAAGCAAATGAAGTGCTAAATAAAGTTGCTTCAATCTCTCATCGACAGTGAATTTAGTGAATCAAATGCGATTATTGCATCAATGGATTTATTATTTTAATTACAAGTTTACTCTGTAAGAATTACCAAAATCCGTTACCACTTACAACCAGCACATTTTGTGCATTCTATCCCGCAAGTTCATACATAAAATTCATTAGTGGCGGTTATTCAGTAAATCCAATAAAGTTGTCAAAACAAAACGAGTGTTCTTTGCAATAATAATATATTTCAATGACCAAAAAGAAGCTAGGAGTGACTGCGGAATGCTATTTCTTATGTGGAGGCTACCAGACATCTTACCTTTACGGTTAGATGGCGTTGCCCTTTTTTAATTTACATATTTCATTGAGCTAATCAAGTCATAATTTCACTTTCAATGACTTTGATTTCATTAATACAATTCCAAAATCTATTATTTATTTGCTTGCACAAATCAACAATAATATACACAGTATATACATTTACATATTATGTTAATTCACACTTGCTGGTTAGTGGTGCGTCTGATTTCCCACCCCCTGTCCTCGCCTCGAGATGAAGGGACTGCGTCTCGTCTCGGACTGTCGGTACCGAGGGCGTCTTAATCCTGTTCGTGGTTTTTAATTTATTTTCTTTTTACCGTAATGTTTTGTTGTAGTATCATTTGAATAATTTTTGTTTTATATTGTGTGTAGTTTAAGTTTTTTATTTGTTTTGATAGCATATTGTATTGTGTTATAGATTCTGCCGTAGATATCGTTCTATATATGTTGCATGAGTTCCTTTCAGTTCCTATATAAGATTGTCTCCTTGTGCTGTAGGTTTGTATTTGTCACGTGCTTGTAAGTTGAATGTTTGATTTTATTAGGTTATTTTGGATATTGTACATTAACATTAGATCCTTCCGTTTTTTTGTCTGTTGAATATTTAATTCTCAAATCTTGTTGTTTAATTCTACTGTTGGAGTTAGGTTGTGAATGCCGTATATGAGTTTTAGTATTCTGTTTTGTTGCTTTTGTAGTTTCAATAAATTATTTTTTGTGGTATTACTCCAAACATTTATTAAGTAATTTAAATGTGATGTGATAACTGCATGATATACTGTTTTTCTCATATGTTCTGAAATGATATTCTTTATTTTATTTATCGATGCTATAGCCACTGCGTTTTTATTGATTAGTGTATTTATATGTTTATCCCATTTTAATTTATTTTGTATGGGTAATCCCAGACACTTTATAAATGCTATTTGTTGTAAAGGTTGATTGTTGAAAGTTATATTGAAAGTAATTGATTGTTTATTGCTTTGAAAGACCATATACTCTGTTGTTCTCTCGTTGATAGCTAGCAGGTTTTCTTGACACCATTCTACCATTTTTATTAAATCACTATCGATTTGTTGTTGTAATATTTGTCTATCCTTTCCAGAGTACACTAAACACATGTTGTTGGCATATGGATATATTTCTCCATTTATGTCAATATTGAAAACGTCGTTTGTATATGTTATACCTATATAAGATTGGAGGAAAATTTCCGCCTTGCGGTATGCCGTATTCTGCAGTTAGTGGTTGGCTCTCAATGTTATTCACTATTATTGTTTGGGTCATATTCATTAGGCATGTTTTTATTAATTTTCTTTCAGTGTCATTGATTCCCAATCCGGTTAATTTTGTAATAAGTTTTGATTTTGATATGGTATCAAAAGCCTTTTCCATATCTATGAAAATTACAACGACTGTGTGCTTTTTATCAACCTTCGATTTTATATTATTTAATAGATCAATTACTCCCGGCTGATTTTTTCTGAAAAGTATATTGTTTTTTATTTATTATTTTGTTCTGTATCAAGTATTCACTTACTACCTGATTTTGTATAGCTTTTCCTAGAATTTTGGATAACGTAGATAATAGACATATTGGCCTGTAGTTTTCAGGGTAGAGTATATTTCCTTTTTTATATATAGGTATGATTTGTGATCTTTTTAGATATTCCCGAAATGAATAGTTTATTACCCAATAAATTTTTACGTCATTTAGATGAAGTTTTTCATCGTTTTAGGACTCATTTTTGTTTCAGTGAAGGTATCCGTCATCCAGAGTTTACTGAGACGCGTGATCCTAACTGATCTCTGAAACATGTGGATCGTACGAAAATAACAATAATTAAAGGAAATAGTTTATAATCAATATATTGGAATAACCTCGAAATATTTTTAAAGAAACGGTATTGTTTAACATTTTCAACCGACAGATTATAATATAACAAATGATTGAAATTACCGACTAACTCCTGCACATTACTAATATATTCATCAAGATCTTCAGACGTAACTGTAGATATTAAACATACTACAGATATTAAACTGGAGGAGGATTCGCTAGCTCATTTCTGATAATAAATAATTCCAATTAGTCGCGTAGCTGGTTAGCAAAGCGTTATTTAAAGCTATTCTGCTAATGATAAAGCTCGTTGTCGACTTTGTTTGCGTCACCTGTCCCTTTGATGTCGATCACCGGAGCGAGCATTATTCACGATCGCTCGTTCAGAATTAATGCTAATTTATCGCACTGTGTGTGTGCGCGCTATAGGCGCGTTTGTGCGTCTCGTTGTTGTCTCCTTCCCGTTCTGTTTTAAATTCAACTCTCCTGTTTTCCACCTTTGCTTCCCCCTCAATATATCTCGTACTGTTCGACGACCGTAAGATATTCAATCGAATAATTCTGTATTCGACTACGGAATTATATCCGTAGAATTATTACGCTGAAATCGTTCTCGGTGTAGCTCCAGATTTAAGAAAATATTTTTTATTTCCCCTATGCTGAAAAACATTATAAATGAGAAAATATTTAAATATATCTTCGTGAAAAGAATTTCCCACACTAAATTTCTGGAATTCTATAATCAAAATATAGAGCCGACGCACGGCATGGTTTTTTTTTTTTTGTTTTGGCGGCAGCGCATTTGTGCGCCGAAATACTATAGACCTAAGGAACATATTATTTGCGCATTATAAGATCCGAATGTACACTTTGCAAACCTACAAGATCTGGGGGGGGGGGGAGTTAAAGGATCCTGTGTTGAGAGATTTACCTCTAATTCTAATCTCTACTGCCAACTTGATTTTCGCCCTCTGGCTAACTGTGAGTATCAACCTAACTTCAATTAATTTACCTCATTTAAGAGAATTTATTTTCACTCTATCATACAGAAAGTGCTTTTGTTTTAATTTAAATAACCCGCCACTTAGTTGGTTTGAACCGACTCTACCTTGTAATCACGAATTAAATGAGCATTTGCTAAAGGAATTATTGAACAAGGTTGTTTTATTTTGTTTTGTTTAATTTTCTCTCACTCTTTTAACTATTGCAAGAAAACTTAGATTAAGCACTTTTCTTGTATTTTATAGCGGGTGTTTGCCATTTTTGATACTATCGTACGAGTGTTTTGTTTTGAAACTGTATTACTAGGATCAAATTGAAATATATTCTGGCTCTCAAACCTATTTTGTGTCTTCTTCCTACTCGTTTACCGAACTCCTCGCGGTTGGAGTTTAAACCTTGGGACCCACGCCCAAGGGAATTCTAGGAAGCGCCTGTGTTACTTAGTGGGTGGCGCCCTTCCAGTCAACCTGCATCACTTGGCACGAGTGGTAAGTACATATTTCGGTTTTGGAAACCTGAACGACCGTCTTCAACTGAGCATAGCGGCCACAGTGTCTGCCCTCCTTCTTCGCCCTTCCTTGATTGGAGGTAGCAATCCTCTTCCATTTAAATTTTTGAGGGTGACTGAAGAGTGAGTCAATTTTTGCATCAAAAGTTGTCCCTCTCGATACTACGCGATTATGTGTTTCTTGAAATTTTCATAAATTTCAAAATTTCCAGAAATTTAGGGTGAGAAGTTTTCAAATGAACTGCAATGCACTGCAAGCCGTTTAGCTCTCAATGGCTTGATTATTTGTTAAACTTTTTGATATCTGTACGACCTCTCGCTATCTGGCCTGTTCTTTTCTCTGACTCTCCAGTCCCTGACTCCTATTCTCCTCACATCGGCCATAGGAGCATCTTGAACGTCCCACTTTCTTCGTTTCGTCCAGCACTTTCAAAAACAGCAAAAAGTTCTTGTATCTCCAGATTTGTTCTTTGTTGTCATCAACCGTTCTCCATTTTTACTTCCCTCAAAGTTCTTTCTAGCATTCTCCCCTACCGTATTTCCAAGTTAATTTCCACCCATTTTAGTGATTATTCAATTTCTTAGATAGTTTTTTTTCATTTTACACGGTATATGCTACAAGTAATGGAAACGGGAACAAGGATATACGAGATATTGTGCTGGTTATCCAAACTCGATACATCCTATAGCAAATATTTTTAAAAGACTGGACCAATGTCGTTGGGAACATCATGCTGCATTTACATCAAGTCATATAAATGCTAGCAGGCCAAGGCAAATACAAGTAGAAGGGCAGATTTTAGACGTAGTAAACGGGAATCACTCAATAGTACTAGGCAGTTAGCTGTTGCAATGAATATCCCTACCACAAAACCTTTCATTCAGTTTTAAAAGAAAACATTCTGCACCTATATCACTTTGCTAAAGTTCAACCTCTTTATAAAAACGATAATATTCTCCGATGGAATTTCTGCAACCCAATATTAAATGGAATTCCTGATAATGAGGCATATTATGCTTGAGAGCGATGAATTTGATTAAGTATTATACATAAATCATACAGTTATTTGATCAATTTACGTTCCATACCGTTTAGATACTGCTGAGTACCTAAACGTAAAAGAAGTTACAGATAACATGCTGTTGATGTACTGCAGGCACTCCATTGCTGTACATTCACAATGGAGTTCCTGCTCATTAGCGCTAGAGAGTTGCTGGACGAACATTTTCCAAAGAGATTAGTTTCTGGTGCTTCAATATCATGGCCCGCTATGTCACCCGATCTTAGTCCATTGTATATTGGACTTTTTTGTTTGAAGTTTTACCTAAGAAAAAGTATATGCTGCGCCTTCTTTAAATGCTGATGGATCGAAGGTATGCTTCCTTTCTTAAATGTCCTAGTGAATCGCCGCTCTAATGGCTCGTCGGGATATTCTCTTTACCGCAAACCTACACACTCCGACAGTTACCTAAGTGTCCTCTCACACCATCGGCGGGCTCTGAAAAACGGAGTCATAAACTTCTTAGTTTAAAGCGCTATTACCATTTTTGACCCTAACTCCTTATACCGAGATGTTACTGAACATGTTACTGAAATTCTAACCAAGAACAACTATCCTAAACATCATACCCAGCGTACGATAAACCGACACCTACTTCCTATGTCCAAGGCAACCAAAATACAAACCACTCCTTACCAATCCAAGCTTATCTCCCCTACATCCAGGTGTTACCGTCCGTATAGGCAAAATTCAATCCGAACACAACATAAAACCCGTTTTTAAACCTAATTCCAAAATTTCAGATACCTTTCCTATCAAAGATGGTAATCCTCTTGAAGCTCCTGGTATTTACCGAATTCCATGTTCGTACGGCAGTGTTTACATTGGTGAAACAAAATGTTCGTGTAGCAGAACATGAGCGTTGTACTCGGGTGTTGCGCGTAACTGGGTCCGCAGTTGCTGAGCATAGGCTGGAGAGTGGCTACCAAGCCCATTCCCAACTCCGTCCAAATCCTATCCCGAAACCCTTACTACTATAACCGCAAAATCCAAGAATCCGTTGGAATCCATAAACATCCTAATAACTTTCAGCCGGACAATGATTATTTCCTACAGAGCACCTGGAAATTCCTCCTTCCCAAGCAATCCAACCGTAACCATCACGCACCACTGAACCATTACACGCACGTAAACCCATCCCCATGTGTCAGTTGTTCAGTTTCAAGTCATCAGCGACGGAAAAATGAGCACTGAAGATGTCCCATTCAAGGCCAGATGAATTTTAATCACCTAGACTCTAATTTTTGTAAATGCATGCATATTTACAACTAAATAATTCTGGTGCCGACTACTTCATGTTTTACCAATTTTTTCCGTGACAAAATTTCTCTTATCGGACAGAAAGAAAACAATACTTTCCTGCTTTATATAAATTGCTATTATATGAATCGGGGAAATCCGGACTGGCCCCACCACATACGAGCCAACATCATTCTTACCGTCGGCCGTTCTTCTTCGTCATCGAGTAGAATAAACACAGAAATCTGGATGATAATACCGTTGGGGATGGAATTTGCGCAGCTAGAATTTTATTATTTTCCCGAGTTATGACATTTAAATACGGGGAAACGGTTCCGAGATATCGGGGATTGTGAAGGGACGATCCCCGTAATATAAATAGCGGGCAAAGCAGTTTAGTTAGTTTAGCAAATGGAGCGGATGTTTTCACAGACTCCCGCCACATCTCCCAACGTCTCGTCTGCCATTCTCGCGCGGTCCTGACGAATCTAAGAGTGGTGAATACGGAGTAGGAGAAGGTTGAGATAAGGTAAGGGCCACGTAGGGACCCGTTACAAGAGTATGCGTATCAAGCTGGCAGATAATGATTTTTTTTCTTAAGAGGAGATTCTAATCCAGTCATAATAAAGAAATTATGTAAGACTAGGTTAAATAACAATTTCTCGAGAGTATCGATATTTACAAATTTAAAAATCAATATATCGAAACTGCGATGCATTCGTGGCTTACGAAGATGCACACAAAGAACGCTGGAAAAAGCTGATATAGTAAACAACATTACCTCTTTTCTTTACCTTACAGATTCTATACTTCGGTACAGTCCCTACCAAAAAAAGTTAACGACTTACGCGAATACATCTGATGCAAGCGCATTTAGAATGGATTATAGCTTAGCGACGTAAAAGAATTCTTTGGTAACTATTTGTTTATTTATTATAGTTTGATGTATTCTTTGCTTATTAGAATACTTGAAGGTTTTATGGTTTATTAGAATGCCATTTCGTATGAGACATAAAGGAAATATCATGCACGGATCAATGGTTAATCTTTTTACCATTAATTCGTGCATGAGTTTTCATGATTTGATAATTCATCAGTACTGATATGAAAATTGTTAAAAATGCTTATGAAAAATCATGCACTGTTCAATGGTAAAAAAATTGCCTTAATCCGTGCATTAATTTTTCTTCCAGCGTTTTCACCGCAATGGGTTTGAATGCGACATGAACTGAATGAATGCTCTTTTCTGTATATAAAATACTTACTTGTGCCGAACCTCCTAAACTCAGTATCTCTAAATCCAAGATGCCCTTAAGCATCTAAAATCCGATCCTCAAATTCTGGAACCCAATGCTGACAAGGAAAACACTACGGTGGTACTGGACAGTAACATGTATGAGCACAAGGTCCTATCTTTACTCCAAAATGATTTCGATGCAGTCTCCTGAAACGTGATCCTACCACACGCACTGAACGTTCCTTTATCAAATCCATAGAATCCTCATCACTTCCGCCTGAATTATGCAAAGCTTTTTAACCTAGTGATTTCGAAACTACACAATCAGCACAAAATCCACAAACCCAATGTTCCTATATGTTCTATTTTTAAAACCATCAGCAGTGCCACCTACGAGCTCCCAAATACCTTTATAACATCTTAAAACCTTACGCTGGTAACAGTGATTTCCTTATCCAAAGCTCCACAAACACTTTGCACGCAGATTGAATGTGTGATAGTAGACCCCAAGGATTTACTTGTTGGTTTCGACGTGAATCCTTATTTACCAAAGTTTCTATATCTGATACCATCTGGCTCGGTGAAAACTTATCTTACCTGTGCCTACTTCCAGTTTCACAGTTGCTACTATGAACAAAATTCCGGTACAGCTTTTTCCTGTTGTCGCCAACAATTTTATGGAGGTATTTGAACAGCAAATCTTCTTATTTTCTATTCACATGGGCGTGATTCAGCAGATATTTTGCCGATTACATTCCTTAATTCCCAAAATAGTACCATAAAATTCGGTACAGCAGAGAGGCGTTAAACTGTTTTGTGCGAAGACCCATGTGGAGATCCTTTCTAATGCGAGGACATCTTGACCAACGAGACGGCAGTTGCGCGGGTAGAATAGAGGTCACCATTCTTCCAGGTGCAGTTGGTGTTACAATTAGACCTATTTCTTACAAAAGAAGTTAGAACTAAAGTGGGGAGAGGCAAACAAAGGACACATCACTCACGAAGAAATATCAACAATGGAAATTCAGATTTTCAAGAAACTGTACAGACTGAAAAACTACCTTGGATAAGAACTACATATTTTCTTTAGCTGCTAAACTTTGTAAATATCTCGGAAAGCATACAACCAGGTATTTTCTTTACTTTAGAAGATAATTTGAAGTACCTACATTACTCATTCTCAAAGGCGACGTAGGTACATTAATTTCGAAAATAATAATAATAATTGCCGAATAACCCATATCCTAATTTTTTATATTACTTCTTTCATTTATCAGAAATAAAGTATATTACATAGACTCGATTACGACAGGGACCCATGTACCACCCCTCCCCTATTTTCGTCATTTTAATATATCAAAAAAAAATATATTGTATACCTCGTTTCAAGGATGACGCATATTCTTTTGTTTGTTACTTTCTGTTTTGTTTTTTTATTTCTTCTAATTTTTAAATCCTTTCTTCTTGACAAGAAGATAAAAGTAATTCTAGTAAACAAAGGACATAAAAGAAATAATAAATTTAAAAAAAGTATAAATAAAGATTCTGAGAAGTAAACTCAAAATTACTGAAACCATCCTCCAACACTTCTATATCAATACACTGACACCTAGAGAAGAAGATGCGCAAACGACATAAATAATTTATGACCGTATCTATCGTATCTTCAATTTACGTAGAATATGAATTATTACTAATGTGAAACAAGAGAAGCGTGATCTTTACGACAATTTAAGGCATTTCCTACTGCATATAGTCAGAACATTTTGCTGTAATAATGTTTCAGTCATAATACTATAACATATACATCTACAAGAATATAAGCTTATCGATGTGTTATTTGTTATATAATAGTAAACTCCGGACCGGTCACCTTTTTCTTAATTCCTGTCTCTCACCTGTAAAAAGACCCCCTATACCGCATCACTCTCCGCTAACTCCCGTCTACACCCTGTATATTTATTTTTCGTAATTAAAAATTACACATACTGTATATATTGTAATAATTAAGCGTGAAATTATCACACTGTATATTCATTTTTCTTAATTAGAAATTACACATACTGTATCATCATTATTTTCCGTTGTAACACTAAAACAATCGAAGAAACCACAAAATTCTTATCTGCTTTAGATATGCGTCAACTATCGACAATTTACATACTTGGTAACTGATGTCTTCCGAATAATGGTTATTACATTAATTGTAATGTTCAGGTTTTACCATTTCTTCGATCCCATCTGTGCTTATTTCACACCAAATTCGTAGTCGTTCAAGGTTTCGATGTTTTGATGTTCGGTGCACGACTACCTGCTGATCACCGGAAATATTACATAATCGGACCCTTCTCGCCGGTGCGCGGGGACAGGCCTTGGGCATTGTCGGTCCGTTACCGAAAATCGTGAAAAATCGAAATTTCTGAAAAGATTTACGCGTTTTCCCGCTTTTAACGACGAACGGGGATACCGCTAGTATCAGACGACCGACGATCTACGCCCCCTAAAAAGACTTCGGCCCCTATTCGCAATCTACGATCGGATCCCTTGTAACAAAACATATCGGAGTCTTTAGGCTTTCACGGCCGTCGTTGCTGGCTGCTCTTCGGTTCTCGGGTTCTCTGCCGTGTAGAAAGTTTAAATTACTTGACGTTTCGATCATCTTGTCGTGATCTTCTTCACTTCTGAAGAAGATCACGACAAGATGATCGAAACGTCAAGTAATTTAAACTTTCTACACGGCAGAGAACCCGAGAACCGAAGAGCAGCCAAAACATATCGGCTAGAGGCGTCGTAGTATTGTTAAATAATAAGAATATTTTCATTAAATATTCTAAATCCTAAACAAAATTAATATTAAAAACATCAAAGCAAAAATGCTTACACACAAATAGAATCAAAAAATGCCACCATGGCGGGATCTGTGACCGAATTGCAGGCTTACACATGGATTATGAGTTTGACTTGTGTCCCCTAGGGAGCGCACAAGTAAACTATTAGTTTCCGAACAGGCGATGGCAGGTAAAGCTTCAAACGCGGTAGCTATGAATGTGGATTTGCACTCGGAGTGACTGTGATGACACCTGATAGGCAGAAAATCGAGCCTACTGCTATTCCCTTTTCATTGCTTTTGCTGGTATGGTAATTCCAGCAACAGACCATAAGTATTGTGCATGGTGACATTTTTAGATTATAAGAAAAAAATTTTGTTTAATGTGTTACAATCTAAAAGCACAATAACATTAAGATATATAACATAATTTGGTAATTTAATTGGGAATGGTTATTATTCAAGGTTTTTCTCCCAAAAATACAACTGATTGGCTAAGATCCCTTTAATTCTGAAGGAACTACACGTATTTTTTTAAATAAACGTTCAGTATTTCCTTTATTCCTTTCTCGGCCACTGTTTACACGCAGATTGTTTCTTTAATGCGGCTAAGTTGGCAGCGCCGACTACGACTGTGAGTTCCAGCAGGGGATGGTGGGAGGGTCGGTTTCGCGGATACGGTTTCGAATTTCCCGTTTTATACCAAATTAACTTTTCGTCGGGATTCCGAAGAATATTAATGAAGTTGTTTCACGATTTGCATGCGCCTTCGGCGCTAATATACCAGCTTGTTCTTCTTCTCTTTCTTCTAAGCGAAGAAAGGACTTCGTTTTAACTCCTCTCGTCTCATTAATTTCCACATTACCTTCTTCCCCCATTCCCTCTTTCCACCCCTCCATCATCGATGCCCGAGCGCTAATTATTTTCCGAACGGTTAGCTAATTACAATTTTAGATTTTCAGTTCGAGCGCAGCTTATTCTCTGTACGAGGCAATTCTTCTCGGGCGATATTTTATTACGCCCCGTCCTAATTAGATGCGCCAATTAAGAGGGCTGAACGTATATTGGCGCGATAGAAATTTAATAACATAAAACTTTTGCGCCCGCTTCTTTCATCCCATCCCTCCGAGAAGTAACTTTTAAGCACGGGAATATAACTTCTTGTAAGTTCTTCATCTTGGCGGAGATCTTGGTCTCGCTGAAAAGTTGACTGTGGTGTT
Organism: Cetonia aurata; assembly: GCA_949128085.1. Lineage (NCBI taxonomy): Eukaryota > Metazoa > Arthropoda > Insecta > Coleoptera > Scarabaeidae > Cetonia > Cetonia aurata. The sequence goes on from OX421887.1 coordinate 870,939, forward strand.
CAGGTCTGCGTCTCTCTGTTGTAGCTATCCAAAGGGTGAAAATTAAAAATCGCTTATATTAAGATCGCTACAGATAGCGTGGAAATTTACGCTTGAAGTAGCTGCACTTCAGGAATTGCGTATTAGAAAACTTACACTCAGAAAACGACAAGGGTTAAATTAACCAAATTTTGATCACGTTAACAATATTGCGAGGTTAAATACAGTCAAAACAGTAAGTTCTGTTACTTTAACAAAAATACGTTTATTGTTAGATTAGCTAAATATTTTAAGTTAAAATGAACAAGTAAGTAGTACGAACTCCAGCAATGCTGTTCTACTTGCTGGACTTCGCCTATGATTGGACTTGTAAACATTTTTTTTCTTTTCTAATAAAGACCATTTATTATTATTATTATATTATTAGTTAACATAAAGTGATAAATATAATACAGTTGTTAATACTACTTTATTTATTCCGAATTTGTATCTTGATTGATCTAGTTCAAATATTTACTTACATTAAACATTACACTGCGTTTATTTCAACACAATTTGGTATTTAATACAACACAAATACCAGAGATAAAAGATCACTAGAGAATGGCAACTTAATAACATGAAATCGCAATTGCGTTTTATGCCCTCTACCATATGAAAGTATATTAAAATCCGTTACGCGGTATTTTTAAATTGCTATACTTTTGACTTTGGTTAGAATTTTGTTGGTTTTATTGGAATTGAGCATTATTGTACCACTAAATATGTAATCAAACCTATTGACATGAAAAGAAATTACGTATGGAAAGTTATGACAAAAAAATTGGTTTGACTACATATTATGTACAGTACAATAGTGCTCAACATCAACAAAGTCTTGACTATGATTTTATATTCTACAGGTATACTATACATTAATAAAGAAAACAAACATGTTTAATGAGGTTTTTATTTTTTACGGCTTTTTAAGTATTTTACTTTACAGTAATGGGCAACATCATCAATCACTTCCCGGCTATCTCTGCCTTGCAATATTTTATTTAAACCATTGCAATAATGGTGAATTAGTAGCCGACAGAATTTTTTTAAAATAAAGTTTAACAAATCGTCCTTATCATGTACTCTACACTGGCTTTCCAAATTAAGATTCGGAAATCTGTGAAACGGAGGTATTCCGTCTTCACAATTGGGGACAGCGCACCTTATTCCAGGCATTACTATTAAAACAATTTATGTTATTAAACAATACATATATGTACATAACCCTAAAACCACTTACCTTACAAATTCGATGTAACGTACCTAATATGAAATAATATTAAATCACTGTTTATTAAAAGAGTCTGTTCAATAGCAATTACTAAAACAAAACTAAAGGGAAATAAAATAAAAATTTATACAACAACACAACTTCACTCTGTCAGCTGTCAGGAATAACAAGAAAATGGCTTCACGCACACGGAAATCCACAGAACCGGAAATCTCACGTCACCGTTTATATTATCAGTAAACAAACTACTGCGCCGTCTACCACCAGAAAGTAAACTAAACTTGTATCTCCCCACTTACATTTTACTTCGCCGCCCGTGACAAATACATAGTTGAAATAACTTATAACACTTGTTCATTTTAAGCATAGAATATTATTGATTCGTAGCGGTCAAAAGCCACCACCGGTGATGTGGCGGAAATCGCAGTTTTAACGATCACACCTCGTTCAAGACGTGTATCTATGGAGTAAATATGCGACATAAATAATTTATCACATTGTCTGCCGCACATCCAATTTACACAGGATATGAATTATTGCCGGTGTGAAATAAGAGAAGCGCCATCTTTACGACTGCTGTGATAATAGCACAATGCTGTTTAACTATGCCCTTATTTTAATAAATGATTACATTTTTAGAATTTAATTCAAACTTAAAAGACATTCTACAAAATGACAAATATTTACAACTACTCATTGTTTTTTCGTATCTAACAGACTTGATAAATCACGTCTGCTCTCAATCAGCTTGACCAACGACAATTTAACGTATTTGCTGTTAGATATATGTAGGCAGAAAATTTGGAAATGGATAATTTCAACATCATAATTACATTCAATTAACTGCAATTTTGGTTAGTCTAACCTTATTTCTTAATATCACTTTGTTAAATGAACAGTAGTCACTGTTCAAATGAACTCAATGGGTTTGTTAAATTAATAAAATAAAAGTAACAAAATAGTATTTATATAAATAAATAAAAAAATAGTGTGCTTTATTGTCATGAAAAAATATAAATCAATTTTGTGGACAAAGCAGAGTAAAAAGGGTACGTATACAACAAACACAGATATAAGCTAGAGGATTGCCCTGCCCACACAAGGAAAGGAAAGAGGAAACAAAATGTTGAAAGAAAAACAAATTAAATGTCATCCCCCTCCGAAAAAATCGCTAACAGCGTAAAGAGGTTGCTGAAGGAGGTATGATTTTGCCTTCCTGCGGAACTTGATGTTTGTTGGTATCGATTTGAGATGGATTGGGAGAAGCTATAGAGCTTGATTGCGTTGTACAAGATTGAGTTCTTAGTTAACTCTGAACAGGGTACACGTAAGTGAAGGTTAAGTTACAACCGTCTTGTAACGTGGTTATGAACAGGTCTTTTGGGTAAATCACTAACATGTTTACCAATTAGCGAGACGGATTTCATGATGAAGAGCGCTGGGTCAGGATTTTATAGTTTACAAAGTATGGTCGGCAGTGATCTGTGTTACCTAGTTGAAATGTGTACCGAATTGCCCTGTTTTTCAGTTTAAAAATTGTAGGGGTGCGCCAAAAGGGCAGCGCGTAGCGAAGATGGGATTCAAAAAGGGCAAAATAAGTAATTCGAGCAGTAGAAGGATTGAGCTCCCTGGCCACAGATCTAATCGCAAAGCACGCAGTAGACAATTTTTTGGAGAGAGTGTGGATATGGAGGAACCATTTAAGAGTATCGTCGACGATAAGTCCTAGGAATTTAACTGATCGAACCATATTGACGGTGTCACTATCGCAGAGGCAAGGTTGCTGCAGGGCGCCTTTGTAAGGCACAACCACCGTTTTATCTTTGTTATAACAAAGGCAGTTGGAGTTACACTACTAGTTAATTATGGTTAGGTCTTTAGATATAATACATTGTAGGTCCTCCCTATTTCGGTTGCTCCAAGTGATGCTAGTGTCATCTGCGAAGAGACAAAATTTCCCCCTGATCCCTAAATTGGTGATGTCTTTGATAAAGAGAGCGAAAAGTATTGGACCAAGCACTGAGCTCTGTGGAACCCCAAAGCCAATTCCCGTACACGATGAGGAGGAACCATTTCCTCTCACTATCTGTTTCCTATTGAAAAGATAAGATTTGAACCATTCCAGATGAGTACCACGGATCCCATAGTAAAATAACTTTTTTATTAGGATGTCATGACTGACACAGTAAAAGGCTTTAGATAAGACCCAGGACACTGTTGCAGTAAAGTGTTTATTATTAATATTATTAAAGACTTCATTGAAGACCTAGAAGAAACCATCGGCACTACTTTAATTGGACAAGAGCCCAAACTGCCTGGGGGTGATAATTTTAAATTTTTTTAGAAAAACCGTAAGCTGTTTTTTGATCAATCTCTCAATAATTTCGGATAAAGCTTGGAGCTTGCTAGAGTGATTACAATTTTGGTTAATTCAATAATATTTTGGTAACAAAACCTGTTTGGTTAACTTAACACCTGTCGTTCCCTCAGTGTGCAATCTGTTTGTAGTAGCCAAATTATTATTCGCCTGTAATATGCTTGCATTAGCGCCAATAACTAAATTAATTGCCAGAAACACTACAACTAACTTGCAATAACTAGAAATCTAATTATTACCAGCAAAAACACGTAAAAAGTAAAATTTATTTGCACCAAGGGTTGTAGCATAGCACTGAATGCAAATACTTGCATTCGAGAAATACAGTGTACATTTGTCCTAATATACATTAGGACAAATGTACACTGTATTTCTCTCTAAAGCGCAAGTCTAGACAATCTTATTTGTTTATTCCAAATTAAATGGTATTTGCAACAGAAATTTTTTTTAGTTTCCGGCATTTAAAAAAATACTTGCTCGAAATATATAAAAGCCAAATATACAAATTATTTGACAATTTTTTTCAGTGTATATATTTTCTGAAATCAATCTTTTCTTGTAATTATTCTGATAATCCAAAAGAGTGGGTGAGGTAAAATCAAACATACGTGACAGAAATTTGATTTTACCCCACCTATTGTTTCAAATTATAAGAAAAATTACAATAAAACAATTAAACAAAATCGATGTTTCAGAAAAATAAACAAGCAAATGTAGTTGTGTACAAAAAAATTGTAACCTAAGATAAGGTTACAATTTTTTTATATTTTTGAATTTTTTTTAAAAAATACTATGTATCGAAAAGTGACACAGAATTCTATATACTGAAAGTAAACAGTACAAGCTCTGGAGCAACCCCGATGATAAATTCCCTTAATTTTGTTTTCTTTTTTACTGTGAATTTTATACCAAAATGGTGGTTTTCCAAAAACAAAAATGCGTATCACAAACCAAAAACAACATACAAATGCTACGTTTCGAAACACTTGAATAACATCACTAAATTCAAGAAATATATTAATAAATAAAGCAAGGCATAATATTCAGAAAATAACTGAAGCAAAGTTTAGAATTTATTCTATCTGAAAAATTCATAATGCACAAACGGTCTCGACGTCTAATAGGACGCACAAAATTCAACGAGAAAAGAACTAAAACGTCAACGGTAAATATTTCAATCGCTCGACAAATAAGCTACCGGTCCTTGGGTTCGTATCAGTGGCCCACGGGTAGTGCCTGTCACGGACGCCTTATCCTCGTTCGTCTCCTCTCGATAAATATTGATTCGGCCCTCGTGGTTGAGTAAACGGAGACCGAATAAGAAAAGTAAGGAATAACGAGTTAAAAGAAAATAATTTTTCTATAATAACTTCCAATGAATATGCAAGCTTCAATTTTTAGCTCATATTTCAGAAATTATTAGTAACATGAAGTGCACTTAGCTCTTCGTCCAACCGCACATTTTACTTCTTTGCTAAATTCCAAGTCGTCAACTTGTTGATTTTGAAGGTATCAGTATTTAAGAAAAACAAAACTCTGATATCGGTATATACTAGAAATTAGTGGTTAGTGTCGACATACAGATTTTCTAGATAATACCTGCTCTTATAATTTCCTTTATAAAGCCCCGATATCACTATTTTTTTCTCTCATATTGAAAATGTTCCGAAAGGTTTTTTTTTGAACGGGCTAAAATCAGTTAGCATTCAGTTCTTTAGTAGACGAAAGCTTTCTAACGTGTTGATTGACATTGGTGTGGCTTTTCAGGAGTTTTCTGATACTATAAAATATTTAAGGGCATATATTGGTGGGAATATGAGCTGCAGTGTACATGTTAATTACGTCTGCAATCGTTTAAGTAGCTGTTTTTATGCGTAATATAATTAAAGGCTAGCATTGACCAGAGAACCCTACTAAGTACCTATTTATTATGCCTTGGCATAGTCGGTGCTGAGTTATAATATTATTATGTGTGGGCTAGTGCTACCAATAAACAACGAGTTTTTGTTCTGCAGAAGCGAATAGTGCGGCTAATCCTTAATCAATAGGGCACAGAGAGCTGCAGACCAGTATTTCAACAATATAAAATCCTGCTTGTACCATACGTAGGTATTTATATACCGGTGTTTGTTTTTATCTTGAGACAACGTTATATCTCGGAAGCTACGCATCGGCTCAAAAATCTTTGTGAGTATAATTTATTCAACTCGAAGGAGCCTGCTCGTGAATAGCAACTTCCTAACCTCAAATCGACACCTCCATTTTTTTAAAATACGTATGTATGTCAAGTATTTTGTGAAAAGAATAATAATTGCAGAAGTTATAAAGTTGTATGTGCCATTCGGCTAATAAAAAACATTTAGTTGTTCTTATACCATGATAGTCTCTCAGTCTCATCGAAATTTGAAATTTCGGGTTGCTGTTTCATGTTAGTAAATAGTATTTTAAAACACAAGAGTCACAATGACGTTTATGTAATGCGAGTATAAGTTTGAATAACGAGCCGATTCAATGTATGAGCATTACAAAGTCATTGTGGCACGAATTTTTTACAGTATTTTTTCTAATTTGCACGTTAATCCCCCATATTACATTCCGGTAAGCGTCTCACCGGTGCGTTAATATCTCACTACAGCACAGTGTGCGGTAATAACCATTTCAACACTGCGTCGTCGTTTGTTTTAGCTTTATTGTAACATCCGATTAGAAAAATCTATTTTTAATACTTTTTACCCTGTCATATCCAAAAGTCACCAACACTTTTGCCGTGTAACATGGGATATATTAGCAACATTTGGAGACAAAAAAAAATTATTTTATATCATAAAAAATATGACTTTGTTTATTGATTTTGATATCATCAAATGTTCTTGCAATATTTTTTACATATAAATTTTCAAATCTCAGATTGATGATTCTCGGATTTTCCATGCTAGACAACTGGATACTTAAACCCTCTTATCCTAGCCAGACGAAGGAACGAATGACCAAGTCAAATAGATAAAAAAAAAACGACTACTCTCAAATATTTTACCATCCAGTTAGACGTGTGTAAATGGGATTAAATATTTATTCGTGGGACTATGTGGACGAGCCTAGTTGTCGCTGTTGTAGCCGCGCGGTAGCACCACGGCCAATTATAATTATCTACTTAAGTATAAGTCTGCCGTTGTACCCTGATGAAGTGTGTAAACAGGTTGTTAGCATTAGCGATAGAGTGTGAAGAAGTTAATGTATGGACAGAAAATACAAGAGACCCACTCGAAGACCTACTGTCAACAACAATAACGTGGTGCTGACCATTGTGTATCCGGCTAGAGGCGAGCATGTGTACTGTAGCAGTAGCACGGAGGAGAGCTGAACCACCCAGCTAGATATTTACCAGCGAAATATATTCCGTTTTAAAGACTGACGCTCGATGTTTGCCGGAATACTCATAGGAAACACGTAATATGTGGCTGCTTATATATTTAATAGGACGGATAAATATTGTAAACGTTTACTTATGTTAGGTATTTACAAAATTATATACTTAAACTTAATACGTGTAGCTACTCAAGTCAACTTATAAAACATCACTTTTATATACTCTTGACTTTATAGACGACGATAATTCAAGACGTATTTTTGATACTACCCAAATACGTTATGCAGTAGTTCTGCACAGTACAGTGTAATTTTATTTATTATTTTTTATTTATTATTTATTACGTATTATTTATTATTTGCTTTTCTTTTATTTGATGTTTATTTTTTTAGAGCGATGTTTGTCGTTGTTAATGCAGACGTCTGTTTTTACGAATTTATATTAATTTAAGTCAATCCATTTTTTTTTATTTTTCGGATACCTTTTGCCACTAAATAAGATACTTTTATTTTAAAAGGGTAATCATTATGGAAATGCATGATGCACTTATTCAATGCAATCATGCATGCAGCAATTTCATGAAAATTATCCTGCTGTTGTCATACCGTACAAAGTGTTTGCTAAGCACAGAGATGAGGGAGCGAGAGAGAATTATTGAACGCTTCGCAGGTAAATACTGCATTTGTTAAGAGAAAATCTACAAGACGACCGACAAGTTTAACAGAAGAGACTACTATGAAGCAAATTTTGAGGAATCCCTTTACAAATAGCATCTCAAGCATGTAAAAATGCTCTCTCGATTTCTAAAATTCGGTATTTATGATTTACATTATTTTATTATTATTATGCAGTAGTGCAAGAAAAACATTAAGTGAAAATTTCCGTATAAACCAGTGAACTGTATCCTATGGAACTGGAATGGCATCTGGCATATAATAATATTTTTAGACTCGTCAATTGTAATAGTTTGAATTCATTGACACAAATTCGCAAAATGTGTCACGCACGAGGTTTGTATAATATTTTTCTTGCGCCTCCGGTCAGAAACACACATTTTGCATTACTATAAATCGGCCGGAAACATAGCATTCTCCGGCCTAGGCCGGCAAAAGATCACTAAAAGTTGGCAACACTATATTCAAATTACTGACATTTATGTGATTCATTTTAGATTCGATGACAGATGACAGAATTTTCGTTACACAATCTCTTAAATAATTAAAATTTTTTCCAATTCAATTTTTGGAAGATTTTACAAGTAATAAATTATTAATAACTTGTTGCACAACCTGTGTAATATATGAGCTGGGGTCTCCATTGCCCTTATTATTGATGAATATCAATATATACCAAAACTAACCAAGAAAATTAAAACGTCAAAATACTAAGGTATCTTAATCCTGGTAACATGTATTGCCAACCTGTACTGTTAACGCCCTAGCATCAATTTTTTTATTATTATTTTCAATAAAATTAAGATTTGTCGACGCAAAAAATAGTGTGTAACACACGGCCAGAAACTCTTTTGCGAGTATTCGCACTTGTGGGACCTCGGCTTCGCCTCGGCCCCACAAACCGTACTCACACTCGTACGGTTTGTGGGGCCGAGGCGAAGCCGAGGTCTCACAAGTGCGAAAACTCGCAAAAGAGTTTCTGGCCGTGTGACACACTATTTTTTGAGCCGACAAACTTTAATTTTGTTGTAAATAATAAAAGAAATTAACGCTAGGGAGTTAACAGTACAGGTTGGCAATACATATTACGTATGAATTTTGAATTGGAAATCAGGGTTAAACTAACTTAGTGTTTTGACGTTTTAATTTTCTTGGTAGTTTTGATACATATTCATCAATAATAAGGACAATGGAGACTCCAGCTCATATTACAGAGGTTGTGTGTGAAGTTATTAACTATTTATTACCTGTAAAATCTTCCGAAAATAGAATTGGAATGAATATGAATTAATTAAGAGATCGTGTAACGAGAATTCTGTCATCTGTCATCGAATCTATAATTAATGGCAGAAATGTCAGTAATTCGAATATAGTGTTGCCAACCAATAGTGGTCTTTTTGACAGCCTAGGCCAGAGAAGGATAAGTTTCCGGCCGATTTATAGTAATGCAAAATCAGTGTTTCTGGACGGAGGCGCAAAATAGTTATTTAAAAACACACTGCATGGTGTTTATTATCTCCAAGGTAGTAAATTGTGGTAGGTAATTGTGTTAAACAACCCTAACAGCACAACATATTTTCTGTACAACTTTCCATCAAAACTGTAATCGAGATAACTTCATACTTTGAAGTTCTAAAAAAGGCATCATATACAACTAAACAAAGCCAAATAATTTATTTTCGACTTCAAATAGCAAAAATACATATTGCAATTAAATATTAATTTTATGCAAAAAAAATAAAAAAGTCGTTTATTTGAACATGTGTCTCTCTGTTTATGCTTTCTGAAACGCTACCTCCTTTCATAGAAAAAAATTACTACATAAATGTTGATTCGGACTACATCAGAAACAAAAACCTTCTAAAATGCCCTTACCTCTACTCTCTCTTCCTTCAGATCGACTTTTAACGCTAATTGTTCCCTCAAGACTACGTCAGGATAATGGGTCTGTTCGAAAGTGGCTTCTAATTGTTCCAACTGCTCTTCACTGAAGATTGTGCGATGCCTTCTTTTTCTCTTTGGCGGTTGATGTTGAGGATGGTGACCATGAGGTACCCCGCTCATGGAGGCCGCTTGGGATGCGGCGGCTAGTGCATGAACATAACCGGGATATAGACCTGGATAAGCCATTGCTGTAAAGTAAATAAAAACATTAGATGCCAGTTAAAGATTTCTAATGTGATAAAAGTTTTAAGTGTTCGAGATCATACCTTCAAATATCAAATATCGTGATGCAATGGCGTTTCTTTACATATTTGCTAGAAATTTAGCTTATTTATAAGAGAAATTCAAACAAAATAACCCTGAAAAAACAATTTGCAATTTTGTATTATACAAACGGATTACCGTGACCGTACAAATAAGAAGTAATATTAGTTGATAAAAATCAGGAACTGTGAATTTACAATTTTGCTGCAATTTTTGTTTTCTATTTAAAATAATCAAATTGTTATTACACAGTAAAGATGCGTATCAATGTAATGTAAAAATAGAGAGCCTAATTACTAATTTACAATGTATATATTACATGTAAAAGAAATCTGTATTATCACGTGATGTAAATTTATTTTTTACAATTAGTAAAATCACTTACTATTTGCTTAATTTACAAATCCTGTAGATAATTTGCATTTTGTTAACACATAACTATATAATTCAGTGTACGAACTAGAAACTTACTCATCTAAGTAAAGTAGTTCAAAATCTGCTAACAATGACAAACACAAAACCACTATCATCATAGAAGCACAAAACATTTCTCACTTTATAGAATTTTTCCAGAATTTTACACAGTTTTAAGAACAATAATCGAAAACCCGACGACATCTATAACAAAAATTGGAAGAAAATTAATTATAAAAAAACAAATGCAATACAATTTTAGTTAGTCATACGTCATACATATTATACAGGGTTATTCACGCAATACGGCATGGAATATTCATTCAAAAAGTTTCACTTTTGGGATATATGGCGGTCTATTATGGGTACCCTTTTAAAATTATTTTTATATTACACAGGGTTTTTCAAAAGCCCTAAAAATATCAACGTTGTTTTCTTAAATGCAACCCCCTGTATATTATTGCATTTTTGGAAGAACGTATTGATATGATTTTTATGCTTGGATAAGGTCATCAAAATTGTTTATTGACTTCTCGAGTTTATTTTTTTTTCCTATGAAAGTTTTGCCATTGCTTTTGCGGACGAATGCTTATGCTACCGAAAAGTGTAGTAGTTCAAGATGTTTGAATTGCTACTTCAATTTTGTTTATTTCATGGCTTTTGCGCGTGCAATTTTGTTTATGCTTTGTTAAAAAAAAAGTTTGTGCAAATAAAATAAATACACACATTAAACAGTTCATGCAGTTATTAACCCTGATGTCCAGAGAGTAAGTGAGCGAATACTTTTGCGCGTAACTGTATTTTTTATATTTTTCTTCTTAGCTACTTAATAAAACTCATTTAAACCAACAATTTTTGTATTGATTATTTTCTCTACCTGTTATCGTTAGCAAATTATTCGCATCGGCAGAATGGAAATCTTCCATTTTCAAAAATTTATTTCACTCACTTAGTGTTTTTCCGCAGAAAAAAATGGGTACTATGTGCCTAGATGTGATCTAAATGTTCCCAAAGCGTCACAAGTTTTTGAATTTTCGGGTTCGGAATGGTCTCTTGTTAGTTGCACGTTGCACTATATGCCGCAAACCTTTAGGTATGGAAACATGGAACAAGACAAAATCGTTTTTCTTTTTGTGTTTTCACTTATATCTAGAAATTTGCAATATTGGTTTCGAAGCGCATTTTGGTTTCTTTAGAAATAAACCTAACGCAATTGGTTTTTTTTTTTTATTTCTAAGCATTTAAAAGTAACATAGTTACTACATTGGTATTGTTAGTTTTTTATTAGATACTTTGACCAATTTACTCTATTACAGCCTTAAATATGCCATTTTTTTGTAACGAGTTAATTGTAAATATGTTTATCTTGTTATAGTTATGATTATTATTAACAGGTGAACATTTCTCTTATCATGTTCTCATCTTTTCGCTCGTCGCTGCCATTTCAATAATAATTTTCATATAATTCTTCTATATTTTCTTCATAGTCAATGTGGAATTGATTCCCTTCATAAAGAGAGATTTGCAACCACCTCAAATCAAATCAAATTTGCATAAGCGCAGAAAAAGAACAACCCGGCAAGCAAAAAGGGGTGGAAGCAATTCATCAGAAAGTTTTCACCAACTTTAAAAACTCCACCGCCCCGCAAAGCAAACAGAGGTCGATAGTAAAGGCTCGCGGCCTTATAAAAATTATGAAATAATAATATTATGCTTCCCTGGTAGGGACGATCGCCTCTACCCAACCCTTACCCTTTTTCTGCTCTAGAGCCTCCCTTGTCCCCCGTCGCCTCCACCTCGTCTTTAGCTTGAGCCGTTACCGGACTGTTAGAGCGCGAAAAAAAAGCGACTAACTTAAAAACCTGCCGGATTTTTAAATATAAGGCGATTTAAGTCACTCGGGACTTGTATTTAAAAGCTTACACTCGTCCTTTGCATTCCCTCGGACTAGAAATTCTGCGAGCGGAAATGTTTCGCAGACGCTCCGATAAAATCCTTACAACTGTCAGCCCGTCCTTCAGGCTGATTTTAAAAATCCGCATCCACATTAAGAAAGAAGGCCGTTAATGCATCGTAAAATGTGAATATTCTGCTTCGGTTATTTTTTCTTCTATTTAGTATACACTCCGCCGAACATATCCGGCATTGCGATAATAACTTGTTTGCTGGTTGAAAATATTGAGAAAGGTGTTCTGAAATACGTATTTAAACCTTACAATTTACTAATCAAATTGTTTGGATGTTAAATTTTCTATCAAAGTAAATAAGATTAGCTTTCGTAAAAAGCTCACTGATGAATAAACACACCTTAATCCAAAAATCATCAGGTTAGTAAGTAGATCATCTAAGGGTTTCTCTCCAAAACTAGTCCATTAACTTCCTCATAATAGTTCAGTCTTGCACATGGCTTTGATTTACCCATTAATTTCATGTTTTGGAATTATCTCGGTAGCGGATATTTTAAGTGTTTAATTGTATTAAAATTTTATACATTTTCAAGTCAATTTCCCACTCATGAAAAAGTATTACAGGAGCTACGTAACGACAACCTAGTGGCAGAACATGCAACAAATGATTGCAAACATGACGACCACATCCGCAAAATCTTCTTTATCTTCATCAGCATTAGAATCTTTTCTAGGTCTCCCACTTTTGCATATTGTTATTTCCATTTTGGCACATAGCAAATTAATTCCACATACTTATGCCTCTATGACGAATAAGCTGCTCGAAATGGTCATTTCCAACAACATGCTAGCATATCATCAAACATTAAATGTACAGCGTGTCCCATTTGGGGAGCTCTGGTGAGATATTTTTCTATCCCCTTAGTCGTTGAGATACAGGGTGTAGTGTTTGTAATACCCACAGTATTACCACTTGTTTTGTTATAGTAGTGATGGGTACACTCTCGGTAAATTTTAACACAATTTTTATTTTGGTTTTAGAAACAACAACATTAACGGACGGTGACAATTTTGATTATATATGCAATTTTTTTTGTTTTTTCATGTGTCACTAACAGGGTGAAATTGAAAATTTTCAATTTTGGAACACCTTTCGTATCTCAGTTGCTATGGAAGTTAATTTTAACTTTTTTAGTTTTTTTTGTAGCCAATTAAATACTTCTTGTATAATTTTCGTGGACTTATTGGCTGTTAATGATGAAAATATTTAATTCGTGTAAGCCGTATTAGTTCCTTATTGGAGGTAATGATAGCATCTGGCCTTTTTTTTACCTAAAATTAAGCATTGTGTTAGTTACTTTAACGTTTGTTCTTCATATTCATATTTAAAATTCCGAAAGTAAAACATAACACCACAACTACAAACAAGGCTTAAGGGGTCGCCATTCCCTCACTCTACATTCATTTGAAACTAATAAAACATATATTCATCCTTCAGTTTATTTTGTCATCTTGATTTTTTTCCATAAATTACTACATGCTGATTGATTTGGTGTTCTATATTACATTTCCAAAACTACACATAAAAACATATAAAAATAAGTTGTATTAATTCCGGAATTCGTTTCAAGTTTTTATTTGCCATCTCCAAAATGCATGCACAGCTAATGTTAAAGTATTCTAGAAAAAGAAAAATATTCGATCAGTTTTATGTTGGTTAGTGAATTTGCGTTTACCAATATTGCTTCAAGCTGCATTTAAAACATTGCTTCTTTACAATAGACATATCCTCCACAGTAACCTTTTGAACATAGTTTCCTCTAGATTTTCTACGTACATATTTTGAGCATCACAAAACTTTACTAGCACAACGTTCTGAGGTATTATACATGCAACACTTTTTAAATATTTTAAAATTCAACCAGTTTAAGTACTGCATAAAGCCGCTCTTACACTGACACAAAATCTTTTGTGTTCCCTCTTTGCCTCTACGGGAATGTTAACGCAGTCGATAGCATTAGAATATTGAAATATTAAGACACCTCACACCTGCACGGCATCGGCGACGTTTAGTGTTTAAGCCGCGTAAATTTCCAGTCGATCGGGTGCCGATCTTCTGAGGCACATTATCGAACAATCTGCGGCATTCTCGCTTCATTTCCCGTTCGACGCTTTGTGATTTGTTGGACGCGGAGTTTTACGATCTTAAATAAGAACGAATAGGCATCACCTTCACGATGCGATGGTACGGGAATGCTGTTATAAGTAGAAGGACTTCGACGCTTGGGTTTGGAGTTCACAATACAAAGCTGCTTTTGAACTGGCTTGTTTTCTCATATATTCCTTCATTCTGTCCACTATCTCTTATACGGATGCGTATTTAGGAATAATTTTCCGTGAAAAAAAATTTTGAAAATTTCTTATGGATTGTTTAAATTCGGTATTAATTTCATCGAAACTTTTTCAAGATTAAAGGTTATTCCAACATAAAACCTCCCGTCGAATACAATGAGATGTTTTTGTTTTGATGCACACTTGTGCGATAAGGATTCTTTGCGGTTTATAGGACCTTACGCTTTATAAATATGTTAGAAAACATACAAAATATCAATGTGGTATGTATATTGTTGTTTGCAGCTCTCGCATTAAAAAATATAAAATGCTTCGTCCTATTAATAACTTATACTAAAAGATTTCAATTGATAAATATCGATATTTTGACTAGAAGATTTAAGAACGTAGATACTTAATAACCAGGGCAGCCAAATTGTTACTTATACCGATCGCACTTCACAAAAATTAAATTTACTTGCAAATCATAAAGATAATACACCTATTTTGTCAGTGAGGAATGCTGTTTACAAGATTAACTGCAATAATTGTGACGTTGAATATGTAGACCAGAGAATTCAAAATTTAGAAAAGATGTTTTCACAAAAACGGCTGCCTCCGAAGTGGAAAATTGTGCAATAAAACTTTACTGGAAAGATCTTGTGAGTTACACGAAGGAGGAATGCAGGAAAGAGTGGAAAGATAGATGGAAACAAATGAATGTTGCTATGATACATCCACAGATTAATCATAGGGTTTGACATGATGGTCGTACAGTATCTAACAAGGAGTAGGCAAGAACTGCGAAACACAAAATTAAATGAGTCATATATTATTTGAAAGAGGAAATTAAGTGTATAAAAACTGTAAATGGGTTTGAGTGCATGGGCCTTAATTTTTGAGGTATGAAGAATTTTATTTAAAAACATTAACGCTTGTAGCTTAAGAAGAATTATATGTACACGACTGATTAGTGTATGTGTAGCCCAATTAGTTGAGGGCACGAATTACGAATTTTACCAGGAAGTGGAATAGGTTCGAGCCCTTCTTAGGGACATTATTTTTCTATTATCAGTATTCATTTTTTTTTATTTTTCTTCGTAATATATGTGATTACTAATAATCACTAATAACATATACAACTTTCAGATGCAACAAATCGAAAAATGCAATTATTTTCTGTATCCTCATATAATTCGGCAACGGTATCCATAACCCACATCTGCAATTGCCATCTTGTAACAAGCTGTTTTGTACTGCGTGTTTCAACAAATTGATTATAAACATTCTTTTTAATCCGAAATACTTTGTCCCTATATCTACCACCTGCCAAAGCATCTCCAAAGTTCACGTGTGCGACGATTTCGTACCTCATTTTCTTTCTTTTATTTATTAATAAATAATTATTGCATTGTATTATAATTGTTTTTTTTTTCCAATGTTGTATATGAAAGTTGTATATGTTATTAGTGATTATTAGTAATCACATATATTACGAACAAAAATAAAAAAAAATGAATACTGATAATAGAAAAATAATGTCCCTAAGAAGGGCTCGAACCTATTCCACCTCCTGGTAAAATTCGTAATTCGTGCCCTCAACTAATTGGGCTACACATACACTAATCAGTCGTGTACATATAATTCTTCTTAAGCTACAAGCGTTAATGTTTTTAAATAAAATTCTTCATATCTCAAAAATTAAGGCCCATGCACTCAAACCCGTTTACAGTTTTTCTACTCTTAACTCCCTCTTTCAAATAATATATGACTCATTTAATTTTGTGTTTCGCAGTTCTTGCCTACTCCTTGTAAGTGGCTTTATTCCGCAATCTCTAGACTGAAGTTTGGTCATGGATTATTACCCTCGCACCTATGAACCTGGCGCATGTTTCTGCGATTATGAGAGCCACGACTTGGATCACCTTATTTTTGGATGTTCGTTGTACAGGCTGTCACAGAATAACTATTCCTAATTTTCGGAAATGATAGAGGACACTGAAATAAACATTTTTCATTAATAAACAGTATCTGGAAATTTCTCGGTGCAGAGAATCTTTAATAACAATCTCAATTACAACAGCAAAGAGTTAAGTTAAGGAATATTTTATTACTACTGCATTAAACTTTATAACAATTGTTCGAAGTTACGACCACCATTTTCAATACACAAGTTGTAATGATTTGCAATCGAATGCCGATTTTCTTCGAAATAGTTGAGGACGTTCACGAATATCACCGAGCGCTAGAATAATGCGCTTCTGGATTAACAGGTGTCTCATAAACCAGTGATTTAATATGACCCCGAATACAAAAATCAACTGGAGTCATATCTGGTGAATGTGTGGGCGGTCGCCCTCTTACCATCCATCTGTTTGGAAATTGTGCATTTAGATAATTTCGGCAATTTAATCCAAAGTGTGCTGGTGCAACATGCTGGAAAACAATATTTCTTCGAATATTAAGTAGGACAATTTCAAGTAATTCTGGTAGAGTATGTCCACAAAAATCTAACCGTGCAGGCAGTAAATATGGTCCCACTAGATAATGGTCAACAAACCTAGTCCAAATATTAACAGAAAACTTCCATTGATGATGGATAACCTGTGAACGGCGCCGACGCACAATGGATCGAAGTTGGTTAAAAATTTGACATAGCGTAAAAAAGCCAATCTTCCAGAATCGTAATAAAATGTGTATAAGTGTATAGTAAAATAAGCATTGGATATGGAAATCACAATACAAATAAGTAGATTGACGGAATACCGAACAGAAGCAAGTCTGAAAGTACATGTTCGGAGATGTTACGCTAAGAGTGTATTTCGATCGTAATCTTCAACTACTAAAATCTTCGGAATTAGAAACGATACGAAACTGTAATTTGCTCAGTATATGCACTAACTATGTGTAATTCGACCGGCAAAATATTAGCAAATTATATTTATAACTAACGATACAATTACCATTTCTTGAAGATGGTGCTCTATTACTCTAAATTTTAAGTTCCATTAGCTTTTTAAAAAAAAATGCCCAAATTTGTCCAAAAAAGGGAAAACTGTTTCGTTACCTAGGATCCTTCTAGTACTTGCTCCAACGATTTCAGGTGCCACTTCGCGCAACTTTTTGAAAAAAGACGTTTTGTTTACCGCATTACAGTTTATAGCATTCTCAAAATGCATGTTAATTAATATTTCTATCAAAAGTTTGTTAAGTTATGCCATTTCAATGACAAAGCAGGCGATGTATGTTTCATAATCTCTTAGTTCTCGGATTAAAAAGGGTATAAACCAATTATCATAATTATGAATATCGGTCATATACCTACATTATGAGATCGAATATGCTACTTCTTTAATATTCGCTGCATTTATTGTATGGATGACATTGTGTTATAATATTAAGTTAGAATCGTGAAATGTGCTGTGTTAGCTTATAATAATCGATTGATAGAAGACAAACAAATTAAGGTATCTTTTCTTTATATACTTGATATGTTAGACTTATTCGGTTCGTCTACACAGTATAAGAGTTATTCTCCATCTAGTTGGATTGTGGATAATATGAATACAATTTATGTTTTACTATATGTGCACATAAACAGGGAGATTATCTATATCATTATCATAAATGTATTAATGTACCTACTGGTTAAGGGTAATAAAAATATCACAGAAAATTAACACATCTACTCGCATAGTAAAAATATGTGGAGGAACAATACAAAATATTCTAAGTGAATTGACATTTGTCTCAAAATGATGAATCGACGATAGTTTTGGGCTAAATTCATATAACCAAACATTTAAAAACGTGGCAAACGATACAAGCATGTTCATATCCAGCTATAACAGCTTCAATAACCATCCTAGATGTAAATGTAATCATAAGATTCGCGATAATCTTATAAGTGATTACTACAGTGAAAGAAATTGATTGTGAGAAGGAACAGCTGAAAAATTTATAAATGTATATGGTTTGTACTATATGCTAGCCCCCACGCATAAAATTCTATTGCATGGCGCAGATATCATTCAACATGTTATAAGCAAACTTTCAGAAGAAGCTGCTGAAGCTCGAAATAAAGACCTTAAACACTTCAGGGAAAAAATAACAGAAAAGCCAGAGAAGAGCCGTTCAGCTACTATCGAAGATATTTTGAAAAGACTACTTATCACATTCGATCCATATATTTCCCATTCAAGACGAAAATTAAACGAACATACAAGAAGTGAGTTATTACAAGAGGCTGTAGAATTATTAATTCTTCACCGGCAAAATTGAAAATTGTGTTAAGTACCACTGTTTATCAACCACCGGTTATCAAGAGAGGTAAGGGAATTGTTTTACTATACCTATACACAAAAACGTTTACAACACTGTTTAGAAGAAATTTCTATTAAAAACAGAGATACATAATTTTACATTATACAGTGTGTTAAAAAAAGGTTGTTGGATATTTTACCCAATTGTAGTACTACAATCAAACAAACAAAACAGTCTTAGTCAACATGGGTCCGCAATTTAACTGTTTTTGACATATAGTCGATTGCATATTGTTTTAGTAGGATAAAAATTTTCAAAGAAATTCTGATCACAATGTAAAGTAAACAAATGTTTATTTAAAGTAAAACTAAAGAAATTGTTCTACATGTCCACCGTTCATTTCTAAGCACGCTTCACACCTTCTTATGAAAGATCGACGCAATCTTTCGAAAATTCCTGGAGTCCTCCGAATTTCCTCGCAACAATTTACGATTCGTTGCCTGAGTTCTTCCAAATTGTTTACAGATCGTGCGTACACTAATTGTTTTAGATGCCCCCAAACAGAAGTCTAGAGGTGTCAGGTCAGGGGACCTAGGAGGCCATGCAGTTGGTCCACCCCGTCCTATCCATCCCTCGTTGTAATCTTGATTTAAGAAATTTCTAACTACGACGGAAAAATGCGCAGGAGCCCCATCGTGCATAAACCACATATTTAATCTGTTAAAAAGTGGCACGTCTTCCAACAAAACGGGTAATTCATTTCTTAAAAAATCCAAGTATACTTGTCCCGTTAAACGATTAGGGAGAAATACTGGACCAATTAAACAGTCTCCAAAAATAGCAAGCCAAACATTTAGCGAAAAACGGTTTTGGTGATGCAGTTCAACAACAGCATAGCGATTTTCATCTGCCCAGACGTGATTGTTATGAAAATTGAATATTCCGTCTCTTGTAAACCCTGCCTCGTCACTAAATAAAATCTGAGTCGCAAAATTAGGAGTTTCTGCCAGCTTTCGTAAAATCCAATGACAAAAAACCCTACGTGCATCATAATCGAGAGGAGCAAGAACTTGCACGCGTTGAATGTGGTAGGGATAGAGCTGCTGTTCCCGCAGAATTCTCCAAATGAGAGGATGACTGACGTTCAGTTCTGCGGCAAGTCTTCGGCTGCTAATATTTGGGTTGTCTTCTACCCGTCTCAAAATATCTAATTCTACTGCGGGAGAAGAAACTGATCTAGGTCTACCAGAACCACCATTAATTTTAAATAAACCAGTTTCGGACAGCCGGATATGAAGTTTGAGAAAATCTTATCTCTCGGTAACAACCGATTCGGAAATTCTTCGGCATACATACGCCGTGCTTCAGTGGCATTACCATTCGCACGACCGTACATAAAATATATCCGTACATAAATATCGGCCATTTCTGCATTTGTGTACTTATGCATAATTTGAGAACAAAAAAAAATTAACGCAAATGACAAATAATCTGATGACACATATCTGACAGAACTAATTTTAAGTCACAATCAGTTGTTTGATAAAGAAAATTCTCAAAACCGAAAAATGTTTTTTTTTATTTTAAAATATGCAATCGACTATATGTCAAAAACAGTTGAATTGCGGACCCATGTTGACTAAGGCTTTTTTGTTTATTTCCACCAATACTATAATTGGGTAAAATATCCGACAACCTTTTTTTAACAGGCTGTATATGCTCTTTATCTCTGCTTTAATAGTGTCGACACATTTAATCTATTAAGATACCAAAGCCCATGTTTCTATCTTAAATGTATTTAGTGATCACAATATTTTTCTGTTGCATAATTTTGTAGTCTACATTATAAGTTCCATCACACAGAAACAGCTACGAAACTTATATCTATATCAATATTTATATACGCCAATTCTTCGATTTATGCAGTCTCAAATACTATATACTTTTAGCTTCATTTTCATAAACAAGTAGTGACGGTACAACAATTTTTTTTACTTGATGTAATATACCTACAACCTTACCTATTCGACAAAATTTTCTTTCGTTAACATTAATTTTTAAGCAAGTTATTGCCATTTCAGTCAATGTCCGCTTTTTACCGCTTTTCGATCCACTGTGCGGCGTGAGGATTTTCGTCGCTTCAAATTTGACTATTATGTGTATTAAAATAGCCATCTCTTGTAAAACATGCCTGCCTGTCATCTGTCTGACGTAAAATGACAACTACGAAAATTGTGTTTGTATTACAAAGGTAGCTATGATTAATTTTTGTCTATCTCGATACTGAATAATTTTCGGACCCTAGTTTATTAATAAAAAAATGTTTATTTAAATGTCCTCGATCATTTCTGAAAATTAGAAATAGTTATTCTGTGACACAGTCTATAAGACACCGAGATCGGTACTAGTAAAGGATCTGTTACTTCTACAAATTCCGCAACTAACGGATTTAGTCCAGATTTTCAGGGGAAAATGACATGTAGGTATGATGTATGTACACATACTCGGCAATTATAAAACTGAAATAATTACAAAACGCTTACTTATATCGAACGAGTTCATTATACCGAATTTAGAGGTGGGTCGGATAGTCCAAACCTTCTGGCAAACCTTGTTTGTTTGCTCATTTAACGATTTTAGACAGATACTTCTACAATATTTGCTTTATCATTTAGATCGTTTCTAAGAAGATGAATTGATTATATTGCGCAAAATTTACATATGAACAAAAAACCGCTGCAAAATTAGCTAAGTATAGCAAATGAACGTTCTTTCGGGATTTTTTTTTTTTAATATTTAGTACCAGAGAAAAAAGCAGTATATAAAACAATACGCAGAAAAATTATGTTGATTTTCTTATAAAAAATGATTAAGTAAAAATGTTGACAAACTCTCCCGGAACATCCTTCATTTGACTCGTTAAAATAAAATATAACAAGAATCGTTAAAAAATATTCACTGGTTCCTGAGAAAAAGGAACATAAAGATGGTCGTATTGTAAAGGTCGACATCAGAAAATATCTTAGTCGTTTATCTGTCTAAACAATTTTTTTAAAACATACTTTATATATGAAATTATTCAGGCGACTCTTCTGAAAAAATAATATCAATTTTGAAACGATTGGACTTTCCAAATTACCATGGAGGAAAGAAAAGGCGCCGGAAAAGCATGGTCTGAATTGTCCGATCCCCTAAGGAGGCCTTTTCATCAGCTGCTATTTTTTCCTTGATATCTTACAAAATATCTATTTCAATCTTCTTAAAATTCGCATTACTTTGTTTGGAGGAATAATTTGGTATGTATGCTTTATTTAAAAATGTTTCTTAATAATTTAGTTTTGTAGAATTTTTTTGGTTTGATTTAAATTTATAAGTTGCAAAACGTTTCCACAACTCAGCCTTTTTTTATTATAATAAAATATTACAACTAAATATTAATATAACTAATGGAAAAAGTATGTATAAGAATTGAAGATGGAAATCTCATTAAATTCGTACAGATATTATGTTTGTGGAATTATTTCTACAACATGTTTCTAAACAAAAACACAAAATCATAGGTCGAGTGTAAACCACTAAATTGGCGTTTATAATTAACGCTAAATTAATCAAATAAAATTTGATAAGCAACATTCATTATTAGCAGACGTGTTTCACGTTACCAATGCTCATGAAGTAGCACTTATGAGCCTTAGTAAGGCGAAACGCGTCTGCTAATACTGGCTGCTGCTTATCAAATCATATTTTAATTAATGTAACTAATTTAAACAATTGAAAAAGACTGAATACAAATTGAAACATCTTACAAGTTATTAATTAGTACAATTTAAACCGCAGACGAAAATTGCACAAAGCTAAATTATTAATTAACTACTAATGGCTACAAAAATAAAGAATCAGACAAGTTCATTTTTAAGGGTACGTAGTAGCTAAGCTATGAATAGAATGAATAGTTTTGAACAATGCTTGTTGTTTAAATAGCGACTTTATCATTTTTTATGATATACTTACATCTTATCTGAAAGGTTATTTCCTTTGAAAAACTAGATATTATAGTTGTTATTGCAGAATATATAATTATATTATGTGTGAACTAAGAGAACGACAGGTATTAAATCAGCAAACTAGATTTTGTAAATGAAAAAAGTGCAAATACCTAAAGTAAGATATATTTTTACTAGTTTACTTCTCAACACCTAAAATATTATTTCAAAAGAAATATCAATATTAAATTTGGCAAGAAATAAAAGTTAGTTAATAGCGCTTTCTATCCTACCATAGGATTAAAAACCCTATTACACACATTTAAAGATAGAAAGCGCTACTTTACCGAATTCAAGTACATATGAATTGAACTGTCAACGCGTCACACCGTCCATAGACGGTAAGTACAATAAGTAAAGGGTATTTCAAATTGAACGCCTTTCTTTAAAAATAAAAGACACACATAATTTGCATTTATTTTCAAAAACTTTTATTGGTAATTAAAGTATCAGTTGTGACATTTATACACGAAAAATAATATCTGACAAGTTACCACCTCTTGCTGCTTCACAGCTGTTCATTCTTTTCTTAAAATTTTCAATGACATTTTGACATCATTTCGCTAATGACACGAATAATTTAATTCTTTAGTTCAGGAATCTATTGTGGTTTGTTCTTATAGACCTAGCTTTTTACATAACCCCAAAGATATTAATCCAACGCTGTTAGATCCCATAACCCGGGGCCAATTAACATCATCATTTCTTGCAATAATTCTTCCAGGGAATTTTTGTCTCAATAAAGTAAAGCAATTGTTTCATTAGCAAAATGAGGCGTTGCAGTGTCCTGTTGAAACTAGTGCTGCAGATATCCGACAAAATTGAGATCCGGATATCCGGATCCAAAACTATCCGGATATCCGAATCCTTGGATCCGGATCCGCTATCCGAAACCTCGGATCCGGATCCGCTATCCGATACCTCAGATCCGGATCCGCTATCCGAAGCCTCAGATCCGGATCCGCTATCCGAAACCTCGGATCCGGATCCGCGTCTTGAATTCGGATATACTATTCGGTGCTGGGATCTAGATCCGATAACTATACATAAACCATACAAATTATTATTAATAATAATAGTATATCTGAATTCAAGAAGCGGATCCGGATCCGAGGTTTCGGATAGCGGACCCGGGTCTGAGGCTTCGGATAGCGGATCCGGATCTGAGGTATCGGATAGCGGATCCGGATCCGAGGTTTCGGATAGCAGATCCGGATAGTGGATCCGCATAGCACTGAGATCCGGATATCCGGATAGTAAATTATCCGGATCCAAAATTATCCGGATCCGGATAACAGCTCTAGTTGAAACCATATATCGTCTACATTTGGATCAATATCATTCAGTTCAGTTCAGTTCACAAACATTCAGTTAACATCTCTCGATATCGAACAACAGTCACTGTTACAGCATCACCAGCAGCATTTTGAGAGAAATATGGTCCAATTACACCACCTGACCATGATGCACACCAAATAGTGACTCGTTCAGAATGTAAAGGCCTTTCATCAATCACTCGTGGATTTTTCTCATCCGAAATACGAGCATTTTGTTTGTTAACTAAACCACGAATTTCATAATGTGCTTCATCAGAAAAGATAATTTTTTGTGAAAAATTTTCTGGGTGTTCTTTAATTCAATTGACGAATGCACGACGTTTTGCATGGTCTAATTGCGTTTGTTCCTGTGTTATTTGAACCTTCTAACCCTTTAAAACTACGACTGTATCATCCTCTTTTTTTGATCTTCTACCGAACCGGCCGCGGCCTCTTGAAATTTTCTAATAATTCGACCAATAGTTCTTTCAGATGGACGATCATGTTTTCTAAAAACACTTTTCACCGATAATTCAACAATTTGAACGCGTTGTTGTATCGTGTACGAGAGCATTTTTTAAATGTCATGCATCACACTTCGTAAATGTCGAATTCAGTGTGCCATCTATATTTTATTTATTTTTCAAATTAAGCGCTCAGTTTGAAAGATCCATTATATACCGAATTGAACTACCAACGTGCCACTTTCGTTAATTTTTTGCGCCTACGTCCAGAAACACTGATTTTGCATTACTTTAAATCGGCCGGAAACATTCCCTAGGCCGGCAAAAAGATCAGTAAAGGTTGGCAACATATATATTCGAGTTACTGACATTTCGGTAATTAATTGTAGATTCGATGACAGACAATGACAGACGACAGAATTTTCGTTACACAATTCCTTAATTAATTTATATTCTTTCCAAATCACTTTTCGGAAGATTTTACACGTAATAAATTGTTAATAACTTGTTGCGCAACCTATGTAGTATGAGCTGAAGTATCCATTGCCCTTATTATTATTGAATATGTATCAAAACTGCCAAGAAAATTAAAACGTCAAAATACTAAGGTAACTTAACCCTAATTCAAATTCAAAATTCATACATAACATGTATTGCCAACCTGTACTGTCAACTCCCTAGCGTTAATTTTTTTTATTATTTTCAACAAAATTAAGATTTGTCGGTGCAAAAAATAGTTTGTAACACACAGACAAACTCTTTTGCGACCACTTGTGGGGCATCGGCTTCGCCTCGCCCATACAAACCGTGCTCATACTCGTAAAACTATAGTTTCTGGTCTAGTGATACAAATACAGTAGTACCCCCATATCGGGGGTTTGGTTCTGTGCTCTTCCGCGGATACTGAAAACCGCGGATAGTAGCGAACGCTTTATTTCCGAATACAATATGAAATATGAAACAAAGTTAAAACAATGAAACAAGAAAAAATAAGTTATATAATATTTATTTA
This sequence comes from Cetonia aurata, assembly GCA_949128085.1. Classification (NCBI taxonomy): domain Eukaryota; kingdom Metazoa; phylum Arthropoda; class Insecta; order Coleoptera; family Scarabaeidae; genus Cetonia; species Cetonia aurata. The sequence continues at coordinate 896,564 of OX421887.1, forward strand.
AAATAAATAAACAATAAATAAATAAATATTCTTGTGCTGTGGCACAAATAGAATTTAAGTTTCATAAATATATAAGTTCATACATATGTACATATAGTACATATTTACATACACTACAAGAAAATATTCAACAAGAAAAACTTTATCATCGTGAGCTACATATTCATTCATCTTCCTCCAAGTTCAAGTTAGCAGTCGATTGTTTACTTAGATCCGAAGCAAACGATGTTGATGGCTGTGCATTATCGATAGTTTTGTCGACTTTTTCAAAGAACATTGTTATTGGTAGTTGTCGTTTTTGTCTTTTCATTTCAATAAACAAATCCGCCAAAGGTTTCAAGGCGTCTGTTATAGTGCGAGTAATTTTTATACTGCGTTCCATTATTGGATCATATCCTACTATCTGTTCTTTTAATTTTTGAGCAGTTCGAAATATCGCTGAAAATTTTTCAAGCGTCCATGCTGGCGGTTCTTGTTGACCCTTATCCTCATCGTCACTCGCTTCTGGAGAAGATTTCACAAGGTCAACCAATTCCTCGTTGGTGAATACTTAATCCTCTTCGTTTATGTAATCACTGAGTTCCTCTTTGGTTATATCGTTAAATCCTTCTCCATCTATTTTCTGCGCTATGTTAAATATCGTTGTTCATCATGTGTGTCTTCAGAACTAAGAACGATGTCATTCCACAGATTTTTCCAACATGCTATTATCGTTTCTGACTTTAATTCCTCCATCGCCGTAAATGACTTCCAGCATTCCATGAGCCCGATATCAGAGCATTCGTTAGCCATTTTATACAGCATTTCGAAAACCTGTCCAATATATATGGCTTTGAAGCATCTAATGACACCTTGATCAAGGGGCTGAAGCAATGAGGTCGTGTTAGGTGGTAAAAAAACCACTTCAGCATTTTTATTTTCTGTGCCTAGTGACACAGGATGCCCAGGAGCATTGTCTAGTATCAGCAGCACTTTAAATGGTAATTCTTCCTTTTCCAAATATCTTTCCACTTCCGCAATAAAGCATTGGTGAAACCATTGTGTAAATAGAACAGCCGTAACCCACGCCTTTCGATTTGATTGCCAAAACACAGACAGGCAAGCTTTATCTTTGTATTTAAGAGCACGTGGATTCTGTGATCGGTAAACAAGTCCAGGTTTAATCATATGACCAGCTGCATTTGTACAAAATATCAAGGTAAGTCCATCCTTAATTGCTTTAAAGCCTGGTGCACTCTTTGCAGTCTTATGAATATAAGTCCGTTGAGGCATATTTTTCCACATAAGACTAGTCTCATCGCAGTTAAAAACTTGCTTAGGATGATAATTCTTCTCTGCAATAATTTGTTTAAATTTTTCTGGAAACAGGGCAGCAGCTACATAATCAGCCGACGCAAATTCCCCTGTCATTTTTATATTTTTTAGATTAAACCGAGCTTCAAATCTATGCAGCAGTATAATCTTGGGTCTGCATATCTTCATATAAAACCAACGCCTTTTGTTGCAGCACTTTGCCATCGATAGGAATATGTTTTCTTGTCATATCTTCCACCCATAAATTTAAGGCATTTTCTACCTTAAACAACACTTTATTACGTATTGTGGTTGCAACTTTTGCAATTTGGGGCGCACCAGAAAAACTAGCTCAAATCTTATCTTTGTTTTTTAACACTTCCCGTATCGAAGATTCGTTTTTATTGTATATTTTAGCAACAGTTGCAATAGATATTTTTTCTATTTCAATCATATTAATGATTTTTATTTTTTCAATAATAGTGAACATTTCACGTTTTCTTTTTGGTTTAGAAGCCATTTTAAAATGATTTTCAAATTTACTTGCTTTATTTAAAAACTATTGCTAGCACTGTCTTGTCCGACAATTCGAATAGTACTAAACTTATAGTTAACAGGAGCGTTTATATGTACAAGTAAAAGCGAGTGGCACCTTAAGCACGTTCCAACTTGTTTAACTTATCATAAGAGAGCGCCGAATTCAGGGGATGACTCATATATACGACGATATATCGACAAATGCTTCTATAACTTTTAATAAGGCTCGAATGTCTTTATTTGTTTCTGTATTTATTGATATAACGCGCTTTCTGGTCATCATAGGTAAATCGCGGATGACTGAAACCGCGGACACGGAGTCAGCGGATAACGGGATACTACTGTAACTATTACCCCACTCTTCTGTGAAGATTCTGAAGTTTTTCTGGGTTCAATTGTCAAAATAGTTATAACAAAAATCCCAAAAGGAAGGTGAAAAAATCCCTTACCACAAAATTAGATAACAAATCTAAATACGTATTTCGGCAACTAAGTTGCCATCTTCAGTAGAAACAAGTGAAAAGCAGTGTTAAACATAGTGGAATAACACTAGTGTTATTCCACTAGTGATTTGGTGAAGAGCATATCTTCCAAGGTTTACCTTAGCCGAAAACACTATGTTTAACACTGCTTTTCACTTGTTTCTACTGAAGATGGCAACTTAGTTGCCGAAATACGTATTTAGATTTGTTATCTAATTTTGTGGTAAGGGATTTTTTCACCTTCCTTTTGGGATTTTTGTTATAGTTTTCAAGCCACAGTCTCCACCCATCACAGGATATCAAAATAGTTGTCAAACATCGTCATTTAAATATGAGTGATCTGTATTCTGAACACTACAAATGCAAGTAAATTGATTTAGTAGGTGGTAACCATGTGGTAGTCGAAAAAATATTGTACACACCACGGCTGAAAAGTGTCTTTATCAAACTCGTTTGGTTGCAATCTCCAAATTGGTTCGATAAAGCAACACTTTCCAGCCTTGAAAGTTACTTATATTATAACAATAAATTTAAAATTTTCTAGTATGTATATTTGGATCTTTCTTAAATCTTTAGCAGTAGAATACATTTAAATTTTGATTTGCATTTTCTGAATATTATGTACCTATGTAACGCAAAAGCAAAATCTGAAGTTAAAATTTCAACATGATTATGCAAAAGATGTAAGATCAATAGTTATTATAACGTTATTCACAGGTTGAATTAAATGTGAACCGAGTATTAAAATGATGTTTCAAATTGTTGCAGCAATCACTTTTCTTTTGTTCTTTTTTGAGAGTAAAAACAAGCGTTAATATTTCTGTTTTATAGTTTCTCTACGTTTTTCATGGAGCATATTTTTCACGCTACTTATTTCTAACAATAGCTGAAAAATTGGAATAGTAGGTACACGGAGAAAAATGACATTGCAAATCCAACAAAAAAAGTATTGTCCTTACATTGCAATCGGTTCAAAAATAAATTGGTATTGCAGTAAAGTTTTGTAAGTATATTCCAAAACTTTTGTTTTGTTCCACCAACAACACTTTTGTTGGTGTTAAAATATTTTACGGTACAAATAATCGCTTTGGCGATAACATTATAGTTGTAGTTATTTCAGATCTAAAATACAGAACAACGTGTGCGATGAAGTGAAGTAGATGTAAACACAATTTTTCAAACCAGTACAGTCAAGAAATATTTACATTACACACAATTGTAGTTGACGCAACAGGGCGCCTACGTTGTCGATATTACAACTTGTGATGCGGGAAGTCACGGCATGGACAGTAGTATCACGTGATTCTAACCGCGTGTTTCATTGGTCTTACATAGCCTTGAAGAAACAGACTAGTCTGCTAGTTACCAGGCGAAGTAGACCACGCCATATATTTTCGGTTGTGACGTTGTGTTAGCTTATTAGTTTTGTGTAAAAGAACGACAGTGTATTAAAATGAAGAAAACTGGCTCACTTCTGACGTCTACTGACTCTTATATATGGATAATTTTGTTACAGAGAAGCTAGCTGAATGGAATATTATGCGTACGAAGTACAGATTGCTAATGATGAGTACATTAAATCTTTCGATAAATTACCTAGTGTTTTCCCCTGTTTAAAAAGTTGCAAAACGATCTAGAATATACATTGCCTTGAGACATTTGTAAAATAAGACTTAGATACTTGAAATTTTAATCTTCATTTTTAGTGTTTCCTAGTTTTAGAATTTATCTTGTTTATTTTTTTTGTTAATTATTAATAAAAAAATGTGTTATCCTATACTGATATTTTACTTAAACCCTCCACAGCTTACATTTAAGACAGCACCGAATTTGTGTGTGAATCTACTAAAATATTGTTCGCTTTGAACAGAAATTGCGATTACAAAAATCAAAATTAAGTGACACTATAAACGTAGAAAATGATGACGGAAAATCAATTGTTTGTTAAATATCCACAACTTGCTGTTGAAGTTTCAAATTGCTTTGGTAGTGATAAACAATTTTTAATACTGTATTTCACACAATTTTGTTGAAAACACCATATTTTTGTGATTCGTTAAACAACAAGCAACTAGTTGATTGTAACATGTTTTGGGATTATATCCTTCCAAATTTTGTGGCAGTTCTAACAAAGTTTTTCGACAACAAGTTTTAGGTTGTATTGAATAATGGTTGTTGTTGTCATATATTTACCCACAAATTGTTGTTCAATGTGCGTCAATTGGTGCCACCTTAACAATAAATTTTTCTCCGTGTATAGTGCACATTCACCATCTCTTTATTTTAATATGCATCTAACTGCGTAATTCTTACAATATTTCTTGATGTATTTGCACAACACTATATGGAAACAACATGTTTTGTTTTCAAGTTTAACTGTTTTCATGTTATTCAAATGAAAAACCTGCAATCCAATTTTATGAAATAATTGGCACTTTACAATTGCAAATTTGATATGTTTAAATTCCATTTAATAAAATAAGTGTCTCAAAACTATTAAATTAGACGACGGAAAGTGAGTGTAATAAATTAATTAACTGCCTTTTTTATACAAGGAAAGTAAAATGAGAGAAAAAAGTGGCCGATTTTAAACTAGAAGGAAACGTTGCCCCTTTGCTTTTATATTTTGAGTCGCAGGTCTTAAGGTGCCTCTCCCGACGAGGCGTTCTTTTTTTATACACTCTATTGCTTCTCGGCATTATTTGGTTTAATTTTATATAACAGAGCTGGTCAATAAGCGTACGCAAAAATTAACCAGAGAAAAACAAATGTTTTTAGAATAAGTAATGACCAGGGATGTGAATTGAGCCGGAGTATCCCTTCATACAGTCTCTCGCGTTCCCACCAATTTGGCGATGCGACTACGCTGGCAGGGACGCGAGAGACTGTATGAAGGGGCACTCCGAGCAATAAAATTTTTAACGCCGAGTGTTCGAAGTGGGCTCCATATACATTCCTAGTAATAGCAGATAAAATTGAAAACAACATGCTTACTTCTATCGGACGAGTTCATTATACCCAATATAGAGGTGGGTCGGATAAGCTGTGAACTGTTCAACTGTATTTCAAATCTCCTGGCAACCTCTGTTTGCTCATCTGACGATATGCAGGGCGTCCCACCGAACTAGCTCATTAGAATTTTTCAAAGATCCAGTTGAAGTTTGATTTCGAAACTTGCAGAATAGTCATGGTCGACTATCATCCATTTAAAGAAATTTTTGACAAATGACACATTGTGCACATGAACTCGCAAAAGGCGACGCGTCTTGCCTCATCACCAGTAGAGTTATTTCACAAAAAGGATGCATTTTGTGTTTTTTTAATATCCTATGAATTGAAGTTCTTGATATGCCCAATTCCAGCCCTGCTGCTGGAATTGAACTCCGTGGATAAGCTGGAAAATAAGCCAAAACATTCACCTCGTTAGCTTCATTATCTATTACTGGCTTTCGGTGATTACGAGTTGCCTTTACACTCCCAGTTTCCAGAAACCGAGCTTCAATTCTTGCAAATTTTCCAGGAGTCATTGCTGGTAAGTCCGGATATCGCTCGTTAAATAATCTACATGTGGGTCTGACAATTCGTTCACATTCACCGTGCGTATAAACAAATTTAGCAGATCATTATTCGAATATTCTTCAATATTCTCCATTATTAACTGTATTTCATAGAATTAGCAAAATAGAATTGTACTACTTTGACATAAAATCAACAACTGTCAAGTCACTTGTTCTAATTCCTCTTATAATCAATGCTTACTGGATACGATTTTGTAGTTTTATTAGATTTTAGTAAAAAATATGGAATAACAAGAAAACCGTTGTAAATAGGTATAGGAAAAGTCATAGCGAATCGATACAGAATTAAGTTCTGCATCTGATCATCCAATAATATACAGGGTGTTCCATTTGAAAAAAAAGAACTTTTTCAACTTTGAAGATTTTGTAATTGGTCATGCAGATTTGGACAGCCTGTATGCGACAAATCAATTGTCAATGTGGATTTCGAAAGTGTCATTCTTGTGCTTCCATCTACCCTAGAAGTGTTTATTACCAGTCGAAAATGGGCAAAAGATACTGTGTTGCAAATAACGCTACATCTTTCAAAATTTTCAAAAAAATCAAGATATCTAAGTAGCAGTTGAAAATAGGTATAGGAAAACCTATTAGAACTCATCATAAAATTTTCTCAGAAATTTAAAAATGAAATAATATATAGGGTGTTCCATTTAAAATAAGAAAGTTTATGGTAAGACCCTGAAAATATTTTAAAATGAAAGAGAATCTTGAATAGCCCCGGATTCCAAAAATTCAGAGTTCCAGGTTTTTTCTAACCTCGGAAACTTCTAACGAACGGCTACCGTGGAAAACCCTGTATATTTGCTTAGTGCAAATAAATAGAGAATGCAGCTTATTGTACATGCGCAGTAATACGTGGGATTTAGTATTTAATATTGTAATAAATGTTAGAATCGATTAGCGTGCAGCAGCAAAACGCTGTATCTGCGATGTTGGTCAATTGTGTGACCGGTTTTTACCTTGCCGAATAGTTCGTTGTGTGAATTACTTTTAGGGAAGTTGTTTAATTTAATCTTATTAGTTTTATATGTATCACTGTACTTATTTCTAATTATATAAAAAAATGTTGGTAACATATGTAGCGATAAATCTACCTAATAATATTAATTATGACGTAGGTAACTAAGCTGCTGCTCGAATTGAATTTCATGGAGGATCTCAGAAAGATATTTCAACGCAAGCCTTTTTTTTTTATTAGATTACAGTATTATCGGTATGCTGGTATGCATATGCATAATAGTATAACTATAGAACCGAAAAGATATTCAGATAACACAACCTCTAATGGCGTGTATTTTTCATAACATTAAACCTATGTTTTATTAATTCAAGGTATCAATAATAAGAAACTACTTTCTGTTACGGTAATCTGATTGATGAAGTCAAGTTCATAAGCTTGGACGAAAATACATAATATAAAGGAATTAATTCCTATATATGGAATAAGAAAAACATTTCTTAGCAAGCAAAATATTTACATGCAATTGTGCAAGGTAAGTTAGAACATACCAATAAGGCAATCAGACAACTCATATTTCTCTCTCAACTTACTTTAAATCTTAGATTAGAAGACTTTGTAATGAGGGATTTCTAAGCAGTTAGTTACGGTAAAAAGACTCCTGATTGTAAGTATTTTGGTAGTTGTGATATTTAAAGAAACCCTATTCTAAATCATTGTAAGTACATACATGTTCAAAGTGCAATTTTTAAAAAATTACAGTTAAAAGTAGAATAGTAGATACATATACATGTTGTAGTGGAGACTCTTACATTGCTGTGTAATAAACTATGTTAGTTCTTTTACTGATCCTTTTAACAATGAAATGAAACTAACGATAAATTATAGAATTAATGATAAAAATATTAGAAGTGCTACAGGCGACTGAAACATTTTAAAGCTGCAAGGTAGACATTTTGCATACTACATTAGATAAAATTGACAATAAGAATTAGTACAAATTATTGCAAATATATAGTAATTTCCATAAGTATATACTACATAATACACAAGTTGAAACTTATCCACACAACAATGTAGTATTAAGTTATATATCTTTTGTGGATGTTTCAATAAAGGTAAGTAAAATTTATTATAAAATTATAATAATTTAAAATAATGAGTGTAATTTATATATTACTACAATCGGTGTTAATTTATGCTCACCAGTATATAGAAAAGTCACACAAAATTGTATACAATTTTACTACAATAAATACTACCTACCTTATCTTACAACGTTGTTGAAAGAAAACTAACTGTCCATTCTTGTTTTTCATACAAATTGTAAGAATTAATACTACAAACTTAGTGCTACAATTTGATGGTAAACATTGCTACAAATTGTACTTGTTCCTATATGTACTACAATGTGTAGTATAAATGCTGACAATTGTAGTAAAATTTCCTACATTTTTCTCCCTGTGTTGCGTTTGCTATATACCTACACGAAAAGGTGAGGTATGTTCTCAACGCCGATGTTCGTCATTACGGAACACGCAATTCCGATTTTATGATCTTATGGGAAGCAACAAAATATGTAATACATACCTGGATGATATGGCGATCGTCCAGGTTTACCTTTGTACCATGTTACAACTGATCAGTATTACCATATAATATAATCTATTGCCCAGCAATAATAAAAACTATAGAAATAAGAAATATAGATCCTACACAAAGGAATACTTGGAAGATAAATGTTATTATTTGTTGGAGGAGTTTTTGGGAGCACCAAACTCTCGATGTTGAAATGTAAGTCCGTTGCTATTATTTTTTAATATGTACTCTATATGTATGCATTTTATATTTTAAATAAAATTTTGTTCTATTATGGGGTTATGTAAAATGTTAACTATCGTCAATAAATGATAATGTATTAGGCACTGATTACTGTTTTATTTATTTTGCTTTGATGCAGTCTTTTCTTTTGATGCATTCTTCGTTTTGTATAATAAGATGTAGATGTAAGACTATTATTTTTAACAAGAAAAATGATGGTTAACATCTGCTTTAATTTTATTCAAGCAATATTTAAGCTTAAATACATCTGTATGATCATTTAAAATATTTGGAAGCCCTCTATCAATAAAACGGTTATTAAAAATTTTACTGTATACTGTAAAGGTTGACTTACACATATGTACAGACAAGTACCTACTTATTTCAAATTGTAATATTCGTTACTATACAGCTTTTATTTACAATTTTTTAGAAAAATATATAAAACAAGATTCAATAATCCGGTATTGTATAATTTTGTAGTAAATTTGTCGCAATTTCTTCCGAATACATAATTTAGAATCGATGACGGCATATTTAACAAACCGAAGATTATGTGGAGATCTCTTAATTTCTTTTATCTCAATGCCTTATTTCGGAAGCAAACTAAACGATACTGAAGTGTGAGGAAATGATGAAAACACTTACCGAGGAAATCTGCCGACGCCGGACCAAAACCGGCAGAAGCTGCCGCCGCTATATGACCTAGATGAAGCGTCGGATGATGTAACAAAGGTCTTTGAGGCGACGACGGTTTCGGTCTAGGCGCCAAGATACTGTCGATGGTAAACAGCGAACCGGCACTAGTTGAAGCTGTCGTCCCCGGAGCAACAGCCCGATTCTTGTACACCGGCTTGAAGCCCTCACCGAGAAACATATTCCCCAAGAAACTTTGCGGAGCGAAAATCGCCGATGCACCACCACTACAATCACTACTACCGGAAGTGACCAGGGAAGCGGTTACTCGCGGATTCGGCTGCGAAGACGTCTCGACCATCCTGTACTCGTCCTCGCTGTAGGCGCTCGTCTCCTCTTGATAGTCGCCGCGCGTCGGCGACTCGCACCACTCTACCTCGTGCTCGCTCTTTATGTTTGCCAGGATGGCGGAAGACTCGTCGTTTCTAGCAATGCCTTCTCGCACCTGGAAGCATCTCAAGCGGAGTCCACGCGCGTTTCCAAACGAACAACGAAGATCGTACTTCTAACTATATTTCAGGCGACCAGCGGAAGAACGCCGTTCCGAAAACCTTTTCGTCGGCCTATCGCGGGCCCGTCGTTTCGGATGCCGTGGGAACGCCTAGCTCGCGTCCCCATTGGCCGGCGTTAGTCCCTCGCGCGCGACCTGGCGCCAATCGTGTCCGGGGTTGTCATCCTTTGTTAGGGGCGATCGCTCGTCTGTGCATCGAGGGGTGAATTTCGACGATATGTCTTACTATACACTAAATGGTACAAATAGAGCCGTCACAGCGTCACTTTGAAATCTGATATGTCGACGATGATTGTGAAGGATGGTGTGGGGGCTCGAAAAATGGGGCGGGAGGACGAGATACCCCTCGCATACAATGCCATACGTGAAAAAGCGAACGCTCATCATTCAATTTTTAATGCCGGGTTCCAATAGAGAGTTTATGAGCTAATTTGGAAAAATAACCCATGTAAACAGGTAGTGAGACTGAGGTTAATTATTATATTTTTGGTTTAATACTTTTTTTTATTAAAAATTGCTAATACAAAGGCTATGTGAAAAGTTTTCTGTATGACTCACATATAGGTATATGCACTGAGAGAAGAAAATGTGTTGAAGATCAACAAGTAGGTATCCAACAAACAATTTTTGGTTAAATATATTGAAATAAAAATCTTTCTTGAAGTAACAAAATGCGCACACAGAAAAGAAATGTCGTATATTTTAAAGCAATATTGTAAAGTTTAGTACAATAAATTGTAGAACATATATTAGGGCCGAGCACAAATTCTATTAAAATTACCTACACAGTTATTGTATTTAAATGCGCAATTTCGTTATACAATATATGTTGACATACAGTCACCGACAGAATTGAGTGGACATAGTATTATATTTTATTTGTATTAGTTATTTGTTTTTTTAATGATAGTATGTTTTTGAATATTATTTATATTTAACTATTTGATTTGCTAGAATATCATATGATGTTATATATCATTAAATAAGTATGAGTAAAATTTATAGTTTAATTAAAAATCGCTTAGTGTCCACTCAATTCTGTAGGTGACTGTAACTTATATCTAAGTATATTAAATTAGTACAACATACAGGTCACTTACTACAAACAGTACGTTTACCATAGTGGTACACATTGTAACCAATCTACACGGAGAAAAATTTATTGTTAAGGTGGCACCAATTGACGCACATTGAACAACAATTTGTGGGTAAATATATGACAACAACAACCATTATTCAATACAACCTAAAACTTGTTGTCGAAAAACTTTGTTAGAACTGCCACAAAATTTGGAAGGATATAATCCCAAAACATGTTACAATCAACCAGTTGCTTGTTGTTTAACGAATCACAAAAATATGGTGTTTTCAACAAAATTGTGTGAAATACAGTATTAAAAATTGTTTATCACTACCAAAGCAATTTGAAACTTCAACAGCAAATTTTGGATATTTAACAAACAATTGATTTTCCGTCATCATTTTCTACGTTTATAGTGCCACTTGATTTTGATTTTTGTAATCACAATTTCTGTTCAAAGCGAACAATATTTTAGTAACAAATTCGGTGCTGTCTTAAATGTAAGCTGTGGAGGGTTTAAGTAAAATATCAGTATAGGATAACACATTTTTTTATTAATAATTAACAAAAAAAAATAAGATAAATTCTAAAACTGGGAAACACTAAAAATGAAGATTAAAATTTCAAATGTATCTAAGTCTTATTTTACAAATGTCTCAAGGCAACGTATATTCTAGATCGTTTTGCAACTTTTAAACAGGGGAAAACACTAGGTAATTTATCGAAAGGTTTAATGTACTCATCATTAGCAATCTGTACTTCGTACGCATAATATTCCATTCAGCTAGCTTCTCTGTAACAAAATTACCCATATCTAAGAGTCAGTAGACGTCAGAAGTGGGCCAGTTTTCTTCAATTTTAATACACTGTCGTTCTGTTACACAAAACTAATAAGCTAACACAACGTCACAACCGAAAATATATGGCGTGGTCTACTCCGCCTGGTAAGTAGCAGACTAGTCTGTTTCTTCAAGGCTATGTAAGACCAATGAAACACGCGGTTAGAATCACGTGATACTACTGTCCATGCCGGGACTTCCCGAATCACAAGTTGTAATATCGACAACGTAGGCGCCCTGTTGCGTCAACTACAATTGTGTGTAATGTAAATATTTCTTGACTGTACTGGTTTGAAAAATTGTGTTTACATCTATTTCACTTTATCGCACACGTTGTTCTGTATTTTAGATCTGAAATAACTACAACTATAATGTTATCGCCAGCGATTATTTGTACCGTAAAATATTTTAACACCAACAAAAGTGTTGTTGGTGGAACAAAACAAAAGTTTTGGAATATACTTACAAAACTTTACTGCAATACCAATTTATTTTTGAACCGATTGCAATGTAAGGCAATATCTACTTTTTTTGTTGGATTTGCAATGTCATTTTTCTCCGTGTACTATAGTAAGTATTTTAAAGCACAAGTGTCACAATGACGTTTATGTAATGCGAGTACAAGTTTGAATCTCGGACCGCGTAGCGACGAGAGATTCAAAGTACGAGCATTACAAGTCATTGTGGCACACGTTTTTTACAGTATTTTTTCTAATTTGCACATTAATCGGCTATATTACGTTCCGGCAAGAGTCCCCCCCCCACCCACGTTAATATCTCATTACAATGCGGTAATATTCATATCAACACTGCGTCGGTCGTCGTTTGTTTTAGCTTTATTGCAACATCCATTTAGAAAACAATATTATAAACTCCGGTGGTAAATTATTTCAAAAAGATTTTACGTACAAATCAACTACCCTATTGCATTAATTAATATAGTTCGGCATAATTTTATTACCCCGTAACGGCGCACGAATTGCCGTCGCATTGGGCGTGATTGAGAAAAACGGACCGGCCGTTAACTGCGGAGTATCGGTGTGGAAGCATCTCGTAATTCTCATACTGTGGGCGATTGTCAACCACCTTACCTTTTATACGATCAACTAAATATTCAATAGCCGCGGTTAGCGAGCACAAGTTACATTGAGTAAGAATTCCAACGGTTGCGCAATCTTTACGACGATTTCTGTAGTATGTATAGTTAAACCAAATATCGTGGTACAACATTTTTAATTGCTGATATTAAACCGATCGTTATATAGTTGTATTATAGAAGTAATTAACCGCACTAGTGTGTACAAATATTTCTCTTTCTAGCTAGTTTTCTCTGTGCAGTGGTAATAATTGCAAATAGTGATCAAAAATTCTTTCACTGGATTCTACTTCATTATGCGCAATACATTATATTTACTATTTGTAAAATATTGTAAAGCATTTCACAATATTCTATAGAAGATTGTCCTACAATTATTTCTAACAATTTTATTGTTCTTTTTGTAACTGTGGTATATGAAACTGCAGTGAATAATTGTAAAGTTTCGTACAATACTAGAAATTGTTACTACGATTTTCGTTAAACAGGCAAGTGTAAATTTTACTATATGGATTTTTCTCTGTGCAGTTGTAACAATGACACCTCTACCACTGTATAAGATGTGTACCCACCTACTAAATATTCGACGTAAATAATTTGTGACCGTGTCAGCTGTACATAAAATTTATGTAGAATATAATTAGAATATTTTCATTAAAAGTTGTATACAAAAGTGGTGAGAAGAGAAATAAAAAATGCCTAAATACAATTAGAGCCGAAAAATGCCACCATGGCGAGATCTATGACTGCATCACCTGGTTACGCTGCACTCGCCTCATGGGTTGAGAGTTTGGTAGGTGTCCCCTAGGGAGCACACATCTAAACTTTCAACTTCCTAATAGACAATGATGGATAAAGATTGAGATGTAATGGCGATGAAGACAGAAACTCGAGTCCGTTTCTAGCGTTTTCTCTTCTCATTGCTTTTGTTGGTATGGTGATACTAGCAACAGACCATGAACGCTGCTGTGGTGACATTTTTCAGTTCGGAAAGTGATGTTGATAAGAAAAAATAAACAATTATTTTATCCAGTGTTAATGCAACATCTTCACTACTATACGTCCGAGGGAAGAGAGTAGTGGAAGCAATGGATTTAAGCCAGTAGAACTACACCAAAGAAGGTAAGATTATGGCAACAGTTTGTTGAATATTATTAATACCTTTTGTATTTGTTGAATACGAAAATTCGTGAGGAGTTGCTATAAAGAAGAGTAACATCATTTTTCACAAAGAAAATGCATGTGTTCGGTGTCTCGATCATGGCAAAATTCAACGAATTAAAGTACAAATTGCATATTTACCAGATTTGGCAACTCCACACCATTATCTATTTTCAAACCGGAAAAAATTCTTGGTTGGAAAGTGTTTTACATCAAATGTTTCAGATACTACAACCATGCATTGATACTTTGCATACTTTCCAGAATCACACTCAGATGACTATTAAATGATTGAAAAAACGTTACAATAAATGTACTGAACTTTAGAAGATTATATTGAAAAACAAAACACATTTTACATCAAAAACATTTTTCTTCCTTTCATTATCTAATAAAAGGAAATTAGGGCACAAAAAAGTATAAAAGTTGTTAATACAATGGCAATAAGATTTTTGAAGAACGAAGAATTGGGTTAAGAAATGTTGTAAATACTGGTAATACTTAGATGTTGGTATTAGTATAGTACATATATTTATTTAAGTCTTCCTGCTAGGCTAATGATATCTTTGCTGTTCAATTTGTAATGTAAAAATAAGCGTAAAACACTGGAAAACTATAAACTTTTCACGAAATCGCAAAATTACCAAATTCTGAGAGAGACAAAAAATGTTTATAAAGAGAGAAAAATTTTGACGCTAACTTTAGAGATGGATAAAGAATATTAAAAAAAAATAAAAATATATTAAAAAATCGCAGGCTACAAAGCTGCTTTAGAGAAATATAATAAAAGAAATTCAGTAAAATACGCCGACTAGGTTCACAGAGAATGGTACTTAAAGATGGCAATGTTTTGACGACGTTAGGGGTATTACTAGAGTGACCCCTTAGAAAAATCTTATTTAATATTTAGCTAATTGACAATACGAAGCTTATATAACCCTAATATAAAATACCTATATCTTTTGAGAAATGGTAAAATTTCATGCATGTAAATTTTTATTAATATATTTAATCTCTCATAGCTATTCTTGACTAAATTGTAACGGGCGTTCTTTAAAAAACGACATCAACCTCTCGTGCTTTTGATAGAATGGGCGGAAAAGGGAAATCGTAACTCGGTCCTTGTAATTGCACGCTTGACAATTGACGGAATAATTTCGTTTTGACAAAGTATCCAGTTTTAGAGTTTAAAGTGTGTTTATTCCCTTAATTCTTTCATTTTATCTCCGTTTTTAACCAATTTTGTATAATTCAGCTATTTTCAAAGCTAAACAAGAGATTGTTGTTGGTGTAACCGCAATGTACAACTTGCAACTATATTTTTTTAGAACAAAAAACTTTCTTAGTTGAAAGCTAGTTTTGTAATGACGCCTACTGTGTCACACCTACTTGCAATAATGGGTTTTTTCTATCCAAAATTGTTTAAAAAATTAATCGAATGGGAGGATAAGTGTTTAAACTCCATCTTCAAAACGTAAATAAAACATAAGAATGTTAAGGAGTAAAAAATATATTGAAATAGTAGTCCACTACAATATTGTTTCACCACACAGTGGCTTCATCAGGTGGATGAAATTAACTAAACAGAATATAAAATTACACACTATTTATACTTTTAAACCTAGGAGTGGGGAATAATTAAAATCCTTTTGTTCATTGAGCGCTAAACCTAACTTACTATATCTATTAATTTCTAAACATGTTTCTTTCATTAATTTCTAAACAATGTTTAGAAATTAATAGATATAGTAAGTTAGGTTTAGCGCTCAATGAACAAAAGGATTTTAATTATTCCCCACTCCTAGGTTTAAAAGTATAAATAGTGTGTAATTTTATATTCTGTTTAGTTAATTTCATCCACCTGATGAAGCCACTGTGTGGTGAAACAATATTGTAGTGGACTACTACTTCAATATATTTTTTACTCCTTAACATTCTTGTTTTATTTACGTTTCAAAATTGTTTAAAAGAATTTCAAACACAGTTTCCAAATTTTGCCGTTGACTACATTGCAGTTTAAAAAATAACTGTAGATAGAACTGTAAGTATGTTTTGTGAAACTCATTCTATGAAAAGTTGGTAGTGAAACACCGAAAAAACGTACTGAAGAAGTTATTGCCAATGATCAACAAATAAATAATAATGATGCACATGTAATTTTTAGTGAAATAAATTGAATAATGACACTTTAAATTTTGCCGTTTCTCATTTTGATTGATGATCGTTTTTAAAACTTTCATACGCTACTTGACGCTTTTTTTAAAATAAATACCCGAAGTAAGTATTCAAACTACTGCGACGAACAAATCTACGGGGATTTATACTATATTATATAAATATAATATACTCTAATACGTAGGTATTTAGTTTAAGTTTTTGTGAACGGCGGTATGTGTATATAGGTAGCCCGCACTTATTATATTTTCAACGTATAGGAATGGATGATGTGTGTTTTTCTACACGCTCTCAGACCTAATGGAATTTTATTGAGCTTGGTGTTTTCACGAAATGATATCTACTATCCTTCGCCTGCGTAAATATTAAGAGCGAATGAATTCTCCATTTCATCGTATACCATATGTAGATAAAAATATTATGCAAATCAAATAAGTATTTGTAAAATGGTGTTTGATATGTTGGCTTTTTTAAATTGTGTATGTCGTTTCTGTCTTCCAATTCTGAACTTTCTTTCTTTCTCCTTAAAGGTTCAAATAGACTGGCAAGAACACTCGCGGAAGTTACTGTCGGACACTGCTGTCATTAGTCTAAACAGCGCTGTCAGCGGACTTGCTGAACGTCGCGTGCGTGCCTTTAGGTTGCCTGTCTAAACACGAATAATTTTACTGTCGCGATTTCTGTCAACAGTTCCAGATTGATTCGATATTTTGCGAGTTCATCAGTACAAGTTTATCATGTCGGAGATGAAAAAGTGTGGACAAATGACGAAATAAAAATATAATTTCTATGTACGAAGAAAACCCTGTGGAACGTCCAGTCTCCAAGCTACAGACATCGAAACAAGAAATTTGCAATTAATTGCAACCACGTTAACGACAGACAGTAGCGAAATTACTAGAAAACTGTATAATTTTCTTTCAATCTTACCTACCGTCTTAATAGAAAGCATTTAGTTACATACCTAGGCTATGCGTCCAGTGATTTTGTACCCTCTTCTGGTGTTCTCCAAGGGAGTAATTTGGGACCGCTTTTGTTCTTAATTTTTATTAACAATTTGTGCCATCAACTCAGTTGCCCGAGACTGTTGTTTGCCGATGATTTGAAGTTGTACGTTACCATTAATTCCACTCGTGAATGCGATTACTTACAAAATCAACTAGATATTTTTAATTCATGGTGTGCCAACTACACTTGCCAAAGACACTTCCGATAATCCACATTTACTGCTTGGATGGTTTACAGCTGCCCAGGGGCGATTCCATGAGGGACTTGGGCGTTGTCTTTGACGCGAGAATGACTTTATCTCAGCGTATATCTGAGGTCTGCAAATCGGCGCTGAAGATATTGGATTTTACGGACACCACAGAGGAAACCGGGGACAAAATCTCGTATTGGCGGACAAGTGAAAGTTCTCGAGTTGGCTGTGATGGCAGGCATCTCAACTGAACGCGTTAGCCATATCCTGTACGAGATTTTGGGCATGAGAAAACTGTCTGCGCAATGGGTGCCGCGTTTGCTCACACCGGATAACAAGCGCGATCGTGAGATCATTTCAACGACGTGCTTGGCCCTATTTAATCGAAATTAGGAGGAGTTTCTGCGTCGTTTCGTTACCGTCGATGAGACCTGGATTCATTGGTACATACCAGAGACCAAAGAATAATCGAAGCAATGGGTTTTACCTGGTGAACGTGCTCCAAAGAAGGCGAATATCGTTCCTTCAGCCGGAAAGGTGATGGCCACCGTTTTTTGGGACACGCGAGGTGGGATCCACGTTGACTATTTGGAGAAAGGAGCACACTACGTCGATTTATTGAGCCGATTCAACACCGCGCCGATTTGAAGAAAAAACAACCACATTTGGCGAAGAAAAAAGTGCTCTTCCACCACGATAACGCACCAACTCACACCTCCGTAGTCGCCACAGCCAAATTGGTCGAATTGCATTACGAATTGCTCCCCTATCCTCAGTACTCTCCGGATTTGGCTCCCTGCGACTTCTTTTTGTTCCTAATCGCTCGCCGGAAAGAAGTGCGGGTCGAACGAGGAAGTCATCGCCGCCGCGGAGGAGTATTTTGCAGGCCAACGAAAGTCGTAGGTACTATACGGAGGGGTTAAAAAAGTTGCAGCACCGCTGGGAAAAGTATATCGAGTTGGAAGGGAATTATATTGAAAAATAAATTGTCAAAACCTAAAAAAGTTACGTTGTCATTTCTAATCCGGGTATTCCTCAATGTATATATCTATCAAATACAATTATTGGAACAGGTATAACGAAGATGTTTAAAATTTTTGTATTCTAAGAAATTTAATACCTACCTGATAGTTGGCCTTGGTCACAAAACCTTACTTAGTTTATTCAGTGTCGATTCTTTGGATCTCCGCCGGAGACAATCTGAGGTAAAATTTTTGTTCCACTTACTTAATAACAATCTCGATGTCCCTGATATTTCATCACAAACTAATTTTCCTATGCCCCGAGCTGCGACCAGACAGACTACTATATTTTACTGTTCCACCTCCAGAACAAATATGGGCACAAAGTCCCCTTTACACAGAATCTGTATATATATATATATATATTGCTATGATATCAAATTACCTAACCTACCTAACTAACAACATACAACATCAAACGTTTGTTATTGAAATAAAATGTATTCTGATCTATGTATTTTACTACTTTGTAAATTTATTGTAAAAATTCAAACTAAATACTCACTATATCGCATATAATTTTAAAAGGGCACGTTTCCATGGAATTTTATAGGTGAAAGTTCCTTCGCTGATTGTACGAACGTAGGTTCACTTAAGGTGTCGTATCGTTGGAAACGATTAACTTTCATCGTTGCTGGGTCTATAACGCCTAGGAGATATGAATGTTGTTTTAAAACAATTGTGGAGGACTTCTTTTTCGATATTTTCCTGAGTTGGTTGTAATTTCAAAAACATCTAAAAATTTCAAAATTTAAATAATTATAAGAGTCATTTAACTAAAGATTTACTTGCCAAGGATGAAGTGTTGTGTGTGTTGTGTAAAAATGATGGTAATCCATTAATTTCGAAGAATTGGGGAACGTGTTTTCTATTCCTGGAGCCACAATCGCGGGACCATAGAGAAGGGTTAGTATAGAGCGGAATCTTGTGTGTATAGAAACGTTCGCGTGCGTTCGCGCCATCTAATGAGTTTTGCGGGAACTATTCACAAAGGCGGTAATTTTATTTTTAGATGTTTTATTCTTGAAGATTCTTGCAACAATTTAGATCTCCTTTTTAATGGATTTTTGTTGATAAAAATGAAATTTTGCATCTGTGCACTTTGTATGCCGCGTATTTTTTTTTTAAGTAAGTGTCGTAAATATGCGTCAAAAAGACGTATAGTTACTATTCCAGGATTAAATGTATAGCTACATATAATATAGTGCAATATACTTACAAATATATTACTTTAGAAAACTAAATCTCAAAAGTCTTTTCTATAAACACAAAAAAACACTTCCAAACGTAAAAAATACTTTAAAGAAATAAAACTAAATCAGCGGATATTAATATTATTATGGAAATTTGACACGTGCGTCAACAACAAGATGACAAGATGAAAAAAACAAGTGATTCACGCACTGATAGAGTATGCCATCCACAAAATAATTTATTCTGCGGTACCAACCTATATATAGTTATTTCATAAATATTACTAAAGATATAGTATTGCGCTCCCATCTATAGAGGTTTGCGGGAACTATCATTCGCTATCCTTGTCTTGCACCGCTGAGACGTTTGATCAGATTTAAGTTACTACCCCATGCGCGGGACTGAGATACAACTTTCGTGGCTGAGACATCGATAACGCAGGTTTGGAGCTAGAAAGATTGTTGCAGAACTGGAATCAGTATTTGGGATATCTAGGAGCTATTTATCGTACTTAAAAGTAAGCGTTTATCCATCTTTCGAACTTATAACCGGCGTTCAGAACGTAAATAAATTCTGAGGTTAGAATGATTTGATAACAGTGATTTGTTAGGGAGTTTTGATGTTAAACAAACGTTTGCTGTTGTAATAAGGTTTTTGACAATACGCGATTATAAGACGGGAGGTTAGCGGGAGATTTAAATTCAATTTTGATTTTTAAACAAGATATATTGAGATTAGTTTGGATTAAGATTCAAGGAATCTTATTTTTGTATAATTTGAATAGTATTTGAACTTACTACTTACCCTGAGAGAGAGAATTTTCATCTTAATTCTTATTCAATTTTTATTAACTCAAAATAAACAAAGTTATATATTAAAAATTGTTTTTATTCACTATAACAAATTAACATCACAATTAAGTAAATGAAATAGCACTTATTAAAGAAACAGACGTCAATTAAGTAATAGTATACTTCTTTGTTTAACGAACTACAACCCCCCACGTCCCAGGAGTTACTGAGAAATAAATAGTATATCACACGATTGGTAAGCGGTGTGCTCAAAACAGGGAGAGGGAAGCTTTTCATTCACTTGTGTGCTATAGTGGCATCTAGGTATTGATGCATAGCTTATCTGTGGAGTCTTTTTATCTTAAATAGAGGACGCTGCATGTCTGAATGTTAATAAAACAGTGTTGAGTTAATCTAAAATCAATTTAATAAAATTCTAAAATAAATATCTACAGTTTCGTAGCAATATATATATATATAATCATTCCCTATTTACCCAAAAGGGTGGTAATATTTCACATTTTCACTGGTTCCTAATAAACTTTTGCCAGTCCTTTCTCTTTTGTGCCAAAACTTTTGCATCCCTCGAGTCTATGCCTTTCCTCTTCAGAATGTCTCCCACCTCATTGTCCCACGTTTTCTTCGGCCTACCTCTCCTTCTGTTTGCTTGTATCTTCGATTCCCATATTCTTTCTGCTTGCATCGAATTACTCATCCTTTGTAGATGACCCCACCATCCAAGCTGCCGTCTTTCAATAAATTGTTGTACACAGAATCTGTAACAAATTCAATCATATAAACAACAGCATCGTCGATATGCATACCTCCTCCTTACCATCTCTGCTAGCAAAGTGCACGCCTTTGTTACATTATCTTTAATAGCTTTGTTATTATTGTTATTGTTATTATTATAATGAAATTCAGATAACTTGACAAAGTTTCGCCTTTTACGAGCACTGTTGAACAAATTTCATATCATTCACTCGATATCTTTACTACCTTCAGATAATCAGATAATGAAAGAGAATTTGCAAACGAAATAGTTTTTTTTTTTTTTGATTGATTGAAAAGTTCTTTATTTGACAAATATGTATGCATGTATAAACAAAATTAAAAGATGAAAGGTAAAATATATACAGCACATGTATACAGTCTTGTCTTCATGTCCGCTGTTGGTTTCCCGCTCTCTGTCCTCATCCAAGGTGGTGAGGCTGGCCTGTAGATGATGTTGTAGGTAAAGCAATCCGTCAACTTTTCGGTTTTATATCTTGTGTTGCATTATCATGGTTTTTATTGTTTTTTTTTTTAATTTGATGTGTGTCAAGTCTTTAATTTCCTTTGGTAGTTTGTTGTATTGTTTAATGGTTTCATTATTTGGTTGAAGAGATAAAGTGGCTTTGGCCCCAAATTACAATTCATTTATAGCCAACCACGACACAGCCCTAAGCGAAGGAAAGAGCAAATCAAGGTATAGAAAATACGCTCACTTTTATAATACATTTATTATTTTGCTTCATACATAGGTACTTAATTTAATAAAATGTGGAATATTGAACTTCCACGGTATACACTTCTTAGTTTCCAGGTTGGAACTGCATCCTGGAACCTCCTCTGGCCGACGTTTCGTCTACACTTGCATGGGACATCTTCAGGGCTGCTTCTTTCGTCGCTGTTGACTTGAGACAGACACAGCTGGATGGGTTCATAAGCGGATAATAGTTACGGTTCAGTGGGACGCGACGGTTACGGTTGGATTGTTTGAAAAGGAGAGAATTTTAGGAGTTATGTAGGAAATGTCATCATTGTTAAGGATTTTAGGATGTTTATGAATTTCAATGAATTCTCAGATTTTGCGGTTATAGCAGTGAGGATTTTGGTATAGGATTTGGGCAGAAGTAAAATGGATTTGGGAGTACGACGCTCATGTTCTGAAATACGAGTGCCCACCGCACGTTTTGTTTCGTCAGTGTAAACCGCACGAACATGGAATTCGGTAAACACCAGGACGATACAATCTTTGATAAAAAAGGAATCTGAAAGTTTTGAATTAGATCCAAAAACTGTTTTTATATTGTGTTTGGACAGTATTCCCCCTATACGCTCGATAACGCCTTGGATGTAGAGGAGATAAGCATTAGGGATTGGTTTGTATTTTAGATACGTTGGATATAACATTTACGTACTACGTGTCGGTTTATGGTACGCTTAATATGATATCTAGAATACTTGTTCTTGATTAGGGTTTCGCTAACATGGGATGGTTCTCGGGATAAAGAGTTAGGGTCAGATATGGCAATAGCCGTTTGTACTATGGAATTCATGACTCCGTTCTTCTGAGCCGGACGATGGTGCGAGGTGGCATTTAGGTAACGGCCGGAGTGTGTAGCTTCGCGGGAGACGAAACAGCCCAACGACAGCCATCAGAGCAACGATTGCACTAGGACATCTAGGAAAGGAAGAGTACCTTCCGACTCGACTTCCATTGTGAATTTAATGGAACGGTGTTGGGAATTAAGGAATGCAAAGAATGTATCTAAGGAATCACGTCCATGTGACAGTAGTACGAACATGTCATCGATGTATCTAAACCAGCACTTCGGTTTCCAGAAATAGGAGATTACTTGTTCAAATCCCTCCATAAAAATGTTAACTACAGCAGGAGAAAGTAGGGATCCCAGAGCTACACCTGAAACACGTTCATAGTAGCAGGCGTGGAACTGGAAATAGACAGAGGTGAGACAAGTTCCCACCAAGTCGGCTAAGTTTTGAAATTGGAGGTTGGAACATAAAATCTCACGGATGGTATAGGATATAGGAATTTTGGTAAATAATGATTTGACATCTAAACTAACAAGTAAATCCTGGGAATCTATTGTCAGTCTGCCCAGTCTTTGTGCAAAGTGTTTGGAGTTTTGGATAAAGCAATCACTATTGTCAATGCGGGATTTTAGGGTACTAACTATAAGGCGTAAAAGCACATTGGGTTTGTGGATTATCGGTTGACCGTATAGTTTAGGAAAAATGGCATCACTAGGAAATCATGACTTGTGCAATTCAGGAGAAATACCTACATGAGGATTTTATGGATTTGATGATGTAACGATCAAAACGTGCTGTAGGAGGGACGTTTTAGGAGTCTGTTTTAGATATCTTGGAGGATAGAATTTTCTGTTCACACTCATCACTGTCCAGTACCACCGCAGTGTTTCCCGTATCAGCTTTGAGTACAACAATTTGAAAATCAGATTTTATATGCTTAAAGGGACGTATTTCGGATTTAGAAATGTTGAATTTAGAAAGTTTGGCATTAGTAACGATCTTGGACGTTTCATAATGATGGGATCGGCGATGTCATTAGGGTTTCTGACAAAAGCGACCTCTATGTCAGCGATGATGTCTTCCGTAGGAATATGGTTAGGTGCCAGATTCGAACCTCTGAATAGGATAGCAATCTTATCAGTAGAAAGAGATCGTTTCGAGAGGTTAACAACTGTGTAAGTCGTGTTATAAGGAATTTGTAATGATTTTGGGAGAGGGTTATCAGAAGTTGAATAGATTCGGCTTGTTGGTAGATTATCCGATCTAGATGATTCCAGTCGGCTTGAGAAAGGATAGGGGTAATGGAGTAGTGGTAGTGGAAAGCTCTGAAATATTGAATTTGCAGTTCAATATTTAACGTAACTGCACCTATCAATTGCGTGAAACGATAATTTGTATAAATCAATTGTAAAAGAGTAACATCAAACAAATGATTCTTTCAAAAATAATGTAGTTATTTACTGTTAAGCAATTGTACATTTAAATTAATGATTCAAACATTAGCACTTCAAAAACTGTCAAAACATTTCATCTCTCTCATTGTCAGTTAGTTAAAATATAAATGTTATTAACCTAAGGTATAGTAAAATCTGGTTGTTTAAAAATTTGTTTACCCAGAACAATGCACAAATGAAATTTAAAAATGATAGATTTTCAATTTTTTCACCACTATTACATAAGGTAAGCTTTTTTTTATATTTACTAGTTTAAACAGAGTATCTAAAATAATAACATACCTTATTTTGGGTTTTTTGACAAATATAAATAAACATACCAATAATCTTTGACTAGTTCCAGAAAATACAATATATCGGAGTAAATAAATTAAATTTTAATTGTAACGTTTATCAACAACATTGATTGGTTTCCTTCTCATAATAATGCATAATAATCAGCGCTTGAAACACCGAATCTTCCCTAATTTAACCGAAAATGTAGCAACAGTACGCTGAACAGCATAATATATGGAAATTCAAGAAACGCAATAACTATAGCAGTTATCCCACCCTAATACGCTACCTATCGATGCTATTTTCGGTCCCCTGACCCTCTCATCTACAATATAGAAGCGACAGGCCGCACCTGGTCCTATTCCGGCGACAGACGCAGCGGGTACGGCAACGTCCGGAGTTTCGCCGAAAATTACGTAAGATTAGGGAGATTACGAAAGCGTAAGACTGATGGGATTACCCCGCCTCTGGGCCAATAAAACGGCCCCGTACGTTCGTGCGCCTCCTCTACGACGGTGGGGGATACAGGACGTCGCGGACAAGTCCGGCGAATTCTGGTTGTCACATCTAGTCTGCGTGAACGGTTCATTGTAGACAAGATGCGAGCTTTGACAATTTTATACCCACTGAATTCGCATTAGTGGAGGAGAAGAAGCTATGGACGACGAGGGGTTTTCAATATATTACATAGGATACACGGATAGAGTCTTGCCTGGAGAAGAAATCTTTTATATTTATTATTTCGTGAACAAAGCAAAGAAATAATGTCACGTCTGCTATTAGTGAGGTTATATGCATACGTAGAAAAATAAACAGAACAGAACGACCGTCTATTTTTGTTTCGTTATCGGAAAATTACTAGATTTGAAACTGAACTCTGGTAGATTTGCAACACACCCTAACGCTAAATTATTAAATTATATATTGACGTACATAAAAAAATTCTAGTTAAATGGAAAGGAGTACTTTCACAGTTCAAAAAGCTTTTTGAAACCAGAAACACTGGAATACTAACAATTCTGAATGATCGGGCCAAATCTGAAATTAAAGAAAAAGTAGAAAATAGAAAAGAACACAATTATAAAAAAAGTGGTATATGTAAAAGTACTTATGGTATAATATATATATAAAAGTATTTATAGCATTATTATATTGCGATGCCTTCGACCTTTTTCAAGTATAGCGAGGATAGGATATTGGCAAATACTTTTAATTGTTGCTTTCTTAGGCAAATCTTCTCCACAGATTCTAACCATTCTGCGTCAACGTATATATAAACTCCTGAGACAACGAAAAAAATCCATTGTTCACACGAATTTTACATTAAAATTGGTCGGCAGAACAGAGTTAATCAAATAAATAAAAAAGATTATATTAAATGACGAAGGAATTTATTGGGTAATAAACTCTTCATTGTATTAATGAAACTAAAGTAATTGAAAAAAAAAAAACGATGTTTGATCGGCTCAATGAAATATGTTATTGTTGTGAAGAACGCCAGTTTCATAATGAACGTTTCCATTCAACCTATGAATAAGGCATGTTATCTGTTCGTTCTTGCAACAAATTGCAAACTATTAAAACAACGGTCAGGATATCATTGAATACTTTATTGCATTCATATGATGAATACGTAGTACATACGTAAAAATAACAACGCATATGTATTTCCTGTTCATATTATCAACAAAATTATTTATTGAACTAATCTAAGAATTGTTACTATAACAAATATTATCCTTGGACTAATGTAAAATGATTTGTTATAATATGATAACGTATTTATTTCACTAATGAATGTTGTTATCGCAAATAATATCATAAGAACGAAATATTTCGTTCTGTCAATGAAAATTCACTCAATAAATGTAGTTTATTGATATAACGATCAGTATTTTACTCAGTACAGATTTGAATACATATTCAACAAGTCAAACCAGTTTGGCCCAACCTGATCTCTTTTACTTCTTCATTTTGTATGGGAATCACATAGCTTCGTTAATTTGTTTGTACACTCCGCCAAAAAAGTATCGCATAAACTAAAAAAGGGCATTTATGAACCAAGATATTTTTATACGTTCACAAAAAGTTTGCCTCGTGTATGTGAACTATAAAAACACTAACAAAATAATGGAACTTAGCGTTTTTACTTTTTTTTTTTCTAAAAGAACACATTTAGAAAAATGCATATGTGTAAGGTTTGTTCAGTTGTTTATTGAAAGTCTTCCTATACGGACAAATTTTAAAGTGCGAAGTCAGAGTTCTGTACCAACGCTTTTAAAACTAAAATGAGCAATTTAACTTCAGAACAAGTGGCTGCTATAGTTGCTTTAATCGAAGATGGACGATCTCAAGCATACGTTGCTAATTTGATGAACATCAATCAGTCAAGTGTTTCTAGAGCTGTAGCCAGATATAGGGAAACAGGCATTTACAGTAGAAGACCTGTACCAGGTCGTCCAAGATGTTCTACTCGCCAAGATGACCGCTATTTACTACTACAAGCATTACGTCGAAGACATGTAACTGCGAGACAATTGCAGAACGACTTGGCTAGAGTCAGAAATACTCGTGTGAGTACTCAAACTATTCGGAATAGGTTACGACAGAGTGGATTAAGAGCTAGAGTAGCTGTAACAGCCCCTCGTCTCACTAGGAACCACCGAGTGGCTCGCTTAAGGTTTGCCAGAGAACATGTAAATTGGAACATTAATGACTGGGCCAATATACTCTTCACAGATGAGTCAAGATTTGGTCTTTACACCTCAGATAGGCGTATCTCAGTGTACAGACGAGACGGTGAGCGCTATTCGCAGTGTAATATCAGACCTAGACCTAATTTCGCTGGTGGCTCTATTATGGTTTGGGGAGGCATCTGTTTAACAGGTCGTACAGAGTTAGTACCAGTAGACAGAGGTACACTGACTGCCCACAGGTATATAACGGACATTTTAGAAGAACATGTAGTACCATATGCGCCAATTATAGGAAACGAATTCATGTTAATGCACGATAATGCACGACCGCATGTTGCAATAATCGTCCAGGAATACCTTAACGATGTTGGTATTCCAGTTTTAGATTGGCCTGCGGTAAGTCCGGACATGAACCCTATCGAGCACGTGTGGGACCTCCTTCACAGACGGATACGAACGCAAAATGTTGCCCCAGCGGACCTGCATGGACTAGCAAATGCTCTCCGTGACGAGTGGGAGAATTTGGATCAGGCTTATATACGGAGGTTAATCGAATCTCTGCCAAACCGTATGCGAGCGGTCATAAGAGCCAGAGGTGGCAATACTCAGTATTAAAAGCTACTATGACATTTTTCTTTCCAAAATTATAATTTCTTGTTTTAATAAAAATCTCAAGTATGAGTTCTTGTTTTTATTTGGCCTGTATTTTATTTAAACAATCATAGAAATTATATCTTAGAGCGCATTAAAGTATATTTACAACTTTATGCTACAAACAAAGATTATGCGATACTTTTATGATTCAAAACTAAATTATGCGATACTTTTTTGGCGGAGTGTACTTATCAATATTCTATACCATTATTTCTACATCTACATACCTCTTGGGTGTTATACCCTCGTAATTACCCACAAAACAATGCACTTCCCAGCATGTCACTTACCTGTACCTTAGCTGAAAGTAAACTCAAATTATCAAGAAAATACATACAAAAAATATAAAACATATACATTAAAGCGAAATTTGGTTAAAATCTTTAAGAAAGAAGAAATGAATAATTCTCAAACGAATATCTATAGAATAGTATTTTCCGTCAAATAAATGTATAACTGATTCTAAAGCGACAAATATTTCCAAATAGCTGCTGTAGAAACATTTACCCTAACTCCGTGCCCGAACATCCATGCGAAAACATTCTAACTAATCTCACAACGAAGATAGAGAGTGGCCACTGTATCACATTTCTTTTTCTAACAAGGGAATACAAAAATAGGTTGTATTCGTGTAGAAAACGATGGTGTATAATAAATATAAAAAAGTAATAATAAATAATTAATAATAATAATAGATGTTCAATTTATTTTTATGTGAGTTGCGGGAGTGTAATTTACGCCACTGCCCGTGTCTAAATCTTCACGTGCGGTCTCGCCTCGTGGCCACACGGCAGCGTTTGCTGTGGAAGTCGGCTGTCAAACGGAATGTAGCATGTAGATTTGATCGGTGCGGGCGTTGCGCCTAATTCGTCGTTACAATAATATTTTAACCCCAGAGCGCAAGAACAAAAATAGGCGGACCGTTTTAACATAGAAGTTTGGTGCTATGTCGGGCCAGGAAGCTGTGCCGGCACCGATCTTACAAAACGAGAAACACTAGGAATAAATCTCTGCGCGCATCAGAAAGCCTTGCCGACACGACTACCAGAGCCAGGAAGCCAGGTAGAATATCTGCGTTGTGTCAGAAGCTGTGCCGACACCAACTGCCAGACCGACGGTGGCCGGGAATCTCCGCTTGTATCAGAAAGCTTTGCCGACACGACTGCCAGAGCGAGGAAGGCTGGTAAAATGCATGCGTTGTGTCAGAAGCTGTGCCGACGCCAACTGCCAGTAAACACGAATAAATAATTAAAAACAAATTAAGCAAGATATCATGGGGTAATAACCTTACCAAACTATAGGAAATCAATGAAAAGAAAAAGAATTAATTATTAATTAACGATAACCTCAAAATTTATACTAAAACTGATTTCCCCACAGGACGGCACGTTACATTTGGATTTTTCAAACAAACGAAAAAGAAAGCAAGTAGATAAGTGTTGTTCCACAAATTGAAGCGGTTCTTAATGAAACTGTAAGCTCTGCAACGGGATTTACACCGAATGCATTAATGTTTGATAAACGGAGTCACTTGGCCGCGGAAGACACTTTGTTACAGGGAATTCCAGCTAGAAAGGACCTTGAAACTGATGCTTTTAATGCCGTAGCAAATCAAAAAATGGTAAAATGCAGAGAAAGACAAGAAAAATGTTTTAATAGAAAACGGAAGCAGGTTGTACGTTTCAAGGTTGGCGCTGAGGTTGTTGTACAGGACACTCAAAAAGCTGGCTCTGGAAAACTGGGAAATAAATTTTTGGGTCCTTATAAAATTATTAAAGTAATAAGTAATGATCGCTATGTATTAAAGCGACTGAATAAAAAGACGAGTGTTACGAAGGTAGTGGCCCATGATAAGCTGAGACACTGGCCGAGGGAAGAGCAGCAATAGCTCGCACAGAAAATTTAATGTAAGTACTTGTAGCAATTGTTGAACCTTAAGTTATCAGTTGTGGACCTTAAATGGTCAGTTGTTGGACCTTAAATGGTTAGTTGTGGACTTTAAATGGAGAGGTGTTGACCTTAAATGGTCAGTTGTGGATCTTAAATGATCAGTTGTGGACCTTAAACGGTCAGTTGTTGCACCTTAAATGGTCAGTTGTTGCGTCTTAAATGGTCAGTTGTTGCACCTTAAATGGTCAGTTGTTGCACCTTAAATGGTCAGTTGTTGCACCTTAAATGGTCAGTTGTTGCACCTTAAATGGTCTGTTGTTGCACCTTAAATGGTCTGTTGTTGCACCTTAAATGGTCAGTTGTTGCGCCTTAAATGGTCAGTTTTGCACCTTAAATGGTCAGTTGTTGCGCCTTAAATAGTCAGTTGTTGCACCTTAAATGGTAAGTTGTTGCGCCTTAAATGGTCAGTTGTTGCGCCTTAAATGGTCAGTTGTGAACCCTAAATGGTCAGTAGTGGACCTTAAATGGTCAGTTGTGGACCTTAAATGGTCAGTTGTGGACCTTAAACGGTCAGTTGTTCCGCCTTAAATGGTCAGTTGTGGACTTTAAATGGAGAGTTGTTGACCTTAAATGGTCAGTTGTGGATCTTAAATGATCAGTTGTGGACCTTAAATAGTCAGTTGTTGCACCTTAAATGGTCAGTTGTTGCGCCTTAAATGGTCAGTTGTTGCACCTTAAATGGTCAGTTGTTGCACCTTAAATGGTCAGTTGTTGCACCTTAAATGGTCAGTTGTTGCACCTTAAATGGTCTGTTGTTGCACCTTAAATGGTCTGTTGTTGCACCTTAAATGGTAAGTTGTTGCGCCTTAAATGGTCAGTTGTTGCACCTTAAATGGTCAGTTGTTGCGCCTTAAATGGTCAGTTGTTGCGCCTTAAATGGTAAGTTGTTGCGCCTTAAATAGTCAGTTGTTGCGCCTGAATTGGTCAGTTGTTGCGCTTTAAATGGCCAGTTGTTTCACCTTAAATGGTCAGTTGTTCCACCTTAAATGGTCAGTTGTTGCGCCTTAAATTGTCAGTTGTTGCACCTTAAATGGTCAGTTGTTGCCCCTTAAATGTTTTTGCAGCTTAAATGGTCAATTGTTGGACCTTACAACGTGAATGAATAAAGAAAAGGACGCGAGGCCGCGCCACATGCAGGATGGTCGTGTTAGCATTTTGGTGTCTGCATTAGTCCCTGAGTTGATTGCACCATTGATAGTCCTGGGGATTACTGGATAACAATTGAATATGATTGTCATTAGATAATGTCATATTAATGTGCGTGAATAAATACGTGGTATTCAAGTGCTAGTTTTGAATCTGCTGAGTTTTATTTAACTAAAAACGCGTAACGTTTACATACATACATTTATATCGTATACTATTTTCTGTTCCAAGTGTATTCATTAGTTCTTATACCTCGCTACATCTTTCAACACACGAAAGTATTTCTTGAAATTCAGATCCCTGAATTCAAAGGGATTAGATACATCTTATAACATTCTTCTTTGTATATGTATGCAGTTCCTGAAATAATGGCAAAATCAAATCAAAGGAATCAAACAATTAACATAATGCTACTTACCTATCATTTACATCAATAATCTCATCTAGAAGAAATATATTAATTAGACTATCCATGATAACAAACATATAACGTCAGGTTATTCTATGCATGAAATAAAGACGAATCGAATGAAGTTGGTTGGTAAACAATGGCAGTGACAATAGAGAAAATGTGTTAAACAAAGATAATCGAGTGGATAACATTGCCGTAATCCTATAGCGGCACGTCGAGAGGTCCCGCTATTATAAGACGTTATCTGACGCACATTACGGGCACGTTAAATTACAGCTGCCAAGAAAAAACGATACATCATACGAATTTTGGTTATATTATGGAAATCTGTTAAAAAGTATCTTAACGTCGACGTTATCCGTAACAGAAAAGATACATCATAACCCCCAATATCACTATTTCACTACGCGTTTACGTTGTCTCTTGTAGGTTCGATGTTAGGGTTAGGAGGAACACTGGGAGCAACTCGCACAACTAAAAGAGGTGGAATCATAAACGTATTTCCACTTGTAAGATGTTTTTACGAACGTATGTCCACATTTATTATACAATCCCTTTGTCTAGTTATAAATATCTCTGATTATTAATTTAGAACACTAGAGCCAGAACTATGACCATCCTATGACATACCTACTCCAGTTTTAACGTCATGTTAATAAACCGTATTCTGATTTCGATTGATCTGACGACGTCCTAGAAATGTCGATTTGGATTCAAAAAACTAACTTTCGCATCTGTATGATACGACAATGTGACTATTTAATATGAATTTTGCAAACCTGCTGAAAGTATTTTTGAAATGACTGCAGGCTTAAGACGATTACAATCATATCTACCTACATGCCGGGGAATGTTCAGTGTTTAACGGTGCAATACGCGGACGATACCTCATGTGTGATAAAAACAAACTCTTTGCAACAAAATGTAACAGAGTTAGAAAATACTATAAACTCACTAAACGAATGGATGACTGATCACAACCTCCTGATGAATATTAATAAAACACAAATAATAAATTTTAACAACAATATTGAAAATATAGAAATTAAATACCAGAACAAATCACTTACCTCTTCTGATGTGGTGTCCTTCCTTGGGATGAAGCTGGACTCTCGTTTATCCTGGAATAGTCACATCGAATATCTCGCATCTAGACTGGCTGGTTTTTGTTATTGTCTTCGGGTCATATCGCGATGTGTTTGCCTTGAAGCTGCACTTAGTGCATATAATGCATACATAAACTCCCGTTTGACGTATGGTGTAATTTTCTGGGGCAATTCTGTCGGCATGGAACGTATATTCAAGCTACAAAAAACAAGTGTTAGGACTGTTTTTAATCTAAGGAACAGAGACAGTTGCAAATCATATTTTATAAACAATAATTTACTTACCTTGCCATGTTTATATATCCTAGAATGTGCATTATTTGTTAAAGCTAATTATGCAGACTTTTTTCATAAGTATGAGCTACACCACACTCACAATACTAGGAGTACTGTGACTCCACATCTTTTGGCGCCTCAGACACATTTATCAAAAGTACAAAGGAATGCTCTACACTATTGCATCAGGATATATAATCATATACCAGACAATATAAAAGCGTTTCCTTATGCTTTGTATAAGAAAAAATTAAAAGAAAATCTAATTTGTAACGCTTATTACACCATAAATGATTTCTTGTCAAATCAATTTAATTAAATGTTCATGCTGTTTGATTCACATTTTGACTCTCTTGTTTTAACATGTGTGTACATTGTTTTTTCTTTTCGTTTGTTACTTGTTTTGCTGTTTTTTGACATTTTTTATGCATCTTTTGCAAAATGAAATGAAATATATTATTATTATTATTATTATTATTTACCCACACACTATCCACCTACAGTATGCAATAGCCTCATATATACACAATCACCAAAATTATAGGAAATACACCTGGAACATATTACACAAAGTCATGATTATATTATGTAGGTGTTCATTATTTTAACAACCTACAAATTCAATAAACGTCTTTCTGATTCAGTAGCGCCATCTAAATTTAATAAGAACTACTAACCATACACCTAAATACATAGTAGCCTTGTTTATATATCTTATAGTTATTCAACCGAGCTGCGTAAGGTGCTGATATCTGGCGGCGATAGTATAAAAGTACTGAAGAATGAAATTAAATACCGCCAAATATTCATTGGAATGCGAGCTATGTTGGTTACAGATTCTGAAATAAACTTGGCAGTTAATAACAAAGTAAAACCAATCAAAATTAAGAAATTACAATGCAACATTATTAAAAAAAATTAATGGGCACGCCATCTGAACGCCATCCAAAGGTACTTCAAACCGGTTGAATAACTATATATATAAACAAGGATAGTAATAGTAGTATGGTAGTAAGTACAATAGTAATTTAAAGTGTCACTAGATGTCGCCTATATCTACGAATTAGCATTTATGAGAATCTAGCGGAGAGTGGCACATTTATTCAATTTATAACTTGTTTGTGTACTTCTAAAGAACAAAAACAAAAGTATGTACGATTCTTTGTGTGTATGTCTGAATATGTAAAAAGTAGTAAACAGAAAAAGATATATCGAGTAGGCATATGTTGTGTTGCAACTAAAAATTTTAAATTAGATAGCGCTATCTGTTGTTTAGAAGAGAAGTTGTTAGATGTAGTATTGATATTTTGGACCTAGGAGCGGTGGCGATTTGAAGCGGTGTAGTCCAAAAGCTCAAATTTAAGCGTTGCTATTTGCCATTGCGTTTTATGGACGTGGTTTATGTATTTATATATAATCACATCCGTCGCAACCCATATAATAAGCATTGCATAGGTACGGCACGCTACAACGGACATATTTTGTACGCTTGTGTCCCGGGCCTTACCCATTTCATTTCTTTTTGATTTGATTATACACATGCATGTGTGCACATCACAAATTTGGACTTTGCGCAGCGAAAAGACCACAGTCTACTGTGAAATAACAATATTTAGGGGATATGTATTAGAGATGAAACGGATAGTGCTTTGCTCGGATACCGGATATCAGATATCCGGCGATACGTTAAGCCGTATAACCGGATATTCGGTCGCCGGACACTTGGGCGTCGTGCCCGTTGCCGCGAACGTGTCGGGACTTGTTTAGATTGGAGTTATGGCGTGAGGGTGAGGTTCGCAAGATCAGTCGTCGACTAATGATACGCAGTGACGTTTTGATTTGTTGCTCTCTTAAGCTGCAATTTGCAAGATATCAAAAGAAAAATGTTAACGGTGAAAAAAAGGTCGCCCATTTGGCAATATTTTGAAATCAGCAGTAATAATAAAAAGTTTGCCATTTGTTTGTTATGCGGAGCGCAAATTTCTCGTGGTGGAGAAGGTAAAAAAGCAGGTACGTCATCCATTTTTCCCACCTTTTTATGATACGTATTATGTATATTTATTTATATACTACTATATACTACATATATAGCACACAGCTAAGAAATTTAATTAACTATATTTATTTATATTATATTCGTTTACTTTTTGTTTAAAATTGATTCAATTAATAATTGAAAAAATAGTCATATTTTTCCAACTAGCACGTTCATACATCTATAAGCCAATTTTTTTATTACTTTATTATTTATTCTACGGTTTTGGTTGTATAATAAAGTGTAACAATAAGTATATATTGATAGCACTGTAGCAGTAAGATGATTGCTATTACATAATTTAATACCTACATAACATAATTTAGGCACTGCGTTGAATTATTATATTTTGTCATTCTCTAGGTACTTCGGCCATGAGTAATCACTTGAAAACGAAACATCCACTGAAGGTTCAAGAGATTAATAAAGATAAAGCTGCTGAAGCTCCTTCTCGGCCTGTTGTTGATGCTGTCCCTGGTAAAAGTACATCTTCGTCATCGACAGAAAAACAATTAACTTTGTCAGAATCGTTTGAAAGGAAATTGCTTTCGGATGTGAACGACGATGCAAGGGCCAAAAAATATCACTATTTAATAACTGAGATGATTGCACTGGATAATGAACCGTTATCTGTCGTAGAAAGAGTCGGATTTTCAAGACTTCTAGAACAAGCTTTACCTCGCTATAAAATGCCAAGCCGCACATACCTTACACAAAAAATTGTTCCCGACATCTACAACAGAATTTATGAAAAAATAAAAGGAAACATTTTAAGTGCTATCACAGTTTCTGTGACGTCTGATATATGGACCTGTTTGCATAACAATACCAGCGTCCAGAGTTTTACAGCTCATTGGTTGTCTCTTGACTTTCAGCTGCAACATGGAGTTCTTGCTATGAAGGCTTTCCCAGGATCGCAGACAGGAGAACATATAGCGATGGATCTTAACACGATCGCTGCACGCTGGAACATTGGCCAAAGAAAAATACATGTACTCATTCATAACACTGGTGCTAACATGGTGAAAGGTGTTCGAGTGGCCAAGTATGACTCTGCTAGATGTTTCATCCATTCGCTCCAGAAAGTTGTAAGTCAGTCAATGAAGATCCAAACTGAAGTAGTAGATATGATCGCCACTGGTAGACGTCTCATAACTCACTTCAATCATTCGGGCTTAGCTCAGGAAAAATTGTTG
This sequence comes from Cetonia aurata, assembly GCA_949128085.1. Taxonomy (NCBI): domain Eukaryota; kingdom Metazoa; phylum Arthropoda; class Insecta; order Coleoptera; family Scarabaeidae; genus Cetonia; species Cetonia aurata. The sequence continues at coordinate 932,517 of OX421887.1, forward strand.
TCGATTCAAAAGGAACTAAATTTACCGACGCATCAACTCGTTGAAGATATTAGCACTAGGTGGAATTCTACCTTCTATATGGCAGAGCGCTTGTTGGAACAAAAACGGGCTATTTCTCTTTATGTGGCTGATCACGACACACTTACTAATATAACGCCTCAGCAATGGTGCTTGATGGAGCAATGCTTAAAGCTTTTGAAGCCTTTTGAGGAAGTAATAAAAATTACGAGTTCTGGCCTCTCCTGCATATCCGAGGTAATACCACATGTTGCTACATTAAAAAAATATTTAGACAAAGAAGAAACAGCTGAAAGAACGCCTGACTTACCACACATGAGAGCCTCGTTGAGAGCTGAATTAGAAAGCCGTTTCAGCCTCTTAGGTCAAGATCCAAACTACCTGATTGCAACATTCCTAGACCCAAGGTTCAAGACAAGCTATTTTGGGGCTGTTGAAGCTGAAAGAGCCCAACAGAAAATTCTGTTGGAATATATAGAAATGGCTTGCGATGGATCTTCCAACAGTGGAAATCCACCTCCAACGCCTGCTAAAAGAACCAGACATGACGAGGCAGTATCAACTTCAACTGTCACTAGCGAAGCTCACAACACCTTTTGGGAATGTTTCAACGAAGTAGCAGATGAAAATTTAAATAATCGTCAATGTCAAGAAAAAAACTCTCTTGCGAGCGAAATTGACTATTATTTGAAGACACTTCGAATCGATCGTAATCGCAACCCTTACATTTGGTGGGCAGCTAATGAGAAACAGTTCCCCAGTTTGTCAAAGTTTGCCAGAATTTACCTTTCAGCTCCGTCTAGCAGTGTATATAGCGAAAGACTTTTTTCTGAAGCCGGTCTTGTTTACGAAAATAAGCGCAATCGCTTATTGCCGCTAAATGCAGAAAAACTAGTGTTCATACACCATAATTTGCCATTAGTTAATTTTGAGTACTAATTTCATGACAATATAAATAATAAACGCTTTTTCTAAGATTATATATTGTGTTCTTTATTTCAGTATTTTCTTTTACCAATAAATCTGTTTATTAGCGTGGTTTTGATGAAATTTTTCAGCTTAATAAAATTATTGGGTTACTGGATAGTAAAACTAATAGCGTTTTCGTCTTATTTGCACTCGGTGTGCACTCAGTGTATGCGAAAACTGTGATAGTGCGTGACTACACGTGACTAGTGCATGTGAGTTGCATGGAAGTGCAATTATAAGTCGAACATGATTTTAGAGGCATTTGAAGATTTGAACTGAGTTAACCTTACTTTTACCAATGTTTAGCATATTATTAAACAAATAGTTCCAACCATCATAAATAAAAGTAGTGGTTACATATCCAGCAATGACAGAAGAAAATTTTGCCAGTATTAATTTTCGAATAAATAACGCCCCAGAGGCTACATCTATTATGATCCCTACATCTCAAGATCAGTTATGTTTCGATCTATTTACTACTTCAGTAAAGTTTTTTATTTTCATGATCGTGTTCTTTTTCTGTCTTTTTTTCCCTGAGACACACCATTACTTCTTCATCTTCCGAAGTTGAAGTTGAGGAAAGTATTTCCATAATATTTGAGACAACTTGCAGGTGATTCGTCGCCATATTTGCACTGATCCTGAAAAAGTGCACTTGGTGCGCACTAAGTGCGCTTTTATGGTTAAGACGAACATGCATCACGAAAGTAGTGCAAACTTAAATTTTAAGTCGAACGCACAAACTGTAGTCAGTGCGTCCCAGTGCATGTTTCGTGCAATAAGACAAAAACGCTATAAGCCGGATAGGCCGGATACTAACCGGATATCTGTTTCATCTCTAATATGTATACTACAGAATCACTAATTAATATCAGAAGTGGAAGTAGTATTGTAGTATCATCGTTTCTTTTTATTACGTTTTTGCTTAACTTTTTTATAGTATTATTAGAAAAGAAAATGGATAATGACGTATGTATAATAAAGAGAAAAGAAGGTAAATCAAATATTTTGAAATTGTTTTTCAGGGACATACATACATAAATCATTTAAATATGTATAGCTTTTTTAAGAGGAATTATACTATAATTACGTATATCAAAACATAAAATGCGGATTAAATTGATCTGAATGAAGCGCGGATACGAATCGGATGTGGATAGCCCAAAATGCGGACGGATGGGAAAAAAGTATCCGAGCAGGGCTCTACTAATCAGATTATAAATACGACCTAAATAATGAGAAAGAAAAGTAGGATAGACATATATAATATGCATACCAAACATCAAAGCACTTAATATGAATTCAATAACGTAAACATATACAGGTGTTCGGTTAAAAGAAAAATTGAGATATCATCAATTTAAGTGAACTGAGTTTCCACTTCAGTGATGAACAGCCAGTATATTAAAGTACAGCTGTAAACACATCTAAAAAGTGTACATATTAGATCTGTACTAAGATATTTCAAAATATAGTTCGCTTATTCTAAGTGGCAATTAAATTACAACCGTCTTTGTCGAACAATGTAAATAACATAATTTTTATATAATCAAAGACATCTCTGAAATTACCGAGTTTACCTAGGTTACGAAACTTTGTACTCATGCCGATGATTTTGCGTTATAAACCAATCATGTTTTCCTATCACCGTTTACGAGTTATAGGCGAATTCCTTATCAGTGAAACAGTCTGTATTCATATGCAGAAAAACTGTCAAGTAATTTGATTTTCATACAATGGAGATTTGTTAAACATAACTTACTGGATTTTAAAGTTTCATAATTAACAAGCATATGGTAACATTTATATGAGGGTGATACAACTTCGTTAAAAAGGACGCACATAGATCGGGCACCAGTCAAGAGTTTTGACAAGAAGTTGAAATTGGCTAATTTTACAGAAGCTTGAAAAGACGAAAAACCATTACTAATTCTTAAAAATTTGTTGGATTTTCACTATGTATATATATACACTACAAACAGCCTTTGGCCCAATCGCGTACCCAAAATCGGGTATTTGCTTGTAGTACTGTTTTCGGACGCGGGAAATCGGGTAGAACCATTGGTAGAAATTTCGCGTACCCGTATACCCGGTTTCGAGCAACAGCCCTAGTTTTTTCTTTTCCAATTACGCAATATGTGCGTATATACCAATTCAATGATCCCACTCACACCTAAATCCAAAATTATCCAAATTTCAACGCGACTGAGCAAACCTTTAAAAATAATCACATTTATTTCAAAATCACTATTGTACTTACACAATAATAACATTTTTATTTACAAAATAAAAAGAAAGCAAATACATTTACTTCAATCGGATAGCACGATTGCCTCATCATTTTCAGCGTCTTCATTTGACCCTGTGTCCTTTTCGAAAATATACCATTTCTTCTTATTTATCAGGAACAAAGTCATCAGGAGTGGCAAGTGGAGCAACGAAAATCTAAACAGTTTTCTGGATGTTTGACTCGACGAATTTTTGTAAAAGTTATATGCTAAAACACAAAATAAAACATTTATTTACCTACGTGGAATCCTAATTTTTGTAGAACGCAAAATTTTCTTATAATGTACTTGCCCATACACCCACCTAAATAAATAAAATACATATTGAGCGGTGCACTTTCTAGAGCAAACCACCAATTAGTGGTATCCAAAACCGGTGCGGCTAACGACAACCCCATAATTGCCACCGTATGTCTCAAAGCAACTCTTCGACATAACCCAGGATTAGTTACGGCCATCATACGATATCCAGCTCTAGAATAATCTGGACGTAGATTCCACGACAATGCATTGAAATGTGGAAACTGCCAAGAGTACAAGAGGGCTGCCATCAGCCACGCTCCAGGCCCTAGAGAATTTGCGCAGGCAGCCCAACCCATCAGTGGCGGTATTGCCCCGACTAAAACAAGACAGTTAACAAAATAATATACGTAAAACAAACGTGTTGTGTGAAATATATTGTAAATTATTGAGTTATAAAATATTACTAATTTTCAATACTGATACTATTACCACAGATAGCTCAATGTGGCAGAATTGGATAAATCACGCGGGCTGCATAAACCAAAGGTGCAATATTTCGATTTTATGAAACATAGATACTTGCGGGGAACAAGGTGTACGATCGGGGACGGAACGTCTGAGTGTCGAAGGGGTACCGAGTCGATAGTTGTTTTTATTTAAGAAATATGCTTTTTTGTCGCACAGTTGTTATTTATCTAGAATAAGAAATTGGAAGTTTATACCTCCTTGAATATGGATTGCTGACGCTCTTATTTAGAATGTAAATATTTTCTATAGATTAACTTCCAGTGCGCATGATGTATCCGTATGTGTCTCATAAGAAAAAAAATTAAGGTTGAAGTTTTTTTTTCTTAACAGTACCACATGCATGTAGTCGAAACGTTATAAATCCGATTTAAAGTTTAATTATATAAAATTTTACTTTTGGGGTATATGGGGTGTTTTATGCTTACTTTTTAATTTTCTTTTTTTTTTCATCTTTCACAGGGTGTTATATTTGCATTTGTGGATTGTCTAATCAAAATAAACCTTGAAGTTTATATGTGGTTAAATAATTTGAATTTTGTGAAAATCGAACCTAAATATTTTAAATACCTAAGAATTATTTAAGTTATATAAGCGAGTTATATAATGAAGTGTAACAATAGACCATATTTTATAATCTAATTAGAATAAACTTGGCATATCATACAGGGTGTGCTGCAAAAATTATAACTACTCATATAAGAACTTTAAGTGGCTATAAATTGATTAATTTAAATAGAACACCATATTTTTTAATTTACCAGCAAATGTACTTTTTAATTATTACCTATCGATTGGTATTTATAGCTTAAGCTTTAAGTCTTCACGTTTTTATAGAATACGTAAAATAATCGTTTCCTGCACCATTTGACGTTTTTTTTTTTTTTTAATAAGATACAATTTTATTGGATTTAGTTCCCTATAGTGCGTTTAGAAATTCAAAAATTCACTTAATTTTATTCTAGATACATATTTTGCTTCTGTTTTACGTTATCATTGGTATGTTATTACCACTATTGTTGTTATCGCCTATTGGATTATAAACTACGTTAAATTTCTGAGCACTTGAGATTCTGGATAAGTCTGGATTCTGGATAAGTTGGAGGGTGGCTACTGCCACTGCATTTAGGCCTCATCAGGCCCATTATGCTTCCTCCGTTTACGTTGTCCCGCCTAGGTTGTCAACCAGCCTATTGTCTTCCCAAACACTAGGACATTCCCCAGGGGAGCTTTCCTGACACTGGCGATGTCAAGCCGAACGTCCCCAAGTATGGTTTTTGTAATGGATGATAGTGCAGGGCAGTCACAGAGAACATGCTCAGCCGTCTCATCCTATCCTCTAATTGACAGCCCCTACAAATTGGACTGGTCGCACAAGGCAGATATGGCCTCGTCATTGCCCAGATTGCCGGTCGTGTCCACTAATCATGACTTTATTTCTTACACAGATCTGTGCGAGAGCTCTATGACAGTCCAGCATCAGTCTAGTGGTTATTTTTAATTGCCTCAGAGCTGATACAAGTTGTTTGTTATCTGTATACAAATCAATATTTCTGTCCACAATCCTGAGTTCAGATATGTTGTTAGCCGCTAAAATAAGTGATGTCACCTCTGTTTGGAAAGCAGACAGCCCATCCCCGAGCGGCCAGAATTTCTTAAGGTTGAGTTCCCTGGAATAAATAGCAGCTCCCGTCCCTTTTTATGTCCTGGATCCGGCAACGTAGACGGACATGGAGTCCACAGCATGGTTACTCCTCGTTGCATTTGGAGAAGCATCGTAGGGTCCGTCATAGACAGATAGGGGGGATAGACTATTCGTGCCAGCTTCCAGGACGGGCACCCTTTTGCAGGCGACCCCCCCCCCTCCCAGAGCTGGTGTCGGTCTTCCGTAAGCCCCACGACAGTCTCTCTATTAATGTCAACCGACAGCAGCCTAACCATGTGCCTAGTGGCGGCAGGCACAGCATGACTTCTATGGCAGCTGTCGGTCTTGTTCTTAGTGCACCAGTAATACTTAGGCACGCTGTTCGTTGGATTTGCGTAAGCTTCTTGGAAATTGTGGCCTTGCTGGCACTAGCCTAGCAATTGCACCGTAAGTTAGCATCGGTCTGATTACAGCAGTGTACATCCACATCATTACGCTAGGAGAAAGACCCCAGGTCCTCCCCAGCATCCTCCGGCACTGCCAAAACGCGATTTCAGCTTTGCTTATTCTTCGATGAACATGGGAGTTCACGTGAGCCTCTTGTCGAAGGTATCACCAAGGTATTTAACCTTCGGACTAAAGGTAAGTGGTACATTCATAAGTTTGGGTGCCCGTAGCATTCCCATTTTACGTTTTCTGGTAAACAGTACCATTTATGCCTTAGTTGTATTGACCGTAAGATCGTCCGCATAAGCGGCGACGTGGAATCCCTCTGCTACAAGGCGGCCGACCAAGCCATCGACAACCAGATTCCACAGCAGGGGTGACAACACCCCACCCTGCGGACAGCCCCCAACCACCAGCCCCCTGACGCTCTCGGATCCCCGACCTACTGTGACAGCTCTCTTTGCTAACATGCTAAATATCCAGCCCGTGAGAGTGGAAGGAACTCCCCGCTCTGTTAGTGCTGTAATAATTTTAGGGAAAGTGGTTCTATCAAAAGCCCCTTCAATATCAAAAACACGCCCAAGGTGGACTCTTTGATGTCCAGTGATCTCCTAATCCTGCCCGAAACAAACTTCAATGCAGAATCCGTAGATCGCCCTGGGGTGTACACGTGTTGGGATCAATGGAGAGAATTATTTATTAAAATATGCTCTCTTAGGTATCGCTCACACAGTCTTTCCAACGTTTTCACAAGAAACGATGAGAGACTGATGGGTCCATAAGATCAGGGATTTTCACAATCCCCTTTGCCTGGTTTTGGAATAAACACAACCTTGACTTCTCTCCAAGTCTTAGGAACATACCGCAGGGCTAGACAGGCCTGATATATGCCTTCCAGATGAGGCAACAGCAAATCCAGTCCCCAATGAAGTAAGGCAGGGTGAATTCCGCCCAGCGGATTTAAAGGGTGAGAAGTCTAAACTGGCATGCTCGATTTTACAGCCACTCACTACGCTCCTGGCTAAACGCCAGTCCTCGTCAGTGGCTGCTTACTGTGTTTCATTAGCCCAGTCGTTGTCACTAATGGTACAGCCCGGAAAATATGTATTGATTAGAAGTTGAAGAGTTTCTGAGGTGTTCTCTGTATGAGAGCTATCCTCCTTCTTCAGCAATCCGATTTCTTGTGAATTATCTTTGGCGAGAGTCTTTTTAAACCGAGCTGCCACACAGACATCTTCCACGTCCCGGCAGAAGGCTCTCCCTGACTTCCGTCGTTTCTGTCGAAGGACTTTCTTGTATTCCTTAATGTGTAGCTTATAAGCTTCCCAGTCGGAATATACTTTGCTTCTCTTGGCTTTGTTGAAGCTCTTCCTTGCCGCACCATGGCGTTTCTGCGCCTGAACCATCATATTGCCTCAGTGGGCACAATTGCTGGTAGGACTGCATTAGGGCTTGTTGGATCGACTCAACGTATCTTTCAAGTCCCTCGTCATTACGTGGAGTGTCAGTTTTAAGATGCATTAGAGCCCCCCAGAGGTGCTCATGGTATGCCGTCCAGTTTGTTTAGGGTTTCGGAAAGCACGCACCAAAGAAGTGCGAGAGCTATCTTTGCAGACGGCCCCGGCAAAAGAAATGCTTGGGCTATCTTTGCAGACAGTCCCGGCAGAGGGGGTGCTAGTGCTATCTCCGGAGACAGCCCTAGCGGGTAATTTAGGATTTTTCGGGTTATCCTTGCAGACAGCTCGAGTGGGTAGATTAGGATTACTGGCGTTATCCTTGCTGACAGCCCTAGTAGGTTTGTTGGGAATGGCAGGTTTGATTTCCATACTTGGTAAAATAGGAATTCATCCAGACATTAGGGGTACCCGATGGATATAGCTCCCGAGGATGGGTTGCACACCGAAAGGGCGACGCGTGCCCGCCGCCAGCCGCCAACCGACGACAGAGCCCACGGCCCCCCAGACGCTCCACCATCCCCGGAAACTCGCCCTGATGCTCGCCCGATTGATCAGAGCTGGGCTAGGCTCTAACCGCCGGTCTAGGAGAATTCCAGACCAAAGGGGTGTGTTGCCGCTTCGCGCTAAGCTCAACCCCCAGGTATCCTTCCTCCCCCGACACGGGTAGCCACGCACGACACAAACACGTGGGGTAGGGATTTAGTTGCGGCCCCACCCGCACAGCCGCCAAGGAACGGACACAGGATTTCAAGCCCCATACAGAAGCCGAGACAACGGCGCCGCAACGCCTACTCACCACGTCAAGGCCCCACCGTATACGAGGAGGGAGCACTTGAGATAATAATTGTAAATTATCTGACATTTCTCAGTACTATATAGGCAACTAGATAGATTAAAAACACCAAATAGTGCAAAACACGATCATTTGGCATATTCAAACGCGAAGACTTAAAGCTTAACCTATAAATAACATTCGATAGGCAATTAAAAAGTACATTTGTTGATAAATTAAAAACATATGCCGTTCTATTTAAATTAATCTAGTTATAGCCATTTAAAATTCTTGTTCGATTAGTTTTAATTTATGTATGTTATATAGGGGATCGCACATGCGCACACCTCAGTCAGTATCCAGACTCCATAGCTGTAGGATGTATGATGTGTATTGTGTAACAGTTTCTAAATAAAAATAATTCAAAAACACACAACTGAGTATATAACAGAGCGCAGTCAGTAGGATGAAAACAAAAGAAATAACAATCAGCGAAAAGAAAGAAAAAGTTAGTGCAACAAATTATCGGCAAGAAAAGAAAAAAGAAATGGAGAATCTAACTCAACCTGCGAAGATGGAAATGGAGGGCGACCTAGCCAAAAATTGGCGGCAATTCAAAGAAAATTGGGAATTATATTCTATCACGAGTGGTTACAGTGGAAAAACACCGGAAATACAAGCTCCACACTACACTGCATAGGCAAGGAAGTTCGTGAAATTCTGAATAATATTGAGCTTACTACTGAAGACGAGAAAAAGCCGATTGAAATAATTAATGAATGAGACGCATACTTCATTCCTAAATCGAACAAAAGTACAGAAAGACATAAGTTTAACAACAGAGTAGGTACAAGAAAAGAATGAACTGATAGAATCGTCTGCGGTATTCGAGATTCTAAAGTTAAGAACAGACTATTACAGGAAAGTTACCTAAATCTAAACAAAGCGATTTTAATTTGCAAATCTGCAGAAATGACGGAGATTCATCAAGGAGTTTACACTGAAATATAATAACTTGGAAGTGCGAGAACCCAGGAAAAATATCCAAACACCCCCCAACATTCGACGGTCGGAAGTTAGAGCACGGGAAAGCGCATAGATCGACAGCCGAATGCAAGAGCAAAACAGAAGATCCACTAGACCCAGGTATCGAACAAGGATGGAAGATCAACGAGAGAAGCTGCTCGACAAATTCAAACGGATTCGAACAATTCTAGAACAGGTCGGTGTATACGTTGTAGTTTTACGCATGCGAAAAACAGTTGTCCACGGTAAAATATGTCATAGATGTAATCGAAAAAATCATTTTGCTGCTAATTGTTTAAGTAAATCAGTTAATACGGTAACAACCAATTTACTTGAAAATAATAATAATGACGATTATTTAGTGGGTAGTATTATAAAACCGGTAAATATGACTGATGAATTGTGGCTAAATGTTTTCATTAATAATTGTAATAGAGCTATAAAATGTAAAATAGATACAGGCACTCAAACCAACGTAATTCCAGAATATATTTTTAACAAATTAAATTTCAATGACTTTAAGAAAAAATGTAAAATAGAGTTTGCTGTAGTAAAAACAAACACTATTACTACACCAATTATTGGCATCACGACAATAAATGATTTCCAAATATTAAAAATTAATGAATTAAAAGTGACACATCAATCTTTAACAGAAATAATTGATAAAAACTGATTTATTTCAAGGAATAGGAGAAATTAAAATTAAACCATACCAATTTAAGCTTAAGAAAGAATATACACCACATATTGCCCCAATTAGACAAATTTCATTTCAGCTAAATACATCCTTGAAACAAGAACTAGATACAATGATTAGAAATAACATTATAACACCGATTACAGAGCCAACACAATTTGTCAACTCTATAGTTATTGTCAAAAAAGCTAATAATAAAATTAGAATTTGTCTCGATCGACACACTGTATATAGATAGCAGCTTTATTTATTGAGTTATATAATATGGTCTATTGTTACACTTCACCATAAGCTTCGCTTACATAATTTAAACACTTCTTAAGTATGTGATACATGAAAATTAGTTTAGATTTTCACAAAATTCAAATTATTTAAAAACCGTTAAGGTTTAAGTATTATATAAAACAGACACTTATTTTGATCAGATAATCCAGAAGTGCAATAATATATCGAGGGTTCAATTTAAAAAAAAAAACACAACTTTGATACTTTTAGGGCTTTTGGAACATCCTGTATAATACGAAAATAATTTTAAAAAGTAACCATAATGAACCCCCATACATCCCAAAAGTGAAACTTTTTGAACTTTACGTATTTTGGCCATAATATTCCGTGCCGTGTAACGTAAATAACCCTGTATATTTCAAAAATATCATATAATAATAATAATAAATCCATTTATTCCATAAGGCATACAGCGTAGAATACGTCAAGAAACATAATATATGTATAAATAAAAGTAAAATGTGTAAAGAGAGACTTTGCAAACACAAACATCAAACAAATAATAACAAACACGAGAATGTAAAATATATAAAATAATACAGTTAAATAATACACGGTGTGTTAAAGAACTCATCTACATTATAAAAAGATTTGTCATTTAAATATTTCTTTAATGTATCTTTAAATGGCTTCGACGGCATTAGCTTTAAAGTCGGTGGTAGGTGATTGTAAATTTTAATACATTGACAAACAACTTGTTTGTGCACCTTTGTCAGATGGGTCTGAGGTGGAAGTAAGTGATAGTTAAACTTTCCACGGGTGTTACGATCGTGGGCCAATTCATATTTACGAAACAACTCCGTGTAGTTCTTTTTTACAAAAAGTGCACTCTCCAAGATATAAAGTGAAGCTAAAGTAAGTATATTATACCGGCTAAACACTGCCCTACACGAGTCTCTAGGTTTCAGTTGGTAGACTGCTCTGACACAAGCCTTTTGAAGCAGGAAGATCCGGCATACATCCACAGAGTTACCCCAAAAGACGATACCATACTGAAGACGGGACTGGACACAGGAGTAGTACACTTCCAACGCGGTATCAAGACCTACACTTCGTGAAACCACTCTCAAACTATAACAGAAGCTTCCCAACTTCACTGCCAGTTCATCAATGTGAGGTTTCCAAGACAGGTCACTATCAATCATAACCCCAAGAAAGCGCGCACGGTCGACACAGGTAAGTACTTCATCATTGCACTCTATTGTTAACTCGTTAGGATCTGAGTTAAAGATGACAATGTTGGTTTTGTTGGCATTCAGTTTTAAGTTATTTTGTCCACACCATTCTTGTATATACTTTAAGTTAGCTTCAAGCCTTGTTTCAATTTCTTCACGGGTTCGTTCGCGTACTGTGCAGGTGGTGTCATCTGCATATAAAACAGCTAATCCATCAATGACCTCAGGTAAGTCATTGATGTACAACAAGAACAGAAGCGGCCCAAGTGTGGAACCTTGAGGAACACCAAAGTGAATGGTTTGCCAGTCCGAGGAAATTTCCGCTCCAAACGAATCGAAAGCCACCACGGACTGTTTCCTATTTGTTAGGTAAGATCTTATAAGCTCAAGTGCTACTCCTCTTATTCCCATTCTTTCTAATTTAGTTAGAAGATGTTGATGATGTACACAATCGAATGCTTTCGACAGATCCATTAGAGCACAAGCACAAATTTCCCGGTCAGTGATGCCATTGAGAATATACTCCATAAATTGGAAAATTGCTCTCGCCGTTGACCTGTCTCTGGTGAAACCATTTTGATGTGAATGTAGTATATTATGTTTATTTATAAATTTGACGATTCTGTCGTAAATAATTTTTTCAAACACTTTTGAGATATTAGATACAAGCGCAATCGGTCTGTAGTTATTTATGTCACTTTTGTCCCCTTTTTTATATACTGGTCTAACAATGGTATATTTCAGTTTGTCCGGGAACATTCCACTTTGGAAGGCCATATTTATTATATCCGCTAAAGGAAGAGCAATGTCTTCTGAACAATTCTTAAGGAGGGAAGTTGGTATTCCATCAATTCCTGTTGCTTTAGTGCTATTTAAAGTGTTAATAGCTCTGGCAACCTCCCGGTGATCAGTGAGATACAGGGCCAGAGAGTCAGGTATATATTTAGTATTTTCTGTATTTATATCTTTGTTTGTACACGTATATTTACAAGAATCTGTAAAATGATTGTTAATATTATTTAATATAGTAGTGTTTTCTTGGAATTTATCATCAAAATTATTCAAATTGAATGGTTGTTTTTTGGGAGCGCCCTGTATCTGTCTGACAACATCCCAAGTTGCCCTACATCTGTTTGAGGCATTATTTATGTATTCAGAATACGTCCTCCTTCGCGAATCCTCAATTACTCGCTTAAGATGATTACAATAGTCCTTATACACTTGCTTACAAATTTTATTTTTGCGTACCTCTTCATATAATTGTCTTTTGATGGAACACATGTTTTTAATTTCATCAGTCAACCATCTTTTATCTGACCCAGATGAAAAGGTAACCGTCTTCTTTCTCACATGTTCATCGATAATCATCGTAAGTTTCGTCAAAAAGTTATTATAATTTTCATTTACATTTGTGCTACACATAACTTGTGTCCAATTGGTCAATTGTATCTCATGTTTTACTAATTGCAATTTGTCATTCGTAAAATGTTTCATCTGAACCCTTTTGGCAACATCTAGTGCTTTATTTCCTAATTCCAAAGTTATTCGTTGGGCGTAATGATCAGATAATGCTGAGTCTATTACATCACTTTTGTATCTAGAAACGTTGGTAAATATATTATCAATAATCGACTGTGACCGGCTAGTGACCCTAGTAGGACTATCAATAGTAGGATAAAGACCGTACGATCGAGTTAGGTCTATAAATGTCTTAGTATGAACTCCATGTTGTCCTAAATCAATATTGAAGTCACCACTTAACAAAATTGTAAACCGAACCTCAAAGGGTACCTCTCGCAAAATCGCCTCCAAAATTTGCAAAAACTCTTCCACATTACCTGTTGGTGGGCGATAAATATTAATGATGATAATTTTTAAATTCTTAATTCTTATTGCACTGCACTCTAGAACTGATTCTTTGCTTTTTTCTTTCAGTGATATTAATTCATCATATTTACAACCAACAGGCGTAAGTATGCATGATCCTCCATGAAGACTAGAAGTTCTGTTGAAGCAAGAAGACATCTGATACCCCTGAGGAACGATGCTCTCATATGGTTTCAACCAATGCTCAGTCAGTGCAATGACATCAACCGACAACCCCAACTGTTCAATAAAAATCAGTAACTCATCGCATTTATTTCTTAAACTTTGGATATTTTGATGTAATAAAGTGAAATAGCATGGACTTACGCTATTGCATTCTATCTTTTGTGTTTGAATTAAGCCTCGATGTTTGTTACTTTTTCGTTCCAAAAATTTCGAAATTTGTAAGGTCTTATTATTGCATTTTTAGGCCATAATTCGGGTTCAAATAACGCTCCGTAAGCGTCTTCATTTACTGCAACTCTAAACGCCGCTATGTCTGTATTTCTTATTTCTAGTTTGGAGCATTGCAATACATTTATATTATTCTCTGATAAATACTCTTTCACATCATTTTCTGTAGTGTTCTTTAACAGTTGCGAAACAAAAATCCAGCGTCTGTTTTCAGCAGCACATATTCTGGTATCGTCTCTACTCCCACGAATAGTTTTTGTATTTCTATTATTTCTGTGTTTAACTTTCTGTTCGGAATTCACTGTTTTTCCATCTCCAGGTTTCAGCTGTCTAACTTTTTGTTGAGTTGTTGTTGTAAGGTTATTGACCACTGTCTGTCGCAGTTCACTCTCCTTCTCTTTAAGATTTTCCGGCTCGCTCAAGATTTTTGCATACGATTTTGTCTCCTTGGCGACCTCTGATGGTGTTTTCTTTGAACGTGTCGTAGGTCCACGCGAAGATTCCTTCTCATCTCTAGTTTGCTGTAACGAACCAACTTGCGTTTCTAACCTGCTAATTATATTATATTGTTTCTCAATTTTGATTGATTGGTCATATATTACACTTAATAATTTGTCAATTTTGTCATCCATACCAACAATTTTATTTAGTAAGTCGGAAATGTTGATTTCCTTGTCATCACTAGTACACTTATCACAGCACCATTTCACATTAGTAGTTTCTAATAGTTTTAATTCCGTAGGTTTATAACTACTGCAAGTGTGATGAATAAAGTTCTTGCAACCTCCACCGCACTTTATAATTTTTTCCGATTGATTAGTTAATTTTAGTTTACACTTAACACAAGATAATGCTGTTGTTGACGCCATCTTAGAATAAAAATATCCGTACCACAAAGCAGAAGCCTATAATTTGCAGGTGTTGCCGCGGAGTTTTCGCTTATAAAAAATAGAATACAGGTTTTTGTTTAGAAATTTAGTTTTGATAATTTCAAATTTATAGACGATATAAGCAGAAATCAAAAACATGTCTGTCTTATGACTTACGGTGCGGTGGTAAGCTTTGGAAGTGATCTATTTTTTTTTGTTACATTATTTGTCAGTTGTTTTCATCTTTGTAGTTGCCGCCGAAAGATTAAATGGAAAAATAATTTTTAGAATCGTAAGTGGATTTTTAATTCCCTTGTTTACGTCGAAATTTTTTTGAAATCAACTGTTCATATTTCACCTTAACGCATTTCATTGGTAACGATTTACGAAATTAACAGGGGCGGAGCCATCTATTTACCATTACTATTTTCCATTAGTTCAGTGTACATAGTTGAATTTAAAAATTATATTTATTGAAAGATGTTTTCCTTATTAAGAATGTGTTATGTGTGTGTGTGCATACATGTTTGGATGTCGGCAAGATTTTTCTTATAATGATAAAGTGAAGTTACAGTTGAACGAGTGGTGTTTTAATTAATAGAAAACTAAAAGTGAATAAAAGCCGAACATTAATAAACCGCGTTTATTAAGAATTTGTTAAGTTTTAGAGTTGTTTAGTTTCGCTTTAAAATCAAATTTAAGATCGTCTATTGCTCCGTAAGAAAACTTTTGAGTTTGACGCGGTCCGCGATTGCCAAAAATGTTTAACTATCTGTATCCGTATATATTGCTGAATATCGGTGGCTACTACATCAACTAATACCGATCTTACACGTGCCTCTTGGTTTATAGCTTAATACTCGCACGATGCTTTGCTTACTCCTGGAAATCTCTAATGTATGTATTGGTTATAATCTGGTTATTTCTGTGTGTGTATGGTTAAGTTTCGACAAAAAATAATGTGTACGCGGATAACGTAAATTCAAGGATGGCAAATCCATTTCCAATCGAGCTTATGATTAAATTATACTGCATCGCGCCATATCCAGAAACGCGCCATATCCAGAAACGCGCCATATCCAGAAACGCGCCGTTCATTTGGGCAAGATCGAGCAGCGCACAACAGTGTCAAGTCCTTAAAGGCACCTACGATAATCTAGTTTTAGCTCAATACATATAGCGTAAAAGCGCCTATCAGTATTTCGCCGAAGATACTTGGCGCGTTTCTGGCCACATCTAAATTCAAGTTTATCAGATTAACGCTTATCTGAACAAAGGGTCACAAATCTGAATTCATTAAATTGTTTCTTTTTATATCTTTCCACACCTTCATAACCATTTAATTTTAAGACGGGATAAATGAAAAACAAATTGTTGTGCAAGTTGTCAATTCTTACATTAATAATGAAGAAATAAAGTTTGATATTAGTTTCTATTAATTTTTACTTCTAAAATGTCAATATTCGTGATTTGTTTTCTGTTAATTATCCCGATAGACTAATACAATCGATTGGTACGGGTAAAAGGTTTTCCATATCCTTACTGAAGAAGTGGAATTAGGTAGGGATGTTGTGTTATGCTGAAGAAACTCATGTATCTCACTGTGATACATAGCACAAGATATGACAGTCTTCAGAAACCTTTAAAAAAAATTCTAATACAAACCTTATAAATTTGGCAATCACCAGCAGTTACTTGAGGACAAAATAAAAACAACTTAGTTTTACGAAGTAATGTTTAACTTGTTAAACGAAAACATAGTTTTTCTATGAATGGCATCCTAAATTCTGAAAACTATCGGTTTGTTCCTAATACTTTCTCTAATTTCAATTCTTCTTGTCCCTATCCTTTGTAATTTCAAGATACTGGTCACGATCAACTGACCGTATACATAACCTACCATATTCAATACAATGGCAGAGTTAATGTTTGGGCATGAATAATGGGCAACGTCCATATTGGTCCATTCTTTAGTGATGGCACACTTTCTGCAAATAAGGTTTTGGAACCTCTTTAAACACAAATTATTCCCCAAATACAAAATTTAAACATTGAAAATACATGGTTTCCAATGTACGGGGCTCCACCACATTCTATTGCAGTTGTGATTTCTTAAAGATATTTTTGCAGATTGTTGGATAGGTCGAATCGGCCCCATTGCTTGATCCCTATGGTCACCCAACTTGTCGCCAAATAATTTTTTTCTTTAGGGTTATCTCAAATCTAACATTTATACAAAAAATTGAGGAATTAAGAGATCACATACTTACTGCATGTAATAGGATGAAGCCAAACTTTTTAAGTAATCCTGTGCAAGCTTTTTATAATAGTTTTGAATATTGTTTGGAAAGTGAATATGCAATAGTTTTGTTGTTAACAGCTAGCAATTTTACTTAATCAGCGTGCAAATGGAGATTAAGTAAAATTCAACAACAAAGGAAACTGTAATTTCGCTGTCACGACCGTCAGGACAATTTGCCACGCTCGCTGTTGACTTATAGATGATTTCAAAAAATAATTTAACACTTCGTCGTTATTATCAATAATTAAAATAAGTAATTCAGCAGGACGAATCCTTGCATTGCTGCTTAGGTCTGGATTTGTTTAAACGTTACAAAAATTATACAATTTCTAATGAAAGAGTATTGAAATACTCTGAAACGTCAAATAAAATAATTTGTAAAGCTATAAGCTGTCCGCTAATCCAGGAATTCTGCTAAGTAATAAACTTTATTATAATATTAGACAGACCGAATACCCGAGTACCTATTTATTATCTATGCATTTATGTGAAACATATGCACCAGACATAAACTGTCAGTATTTTTTTCCGACAAATTGTGAAAAAGTTAAATGTGTGCAATTTCACACATACATCTAGAAATAAAATTAGAGCAATATTACTTAATACATATACTTAAATAAAAGTGGTGGTATAAAACCATGCATGTATATTGATAAATGTAATATAATTCCCCAACTATTTTCATATTTGTATATTTTCATTTCCCTATTATTTTCAGATTTTATTAAAATTTTATGAAAGGCTGTTGAAATTTCAAAAAATATAAGAAAACTTACCAAAGGATCCTACCCATGTATTTAATATACTAATACGTTTCAAAGGTGTGTATATCCATGTATACAATATTAAATTTGATAACCCCAATCCAGCAGTCAATCCATTGACACCCCAGTACAATATACTGAGCCCAGATGCACTTGCAACTGTTGCAAACAACATAGAATGTAAAGGCCTACGACAGTACATCATATACCATCAAATTAATTCCAGTATACCCCACCTTACGTCAATCTTCCGCAAACGAGCACCCTATGTTTTGTCCTTGACATTTGGGCATCAAAAGGCACTTCATGAAATTGATTTACGGCATTTGCTGCACCTGAGAGCAGACCAGTACCTGCTATGCATAAAGCAAAAGTGCCCCAATCAAAAGGAGCCGGTGCTACTGCATAACCTGCCATAGACGTAACAACAACCAAAGCTGAAACAAGACGCACATACTATCTTCGTAGATTTAAATTACATGTTAAAATGCTGCATTTTTACTAGTTAATCGGAATTTTGACAATTTTAAGTAATGTCGGGCCAAATTTGAACGATCTGTTGAAGGAGTAGGCTGCCATTGTGGAATGATGGTTGGTTTATCTGGCAATAATTTCCTTATCTCATCAACAGTTCCGATAGGTGTTAGCGGAGGTGATGAAGATGGTTTTGATTGATTTACATATCCGGAAGATGTAATACTAATCTTCACATACTTCTAAAATGTAAATACAACTTTATTAATAACAAATATAACAAACCTATTCATAATTACTTTTAATATTGCGTTATTCTGGCAGTATAAAGATCGGCATAGTTGTGAGTAAGTATTCAGTATCATACTTAATATTTCCTTTTAAAATGAATACTTAGAGCAACATCATTGATTTATATGAATGAATGCTATCATTGTTTTAATAAAATTATGTTAAAATACAAAGTAACATTATTACTGGACAGATGATACAGGTTACATGTTTAATTGGGATATTTGGGATCATATGTCATGTCATATGGGAAAGCGCGTTCACAGACGTTTACCAGTCATCAATTTTGTGATGTACTGCAAAAATCTGAACGCATTATGTTTACAATTTACGAGGCCAACAAATTTATTTAAATAACGTAGCGCATAAAGATAATTTAACTACATATTTTATTATCTTTATCCGAAGGCGATAGTTTATATATATTTATAGTTATTTAACCATTTGTAGGTACAACAGAATGTCTCCTAGATGGCGCTCTACGTAAATGGGATTTTACATTGGCGCCGTGCGCCATCCAGGAGGCATTCCGTTGTACCTCCGAATGGTTCAATAACTATAGCGGTGGCTATATTTCTCTAGTTCTTTGTAAAACTTACCTGTTTGTATTTTTTGTTTGACATCACAGATCTTGACATCATCAATGTTATCTGTCGTTGTTGCATACCTACACTTTCTTTTTGAGATCCTCCCATAGAAAGAAATCCAAAGGTGAAAGATCTGATGATCGACTTGGGCACTCAATTGCATCTCTTCAACTTATCCATTTCTTACGAAAGGTCTCATTTAAATAGTTTCTTACAAACACAGGAAAATGGGGTGTTGCCCCATCTTGTTGAAACCAAACATTTTCACTTGATAAGGTCGGATCTATCAAATTGGGATATAAATTTGGCAGAAGAGGAACATCATTTCTAATCAGATCCAAACATTTTACCGCTGTCAAATTTCCATCAATAAAAATTTTCCCAGTTACACTGAGAAAATAATCGTATTAAGCCAACGCAAAATTGGGTTGTACATAAAGAGCAATAAATTGTGTTAATACAATTCGTAAAGTGTTAGGTCAAAACAACATAATGTTGAAGCAACTTTTCCAAAATATTTTCAACACTACATTCTTTTGCGTTGACGTAACACGAGTGTTTTTCATTGTATATGGTTCCCGATGATATCTGCCTAGACATTCACCTTTTGGGGATATTGTGTATGTGTCTCACGCTTCCAATGAGGATTCCCTGCTGACCAGTATCTACAATTCTGAGGCTTTACTTCTCCAGTCAACATAAAAGTTGATTCATCCAAAAAAAGGGATAGAAACGGGTTACCTCATTACTGTTCAGTTCATTAATTCTTCACAGATTCTACGATCTGGATCGTCTTGGGTTAATTCCTGTAGAAACATATCATCTTATAGAAATGACGTTTTTGTTGATGGAAACATTGTGAAACAGTTGGATTCTCTGCAGCACTTACTAAAATGTCTATTTTCACATCGTCTTCCACAAAATAGGGGTTTCTTTTTATCGGGCGAACATGTCCAAGTTCTCTAAGCTGTAAATGAATTTTGGAAATGGTTCTTTGCGATATATTGGGCAATTCAGGATACTTCTGATTAAATATATCGGCAGTTTCCACTTGACTTCTTATAACACTTATCTCTAAATTTCTATACGACTTTCTGTTAAATATCGTATTGTTTATCATGGACAGAATATCTTTCAAAAAGAGGTAATTTACTAAAATGTTTCTGTCCCTGTAGATGATAATAGCCACAGATTATAACAGCTGCTTTCGTTTGTGCCAGCGATTATAATCAGGATTCGCAACCGCAACTTCTCTTCTATGACCGCAACTAACCAATAAGCGAAAAGAATTTCAGAAACACGTAAATTCTATTGGATATCAAGTAAGCATGATTCTGATGCATTGCACAAATGACAGCAAAATAATTTTCGCTTTAAGATAGTAAATTTTTTTACTTTTGCGCTTTCTTTTAACTCCCCTACTGAAAATAAATATTTGCTCGCTTAGGTCATAACTGTTATATAAGTCGTTGAAATCAGTTCATTTCCGAAAACACCTAAGGAAACTTTAAAAATAAAAAATTATGCAGGCTGTTCAATTCAAAATAGAACTTCTATAGGTTGTGCTGCACTTACATGAATCGTCCTGTATATTTCAAATTTCATTCAGAAGGCGTAAAAATTAAAAATTGACGACATGTTCGAGCATTCTTCATTAAACTCTAAGATAACATGAAAAATAATTTTATTCCATAAGTGGTTACCACTGTATGTCCGACGCCATTCCAGTTCCATAGAATACAGATCAATGAGCGGGTTCAGATGACCACAGCACCTGTATGTATGTGTGATATTAGGGTGATAGCACACTGCGACATGAAAGATCTTGCTGTATTTACAGCTGGCTGTCCAGTCTGATTCCTTTTAAAAAGTGCAGAATGTCCAAAGGCCCCAGATTAGGTAACTCTCCCTCTTCGATTTCACGTGCTCCCAGGTGCAGCGCCCTTGAGTTGCACAGTGCAGCGCAGTTTGTGAGTAGATGGATGGACGTTTCGTCCTGTTCCCCACAAAATCTACATTCGGCTTCCTTCGCTATTCCAAGCCTGCTTAGGCTTAGGTCCATTCAGTTTCCACAGCACCCGAGATGTTAACTTAGCGAAACGTGCTGAACCGACAAGCTGTTAGGTCACTGGAACTCAGCAAACATCACATAAACTCAGCAGAAATATATGTGCGCTGACAAACATCAAGGCGTTCAGAACTTCACTAGTTGCTCAGATCACGCTGAGTGCAGCTATTCAGCCGCTGTGTCATCTGAAGGCGGCCAATGTCCGTGCATAAAGTTAAGTGTGTACCACAGGCGCAACTTCCCTTTATGGTCCTCAACGTATTTTTCAAAATTACGTCTCAGGCCATAAAACTTCATTGCGCCCTTAATATAACTATGTATTATGTAATACCATTATAACACACACTGTCCCGGATCATATAACTTTTCTGTTTATAGATATTTTTCAAAATAATAACATTCGAAAAGCAGTATCTTTATTGATTTCCTTTTCTGAATCCTCTGAGTTAATTCGAAAATTAAGTTGATGCCAATTCCAACGATACCAAAAACACTACGCATTCAAGTTAAGGAGTCGTTATCTTAATTTCAACCAAAACATTGAAAAGCTAATGGAATTTAGTTTACTGATTGAAAGTAGACAAAATCGTATACCTAAATAAGAAATAAATGTTAGCAAGTATATAGCAAGAGGAACATCTACACAAAAGAGTGTTATGGAAATACAGATAACGCAGATACTAAAATTACCAAAATAAACAGCATTGTTGGTAATAAACAATAAAAGCGTACATAAAATATTTTAAATTGGTACTACCACATTACACTATTGTACTGTTCTATATAGATATAAGCATACCTCAAGGCTATGTATGCGTGAACGATAAATATTTGTTGTTGTTAATTACAAATATACTATTCAAAGTATCTCAGTCGCATTAATCAAAGCCGCCAAACAACAAGAATAAATGATAAAGAACAGGTTATTGCAAGTGGTAAGTAAGCTTTTGATTGTTATAAATCCGAATCACCTACATATGTAGTATCAAAATAGGAACACGCATACAGGTATCTTTTAGCTGTTGTTTTATATTGGCACTCGGTAACAGCTTATTTTCTTGTGATACTACCACTATGCTACATAGAAAATAGAAGTACTTTTTTAATGCATATTTCTCTTACATATTAATATTAGAGTTGCGCATTTTGGGAATTATCTGGCCCGCCCGGCCCGGGTCCTAAAACGGGCCCGGCCCGTCGCGTTTGCCAGGCCAGTCCGCCCGAGCCCGTCCTTTTTTACATTTTTTATGTGCAACTGCAATTATCTGTAATAAACTTCTTCCAATAAACATATGCTGAATTTCATTTTATTATAAAAAGAATATAACTTTTTCGCTATGAAGTTAAAGATGTACTTAACAACTTTAAAAATACTTGAAGGTATACATATTCACTATGTTTGCCAAAAAATAAATTTGATAAGACGTACAAATTTCAAGAAAGACTGTTTATAGATAAACGCATGAAATAGATAAACTTCTATATAAATGTATTTTATTTTCTCGATGTACAAAATGCAAATGTAATATACAAAAAATAGAAAATGCAATTTTCTATGTATAAACTGGTTGTGTGTCTGATTTTAAAATGCACGTTTGTAAAATTATCAAGTTTGTCCATTTATTATATAATAAAATAAAAAACAGTGCATGCCAGTATTACAGATGTTAAAGAAACGCAATTGAAAAAAAAATGAACATTAAAACTATTATATTATTATTATTTCAGTAAAAAAAAACCCATCCCGCCGTCTGAAATTTCTCGGCCGAGCTGGGCTAAAGCGGGCCGGCCCGGACCGATCACACCTCATATATATATATATATATATATATCAAAAAAGAAACATTATCTTGAGAGTTGCGATTTTTAACTTTGAGCCTGAGTGCACACATAGCGTTTTCACAACGACTGTGTCTGCTTGCTGTGTGAGCTAACGCGTAGAAATTTGCATTGTCAACGCAACAGTGAACAGTGTGAACGTCTCATTTAAATACATGTGTTGTGCTTGCTAGCCGGTATCGCACCGCAGGCGCGGTTGTTGTGAAAACGCTATGTGTGAACTCACGCTGACTGAAACACGAAACGTTTGAACTCGGGATCGGTAAAAAAATTTGCTTCAGATTAACGGAGATGACCCAGGACGTTCTGTTTGAAAAACACCTTTTTCATGATAAAACTATCACAATCCTGTAAGGCGTGCTTGCAAATACTTTCTTTAGGTTCGTATTGACGAAACTAACAAGTTTGTCTATGTAACAAGTTCCGCTTCAAACTCAGAAAAGTACGTAAAATGGTAAAATCCAAATTTCAATTTTCGAAACTTATATTGCCGGTGAACCAGAGGTTATAAAAAAAATAACAATGTAGGTTATTCAGTTGAAAACGATTAAATACTACATCTACATTTTGAAATTAATTAAAACATCTATAAATAAGTTATAGGCAGGAACCCATAAGCTTGAAATATGGGAGAGCCAACTTATTTTATGTCTATAACATAAACTATGTATAAAGAGCACCCGTGCGGTGTAATTTTGTAACTAAATTTCGCGGCATTTGTTTTTTTTGTCAATTAAAATTTTAAACAAATTGTGAAGGAGTGATCTTATGTAATCTGGATCCAGTATGCATTTATGGAAGTTATAGGTTGCTAGGAATAATGGGTTGTTGTTTTTGATGTAGAGTAAATAAAGAGAGTCTGCGTCAACTAAATAGTTTGATTCCTAATATTTCAGAAGTGGGATAGCCATAAAGCTCACTAATTGACTATTCCGTACTTATTATTCGGTACTCTTAAATAGTGCAAGAAGAAAAATTATTATGAGTGACTCCAGCGACAGTGAACCCGTGGCAGGACGATACGTGGCTATACCTTGCAAAAGAAAGAAAAAGGAAGAACAAGTAGATCATACCAATGTGGATGAATTGGTGGAGAAGAGAGTTAAAGAAATACTGGAAGCCAAGAAAATAAGTCAAGAGAATACGATTAGGAAATACACCAGCAAATCAGAGCTCATCCCCTGGTTCGACCCAGAAAAGTCAGAGGTGACTTCTGTCAATTGGATACACAAAATTGAACAAATTGGCATCATAAACGACTGGAGTGACGAAATGAAGTCATTTTGTATGCAGACGAGACTGACAGGATTAGCTAGAATCTGGTATAATGGTTTAAACCAGTACGATTTATCATGGGGAGAATGGAAGGAAGCGCTAGTACATGCTTTTCCTGTCCATACAGATTTTGTGGAATGTATAAAAAAAATGTTAGCCCGACGAAAGAGTAAAACAGAGACTATGATGCACTATTTTTATAAGAAAAGCATGCTAGTTGGCAATTGCGGTATTACGGGAGCTGATGCGGTAAGCTGCATCATTGACGGGCTTCCATACCACATTCAGTCGAATGCGAAGGCAGGAAGTTATAAAGACCCGAACGACCTCTTTTATGGGTTTCTTAGCAAAATTGAAAATATAGAAGTGCCCATAGAGCAAACTGCTGCCATAGGAAACCCGGGACCCAGTACATCGGGATTACCTAGATGCCATTTTTGCCAAAAGATAGGACACAAAGCAAGGTTTTGCCCAACGAAGGAAGTAGGTTCCAGGCAAACTATTGAACGGAATTGGGAAAAGAAATGTACCAGATGTGGAAGAGGAGGTCATACTGCTGTGAGCTGCTTCCAGAAATTACCAATGAGATGTTCAGCGTGTGGGAAATTGGGACATGGAGTGTGGAACTGCCGGACAAGATTTAACGCGTCGGTGCCTACTACCAGTGTCAAAAGCGGAGGAGACGGGGCCGGAAAAGGATCGACCAGTATAAGAGACGTACGAATTCTAAAAAGGCAAGTGTCTGATTCGGTCTATAACATTACTGTAGACATAAACGATATTGGTTTTCGGGGATACGTTGATACGGGTAGTCAAGTCAATGTTGCACATATATCGGTTGCATCTAGATTAAATTTACATTTAAGCAGTTGTGACATAACTATTAGAGGTTTTGGCAGTTCTTTTATAATACCGGTTGGACAACATGAACTAGAATTGACAATTGGAGGCATTACTATTAGGACAGTTGTCATTTTTGTGTCAATTGAAATGGGTAATTACGACATAATAATTGGGCATCCGGTTATAAACAACCATGATATCACAGTCGTAATCTCGGGTGGGAAGATTTCATTGGTGCGAACAAACGAGAATATAATAGACAAATTCAATTTAACTAAGACACCAATTCTAGTACACGAACACACTCATGTAGGTGCTCATACCGTAAAAAGGGTATTAGTTCGGGTGGACACCGTGAAAGAGGCAGTTTTTGTTCCGTCTAGAGTAATTGCAACTGTCGATTGCAAAATTTGCATACAAAGTTGTGTGGCGTTAGGGCGGATTTATAGTATAAATATAATAAATTGGGGAAGCAAACCAGTCTGCTTTGAAGCGGGTCATTTATTAGCTAGGGGCATTAAGTTATCATTTCCAGTTAAAATTAAAATCTGTGATGAAGAGAAGGAACGTAATATTTTGACTTTAGACGTTGACAATATAATATCTGGAGAATTAGATTCTGAAACTCAGCGCAAATTGAAGGAACTATTATGCAGTTTCAATAAATGTTTTGCCGCGAATACCCTCGAGTTAGGGGCACACAATTCTGTGGAAATTGCCATAAATCTGTCTTCCGAAAAACCTGTAGTGTACAGACCATACCGTTTATCCGAATATGAACGTAGCATTGTTAGAGATAAAGTAGACGATCTGCTCAGGGGAGGGATAATAAGGGAATCGTGTTCAAATTTTTCTAGTCCAGTTGTGTTAGTTAAGAAGAAGACTGGCGACTACCGTTTGTGTATAGATTACAGAAAATTAAATTCTATCACTGTAAAAGATAAATACCCCATGCCTCATATAGAGGATCTGATAGCTAAGCTACGAAACAAGAAATACTTTTCTAATCTAGACATGGCTCAAGGCTATTATCAGATACCTGTAGCAGCAGACTCTATACACAAGACTGCATTTGTAACACCGGACGGACAATACGAGTTTTTGCGGATGCCTTTTGGTTTAGCTAACGCGCCAGCTACATTTCAACGGATGTTAAATAATGTTTTGGGACGACTAAGATTTGATAAAGTAATTGTGTACTTAGATGATGTTTTAATTCCTTCTGATACACTGGACGAGGGTTTACAGTTGTTACAACAGGTATTAGACCTGTTTCTCACAGCGAATCTAAAATTAAATTTAGGAAAATGTTCCTTTTTACGGACAAACATTAATTTTCTTGGTTATGAGATTTCACAGCAAGGTATCAGGCCAGGAATCACTAAAATTCAAGCAATAGTTGACTTTAAAACTCCAACGAATTTACACGAACTCAGACAATTTTTAGGACTTAGTTCATACTTTAGAAAATTTATTAAAGATCACGCCAGAATAGTGTCACCATTAGCAAAACTGTTGCGTAAAGACGTTCCGTGGGTATGGGAAAACGAACAAACTTCTGCTGTGGAAACAATTAAGAACATTTTAGTTAATAAACCTTTATTGAAGGTATATGATCCTTTAGATAAAACGGAGTTGCACACCGATGCGTGTAGCAAAGGTGTGGCAGGGATTTTACTTCAATATGAACAAGGCATTTTGAAACCTGTGTCCTATTATAGTAGATCTACGAACCGCGATGAATGTTTTTACCATTCTTATGAACTGGAAACTTTGGCAGTCGTAGATTCTATTCGACGCTTTAGAGTTTACTTAATGGGTATACATTTTAAAGTAATTACCGATTGTAGCGCAGTAAGAGCCACTTTTGAAAAACGGGATTTACTGCCAAGGATTGCTCGATGGTGGCTTGGTATTCAAGAGTATGACTTTGAGATAGAACATAGACCGGGTATCCAGATGAAACATGTGGATGCTTTGAGTAGAAACCCTATACCGAACGTTTGTATCATGAATACGTATGATTGGTTGACTGCACTTCAGATGCAAGATGATCAAGTGCGATTGCTTAAGGCTAAGCTGACAGAAGGAAAAGATAAAGACATTGTAAGCAATTATACAAACCAAAATGACAGACTATATAGGAAGACATTAGATGGTAAGCTAAAGTTGGTAATACCAAGATCAGCACGCTTCAATGTGATGAGAAAGTATCATGATGAAATTGGACATGTGGGTCATAAACGTTGCGAGTCGTTAATAAAAGAGAAATTTTGGTTTAGAGGTATGACTAGGTTTATACGGAAATATGTTGCTGCTTGCCTTGACTGCAATTATAAAAGGGGACAATACGGTAGAAGTGAAGGGTACCTATTCCCTATAGACAAACCCACTCAGCCTATGCATACTTGGCACCTTGATCACGTGGGTCCGTTTAGTAAAAGTCATAAAGGGAATTCTTATATACTTACTATCGTCGATGCATTTGCTAAATTCACATTTGCAAGGCCGACTAAAACAGTGGGTGCAAACGAAGTGGTGGATCATCTTGATGATTTGTTCAGTATGTTCGGCACACCAAAGAGAGTAGTGACAGATTGTGGGAAAGCTTTTAAAAGCAAAACGTTCAAGTTATTTGTATTACAATATCAAGTTAAGCACGTGCTAAATGCAGTTGCTTCACCAAGATCCAACGGCCAAGTTGAACGTTACAACCGTACAATTCTGGATGGTCTTAATACGAGTGTTAACAACGAATCCGAGTGGCAGAAAGCTCTCCCTAAGGTAATATGGGGTATGAATAATACTATAAACAGTAGTACAGGGTTTACTCCACACTTGCTTATGTTTGGTTATGAGAAAAATCGTCACGCTGACCTTGGTGAACATGAGTTTGATGTTGACGAGGACGTTAGAGAAACGGCAAAAGAAAATATGGACAAGCAAGCACGGAAAATGAAACAGAGATTTGATTTGAAGCGCAAACCTAGTCGCGTATACATTAAAGGTGATTTAGTATTGTGGGCTGGTGCTGATAAAAGCTCAAAAGAGGTTAGTAAAAAGGTTGGGTATTACAAGTTCGGGGGTCCGTACAAAATAAATAAGGTCTGTGGTAATGATAGATACGAAATTGTAGCATTAGAAGGTATCAAGGGTTATAAAAGGTTTAAAGCAGTTGTCCCAGTGGATAGCTTAAGAAAATGGGAAGGGGGCATTATAGAAGAAACTGAAAGTGACAGTGATGTAAACAGTACTGATGAACTGTTAGATTTGTTAGAAGGATAATTAAATTAGTATTCGTATTACTATTATAAGCTGTGAAAGGCTGATGGAATATATTATATTGTTGTATTTGTATTTGTGTTAGATATCGTTTGCTTGTGTAAGTCAGCTGTTGTAAATACATGTATATATATAATACTGGTAAAATCTGCGTTATTTGTTTGAAATACACGGTGTTCAGTGTGGTAACATAGTTCACACAAGAGAAGTTTGATGTGGTAACAAAGTTCACACAAACTTAAGAAAAAAAATAAATAAAAGGTTTAGTGTGGTAACAGAGTTCACACATAAAAGGTTCAGTGTGGTAACATAGTTCACACAAGAGAAGTTTGATGTGGTAACAAAGTTCACACAAACTTAAGAAAAAAAAATAAATAAAAGGTTTAGTGTGGTAACAGAGTTCACACATAAAAAGGTTCAGTGTGGTAACATAGTTCACACAAGAGAAGTTTGATGTGGTAACAAAGTTCACACAAACTTAAGAAAAAAAAATAAAATAAAAAGTTTAGTGTGGTAACAGAGTTCACACATAAAAGGTTTAGTGTGGTAACAGAGTTCACACATAAAAAGTTTAGTGTGGTAACAGAGTTCACACATAAAAGGTTTAGTGTGGTAACAGAGTTCACACATAAAAAGTTTAGTGTGGTAACAGAGTTCACACATAAAAAGTTTAGTGTGGTAACAGAGTTCACACATAAAAGGTTTAGTGTGGTAACAGAGTTCACACATGAAAGGTTTAGTGTGGTAGCAAAGTTCACATAAAAATGAAGAATGGTATTAAAATTTAAAAGCTGTTACTGTGACAAAAAGGGTAGTGTTCCATACGCATACTGGTTTGAAATTTGGTATGTTTCAGCTGTAGAATATCGAAGCATCCAGGTTGCCGTACGTTTGCCGAGGACGTCTATTCGTCAGGAAGGCCGAATGTGAAGGAGTGATCTTATGTAATCTGGATCCAGTATGCATTTATGGAAGTTATAGGTTGCTAGGAATAATGGGTTGTTGTTTTTGATGTAGAGTAAATAAAGAGAGTCTGCGTCAACTAAATAGTTTGATTCCTAATAAAATGTTAAACTGACCCTGTCACATTATTTTACCGAGTTGTCGGCGTTCGATGAATGTATAATGATCGTGATCGGGCTTCTCATTGAAGTGAGCACTTTCGAGCACGTCCAGAGGCGTTGAATAGGTAGAAAGGAACGAGATATTCTCCTATTATGTGTGCCATTACGTTTAACAACAGATAGCAGAAGGCAGTGGCACGGTATGCGTTTGGTCAGTTTTCATCTGTCCGCCTTGGAAAGAATTTTATCTTTCGCCGTTGCCGTTACATCTTCAAACGAGAACGTAAAATAATAGTGTACGGTATTTCACGGAAAACTAGTTTGGAAGTTGAAGTGACCGTTTATACCCTAGTGCATAGGTATGTGAGTTTAAGCACACATTTCTAGCGTTTGACATGTAAAACAAGGTGTGCTTTTAACACAGATTTAATTAAGTCAGTGTCGTGTTTGTTCTTTGTCGTCCGCGAAAAAAGAAACTCGTTTTGTTAGCGAGTTCCTACGTAACAACAGCCAGTTAGTTAAGAATACTTATGGTTAAGACGTCTCCATATATCTAGTGTTCGTGTCTTGTGCAAAGTGAGTTTTTTTTTTAGGATTTAGGATTACAGTTGTGTGATTCGTCAATATTTATTCACGAGACAAGAGGAACTTGACTGCGATGGTGTAAACAGGTGGAGATACGCATGGTTAGTTCTTTACAAATCAATAACTGTGAGATTTCAATTAGAATAAGCTTTCATCTAAATTCATTTCGACCAAAATTACACACATACCATACTTCATACGAGAGTTTCCCTGATTTTTATTTTTGCATCATTACATTTTAATTATTAGCACACTCACATAATAATTGTTTGCGTGCTATGCGCTGTTGTATGTAACTTTCACACTTCACATGCATAATCTAAGAATAAAATAAGAATTTATACACCGCATTACGAATGGTAATTAATTATTTTCTTATGCGGAAAAGTTTAATGATTTTAAATCAAATGTGACATGAATTGGAAAAAATAACTTGAGTATTAAAATTAAAGCCAAAATTCCAGGTGTTTATGCTATCATAAATGAGATTCAAATTACTGCTTCCGGTAAGAGGTAGTACGTACATATACGATATTAAAGAAATTTCTAATTGTAATAAATTCGCATGATACGTGACTAACCAAGTTATAATAATCTTCAAACAATTTTTTTTGATACAATATTTAACTCGAAAAAGCTCTTGCATTATACCATATTATATTAACTTATAATATAGCAGGGTTTTTCAAAATAATCCAGTTTTTTTGTATAAAGGTAGGCGTATATTTGGTTGTAGGAGAAATAGAATAATATTTTAAGAATACAGCTGTTAGCAAATTAGGTCCACAATGTATAATAAAATTAAAAAATGACGCTTTGAAGATTTTTCTGAGTAAAACAAATATCGAAAAATATATACATAGATATCTAATAGATGTATAGTTCTTAAATCATCTCTTAATGATCTCTTATGTGCATCAGTTCTTTTGATGAATGACTACTTTTATCGACTCAAAATTGTCGAAAGATGTCGATATATGAAGCAAAAAAATTAAAACCTAACTATGACAAGTTTATTTAACATTATTTACACATTTGCACATTTATTTTCTTTAATAAAGAATTCCAAACATGAAAATTATAACATATAGCTTCATTTATTCATTGCCCCTTAAAACAGCTGTAAGGCCGGCCGCAAATTGGACCCAGCACAGCCGACAAATTTAATTTTGGAAGTATTGAGGTAAATACTCAATAATTTTGGAAAGCTAGCATCATTTCCAAATTTTATATAAATATTTCTATAATTACAAAAAGGAAGATATTGCGAAACAATTTGGAATTTTCGCTAATACTTAATCGTACATTTTACAAAATTAGAACAAACTTCTAGGAAGAAAGAATGAGTATGATTTCAGCTAAATAGGTTATAATTGGTCGTAATCAATATTGGCGTTTAACAAAAGAAAATCTGAACTTTTGATAAACATCAGCTGGTGGATCGGAAAGTAAACGCAAGATATGTTAAATCTGTGGTTAAATTATCGATAGATCTACCGATCAACCCTACTTTGGACTGTTTCCATCGTATGTTGGATTATGGAAATCCGACGTTTTGTCAGTGGCTTTACTGTTGTTCATCAGAGTGGCCGGTGGCCCTATTAAGGTCTGTCACTTGCTAATACCATAATTGGCTATGAGGAATTGTCGGGTAAATAATTGCCTTATGCGTTTGCTTCTGTAAAGTGTCTCAAGTTGGTATCAAAAAGGTCCCTAGGTTGGTTATAAATTATAAACTAGTTCATATTTACTTTGGTGAATTGGCTACACCTCTGTTTGTCATTTGTCATTTGTATCATGATGTTTGATCCACGTGTAAGCATTAAACATAACCAATAAAACAAGAAATTCAGCGGGCCAACGTAAATTTTGTATAGCCAACCACAGACACTTGACCTTGATCACTCCGTATATTTATATGTAATATATGGAAACTTATGTGCATGAGAGTTCTCCTTTCTATAGAAACTGATTGTTGATATTTTTTAAATCTGATTCTACAGAAACTTTCATCATATTTTTGTTGACTGCAAGAAGGAACCCTTCATTGCTCTCACCTTGCTGTGGTGATTCTATAATTCAGTTTATACCTTATTAACCGTATTGTATGCAATTACGCACTAACCTCATCCATACCTTATGCAATTTCAGACTTGGTGCACTGATGGCCTCTAGTGTCGTGACTATGTATGCTGCTTCTTTTAATTTCCCACTAGTTTGTCTATCTTCTCTAGATAGAATGAAAGAATTTTCCCAATCTATTATGTAATCTGTTTCCCAAGCGTGGTGTGCCAATCTCGATTTTTCTGAAGATCTTTTTGTGTTCTTCTATTGCTATTTGGGGCGATCTGCTTGTTTCACCAATATATGAGGCTATTTGTATAGTGCTGGGGAATTTTCAAGAACATATATTTGTTCTGATATTTCATTTGTTGGACACTCTCTAGGTGTACGGCTGATAATTGTATATAAATGTACCAGGCTTACGCTGATCCAGTGTATTGTAGGTACCGTATTTGGTATTTTCTTTGCCATATCGCATTTCCGTTGCAAAATCCGTAACGATATATGCATGTAAGTACCTACGTATACAGGGTTTTCCACGGAGTAGCTAGATAGAAGTTTTCGGACTTAACGAAATTCTTCAGTTTTGAAATTTTGGGGTTTAAGATTGTTTGGTATTTACATTGTTTCTAAAATATTTTCAAGTTTCTTTCACTTCCGTTTAACCGGAAGTCGCCATGAACTTTGTTATTTTAAATAGAACAGCGTGTATATGATTACATTTTTTAATTCAGCATATACTGGAAACGAAATTACGATTTTTGCGAAAATTTTAACATTTTCACCGTGGTACCTTTTTGAATATTTTTCACTTACTTTATGTCCCAGGGGTCCCGTATTTTACAACTACCACATACTAACATTGTTTCACCAAAACGTAATAAAATTTCCCCTTCATCTTATACAGGCTGTCTAAAAATTAGTGATATATCTAAAGTCTACACTCGGCTGTTCTGATTAAAAAGCTTTATTTATTGTAATAAAATATATAACAAGATTTGAACACACAAATTCACAAAATCGCGTCACTTCTCTACCCCCACTGTTGCCAACCTCCTCTTGTTGCCAACAGCTCGGTCATCCTGTCATACGTTTGCCCTCAAACGTAGTCTCGGTATCGGACTGGCTTCTGCACATTCCGATGCGGTCGGGTCCCTTTTTCTTCACTGGCGTTTTCGACACTCTCTTCTCGCTCGTCTGGCATCCACTCTTCTTCGGTGTCCGTGGTGTGAGCTTCACTTTCGCTCTCGTCAATCAGGTGCTCCTGCGCTTGTTCTCCGAGCTCCTTTCCTTCATCTTCTTCGCTATCGTCCTCATCGTCGTGGTCATCATCGGTTTCGTCGGCGTTTTGGTACAATTTCATTTGAGACACATGGGTCGTCATAACCCTGCTCCCTGGGCTCTCACTTCCAGCTAATCTTTCCACTCGGTATATGTCAGTTGAGATTTGGTCTAATACTACATACGGTCCTTTATATTTCAGTTGTGTCTTTGTCGGTTGCCCTGTGGCGATTGGTGCGGCTTTCACTGATACCACATCTCCGACGTTGTAAGTTACCCCATCAAATCTTCTTTTATCGAAGTAAGCTTTTGACTTTTGCTGTGCTTGGTCGGCGATTCTTCTTGCCTTTGTTCTGATGTCTTCTTTGGTGTGTTGCGGCGTTTCTCGTCTTGCCATGCGTACCATACTCGAGTCCTCGAACGTTGGCTGATAACCATACAGACATTCGAAAGGGGTAGTTCCTATCGTTTTGTTGAAAGTCGTGTTAATCTTTCTCTCAACAGCTTTCAGGTCTTTGTCCCATGTTTCCTCTCTGAAGTCCACAGACGTTACAATCACAGGTACTATATTTTTCATTTTACTCTCAGCTATGCCATTCGCTTGCGGATATCTGGATGCAGTGGGCTGGTGATGAATATTATACTTTTCACACAGGTTTCGAAAAGGATTTCCGGTGAACGCTGTTCCCTGATCGGAGACGATTTCATCTGGCGCGCCGAAGTCATTTATAAAGTCCTCCATCTTTCGCACCGTCTCGGCCGACGTAGTACTCTTCACTGCATATAACTTGAGGTAACGTGAGTAGGCGTCTACAACAACTAGTATGTGCATCTTGTTCCGCTCGCTTTTTGGAAATGGTCCAAGGTGGTCGACGTGTAGCTTGATCATAGGGCGATTTGGCAGTTTCGGCGGATGAAGTTTTCCTGGTTTCTTTCCCCCTGGCACTTTTTCCATTAGGCACTCGAAGCATCCTCGTATATGTTTGCGCACATATCTCCTTAAGTTTCTGAACCATAAGTTATTTAAGATCTTCGCCACTGTCTTGTCCAATGAAAAGTGGCCCATCTGGTCATGATATTTGATTACGGTGGCCTTTCTCATACTATCGGGTAGCACATATAGCCATCTCTCTTCTCCCTTCACCTGTACCTTCTTAAATAATCGATTGTCCTCTATTCCATAACCTTCTATTCGTCTTCTTTCTTCCTTTGTCAGGTTTTCCCTCGGAGCCTTCAGTAGTTGTATTATTTCTTGCAATTTCGGGTCACACTTCTGGATCATTAGTATTCGATCTTCTTCATTAATTATCTGATATACACTCAACCTTTTGTCGTATATTTCTTCGGTCATACCCGCTGAAGATGCAGGTTCAACGGCTGCTCGACTCAAACAATCCACGTGGTTCATCTTGTCTCCCGCACGGTGTTTTATCTCGAAACTGTACTCCGAAAGTGTGGCGTACCATCTAGCTATTTGTGGATGTAGAGTTTTCTTTGCATTCAGGTACACTAGGGCTTGGCAATCACTTACTATGGTAAAATTTATCCCTAGCAGTAAAGGCCTTAATCTCTCCGCACACCAAACAATTGCTAGTAGCTCTAATTTGGACGAATGGTATAAACGTTCGGCGTCGTTGGTCTTTTTGGACACACAGTACACCAAATGCATTCTTTTATCTTCACCTTCCTGTAGAAGCATTCCACCTACTCCCAAGGAACTTGCATCGCAATGGAGTTCTGTACGTTTCGTTGGGCAATATAGTTGTAGGATTGGCGCCTGTTGTAATAAGCCCTTCAGCAACTGGTATGCCTCAGTTTGCGTGTCCGTCCACGAAAAATTCGATTTCGCCTTCGTCAAATCCGTTAATGGTCGTGCTTTTAGCGCATAATTTGGGATGAAGCGTCTAAAAAAACCCGTGAGCCCTAGGAACCGTCTTACCTCGTGCTTATTTGTAGGTACTGGGAATTTCTCTATGGCATCTAGCTTGCCTGGATTTGAGGAAAGCCCTTCCTCAGTCAATCGGTATCCCAAAAATTTCACAGATGATTTCCCAAATTCGCACTTATTCAACTTAAAGGTTAGTTTTGCTTTCCTCATCGTCTCGAAAATTAAACGCAATCTGTCTAACATTTCACTCCAAGTCTTTGCTGGCACTAGTATGTCGTCTAAGTAGGATGTTGCAATAGTGTTCCGTAATGGTCCTAACACCATAGTCATTAACTTTGAAAATTCATACGGCGCGTTCACTAACCCGAAACATAGTCTTTCAAATTCAGCTATACCGTCTGGTGTTATAAAAGCAGTCTTGTGTTTTGATTTTTCACTTAAGGGTATCTGTAGGTAGCCCGACATGAGATCCAACACTGTGAATAACTTGCACCCTGATAACAGTTCAAAACAATCGTCCAAACGCGGAATAGGGAAGTTCTTTTTCTCGGTTTGACTATTTAGGCGGCGGTAGTCAATCACTAGTCGTTTCTCACCGGAAGACTTTGGCACTAAAATCACTGGCGAAGCATATGCTGAGTTTGTGTCTCTAATTATTCCATGCTCCTGCCACTCACGCACTATGTCTTGTATAATTTTCCGATCTTCTAAGTTTGTACGGTAGGGTTTACATCTCACTGGCACATCATTGTCTTTGATTTCCACGGTCATAAGATCTGTACAACCCAGCTCAGATAAATTAACCGCAAATGTGTCTCTAAATTCGTTCACTAAGTCCAACAATGCATTTTTGTCCCTTTCACAAATCGTTTCACCAATATTTACCATGTCCATTGTTATGATTTCACTTTTGCACACCTTTGCTCGCTGCAGTTCACCACAATTGTTTTTATTAGCACTCCCATCACTGTTTCCTCTCAATTGTCCTATCACCTCTCCTGATGACACTGGTATCTGTTCTTTAGCATCGCTCCAAATGGTAAGTATCTCTTCGCCTTGACTGGTATGTACACGTACATAATTTATCCCCTGTTGTATCATGGTGTTATTCATTACCGTTACATCTGTTTTGGTTGTTGGTACCGAAACAATAGCATCAATGTCAATGTCCTTGAAGGGGTACTGATCGTTGTAACCAAAGTACAGCTTCTCATCTTTGCGCATAAAAGCAATAGTTGGTAAATCAGTAAAGCTTCTCCCCACTAATATGTCCACAAACTGCACATCATTTGGCACAACGTGTGCTTCAACAAGCTCCTCAACATCATCTATTTTCAATAACATTTTGGTGATATAAGAGCTATCAATTGGGTGCCCGTTACCAAAGCCGTAGAGTTTTTGGTTGCCCGGTACACATTTTAGATGATTTTCTTCTACGTACCTTGTTCTTACAGTACAAACTGCACTGCCTGGGTCAATAAAACAAGTCGCATGCTCTCCATTTACTTTTATTTCCTTGATGTAATTCTTCTCTGTTGATTCAGTGCTTGCTTTCATGACCATCATCTGGGTTTCTTTTGGTGCTTCCTTCTTCGTGTCATTATTTGTATTCTCATTGGGTGTTTTATTCCTGCAATATTTACTCACGTGTCCGTACTTTTTGCAAACAAAGCACAACGGTTTGCCCTCTGCATCTCTGCTTGGTAAATATGTACTTTTTGGTTTCGTACCTGATGGTTTCTCTTTGGTTTCAGAATATGTTTTCTCTCTCGCTTTATGTTCAAATTTCTTCTCTATATGATATTGACTCCTACCTTGTCTCTGTTCTAGCATTCTTTCTTGATATATTATGTCATGTAAAAGAGCATCGGAATCGGTATGTGCTATAGCGGCTACAATATTACACAGTACCTCGTTCCTCAGGCCTACTAATATCTGTTCTTTACTGTCTTTAAAATTACAAGTTACATCTTGACACAGTTTTAGTTTATCGTAGAAGTATGTTTGTATCGATTCACCCTTTCTTTGAACGCGCTGTGTCATCCTCTTCCATTTTTCCGGTAAACTTTCTAAGCCAAAGAACGTTTTCTCAAAAGC
This sequence comes from Cetonia aurata, assembly GCA_949128085.1. Classification (NCBI taxonomy): domain Eukaryota; kingdom Metazoa; phylum Arthropoda; class Insecta; order Coleoptera; family Scarabaeidae; genus Cetonia; species Cetonia aurata. Next base: position 969,923 of record OX421887.1, read on the forward strand.
GAACATAAAACTATCAAGGTTATGTATATCACTTGATTTTATTTCGTACCAATTCTTTGCTGCCCCCTTTAAGCGCGATTTAATTATCTCTAGAGTGACATTATCGGACCAAGAATGCAATCTCTTAGTCATTTTAATGTTTTCCATCCACGTTTTTGCCATTATACCGGTACCTTCTCCGTCAAAGTATTCAATGTTTCCTGACAGATCCGGTACATTGTATACGCTTACAGGTGTCGTCGGTGTAGTACTACTACCCATCTTTGTTAATAGTTTCTCAAATATTTCGTCTCTCTTTCTATTTTCTGCTATCATCATTTCCATCATTTTTGTTACCTCTCCTAACCTCACATTCACTCCTTCTGTGGTTTCACTTGTCTGGCCCCCATCGCTTAGCTCGTGCCTCTCTGTTTGTTCACAAACTGTTTCCACATTCCTTTGGAACAATTCAAATACGTCGTCCTCTTGGTTCGCCATATTGTCTTTTTTTTTCGCGCTTTTTGTTTCGTCGACTTTACTACTACTTGTCTCTGTTGTATCACTGTATCACTTTATTTATTGTCGTTATCCCACTTCTGAACTAAAGTCTACACTCGGCTGTTCTGATTAAAAAGCTTTATTTATTGTAATAAAATATATAACAAGATTTGAACACACAAATTCACAAAATCGCGTCACTTCTCTACCCCCACTGTTGCCAACCTCCTCTTGTTGCCAACATATCATAGAATTTTTAAAGTTGTAAAACTCATGTTTTTCAAATACCACACCCGGTATTTTTTTAACACCTTTTGATGCAGATTTAAATTCAACCCGGTTTGCTGTAAGATTCCCTATACCTATCTTCAATAGTTTTCTTTAAAATACAAGTGTTATTTATTAATGATTTCAAATCGTCGAACAATTGCATTTTATTGCATTTCAAAATTCTATGGACAGACGTTGTTGAAATGCCCAAAGCTTTAGAAGCAGCAGTTATTGAACTACAGGCTGCTTCCAAATACCCTAAAAAAATAATCTCATTTCCTTCATTCTTAGAAACAAGTTTATTAGATTTTCTTTAAGACAATAAGTGCATTTTTTATATAATTTGAAATTCGCGCCAAATATCCCTACTATTTTTTATGTACACCATTTTTTCAAAAAGTGAGTAGAGTTGTTGTTGTATTAGAATGGCGTCATGTCATAACTAAAGAAAATAAAACGTTTAAAAAATACAGAACAAAAGTTTAATTCAAAACATATTTTGGTAGCAGAGCGTAGTTAGAGTATTAGTTAGTGTGATCGAAAAGAAACAAGAAATACATAGTACATACATCACGTCGTAGCGAATCGAATAGAAACCGTGACCGGCGAAGAAATAAACGGAAAACGAAGCCTGCAACGTTGCACGAGAAATACAGTGAGTTTCCTTTCATATTAATCCTTGTGTTGTTAATCCCATTCTTATTTTATTATTGCACGAGTATATATTATATTTGAAACAAAATATAAAAAAGAAAATAAGGTTAGGTATTACAAAATGTCGAATAAAAACAAAAGAGACGCGTTAAAAGCAAAGTTAACCACTTTTTCAAAATTTATGAAAGGTATACACGATAAACAAAAAATAGATGAAGTTGACGTCATACAAATAAAAGAACGGTTGAATAAGATATATAGTATAATCGATGAGTTTGAACAAGTACAAATTAACATTGAAAAGCAGTCCAAAAACATCGAGACTGAATTAGAGGAGCGGCAGATGTTTGAAGACAGTTATTATTTAGAAATATCGCTAGCGAAGAAGGTTATCATGAATTATGAAAGTAATTGCAACACGGATGATAATATAATGGCGTCGGCGCATGCGCTTGCGTCAAGTTCGGTAAATATCAAGTTGCCCACTATCCAGTTACCCAAATTCGAGGGAAAATATTCAAATTGGTTGGAATTTCGTGATACGTATGAATCCTTGATACATACGAATGCCAGTATTAACGAAATTCAGAAATTTCACTATTTGCGCGCGTCATTAGAGGGTAGCGCCTCGCAAGTCATACATTCACTGGAATTTACGGCGCGAAATTACGGGGTTGCGTGGGAAGCTCTATTGGATAGATATAATAACAACAGATTACTGGTAATGAATCACGTGCAAGCGTTATTTAATATTGAATCTATTTGTAAAGAATCGGCAGAAAGTTTAAGAAAAATTATAGATTCGGTTTCGAAAAATTTACGGGCGCTCGAACAATTGGATCAACCGACATCTAACTGGGACACACTCATAGTATATTTAATCACGTCGAAATTAGATACAGTAACGTTGCGTGAATGGGAAAATTATAAATCGGATAAAAATGTGCCAAATTTTAGCGATTTAAAAATGTTTTTAAAAGCTAGAGCTGATCTATTGGAGACACTTAATTCAAGTCAATCAGAAAAAAAGCAAACTAAGAGTAGTGTTAAAGGTTTTTTGGTTTCGGAAGATAAACAACCCTATGTAAAATGCAGAATTTGTCAAAAAGATCACTATATACAGAATTGCCCGGAATTTTTAAAATTATCCACAAATGACAAACATGCAAAAGTAATGAATTTAAGGTTATGCTTGAATTGCTTGAGACCAGGGCACATGGCTAAGGTGTGCAGAAAAGGGACTTGCAAAAAATGCAACTCAAAACACCACACCTTACTACATAACGGACAAGGCACAGAAAATGAGCCTGTTGCCAGCACCTCAAGCAGTGTGGCCTTATCATCTTGCTTATCCGGTCATTACGTGCTCTTGTCTACAGTTTTCGTCCAGATTAAAGATAACATCGGTAAAATGCATACGGTTCGTGCCTTGCTTGATTCCGGCTCGCAATCAAGCTACTTAACAAGATCCCTGAGTGACCGTCTTCGGATTCCTAAAGGCAAAGTCGATATCACCGTTTTAGGATTGAATCAAACCACAACAAACATAGAATCAGAATGTGAACTTGAAATTCAATCGCTCCATAGTGCCTTCTCCGCCAACTTAAAATGCTTCGTGGTACCGCAAATTTCAGGACCGCTACCTAGTTTTCCCTTAAAGGTGGCAAACATCGATATTCCAAAAAATATTAAGTTAGCAGATCCCTCTTTTGATAAACCAGGAAGGGTTGACATGCTCATTGGTGCAAATTTGTTTTGGGAAGTCTTGAGCATCGGCCAAATTACGTTTGGAAAAGATAAACCAATATTACAAAAGACAAGATTCGGCTGGATTGTGTCTGGACCAGTGTCTAATGAGCACATTGAAACCACCACTTGCAAATTCACCCAGAATTACGACATTCATCGCCAATTAGCAAAATTTTGGGAGATGGAAGAATGCCAAAATGAAAAACCTTTTACACCCGAAGAATTGGAGTGCGAAGCTCACTTCAAAACCCACTTTTCGCGAACACAAGATGGGAGATTTGTCGTGACAATTCCTTTGAAAGAATCAGCTGAGAGGTTGGCTGAGTCTTATGAACATGCGCAAAGAAGATTTAATACACTAGAAAAGAGGCTTGAGAAAACACCAGCCTTGAAGAGCAGATATGTAGAGTTTATGGAGGAATACATCGATCTAGGACACATGTCAAAAATGGAAAGTGACAAAATTGAGAAAACAGGGTATTACATGCCACATAGAGATGTCATAAGAGAAGATAGCCTTACTACAAAACTGCGAGTTGTGTTCGATGCCTCAGCTCCAACAAGCAATGGAATCTCCTTCAATAATATTCAAATGACAGGACCAACAATCCAAAATGAACTATTCGCCATTTTGATGAGATTTAGGCAATATCAGTACGTAATATCCGCGGACATCGCAAAGATGTATCGCCAGATACTAGTAACACCAGAGCAGCGCAACCTACAGAGAATTCTATGGCGAGAGGATACTGGTAGTCCAATAGAAACGTTTGAACTAAATACTGTGACATACGGTACTACAGCTGCACCGTTTCTTGCAGTTCGTTGTCTTTGGCAGTTAGCAGAAGAAAATAAAAATGAACACCCCAAATTGGCGAAAATAATCAAGTCAGACTTCTACGTCGATGACTTGCTCACTGGAGCAGATGACATTGAGGAAGCAGCTCTCATAGCCAAGGGAGTGTTAGATATCCTGAAGCAAGGTCAGTTTGACCTACGCAAGTTTTACTCAAATAATAGTGAGGTACTGAAGTATGTAGCAGAAACGCAATGTCCAGCGATGATTATAAAGTTTGGTGAAAATGACATGAAAGTACAAAGACATTAGGTCTGACGTGGTGTCCTGGAAATGATAACTTGATGTACAACATAAGCGATGTGCGAAAAGAGCAAAAAATTACAAAACGCATCATTTTGTCAACAATTGCTCAAATATTTGACCCACTTGGCCTACTGGGTCCTTGTACCGTAAATGCAAAAATTATTATGCAGCAGTTATGGTTAGAAAAACTAACTTGGGATGAAGGTTTGCCTGCAAACATCCATGCCGCATGGAACCAATTTAGAGGTGAGCTCCCCTTGTTAAATCAACTGAAAATAAATCGACTAGTGATATGTGAGAACGCCAAGCGAATAGAATTGCACGGGTTTTCGGACGCCTCGGAAAAGGCATACGGTGGATGTGTATATCTAAGGTCCGTAGGAAAAGACGGAAATGCACATGTACATTTATTGTGCTCAAAATCCAAGGTTGCTCCATTGAAGACGGTAACTGTGCCGCGTTTAGAGCTCTCCGGAGCATTGATTTTGGCGCGATTAGTCAAAAAGGTCGCTAGTACGTTACGCTTAACCCTAACTGAATGCACACTGTGGTGTGATTCCACGATCGTACTCGCTTGGTTAAAATTTACTCCCAATAGATTAAAACCATTTGTAAGCAACCGTGTGGCTGAAATTCAAGAATTGACTGCTGAATTTACCTGGAGACATGTACCAAGCGCTACAAATCCAGCTGACCTTCTATCCAGAGGTTTAATGCCGGCAAGCATTAAGGGCGCAAATTTGTGGTGGAATGGTCCTGAATGGCTAGAACAAGAAGAGTGTTTTTGGCCAACCAAAATCATTTCAAACTCAACAAAGAATCAAGACCTACCCGATACAAAGAAGGTGATTACAACATTACATGTCCAACAGACGGAAGGTTTTCCAGTTGAAAGATTTTCAAAATTAAATACGTTAAAACGAGTAATGGCATGGATACTAAGATTTAAAACAAATTGTTTACAAAAGTCGGAGAAAAATTATTCCAAGTGCCTGTCAACGAATGAAATACACAATGCTTTTAAGAAACTGTTAAAGTTGTCACAGGTGGAATACTTTGAAAAAGAGATCAAGGCTTTGGAGAGAGAGACAAGCATTGCAAACGGCAGTAAAATTCTAAACCTCAACCCAATTTTGGACGATGACAACCTGCTCAGAGTTGGTGGACGTTTAGAGAATTCCCTACTAACACCTGAAGCAAAACATCCTGTTTTAATACACCACAAACACCATCTCGCACGCCTAATTACAGAAGAAGAACACATCAGCCTTTTACATGCTGGCCCACAGCAGCTGTTAGCAAACATAAGACAACAGTTCTGGATTGTGGGGGGACGTACTCTTGTAAAATCGGTGGTAAAACGATGTGTGACCTGTTTCAGACATCGTCCACGAACTATCCAACCCATAATGGGACAATTACCTGAAGAGAGACTCGTACCAAGCCCGCCATTTAGTATCACCGGTATAGATTATGCAGGTCCGATACTGATTAAAGACAGGAAGGGACGTGGAGCAAAAACTAGAAAGTGTTACATAGGTGTTTTCGTATGCTTCACTACAAAAGCTATTCATTTGGAACTTATATCTGACTTGACAAAGGATTCGTTCCTTATGTCTTTAAGGCGCTTTATAGGGAGACGTGGCAAACCCAACCAAATTGTATCCGACAATGGTAGAAATTTTGTCGCCGCGTATAAAGAATTGAAACAATTATATGACTTCCTAAAAACCCAAAATGACTACTTAACAGATGCTTGTTCGAAAGAGAATATTGTTTGGAAATTCATACCACCATACACACCTCACTTTGGTGGGCTATGGGAGGCAGGAGTAAAGTCATGTAAATATCATTTAAAGCGAGTGTTAGGTAACGCCAGCCTTACATTCGAAGAGTTAAACACTATACTCGTGCAAATCGAAGCAGTGTTAAACTCGCGTCCACTTTGTCCTCTATCCTCCAATCCTCATGACCTGAATCCTCTTACCCCAGCTCACTTTCTCGTAGGAAGACCTCTTGTTGCAGTACCAGATCCCGATTGGCGCCAAGTTCCGGAAGGCAGACTAACTCGGTATCAGCATCTTCAGCAATGCCACCAACATTTCTGGACCCGCTGGCATAAGGAGTATTTAACAGAATTACAGCAGCGTACCAAATGGAAGAAGGGAACCGGAGATCTCAAGCTCGGAACGCTGGTTTTAATCAAAGAAGACAATTGTCCACCACTGAAATGGAAGATGGGCAGAATAATCCAACTACATCCAGGGAAGGACGGCGTAACCAGAGTGGCAACAGTTCGTACTACAACCGGCGATACCAAGAGACCATATTCAAAATTGTGTTCCTTACCAAATGAAGATTGCAACCCCTCGGAGATTGCAAGGCGGGGGGCATGTTTAAGACAATAAGTGCATTTTTTATATAATTTGAAATTCGCGCCAAATATCCCTACTATTTTTTATGTACACCATTTTTTCAAAAAGTGAGTAGAGTTGTTGTTGTATTAGAATGGCGTCATGTCATAACTAAAGAAAATAAAACGTTTAAAAAATACAGAACAAAAGTTTAATTCAAAACAGATTTTTTTAATACTGCCAGTTTTTTATTAAGTGTTTCAAGTTTTCATTAAATTATCGGCAATTTTTGTTCGCAATTCTTTGGCATTCTCAATGAATATAAAATAAATTTAAGATATCCAGATTATAATAAGCCCCTTCAACATTTTCCATTATTTAATTTGTTAAACTAAAACGTGGCGAACGATGACAAAATAAATAAAGTTTACGGCGGCCTACGTATTTGATTAGGACGATTAGGAACTATTGGGAAGTTCGGCATTTTATAATAATATTGTGTTTTCAACCTTTTCAAATCCTCTTTGAACTAACTTTGTTTAAATAACGTGATTGTACATATGACATTTGGAATTGATTTCACCAAAGAAAAATCTATCGCTGAAATCTATTGCTAACTTTGGTACTGTTTGTTGCATGTTTAAGTGCTCAGATAAATGCATATTATTGTGTACTATATATTATTATATGTATAATATATAATATGTATAATATAATATATATAATATAATATATAATAATAAGAAAAAATATAAAAATGACAATATTTTTGTACCAATTTTTATAAACAATCAAAGTTAACCGTACCGATAAAATGCAACCGTCGCCGACGCGTGCAGAAATATTTTAAAAACGAAGTAAGTATCAAACAATTGCGAACCTCAAATTTTTAAAACTGAAGAATTTCGCTAAGCCCGAAAACTTCTAACTAGCCCCTTCCGTGGAAAACCCTGTATACTTATCACAGTATTTGAACAACAAATGTCATTATGAAAAACGTGAAGGCTTGTAATTTCAAACAAGCAGCCACAACCCTACTATACTATACAGGCTGATTTAGTTTAATATTCGTCCACCTGTAACTTTTTTACTTTGGGAAAAAGTATAACAAACCATATATGTATATTCGTAAATGCGATGACAAAATCTGTTGGACGGGATCATCATCAATCTATCATTGCGATGACACGACTGTCAACATTTTATTTTGAAATCACATCCTGTATATATTTTTTCATAATTTGATAGGTATTTTGTCTCTAATTCCTAATATGTATCACACTATGATAAAATAATAGAAAATATAATCAGAAAAATAATTTACTCAAATACGGAACAAGCAGTAGATGACGAAGGAAACAATAATTGTTAGGAAAATTTATTTAATAAATTTAGCAAAAACACTTAATTCATCAAACACTCTGCGCTTGTTGTAATATCAGATTTGACCGTATTTCTAATGGAACTTCGTCTAGGTAGGAAGGAACGAAATTAGAATATAATTCCTCGACAAAAATACTCCAAACTGTGGTACTGGAAATGATGCAAACTTCTCCTAAACCCCTCACCACAAACTGCACTAAACTGGACGTACGTTTCAATAGCAAAGCTATCATCATCAGCAGAAACACTGAACTCCTCAGTGTTTCTGCTGATGATGATAGCTTTGCTATTGAAACGTACGTCCAGTTTAGTGCAGTTTGTGGTGAGGGGTTTAGGAGAAGTTTGCATCATTTCCAGTACCACAGTTTGGAGTATTTTTGTCGAGGAATTATATTCTAATTTCGTTCCTTCCTACCTAGACGAAGTTCCATTAGAAATACGGTCAAATCTGATATTACAACAAGCGCAGAGTGTTTGATGAATTAAGTGTTTTTGCTAAATTTATTAAATAAATTTTCCTAACAATTATTGTTTCCTTCGTCATCTACTGCTTGTTCCGTATTTGAGTAAATTATTTTTCTGATTATATTTTCTATTATTTTATCATAGTGTGATACATATTACTGAACTCCTCAGTGTTTCTGCTGATGATGATAGCTTTGCTATTGAAACGTACGTCCAGTTTAGTGCAGTTTGTGGTGAGGGGTTTAGGAGAAGTTTGCAATATAATTCCTCCTTTAAAAAAATTTGGGACCAACAATTATTTATTATATTCAGGATGCCACACCATACATTTATTCCCCAAACATTTTAAAAATTGTTTTCCCGAAGTCAAAATGGCAATTGTGACGATTTACTTTTCCATTGTTATGAAATCGAGATTTATTCGAGCACATGATGAGATGCGCTAATCCCAACTTTTCGAGCAAGGTTAATAATAATAATAATAACTTTATTGACCCTTTAGGCTACAATAAATAACGTGTAGATAGCGCAAGTCATAAAAACGGTGATGGTCAATACAACGGTTAAAGAAATAAAAATAACAATACTAAAAATACATAAAATACACAAAAACTGTTAACAATAACACTATGTGCACAAAAAACCATGTATCTCAGAGCATCAGGCATGCTTCGAATTCTTTAAGATTATATGGACACTTTAAAATTAAGAGCGTTTTAAGTTTTCGTTTAAAATCTGCTATAGTTTTGGATTCTCTCACATCCACCGGAAGCCTGTTAAAAATACTTGCACCTGCTATACAAGGAGATTTCAAATAAAATGAATGGTTTGGTTTAGCAAAAGTTAATTTATTATTATTTCTTGTATTATAATTATGATAGTCAGCATGTGTGTGAAAGCAATTTTTAATTCCATATATATAGGTGAGTAGCTTGTAAAGGTAAATGGACGTCAAGGTGAAGATGTTATGTTCGCGAAATACACCCCTACAGGACTCTCGATAAGATATGTTAAATATTATTCTAATTATACGTTTTTGAAGTATAAAAATCCTGTTTATGTCTTTCGCCTGATCCCAGACTTGTATGCCATACGAAAGCATTGAATATACATATGCATAATACACATTTAGAAGAGCGTCAATATTTAAAATATTTTTCAAGTTAAAATTCATATAACATGCCTTTTGAAGCCTGACGCTAATTTGTTCGATCTGGGGCTCCCAGGTTAAATTACTATCCAATATGGTACCCAGCAATTTGCATTCTGTAGAAGGAATTAGTATTTGTCCATTATAATTTAAAGAAGTTAGGCTTGGTGATCTGTATTTATTATAAAATTCTGTAAGGATAGTTTTTCTATGATTAACCATCAGTTTATTAGTTACACACAATTTTTTAAACTCTTCCAATGCTAAGGATATTTTGTAAGTAAAATGTGATTTGTCCGGATCGGATATTACGATACACGAGTCATCCGCGTATAGAAAAACTTTTCCTCCAGTTATATGTTCAGGAAGGTCATTAATGAACATGAGAAATATGAGGGGTCCCAATACGCTACCCTGAGGTGTCCCTGTATCAGAATCAAATTCTCTGGACTCTGACTCCCCTATCCTAACTACTATTTTACGGTTCGTAAGGAAAGATATTATCCAGTCATTCAGACTTCCACGAATACCTAAGTTGTAAATTTTTTTTGACACAAATTGTATATCTACTGAGTCAAAGGCTCTCGTAAGATCAAATAATATTACAGCAGTATAAAAACCCCTATCCATACTGTCACATATGTATTGCACACATTCAGCAGTCTCTGTCTCTGTAGAGTGACCAGGTCTAAAACCGTGCTGAATATTGGATATTAAATTATACTTTGTAAGAAAATTATATGTTTTATTAGCTACTATCTTTTCTATTATTTTAGAAAAAACACTTAAGACCGTAATGGGTCTGTAGTTTCCCATATTTTGCGGATCATCCTTTTTGTGGATGGAATAATTGCTGAGCGTTTCAAATGCGAAGGAAAAATACCATTACTCAAAGATAAGTTGATGATGTCCGCAAGATGGTAACATACCTCTTTCGAGCACGCTTTCAGTAGGTACCTCAATACTGATTTCATCCAGTCCTACTGATTTTTTATTTGAAAGTTTCATTATTACATCATGGACATCTCTTCCAGAGACAGGACCACAGAACATTGAGCTACAAGTACACTGCGATGTAGTGCAAGCTACACCAGTATTTGACTGAAAATTGGAAAGTACCTGATCCCTGACAACTGATGTAAAATATTCGCCAAAGATATCAACTATTTGATTAACATCTGTATAGAGTTTTGTATCAACCATAATAGCATATTCTTTTTTCGTTTCGTATTCAAGGCTTTATTTTTGTTATTTGACTGACTGATCAAGTTATTATAGTATGCCACTTTTTCACCTCGAACTTTATTGTTTACAGTTGACTTTATTGCTTTGTATTCTTTATTTAACTGATCATCGTTGATTCTTTGGCGTAACCAGTTCATATTTTTTAGTTTTACTAATTCAAGATTAAGTTCAGGAGAAAATTTGATTTTTTTGTTATAATGTGTGGTATGTGTGATATTTCTACTACACTTTTTAAAGGATACATCATAACACCATTCAAAGGTGTTGAAATAGTGACCAAAACTTTCATCAATATTAGAAGTAGCAGAAAGCATACTAAAATCACTAGCGAGATAATGAAACTTAAATTCATTTACAGATGAGTCATTAATTTTCCTGTATTTAAGCCGGGCGATAAAATTTACCCGTTTTTCGTAATCTCGAGGAATCAAAGCTTGATGAAAGTGAATTTTCAGGTGAATTATCTTTCAAAATGCGTTGAATTTGACTTAAAAGAAATATCAGTTTCATCGGTTATTTGCCGAATAAACATGGGGATCAACACTTACTCCACCTAATACTGCAATTGCATTATCTTCATTTCTAGTAGTGCTTGGTTTAAAAGCTCTTCTTCTTGAACCTTCCTAATGCGTCAAAATTTCTTGCTAGTTTTGCAAATAACTTGTCATTATCAATAAGCAATTGGCGAAACCCATAGATTAAGTATACTGCGAAACCGTTATTATTAGTTAAGAAGTAATAAAACAATAGTTATTTGTATCACTAGCCCAGAAACTATAGTTTTGCGAGTGTGAGTACGGTTTGTGGGGCCGAGGCGAAGCCGAGGTCTCACAAGTGCAAATACTGGCAAAAGAGTTTCTGGCCGTGTATTACACACTAGTTTTTGAGCCGACAAATCTTAATTTTGTTGTAAATAATAAAACAAATTAACGCTAGGGAGTTAACAGTACAGGCTGGCAATACATATAACGTATGAATTTTGAATTGAAAATCAGGGTTAAGATACCTTAGTGTTTTGACGTTTTAATTTCCTTGGTAGTTTTGATACATATTCATCAATAATAAGGACAATGGAGACCCCAGCTCATATTACAGAGGTTGTATGTGAAGTTATTAACCATTTATTAGCTGTAAAATCTTCCGAAAATAGAATTGGAAAGAATATGGCGGAAGGCGAAAATATAGATTTATTTCCAACTATATACCTACAGATCCAATTAAAAATAAAAAAAAATGATAGAATAATCAAGGTCAATACAATCAACAAAAATCTAAAGCTACAATTAACTTGTCAGATACCAAGGATCTTTGGGTGCCTTCGGATTTCTACTTCGGGTTACCCGCTGACGTCAATTTGACGTAAGTAGGCAGTGGCAGTAGCTGACCAATCACAAATTGCGTATACGTCAAATTGATGTCACCGAGTAACCTGGAGTAAAAACCCAAGCGCAGAGTTTGGAGAGCGTTGTTGGTTCATTCGTCTAACGGCGTTGCTATTTCTTATTGGCATTCCCCGTAGATTAAAATCATATCTAACTTCTATTAGTTTGACTACACAGCCATTTTCTTAAGAAATTCAACTAAATGACGGGCTGTGTTACTTGTTGACAGTTTAATGTTAATTGAAATTATTTCCATGGGTATCTATTTTTTTCTAGGAACTTACTATATGTTACAATTTTTGCTGAGATATTTTTTACACTACCCAAAAGTAAAGAGTGCGATACATATTCGGAATTAGAAATAAAATACCTATCAAATGATACAAAAATATACAGGGTGTCATTTGAAAAACATATGTTGATAATTAAGTGTTTTTTGTGGAATTATGGCTTCAAATGATACAAAATTTCTTATTTAAAACGACGTTTCGATATTTATTGTCTTTTTCAAGTTTCCATTTCTTCTCACTCAGTAATTTTAATTAAATGTTTGTTGATTTTCTTTTTTTTTACAACTATAAGTTGTTTGTCAAACACATATAACATTTTAAAAACTGTATAAAACATTTCAATTTATAAACTAACAATATGATATTGTTAGTTTGTAAATTGTAAATTGATATGTCTTATACAGTTTTTAAAATATTATATCTGTTTGACAAACGACTTATAGTGGTGAAAAAAGAAAATCAACAAACCTTTAATTAAAATTACTGACAATGAGTGAGAAGAAATGAAAACTTGAAAAAGACAATAAATGTGGAAACGTCATTTTAAATAAGAAATTTTGTTTCATTTGAAGCCATAATTCCACAAAAAACACTTCATTATTAAATAGAAAATTGGCTAATATAGAAATAGTAAAAAATGTTGATAGTCACCGTTTTGATAGATATCGTCGCAAAAATAAATTGATGATACCATCCAATAGGTTTTGTCATCGTGTTTGTTATATTTTTTCCCAAAAGCAAAGAAGTATACTGCCTGTAAGAATGTAATTGTTAAAAATGTTAATGGGCAAATGTTAAAAATGCCAAATATTGGTATTAATCCATTAGTTCATCAATACACCACCATGATTTTCTATAGGTAATTTTAATGAATTTCCCTAAATTTTAGTTGCTCGTTTTCGCAGATTTTATGTCCTTATGTGACTTAAGGAAAGACCGTACAACTTTTCTCAATTAAGGTTATCGACCCAGAATTAAACCTGTGTTTAATCGCTCTACCTAACGTTTTTCTACACAGCTTGTATGACGAAATATCAAAAATAACCTTTACGTCATTCTTTTGAGAAAGATGGGTTGCAATACTTTTCAGGCAGATTCAGTTTTACTTAATATTAATTTATTAATAAAACAGTGAATTAAAAACTATATTGGCTTAAAAATGTATTAGCTATCGATCTCTGAACTTGCTCCAGTTAAATTAATTTAATACGTTATCAGATGAGTGACATAAGCTATCGATCCTGTTGAGAGTAAAAGCTTTCTAAAATGTATAATAACCTGTTTAATGTCATATTGCATGGTGTATGAATTCCAGTTAATAAAAGATAATTTTATGTAACAAAGGAAAAAAAAACTGACATCTACTTCATTGATAGATAATAACTACGCACACCGTTGTTTTATAGCCGAGATATTAGAAAGTACATGCCACCGTTAAGACGTCTTCGAAAGAAGAGTAAAGAGAAGGACAGAGGCGAGGCTACAGCAGCTGGAATGTCCGGGTCGTACCTGTCCGTGGGCGGCCAAAGTTGTTAAGCACGTGAAGAATGCGATGATACGACCGGCCAGACGATGTCGTCCATATTCAAGAGGGGAATGATTTTCGTGACCTTCTTCGGGTCGTGTTTCGCGATCGCCCTGCTGGTTGCCAGTTTAGGCACGAAACATTGGGTGAACGCTTCTGCCAAACGCACCACCAACCCCGAAGAGTCGGACGGTCGGATCCATTTCGGCTTGTTCGATGGCAAGAAGGAGCTGAATGTCGCTTACGGCTGGAGGACGTACGATGTGGATGGTATGTTAATATCAAAAAAGAGCATTTTTGATATACGGTCAAATTTGGGGCGAAACTATATTATTCATATGTAACTGCAAACTACTAATAATAAAAAATATAGGTTTGTTTACATTACTAACAGTATTTCACATTTTAATATCTTTAACGTTATTTTATTTAAAAACAGTTTTTGTAAACCGATAACATAGAGTAACCAGCAAATCTTTATTTTGTTTGGATTGATATGAAAACACAAATATATATCTATTCTTTTCTTGTGTACAAATCTATCCTCTTCATGTACTATTACTTGTCATGTACTGTCACACTGTCACAACATATGTGTTTTGACCTCCGGTTAAAACGAGATACAGAGTGAGCAATTCAGTAGTATAAGATCTATGCAAACAGTTGATAAAGTATCAAATATTAAATACATGTTATACCTGTTTTTTTACCTGAAAAGTTTTTATTTAGATATATAATTAAAATGTTAATTTTACATAAATATCTCATGTATTATGTCTTTGGTATGTAGACGTTAGATGCAACAACGCAGCGGCGGCCCGTGCTTACGCCACTGCGGCTATTCCGATGATCGAACTTCTTTGTATAACTTCGTAACATAGAAACATATTTGACGAGAGCATTCGAAGAACTTCGATCATTGTAATAGCCTTCCTTGTGACGTATGCACGGACCGCCGCTGGCTAGATGAATATACATTTATAACATTGATTTACAAATTTCTTGTCAGAAAGGCCCTATTCTGATGGTAACGGGAAGAGATAGGGAAAAAGAGTGGCCAAGTCTCGATCTCTTTTTTCGAGATATGGCGAAAACGAAAATTTGTTATATTCTTTTGTTTTTTAGTTATAGACAAAAATGGAGTTTTTCGAGTTTTCCAAAATGCCCAATAACTCGCTTGTCTTTAACGATACGAAAAAACCGTCACTTTTATGAGTAGAATCGACTAGTTAAATCAGATTGTTATTTTATACACTCGTTTTTTGGTCTGGAGCATAAAGTTGATTTTTTTTAAATGTAAATTGTAGTAGGCAATGACATAGACAGTGTTTTTTTCTCTTTTCAAAAGCATATAGTTTATGGGGTCGAGTTCCACCAGTTATGTAATGAAATATAAAAGAACTAACTATTTACAAAACTACTACTTAAACTAAAAAACTATCACCTAGTAGCCTATAACAAACACAAGCGTGTATTTCCGAAATAAATAAAACCTACCCACGTCTATTTTCCCAGGCATGTACTCGGAAACTAATAGAGATAAAAAGTTGCAGTAAAATCCAGTGGAAATGAGACGACATTGTACATCAAATTCTGACATTATAATACACCTCGTATAAATAGCCTTTTACCCCCTTCCTCACTTTCTTTTTTTTTTAATTTCACCCCTAATTTTTTTCGCAAGTTTTCGGTAGCTACCAGGCTTATACAGTCATATGTATTTTTTATTATTATACGAAGTGTTCTCAAAAAGTAGTTCCGAAAAACGTGAACTGCGTCGCTCCCATGAAATATAACATGCTACTATAATCTCACGTTTTTCAAATTGTCAAATAGTTAACGCTATTTCAAGTCATTTAAAGTTATTTGATATAGCATAGATACCTGTACAATTCCTTTGTTGTTGTTGTTATTTGTCCGTGTTTTAAGTTATTTGTTTTTGCTTTTTCTATTATTCTGTTACTGTTTGTTCGGATTAGTGTTCATAAAATTAATTATATCGCAGAAAAATGCCCTCGTTATTCAGTCCTGATGAATATGTAGACATGCTGCTGATCTACGGCGAGTGTCGAAAAATGCTAGACAAGCCGAAAATACGTATCGAGAACGTTTTCCGCACCGAAGGCCTCCTTCCTATCCCACATTTTCAAATGTCAAACAGAAAAAGCGCACTGGTACTTTCCTGAGAATGTTCAGCATATTCCACCTATTAGAAATGAGGAAAATGTGGACGCATTAGCTTCAGTGCATGTTAATCCACATAGATCAATTAGAAATGTTGCCGAAGAATTTTGACACAACTTGATAATGACCCTGAATTCTTTAATATAATATAATCATGTGAACTGACGACTCACGTTTCCACAACTATTTCGTTGTCAACTGCCATTACTAGTCAGTTGAGAATCCTCACTGGTTACAGCAGACAAAGTTTCAGACTATATGGAGCGTCAATGTTTGGTGTGGTTTACTCAATGGCCTTTTTTTAATTGGACCTTTCTTCTATCAAGGTACTCTTATGGGGAAATGTACAGAGAATTCTTAAGAAATTCATTACCAATTCTTCTTCAAGATATTCCTTTGGCCGAGAGATATACAATGTGGTGGCAACAGGACGGTGCTCCGCGTCATAATTCGCACATAGTTAGTCGGTATTTGGACGCACAGTTTTATCAGAACTGGATTGGAAATAGAGGACCAATTAGGTGGCCCGCACGCTCTCCAGGTATGACAGTCCAAGACTTTTTCCTGTGGGGATATTTAAAGCAGATTGTTTATGCCGAAAGACCAGTTAATGTTTTGGACTTACAAAACAAAATCTGTCGAAATATGTTCAAACTGCACCCCATTATTGTCCAAGCACAACTGACATCTTCTCCTTACACTTGCAATTGCATTATAAATATGAATGTTAGAAACAGCATTTAAACATTCTCCAAAATTATGAATTAGTTCTTGAACATTATTGTGCGGTATTTTATATAAACCACCCTTTACGTGCCCCCACGGAAATCAAGGGGCGTCAAGTCAGGCGATCTCTCAGGCCCATTTGTTTCCAAAATTATTATTTAAAAAATGTGTTATAATTCGAGCATTGTGTGCTGGTGCGTCGTCGTGTTGAAAAAATAGAGCCCTTCTTTGTTGTAATGGCATGTCGTCAATGAGTTCTTCCATATTTTCGTTAAGATTTGCAGATACCGTTCTCCGTTTAAATTTTCGCGATATAATAATATATGAAATGCGATGATACGATTGTCCATAATAGTACACCATACATTAAACAATCAAATTGAACTCCCTTGTTCAATTTGATTGTTGACAACCTGGTGTGGGTTGCTATCAGACGTATCAGAGCGTTATTTCTGTTAAAACTGCGCTACTAATATGGACTTCGTTGGTCCATATTAAGAAAAACCTACCTGCTTTGGTTTTTCTAAATAACCACCGACAAAATTCCAAACGGCGGTTATAAACACCTGGATGTAGATGATGCACCTTTCTGATTTTATATGGTTCATATTTATTTATTTTTAGAATTATAAGTGAATGAACCCCAGATATACCAACATCATGGTCTATTTGACGGCTTAACATTTTTGAATTTTCCACAACCGCTCCGAAAACGTTAATAGCATCATCTTCTTCTCCTTCTTGAGAATACTTTTTTGGTCGTGGTTTGTCGAAGGATCCATAATTAATTAAGTTTTCCTTCAGTCTATACTATATATTCAACCATTCTTGCCTTCTGTCTGGGTAGCGATTAAAATACAAACCTGCAGCATAAGCTCATTTTTATTTGATTCAATGTAGCACTCCAACATATGATACTTTTCAAAATTCTCAAATTTTATTTCTAAACGTACTTAAGTTCTTAGACTTATACTTAACACGTATGTCAAACGTTTGACAGAAGAAATCGACTGTTTTTTACAGTCTTTTTCCTGTCATAGGCTACTACATGATAGTTTTTTAATTAAAAATGTAAATAGTTAGTTCTTTTATGTTTAGATAACTGAAATCGACCCCATAATTGTCCCATCTCAAAACGCAAAAAATCGAAATTGTTTGGTAGCATACATATTTACAATGCGCATGCGCCCCATTTTACGCGATCATAATTTTAATAACAACGTAGCTATAATACAAAGTATTTACAATAATTTTGATCACATCTATTTATTAACAGTTCTAACTGGTATTACACAGATAATAAAGATTGGTTGTTATGCGCAGAAATGATTTCTCATAAGTTGATCCACATGATTTTTATTACATTTTGGGATTGTATTGTTCATTTTTGTGTTCATAACATAACGAAATGATAACTAATGTGTTTCATTAGTCAAAATAATAGCAAGCTAATTTTATAAACAGTTCCAAAACTCCAGGGAATCTAAATAAAATTGTAAGTACTGGAACATATGTACATACTTACGATATGCATGCCTTGTTATAAAATTAGTTGGAAAATAGAACCGGTTTTATTCGTCATAATTTTTATTAACAAATATCATATAGGTTCTATCTGCTGCATAGAAAACTGGTACAGTTAGTTTTAGGTAGGTTGATTCATAGATAATAAATATATATACGTATAATAGATGTGTACCTCCCATGTAATTTCACGCGGCACGAGCAAAGTTTCAAACCTTTTAAGACTGGTGGCGCGTAGCGTTAGTCAGCAAGAACTATTTCCAATACGCGGGAGATTTGATATTATTTACAATTAAGAAATTCATTGTTTGAATTTTTTTGCACTTAAATGAATGGGCATAGAAAATAAAATAAAAATTAGAACGAAATCGTTTATTGTGCGCACATAAACACATAACTATACAGTACAAATATTTGCAATACATAAATAACCACAAATTGAAATAAATCGCTTACTTAATACTACTTAACTAAATACATATATAAGTAATAATAAGGAATAATTATCATAATAATAAATAGTAATCATTGTAATTTAATTAAATTAAGATCATGTGATGAAATTTGTAAATCACCTGTCACATTTAGTATGGTGTACATTCCGTAATTGACAAGGGATCAAATTTGATACGGATTTGCTCATGTTTTCTAACGCTTCATACGGCTTGGTCTTCATAAAATCCTCTATGCGGAGAACCTTGTCTTCTAGCCTTTTATACATTTTTTTTTCAGGCACGCTTCGAGTTTTTGGAAAGATCTTGCTACTTTATATAAGCTGATATTTTCTACAAACTCCGTCTTTCTTCGCACCTGTTTTATTTGTAATTATTATCAACAATTCTCACCGCTTCATCGTAAATGGGGAATCTCCTTCGAACACTTTTTGTAGCAAAACATCCTTACGCGCAGCAATTTTTTAAGCCACCCATTATTGCAAATACGG
Organism: Cetonia aurata; assembly: GCA_949128085.1. Taxonomy (NCBI): domain Eukaryota; kingdom Metazoa; phylum Arthropoda; class Insecta; order Coleoptera; family Scarabaeidae; genus Cetonia; species Cetonia aurata. The sequence continues at coordinate 989,346 of OX421887.1, forward strand.
ATATTCACAATTATTACAGCCTTTTCACTCACAAATCACAAAGAGATAAAAACAATTTCAAACGATTGAAAACGCACAAATTTCAAAATGACGGATGTGTATAAAATTTTAAAACAATGTATTTTTGTTGTCGTTGACGACGCGTCATCATATTTCAATCTTATTGGTCAAAAAATCGATACTAGCGCCGAAGCGTTAGTCAGCAAGTACTAAACCGTGCCTACAAGATACAATACAAGGTAAACAGCCGTGGGTTGATTGATTTGGGCATTTATATCTGTCATATATTGTCAGGATAATATGTTGTTTCCATGTTACTTGACAAATAAACTTCTTACACAGCAAAAATTTTAAAATATTCGGGTAAATGGATTTTTATGCTGTACCAGTTTTCTATGCAGCCGATGAGCTATAAAAATCGTTGCATTATCAAATTTTATAATAAAATTGTAATCGTGTAAAATGGTCTGAAAAGATACCTAGCCATTACGGCTACAAACTTTTACGTTTTACATATAAGAGCAATTAATATAGTATATACTTCTTTGTCTTTGATTTCCATTTATGTATGAGTATTCAGTTTCTTGGGTGGAATTATAATAAATACATAGATACATAATATCCGCATGCCGCAAAACATAAATAATTTATCACATTAACGATAAGGGAGAGTGTATAGTTGTGCATGATCACATCACGTTCATAGTAAAAAATCCAATTCAACGAAAGTAATCATGTATTTTTATATTGTATACAAATAACGTTACATCATAGTGAGAAGCGCACGTTTACTTGTACTTACGCAGCTAATACATGTTCAGAATTAATTAAAGTAACAGAGCGTATACAGTATTGTACAAAAGTATTTTACTAAAATTTTGTAGGATTAAAAATAATAACACATAATTTGTTTTCTTATACAATGTGCAGTAAATGATATATGGAAATTTAATGCACTATGCAAGTTTCGCACCAAATCCTCCGTGTTACAGTCTATAAACGTTAATATACTGCAGCTTAATTTACTTTTCCTCACCTCCAGTTTTACACTTACTGAAATATGAGCCGGATTTTCTAAACTACTGGCTATGGTTGGGTACCTTGACCTGCATATGTGGCGGACTGCTATTTTCCGGACTCAGTGGAGTATTTGCAGCTATAAATGCGGCAACTAGCACATCTACGTGTCTTGCTAACGCGAAGGGATTGTACTTATGGAATATTTTAGGATGTAAGCCCATACATATAGATAAAAGTGGGAGTGCATTTTCAAGTGTTTATTTTTGTTTAGTACTGACCAATGCCGGTGCAGCTGGTTTTTGGGTGGGGCAGTATTACATGAAGATACAGTATAACGTGTTATCCATCCAGGATTTGGATAATATGTGGACTTCGGAGGGAATGGCAGATCTAGGATATTCATTTTGGTAAGTGCTATCTTTGTATTTTTAAATATAAAAAGTTAACTTTTCAGTTTTTGAAGAACTTGCCAAACTATGTCTAATCTTCATTTCCTTAATAGTAAATCCATAAATTTCAGTGATTCTTGCTAAATTCGTATTGTATTACTTTTTAACTCTTTAGGCTAACCCTTAGGTGAAAACGTGTGGTCGTAGTGACCACTAAAACATTTCAACTACTAATCACAACACGACAATCGTCAATATAGAATAAACACAAAAAGAACTGCAGCTGATTTTTCTATTGTTATCCATAGGTCTCGAAAACATTCCGCCATGTTCTTACACCGCGCAGTTAAAGAACGCTCCCGAAATGACATGTATGTAAATAAGGCGTGCGTTTTGTTATTTTGAAGATGAGGTTCCTGACTACGTTTTTCAAAATAAAAATTTTAATAATAATAATTTTAATATTTGGTTTTTAATTTTAAACAAGTGCAACTTAAGAAAAGCGCAATTAAATTACTTACATAATAGAAATTTAGATACAATTTTGACAACGATAAAATGTAAATAGATCTAGATTTACAATGGCCTTTTGGAGTCTGCGCGCTAACACTGCAGTTGTTGTACTCTTCGTTTATTCTGTGTCAATATTGATTGAGGCTATCGGCTTGAGAGGAACCTGCAGGGATTGGCTTCTTTCAATTATTAATCAAGAAATACCACAGAGTTCAATAGTAGGCTCACTTCTATGTATTATTTATACTAACGATATCTCAAGCGCAATTCGCAATAGCACCTGCATAGTTTATGCTGATGATGTGATTCTTATCACCAATCACTTAGATAAACAGGAAGCGCATACTATTGCTCATTTGAAGTCAACGCAGTAAATGATTGGTTATCAGCTAATGGTTTAACGGTTAATCATACCAAGTGCAAACTGCTACATTTCTCTCCAACTCCATCCAATGACAATAAGAGTTTACTAATTGGAATAAACGGCAAACCTATTGAACAACATCAAGCAACTAAGTTATTGGGACTGCATATAGACCATGCGTTTAATTTGAACATTCATATTACATCTATAGCCTCACAAATCGCCTCAAGTTGTTTTGCGATGAAGAGATTCCAGACGTTGGCCAGCAGTGGAATATGCCGAGTTTTCTATTTTGGTAGCTTCCTTAGTAAAGCGACGTACCATTTGCTGAAGTGCTGCTATACAGGCCAAAAGAATTTTTATATTGCAATATTATGTATGGGACCTAGGGAGACCTGTAGAGACGCATTTAAGCAACCAAAGCTGCTAACAATTACATCACAAAGACGATCATGAATATCAAACCAGATATAACACGGACTTTCAAATACCTAAACATAGATTATCCTTATATGAAACAAATCCTGTATACAAAGGCATAACCTTTAACAATCACTTATCGTAGTTCTTTAAAGGTATCACAAATCAACATTTATTTGCATCTAGACTAAAAGATCTACTTATCAGAAAAGCAAATTACTCAATCACAGAGGATAGATTTATCGATGAGCGGTACGTTAAGCGCGCGTAATTCGTGTAGTACTTTGTTTTTTTTTTTTATTTTCTACGTTTTTGTATGGCTTTTTTTTTATATAAAATGCTCACCTTATTTTAATATTGTTTTACCTTTACTTCATATTTTCATTCTGACTTATCTTATATCTTTGTATCAACACGATCCATAAAATTATTATTATTGGGATTGTACGAGCAACAGGTATCCGAGTAGAAAAGAATTGCGTTCTTAAAACAAATCAAACTAGTCAGTAGCAAGTACATATTCCTGAAAACATAATTTAACCGTTTGTAAATTTTTAAGAGGCTTAGGGTACAAAAGCAATTTTGGATTTCATCGAGAATGTTTTGATTACCTGTAAATTCTGATTCAGTGAAAATGTTGGCTACAGTTTCGCGTTTCCGTTTGAATGTTAAGAAGTGCCATTCTATGAAAAATTATTTATCATTAAATCAGTTAATTGTTTGCAAGAAATAACTAAATAGAACGTTGTCACTGTTCTATAACTTATTAATACTTTTTTGCTTATACCAAATCCTAACTATTTACAGAAAATTTTATTGTATTTGAATCTTTTTAACTGTTTAATTTCAAAAATTGTATTTAAAAATAAATGCCATAAGTAGATAAATTTTATTCAATAATACATGCGTTGAATAAGCCAAAATTGTCACATACTCCAATACTATTGTATGTTATAGGTTTGTCGTTGGAGCAGCGATGGCCAATTCCGTGGATATTATTATCCTACTAATAGCAAACAATGACAGCGAAATGGAAACGGTAATACCGATGTTAGAAGAGAAAACTAACGGAGCCATTATGTTATATTAATAATTTGTCTTAATTTAATTTATACTTGTATAAATATTTGTAAATAATGATTTTATATGTAAGATAATCTATCATTTAAAAACTATTTTTATACATTTTTATTAAACCTACTGTATTAATAAATAAAACAGAAAATTATGTAAACATTTTTTTGTCTATTCAAATTAGGGCTGTGGCTCGAAACCGGGTACAGGGGTACCCGACTACCCGAAGTTGCTGGCAACGGTTCTACCCGATTTCGGGTAATACCCGACTTCCGGTTTCAAGACCGGACATGCTTCTGTTTTCAAAACGGCGTAGACGATATTCGTAGAGGGTAACATCTTTCCCTTTAACTGTGTTTAATTTTCTATTTTAACACAGGCCGTCGAAAATCGGTTCAAGCAGCAGCAGTTATTATTAACAAAAAAAGGTATATTTTATATACACCTTATGCACATTATAATGTGTATAAAACAAGATTTGTCTGACAGAAAATTTAGTTTGATGCTTGCTTTAGTTCGAGTTATAGCAAAAAAGATATTTCCAATAAATTCTAAAAATGAGTGAAATATGGAAACATTTTTCAAGGGACAAGTTAGCTAAGAGCGCCAAATGTAAAATGTGCAATAAAAGCATGGTATATACGGGATATCTACAAGCAGCTTCTGGAGACACGTAAATCTACATTCATTATCAAAGAGCACAGATATAGATTGTGAAACTGAAAAGAGGTACGTATGTCAATTGTTACCTGCAAAAATAGCTTGATGTGCGGTTTCGAACACTACCCGAAAAGACGGGTTACGACAGCCTTAATTTAAACCTAATAAAAAGGGAATGGAAAATGAAAGAAATTTTTTGTCACTAATTTTTATTGCATTATATATATATATATATATAATATATAAACCTCGACATATAAAAAGAAAAGAAACATACACCCGATTACAATGTAAAATAATCACAAATTTATTACTGTTTAAAATAAAAACATTACAATTAACAAAATTATTGGCAAAATAAAATATTTACGTTTCCAAATGTGCTTATTACAAATAATTACCACTTTCCATTAAAATAGCCTGCAATGAAATAAAAATTGAGAAATTATATTAAAAAGATGTTCAAATAACAGTAATGGTATGCAATCATTAGTGAAACATATTAATTTATGTAATATATATGTATCATGTAGATAATGTTTTCTACATTTTGGAAGCTTAACGGCGCTTCGAAACATGAGACCAGCCATCTTCGCTCTCCTGCGGTTGCTCACGGGCTAAAGAAATGGAACAGAAAGAAATACACAATAAAATTAAGAGAAGGAATATTTTAAAACTGAAAATTTGAAATCTCTTGCGTTAAGTTATGTTAAAAATGTATTTCAATGTTTTTAAATTGTTCATATGTTGAATATAAGCAAGGCCAGTTTGCCAGCAGTTGCTACAAAGTGTACACCAACATATGTGTCAAAGCTTATTATACTTGTTTCAGGATTTAATTAAATCGAACATTAATGATTTATTAATATAATTCCTACTTGATTACAGTTAGGTTAATACTCCTAATAGAAAAAATATGTGACGTTATTTTATCATATTCATGTACAGTAAGATAAAGTTCTTTATATAAAATACGTTTATGGAACGAATACCTAAGATCGATGTCGTTACATGCCAGTGTTCTGCAAATTCCCACATTTAATCGTACTTAACCGTTCTCACTTCTATTAAAAAAAAAATTCTGTTCGACAATTATACAGTAGCGACGGAACTTAGATCATAGAAATTAACTAATATCACACATTATGTGATGTATGACATTACATCATAGCACTTGCACTGATGACATTGCAGAAAAATCGGGTACACTTAAAAAATCCAGCAATTAAGTTTTCAAGTATGTGTAATTCAACATTACCTATATTTGTAATTAGGTTTTAAATTGTCACTATTTTATTTGTTAGAGCAATTTGTTATAACCAATCGTAACTAGAAAAACGAAGCAGAACAGACGTTTATTTTCCATAATTATTTGCTACTATTCTTATACAGCACGAATTTTCGTTCTATAGTCACCCGATGTTACACGAACTCCTGCATCTAAACGTGTTTCAATATACTTAGCAACAGGCGCAATAGTTAGCTTTGCAGACACGGCTTCACTCTCGCATTTTCGAAGATGGCCGATTACCACTAGATGACCATAGGACTCTCGCTCTTACACTATGACCATCCATTCTTTAACTTCGAAAGTATTCAAACTTAATTTTTTCCTAATATCGGCATTTTGACACTGACAAATCTTCTTTTTCTTCTAATAGAGTACAATGTTGGTTTTTGTCCCTCGCTGGGAGGCTCCGGGACTTCACTTAAACCAGCTTCCTATATTCTAGTTTCTAGGATTAATTTATCCATTACCATTAATTTATCTCATTCAAATTTCAATTTTAACTTGTAAAATTAAACTATATAGTAATGAATAGATTTTGAAATTATTGGAGGAAACCGAAGATACGACGTTATATGGAGAAAAGTTATTGTTTTGAATCAATTTAGTATGTAAATACAATTCTTCGTTCCACTTTATATTTCCTACATTGAAACAGTTTATGATTCTATCGTAGTGACCAATCCCCAATCAATTAAATGTGACTATGAAGTTTCCCGAGATCCAAGGAAAGTGATGATGCAAATCTTAAGATTAACCTGATTTTAAATATTGTAATAATTGTGTCCTTTTATTCTAAGTGAATCATACCACAAATCAAGATCGATCTAGACCGACTTAACGCAGCAAAAAATATGTGTACCCAATTTTTCTGCACTCCAGTGTGTACTAACACTATGTTAAGATAATAGCGAATTGTGGTAACCTCGGAGATAGGCAACCAATCTAACAAGGTCACACAGTAGTCAAACGTAATATACACATCCTTTTTAAGATATCTCACTCTTGCAATACTGGACGCAAAAAGACATGCAATTTTTGGCAAGCCAAAGATGAACCCGGAGGATTACTTCGATCGGCCAGCCAGAGATCTGTACGAATTAGTACTAATGGGTAAAAGAAATGGGAGATGAAACAGAAAAAGCCAAGAGGCTGCAGTGTTTCCGGAAACTCCATGTCAGACGGCTACCACAACAAAAAAAACTACTGTTACTAAAAAAGCAGTGAGTGCAAGCTTTACTTGCACTCACAGAAAATGAGCTAGATCACGTGACTCCATGGAGGCAGGGATAATCATATTACTGCTTTGTTCAAGTAATCTGTTATTTCTTTTATAGAGCCTGTTACAGTTCATTCACTGTAAGTATGCAGCGTTAAATTAGATAGGCGAAAAAATCGTGGCTTGGAATTGGCTAACAGACGAGGGGAATCCACACACACAAACATATTTTATTTAGCAAATGAAATTCAAATTGAACAAAACGAAAAACTAAAATCTAATGACATTTGTAGAATAGGATGGATGATTACTAGAGAAAAGTCCATTTCATCCTCACAAAATTTCTTTAAAAGTAAACAATTTGACGACCGGTTTTGCCGTATTTGTCAAATACATTGTGTTCCTCAGATCCGTCACTAGAATCTGCATTCAAACATGTATTCTAGCTGTCATATATTGAAACTTTCAGAAATGTATTCACTTAAAGCGTATGTTATAAAAATTATTTTATTTTGCTATTGCTAGAAAATTTTGATAACCAAACTTTTACGCTTATGCCATTGTCAATTTACAATTTGAATTTGCCGATAGATAATTTCCCATTATTCAGTGTAATATGGGCGCCCATCGCAGCGCTATCCTACTGCATTTTTAACGTGAATCAGTATAATTATGCTCGTCTTTCGGGGGAGATTTTTAAATGTGGATAAAAATCAGAACATGCCTTCTTCTCGGATAGGAAATAAAGCCGTAGGTCCCGTGTCAGTGCGATGTTTGGCACGTAAAAAATCCCTACGGAATTCCTTCGGGTTCAGCGAAATTTCATTTGGGATGGTACAATACATCAATAGATATCAGAGCCTAGAAGTGTCAAGGTGTATCAGGTCAATTCAGGTATATTCCACAACCCGAAGCTTCACCCAGCAACAACATACTTACAATACATACATAATCAGTAGTTGTCAAATTGTTAGGGTACGCGTTGACGCAAATACGACTAGTGTCCATATGAACGTACAATATGACAGATATTGTACGTTACACACGCGTAAACTGCTTACATTGTTTTTTAATTTGACTGACAAGTGTCGATTCATTTCACACGAACATCGACAGCGTGTTAAAACATCAATAAACACTAATATATATAGTAATAAAACTAAAAGTGTATACTTTTCGTTTAGGAGCTATCGGACAAAACAAGACTCAATTAGCTGGTAACATTTAAAACACAACAATCAGTAAATTATTTAAATTCTCGCTATAAAACAACAAGAAAATGTCTGATGGTCACCAAATCCACGACTTCTTGTTGGTCTTTGTTCAACAATACTTTATTTGATATCTTTTACTAACGCGTAAGTGAATTCGACGAGTATATGGGACAAAATCTATGCGCGCTCTTTACGCGTTTGCAATGAGGCAGCAAATCATAATGTCGTCGTCGGAATAATTGCTAAACAGAAACAAGTGTTTCTCAATGAGAATATCCGCTCTCTTCGCATTGGCGACGTTCCATATAGATTTATATGTCGGCATAGTGTAATATGCTTTACTTCGTGATAAGATACGTAAAGAATGTTCTTTGACTACTACGTTCCTATTACGACCTGCCCTATCTGCGGGGAGTTTAATACTAAACTTATATGCTTGCAATAATAAAAAAAAAACTCCGGACACTTAAGTTTAATAATATGTGCAATATTGTAAACTTACGTTTTTCGCTTCTAGCAGGTCCCCTTCTTTCATCTCGTCTATCATCACCCCCTCTTCTCTCGCGATCATCTCTTCTCTCCCTATCATCGCGTCTGTCTCTATCATCGCGTCTATCCCTATCATCGCGCCTGTCTCTATCGTCGCGTCTATCTCTGTCGCCGCGGGGATCATCTCTTCTAGGACCATCATCTCTTCTGGAATCCTTGGTGCCGCCCATACGCCAATCGCCACTCCTCATTGGCATTGTCCTTCGCATAGGTTCATCATCCTTTGGCGCCGAACGCCAAGTACTCTTGCCGTCCCTATCTTCGCGTCGATCGCGATCACGATCTCTATCTCTGTCCTCGCGACTATCTCTCTCGTCTCTGGAGGAGTAACGTTCTTCACGTCTGTCTCTATCTCTATCGTCGCGTCTATCTTTGTCATCCATTCCTCTCCTGTCCCTGTCGTAACGGTCGACACCACGTCTCTCATCAGTTCTGCGATCTCGGTCTTCGTCGGCACCACGTCGATCTTTGTCGTCTCGATCGCGATCTTTGTCACGGTCTTCGCGTTTATCGTCGCGACGTTTATCGTCGTAACGATCGCGATCTTCGCGTCTTTCGTAACGATCGTTCCTCCAGCCATCGCTCCCGCGCGTATCGGAAGAGCCTACTTCTCGCAGTCTCGCTATAAAAAAAATATATGTACATATATGTTATATCCACATAATATTTATTTCTTTTCTTTGCCGTAATCGTATAAATTAAGATCAAAGCACTTTCTTGGAAGTCGACATATATTTTAAAGTTTAAAAATTTATTACATTACAAAAACGTTTCGATGTTTAAATACAATTTTTTGAATTTGTTTACTATACAATAAAATAATATTTAAATTAATTATTTTATTATAATTTTATAAGAGACGTAACGTATAAGTAAATTAACATTTAAAAAACAAGGAACCTAAATAGTAAAAAAGTGGGGTATCTCGCCGATCTAGCTGGCCAAAAGTCGATATTAAAAATTTTATAATATGTAATTAAGGGGCACGTTGGAAATGTAAGTGATCTGTGCATCTAATTCACTCCCCCCTCCCCCCCCCCCCTCCCACCAGTCTTAGCAGCCATTGCAATACAAATCCCTCTCAACTTTAAAGTTATATAAACAAGTGTATTAACTAACAACTACCATCAATTGGGAATACTGCCATAATGTAAATTTATAGATTATAGTTATTAAGTGCATAAAATATATGGGAATTCAATGTTTGATGATTATTTTGTTTAATATTTCTTTGGACTATTGTACATATAAATACATGTTTAGTATTGCTTATTTGTTAAATTCATTATGTACGTATTGTTTTTTTTTACAACTCTTTCTTTGTTCGTCTCCATTAGAATGTTTAACATTTTTTAACGAACATTGTTTCTATGCTTTAGATGTGTGTTTTTTTAAGTGGTAACTCCTAATTACATTAAGTTTTTCGCACTTCTAACATTTTATACATTCAATAGGCGTGTATGGTTCGGTGCTTTCAGTATTACCCATCATTTGTTTGCTTTTTGTTTTGTTAATACTGATGTGATATTTAAATTGTAGTATATTATATTTGTATATATATTTAAACAAATCTATAATTAAATAAAAAAAATAACATAAATATACCTATGCATGCAATAATATTTCATCTATTTTACCTGAGACATAATTTTTTATTCCTTTAATCTACTTTAAATCAATTAAACAACCCAAAATCGTTTTGGCCAGCTAGATCGGCTAAATACTCCACTGTGCGTCGGCTCGTTGTATGGTAATAAACAAAGCAAATACGAGACTTACATGATCTCCATGCTTCCGGTTTCTTCTCCTCCTCTTTCCTATCGCCGCCCTTCCTCCAGGCATCGTCGCGCCTAACTTCGCGATCCCTATCCGCGCTTTTGCCTCCGCGCCAGCCGGGGTTCGTACCACCGTCCCTCTCCTTCATTCGCTCTTCTTCTAGCTTACGTTCGATCTCTTCTTCCCTGGCGCGTTGCTTAGCAGCCGTTCTCTCCAACATCTCTTGCCTCAGTTTGTATTCGCGTTCTTTCTCCTCCCGGTCGGCCTTTTCTTTCTCCTCTTGTTCGATGCGCGCCAGTTCCTCCAGCCGTTCCCGTTCTTTTTCCTCCTTGATGCGCTGCTCAGTTCGCTTACGTTCCTCCTCTTCCTCTTTCTGTTTGAGATAGGTGGCGCGTCTCTCCTGTTTGCGTTGCTCCTTCCGCTCAGCGAGACGGGTCTTGCGCGTTTCGGTTAGGTGCTTCTCGAAGTCGCGTAATTTATCCTGGAAACATAATATGGTCCTTATAATAAAATTCGAAATCACTTATTCACTGTAGCTGTAAAAATAAAACATTTGGCTAAATTGGGTTAAATTAGGATTGGGGTGTAAATAGCTATTTACCTCACTCCCCCACTTTATTTTTTCTTTTCAAATTGTAATTTGTTGTTTTTAGCAAGTTTTCGGTAGCTGCTGGGCTTACAAATACAGTCATATGTAATAATCCGAAATATTTTCAAAAGTATCCCAGAAAAATGGATGAGAGCATAAATGACTGTAGTGTGCTGCTTCTATGAAATATGACTTTGCTTATACCACTGACATCCTTTTTAATGACAAACTGATCCATATGATTACAATAACAATGACAGGAACATCAACGAACAAAATTCACTTGATAGCGTTTGGCTTTATACGGCTTGCCAAATTTCAATAAATGGTAATCATTTTCACATGGCTGGCGATTGTCAAATCTTTAACTATTGTGTGTACGCGTTGCTTTTCTACTGATGTCTTGTGACTGTTATAATGTGGCAGACCCTCTCATTGAACTTAATAAATTAATGTTAAATGTTTGTGGTAACTTATGATGCAAATTTGTTTAAAATATCAGTATATTATTTACCTCATAAACGACGTTTCTTTCTTTCATCAATTTCTCCAAGAAAATAACCTTGTCAGCTTTCATACGTGTCAAACGCTCCTGAGTGGCTACTGCCAACTTGCGCTCTTCGACGGCGGCGTTGATCCTCTCTTGTTCCTGTTGTTCCCAGAACGCCTGATCCTGCAGTTGCCGTTCCTTCATAGACGCCTGCAACAAGGGAATTTCCTCCAAGCGCTTCGCTCGTTCGAAATAGTCGACCTTCTTTTCTTGTGACTTCAGTTTCGCTTGCAGCTCGCGCCTTTCTTTTTGAAGTTCTTCAGCTTCACGCTCCGCTATTTGGTTAGCGTCCATTTTCTTAATATCCTACAAATAAAAGAAATTACACTAAATACCAATATTATTTAATATAACTTACATCTTCATCCAATTTCTTTAAGATTTTCTGGCCGTGAGTGGTCTGCGATATTTGTTGCATCTTCTCTTTGAGGTGACGGTCCTTGATCTGTTGCATCTCATTGAGGGCCCGTTTACGTTCTCTCTCTTCACGTTCCTGTTCCAGGCGTTTCTGCTCAGCTAAAGCTTGCTGCCGTGCCATCTCTTCGAGTCTTCGCTGTTCCTCTTCTTCTCTAGCAGTATTTAGCCGCTCAATGTACTCTTTGCGGTCCTCGATGATCTTACGACGTTGCAAGATACGTTGGTGGTCCAAGACCTTGTGCTCGTGGTAATTAGTAACCATTTGTGCTCTTAATTTCTCACGTTCTAGCTGCAATAAAGAGGAAGTGGAATACTGTATCTATCAGCTCCTAACTTTTCACCTTAAGATGTACACCCAAAATGTCCGGTCTAATGTGTAGTCTAAACGCCGCGTGCAACTCGGGTGCATGGAACGTTGCGCTTACACTGTGACTTAGACCGGACATTTTGGGTGTCCATGGGTGTACACGTCATTAATAACTAAAAAGCCTATATTCCACAAATAATATTTTAATTATTAAGAAGTAACAATTATTTTTCAACAACTACAATGTTGCAACATACTACAACAGGCAAATTGGGATATGTGAAGTTAAAGAAAAATGAAATAAATACATGTAGCGAATGAAACATATGTATCGATCGAAGCAGATATAACATTTCATTTATAATACAACCTTTTATGGCAAAAGTAGTGTTGCCAATGGGTTAAATAATAAATTAACATTTATTTGAAGGTGGGGTTGCAGATATTTAAGGTTCATTGTATATTTGTAATTCTTAAAAGTTCTGTTGGCGTAAAGATGAAATGCTGTGCTAAAAGCAGCTATAGGGAAATCGCGCGCTCAAGTGACTTGTCATTACATAATTTAACCTAGTTTATTGAGATCATATTATATTATTCGGTGTGCATGTCAGCTAGATTCTGTCTAGTCTTGTTGCTAAATATAAATTCTTATACTGTACATAAGTATGGACAGGTGTCCTAGAGAAAGTTGTATCTTTACAACTCTATTCTTCCATTTTTATTTTACAAAAAAAAATCTATAAAGGTTTAATACAATTCAACAATGCATACATTTCAAACTATACAGAATCTCCCAAAAGTAGATAAACGCATGCTTATTTCCGTTATCTTAAAACAGTGTGTATGTTATCCCATTTTTAATTCTACGTAAAAAATTACATGACTTTATATAAATTTCTAATGTTTACAAACATTAGATCAATTTTTGGCTATAACCCAAAAACAAAATATAACTAATTTTCGTTTTCGCCATTGAGAATATTTCGAAGAAAAAGAGATCAAGACTTGGCCAATCTTTTTTTCCTATCTCTTACTTATCTATCTTCTTTCCTCTTATAGTGAAAACAAGAAGTTTGACTTTAGGGATAATTCAGGTATACGAAGAGGGTGAGTTGCTAACTTGAAATACAATGTGTATCAAAAAGAACTTCATCTAGTTGCCTATGAATGTAGCCTATAAATTATGGTTTGCCGCTTTCTCGAAATGCCGATATAGATTCAATGGGATAAAGGTTATCCAAGTGTCACTGTCAAAATTTATCATCGAGCGATATGGTAATGAACGGAAAACTAGTACAATTGGATTATTAATTTATTTAATAAGATAATCAAACAACTAAGGTAATTAACTTTGTAAAAATTTTAATTAATTATAATTTATAACAAATGTTCAAAGTGGTCACCATTCTGTTGAATGCATAATGCAATACGACGTTTCATGTTGTTAAAAATATTCTGCAATACATTTGGAGTAATTTCATTACATTTAATTGCAATTGTATTCATCAGGTCATTTAAGTTATTAATTCTGGTTTTATATACTTCATTTTTTAGCATTCCGAAAATAGAAAAATCTAACCTCTGCTTATAATTCGATGAGGGAAGTAATGTTCTAAAAACTCTAAATTTTCGCGAGTTGTATGTGCAGTTGGCCATTAATGGTATTGTGAAGATATTGTTCCGACTATTCTAAGACGAGATACAGCTAACCATACTCCAACTTTAACAGGATGTAAAGGAACTTCGATGCGATTGTTTGGATTGTTTACAGACCATGTTCTGTAATTTTGTTTATTTACATACCCGCTTAAATGAAACCATGCTTCGTCAGTAAAAAAACTGAGATCAAGAATTTCGTCGTTATTTAAATGTTCTTGAAAGAAGTTGCAATAATTAACTCTACGTAATCTCTAGGTAAGATCTGTTGAACAACCGATACTTTGTATGCATGCATATGCAAACGACGCTTTAAAATTCTATGAACGGTACTAGAAGATACGTTTGTTTGAGCTGATAAACGACGAACTGAGATCTGTGGGTTTTCTTCAACAAGGTTTTCTATGTTTTCAACAATATTTTGCTGTGTCCGTGGTCTACCAGAACTTTTGCCTTTCAATACAGATCCCCTAGCCCAAAATTTCTCCACGACTAGACGAATGTGATGATGTAAAGCGATATTATCCACAACTCTATTAGGAAACTGCAAGTAAAACTGTCGCTTACATTCTCCGTAAGAATATTGCCATTCCCCATTAAGAAATTGTGCACTTCGAAAATATGCTTCAATAATAAAAATATTTTCTTGCATGTGTACATTATTGTATTGTTTAAGAAAAAAACTTATTTGTCAGGAAAAAATTATATTGCTGTCACACAATGAGAAATGTCAAAACGACACTAGATAAATAGTTTTTATATAAATAAAAGGTAAGTGGCTTATAATAATTTGGAAGTATTAGTTACTCAGCACCTACTGAGATGAAGATCTCTTTGAAACACATTGTACCTTTATATACGTATTTAAAATCTTGTTTTCTGGACCTTTAATTATTTTGGTTTTTAGATCGATTAATGATAAAAAACATTTGACATACACAACGTTTAGGTTATATTTTAACCTTTATCAAGTATATAATATAAAAATCATAATATGTACTTGATAAAGGTTAAAATATAACCGAAAGAAAAAATACCAAAATACCTTTATATATTGTAACATACTACTGTTATGTTGCTTACCTTTTTCTTGTCCGGATTAATGATATTTATAGCCTGATGCAGGACGGTAGCCATATTAACTAATTGGTTACGAATCTGTTCACTGGGCATAGATTGTAAAGTAGGTCCTTCAGGATTATCTTCCCTTTGGCTTTCGCTCAGATCTATTCCGAAATGAACACATTGCTTCTTGTGATCGATTCTGATTTGCATATCATTGTGACGTACGCAGTCGACCAGCAATCTCTCCATGTGGAAGGGCGTCGTAAATTTGGCGAGCTCGATCAGGCGACTGAATTCGATGGTCTGATAGACCTGGGCTACTTGCCTAACGAGACGAACCAAAGTCACATCTTGCAGTGCTGGGACGTACTGGGCCAGTGTGGAATTCTCTTCGGCCTGCAGAGATTCGATCACTGTTTGCACACGAGAACACAGCATTAACGGGTGGAACTCGACTTCAAGCCAATTATAGAGGTCTTGGAGTTGGGGTGACGCTAGGTTGACCACATTAACACGCACCTAATCACGGTAAGAGATTAATATATTATAATTTAATAAAATACTAACAGAATAAGAACTTACTATATCTTTCAATAAACTAGCCCTAGTTGGTGGTTGCAACAAACCCAAAAGGATGGCGAGTCTTTGAGCTTTCTCCAATGGTGACTTATCAGTTTCTATGAATCGATCAAATTCCGGATGTGCAGATGGTAATGGAATAGCCAGGGTTGCAATCAATACATTACAGGCCATCCTGTAAGAAAATATTACTAAAAATCAATTCAATTCGAAGAACCAGGAGTGTACCTTTGCAGTTCTTCTGGTGTGATGTTCTTTTTCATTTCTTTTGATAATTGAAACAGTTTGAATAAGGCCGCAGCATGGAATAGATAATTGCCCGCTTTCCAAAATACCATAGCGAGCTTGTGATAGTAATTGGCCATAGTTTTTGGCACAGGCATCTTTTTGGACATGTTCATTAAGCCGTGTATGTCTTCGATAGCTTTATACGCTTCCTATAATTATTAAAAAATAATAAGCAATTTCTTCTAATATTGTTACGCGTGCATGTTTGAATTGAGTTTCTGATGTGCGCTCAAACAATAACGAAAAAAAAATGGCATAACAAAACAGACAGCATTTTTTAAGAAATTGCCGAAGAAATTATGTATTGTATGGTTTAAGAGAATAAAAGCATTGTTTCTTAAAGATTTGTTTTTTAGTCGTAAAATTTCCGGCTTAGCGTATGAATGTGTATGTTTAATGAAACAAAAAAAAGTACTCCTAAGATAAAAAGTGAAGTTTATTAATGTAAATACGTAACGCTTACCTGCCATAATTCCATCTGTATCGCTGACTCCAGCTGGAACAGTCTCGTCTCCAAATTAAGCTGTTGCGTTTCCGGCTTAGATATCGATACATTCGCCACTTGCGCGGGCAGCTTGCAGATATCCTCCAAATGCTTCCGCAACTTGTCGCAGAGTTTGCGAAATTCCGTTTTCCTATTGTACTTCAAACAGAACTGAAAAGCCATCCGCGCAATGTCATGGTAGAGAGTCTCGACATGAGCGTTGGTACGCAGCAACTCTAAACACTGGCAATAGGATTCCCACAAGAATTTCACCCATGGCGTTAAAATGGTACGATCGGAACGATCTTGAGCGTCTTCGCCAGAAACTGCACTGTAAATCAACGTACATTTTTATAGCATGAGGAACAGTGTACTAAAATCCGTTTTGCATGAATGTAAATTGCATTTATTGTCGTAACAAGTTTTATGAATGATATATGATTTTGGTAGAAAAAACTTACGGGTAAACCGACTGGTTTACCGATTGCTTCGGACTTTCGAGGTTTACAAAGGTACGTAAACTAATTCGTCGCTTAGCGACTGATTGAGTTAACGGTGGAACGATAGATGTGGATCATTTAGTGAGGGTAATACAGATCCTTCACTTTATCTTGACAGCTACGTGATCAGTGATTTAAATTCGAACTATTTAGTATGTGGATGTTGAAGTTAATATACAAAGTTTAAGAAGGAATTAACCCTACATACATTCGTGTCCAATTCGGCAATGATTGATAGGAATACAAAGTTAGTGTTGACAATTTGGGTTTCTATTCTTATATATCTTAATATCTTAGAAACGTAAAAAAGTATTACTTCAACTGGTAAGAATAAAGCGGCTTATTGAGCAAATTATTTTATTTTTCACAATTGAACTCTTTCAGCTACGTTGATAAAAACAAAATAATATTCTATGAGAATACCTTAAAGAAATTCAACATTTTTAATAATGCAAAAACTAAGCAAGAACAATTAAAAAAGAGGAATGTTGTGTACAAAATTAAATGTAAGGACTGTCAGAAGTACTACTGGACTATGTAATCATGCACTTGAACCGGGACACCAATTCGACTTTGAGGAACCTATTATTCTAGATATCGAGGCCAATAACAAGAAAAGATTAAGAGAATATCCACATAAAAAACAATTTTAACTGTAATTTAGTAGTATTTTTAGTAAGTTTTTCTTAGCAACATTTATAATTTGATTTTGTCTTATAATAATCCGAACGTCAAATAGTTGACACTGTGTTAGTTTTTCTTTGGAAATGCATGTTTGCTAGTTGTTTAATGGTGTATTTAATTGTGGTTGTACTGTATATTCAGATACTTGTGTCGTATATCGTTGTATGTACACAAAATCACGTTTTTATGGATACGTTGTATGTACATGTGGTATATTCATTTGTAACGTTCAATTTTAGAATTGTTTGGTCTTTGCTTTATACAAGCAACAAGGTAAAAATAATAGCAATTTAAAAAAAATTCTATTTCCAAAAATTTATGTGCATTAAACTCAACTATAGAATGTTTAGTTGTAATTATGGTTTTAATTTTTTAAAATTCGTAACAGGTAAAATTGAATGTAAAAAGTTGTTTAGTGTATGTACTGAAAATAATGTGCCACTTAATTTTAATTTATAGCTTGAAAAAGTATAATGGTTCAATTGTGAAAAAGAAAATAATTTGCTCAATAAGCCGTTTTTTTTCTTCGGAGTCTTTTGGCTAAAATGAATTCTCCTATTCGAGACAGACGTTATTTACTAAATTTATTATTTAAATATACATATATGTACTAAGGTCCAGTGTATATTAAATCTTGGTTTGATAAATAACCGAAACGATTACATAAGGAAAATAATGGAAATGCCACGAAACTGATAAAATTTGCAGCGGAGAATCAAATGAAAATAGAAAAATAGATCATGGATAAATCACGTACCAATAGAATAGAAACATTCTAAGGGAATTAGAGATTGTAGAAGCTATAAAGGGGCATGATGCAGACAGCGACCACACACTAGTCAAAGTAAAGCTTAAACAAAAGTTTGCCAGCAGTGTATAAAATGACAGAAATGAAACAGACGAGACAAAGAAAAATTACGAACAGAAGAGGAGAATAACAAAGAAAATTTGTAGAGCAAAAAAGCGCAAATAGAGAATCAATTAAAAAAATAGAAAACCAGTATGCCAACAAAGAAATAAAAAAATATCAAGAAGTAAAACGCTTCAGACAAAGTACGAACACCACACTTATTGTAGAAACGAAGAGGCCTACTAGTAAGAGATACGAAAGAGAAGTTGGGAGACATGAACAACACACTTCAATAACTTGTTAAACAAAGCTGAAGAACAGTAACGAGTACAAGAAACAGTGATCGGCAACGAAGAAGAAGTAGGAAAACCCATATAACAAGAAATATATGAAGTTGTAAAAAACTTAAAGAGTAATAAAAGTGCTAGGGAAAGTGAAATTCCTGCAAAAGTATTAAAACAAGGACAGAAAATAGGTCACTTGATACAAAGAGTATGGGAAGAAGAAATGATGCCTAACGATTGGAGTAGCGCACTCATTCGCCGAATTTACAAGAAAAGTGATAAGATTCAATGCAAAAATTACAGGGGAATTGTACTTTTAAACATAGTATACAAAATCGTTGCCAGGCGGAAAAAGCTAGAGAAATATGAGAACAAAGGCGTAGGGATGTATGAAGGAGGTTTCAGACGTGGAGATCGACGGCTGAAGTAGAAGTTTTCACATTAAAACAGATCCAAGTTAACAGCTACGAACAAAGGTCTGCATATGCTCTTTATTGACTTCAAACAGGCATGTGACTCGATTTCCAGAGAAAGATTGTATAAAGCACTGGCAAAACTAGATTTTTTTAAGAAAATAAACCTTGTAAAAATAGTGCCATTTTTAGATACAAAAAAAAAAATTATTTTTGATAGATGGCAATTATTCAGAGCAATTTTGGGAAAGGTTTAAGACAAGAGGATCCCCTCTCGATGAACCTATTTAATCTAAAATGAAAAGTAATAGTAAAAGATAGTAAGATCCAAACAACAGGTTCAGTTTACCATGATAAAGTACAGTGCATTGCATATGTAGACCACATGGTCCTGTTAACAAGATCTGAAATATAACTCAAGAAGGCTTTCAAGAAATTTGAAGAAGAAACGAATTTTGACTTCAGATACACAATGAAAAAACAAAATACATGAAAGTGAAAGTAGAAACAACAGCAAAATAAATATGCCAAGTTCAACATAGAAAGATTCGTACACTCTTTCAAAAATGATACTCGTTTCGAATACCTAGGAATAATAAATACGAGAAGAGAAAAGAAAATTCTGAATGAAGAATTTTAAGGGCGAAAAACCTATCGAAAGCAGTTAAAATTAGAGCTTACAAGACAAACATAAGACCAGTTGTGTTGCACGCCAGCGAAACATGGGTAATACCAAAGAAACACGAACAAAAATTGAAAATTTTCGGAAAAAAATTGAGGAAAATATTGAGTGTAGGAATGGAGAAGACGCACAAAAAGAGGGGTAAAGAACTTGTACAGGAAAGCAAAAGTAACGCAAAAGGTGCGAGCACAAAGGACAAAGTGGTTGGGTCATATTACTCGGGTGCCCGGGCAAAGAATTGTGTATGAAGAAAAAGGCGCGAGAAGAGGAAGATCAAAGAAAGTCTCTTGCGGAAGTGAAAGCGGATATAAGTGGGATCGGCACAAACAAGTGGGAAGATACAGGAAGAACCGGAAAAAGTAGAAACAAATAGTGAAGAAAATAGAAGCCAACGGCCTTCAATGTCTGTAGCGACAAAATATAATATACAACCCGAACGATCGTTGGATTTATAAATACACGTACGCTTTTATATTATGCTGTTTATTGCATAAGAATTTCTTTTTTAAAAATACTTAATACAATTTGTTTATTAGGATTAGTTATTAAATACACAGTAATGAAATTTATTATTATTATTAATTTTTTATAATATACAGGCTGTGGAATTTATCTGTGGACGGTCTATTATGGCCAACCTATCCATTTAACTGAAATTTGTTTTAAATAAGTGATTCAGGCTCAAACAGGTGTTCAGTTTAGCCTGCGCGTTATACAAGTTTGTCATTTTAAATAGAACACGCATTATATTATTGCATTTTTTATTTCCTTAATGCAAAATAAAGCAGATTTATTTAATTTACATCCTCTATGAGGCTACACCGAAACAAAACGGTTTCAGAGATTTTTTTAGAAAAAAAAAATACTTTTACAAGGTTCATTTGAAAAATCAATACCGCCTTTACTTACAATTTTGCGGTATTTTTGTAGTATAGTTGTGACAATACGTGAAAGAGTGTAGTCAAAATATTTTTTTTTTGTTATATTATAGTGTTCTTGAAGTGATAATAAAACTATACACCTTGCAACGGGTGAAACTCATTTTTTCCAAATAGATCAGCCTGTATGTTTTTATGCTACAGGAACAGAATTAAATTCTGCTCAATGTGCTATTTAGTATGAAAAATAGCAATAATAACGAAATTATTATACTGTGGAAAAAATAATTATTAATTGGCAACATCGCCTATGGATAGGTGATTGTAATATCTTTTACTAGTACTGTAGTAGAGTATTTTTAAGTAGGTAAACAGTTGAATATTTTTTCATCATTAGTTTATAATACAGTTGTAGTTGGATACATGTTTGATAAGTATTTATTATTATATCATCTATAGCTAATTATTCAAATATAACCCTAGTAAATAATAGTATATTAAAACACTAGTATCACAATGACGTTTGTTGTAATACAAGTGATTCAATGTAGGACTATTACAACAGTCACTGTGACAGGTGTTTGTTATGGTATTTTTTCCAAATTTGCACATTAATCGCCCTTATTATATTCCCATTAAATGAGTGTAGTAAGGTTCTACTTTCGGATGTGGTAGTCGAAAAAATAATTTTACTCCATTAATAAAGAAAAATATAAATTTTATTAAGTAACAACCAAGAATAAAAAAAAAATAGAAAATTCACACTGTCGTAAAAATGCAGAAAAATAGATAATTGCCACAGTACTTGTATATGAAATTTGACAGTTGGCTATTTATGCATAGATATGTCCCGATAATCAATGCTTCGTGTAGGTACATAAATAATCATAGTATAAACTAACGACGGAGAAAAACAGATCTTCAGTCAAAAAATTATTATAAAAGATACTAATAGTTATTTAAGATACAAGTGTAAAAAATTGTTCTTTATTGCAGGAACAACTGTTAAGTTGTTCAATAAATGTCAACTTTTTACATTGAAGGTCATACAAAAAACTGTCACCTTTTACATCTTAATAATATTACTATATATTACTAATTTTCTGGCACTAAATAGCATATTGTTCAAAATTACTCAAAAAGTATTAGCTTTAGCTATAGGGAATGTTACATTTCACTGAAAGATTTTAATTCTGTATCATGTACATAGACATAAATATGGCATTCTATTTGAAAAAAAAGAGTTTTACCCATTTAAAGATTATTATTATTAATATTTTAAGTATTTTTTTAATCCACTCAGAAAAGTCGCTGTCAAAAAGTGGAGTGGAGGGGGTTGTGGTCTTAAATCAAGGAAGAGAACAGTAGCTGCAAGAGCACCTGGCACCTAGACCTGTCCAGAGAATGATTCATTTGAACTTTTAAAAATGCTTCCAATTATCACTGCTACAGCATGTGTTGCACTAGGCGGAATACGTGAGAAAAACAGTAAGACATGAAGGTCAGTACAGGAATGAAACTACAGCCTCTATTACACTATAGCTATGCTAATAATAAAACACAATCAGGCATAAAGTTACACCTACCTCAGTAATATACTTTCTGGTGTAGCTACATTGTCAAGATCATCAATATCAATGACGGCCTGAGCAGATTGCTCCCTTGCATTCTCCGTTTTTTCTTCAGCCATCCGCAAATAACCACGTATAACATTCTCTAAGGAACCAACATTCACTGACTGGAACATGTTTCGATACTGAAACAGCCCCTCCTTTGCTATGTGTGATTTTTTTAATTCGACACAAAGATCCAAATACTTGAACATGATCGGTTCCAGCACCGACTCCGACCAGTTGTACGCCCATTTCTTATTTCTAAACACTTCTTGCAGTGTGTCCAAAGCCCTGGCGGGCTTACCGACGTCGATAAATTCTAAAAAGCAAAAGAATACTCGGTCAATGCGGTTATAAAAAGAGCATATGCGACCTGAGCTGGGGTTATAGTTACCGTTAGCACGTTTTAACGCATTTTCAGGTCTTTGCCCGTATCGAGCCATTTCTTAAATGTCGATAGATAATTTTATTCACATTTAACACTGTTATAAACGAATAAAATTAAATTTTCAGATCCTATTATAAAACGTCACGCACAATTATAGCTTTGAGCCAGTAAAATGGCGGATGGTGGCAGTATGGTTGACGGAAGTACTGCCAATAGCACAATACATCAGTTGGATCAGTGCTGCCTCACACGTGGCCCGCACAATTTGTTCCAACAACTCGTTTAATATACAACTCAAACAAAAATTGAAAATAAAACATATTAATGTGATAATATTAGTAAACTCAATATGGCTATTCTTTTTCTATTTTTTTTAAATACGTATCTAAATTTTCAAAATTCCCGCCACCAGAAGGCAGTGGATTTGCTTTCGTTCGTCCAATTAATCAGAATCATGATTACATGCTACCCAATAGAATTTACGTATTTTTGAAATTCTCTTCGCGTATTGGTTAGTTGCGAATCCTGAGTATAATCAGAAAAGATTTTCGAGCGCCGATCGCTCAAAAACATCCGAAAAGTAGGTTCGAGGGTCGCTTTTATCGTTCCAGAAAATATATCGACGAAAGTTCCTCGATATGCGCATTGAAATGAATAGGTATTTCTTGAAAAGAACCAAGCAACTTGTTCCATTTCTGTAATTAATATAGTTTTTACTACTTATAATATTTGATTTGGTTAAGATTTTGTTTATACTTTATTGTATACTCTTAAAACTCTTTAAAATTCACTTAACGGGAATCAAAATATACTTATAAACTTCATTCAAATATAATATGTACTTTTTTTGACTGCCACCAACTGCCACTTTAACTGCGGAATCATTGTTGTTTACCGACAAAAGTTTTAGCAGCTGAAAGGAGCACTTTCTTTCCGCGAATTCGGCTAATTACTCCTAGTCAGTGTTAATAACAGTGATATTAGGTGTATAGAAATATCAATAGTTTCGCGGCTGCCTACCATAATTATTTATATAGCTAAATGTGTCTGAGTAGTCAACAGTTATAGTAATATCAAAGTAATATAACCAACAACTTCTGGATATCTCATAATCCCACTAGATGTTCTTTACTTTGAGGTCCACTAATTGGACCTATTACACGTATTAGTAGTATAAGTATTTTCAAACGTCTCGAAGCTCATTCGAAAGTGGCTTTGAAACTGTATCGCTATTAAATTCGTGATAACTTTCCAAAAATAATTCGCGTTGGTAGCAACGTATTTCTCCTTTTTTTCCTTTCTTTTTATTATAAGTTTTCGTGTTTCGTACCAACGTACGTCGGCATCACCACCAATTCTCAACATCTGATTGTGAGCCATGAATTTTTTTCTATATTGGGCATAGACGTTCGGTAATGTATATTATAATAATATATAACACATACATTTTTTATTCGTGATTGTGTGCAGAATCGCGGAGTCCAATAGACAAAGTAAAATTATAGATAAAAAATAAAATCGTGACCATAGGGAATAACATTGAAGTGAAACTTCTGTATAATCTCTATTCTGTGCCCCAGGTAATATATACATGCTCTAATGCCCGTTTGCACCGACACGTTAAGCTTGGTTTAACTTTAACTAACACTTTGAATGTGATATTTTATATTTAAAACATACAGCGAGTGTCACATTCTAAGTATGATTTAAAGTTAAACCCAGCTTAACGTGTCGGTGTAAACGGCCATAAATGTCTAAAACATAGGTCCGCAGTTTCAGCCAAAGCCTGCAGTAGGTTTTAAATGCATTTGTTCTTTGGTAATTTGAACGTTATAGGGTGAGATAACAAAAAATAATATCAATAAAATTGAAGAGAAGAGAAGATAATTGATTTCTTTATTTAATTTCAACATTAACAAAAATAAATGTTTTTGGCATAATATAAAACGATTTCAAGAGATCTACCGGTACAAAGCAGCAAGTTTAACGAAAATAATTATTGAAAAGAGGATTAGGAAGGCAAGATATGTAAACAAAATACCTACCTACATATTTGTATTTGTTCGATACGAATCTTGGTCCGTGAAAGAGTCGTACCGTACGAATCTTTGAAGTCAGTCTGACTTCAAAATAGAGATAGGCTGTCTACCCATCATCTTACCTACAATTTTGCATTATATTAGCAGTTATTTTAATATTTTTATGTTGAAAGTGCTGAAAACAATTGCGGGAACTTTAAATTTGGTAATAGAATTCTTGCAGTTTGTAGGTCCCGATTATTGATTATAGAATAATCTGATCCTGATGGAAGTAATATAACTTCAAGACAAAAACAAGGGTAATAGCCAAAATGAAATCTTTTAATCTGCAGGGAGTCTTATAGTATATATTTTATTTGTAACGTAATTATTTTATCTTTTACACAATCTTCAGAAAGAGTTCATGATGCAGAAACAACTCACAGAGGACTGTAATTGGCGTCAAGTATGAAGGGTATCGACAATTCTCGTCTGCTTTCTACACTGAGTAGGTACAGCAGATTCTAAGTTTCTTTCAGAACATTATTCTAGTACAAATATACAAAATGGAAACAGAAATATGAGACAAAGAAACACCAATATTTTTATCCTAATTACAAGAATTTGTACTTGAAGATACATATCAAATCTGGCTTTTATATAGATATTCAAAACTGGGAATAAACTCAACAATTTAATGTAAGAAGAAAAAAACAGGACGATTTAAAATTATTTATATGTACTCAGATCATATATACAAACATTCCATTCCAAAATAGTCTCTTAAAAAAAATGTTTAAAAAGCTAAGACACTTTTCTTACAATTTTGATTGAAATTTGATTATATTATACTCACAATAATTCTATGTATTATAAAATTGTACCTGACTATTTAATAAAATGTGCCTCTAGTAATAAGTTAATTTAAGCATTAATACAATATAGTTTATATTTTGTTAGCCATTTTAAAGGAACATTTACTAAATTGTATTTATGAAGGTGCATTAAAGTTTGAAGTAAAATTTTGTACTAATTAGAGACACATACGAAAACAATAGTTTATACATACCTTATACCACCATAAATAAAGACAAATAATTCAGTCCATGAGTGATTAGCAATTATTTAAGAACTGGTGTTTCCTAATCGATTTAAAGCATTTTAAGATATTTTTGGGCATATTTTTTGATTAAATTAATATAAAATACATAACACATCAATATAGATTTATCAAGATATTACAAAACACATACTGATAAAACAACAAAATATGTATATTAAAAAATAACAGGAAAATATAAATAATATTACTATATTATACAGATGTTACAGCGTCTACGTTAAATATAAAGTAAGAAACACAATAATAGCTAAAATGAAGCAAAGAAACGAATACAATATCATTAACCTCACGTTCTTCTTGAATTCCTGTTGTTTTTGCCTAAATTTTTCTGAGTATTTATAAGATACGTCTTGTAATAATAAAGGTTCTAATAAAAGCACGTTTCTATCTGATCTCTGCTGCATCTCCTTTTTCTTCTTATCAATCAGTGTCTTTTCAACATCATCTATTGTCATGAAACGTTTCAATGAATTTTCACTTTCAACTGGTGATATTTCATCTAAGTTGATTGCATCTCTTTTTTTCAATTTCTTGATTATGATATTATTCGGACTATAGCAGACGCGAGACACTTTAAAAGAGAGATTTCGTTTAGGGTAAAATTCCATTATCACTAGTGCGTTGTAATTTATCATCGGGATGTAGTCTATGTAGGAAGATTCATCTAATTTGGTTTTTACATTACCGTATATGTAAGGATTTTTTATTAGCGTTGAGAAATCCAATACTAAAACTCCAGGAAAATCACAAAGTAAATTTTTCTTGTAAACTGGCATGTATTTGTAGTTCTTAACGGGTTTTATTGCATTACTTAATTGGAACGAAAGATTATTTGAGTATTGCATATCTTTATATTGGATAATGCATCCAAATAAAGATTTATTTCGCTTAAAATACAAATTACTATAACATACTGTGGAAAACAGGGCGTTGTCGCAATATTTTTCAAACAATCTGTTTTTAATAATTGCAGCAGTTTTAACTCTACCACCTCCAAGGTATATAGAACGCTCCTTTACAGTGTATTTATATCTAAACTTCTTCCTATGGAATATATTTTTGAAACGACGAAAGGAAAATTGGCTTCGACCTAATGATTTTTGTGGATACTTATTAAAATGTTTACTACTATTACCAGTGCTAGATATTGCAAAAATCTCTTTAGCTGATGAATTTTTATCTAAACGTTTCCGGTAGGTGTGGGTGTCGTTGTAACATACATTGAGTCAATTCGGAATATAAGTTTTTTGTCCGTCGATTTTCTGCAAATCGTATAAAACCTGAAAATAACAATATATATTATATGATAATATATAAATGACTTTACTTTTGGATTTTAAGTATATAGCATGGTCAACAAATTTTTTGACAATATCCGCTAGGGAAAAAAGAAACCTCGAGAAAGCGAAAGAAACCAGGATAGGCAGTTTTGGTTTATAAATGAAAGGATGAAAATGTGTAATTTCTATGTTGCAAACAAAAGTTATTTTAAAGGTATACTCCTTACGGTTAGGAACTTATTCGACGTAATACTTATTAGTGATGTGCTAAACGGTCAAATGTTGGTAAGCGGTTACTGGGTAGCGCTTGGGCAGAAATAACGTGTTCCTATAATAGGCGATTTCAATAACCGGTGATCGGGTTTTGCTTTACGTTCTAATTGCGATCACATCACTCTAGTGCAGCCATACTCCACCTTTCTCTCATAGGGGCCACAAACACGTGTTAGTCATGGTGTCGCGGGCCGCAAACAAAAAATATTTGGGTAATGATTTTTTAGGTTTTCGCGATTGTTACAAATTGAATTGAACAACCATAAACGGATTTATCGCGTATATTTTAACATTGCCTGGCGTTTCAAACACTTTGCAGTGTCCGTGGTCACAAGCAGTTGTTTAATTCAAATTATTTAGGTGTTAATAAAAAACGTAATTCAAAATTAATGAACTATTTACTGTAATGAAAAACGTTTAATGAGATTTTTGATACTGTGAACACTTTTTCAACACTTTGTCAAGATCTGGCTTGTTGCTGCATGCTAACCTTATTATATCATCCAGATGAGAGTCAGTAACTTTTCATTTTAGAAAAAGACGATTCGCACACATAGAATGTTAATAGAATTTGGGCACTTTTTTGGACGCTTTTATCTTTTGGGGAACCAAGCTCCAAAATTCCATGTATTCCCTTTTTTCGCTTTTTTTTTTGCTTTTGAGATACGAGATGAGGAGACATATATTCATATTACGGTTAATTTTGAACAACTTTTAATAACATTTTCCCTTATTTGGAAAATTAGAACACTTTACTCTACTAGCCTTTTCCACTTTTAAGTGCCCACTCTGTATACGCTAGCGCTAGAAAATAAATTGCGTTCAAAGGGTCTCAAAAGTTGATTTATAATGGTGTTCAAACTTTGTGCGTTATCACAATTTTATAAAAAAACATACATTTTGACACACGTTGTATATGTTTGGCCTGCCTTTTGTAAGCGAAAAAATATCTCGGTTTCCTCTGCTATTCCTCGAGTTTTATTGTTTCACCGCACCGTTCAGTGCTCAGAAGACTTGACCACAATTCTAAAATTTGGTGTATTAGATACAGGACTTTTACGGGTAAAGAAGTGCATATTTACACTAATTAATTTGGTTAAATGGCGAAATAAATCTACGCGAATATTACTTATTTTGTTTTCTTGTTAAAAAATAATGGAAATTATTGAACATAATTAAATAATTAAAATTATTGCATTTGTTATTCCCACTGAAAAAAAAAGTTACATGTAAAAAGTAAACTTCTGATTAAACTAATGTAGGCCTAGTAGTTAAACATATTTTACAATATCGGGTTAAAGTGGAGATATGCCATTTTGTTCAATTACTAATTATTGGCTACAATTTTGCAACAAACTAAGATGGCGGACAAACACGTGTGGGCATTTGTTATAACAAATATAATTTCATTATACAAATATTTAAAATTGTGGGCAAACCCAACTGAGCGCTAGAGCCCCATCTTTAAATTTTTTAACAACTGTGTGAGAGCTACTGTACCTCTAATACTGCCGACATACTCCAAGCTTGTGTTCTTGAACTGTCCCTGCAGAATGAACCGTTTGAGTTCGTTAGTTCTGGTAAGCCTTTCCATGCAGTGGTTTGAAGTTCTGTAAAATGCTTGGATAAAATCAGTTTGATGTTGGATATCGTAGATTCTAAATTTCCATTCATCTTTGAGAAGTGCAATTTTGCACGCAAGAAGTATCCAATCGGCCACACCCATTCCTATACCAAATAATTGCAATTAAAAAATGTACGTTTTCTATTAAATATGAACGGCTTTCAATGTACGGTTAAACCAAGATACAACAAACCTCCAATGAGACTGATATACAAGTAAAAAATAAAACAATTTGAACATTAAGGGGCAGGAGTGTACTGTCGCAGTTTTAGTAACATGAACAACAAAATAGTTTTCGTCATGAAATTAATGTTATATTTTACTAGTAAAAACACTGAATACTGAAAACTGCCAACATAACAATATTGGTCTAAACAAGTGTTTAAGCACTCAAAAACTGTGCCATAGTCATGTTCCTTTTATAAATTTGACGCCCAGACTGTTACAAGCTGTTGCGAACTGCCAGTGTGAACTGGTCATCAAAATTTTAAAAGAATCACCGCTGGTTTAGCTATTTTTATAAGAAAATTGTAATGCCATGTGTTCCTACAGCGATTTTATCGAATATTTAGTTATTGTTCATTAGATTCGAGCTCGCATCACTACATTTGGCTAAATAGCAGTAAAAAAAATTATCTCTAAAAAATTTAATACTTACAGGACCTTGATGATAATTAAAACCATGAGCAACTTTCATAATATCTGAATCATTTGAGTTATCATAGTCTCCACAGTAATTCCAATCACCAGGATCTAAAGTTTTCATGCCTAACGGCCCAAGTAAATGCTTTTCAGCATTTTGCAATGCGATCCAAGCATGTTTAGGTTGAAAGAGTTCAGGGGCCTAAAATATAGCGTTAATTAAACACCAGTTCGCTACAGCGAATCCTCGTTATAACTCAGATTTAGAAATGAAACAGGCACGTGTTATAACACAAACCGAGCTATAATTGCACCCATATTATAAACAAATTCTCGGTATAACGAGGATTGATCGTTTAATTAAACCCACCACACACATCGCTACAGGGTAGTTGCATCTTAATTGAAAATCAGACCATTCCTGCGAGGCTCCGAAGCAATCTTTATAAATTCCCCGTTTATGTATCAAGTCTGGCCTCAGTTCGCCTTTTATTGGCTCGTTGTTTATCCAGAAAAATTTCTCGAAACTATCTTGGATCCTACTCGCCCATTGAGAAAACGTCCATTTAGTTCGTAGATTATTTTTTCCTATTCTTTCAACACCGTCGTAAGAATATTGACCGTTTTGGTTTAGTTCGTGCAGCCAAGACACAGTCGACTTGGACAAGGCGATTAGTTCGATCGCAGAGCCGTCTCTAGGTGTTGCGGGCTTTCCACGATTGCCAGCCTTGTTTGAGGAACCCATCTTGTCCATCCATGTACCACAGTTGGCATCATTTCCGCCGAATACAAATCCTGTTGATAATGATTTAAAATTTTACTTCTTAAGATTGAAATCCAATATGATAATCATATTTAGAGCTTAGCATAAAAAACTGCAAAATTGTTGCTGAAATAAACAATTGCATATTTACAGCAGATGATACATTTCATTAATAAGTATCTATAAATAAAAAGGTTATAACTCAGGATCTATGCTGAGATACTCGGCATGAAAATCAAGATATCTCATCAAATCTGTTTAGTTTACTATCAATTTGTTCGCATGTCGATTTTTAAAAAAGAATAAAGTATATTTCGAATTAGAATAATACACTAGCACTTCACAGGCGATTATGCTTGCCATCTGCACTTCATTATACTGTTACGTGGGTTTCCATATGACGTTAAAGGTTACTGAACAATACTTACCAGTTTCAGGGTGCACTCCTATTTGTACTCTAAAACCTTTATCACTCATATGTTCGTCAATCTGCCTGCCCGCATTCCTCTCTCTGTAGACCAAACCTTGGAAATGAACCCGCAATGCTTCCTGCATCACATCTTGAAGCTTCTGTTCAGGGACAGAGTCCCCAAAATGTGAATCGTCTCTGGGATAAAGACGGGCAACGTGGTCGTTCAAGATATTGACACCGCAAGGTGCCTCTTTAACGTAACATTGAATGCAATACAACCACCACCAAATTGCATCACGACAATTGTACCTGCAAAATCGTAAGATTTCTTATTTAAGTTAATGAATGTAAAGAAGGTC
Organism: Cetonia aurata; assembly: GCA_949128085.1. Lineage (NCBI taxonomy): Eukaryota > Metazoa > Arthropoda > Insecta > Coleoptera > Scarabaeidae > Cetonia > Cetonia aurata. The sequence continues at coordinate 1,020,553 of OX421887.1, forward strand.
GTTGACAGTGTTAATTTACCTTGCGCTCTTTCCTGCATCTAATAGGTTAGGTATAAGTCCGTGACGGAGACATCCACCATATGCTAAGATGATATATCGCGCTTCATCATAACGACCAGTTAGAATAAACAATCCACGGAGAGCTATGAAGGTGTCTCTGCCCCAATTTCGCGTATACCCAACAGAAAAATGTGGAAGCCCTATTAAGAGAAAGTGCTATGTTTGCCACTATGCATATATATACACGGTGTTTCAGACCCCTCGTCTGCTAATTTTTTCTCTCGATGCGAATACTATAGAAGGACAAAGTCGTGAATATCTCGAAAACGTTTAGAAATAGTAAAAATTGTATTAAAATAATCTGTAGAATTCATTGAGGTAAGCAAAAGCATTCCTTTTAAAATAAGACAATTGCTATCGACTTCCAGTATAATGGAATTAGATTAGAATTCCAGAAGTTGAAAGTATTTTCTGAAGGTTCTTCAGGCAGGGTTTTGTAGTATAGTACGAGTGGTTTGAAACACCCTGTATATCAATAGTTACACACAGTCATAACAAAAACTCAGTGGCGGCTGGTACTAAAGGGCACAAGGGCACCTGCCCACCCAACCACCAAGATAAACACAGATTTTTTATTATTTTATTTTATTATTTTTATGTATTCTTATAACGATGGTATCAAAGTTTCTTTCCGCACCACAGACACTAGCACAATTTCCGATGTCCCTATTTCGAGTATCGGCCGGCTCCGCTTGTCTTCGCCATATGCGTTTAAACGTGTGATGCAGGTACACAATTATGTGTCTTCAGTTAACGTCGTGCATTCATTGGGACTGCATTGTTTTCGGCGCGTACCGCGCATGTGTGATTTCAAAGGCGTTTCAAAGTGACGTTTATTATTAATGATGGAAGTTATAATTGTGTGCAAAATCTTTTAAAAAACTTGCTATCATTTGAGGAAAAACTTTTAATTAAGAAGAAAGGACGGCCGATTCCTGATTTTCAAATAAACTACAGTTCCACAAGTAAATCTCGAACTTACAATAGAGTATTCAATAAAAATATATATGAAAAATATGAGTGGATGTTCACTAACAAATAAACTATTTTGTTTTAACTGCTTACTTTTTAAGAAAGATGTTAATGCGTGGTAAACAAGAGTTGAATGATTTAAACCATATTGCAGAGAGGACAAGGAAACACGAAAATTCCGTTTCTCACATGAATGCATGCGTGGATTTTAGTGTTCTAGGCAAAGTGAACCTAGCTGAACAGTTAGACAGTGCTTATTTCTGACATAAAATTAAGTAAAACGAAAATGTGGAAAAAAAATCATATTTTGCGCCGGTTTATTATGTGTATAAAATTTTGTGCAGCTTTTGAATTGGCGTTACGAGGCCATGATGAGACATTGACATCGGAAAATCCGGGTATTTATGTAGACTTAATCAACTTTGCAGCTAAATTAGACGCTGCGTTTGCAATACGAATGAAAGGTTCACAAGTGCTTAAAGACGCCTTAAAAACTATTCAGAATGAATTGCTAGAGATGCAATGTTGCAAATTTACAAGAAGGGAAATATTAAAAGAAATTAAATCTGCAAATTCCATTGCTTTGGTGGCCGATGAAACTACAGACACCTCTAATAATCAGCAACGCTTTTGATCTTTTTTAAGCCGGGTGGATGTATTAGCAAAAACATTGCTGAATGAATTGGAAACTATTTTAAATTCTCCTTCTGGATCTTACAACAATAAACTAATCGCTGAAAGTTACGATGGAGCGTCCGTGATGAGTGGTAAGACAAATGGTGTCCAAGCTATTATCAAAAGAACATTTCCACGTGCATATTCACTGTTACGCACATCAATTTAATTAAATTATTGAACGAGCAGCACAGTGCGATGAAAATATAAAGTTTTTATTTTGATCCCACCCTCTTTCATAACTCACGAGCCGCCACTGCAAAAACTGTACATCTTGTTGTCTTGAAACCCTGAAGCTTTATGGAAATGATTTGTTCTTAGAAGTCAGCCCATAACAAGAGCATTTAATTAGATTTTTGCCAAAATCGAAAATACGAACCTGTTTACCAGTTCCTACATTTTAAATTAATCAATATATTATTATTGTTATTATTCTATTATCTTGTTAAAAAATTTAATCAATTTGAGGAATTGCAACGTAAATTGTTTTAATACAGTTTAAAATACCTGCTGATAATGTCACACAAGCTTGGGTAAAACCATTTTCACTTCTCCTTTGAGGTGGTTTTGGTAGACTGATATTAGAAGCCAATTGCGGTAAGGGAGCGGATTTTATGACAGCTCCAAACTGTACCGATCCAAGTGCTAAAGATTTTACAAAAGTAGATCCATTCCTGACGAAGCTACAAGGAGAGAATATTTTTTTTTTAGTTATTTATCACAAATTTAACATTTCCACGTCTTACTCGGACATAAGATTGAAACAATGATCCAACAACGCCAAATAAATCCTTGTTACGATAGCATCGAAGTAAGACGGCACAAGATAGCGTGGAATGTGCTTTAAAGGTATGCTGTTCTCCTCCAACCAAATTCCAAGTTCCCGCGTGCCTTCGTCTACTTGCAATCTTTGCCACATGTAATCTGGAGACCTGATGTTAAAGATACAGTTGTGACATATTAAGTAAAATTTACCTATCATCCAATTGCCTTCTCTTAAATTCCCACACATCGGATGGCCCAAGTCGTTATTCGGTCTGATGTTCTCCAATAGGGACATAAAGCCTTGTAGACCGCAATAGAATGTCGAACCGAAGTTCGGTATATTGTAGGTGCCGAAACCGTAGCCTTCGTCTCGTTCTTCCTGCTCGCAGCGGTACAGAGCTCTGTTTAAGTCAGCTAAACTCATTTTGTTGATTATCTGTCCCAGTTCGCGATTATCATTCCTGGAGAGAGAGATCAAGAGGTCGCGAATCTTGCGTATAGATTCCTGTATGTTTTTGGGTAATGATACTCTGCAAAACAAAACAAAAAACATTAATTTTAGTACATTCTAATCTAAAACATTTTAGGCAACTATTTGATTCAGAATTTCAAAAACTCGACGGTTATTGACACCCAATATATTTAAACCAGCACACATACTTTATAGCAACGACACTTCCAGGCTTGAAGTTTTTAAAATTGAGTTTTGTATAATTCTCTCGTCCTGATTCAACCCATTCAAAGACACTTGAATCGGACAGCTGTATATGCTGCTTGATTTCCACTTCATATTCTATCAAGCCATTTATGTGTTCAGAATCCTTGTCGAAGCTTTCAATATTTGTGTACCTGGAACCGCCATCTCTGAAAAACGTAAAAAATATATGTTAGATCTGTACCGCGCTATTAGGAGCAATTGAAAGTAAACCACATCGACAGAAGCAATTGATTGTTTTGATATACTTCTATGTCTCAGACCCATGATTCTGATGCATAATTTTTTCTTTAAATGTACCTTTTCATAAAATTCAGAATGCACCCAAATAACCACTAGACTTTCGATATAGTAAACATCTCATAATTACGAATCAAGCACAGCAATGAACATAAAAAATGTAATAACGTCAGTGAATAAATTATGCTTCACTAAAGCCAACTGTATAAATGCGTACAACTTAGCGATCTTTGCTCTAAGGCTAAGTGAGATTACATGCGTCTCAATCTAAAAGAAAAAACGAATATTGGAAGATAATACAAAAATCTTAAAATTATTGCATAGCACAACCGTTTTTATATTATTTCTGAAAGAAAGGGAATAATCTGGTCCTCTTAATGAAGACATTAAAAAGGACTCAGTATGCAAAAATTTGCACGGTTCATTATAGCCTACAAAATTAAAAAAAAAAATATTTAAAAATTGGTGGAAGAAACTGAAAGTGTTTGTACAAACCAACAAAGCACAGGAACTTTTTTTTTTCAATCTACTGAATACTTCACTTTTTCTTTTATTTTTTATTGCATATTACTTAGTGCTATCTATATTTTTTAAGGTTCCTATATGTATTAATTAACTTAAAATGTCAAAGATTTTATAAAGAGATTATAACTACAAGTAATAGGCACAATACCGTAGCTTTTCATCACTACAAACCTCCAGAAAACTAAATTTTTAAAAAACATTGATCTAATAGGTTATGATCATATTATTATACACTTTTTTCATTATTTAAATATAGCTAATTAAATATATGCAAAAAAAATGAATACTGCATTTGATAAAATAAATGTTTAGGTTTATTGTTCAAGGTGTCTTTTATAATTTACATTAACATTTTTCCTAATAATTAAATTTAAACAATAATGAGTAACTAAAAAAAAAAAAATGGTTTCGCAAGGTAGTTTAAGGGGAGGAGTTAAATGCCCCAGAGTGAGTCGCTTAAGCGAATTTATTTTCAGCTGCTCTTCATAATAATGAAGAGATTATTCGGTTTTTGAAATACGATTAACCGTGCATTGTGGCGGATAAGTTCACACAGATAACCGAAACACACGGATAATTGAAATGTCTCGCCCTAGTTTCGCGAGGATTGTCCTCGTTTTGATATCTTTTCCCCTTTGTCTTATATTGTCCTATCTTTCCCACATGTGCGGATACTCGCAATTTATGTATCTGATAAGGATAAAATATGAACTGTTACAGATGTAGTTGCAACGAACAAATATAATGTGTTATAAACATCCGAGTAAAAAATTATCTGAGTGATCATTCGGTTTCTCTCTCTTACACTATGAATATTGAGCATGTTTTCAAACATAGTTTTTAGTATGAAAATTGACTCACTTGCTGCTGGTATGACTCAATGACGCTTCAAAGATGATTTCGTCTAAGGTTCCTTCCACCTCCAATGGTTTTATACCCCTCTGATATGAGGCGGCGTTATAATCTGGATGACTAAAAGCAGTAAAAGCGACCAACACGACGCTTTCGTGGGTTTCAGGATTATGTCTGGTTACAGCCACAATATCGCCATCCATTTGGTCAACATATACCTACAATGCAACGCGATTAGCTATGAATTTCATCCAAATAAAATAATATGGTCACCGCTTTTGTTTATAAAAATAATATAACGCTGTAAAATTTAAATTATTAATTATTTTAAAAGAAATATATTGATGTAATTTTGCACAACAGTATTTACAATGTATACTACCAAGAAAATGAATTAATAAGTTTATTATTACAGCAACCAATTCATTGTTTAAATAAAATAAGATAAAGAAAATCTACATAAGTACAGTTCTGTGTGCAAATATCGGACGCATCATTCGTAAGTATTGCACGCATTAGATTATTCATTCTGCACAGTGCTTCAGTTTTCGTATCTTTAGTTTTTCATATGGATCCTATTTTTTAGGTATTTTTACCAGCATATGTTATTTATCGGGAGTTGCGCATAGATAGCAAAAATCCAATATCTGTGGTGAGTGCAACTGTAATAGCAACATACTGTTGGTATCGCATTCTTACACTCGAAAAATGCAGTGCCATCGTAATCCGCGACGGAGCGGACTATTACCCCGAAAAACATTACTCTTGACGGTATGCGACACACATGCCGCTATATTTTCGGCTTGTGCAAATTCGGAGAATTTGACCTTGACTCAAATACTAATATAGAGGTTTTAATACGTCAGTCGTTTGAAGAACTTACTCCAGATCTGTGGTAGGCCGAGTGTGAACATGTCATGAAAAAGAATAAATGAAACGTGATATATTTCATGATGAGATAAATTAATTTATCATACGGCTAAGAAAAATAAATAGTGAGAACTCTGAAAGTAAACTTTAGTTTTTTGTAGAAATTGTGAGCAGATCTATTTTATTTTTGATAGATTTATTATTTAAGTTTTTCATTTCACACATATTAGTTTAATACACAATACCTTCTATAATTCTTAAATATCAAACGTCGTTGTAAATATATCTTATTTATAATGCATAATTAATTCTATATCCATAGCCTATGCTGTAACGTAAACATATCATACATATAATAATTACAATATACGTTTCACTTCATTTTATTGGTTGATCTTTGCAATATAGTACGTTTGCATATCAAGAAACAGTATAATCAAATATAATACCATAAATCAATGGTTAGTTCATTTAGAGTTAATGCTGTTCAATCTGTCACGAACTCAAATTGTTAGGTGGAGAGAAATTCAAATTTTGCGCAGAAAACTTTTGTCTCCGAATGTACCGTTCGATACGGCTGTGCTGCTTCAGGTTTCAATTCTACTTGGTGGCAGTATAATTCCTAATAGTTTCTGTCTGCAAATTTACCAGTACGTGAACACCGAACTGTAGATTTCAAACAAACGATATACGAAAGTATACATTTCCGACGTAGAGAACTGTTATTACCCATGCGTCGTTCCGCAGTAGATAGTTTCTGATTTCACGGCGAAGAAATCTATTGCTTTTATCCGATAAACTAGGTTCAAATAAATTAAGAATTAAGAACACACGATCATTAAACATTATTGTTACCACCGTATTTGCAAACTACGATAATTAAAAAGTTCAAACTGATAGACGGTTACTGAAAACTGAAACGTCATATTGTACACGTGATTGTCCTAGCTTATAGGTACCTAAATTGTTTAACAACAAAAAAAAAATCTCGTTAATTCTGTGCATATATCATCCATATTAAGATTCAATATTTCTCTTTTTATATCTTTTGAATCATTTAGATTATCTTTAATTTCTTCAAAGAGCTTTATTCGTCTATATGAAATATAGATAGATAGATAATGAATATGAAACTTTTCTGAGATTGCAACAATGAAAAATGCACTGTAGGAATACTTGTTCTCTGAATTATTTATAATAGAATGGTAGTATTTCCAGTGTTTTGTTCATAACTTACACTAAGTGCATAATGATGACAAAATATTTTTTCATACAGGTGAAAAAAGGACCCTCGGACTTATTACATTTTCAAATATTATTATATCACTAAGATATTTTTATTAAACTTAAAACTATACCTCATCGAATCCGTTCATTCCCAGTTGAAAATGTAAATCATTTATGGCTCTTTTGGCAGAGATGATTCCGGAATTTCTTGAGACGTATTTAGGGTTTTCCACGATCAAAGATTGGTTGTCATTCCACTCTGTGTATTGTCGTTTTTCGTCAACAACGTGGATCTGTGGAAGTAAAATATAAATTAACAAAATACTTGAAATGCTTCTTCAAAGCGATAATAAATTTTATCAAAAAGCTTTAGGCAAAGCCTTAATATACGATATACTTTATAAGATGATGCTGTGTTATTGTATTGCCGCGGCAGTTTAAGTTGCATGTCCAATGGGCACTCATAGATAGCGCCAACGGGCAATGAACTGAACAACGAAGTTCACATACGAAACATCAGATGGTGGAATTGTGCTCTGTATATAACGCGGAATAGAAAAGTCGCGATTTATGCGAGAAAACGTCGAGATGGCACGAGAAATTTTCAGAAATGGTCGGCCAAGATTTAAATACGGCGCAGCGATTGGACAGGAGTTAGTTGATTCCAGACAGTAAAGCCGGTCAAATCGCCTGGATAAAGGCGAGTGAAAATAAATAATAGTATAAATAGAAATCATTTAGGCGAAACAAATACAAGTGTTTAATTATTGTTTTATTAGTAATTAGTTAGTGATTAATTCGATTATTCAGTTCAAGTGTTTTCTTTGACTTTGTTTAATTATTAAATAGTCATAAGTGTATAAATAAATCGATCGTTTGTGCTTTTTCTGTAATCCCCATAACGTTTTAATATTCGAAATACCTTACAGTATCCAATAAAGCGATCAGCGTAAATATTGCATTATATATTACATTTACATGTTAAGAGTGAGCTGTTGTAAGATTATGCAATGAATTAACAAATAACGCAGACGATATCACCACGATGGTCTGCGGAAAGTTTGGGGGCGTGGTATCCGAGAGGATGCAAGTCGCACTCAAACTGGTGGAGAGATGGTGTTAACACGAAGAGCTAAATGTAAACTCTCGGAAAATGACTATGGTTCCGTTCACTTGGGGGAGGAAACTTCCAAAACTCCAGTGTCCAGCCATCTTCGGCTCGAAGATGGTGGTATCTAGTGAGGTTAAATACCTAAGTGTTATTTTGGACGCAAAACTGACGTACAATTCTCACCTGGAACAAGTGTCGAACAAAGCCACGAAGGCCTTCTGGGCCTGCAGAGGAATGTTTGGTAAAACGTGGGGGCTAAAACCTGCAATGGTGCACTGGCTGTACACGAAAGTCATAGCAAATTCTATAACCTACGCCTCATTAGTTTGGTGGCATAAAGCCAGTCTGGGCTACGCGGTAAACCCGCTGAGTAAGGTCCAAAGGATTGTCTACTTAGGCATCGCGGGAGCAATGTCAAGAGACCATTCTTCGGCTTCCTCCGCTTCAGTTGGTGTTGCGGTCAGAAGCTGCCCTGGCAGCATACAGAGTAAAATGTAGCGGGTGTAAAGGTTTCTTTGGCAAAACTGGAGACCATACCAGCATCTTCAACTACATCGAACAGACAGTACCCCTGTCCACAAGAGCGGACAAGATTCCGCCCGTCTTCAGCTTCACTAGGAAATACCTCGTAAATATTTCTAATAGTGAGACCTCCAAAGCTTACGTCCACAAACCGAGGCGAGATTTTCATCGCTGGTTTGTGGATGCCTCGAAGACGCCGAATGGCACAGGCATTGGAATCTGGAGATGGAGAACCGAATGGCGAAGCCATCAGTTTAGGGGGCTCCACTTCCATCTTCCAGGCTAAAGTAATAGCCATCCAGACCTGCGCAGATAGCATCTTCAACTGCCCGTATGGTAATGGATCGGTCGAAATTTTCTCTGACAGCCAAGCTGCCCTCAGGGCACTACAAGCTGTCAAATTCGCTTCCGAAGTGGTACTGGGATGCCATAAGAAGCTCGAAGAATTGGCGGAACATCACAGCATTACGCTGAAATGGGTGCTTAGCCACTCTGGGATCAGAGGCAACGAAATTGCTGACAAACTAGCTAGAGACGCCAGTGAACGACCGATTACAGGTCCAGAACCGTCGTGCGGGAGTTCTTATGGCGGTATCAAAGCTTTTGTCAGATCTCAACTCGCTGCTAGTTACCGCTCTTATTGGAATGGACTAGCCGGCGTAAGACATTGTAAAATCCTCGGGTTTCATCCGAGCGACAAAAGACTCCGCAAAGCAGTCTTTATGCGCAGGAGCAGACTGAGACTGCTTACGGGAGTCCTAACTGGCCACTGCGCATTGAATAAGCACTTGCACCGCATGGAGCGAGTGAGCTCTCCCCTGTGCAGAAACTGTGGGAGAGCAGAAGAAACTCCTGTACACCTCCTTGTCTACTGCCCGGCAGCGGACACGGAGAGACGGAGTTGTCTAGGGGTCGCTCGGTTAGACAACCCCAGTCTAAGTAAACTTACTCTCGACCAATTTGCGGACCTCTTTGTTCGAGTACAACCAGGTCGAGAGGGCTAAGACATCATGGGGGCACAATAGGTCTTATGGTCGAACTGCTTTACGGGGTAAACCTGCCTATGAAAGTAAAAAAAAAACAAATAATTCGTTTTCCTTTTTAATGTAACCTTTGAAATGTTTATCGCAACATGAGTCTTGTCGAATTGTTTTCGGTTTTTTTTTTAAGAAAAGCATTTGCACATTAAAACCAAAAAGGGCTATGTTGGAAAATTGCCAGTCGTTTTTTGATCAATTCTGTAAAACCAGAATTTAAAATGCGATATTGATAAACCCATATGAGCAAAATAAAATTAAATATAATCGTGAGGTGCTACCCCAAGTGGTAGAGTTAGGCATTATCAAGAAATTCCGACAATTGGTAATGTTGTAAAAACAAATACATATTCAAATTATAAGTGCACTATACAAATATAAAACATAATCTAAAAAAAAAAACCATCGGTAACTTATTATACTTATATATAAACTTATTGTTTGTGAAATGAATCTAGTTGGTTTGATAGAAGTTTTCAGCGATCTTGTAAATTTTAATCAAGTGCGATATGTGAATCGTACTTTTGTTTGAGTGCTCTAATCGTTGGGAGGGTCCACTTTTTTATATTTGGGATTGATGAAGACGGGGAGTTTTCCCTTATTGTGTATGTCTAAGATTCTTGCAAATATGGATATGAATACAGTTAAACTTATGGTAAATTTTCTGAGTGGTATTAATTGTAGACTTTAAAACTATGTCCTGATTGTATGTCTACGATCTTTTGATGGTATGCTAGTTAGTCTGACTGGAATGGTTTGTAGTGGTACCAGAGGTCAAGAAAAGTACTTCATTATCATCAAGTGCGATATGTGACATTACACCCAACAGAATAAGCGATCAATAAAGGAATGCATATTGTCATATTTGTGCTATTTTCAAAAGGTGTAATAAGTAGCATAACCTCTTGTCGTGTCGGTGGCTGAATGGTTTGTATATATGTTTGGATGCTCACTTTTCACCCCATATGCGCTGGTTCGATCCCAGGCCGGGGTGTGATTTTTAAGTTTAGCTAAAAATCAGAAGATGCCTTCTTCTCGGATAGGAAGTAAAGCCGTAGGTCCCACGTCAATACGATGTTTGGCACGTAAAAAAATTCCTACTCGTTCGGGTTCGGCAAAATTTCAGTGGAGGTATACAATACGTCAATAGGTGTCAGTGGAGAAATGTCAATATATATTCCACAACCCGAAGCTTCGCCCAGCAACATGCATACATACAAAATTCCTTATCGGATGCTATAATCATTAGGTGTTTTTATCTACTGTACGGAACATATTCGGTTTAAGAAAAATTAGAAGTTTGTGTTGTATACGTGAACCTGTATTAAGCAAGAACAGAATGTAACACATTGCATTTGGTCTGAAGGAGGTGTAAGTTCGTGCAACTATGATCAACAGTTGTGAAATATGTCTAGAATTTTCTGGAGAATCCAAAAATTGAATAACATACAGGGTGTAGCATTTAAAATAAAAAAGTTGGTATTGGCCACTGTTACATGACACACCTTGTATGAAAGGTTTCTGTTGAAAAAAAAAAAATGCACAACTAAAAATATTAATCGACGTGTCCGAACGTTTCTTCAAACACCCATCCATTTATTTATTATTGAATTTATTCTGTTTGGCTGATACACAGTGTATATGAACTGCTAGTAAGAAGTATCTTTCATTCTATTTTATTTTCTAAGACTACCTCATCCAATTTGAATTTTGGATTTTGTGAATGTAGATTATCTGCATAATAACTCTTTAAGAATGCATGTTAATGTAAAATTAGTACTTACGTGATGAGGAACTAATTCGTCATACCCCCGATTTGAGCCGCTAGCGCAGCAAGCCATATTTACCAAGGCAGTACTAGGCAACAGATCAAAAACAGATCTCTTCTGAATTGGTGAAGGATTGTCGTGTGTCAAATCCAAGAATAAAGCATGCGCAATTGATGGTACCAAAGGCCGGATGCTCGGTTGATAAAAAGCTCCGACAGGGTAACCCCCGTACCTATACACTAACCGACCCTCTTCGTGGGAATCCCATGCTGACATTGCTTCTGTAAAATCGATTTAAATTTTTAATTATGCGCTTTAACAAAAACTAAACCAATATTAACCTCTTATTAAAGATGTAATACCCAATCTATTCACGAAAATGTTGTCTTTTTGATCGGAATTGGTAAACAACTCAGCTACGACGTATAAATCCGGCTTAACTTTTCTAGCACAATCCAGCAAGTACTCAGCAACAGGGATTGGGGTTGAATGACAATTATCTAATCGTACCCCATCGAATATAATCGCAGTCTGTTCTACATACTTCCTCATGTGATCCCACAGGTACGGACAATCTTCCGGTGTTTCTCCAAACCGTAATTTTACACTGTCACCCCAAGCGATCAGTTCTCTACGTACGTAGACGTTAGAATCGGACTCTGCAAAGTTCTTCAGGGGATCAGAATTCATGACCCAGCCGTTATGGGCCATGAGGTATTTAGATTTGTCCCCGTACATGATTTCTTCGTGCTCTCCGATGTTTTTCGGATTTCCGAAGTCGGTAAAGTACCGGAAGACTAAAGGATTTTTTAATGACACTTCTTTGATCCTAGGCCCATCGTGCTGGATGCGGAAATAGCGAATCCCAGCTATGCTATTATCTATGGCTACATTCAAGTGGTTTTGGAGCTTGCTGATAACTGTTTCATTTAATTCTTCGAGTTTTTGTTTGAAGTCTTCTGCGCATTTCTTTAAACGATTATCTTCGTCAAAGCAATCAGATCTAAAAATAAAATAAGTTATTGTATTTGTTAGAAACACTTTATTGCAATAATAAAAAAAAAAACATAAAAAGTTACAACAAATACAAAGAATGACAACTGCCCGACATCTTATTTCTTCTTCTTCTTAGCCATATATGTAATACTCCTATATTGCGTCTAGAAAAGGAAAACGTTGGCCATCAGGGCGAGATACACTTGTCTCTGTGGAGTAACTGGATCGTAATACGCATGCTCCTAGTCATGCAAACACAAACGTGCGTCGTCTAATGCAGGTTAATGCAGTGGTCAGTTTAGTTGTAAGTGGTTATTTTGTGTTGGAGTATGCCCAGAATTACTGATTTACTCCTACTTCTGTCTCACTCACTCGGCTGAAAAATTTTACACTTACGAAGCAGACGCAATATAGTAGTATTTCTTATGTTCTTAGCGTTTCTCCTGCAATTTTTACTAACTGTTAAAAGATAAACTTTCCTAACATTCGGCCTCGCTATCAGAGGAATCGTCCCTGATTTCTTCGAAATTTGAGAGGTGGCACCATGGTTTCATTGCGTCGGTGGACAATACAGAGTTAAATCTTCGCTGATTTCTTTGAGGTAGCGATCGTTAGCTAGAACTTCGACGACATCATATGGTCCTTTGAATATTGGTCGCAGTTTTTGCAGTTCACTTGTTGTAACCGCGTCTCGTCGTATTAACACTATATCTCCAACCTGGTAATTTCGGGCCTTCCAAAACATTATTTTTGCCTCTCTTGTACCACTTGGATATTCGACAATGCGTCTTCTCGCAAGGGAGCTATATCCATTTTCTTATACTCAACCTCATCATTCGATAATGCAAGTGTTCATTTATTTCTGAGGGCATTTCGTTGTTGAAATCCGAACAAAGGGCTGATTGCTTCGTAGTGCTGTTTGGTGTACTTTTCAGTACGTACTGTATATCTTCCTCTCTCGTATAGCTAGTTGTAATTGCTCACGTTATGGTGCGATTATAGCGTTCCATCTGACCGTTAACGCGAGGAGTGGCTGTGGCATTTTTAAAGTGGATAATATCGTTCTCCTTACAATGAGCCTCGAAAGCTTTTGAGGTGAAGCCGGTACCTCTATCTGAAAGTATACGCTGAGAAAGACCGAATATGCGATATATCTGGTCGAGAGTTTTGATTACATTTTTCGTAGACGTATCTTTTACGGCTTCTATATAAACATATTTGGTGAAACTGTGTATGTAGACCAAAATATGCGTATTTCCCTTTAAACCCTTGGGAAAAGGTCCCAGATGGTCGACGTCGAGCGTATGGAATAGTATAGTATTGTTTCAATGTTATGTAGTTCTCCTTCTAACTTACTACTCTTTGGTTTGTGGGAAGCACATTCATTGCACGATTTCACACATCCCCTTAGTTTCTTTGCCATTTTTTGAAACCAACCATTTTCGTCGATTCGTACAGTTAAGACTTGTAGTGCTGCCGTCTCTACTTCACATGCCTCTTCATATAGACGTCAACATGCGCCATGTGGTCACCAGACCGGTGCTGTATGTCAAAGTCGAATTCTTGTAATTGTAGAATCCATCGTGCTATTCTCGGTGTTAATTATTTCCTCTGCATTATGGTCTTCAAGGAGTTACAGTCTGTGACTACCTTGAACTTTCCTCCTAGCAAACACAGTCTACAGTCTCCATTTCAGTCATTTCAGTGATTCATTTACCTTTCTCTGCATCAATATTCCGGCTAGTCCCTTCTTACTAGCATCGATGTGCACTTCCAGATCAACACACGAATCATAGAGGGCTAATACTGATCTCTGTGTCAATCGGTCTTTCTCGGAATACTTCCTCCTGTTTGTTTCTCCATTCCCATATATCATCTTTTCTGGTCAACGTAGTCAACGGTTTCACAATTTTTGTGTAAGCCTTAATGAATAATCCAGTTAATCCCATGAACTGACGCATTTCATGCATATTCTCGGGGCACTTAAAATTCTTAACGGCTTCTACTTTTTCCTGACCTGGGCAAACACCATTACTGTCAAATTTTATCCCAAGATATCGTACACTGCCGAAAAAGAAACGACATTTTCTTATATTCAATGTCAGTCCTTCCTTCTCAAGTACACAAAGCACTGGCTTAAGTTTGTCTAGTCCCTCAGCGACTGTTCCACTCGCAATTAGAATGTCATCCATATAAACGGTGGCCACATTTGGTCCTAACTCCGTGGAGGTTGTTCTCATCAGTCTATTAACACTAGGAGCATTCACCAGCTCAAATAGCATGCGCGTGAACTAGTACCCCGTCATTGGTCACGAACATTATGAAATGTTTCGGCGAACAGGTGACGATTATCGCTTATCAAGTACCTTAATTGGTCTTCATCGGTTTTAGTCAAATTTGGGTTAGCAGTGTATTCCACTTTCACTAGTGATACTTCGTCTTCGTTTCGGCAATCTGCGTTTTCTCTTCGGTAATCTTCGCTTTCTTCTCGGCATCTTCATCTTCATTTTCTTCTCGGAAAACTTCGTCTTGGTTTCGGGAATTTTCGTTTTCTCTTCGGTAATCTCCGTTTTCTTCTCGGTTATCTTCGTTTTCGCTCGGCAAACTTCGTCTTCGTTTCAGCAATCTTCGCTTTCTTCTTGGCAATCTTCGTTTTCTCCGTTTCGTAATTTTGATGTTGGGTTGGTCCGAATTCCCTCAGAACCCTCTCAATTTGACCTGGTATCTGTCTTATTTAATACCCATTTTTCTGGCATCTGATGTTCGTAGTGTTACTACCTCGGTGTCTAAATCTATGAACGCAACTACCTCTTTGTTGTTAATAGCTACTTCATAAAATCATCATCTCTTACTTTTGGGAGAAGGGCTATTTTATCACCGATTTTGGGATTTTTTGTCACATTTAAAACAAGGAGGTTTACGATGTGGTTCTGGACATTTTGCGGAGAGATGACCTACTTCGTTGCAATCGTAACTATTTTTTTTAGCTTCTGATGCTTGTCGTAGAATTATGGCCCATTTTGCTATAGTTTGTATTAACTATACTAAAAGGCTTCAAAAAGCAGTACGCTATTAGTAGCGTGGATGCCTCTAGCCGGTATGTTTTGTTACTACAAGGGATCCGATCGTAGACCGCGAATAGGCGCCGGAATATTTTTAGGGGGCGTAGATCGTCCGTCGCCTGGTACTAGGGGTATCTCCGTTCGTCGTTAAAAGCGGGAAAACGCGTAAATCTTTTCTGAAATTTCGATTTTTCACGATTTTCGGTAACGGACCAACAATGCCCAAGCCCGAGCCTCGCGCGCCGGCGAGAAGGGTCCGATGATGTAATATTGCCGCTGATCAGCAGGTAGTCGTGTACTGAACATCAAAACATCGAAACCTTGAACAACGACGAATTTGGTGTGAAATAAGCACAAAGGGGATCGAAGAAATGGTAAAACATGAACATTGTGATTAATGTAATAACCATTATTCGGAAGACGTCAGTTATCAAGTATGTAAATTATCGATAGTTGACGGATATCTAAAGCAGATAAGAATTTTGTGTTTTTTCGATTGTTTTAGTGCTACAACGGAAAATAATGATGATTAATCTAATTAAGAAAAATGAATATATAGGGTGACAATTTCTCGTTTAATTATTACAATATATACAGTATATTTATTTTCCTATAGTTTGTATTCTTTATAATAATCTCGTAGTTCTTAATTTTTTGTAAAAGATCTGTGATGTATCATGTAGATTACTGATAGCTAGTAATTTAGCTAGTTATTTATCAAATGTCGGCTATAATACACTGGACTACGCTACCCTCTAGCTATATATATATAGCCGGCAGTACGGCTTAATGGTACGTTGCATCATTGTCAGTTTTGTGCGTCAAACAGCAATATGCATAACAAGTTGTTGGATGGGTGTTCTGCCTAAGCGGCTCGGTGTGTCCGGCACCCTGGGGAGGTAGCACAATGGGCCCGGTAAGAGTGGCCTAAGTGCATGTGTTCTCACCACCTTCCCCGACCAGAACTTTACCTTTTATATATATATAAAATAGGTACAATCTGAAAGTGTCATGAACAAAACTTATAGATAATTATTATTCCACATTTATTTTTCAGCAACCTTAATGGCCGCAAATTATTTAAAAATAATAATTAATGTAAAAAAGAATTGAAGCGTTTTTTGTCATAAACAGCGTCAACCCGTCAAAACGAATAACGTTTCAGAAACAGATAAACAATAACTCATGGATTATATTAATGGCTAAAACAAAATAGCTTTTCAGCCGAAATTATATGATATCCAACATGTAATTTACTCACAAGATTGTGTTGCACCTACTTTTGCAATTCTGACAAGTGCGGGCTTGGAAGAAATACTTTAATTCGTCAAATAAAAGAAATTATAGCATCAAATCCATTTTGAAAGCCATTAGTGTAAGGCACTGTTAAAATAAATGTATTTACACGTAAACAATATGTTTTAATAGCTCACCTGAAAGTATTATACAAATCTAAAGCATGCTCCAAATCGATCTTAGCTGCTAGTCTTCTAAATTTGGAATCCTGGGTCATCGTCAGCTGCTTCTGTTCTTCAGAAGGTTTACTGGGCGATTTAGGACTGCGATTGCGAGCTAAATTTTGAAATTCCGAAACGTACTTCTTTATATCGCAAATGTACATCTCGTGCAATCTCAAACTGGGTACGATTTCGCTATGCAGTATGTATCGAATTGCCTGTTAAAGGAAAAGTATTTAACGTTTTGTCGCGCCTTAAGTTTTCTTGTTCATACACTAATATGATCTTCGCTGCAAACCTCTCGGGGTATTCCTTTGGTTTCGTAGTGTCCCTTACTCACGTCAGCGGAGAATTGATACAAAGCTGCATCCAGGAGATAAGCAGGACGCATATAGGGACAGTTAGAACAGTTGTATGTTGCCTCTGGATGATCGACTAACCATTTACTTTCATTAGCAGTGTGATTTAAAACTATGTCGCAGATTGAAGCAATCTTAAAAATTAATTATAAAATGATCAACTTTTATAGCAAAAGGGTAAAAATTGTCTTTTCAAATTATTTGCTATAATTATGATATTTAATTTTACAATTGAAAAAAAGAAAAATAATTCCACACTGAAAGTATTTTTTACGTAATTACCTTCCATTCTGTACGAATTTTTGCAACGAATTTCTCCACATCATCAAAAGTCGTTTGTTTACCATCATCAAATATCGGATTAAGTTTGAGCTGCTCTTTTAAACTGTATGATGAGTTAGATGCTCCTAATTCCTTAAATCAGTATAAATAAATGTTAGTAGCCTACCGTCACAAAGCTATAATCAACATATTTAAGTGTAATATAAAAAAAATAGATAAGAGCTACAAGCACGTAGTGGCATGAATTTCAATAGTTCTAAGATCCAGTTTTATGTAACTAACATCGGTTACCAATTAATAATTTCTCCACGAAACACCGTTAAAAGAAATATAATATTGCGATATCAACGCGGATTTTGAATGCATTTTTAAAACAAAATTATGTCGCTAACGGTTTTAATGCAATCGGGTTTTATACCAAGCTGTAGAATAGAAGTACATATTATTATACAGGATTGGTATGTTAACATCTTATATGCGGTTCCCCATGCATAACGCGTAAGGAGTTGGCAAATCATATCTACGTACTGTCGAGGACGTTAGAAATGACCGCTCTTAGATCATATATATTTATAATTTATTTATATTGTCACTGTAAAAAATTTGGAAATTTGACAATGTTTTTTTAACCAATTTTCGAATTTAAATTACGTTATGTACCTAGACATTGCTCAGGAATTCATTAAGTTGAAATCGCTGTAAAGAAGAAATAGAACATTGAAAAGCCGCGCTTAAAAAAGTCCGCCTCTTAAACAATGGACTGGATGATGGTTCTGGCAAGCTGAGGCAATGCTGGAGGAAAAATACAAGGCAAAGGAAGACCATCCCAGAATGATTTGGTTTTTTGGTCAATTTACATGTAATGTATGCGTATACATTTGCGTAAATGTACCTACCAATAAATGATGGTATTGTATGATGTGATAATTTCAAATTGACTTTAGCGCGAATTTTAAATTCGCGTAACGACGAAATTGTTAAATAAGTATTGGATTATTAACGATGATTATTTTTTTAAGAGTGTTGATAAAGCCTAAGTAGCAGGTGCTTATTCGGCTCGCCCGCAGACCCAAATCTCTTTTCTAATTACCATTACGATTTTGCGAGATTTGAACCCCTTACCTCACGACTGATAGTCAAGTGTGCAAGCCACTAAACTACCAGCCGGGTAATGGTAATGTTTTATGAAATGTGCTTACAGGTGTGTGGAAATTACATAAAAGCACAAAGAAACAAATAAAATTCTTTTAAGTGTTAAATAGTTAGAAGACACGAATACAATGGACACGAACGTCAACTGTGACACATAAACACACAAGATATCCGATCACTCCCCACTACAACGATTTAATTAATTCGGGGCAATTGTTTCGGAAATTCGTGGATTTCCATTTTCAACATTTTATTGGGGTAAAAACACATTTCTTTCGCTGTTACAGTTTTTTGATTCGGAATTCTTAGATTTCGGACAAGTCGACGCAGGCGGTAAAAGCATTTGTAAATATAAATTTAGGGTAGGGATAACTAACCTTGTTTAGATCGTTTTTTTTTTTTTGTTATCGGTTCTTAGTTCATTCGGTCTTCGGTTGAAAATGGAAATCCACGAATTTCGGAAATAATTAATTAAATCGTTGTAGTAGGGAGTGATCGGATATCTTGTGTGTCTATTACTACGCTACAGTCCTTGCATATCTCAGTGTGACACATAAAGTTAAAAAACGAATTATGTCTCATACGCTTCGAGCTGATTGCACATACTCGGCTCCTCCGGGGTACAAAAAAGTTAGTGATTTCAATAATGATGAGCGAAATAGATAAAAAAGTCAATGTGTATATGTTGGTAACACAAACGTTCGCATTATTATATGACATAGCGGTATCCATCCATATAATGTATATGATCTAAACGCGCGCTAGATACAGCTCGCGGCAATTTAGACGGTCATTCCTACCTCCTCGACTGTACAGGCGGTGAGCAAAAGGCATGTGAAACGACGGACTAATTTTACGAGTGGTATATTCATATTTCAAAATCGGGCAATATAGTATTAAAATAAACTGATTAATAAATACAATGAAAAGTATAGATAAAAAAAGAAGAAAAATATGGATGTTTTAAAAAAAATTGGTGTTACTTGGCGATAATTAAAAGTGATAATTAGACTTTAAATCGGATTTATAACATTATACAATTATCATTATTGATTATTTCCGATACCCGATACTCTTAAGAAAAAAAAACTTCAACCATAAAATATTTTCTTATGAGACACATACGAATACATTATGCGCATTGCAAGTTAATCTAAACAATCTATAGAGAATATTTACGTCCTAAATAAGAGCGTCAACAATCCATATTCAAGGAGCTATAAACTTCCAGTTTCCTATTCTAGATAAATAAAAGCCGTGCGGCAAAAAGCATATTTTCTAAATAAAAACAACTAGTGACTCGGTATCCCTTCCACACTCAGATGTTCCGTCTGCGATCGTACACCTTGCTCCCCGCAACTATCTACGTTTCATAAATTCGAAATATTGCACCTTTGATTTATACGACCCGCGTGATTTGGCCAATTCTGCTACAGTGAGTTATCTGTGCTTATAGTATAGGGTAGAGTACGTTTATATAAATTTTATAAAGAAAAGAGAAGAATTAAAATTTATACTTTTTTTAACTTCAACAATTTTCATAGTTCAACTAATATAACACATAATCATTAACAGCTCACTATGCTAACTCTAAATAATTAATCGGTAAAGAATTTATGTCTATATTCAATATCAATCAGAAAGACGAAGTAAAACTGCACTATTTTAATAGAAATTATTACAAAATATAATTTACCTGTATTGGGGTAAAATGTATCATATTATAACCACTCTCCTTAGCAACACGAATCTTGTTCTCCCATGTAGAAAATGAACCGAGAGACTTTGTCAGAACAGTCTGGCACTGAATACAATTTAAAGGAAGTTCTTCATTTCTCCCGTACTTAATAATGGGATCAATTAAGAAAAAGCCAGAACCTTGGGGCCCTGAATTTTCGCTACAAAAAATAGAATAAACATTTTTGTATTATAAGTAAAAACAATATACTTGTCATCGTAAGTAAAGTAATAATGAAAACTCCCAGACAGCTCAGCAAAGACCTGTGCATAACTTGCTGTATCATCCGAGTTTTCACATCCTTCATCGTTACACCACGGTAACTGATAATAACAGTTCCGAACAAACTCCAATTTTGTGGCAGGTTCAACAGGATAATTGCAGAAAAGTGATACTTTTCTACCAAATAACGACGGACCTAAGCGGAACTGTAAGATCCAATTTTTTTCTATGCGATAGAGAACAGAATCTTGATGTTCATTGTGATTCAGAGTGAGTACCCGAACTTGTGTGTCGACCTTCATTTCTGTTTCTTTTTTGAAATTTGGTGTAGTTTCAATTGGTAGGATAATAATTTGTTCTTCAATTAAAGAAATGTCGTCTAGCTGTTCATTTGCTGTATGTTTTTTTTGAGTTATTTGTTGTTCAAATTCCTTATTTATATCATTCACAATCTGTTTCGTAGCTAAGGCTTCAATTATAACTTCTTCATTAGCTGAAACATCTACCTCTAGTTCAACTTCCACTTCAGCACTGTACACTTGATTAAAATCTACTTTTATTGTATCTATTTTATTGCCTTCTTCGAAATTTGATGAATGATCCAAATCAACTCCTTGCGTAATAACTTTAGAAGTGATTTTAACAATTCTATCACTGGAAGAAACTAAACTTTCGTTTTCAACTTCCTTTCTTAAAAATTCTGATTTGGAGTTTACAACCTCTGTGTTGTTATCTTCAGGAACACTAGGATTACTTTCCTCTTCGTGGTGTAATTTGGGTGATTCTTGTATACTTATTCCATTGTCTACTTTGGAGAATTCAGTTTCTCCTGTTGTGATTCCCAAAATATGTTCTAAAGAGCTCAGTAATTCATTATGACGTTGCTCTGTATAATTAGCAAAATCTTTAATTTCTTCTGTTTTATTACCGGTAGATGCATTTGATTCTAAGTTTGACTTTATTTTCTCTTTCTTCCAATTCTTACCCTTCCGTCCTTTGGAATATTTTTTATTCGATACTTCACTTGCTAGTGTTGATCTCCCATTAGCAGTTTGGTCTAAAGTATCTGTTAGCTCAGCTGATGATGCGCTATCGTCAGAGGCTGGATGAGTTTGATCCTCTTTCTGTGTATTTTCTTTATTTGGTGATGTACTTTTTCCAGGTTCCTCGTTTTTATTGTGGTCTTCTACCTTATTTCTTCTAGTTACCTGAAAGGCAGCACAGATATTAAGCTTAAAGTGCGCTGTTGAGAAATTACTTGTACTAAAACTAGTTACTTGCTTTTATAAACTCACTGGTGAGGAAATATCATATTTCTAAGAAAAGTTTCATTCACTTTATTCGAACATAATGTAATGCAAAGCAGGAAATATCATGTTATGCCACATACAGAGTACCCATAAAGAATGTTTATTCATCTTCATTAAATTTAAATTAAAAAACGTACGCAAAGACGTATTTGCTTTTTATTTTTTATATACATAGAACTGCATAAAATATGTTCCAAGATGAATTGGTAAAAGATAGATATTTATAAAATTGCACCAAATTGCACAAATTAGCTAGCATACCCAGATATCTTTTATTTTGAAGATTTTTTTCAATGCTTTTTATATTATTTTTTTTGGCTTTACTTGAAGAAATATTATTAAAATAAAAGTACATCCCCATTGTTACTTTTAATGTAATTTTCAATGGTGTCATCAAGTAATTAGCAATTACTGGTATCTAATCTAATATGTATGCAACAAATTTAAACATAAATTTTGAAAATGTTGTACTTACATAACATAGGACTTTATTCATAAATTGTTAATTAAATCAATATAATTTACTTTATAATAGAAGTAAATTAATATATTTTCTTACTTGCTATCATATTTCTTACCAAATAAACTACTAGTGTATGAATACCATTTCGGTATATAATAACTCTGACATTAATTAAAATATTAACTATCTAATTAAAATACATAAGTTTGAATATACCAAATTGGGCTTACTGTTTCATATGGTAACTAAAACAGTAAAGATATGAGCCTTTTGTATCAATACAATATACAAACATTAATAGTTATTCGATTCCTAACAATAAAATGTGTATAAACATTTTTCCAAATTTGATTAGACTTACATTCTCCAAACTTCTGGACATGCTTAATAATTTTAGCACACACCACAATACTGTAGAAATACTAGTCGAGAACACAAAGTTCCTGGCTTTTTTTAAGAAATATGATACATAATTTCTAACAATAACTGTATGTTCAGAAGTGCCATTTACTTTTCTGTCTACGAATGAACTTGTTTGAACTCTGGCAGAAGAGTGTTTTGGTTTGTAAGCAATATCATTCACCTTCTTAGACATTTTTGTTATTAAAACAGAAATTTCAGTGAGTTTTCTGAGGGCATGCAGAATATAAACTGAGTAATACTTTAAAATAAATACAACAGAGATTAATTTTATCATGTCAGGGGTCACAAAGTTAATTGATGCTGTCTGTAGTCCTCGGTGAACATTTTGAATATAATAAAATAATTTTGTACAAGGCAATACCCAATTTAGATTATAAAATGATTAATGTACATATGTATAATAAAAATTAATACTGTTATCAAAAAAAAGATAAAGTTTCAATAAGTATTATACATTAGTTAAGGAAAGTTACTACATGCAGTATATATTTACCCTTAAAGGATTCACAAATGTTTTAATGGAAACCCTTAGATAGATTATATTTCAAATTTGAAGGATCAACACACTTCACAAGGTGACTTTAGTGACAAAGTGAATAGAAGGGGAATAATAATTTGTTTATAGTAAATAATTTCATGCATATACAAGTCGATATAAACATTTTTATCTCTGGATCTTATCGAAAAACAGATAACTTAAATATTAACATAAATATTTTTCTTAGATTAGAATTAAAGTTTTAAATTTAAAGCGATAAAAGATTATACCATAGATTAAGGTTGGTACTTAAAAAAGAACTAAAACAGCTGTTTGAAATTGGCATGGCCGAATAAATAAAAGTGAAGTGTTAAAAAATGTCGTAAACGTTTAAATACTTGAATTTCGGATAATTTTTGCACAGAGACATATATTTTTTCTACTGTATACAGTGTTGTTTTGCACAAAAAAGTTTATTAGTGGTAAAATTATGGACAAAAAAATGTGTAACATAAGTACAAGTTATGATAGTGAAAATATAGACGATTTTGAAAATGAAAGAGAGCTGAATAATAGAATATTTAGTGTTGAAAGTGATGAGGAATTGCAGCCAATAGAGAATCCCAGCGAAATGTGGATAAACAATAATGGCATTGACGATGACTTAGAGAATGAAAATATTGGTAATTTTTTCCATAGAGTAGATAGTGATCAAATTATATATCAAACTAAAAAGAGGAGATTAAAAATCATTGGGAAATATGTGATGGGTGATCTACTGGGGGAAGGTTCTTATGGGAAAGTCAAAGAAATGCTTGACACAGACACTCTATGTAGGCGGGCAGTGAAAATACTCAAGCAAAGGAAATTACGTAGAATTCCAAATGGTGAACAAAATGTACAAAGGTAAGTTTGTCAATAATAAAAAGGAAAATGTCTCAAAAGTACACATAAATAAGTTATACTTACAACATCCATTAACCATCCGAATACAGCCATCACATGATGCTTCAACCTGGAAAAATTAAAGGGACACAGTAAAATTTTAGGGAAATCAAATTATTGAAGCTATTGAAAGAGGACAAACACAAAAATATTTGCAATCTAGTCGATATTTTCTATAACGAGCAAAAGCAAAAGATGTATTTAGTGATGGAGTATTGCGTGGGTAGTCTACAAAATATGTTAGACTCTACACCATCCAAAAAATTCCCGTTATTCCAATCACATGGGTACTTCACGCAACTTATCAATGGGCTTGAATATTTACATGGTATGAGAATCGTACATAAAGATATAAAACCTGGAAATTTGTTGCTTACGTTAGGAGGAGATCTAAAAATCTCTGATTTAGGTGTAGCTGAGGTAACAATACATTTTTATTTATTTTTATACCTAATTTACTTTTGAGTAGATAGAAGTTTTCTTCATTTATTTCTTTTTAAGTAATATTTAAGAAAATGTTAGTGACCCCATTCCATAGATGCTTGGTTAAGAGAAACAAATATTTAAAAAACAGAAAATATAACTTTTATTTACCTTCTTCTTGCAATAAAAGCTCCAAAAAAACCCAATGGTATTATTAGTAGGTACATCTTGAACTAACAATAACTCTTGTCTTTCCTTGTGACCTCTATAGTAGTGTCAAAGGTTAGTCCTTTTAGAAAATTATTATTAGTCCAGAAACATGCATATATTGAATGATATCACTATAAAAACGCACTCCATGCCTTTGATATGAATAAAGCGGTTTTTATTCCAAAAATAAACCGTGACCTTCATTAGTTTTTATCAGTGTCAATAAATAATTCGGCATGTGCATTCCTTTTTACTTTCATCTATGCTAATTAACACTTTTCTTTTGATAGATGTGTCTTTCTGTTATCTAGAATTGCACGCGAGATTTTCATTTCGAGTTTAAGCGGATACCGGTTTCCGACATATGTATTTTAGATGCGTTTTTATTCATTTTACAGCTTGCAACGCTTCGCAAGAACCTTGAATTAAAAAAATAGCCGCAAAAATCTTACGCAAAAAAGATTGTTGACATCCATGAACTTTAAATAAGTGCCAATAAAGTCACTTTAATCCTCCAGTGTATTTTTGTTTATACAGAGGTTTCCAAAAATAATATAGAATCGATGTATACAGGGCACGCCAAAATTATAGGCGAAGACCGTTAAAAAAATTTCCCACAAGAATTATAGTCATATTTAGGAGTATATTGGGCAGTAGCGTTTTTTGCTGGCTGACCGTTTTTTTTTATTAATTGTTGATATCAATATTTAAGTTATTAAACGTAATTGTGGAAAATTTAATTTACTTTATTTTGGGGAAGTGCTTATTTACAATACTACACAATTCTTTACAGCAAGATGAGTATTTTAATATTAAAATGACACATTATTTACTCATGTAGACTTTTAAATTAGTTAAATGAAAAGTACACCATCTTTTGCAATTGGTGTTTACCAACTAAGCAAAATCCAATTTTTTCTTTTTTTTTTTGGTTTTCCTTTTTCGTTATTTTGCTTAATTTTATGAATATTTTTATTGTTGGTAATGCCCTAATTTAAGTTCTTTATTAAGCCGATGACGAAACATTGATTAAAGAAATTTATCTAAACATTTGATTTTTTGACGAAATTCTACATTACCAAGAACCAAAAAAAAAAAACAAATATTTTTTCTTTTATATTTAAATAAGTTATGTATTATGATGTCCCAAATCGTTAGCTTTGTTATTATTTACAATGCAAAATTGGTTAAATTAGTAAACTAATACTGTTCAGATTGTAATGTAGTCAACAAAAAAAATAATTAACATTTTCTGGATAATTTCAAATTTAATATTTTTATAAGCGAAACAATCTGTACATTTGTTTAGATTTTGATAAATAACTTTTATTTGTGATCGATTATAGGAATTCCTGTATGCTGTATACAGGCGTTGTTTTTTTTTTTTTTGTTAATAAGGATACTATAGTATTTTAAAACACAAGTGTCACAATGACGTTTATGTAATGCGAGTACAAGTACAAGATTCAATGTACGAGCATTACAAGTTATTATGGCACACGTTTTTTACAGTATTTTTTCTAATTTGCACATTAATCGCCCATATTACGTTCCGACAAGAGTCCCACTAGTGCGTTAATATCTCATTATAGCACAGTGTGCGGTAATATTCATTTCAGCACTGCGTCGTCGTGTGTTTTAGCTTTATTGCAACATCCAATTAGAAAAACAAGTTGTAAAATATTAAAATAAATAGTTTCTGAAATGAACTGTCCTCTCCGTTTTATTATTTTTTGCGCCTCCGTCCAGAAACACTGATTTTGCATTACTATAAATCGGCCGGAAACTTACCATTCTCCGGCCTAGGCCGGCAAAAAGACCACTATTGGTTGGCAACACTATATTGGAATTACTGACATTTCTGCCATTAATTATAGATTCGATCACAGATGACAGAATTCTCGTTACACAATCTCTTAATTAATTCATATTCATTCCAATTCTATTTTCGGAAGATTTTACAGGTAATAAATGGTTAATAACTTCACACAACCTCTGTAATATGAGCTGGGGTCTCCATTGCCCTTATTATTGATGAATATGTATCAAAACTACCAAGAAAATTAAAACGTCAAATCACTAAGGTATTTTAACCCTGATTTCCAATTCAAAATTCAGACGTAAACTCCCTAGCGTTAATTTCTTTTATTATTCACAACAAAATTAAGATTTGTCGGCTCAAAAAATAGTGTGTAACACACGGCCAGAAACTCTTTTGCGAGTATTCGCACTTGTGGGACCTCGGCTTCGCCTCGGCCCCACAAACCGTACTCACACTCGCAAAACTATAGTTTCTGGCCTAGTGATACAAATAACTATTTTTATCGCAAATTATTTAACAGGATATTACATTTAAATCAATATAAAAATTAATATACAGGATGGCGCATTAGTGTGGGGAAGCTCAATATTTCCGATATTACAAAAGTTATAAAAAAAAATTATTAAGAAGAGGTGTAGGTATTCTTAAGCTTCATATTCTACAATTAGTTACAAATATACAGGGTGTTTCATAACGCCGTGCCAGACCTAACTTATATTTTTTTTAATGGAATTCTATACTTTTTTATCCCCCTCATATAGAGTTTGCCACATCTCTTCCGAGTGTTTAAAAAGTTATGACCATTTTTACGTCTAAATGAAGGTGTATTAAGAGGGTTAGTTCCAATTGAAAAAAAATATACGTCTTTTTTCGGACCATTACTTGCTTTGGGTATGTCTTCTATTTTCGCTGGTGCGAGAATTTAACAAAAAAAATTTCTTGTATACAAGGTCAGTCAAAACTCGGATTCTTAATTTAAACTTTAATTTTATCAGGTAGCAGTAGCAGGCAGGTACAAGCCGACCAATATCTGGTGACAGCTGATGACGCGTTCTGCGCGAATCTCTGAATACTGATATAACATGTGTGGCGTTGGCCAGCCAACGTCACGAAAACGTTAAACATCAACTAAGCCTTCTTTTTTTTTGTATTTCCGCGCAGTCAGTGGTGCAATGCCAGTTTTAATTCAAACACATTCCAAAAATGAACTATTCAATTGGGAAATTAACAGATATTGTTTGGATATTGGGAGAATCTTCGAAAAATTACGTTCTTGCGAAAAGAGTTTATGAAGCGAGATATCCCGCACGAAGACAGCAAAAAAAAAACAGAAAAGTTAATCGACCGTTTCAACCGTACTGGTTCAGTAAAGTTCAAATGTGAAAGGGAAAAAAAATGCACTACCGAGGAATATGATTTTAATGTGATAACACGCGTTTTAGAAAATCCACATAGTAGGTAACGTGAAATGTCGCAGCAACAAAATATTGGCCGAAGGTTCGTTCAAAGAATACTAAAAAAAGCTCAAATACCGTCCATACCACATACAGTTACACCAAGAGTTGCTGGCTGAAGATTTTGCCCGTAGGATTGCATTTTGCAAATGAGCTCAACAACAAATCCATGATCGGGTAGATTTCGTTGAATGTCTCCTTTTTGGAAATGAAATCATATTTCATAAAAATGTAAGCGTGAATAAACACAACTTTACTTACGATTCTACCGAAAATTCCCATATCACACAAGTCCACATCCAAACTAGGTGGTCTTTGAAAGTTTGGGGTGGCATGGTTGGAAATTTCGTTGTTGGACCACATTTCTTTGGTGGACAAGTAAATGGTTAAGTTTAAACATTTTGTTTAGTATACTTTTCTTTTTCCTTTGTTGATAACGCACACCGTGTAACTTCATTCATTTATAGCGTTAGGGTGGACACCTTTGGTCCAGGCACTCTATGGAGTGTCTTTTAGAGCCCATTTTGGCTAGTTTGTCGGCTATTATATTGCCCTTTATATCCTCATGTACCGGCACCCAAATCAGCGACACCGTGTGATCCTGTGCCAGTGTATTGGGAGATTGTTTGCAGTCTCTAACTAGTTTTGACCTAGTTACAGGGTTCGAGACTGTCCTGATAGCAGCCTGGCTACCAGTCATTATACTTATTTTCCTCCTCATGCAGCCCCCCTTTGCGATCATTTCTGCGCAGGCTGCAAGTGTGAATACCTCTGCCTGGAAGACGCCGCATGCTTCCCTAGGCTTATGGATACCCTTGGATTAGGGCTCGGTCCGCAAATACCGGCTCCTGTGCCCTGGCTGGATTTGAATTCCAGTATCGTACTCGTAGTAGCAGTGTGCCCTCCAACCATTATGTTGGCATACCACTAGTTGTTGGTTTTCAGTCTAAGGATGACATTCATAGCCTACGCCTTCATATAGAGCTCCAGCGGGGGGAGGCCAAAATGATGTCCAAAGAAGCGGTCCCTGTGCTGTTGATTCCCAGCAATGCCTGTCTCTGGACAGCGCTTACCAGCTAACTTTTCCGTGTAATTTGTTAATTAATAAAATTTCAAAACAAAAACAATTTTCATTTTTAATTTGAAATATTTACTAAAGCCAAAGAGTTAGGTGTAGGGAATGGTTAACAAAATGAAAGAATCGATAAATATCTATCGAAACATCATAAAAAATATAGGATGTTCCATTTAAGTTTAATGAGAAAATTAAAGATCCGAGTTTTGACGAAAATTTTTCTTGTTAAATTCTTGCATTAGCGAAAATAGAAGACGTACCTAAACCAAGTAATGGTGCGAAAAAGGTAGTATAATTTTTTTCTTAGCGGAACTAACCCTCTTAATACACCTTAATGTAGACGTAAAAATGGTCATAACTTTTTGAACATTCGGAAGAGATGTGGCAAACCCTATTTGAGGAGGCTCACAAAAGTAAGCAGATTTCAAATACGCAAAAAAAGTATATAGTATATATCCAAATACTTTTGTAGCTCTAAGAATTTGATTAACACTCCCCTTAAATTTATCATTATATTTTTATTGGAGCTACGTTAGCTGCCACTTTAGACTAGTGATCCCTAATTAACAAGCTTGTTAAAGTTAAGTTAGTTTTGTTTCTTTTTTTAATTTACAATTTGAGATTATTTAAGGAAAAACTTACATTTAAAGGGCGGCATTTCGAAGACTCTCATCATACTTAGTTATCCGTGATCAGTTGGGGGAGTCTACTGCATGTATTACGCGTTCTGTAAATGATTTTGAATTGTATCCGCGTTTTATTTTTAGATAAACGATTGAATGTGATAGAAAAAATAGGGTCTTAATCTAAATATATTTGCCATTAACTTGACGAAACCTGTTATTGTGTCACAATGTAATTTGTAAAATAGATAATACCCTTGTTTATATATATCTAGTTATTCAACCGGTTTGAAGTACCTTTGGATGGCGTTCAGATGGCGTGTCAGGTTTGGCGTGCCCATTAATTTTTTTTAATAATGTTGCATTGTAATTTCTTAATTTTGATTGGTTTTACTTTGTTATTAACTGCCAAGTTTATTTCAGAATCTGTAACCAACATAGCTCGCATTCCAATGAATATTTGGCGGTATTTAATTTCATTCATCAGTACTTTTATACTATCGCCGCCAGATATCAGCACCTTACGCAGCTCGGTTGAATAACTATAAGATATATAAACAAGGATAATACTTAATAGTGATTCCAAAATTATTGGAATTCTTGCGGACCTTACATTGTAGATTATAAAGTGTGTAGGAATTTTGAAATGTTGTAATATTAACTTATGTTTTATTTTAGACAATAGCTTTATTTGCAGAAGACGATACATGTCACAATGGTCAAGGTTCGCCGGCATTTCAACCGCCAGAAATTGCAAACGGCCTGGAATATTTTCCCGGTTACAAGGTCGATATATGGAGTTCAGGTGTTACGCTGTAAGTGTGGTTTATTAATTTACCAACTGTAATGAGTTAGAACGAATTCAAGCCTTGGATGGTGTAGTTTTATGTATTTTACGAAAAAATCGCCCAAATATTTGTGCCTTTAACTAGCTATTTTTCAGGTATAATATTACAACGGGTATTTATCCATTCGAAGGTGATAACATCTATAGGCTATTCGAAAATATAGGTACGGGTAACTTTACAATTCCACCGGAAATAAAGGAACCGCTGCGAGATTTATTGTTTGGCATGTTACGGACTGATCCACACACCAGGTTTTCGATAAAAGATATAAGGCATCATCCGTAAGTAATTTTAAAATATTAGCGAATTATGTGATATAATATGTGTCCGTTACAATGACGTGCATGACGTCATATGCGCAATGAACACATTGGTAATCAGTCTTTGTTGCTAGGCAACGAGAATGCTAAACGTCACACTTCGCGCAGGTTTTGTTGACGACATGTACCATTCTCTATTGCAACGGACTCTATATAATATTGTAAACTGATTAAATTTTGGCAAAATTTGATGTACGGTAGAAACAACCTCAAATAAGAATAGAAACGTAAGTTTTGTAAAACTTTAACTTGTAGCAGTATGCCCGCGATCGACCTGTCGATGGATTATTTCAGAATATTCCATATGGTGGTAAAAATCCTTGGTCGAATGTTCTTATGAAGTAATTTTGCTAGATCGGCATTAATATTACGTAAAACGTTTTGAACCGTTGTTCCACCAATGTCAAAATCAAAGCACATATTTTAATTTCTAAATCACTTACATTCTTATCTGCAATAATTTTGCTTTTACTATTTATTGAAGAAACGTCGAATCCTATTACGAAAGGGAATAGTTATAGTCTGTCCATATTTCTAACGATTTGCCTTTAGAGGGATTAACAGTATTACCTGGGACTATCCACTACCTGGTGCCGCCAAATAATGCAAATGAGGTAATGGGCCATATTAAGAGAAATTGGATTTTTTTAAAGTAGAGAAGTAATTATGTTTCGTTTAATATAATCTACCGTTTACAATTTAATTTAATTGGCTATACTATGAATAATTAAAGTTTCTTAAGTAAATAAGTTATTATGTTTCGTTCAATATAATCTACTATTAACAATTTAAACTTTATACACTTTTAGTATTATAATCTTAGTGAATACGTCCCTGTTAACCACCCGTGCTCGCATGGGATTATAATGGTCGGTAAACATTTCTTTTGTGAAGATCGAGTGCTATTTAAAAAGGCAAATCGTTAGAAATATGGACAGACTATAACAGAAAATAAACCTATAGTTATAGAATTGCCACCGTAAAATTTCGTTGTAGTAAATAGGATCTGCCCCGGCGTATAATAATTCATTTTTAAACTGAACGTGACCTACCCAGAACGCGATTTACTAAGAATCTCCCGATTAGTCATTTGATGTGTTTTATTTGCCGCGGAAATGAAATCTACAAGTGATGGAAGCATGGATTAAAAATCACAATTGTTTTTCAATAGTTAGTGATACAGAGATCAATTGCAAAACTTGTAAAATTAATTTAAAATGTTTGAATAACTGTAGATTGACAGAGCATCTGCAAAAGAAAGCACATCGTGAGCAATCTAGGTTAGCTTATGATTTTCACAGCGATCTATGCGAAGCACTTGTAGCTTCTAACATTCTCCTTAAAAAGTTAAATAACCCAATTTTCAAAAAGTTTCTTGAAAGATACACCCATCGGCATATTCCCGACGAGTCAACTCTTCGGAAGTTGTATTTACCAAAAGTGTATACAAAAGTCATGAATAAAATAGCAAATGACATTGCGGACAATTATTATTGGCTTAGTGCAGATGAGACGACGGACATATTAGGCAGGAGCCATAGTTAATATTGTTGTTGGTATTTTACACCCGGATAAACCAACAAAGCCATTCTTGATAAGCTGCAAAGTTCTGGAATTAGTAAATGGAAATACCATGTCCGAAACGATAGTTAAAGCTGTTGACAGTTTCTTTTCGGGTGATATTACGTGAAAAGGCTCTTATCTTTGTAAGCGATGCGGCAGCGTATATGATCAAAGCCGGTAATACATCAAAACATACATTTCCCAATATGTTACATATAACGTGCACTGCCCATGCATTACACAGAATTGCTGAATTTATTAGAGAAGAATTTCCCAACGTTGGTAAATTAATTAATAATACAAAGAAAGTGTTTTTAAGAGCACCAAAGAGAGTGTCTTTATACAAACAAAAATATCCCTTACTTCCTCTACCTCCATCCCCAATTATAACTAGATGGGGAACTTGGCTAGATGCATGTTCTTTCTATACTGACAATTTGCAGAATATTACAAATGTAATAGATGATTTAGAAGTTGATGCAAAGAGTGTTGTTAAATGTAAAGCAGCAATAAAAGATACAACTTTACAAAGCAGTCTACATTTTATAAATAGTAACTTTAAAGTATTAACTAATACTTTATTTGAGAAAAGTTAAATATTACAAATCATCCTAAAAACCCAGTGCTCCACCTAAAAGGTACTACACTGGGTTACCTGTTCTAAGTATTCAATTATTTCCATAACATTTCAAATTTCCCTATTCTAACTAATTATTCCACCTAATTATTTAACAAAAAAAAAAAAAAATAAATAAATTTATTAAATTTCCAAAAAAGTACTTTTAAAAATAGCTGGCTATCAGACGTTATTATGAAATTTGCGCCCGTGGAGCGACTTATATTGTTAACTCTCAGCATTCGCCTAGGAATGAGGAAAACCACGAAAACCCCATTCTGAGAGTGGCATTGGGAAAACAACCCCAAGCCTTATTGTGGATAGCCAGCAAACAAATAAACAAAATTTAACAAGGGGCCTCCACAACTCTTCATCTTCGAAGTTGTGAGATCTCTAGGTGACGCTCTCGTGCTTCCTAGATCTGAAGGCCGTTTCCTAAATAAAACTGGTACTCCAAATTATAGAAACTGTGAACAAAACAAAACAACAGCAGTTTCTATTTTTAAAATTAAGAATAATTTAAATCAACTAATTTAATACTGAGGATTAAAATCTAGTAATCACTACGATTAAATAATTTGCTATATCTAACCCCCTAATTTCTATTCCTAATTATCGTGCCGCAATCTACTTAGTTCTCTAGCCGCATTACTAAAAAATTCCCACCACTCTATCGACTCATTACCCCTAATATCTAATTCACGTCGCGGCCAATTTAACCCCCTGGTAATCGCGCTAATTTCCGTACGCAATCGCCACTCACTAGTAAGTGGACAATCAAACAAAACATGCCCCGCCGTATCCTCCACCCCACAAAGACAGTTCGAATCATTAACCCGCCCAATTCTACATAAATACGACTTAAAATTACCGTGACCCGTAACTAATTCGATAGCCTGATACGATAATCGCATACCCATCACCCTAAATTCCCTAACATTATTTATGAATTTATGGGTCCACCTCCCATTTAATGTGGAATCCCACCTCCCTTGCCAAATATTATCAAGGTTAATTTTGATAGCAGTTTTAATTGCATTTACTGAAAATAATTTATATTGTAAAACAACATTATCCCCACCTAAAACCGCCTCTTTTGCTAATTGATCTGCCCTTTCATTACCGATAGTGCCTACATGAGCTTTAGTCCAAAAAATTTTGATGCCGCCTTCGCGTAACATATCCCACGTATCTAATAATAGTTTAGTTGGATTTTTTAAATTTTGTAAAGCTTGTAATACCGATAGACTATCGGTAATGATAGACGCATCTCGACAAAAATCCCTCTCAAACCTAATATAACGTACGGCCTGATAAATTGCAACTAACTCCGCCTGATAATTCGTACAATGATCCGCGAGTTTAAATTTTTTATTATATTTTTCAACACCCCGTTCGAAAACAACAAAAGCAGCCCCTGTACCACCCTCATCCTTCGACCCATCCGTAAAAATTTCTAATCCTTCACCAAATACACCCGAATATTTATAATAATTTATACTATTAACTAATACTATAAAATATTTAGAAACCCAAAGTTTAAAACTAGAAGAAGGTATCGAAATCTTAAATACTACCTTACATAAACTTAAAAATATTCCCGGAGATTTTGGAGGCCGTTTGGGCAAAAAAATTGACGCAGTTTTTAACCGTAATCCGGATTTAAACACATTAAAAAATGTCTGTTCCGAAGACAATGGAATGCATAGTAATTTTAAAATATACTTTAAATATGCACCTCTCACTGGTTGTGATGTAGAAAGAAGTTTTTCTGTATTTAAAGACAAGCAAACGGACTCAGTTTACAGATCAGAATTTAGAATATATTTTAATAATTAATGCAAATAAATTTTGTTTACATGGACTTGCATAACATACAATATTGCCATACTGAGAGAAAAGATTCTTTAATACAAAGAGATATTACTTCCCTACTATTTAAAAGAATGATTTTCTTCGGTTAGTATGTATTACTTCTGCGGAAAAATAATATTATTTCAATGGAAGAAATATGGATTCACTGAAAGAAACGGCTGTTTTAAAAAATACCGTCAAAGAGATATTTATTAAAGAATCTTTTTTATCAGTGTATATAAACAATTATCTACTCTAAATTTATTAAACAAACTGTAGCATATGTTAAAATTCGTATTAAAGTATATGTGTCTACGCTACTGACACACAACGACGTACGTACATACAACAGTACTCGACATGTATAACGCGCCGACACAATATGAATCGACGCTTATAGTGCCTGCGTGTATCCGCCTTTTGCTCATAAGTGATCTACTTATTTCGGAGGATTAGAAAGGCTACTGAAGTGATCCACCAATCGTTTAAAAGAAAAATTTGCGGTTTGATAGAGCCACAGAACCTGTGATATTAGTTTCTAATTTGCAGTACTACGTGCAAAATAGTATATCGACCAACAAAGATATTTTGACTGTTTTAGAGTGCAATAGCACAGATTCTTTTGCGGTTGATTCTTCTTCCTAGGCGTACAATTGTAGGTTAAATGTTATGTACGTTATGAAATGAATTATCTCTTATCTCACATATTTACTTATTGTTTATTATAAGTTCTCACAATGTCGCTTATTTTCCCTATAATGTAATAAAACTATTAACGTGAGTATTATATAATAAAATTTTTCGGCTACCACATTCGAAAGTACAATCTTACTACACTCATTCGAAGATAGAAAGCGCCACTTCCATGGATTATATAGCACAATTAGTACATACCGAATTGAAGTACCAACGTGCCACTTCCGTTATTTTACCGTACTCTTCCGTGAAGATTGTGCAGTTTTTCTGGGTTCGGTTGTGAAAACAGCTGTCAAAGAATCTGCCATTCAAATATGTTCAAAATTGATTTTAGTAACTGGTAAACATGTGGTAGCCGAAAAGTTTTGTACGCACCACGGCTGGAATGTGTCTCATCGAACACGTTTGACTACTCGCCTCCGCTTGCAATCTCCAAACTCGTTCGACCAAAGCCGACTAGATATACAGGCACGGAGTGGGAGTAGGCAATGTAGGCATCGTGTCGGGGTACACCACGGCAGTGTTGCCAGATTGGGCGATTTATCGCAATTTGGGCTTCTGACACAAAATTGCGACAACTTTTTTTAAGAAATCGCAAGTCGCAAATTGAATGATTTGAAATTGTTTAGGTTTATGCGATTAATTTTCGTTCTTCACTGTAAAAAATATACATTCGAAAATATGCGTTATAGGGAAATTTTAGTATATTTTATTATGTTGGTTACACATTTTATAAAGTTTGTATGATAACCTTTACCGAGTATATTATGGTATTTTACATTATTTATATTTGGCATTTCGCTTTTCGCGCTTTAATATCGATATCATAGGTTATGTCAAGCTCAACATTAATAGTAGTCCACCATATATTATATCAACATATGAGTGAGGTGATACAGTATTGTAGGAGTCGGTAAATTGGCAAAATTTCATTTGCTCTCGTCTCTATTCAACTGTTTGTAGCACACCAGGATGTCTCCCAGATGCCGCACTACGTAAATGGAATTTTTACATTAGCGTTGTGCGCCATCTAGGAGATATCCAGCTGTATCTCAAAACGGTTTAATAGGTTCTTTCTAAAGGAAGGAAATTTTTAAAGAAATAGATTGCACATTGTGAAGGGGTTACGTAATTAATCCAAATAAACAGTTATTTTCGTTTTATTAAAATTAACCTTTTTATTGACAAATTAATGCCAGTAACCATTGTATTTTGAATTTAAATGAATAAAACATCCGAAATTAACAGAATCTGCTTTTTTATTTTAAAACTGTCGCAAAATTATTTTGTGCGACTTAAAGTCTCTATATTTGCCACCAGCGCGTGAAATCTGGCAACACTGCTCCACGCGATTCTGAAGTGACCTTCAATATTGGATTGTTTGCCGTTGCGAGAACATGGTTGATGCGCCTAGCTTTCTTTAATACAACTTTGGTGGCCAATCTTACGCCTAATTATTTTCTTTTTAGTTTGGTTGTTGTTTTTCTATAATACTTGAGTGTATTTTATTTTATCTAGAGTTTATGTGTACATTGACAAGAAAACCAAGGAATAATTAAAATATCCTTTCGATTTTCTGATATTTACCATCATTTGTTGTTGTTTATTTAAAACTATTATATCTCTTGAATTGGAAGTATTTCAACCAAAAAATTTATTAAAACACGTTTTTCAGCAACAGTTAGAAGTAAATGATTGTTACAGTATCTTCATATATAATTGTGATAGCAATTTACGATATTTAATTGAAACATAGGTGTCTACTGTCTACATACCTATGTAATCTTTTTCTAAATAATTATATCAAAAGTTAGGTACCAAAGTAGCTTCTAGTAAAAGCGAAAGAAAGTTACAAAAACTTAAGTCTCGTTAGTTATTTTATTTATTTAATAAAATAAAATTTTTATTTTATTAAACGTAGTTCGGAAGCTTGCAAATCCCTGCTGCGCTCGGCTGGTTCGGTAATATGTGCCCCACCAACTTCTCGGCTCTCGGGGTTTCCCTCTCTCCACGTATTGCACCTGTATATCTAGTCGGCATTGGTTCGACAAAACGTCACTTTCCAGCCTTGGTACGTAAATAATTAAAAATAAAACACGCTGTCACTAAAGGTTGCTTTAGAAGACTGAGCAAAATAGTATAAGGACATGGAAATAACTACCACTCATTATGCCCTTTTAAGTACAGTCAACTAACCGTTTGGGTGAGGTTTGTGTCGATAAATAGATGGGGAGAAACATTATGTGGTGGGGTATGATTCCAGCCGAAAACCTAGAAGTGCCGGTGTTTACTAATTATTATTAATAAATTTTGATATTAATTTTTGTTTCTGATGAAAGTTTGCGTGACACTTTGGGTAAAATCACTTAATAAAACTTAGAATATTTGTTTTAGCTGGTTTCTGCAGAAACCACCAAAACTTAGTGAAGAAGTTCCTATACCGCCCCTGCGAGGTGACGAATTACATTCAATGACCGTCTTACCTTACTTGATAGAACACTATTACGATTGTCAAAGTGATGCCGATAGTGACATTCAATTTTTTACAGAACGGGATTTAAATGGTATATGGGTTGACTACTTGTAACACTAATAACGCTTTAATTCGTGTATGTTTCAGAAAAAAGAAAAACTGAGAAGCAACAGAAAAATGGAAGTAGCCAAACTCCAAATTCCAAACGGAGATGGAAGAAACCGATATCCTGTATCACCGTCAAAAGGCTACCGGGTTGCAAACAATCGTGACAATTTCTGTGCAAGGTGTCATAAAAAAAAAAGAATTACAACAATAAGTTATTACATATTTTTGATATATCTACATAGTAATAAATGAATGAAAATGACTTTAATAATGAAACAAATTAAAACGAATGGGGAATTGAGAAGAAAATTGAGTTACACGGCCACCGGCGTAAACAAGATAAAGAAAATAATGTATAGTGTTGTTTGCGAGATATTTTTAATTTTATCCAATGTTAATATTATCGTATGTTTTCGTCTGATATGATATTACTACTTATGCTCAGTGATTTTTTGAGACGTACTGTTTAAATTTTTGAAAAAAAAAATGAGTGAGTGCCATAAGTTTATTAAAAAAAAAGAGAATTAAAACAATGTTGAATAATATGTATTTGTTTTTTATTGCAGAACACACAGTTGCTTAATAAAATAATAATAACTGAATTGTTATAGTAGGGTTGGCGCCATAAAACCTCTGATCACCGAGACTCATTAGATCTGTTGTAAATGCCCTGATATATTATTCAAGACTGCACCTTAGTAGTTTACACAAAACTCAGGTTTTCTTTTATTAACTCCTACAAGAAATTTGCAGTAACGGAGTATGTATACATTGTTTTGAGATACTAAGCAGTTTTAGTTTCGATTTACCAATTCAGAAAATCAACAGAATTTAGGAAAAGATTAACAAAGATTAACAGACTTTTGACTAATTCCCCAGAAGCTTATTTCCATGGCGATAGCGATTACATACGGTTTTATGTTAGAGTTCACCCTTAATGTGAGTTGTGTAAACGCCCAAAACAAATTATAGTTTATACGAATTCTGTTATTTCAATTTAAAATAAATAACAAGAATGAGAAACAATTTCTAGTAGGCGACTGATGGATTAGTTGGTGCCAGATTTTAACAGATTCAATAAACGTGAACAAAAGCCATTTCGTTCCCGGCAAGTGCAGCGCCTTGCGGACCTCGGGACTTTGGAAATCTTGGACACCACCAAGCTTTGTGTTTAACACGGTGGTTATCTCTTTTCTCATTCATAGATCTTGGGTAACACAATGCGCCAACGAGCACCCTTCAGCGGCCAAAAACAGATCCTCTTGAACCTCCGCTGTTGCACCTTGACGTGCTTTGTGGCTTTTCCCGTACTCTACATGGTTGTCTCCAAAAAAGGGGGCTAGGCGATTTAAATGCACTACTCTCGTCCTACCATTGGGTTTCTTTTTGATGCAGTAAATAACGTAATTAATTCGCTTTACTACTTCGTAAGGCCCATCCCACAATCGTTGCAGTTTAGGTGAGATATCTCGACATGGCTGAGGGTTGAACAGCCAGAGCCGGTCTCCAGGCTGATACCCGCCTCGAGTCTTTCTAATGTCGTAGTGTTTCTTCATTCGGTCGCATGCTTCATGGATATTTGGCCTAATTCCTCTTCGCAAGTTTGAAAACGTAATCACTCCAACTACTTCTTCATTCGGTTTAAAACCAAACTTCAAATCGCATAGTAAACTCCAAAAAGTACATTAGATGAACCAAGCCCGATGGTTTCGTGGACCGATGCTTTATAGGCCAACAGGAGTAAATGTAGTTGCTGGTCCCAATCTCGCTCGTCTGCGACAACTTTTGGTAAATATTTGATAACTGCCCTGTTGATGAGTTCCACCGTGCCATCCGATTGCAAGTGCAATCTGGTTTTGCAAATCAAAATCAGATTCTTGGTTAGCTCGGATTTGGTTCTCGCTTCAGCTGTCATATGTGATAGTAATTCGCAAGCAGGTTGCTTCGTTTTTCTCTTCGGCGCGACAATAGTGCACGCAGTTCTTTGGGTAGGGTCTCCTGGATAGCGCATCAGCCGATTTTCCAACTCAAACTCATACTCCTGCAAATGTTCTATCCATCTGGCAACCTGTCCTTTAGGGTGGCATAACAGCCACATCAATGCCGCATGGCCGGTTCCTAAAAGAACTTCCTGCCATAGAGATATTTATGGAAGCGCTCTATAGACTTGGCTACGGGCAAAACCTCTCTCCTTGCCACACAGTAGTTGCGTTCCGGTTTGTACAACACCTTACTTAACTTAGCTACTAGTTTTTTTTTTATTATCTTGAACTTGGGATAACACGCCTCCGAGACCGAGGTTGTAATATGATACCATCAGTATATTCCGAGGTAGTGTATTTGCTTCAAAACGAACAGGTTGCACTTTTTAGAGTGCAGCCTCAGACTTGCGCTTTGCAATCGCTGAAATACTTGCTCCAAGTTAAATGGTCAACAAAGGATTTTAGACAATTGTATCGCCGAGGTATGGCAAGTTTTTCAGGATAATCTTTTAAGCGTTGCGGCAGCGTTACAGAATCCAAATAGCATCACTTTAAATTGCGACGACCCTGTCCCGATCGTAAATACGGTCTTCTCCTTGTCCTTTGTCTCCATCTCTATCTGCCAATAACCACTTTTCAGGACAAGAGTCGAAATTAACTAATAACCTGGGGTATCCAAGGCGTCATCAATTCGGGGGAAGGGATAACTGTCCTTCTTGGTTACGTTGACGATATCCTACACAGAAGCAAGTTGAACTATCCTTTTTCTTTACCAGCACCACTGGGAAGGCCCATCGACTTTTCTATGGTTAAATTACGCCATCCCGCTCCATTTGCTGTATGATTTGTTCTGCTTCGGCTCGTTTTGCTAGTGACAGCCTTCTAGTAGCTTAGCGGATCAGATGGGCATCTCCAGTATCTATTCGATGTCGTACAACGTTACCCTGCCTCTCGTATTCCGGCCTTCTGCTTGAAAGAGATCTTGGTAGCGTTCAAGCAGTTGTTTCACGATATGACGTTGCTGTATTGTTAGATCCTTGCAAAACACCTCAATAACGTTAATAATTAACCATTTGGGACGTCGATCAAGAGGTGTCGTTACGCTATCCCCATTGTGGACAATCGACAATACACTTGCACAACTTAAGAAAGGTACGCCCTTCTTCAGCTTTGCTGGATAACTGTTGACGTTCACTAATCCGACGGGCATTTTTCTCACGCTTGGATCACTGCTTTAGCGATTAGTATTCCACGGCCTTGTCCACCAACCACTCCCGATTAAGAATTGGCCCTTGGGAATGTCTTCATTCACGATCGCTCCCACAATGGCTTCAAAGCGGCTCGCCACGGTTACATCTTCGGTTAATACTAAGCATGCTGACTTGTTCTTGTTGCGGTTGAGGACAACTTCTTCTTTGCCAACTTTCAATACTCCTGCTTGTTAAGTCCAGTTTAAAACAAAATTCTGTCATTATGCCCATCCCTAGGATTTGTTCTATATACGCGACTATTACACGAACCATCAATACATTTCTCAACGATAGATGGTTCTGCATCTATTCAACCAAATCAAAAAAGGTATTTTAACAGTCATCGATGCAGATACCCAAGGGATAAAACGAGGAATTTCTTTCACAAATACGTCAAGTGTTGTTATTGTAATATTCATTATATTGTGCTTACAATAAGTTGTTTTATTGTACGATTTACCTACGTATCGTAGAGGTGGAAGTATTTGATAATAACACTTTTGATCATTAAGAAACTAAACAAATTATCAATCAGAAGTGTATATATTTTAAAAACATAATTGTACAATATTGCAAAGCTATAGATACATTTAAAAAAAAAAATATGAACTGGTTTTCGGTTATACACCAAAATTCAGTTTCTCTACAAACAAAAAGATTTATAATTGTAAACAATTTTCTACCTACAATTTTTCTATAAATAAATATAAATACATGCAATATTTATATCTCAACAATCACTAATGTCAATAAATCAAGATATCATCGAGGTATTACCACAATTTACATATGTATACATATAATATATATATATATATTATTTTTTACAGTTGTGTCAAAATAAAAAAGAATAAGGTACCACTAGAAGTCTGATCGTTTATCCCTATTCTTCGCCCTTAAAATGGTGCGAGCCTTGCACGCCGCTGTGTTGACTAAATTCTGTAAAAGAAAAGCATATTAGCTGTTCTATTTTTATTTTTTAAACTTACTCTCTCTAGTTTTGTCTGTCGATGTAAGGACAGGTCGCTAATTAGAATTTTGGCGCCAAGTTGAAAGATGTCTCTCAGAAGCTCGTTTTCGGATAGATGAATGTTGATTCCAGGCCCTAAGATGTAACACAGCGCATCATATTGTTTTCTGCGTACCCAGGTGTCCAATATCAAGCACTCCTGACCAAATTTTACTTGTAATTCAGATATATCTCCAGCCTATGAACAAAGCAAATGTCATCAGAAACTTTTCCTATTGCAAGTTTAAAAAGTAATTTCAAATTTTTTACGTTATTAATTCTTCTCATGATAGGTATAAACTGCTAGCAATGCGTGAATTAGAATAACATTCAATAAGTGAATTACTTTCGTACAGACAGAAAACTTGTAATTCAATTCTTAAAATTAACAACAGCCCTGGATGCGTATTATACGAAACGTGGAACG
Source organism: Cetonia aurata (assembly GCA_949128085.1). Taxonomy (NCBI): domain Eukaryota; kingdom Metazoa; phylum Arthropoda; class Insecta; order Coleoptera; family Scarabaeidae; genus Cetonia; species Cetonia aurata. The sequence continues at coordinate 1,063,533 of OX421887.1, forward strand.
AGGCATTTGTATATCTATTCCCAAATGTCGCTTCCCTTGCAAATAGTTTAAAATTTAAATATTAGAATTAAATCATTTTAATTTTAACGTCACAATTAATATTCAAGCGTTACTATGTAAGACAACACAGTAGGCTAATAGTTTAAGACAATTTTCGAACTACTAAAATGTATAAATATATTCAAATAATATTGTATATTTTGCAAGAATCAAGACAATCACAAATCATGTGACCACAAAGATAGGCAACTAAATTACATTAGTTGGCTGCTCTGATTATAGCTTAGGATTCTCAAAACTATAGCTGAAGCATTAACTAAGGCCTAAGAAAAATACTAATACATATTTCAAGTATATTTTTTACTGGTAACGCTTTTACTAAAAACTATTAATTTTTTTAAAAATGTAATGAATAGAAAATAATTGTGAGAATGTGACTTCCAGAACTTTGTTTACTAATTTCGAGTGATTTTTCAGGTCGCGTTGTTTCTTAAATCATTTATCACGTAACTTTCATAATAAAATGAACCTTTTGCATATCAAATAAATATAAGATTTTTTACCTCGATATAATGTAACACGTCCCTAAATGTAGCCCTTTGCTGTTTTCTGTCCTTTTTCGCCCGATATTTATGGGAATCTGTGGCCAACTGGCGCAAAATCTCTACTAATTCGTCCTTCAAGTTATCGCCAAAATCTTCGCGAAATTCACAACCCACTTCAAATACGGTAGCCAAAGCTTCCCCAGCACTTAGCCTCACATCTAAATGTGCTGATTGCAACAGTTCTGCGAGTTGTTTTAAAGATCTATAACAAAACAAAATTATAAAATCATTATTTTTCATGATTTTGGCAATTTCTACTTACGGACTATAGCTTCCGCCGCTCTCAAGCATGGTATATACATCCGCCGGTGACATTAGGGTGAAGAGAAGCGTCCAGGCACTTAACGCAGCACAGTGAAGAGCGGCCAAGTCTGGAGATATCGTAGGAACTGAACCGTCACCTTTTAAATAGCTACCAGCGAAAATACTTTCAAACTGCTGCATTAAGTTCAATACCTCGCCCATCTCTCCTCCAGCTAGGAAGGTGACTAAGCTTAGGGCTGTACAGCACTGAAAAATATAGTAATATGAACTAAAATTATTAAATTAAATATATGCATAAGTTGCGTATTTGAAAAATTGGGCGAATTTATTTGAACAAAGTTTACAGAAGAGCAATATGACTGGAATAAAAGAGAATACATAGCAATGATTTTGGTGTTTCTTTCGTCGTCCCTTTATAATATATTTTAGCAAACACTGCACTTCAGATTTTGTATACAGTGTAAAATTCGTTATAAAAACTAATTTAGCACACTCATCTCTGCTACTGCCTTATCTTAAAGCAGTATTTAAACGCCATAGTTTTAATGCGCGAAGTATATTCGAAGAAGAAACACTGTTGTTTAGCGTAAATGTGTAAAACAACTTCAGTACCTGATTTCGAACTCGTACATCTGTTTGCAAAGCGGTGTAAACAGTATTCAGAATTGTGAACGCAAAGTAATTTGTGGTATATCGACGGTGGATATGCAACAACACATGTCTTCAAATCTTTAACAATCTATAGCTTTTAGCGAATTTTATAAATATTTGTTCTATAGTTTTGTAAAAAAAGATTAATCCTGAATATATATTAATACTATTGTTCGAAAACAGATATGTATCCGTATTGTGTCTTACTACTCGAATACTCAATTTCGGGTATCCGAAACCATGAAGGAGAAATTTTGTGCCATGATGAGCCATTGACGTCGGAAAATCCAGATATTTATGTAGGCTTAATCAACTTTGCAGCTGAATTAGACGCTGTGCTTGCAATACATATGAAAGCTTCACAGATGTCTAAAGGCGCCTCAAAAACTATTCAGAACGAACTACTAGATGCAATGTTGCAATTTACAAGCAGGAAATATTAAAAGAAATTAAATCTGCAAATTTCATTGCTGTGGTGGCCGATGAAACTACAGACACCTCTAATAATCAGCAATCGATACGTGTTTAATGGACAAATTTTTGAACGTTTTTGGTCTTTTTTTTAGCCGGGTGGACATAATGCTGATGTATTAGCAAAAATGAATGAATTGCAAACTATTTTAAATTCTCCTTCTGGATCTTATAATAATAAATTAATCGCTCAAAGTTACGATGGGGCGTCCGTGGTGAGTGATAAGACAAATGGTGTCCAAGCTATTATCAAAAGAACATTTCCACATGAACATTATATTCACTGTTACGCGCATCAATTTAAGTTAATTATTAAACGTACGATAAAAATGTAAAGTTTTTATTTTGCCCACCCTCAGTAAAACAATTGTCATTGCAATCATGCTAGAGATTGCATTATACCAGAATTTAAAGCAATTTTTGAAATTCTCATAATATGGTATCCAGTGTCATAATGGTTAAATGATGTAATGATAAACATTTTTACTTCAATTTTCAATGACGAATATCAATGTGTTTACATCATGCAACAAAGATATATGTAAAAAAAAATTCCATGCAGGTAGGTGCCTATATTACTGTTAGGTATGTATCTGTATTACAATATCTAATTCTAATAATGACAGAAATATATATCGCCAAATGTATATTTAAAAAACATAAATTTGCATTCCACAGTTAATAATGGAGCATCATAAAAACGTAACCTAAATTTCAGATATATTTTTCAATTTAAAAAAAAAAAAAAAAAAAAAAACAAGTGAGTGGTAAACAATAAGCATATTTTCAAAATAAACCTAAACTGTCGGAGCTGATTCTAAACAATAACTTGAATTCTAGTATGATTGTGAGTTGTCCGAATTTTCCGCTATGGTAACAACTTTAAAATAATTACCTTTACTCTGGCCGCAGCACTAACACATTTATCAGTGGCAGTCTGCAATAGCACCGGTTTCAATATCTGTGACACCTCCTCGCAGTCTTCTAATGCTCCCAGCTGCACGCATAGTACAACAGCCAACTGCGCGGCAATACTCTGCTCCGTACCTTTACCTTTCTTCAGGCACCTTTCTATGCCATCGCATAGCGTCAGTTTTCTATGGAATAACGACAGAAGTATTATAATGAGATAATTCACTAGCTTTATATCCACTGATATACCTGTCTAGCACGTATGTTGGAATGTACTTCTTGATGAATGCCTTGCAGATGGCCTCCATGCAGGTAACTCTGCCCTGGGCGCTCTTCTGCGTCAGACCATCGATAGCTTCTGAGAGTTTCTCTTCCAAGGCTTCTTGTTGTGTAATCTCATCGACTTCTTCAGTGCCCTCGTCTATGCTTCTAGCTTCGGAGAAATTGCTTAAGACGCTGGCGTTATCATTGAAAGATTCGTCCTCAGATGTTTGGGTGGAACCATTGTTGCGATAGTCTCGATCTAGAGCAGACACAATAATACAAATTATTATAGTCCTAGTAATTTCACTGTCGTGAAGCAAGGTAATATGTTATTATAATACCATGTTATTTCGAGGAGGTAGGTATGTTTCATGTAAATTTTAAAATCGAAACTAGGTGGCTGTGACTCTCCCAAATTGCTTTTGGTTTACATTGTTATCATGAGAAATAATTCAAATCTGATGTTTTTTCTATCTGTCCTTAAGATATTTTCCGTCAAAATTTCAAAACATAGTTTTTTTTTCTTCCAAATGCAGCAGTGATCGATTTTTGTCTTAAATTTTGGTGCTAAAACTTTTAAAATCCAAGAAATAAAGACACAGTGTTAAAAAACTTTTTTCGCATTTTGACTGATAATGTGCTACTTTACTAAATTCAAAATCATTTATTAAAGTGGCACTTACCACATATAAATGTCACTGTTAATTTATTTATTTATTTGCCCAACAGTAAAACACCAATAACAGGACAAAATTTACATATGTATATACTTATATACAGCCTGTTAAAAAAAGGTTGTCGGATATTTTACCCAATTATAGTACTGGTGGAAATAAACAAAAAAGTCTTAGTCAACATGGGTCCGCAATTCAACTGTTTTTGACATATAGTCGATTGCATATTTTAAAATAAAAAAAAATATTTTTCGGTTTTGAGAATAGTTCCCTTTGTCAAACAACTGATTGTAACTTAAAATTAGTTCTGTCATCAGATTATTTATCATTTGCGTCATTTTTTTTTGTTCTCAAATTATGCATAAGTACACAAATGCAGAAATGGCCGATATGCATTTTATGTACGGTCGTGCGAATGGTAATGCCACTGAAGCACGGCGTATGTATGCCGAAGAATTTCCAAATCGGTTGTTACCGAGTGATAAGATTGTCACAAGACTTCATATCCGGCTGTCCGAAACTGGTTCATTTAAAATTAATGGTAGTTCTGGTAGACCTAGATCAGTTTCTTCTCCCGCAGTAGAATTAGATATTTTGGGACGGGTAGAAGACAACCCAAATATTAGCACCCGAAGACTTGCCGCAGAACTGAACGTCAGTGATCCTCTCATTTGGAGAGTTCTGCGGGAACAGCAGCTCTATCCCTACCACATTCAACGCGTGCAAGTTCTTACTCCTCTCGATTATGATGCACGTAGGGTTTTTTGTCATTGGGTTTTACGAAAGCTGGCAGAAACTCCTAATTTTGCGACTCAGATTTTATTTAGTGACGAGGCTGGGTTTACAAGAGACGGAATATTCAATTTTCATAACAATCACGTCTGGGCAGATGAAAATCCCCATGCTGTTGTTGAACTGCATCACCAAAACCGTTTTTCGCTAAATGTTTGGCTTGCTATTTTTGGAGACTGTTTAATTGGTCCAGTATTTCTCCCTAATCGTTTAACGGGGCAAGTATACTTGGATTTTTTAAGAAATGAATAACCCGTTTTGTTGGAAGACATGCCACTTTTTAACAGATTAAATACGTGGTTTATCCACGATGGAGCTCCTGCGCATTTTTCCATTGTAGTTAGAAATTTCTTAAATCAAGATTACAACGAGAGATGGATAGGACGGGTTGGACCAACTGCATGGCCTCCTAGGTCCCCTGACCTGACACCTCTAGACTTCTATGTTTGGGGGCATCTAAAACAATTAGTGTACGCACGATCTGTAAACAATTTGGAAGAACTCAGGCAACGAATCGTAAATTGTTGCGAGAAAATTCGGAGGACTCCAGGAATTTTCGAAAGATTGCGTCGATCTTTCATAAGAAGGTGTGAAGCGTGCTTAGAAGTGAACGGTGGACATGTAGAACAATTTCTTTTGTTTTACTTTAAATAAACATTTGTTTAATTTACATTGCGATCAGAATTTCTTTGAAAATTTTTATCCTACTAAAACAATATGCAATCAACTATATGTCAAAAACAGTTGAATTGCGGACCCATGTTGACTAAGACTTTTTTGTTTATTTCCACCAGTACTACAATTAGGTAAAATATCCGACAGCCTTTTTTTAACACACTGTATATGAATATATAGTTAATTAAATTAATTTGTACCCACATATACAGAAGTTTGATTCACAATAATTAATAATCGTAATAACCATTAGCGTACATGAAAAATGTCTTCATGGCGACCACACTATAGAGCAATATTCCAAACAACTCACAACATGTGAAAAGAAGAGAGCTTTCAAAGTATTTAAGTCATGGAAATCCTTCGTGTTTCGAATAATAAACCCCAGTCGTTTAGAAGCCAACGAAGATGGATGATTAATATGATCTCTAAAACTCAATGCTCCGTCAAATATTACTCCTAAATCCATGAACGTGTCAACTCTGGAAAGTGCTTGTTCATCAATGTGATTAGACGTTGGAAAGCTTTCGGTTTTTCGAGTGAACGTGGGTACCTGACATTTACTGATGTTTATGCTACTTTGCAAGAGATGAGAATCGCTATCGTTGCTAATAGATGAATAGATTTTTAAGTCATCAGCATAAGCTAGTGCAGGACACTGAAGATCGCGAAGAAGATCATCAATGTACAGAACAAACAGCAAAGGTCCCAGATTGGAACCTTGTGGCACACCAGACGTAGAAGTTAATAAAACAGTTTGACAGAAAATTGCTATGTAAATAAGATTACTAGGTTACGGAAATCCTACAGAAATCTATATCTATTATGACTTTTTTAAATTACAAACTTCAGAATACTACGATTATTTACTTACTAACATCTATGTTACTAATATGGTTACTAACAAAATGCGAAAAAATAGTATAAACAAAGCTCCTAAGAAAAGCAGTTTTACTAAACTCATATAGCTTGTAGGTTACTCGCTCGCTCATACTCAGAAGCTATATTCATTTAATGAAACTTTGCTTTTCTAAACTAGTTGTTTAATATACTATTTACAATTTTTAAGATAATTGACATCAATCACATCTAACTATTCAAAATGTCAAGCTTCGGGGTACTGACGTTCTCCGCATGCGCCATTACATTGCCCCCAAGTGCATTATAAACTAGTTTTTATTAGCAGTGTTTCCAATTACCCACGTTGACCCTAATAGGATATATGCACCTACATGCACAACTTCAGTGAGAGAAATTGCTCTTGAAGTGAACATATCAAGAGAATCGGTAAGGAAAATTATAAGAATGCATAAATATCGTTCTTACAAATATAATTTGCACCAATATTTGTACGATGGAAATAGAGGTAGAACGTTGGAATACTGCACATAGTTGTTAAATAAATACAATGAAGACAACAATTTCATAAACAATATTTTATTTACTGACGAATCTCGGTTTTGTAGCAACTCAATGTTCGACCGTCAAATTGTTCGTTATTGCTCGCAAAATAATAGAAGGATTATAAGACAGGAGCACTTTCTAGAACAATTTGGTGTAAATATTTGGGCGGGCATACTAGGTAATCAAATTGTTGAGCCTATCTTGTTTCAAGGCATGCTTGCCGAAGCACGTTATTTAGACTTCTTAAGATATCAAATCCAAAATGATCTTGATAATCTACCGCTATAGTTATACCGAAATATTTACTTCCAGCAGGACGGTATACCCCCCACAAAACAGGAGATGTTTTGTAATATTTACATGAAACGTTTGGACTCAATGTGATATCAACAAACGGTCCAACAAGGTGGCCGGCAAGATCTCCTGATTCAACTTCGCTTAATTTCTTTCTTTGGGGTTACATTAGAGATCTTTATAACTCCAGTTCTTACACTGCAAGAGCTGGAACACTGAACTTTACAGACATTTGGAGGGATAACTCCAGAGATGTTGGAAGGAGTAGCAGAAAAGGTTCTAAGAGCAAGAGAATTTCTTGTGCATAATGGGCGAAATTTTGAATAAGCTTAGAAATAATTAGATATGATATTATATGTTCGGTGTCAATTACCTTAAAAAAAAATAGAAAGCCTTTAAAACTGTGTCTTTATTTCTTAATGAATTTTAAAAGTTTTAGCATACAAAATTTAAGAAAAGAATTCTTAAAAAAAAATCGATAAGATCCACCCCTACATTTGGAAAGAAACAACAAATATTGACGAAAAATATCTAAGGATAGATAGAGAAAACATCCGATTTGAATTATTTCTCACAAGAATGCAAACCAAATGTAATTTATGAGTCACAGCCATATAGTGTCGGTTTTAAAATATACATGAAACATAGCTACTTAAAAAAACTCCGTAGATGGCTTCATCGTGCGTAGAATAACACGCCGATTCAAAAAAATGTAAAAAAACTACAGGCTGTTCCATCGAAAAATCAAAAGTTAGGAACACTTTCGGTCAAATCGGAGGTAACTTGGGCATTGAGAATTATTCCAAAAACTCACAAAGTGATCTATTATAAGGCCCCCAAAATTTAAATTTTTCCCTGAAGTAATAAAAAAGTTATAGAGTGTATCCACTTCCCATTGTCACCCGGTATTCTTCGTAGAGTCCGATCCAAACCTGAAGGGACTTGCGCAGAATACGAATTTGAGTAATAGAGAGAGCAAGCAGTACAAAATGAGAGAGACGCCTATATATATATGAAAAGAAGCAGGAAATATATACGATGGCTTTGGTTACGATATTTTTAGCACGGACAGTACGGAGTTTTAAACCACGCCTCACGCATCCCAAGTCCCTTCAGGTTTGGATCGGACTCTAAGTTCTTAAACACCACGTGGCATTCGAAATAAAATGAAGGCTTGTAAATATTTCTTAATAAACATGGAAATGTGTATCTACAGATAATATGTAAATTTTCATATAAGCTATGTTATTTTCTATCACTTTTAGTATCAAATTAAATAAAATATTCCCAATATTTCTTGAATTTTTGGGCTTAATTTTGGATATAATTTCCTGGACGCTACCTGGACGAACATTAGATTTGTTCGTTTTTATTTCCTTGTTACCAAAATTTTGAATTTTTATTTCATTCTACATGGCTGGCGTAACCGCTAAAACTCTTACTATCAACATAACATCCATGCTTAATGCTGGCTTTCCGTTTTCTACGCCGACTTAGATCCAATAAAATAATATGACAAGTTTTCATAAAAATATTGTTTTTTAATAAAATCTCGTGGGTTCATTGACATTGATTCGGAAAAGAAAACAGGTTTTCAAAATTGCCTAGCATGCACACATACAGAAATATACAGTATTCCATTCAAAATTTCGGATTTTACTCTTATTTCCCTTAAAACCAACAATGATAAACTTAGTATTCAGCTAGTTTCACCGTTCGTAGTAAGCTGACCCAAACGGTACAACGTTGTGTGCCGAAATAATTGAATAAACATTTGATCTTGGTTTATTATTGGTATTATTATTATTATACCTATTAGAGCTATGCGAAAATATCGATACATGAAATTCCAAGTATTTATATCTGAGAATATTGATATATGGAATAAAGATATTTTATGTTGGACATATACGGAGTGATCAACTCAAGACGCCCTTTAGTGACAACATTTTACAGCTGACTAGGGTATTTTACTATTCTATTATTGGCTACCCTGTCGCTTCTTGTTATTGTTTACATGCCATCATTTGTGTTATTTCTGCATTTTTTGTTGTATATTTTTAATTCTTCAATAATTTTACTATTTTTCTGAAATAGTATTTTTTAATACAGCTTCAGCTCTAATTTTTGTTGTATGCTGGTCAGCATAAAGAATTTTATTTTAATTACAATTAAAAATCTTAATTTCATATTTATCGTAAATGTGTTTCAAGCAAGAAAAACAATGCTGTTTACTGTTGAACAGGATACCTATATTGGGGTTTCCCTGTGGGTTTCCCACTTTCGAAGAGCTGTTGAAGGTAAAGATGTTGTTAAACGCAAACGTGGACCAAGAATCGTTACAGAAAATGTGCTTGTTGATATACGGAATACAATGGAAATTCGTCCTAATACTTCTGTAAGGAGATTATCTGTGCAAACTGAAATTTTATTAATCAATTGAATGATGAAGAATTGCAATATGGTTATTTTCAACAGGACGGTGCAACTCCTTACACAGCGCAAGCTAATTTGAACTATTTACACAAATTTTATAGAGGTTGATTTATTAGTAGAGACCGCTGGCCAGCCCCCATTCACCAGATCTAACTCCATTGGATTTTTTCCTTTTTGGCCACTTGAAAAATAAGGTGTTTGCTAATGTTTTACATAGCGTAGAAAATTTAGAAAATTCTATTACGCAAGGAGTAAACAATATTTCCCCCGACGCTTTACAAAATGGTTTTAACAGCGTGAAACGAAGAATCAATTTATGCTTAGAACAGGATATATAGGCATATTGAACAGCGGTTGTAAATATTAAAATTGTTCACTCCATGCTAATGTGTTCCGTATTGTTAAATCCTCAATACATTATCTGTTTTTTTTTAGATTTTATGACTTTATTATCTTATTAGGTGCAATTTTTTACACAAGGAGTAAACAATATTTCCCCCGACGCTTTACAAAATGGTTTTAACAGCGTGAAACGAAGAATCAATTTATGCTTAGAACAGGATATATAGGCATATTGAACAGCGGTTGTAAATATTAAAATTGTTCACTCCATGCTAATGTGTTCCGTATTGTTAAATCCTCAATACATTATCTGTTGTTTTTAGATTTTATGACTTTATTATCTTATTAGGTGCAATTTTTTACACAAGGAGTAAACAATATTTCCCCCGACGCTTTACAAAATGGTTTTAACAGCGTGAAACGAAGAATCAATTTATGCTTAGAACAGGATATATAGGCATATTGAACAGCGGTTGTAAATATTAAAATTGTTCACTCCATGCTAATGTGTTCCGTATTGTTAAATCCTCAATACATTATCTGTTGTTTTTAGATTTTATGACTTTATTATCTTATTAGGTGCAATTTTTTACACAAGGAGTAAACAATATTTCCCCCGACGCTTTACAAAATGGTTTTAACAGCGTGAAACGAAGAATCAATTTATGCTTAGAACAGGATATATAGGCATATTGAACAGCGGTTGTAAATATTAAAATTGTTCACTCCATGCTAATGTGTTCCGTATTGTTAAATCCTCAATACATTATCTGTTGTTTTTAGATTTTATGACTTTATTATCTTATTAGGTGCAATTTTTTACACAAGGAGTAAACAATATTTCCCCCGACGCTTTACAAAATGGTTTTAACAGCGTGAAACGAAGAATCAATTTATGCTTAGAACAGGATATATAGGCATATTGAACAGCGGTTGTAAATATTAAAATTGTTCACTCCATGCTAATGTGTTCCGTATTGTTAAATCCTCAATACATTATCTGTTTTGTTTAGATTTTATGACTTTATTATCTTATTAGGTGCAATTTTTTACACAAGGAGTAAACAATATTTCCCCCGACGCTTTACAAAATGGTTTTAACAGCGTGAAACGAAGAATCAATTTATGCTTAGAACAGGATATATAGGCATATTGAACAGCGGTTGTAAATATTAAAATTGTTCACTCCATGCTAATGTGTTCCGTATTGTTAAATCCTCAATACATTATCTGTTGTTTTTAGATTTTATGACTTTATTATCTTATTAGGTGCAATTTTTTACACAAGGAGTAAACAATATTTCCCCCGACGCTTTACAAAATGGTTTTAACAGCGTGAAACGAAGAATCAATTTATGCTTAGAACAGGATATATAGGCATATTGAACAGCGGTTGTAAATATTAAAATTGTTCACTCCATGCTAATGTGTTCCGTATTGTTAAATCCTCAATACATTATCTGTTTTGTTTAGATTTTATGACTTTATTATCTTATTAGGTGCAATTTTTTACACAATAATGAAGGTTATAGTTTAATTTGATGATTTATATGCTTGTAATATTGAAAATATTCCAACGTAACCTATAACGTCAAAATGACAGTAGTGTATGAAGCAAGGAGTCGTGTTACCAATTCCTCAGTGTTCCCAACCTAAATTTTTCGATCAGCTGAGGGCGTCTTGAGTTGATCACGCTGTATATTCGAATGCCGATTATGGATATTGGAAAATATCGATATATGATTTATGATGCCATTAGTTTGTCAGTGGAATTGCTATCAAGGAAAGCTATAAAATAACACTTCCTACGATGTTGACAATGAACAATAAAGGATACTTTATAGTAAAATATTGATTGGTATTAAGAAATAAGAAAATATTCATATTCGATATTCCAATGATATCAATTATCGATATTAAAATCCCAATATTGCACAGCCATAATACTTATAACAATAATAAACGACAAAATATTCAAGGTATCAAACGTTAAATACAATTTATTACTCCTACATACCAATTATTTGTGTGTATTTTAACGAAATATTTTTATGTTTGTTATGCTAGATATTGACCAATATTACACGTTTATTCAAATATTCTGTGCATTATAAACGATGATAACGATTACGGCGCAAACATCGTATAGTGTATTAATTGTTGACATAAATCAAAATTAAACGTTTTTTCAACGTTTCGGGGCTTGCTTGGGATAGCACGAATCTTGGGTCACTACTTTCAAAATTTTATTAAAGGTATCTATAAATAAAACAGTTATAAATCAATGGTACTAGTGTATTTCAACTTTTTTCTTAATGATCTTATCTGCATATTTGCAAAAGAAAAAGTATGTAACTAATCTAATTACTATTTTTGCAGATATGATTAGGTTAATGTGTGTGCTAATGTACCCAATAACCCGCATACAGATTGCCGAAAAAGTAAAGCCCAATATTCATAATTTATTCCTTATTAAAGTCATTTTCATTTTTACAAAAGCCACTAGTTGAGTTTGTGCTGTTATGTGACTATTTTAGTCACAAACTTGTACTTATACATTTACTCTTCCTTGATATTATTGCAGTGTCTCGGAGGAAGGAATAAATTAATTGTGAAAGCTTTTAGATGGTTAAAAGGGAATTCCGTTTTAATCTTGTTTGGCTGCATACCCAGCATTTCTTCAAACCTCTAATAAGTACTAGAGTCGATACTTCTACCTAACCTCGAAAAAAATATTTATTTCATTTTCTGTTTACATCATAATTTCTTTTGTTTTAAATGGCAATGGCTTTTGTTTTCTAACAGAAATACATTCTCTGTCCCTATACACTATTTTTCGAAAAGAAAACTTCGCAAAATGTAGTGTTTTCGGAAAAAAATGGCTTCAGTCGACAAAAAGTACTTAATAACACTTCTTCTAATTATTTAAAACATATTCCGTTAAAAATTTGACAATTACTGCTACTTATGAAAATGTGTGGCTGAGACATCTCGTTCATTAAAAGTCTACTGGATTCTTTTGTCGCATTATTGGATCATGAACGCCTACCTTGATAGACCAAATAATTTAAATGATTTAAAGTATGAAGTTCAAAACGGAATAGAGAATATCATCCTGATACAATCTAACAATACGCTTTAGATCTTAAGACTACTATGGTTTGCTTCACCCTGTGTCTTGTAAACGGTAGGAAAGTGACCCACACTGTAGCCATCATCTTATTCAGAAAAGAACAGGGAATTTATTCCTGTTGGCAATGTGCCCTTGCAACTTAAAAAACAAATGACGTCAACACCAGAAAACGGGAAATTTTTGGAAAAAATATCTTTTTCAACTTGTGTCTTCCACAAAAATAAAACTAATGTTTTAGGGTTTTCACAAAATCACTTAAAAGGTAATTATAAATATTGCGCATAAAATTATCGCTACCCGGCATACCTATTTGTCTAAGGGCCGGTATTTCAATCTCCTAATAAGAGCATCTAATAACAATTCAGCTAATAAGTATAGGAAAAATGTAAGGTTATTTCAGTTATTGAGCTAATAACTTTTATCAGGAACTTTATTAGGAGATTGAAAGACCAGCCCTAAATTAAATACATATGTAATTTATTTCTTCGTTTCCGTGAAATTGACGCAGAAGAAAATTAGTTCCTGGTAGTAGCGGAAATTAATTGGGATGAAACAGTACTAAGTACTTTATTATAAAGGCAATCTTTTATAATGAAGGATTGCCTTTATTTTTGCATTTGTTTACATATGGGTACTAAGTCAAAGTTAAGAAAAATATAACTGCAATAAACATACATATGTTTGCATAACTATAATAGAAAACTTAAATGCCTATCTGCTGTAAGTCAACGATTTTCTCGGGGAACAGTATTTTTGTATATCGTTTTATTTTTACTAATTAAATAAATATATCTCAATGAGAATCAGATTTTTCCATATGGTTGTAGCATAGTGTCAAGGTAATCTGATAAAGAGAATGATTTAAAATAAATAATACACAGCATAAATACTTAATATAAAAGCCACATTCGAGATAACATTCAACTTTCAACATGTTATAATTAACTACAATTAATAGTACTTGTAAAAACCTCTATGGGACCAAGAAACAAATAAAAAATTCAAAATCTTGAGAAGTACCTAATTCTTTTAGAACAAATCTTGTTACTGTGGTGAATCATTAAATAGATATTGCGCAATGTGTGTTTAGTATGCTTTTGTCTGCTTTTTACTGAATAATGGTTTAGTTTGTTTAAATTAAAGATTCTTTTCTAACTTCAGAAATTTTTAGCTGTATTATATTTCCACTATATTGTGGAAGAAGACTAAGAAATTTTAATCCATAAATTTTACTAAAATAAAAAAAATACTTTGAATATTTCTATTAGGTACTTATCTTTGAAATAAAAATAAATTTAGCTTTTTACACACATAAAGATATTTTGATATATGCATTTTGCCAATACACATCCTTTTATTTTTAGATTATTGTAACTAAGAACAAAGAAAAAACTCCACATTATTCCACGTCCGGCAAATTTAATATGGAAATATTGGCGCAAATTCTCCGAAATCTTTGCAAAACGATGATTCGTGGATGATTCACATTTAACGTAATGAACTTGCAGCGACCGAATATGAAAAGTTTAAAGCACGTGTCTTATAAATACATGCATGTCACAGAAACAGATCGCGTGTATTCCAAATTGCACTTTCCATTATACGTATAACACGCTTATGTAAGAATAATTCAGTTCGACATACATAATTTCGAAGGTTTCCATATGCCACAAAATTCAAGGCGAATAATACAAAATCCATGGACAATGGTTGAATTGCAATGGAAAATTTACCTTAATGACATGTAACATATGGGTCGTTCTACATACCAGACTTTCCTTTTCGTTTTCCTTTCGGCATGGTTAAAATTAAATACACTTTTTCTTAAATTTACTAAATAAAACAACTAATTTAACACTTGATCAAGAAGGCAAACAGTTTGATAAGGTTCCTTTCACACGTATACTCAACTCTTGACATTTATTTTTTAATAAAATCGTGTCAAAACTCAATAACATGTTTTCAGTTGCACGCACTTCGGCCAACTTGCCTCTGCCCCTGTGCAGAAGCTGCAATTATAGCGCCTGCTGAAATTAGTCACGGAATGCGTTAGTCATGAACATAGGCATTAAATAAGATTTCCAAATATTGTGAATTGTGATCACACAAATTTGACTATTGCACAACCAATCGTAATAACAAAATATGAGATTCACAATGATCGAATTCACAATTGAGGTGTAATCTAAGGATAGTACACACAGTTTTCTCTTTACCTACGGTTGGTAAAATCACTAGCTATCCGGTTTTGTTTTTGCTAACCTTAAAAAATAATAACTGTCAGCTGTCATATGCAGTCATATCGTGTCATGTCTTGTGGAAGTCCAAAAATTTTCTTTTTTATATTACTTAATTATTGAGAGCATAATGAACGATCATGCTACAAATTCAGAGTCGTTTACGAACGCATTTTGTACAATTTTTAATATTATTAATTACCATACTGTTTTTAATAACAGTAGGGCTAATTTTTAATTTATTGACGATAGGTATTTCAACAACTTTTATTTTATTTATACTTTGTTTTTTTTAATTTGCATTTGATTTCTAGATCATTGTAATTGCCCTGTGCAGCAGTATGTGGAAAATGAAGCAGAACAAGAGAGAAACATGTATTACACTTCACCCCATAAATTAGCAGTATTAGTGCCATTTAGAGATAGATTTGACGAGCTGTTGGAGTTCTCTCCGTATATGCATAAATTCCTTAACAAACAACATATCAGCCATAATATATTTATATTAAATCAGGTAGATCCATATAGATTCAACCGCGCATCATTAATTAATGTAGGATATTTATATACAAGTGCTACTCATGATTATATCGCCATGCATGATGTGGACTTGTTGCCGTTAAACGACCAATTGAGCTATGCATATCCGAAACAGCAACCCCATCATATTGCCGCGCCACATCTGCATCCTCGATACAATTATAGTAAATTTGTGGGTGGGATTCTTCTAATTAACAGGTACACATGTATATGTTTATATTCAGCCATTTATTTTTCTTTTCTTTATTTTGGGTTGGCTACATTAATGGTGTTTTGTTTAAATGAGACGATAATACGGTAGAGCGTCCATAATCTGAACTAATTATGACTGGAGGTGGTTCGGATTATCAAATATTGCCGCAAAATAGTTGAGTATTGGATACAAGAAATAAAACATCTGTATACCAGAACTCAAAAGCAGTTTATTTCTGTAAATAAAACAAAACTAAAATTTAAATTCTGTGTGTAATGTAGATACACAACTTAGCTGCACGAAAATAATTTGAGATATTTGTTTGAATGACTGTCGCAACCTTTGTAATTAACAGTTGCACCCATCATTTTTTTTCTTTATTTTGTAATAAATAGTTGTAGCTTATGATCATTAGGGCACCCGATACAAGATACCTTCTTTTATTCAGTATCCATGCAAAACAGTCATAACCTATGTTGTTTGATAGTTTTGAACTTTGTATGCATGACCAAATGCTAAATACATATGACATAACTTTGGAGTATAATTTAACATTGAATATATGTAAGTACTAATTACGAGATTGTTAATGTACATTTTTGTTTGTGCTTATGAAATTTGTCTTTTGAGCGTTCGGATTACCGGGGTTAGAATTATCGACGCTCTACTGTATTATAAGTAGTGTTATTTTTACCGCCTAGCTCAGCTCATTTTAGTTTTGTGAGCTAAGATATGAGCTACTTACTACGAATGGTGGAACCAGGCTACTAAGTGAATTCTTCACATGTTAGCTCGTAACTTAACTGAGCTTAATCGGGTAGTAAAAAGAATGTTTGTCATGTTACAGTGGGATAAATAATAGCTTCACACTTATAAAAGCCAATAAATGTGGGATATTTATTTTCAATATTTTCTCTTTCTACCTCTTTTTATGTTTTTGAAGAAGTGGTTAAGATTTGATGCTTATAGAATCGCGCGACGGAACTGCTAGATTGATACACTATATGCAATTATTATTACCATTGCATTGTTTCAAGATTTTTCTTTTGTTTTTAATACTAAATAAAAATTCTAAAAAACAAAGTTTCCGTGCAATAAATTCATTGTATGTAAAGTTTTTTTGTTCTTTCAGAAATTTTATTTACATTTCTTATCTGCTACTTGATTTTTATTTTGAGCGCTTAAGCAATAGATATTCTGAATTGTTTAGAATTGTATACCCACTTGGTATGGGAATCTGGTGTTACCTTATTATAGTTTACCTATTTATTTAATTTTTTATTTATGTTTATCTGATTTAAGGAATCCTTTCTATCAGTGCAGATTTAGGATTATTCCCCAAGGTATACATTTGTATCTTATTTGGGACAATTGTTTCGAAAATTTGATTTCAATTTTCAACTGAAGACTGAATGAATTAAGAAAAAGATATAATATCTAATCAGAAGGGAAGGAAATCTGTTTACTTGAATGAATCAGTCGACACTGAATGGTGCAGAGGGGTATATATACGATTTAATAATTTGTTAGACTCTTTTCTAATATACACACGGTTTCGTAACCGTCTAATTCCGTCCAAGAACTCACATTCTTCAATAGTTCTCAACATTAATTTTATGTCCTGTATCATTTATATGTTGTGCACCACCGGATGATTCAAGTCTTTCCTAGCTGCAATGCGCTATGTGCTACTTGTTTTAATAATATTTGAATGAAACTCACGATGTTATCTACGTACCCTAACTAAATCCTAGGGAAATATTCAACGTCTTTTTCACTGTTATTTCGTTATTTATTCAAAAAGTTGAACGCGAATAATGGGTTACTCATTTCCGTTCATTGCGATTGTTCAAAGAACTTTCAGCCATTTGGAAACCATTTTGATTTATAACGAAATTAGTGTTTTATATTGGGCAATTTTGAAATCATTTAAGTTATTTAATTTTAGGAATTCCACTACATATTACATAGTTTCCGGTATTGCTACACTTGGGTAAAGTGAACAAACATCAAACAATATTAAAATTTTCCTCTCTTTTAATTCAATGTTATTGATTTACTAGCCATTTAGACAATTTATACGTAGGCGAATCTATACCGGATTCCTGATTGGTCTGACAGATTTTCTCAGTTTATGAATTTTGGGCCGGCAATTCCATTTTGATGTATATTCATATTATACCTATATGAAATTTTACTGGGTGATTTCTCAAATCTGAACTGAATACAATTTCTGAAATTGCCGCCATCCGATAAAGTCAAAAAAGCATCATTCGCGAACGGTAAAAATGCCAAACAAACAATCGTATTTTTATCATTCGTGAGCGAATTATTCCGGACAAGGAAAAATATCACTCGCAAATGATAAAAATGCCAACGAATCGCATCATTCGTGAGCAAAACAAGCACTTTTTATTTCGATCCCGGCGGCTTGTTTATTTTAGCAAGCAACAGAGTCACTGCACTCTGTTGCTTGCTAAAATAAATGATTGTCATCCTTACATAAAGCGTCCCTTTGTTATTTATTATAAAAGTAGATACTAAATTAAATTTGAAATGTTTTAGTTCTTCTGTTTTGATAAAGTGGTTAGTAATGGTGTGTTTATTTTAAGACTTAGAATGGGTGAACATAAAAATACTACTATTATGATCTTATGATTGTTGTTTTTTAAACACCGAGGGGAGGATAAAAATGTTTTCCATAATTGAGGTAATGTTTTTTATTAACACCGAAGAGAGAATTAATTTTTTTTTTTAACGACTAAATTATTTTCTTTAGAGCACCGGTTAGGGAGGGATGAATAAATTTGTTTTAAATGATTGAATGAATCGTTTTGAACACCGAGATAGGGAGTGGGATAAATTATTTTAGGAAATTATTTTTTACAACAATTGTTAATTATAATTAATTTTTGCCCAACAGTGATTTCGGCTGATGTTAAGAGGTGGATCGATCTAATGACAGCAATTATTTTCTGTGTCTAATAAAAATAATAAAGCGTAGAGAAAATATCGCTGGCTAGTGATAAAAAAAATACTTATTTCGTTCCTGACGGGTGTTTATTTTAATATACAAGGAACAATGGAGTGAGGCACTCTTGCGGCGGCCGATATCAATGCACACGTGTTTCAGTTCTATTCGAGAATGATTGAAAATCCGATAAATTCGCGAGTGATAAATATTTTCAGTTCCCAGTACTTTATAATTCATTCGCGAGCAGAATTTATATTTTACCGAGAATCGAAAATAAGATTCGATCACAAATCAAAAATAAAATTCGCTCACGAGCGAATCATATTTTTATCACTCTTCCTACCCTGAAAAAAAGCGATCTATTTAGTTGTAAATGTAAATGCAACGCCACGCAACTGCGACTAAACTACTACGCAAATGAAATTGCGAATATGGGAAACTCGATCTATGGCTAAGTGCATTCATAGCGTAAATTTAAATAGAGGTAAAAGCACAAAATATTATAATAAATATCTTCCATTCTTTAAAGAAATTTTTATATTTATATTTTTTCCTATTTGTATTTTGTTTATGTTTGTTTCTAGTACAATTTTATTTAATTTGAAATAAAAATTTATTTTTGGATTTGCTGAAATTTGGTTAAAATACCTTAGTGAGGCTGCCCCGATTTCCTTTCGTTTAATTAAGAACGCTTTATTTTATTGCACGTCAGCTATTTTGCATCATAAATTCATTATTTTTTAGTTTTGAACACCCCGAACCCTCCACAATGTAAACTTTGCTGTTGTAAAATGCATATACATGTATAAATGATACATTTACAGGGAGCACTTTAAAATGGTAGATGGCATGTCAAATAAATATTGGGGTTGGGGGCTGGAAGACGATGAATTTTACGTCAGATTGAAAGAAGCAAATCTGGACGTTACCCGACCAGCTAATATTTTAACTGACAGAACAAATACATTCAGGTATTTTTTCGTAGAGGCTGAAAATCATATTTTTAAGTGACTTATTCCATAGACATATTCACGGCATCCATCGCAAAAGAGATACCACCAAGTGTTATAACCAGCGGGAGGTGACAAGGAAGCGAGATAGGCAAACCGGCCTACACAATGTGAACTACACGATTATCAGCGTGACGAATATGTCGATTGAAAACGCCACAATTAAGGTTCTTAATATACATTTATCGTGTAATTTTGACACCACACCATGGTGCGATTGTTCCGAAAGGACAACAAACGGTAAAAATAATAAAGTATCCTAATTGTGTATTCTGGTTTTGTTTTAACATCCATTTTTGATTAAAACTGAGATTTTATTGAGCAACCGGCGCATGATCGAACTTATGCCATCCCCAAACTAATAAAATATAAGTATAGTGGGTGTGGGTGAATCTTCAGTGAATCTACGTGTTCGGTTTAGCAATACTGCCGTAGTTTGAAGGAATTTTGCATGTAAAATCTCCAAGATGGCAAAAGTAAATTTAGAGATAGCGTATAAATTGTCTTTAACTTATGTATAGAATTTATTAAAACGATAAACAAAACCATTTGTTTAGTGTTTTAATAAACATTTGAGAGAGAAAGTATTTTTAGATGATTTCCCACCTAAGATTTAGTTATTAAAAACTTTATCAACTAAACGATACTAACACCATCTCTTATTGGTATGTCTTTTATCATATTCTTGCATCCTGACAATGCATTGTTTTACAGACTGATTGTGATTACATTGACTCTCATAAACTTTAAGATAAATGTAATGTTTATTCATAACTAGATTAGATTAGATCTAATTAGGGTAACCTTGCACCGCGACCTGTTGATCTATTGTGCCCCCTTACCTCAGCTGTAAGCTACTAGGGTTTGCCCGCACTTATAGCTCCCCATCCAGTCTAACAGCTTTAATAAATTGCATGAGCTGTGATGGTTTCAGAGAAGGTATTTCTCCCTCGTCTATGACATCTTTGCCAAGATGGTTGGCACGAGTTTGGTGTTCCGGACTTTCACCTTCCGCCCCACAAAATCTGTAATCGCTATTCTGTTTCAGACCTATCCTTGTCATGTGTTCCCCAAGGTGACAATGCCCTGTAAGGATACGTAGTCTGTTTCTGCTTAGTTCTAGCATGGTCTTTGCTCTTTTCTTACTGTAATTTCCAAGGAATATCTTGGAATGTCTCAGACCAGGGAGATTCTCCCAGGGGGAAGCTCTGAATTTCTCTCTTTCTTCGAGTTCTTTTTTGTAGGTGCTCATCCCTATACCGCAGAACGGCTCTGGTCCCACAAACGAAGTTAGCTTCCTCGTTGTCGCTGATTCCAGTATGTCCTGGTACCCAGCATAGTGCAACTTTGTTTTCTTTGCCTAGGTTATTTAGTCTACCAAGACATTTCCAGACTAATTCCGAACTCATGTTATTAGAGCTCAGTGCCATTATGGCTGCTTGACTATTGGAGAAAATTGCAATGCTCTACTTCCGATAGTTCCTATCACGGTTCAATTGAGCACATCTTTCAATTGCATTAACTTCCGTCTGGAAAACACTGGGGTATATTCCCATTGGGTCTGAGTCTTTGGTTCCTGGCCCGAATACCCCTGCACCTGTTCCTATTCATAACTACATACTTATAAATAGGTTTAAGAACATTATCGTCGCAAATAACTTAAATGCGCTTTTTGTACACTTAACTTTTGTGAAAATGTTATGATTGCTTAAAATTTATGATTTATTGGACTGTATTATAAGTTTTGCGTTTTTTTTATGATGTTTTGTTCAATCAAATCTGGTTATTCCGGAGGGCCGAATTATCAAGAATAACATTTTAAAACAAGTAAATACCTAAAATAGTGACTACTCAATTTATTTCTAAAAATAAAATAATATATATTACTTGATCTAACTCCATACAAATTACAATTATTTTAAAATAAAAGCAGCCCACTTAATAGACAGTTTTCTTCTTAACCGCCAACAAAATGTTCATCTTGATTGCTCCAGGTCTTGTCTCCTAACGCTACATTGCGGAGTCCCACAAGGGTCCATTATCGGCCCACTTCTCTTTTCAATATACACTCGTGATTTAGCTAGCACAATCAGTTTTTGCATCTATTTCTCGTTTGCATCCGCTGACTGGAAGTTGGTTGAACGCAGACTTAACAACGATTTGAAATCATTATTAAAATTTGCGATAGACAGGCTCATGACTAACCCTGCGAAATCTAAGGCCATAATCTTTCGAATTAACCAAATAATTATACCCTTTATGAATTCCGCAAAAAACCTTGGCTTGATATTAGACAATAGTTTCAGATACACTCTACAAATTAATAATTATATAAAAAAAGCAAATGTGCATTTAAGAAAGCTTTTTCGTTCAAGATCCATATTGAATATTAAAACAAAAAACTTCTTTGTGATGCGTTTGTCCTATCTCATTTTGCCTACTGTACGTCAGTGTACCATCCCTCTATTGATAAGTATATACCAATTGTCCGCCTGCGTCCGCATTATAGCGATCCTGTAGTGTAAGCGAGATACACAGAGGTATCCGTGCATTAGAACGGTAAAGAAGTATACGGAATATTCTACTGGATTACATTAGCATATTGCTATGATGCACTCGTATTTGCCAAGAAATCCACATTTCTACGGTGTCGCCGCACAGGCGCATGAGGCGTCGCTCGCACACGTGCGTGTCAGATGCATTTTATATTTCGTCGGGAGAACTACTCGCTCGTACTATTTAATAAAACGCGTTGTTGGTAGGTAGATAACGGTTATTTAAAAAATGGAGTACTATAGGCCGGAGCAAAAACTCTTCATGATTAAACACTTTTCGGTGGTAATTCCGCGGAAGTAACTCGGGATTTATTTGCAGCTAATTTCCCCGAAAGTCAAATTCCCAATGCAAGCACCATTCGTAGGACCGTTAATCGATTTGAAACTACATTTTCTTTAGTAAATAATAAAAATAAAGTTGTTCCGGATAAGAATGTAAGCGATATAGAAATTCGAGTATGTGCTTTAGTTGAAGTAAATCCCACTATGTCATCTCGACAAATTGCTCGCGAATTAGGTATCTCTAAAACAACGGTTCATAAGATTTTACGTACTAATAAATATCGTTCATACAAATTTACAAGTTCACAAGTACTTCTTCCCGATGATTATTATCGCCGAATGGAATTTTGCGAAAGAATGCTAAATAAATATCACGATAATCAATTTTTTTTTTAACAACGTATTCACAGATGACAAATCATTTTACCTACACGGGCATCATAACCGCGCAGTTTGTCGTTACTGGTCGCGTAAAAATCTACATTTGAATATACCAACGCGAACGCAGTATCCACAGAAGCTAAACGTATGGGCAGGTATCATTGGAAATCATATAATTAGGCCTTTTTTCATTGACGGTAATTTAAACGGAAATAGATACCTACAGTTACTTGAAAATAATATTATTCCGGCAATACGGGAGCGATTTAATATAAATGAAGTTTGGTTTCAGCAAGATGGTTGCCCAGCACACAATACACGCATTGTAACAAACTTTATAAACGCGGTTTTTGAAAACAGATGGATCGGTAACTCGGGCCCTATTAAATGGCCAGCGCGGTCCCCTGATCTAAGCTCCAATCGATTTCTTTTTATGGCCCTTTTTACATAATACAATATACGGATACGGTGATCAACGGCCATCAAACCTAGAGGAACTGCGCGCGAGAATTATTGAAATCAGTAGTACTGTCACAGCAGATATGTTAACAAATGTTCGTCGGAATTTTTATGATCGGTTGGGTTACTGTTCTTATCAAGAGGGAGGTTTATTTGAACACTTAATAAATTAATTTACTTCAAATTTTATTATTGTTTAAGAATAATATTCTCTTTTAGCTAATTGCAGGTTTATTGCAATGTTGAATACAATTCTGTTTTAAGAATTAAATATTTTATTTTCCATTATTTTATTATAGTTGCATTTTTAGATTTTATAACAGTGCTTTTTATTTTTCAGGAATAGTATTTTCTACCACATGTAATGTTATTAATCACTTATGCTATAACATAGAACTCCAAAAGACTTTGATTTGCCTATATGCCCCAATACATTTATACGTGTAACTTATAATACGTCCGCTATCGTTTGTAAATGCCACCCGCGTGCCGCTAAGTGGGCGTGGCAATTCAAGGTGGCACGCCCATTTATAGTCGACCAGTAGTTACTAATACATGCATCGTGCTATGAACGGTTGCCACACTGTATACTCAGCTTGGAATTGAAAAAGTTAAACTCTTGTTTAAGATTTATTTTCGGGTTACGTAAGTACGATCATGTGTCTCATAAGCTTGATCAGGCTGGCTGGTTGAATATTTATAACAGAAGAGAGTACAGTCCCTCTGTTTATATCATAAAATAATTCTCTTTAAACCACCACCGTACCTGCATGAAAGAATAAGATACCTTAGCGATCTTCGTACTATAACTACTAGTTTCTGTGGCCCCATATCTCCACCTCCTCATAAAACTGCTTTATTTAAAAGGAGTTTTTCTTATTAAATTTTCTGTAAATATAATAAATTACCAATGATCTTAAGAGAGCATCGCTTAGTACTTTTCGGCGTAGATTAATTGAGATTGGTCGCGGCTGCACACTAGTTAATGTGAACGGTTAATTATTGATCATTATGTATATTTTATTACAATGTTATGAACCTGTCAGTTATCTATAAATTTATATTTGTTGTAAGCACACCACATTGACCAGATCTTAGTTTAGGCATAAATTCACTATTAATTCATGATTATCATTAAGAGCAGTATTTACTGAATCTCGCACTGTGATTTGTGAATGAATGTAATGGATATTTATTTATTATTGCACCTTATATTTGTTAATTCTCTTCACAATGAAGATTTATTATTATTATATTCTAGTTTAAATTTTTCAGTTTTCCTACTACTCTCAAGTTCTCATTATTCAGAGGCACCTTAGTAGTTCGATATCAGGTATACATCAATAAAACAAGCAAAAAGTGCTGTACTATATCTTTTATTTACACCTAACATAAATTCCATATAACAATAAATAACATAAAAAATATTCGGTATTAGGTACTCCCTGGATTGGTGTCCAAAATCGAACCGGTTGTAAAGTGTCAGTTCGAAATGATACTAGAATTTTCCGTTGCATTTTGTTCCGTATCCCTTGAATTAATATCAATTTAATTAGTAATATTTAACGAATCAAATATTTTGGGGAGAAAAATTATAAAATTTGTTGCCTTCCAATTTCTACAAATCCGTATTAAGTAGTGAATTAATATTTAGGAAAACAAAAAAAAATACAATGCGTTTCAAAAGGATTATTTAACTATTAAATGCATAACTCTATACATATTTCATATGTATCGAAAGTGCTCTAATTATGAAATTTCACTTACAATTTTTTGAAAAGAAATTAACTGAAAATGCATTTAAGTGTTAAGATAACGATGGTTAATATCATTGACGCATACATTTATAAGCACTATGCCGAGGTATCCCCAAAAAATTGCAAATCATTGTTTGAACAAAGCTAATATCTACATTAGCATCATAAACAAAAATGAATTTCTAAATCCTATTGTGGGCATTGCTAGATGTTTTATAAAATAAACAATCAGTAATTGTTTTACAATAGAGATTACAACTTCTTACGTAATATTTCTTTGTAGGCTAACTGTATTTACAATAACAATTAATTGCCAATAAAAGTTAGTAGGTATACTAAAATCTCTAAATACGTATTTTTAAAGAAATCGTTATGCACTTGAAATGTATACATTAAAATTAGTATAACAGTTTCTTATGTAACAGTATGAATGTAAATAAATAAAACATGGGATATTATTTAAATAATTACAGCTATTTGTTCTGAATGTGAGGTTACAAATAATTAATTAGTAAATAATACCTACGCAGCTATTTTTGTACCAATATAACAATACTTAAATCATTCTGAATCCACATAAATACAGATCAAAATGATAGATACGGAACATTGCAAAACTATGTCTCTACAGCCATGTGTTTATATCATGGAGCGAGTATATTTCGTCTATGCAGGGTGGACCATATTACAGCTATAGTGTTATATAATTTGTTGTTTTAACATCCATATACCTACTTTGATACAATTAAATAGGGCTGTATTATTAGTATATAACAATCTCAAACTGAGTAGATGCATAATGCAATTACATTTACGTTATCTTATACACAGAAGACAACTATAGAAGGCATGCAGGTCGTTCTAGCTTGGCCTGTAACAGAAACATCACCACGGCAGTCAGAACACTAGATAGAATAAGCATAGGGGATATAATAACGTTTATGGAAGATCGTTAACATATACAGTGCTATCATAAAAAGGTGTGCTGTTCCTACTCCACTTTTCAGGAAGTTGATATGAATATTTACATTACTGTTTAAAATTAAGTTAACTAACATAATGCAGTAGCTTAGTATTTTAGCACAGTATAACAGCAAGAACTTAAGCCCAAATTTTGTGGTGTAGGTTTTTGTGCGAAAATGCGTCAAATGGTATCTTTTCAATATGGCGTATTGTTTTGGTTATCTTGTTTCGTTTTATAACTGCGGTCTAAATTTCTTTTATTGACGTTATTTTTGCCGTATCTTTTTCTTTATGAACATGTGCATTTGACAGTTAGTTTATGTCTATTTCCGTATAGTTCGTAGTTAGTGTAGTAGTAAGAACGGCAGGACATCAATTCATTGTGTATACTTTATTTTATTTATCGTTTGTTTTAAGTGTATATAATAAGGTTCGTTCTTGAAATGGAGCAGAAGAAAAAAACACGTTATTGTGCTGTGGCAACATGTTCAAATAATTCTAAGAATAACGAGGCATACAGTTTTTTTTTCTTTCCGAAAGATGAAATCCGGTAAGTTATCAGTATTTTTTATTTTTATGTTAAATTAATATTATTACAACATTTGTATATCAATAAAATAAAAAATTAAAGCTCTTTTGTTTTATTTCTGAAGTTTGTTTCTTAAAGAACTGTTACGCTGAATTTCAAAGTAGTCTAACATATGGCATTCTTCTATGGGGGTCCTCGTCCACAGCGATGAAAGTGTTTCATAAACAGAAGCCGGCTGTTAGATTCCAGGCGTTGGTCAACTAATTTCATGCAGAAATTATTTAATGATTGAAACCTTCTATCGTTAAGAAAATTCAAAAAACTGTAAAGACACTGTAATCACAGTGTTTTTATTCTTTAGATGAATATTTTGATTGGGTAACGTAAATTAATAAACTGTAATGCCATAGATAACCTAGATTTATATTATTGTTATTATATTTTTTCTCGTATTGTTTCTATGAATTGCTCTGTATATTGACATATTTTATACCATGGTCTTTAAAATAAATGTCTTACTTATTGGAATTATCACATTAATAACGTGACAAGTGTTAGCAAGACATTTTTAAATTAATATAATCAAAATTCTATATTACATTTAATTCATATTAAACTTCCTGTTTTCGCCATCTTGAGAAGATGCCCATCACTTCACTCTGTATTTGGAGGCCGCAGAAACGTGCCTACGATACATCAAAGGTTCCGACAGTTATGTCTTTATTGTTATACTGTGATTTTACTAACCTATTTTATACAGGGTACGGCGTCTAAACCGTTGGTTAGCGGAAAATTAGGTACTAATTATATCTTATAGATAATAATCTCAGACAAATAATACGCATGATTAATATACAGGCTGTTTAATTTAAAATAAGTAAGTAACTCCGTTTTATTAGTTAGTATGGGTCAATAACCTTTTGTCACCCTGTGTTATTAATTTTACAATTATTTTAACTTTGTTAATTTTTCTCGATAACTGTCAGATAGGTATAGAGAAGTTTTAACAAAACTCATTTATAATAATGTATGCTATCAGAAAATGAAATAACATACACAGCGCTCTATTTAAAATAACAAGAGAAATTTTCAGCATTGAACTCGTAATAATTCCCAATATTCCGCTAATCGACGGTATGGACACGCCATTCTGTATATTATGTATAACTTAATATGCACGTAACAATAAAATGAAATAAAATTGGAAATTGGAAAAAAATTCTAAACATCTAATTTCGGTAATGGCGACTAGAAATATTGATTTAAACACCAAGAAAAGTGATAGGGATAGGATAATTTTTTACGGTCGGGTGGTTGAAGGGCAAGAATGCTTGTAGAATATCTCTTAATATTTGAAATTGTTACTGTTTTAATTAGAGAATACCATAATTTAAAACTTTAACATTATTATTGTAATTCTAGCAATTATTAAGAGCTATTCTTCATGTGAAATATGAACTGTACGAGCATGCAAGTATGGTAACTGCTATATATACTTTAGGTTTGTATTTAAAAGTTTAATTGCACACAAAATTACAAAAGCTACTTTACGTCTCTACTATTATATCACAGCAACGACTATACGATTTATTCTATACTACTTCGTCATTTTCATCGTTTTCGATTACCTACATATTCAATTTTTCAAAAACTGAAGAATGTGTAAACCACCCCATTTCGATTACGGGATGTATAATATCAACTGTCTGAGGTTGGCAATAAATTTACGTTAGCATCGCTGTACACTTACTACATTTGAATTTTCTGTTTTATTGGCTATGTTTAATGTCAAAAATAAAATAACAGCGATAAATACGAATGACAAATAGCGCGATTATCTAATCGCGCGAAACAATGGTGTAGCCAATCCACAAAAGTAAAAATTAACTAATTTACAAACGATCTAGGTCCCTTTTTCATGCAAATCTCGGATAGTAAGGACTGATTCAAACTACATGAAAAAATAAAAGTTATATGTTTTTGGCTTTTTTTCTAAATGTCCGTTTTAGAGAAGATATTGTAATTTTTATATACGCCTACCGTAGACTATTTTTCGTTAGATTCTTAGAATAAAATTTATGCCGCATTGTATTTAAACTAAAAATTGTTAGTTATTTTAGAATAAAAGAAAGTAATATGATACATAAACCGTATGCCCTAAAATGTCAATTTATTTATTACTGTTTTATGTCTTGATGTCATCTTTGGCAAGAGAATATATTTTTTTTTTAACAATATACGCATGTGATTTAAAGATACATTTCTTTATGTATATAAGAGTGTGATCGGCTTGCTAATTGTACAGTGTGTTATCATAAAGTGTCCTGTTGGATTAGTTACAGTTAGTTATCAAATACTTATTGTTAAAGATATATATGACGTATCTAGAATGGTCTATTTTGCGTTAAATATACCCGTTCTCGCTATCTCTTCTCGTTTCCGAAATATTGCGAAAAATGTATTTCTGGCGGTAACTTTGAGCCCCCATTACACCCCCTAAAACCAAAAACCGGACGCTAAAAAAAAATATGTGTCAAATATTTTTCGGTATTCTGTGTCCCTACCAAATTTTATCAAAATCGGTGGTGGACACTTGGCTGCCTTTGCCTGTTAGTGGGATGTTACAAATAGAAAACTATACATTTAAGCGCAATTTCAAATCCTATTCAAGCAAACGTAATGGATGTATACACAGATTAGTAAAGCCAGGTAACGCTGAGGGTAAAGCATATACAAAGTACATACCGCATCAATAAAAGCGGGGAGTAAAAATATATATTATATATATCGTTGTAGAGTTAGATGGCATTTATTTAAACAATCTAAATGCTAAATTTCAAAGACTTACCAGTCTCGCATCATTCATATTGAAAATGGCGTAAATGCCTGTAGATTACTATATCGAGAACAGATATATTTGAACGGGTGCCATTGCACCCCTAGCAGCACAAATCATCGGCTAATGATCGGCTTTATATAGCGCCGATATCCTGATGTCGGGTTGATATCAAAGATATTGTGCCGATATCGGCTTTCTACCAGTATACGATATCACTGCGATACAAAAGATCCATTATCGGTAAAATATCGGTTGATCGTTTGATGTTTCGGCTGAACATCGGCTGGAAACTCAAGACATATATCAGGGCGATATCATTAATAAACGCCGCTGCGATATTGATAGAAATGAGGTATATGGATTTGACTATTGTCATTTTTTTGACGATAGGAAGTCGGCTAATATCCTAAATCTATACGGACTGGTTGATTGAAATATAACCGTATTACAAGAGCGTTCAGATATAAAATTTCAACGTTTGAGACATCAATTGTGAAATTAAAATTAATATCGACTATAAAACAGTTTTAGAAGGTGAAGCGATTGATAACTTAAGAATATGCAAATGCAATTTTCTAACTCCGCCGTGATTATAAAAATTGGCATCTAAACGCAATGTTTATGGGAGTTAGATCTACTCGCAATATCTTACCACCACCAACTACCATAATCCATCATAGCGTTCCTTATTGCAATGTGAGCATGACGACCAGGTGAAGTGGTTGCCATTATTTATTTTGTCGCTGCATTATAGTAAGCGTTGTGCACATTACAAAATGGGTGAATGAAGCTTATAAAGGTAAGCAAATTTTTATGAATAATGTTTTATGTACGTATCAAGTATATAATTTAATTTAATGATTAGTACTCATTTATTGTGTAAATATGCAGCGTTAACAAAATGGGAGACGCTTGTAAATTTCTTATTTTACGTGAAAGCATTGTTTCTACAATATGTGTAGCGTAAAAAATGTTTCGCATTAATAGAATAAAATAAATGACAAGCGTACTTCAGACAAATTAAAGCTTTTATACGATGCTAAATATATACACTAAAGAAACACACTTTTTTTTTAGATACGTATGCGGTGCTTAATTGGGGGAAGTACGTTAAAGGAAGCATATATCTAATGTTAAAACAAATCCTCTCGAAAAGTATTAATGTAAATTATTCATGAAAATAGAGACAATCTAAAGAAGCTTTTGATAAATTGGAAATATACATAGTATTTCTAGGTAATGTTACATGCATTATTATTTTATTTGTAACTCTATATCAAAACTGTTATTTTTATTTACAGAAGCAATTAGAGTCAAACAGCCGGATGGGACAGAGACGAATATCAATAGATGAGATGGGGGCAGAAAAGAAAGGAAGAAGAATATAACGTCTTTAGCGAACGAATAATTTAGACGACTGGATTTTTTTAGGTATTACTTAGAATTTTTGTTGTTATTGAGTTATTTTCAGTTTTTGTTTTTATTAATTATGTCGTTAAATATTTGTGTCAATTACTCATAAATAAACATATTAAGTATTTTTATATTAGTACTTTTTCTTGAAATTTATTGCTTTATTTACTTTGTATTACATAAAGTCTTTCCTTCATTATGTATATTATTTTATGCGCATAATATTCTATTTTGTCATGAATTATTATACACAGAAAATGGTGGCAAACAATTTGAAAAACATTACATGTGCAATGTGATTATGAATCTGATGTATTTTTTCCGCATTCTTCAATATGAATATGACTATAGAGACTGCCCCGAAATTAAATGTTCAAACACAAAGGTGTTATAGTGGGTGTCATTTCCAGTCGAACTAATCCTAGGTGTGATTATTATTCGATGCATAGTTTACGAATCATTTATTTTTTCTAAAAATCTTCCTTCATATAAACGTTCATTAAATTATCAACAAACAAAAGAGTACGACAATAAGAATGAAGTTATTTTTTAATGAAGTTAAATTGAAATTAAACATTGTGATATTATCAAAGGTACATCCTTTTGTTTAACGGCTTTGATATTTCAGAAGACGTTGATGGTTTCTAATTTCTTTCTAAATTCTAACATTACAAAAAAATACTGTTTTTGCCTATAATTTTATGAATGTTTTTTGTACAAGATCTTTATAAAACTCGCAAAAACCTTATTAGAATTGAATAATCACATATGGGGCTAATTTGACTCGAAATTATACTCTTTATAACCCTTTTCCGTTTCGGGAACTACTTTTGGGACAGCCTGTATAAATATCCACTATCGTGGATAGACAAACTACATACTTATATGTAGAAATTAGTCATCACACCAATATCGGTGCGATATCCCAGGACGACTAAAACTTTATCGGCGGAGCATAGAAAACGTTGGGTAAGTATCAATCATGTATCGGTCTACTGATGATATTGTATCTAATTTTAATTGTATTGATATCGGATAGGTATTGGAGTTTCGATATCGGATAGATGTTGGAATTTCGATATCGGATAAGTATTGGAATTTCGATATCGAACCAATATTGCAAAATGTTCACATTTTGTATCGGTATGATATCAGCGGCCGCTATAATTACGACATCGGTCAGCAATATCGGCGAAGCTTAGCCGATATCATGCCGATTATTGTGCTGCTAGGGACCCTTACCAGCGTGCATTAATTAATAGGGGGCAGATGAATGCCGCAACTGCTTTCTACCTAGTGGCAGTAGAAGTGGGGCATAAGATCCTCTAGTATGACCACAGCATGTACGCAAGCAGAAGTTGCATTCCCATTTATGTGAAGCATAATGATAGATAAACCAGAACAAGAAGGGTCATTCTGTGTCGGCGCCTTCGATGTTTGTTTCGCCGAAAAGTGCTTTCTCTTTTAATTTACACCAATCATAAAGAACGATTAGGAACGATAAGGAATTAAACTCAGAATGGCGGTGACACATACATGCGCGCGCAAAGAAAAGCCCAACTACATAACTATATGTTTCTTATATTTTCTCTTCGAAGACGAATAACTTCCAACCACAAAACAATTCGGTCCTAGCATCTTCTATGAACTGTAATTAAAACTTAAGTGCAACTAAATTTATATTAAATTAAATAATTACGCTCAATGACTGCGATGGCGCCCTCTATGTAAATCGACAGACTGCTGCAACTATCGCCAAAGTCGTGCACCCGGACCCGCTAAAAATGACAAGTAACCCTTCTTGTTCTTATCTGTTCGCTCGATAAACTTTTATGCGGGTTAACTAAGGCATACCATTTCACTGATACGCTGAATCATATTTGCAAAAAGAAAATTTGAGAATACCTCCTGTGACATATACAATTCAGAGAGAATTCTACTAAAAGATGGTGTCAATCTGAGGGACTTCATGTCAACACCACTAAAGCTACCTTAGTAACTTCTACCAAGAAAAGGAAACTCAATCTCAACATCATAAACGTATAAGTATTAGGACATAGATTTGGCAATAGAGGCTAAATATCTAGGCCTTATTCTAGATTTAGATAATAAACTCCTTCTTACTGTAACCGTTAGGTCAAACTCAACGGATACTACTCGAATCAATATTTATTTATCAATTTCATAAAAATAATAAGTGTATCTAATAAACTGTTAGGTATCTAATTATCGTAGGAAGTTGTCTATGTTTTAAATTTGTAAATCTTTAGGTAATGTCGGAGTATTTAAAAGCGGTTATGCATATTCACATAGCAAACTGAAATTCAATAATGTAACAATTATTATTAATAACACTAAAAGGCATATTTTGCGGTGCGCCATAAGAATAACGTTGGAACCCCCTAGAAAACGCGGGCGGAAGGATTTCTGTAGGGGTGAGGGGTTAATTGTGGGGGTGGAGGGGACGGAGGGGGGTCGAAAACTACGCTCACCCTACTCGATAGAGGGTACATTAAATCTCGACCGTTTGGGCGTAAAAATTTTATAAAAATCGCGTCGAAAATGGGATACCGAAATATCACGCCAATGTAGGGGAGATGGCCGGACGCGACTGTCAGATTTCGCAATTTTCCCGTCAAAATGCTTCATCTTCTTCGGGAAAAGAGAGTCCTCTAAAGTCACTCGGGTGCTCGACGAATGTCGAAAATAGGTCGAGCCGACTTTCCTCTTTCCGAATATAACGAGAAAACTACCGAAAATCTTTCGATTTTCGCCCGACAAGCGAAAATATAGTGCCGTGTTTATGTGTCAATTTTGCCCGCTATTCATATGTAATATGGCGTCATGTCAAACGCTACCTGCCGCTCTTCGCTCTTGACGACGATTGTGACGGTTAAAATCGGTCTATTTTTTTGAAGAATTGTCCAGAAAGCTTCCGATATGTGTCAGGTTACCGAAAACTATCTTTACACCGCCGAAAACACGTGATTTATGAAGATATCACATCGTTTCTGGCAAGCTGTCATTCGTGACCTCGATGCGCTAAACCCTTGAAGAGATTTATCGCATTAAACGTTCGATGGGAACCAATTTGAAAGGTTTGAGATTATTTTGAAGCTTAAAATGCCGCAATATAGCTATTAGTGCCTCAATTTTTAAGAATAAACCCTTTTTAGATCGATTCTAATGTGAAATCAAGGTCGATATATCGAAACGTCAGATCCGCAATTTTACGCTGAAAAAGCGCTTATGTGGCACCGAAGGCGTTCCAAAGACGAACAATTTACAAAGAATTAGACGCCAGGTATGTCGACAAGGCGAAAATTCGCATTAAAATGCCAAGTATAAGTATAATTCGAAGTGTACGCTTCGTATCAATTGGAGAGGTTAATATTATTCAAATGGAAACTCTGACATTATTTTGAAGCTTAAGAAAGGCAAGTACATCTTTATATCGCTATTAGTACGTTCGTTTTTCAAATCAACGGCTTTTATTAGTTCAGTTTTGATGTAAATCAATCCATTTGTCAAATGTATATGTCAAGGTAAAAAAAAAACATAACATAAAACCAGGTTTTAAATACCAGCTATTATCAGGGGGTTTGGTCGACTGACATAAGCCCTTGGATTCCGGCAATGACGCGAGACGGGCCCGGTTTCGAATCCCGAATTAGCGCTAATTTTTTTAAATTATTTTTTCATTTTATTTTAATCTATTTGTATTTTCTGTTTATTATTCGAGTTTTTTTTTAAGTGAGTTTCGAAAAAAAGGCAAAATTAATTCAAATATTACGAAATAACACAACAGAATATTCCAAATTGAGGGTTTGTGAGCTGTATTCGTGATAAAATTTATTATTTATGTGTGTGGGATATATTACTCATTTAAGGTATCATATATGCGAATATTTTTTGATAATTTCCACGTTTAATTTTTGAAATATATACAGTGTGTGTGCGATTTTTTAATCAAGAAAAATAAACAATTCAAAAATTAAGAAATTCCACATCTTTTTCAACGAAACGCGAAGCTTCGAGTTGTCGAGGGTGAAACGCGCAGCGTGGAGTCTTTGAAAGTGAGAGCCAAATAAAAAATAATCTTTTGTATTATCTGCAAATATACAGTAGTGTTCAGATAAAGGTTACCACTATGGAAAATTTATATATTCATAAAATTTTGTCAAACTTTGCATACTACGTGCGGTGGCAATTTTCACGTTCAGTTATTAAAATATATACAATGTGTGTTATTTTTAATCAAGAAGAATGAATACACAGAGCGACAAAAATTAATATACAGAGTGAGAATAATTTCGACGTCTAATTTTAAAATATATACAATGTATGTCATTTTTAATTATGAAACAATGAATATACAGAGTGAAAATTTCGACGTCTAATTTTAAAATATATACAGTGCGTGTAACTTTTAATGATGAAAGAATGAATATAGAGAGTGAAAATTTCGACGTCTAATTTTAAAATATATACAGTGTGTGTGACTTTTAATGATGAAAGAATGAATATACAGAGTGTAAATTTCGACGTCTAATTTTAGAATATATACAGTGCGTGTAACTTTTAATGATGAAAGAATGAATATACAGAGTGAAAATTTCGACGTGTGATTTTAAAATATATACAGTGTGTGTGACTTTTAATGA
Organism: Cetonia aurata; assembly: GCA_949128085.1. Taxonomy (NCBI): domain Eukaryota; kingdom Metazoa; phylum Arthropoda; class Insecta; order Coleoptera; family Scarabaeidae; genus Cetonia; species Cetonia aurata. The sequence continues at coordinate 1,099,246 of OX421887.1, forward strand.
TGAAAGAATGAATATACAGTGTGAAAATTTCGACGTCACATTTTAAAATATATACAGTGTTTGTGACTTTTAATGATAAAAGAATGAATATACAGAGTGAAAATTTCGACGTGTAATTTTAAAATATATACAGTGTGTGTAATTTTAAATTAAGAAAATGGAATATACAGGGTGTACCGACGATCCCAAACCACTCACGCAAACAAAAGGCTGCGAGACGCGAAGCGTCGAGTCTTTTTACAAGTGAGAAGCAAGAACAAAAAAAAAGGAATATACAGGGTGTACCGACGATCCCAAACCAATCACATAAACAAAATACTGCGAGGCGCGAAGCGTCGAGTCTTTTTACAAGTGAGAGGCAAGTATTAAAAAAAAGGAATATACAGGGTGTACCGACGATCCCAAACCAATCACACAAACAAAATACTGCGAGACGCGAAGCGTCGAGTCTTTTTACAAGTGAGAGGCAAGTATTAAAAAAAAGGAATATACAGGGTGTACCGACGATCCCAAACCAATCACACAAACAAAATACTGCGAGACGCGAAGCGTCGAGTCTTTTTACAAGTGAGAGGCAAGTATTAAAAAAAAAGGAATATACAGGGTGTACCGACGATCCCAAACCAATCACATAATCAAAATACTGCGAGGCGCAAAGCGTCGAGTCTTTTTACAAGTGAGAGGCAAGTATTAAAAAAAAAGGAATATACAGGGTGTACCGACGATCCCAAACCAGTCCCAGGTGTAGCCGGCAGTTAGCGTAGAGTGGTGCGGTTTAATTGGTCTGCCGAGTTGGGACGTAAGTGGTGCGTTCTAGGTGGAGCGCAGACTTTCTGCTTTCTGTTGGGTTGGGGCGTAAGTGGTGCGTTCCAGGTGGAGCGCGGGCTTTCTACTTTCTGCCGAGTTGGGGCGGTAAGCGGACATCGAACGATTGATTAGTAGGCCGGGTGAACTGGCCGGAATATCTATTAATAACACTAAAAGGCATATTTTGCGGTGCGCCATAAGAATAACGTTGGAACCCCCTAGAAACCGCGCACGGAAGGATTTCTGTAGGGGTGAGGGGTTAATTGTGGGGGTGGAGGGGACGGAGGGGGGTCGAAAACTACGCTCACCCTACTCGATAGAGAGTACATTAAATCTCGACCGTTTGGGCGTAAAAAATTTATAAAAATCGAGTCGAAATGGGATACCGAAATATCACGCCAATGTAGGGGAGATGGCCGGACGCGACTGTCAGATTTCGGAATTTTCCCGTCAAAATGCTTCATCTTCTTCGGGAAAAGAGAGTCCTCTAAAGTCACTCGGGTGCTCGATGAATGTCGAAAATAGGTCGAGTCGACTTTCCTCTTTCCGAATATAACGAGAAAACTACCGAAAATCTTTCGATTTTCGCCCGACAAGCGAAATTATAACGCCGTGTTTTTGCGTCAATTTTGCCCGCTATTCGTATGTAATATGGCGTCATGTCAAACGCTACCTGCCGCTCTTCGCTCTTGACGACGATTGTGACGTTTAAAATCGGTCTATTTTTTTAAAGAATGGTCCAGAAAGCTTCCGATATGTGTCAGGTTACCGAAAACTATCTTTACACCGCCGAAAACACGTGATTTATGAAGATATCACATCGTTTCTGGCTCGCTGTCATTCGTGACCTCGATGCGCTAAACCCTTGAAGAGATTTATCGCATTAAACGTTCGATGGGAACTAATTTGAAAGGTTTGAGATTATTTTGAAGCTTAAAATGCCACAATATAGCTATTAGTGCGTCAATTTTTAACAATAACCCCGTTTTAGATCGATTCTAATGTGAAATCAAGGTCGATATATCGAAACGTCAGATCCGCAATTTTACGCTGAAAATGCGCTTCTAGGGCCACGATGTCGTTCGAAAATCGAACAATTTACAAAGAATTAGACGTCAGGTATGTCGACAAGGCGAAAATTCGCATTAAAATGCCAAGTATAAGTCTAATTCGAAGTGTACACATCGTATCAATTGGAGAGGTTAATATTATTCAAATGGAAACTCTGACATTATTTTGAAGCTTAAGAAGGGCAAGTACATCTTTATATCGCTATTAGGACGTCAATTTTTAAAATCAACGGCTTTTATTAGTTCAGTTCTGATGTAAATCAATCCATTTGTCAAATGTATACGTCAAGGTAAAAACACATAGCATAAAACCAGGTTTTAAATAACATTTCTTACCGGGGAGTTTGGTCGACCGACATAAGCGCTTGGATTTCGGCAATAACGGGAGACGGGCCCGGTTTCGAATCCGAATTAGCGCTAATTTTTTTTAAATTATTTTTTCATTTTATTTTAATCTATTTGTATTTTTTGCGTATGTTCGAGTTTTTTTACGTGAGTTTCGAAAAAAAAGGCAAAATTAATTCAAATATTAAGAAATAACAGACCAGAATATTCCAAATTGAGGGTTTGTGAGCTGTATTCGTGATAAAATTGATTATTTATGTGTGTGGGATATATGACTCATTTAAGGTATCATATATACGAATATTTTTTGATAATTTCCACGTTTAATTTTTGAAATATATACAGTGTGTGCGATTTTTTAATCAAGAAAAATATACAGTGTGACAATTCAAACAATTCAAAAATTAAGAAATTCGACATCTTTTTCGTCGTGAAACGGTGAAACGCGCAGCGTGGAGTCTTTGAAAGTGAGAGCCAAATAAAAACTAATCTTTTGTATTATCTGCATATATACAGTAGTGTTCAGATAAAGGTTACCACTATGGAAAATTTATATATTCATACAATTTTGTCAAACTTTGCATACTACGTGCGGTGGAAATTTTCACGTTCAGTTATTAAAATATATACAATGTGTGTTATTTTTAATCAAAAAAAATGAATACACAGAGCGACAAAAATTAATATACAGAGTGAAAATAATTTCGAAGTCTAATTTTAAAATATATACAATGTATGTCATTTTTAATTATGAAACAATGAATATACAGAGTGAAAATTTCGACGTCTAATTTTAAAATATATACAGTGCGTGTAATTTTTAATGATGAAGGAATGAATATAGAGAGTGAAAATTTCGACGTCTAATTTTAAAATACATACAGTGTGTGTGACTTTTAATGATGAAAGAATGAATATACAGAGTGTAAATTTCGACGTCTAATTTTTAAATATATACAGTGCGTGTAACTTTTAATGATGAAAGGATGAATATACAGAGTGAAAATTTCGACGTGTAATTTTAAAATATGTACGATGTGAAAGAATGAATATACAGACTGAAAATTTCGACGTCCAATTTTAAAATATATACAGTGTTTGTGACTTTTAATGATAAAAGAATGAATATACAGAGTGAAAATTTCGACGTGTAATTTTAAAATATATACAGTGTGTGTAATTTTAAATTAAGAAAATGGAATATACAGGGTGTACCGACGATCCCAAACCACTCACGCAAACAAAAGGCTGCGAGACGCGAAGCGTCGAGTCTTTTTACAAGTGAGAAGCAAGAACAAAAAAAAAGGAATATACAGGGTGTACCGACGATCCCAAACCACTCACACAAACAAAAGGCTGCGAGACGCGAAGCGTCGAGTCTTTTTACAAGTGAGAAGCAAGAACAAAAAAAAAAGGAATATACAGGGTGTACCGACGATCCCAAACCAATCACACAAACAAAATACTGCGAGACGCGAAGCGTCGAGTCTTTTTACAAGTGAGAGGCAAGTATTAAAAAAAAAGGAATATACAGGGTGTACCGACGATCCCAAAACAAATCACACAAACAAAATACTGCGAGACGCGAAGCGTCGAGTCTTTTTACAAGTTAGAGGCAAGTATTAAAAAAAAAAGGAATATACAGGGTGTACCAACGATCCCAAACCAATCACACAAACAAAATACTGCGAGACGCGAAGCGTCGAGTCTTTTTACAAGTGAGAGGCAAGTATTAAAAAAAAAAAGGAATATACAGGGTGCACCGACGATCCCCAACCAATCACACAAACAAAATACTGCGAGACGCGAAGCGTCGAGTCTTTTTACAAGTGAGAGGCAAGTATTAAAAAAAAGGAATATACAGGGTGTACCGACGATCCCAAACCAATCACACAAACAAAATACTGCGAGACGCGAAGCGTCGAGTCTTTTTACAAGTGAGAGGCAAGTATTTAAAAAAGGGATATACAGGGTGTACCGACGATCCCAAACCAATCACACAAACAAAATACTGCGAGACGCGAAGCGTCGAGTCTTTTTAGAAGTGAGAAGCAAGAAAAAAAAAAAAGGAATATACAGGGTGTACCGACGATCCCAAACCAATCACACAAACAAAATACAGCGAGACGCGAAGCGTCGAGTCTTTTTACAAGTGAGAGGCAAGTATTAAAAAAAAGGAATATACAGGGTGTACCGACGATCCCAAACCAGTCACAGGTGTAGACGGCAGTTAGCGTAGAGTGGTGCGGTTTAACTGGTCTGCCGTGTTGGGACGTAAGTGGTGCGTTCTAGGTGGAGCGCAGACTTTCTGCTATTTGTTGGGTTGGGGCGTAAGTGGTGCGTTCCAGGTGGAGCGCGGGCTTTCTACTTTCTGCCGAGTTGGGGCGGTAAGCGGACATCGAACGATTGATTAGTAGGCCGGGTGGACTGGCCCGAATATCTAGTTAATAACACTAAAAGGCTATTTAGTGACGTGCGCCGTAAGGGGAGTGTTGGAACCCCCTAGAAACCGCGCACGGAAGGATTTCTGGAGGGGTGAGGGGTTAATTGTGGGGGCGGAGGGGACGGAGGGGGCCCGAAACGTACGCTCACCACACTCTATAGAGAGTACATTAAATCTCGACCGTTTGGGCGTAAAAATTTTATAAAAATCGAGTCGAAATGGGATACCGAAATATCACGCCAATGTAGGGAAGATGGCCGGACGCGACTGTCAGATTTCGGAATTTTCCCGTCAAAATGCTTCATCTTCTTCGGGAAATAGAGTCCTCTAAAGTCACTCGGGTGCTCGACGAATGTCGAAAATAGGTCGAGCCGACTTTCCTCTTTCCGAATATAACGAGAAAACTACCGAAAATCTTTCGATTTTCGCCCGACAAGCGAAATTATAACGCCGTGTTTTTGCGTCAATTTTGCCCGCTATTCGTATGTAATATGGCGTCATGTCAAACGCTACCTGCCGCTCTTCGCTCTTGACGACGATTGTGACGGTTAAAATCGGTCTATTTTTTTAAAGAATGGTCCAGAAACCTTCCCATATGTGTCAGGTTACCGAAAGTTATCTTTACACAACCGAAAACACGCAATTTATGAAGATATCACATCGTTTCTGGCAAGCTGTCATTCGTGACCTCGATGCGCTAAACCCTTGAAGAGATTTATCGCATTAAACGTTCGATGGGAACCAATTTGAAAGGTTTGCGATTAGTTTGCAGCTTAGAAAGCCGCAATATAGCTATTAGTACGTCAATTTTTACAAATAAAACCCCTTTTTAGATCGATTTTAATGTAAAATCAAGGTCGATATATCGAAACGTCAGATCCGCAATTTTACGCTGAAAAAGCGCTTATGTGGCACCGAAGTCGTTCGAAAGACGAACAATTTACAAAGAATTAGACGCCAGGTATGTCGACAAGGCGAAAATTCGCATTAAAATGCCAAGTATAAGTATAATTCGAAGTGTAGGTACGCATCGTATCAATTGGAGAGGTTAATATCATTCAAATGGAAACTCTGACATTATTTTGAAGCTTAAGAAAGGCAAGTACATCTTTATATCGCTATTAGGACGTCAAATTTTAAAATCAACGGCTTTTATTAGTTCAGTTCTGATGTAAATCAATCCATTTGTCAAATGTATACGTCAAGGTAAAAAAAAAACATAACATAAAACCAGGTTTTAAATACCAACTATTATCAAGGGGTTTGGTCGACTGACATAAGCCCTTGGATTCCGACAATGACGCGAGACGGACCCGGTTTCGAATCCGAAGTTAGCGCTAATTTTTTTAAATTATTTTTTCATTTTATCTTAATCTTTTTGTATTTTCTGCGTATCATTCGAGTTTTTTTTAAGTGAGTTTCGAAAAAAAGGCAAAATTAATTCAAATATTAAGAAATAACAAAGGTATTCCAAACTGAGGGTTTGTGAGTTTTATTCGGGATATAATTTTATATATACGCGTGCGATATAGTGCTCATCAAAAGTATTACATATACGAATTTAATTTTTGATAATTTCCACGTTTAATTTGTGAAATATATACAGTGTGTGCGATTTTTTAATCAAGAAAAATATACAGCGTGACAATTCAAACAATTCAAAAATTAAGAAATTACACATCTTTTTCAAGGAGACGCGAAGCGTCGAGTTGTCGAGGGCGAAACGCGGAGCGTCGAGTCTTTGAAAGTGACAGACAAATAAAAAATAATCTTTTTGTATTATCTGCATATATACAGTAGCGTTCAGATAAAGGTTACCACTATGGAAAATTTATATATTCATACAATTTTGTCAAACTTTGCATACTACGTGTGCATATGTCACTTTCACTGTTTTGCTAGATACAGGTGGCAATTTTCACGGTCAGTTATTAAAATATATACAATGTGTGTAATTTTTAATCAAGAAGAATGAATACACAGTGTGACAAAAATTAATATACAGGGTGAAAATTTCGAAGTCAAACTTTGCATACTACGTGTGCATGTCAATGTCTAATTTTAAAATATGTACAATGTGTGTAATTTTTAATTATGAAAGAATGAATATACAGAGTGAAAATTTCGACGTCTAATTTTAAAATATATACAGTGTGTGTAATTTTAAATTAGGAAAATCGAATATACAGGGTGTATCGACGATCCCAAACCAATCATACGAACAAAAGACTGCGAGACGCGAAGCGTCGAGTCTTTTTACAAGTGAGAAGCAAGAAGAAAAAAAAGAAGGAATATACAGGGTGTACCGACGATCCCAAACCAATCACACAAACAAAATACTGCGAGACGCGAAGCGTCGAGTCTTTTTAGATGTGAGAGGCAAGTATTAAAAAAAAGGAATATACAGGGTGTACCGACGATCCCAAACCAATCACACAAACAAAATACTGCGAGACGCGAAGCGTCGAGTCTTTTTACAAGTGAGAGGCAAGTATTAAAAAAAAGGAATATACAGGGTATACCGACGATCCCAAACCAATCACACAAACAAAATACTGCGAGACGCGAAGCGTCGAGTCTTTTTAGAAGTGAGAAGCAAGAAGAAAAAAAAAGGAATATAGAGAGTGTACCGACGATCCTAAACCAATCACACAAACAAAATACTGCGAGACGCGAAGCGTCGAGTCTTTTTACAAGTGAGAGGCAAGTATTAAAAAAAAGGAATACACAGGGTATACCGACGATCCCAAACCAATCACACAAACAAAATACTGCGAGACGCGAAGCGTCGAGTCTTTTTATAAGTGAGAAGCAAGAAGAAAAAAAAAAGGAATATACAGGGTGTACCGACGATCCCAAACCAATCAAACAAACAAAATACTGCGAGACGCGAAGCGTCGAGTCTTTTTACAAGTGAGAGGCAAGTATTAAAAAAAAAGGAATATACAGGGTGTACCGACGATCCCAAACCAATCACATAAATAAAATACTGCGACACGCGAAGCGTCGAGTCTTTTTAAAAGTGAGAGGCAAGTATTAAAAAAAAAAGGAATATACAGGGTGTACCGACGATCCCAAACCAGTCACAGGTGTAGACGGCAGTTAGCGTAGAGTGGTGCGGTTTAACTGGTCTGCCGAGTTGGGACGTAAGTGGTGCGTTCTAGATGGAGCGCAGACTTTCTGCTTTCTGTTGGGTTGGGGCGGTAGGCGGACATCGAACGATTGATTAGTAGGCCGGGTGAACTGGCCCGAATATCTAGTTAATAACACTAAAAGGCGAATTACTGACGTGCACCGTAAGGGGAGTGTTGGAACCCCCTAGAAACCGCGGGCGGAAGGATTTCTGTAGGGGTGAGGGGTTAATTGTGGGGGCGGAGGGGACGGAGGGGGCCCGAAAAGTACGCTCACCAAGCTCTATAGAGAGTACATTAAATCTCGACCGTTTGGGCGTAAAAATTTTATAAAAATCGAGTCGAAATGGGATACCGAAATATCACGCCAATGTAGGGGAGATGGCCGGACGCGACTGTCAGATTTCGGAATTTTCCCGTCAAAATGCTTCATCTTCTTCGGGAAAAGAGAGTCCTCTAAAGTCACTCGGGTGCTCGACGAATGTCGAAAATAGGTGGAGCAGACTTTCCTCTTTCCGAATATAACGAGAAAACGACCGAAAATCTTTCGATTTTCGCGCGAGAAGCGAAATTATAAGGCCGTGTTTTTGCGTCAATTTTGCCCGCTATTCGTATATGTAATATGGCGTCATGTCAAACGCTACCTTACGCTCTTCGCTCTTGACGACGATTGTGACGATTAAAATCGGTCTATTTTTTTAAAGAATGGTCCAGAAACCTTCCCATATGTGTCAGGTTACCGAAAATTATCTTTACACAACCGAAAACACGTAATTTATGAAGATATAACGTCATTTCTGGCTCGCTGTCATTCGTAACCTCGATGCGCTAAACCCTTGAAGAGATTTATCGTATTAAACGTTCGATCGGCACTAATTTGAAAGGTTTGAGATTATTTTGAAGCTTAAAATGCCGCAATATAGCTATTAGTGCGTCCATTTTTAAGAATAACCCCTTTTTAGATCGATTCTAATGTGAAATCAAGGTCGATATATCGAAACGTCAGATCCGCAATTTTACGCTGAAAAAGCGCTTATGTGGCACCGAAGTCGTTCGAAAGACGAACAATTTACAAAGAATTAGACGCCAGGTATGTCGACAAGGCGAAAATTCGCACTAAAATGTCAAGTATAAGTATAATTCGAAGCGTACACATCGTATCAATTGGAGAGGTTAATATCATTCGAATGGAAACTCTGACATTATTTTGAAGCTTAAGAAAGGCAAGTACATCTTTATATCGCTATTAGGACGTCAAATTTTAAAATCAACGGCTTTTATTAGTTCAGTTCTGATATAAATCAATCCATTTGTCAAATGTATACGTCAAGGTAAAAACACATAACATAAAACCAGATTTTAAGCATCTACTATTATCAAGGGGTTTGGTCGACTGACATAAGGGCTTGGATTTCGGCCAAGACCGGAGACGGGCCCGGTTTCGAATCCCCGAATTAGCATTATTTTTTTTAAATTGTTTTTTCATTTTATCTTGATCCTTTTGTATTTTCTGCATATTATTCGAGTTTTTTTTAAGTGAGTTTCGAAAAAAAGGCAAAATTAATTCAAATATTAAGATATAACAGACCAGAATATTCCAAATTGAGGGTTTGTGAGCTGTATTCGTGATAAAATTTATTATTTATGTGTGTGGGATATATTACTCATTTAAGGTATCATATATGCGAATATTTTTTGATAATTTCCACGGTTAATTTTTGAAATATATACAGTGTGTGCGATTTTTTTATCAAGAAAAATATACAGTGTGACAATTCAAACAATTCAAAAATTAAGAAATTATACATCTTTTTCAACGAGAAGACGCGAAGCATCGAGTTGTTGAGGGTGAAACGCGCAGCGTGGAGTCTTGGAAAGTGAGAGCCAAATAAAAAATAATCTTTTGTATTATCTGCAAATATACAGTAGCGTTCAGATAAAGGTTACCACTATGGAAAATTTATATATTCATACAATTTTGTCAAACTTTGCATACTACGTGTGCATATGTCACTTTCACTGCTTTGCTAGATACAGGTGGCAATTTTCACGGTCAGTTATTAAAATATATACAATGTGTGTAATTTTTAATCAAGAAGAATGAATACACAGTGTGACAAAAATTAATATACAGAGTGAAAATTTCGAAGTCTAATTTTAAAATATATACAATCTATGTAATGTTTTTTTTATGAAAGAATGAATATACAGAGTGAAAAATATACCGTGTGACAATTCAAACAATTCAAAAATTAAGAAATTACACATCTTTTTCAACGAGACGCGAAGCGTCGAGTTGTTTGTCGAGGGCGAAACGCGCAGCGTTGAATCTTTTTGAAAGTGACAGGCATTTAAAAAAGAATCTTTTTGTATTGTCTGCATATATACAGTAGTGTTCAGATAAAGGTTACCACTATAGAAAATTTTGTCAAACTTTGCATACTACGTGTGCATGTCAATGTCTAATTTTAAAATATGTACAATGTGTGTAATTTTTAATTATGAAAGAATGAATATACAGAGTGAAAATTTCGACGTCTAATTTTAAAATATATACAGTGTGTGTAATTTTAAATTAAGAAAATCGAATATACAGGGTGTACCGACGATCCCAAACCAATCATACGAATAAAAGACTGCGAGACGCGAAGCGTCGAGTCTTTTTACAAGTGAGAAGCAAGAAGAAAAAAAAGAAGGAATATACAGGGTGTACCGACGATCCCAAACCAATCATACGAATAAAAGACTGCGAGACGCGAAGCGTCGAGTCTTTTTACAAGTGAGAAGCAAGAAGAAAAAAAAGAAGGAATATACAGGGTGTACCGACGATCCCAAACCAATCACACAAACAAAGTACTGCGAGACGCGAAGCGTCGAGTCTTTTTAGAAGTGAGAAGCAAGAAGAAAAAAAAGGAATATACAGAGTGTACCGACGATCCCAAACCAATCACACAAACAAAATACTGCGAGACGCGAAGCGTCGAGTCTTTTTACGAGTGAGAGGCAACTATTAAAAAAGAGGAATATACAGGGTGTACCGACGATCCCAAACCAATCACACAAACAAAATACTGCGAGACGCGAAGCGTCGAGTCTTTTTATAAGTGAGAAGCAAGAAGAAAAAAAAAAGGAATATACAGGGTGTACCGACGATCCCAAACCAATCAAACAAACAAAATACTGCGAGACGCGAAGCGTCGAGTCTTTTTACAAGTGAGAGGCAAGTATTAAAAAAAAGGAATATACAGGGTGTACCGACGATCCCAAACCAGTCACAGGTGTAGACGGCAGTTAGCGTAAAGTGGTGCGGTTTAACTGGTCTGCCGAGTTGGGACGTAAGTGGTGCGTTCTAGGTGGAGCGCAGACTTTCTGCTTTCTGTTGGGTTGGGGCGTAAGTGGCGCGCTCCAGGTGGAGCGCGGGCTTTCTACTTTCTGCCGAGTTGGGGCGGTAAGCGGACATCGAACGATTGATTAGTAGGCCGGGTGAACTGGCCCGAATATCTAGTTAATAACACTAAAAGGCGTATTTTGCGGTGCGCCATAAGAATAACGTTGGAACCCCCTAGAAAACGCGGGCGGAAGGATTTCTGGAGGGGTGAGGGGTTAATTGTGGGGGCGGAGGGGACGGAGGGGGGTCGAAAACTACGCTCACCCTACTCGATAGAGGGTACATTAAATCTCGACCGTTTGGGCGTAAAAATTTTATAAACATCGCGTCGAAAATGGGATACCGAAATATCACGCCAATGTAGGGGAGATGGCCGGACGCGACTGTCAGATTTCGCAATTTTCCCGTCAAAATGCTTCATCTTCTTCGGAAAAGGAGAGTCCTCTAAAGTCACTCGGGTGCTCGACGAATGTCGAAAATAGGTCGAGCCGACTTTCCTCTTTCCGAATATAACGAGAAAACTACCGAAAATCTTTCGATTTTCGCCCGACAAGCGAAAATATAGTGCCGTGTTTATGTGTCAATTTTGCCCGCTATTCATATGTAATATGGCGTCATGTCAAACGCTACCTGCCGCTCTTCGCTCTTGACGACGATTGTGACGGTTAAAATCGGTCTATTTTTTTGAAGAATTGTCCAGAAAGCTTCCGATATGTGTCAGGTTACCGAAAACTATCTTTACACCGCCGAAAACACGTGATTTATGAAGATATCACATCGTTTCTGGCAAGCTGTCATTCGTGATCTCGATGCGCTAAACCCTTGAAGAGATTTATCGCATTAAACGTTCGATGGGAACCAATTTGAAAGGTTTGAGATTAGTTTGAAGCTTAGAAAGCCGCAATATAGCTATTAGTACTTCAATTTTTAACAATAACCGTTTTAGATCGATTCTAATGTGAAATCAAGGTCGATATATCGAAACGTCAGATCCGCAATTTTACGCTGAAAATGCGCTTCTGGGGCCACGTTGTCGTTCGAAAATCGAACAATTTACAAAGAATTAGACGTCAGGTATGCCGACAAGGCGAAAATTCGCATTAAAATGCCAAGTATAAGTCTAATTCGAAGTGTAGGTACACATCGTATCAATTGGAGAGGTTAATATCATTCAAATGGAAACTCTGACATTATTTTGAAGCTTAAGAAAGGCAAGTACATCTTTATATCGCTATTAGGACGTCAAATTTTAAAATCAACGGCTTTTATTAGTTCAGTTCTGATCTAAATCAATCCATTTGGCAAAAATGTATACGTCAAGGTAAAAAAAACATAACATAAAACCAGGTTTTAAATAACATTTTTTACCGGGGAGTTTAGTCGACCGACATAAGCCATTGGATCCCGGCAAAGACGGGAGAGAAGGGCCCGGTTTCGAATCCGAAGTTAGCGCTAATTTTTTTAAATTGTTCTTTCATTTTAACTTAATCTTTTTGTATTTTCGGCGTATCATTCGAGTTTTTTTTAAGTGAGTTTCGAAAAAAAAAGGCAAAATTAAATAAATAAAATTCAAATTTTATATATATGCGTGTGTTATATTGCTCATTAAAACTATCACATAAAAATTAAACTTTTACTTCAAACGTAGCGTGCGATTTTAATTTCGGATGTCATATTTGTTATTGTCAGGTAATAAATCAAATTCCTATAAGTAACACAGACCAAAAGTTGACGAAAGCTGAAATTCCAATCATCTGACGACTTTTTATCTATACTAACGATAGTTGCATATTTGCCGAATTTTTTATTCAAGTCGGTTACTTTCATTGTGTCACGACTGTACATTCGATCAGCTGATCAGCATATACACTGCTTCTCTGTGAGTGTGAGCGTCTGTTATATATATCTAATTTAAATTTTACAACCTGTATTTCTGTATAATCTGTATTTTACCCAATAAATAAAATTTAAATATATACTGTTTCAGATTTTTATTTGTAATGACATCTATCGGTGCCTTGCACATTTTGAAGTATTAACGAATGTGTTCTTGCGCACAGTGCATTTCATTATTTCATTATAGAAAAGATGCCGAAATGTACCTTAAATTAATGATGTAATACACACAAATTAACCGTTGCATTACACACACAAAAAAAAAACATTCAAAGCCTACATTTATTTCCAAACATATACTTTATTACATTTTACCCTTACATTAATTTCATTTGTTAAACTCTAGGTGGCAGTGGTCCTGTGTTGTTATAAACCGTTAAAACAAATTTTGTTATAAACGTGGCTTCACTTTTGTATAGACCACGTTGGTGCGTGTGTGTTATGCGTGTTGTGCTCTAATATTATATATCTTTTTTCCAGAAACACTTACTAAAAGGTTACAAAGGTGCCACTTATACTATTAATTGTTGTTTGATTTACGATAGAGATAATGCCGAAAAAGAAGACGAAGCTTAAGTCGTCGCGGAAATGGGTACGGGCAGATGGACGGACTAACGCTCCGCGGCAGCGGCCATGTTCAGACGCCACCGCTGCTGTTCCTGGTAAGTTGTAATCAGCTCTAAACATATTGCTTATGTATTCTATTTTTATTCATCGCCTACGAAGCGTCGAATCGACACACATCGATGTCAGTTATAATTTGATATTGCGAATTCACACAATTATCGTATTTTTTTTTTATTTAATACAATTACGTCCGACATTTTCTTTTTCGAATATTCGCGAATTATCACTAACACATGAAATACAGTTTCCAAAGTACATACAAATACACATATATATATATATAATGGTGTCGCTAACGTTTTTGCGGAAAGCTTTTATTTTCTACCATTTTCTTTTCTACATTGTGCGCGAACTTTAAAAAATTCATATGCAAGTTATATTACTCGAACAAAAATTCTAACAAACAATTTTATTATGATTATTCATATATAATACAATGAAAATTATAAAATACAGGGCCGTATTAAACAAAAATCACAATCTATATATATTTTTCATGCATACACTTTCTATGTATGTTATATACTGGAACAAATTAAAACGTATTTTTTTTACCATTTCAACAAACTTCGTTCAACTTACGAGTTCTTTTATATTGTCGTGCTTGAGATTTCAGTAATAATATATTTAAAAATTTCAGCTATTGCAATATTTTTGTTCTGACAAACAATTTTATTATTATTCATAATGACAATTATAAGATACAGGGCCGTATTAAAAAAATCACAATTCATATATGTTTTTCATGCATACATTAATTTTCTTTTCTACATTGTGCGCGAAATTTAAAAAATTCATATGCAAGTTATATTACTCGAACAAAAATTCTAACAAACAATTTTATTATGATTATTCATATATAATATAATGAAAATTATAAAATACAGGGCCGTATTAAATAAAAATCACAATCTATATATATTTTTCATGCATACACTTTCTATGTATGTTATATACTGGAACAAATTAAAACGTATTTTTTTTACCATTTCAACAAACTTCGTTCAACTTACGAGTTCTTTTATATTGTCGTGCTTGAGATTTCAGTAATAATATATTTAAAAATTTCAGCTATTGCAATATTTTTTTTCTGACAAACAATTTTATTATTATTCATAATGACAATTATAAGATACAGGGCCGTATTAAAAAAATCACAATTCATATATGTTTTTCATGCATACATTAATTTTCTTTTTTACATTGTGCGCGAACTTTAAAAAATTCATATGCAAGTTATATTACTCGAACAAAAATTCTAACAAACAATTTTATTATGATTATTCATATATAATATAATGAAAATTATAAAATACAGGGCCGTATTAAATAAAAATCACAATCTATATATATTTTTCATGCATACACTTTCTATGTATGTTATATACTGGAACAAATTAAAACGTATTTTTTTTACCATTTCAACAAACTTCGTTCAACTTACGAGTTCTTTTATATTGTCGTGCTTGAGATTTCAGTAATAATATATTTAAAAATTTCAGCTATTGCAATATTTTTTTTCTGACAAACAATTTTATTATTATTCATAATGACAATTATAAGATACAGGGCCGTATTAAAAAAATCACAATTCATATATGTTTTTCATGCATACATTAATTTTCTTTTTTACATTGTGCGCGAACTTTAAAAAATTCATATGCAAGTTATATTACTCGAACAAAAATTCAAACAAACAATTTTATTATGATTATTCATATATAATACAATGAAAATTATAAAATACAGGGCCGTATTAAACAAAAATCACAATCTATATATATTTTTCATGCATACACTTTCTATGTATGTTATATACTGGAACAAATTAAAACGTATTTTTTTTACCATTTCAACAAACTTCGTTCAACTTACGAGTTCTTTTATATTGTCGTGCTTGAGATTTCAGTAATAATATATTTAAAAATTTCAGCTATTGCAATATTTTTTTTCTGACAAACAATTTTATTATTATTCATAATGACAATTATAAGATACAGGGCCGTATTAAAAAAATCACAATTCATATATGTTTTTCATGCATACATTAATTTTCTTTTCTACATTGTGCGCGAAATTTAAAAAATTCATATGCAAGTTATATTACTCGAACAAAAATTCTAACAAACAATTTTATTATGATTATTCATATATAATATAATGAAAATTATAAAATACAGGGCCGTATTAAATAAAAATCACAATCTATATATATTTTTCATGCATACACTTTCTATGTATGTTATATACTGGAACAAATTAAAACGTATTTTTTTACCATTTCAACAAACTTCGTTCAACTTACGAGTTCTTTTATATTGTCGTGCTTGAGATTTCAGTAATAATATATTTAAAAATTTCAGCTATTGCAATATTTTTGTTCTGACAAACAATTTTATTATTATTCATAATGACAATTATAAGATACAGGGCCGTATTAAAAAAATCACAATTCATATATGTTTTTCATGCATACATTAATTTTCTTTTCTACATTGTGCGCGAACTTTAAAAAATTCATATGCAAGTTATATTACTCGAACAAAAATTCTAACAAACAATTTTATTATGATTATTCATATATAATATAATGAAAATTATAAAATACAGGGCCGTATTAAATAAAAATCACAATCTATATATATTTTTCATGCATACACTTTCTATGTATGTTATATACTGGAACAAATTAAAACGTATTTTTTTACCATTTCAACAAACTTCGTTCAACTTACGAGTTCTTTTATATTGTCGTGCTTGAGATTTCAGTAATAATATATTTAAAAATTTCAGCTATTGCAATATTTTTGTTCTGACAAACAATTTTATTATTATTCATAATGACAATTATAAGATACAGGGCCGTATTAAAAAAATCACAATTCATATATGTTTTTCATGCATACATTAATTTTCTTTTCTACATTGTGCGCGAACTTTAAAAAATTCATATGCAAGTTATATTACTCGAACAAAAATTCTAACAAACAATTTTATTATGATTATTCATATATAATATAATGAAAATTATAAAATACAGGGCCGTATTAAATAAAAATCACAATCTATATATATTTTTCATGCATACACTTTCTATGTATGTTATATACTGGAACAAATTAAAACGTATTTTTTTTACCATTTCAACAAACTTCGTTCAACTTACGAGTTCTTTTATATTGTCGTGCTTGAGATTTCAGTAATATATTTACAAATTTCAGCTATTCCAATATTTTTGTTCTGATAAACAATTTTATTATTATTATTCATATATAATATAATGAAGATTATAAGATACAGGGTCGTATTAAGAAAAAAAAATACAATCCATATATGTTTTTCATGCATACAATTAATATGCATCATTACTGGAACAATTTAAGACGTATTTTTTTACCATTCCAACAAATTTCGTTAAACTTACAAATTAATTCTTTTATGTTGTTGTGGTTGAGATTTCAGTTACAATATTTCAAAATTTTAACTATTCAAATATTTTTATTGTTTATTGACAAACAATTATAAATATAAATAATAAAATATTATGATACAGGGCCGTATTAAAAAAAAAACCATCCATATATATATTTCATACATAAAATTTATATGCATGTTATCTGGAACAAATTAAAACATTTTTTTTACTATTTCCACAAATTGCGTTGAACATACAAATACATTCTTTTATGATATCGTGGTTGGGATTTCGGTAACATATATTTTAAAATTTTACCTATTACTGTATAGTTTCTCTCTGACAAACAATTTTATTATGATTATTCATATGTAATATAATAACAATTATGATACAGGGCCGTATTAAAAAAAATTCATAATCCATATATGTTCTTCATGCATACAATTAATATATATGTTATATACTGGGACAAATTAAAACGTATTTTTTGACCATTCCAACAAATTTTGTTGAACTTACAAATGAATTCTTTTATGTTGTTGTGGTTGAGATTTCAGTTACAATATTTCTAAATTTTAACTATTCAAAAATTTTTGTTTTGAAAACCAATTTTATGGATATTATTCATAGATAATACAATCAATATTACGATACAGACCGTATTAAAAAAAAACAATCCATATATATATTTAATACATAAAATTTATATGGATGTTACATTTCAACAAATTTCGTTGAACATATAAATACATTCTTTTATGATATCGTGGTTGGGATTTTAACATAAATTTTAAAATTAAACCTATTACTATGTTTTTTTTTATTCTGATTATTTATATATAATATAATGAAAATTATAAGATACAGATCCGTATTAAACAAATATCATAATCCATATATGTTTTTCATGCATACAATTTATATATATGTTATATACTGGAACAAATTAAAACGTACTTTTTTACAATTTCAACAAATTTCCTTCAACTTACAAATCAGTTCTTTTATATTGTCGTGCTTAAGATTTCATTAAAAATATATTTAAACATTTCAGCTATTCCAATATTATTGTTCTGATAAACAATTTTATCATTATTCATATATAATACAATCTATATACTATTAAATATAAGTATTAAGAAGAATACCACAATTTATATACACTACCGTCCAATATTATTTACCCACCCGTATATTTGTGTATAGATTAATGTTCTTATATTATTTCCTGGTACAAGTGCATCAGTGCAATAAAACAGTTCGGCCCGAAACTTCTTAACCCCCAGATACTCATTATAGATTAATAGACGACGCCTCGCCAGTTTTCCAATTTTCCCGTTGCATATGTATGTTTCATTTGCATTATTAGGGACTTCCACCGACGACCAGCCCATGAGACCATCGACCTCTCCGGAATCCGGATATCCGGTAAGGATTGCTGCTACGGCCGATTTGGACGCCATGACGGTGGAGCCTTCAACTTCGTCCAATACCGTAGAGCGGAACACTGTCGAAAGCGTCGAGGGGACCATCGACAATGAGGTCGCGGGGGAAAGGCCGCAAGCAGACTTTCCGGACGCGCCTAAAATCCAGTTGCCTGCGGTTATCGTTCAGTGTCCGCAGGTTTATTCGGGTAATGTTGATTATTATTAAGATTCGTCCAAACAGTTAGATAATTATCATATGTTCTATAGATTCTTCAAACGACGAGAGCAACGGAACTCCGCCGTATAAAACACCCCGTCGAAATGGCGACGACATCATTGTGGAGCCGCAAGGATCGCAAGACCTCGAGCAACATTTTCTCTCGCCTCAGGCTGACGAACCGATGGCAGAGATACTTTTGTCGCAGATTTCCTCAATCGACATCCACGATGGAGAACAGGATCCAGAACTGGAAGAGGATATTCGGATCTTTGCGGAGGAGGTCCAGAACGAATGGCAAGACGCGGAATTCGACCCTTACGCCAGAGTCGAAGTTGCCGCCCTGCCGATTGATTTCGTCGACGAGAGGAGACGCAATCAGATGGCAAACGCTAGGGACGAGGACGTCCGTCAACAAGAGGACATCCAAGCCGACGTCGAGAGGCTTCGCAACCGCGCCCAACAAGAGCCGTCCTACCTAGAGGCGACAGGACGTCGAGCCCAGTACATGCATCTGGGACGCATGGAGGGCGAATGTCGCTTCTGTCAAGCGAGATTCTTTCTGCGCGAGACCACAACGAGAGGTATCTACAACAAGTGCTGCGAGGGCGGCCAGGTAGTACTTCCGCAACCACCGCAAGGGTTTCCAGACGAATTGCGTGAACTCTTTTCCGGCCGACATCCTTTATCAAGAGAGTTCAAGAAAAACATTATTATTTATAATAATTGTTTTCAATTTGCCAGCGTCCAGGCAAACTTAAGAGATCTGCCCGGCCAAGGACCGTATGTCTATGCCATCCAGGGGCAGATCTACCATCATTATTCGGATATCAACGTCCACCGGGATAGGTACAAGTGCGGTCCGCTCTATTTTTTGGATCCAGAGGAGGCGACACGTCAAAGAGTCAACAACGTCGCTCACTTCCACGTACACCCGGGCCTGATGCGATTGTTGGGCGACATCCTCCACGATGTTAACCCCTTCGCTAGACAGTACAGGCATCTGTACAACGTTTATCAGGAACAGAGAGGACGGAATCCTGAAGGTCCCCTTCCCAGGGCGTATTTGGAGTTCGTAATGCAACACCGCGATCCCCGTCACAGAGAGTTCGACCCAGTTCAAGTAGACGAAGTCGCAGCCGTCTTCGAATATAACGAGACCCAGATGCCCAACCCGGGCATGAGGGTATTCTTGACCGAGGAAGATCAAGGAATCCGCAACATCAACTTGGAGAGTGAATTCTGTGATCCACTCAGCTTTCCGCTGTTGTTTCCCACCGGGGAATTAGGATGGAGATGGAATCTTGGGTTCGCTCGCGAACGCGCGGGTCGTCGTAGGACGAGAGTCAGCGTGCGGCAATATTACGCTTATCGTTTGGCACATCGTCTCGGCGAAGGCGCGGACGCTTTTCCTGTCCTCAGGTTAGCCGGTAAGCTGGCGCAGAAATACACCGTGTGTGCGTATTTAAAGCTGGAAGCCAACCGAATGTCCTACATCCGAACACATCAAGACCAATTGCGCGCGGAGGAATATCAAGGTCTCGCCGACTATATTCGGACCGCGGCGGCAAACCGAAACGCAGCAGTCGGGAGGATCGTTGTCCTCCCATCGACGTACAATCTGGGTCCCAGAAGCCAGATGCAGCGTTACCAAGACGCGATGGCCGTCGTTAACGTCGTCGGATATCCTTCGATGTTCATTACGATGACATGCAATCCGAGATGGCCGGAGATCGTCGAGAACATACCTCTCAACGACGAGCCCTCAAACCATCCGATGCTGATCTGTCGCGTCTTCCGAATGAAACTAGGGCAATTGATGGAGGACCTTACCGTTCGACAGGTAATGGGCGTACCCATCGCCCACCTCTGCGTAATTGAGTTTCAAAAACGCGGGCTTCCTCACGCCCACATCCTCATTACACTCAGGAATGAGGATAAGCCGATCGACGCAGATCGAATCGATCAGCTGGTGTCTGGGGAGCTACCCGATCCTGAGACGGATAGACAGCTGTTCGACCTTGTGGGAGCTCACATGATCCACGGACCGTGCGGGGCTCACAACCCAGGTAGAGTCTGTATGGAGGACGGCAGATGCACGAAGCAGTTCCCCAAGTACTGGTGCAACGAGACCACCATTAGGAATGGCCACGTCAACCTTCGCCGAAGAAGAAACGGCAGGATCATCGAGATACGGCGTAACCACAATGTTCATCACGTGGAAAACGACTTTGTCGTTCCGTATAATCCGTACCTGTTACTTAAGTACAAAACGCACATCAACGTAGAGGTCTGCACGAGTACGGGGTGCGTCAAGTACCTGTACAAGTACTTTTTCAAAGAGTCCGACCGGGCCTTACTGAGAGTCGTTCAGGAGAACGATGAACCGAGACCGCTGGTACATGACGAGATCAGTTCGTATCTCAACGGCAGATACATGACAGCTCCAGAGGCGTCGTGGCACATTCTGGCGCTGCCATTTCACGAGATGTCTCACCACGTCGAAAGGTAAGAAACATTATCACGTCTAGACATACAGTTATCTCATCTCATCATATTTTTCAGACTATCGATACATCTGCCGGGTAGACAGCGGGTCGTGTTCAGAGAGGGGGAGGAACAAGTGGTAGCAAACCAGCAGCCCACTACACACCTTCTCCAGTGGTTCGAGACGAACCGCACGGATCCGAATGCGAGACAGTTCCTGTTCGGAGAATTTCCACTGCACTACGTCTGGGAGTGCGGCGCGAAACGTTGGAAACGACGCCAGAGGACTCACAAACCCGTCGTTCCGAGGATCTTCAACGTTTCGATCCGGAGCGGAGAGCTCTACTACCTCAGACTGCTTCTCTTGCACGTCAGAGGGGCAACATCCTTCGATGACATCAAGACCGTTGAGGGGACGGTTTGCGAGTCGTTTCAGGATGCATGCCGACTGCGAGGCCTCCTTCAGGAGGACCGAGAGTGGATCCGCAGCCTTACGGAGGCGGCACAGCGCGATATGCCCAAGCAATTGCGCCAGATGTTCGCTTACATCCTGGTCTTCGCCACGGTGGAAGATCCGCCGACGTTGTGGAATCAGTTCCGACGTCACATGTTCGAAGATTTTCTTCGACGACTGGACGAGGAGAGCGCTGAGCACGCCGCTCTCTGGAGAATCCAGTTCATCCTTCGGGCGAGCGGGAGGAGGCTGTCCGAGTTCGGACTGCCAGAACCTCCAGACCGCGATCCGGACGAAGGACAAGACCGCATCGACGTAGACGCGGAGCGCCGTCAAGGCGAGGACATGCTGGAGCGTCTCAACGCCAATCAGCGTGTTGTCTACGATGCAATTATGGCGGCCGTAGATGACGACAGGGTGCAGAGAAGGTTATTCTTTCTGAGCGGTGCTGCGGGCACGGGAAAGACCTTTCTCTACAACACCATCATTACCTGCTTGAACGCTCGAACCGTCGGAGTGTTGGCTGTCGCTTGGACGGGATTGGCGGCAGCGCTCCTCAAGCAAGGTAAAACCCTCCACAGCACTTTCAGATTACCGCTTCGCATCGTGGAGAACACCACGTCGGCGATCCGATTCCAGTCGGACGAGGCGACCGCCATCAGGGAGGCCAAGCTGATCATCTTTGACGAGGTGAGCATGACAAGCCAACTGGCGTTCGACGCTCTAGAGAAAAGCCTTCGCTTCCTCTGTGCCGACGACAGACCTTTCGGCGGCAAATGCGTCATGGTGGGCGGCGACTTCAAGCAGTGCTTGCCGATCGTCATACGGAGTGACAGGACCACTGTCGTGCAGGCGTGCGTCAAGTCCAGTCCGCATTGGACCCTCTTCGAGGAGTTGCAGTTGCGCATCAACATGAGGGTGGAGCCGGAGGAGACCGAGTTCATGTCTTGGCTGGACCGACTCGGCAACGGCATTTTAGAGGCGCCGGAGATTCCGCGGACCAATCCACGAAACATCGTTCGCATTCCCGATCGGTGTATAGTCGATAGCCCGGAGGACCTTATCCGGAAAGTCTTCGGCCCGCTGCGGCCAGGAGACGTGCCGAACAAGGCGATTTTGAGTCCGCTCAATAATGCCTGCAACGAGATTAATAACACTGTTTTAAATCTCATTACAGATACTCCCGAACGTCTCTACCTTGGTGCCGATTCGATCGTGGCCGAGTTAGAGAGTGAAGCGGATAACTTTACGCCGGAGTACCTCAACAACCTCAATCCGTCTGGATTCCCTCTCAACCGACTACGCTTGAAGGAAGGCATTGTCGTGATGCTCCTTAAGAATCTTAACGTCAGGGCCGGCCTCTGCAACGGCACCCGACTATTGATTCGAACCCTTTGCGAAAATTACATCGACGCAGAAAGAATCGGAGGCGACGGACGACTCACCGGCGAACGCGTGTTCGTCCCCAGAGTCGACTTCACGTCGGAAGGCGACCCCACGTTACCTTTCGTCCTTCGCAGACGCCAGTTTCCTCTGAAACCGGCGTACGCCCTGACCATCAACAAGGCCCAGGGGCAGACATTCGACGCGGTAGGCATCTGTCTGATGAACCCCGTTTTTCAACATGGGCAGTTGTACGTGGCCTTCTCGCGTGCGAGGAGGTTCGACCAGGTATTCGTTTATGTTAACAACACGACGAATCAGGGTAAGCTGTTGGAGAACAGCAATTCATTGTACACGCGCAACATCGTGTACAACGAAATTTTGTAATTTTCTTTTAGGTCGTATATGGTGATATTGGATTTTCGCGAGTTCTTTTTATTTTCTAGGTGATAACTTTTTGAGAGGGGTTTTTTAGTCGGTAAAAATCCGGCACTCTGTGAACATGGCCACAGTGTCTTTTGAAGATTTTCCCCCTCTCCCAAAAAAAAAAAAAGAAAAACAAACATCATAACTTTTAGAAATCCTGGCGGAGATGACGCTTTCGAACGTGGTCACGTAAATATATAAGTACCTCATTAACATTGAAGTATAGTTAATCGATTATATATATTTTTTTTTATTTTTAATAGACTGAAATTATCGGATATCGTCGCACATACACGAATTATATGGAGAATAAGAATAGAAAATCAAGGGAAACTCACAAACGATTTCAAAGTTTACGTCATCCTTTACTTATTCCTAAAAACAAAGGCGAAAAATAAAATGGATCGTTGATGATAGTATAGCTTACTTTTATTCACGACTCTTCATGTAAGTACCACAAGCAATTACGTAAACATTAAAAAAAAAAGCTTTCCATATTTATAGAAATTTCGATGTTATTACTCAATATTATTATATATCAATATTTTTTATAATCATAAGCATTTCAATATTCATAACAAAAATAATCGTTTCTTCGGTATTCCTTTCTTTGATTATAATTTTTAACTTCAAATCGACAGATGCCGATAGAGGTAACGTCGAGTGTTTTTAAAAGTTTGTAGCCTTTGCCAAAAAAATTATAATAAAGAAATTAAAAAAGGAAGACAAAAAATTGAAAATTTAAACTTTGCAAACATTAAAAAATTATAAATAAATATAGATAACAAATTAATAAATTAAAACTCCTTTTTAGGCGCAATAATTAAAAAAAAAAGAATATACAAGGTGTATCGACAATCTCCAACAAAACACAACGGGGCTTAGCAGAGAGTGGTGCAATTTGGCTGGTCTGCCGAGCTGGGGCGTAGGTGGTGCGTTCTAGGTGGAGCGCGAGCTTTCTACTTTCTGCCGAGTTGGGGCGGTAAGCGGACATCGAACGATTGATTAGTAGGCCGGGTGAACTGGCCCGAATATCTAGTTTTAACTCTAAATTAAAAAAAGGTGAAAAGAAAATTGTTGACCGCAACCACTTCATGCAACCACACAATGTAACGACAGCTATTTATATTTATTTTGAATAAAAATTTTAATATATCCGTTCCTCAAACTACATATATACACTTGTTTTCCCGACATTAATTGCTATTAGGTAAACCCTGTTATTATTATGAATACAACATTTGGTGTTTTAAAAAAATGTCCAGAAAGACGAATTATTAAAAAGAAAATAATTACTAGCGTATTAAAAAATTCAGTATATTTCCCATTTAAAAACGCGTTATTATTATTATTATTATATATTAAATGCAGTTTTTTATCACATGAATTGGCAAAAAAAAATCAACACATTTCAAATTAAATTTCTTACTCAATAACCGATATTTTGTTTTATTTTTTCCTTTAGATACAAGTAATGATTTCCGAGTAATACACAAGGCCCCTTTTCGGGGAATATTAGTTTGCAAACGACAATGTATTTATCAGTGGTAAAAATAGGATATAGGCCCCGCCTACCCGATAAAGCGGGAACGACGACTGTGACCGAGCCGTGAACATACGGCGAGCGAGCGGTCATTTTGGGTGACGATGATAGTACATGCTATTCCAGTGAAGACTGGATCTTTGATTGCATTACAGCTGTATTTTTCGTTTCAGGAAAAAATCTCTTTTCTACAAAAGTTTTATAGAGGTCAATATTGCACACGCTGAAAATTTTCTGACTATACCGACTGTCCCATAAGCAAGCAAGCGCATACTTACTCCGTCATTTCAAATAGGACACTTAAGATCATTTCATTTTCAGATTCTATGCAAAAAAAAAAAACATGACTACAGAAACTACTATAACATTATCATTTAGTCTTTTTTAAAAACTGCTGCTGGATAATGCTGTGAACGCACACTCAGTCCAATGCAACAACTACATTTTGATTGATGTAATTTCAAGCAGTTGTCTATGATTCGAATAAACATCTACTTTGCTTTAAAGCAAATAACTTTATTTACTTTAGTGGTATTCTATATTTTTATATACGCCGAATTATTATGTATTCTTCATGTAAACCTTTTTCAATACATATGAAACAGTGATGTACTCATGACGAAGTAGTAAAGACTCGTTGTTTTTCAGATCAAAATCGATTAAAAAAAAAAAGAAAAATTAACTTCATTTTACAAACTGACGACTACCGCGTTATTTTCTAGAAAAAATAACCGTCTCGCAACCTAAACTACCGTCTCAACATCGCTAAGCACTTGGATACCGTGCTTGGTGAAGATGAACCTTATCAAATTTTCATCGCAATTCTTATAGCCTTTAAGGTCATCGTTCGATTTGCTACTCTGTACGGACCACCTGTCGCGATCGACCATGTCGAAATTCGTGCAACTTTGCGAAGTTTTCAGCGAATTTCCACGATGATGGTGGCTGTGTTCGCCTGTGTTGATCGAACGTACCTCGTTAACCGAATCCTCCTGACACTTGACAATCGTATGCTCGCCTAAAGAATCCGTAATTATCTTGACTGCTTGTCCGGGATGTTTGAAAGTGTTCAAGACGTTGTTCTTGTTAAGATGATTTATGGAGTCTATGGGCGGATAACTTTCCGGGTGCGACTGATTTCCGCCAAACAAATTATTGTTGCAAATACTCATGCAATTCAACGATGTTGGACTCGGACTATCCATGGATATGTCCACCGGTGATGGTGTTAATAAATAATTGTTTTGCATAGAAACTGGAGGCAACAAATACTTACTGCGAAATCCATAAAATAGCAGCGAAGCAAAATTATTAGGTAATTAACATTCTCAAAAAGAGTGGATGCACACATGTAACTCCTATTTTACACTATCAATAATTGCGGTGCAATATTAGATCTATTTTTATGGACGTAAAATTTGTATGGTTAGAACTAGTCATATTTATAGTCCCTATTATTGATAGTTGAGAGTTAGAGCACGCTTATAAGAAAATAAAGATAAATGGTACTCACTTTTTCTCAGTCCAATCAAAGAGTTCATTTCTCTTAATGTACTCAATCACTTTATCCGGTATTAGGTACTTTACAGATTCATGCCTTCTCAAAGCTCTTCTTATTTTGGTAGAGCTAACATCGTTTTTAATCCATTCAGTCACGATGATGATATTACTCTAAAAGTTATTAAAAGTTTTTAATTTCAAATAAATATTTTCTCTATTGGGAGGTAGTAAAATGTTAAAAACAACTATGGCCGAGCACAAAGAACTTATTACTGCGTCGTTTAATAAGTTTTATATAAAGCAATAATGATAAGCCAACATTCTATTTAGTTATTAGCATAAACAGCACAAAATATAACAGAATAAGTAAAGTTCGAATTTTTAGGCACCCAAAATATGAAAAAAGGCACAATAAATGTAAAAACAGATGCTTTAAACATTAAACACTAAAAAAGAAAAATGGACAAATATTTTTTTGACTTCTTAGCTATTACTTTAAGAGTGTTCTACAGTGTATGATTAATTGCGTGGTTTTCCTTGTTCTACTTTATCAAATTACGCAAACAATTCACAACAATTTCAGCAATTTGGACAATAAAACGAAAATACACAGTATTGTACCATTGCTCGTGATTTTTTAAATATTTGTATATAAAAAAATTAATATATCACAAGAAATAACCTAGTAATATAGTAAAATTATATTGTATTATAAACTTGATCGTAAAAAGGGACCTTTAGTGGCATTATCAAGGAATTTGCAGGGGCTACTCAATTAGCAACGTTGTAAAAACAATTGCATACGAAGGATTGCAAGTATGGCAATCACGGGCCCAATGTCTACTTCTCCGTCATTTGCATTGGAAATTCTTCTGGACCTACCACCCTTGCACATTGTTGTGGAAAGAAAGGCCAGATTAACTACATTCCGCCTATGGCACATTGCGAATTAATCGCCACATACTCATGTCTGTGTGGTTAACAAGCTGTTGGAGTCGGTCACTTTCGACAGCATGCTGGGAATGCCATCGGACATGATGTGTACTCGACCAATGATTGACAGATACTTCACTACCTCCTTTCCAAACAGAAAAAAAAAATACTGGCACAGGCAGACACCTGCTGGTTTATGAACGATTCGAAAACAGAGCAGGGTGTTGGCGCAGAACTATTCTGTCGTAATCCAAGAGTTAGAAAGTATTACAACCATGGTCAACACACAACGGTTTTTCAAGCTGAAATCTATGCCATTTAGATGTGTGCTAGACATGGCGCATAAATGCAACTCGAGCCTGATCTGTAGCTGTAAAACCACCCTAAATACAGTGGGGGCGGCTAATAACCTATCCCTAATCTGGGTACCTGGGCACTCACTCATTCATGGCAATGAGAAAGCAGACATTCTTGCAAAGAAAAGCGCTGCGGAGCATTTCCAGGGACCAGAACCCGCCATGGCATAGCACCTTCGGTAGCTAAAAAGCAAATCAATGTATGGGCACATCAGAAAGTGCTTCAACATTGGAACAATTGCCATGCGAAAAAGGGTATTTCGTTTAATCATGTCAGAACTAAGGAACAACTAGACCTTGGCCGTAAGAATTTCAAAGTAATTGTTTCTGTCTTTACAAGTCACTGCAAACTCAGAAAGCACCTACACAGAATCTGACTCTCTGATGAGACTGAATGCCGGCTGTGTTTGGAGGATGAACAGACAGTTGAGGTCGGCGTGAACTTTTGCGGGGCCTGTATGCTGCCACTACACAGCTGCAACGAGAATCAGATATGATATCTTTAGGAAGGTTGAACTGCTCCTAGAAGACCGCATTCAAAAAGATTCTGAGCTACCTTAAGGGCCTGGACCTGTTGGATGAATTTTAAAGGTAACATCCGCCCTAGCAGTCGCGGTGGAGGGGACGGAAAATCGACCCATGCGGATGCTATCTTTTCTCAATACGATATAACATTTAGAATACTTTAAAATACTCATAAGCATCTTTATTTGTAGACGTGAACAAAGGGAATGCTCTTCGAAGTGACAAAGTGCAAACTGACGCACTCCTTCGCTTATCGCATCGACGATGTTTTTGCGGTCGTAGGGTTCATTGCGTTATGGTTTGATATCTATTTCGTCGCAACGAAAAATGAATAATTTAAACATAATGTTGAAAATGCACGTATTTCATGGCTAGCAAACAGAAAAATAATATAACTTGGATAATATGATATAATAAAAATAATCTAAAAAATAGGATTTGTTTTCATAAAAATCGTGCATTTGAAGTGAAAGCATTTGCTGCTTTCTTTAAATGCATTACTTTGAGTGCCACAGTTGCAGTTTTACAGGATTAGAAGCACACGACTGTGTTGGTGTTTTAATATGTGGAGGTCAAGGTCACGCACATGCTCCGCTATCCGCTGACTAACGATAAGTGCGCATCTAACGATATCACTAGGCGGGGCGAAACCCATCCCAAGCAATGTACAAAAGCACAATTATTCCGAAAACTATAACAGTTAGGGCAATATTTTATTTAAAAAATCCTCTCTAAATCTTTATTACTTGCTGCTGCATGCGTCGCGTTAACTATCTGTCTGATACCCTGTATAAAACTTTGTGCTCAAACAAAAGAGACTTTCGAGCCAGTTAACCAAAGTCATATTAAAATAGCAAATCGATAGTATTAAAAAAAATCCAAGTATCCAAAGTTAATTTTATACTGAATTAATGTTACTTACATTTTCAATGGACGAAAATCACGACTTTGTTCCATAAATCAATTTTTTATATTATTTGAGCCTGAAATGATGATTAAAAAAAGGCTAATTTTCACTACCAAATTACACAAGACATCTTAAAAATATACTAATTAATGTGTATGAAACAGCAAGAAAACACCATCCCTTCAAAATAGGATGCGCGTTCTTCCCACTCTAGATCTATGGTTAACTGTTTTGCCCATTTTAATATGAGGCATCAGAACAGAGTATTCCATTAATAAAAATAAAATATTGAAGATAACTAAAATTTAATTATTACTTACCATATACTTCGTAAGAACATCCGACATATAAATAAACTTAAGTGGATTGCTATCTTCCCTAGTAATTACCACTAATCCATGATGACCAATAATAAATTCTATCTGTAATAATGACAATAATTAGAACGGAGGACTAGTTGAATGAGAACCGTAAAAAAGCACCCAGTTATGCGTGAATATTAGCAGGTCGTAAAAGATATCACATTTTATCCCCTAATTTCCCACTGTCCTTGAGGTAATTACAAAAATGGTCCACAGATAGATCTTTATATAAATTCTTTTTCCTAGAAAGCCATTCTAATTAGAAAAAGGAAATAGCGCCATCTGTTAGATTTAGACGCACCCTGTCCAAAAATTTCGACGCACTATGTTAACTTGTCTATTATAATGCTAACTTTGTTATTATTCAAGCTATTTAATCAGGTTAAATGGGCAAATAGTCATGTTTTTAGTGTATGTCAAAAAGCAATTATGACAAAAAAGTAATTGAATATGTTTTAATAATGTTTTTAACTGTTACCTAAGCCAAGGTACCCCTCAGGCATGTCTCATTTCTCTATATAATACATTATAACAAAAAATAAATAAATAAATAACCAAACTAATTGAATAAATAACGAAATAAACAAACTCGTAAAAGTAAAGCAGTAAAAATTCAAGTCACAACCGATGGAACTAACAAGTTCATTAATTAATCATATTTCAAAGTAAGATTTGCAAATTAGGTAAGTAAAAATGGCAATTGAGCGAATTTCTAAACATATATTATCTCACTACAGACTACAGCACTAGTACATGTGACAGTTTCTCTATGATGCCAACCACCTTCTTCAGGCAATACTAATGTTTAAATATCCGGAGAATCAAAAAATAAAACATTGTAAAAGGATATAATAACATTTTCAGTAAGAACTATTTCGAAATTGAAATTATTATGAAAAGAAAACGAATTGTAATTAAAACTTATAAATTTATACTATGGAATGTCTATTTACTTAGGTTTCTTTTCCCTAAAATATTTATTTTTGAGAAACAAATTTAAAAATAGTTTTACCAACACAATTACCTCAAGAACAATATGAGGTAAAAGTGTCGAATACCATTTTGAAAAATTTGACCATTACCAGTTGATGACCTGCCAATACTCATGCATAACTTTTATCGCAAATCCTTTCTGGGAGCCATTACCCCATGTTTATCCGGTTAGAACCTTTAAATTAATTCCCCCTATTATATACTTACATCTTCAGGAGACCATAAATTCGGAACACCAAATGATTCTAATAAATCTGCACCACACAACAATTTCACCTGTATGTTTAGATTTTTATTGTTAGTTTGTAAATTATTTGGGAACCAGGATATATCTTCTTCATTAAAATTATCATTTATCCTGTTATTTATTAGATCATTAATTTTATTCTGCAAAATTATCTAAATTAATACTTTAGATAAAAATTATATTCTTTTATAACAAACCTGAATATATTTTAACACTACTGCAGTTCTTGTGTGCCCTTCTTGCGTGCACTCCCAATTAGTTATTTTAATCCAATTAGGATCTTGTAGTGCTAATCTCAGCATTGCCAGCCGATGTGTGGACGAAATCAAATCTTTCTTGCCGTAGCCATCATGCACAGGAGATACAAGGCCCAAAATCACATCCATGCCTAGTTTATTCAAATGATCACGAGCAATTTCTGAAATGAAACGATAATATAATGTCAACAATAACAAACACTTGTATTACCAAACATTCGCAGATGCATATTAGTTGGTGGATTAAACGATCCGCAGGATAGAAGTACGACTTTTTTAGTTGTCATGCTTTGTATTGTATTTACGCCGTCTCATCTGCAAAAAATGAATATAATTGCAATATCTTGTACATGTGTGTTTTGTGCCAAGCTTACCAAGTTGTTAATTAGTAATGCACACTAATATTTGATATATACATATTTAAGTTGTTTTGAATTGTACCGGCCACTCACAGTTCAGAACCATAGAGAAGTTCAGAACATTCGAGAAACACGTCGCTTCGTTGCTTTATTCACCGATAAATCCACCGGTACCGGTTATACTCGTTATACTTCATCTCTGTTTAATACATTAGTTAAATAGTGATAAAATATAATCGGTGAATAAACCGGGTCTGTGGAATAAACTGAATAAAGCAACTCCCCGTCAGCCTGCGTCAATTAAAGTGTCAAAAGTCAGTTGAAAAAATTTGTTTCATATGGGGGAAATTTTTGTTATTATCAGAAATGGAATACCACTAAAGCTAATCGATTAAATTTAAATTAGAAAATAAAAGATTTATTTTTTTAAATTACAGTTACTAAAAATTACTAGTAAGCTTGTAATAAAAAATGTATTTAAGGGTTGAATGAGCATAGTACGTACGGTCACAGACTACCTGTACGGTATATTTATTGAAATAAAAGTTAGTGTATTTCATACTTGATGGTTGGCTATATGGGTTGCGAATATGGTGATGTAAGAAGTATGGCAGATAGCCAAGTCACCGTACGACAAAAATATTTTGTAAATATCATCGGAAAATAATAAGCAAAATTATATATTTTGTAAAAACTCAGTACGTAACGAAGTAGTGAAAATGGAAAATTTCTTCAGCTTGTGGAAAGTACGTGAACTGGCTGATAAAGTGTAAGTACTTATAATGTCGTTAATGAACCAGATGTAGTTTTTCTTTTTTAATTCTACACATTTTTGGGATGTATATTTTAAATCTATTTGTATTTAAGCACTTTCAATAATGTATATCTAGCCTTTTAATGTTTTATTTTTAAGAAATGATTATTTATTGTTATGTTTTACAGCATTACATATGCAAAGTTAACTTAAAGCTTAATTATCATTGAAATTTGATTAAATTACAGAACTAATGTTGTGATGAACTATACTGATGTTGAGGCAAAAGTGAGGGAAGCGACAAACGATGAGGCCTGGGGACCAACTGGCCAAATTATGCAAGATTTAGCACATGCCACATTCACATATGAACATTTTCCTGAAGTAATGTCAATGCTATGGAAGAGAATGCTTCAAGATAATAAACAACATTGGAGGAGAACTTATAAGGTACTGTTTCCTATTTCTTTTTTGCCAGAACTTGTGTTTCCATTGCATTTATTATTTTAGTCTTTATTAGTATTGAATTATCTAATTAAGAATGGTTCAGAGAGAGTAGTCACTTCGGCGAGGGAACATATTTATGATTTAAGATCACTAGAAAATTATACCTTTATAGATGATTTTGGCAAAGATCAGGGTGTTAATGTTAGACATAAAGTAAAGGAGCTTATAGATTTTATACAAGATGATGAAAAATTAAGAGAAGAAAGGAAAAAAGCTAAGAAGAACAAGGATAAATATATTGGAATGAGTTCAGATATGATTGGTTCGAGTTTTAGTAAGTAAAAATTTAAAATTTTATGTGTATGTGTGTAAGCGAATATTTTTATTTATGTTTGACAGGTACTTGAATAGGCTTATAGTTTACTCATAATTGTTCAAATATATGTTCTTTTGACTAGCGTTGGGCAATGTAAATCTGAATTGAAAAGTTTGATAATTATTATCATTGGTATTTAAATGCATTGATAAAGAAGAAAATTAAATGTATTCATTTGAAAATATCTGAGGAATGCTTACAGATATTGATGATAAATTTTTGTTTGTTTTTTAATCTATGATTTAATTACATTTTGCATTCGCTTTAATTTTTGAAATATTTACAAATAAAATCATAAATAACTAATAGAATTGAGCAAGTAATCATATTATTTTAAGTCAAAAGTCAGACCCTTTTTGCACAACAAACTGTTGAATATTATATTTTTTTTATTAATAATTCCCCTACTGAGTGCATATGTTTATATTATGGTAAATATTCACATACGATGGTTTACTAGAAAATGGGTATTTATTAAAGGAATAAAAGGAATATGAAATTGGTATTTAAATTACTATCAAATATTTCTATACAATGCCCATTGTGGTGCATTACCGGCTTTCTTTCGGCTAGCAGCAATTAATGTAAGATACAGAAACGTTATTACCGCCACGGTATATAGTATATATTATTATATTAGTTTTGTGCACACTTTATGGTTATTGCAAAATTATGATAAGCTTGTGAATGTTCAGGATAAAAATATCATTGTTAGGACCTTGAACTTAGAACAATTCCTCTTTTATTATATTTTACAGCATAAGTATGATAAACTGTTTATGCGTTATAATTACAATTTTGGAAATATCTTGAATCTTTTGATTACTGCAAAATATTGCTCACTCAGAAAACCTTATACATATTATAAAATATAGTTGTCGCGTGTGCCCGACGAAAAATATCATATGGGTAAACACCCATATGATATATATGAATATAAAGTTTTTCCTTTGTTTTATGTTTCTCTATAAAACCTATGTAGGTATTAATGTTACTTATTTTTTATTGCATGTTGAATATAATTTGTTTAAACTGCTTTGAGTTATTTTATAACAATTACAACGATTAATTTTTAATAATAATGTATATCATTTTATATTTTGTCTTTCTAATAGCAGCTTGTATGTAACATTCCACTATACGCTACGAATTACATTTTTATACAAAACTTCCTAATTATTCTACTAGGAGACGGTAATAAACTATTTCCTCATTTTA
The DNA here is from genome assembly GCA_949128085.1 of Cetonia aurata. Classification (NCBI taxonomy): domain Eukaryota; kingdom Metazoa; phylum Arthropoda; class Insecta; order Coleoptera; family Scarabaeidae; genus Cetonia; species Cetonia aurata. Next base: position 1,133,542 of record OX421887.1, read on the forward strand.
TTTTTTCATATAGAACTGCACATAGAGTGTGTCTGGTGCAAAAAATATATATTCATTTGTTTCCTTCATCGAAATGGAAACTGTTAGACTGAATTTTAACATTACATACATACAGGTCACAATATTACTTGACCTATTGAAGTAGGTTTTTAGATCACAAAAACAAGGAATAATAAACAATACAAAAATTAAAATAGTTTACTATTTATTATTAATTACCTTAACATTTAGTGAGGGAGTAGAAAAGGAATACATTTATAAATAAATATATATTCAATAATTAATCAATTAGGTCGCAATGTATCACCGGTGACGTTCGGTCTAGCTTGCTAGCAAGTGTTAGCCACTCGAGCGGCGATCTGGTATATCCAGTAGCGTAGATATATTGAAAGTTTCATTTTGTCAATCGTCAAAGTTTTTGATATAATTATAATAGGAATCAATTATCATAAACTTTTCTAAATTACTTCTTGAAAATGAGTTTCTTTGTGAAGTTAATATGTTTTCAAATTTAGAAAATGATCTTTCTACGTCACATGAAGTGGGAGGCGCGAAATGGAAATATGCAACTAAATCCTTATATTTTACACATGAATTTTCATTTTGTGTAGTAAAACTATTATTGGAAATTTCTTTTTATAGTATATAGTCTGGATTTCTTTCCATTGCCGTAGTAATTTTGTTTTGTATTTTTCCCCAATCGATCCTTTAATACTTTTAAAATGGCTAAGCAAAGATCCTAATTTTTTAAATGATTCTGCTAAGTAAATTTTTTGTTTTTAGAAACTCTATCGTTTTCGTTACAATAGGAAAATGTTTATTAATAAATTGGAATTCTTTAACAAAATCTTCGTTTAAAATTAATGTTTATACTATTTTAACACTGACAGCATCTTGTTTAATGTTAAAACAAACGGTTTTAAATATCAAAGTTTTGTGCATGAAAAAATGCTGCCTCTAACTATGTGCCCCATCGTGTTAGTACAGGTTCTGGTGGACACATTTCTTTCTATAACTACCCGGGTTACCACATGTTAAGTGTAACATATTAGGAAAGCGTTTCTTAAGTTCGTTCCCTGTTTTTAACATTACGCTTGCAGCATCCGAAAGAAATAACAGAACTTTTGAACATTCGTCACCAGCTACATTTGTTACGCTGTTAATAATAATTTTGCTAATTCCTTTGCACTTATTCGCGTTCTAATTTTTGTCGCTACTAAAAATGACATAGGAAGATTTTCAGGGTGCAATGTGCCAGCAATTACATTAACAGCACATCTTTCTTAATGTCTGTCGTTTCATCTGCGCTTATGTAGAGATAATTCTCCCTTAGTTCTCACTTAATTTTATTTATTGTTTTATCGGACTGCCTTGGTACGTAATGCTTTCTAATGGTCGAAGGATGAGGAATATCGTGTTTCGTATATTTCTATAAGAACCCAAGTGGATTCCGTAATTTATTTAACGGGATATTGCCACCAAGAAAAGTTCCACATAAATCATTTACAAATTCTTCATGAGAAAATCCCCTTTCATGTTCAATATGCTTTATACTTTTTATATGCCGTTCAAGACTATATTTGCATCTGAAACCTAATTTCAGAGAACAAATGGTGCAAAGTACTTCTTTTTTGTTAATGACTCTGAAATAATGTTTATCATTCTCGGCATTATTGGGAAATAATGAATAAAAGACTACTCTAATCAAACGAAAAAACAATGCGAAACCAGAAAATCTTAAACGAAGATGGAATACTAAACTATAAAAATATTAAACTTAATAAAAAATGTTAAACGACAAATAAACAAAAAAGGAACCCTCTAAAAGACAACGGTAACGAAATAAATATCTATGTAATGTATCTTAAGTCTAGCACCTAACAAAACGCCGATAAAATGCACCGAACGTCGCCGCTCTAATCTAAAATAATCACACTTATCTCAAACACTCTTACAAGTATTGATTAATTGTTTTGATGAAGGCATAGAGATTCAATAATCTTTATGATTATTATTGTATTGTTCGTTATTATTTGGTTGTTTTCTAATTTCAAAACCTACTTTAAATATCTTTGAGGGGTGCAATGATATTAAAAAAAAATTATAGTTTTTATTTTTTTATTTTTAAGTGGTGGTTTTAAGTGAAAAAAGGTTTTTAAGGCTAAAACGATTGACCAACAACCTGTGCAAAGTAAATGTAAACGATAGGTTATTAGTGAATTTTCTACTAAATAGGCTGATGGCTGTAACTTTTCCCATCTGTCAAGCTGTTTCATTAGTTGCACTGCACCAACAGTGAATACGTTCACATGTTGGTAATTTATGGTGAAGTACGCCAGAATTCTGCTGGTGCAAGTCGATTGTACGCTGAGCGGTTTCCCAACAGGCCAACACCTATTCCAGAAAAATTCACCGCTCTAGTAATCCGTACACGAGAAACTGGTGTACTGCAAACTAGTGCAAACATGTTAAAGTCGAGATGGTGGACCTGGCCGACACCAACGAATTTTAGATGCCAAGAAGAAGTCTTAAATTTTGTCGAAGAAGATTCTTCTAATAATACTCGAAAAGTATCTCGCCAAGTAAATATAGCAAATCGAATTGTCTGGCGAACACTGCGCAAAAATCAATTTTATCCTCTCCATGTACAAAAGGCTTGAAAGCAATTTTGCCGATGTTTCTACAAAACATGACGTTCGAAACCTTTCTTGTATTGTATTGGCGACTGATGAAGTAACGTTGACACGCAACGGCATAAATAACTGTCGTAATACTCATATTTGGGCTATGCAAAATCCACATGCTGTTCGTAGTAATCATTGCCAGCACAGATTTTCGATAAATGTTTGGGCTGGACTTATTGGCCCATTTGTGTTGCAAAATCGATTGAATGGATATGATTATCTCTTGTTTTTGCAAAGTCATTTGATGGAACTATTGGAAGAAGTTCGTTTGTACGTACGTCGACAAATGTGGTTTCTTCATGATGGCGCACCGCCGCATTTTAATCTTTTAGTTCGCCAACAATTAGATAGATAGCGCCGTGGCCTCCTCGGTCACCCGAACTTAACCTCCTTGATTTCTATCTATGGGGCGTTATGAATACCGTGGTATACACCAACGACATACTTAATTTAGATGAACTTCGTAACCGCGTTGAGGCAACTGCGGCGATAATTCGACGGCAAGAACTTTGCCTTCAACAACACGGCGATAACTTTGAACAACTAGTGTAAAGTGGGTTCCATGAAAACATAAAAAAAAATGTTTCATTTAATATGCTTAACCACCACTTAAAAATAAAAGAAATAGAAACTACAATTTTTTTTAACATTAGTAGGTATCTCTCTTATTATGCAATTTTTGTTAAGATATTTTTCGTTAATGACCTCCTTTTAAGATGTTCGATCATCCCTTGAAAATAAGATCACAAGACCGTAAACAGCCTGTATAATATGTATCCCTCTAACAAATTTTCACGTTAATTCTCACCATTTACAGGCACAGAAAGATGGGACGATCGTTCCTACACTCGCGATTTTCCGGATAGAGACGCGGACAATAATACCGTGAAACAATACAAAGACCGATCCTACGAAGACGATTACGACGGTGAACTAGAGGAAAGCGACAACGATTCGAACAACAGCAACAAGAAGTATAAAGACAATGACGCAACGACGATAGGCAGTCCTAAACGTACGGATAAAAAAGTCAATCTCTCTATAAACACGTCCCTGAACAAATCACCCGTTAGGACGGTCAAGCCGGTGAAGAAGGTAGATTTAGGAGCTGCAGCGTCGTTCGGCGTTAACGAAAAAGCGGAAAAGACGCCCCCGGGCTCGGATTTATTAAACGACGATTTCGACCCGCGAGCTTCTGAAGTTCCATCGGAGCCTAAGCAACAGCTTAATTCCGAGTTTGGAGATTTCGAGACTGCGTTCGGTTCTCCTCTGAACGCACAGAAGAAAGAGGAAGATGACTTCGCTGATTTTAGTTCTGCTTTTAATGCGACCAATAGCCCCGTACCGCAGGGCAATGCAAAATTGCTCTCCAATGCACCTCTTATCAACATACCGCCGATGGGACCACAACCGCTGGGCCAGCTTCCTCAAAATCTCGTAAATAATACCCAGGAAACGGTGAATATGTTTCCTGCAGGCCCCACAATACCTGTCACGGGTAACAACGTTCAAGCGAGCGGCAACGATCTCTTAGGTGATCTCCGTGGATTCAGTTCATTGAGTATTGGCGCTAATAATGCAAATGTCAATAACACGACTACGAATAGCAATAATATTTTCGATATGTTTGATTCAGGTGAGCAATTACTAATTTTATTACTAATTTTCTTTCTTTTCCCAAAACAGTTACTCTATTATTATAACGATTCTGACCTAATATCAGTTTCGGTTACGGTTCTATATCGGGTCTTTTCGGTTCTATATCGGTTTTATTTTAGGATACATCGGTTATTTTCGGTTCCATATCAGTTTTAGTTTAGGTATGATTTGTTATAGTGTGTTATTGTGTGATCTAGATTTACAGAGGTTTTAGGACATAACTTTCAATTTCTTCTTGGTGTCTTACACCAAAACTAAAGAAACAGTAATCATTCTAGCGGATTATTGCAAATAAGGATGCATATATAGGATAGATCCGTATCGTATGCATGTTCTCGCCGAGAAACTTATAAAAACGCTCCAATCGTTTTCCGCGGCGTTAGGTTTAGTTAGGCGGGAGAGTGCAAAGAACTGGCCCGGGGTTACCACCTTGCCGAGCGCTGCGACAGACCTACATATGTCTATCCTTTACCTGAATTTAATCAAGGAACTTTTTATCCACTAAATACATTACATTTCAAGTGATCTTTCTTACTGTTGGTGTTTTTTATAATTTAAATTTTACAATGTAAAACTAATTGATTTTGAAGTTAAAATAAAGAAAAAATGCTCAATTATAATTACAAGTACTATTACTAGAATATTCGTATTACCGTATTAAATTTCGCGTAAGCATATTCGCAATATAGTATAATTGCTATAGTTTGCAAGTACTACAGTTGATTAAATCTTAATTCTGCTAAAAATTTGCTTATTTCCGCTGATATGACGAGATGCGTCGGTTTGAGACCAGTAATTGCTATATCCGCCGAGATCTTCGACATATCTCAAAATTATCGTGTTGCCGTTACTATAACCAATAAACAGACTCTTGAGCTTATAAGAATCATATTTATTTTCTCTCTCACAACTCCCAATATCCTTGAAAAATGGCGTGTAACTATATAAAAATTATCGCTCATGTTAGGAAGTGCATCGGTAGGATGACATGCCAGTAATAATTATATCCGCCGATATCTTCAGCATTCTTCAAGATTTACATGCTGTCATTTAAACTTGTAAAAACCACACTTATTTTTTCCCACACAACTTTAATCTCCTTGAAAAATGGCGGTCAATATTGATATAAAATGTACCAGTAATGTTAGAAAGTGTACCAGTAAGAAGACATGGCAGTAATAATTATATCCGCCGATATCTTCAACACCTCTCAAAATTTACGTATTATCGTTTTTGAAACCGATAACCAAACTCTCAGACTTATAAAAATCACATTTATTTTTTCTGCCACAACTTCCAATGTCCTTAAAAATGGCGGGTAGTATTTATATAAAAATGTCCGCTAATGTTAGGAAGTGTAGCAGTAAGAGGACATGGCAGTAATAATATCCGTCGATATCTTGGACATCCTTCAAGATTTACGTATTGTCGTTTTTGAAACCGATAACCAAACTCTCAAACTTTTAAAAATCACATTTATTTTTCTGCCACAACTTCCAATGTCCTTAAAAGATGGCGGCCAATATTAATATAAAAATTCCCACTAACGTTAGGAAGTGCATCGGTAGGAAAAAAAGACCTCAAACTTATAAGCATTTGCTATAAGTTTGAAGGTTTGTTTACCGGCTTCAGAAACGACATACGTGAATTTTGATATCGTATTTTGCGATACCTTCCTCACACCTTAGGGTAGAAGAGGATTAAGATTATATATATATATATATTCTGCGATACGATTATTTTCAACTTTGCTTAAATACATTATAAGTAGTATTTTATTAATGAATCTTAATAATTTTTGCGCTTCTGTGGCATTTTAATATAGTTCTAATACTTTCTCTATGGCTGAAAAAAAAACAACACAAGAGTATATCAGAATATTGAAAATGCTTAGTACATCTATAAAAAGTGTGTATAAAAACTGTTATAAAGTCGTAAAAGCAATTACATAAACACTTAAAATGTCTGCCGTATACACAATCCCAAAAGATGACATTAATGGTAAATCATAGCAGCGCTGTATATATGCTATGTACTTAGTATAAATATACAACATATAATTATAACTGTTACAAAACAAAAATAACACATTATCCAAAATAGCGATACAGAACCGATATACAACCGAAATTATCGAAACCGATATTTTCATGAGTTTCGGTTCTAAATAACTAAATATAGAAAATAACGGTTCTTCATAACCTTCCTTGAGAACCGAAATCGTTATCATAACTGTTTTGAATCCCTGGTTTAGAGTAGGACAAATTGTTTACCCAACATCGCTTAGCGATATGACTTTTATGAGTTTTACTGCCTGTAGATAATTCCTTTCATACTCTTTCTTTGTATTGAACATCTATGTTATTCGTCACAAATCATATCATATTTTAATATATTTTTTAACATATTAAAGAGAGTTAAATACAAAAGGTTAATATCGAAGTATTATACCCTGGTATCTTCAAGGAAAAAAATAGAAATAGAAATGGCGTTGGCTGACATACTCTATTAATAATTAACAAGCAATTGTAGTTTACAAGATAATAATAATCTTGAAGTCATTGAAATTTTAAATAAAATTCAATATGGGGCAATAATGAGTCATTGGCCAGAGTGAATTCCAAAACAATCAGCCGCGATCTCTAGATCTGTTTTATTTGATATTGATAACAGTGATAGTGGCATAATTTATAATACCTCTGATTATAATTTTTCACATAATCAATAAAATATGCTTATAGTTCATTGGTCCTGATCACATTTTTTGCTACTTATAATCAGTATAAATTTATTATAATTTACACTCTTAGTTTCATACAGTGATCATAATAATTACATTGCTTGCAACCACTTTTGTAACCGCTAATTTTTAAAAATTACAGAATGCAGTATTGTTTAAGTTTTTTTGTTTTTACAAAGTGATGTCAAATGATATGCACATGGGCAATCGTTACTATCGTTAACCATTAATTTTGACATTTTTTTTAACAAACTATATATATAAAACACGGTTTGTTTTTTTTAAATATAGGAAAAAATTGCTCATTTTTTACTTTTTTACCAATTTGCAAAGCCTTACAAATTGTTTTTTTTTTTAATTTTTTTTTATACTGGCTGTTTTAAATGATTTTAATTTATGCAAGCCTATATACATTTAATTCTTTAATGTCACCATACTCTTTTTTTTAACCAAAAACATTAATGAAAAAAAGTTAAATTTGATACAAAAGTGATTTCCTTTGTATAGACAACTAAAAAATCTGTATTTATTGCGATTTTTTATTAAATAAATGAAACTATGAAAAAAAGAAAATTGACAAAAAGTGCTCTAACAAAATTTAACAAAATAACATCGACCTGTATTGCTTCATAAACCCTTCAAAAATACTGAAGATGTAGAATTAAATGTCTGTTTAGAGGCTATAAAAGATAAAGATTTTGCAGAGAAGGGAGGCTCTGCAACATCTTTATCTTTTATAACCTCGAAACACATGTAATTCTACATCTTCAGTTTTTTTCAAAGGGTTTATGATGTTTCTTGAAATTATTATTTATCGAGTATTCTACTAACCATTGATTGCACATGTCCGTCTAGGTGTCTAGTTTAAAGATCTCTGCTGCTTACCGGTAGTTTATATTTTCGCCACATATAAAAACATTTAATTCTCTCTTCTACAGTTAACATTTTTTAATAATGGAACAGTATCTTACAGTACAAATTTAATACTTACAGCAAACTGTCGTATGAACGTAAGGATATGAAGTTAGATTTGCGTCTATAATGCTCCCAAGTAGTTGCTTTCAATCCTCAAGCGTGACATGTGCAGTTATTCGCAAATTGTGCATGATCATGTTGTGATTACTGTAATTTTTTGTTCAGGATCCCTTTTTTTCCTTTCTTAAAAAAAACGCGAATCGCTTTTTGCACCAAACGTTTGGTGCATTCCAAAATAACCTCATTGCGCCCCGTACCAAAAAAATCAAAATGGACAAGCCCACAATTGTCATCCCTCCATAATGAAGATCCAAAGTGACTTCACAGACAGTGGTAATACGTTAGAAGAAAAAAACAATACTACAATATTCTAAGCTTATTATTGAATTGTTAAAAAAAAACTAAATTTAAATAATGTAATACACCTCAGATATGTGCACTACTGAAAGATAATCCGTGTGGTCTGCATTAGACTATTCTATTGACGAAAACTACCTTTGCTGCTCTTAATCTGAATCTCCGACGTTGTGTCTTTCTGTACACTATCATTAAATTAAGCTTATTGGTTCTCAATTTGGGTTTGATAGTTACAAAAGTTCCAAAGGTGTGAATAATAAAAATTAATCCAGACTGTGTGACATGTGTACCTAAACTATTTAATATTCAATGTTTTAACTAACTTTTAGTATTTCTACCAGTATTTGCTATTTTAATATGGTTAAATTTTTGGATTAATCTGTTGTTTTATTTTCGATTTTAAATTTTCAATCGGATTATGTGGAGGAGGCTTTATAAAGCAACAAATTCTCTACCAATTATGATGACTGTGTACTAACATATTTAAATCTAGTTTTTGTGCTAAAATCCTTTTTAATTTTAGTGCTCCAGTTTTAAACAATAGAATGAATTGGCACACAAGATATCCGAATTTATTAATTCGAGACAATTGTTTCGGAAATTCACGAATTTCAACTGTCATAAATTAGTGAACTTAATCTTAATTAATATCTTGTGTGTAGTACTACGCTATTGTCCTTGCATTTCTTTGAACAGAATGACCTTCTAAGTCATTGGTCGCCTTCTGTGTTTTTCTGCCAAAATTATTGTAAAATATTAATTAACCATTTAAAAGTTTTTCATAACATTAAAGTTCTTTGCGTTTCTTATTGCGGTGAGCTTGGTTACAAAATAAATTCTCGTCAGTTAACAGTGGGTATTTTATATATAACGAGTAAGGACGAACTCTATTCGGACAGAATTTGCGTGATAAACATCCTTATTAACTTATTTTCTTCATACAAATACTATTTTCTTTCCGTTATTTATTACTTTTAACAATGAATGATGCGAACCGGGTACTCATTTGAGCATTCCGGTTTCAGAACACCGCGCGGATAAACCTGTGCCAGTAGTGAACGCAGCTTATGACAACCGTCATGGACGAACAACTCGTCGCGAAGGATATGAAACCATAGATGTCGCTGTTACCGATCTCAAAACAATTTTACTTAAATATAAGAAGATTACAAGTATTAATGAAGCCTACATTATTGTAAACACAATTGACAAATCCGTAACAAATTTAAATAATTATTTTATCGAAAATTACTTGCTTTTACATAGGGAACCCCCCGAAGACTTAAGACGGTTCATACACGAAGATTATCATTTTATATTGAAGGAATTAATAGCAAAATTCGATGGGAACTTTCCTCTTGATGAAAATGAAAGGCTATATGAACCAATTAGGGAAATTTTTTTAGTACCCAATCGATATTTCTGTAGTGAAAGTTGGAATGTATTAATTGAAGGATTTACTTCAGAAAATAAATTTAAGACCACGGTGTTAATGAAACTTTTAAAAGAATTAATCTCATCTGACAATTTCCTTGAGTTATTAATGTTCTATATCTTTGGCGAACATAAAGTAGATTATATCAGAGAAGATATGAGCTCTGAATATTCTGATCTTTTACAAATCTTGGTAACTCTCCCAAATCGGGTGTCGAATATTTTACAAAGAGAAACTCCAGATAGTTTTTCAATCAAAAACATAAGTAGAATGTTACTAATTCATCTTGTGAAAATTATATTTATTATCGAACTTTCTGGAACAAACAATCTTACTGTTAATTATCAGGCATTATCAATGCTGCTTGGTAAAATTTTATTACATCACAATGAAAATTATAAATCAGTGCCCATTATTAACTTTATAAAATTATTATCGAGATTGTGTTCTTTAAAAGAGACTGAGGGCGAATATAAAACAATAATTCATGAAATTTTAAATAACCTACAAGGACCGTCGATTGAAACTTTCACAGTAATATCACTGCAAAATTTAGACACTAAAAGCCACGACATCCATTTCTTATTAAACAAGAAATTGCTTGAAGAAAAACATTGGAACTACATTCTATGTTCGAAAATTCCTTTTTTATCACACTTCGAATTTCAACAAACAAACATGTTGTACAATCTAGTTACTTGTCTTTATAAAAACAGCCAAACTTTGCTAGTGAACTTGCTAATTGATTTAGCCTCGGCATGGTCAAATAGATCTTCCGTTCTCCATACGAGCATCGAACAACATTTATATGTGTCGAAACTTCTGATATTATCATTGAAAGCAGCTGTAATACTGGAGATGACCAAAGAAAACACTGAATTGTTAACGGAGAAGATACATTCTGGTATAATTGTACATCTTGAATCAACTGTTGAAGCAATTAGAATTATCGGAATGGTAACAAGTGAGATTATATTACACAAATTAAATGAGAACGCACCTGAAGAAATTAAATTAAAATTTGAATATGACGATTTTAAAAGTGAGTGGAAAGAACTTATTATCGATAACTTAAAATATCTAACATTCCCTGTTGTAAGTGAAAAAAATTCTAACGAAGACATTCCGAGCTTGTTAAAAGCACTTTGTCAAACAGAAACTACAACTGAGGATTACATTGCTCCTGAAAGAGTATTTCGTAAAAAGATTGCTGATAATACAACGGACCTATCTAACGAGGTTAAATATGAATCTATCAAACCAAAGAACAATCTCATTAATATAATTGACACTACAGATTTTGAATTAGATTCTGATGATGACTTAGAGCCTTACGATATCTCAAACGATAAGGCAGCCTCAAACAAGCTACCACCTGCTTACCTAAGGGATTTACGTGATGGTTTATTAGAAAATAAGGACCCCGATGTTTTCATACAAAGTTTAGAAAATTGTGAAAAGTTGACAATGCAGCAATTATCCAATGATGATGCTAGTATCGGATTGGAAATCCTAGAAATACTACTAATATTAGAACCACCGTTTTACGTGGAAAATTATGATAAATTAGTATTAGATAGTTGTGTAGCAATCACTTGCACATATCCTGCCTATTACGCTGAGTATTTATGTACTCAATTCCATGCCGAAAAGGGAAAATATTCAATTGCTCAGCGCATTTTAATGCTCGATATTTTATGCATTTCAGCCAAGTCGTTATCAATAATAAAACCAGTTAAACAAGAGAATAAGGAAAATGCAACCAAAGAACTTGAGTTATCACATTCAGAGATTGTACGTGAAAGATTAGAAACAAAAACAAAACGATATTTTAAGCACAAGCCCACCGTTCGCGAACAAATCAACCGATTTGCAAACGTAGCTGGTTCATTTTTTTATCCATTGCTGTTTGGTTTAAGTAAAAACATTACGGCACACACTCGTGTCGTAGAAAATGATACTGATCACATCCTGCTAATACAAGTATTACATACCCTTGCAACTGTAGTATATTGTTCGGAAAACTGTCCGATTGTTCCAAAAATGGGTAAAGATGTTTTTACTTTATGCTGGATATTAAAATTTCATAAGGAAGCCAAAGTCAGGATCGGAGTTATAAACTTATTGTGTGCCGTAGTGCTGGCTACACCAAAAGCTATCTTACTGTCGGATTTTCTAGACGAGCTGTTGGAGATACGATTGTGGCTAATCGATGTCTTATCGCCGAATATTCAGAAAGGCGACCCGAATTCCGATTGTAGGATTTCAGCTCTTCATTTAATGTGCTTATTGGATAGTGTTTTGAAGGAAGATGAAAATGTTGAAGCGTAATAGTTTTGTAATTTAGTTTTAAGAGAAAAAGAAAATATGTCAAATCGCATTTTTATCTTAAATAAATATGTTTAAATTTCCATAGCCTTGTTTTATATTTGAAATGAATACGATAACTCTTTTTTCGTAAATTTACGTAAAATACAGCATTTCGGCACTTCTGCTTAACATGAGCGTAATTTTACAAATCTTAAAACTACAAGATAGAATAGATGATTTCAACTTAGTCGCATACAACCTGTATTTACGCAAGAAAAATATGTACTTGAATTTAATAAAAAAAAAAGCGACAGTGTTATAAGGTAGGAGAATCACAAATTTTAGAATCAAAAAAGGATTATATTGACACAAGAACTACTTAATCATTGGTTACATTCAACAGAAGCATGTATTAGGTATCGCTAATCGCTACGCTTTCTGCTGTACCCCTACACCTATACTTGAAATGTCAAAATAATAGAAAAGCAACAGTCAACAGCAAACATATAACACATTATACAAGGTGGCGCAAAATGTATCACCGGATTTTCTTTTGCCGTATTTCCAACAAAAAAATAAAAGAAAATGTTATTTTTTTAACGTCACATGTTTATTTGAAGCAATAAATTACATTTTCCATGTTTGCAAAATAATATCTCATAGGTAGTCGCCACCAGAGTTTGTGCAAATTTCGGTTCTCTATGGCGTTCTGCATTACATTCGTCAAGATACCCGGTGTTAGATTGGCGGTCGGCTGGCACCAGCTGTTGAACTATCTGAATTTTGTACGGAAATATCTTCAAATCTGGTCAAAATTCTTTGAAGGGATCGATGAGAAAATGCCAATTGCGTTGCGCTTTTTCGCGTCGATGTTGATGGCCCCTCCTCGACACTATCTCTTACAGCTTGGATGTTCTCAAGTGAGCGGGTTGTCTGAGGCCGTCCAGGTGATTTCCGATCTCGGATTGACCCAGTCTCTTCAACTTGAGCCACCAGACGTCGAATTGTTTGAGTAGTAGGCGCCATACGGTTCTGATATTCGTTCCGAAATTAACGCCGAGTTAAAACCATTGACGAATTATTCCGCAAAAAAAAACATTGGCAAGTATACTAACCGTCAAATAAAAAAAAATTAGCGTCTTCAAATGAGGAGATACTTTTTGCGCCACCTAGTACAACACGAAGTGTATCATCATAATATTTATACGTCGACTCCGCCATCTTCATTATTTTTTTCAGCATGTTCTGAAAGTTCAAAACACTATCATTTGCTCCATCGAACCGTGGATGTAACATTCTATCATGCAGAAAGTAGCAAGTGCATCTAATAGAAGGTTACTCAATCGTTCCCCAACTTGGCAGATAGTGTGTAAACAAATCTAGTTTGTTTGAATTTAGTTTGCAACTTTTGCTTTTCGCATTTTGTTGTCGATACATATGGGAAACATAAAATATAGTGCAACTAATACCTCCTCCAGTCCAAGTGTAATCAGTTCACGTTCTGTTCTTGCCTGATACAAGTTGCAACTTGCATTTCTTTTAAACTAACATTAAACGAATACACCTATTGGCTACTTTTAGTAACTGTTACTTCCACAGCACTACTACCAAATGGTCAGAAACGTTAAAAACGCATCGCACATAACCTAGAAATAGCAAAAATTTCTTGATACTTCGCTTCCTCAAAAAAAGAATAGGCGTTTTGCACTCTGCGAAACATGATCTTCCCATTAATTATATTATAGATCGTACACGCCCGCGTCGTGGTAAAAGGTCCTTCCGGAAGGACGTTTGTACAGCAAAGTTAAAACCGTTGACATCCTACTAGGAAAAGGTGATTTTTGTAATTTGATTGTCCTTATAGCAATACGTTAGCTTTTCCCTGTGAACTGTTAGGTTTGTGTACACACATTTTTGGATAAATAATTACAAAAAAGTGCAAAGAAAATGAAACTACTGACCGTCGTTAGCGTTCGTAGATAAAGAAAACATGGTGGATTCATACACAACATCGCAGCTTCTTATTCAAGTAATATTTCCATCTAATACCCCAGCTCATCATTTTTTCGGATTTTTATTGCAAATGAAGTACAAAATACTCGAAAACGTTAATTTTCCGCAAATTGAGTTGAAATAAACGAGAGAGATTGCAAAACACAAAATTAAATAAAATGAGTAAAAATCAACATTTTGGAACTTTCTTTTTTTGCCCTAACTTAAAATTTCACGAAGAATACAATGATAGCACCGGCTATTCTGTTAGATGGACGAATATACCTCTCAAAAACTGTTAAACGTGATAGGACGTTCAGGACACCACGTCCTGCCGAAAAGACGTATGTTCTATTATTAGTGTGTGCATATAAATCGCCAAATCACTAATAAATACAGAACTGCTTAGAACTTAGTAAAATATGTGGAACGAATTCCGAAAATCTGATGAAAGCACGAACATTTTTATTAAAATAAGAACAACTTGTTAATTTTTTTTTATTATTTGTATGTGTACTTTTATGAGAAGAGTATTTTCTTTGATTCATTATTTTTCATTTTCAATAACTGCCAAATGGCTAATGCCTGTAGGATTCGCAATTAGAACTATCCAGTCAAATAAATAAATGGGATTTACACTGATTGTAGTTGAACCTGTCTACAGTTATGAATTCCCTCCCTCCATACTTTAACTTGTTAAGTCGTCGTTTTTGCAATAGGTCGCCAAATGAAGCTTTGTATCTCTATGCTACTGTCGAATATTATTGTGCGCAGAATGAGTACCTTTTTCTGAAGTGTTTAAATTTGAATAGAAAACTCCATATCCAACTGGTACGAGGTCGTGGAGAGAGAGAGTGCCATCTGTATAAAATTGAATCCTGTCAGAAAGTGTGGTTCTAAGTGAGCTAAAAAAAGAGTTTCTGGTTGTTGGCATTGGTTCTGTTAAAGCGTCCCTCCATTAAAGACTAAAGAATTAAAAGTTTCCATCAGATTAAGGAAATAGTACACTAGCTTATTAGTCATACTAAAAACTTTCAGGGTCTTTATCCATCTCTAAGCCTTTATCAATGGTAGGGCTAATCCTCATACTAGTTCATTACAAATTTTGGCAGCGAACTCCAATTTATTAATTTCTTTTTGATAAGATCGTACTTTCGAATACATTGTTTGAGCACATAGTTATTAACAAGTTGTTCGATTCTAAGGGCAATCGGATAGACAGAACCTATTCGGAGACCAGAGTTTCGGATATGCTGCAGTAGGTCAACAATAGTGAAGTATTATATATTCTTGTTATTTTGTTAAATAGAATTTGAAAATGGAATGATATTTTCACATTAGGCTCGGCTAAGAAGCCAGCGTTCCCAATGCGTATGAGCAAGCAACGTAGAAAAGTGCACATGTAAACAGACGAAGACGGAAGTCACGCTTTCACGCGCATGCATGTATACATTTGTATATTGTACGCATTGAGAACGGTAGCTTCCTAGTGGATTGCTTGGCAAATTTGTATAGGCTGTTCCATTTAAAATAACCGAATAGGTAAATGTTTGCCTGCTTTTGGAACACTCTGTATAGCGAAAAATATTTTCCGCTTTACAGTTCGCAATTTTTCTTGCGTGCAATAAAGTTTCATAGCTACATAACAATATTTATATTATTGATATAAAAATATAAACACTAGAGACTTAAGTGAGATGCAACCAAACCGTAAATAAAATCAGACCGTAATAAAGAAGAATACCAATCATCACATTAAAATAACTGCGGCTTGTTTATCACTTAGTATTGCTGCATCTGCATTATTAATAGAAAACACAAATGTTTGAAGCAGACGCCGGTGGGTGAAGCCTTGGTTGAATAGGCAAAGGGGAAATATTACTGTAATAGAGGAGTTTTTAAATGTCAATGATATGAAAACATTTGAAGTGTATTTTAGAAAAAGGAACTTTTATCATAGGTTGCCAACCATAAAATCACTAAAAATATCACCAGAATTGCGTGTTGCATGCAATAAAAATAGAATAAGTTCTATTCAGTGCAATACAAGTAAAATTGCACTAAGCTGATCGAAATCAATTGAATGCCCATGAGTGCAATTTCTATTGCACGCAAGAAAAATTGCGAAGTGTAAAGCGGCCTTAATAATTGTTTAGAGAAGATTTTGTTCTGTAATGGAAAATACAATTGTAATTATATATCAAGTCTTCGCTGGGACCCCAATATATATATTCTATTGCTTATAAACTCAAGAAATATTTAAACTGAATTTTTTTTCAAACTCTTTTTTTTCTTTATTGTTTTCTACAGGTACTGTATTGAACCCAGGTTCGGTGCAAGTTCTACAACCGTCTTCCAATGAAAAAGCACCGGATAACGTAATCAATCAACAACAGTCGAAACAGCAGCAGAACATAGGTTCGACCTGGTCGAATTCTGGGACACTAAAGATAGACTTGGACAATTTATTAATGAGCAAGCAGAATAAGCAAGATCAAGCTCCCAGTATGAATCAACTAGCCAGTAGTACGCCAACCTTAGCAAACCAAACACAGACAATGATGGTTAACAGTGCTTCTCTGCCGGTATTCGGTAGTAGTCCCATGAATTTCAACCATCAGGGTTTTCCCCCGACGGTCAATACTACCAATCTTGTACAAACCAATAATCACTACTTTCCAGCATTTAAATGATTAAGAGTAAACATTTAAAAAAAAACTAAAAAGAGAGGTTCGTACTGAATTTTTATGTTTCTAATTATTTTTTTTTCAATTGTACTATTTTCGTCTTTTAGATTATTTGTCCAAAGAGGTTTTTTGTCTGTTAAATTTATGTTAAAAATATAATAATTAATGAGTACCTCTGCATTACTCTATAATAAATAATATATCGGCAGTTAATATGCAATAAATAGTGATTGTAATTCAATTGTGTGATTGTTTGTACTAAACGAAGAAATTGAAAAAAAAAATATTAATACATCAGTATTATTCTACAAATGTAAGAAATACACGTATACAAAAAAAAACACACACACGCGCGCATAGGTCTTTGTGATTCTTTTTAAATTTTGTGTATATTTAAACGTATAACCATAAAAGTTTTATTTTTTTATATCTGTAGTTATTTTGTTTTATGTTTAGTGATTTTGCCCCCTTTTTACTTCCACGGCATACACGCATTATGCATATGATATACTTATTATACATACCTATGAATTTTATGCATTACTTTAGTTTTAATACATTAATGAAAAAAAATGCACATAATACAAAATAAATTGTACGATTATTGTAAAGTAATTAAAGAAAATACTCATTTTATTGGGTGCTGGGAATTTAATATTTTTAGGAACTATCGACATAATGGTAATAATAAGTACTTATGTAGAAGCGATGAATGAATAAAATACATAGTCATATTGCGATGAAGAGGATGTAGTTCGATAAAGTCTTCGTATCGAAATTTATCCATCTTATGTTGTTTATTACTATACCATCTGTACATATTTTACAAATTGGGAAAAAGAAAACGCGGTTGTTGTAAGTTAATAAATTCTTTTTTAAGTGATCATCTAAAAAAAGACACAACTATTTCTTTGTTATTTTTATGTCTTGCAGTTAATCCCCTTTAATCTTAATTGTTATATTATCATTTCTATCGATAATGTTGCATACCAAATCGTTGCAATACATATATTACGGTTAAGAAATTACAATATAAAATAATGCAAATATTTCAAATAAAAATGTGCCTTATTCTAGTTAAAATAAACGAAAAAATAAGTAAAAAAATAAGACACTGTCGGTCGGTGGAGTAATTATTTACTCGGCTATATCAAGAAAGTTATTGTACATAAACATTCCTAACATTTCTTTGTAATCTTTTGTGTTATTGGCATCTTGATGATCATATGTAATTTATGTAAAAAAAATCAAGAAAAAATAAATTAACTCAATTACATAATTTGTTGTTTTTATTATTTTCCATCAAACATTTTATTCATATGAACATAAAATAATTATCAGCACAGATAGATTAATGATTCATTCAATGTATAATTTCTCGTTCCTGTTTAGAATGCTTATTTTTGTCAGCTCACGCTTGAAACCGTTTGTTTTCTAAATTATGTTACAAATGTTTAAGAATAACAGGTCACTAAACTAAATTCAACCATAGTTTTTCTTTTATCTCTGGCTAATAAAATTTAATTCCATTATTCAAGCTCCATAGGTGAAAAAGATTATTTTGTTTGCTTGTTCTTCTGTTGCTGCATCTAAAGTTAAACAAATGTTCAACACTATATTGCATGCCTGTATACAGTATGAGTTGTTAAGAATGGGAAATCTGGAAACAGAATAGTAGATCCTAAAATATGAGGATGGAGCACAACATGCCTTATACAAAAAATGTTGTTCGTTTACGACATACCTGTTGAAGTTAATAATTTTGTTTCTAAATTTCCCAATAATTCAGCAAGTTTTCATAGAATCAAAGTGAAAATTGGTGTTACTACGTTTTTCAGCATGATGAATGGGAATTTTTCATCACTTTTACCGTTGCTCATAGACGGCGCTAGTTACAACCTACTGAATAAGTAAATCTATTCATCATAGTGAAAAACGTAGTAATACCAATTTTCACGTTGATTCTATGAAAACTTTCTGAATTATTGGGAAATTTAGAAATAAATTTATTAACCTGAACATCCTGTTGCGCTCAATCCTCAATGTTTTAGGCTCTACTATTCTTAGTTTCAGATTTCCCATTCTTAACGACTCGCACTGTATAATTATATAGATTTTATTTTGACTATTGTATCAGACTGTGTGTGTATAGTATTCAAAATATTAATGTTTAAATCAAATTCAGATCTAAACCACGCCGGCTTAAGTAAAGACTCGCATCGGAGTTGTTTTTTTACGAAAGGGCACCTAACAATAACAAAAATCCCAAAAGAAAGGTGAAAAAATCCCTTACCACAAAATTAGATAACAAATTTAAATACGTATTTCGGCAACTAAGTTGCCATCTTCAGTAGAAACAAGTGAAGAGCAGTGTTAAACATAGTGTTTTCGGCTAAGGTAAACCTTGGAAGATATGCTCTTCACCAAATCACTAGTGGAATAACACTGACAGTGTTATTCCACTAGTGTTAATAATTTCGTTTAAACGAAATTATTACATTTGGTGCCGAAACCCGGGATATTTGGACAGTTTAGCTAAAAGTATTAAATAACGGAACGAGATCATGGATCTAGCTATGAGAAAAACGTATCGCGCACAGTTATCAAAAATAGTGAACAACGTGAACGAACAATTAAAGAACAATAAAATTGATAATCATGATATACCAGTGCTAATTAGTAGAATCAAATCGCTAAATACAAACTTAAATGAAGTGAATCAGCGGCTAGCTTCGACATTTGAAGACCACCAGTTGGAAAATGAATGTCAGAAGATCTTTGAATACGAGTAGGACGTCGCTGTAGAGACCATCACAAGGCTTGAGCAACGAGCGAAGTCACAGACGGAAATAACGGAGGAAACGAGCCAACGACGTACTAATGATGGTAATAAAACAAAAGTACAAAGAACGGTAAGATTACCCAAGTTAGAATTAATAAAATTCAACGGAAACAAATGTGCATGGCCGGCATTTTGGGAGCAATATAGCGTAGCGGTTCATAAAAATGAGGAATTGGACGAGGCGTCAAAATACGCTTACTTAAAATCATTGTTGAGCGGGAAAGCTGCAACAACTATCGCAGGTTTGACTCAAAGCCAATTATCATATAATGACGCTATTGAGCTCTTAAAAGCGGAATATGCCAACACCGATAGCATAGTGAATAGCTATATACAACAGTTAATGACAATTCACCCGATAAAAAGTGAGAGAGACGTCGGTTCCTTACGTATCTTATATACTAAAGCGTCGACTATTACAAGATCGTTAATATCACTAGGTATAACCGCAGAACAGTACGGTCTCATGGTAAAATCTATTATACTGAACGCACTTCCGTATAGTATGAAGCTAGAATATAGCAAGCAAAGAATAAGAAACGGTAATTCCATGGGCAACGATAACGTCTTTGAAACCAATACAGAGCATAATAATATAAGCTTGGATTATAATCAAGAAATAAAGGAATTATTGCAATTTCTAAAGTTGGAATTAGATTCTATAGAACAAGCACGTGCACTGACCGAACGTGATAAGGATGAAACCTCTTTCACAAGAGATAATGAAAATAAGACACGTAAAAGTTTTTGCACCGCAGCTGCTGGTTTATTTACAAATTCGAAAGCATGTTGTTTATTTTGTGATAATAAATCACATTTAACAGTTGAATGTAAAAGCTCTATTGATATAACTAAGAAAAAGGCAATTTTAAAAGAAAACGGTTGCTGCTATAGATGCACAAAACCGAATCACAATTCAAAATTCTGTAAAACAAAAATTGCTTGTGCAAAATGTAAAAAGAGGCAATGTACTTCAATGTGTGACCCATACAGAAAAAAGGGTGAACATAGTGAATCACAAACTGATAAAGTGGCTCCAGTTGAAAGGAAGGTAGCAAGTATTCGGTCGGCATCATCCCAAGATAACACTACAAATTTATTCGCCAACGGCAGCTTAAATAGTATTTATTTGCAAACGGCGTATGCAATAGTGGACAATGCAAAAAACAACAATACTCTTGCTCGTATTGTAATGGATGGGGGAAGCCAACTTACGTTCGTAAAAGAAAACCTAGCAAGAGAAATAGGCTTACCAATTATTGGAACACACAAGATTTCAATAATGCCTTTCGGTAGTTCAAGTCGTACACCAGCTAGATTGTGTAATAAGGTAAGAATTAAGCTAAGAAGTCAATACGACAATGAGAAAATAGAAATTCATGCTATCGAGGTCCCTGAAATCTGTTTCGACGTGTTAACGCCACCCTCACAAGATGATCCGATAATTCGCGAATTTGCATCGAATTATCAATTGGCGGATATGTCAACATAAAGAATGTGTCCGCGTATAATGGAATTGCGATTTTAGTCGGAGCAGACAATTACTGGAAACTAATGACTGGTGAAACACAGCGACTTTCTGAGAATTTGACCGCAGTAAACAGCAAATTGGGTTGGACAATACACGGTGCGGCAGATAATGTGGAAACTTACAACTTTATAGTTAATGTCAAGTTAGCTACGGTGTTAAAAACAGAAGTACAAAGTGATGACATTAATTTGCAACGGTTTTGGGATTTAGAATCTATCGGTATCAACGCAAATGAGAAAACTATCGACAACTATAGTCAGAAATTTATGACGGATAATATCGTATTTAAGAACGGAAGTTACGAGGTATCATTACCATGGAAGATAGAAAATTTAGATTCAAATTACCAAGGTGCTAGAATACGCTTAAAAATGTTAACATCGAGATTATTAAGTAACAGAAAATTAATTGAATACGATAAAGCCATACGTGAGTACATAGATAACGACTGTGCTGAACTTGTACCAATTAACGAAGCGGCAACAGAAAAAATGTATTATCTACCCCATCAACCTGTATACCGTCAAGATAGAGAAACGACCAAACTACGTGTGGTATTTGACGCTTCGGCACATTCACCTGGTTTACCGTCATTAAATGATTGTTTGTTTTCGGGCGAAAATTTAGTACCAGATTTAGTGAAAATATTACTGAATTTCAGAATTGGTTCTATAGCAATGGTAGCGGATATAGAGAAGGCTTTTTTACAGATACGGTTAAATAAAAGCGAACGAAATTCTCATCGTTTCTTATGGTACGAAAGACCAATTGAAAAAGACGATTTAACACTCAGCAAATTACCTCCTGTATGTGAATACAGAATGAAACGCGTCACATTTGGTGTCACAACTAGTCCCTTTATCTTGGCAGTAACACTAAAAAAGCATTTTTTGGAACAACCAGAGCAATTTGTAAAAACTGCAAAGATTTTGTCAAAGGCATTCTATGTTGACGATTTGATTGTCTCGGTAAGTTCCCCAGAGGATGCTATAGAATTATATGAACAATCCAATCATATACTCGGATCAGCTGGTATGAATATACGAAAATGGTGTTCGAATGATCATGAAATGATGAAACGATTCCAGGATAGAGAGGCAGCAACTTTAAACACTAATCAGAAGAAGGTATTGGGTATTAATTGGTATCCGGTAACGGATGAATTGTCACCCGATTTAAAATCGGTCTTAAACGCTAATGACAACGTGCCTACTAAACGTAACGTTTTGCAAACTATTGCTAGGATATTCGACCCAATAGGTGTGTTAGCTCCGTACACTGTGAGAGCTAAAATCTTACTACAAGCAATTTGGAAGAACAAGATTGAGTGGGATGAGATTATATCTGAGCAACTAAGGGCGGAATGGTTCAAATGGTGTCAAGAAATGCCAATCGTGACGAATATACGCCTTCAAAGAAAAGTCTTAGACAACCAAGATGACGAAGTTGAACTACATATTTTTGCTGACGCGAGCCCTCTGGCATATGGAGTTGTTGCTTATGTAAAATGTTTGAGAACACAAGAGTGCATATTTTTAATGGCAAAAAATCGAGTAGCACCTGTTACACAGAAAGGAGGACATGAACTTACTTTACCAAAGCTGGAATTAACCGCTGCTTTATGTGCCGCCAGGTTGCAAAATTACATCAAACGAAATTTAAATTTACGCATAAAAAGTGCCATATTATGGTCCGATTCAAAAATCACACTGTACTGGATAAAGTGTCGATCTTCAAAATGGA
Source organism: Cetonia aurata (assembly GCA_949128085.1). Classification (NCBI taxonomy): domain Eukaryota; kingdom Metazoa; phylum Arthropoda; class Insecta; order Coleoptera; family Scarabaeidae; genus Cetonia; species Cetonia aurata. Next base: position 1,156,497 of record OX421887.1, read on the forward strand.
AACCGTACGTGCAAAACAGAGTGGATGAAATAAGACGTTTAGACTCCGAAAATTGGAAATACTGCCCTGGAAAGGATAACCCAGCAGATTTACTCAGTAGAGGAATTTCTATGCAGAAATTGTCGGAAATAACGACATGGTATGAAGGACCGACGTGGCGAAAAGAAGAACTTGCAAACAAATTCTGGACGCGGTGGTGCGTGGCTTACGTTCAGCAATTACGTTCTTTTCATCACGTGACGCGAGTGCAATCGAGAGACATAAAAAAGGGAGATGTCGCTTTATTATACGAACAATTCGTCCCTAGATTATTATGGAAGTTAGTGCGAGTAGTGAAGCTGTTCCCTGGAAGAGATGGAAGAATCAGAGCTTGTGAAGTTGAAACCAGCCATGGCCTCAAACTTCGAAGACCTGTCCAGCAGTTATATCCACTGGAAGTGGAACCTACTGGCCCGGGGGAGGATGTAAAAAAAGTAGCAGAGAAGTGTCATAAAAATAAGACATAAAAAAAAGTTGTGCGTATTTTTGTAAATAAATTTAATCTTTTACTAAATAAATCCAAATTGTTATAAACCGACGGGTCTGTTAACTTAACGTTTAAACGAAATTATTACAGAAGGTAAGTACAAAATAAAACTCATAATTTAAATGCGTTATAAATAGTATTTTATTAAAGAATCTTAATAATTTGTTGCATTTCTGTAAGCTTTGAATACAGTTGCAATACTTTTTTCAGTGCGTAAAAATTTAATAGATCTAGGAAAAGTATCATAAAAACGAATACCTAAACACTTAAATTAACTGCCACAGATGTAATGCCAAATACGAAATTAATGGTAAATCATAGAGATGTCTATTACTTTTGAGCATAGCTGTATTTTTTTTTTACTTTTCTCCTTGAATTAAATGTGTTACTGATGAGTTTATACATACTGCTATACTCAAATATTATCTCTATGCCAACATCTCTATAATTTACCATTAATTTCGTGTTTTTTGCATTACATCTGTGGCAGTTAATTTACGTGTTTAGGTATTCGTTTTTATGATTTTACAACAGCTTTTATAGATAGTTTTCCTAGATCTATTTCATTTCTACATTTAATACTTAGAGTATGACATTAGTCACTGAAGTAATATTTTTTTATATTCTTGACAAATATAATATATTTGTGATTGCAATAATTCCTAATAATAATAATATACACTTATAATTTAGAGTGCATGAAATTATTAGACTTAAATCATTGAGAGGTTTCTTGTGAATTCTTATAAACATTTTCTAATGCATTTGTAATCAGTCGTACATCACCTTCAATTGTTTTGGCCCAGTTCTCAACATCTCCCAGTTCTTTTAAAGCACTACTAAACAGCTCAACAATATTGAGCCATTGTTGCGTTTGCTTCGCAAAATTCGCTGAACTGGCATGCAATTGTTTTGCCTCTGCATCTAATCGTTTCTGATTCAGGTAAGCTTGTGCCACTCTGAAATTAAGATAAAAAGATATTTTCTAACCTGATCTGATTTACAGTAATAATTACCCTACGTTTAGATGATCGACCAAAGCTTGTGTTAGTTGACTTGCAGCAGCACACGTTTCTTTTCTTTTAGTTTCTACAAATATTTCAACTTAATATTTGTTTTATATGATCATGAGATAATCATTACCTTGTACTTCTTTAATAGCCGATTGTTTTGCCATGTGGTCCTTTACCATAGAACTCAACATTTTCTTAATATTTGTATTTATTGATAAAATTACTAAATTATCTTTCAAATAAATCAGAAGTCTGTGAATCAGATTATTTGGTTTTATGAAGTCATAAATTGATTCAACTGTAGCTGTGATAAATAGATACATCAACATCAGCAATCAGCTGATCAAGTCGATACTCGGGTCACCTACACCACCTACACCTACAACAAAATCAAAACATGCGCTCGCCCTCTGTATTTAAGCGCTGTAAATATCTCTCACTATTCTAAAGAAGATTACTCCACATACATATATGTACAATAGTACAATCATCATTACATCATATGACTTGTGATATGACCGACCACGACCAATCAATTCCAATCAACATCAACAAACAAGAAGGTATGCAGTTCGCGAAACGCGTTCATGTGCGTTCTCCCCACTTATTTCTATGGGATACTTAATAAACGGTTTTTATTTGAAAGTCCACAATTAAAAGTATTATCATACAATAAAAGCTTATATTATTATTATTTGTATTGTTACACAAACACAAATAATTTTCAATATGTATTTTAATAAGCAGAAAAGAAATACCTAACATACCTACTTAGATATGTTGTATAATGTTAAAATAACAAATAATATAACCCATGAAAAAATAAGATATATTTAAAATAATATGAATAGTATAGGCACTTAAGTATGTTATAAAAACAAAGAGGTATTAATGTTTTGTATTGTGAAATAAAGAGTAGTGTCGTTAAATTATGTATTTTTAATGAAATTATATAATAGATTAAACATACATATGTACACGATATTTTGTACGTAATGTAGAAATGGCAGAAGTTATGCAGCACAAATTGCATTAGCAAGGCGCAGTTACAGACTAATCTGTGATCCTGTGACACCCTGTGTTGAGCGGAATACCAACACAAGAAAAAAATCCCTAATTTTAAATGCACTTTCCTGTCAAACGAACGTATTCTTTTTTGGCATAATTAAGGCATAAACAGGTTTTCTTTCAACAAAATAAGTTAGTCGGAACAGTTTAGTACATGGTTGTAACGGTTATTGATAGATAATAGTGAAAATTCTGCAGATTTCGGCGTGTTTTTGTAAGGTGACATAACCTGAAAATCGAATCTTTTTTTGCAAAAAAAGTGATGAAGACGTGAATTGCGGGCGAAAAGAACTATGGTTTTGTGATTTTAGAGTCATTCTACGCCAGATAGATTAAAAAATTATGCAAAAGGCGATGACAGTGCTATTCTAATAGTTATATTTTTATAATAAATATGGAACAATTTTTGCAACTTAACTGGTAAGTTTAGTAATTAGTATCAAATTATAAATATTAAGGGTATCTATTATCTTGTTTAGGGGCATTAAAGAACCTCATGAGCTAGATTTAGGTATTGACTTTATATCAGAAGAAGAAATTGCTTTGTCATATGTATTTACTGGGCTCGACTCGGAAAATATAGACTCCACAGCTAAGGACGAAGTAGACATTACTGAAGTTAAAAAAACTTTATTACCTGGTCAGAATTTCAACTTTAAATCTAACATTAAATCTTTTCAAAACACAATTCAGCAAGCAAAATGTTTGACGGCATTAACATTGTTACAATCTTGCAAAAAACCAACTGGTTTTTATGAACAAGGTTGTATGGAATTATACAATGTATATTTAAGCTTAAAGTGACATTATCTTTATATTGAATGTTTAATTTTGTTATTAGAATTCACATCAAGAGATTCTGCGAGAAAATGCAAAATTTTTAGAGTTTGCTAAAGCAGATTTTATGAAAAACAAGAGATTATTTAAATTTAAGCAATTATTGAGAAGTTATTCAGTAAGTTTATGGAAATATAAGTTCGAGAGATGTAAAAATTATAAACAATTTTATAAAGGATTTGATATGTTGCCATGTTCATATAAGGATGATGAGGAACCTGTAGAAATGGTTTATGTTCAAAATCTTTTGGAATTGGTATGGTATAACAATGACCATTATTTTTTTAATTGTTAACTGAACTTATAATTTAGGGAACTTTAGCACGGTTTTCAGGACCAACATTATTAAAACCATACCACCTCAAGATGGGACAACTGCCGAAAGCAAAGATTTTATATCCATCTAATCAAGTAGGTAAATAATAATTTAAATAAATTATTGTTAAAACATGTAAAATCCTTTTAATTTTACATGATTAATTTTAATTCATTTCAGTTAGCGAAGATGTTAATATAGATAAATTAATTGAGACCACCAAAGTGGATGTAGTGATATCTTCAAGTGGTTTAACTAGATTGTTGAATTTTACAAAAACCAATATACCATGGGATATACCTGTTGTCATTAAAGAAGTACAGCTTCGAAACAGTGAGTTTATTTCATTTTAATGGCGCATGTTCAATGAAGTTCCTGGGTGCTAGGGAGTGTCACCACTATATAGCCTTTTCAATTTCAACTTCTTGTCAGAATATGTGTTGCTGTCCTACCCATGCATCTGCATATGTCTTTTTACTAACTTCTTATCAAGCTCATATAAGTTTTACCTGGTTGCTTGTTAATTATGTAACTTCAAAACACATTATTTCCATCAAAAGGGAAATAAATTATAATATTTATATATGTATATATTCGGTAGAGGTCCAAGTGGTATTAGATTTACTGTAAGGCTAGTTTCAACTGTTAGCCGTCTTAAGCAGAACGAGGATGAATCTTGTTCATCCTCATCCTGCTTGCGAACAACATGTTCTTGAACATTTTCTTGCTACAGAATGCCTTAAATTTCTCTTTTATGTATCAAATAACTTTGCGTTAACGTTCAAAATTTTATTTTGCAGTTCCTTATTCAAACTATTGATAATAAGTTAGTATAATGACTTTAATATTTAATTTATAAACATTTTTAAACCTGTTATACCTCGATGTTTCCACATATATGACTATTCTAACGGAAGATACCTATACAGCCAAAACTAGTCCTTAATACTACTTATGTGGAATGAAGAGGAATTTTAATATACATACTGTCCCAGCTCATAGGTGTTTGCCCATAACTTTATTATTTATAAATATTGAAACGTTTTTCTTCTAGTTTTAAAACGTTGTCGGGGTTAGGAAAAACACACAGGCGATATATTTAAATTAACTTATTCTATTCCCACAATTACATCATCTCATAACAAAATGTCAAATTTCTTACATGTCAACATAAACAAAACTTTATATAACAATAAACGTGAGATTGGTCAAACTCCTCCACCCGGTACTGCTGTCTGTCATTCCTCGTAGGTAGTTCTTTCTTCCGCTATGCTAGTGCCATCTAGGGGCGCCTGTCGGAACCGCCAGTTGAAAAAGTTGATGCTCGTTTCACTGCTCCCTCCTTAGACCTGTTCCGTCCCGGAACAGGAACTATCACCTCCATGAAGATACGAACAGTTCTCTCCATTCCTACACGACGAGGTCCGGAAGAAATAGCACGCTACCGTCCGTCGCCTCCCTTCTGCTGACCGCGGGTTGTAGCTGCATACTAGGAACTCTATTCCAGTATATCGGAAAATTTCTTCGAGCATGTTCCTTACGACCCTCCAGTTCAAGCCATCCAATCCACAGCCTATTTTTGGCACCCTGATCTTATTGATCCCCAGCTCTAACAGCTGCTCTCTTAAACTTATCAGGCTGTCCCATATCGTCTGGTAGGTTGGCTTGCCAACTGAGGCTTCTTTGGTCACCAAGTAGAACAAAGGCCGTTTCTTTCCTGGCAAGTGCAGAGCCTTGCCCACCTCAGGGTTCTGGCTTCGGAGATCTTGGACACCACCAAATTTCTTCTTGAATACGATGGCTATCCCCTTACCCATTCTTAAATCTTGGGCAACACAACGTGCTAACGCGCACCCTTCAGGAGTCAAAGACAAATCCTCCTGAATCTCCGTTGTTACACCGTGACGCACTTTGCGGCCGTTCCCATACTTGTCCATAAACTCCTCGTAGCTGAGTTCTTTTTCGGGGAGTCTACAAACTCGGACAATCTGTTCGTCCTCTTGATTGTCCCCAAGAAAAGGAGCTAGGCGATTAAAATGCACCACTCTTACTTTACCATTGGGTTTCTTTCTGATGCGATAGATGACGTCATTAATTCGCTTTACCACTTCGTAAGGCCTGTCCCACGATCGTTGCAGCTTAGGTGAGAAGCCTCGACGTCGCTGAGGATTGAACGGCCAGACCAGGTCTCCAGGCTGATATCCGCCTTCATTCGCTCTGATGTCGTAGTGTTCCGTCGTGCGGTCACTTGCTTCATGGATATTCGCCCTCACCCGATCGTGAATATCATCCATTCGCCTCCGCAAGTTCGAAACATAGTCATCTCCAACTACCTCTTCATTCGGTTTAAAGCCGAACTTAAGATCGCATGGTAAGCGCAGCTCTCGTCCAAAAAGCACACTAGATGGACTTTGACCAGTGGTTTCGTGGACCGATGCTCTATACGCCAGCAAGAACAGATGTAGTTGCTGGTTCCAATCTCGCTGGTGGTCTGCGACAACTTTTGATAGCTACTTGATAACTGTCCTGTTCATGCGCTCCACCATGCCATCTGATTTCGGGTGCAAGGCAGTTGTTCGGGTTTTGCGAATACCCAATATTTTGCACACCTCTTGAAACACTGCTGATTCAAAATTCCGTGCCTGGTCGGAGTGAAGTTCAAGCGGCACACCAAACCGACTGAAGAGTTCTTTAACTAAAGTCTCAGCAACTGTTTCAGCTTCCTGATTTGGTAATGCGTAACCTTCCACCCATTTGCTGAAGTAGTCTACTGCAACCAAGATGTATTCATTTCCAAATTCCGTCGTGGGAAATGGTCCGGCAATATCAATCGCAATCCTCTCAAAAGGACTGCCAACGTTGTATTGCCTCATAGGAGCCCTCTTGCTTTGGGAAGGTCCATTGGCAGCGGCGCAAGTTGTACATCTCCGGCACCAGTCTTTCACGTCATTCTTACAATTAACCCAATAGAATCGCTCTCTGACCTTCTCTATAGTCTTGCGGACTCCAAGATGCCCTCCCGATGGTCCATCATGAAGAAGTTTTAAAACTTCGGAAATTCTTGCTTTCGGAACCACAATCTGAAGTCTGCTATTGGTCCCAGCTTCGTCTTCTAACACTCGTCTGGGAAGACCATTTTCCATTACCAAAGAGCCCCACTGAGCCCAATACGATTTTAGCTCTCGCGAATACGGTGCTACCATTTCCCAGTCAGGCCGCGCTTCTTTCATCTTCCACTCCATCAGACGCTTCAAAACTTCGTCAGACTCCTGGTCAGCTCGGATTTGGTCTTCAGTCCATCTATCATCTATGACAGTGGTCTTCAAGCAGGTTGCTTCATTTTTCTCTTCGGCACAACAGCAGTGCGTACAGTCCTTGGAACAGGGTCTTCTTGATAGTTCGTCAGCGTTTCGATGACTGGTTCCAGGCCGATGTTCCGAATCGAAGTCATACTCTTGCAGACGCTCTATCCATCTGGCAACCTGCCCTTCCGGATTCTTGAAGCGTAGCAACCACATCAATGCCGCATGGTCGGTTTTTAACAAGAACTTCCTGCCATAGAGATATTTATGAAAGTGCTCTATAGACTTAACTACGGCCAACAGCTCTCTCCTGGTCACACAATAGTTGCGTTCCGGTTTCGCACTTTGCTGAAGTAACCGAGCACTTATTTGTGGCCATCTTGAACTTGAGACAACACGCTTCCGATGCCCACGTTGCTAGCATCAGTATCCAAAATGAATTTTCCTTTAGCCTGTGGATAGCTCAAGATGAGCGCAGTGGTCAGCATCTGTTTCAATTCTTCAAAGGCATCCTGGCAGCTCTTCTCCCAGACGTAGTCTCTGCCCTCTTCAGTTAGTCTCGTGAGAGGCTTGGCGATGTTAGCAAATCCAGGAACGAATCGTCGGTAATAAGTGCATAGCCCAAGAGAACTTCTTATTTCATGCTTGTCCTTCGGAACCGGCCAAGACTTGGCCGCTTCTATCTTCCCTGGGTCAACCGACACTCCATCCTCTGATACTACGTGGCCGAGGTTGTGCACTTGCTTCCGGAACAGGTTACACTTTTTAGGGTTAAGCTTCAAATTCGCTCCTTTCAATCGCTGAAATACTTGCTCCAAGTTGTTCAAATGGTCCTCAAAAGATTTTCCTAAGACAATTATATCGTCGAGGTATACCAAGCAAGTTTCCCAGGATAGTCCTCTCAGTACGTTTTCCATCAATCTATCAAACGTGGCGGGAGCATTACATAACCCAAATGGCATGACGTTAAATTGCCACAATCCTGTCCCGATCGTAAACGCCGTCTTCTCCTTATCCTTTGCCTCTACTTCGACTTGCCAATAACCACTCTTCAGGTCGGGGGTCGAAAATACCTTACACCCACCTAGGGTATCTAAAGTGTCACCGATTCTGGGCAAAGGATAACTGTCCTTCTTGGTTACATCATTTAGTTATCGATAATCCACGCAGAACCTAGTTGAACCATTCTTCTTCTTCACCAGTACCACTGGAGAAGCCCATGGACTGTTCGATGGTTCACGCCATCCTGCCCCATATCCTGTATCATTTGTTCTGCTTCGGCTCGTTTCGCCAATGGCAATCTTCTGGGGGCTTGGCGGATCGGCTGGGCATCTCCAGTGTCTATTCGATGTCATACAATATTAGTCCTGCCCCTCGTGTTCCGGTCTTCTGCTTGGAAAAGATCTTGGTAGCATCCAAGCAGCTGTTTCACGGTATGGCGTTGTGGTGTTGTCAAATCTTTGCAAGACAAGTCCAGTTTGAAACCAAATTCTGTCATTTTGTCCATTCCGAGGATTACGTCTTGTTCTATATCTGCAACTACTACACGATACTGGAATGCAGTATCAGCAATACGGAAGTGGGCCATCGTCTCCCCCAACACGTTGACTGATTGCCCAGTTGCCGTACGTAGCGTCCACCTGGTTGGATATATCCGGTTCTTCCTTCCCACTGCTTCCGGCCGAAGAATTGTCATTGTTGCACCAGTATCTAGCAGTAAATCTCTCGGTTTCCCATTTACATGCCCATACACGATGAGGCTCCTAGGTCTACATCCCACTGAAGCAACAATCACTGGTGTTACTGGGGCATCAGCTACATGGGTCGACGATCGCCCCTTCCCGTCGGCCCATTTTAGTTTTCCTTCGGCGTTGGTTTTTTGTGGATCGGGACACCGACTACGTACGTGCCCCATCCTTCCACAATTCCAGCATCGTCTTCCTGGTTACCTAATTTGCATGGATTTAATTCGTCAGCATTTTCGTCATCATTTCGTCTAATTTCGTCATAATTCCTTCTGATGGATCGTTTTCCTCGTGACTCCCTAGAACACGGACGCGAGCAGGTCCTTTGACCGATTGCTTCACGGCTTCAAAATCTAGTGCTTGAGCTAAAGCCTGGTTCAATGTTTGCGGGCGAGCGAGCTTTACTGCCTGTTGTTTCCTTATCAAGCAGGCCATCCAGGAATTTTTCCACAGCGAGACTCTCGCACACATCTTCCGGTACCGTTGGGTACGCACTCTTAACCAGACGAACGACGTCAGCTTCATACTCCTGTAGAGTCTCGTTCGACCTCTGACAGCGATTTTTCAACTGCGAGCGATATACTTGCTGCAGATGTTTATTACCGAAACGCATCTCCAATTGATTAAGTAGCGTTTGGTAATTTGGTCGCTCCGTCGAAGGAATAGCCTGAAGTACCTTCAAAGCATCGCCGCGCAGAGCTACTGATAACATGGCTGCTTTGGTAGCTTCCGTCCAGCCATATACCGTAGCCGTGGTATCCAGCAGCGTCAAATAGTCTTCCAAGGGAGTCTTTCCGTCGAATGTAGGCAGGTCACATTTATTTCGAACCTTACAGATGGGCACTGTATTTCTTGGTTCTCTTTTGGAGGGGGGTTTGGCCCAAAATCGGGCGATTGGGCCGCTAAAAAAATACGTACTTCTTATTTATTTAATTTATTACTTGCCGGTGTTTGCTTGTTAGCTATGAATCATAAACTAAACCTACGGCAACTATATAATATAAATCATATCTGCTACCTGCGAATACGACAATAGCCGAAGCGCATGGCTTAGAACGTGCGCTAGAAAGTATAAATACATGGTCGCAAGCGGAGGGTGGGGAGCATTAGAAAAGAAGAGTACTGTACACCGAACAGCCTTAGACTTGACAGGACAGGGAATAGTGCTGAACTTTACTCAAAACTATTACTATCTCTTGGTATCACGAGAAGATATGGGTGAGACAGCAATAGGTTTAGGCAGGTTCAAATCGAGTGGTGTCCTAACACTTATATCTTCCGACGTACCACCGACTGAGCGTAGAATAATTTTCCTATTAAAAAAGTCTTCTATTCATTCTTGCGAAATTTAAGATTATTTTCGGCTCTACAGAGTGTCCGAAAAGCAGTAAGAGGGTGGTTTCTTCGTTAATTTAAGTGGAATACATACAGATCATTCTAAAAATTAAAACTGTAATCTTATTTGAATGCGGATTTTTCATACATCAATTTTGAAATGTGGCTGTACTTTACAGTGAAAGGTAATGTTAAGAAAATCTAAGAATATGATAATATACATGGCATTACATTTGAAAAAAAAACTCTCTGTATTATCATATTCAAACGTAAATGGCCTATATGTATAAAATAATATTGGACTACAAAGCACTTAACTCTAGGTAACATTTATGTCGAATATTATTTGATAAACTGTGATAGCTAAATATGAAATAATTCATTATTACCTACATCTTCTTGCAGGTGACGGTACCTCGAAAACCAAGAATGTTATATTTATCGATAAACCGTTACCAAATAGATCACCAAATGTATTTGAGCTCAACAAGAACTGTGCTAAGATATTATTAAAAACTAATTTTTGCGATGCAGAAGCTTTTAGGTAATTATATTGCAAACTGTACGAAATATGCATCCTACACTAAGTGTGTTTCATACTTTGATTTCATCATTTCCATATTAGTTTTCAGAACACTGAAGCCGCTATTGGTGCTCATAACGTATCTTACAACGCTCAAGAACAACCGAAGAAATCCACCGTTCGTAAACAACATAATGACCACGACTATTGTAATGAAGCATGTGTGCAGGGTAATAAAAGGAAATTGGAAGATAGTGATAATCGGGAGGAATCCAGTAAAAGGATAGAATTGGACGATACGGGTCCACAAACGAACATAAATGAATTGAAAAATAAAATTCATCACAACGTGTCATATAGATTATGGAAATTACAATTGAAGAACGAACAGTGTGAATTAATGAAAGACAAATGCGAAATAAACAGTTTTCATGTACTAGTTAGATGTAAATTGGACGGATGTGAGGTAACTATGTTTATATAGGTAGAGTGTTTCGTAAATGAAATCTTTTATTGTGTTACAAAGAGTAGGTTTGGAACTCATATGTACTAAGCATTTAGCATTTTATTCACTTTCTATATATTTAGAAATTTCTTTTCTTTTGTGAAAAAGGATATTTTTCAGGCCAAGTTACATTGGCGGTAACTCTTCTGGTGCTGCATTTTTAATGCTACGTCGGCCGTTGATTGTTGACTATATGTACTAATAAAATTTTAAAATTCGAAGGGATGGATATCGCGGCTTCAGAGTCGCCAAGTATTTCAACCCTTGTTATACAGGGTTATTCACGCTATAAATACGTAAAGTTTCACTTTTGCTATTGTGGTTACTTTTTAAAATTATTGTCGCATTACACAGGGAGTTCCAAAAGCTCTAAAAGTATCAAAGTTGCTTTTTTTAATTGATATTATAGCATTTTTGGATTTTCCGACCAAAATAAGTGTCTGTTTTAATAATGTTTATAAAGCCTAAACATGAAGATTTTCTAAATAATTTGAATTTTGTGAAAATCTAACCCAATTTTCATGGTTCAAATACTTACTGACTACTTAACTAAACAAAACAACATCGATATTCAAATAATAACGATCTCAATTTTCACAATTACAAAAAAAAAATACCACTATGGCAAAAACATAGTATGCAGACTAAACTGACAGACTAATGCCTGGTAACATTAAGCTTGTGCAACAAAGCGATTAGTTAATCATTCGTTAGCACTAATAAAGGTTCAGTAACATAAACCTAACCATTTGTTAAATGTCAAGTGATTAGTTAAATAACGGACGAACGGCTACGTGTTTTACCGGCATCCGTAAATTTACCTCAATTGATAGTTTATGTTGATTGCGATAGAGGGCCGACTTGAACATTTTACGTTTTCAAAAAAGTTTTGTGTTCAGGTAAGTAAACTATTGCAGAATGTAGTAGTCCATAGTAGGAACTATGGATCTGTGGCATGATGAATCATCGTCCTCCGATGAAGAGGTGTTTGATATCCTGCACAATATACGTGCTAGACGACATAGACCACGACTGTTTAGAGAAAGAAAAAATCCTTTTGAAATATATGTATAATGAATAAGAATTTTTCATGAGATATCGGTTAAGGAAGAATACTGTCACGGAAATTATGCCCGTAGTAGGTGGTGTAAATAGCTGTAAATAAGCTATACAGTGTACATAAATGCTCTTTCACTCTTAAGCCAGTGGTGCTTTGAGAATTAAACTCATGTAATTTTAGCCCACACTTGATCCCATGCTTCTCATATTCCGTAAAATTTTTTGCTCTATCCACGGTATCCTTCACTTTCCCTAATAATTGTAATATATAACGACTAAAATTCAGTTATGATATTGTCAGAAATCCAATGTTGAAGCCTCTATAATTATGGAAATACTTGCGGTTGTATAAATACTTACAAAAATAATATTTTCTAGAACAAATTTTACAGCACATTTACTCGGTCCTAAAATGACGGATAACCTAACAAATATGTAATTCCACACGTGTCATTCTAATCAAATATAAAATTCGGTTTATCGCACAATGCAGGCACGCACTGCAACTTTCGTTGGACATTCGGCATGTTTCGTCCTTTGGTAAATTTAACAAATGTGTAACTATTGGAATAGCGGTGGTTAAGTTAGAAATTGATTTAACAAATGATTATCTCCTAACAAACCTTTATGTTACATATTGTTGCTGTTATCAAATGATTAACTTTAACAAATTGGTAACCGTCCTTTATGTTACCGGGCATAAATGAATTATCTGACATTTGTAAACACAATAAGCAACTAAACTAACCGTTATCTATTTGCACATGTAGTTCATCTAATTCTCATTCATCAATATATGCTTCATGAGGTTCATTTTATTATAAAATATGCTAATTTTCTTTTTTTATGATAAAATTCACTGCTAGACAATATTGAGATTTTTATGCTGTAGAGCGTTTAAGGGTGTACCATTTATCATTGTTTATTTGCAATAAATTGCAAGTAGGCTTAGTTCACTATTACTTGACATTAATTTGACAGTTCCTACAATAGATTTGTTGCAACAGCAATGCCGTTAACTGTTGCAGACTTAGCTCAAATTGTTGCGCTAATTGAAGAAGGTTGCAGCCAATGTTATGTATCGAATAGGTTGGGCATAACACCCCATTTTGTTATTTCCTAATATTAAATTTCTTTTTGTCTAATTTGCCTCATTTTCTCAAAAGAATTGCATATTTTACACAGGAAATGAATAGTTCTCGAATACAATTTCAATAGGAGTTTAAAATAATGTATACAAAATTGTTTACGTACAAAAATTCAAGCGGGCGGTTTTTTTGCCGGTCAGTTTAGATACGTTTGAACTTTTACTTAAAAAAACATCACATTGGTGAATAAAAAAAAAAACAATTATTTGTCGTATTCTGTAAAAACGCGAAGACTTATAGCTTAAGCTATAGATACCATTCGATAGCTAATTAAACAATAAAAAACATGGCGTTCTATTTAAATTAGTAAATTACACCCACTTAAAGTTCTTATTTGATTAGTTCTAATTTTTGTGCTCCCTGCATAAAATGGCAAGTTTATTATAATTGGGTTGTAAACTATAAGTAGGCGGATGATTCAGAAAATGTGCATACCCCGTCATAGCTTTTCATTTTCAACATTTCTTAGTAATAGTTTGGTATTTATTATTATATATTTAGTTTGGTATGCTATGAATGGAAAAGCTATTTGACCTGAAACGAAAACAGTTTTAACTCAGATGTAAAGACCTACTGGATTAAAAAAAATCGAAAGTAAACGATGACCTAGCACGACTCGTTTCTCAAATATCCAAGAGACGATACTAATTTTTTCCAACCGAAAAGACTTCGACACTCGGAACCGAAATATGAATTTTTAAAGCTCCTCTTAAATATTGTTTTGCTGTTTTGTTCGTCGTTGTACATACGTAGAACCGTTGAGTGAAGGAATTGTAAAGAGACGCAAGTATACACAATGTATAATATGATCTAAGCCGTTTTCTAACCGAAAAAAGGCCCGACATATAGATGGCGCGTCATGTCTACAAGGTCAGATTTTTCAGTCCCTTTTTGGATCTCGGCGGGGCAACATATTCAGTATATGGTAGTGATGCGCCTTATGCTATCACAAACGTCAAAATATCGATGAATTGGTCTGAAACAAAGTTTTTCTCCCATTTAAAGAGCACTGCGTTATTTTGAAATTTATTTAGTTAGTAAGTCTTGAAAAGACTGGGAGAGCAAACGTTAGAAGCTTCAAATACACATTGTAAATGATATTTAGTACTTAAAATCTCCTGTATTCAAGCTCAAATTTATTCAATATAATTTATTAAGCTCTACGTCTTAATTTACTTTGTTTTTGTTCTTTTTTAGAAATTAGACTTGTTATGTTCTTATTAAATAAAATAATATTATCAAACAACATTGGTATGGTATGCTCATTTCGACGACCAGTTCGTGCATCGTGACATCAAGTTTGATTGCAGTTTGTTTCGTATCTTTTTTTATTGTTATATTATAATTAATTAGGATAATATTTTGGTAACTGACAAAAATACTCACTGGCACTGATAAGTGTCACTGCATCAGCAGTAACACCGACCACTGGAGTTCAGTGTCACTGCTGATGATGATAGCTTTGCTATAGAAACGTGCGTCCAGTGTAGCGAAGTTTGTGGTGAGGTGTTTTAAAGTATGTAATTTTGGTAACTATACGTAAAATTCGCATTTTAATCCATTTTATCTTGCATATTGCACAAACTTCATCTTATTATGTAAATCAGATTCTTATTTGAACGTTCTCTTACGTTTTTTGCTATGTGAAACGAATTATTGATAGAATCTTTATGCCACCGAGAACTTCTAATGAAAATGAAAACCTCTCATGCCTAAGAATACAGTAAGACAGGCCGCAAATTGAACGCAGCACAGCAGAAAATTTTGCGGTATATGGGATTCCATGTTAAAGCGCAACTTGAGCAGAGTTGCTTTGCCACAGAGTTGTGGCATGCCTAACACTTTGCAAAGCACGATGTACAATCAGCGACCCCAAAATTGTCGATTTAATGCGTGCAACTTGGGTTCGTGGAACGTTGTGCGCATACTGTTACTTAAACCGGACATTTGGGGGTCGGTGAGTGTACATATATAACGATATTGTGTCAAATTCAAATAAGGTCACTTCAATTATAAAAAATACAGATGCTCAAATGTATTAGACACCTATATTTTTTGCGAATAATCAAAGTAACGTGAGTACAAAATAAAACTCTTAATTTAAATGCGTTATAAATAGTATATTAATAAAGAATCGTAATAATTTGTCGCATTTCTGTAAAATTTTAAAACAGTTGCAATACTTTT
Source organism: Cetonia aurata (assembly GCA_949128085.1). Lineage (NCBI taxonomy): Eukaryota > Metazoa > Arthropoda > Insecta > Coleoptera > Scarabaeidae > Cetonia > Cetonia aurata. The sequence goes on from OX421887.1 coordinate 1,172,061, forward strand.
TTCAGTGCGTAAAAAACTGACAATCTGTTGATTTTACAACAGTTTTTACAGATACTTTTCCTAGATCTATTAAATTTGTATGCATGTACACCTTTCTGAGATGTCAGTTTTTTACGCACTGAAAAAAGTATTGCAACTGTATTAAAAGCTTACAGAAATGCGACAAATTATTAAGATTCTTTATTAAAGTATTTATATATAATATAATATATATATAACGTATTTAAATTAAGAGTTTTATTTTGTACTCACCTTACTTTGATTATTCGCAAAAAATATAGGTGTCTAATACATTTCAACATATTTGTATATGTAAAGATTTGATGTAGTCCACAGAAAACGGACAACTGCTTCCTATTAATGTTATACCGAAAATGGAATACCATTTAGAATATGGAGCTTGCATTCCAACTATAGATGAACTGATCAAACAGTGGGTGTGTACTGTCTTCAGACCCTGTTCGCAATTACGCCGAAGTGAGAAAATATACATTTTACACTATTTTATAAATATATATATACATATATGTTAAAACGTTTCTATTTTTAGTAAGAATGCATTATAGTACTGGTGAAATTATAGCTGTCGAAAATTGTACTATTCAAAAAATTGCTTTAGAAGCTCAAACTTATCATCAATGCAATCCACATCTAGGAATAGGCGTTCTATATAAAATAATTACTAGATTATTACATCTAACACCTGGAAATTATCTTTTGCACCACCTTCCGAAAGATGGTTCTTTCGTTGCTTTACTGCGGGAAACCAATGAAAGGTTTGTTAGAATATTTGTTTAAACAATTTGACTACCTAATAATACTTTATAGTAATTCGGCTTTTATAATTATAGCTATTAAAACAATACCTCTATTACTTAATTTGGAACTACTTTAATTATGTAGTTGCTGATAAAATTCGTTACAACAAAAGAAGTAATAGGCATTTTGTGATGAGACTTCGTTATGGTGCTTCTGTAAAAAAAATTTTTTTGTGAATTTTAAGCTTTAGTACAACATATATTTTGCTTTTAAATTCGTTATTTATTTTGTTACTTTTTTTTATTTTTTAACTGTTGTAATATATTGCTTTTTATAAATTAGCGTAGGCGTGCAACCTCATGACTTATTGTTTCTTTTATATTTGATTTCAGCGAAGATGTAACTTATAATCTCTGTGAAGAATATGATATTAATAAATTAAAAATTCACTCCAACAAAATGAAACGGTGGCATTCAATAGATGTTAATTATATTCTACCCAGACATAGGGGTTTGCAACAAATGCCAGGAATGTTTAAACCGTGCCCAATAAGACAATGTAAGTATTGGAAACTCTGTGTTGTTTAAGCTTTTAATGAGTTTGGTTTTCAGATAACAACAAGAATAAGAAGAAGCTGGGAAAAAAGAAAAAGAAAAATAAAAACAAAAACAAAAAAAAGATTGCTTCTAAAAAGATTACTGATTAAATATTTATAAACTGTTTAAAATTGTTCTTCCTAAAAAAATATAAATAAAAGACGATTTAGCTTTTTTATAAATAAGTTTATTTTTAATAATTTTTAAATTCACACGGTTAATAACCCATTCCTATTTATATCTGTTAATTTCAATATATACATCAAAGATAATAATGTTAAAGAAACGACATGTAATTTTGTTGTCTTTAAAATTTTAATTTTAAAACAAATAGCAAGAGAAATTGTATGTATAATTACTTTAAAGTAGGAAAAATACAGTCTGCATTGATTTAATAATAAGATCAATAAAATTTGTATAAACCCTTAGAACCTATGACAACTTCTTAGCCTTTTGATATAGCGTGTCGACGACTTTGCTCATGCTCTGTATCGTCTCTAGGGCCATCTCATACGTCTTATCTACGGGAGTTTCTTCAAATACAATTAGAACACCTGTAGATAAAAAAATATACAAATATTAATGAATTATAACAAACAGTAAGGTGATATTGGGAACTTGTTATGCAGTGGAGAAATACAAATACTCTCATATTTCATTAAAATGCAGAAATAAGAGGCCACCGCTTGTGCTTGATCGCAAAGACAGACATATTAAAATAGAGACATGATATATCGGCTAAATTATAACAATTCGTACGTTATTTTCTACTTAAAAGTAGCATAGAAATCTAATGAATATAATTTTTAAACTTGCTGCTCATAAACCAAACAAAATAATTATTATTACTCAAATGTTGTATTAAAAATACCTTGCAGATCCTAAACTTTTACCTGCCATAATTTCTACTTCAATGGTGTTTATCACTAAATATTTGTTTTAGGCGCGACACAAATAATAACATTCTTAAAAATATTTAATATGTTCCTAGTGGATGCATATTTATTTAATTTATAGTTTAACAAATTTCAAAAAAAATTTCAAGCGGCAAACATGTTATACATACATCGGATGTTCCTACTTCCTTATGAGGATATATTAACAATATTTTCACCAGACACGTTAACAATTTTACTGATTAAATGATATCCTGCATTATGCCTGTACTGCCTGAATATTTAGTAAGGAATTTGTTTGCAGCTAGTTTTTGTTATGAACTGTTTAGAATCAGTATGATAAATTTATTAGCATTAGTTTCTTGAAATAAATAGTTAAAGCCTTTTTCATAAAAATCAGCAAATGAAACAAGCTCATGTTTTAATTTTGCAACAGTTATAGTAATAAAAAATACTTATAGAATTACAAAGTCTCATCCACAACTTTAATTTTTCATATACTGTCATTCTTGTCAAAGATACTTTATACTGTGACTCAACACAAGTATTAAAATCAACGTAATTCACTGAACACAATGATTTAGCGAAACAAATCCCTATTTGGCAACGGTAAAGTTCAAATATGCGCAACCATGTTACGTTCAGTATATTAACGTATTATGTATATGTACGTGATAGACAAAGGAAACTAAACGAAAAGTTTGGGCATTATACAATGAAGTTTTTAAAGGAAACAGCTGGTGTCACACTAATAGACAGATGAGTAAATCAGTAAGAAACACATGCTGTGACAATGTTGAAAGAATGGAAACCGACAGACTAGTTTACATCAAGTGGAAAGAGACAACAGCCATGATCACTTAAGGCCCGTTTGACATCCAACAAGCATTTACAATCTCTTGTACTGAATTTCGTACAGATGTGTACACCCACCGATTCAATACAATTCGTCACTAATCACACAAAATGTGTGTTGAATTTTACGCATGTGCATAAACTTTAATGTTTAAAGATTTTGGCGCACTATTGCGAACTGTATTATTTTCAAAGCAAAGATTTGTGCAAAATAGTGAATGGTGCATGTTTCAGTCCTGGGTTTCCTACAAACCAATTGACTCATGTTTTGAAATAATTAAAAATTTGTTATTTAACAGAATACAATAGTAGAAAGATATGTTTTTTCTCCATAAAACTTCCCATCTTAAACTCAAATCCCTTAAAACAGGGTTTAAAAACTTTTACATCAGAAATTTCATTGTCTTCCAAAAATTTTAAAATGTGCAGGTTCTTCAAATTCAATATAAATTAAATAAACAATGTAATTAAGTTCTGTTTTAGGGGTTATTATAACAAAGTTTACCATCTTTGAACAAGTTAATAAGGCAGATACGAATATAGTTCATTCATGTTAATAATAATTTTGGGTCATGTAATAACATATTACTAAAATAACCAACTAATATGTAATTTTTTTTTATTCATTTGAAGACGGTATATTTATATCGTTAAAATTGAGTAAAAATAAAAAATTATTCTAAAAAACAATATTTTTTTCTGATTATTATCGCATTAGTTAAACATCCATTCTTATGTGACGCGCACATTCAATTGTATGAGATTTAGTGCCAGAAATTGTAAACGTTTAGTGACAATGTAGGTTAAATAGTTGCAAATATACAGTAAATAATCGCAAATTTGGTTAATTTTTAAATATCTACGAGTAAAAAAGTTATGGGACGGGATCGATGTGCTGGGGTATGGTATACACAAAATCACACAAAGCATTGTGAGGAAGAGAGATGAAAATAAGGCCTTCTCCAACTAAAAAAAATAGGACATACAAATTCTTTTATAGAAGACAGTTATATATCACAAGGAAACTTATATATCTATATATAAATTGCTTACCTTCGCCTTGATCTAATATTCCATGAAATTTTGCATCTAATATCATCTGAGACAATTTCTTTTCTACTTGGGGCATGGGAAGTTTGATGGTCTTTGCTATATAATCCACTTCTACTCTCGAGTAGGGCTCAATGATACGGCACAAATTCTGTTCCAACATATTGTCATAAAGGGTTCCGAGATGAGCTCTGACTATAACATCATCTTCCAATTCTGGCTTATACTGCTTCACGGCCATTTGAAAGTCGGCTAAAGATCGTTTATGTGATGCTTGAGCAACACTCTTCATGGCCTCAATGTCACGTCCCGCATACTTGATGGCAAGCTTACCACTTACGATCTGTTGAACGTCCTCTGGATTATTTAACATAATTTTTGAAAGCAACATGTATTTAAGTGCAGTTAGGGCTTTCGGTGATTCTACACTGTTGAAACCTTCAAATGCCTCGTAAAAATAGGAGTATGCCGTTTTGAAATCCTTCTCATCTGCTGCATGTAAAATACCAGATTGTAAATCTAGGGATGCTTGCATTTTTGGTGGGCAATATATGGCATTTGCTGTTGTACGGGCTGATGTGAGTGCAGCACGAGCCTTTTGTAAATTACTTAAAGCGTGATAAGTCTTACTTTCTAACAATTGTACTTCGACTAGTAAATTCTTGTCATCTAACTTTTTTAATTCTTTCAATAAAGTAGAGCCAAGCTGCAATGCCTCTGTAAACATACCAGTGTCGAAATATAGGGCAATCAGCCTGGCCTCCAGTGATTGCCGGAGAAAAGTTCTTTTTTCGTCCTTTGCCCATTCTATGCACTCTTTACACAATTGCACTTCTATTCCTATGCCAGCTTCAAGATCCAAAAAGAAATCGACAAGCGATCTAACCAATTTCGCAGCTTTCGCCTTGCTTATTAAACTAAGAAACGGTCTCGTTGCTTTGATAAGGTCAGCAAGCTCCTTAGCCTTACCTTCCTTCTTGTATTTCTCGCCAAGATTTAGTATATCTTGTTCCTTGGCTTTGATATTTTCGTCGGTTTCCTCATCTTCTTCACCACGTTTTATTTTCTGCAGTAATAATATATCTTTTTCTCGATTGGAATCGGGAACAGATTGGGTTCGTTCAAATAACATTGCGCCAGCCATGATGCGAATCTAGAAAAGCACTGTCATCAATCGGACATGTTTACTCACACCACACAAAAAACCAGCGGTTCCAAACGAGTCTAAAATTAATTTTGACTAATCATGCTTTTGCACGCACGGGAATGTTTTACAAAAGAAAGAACAATGTAACCTATATATCTAGTCAAAATAAAGATATTTGTAATGAAAATGCACTTCTTAATAAGTAATTAATACCCTAAACAATTTTTTAAATATTTTTTTTTGCATAAGTAAACGTCTGTTATATATTCTTGTATTCAATAATTATTTCGATTTACCTTAATTTCTTATTCTATTACGAGACAAGTAATTTTTTATGACATTTGAACTGTTAAGCAGTTCGAAAATAAACCGGAAACAGTTACGACGTCCATTTTTGTTGTTTGAAATATTGACCAATCAGCGACCGTTACAAACAAACGAAGTTCCGCCAGTTGCAAGAGGACACCATTGTTAGTTATTCGCCGAGAAGACGCCGTTAGACGCGTACGCATTTCTTGTCTCAAAAATTAGGCGAACGTTAATTAGTAGATAGTTTTCATTAATTTTATTTTTTATACATACGATGAGTGATAGAGAGGTAAGTGTCGTGGCCTATTTTTGTGTGCTGTGACGATAAAAATAGTTGAGTGTTAGAGGAGTCATAAGTTTTAATGCACGCCGGCAGTTGTATACACCACGCTTCCCTACCGTTCGATAAAATTCGCGACCAATATTCCATAGAGCTTATCGGAGTTCTGCTGCGTCCACGCAGGGTGCATCAAAATTTGATGATTTAATCGACGCAGATGAAGTAATTAGTAAGGGGATGCCGCGACCGGGATCGATTTAATATAGCTATTTGTATTCGATTTTAGGGTAGCAGATCTCCTGGCGGACATAAGCAAATGAACGATCGTGATCACTCACCGCACGGACGACGTGAGGAATCGCCAAGAAATCACAAGCAAAAGAGTTATTCTAGGTAAGTGTTAAGCAGTTTTTTATTTCTCCATGTGACTTGTGCTGCTATATTTGCCTCCATATTCTTGGCGCCAATGTACATAATTGATCTTTTGCATAGCAATAGTTTCATGATTTATTGCAGCTCAAAATAGTTACGAAAAAATTTATGATGCTTATTTCATTTTAATAACATTGACTGATTGGCTATTACATAAGATTAATTCATTAATAATATAGTTGGATAAATACTTTTGGACTAATACTTTTTTTTTTGTAAAACAGAAGTCCTAGTCGATCTAGAAAGATGTCATACAGAGAAGGAGAGAGAGATAGGGAGAGGCGGAGGGACGGGGACCGAGATGGTCGTAGATATAGGTGAGAATTTTAAACGATTTCAGATGCTTAATATCATTTTCTTCTTTGGACTTATGCGATTGTCTGGGTTTCTTTTATTTTTACATATATAAAGTTTGGTTTAATTTGTTATGATATTGCACAAAAAAAAAAGATTCACACATTGAAAGAGAGGATTGAAGTGTAAATAATTTTAGCCATATAAAAATACGTTTCCAAAGCTGTGTTTAATCACAGAATTTATATATACACATAGCAGAAATAAATAAAATACTGTTTGGCATAGATACCTTCTAAGTTGTTTTTTAATTCTTGATAATCTGGTTTACTTTTAAAGGAAGTATTGCTTTGATGGCGATTAACTTAAAAGTCATCTTTACAATCATGAAATTGATTGTAATAGAAGATTAATATATTATGAAGATGAATGACTAGACTGACCTTAACTTAATTATTCTTTATTTTAGCCTTTGTCCAACTTCCACATGCCTCTTTCAACAAAAAATAAATTATGGGCACTGGATATTAATTATCATACCTTTCATGACTAATTTTAACGTAATTTTGCTGATTCTCTATTGAAAAATTTTTGTATTTATGCTGGATAAATATTAGGGATGTTCATTTATTGCTGTAGAAGTTTCAATCCAAATTTTAAGGAGTGACGTGATGCTGAATGTTAATAGTCCACTAATAATTATAATTGATTCCAAAAGTAAAAAGTCGTTAAGCATTGCTTTTATTTGGCATTTATTGCGTGTTTGATTATAGGGGTAAATAAAGTAAAGTCATATAAGAGGGTATTCTCCATTCAAAGAGTGATAATAACTTTAGTGCTTAAATGAGATTTTAATTATCAAGTTTATAATCATTATCGACTCTGTTTATGCTTAATATTGCTTGTTACATGACTATCCAGCGGTAAAATGATTAAATGTATAATAATTCATCTAGAATAGATGATAAAATAATATACAAGGTGTTTTAAAACAACTTATAAAGATTTGAAGTGCATGGCTAAAAATAAAGTCAATAAACTTATTTATGTTCACAAATCAGTCATCGAGGTAACAATGACTTGTCAACTGTTGAACTTAAAAGTAGCCGGGTTGTAACAATTTTTATAATATCTTATAACTTTATTTGCCTCAAGAGAAAAAAAATTCAAATTAAAAAAATAAGTTTCTATAACCATCTAAACATATACATATTATCAACTACATTGATCCCGCAATTATTTGTAATATGGTTTAGGTACATGTGGGACCTAAATGAATTCAACATATCTTTGATAATAGCAAATTTTTTATAATATATTTTACATGCATGACAATATAATTTCAGTTATAAAATTGCATTTAACATTTTCAACCTATTTTTAGATTTTATCTTAATTGTATTTTATATACTGAGAACACTTTCCACAATTACCATTGTTGAAAAGTAACTGATATAATCAAAGATTTCAAATTCTTGCGTATTTTTACTGTTTGAGCCTTTCGACTCAAACAAGATTTATCATTTAATTTTTTCAGAATAGGCTGCAAAAAAATGCACGTAATTCGTATTATCTCGAAACTTGCCTGACATTTCTCTTCGGTCTTGGCCATTTCAAAAGGTTTTTGTAATTCAATGTATTTATGCATTATTCTGTTAATACATTCACCAAAAGAGAGCCAACGACTTCTTGCGGGTACAATAATTTTTGGAGGTTTTGTCCCGTCATTTATTAACGTATACATTGCGTTATAATTTGCCGCAAAGAAGTTTTTCTGACTAGGAAATCCAATTTATCTGGTAATTCTTCAATGGCTTTTTTCACTGCATAGATGAATTAATTTTCGAAACACTTGACTAATTGTAATTAATATTGGCACTTCTTTTTTAGTAACATGAATGAATTGAAAAGCTCATTAGCTCCTATTCCTATCATTTTTCTTACATCTATTTTATTTGAATTTAAAAAAGTCTTTCATATAAATCTTGGCAAGTGGTTCGTGCTATCCCAAATATACCCAAAAATTTGTTTTCATTGTAAAGTGTTTTTGACTATAAAATTTATACTAAGAGCACATATTTGTCTGTTGATTCATTCAAAATTAATGAGTATCGTGAAGTGCCAAGTTCATTAATAACCTCTTCTAACAGCTGGGGAAATCACATTGTTAAATGCTCAATATTTTAGTTTGATGTACTTTCACACTTTTTTAAGACAGTTTCATTTAATAAATATGTCAGATGGTCAATTCCTTTAATATTCGAGTGGATTTAGTTATTAATTTTAGTTCTATTTCCTTTATCTCTGTTGTGACAGCTGTATACCTACATTATACTACAATAAAAAACACAATTTACGTTCTCCACACTTACCTATTTCATCTAAATCACTTGATTCATAAGCACATTTTTTTAAATTTTAGTTAGGTGATAAATTGTTTGCATGTATCTTTACGTCTAATTTTTGAGCTCGAAGTTTCTATTTCCCTATTTGCTATCTATGATTATATTTTATTTTTTGTGTAGTTGTCGTACTTTCCGATTTCTAGAGGGTATTTGGTAAGATAGGTGCGGCTAATATGAGAGTGTCTAAGTTTAACCGCCATACTTTGAAATGTTTTGGCGTTTATTTTGCGAAAAAAATTAATTAAAAATTAGTAGCCGAATCTTTGGTTGGATAGTCCATAGTGCGGAAAGTATCCCAATCGATGATCCACCCCATAAATATGTGATTATCGACTATTGCTTTACGACAGTTTAATTTGAAATTTTGTAGTTTCTATCAGTTATATTGGTTACATATTTAAATCCTGAATTCAGCAGTACCGTGTTTATACTGTCGTGTCAATGGGAATGCGGGAATGCTGGCAAAGCATGCTTCCTTTACGCAACAAATACCTTGATTGCCTATTATCTTCGTATGTGATATTTCAAAAACGATGTTTCAACTGTCATGGAAAACTGGTGCGTTCGAAACAAGGTCTTATGATACTGGCTGACAAAAATTAACACGTCCACGAACGATAAAAATCCCCAAATAAATGTTAAAAAAGTGAGCATGTCCAAGCAAACATGTTGTTTTGCGAACTCTACCCGAGTAGTTCCTATACCCCGCTGAATTCCGCGGCTACAAACCCACATTGTTCCGGATTATCAATTGAGAGAACAGCCGAGGAACGGCCAGACTTCGTTGCTTGAAAACTTGACTTTAAACCAGAGACAGCATTTCTGATTATGCAAGGTAGATTTTGTATAGGGAACATGCAACAGTATGTTTTGATGTTGCTATATTACCATTTGAAAAGAAAACCAAATTTTTTTAAAATATACGACGTATATGTAATATATTTATAATCAAAACGAATGGAAGCATTATTATTTATAAATAGTAAATTACTTAAACATTGTGTAGATAAAAAAATATAAATTTCATATAATATACATTCCCTCTATATTAGATACAATACGAGAAAAACTGAGAAATACAGGATTAGAAATGAAACGCATGTGAACTCTGACATAACACATAAATAATACTTTTGCAACAGAGTAAGTACATATTCCTTACATTTCTTACTAGAAAGCCACAAAGCCAAACCAATATTTGGTATGACTATGCATGGTATCGTATTGTGTTAATTATGTACTTACGTCTTTATTTTATTTATGCGTTTCTGTTAATTAAAACAGTTTTTTTTTTGTAAGTTAATAAATATTGTGCAGAAATTATATTTTTTAGTATTACCACACTGCTAAATGAGTTGCGTTAGTAAAAGAAGTCACTTGGATTTCATTTATAATGCGTGCCTTGTGCAAGTGATAGAAGGATAACCTAAAATTCATAAGGCAACACTTCCTTTAAAAGATTCGCCGGACCATAGTCTCTTATTTTTTGTTACCTGTTCTGTATATGTGCATATATATTTTTAAAAATCTTTATAATATCGTCCTTTTTGTATAAATTGCGCAGATTTCCGTAAGTCGACAATTACTGAATATAAGAAATATAATCTTTGTGACTTTGATTGGGTATCGTGCAAATGGTTGGTTATGGAATTTTTAGAATTGATTTTAAGTTGTAAATATGGTTTATTAGGACTCATCAGCAATGATTAATCAAACTACTATACATCTCATTTTATACACAGTTGTATAAGTTTGTATCTAATCACAGATATTACGAAACAGAAAGAAATTATAAGAGATATCAAAAAAATATTCTTTTATTATAGCTTGATTTAGAATGAACAATGTTCGTTCAAAGTCAAAGGCTCCATGTTTATGAAATATTCTTTATTTTTTCAATTTTATACTAATTTTTAAGTGATAGGTACTTGTTTTAAATAATTTGCATTAATACTTACAAAATAAGTATTGGTTTGTTCCCATTCTATATGAAAGGTTTATTTATTCAGAACAATCATTTTGGAAACTCCTGGATTGGTGTTCTATTAACAAAACATGCTAATCCGTTCCTTTCAATCGACTCACTTTGGGATTTATTATCTAAGATTTTTACCTTACCACGACCGCACGCCCTCGCGAGACACTAGACACAAGAAATAAGAATTTTCCGATTTTCACTTTTTTCTTAATACCTCAGACTACTATTACAGATATTTTGGATTTCTCACCACTCTTTTGTTAATAATTATGCATCTTTTCTCTAATTAGGGAACCCCCATGCGTGGGATCCTTGGCCACTCTGTATAGCAGACCTTTTTTGAATAAATAAAGAAAAATATTTCAAAATTGAAAAAATCCTCTTTAAACTGCTGCCTAATAAAAGCTGCTAAATTTGGGATGAGTTTCTGTGCCTTAAATGTTAGCTCTACATTGATGAAGATATTGCCAAAGTGTCAAAAAAGGAATAAAATACAGAGCTGTCACCATAAAAATGCTACCCACTCGCTTAAAAATGGCTTCCATGCAAATCTTCGTTCAAAGTGGCGAATTCTGATGCAAACAAATGTATTTTTAGGGATGTAATTGCATCTATTATTTTAGGTAAGTTTATGTACAGACTTATACAACTGATTCTTGAATAAAATTAAACTGATGGCGTTTAAAGTGCTTTAATATAAAATATCCTGATAAGAAAATCCAATCTCTTTATATTGCTCCACGTTCAGTTTATTTAGAATATATCTTCTACATAAAAGTGTGCATAATAATAATCAACCAATCAAAGATTTAGTTTTTTTATAATAATATATACAACTCCTTACAAAAGCCGTGTGCAATACATTATTACTATATCGACTACATGCTCTAATAATACCAATAGTCAATCATACAATCGGTAGATTTGTAAAGCGGGCTTGAAATTCGGCTTGAGTAAAGAATTCTTATGCAATATTGGCCGTTACAGGTCCCGTAGTCGATCGCGCTCAGACAGACGTTACAAGTCCTCTCGGTATTCGCGCAGTCGCTCTCGCTCGGGAGGGTATGGCCGGCGATCTCACTCACACAGCCCTATGTCTAGTCGCAGGCGTCACATGGGCACCCGCGACAACCCGAAACCCTCCCGCTGCTTAGGCGTGTTCGGCCTCAGCGTCTACACCACAGAGGACGAGCTGTATCACATATTCTCCAAGTACGGGCCAGTGGAGAGGGTGCAAGTAGTTATTGACGCCAAGGTGAGTTAACTGGACCACATTGTATCTTAGTACTTACCCTGTGATATTTGAGAGGTTTTATTCTTCAGTATAAGATTTCTTGATGCACACAGGAAGATTATAGTAAAAATAGGAGTCCCGTGCTGATATATGTACACTAATTCTGTATACTCAGCTCCGTTAACTCCGGTACATTTCTATTATTTAACTTCTGCATTTCTAATTCTAAGATAATGGAATGGTATGAATGTGTATCTAACGGATTTTTGATATTAATACAATCAATTAGGAATTGGTACAATTTATTATCTCAAATCAACATGAATAAGATAAACTTGCAAGCCACTTCATCATAGGAAATAGGGTGGTGAACTGGTGTGGTATAGATTGTACCAATCTATTATTTCTATCTAAATGAGTAATTAAAATGGCTTTCTATCAACATATGTGCAAGATTTTAATTGAAATACTTGTGTTTTCCAGACCGGTAGATCACGAGGTTTCTCATTTGTTTATTTCGAAAGCACCGAGGACGCCAAAGTTGCCAAAGATCAGTGTACAGGCATGAAAATTAATGGCAAAAGTATTAGAGTTGATTATTCTATAACTGAAAGGGCTCACACTCCTACTCCTGGAATTTACATGGGAAAACCTACGTAGTGAGTATTAGATTACTATTAGTTTCTACTTTTTGCTCTATTTCTGTTATTTCTGCTTGTCAGCAATCAGTTTTCTATAGAACCTCGCTAGTATATATTCTTGTGTACCCTTCTTTCTATCCTACTACTGCTATTCTAAAACACAAGACCGATCATTGAAGGAGGTTCCTGTCGTAAAATTGCGTTTAATAGTTTTTGTTTTGTTTTTTTTTCTTTAGTCGCCTTTCTGATAAAAGTCATATGAGTTGTGTTTGTCGCTTTTTTTTTCTACACGTTTGTTATATACTAATTAATTTTATCTTTGCAAATGTTTTATTAGAAAAGTTAGTTGCCTTGAGTTTTAAGTATGAGCAATGTAGATTTTATAGAAATAAATATAGCATTTTTAGTATCGCGCATTGCAATCGCTTACAGTATAATTACAGCAAAATCTTATACTTACGATTGGTGTGCAAAAGTAATCAGTAGTGGTGAAATAGGGAGGTGTATACCTTGAAGACCAGGGCTCCTAGCAAAGGCGCCACTGTACAATTTAAATAATTGTTTCTGTATTTTTTTTTATTCTGTTGTAAATTTGAGTGTAATTGGATTCCTATTTATTTTTTTTTAGCACAATTGACAAATGGGATCGTCGTAGAGACAGAGATAGAGAGTGAGTATCGCTTTCCTTTCATAAAAATTCATTAATAAATTTTTATTATTTACGAGGTATCAGTTTGCAATTGTATATTTTAGACAAAAAATCAGGAACAAGTGATCTTTAATTTTAATCTGAACTTAACTGAACCTCAGTATTGTAATTTTAAATAACCACGATTGTTTTGTAGTGATTATTATGGAAGTTACAGAGGTTCAAAATATAGTCACCGTAGATCGCCCTCACCATATTACCGAAGAAGACGTTACGACAGATCTAGATCTAGATCATATTCTCCACGTAAGTGTTAATATTTTTGATTATTTTTTTATTAAGCTAAGCATTAGTATACATTATTTCTTTTTTAATTTACGCTACCACAAATTAATGGTATATATCATGTGTTGTCTCGTTCTACTTAAAGACAACAATGTTATTACCTGCAGATTCGTATATAGCTCATTCGAAAAAATAATTAAAAAAGCTATTAGATGTCCCCAAATAAAAAACGACTCGTCTAATCCAAAATTTGGTTTTTGCAGTTAAATTTTTTAGAAAATTAATTTTTAGTGTGATTATTTTTGTTAATTCGTGTTTATTCTAATTCTACAGGTCGGTATTAAACTTCCCGGATGGTCTCTACATATATTATAATGGATAACAATAATTTAGATGTAATTTAACAAATGAGCAAAGAGTTTACCTAGCCTTACAAAAGCAAAATGATAAAAAAAAAAGTTTTATTTCGAATGTAGTGTAAACTCTTCTTACGATACTTGTTTCCTTTTTATACTATTTGTACGACATGTAACATATGCCCCCGCGGTAATTTTGTTTTTGAAAATTGACGTTGAAAATTGCAACCAATATAAAGAGCTATATGTTACATTTACATATGTTTTCATTGACCAAAAGAAAAGCGTTGAAAAACATTTTGATATCTAATAATACATTATTTTCAATTTTTTTTTATCTTACTGACACTGCTTAGTTTTTGACGTTCCAAACATTTTTACTTAATTTGTTTTCGTTTACGATTAAGGTCAGTTCTTTCTTTTTTTAATTAATGTATAAGTTCAGTTTAGGCGATGTAGCATAATAAATACAATTATTGCATAATATATAATATGTGACTCGTTATAGGTAAGCCATTAATAAATATTTCGTTCAACACTAATATTGTTTTCCTTTGTTTTAAAAAGGGTTAAGAACACGTGGTATTGGATGAAATTGAAGTATATTTAAGAAATTGAATTTTCAAGTTTCCTCTTTATCTGAAGCGCATTCGTTAAGAAATGTCTCAGTCAGCTCTGAAAAACAAAATGACAAGAGAATTGAAAATTTTCTTTTGGAAGAATATTTTGCAACTCTCTTGAAGAATGAATGTAGACTTTTTCTATCGAAGACACACATCAGACCCCGCTTAAATTAGAAAAACCGAACGCTCTGTCCGCCACACTGCACCAAGAGTCTGATGAATTGACTTGTTCACATATTTCATTTTGTTCTCAAACCAATTTCCTGAACAGGTCACAAGACTAGAACAGAATTTTTCATGGACGATTGCTGAAAATGTGTCACCCCAATGAAAAACTACTCAACAGATATCAAAAATCAAAATGTTTTAGGTAAACAGAGTCGAAACGAAAGCGAAAAGGTAAAATATTAACATGTTTATATATTTTTTTCAAGATCTTTTTTAGTCACCTATATGCTTCTTTAATTCTTAATCTTTAATTTGTGTTGCTTCATTAATTTATGATTACTATTTACTCTTCTCAAATTAGTTATCTCTGTAAGTATGTGGTTGTGGTGTTTTTCAATAAATGACCATTATGATGTGTAATTAATATTAAATGTTTGAAATATTGACAACTGGTTTTTTATTTATAACCTCTCTAATAAAAAAGAATCAGGTACGTATTTAATCAGTTACAAGTGTTATTATATCATTTCACAACTTGGAATGATCTTAAACTATAGATCGTTCTGTAAAGTGTAATATTGAAGCAGTGACATTATTTTCATATAAGAAACTATCGAAGTGTAATTCGTCGCGATCTAGTAGGAATAGAAAAGAAGTGAACATAGAGACTGTAAGACACGACAGATATCCAAGAATTTGGATTGAATACTGAAAATTCAAAACATTGATAAACGAGCAAACGAAAATTAAGAAATTATATTTCGGGTTCAGAAACCAACACTGAGTATCAACTGTTACTGCTAATTCCGATTGCAAGAGAAATATCGCCAAAAATATGATGTAGATAGTCGAAACTACCGAAGCTGTAAACCGAAATTAGTTACGCTACTAATCTTTTCTAGCAGATATGAAGTTACTATTACCCGAGTACTGTTTTAAATGGGATGTAAACCCATTGTGCTTAGCATAGTATAAACCGAAACAGTAGTTGCACTTCATGTCGGCGCCTTTGATCTGAATTCTAACGTTAACTTGCGCAAATGGGACGCAGGACTTGTCTGCAGGGCCGAATTAACCCAATATTATTGCAAAAAGGGACATCAATGAGAAAATATCTGTATAATCCACAGTATATTTTATTCATATTGACAATGGTAAACTATATGCCGAATACTTTCTCATTGATATACAATTTCACTTGTTCCTTTTTGCAATTACAATAATCTGTTAACGCGGCTCAGCAAATATGTCCTGAGTTCCTGAGGAATTTTGTAAATACTTTCTATATAAACTGCAAACTATAATCCTGATTACTAAAGATAATAATAATTAATCCTGTCTAAAAAGACCGATGATGTAAACTCACTGATATTAACTTACTAACAAATGAATTCAGTTGTGTTTTCCCTCTGTAGTTTGTTATGATACTCCCAGATATTTTAAATTTAAACTTATATTTTCACGTTTTAATGTGTTTGTTATCGTTCAATAATTGTAAAGTAGTTAAAACAGATTAAAATTTAAGATAAATAATATATATAGATTCATTCTCTTAATGCACCTAAAAACTTGACACATCAATCTTTATACAAAACATACTTGACAATTTTATCTGCCTGAAGATGGTCGGATAGACCGAAACATGTAGCATATAAAAGATATTTAAAATAAAAAGAATTGGAATACGAACATTTTCTGTTATTATTTAATATCAAAAAAAAAACTATGAAGATATGTTTGAATTTTTTATTTTATATTATTTTATATTAAAGAAGTTCTACCGAAATCGCAAAACCTTGTACAATCTTTCAAACAGAAAGCAGAAGAAATAAGATTAGCGCAGGAAAGAATATGTTTAAAAAAGAATGAAGTAAGTGATGCTACCTATAGAATTAGGTTACTAAAGGAAAAGTTTGAAGAACTTGAGAAGGAATACAATTATGAATTAACAATTCAAACTTCTTCGATAGAAGATAATGATGAAGTCAATAGCGATATTGAACAGCTACAAAAAGAATTTGATACCTTGTCAACGAGTGTATTATTGCAAGAACAACAATTGCACAGTCTGAATAAGGAAATTAAAATGCTGGAAGATCAAATTATAACTGATGACCCTGAGATATATAAAAAAGATTTGAAACAATTGGAGATGAAAATACAAGATCATGAGCTTTTGATTTCAAAAAATCAACTTATAATGCAAGAGTTAGAATGTTTAAATGATCTTACATATCATGTTCAGAAAACAGGCACATCTGCATTAGACTGTGTGGAAGAAATTGAGAATTTAAAACGAAAGCTTAGGGATATAGAGTTAAGTGAAAGGGATATGCTAGAAAGGAATAAGATTATAGAGATTCGTAATAAAAAAAATTATTGAGACATATAGAATTTCAAAAGGACATTATTCAAATGGAAGATACATTGCCAAATAAAGAAAAGGAGTTAGAAGTATTGAATGCAAAATCACGTGAAGAAGAGCTTATTCAAAAACAATTTAATATCGATTATCAGGATTTCCAAAAAAAGCGCGATGCAAATCAGACAGAAATTGTAAAGCTATAAAATGATCAAAAGAATTTAGAAAACGAAGTGAAAACATACTATGAAAGAATATTAAAAGGGCAAAGTACTGTTACTCTTAAATTCTTTGATCTTTTATGTTGATGAAAATTGAATTGTCTTTCAAGTTTTTTTTAATAAGAGAAAAATTCTGTATAAATAAACATATAATATGTAAATTTTAAAAAACAAAGCTAAAAAACCATTATTTGGAATGTTTTGATGAGTAGTACTTCACAACTTGTATTGTAGATGCCCGAGTGTATTTTGCTAAAAGAGCATTTACATTAAATTTCTCTGTTGTCAAGTTTCTGAAATTTTATTCATTAATGTAAATGTCTGCTAATGAAAATTATAACTTCCTGTATATATGGAGCAATTTCAGCTACACTCCATTTTTCCTTGGCATTAAATAATACCTGTAATCTCATTGATACTTTCCGGTAGATTTTCCTCGGAAAATGCCCAAATAACATGCGGCGTTGATTTTCTATCTATTATTGCAATACCATGTAACATCTCTTCTGTTGCAAACATGCCTTCCGGCACAGATTCCTTCCAGGCTTGCAGAAACTCATCCAAATTGAATTTGCCAGCACTATGCAGTAACACCTGAGCAAAAAATTTGCAAATTTTTTTTTCGTTATATTTATATAATTGCAATCCATCATATGATTTTTGATTCTTCAGTGTACAAATCGCACACGAAAATGATATTCAAAATCTAAAATTCGTATTTTGCCATTAATAGTTATTGTATTAATAGTTTTTAACGCTGTCTTCAGTTCTTTCTCAGATGTTTGAACTACACATAACATTTGATCATAAGTTAATAAATCCTCTTCATTTACTTCATATTCATTTTCTTGACCTTTATAAACAGTTTTCTGTAGCAATTCGTTCAATTTATATAAATGGGGTTTACTAGGAGTTACCTCTAAATAGTTGTTGAATATACTATTAATTACATTTGGAAACATTTCTTTCAGGTGCATTCTGCAAATCTGAATTAAATGCCAAATCTTTTACCAGTAACAGGCTATTTGATATCTCAGTTTCTAGAAGTTCATATGTTTTTGATTTGGTGCACAACACAGCATTCTCTTCATCTGTTCCTTTAATGTGTAATACTTCCCCTTCTTTAAGTGATTGTAACAGGTACTTATCGAGCTCTAAGAGCCTGTATCGATTCTTGTGCAAATTTTTATCCGTAAAGTGAATTATTTGTGATGTAGGTATTATATTTTCTGTTAACTTTGCTAACATTAATATTTCATTGATCTCTTCCAAGGTATGTTCTGAACTGTAAAAAAATTTGTGATAATTAAAACATTGACATGTATTCTGTGGTTTGCCCAAAATTAATTTACAAGAATATTTAATTTCTTTTTTGATTTTTAGTCGGAAAAATTACTTACTCAATTTTTGCTTTTGCCATGTCTTTTACTTGCTTAACTACTTATTGATTCTTTATTGATAAACCATTTTAATTAAATTTTTAAACCTAAACCTATCATTTAAAATTATCATCTGGTGCAAATAAATACCAAAGTATAGGAATATATTAACAGTCTGTTTTAATATTTCTTTATTCAATATGCGAATGGGACATGGGAATTCCATTGAATTTACGTTCGCAACCCGTTTAGCATATCTGTATTTAAAGTAGCCACTGCTCTATATCTTTAGTAATTAGGAATTCAATTCACTTCAAACAGACATGCTATATAGCAGGATAGGCGAATCTCATATCTATGGGATAGACTCAATCGGATAACTCCATTGAACTGTATCCTATAGATAGGGAACTGGAGTGGTATCTTGTTAGTTATATTTAAGTTACCTTACTCACGAAGATGTGAAGCAGAGTTGCGAATAGGCAACCATGATTACTGACGTATATCTATTTCTTTCTAAAACATTTCGATATACCTCTGTTGTTAATATTAAGTAATGGCTAGTTTAAATGACCGTGAAAGAATTGAAATATTTATGATGCTAGGTTATGGAGATAGATGCAGAAGTTTACAAGACGTTTTTAGACAGGAGATTACAAGTTTTTGAAGAAATGTCAAATATTTGCAATAATGACAATTTGGTCAACAATATTCTTTTCTCAAACGAAGCTACTTTTTGCATTACTGGTGCAGTAAGCAGCCAGAATTGCAGATACTGGTCATCGGAAAATCCTTTCTGGTTTTTGGCTTTTGGAGCACCGTGCGCAGTACCCTCAAAATAAGGTTGATGTTTGAGTTGGCATTCTACGGAGTCATATTGTTGGTCCGTTTGTCATCAAATAGCTTCTACCACTTATGACTGCAGGATACAGGCCTATCGTCTTCGGTGTCTTGCTCCTTAGAGTTTTGTGGTCTACACATTTGTGCTCAACTTTGGAAATCGTGGTTGTTCGCAACATTTTAAAAGCGGAAACACTAACTTTACTTGTTTATTCATGTGTATCTAATACATATTTTATCTGTAAAATCTGTTTAATAAATTACAAATTATTTCAAATATGAAAAACAAATGAAACTATAATTTCCACATTTTTATTAACAAAAACTGACATATTAAATAAAGCATATACCTTATCCAGCAACGTTATAGAAAAATATAACAAAAGACATTTCTCAGTTGTGATATGGTTAAAACCGTCCTTTTATTAATTCTGGGTGCCGAAGTAAGAGAATATTGCCTTGCACTTAAAACTAAAGGAATTAAAATCAGTTGATGGTAGACGATGGAGTATTTTCCAGTGGAAAAAAAGAAGTAGGTAATTTAAAGCGTTTGCCATTGTCAAATCAATTCTATGCAAGATGGTCCACTGAAGCACCTTATTAGAAGTTCCACTCTCACGTTTCTATAAGCCCACAAACCATGTTTTGGGGGGACCATGCCTGTATATGTTGTACATAGTTAATACCTGGTGGAAATATATATGTGTATAATTTATAGTTATTAAGACCGAATTTCAGCAAATAAGGTTGAGTGATCATTAAAGTTATTGTAAATGATTTCTTCTTTAAAACCACTAACAGTTCGATTATCCCTATCATGTTTCTCAATAAATCTTGCAATAAGATCTGCAAGTACTGCAGGTTCATTTAAGTGCACATGATGTGAACCAGGTATATTGTGGAATTGACAATCAGTACTGGATTGTACTAAAATCTTATACACATCTGTAAACATTGTTTTATTACCAAAGAAAGGGCTATCTTCTGCCTTGCTGATGAATATAGGGAATGTAATATTACTAGCACACCTTATAATTTCTGCTGGATCTTCGCATATCAATGGGCCAACTTTCAATCTTGCATCTCTATTAAAATAATATTTTCCAGGATATTTTTTGGACGGAGCTATGTTACGACATATAATATGCTTGGCAGTTTCAACTGCTATTGACTTCTGTGTTGCTGCATGTACCTTCTGTATCATTTCTTCAACGGTATAACTTGGAGGTTCCTGATTACTTTTTTCAAGAGCATCATACTTTATGAATTCATTTATGCTTTGTACCACCCTTTGCATTTTTTTGGGATTCACCAATGGATGCAAACCATCAATACAAATAAGAAAATCTACATCTTCTGGAAATAGAAATCCATAAGAATATGATAAAATTGCACCTAACGAATGACCCATTAATGTCACTTTATTCCATCCAAAATATTTCATGATTTCCTTAAGTAATATTGGAACATCAGAACTGTGGTAAGCAACACCAGGAGGTAATTTATATGAGTATCCATGTCCAGGACAATCTAAAGCTAAAACTGGTATATGTTTTGGTAAGAGTGGTATTAATCTATCGAAAGAGCCACAATTATCCTGAAATATATTTTGAGAAATTGTGATCTGGCAATTATTTATAGCATCGAAAGTTACCTGCCATCCGTGAAGTGCAAGGATAGGCCTTTTATTAGTAGGTCCCCACCATTTCCCAGCAAGTTGTCCAAGGCACATAGGAATTCTAACCTCCTGTACATTCCTTTGGGAAGATAAGTATCTAATATTTGAGTGTGAAACTATTAATTTGCGCGTGCCTTTTGTTAAAGTCATTTTGAAACTCATTATTTAGTCAATTGAAATGTTTTTATTTTTATACCTTCATAAATTTGACAATTCCATGTATAAAATACAAAAGTCAAATTTGATCACATAAGTAATATTCATAACATTGCGTAATTAATAATACATGTAAGTTTGCCAATTTTTTATCACATCTAAATGTTAGTTCTAGCAAGATGATGAGATCTATCAAATGAGGAAGTATACAAGAATTGTATTTATTGTAGATTCATTTTTAATTTTCATTATGTGTTCCAGTCCTGTATTATGTAATTTCAATGAATTACAGTTTTGAAATTTTAAAATTGATTCAATTTGGGATTTTCTTATCTCCTATTTTATGGTTGGCAAGTTTAAAATCTTTTCTCAGAAGCGGTGGCAGAGATTCTCAAACGTTTTTTTTTAAAGTGGATCTCGGGGGCTTTCTTTTAGTAAAAAAATTGTTGCAGCTCTTTGCTCTACTCTTCTTCCATTATATCATTATTATACATAATTTTATTTGTAAAAAATTAATCAACAAAATCATAATTTTGTGTTGTTGGCGTCATCTAAGAACAAGTAATTGAGTTAAGTATAAATACAGCGAATGCAGAGTCCTATTTTTTATTCTTATTTTTCATGGACTATAACTTGGGAGTTACTGTTACTACCTGTTACCTTGTGTTACCTCTTGAAAGTACCTTGTTGGGCTCTTTCTTTTGATAGTTACGCAATTTAATATACACTAATAAATAAATATGGTGAATTTCTCGGACATTTTCGCTGGAGTGGGAAACATGGCAGGTAGTCTCCAGGTAATAGATACAGAAATTCAATATAGGAATTTTAATTATGGAAAAATAGCTTTCTTAAATTTTACCAGTTCTTGGTAGACATTGAACCATCTGCTCTTGGTGAGATACGTCAGTCGTGCAGTCAAACAGAATAGAATAATATTTCGCTTCTCTTATATTCTATATAATATACGATTTCACTTTTGTTACTGCTAAATCAATCAATTCGTTTTGAATTTTTTGTGAAAAGTAAGATAGTTGGCCTTTATTGTGACTCAATATTTTTCTTAATTGTGCTGTCGTAGTGGCTAATTAATTCAATTGTGTTAAGGAATTTGTCACAATCTGGTTTGCCAATAATTTCAAATGTGCCTCTGAGGGCGTTATTTTTTACACAATGTAGAATTGCGCCAAGTATAACTTTCAAAATATGTCTCCATTGCTCCTTTTCTTTTTATATTACGTCAAGTAAATTATTATCTAGGAAACCGCCATCTTTCAATCTCTTCTCGAATTCTGTCATTTTTATATAATTAACTCGATAGACTGTTGAATTCTCATGTCTGGGTGAATAAGGATTTCGATATTCCCAATCATTGAAACCATCAGTAACCCAAATACTACATCTATCATCATAAAATAATGCGCATGGAAAACAATATAGCTTGGATGAACTCTGAACGCCTGACTATTTCTTCTTTGGTGGATTTCTACAGCAAATAAAAAGAATCAGAAGAAATGATAATGTGGATATTATTTAACATTTTTGTGCCCCTTCTAAATAACTATTGAGAATTGTTCACATACTTCTGTTAATCTCACTTATTTGGTTAATAAACAACACGCTCTGCGCACCACCAGATATTAGGTATATTGATGTAGCAATAATTAATTACTAAGATTTGTTTATAATTACAAGAAAGTTTAAATCATTGAGAAATAACTGATAAATGTAAACTAGGAATTTGCGAACACTTCATACTTTTTGGATCATATAGGAAAGTCTGATAGGCACATGCACAGCGACGTGTGAGGACCATGTTTATTATTTCGCAGTTAAGAAAAGAACGCATTTGCATCCCTGAATCAACGGCTTTTGCGACCGACGCTCTGCAATAGGCACCTATAGTATGTTGCGGATTCGGAGAATCGTAATGTACCTAAACATGCCCGCATTAGAGATTAGAGAATTATTGCTTCGTGTTTTTTTGCTGATCTTTTACTTACGATAAGATGGACGGGCACCTACGCGTTTTCACCACGGCCCTTAGCAAGCATTGCGAATCGGCTTCATGCGGATTTTGCGACATAGCGGGATTACACCTTAAAGCGCAATTGAAACAGAGTTGCTCTGTCACATGTGGCGACAGAGTGAATATAATTCCGTATACCGCAAAATCCTGCTGTGCTGCGCTGCCTTTAACTTGCGGCCGGCCTAAGGCCGGTGCGCCCGTGGCAAATGCCATCTTCGCCACGTGATAGTTCCGGCCCTGTGAATCAATTAATTACTAATTTGGTTGACAATTCAGTTTACAGCTCTCTATACCACGCCTGTTTACCTTGTATTGTATCTTAACATGTAACTTACATGCTCTAATAAAATAATTATTCATAATTCTGCTTGAATGTGTTTCTAAAAATATAAATATAACATTCTGAAATTTCAAAATTACTAATATATTTGTGGTTTCTTAAATAAATATTTGTATTTAATTTTGTAAGTTAAATTGTTTTTGTATTTGTAATGACCTGTGAGATAATTATATCACAATATATCTTACCTAGCAAAAATAAAAATACAAGATTGACACCCAATAAATTTATTTAAAATAAATAATTAATTAACTACAGCATACATTTACAGAGCCACCTAAAATACATTTTTTTGTTTTGTATCCGTGATACATTATTTTCAAGTTAATAATTTCATTTTATGTATATTCAATATTTCTTCTTTTTCTCTGTGTTCTCTAATGAAATAATCTAACGACGGCATTAAAAAGTGAAAAATTATCTTACAAAAGGCACTCTGATAAAACAACAATCACCTTAATAATGCATTTACCTATTAGAAGTAAATTAGTCAATACAATAATGTTAGTACATACGTATATGTACTGTACATATAGATTATACATATATGAATAATGAACGAATAACATTATTAAATGTGCGGTAATGATAATTATTATTATATTGCCTTATCTTGTATTTGCAGACATATTTATTTTAGGGTATGTGACTAATAAAGATGTTCTTATGTAAGAAGAAAATTAAATTACCGTAAATAATTCATTAAAGATTCGCGCGGATTTCTTACCTTTGGATGCATCATCGTGTATTTACTTCTGAAACGTTACATTCCCGAAAAGGTAGGAAGTGCACATTAAATATTTATTTTAAAAATAATTGTTTATTTTCAAGTCGTAATATACCTATTCAACGAAAACGTAACACATACATACACCTGAAAATAACAATCTTATATCTATTACATCCTGTAGTATTTAACTCTTAACTACATTTTTTTTTTAATACAACTTACAATTTTGTATTCTCTTTTTAAAAAATATTATTCTGGGTTTACAAGTCATTTCAAAGTTACCTATCTATTTTTATTTCGGAAATATCTATACATCTAAAATGTATGTAGATAGGTACATATATAATTTTTAATATATTCTACTTATACATAATAGTAATTGACTTATTATTTATTATTTTTTATTGCGGTTGTGGTTGGTTTGGCATTTTAATATAAGGTTATCATAAAGTAAGGACACATTTCAGCTTATTATATATTTTTAACAAATTAAGTTAACCATAATATGTTAAAGAAATTCGATTGCTTGAATAATGGGGTCTCTTATTTCCAACAGTGGCTAACGCAAATTGTCAATATGTCGACCATTTGCTGTACAATCACCAACCGTTCCTCCAAATTGTACACAGCATTATTCAGCATTTCTGGTTGAATTGCAGCAATTTGATTCCTAATCTCTATTATTAAATTCTTCCATCGTTGCTGGTCGTGTTCTAAACACCAAACTTTTTAAATAACCCCACAGCCAGTAATCCACTTTTGTTGCACAGTTGTGAACAATTCTTTAACTGGTAGGTAAACATACAGGGATGCTCCATCCTGCATAAAGATGCTGTTTTTAATTCCTTCGTGCTCGTTTTGTATCCGTGGAATGGTATAATTTCGTAACATTTGCAGGTGTCGTTCACCCGTAACAGTGACAGATACGGCCTCTCTATTCTGTATCTCCTTAAATAAGTATGGTAAAATGATAAAATTAGCAGTGAAACCGCACCAAACGATGACTGTTTTGTCGTGATGACCTTCCTGAACGATTTCATGTGGATTATCTGTCGACCTTGTCCGACAATTTTGAGTATTGATCTCACCATTTAGAGAGAAATGAGCCTCATCTGTCCATAAAATACGGAATATCCATTCGGGTTCAATTTCTATCTGAGCCAATGTTCGCAAAACAAAATCATATCTGATAGGAAAATCCGCATCTTTTAAAAAAGAACAGTTTCATTTATAGGGATGCATTTTTAGGATTTTACGTAAAATTTACCAAACCATGGCACATGGCATTTGCAATCGTTTCCATATCAAATTCACTCTACTGATTGCTAGCGGATTAGTGCTGGGCTATGTTTTCATTTTTCTGAAGAACTTCTGCAACTTGGACATCACTAATTCTTGGTCTCCTTGATCTTGGTAGATCAGCTACAGACCCTACTCTTTCAAATTTGCTAATCAGATTACAATACGCTTTCTACGACAGGGCCCTAATCTTAATCTCATTTTCGTACGAAATCTTTGTAATCCGGCAGTGTAATTTCTACCGCATTCGTAATAACAGTGAACTAAACAAATTCTTGTTTGTAGATCCATGTTCTGAAAGTTTAAATCGTTTCAACGGACGTTTACATGGGTTTTATTTTAAATTTTGAATCGCGGTGATTTATTGACACTTGTATCAGCAATTGACAGGACAACTCTTTTGTTTTCCGTGGATACAATCAAATCCAAAGCCAAAAGCAACTAGATTCCATATATTTTTTGCTACTAACTTGATTTCTTAAAATTATATAAGTTTTTGAAGTATACCACTTACTTTATGATCACCCCATATTTGACAAATTGATTCGTTTGAAATAAATTTGGTGGGTACTTGCTACAATTTTGCGATGGAATTGTGGCGTAAAATTTAAAATTTTATTATATATAACTTTGTTATGACTTGTTTTCCTATTTGATTTTCGTACATTCTGAGAGACAATGAAATATGTATTTGTATATATGTATGTAGTTACTGAGATATGTATGTATATATTTATACTTCATATAGATATCTAATATAGAAAACACCTTAATACTATATTATGGGAAAAAAATACTTCATTATTTATTGTCAGCATAAACAGCCTCATAGTATATATAATGTTATTAATATTATATGTAGTGAATTATATTAAATAGTATCTTAACAAGAAGTTGTATTTTTAATTATTAATTACACACTAATATATGTTACAAAGTATCGAAAAAATTATTGTCGAATTTGTGCACAAATTTCATATTCTTTATTTTTATATCTTAATGCTACGATTCCGCTTTTTATTGTCAAACAGTTGCTTCATTATTGACCGTTTGTCACAGTTTAATATATTATTTTGCAATATGAAATTTAATAATTGATACTTTAAAGTTAGACACACATAAATTTATTGAGTTTTCGAAGAAATTTATTGTTTATATTCCTATATGTGTTTAACTTTGGAGATGATCGTAAAAATACAGGTAAATAAAATAGGTAATTTTAATTTTGACTGTTTCAGACGTTTAATGTTTGAAAAAGAAAAAGAATCGAAAACGTTTTTTGATATTCTCGAAGAAACCACTTTGATATTTAAGAGAAAAAGTAATTTACATATTTATATTCATGTATATTTATAATTAATAATAATATAGTATATATCAAAACGTCCTTCAATTTATTATAGAACATTTATCGGTATGGACGATGGGGAAGTAAAATATATTATTGTTATCGTTTCTTCTCACAGAAAGTCATCAGTCATTATTTATATAAGAATGTACTTAGGTACCATATAAAATTGTTATTATTGTCGCCCTTTACTTATGGTAAGCTTACGTGTAGTAAGTAGGTACGGTAAAGACGTTATAGAATTCGATTTCTTGTTAGTTGAGTTGACAACCAAACCGTCACGATGGAGACGGCTACAAATAACGAGATATATGGGGTGAGCATGCGACCTGCGCTCGCCTCGACCACGTTGATTTTCCAGCCTAAATTTCTGTGTATGTAGCACTGAAAATAAAATTATTTTATAGTTACTTAAAATCTGCTTCAAGTATTTCAAAATCTCATATAGGAGGTATGTTTCAATAACGGAATAACAATATTACTAATATATATACTATCGTGGCCATTACATGCACAGAAAAAGGTTTTTAATGATAATTTATTGATAATATCAATATTTTGTTACCGTCTTATCTACATTTATCACCTGCTGCATTTCTTAGCAATACATCCGTTGCAATAAAATCGAATTTTTGCAAGGGTCTCTAATACATGTGACCACGATTGTATATACAGGCTGTTTTGAAACATCGTTTAAAGATTTTAAGGGCATGTAGTACGATCGAAAATAAGGTTAAAAGTCATAATAAACATATGTTCACAAATCAACCGTTTACGAGATAACAGCGAGTGTTCCTAGTATAGTACATGGATATAACATATCCCAGTAAACAGGTGCTTATCAGCTATTGTTTTATGACAGTTTAATTTGAAGTTTTGTGCAATTTGTAGCAATTACAATGGTTGCGTATTCTAATGCTGAAATGAGCGATATGGTGTTCATGTACGGTCGTGCTAATGGGAATTCTTTACAAGCACGTCGCTTCTATGCTGAAACGTTTCCTGATCGCCAACTGCCTTCGCATGTGATGTTTCAGACGGTGTTTCAACGACTAAGAGAAACTGGTTCGTTTGAGAAGCGGTCTTTTGATATTGGACGGCAGAGATTCGCATGTACTCCACAGATAGAAGATCGAATTTTGAATATTATTGATGAAAATCCCGAAACTAGTGTTAGAAGAATTTCGACTCAAGTGGGTGTAAGCAGCAATCTTGTTTGGAGAACTCTTCATGAGCAACTCCTATACCCCTACCATATCCAACGGGTACAAGCCCTTACTGCTCTGGATTATCAAGCGAGAAGGGCTTTCTGTGAGTGGTTTTTGCGAACAGCTGCTGATCGGCCAGATTTCGCTGATAACATCCTTTTCACTGATGAAGCTGGTTTTACTAAAAATGGAATATTTAATTTCCACAACAATCACGTTTGGTGTGACGAGAATCCTCATGCTACCGTTGAAGCTCGGCACCAGCAACGTTTCTCTCTGGTTAGGCATGATAGGGGAACGGTTGTTAGGACCGATTGTTTTGCCACAACGCTTAACAGGTCCTGCATACCTCGAGTTCGTGGAAAATACTTTACCTGAACTTTTGGAAGATTTACCTATAAATCTAAGACTGAACCTCTGGTTTATGCAAGATGGAGCTCCACCGCACTTTACGCGTGCTGTTAGGAAACATCTTAACAATGAATTTCCTGGGAGATGGATAGGGCGAGCAGGTCCCATTGCTTGGCCTCCAAGGTCTCCCGATCTAAACCCGTTGGACTTTAGTATCTGGGGTTATTTGAAAAGTTTAGTGTACGCAACACCGGTAAACGATCTTCCAGAGTTACGCCAACGAATAGAACACTGTTGCCAGATAATACGAGAAAGACCCTTGTTTTTTGAAAGAGTGCGCGCTTCCTTTGAAAGCAGATGTAGATCCTGTGTCGAAATGGAAGGACGTCATTTTGAACATCTTCTTTAATTATAATCTATTTTATGTTAAAATACAATAACATCTTAATAAGAACCGCTAAAGCAAATTTATTCTGCATTTACGATAAAATCGCTGTTATCTCGTAAACAGTTAATTTGTGGACATATGTTTATTATGACTTTGAACCTTCTTTTCGATCGTACTACCTGCCCTTAAAATCTTTAAACGATGTTTCAAAACACCCTGTATATTGCTACGAAACTTGTAGATAAATCTTTTAAACTCTAAATTAAATTTAATTAAGTAAACAACTGTTTCATTTTACTAAACACCATCCAGAGTCATCTGTAATGCTTTCAACAACTTCAGAGATAAACCAGATATCAAATGATAGAGGGCAATGATTGGTAATTGCTGCCCCACTCCAACGGTTTCACATCCACTCTTAACGAATAATTAATTATTCAGTAACCCTCGGGATGTGGGAGGGGCACATATCGCTCTGGTCAATACTCTTTATAACACCCAATATAGCATCTAATATTTAAGTATCCTTAATGTGATTGTATAGTTATTAATTAGTGATGTTTTTCTATCCGTCAAATTAAATAAATAAATAATTTACAAGTGAAATTAATTTATTTTAATAAGTGCCCAAAATGTAACAAAGAAATAAACCTTCTACAGATACTCTCAGGTGAGTAGATTCATTTGTTGAAACCGCAGAAAGAACGCGCAACCCATCAGGCTTCATGCACGATAATATGGACAGTTTATTATAACTTTAATTTAAGAAAAAGAAACCTTTAAAAAAATGTGTGTTAAACAACTATACAAAAACAACAAAAGCAGAGTGAAAGTCGGAAACAATGATTCGGATAAATTCATTGTAAATAAAGGGCTGCAAAGGAATGCTGCATATCACCAACTTTATTTAAAATATATGTGAATGCGGTATTAAGGGGTTGGAGAAGGAAATGTATGTCAATGGGTGTGCTTCTCGATTAACAGCATATATATAATTTGGAGTTCGCTGATGATAAGGTTATATTAGCCTGTCATCTCCGTCGACATCGATTATATGTTCAGGAAACTGAGGGAAGAATACACGAGATGGGGTTTGGAGATCCATATGGATAAGACAGAGTATATGGTAATCGGTACACAAGGAAAACAGTTAGTAGTAGTAGATCATGAAGTGATAAAGAAGACAATTGCGTATAAATATCTAGCAGTGACGTTAAATAATAAATAAAATAACAAAGGGAAAATTATACTATAATTAGACAATTACACCCTGTGTTGTGGGATGGCAGTATTTCGAAGAAAATAAAAACCCGGATGTTTCACTCTTTTGTCGAAAGCTGTGTTATCTATGGAAGCGAAGTGCGGACGTTGAATAGAAAGATGGAAGAGAAAATTATTTCAACGGAGATGATGTACTGGAGACGATGCTGTAAGAAGACATTATTGAATCACGAAAGAATAAGAGAAATAATGCAAGTTGACACATCATTAATAAATAACACAGAACGTAAACAACTATTGTGGTATGGCCACATGAGGAGAATGGACCAGGACAGACTACCATAAAAGGTTTGGAAATGCAAGCCTACTAATAGAAGGAGGAAATAAAGAGGAAGACCAAGAGAGAGTTGAGAAAAAGGAATTAAAGAAGCCGTACAGAAAAGAGGATTTAAGAAGATGGTTTTAGAGACAGAGCCTCTTGGAGATTGGGATGCGGTAGATGGCAATATTAGCTGTACACAAGCCGCTTATATATTAGTTAGTAAAAAGTCCCGGAACGGTCGAATAACTTTGTTATTTGAAAATTATGATTTCTGAAATTTGGTATGGGGGTATAGTGAATATAAATGCATTTTATGCAATACAGTTAATATTTTTTTCACTTCCGGTTTAATCGGCAATACGTCCAACTTTCTTTTTTTAAATGGAACGCCCAGATTTTTTTAACACTTTTGAATGCAAAATAAAAAACTACGTTCAGGAAGTATTAAGATGTTTATTTTTATTCACAAGAAAACAGTTAAAAAATTAAAAAAGTGTCCTAATACAGAAAAATCAAGGTACCTTTGAAAAAAGTTGTTGTTTAGTGTTTGCATTCTTTTTGCCGTCACATTTGACAATTTTAAAAGCGTTTTAACTTTTGCATCGCTATAAATTTACTTATTTTAAACATTGACACATTTGAAAATGGCAGAAAAACTTACTGAATCAGAACGAATTGAGATATTAATGATGCGTGGGTACGGTGATCGTCAACGTTCTTTTGAAGAGGTTCGTATTTTGTTTAATACTGTTTATCCGGATCGTCACATTAGTAAAAGTACGGTATGCCGAACAATTCAAAAGTTTGAAGTCTTTCGTCAGGTGAAGGATTTACCTAGAAGGGGACGTCCATTAACAGCAACAGATGAAGAAACTAGTTTGAATGTGTTACTTACAGTGGAAGAAAATCATCACGTGTCCACAACAGAATTAGGTCAAATTGATCGAGCAGCAGCCTAATGTTTTAGATCACATCATTTTTTCAGATGGGGCAACATTTTGTCTCAACGGCACTGTGAACAGACATAATTGTCGCTACTGGTCAATTGAAAATCCGCATTGGATTGAAAAAGTCCATACACAGCGTCGTCAAAAGGTGAATGTCTGGGCTGGTCTTATTGGAAACAACATCATAGGACCATTTTTTATAAGAGGAAATTAACTGGCAACGTCTACTTAAATTTATTGCGACATAAGGTTGTTCCAGCACTTGCGGCCCTCTTTCCAAATGCAGACATAGGTGATCACCCTAATGCACATTTTTTGTTTCAACAAGATGGAGCCCCCCCCCCCATTTTGCCCATAATGTCCGCGATTATTTGAATGAAATTTTTCCGGGACGTTGGATCGGACGTAGAGGAGCAATCGAATGGCCAGCACGTTCGCCAGATCTCTCGCCATTAGATTTTTTCTTTTGGGGTCACATGAAATGTCAAGTGTACAAAAATCGTCCCCATAATCTTGAACAATTGGAAGAGAGAATAGTTCAAGAAGCCAATCGCATCACTCCAGAACAAATACAAAATTCAATAAGAAATTTTACTGACCGTTTACATTTTTGTCAAATTGTAAATGGAGAGCATTTTGAACAATTATTGTAATCGCAACCTGAATAGACAGGTATCTTCTATCTATTTTTCTGTATTAGGACACTTTTTTAATTTTTTAACTGTTTTCTTGTGAATAAAAATAAACATCTTAATACTTCCTGAACGTAGTTTTTTATTTTGTTCCATTTAAAAAAAAAGTTGGACGTATTGCCGATTAAACCGGAAGTGAAAAAAATATTAACTGTATTGCATAAAATGCATTTATATTAACTATACCCCCATACCAAATTTCAGAAATCATAATTTTCAAATAACAAAGTTCCGGGACTTTTTACTAACCCTGTATATATATAATATGCTGTTGGACTTTCTTCGATATCTTGTATGATGGGGAAGCTATGGTCTGAGGCATCTTAGGCGCTACACCCTGAAGATACTAGTTGCAAAAGCAATGAAAAATGCTTTCTCACGAATTTTCTATATAGGCTTACCTGATAATACAAAGTATCCGGAGCGTCCAGAGGTACAGTCCAATTCAAATGAGCAATCTCCCCTTCATCACATAGCAGTTTCAGTGTTTTGAAGTACTCGTCAAATGTATCTGATTCATCCACTAAATCTATCGTTACTTGAGTGTATTCGCAGTACCTTCCAGCAGCAGTCGGAAATGGGTATCCGTTATGGTCGAAAGCTACACCAGCATAAATTCTTTCCTTTACCTGTTCCGAAGGCGTTTTCTGTCCATAACCACCTTCTGGAGAATCAGTTATATATAACGGGTGGTATCTGGGAATGTTGGTTTTGTCGTTACCGCCTTCCACGACAAAGACGTAGCTTTGACCCCTGACGACAGTTATCTCGGGTATCAGAAGACCGTTTATGTACCAGGATATGCCCCAGGATGGTAGACCCGTAATGGCTGAGTAGCCTTTCTTGCCTCCGGTTGGACCGATTTTGGCGTGAAAGATGTGAACATCTATAAAGAAGTGTTGTTGTTGTTAATGATTTTATCATTGCAGGAATGACTTATAATGTTAGCAAAATTATTCTAAAGAGTTTATCACAGGTGTTTCAATATAGAAAAGAAAACTACAACTACGAAAATGTATTTGATTTCTTGATTCTCGAAAGCTTTCCTACTTTCGAGAATCAAGAAATCAACTGCGATTCCTACATTCGTTATTTGAACAGCCAATGACGCTATTCTTGAACGTGGCTGCTCGTAATATATCAAAGAAAATTGATGATTGATATTTACTCTGTGTGAAAACATCTTCATAAGAAAATAAAAGTAGGTTCTGTGTTTCACAAATTCTTTATTAAATTGCCAAATTGTTTAATAAAGAATTTGTAAAAATTTATTAAAATTTAGAATTAATAACTTCATCACATGAATAGAATGCATGTTGCAACAATACAGCCTTCAATTCATGACCGAATGTGTTTAAATTAGGAGAATCTATTATGGAAGGAGGTAGTATATTGAAGAAAGAGAAACCCATGTAATATATACAATTTTTACAAAGAGAGGGGTCTGTTCTTGGGAGATTAATATTATTACTGGTAGGAGCATTATAAGAATTAACCTAACCGTTAAGTATGCCTATTTATAGAAAATGCACTGTGTATAAGCATAGGCTTATACACAATATTTAATGACTCATACATAATTAAAGAATATAAAGTAAGAATCTTATGAGAAACAGTGAGTTCTGTCGCCCACTCCACCGACCACGCGAACTGCTCGCTTATGCAATTTGAACATTTCTAATAAGTTCATCGCGGTGGTAAAACCACAACAAGGAACACAATATCTCATGCGTGACTCAAAGAGTGTAAAGTATATTATTTTTGCAATATGCTCACCAAGGTTCTGCCTTATGACTGTGAGAGCATTACAAGGAGATGATAAGCTCCTAGACAGCTGTTGCACGTGCATGGCTCACCCCAAGCCGGCAATCAGAACAACACCCAAAGTTTAATCCCCAAAGAAGGCAAAATAAGACTGTTATTAATAAAAAATGTAATGCTAGTTTAATGTTTGTTCGGTGGGCAGAATAGAAAGGTTAGAACTGGCGATGGACCAAGTGCAAGAAACTATTATGGCAACTTACATGCAAAAGCTATAAGGGCGTCAAAACGGTGTGGTGGAATAGGAACCTACAGCAACAACGACGCGCGGTTGGTATGCTGTTCAATAAAGCCAAGTTCGATCACACCTGGTATACATCCCAAAAACAAATTGACGCAGTACAATGAAGAAGTCGGTAAAGCAAAAAGGGACTCGTGGAGAAAGGTCTGTGGGGAGTTGTATGAAATCCATACATGTTCACGAATCCACAAACTTCTACTCAATTATGGCAGCACTGCGACAGAAGTGGGCTTCATCAAAACAGCTGATGGAACCTACTCATACTATCATAAAGAGAGCATTGAGGAACTGTTTATGGTTCATTTTCTATTCATGAAAATCCTGACGGGTGCTCGCGGACCGGCCGTATCGGATCGAAAGCAAAATAGCCCAAACGAGAAGATTTGAGACTGACCACACAGATCACGAAACCCGCAAGAATCAAGTAGGCGCTAAGCAGGTTTTTCCCTTTTAAATCTGCCGGCACGGATGGACTATTCCCGGCCGTACTCCAGAAGGGGATAGAGGAAGAACTGATTAAACCTACACAAGCTCTCATAGAGGAAGCACTGAGGAACTGTTAAAGGTCCACTTTCAGTCTGCGAAAATCCTGACGGGTGCTCGCGGGCTGACCGTACCGGACCCAAGGTTAAGTAGGCGAAAACGAGATGATTAGAGGCTGGTAACAGAGATTACAAGACTTGCAAGAATCAAGTGGGCGTTCAGTAGATTTTCGTCATTTAAATCTGTGGGCATGAATGGAATATTTCCGGCCCTATTCCAGAGGGTAGTGTACCTACCTAAGGTAGGTAAAATAGCCAATCAAATGCCAAAGTCATACAGACCAATAAGTCTGCCCTCGTTTTTACTCAAAACACTGGAAAGGCTGGTAGATAGGTATGTAAGAGATTAGATGCTGAGAGAACAGCCACTCAGTGATAGGCAGTAGGTATATATAATGTTGTTTTCAATCGCACAAAAAGATTCGTGTTTACCAAAATAAATTAGGTGTGTTCATTTGCATTGCACGCACTGCATAAGAACAACAACACATTCAAAATAGGTGTAATGGGTAAAGAGTCAGGCAAAAAGATAAAGATCTATTCATTATCTGTTATCGAAGCTTTGCTAGATTATTTTCTACTTCATCAGAGACAATTCTGAAATAATACTTAAATAATAATACTAATACAATTACACTAAACTATGTAATAATGTAAGTACAAGTAAGCCAAGAATGGCAGTACTGTGATCGAAGTAGATTTTATCAAAAGAACTGATGGGATCTACACAAGTACTCATAAAGAGAGCATAGAAGGTTATAAATAAAGGTTTGGTTTGTGTACGCAAAAATTCTGAAGGATGTTTGTGGGCCGGCCATATCGGACCGATAACCAAATCGGGCAGAACAGAAATATTGGAGGCTGGCTACAGAGATCATGAGACCTCCAAAAATCAAGTGGGCGGTGAGCAGATTTTTGTCATTGTACTGCGGACATTGAATGAATATTTCCGGCTCTAATCCAGAAAGGGATAAAGGTAGTGACGCCACATCTCACAAAAATCTGCAGGCCATGTATAATCATATATTCCAACGGCATGGCAAAAGGTGAAGCTAGTATTTATATCTCCCTAAGGTAGGTAAAATATGAGACCAAACGCCAAAGCCATACAGAGGAATAGGTTAATAAGAGATACCGCGCTGAGAGAACAGCCACTCACTGATAGGCAGGATGCTTATCAGCCGGGGAAATCTACGGAGGTCGCATCAGTTCATAGTCAACTATGAAATTAGCAAGTAGAATCACTGCCGAGATGTAGGATTTCCACAATCCAACAAACGATAGAAACAGCCCAAACAACTCATGATATTTAACGATATTTTATAATGTTCTTTTAAAAATGAATTCCAAATCTGCGTCCTCAACGTGAAATTATCTTCTTTTAACGACGTTTCGCGAGAAAGACATTAATTAATATTCGATATTAGTTACATTAAACGGAATTTGGGGATTATTGAAATTTATGGAGCCAACCATACGTCCGTAGGCCTTTTTAATCTGGGTTTACATATGTGTTGCTTCGGCGCACATGAAAAAGCTCGATCTTTACCTTCTATTCTCATAGCCTGAAACGCCTTCGTAGTGTTTTCATCGAGCAAATCGTATAGACTGACAGGACAACCGTCCTCGTACATTCTGCTAAAGTCTATCTTCTCGTCGTCCATCGTTTTATCATCGGATCCATGCGCGTTGGCCTCTCTCTTCGAATTTAAAGGTCCAATCGCTGCAATAATGCTAACATCTCCTCTCCGGGGTATTGCACGATCATTTACAGCTTCATTAGTTTGGAGCGGGCGCACGAACGTCACGGACGTGACACCTTCGAAACGTTCTCCAGAAACATCGGTAACATCATTTCTACCACCGATAACCTCGTCGGGACAGACGCCGTGTTTACCATCACATTGGCTCGTCGTGGACATGTAATAGTCGACAGCGTTGAATGAGTCGGTCAGGGAATCGTAGAAAACCACAGTTATGTCACCTCCGATCTGTTATTTGATCAAGAATAAATTTGGAATAAATATTCGAAGTGTAGCCTCAGTTTGTTTTCATCATGCTATTAAATTTGGAATACTATGTCTTTACTTTGTGTCGACAATTAGGTAAGTACCTAAAACTGTGGTATTTCGGTGTTGCCTACTCACCATTTTCGTGAAATGGGGATCCCCCGAAAGTCCGAAGGCGGCGTACTCGTCCTCGGCGATGCGGGCGGCCAATGTTATCTTTATTTTGTCGCCCATGAGCTCCCAGCGCACTTGTAATCTTTTGTTCAAGAACTGGCGGCAATTAGAGGCCGGTCTGGAAGGGCCCAGCGTCGAGATTGTCTTCATGAAAAACAAAGCAATTATAAAAAAGAGGCGCCCGAGAATGGACCTAGGGTGTGAGGTGTGTCTGTACTACTTACTGGGTTGTACCACCACGGAGGCTTGACGGACAAAAGAGAACTTAATTAGTGCATTGTGATAGGCGTGGAATGACATTTTGATTTTGCTAATTTTCCTCATAATTTTCCTTATATGGAATATGATATTTCAATAAAAATGCAGCGATAGATTGGTCTACACGTATTTCGTGTTGTAGCCAGTATTAATAATATAATGGGTCAATAGTTCGTGGCGGTAATATTATAATATAATATACCTTTTTTTTCGATTTAGGAACTTTCTTTTATTATTTCTTATTTAACAATTGTATTAACGTTTCGGCCACATAGTTGCCTTTCTCAAAATACATATTTCCATAATCTACAATTTGTGCAATTACAATTAGTGATTTTTATAATACTCTAATCCACAAAGATACTTACAACTTATTTCGTTCACGTGGATTACTTATTTTTAAAATATTTTTAATTTTCGGTGTATTGATATTTACTGTTTACTCTTTAATGCCTTTCTTACGGGCTTTCGATTACTTACTTACTTTTAAAATATGTACTTATTACTTATGCGCTGATCCTCGCAAGTCAAAAGAGGAGGTTCGCCTCGAGCACGTTCGGCGGCGCTGATAGTACGGCCAGTTGTCAAACGGTGAATTACAAGCTCGTGGCGGTTTAAACGGTGTTGCGTCTATTCACGTCATTGCAATAAAGTTTTAACCCCAAAGTGGTAGCTAGGAGTCTGAGTGCGGGGAAGTTCAGGGACTAAAGACGCAACAAACCAGTTGACTGACCCAAAGACAAAATTACGCAACAAACCAGTGAAAGTGTATTATAAATTAAACATTTATTTCCATACAACAGGTGTGAAAGACATTGAATATATACAGTGAAAAAAAAAGGTAAGTGTCAAAACATATGCACGTACAGTCGCGAACATACATGAATATATGTACAGTGACGAACAATAAAACATTCGCGGGACTTCAGTAACGCTTTTGAAATTTAGACGCGGGGTCTAATGGTTTTGTTTCGGTTAACAACATAAAACGACAATCTGCGCACGGGGGTCGGTCGAATAGTACGCGGACGGTTTTCACCGGCTATGGCGGTTAGACTTCGGTAAACTCTGCCGAATGAAAATTATTGTAAATAAAACCCTGGGAGCCTCAGAAAGCTGTACCAACGCAACGGCCAGAGCGGAGAAAACAGGTAAGATGACTGTGTTACATTAGAAAGCTTTGTCAGCACCACAATCAGGCCGGGAATAATTGAAACAAGCAGATCGGCGTGTATCAGAAAAGCTGTGCCGACGCATCAGCCAGAGCGGAATAGAAACAAGCGGATTTGTATTGTAATAGACAGTCAGGTGATACTGAAGATATCGGCGAACCCCAGATACAATCAAGACTGGTTTGAGAATGCACTCGAGAACTGAATAGCCTGACAGACCGCAATAAAATCGCAAAAGAGGAATCAAGAACTATTAAACCTCAGTAGGAATCATCATCGTACAGTAGTAGCTCTCCTAACAGGACACTGTGCATTGAAAGGACACCTACAGAAAATAGGGGTCAATACTGGAGATACCTACTGCAGACTGTGTAATAGGATGACAGAGACTGCACACCACATCCTGTGCGAATGCGAGGCGCTGGACGCAAAAAGACAGGCAATTTTTGGTAAGCCAAAAAATGAATGAGGATCATTTTGATCGACCAGCCAGAGACCTGTACAGACTAGTATAGGACACCAGGATAGTGGCATGGCTGGTATGTTTCAATTGGCAAAAGAGAAAGTAGATTGAATACAAAAAGTTAAGAGACTGCAGTGTTTCCGAAGACTCTTGAAAATGGTGTGATAAATACAAAATTTCATTTTACAATTTCTGTCCTGGCTCACTTTTTCTCTCTAGTGCAGTGAATTTCTTCAATGTGTGTGTCGAATTTACCCAATTTTGTACAGCGTTGATACATTTGAAGTGTTCTTAAGAACGCATTTGTTTACTCTGGACTAGAGGAAATTACTATGGTTTTCTATGTCTTGAATTGTAATTTTTTTATGCCATGTTTCAGGAAAATGTGTCATCTAATTTAGAAAAAAAAAAAACAATAATCTGCTGTCTGGTGACAAATGATTGCAGATGTAAAATCTATTTATAATTACATTATTCTATCTAGGACATGGGCATCATTTTATTTTTTAATTTGAAGCGGCTGCCTGATAAATATATTTTACGTAATAATCCTTTGAAAATCACTTTCCTAGACTTCTTACACAAACTTACCGATATCTTCGTTTGATTCAGTGCCGGAGGCACATCAAGATCTTTAGGTATCATCACATGACCAAAATTCTGTGTATATCGGATGCACCAAACACACAGCCAATCGATATCATAGACGGTAAGAGACCCTGGCAGTTGTATTTCAATATCTTCGCCCTGGTAGGCTCTCAACGGTTCTAAAGATCGTACCTCGTTCGGTACTTTTATGCCGAGTCTATGCGGTTCGGTGCCGTTACCAACCCAAAAATAAGCGGCTGGTCCAGCACCATCGTAGTGTAGATTGGGGATATAGAAAGTTTTTGCGTCCAGAATACTGATGTTGTCAGAGCGGAGCCCATGGGCTAATCTTTTGAACTCTGGGAGAATTCTGATCTTGGGCACATCGATTCCTTGAGGTATGAACACTTCGCCGAAGTTTATCTGGAAGAATTTTTCTGTTAAAATTTTGTAACAAATTGTTCTTTTTTTACACGTTAAACTTATGCGACTTAACGCTAATTTTAGTATTGAAAACTAATTATTGTTTTATCAAACGAAGGAAAAAATTAAAAACTTATTATTTAGATTTCACTTTTTAATATTTTTTTTTAATAATATACCGATTATATCTTAATTTCTTAATTTTTGCGATGTTGCCCTCAAAAATAGGCAACCTATTTTGCGTAAAGATTAGTTATGTATGTTGGGTGAACGTCCTAATGCGCCTTATAATTAGAAATAGTGAATAGATTTCGACGTGATGTAACATTTGCAAAGTCACATGGTACAGATATTTAATTGGTCGTTTCGAGTACCATACGGACTGCCTTGAAATCAGGTTCATCGATAATGCAATGAGAGCATGCCCGACGATAGCTACTAAAGTGGGACTGAACTTTACTCTAAAGATGAAACTCATATCCGGTTAGTCTCCGGTATCCGGCCTATCCGGCTTAGTTTTACTATCCGACCGGATACCGGATACTAACTCAATATTCGGCAAAAACCGGTTTTTTTTTATTAAACTGAAAAATGTCATCAAATCCACGCTAATAAACAGATTTATTAGTAAAAGAAAATACTGAAATAAAGAACACCATATATAATCTTAGAAAAAGCGTTTATTATTTATATTGTCATGAAATTAGTACTCAAAATTAACTAATGGCAAATTATGGTGTATGAACACTAGTTCTTCTGCATTTAGTGGCAATAAGCGATTGCGCTTATTTTCGTAAACAAGACCGACTTCAGGAAAAAGTCTGCTAGACGGAGCTGAAAGGTAAATTCTGGCAAACTTCATTGAAATATTGCCAAAAGGTGTTGTGAGCTTCGCTAGTGACAGTTGAAGTTGATACTGTCTCGTCATGTGTGGTTCTTTTAGCAGGCGTTGGGGGTGAATTTCCACTGTTGGAAGATTCATCGCAAGCCATTTCTATATATTCCAACAGGATTTTCTGTTAGGCTCTTTCCGCTTCAACAGCCCCAAAATAGCTTGTCTTAAACCTTGGGTCTAGCAATGTTGGGCAATCAGGTAGTTTGTTAGTCTTGACCTAAGAGGCTGAAACGACTTTCTTAGCTCTCAACGAGGCTCTCATGTGTGGTAAGTCAGGCGTTCTTTCTGCTGTTTCTTTTTTGTCCAAATATTTTTTTAATGTAGCAACATGTGGTATTACCTCGGATATGCAGGAGAGGCCAGAGCTCGTACTTTTTGTTACTTGCTCAAAAGGCTTCAAAAGCATAAGCATTGCTCCATCAAGCACCATTGCTGAGGCGTTATATTAGTAAGTGTGTCGTGATCAGCCACATAAATAGAAATAGCCCGTTTTTCTTCCAACAAGCGCTCTGCCATATAGAAGGTAAAATTCCACCTAGTGTTAATATCTTGAACGAGTTGATGCGTCGGTAAATGTAGTTCCTTTTGAATCGACAACAATTTTTCCTGAGCTAAGCTCGGATGAATAAAGTGAGTTATGAGACGTCTACCAGTGGCGATCATATCTACTACTTCAGTTTGGATCTTCAACGACTGACTTACAACTCTCTGGAGCGAATGGATGAAACATCTAGCAGAATCGTACTCGGCCACTCGAACGCCTTTCACCATGTTAGCACCACTGTCATGAATGAGTAAATGTATTTTTCTTTGGTCAATATTTCATCGCTATATTTTCCCTTATGTGCGATCCTGGGAAAGCCTTCATAGCAAAAACTCCATGTTGCAGCTGAAAGTCGAGAGACAACCAATGAGCTGTAAAACTCAGGAAGCTGGTATTGTTATGCAAACGGGTCCATACATCAGACGTCACAGAAACTGTGATAGCACTTAAAATGTTTCCTTTGATTTTTTCATAAATTCTGTTGTAGATGTCAGGAACAATTTTTTGTGTAAGGTAGGTGCGGTTTGGCATTTTATAGCGAGGTAAAGCTTGTTCTAGAAGTCTTGAAAATCGACTCACATCACTCTCACGCCATAACTCGAATCTAAACACGTCCCGACACGTCCGCGGCAACGGGCACGGCGCCCAAGTATCCGGCGACCGAATATCCGGGTATCCGGCTTAACGTATCCCCGGATATCTGGTATCCGGTATCCGGCCAAAGCACTATCCGTTTCACCACTACTTTACTCCTCTCCACATTTTGGTGGAGAATGTAACAAAAAGAACCAGGTATATATGAATTTAATGTGATACATGCCCCGGGATGACATATCTAAAAAAGTCAGTTTTGTGAAAGATTTTACCACAAACATTAGTTGCAAAAGCGAATGGGGCCAAGACGATAACTTAAAACTAAATAAAAATGCCTTCAAATGGTATGATAACACGGATACCTCCAAAATTTGATAAGAGATA
The DNA here is from genome assembly GCA_949128085.1 of Cetonia aurata. Lineage (NCBI taxonomy): Eukaryota > Metazoa > Arthropoda > Insecta > Coleoptera > Scarabaeidae > Cetonia > Cetonia aurata. Next base: position 1,214,638 of record OX421887.1, read on the forward strand.
ATTTCGCTAAATAGGAGTTGAAATATGATTTTTAGAGCATGAACTCCTTCTTTGTTGGATAAGTAATAGCACAATACTGAAGAAACTATCTGATATACACAGGATTAAACGTATGGAGGCGGTGATTTATTGTCGTTAATATTCATTTTAAGAAAATAGAGTATTTTATTACTCTTTACAATAATATTTTTGTCTTTTTCAGTTAAGGTAATAACTTTAAAAGAACTGTTTACAAGTAAATGTGGAATCATGTATTTAATAAAAATATTAGGTACGTTGTAGGTAGGCAAAAGCCTAGTACGTAAAATATTTGACGTGTATGTAATTCAACTATGCAATTGGTTGCTGTTAATATTAGCAATGGCGCGTTCAATTGAACGTGGACTAACTAAAATACTTATGATGCTAGGTTAAAGGAGATAGACGCAAAAGTTTACAAAACGTTTGTAGTTTATTCAATAATAGCGATTATGAAAAACTTCATGTTTTATTAGTTGTACATGACGATCCCCATTTATTAACCAATTAACGAGCGGCTATTATTCTTCTTATTTGATAACAGACACACAAGATAACCGATCACTCCACACTACAACGATTTAATTAATTCGGGACAATTATTTCGGAAATTCGTGGAATTCCGAACTCATACAAAATGTAACTGCGAAAGAAATGTGTTTTTACCCTAATAAATCCATCAACACCGATTGGTGGAGCGCGGCGTGTTCCCGACTTAAAATATTATTATTTTTAGATTCTCTTTTGATATAAATGCTTTCAGAAACGGATAAATCTCTCGGGGATGTTACATTTTTTAATAGTTCAAAGTTTTCAATGTTGATCTTGTGACCCGTATCATTAATATGATGTGCAACACTGGACGTGTCAATTCTACCGTACAGATAATGTACAATGTGTTCCTTAAATCTAGTTCCTATTGCTCTCTTCGTTTGTCCGACATAAATTTTATTGCAACCCTGACTCCAATTTTATAAACCTTTTCTTTTCTTACCTTTTCTTGACGGTCAGTTTATCCTTCGCAGTGCCTAACAAATTTTGTAATGTATTTTGTGCAGTAAAACATGTGTTCATATTGTGCTCTTTAAAAATGCCACCTATACCTTTCAAAATCCGATGGAAAGGAAGTTTAATAAACTCTTTATCGCGGGTTTGAAATGAACTTAAGCACGTGCAGCTGCGCACATAATGTTTATATTGAACTCTCTTTAAGCGGTGGAGTACATCCGTAGAAGAGTAGCCATTGTAGATAGCAATCTTTTTAATGTATTGTAATTCTCTGACGAATCTGATCTTATTAAGTGGAAACGTTATTAATCTGTTACTCAAGAAATTAATGCCGGCTATTTTATGTTGACCGCAATGATTTGAATCAGCCATAGCAAATCTATGGTATATAGTACTGACTTCCAGAAAAATTGCAACACCTAGAAGCTGTTTAACGATTTTATTTAAATTTTCAGAAAACATCTATTTCTATGAAACAAAGTTATGATTAAGTTTTAAAAACAAAAGAACAAAAGCTTTAAAAGTTTTTTCAATAATGAGTTGCTCCGCCACGATTTGTAATGCACTCATCTAGACGCCTTGGCATGCTATTAATCAAGTGATCTATAGCTGCTTGTGGTATATCGTCCCAAGCTTCTTGAATCCGTTGTTGAAGATCGTGTAAATTATCTGGAGGGTGCGGTAAATTACCTATTCGCCTACCAATCATATCCCATACATGTTCAATGGGCGACAAATCAGGCGACCGAGCAGGCCATGGGAGGACGACAATGTTAGATTCTTCCAAAAACCGTGTTGTAGCCCTTGCCGTATGAGGGCGCGCATTATCCTGCTGGAAAATGGGATTTTGCAGCCCCTGAAGATATGGAAGGCCAACTGGTTGTAGCACATTAGCAATGTAACCAGCTGCGTTAAGGTTGCCGTCAATTAAGACCAAGGGTGATCTGCTACCATAACATATTGCACCCCATATCATAACTCCTTGAGTGAGGGCTGTGTTGCGTTCCACAAAAAATGTTGGATTTTTACGTTCTCCACGCATCCGTCTGACTCTCCTACGACCATCGTGCGCCCACAAGCAAAATCGGGACTCGTCACTAAACACAATTTGATGCCATTCCTGCGCCCAATTAACCCTTAAGTTGCTCCACTCTAGTCTGCGTAGACGGTGAAGTGGTGTAAGAGGAAGACATAAAAATGGACGATATGAACGCAATCCATAAGATCTTATCCGGCGATAAACAGTTGACATTGACATTCTGAGTCCTGTTCCTCTCATCCAATCATTTGCAATTGATCGAGTTGTTGAAAATCTATCTCTTGTGGCCAAAAGTCTTAAGCGACGTTCTTCGCGATCTGTAGTCCTTCGAGGACGTCCAGATCCACGGCGACGATGTTGAACCCCTTCCTCCGACCATTTAGACCAACACCTCAATACCGTTGAAACATTTCGGTTTACACGACGAGCAATTTCTCTTAGCGAAAGTCCGGCCTCTCTCATACCAATAATACGGCCACGTTCAAAATCACTTAATTGGACAAAATGTTGATGCTGACGTACTCTCGGCATTGTTATCAAGTGCAGAATGAAATTGTGACGTAACAACAACAATTTGCAAACTTGACAGTTACTAAATGGTCTAATACTTCAAATTTATAGTTACTATGTGCTATGGAAACAACCTGCAAAAAAAAAGACCACTGGCTAGATTTTATTCAAATTTTAATCATCAATTTGTTTAATGAAAATAAACGTTTCCTGAAAATTTCAATAAAATCATTCGACAACTTCTAGGTGTTGCAATTTTTCTGGAAGTCAGATTGGTTTCTTTTCTATAGATGTCTATTTCTAATTTGTTATTGTTCTTAATTGCTAAGGTATCGAGAAACGGAAGTTGTTTGTTTACTTCTTCTTCTACAATGAAAATTATACTATGGAATTTTGAATTTAATTTGGTGACAAAATCAGCGATATGTCGTCCACGTACCTCAACCAAATTGTAGGGAAATAATTAGCTTCTTCTTTTAATTTGGTTTCAAATTTCCTCATGAAAAGATTCGCAATGAATGGAGACAATGGGTTACCCATTGCCGTTCCTTGGGATTGTTCAAGAAACTTTGAAAACGATTTTGATATATGCATAGGGAAGTTAGTCTTTTATATTCCTCGATTTCATTCAAGTTATTAAAATTTAGGAGTTCCACCAAGTATTCTATAGTTTCCGGTGTTCGTACGCTTGAGAAGAGTGAACAAACATCAAACGAAACTAAAATTTCCCTTTCCTTTAATTCCAAATTATTGATTTTATTTGCGAAATCTAGATAATTTACTACTTCAAAACTATCTACTTTGATGGGTAAATGTTTGTATTCGTCTACTAGCCATTTCGACAATTTATACGTTGGCGAATCTATACCTGATACGATCCGTCTTATCGATCTTCCGGGTTTATGAATTTTAGGCAAGCAAAACATTTCTGGGACCGTCGGATTTGAAACAGACAATATAAACTTTAGGCTTGCTTAAGTTAGGGCAACTTCCTTTTCAAAGTCTTGTAAGGTCCCGAGGAGAGCAAATTGTTGACGCGGGTGAAATAATCCGGCTTGTCCAAAATGACCATCTTGTTTCTAAGACCTTTGATAGTTCTGCGATCGCTTGTCTTTCTGTTACTGATACTCGTTTCAGTATCCTCCAAGTTTTTGATTATTGTCGCCGATTGTATCGATAGCGACACCTAAAAGTTTGATAGTTTGAATATTGCTCCTTTTCAACGAAAAATTTGGTTTCTGAGTTTTATCAGAATTTAATTTCAATTTATTAGCTGCAAACCAGTTATTAGCATCCTCAAGCGATTTGCTTTCGTAACTAAGTAAAGATTTTGTTAACAAGAGTATCATCATCAGCAAACATTATGGAATTACCAGTGTCTGAATTAGATAAAAAGTCATTAACAAAAATAATGAAAAAATCGGACCAAGTTTCGAACCTTGAGGAACACCACAAATATCTAAAATATTAGAAAAATTATGATTTACATCCGCGATCACATAAATAAGATTGAAATAACTTTAATGGTATGCCTTTAATACCATAATATTCTAATTTTTTTAAAAGAAATTCATGATTGACACATTGCTTTCTTTACTCAGATCTATGGAGAAGTACTGCTGAGCATTTTTGTGATTCATCAATTCCATTTATTATTTCTTCAATTACTTTAATTAAAGCTAGGATAGTAGATTTCTTTTTGCGGTAACCATATTGATTATGGCAAAAATACAAGTGTTTTGCAGAATAGTTTACTAATCTGGTTTTAATTAAATCTTTAAATGTTTGTCAATACAGGTAAAATAGCTATTGGCCTGTAGTTATTTTTAATTCTCTACGCCGTTTCTTATAAAGAAGTATAATTTTTGCAATTTTAAATTGTGAGGGAAAGGCTATCTTTCTTTGCTACATATGAAGTAAGTCTATAAATATCAGGGCAAGTACCTACTATTACTTAATGACATAGTAGTCTGAAACACTTCAAATTCACTAGTGGGGAACAGGAAAAAAGATTTACTACTATTAATTGGGATATTATTCAAATACATATAAAAAGAGTTCTGACTTTGTGGCATAGTTTCAATAATTGAAAAAGTGACTGAAGTAAAAAAATCCTTAAAGTCGGATGATAAAAAATTATGTTGAACAGAGGTTTTATTTGTTAAATTAATGTTTGAATTAATAATCTGCCATTATGCTTTACTCTTGTTATCTGAATTCAAAATATAATTAATATTGGCACGCTCTTTTTGCATTTTTTATTTCAGCTTTATATTTTTTATTTAGTTTGGTGAATCAATTTCTAGACTTAATGCTGTTGGTAGTTTTACGTATAATATCAAGCATTTCAAGTTGATCTTTCATAACTCTGAGGTCATTCGTATACCATTTAGGTTTTCAATAATTGTTGATGAGAAAATTGTTTTAGAGGGCAGTTTTCTTTGAAAGCATTCATAACAATATTAAAAAACAATTGAGAAGCTGCGTCAGCAGATAGAGGCTCCAAGACAGACCAATCAAAATGAGAAAGATAGTGCAGTGATAAGCAATGTCAAATTATTTTCTTTAATATCGTGTTTGTAAGAAAACATATTGCTCCGTTTACAACTGGTATTTAATGTAAGCGAACTACCGTTTTTTCTTAAACGGACGATTAAAAATTCTGTTTTTTAAACGCTTGTGTTTATTTACGACCCAGATTGACTATGTTACGCCACTGTACCCGTCCGTAATTCAAATTGGAATTTTGGTGGAGGAGAAGGGTGAATCCAAAAATAGCCGGTTAAAATCGCGCACAATCAAACCGCTTTCTCGACGAGAATTAGGGTCGAAATTTGTGCGACGGAGCCGCGCAGGGGGCAGGGCCCGGAGCGTTCCGGACTCCGGACTCCGGGTATCGACCTGCGCAGGGGCAATACGCCAAAATGGCCGCCGAATACACGTATGTACGTAGGCGGCTACAGTACGCTTTGCGCTACTACAGATACTCTACTACGGCAGCGTAGTTAGCGTGGGGTTGGTACCCCCTTCCCACGCATTATTTTGTCTGGAGCTAAACGATTCTCGGTCTTATCCGAATTTATTGCTTCATTCCCGTAAGCTGTACACGTATTTGTATCTGAACGTATTACGTATCTCGCACGAAGTAGGTATGTGTAACTATCATATCCTGAACGCGTAATTTTAAGACTTAAAACCTATCTGGGTCAACTTTGCGAAACTAAATTATTAATTTTAGTTCATATGTATGTACATATGTGTAAGGATGAAGTAAATGTATAACGTTTATACTAATGAAAATTGAATTTCATGAAAATAGGAACTACAGGACTTACTACATTGCCCAACAAATTGAAATTCAGTACCAAAAACATATTCAGAGCAATTTATACATAGTGTATCGTCTAAATGGAATAAATTCGATAATAAATAAATTGGTGCGTGTTCGAACAAATGCTCGGACACGTCGATTGATATTTTTAGTTGTGCATTTTTTTCAACAGAAACCTGTCATACATGGTGTATCATGTAATAGTGGCCAATATCAACCTTTTTATTTTAAATACTACACTCTATATATTATTCAATTTTTGGATTCTTCAGAAAGTTCTAGATATATTTCATGTACATTTTCCTATACCTATCTTCAACTGTTTCGAAAATATTTAGTGTTTTCAGTTTTTTTGCAAAAAATAACATTAAAGAGATAATATTATTTGATTACAGAAATTCGCTACAACACGCTCAAAAACTAATAAGTAATCTGTTTATTTCTTGATATTGTAAAAAGACAAAAAACCATTAATATCAATGTAGCATATGTTCAAAATGCTCGCCGCGTACGGCTTGGCAACATCCTAATCTTAAATAGAAATTTCTTCTAACGTTACTCAACATTTCAGGCGTGAAAGATCTATTCGCAAGCGTTATTCGCCTTCTTAAGTCAGCTAAGTCGAGTGTTTTAGTGTTGTATACAATGCTTTTGACGTATCCCCACAAGAAGGAGTCTAATGGCGTCAGATCAGGGGACCGTGCTGGCCATTCAATCGATACTCGCTTCCCTATCCATTGATTTGGAAATATTCAGTTGAGGGATTGCCGGACATTGATTTGGTAATGGGGCGGTGCTCCATCTTGCTGAAACCATATCATATTCGCTGGGACTAGTGGGTTTGTTGGATCAGGATATAAGTTTGTCAAAGTTGGCACGACATTATTTTGGAGTAGTGCTAAATAATTATCGCCATTCAAATTGCCATCAATGCAAAAGGGACCTATGATATGATCTCCAACAATTCCTGCGCAAAGATGAACCTTTTCAGGGTATTGCGTATAGAACATACGCATCCCACTCATCCAGTATGGATTTTCCCTCGACCAATAGCGGCAATTTTGACGATCAGCATGACCGTGTAATGTAAAGGTGGACTCATCAGAAAACAAAACATGTTCTAATTGGATCACATTGTTATCTAACATTGCCATCATTTGTTCACAAAAATACGTTCTCCTATCAAAATTGTGTTCCATGAGCTCCTGAGTTGGTATCATTTTATAGGGATGGATTTTCTTTTCTTTTAATGTGCGAATAGTGGCTGAATTCTAACATCGAAGATTGTGCCACTGCATTTAGCTCATTAGGCGCTTTCCTGACACTGGCGATGTCAAGTCGAGCGTCCCCAAGTATAGTTTTCCTAATGGATGATAGGACAGGGCAGTCACAGCGAACATGCTCAGCCGTCTCATCCTCTAATTGGCAGCCCCTACAGATTGGACTGGTCTCTAATCGCACCCTGGACATCCTCAGATAGTTTGATGCCGTCTGCCTATCAGAGAGAAGATAAAGTGCCCCTGGCATTGCTATCCCAGGCTTTAATGAATTGCTAATGCATGATAATTTTAATCTGGTAGATATGGCAGGCCTTATAAACGGTGCGGGACCGTATAGAACTGTCCCGGACCAGCGTCTGGCCAGCCTATCAGCATCAGTCTAGAGGTTATTTTCGGTTACCTCAAAGCTGATACTAGTTGTTTATTATCGGTATACAAATCAACATTTCTGACCTCAATCCTGAGTAAGTGCTGTCACCTCTGTTTGGAAAGCAGACAGCCCATGCCCGAGCGGCCAAAATTTCTTAAGGTGGAGTTCCCTGGAGTACATACCAGCCCCCTTTTTGTGTCCTGGACCCGTTGATAGGGAAATGATTTTTGTGGGCTCTCTAATATTATATGATTATTCATAATTAATTTGGAATGATAAAATCCTTAGGTCCTAAGGTAGCTATTTAAACAGATTTCGAAATCGGGAGTAAGTATTCTCATAATTAGCTAAAATTAAGAATTGATTATTTATTTATTATTAATTATTTTTGTGTTGTTTATTATTATTCATAGTTTTCTGACTTCAAAACTTACTCAAATACCTTTGATGCGTGCACTAACATTGTGAGGGTTGAGATACCCAATGTTATAAGTGGACTAACTGTTACCACTTAAATTAAGAAAACAAACAAAAAACATAATTTTCAATAAAAGTAATGTTTATTAGGAAGCTTTTTAAAAATTGATGTCTAAATGGAAAAGTCCGATGTATAGCTTTCCTGAATGTGAAGGATCAATACTACTTCGTAGAATTTGAAAAATCGCCAATCTAGAAGAAAACATTCCTAAGACGTTGTTGCCAATGAACCGTTCTAACGTTCGTTTTCGTTATTTAGGTAAATTATTTCACACATTCTCGATAAAAGCGCCATCGGTAACGTTCGCAAAAGGACGCTATAAAAAGGGTGGTGAACGTGAATTTCGAGCTTTGAAAGCACGTCTATCGTCATGCAGAACGGCGCTTCGTTAAACGCGAGTTTGTAGCGCGACCAACTGCGGAGTGATGACGGGACCAAAACACTTATGACAAATTAGAATCGCTGTCGAAAAACAAAGGCGATACCGGAAGCTGCACCGACAATGCCGAGTGTCATTCTTCGCCCGTAGCGGAGGGTACCGCGTTCGCTTTATTCCCGCACATGAATAGTAGGGGGAGGGAAAGAATCCACGGCCGGTTGACTGGTTGACTGCTGCGGGCGAGGGTGGAACGCCGCAACAGCGCGATGACGTTCCGGACGGGTACCTCGACTCAAAGGCGTTATTAAGTTATTCCAGATACGTCACTTCGGCGGAGGTTTATAGCGATTCTGCAGATTTTTCGGGGCGGTCTGTTAACTGTGCGCTGAACAGTTAGCCTTGGAAAAGCGCGAAAATTCGAATTTAAATGCGAAACATGTAACTGGCATCTAATGGCGGTTTGTAAAATAGCTATAAGGAATAAATGTCGGAAATTTTCGTTGAATATCAAAGCGCACTTTTGGCACTTTTTCCTTTTCAATTTACATCTCAAATTTATTTTCATAAATAAATTATTGCGATACATAGATATGTCTATGCACTTCCATTAAACAATGTCACCAAATATCTAGGGATGTGGATTGATAATAAATTACAATGGAGAACCCATATTACCAAGGTAGTAGAAAAGTGTCGTAAAGCGTGTAACATGCTGCGGGTTATTAACAAAGTTTTTTTTGGGGTGGACTTGCATACCTCAGTACTAATCTATAGATCGACCATCAGATCTATCCTGGATTATGGTTGCGTACTATATGGATCTGCATGCAGTTCTTTATTGGGGCAACTAGATGTAGTTAACAACAGCGCCATACGTATTTGTTTGGGAGCCATGAACTCAACCCCCGTACATGCCATGTATGTGGAGATTGGAGAACCACCTCTTTCTCTAAGACGCAATTATCTGAGCGAGAAGTTTGTTATAAAAAGTATAGCGACGGAAAATAACATCGTGTCAAAATGTGCTAGACTAAACATCCACAATTTGGTTGCCACATATTGGAAGAAAAAAGTATCTCCACCGCTTGCATTGGCGTTTGCAAACACATCGAATTTTGACACAAAAATTATTAAAACTAGGAATTCCTTCTTTTATACAATTCCATTTCAATGCATAACGCATCACATACCCGTAATTTTACTTCCAAAATTTACAGAAGATCTGCACTGTAACAAGTTAACATTTAAGGAAATTACTAAGCAATTTTCTCAGCTTACATACACATATATTTTTACGGATGGAGCCAAGTGCGATACTGGAACCGGTTGTGCAGTCTTTATCCCACAGATGGAGTCTAGCAAAACATATTCTCTACCTCCAGAATCCAGTGTGTTCACTGCAGAAGCCACCGCAATAAAAAAAGTGTTAGAGCATATACTTCACATTAACAACGACTGCTTCTGCATCTTTACTGACTCCAGAAGTGTACTAGTGAACCTGTTTAATTTCTTTTTTTTCTTGGTTTTTGAACATGCATAACTATAACCACAAGTCGTCACCACTCATTATGGAAATCCTTATAGCTGACTTTAATTTGAAGCAACGGAGAAAATTAGTCCATTATATCTGGATCAAAGGTCATTCACAGATACCGGGAAATGAAGTAGCGGATAGTTTAGCGAAAGCAGCATGCCTTGAAAACGTGTCAGAAACATTGTTGATCCCATATACGGACTGTTTAAAGTCTTTAAAAGAACGGCGCCTTACAGCTTGGCAAAAAGAATATGAAAGTAAACCTACGAATTACCACATGCTTTTCCCGAATATCAAAAACAGTCGCTGGTATAGCCAAATTACCGTCAAAAGAAAGGTACTGTCACAGATTTTAAGAATATCTTTTAATCATGGAAAGTTTCCTGCTCATTTAAACAAAATTCGTATTTTGAACAATGATGTGTGTAAGTTTTGTGAGAAAGAGTGTGGTGATTTAAATCATATTATACTGGGTTGCCCCAAATTCAAAAACGAAATTGAAGAACTTATTCAAGACCTTATAAACATGAAGCTAAATCTACCAATCAATGTGAATTATTTAATAGCGCAAGAAAAAGCAGAGGTAAATTACAGGTTATATAAGTATTTGTGTAACATCCGTATTAATATCTAGTTGAGATCCTTTGTATATATTTATCCACCTAGGGTAATCCTCTTTTCCGATAGCCTACCCTGTCTGTTTTTAGTCACTCGATCGGCCCCGGGTGTGAAATATCTCTTATACCTACCCTGGCGTCCATTCGGGTTGTCAGGTTTTTAGTTCGTAAGTAGCTAATGGTGTAATACCGAGGCCAAAATAATAATAAAAAAAAAAATATGTCTATGCTAAAATGCACAATTTTTCTTTTCGCTTTTTTTTGCCTGATTGGGTTCCTCTCGCGGATTTAATTTATTAATAATGAAGAAATGCACACAAGGCATTACAGTTGACCTACTTCATAGATGTCAGTTCATATACATTAAGGATTTATTTGGAAGAAAAGATTAAATCTAGCTGTTTATTCAGCAATTGTTTTTGTTTTCGTTTCAAGTATTTCTTTTGACAATTACGTTAATCTTCAATAAATATGGTGTTGAACATATTGTAATATAATAAAATTTAGGTTCCCAAATAAATTTAATTAATTTAAATAAAATAAACAGACTCTTGAATAAAAATATAAAGAAATCTATTCTCAGGGCGTTTCTGGGGTTTGATTGAACGATACAAGATTGCGCTACTTACCATGAAATAAATTTTAAATCTAGATCATTGCCGCCTTATCTGGAAACTATTTTTCACGTTGGATACAACGAAAAATTACGGTTGAAACTTAAAATAACAGGTTGGTAACGAATTGTTCCCGCCAAATCTTGTGATTGCCGGTAAATCTGTGAGATGTGTAAGAAAAGTGATGGATATTTTCAAGAAAACCACAAATATATTCATGTAAATTAAACAGTTTACATTAAAATAAAAAATCTTCAGCATTAATATATAAGCACATTCGTAAATCTTGATTTAAAAATAAAAAGACATTAAAATCCACTCTTTTATCAATACCTATATAACCTATAATTATTGAATTCGAGCTCTGTTTAATTATAAAACTAAATAAAATTAAGTCAATTGTCTGGATTTAAACTTCTAGGTTCTGAACTAATGAATATAAAGAAACACTGAATGTTTATAACTGGCGGCGAAACCAAGAAGATCCGATAAATAAATTTGACGTAACATGAAAATTATTTTACGGCCACTATAAACTCAGGAGCAAGAATGATGATATTCCTACGTTCCACAAGGTAAAATACCTTTTAAATAATAGTGTAAATACTACTTACTGTTCGTTTTTCTCGTTTTTAATCGTAGCTGAGCTTAAATAGTCTTGTAATTAATTATTTTCTAGTACAAGTCTTGTATCCTAATAGAACTTCTCTGTAGGAAATCGGTAGTTTCTCGATGTCTGGATTCGATTTGTGGCTTAGTCCACCAGTTTTGTTTCGTCTTGGAGTAAGAATCGATCTCGGGAATAAACATTGTCACTTTCGGGTGAGTTATCTCTACTAAACGATTTTCTTGTAGGTAATAGACTCTTTCTTGTTAATACTTTTATCTTAACATTTAATATCCCAAATTTTTAACGCGTTTATCTACCCACGCTATTTTTTCGCCTCTGTACTCTTTCAAAATTTGTTTCAAGCTGTTTTTCCCCATATGTTACTAGGACTTACATTCCAAACAATCTTATGCCCTTGGATTGCGTTCGAAACTGGGTCAACCGACAATCAACCGAGTCACGCAGGTTCTTCGGAGAACCTTCCGGTATATAACATAACACAATTGAACTGACAATTCAGTTTACAGGTTTCTATACTAAATGATAAGAGTTAATTTTGCCGTTTTGTCGCTAGATATCAGCAACTTGACAGATATATTTTAAATTAAATTTAAATTCTCGAATCTTTTATAAACTCGTTATCTGAATGTAAAGAAAACTAAAAATCTGACTTACAACATGCTTCAATAAAATAATGCTTGATTGTGTTGGTAAATTTTTGAATTATGACATTTATTTTGATTTTTAAATTACTAACATATTTATAGTTTCTTACATAAATGTTTGTATTTAATTTTGAAAATAAATTATTTGTTATGTGTTTGTAATGACCTGCGAGACAATTATATCACAATATATGCATGGTTTCTATTTTGACGGACCTGTTTTGTCGGGTCTGTTTTATCGGTGGGCTGTTTTATCGGGGGCTGTTTTGTCGGAGCTATTTTGTTGAGTCACCGCTTGATTCGGGTAGTTATTTACGAACGAAGTGCGAGAAGTCACATTTCACGAATGAGTGACTAGTGACCAGAGCGCTTCAAGGGCACAAATTCGCGAAATGTGTTACGCACGAGGTTTGTACAACATTTTTTATATGGATAACAAATATATTTTATAATAATACTATTAAATATATTAATTCTGATTACTCCTACGTGTGGCGTCCGCATTTAGAACGGTGTCTGGAAAAGTCCTCCAGGTGATTACGGGCACGGTGCCGATCGATCTTCAAGTCCAGGAAAGAGCTTATCTACAGCAACACAGAAGCGCGGATATGAAAGTGGTTAAGTCCCAAGCTAGAAGTAACATCGCTGACACCTGGCAGCAGAGATGGGAGGCTGAGCACGTTGTTGGCCAGTGGATAAAAAGATTGATACGTGACGTTAGAGTCTGGATTTGCTGCGGGCATAGACACCTGAATTACCATCTGACTCAGGTCCTAAGCGGCCATGGCGTCTTCAGGGCTTATGTCATGAGATTTAAAAAGGACGACACTGATACTTGTGTTTATTGTGGGCAAATTGACACCGTGGAGCACACCATTTTTGTGTGCCTAAGGTGGGATCGTGTGAGGGCTGAAACCTATGCGAAAATAGGATATATACTTACGCCGGATACCCTTATAGCAAGTATGATCGAAACCCCTGCTAATTGGAGAGACATTCAGTCCATGATCTCCGCGATCATAAAAGACAAAGAACTGGAAGAGAGAACGAGGCAGATGCGGATGCAATAGAGTTTTAAGCATGAGGATAGCTCATACCGGACACACCTGATGAGATGTTGCACGACGGTACTGGGTGTGTTTAGTGGCTGCAGATGCAGGAGGTTTTAGTGGGTATACAGTACTTGCACTAACTATACTGGAGTCCCACACTTCGTCCGTAATGGATTTCCTCATGGGTAAAAAAAAAAAAATTCTGATTACTCATGTGAGTTTAAAGATTTTAAGTTTGCAACATTTCTCAATTGATGTTTTATTAATTTAAGACAATTGTAATTTAAATAATATGTTGTGTTCTCGCCTTTAATTACTTTTAACAGATAACATCCTTCTTCAAATTAAAGAGAGTCGTTAGCAACAAAATTATATTGTTATTATATATAGTGTCTTGTGTCCGAGAGATAGAAAGATGTACCGAACCGGGTAAAAGCGTCGCTATCTTCTCTGACAGTCAGTCCACACTTAAAGCGATTAGCTCCTCAAGCGTGGACTCTAAGCTGATTTGGGACTGTGTAAGCGCCCTAAATGAGGTGGGCACCCAAAGGAAAGTAACCCTAGCTTGGGTCCCTAGCCACTCGTGCGTGAGAGGAAATGAGACGGCGGACGAGCTGGCCAGGCGAGGTTCGTCAAGGCTATTCGTTGGAGCCGACCCCTCTTTCGGCACTACCAAATCGCAAATTAAAAAATCCATCAATGAATGGATATACAATCAGTCCAGAGAGTGGTGGCAAAAATCACCGGGACAATGGCAGGCAAAAGAGTTCCTAAAGGAGCAGAGGCCTGAACTCACGAGAGATCTACTGAATAAAGACAGGAAGACTGTCAAAATGATTGTAGGTCTGCTGACTGGTCACTGTAGACTGAATAGGCATATGTACAACATAGGCCTGGCAGATGATGCAACCTGCAGATACTACCAAGAGGAGGAAGAAACACCAGTTCATGTGCTGTGCCAATGCGAAGGCCTGGCGAGGACAAGATTTCTAGTAATGGGGGAGGAAAACCCCACAGCTAGTAGCTACATAAAGAAGCCGCTCTCAAAGATGATAGGCCTAATTAAGAGGGCAAAATTAGAGAGCGTTCTCTAGGAAAAAGGGGATCACAATAGATCTGAAAAGGTCGCGGTGAAATAGGTCGATAGGCCACCCCAATCCTAATCTAATCTAATCTAATATATAGTGTCAAATATATTCTGACGATTGTGATCTATAATGATTATAACGTTTGACAGTTTAGTTACTTTAGGTTTTTAAACGTTATCACGAATGTCAATGCGTTTGCATACATTTGGTGGTGAAATATTACTTTACACACGCTTTTGAGTGCGTAAAGTTAGTTGCCAAGTACACAATATGAGTACGAAAAAGTAATTCCCAGAAAATTAGTAATGATCTAAAGCAACTAAATAAATGCTTTTCTGCTAATCACGGTAATTAATATGAGGTAATTTGAGGGAATGTGAAGGACGTGAACACCTCGTCAGCTCAACTGGCAGAGCGTCCGTCCGGTAAACGGGTTCAAATCCTACAAGAGGTATAACTTTTAATCTAAAAATTGACTCGTATTAATCACAGTGATTAGCAGAAAAGCATTTATTTAATGATTTGACACTGTAAAAAGTGCACTAATTGCATACTTGCCGTCTTGCCGGCGTTCTAATATCTGTATTTGAGACAATTCAAATTGTCAGGGACCTGAACACCTCGTTAGGTCAACTGGTGTTACGCTCTCCCGCAACTAATGCGATAACAATCCAAAGTTTACATATATGTACCAACAAAATATGAGATCCTCGTTCCTGACCTACCTGTAATGCTGTCGCGCAGGGTTGCAATCAGCTATAGTGGGATGGCCGTGGGTTAAAAATAAAAATCTTAAATAAGCAAATACTTAATTAAGGGCGCCACTCGTTTTGTTTTTCTTTCTTTTTCTTTAAAGAAAACCCCATCCAGGATGAAGCAAAACGAGAAAAGCTCGATGTTAAAATGAAGGCCGGGAGGGAATCGCCTACGTTTCAGCAAACAATAAAAACTAGGAAAATTGCAATGAGGTGCAGTCGTATATTGAATAAAAGAAAATGCGAAAACAAGTTTGAAAATAACAGTTCACCCAGTGTCTAACATGAATCAGTCAAAATTCAATGTATCTTGGTGACAAGATTAAACTAGACATTGGGTGATGAGCAATCAAAGGTCGAAATACAAAAAAAAATACTGTGCACTCATTCTCAGTGATCACTAGAATACCAGCGCTTATACGTCACAATACAATTTAATAAATAAAAGAAATAACCCTTAATATAATAGTCAAATGGCAAAAAAAAGTTAAAAGACTGAGGGCCGATACATATGAATCAGCGGGTATTAAACTCTTAATTTAATAATTAAATACTAGAACTTTTAAATACTGAAGGCCCATACATAAATCTGTTAGATAGGCAACCACAGTGGTCTAGAAAAATTAACGCTGGTTATTTAGAGTTACCGCAGTATAAAACGTAAAATAGAAGGATGGAAACCCGATTAAATTAATTAAATGGGATCGCAACTGGTCTGTGAAGGTGCTGTATCCGCGACGGGTAAATCAAGTTCTCGGAGACTCCAGAAACCTGGCCGTCGAACGGATCTCACCGATCAGCTACTCTATTCGAACCTAATTTGAAGTTAAGTATAGTTGATAAATGCTCGGGCTGCTTTAAATTTGGATTCCCGCTTCCAACTATTAATTGATGTGGAAACAAAATGTATACATCGGTGCTTGCTCCAGAATCGGGTGTTAAATGTTGCATACCAGCACCCTAAAATAGTTAGAACACAGGAAGAATGAAAAATTAGAATAAAAGAACTAAAATTACTTTACCTTTAGATGGAAAAAGGGCAAATTAGAAAAAATTTAGCCACGTGGTCGTATTGAAAGTCTAGGTTAAACACAGTCGACGAGTTAATCCGCGTGAGCGATTTCAAATTTTTTAAAATACCAACACTTAATATTTCTTCAATTGTTATAGCTTAAAAATCCCCATAAAGGTTTAATTTAAACAACTCCAAAATCTAATGAAGCTGTAACACTCCATCTAATATGTCTTCACTTTTGCTTTCTTGAAAGGAAAAGAATCTCACCGCGCTGACGCGAAAATTTAAGCCCGTTTCCGCACGGACGGTAATAGTAAAAAGGAAAAGAAAACACGAGAACGTGACAAAAGCTGAGTCGATTAGCTGACGTAAAATAAAAAAAAAAGCAAAAATGAGGTTGTCGGAAATGCAAGTAAATTTAATTAAAATTTCATGAAAAAGAAAAAGGCTGCCCACCTAAGCTGGCTGCACTGATAAAAATTGGCGTTCGGAGATTGGCAACACCGAAATAAACACAGAAGCGGCAACGTCAGACGAAACTGTCAACAAGGCAAAAATACAAAAATTGAACTAAATAAAAAACTAAAATCTGATAAATGAATAGGCTAGAATTTCAACAATGAATCGGAGAATAAGGAGAATATATGAGAATAATCACGAAACCATTTAAGACGCCAAAAACCCGCACGTAAAAATCGTAACACTGGCAGAGCGTCCGTCCGGTAAACGGAAGGTGTCGCTTCAAATCCTACACGAGGTAAAATTTTTAATATAAAAATTGCCTCATATTAATTACAGTGATTAGCAAAAAAGCATTTATTTAATAATTTTACACTGTAAAAAGTGCACTAATGCCATCTAAAGCAACTCTCCATCACATTGACTAAGTATAGGCATCGGCCTAACAACAGCGTTTCTTGTATCGATTTACATTTTTCACAACCCTCAAAATGCGTTACTCACACTAACAAACAAACACTCAATAGTGGAATTTTCTTACTGTGTGAAATCATCAAATAAATGCTTTTCTGCTATAACTGTAATTTTAATATGAGGAAATTTTCTGTGTTAACAATTTTTTGATTATTTGGGACATTTCAAATTGTGATAGAACAGACACGTCGTTAGCTCAATTGGTAGAGTGCCCGCCCGGCAAGCGGTAGGTGCCTGGTTCAAATCCGTCACGACGTAAAATTTTTAACATAGAAAATTTCCTCATATTAAAATTACAGTTATAGCAGAAAAGCATTTATTTAATGAAAACAAACCCTCAAACTTATAAAAATTACTTTTACCTTTTAGGGGTGTTTTACATAGTGAAGCTTGGTTCAGCAACAAACGAGCGCAATGGGATGAGGAGGGACTAAAAAATTGATAAAATATATGTTTTTAATCCCGACTTACATCACTGACTTATTTGCGGACTGCTAACAAATCAGATAACAAAATTACAAAGCAAAAATTATATCATAGTATAATAAAGTTGTTATTCTCCATAATCAGTAGATTTTAGGTTTATAAGTTTCTAAATTGAATACACATTATTTGTAACAAATTTATATATACTTTTCAATTTAAAGTCCTATGCAAAAAATGATGATTCACTTTAGGAATGCACTCTATTGTTAGCGGAACCGTTGCTAGAACGGTTACGGCACGGATGCCTGTAACCGGGAAGCTTGTATGATAGAACTCTGGACTCCACGCACAAAATGCAATTTTTGCAGGAAACTTAAACCTTTTCGATTAATCCAGTCACCCTATTTCCCCTGTTTCGCTCGTCACGCTAAAGCGATCCTATTTAAACTGCACCCTAGTAAATCAGGCCGAGTCATGGGAATATTTATGGACTATTAGATAAATGTAAAAACCTTGCTCTCCGTTCTGCTCTCTCTGTTCACGAGCGTTTTGAAACTTGCGGTGATTTGTTCTGTTGTATAGTAACTAATAAATACGTCCAGAAGTAGAAACACAACCAATTTTTATAGCAACATATGTGAGTGATGGTGCTAGTTTTTTTAGTTATAATTACATTTGAAGCCTTCCCTCGAATAAGGGTTTATGCTACATTTTATTGATGTTGACATTTTTACGGAAAAAGGATTTATGTAAACATAGCCACCATATCAGATGATAAAATAGTGAATATTGCACTGCATCTATGAACAGTAAGCAATACTATTTCCGATAGCGTGGAATAAAGGTTTATGTGTTGTGTTGTTTTACTATTGAGTTATAATTTCACATAATGTCGAACATGCCAAAAACGCCGTCACTGCATAGAACCTTAAATAAAGGCAGACAATGAAAAAAAAAAAATAAGTGGGTTAACAGTTGGTGCTACCTAAATAATTTTGTGTCACAGTTTCATATGTCTTTAAAAACACTTATTGCGTTGTTACTGTTTATGCGCATTATCGTAATACATTCTAAGGCAGTATTACTTATTATGTTTCGCGTTTTTTTTTATTGTACATTTTCCATACATTACATCAGACCTCAGGAAAATACAATAAAAGTAGTAAATAGAAAAAAGGCGCAGTCAAGTATTCGTGTAAATTCTCACCAAATATAATTCCAAATACATGATCCTTGTTTTGGAATAAACATATATCATGGCGACGCGTGGTTAACTTCAATGGAGAAATTGAAAGGTGGTGAAAACTACAATAATTGGACCTTCGCAATGATATAGATAAAACCACAGCCGAGGAAGAAAAGCAAAGAAGAGGATATTAGAATGAAACCTAAAATAATAATCAGTGTGGATTCATCAACCTTCGTTCACATACGTCAAGCAAAAAGCCTCGAAGAAGCTAAGAAATGCTTTCCAAGACTCAGGATTGAGCAGGAAGGTCATTAACGAGGAAAATGATTACAACTAAGCTGGAAGATTGTGTCGCAATAGAGGAATATGTTTCAACAACTATGTCCACAGCGCAAATTCTTAACGACATAAGATTTGAGATGAGCGAGGAGTGGATTGAAAGTTTTCTTTTGACTTGTTTATAAGAAAGCTCTAAGCCACTAGTTACAGCTATACAAAACTCGGAGGCAACAGTGTAAAAACTAAGCTGTTCCCAGAAACAAAGCCATCCACGTCAGAAAATTTAGCCTTGCTTGGTGCAACCCAAGGCAAAAGTAAGAACTTCAAAACAAAAACCAAGTGTAATAATTGCAATAAGCTTGGACGTTATGCAGCAGAATATTAACAGCCAAGCAAAAACGTACATAAGCAGTATAATAAGGCAGAAAAGTCCCTCTTATCTGCACGTAATGCAAATAAAAACATAAGACAAGTTGCTAGCACGAGATGGGTTACGTTAGCCGATAGTAGTAGAATTCCTGTCTCTAATAAAGGGGATGCTCCTGTTACGTTGTTGGTAAATACTCATAAAAATATAAACATATTTATTTCAAATGTGTTGCATATACCAGATTTATCGACAACCTCATTTTGTGATGGGAAAAAGTTTATTTTTGAACAAAATAAGTGCAGAATTTATGACCCAACAGGAATCCTTGTTGTTCATTGAACTAAATCGAACAAATTAGTTGTCAAACAGGACAAGACATACCAAGTTCAGGAAAATACAACACTACGTCATCGGTGTTGAGTCATTTGAGTAAGCAGTATATGAAAATGTTATACAAGTTTGCAAATATCAACCATTTGGATGATGATTACGATAAAACACTGTGTAAATATGAACTTTATTTCTAATGGGGGTGTTGGAGTTAGAAATAATGTTTCACAGTTGGTGCTACCTACATAATTCCATATTTTACAGTTGTTCTGTGTTAAAATGTTAAAATCAATTTCTCAGTTGTTCTTGACTATGCATACTATCTCAATACATTCAACAGAATAGTATTTTTATATTTTCCATATATTTTCATAAAAAATAAAGGGTTAAAAGAGTAGTGGAGATGAATGTACAGACAGAAAAAATTCAAGAAATTGTATGTCATGTGATACTTAGTAAATGTTGTTTTTGCCTTTTTACATCACATATATATTGGTTCTTACAATATTCTTTCTTTGTAGGCTAAAATTTTCAACCTTCAGCGCTGCAGGAAAGTTGTGATTATTTAATTCATTTTATGCCATGGAGCAAAGCTTCTGGTTTGCAAAATGTACAAACTACAATACAATCACATGGTAAAACTGACAAGACCTCCAAAAAGTTAACTGCTTTTACTTACATAGTGATAGTAAAAACGCATAATAAGTATGTATCTATGACTTTAGGTTTAGATAAATAGATAGATAGATATATTTCTGGTACCATTGGTGTTGAAACATACAAAATATAGGCAAAATTTATAAATATACAGGGTGTAACACCTAAGACGCCTTGTACCATAACTTCCCTATCATACAAGATATCGAAGAAAATCTAAGAGCAAAATTGTGCATAATTACGCTCGCCATTCTTCTAAAATAATTCTGATCAGCAGTGGTGTGCCATATTCCAGTCTATATTTATAGTAGATTTGGAAAACTCTCGAATAGTACTTATTTTTTTATGGAACATGGTATACCACTAACTTTTGCGGTTTCGCTGTTATAACATTTTTTCCTCACAGTCGGACCATTGTTAGAAATTTTGGGCAGGAACTAAATCGCACCGGCGCTTAGGTTTCGAATTTAGGGATGTATGTATATATGTGTGATATTAGGGTGATAATACATTGCGACCTGAAAGATCTGTTGTGTCCCCTATTTTCGCTGTATTTACAGATGGCCGTCCAGTCTGATTCCTTTTACAAAGTGCAGAATGTCAGAAGGCTCCAGATTAGGTAACTATCCCTCTTCCATTTCACATGCTCCCAAGTGCAGCGCCCTTGAGTTGCATTGTGCAGCGCAGTTTGTGAGGATATGGATGGATGTTTCATCCTGTTCCCCACAAAATCTACATTCGGCTTCCTCCGCTATTCCAGGCCTCCTTAGATGTCCGTTCAGTTTACTTTGGCCTGTAAGGATCTCTGTCAATATGCGAATATTATTTTTACTCAGGTTGATGCATTCTGCGGATCTTTTCTGGTTATAGGTTCCCAGAAGAGTTTTAGCTTGCCTCATTCCCTGGAGATTCTCCCAGTATTTGGATTTTCTCTGCTCTACTTCATTTTTTAGTTTCTCCAGTATTATGCTGCTACTTATCCCGCCAAAAGGTTATGGGCCTACAAAAGGTATTCTAGCCCCTCTCTTACCGAGATTATCTATTATTTCGATTCCTTCCGCTCCCGTGTGTCCCGGAACCCACAATAGGGTTACATTGTTCTTTTTGCCTAGCTCGTCTAGTTTTTGTAGACACTCCCACACTATTTTGGAGCTGATTATGTTTGACTTTAGCGCCCTAATGGCTATCATAGTACACTAAGAAATTGCGCTAATTTTCATATAATTTACCTCCCTGTTTATAACATTAATTTAACTTCAATATTTACATATATGCTTATTTAAGACATTTTTCTTGTGTACATTTTCTGTATAACGATTATTCAAGATTTAATATTTAATAAATGTCTCTAAATTACATATATATTTCTATTCTTTTTTTTCTATTTTCATCATTCAGTAAAAGTAACTGCAAGTACCATCCCTTCTTTTTCCCTATTTGTTATTCTGGGTTATAGCAAAACCAGGTGACGCCGACAGGTAAGAGACACGTAACGAATCCAGTGGCGCTCAAACAACATCGGTAGCGGAGGTACTGTCCCGAGCTCAGCAACGCCTTACCTAGTGGGTTTCACCGAACAATAAATAAGATTAAAAGTGTTTTATTTATCCCTTCCACCCACCACTCCTGGTACATTGCTTGATTGATTTTTGTTTTCTTTCATTTCTAATTTAATTCAAAAAACTTTAACACATTCTTTAGTGTTTTATCAGCGACAGTATCCGTGTTATATCTTCTGCATATACAACGGTGGTTTAAATAAAGCTAGAATGAATATATGGCATGGATTTGTCGCTGGGAGTGGTTCTGCTGAACAATATTCTGTTTGTTTAAATATATAGGAGACCATTTTAATGGTTTGGAACCAAGAGAAGAACAACAACAAATAGTATAGCCTGATAGATGTATCGCTCGGAATAATAACTGGAAAGTCGTTGCCTTGTATCACTTTTGATGCAGCATCAGTATTTCACACTGGTAGAACATAAATATCTGCTCACAAGACAGTTTTCTGCGATGGAATAGAAACTTTGTAGTGATAGAGCAAAGAAAAAAGGATGTAAGGTGTAAGGTTGTAACGACGACGATGACGTTTGTTTTGTTGGTTGCTTTCCGGGTTTCTCTGGTTCGATGTTGATGGTATTTACCGCTTATTCTTTAAAGCCTTGCTTGTGGGCTTTCGATTACCTACTTGTCTTTAAGATGCTCATTGCTTATGCGTCGCTCTTTATAAGTTGAAGGAGAAGGTTCGCCCTAAATTTGGTTGGTGGCGCTGTTCGTCAGTTGTCAAACGGTAAATCACAACCTTGTGCCGGTTTGAATGGTGTTGCGTAATATTTACGTCGTTACAATAAAGTGTAAACCCTAAAATGGTAGCAACGAGTCGAAGAAAGTTCAGGGTTTGGGCAATGCAACGAAACAGTGAAAGTGCATCATAAATCAAACGTTTATTTCTAAATAGCAAGTGTAAAATACATGGAATATATATAGCAGAAAAAAGTTAAGTAAACAAAACGCCAGTGGGCTCTGCCAGCGCTCCAATCAGGCCGCGAATAAGAAGTTCGACGGGTATCAGAAGTTATGCCGACACGCCAATCGGAGCGGACGGGAAAGATGTCTGTGTTAGGTCAGTTAGCTTCGCCAACGCCACAATCAGACCGGGATTTAGAAGCTCGACGGGTACCAGAAGCTGTGCCGACACGTCAATTGGAGCGGCCCTCCCCGCTCGGGGATCGGACTGGACTCGACTGCTTGTGTTAAGCGCGCGGCTTAAATACACTTGTGGTTCCCCCCACGCGGTCGCGATGGTGGGAGTCGGGCTTGCGTGAATCGGACACCGTCAGTGGGAACGACATTCGCGTCGAAAACAATATTAACTAAATAAAAACTCGAAATAAAAAAATAAAATAACAGATAGCAACGATGTTACCGATATGTGGAAACATGTTATGCATATCTTCCTCAGTAACTCCTGGGACGTGGGGGGTTGTAGTATTCTCGACAAAGAAGTAATATTATAGCTTAAATGACCTTTTATTCTCTGTGTTTTGATTGTAGAAACTGTATTACTTATTTAGTTGTGATGTTATTATGTTATAGTGAATAAAACAATTTTTTTATACATAATTTTGTTTATTTTGAGTTAATAAAAATTGAATAACAATTAAGATGAAATATTCTCTCTCTCTCAGGGTAAGTAAGTTCAAATACTATTTAAATTATACAAAAATAAGATTCCTTGAATCTTAATCCAAACTAATCTCAAAATATCTTGTTTAAATATCAAAATTGAATTCAAAACTCCCGCTAACCTCCCGTCATACAATTGCGTATTGTCAAATACCTTACTACAACAGCAAACGTTTGTTTACAATTAAAACTCCCTAGAAATCACTGTTATCAAATCATTCTAACCTCAGAATTTAATTACGTTCAGAACGCCGGTTATAAGTTCGAAAGATGAATAAACGCTTACTTTTAAGTACGATAAATAGCTCCTTGATATTCCAAATACTGATTCCAGTTCTGCAACAATCTTTCAGCTCCAAATATGCGTTATCGATGTCTCAGCCACGAAAGTTGTATCTCAGTCCCTCGATTGTGGCTCCAGGAATAGAAAACACGTCCCCCAATTCTTCGAAATTAATGGATTACCATCATTTTTACACAACACACACAACACTTCATTCTTGGCAAGTAAATCTTAAGATAAATGACTCTTATATTTATTTAAATTTTGAAATTTCTAGATGTTTTTGAAATTACAACCAACTCAGGAAAATATCGAAAAAGAAGTCCAATACAATTGTTTTTAAACAACATTCATATCTCCTAGGCGTTATAGACCCAGCAACGATGAAAGAAAATCGTTTCCAACGATACGACACCTTAAGTGAACCTACGTTCGTACAATCAGCGAAGGAACTTTCACCTATAAATCCATGGAAACGTGCCCTTTTAAAATTATATGCGATATAGTGAGTGTTTAGTTTGAATTTTTACAATAAAATTTACAAAGTAGTAAAATACATAGATCAGAATAATTTTATTTCAATAACAAACGTTTGATGTTGTATGCTGTTGATTTTAGGTAGGTTCAAATTACCTTAATTTGATATCATAGCAATATAATCTCTTGATTTCCTAACAGGTGATGGTGACTAAAACTTGAGATGCGATAGCGGTGAAGGTGGGGTTGCACTCGGCAGGCAGATACTTGAGTTCGTTTCTAGTGCTATTCCTCTTTCATTGCTAGTCTGAGGATTCCAACAATAGACCATGAGCCTCGCCCTGGTGGCATTTTTCGGTTCTAATTGTATTGAGGCATTCTTTCTTTGATGTTCTTGACAGGTATCTACAGTAAATACTTATTGTTTACTGAGATTGATCATACGTACATCAATCAACATGTTCAGCATTATTATTGCTCTTGAATCTTTAATGTTTGACGATCTGAATTAGTTATGCAACATCGTTTGTATGTAATAGTAACTCTATCCTTATGTCAATTACTTGTTGTTTATTCGAAAATAATTTGGCTATATAATATAACATAAAATACTTAATTATAGCTTAACAAAAGTAAAATATACCTGTTACAGTTTTAGAAATAGTTAAATTAATCTAAAGATTGCGTAAATCTTTGGAGGAGGCTCTAAACCGCGAAATCTGGCGAACGGGTCGCTAAAAATTGCGGTGTTCTTATACTATGTTAATTTTTCAGTTTCTAGAATTTCATTGAAATCTGAATTTTAGGGTTTTCAGTGTTACCTTCTTAGCTGAATTTAGTTAAGGTGATGGTGCATGCTTCCGTGGGCTGTGCGCCGTTGTGAACGGCCCGTTACATACTTCTATTATGTTCTGATGTTTTCCTTTTACGCATTTTCAAAGTATTTTAAACACCTGGCGTTATGATTACTTAGGACGATCAATCGGACAATTACAACTATTTTCAAATAAGTTAGTGTTCTGACTGGTAAGTGGTATAGCGGTCGGTCTACTACGCCTTATTTATATATATGAGTATACTAACATTATCGGAGACTTACCGTAAAACGTGGACACCAAACCGAAAGCCACTTGATGTCTCTAATTCGTTGACCAGGCGGTAGCCTCAGGATTAGGTCGGCGTCGTTGAAATCCCCGAGGGCTGGCGGCTCCCTGGAACAAAATTCCGGATTACGGACGTTTAAGGTTTATCGATGCTGCGGCGCCACTGATCCGAAAGAAAGGGATAGGGAAATAAACGAATAAAATAAAAAAGAAAGAACTGGATGCGAACGTTCGGAAACGGTCGAGTTGCAAACGTTGTAAACGTTTATTGGGAGTTGTGAAAGCTCGATAAGGATTAGTTAGGAGAATAGTGGCGAAAGTGTGACAGGTTTAAGGAAAGGAAATCTGGCAGTATTATAAACGTAAATAATATTGGATCTTAATATCGTGTTAAACAATAATTTTTTGACTTGACACGTTTAAAAGCGAAAGTATATTATTAGGATTTATTGTTAGCTATACTTTACAAATACTTCAAGAAAAAGTCAAATTGTAAAAATATGAGTGGAACTATCGGAAACCTTCGTAAACCAATTAATTCGCTTGCTGCTTTCCACGGTATTCACTAATATAATCATTATTGGACGGAAATAGTAGATGTACAAGGAGATTATATTGAAGCGTTCTGATTCGATAATTGCTTACAATTTTATCATGGAAGTAAGGCCGAAATAGTTTCAGGGCGCAGGAATACCTAACTGTCACTCATCGTCTTTTATGTGCAGGTAGGCGGCGTATGTGTGCAGTGAGAGTACCGACAGCAAATAGTAGAGAGTACATAGATGATCACTGCCAAATAGAAGTATCTCACTAAGTATCGCTAACATTTTTAAATTTTGCGTACTGAGATTTTGTAATTTCCAATTATTGTTCGTCTTTCTTAATCATTATCCATTTTGCGTTGGTTGACGTGCAGCACAACTGGTCTTATGATTGTCTTGCAAGCACCAATTTTACCTGCACTGGATGGTTTTTTTGCTCTTAAAATTACCGTTTTATTTCCCTTACGGATTCTCTCATCATTACTCGTAGGTATTCGAAATGGGGAACTCTTTCAAATTCGTACACTCTTTCTGCACACTTCTTTATTTATTTTGCTATGTTAAATTTACTTTTACTGACAAGTACGTATTTTGTTTTTTCATTGTATATCTGAAGTCCAAAATTATTTGCTTCTTCTTCAAATTTCTTGAAAGCCCTTTCAAGTTCTTTTTTGTATCTTGTTAACAGGACCACGTCATCTGCATGTGCAACCATATTTCATGAAGGTAACTCGTTCGTAACAGGTTTCTCTTACTATTCCTGTTACTATTACTTTCAATACTAGATTAAATAGGTTCGTCCAGAGGAGGTCGCCTTATGTTAAACCTATCTCAACTTTAAATAGCTATGAATAACTGCGGTCTATCAAAATTTGTCTCTTATTAGTGTCATTCTCGCAAGGATTATCATTTTCTTTGAATTTCTCATTTTGCCAGAGCCTTGACACAATCTTCTCTAAAGATTGAGTCATATGCTTGTTTGAAGTCAATAACGAGCATCTGCAGACCTAGGCTTTGTTCGTAGTTGTTACTTTGAATTTGTTTTCCTGTGAAAACTTGATCTACTGTCGATCTCCCATTCTGAAACCTCTTTGATATTCTACTAGAGCCTTGTTCTCGTTATTTTCTAGTCTTCATCAATTAGCCTGGCAATGATTTTGTATAGATACTTTGTCTAAAAGTGCAATACCCTGTAATTTTTGCATTGCCTCTTACCATCTTTCCTGTAAATTCCCCAAGGAAGTGCGCTATTGCAATCTTTAGGCGTTATTGGTTCTTTCTTTGTATCGAGTGACTTATTTTGTGTTGAAATTTATGTCCTCCTGCACTTTTATTGTTTTTTAGGACTTTTATAACTTAATGTATTGCTCTTTGCTGTTCTTCTCCTTCGTTTAACAAGTTGTTGCTCATAAAACCAACTTTTACCAGAAGGCATTCCTCATTTCTACGATAAATGATTCTGGTGTTCGTACTTTGCCGGGGGCGTTTTACTTCTTGATATATATTTTTTTCATTTCTTTGTCTTCCATTTATTTTAACTGATTCTATTTTCGCCATATTTCGTTCTTTTAAAGTTCTCCTGCAGTCTTCATCCAATCACTCTTCTTTCTTCTTTGTATGTATCGTCCTCGTATGCAGGCATTCATTGCATCTTTCATAATTTTCTCAGCTATTGTTCATTCGTCCTTTCTAGATTGCTTTATTTCATTGCCATCAAGAAGTTACAACTCCATTTCATTTTGGAATTCTTTAGTTACTCTCCATCTTGTAACTTTTCAATATGGTCTTTCTGTTGCTTATACATATACCACTGCCAATACTTGTTTAAGCTTTGCTATGACTAGTGCGTGGTCCCTGTCTGCATCCGCCCCTATACAGCTGCTACAATTGCCTTAGAATGTTTCTGTTCTATTAGTAGATAGTCTATCTGATTTTTGGTGCGTCCATCTAGATATACCCGAGCCACCTTATGAATATGTATATTTGTGGTCCAAACTTGTATTTGCTACTTTCATTTGATTATCCGCTGCAAGTTCTATTAATTTGTTCTCGTTGGCATATGTCTATTTTTTTATAAGATCAATCTTCCTGCATTTTTCTCTAGTCTCAAATAGCATATCCTGATATTGCTTTAAATTCTACCACTCTCCTTTTAACTTTTAGTGTAAAGTCGACCACAAAGTATTTATTGCCTCCGCCACTTTTGAATAGCGTATTTCTACCTAAATTGATTATTCCGCTACCCCTTTGCTTAGTTTCTTGCAGGGTTGGGCAAAATTTATTCAGGTCAATAATAAAAATAAATGGATAGCGTCGTTATTCTTATTCAGAAATAATAGATGACTTCTTATTCATTATTCCATTATTCAATAATGAATTGTAACATATATTTCATTCATTATTTAAATAATTATTTGGATAATTATTCTTCATTCGAATACTTATTATTATTCAAATGATCATTCTTATTCAAATAACTACTGTTATTCAAATAAATATTCTTATTCAAATAATAGTTTTCATTCAAATAACTATTTCTATTCAAATAACAACCTTCGTTTGTGATAATTTTCTGATTGGAGTAATTTCTTCATGTATAATCTATACTAATAATAAAGAGAGATGGTGTGAGTTGTTTGTGTATGCGTGTATGTTTGATTGTTTATACGAACTTTACTTCGATACTGGATTTAAAAAAAAATACTTAAGTATATGCATTTTTAACCAACAATCTAACAGCCACATTATTCTAGATGGACATGTACTGTTTTATTTTAACAGATTTGCGGTAGGGAGATTGGTGGTGTCTGCCTCCACCAATCCCCATTGATTCACACCGGAAGGAAGGGGGGAGCAAGAAGAATACTTTTTTTCTTAACATCAACGGCTGGATTGTTGGTGGAGGGCACGCACTTTTTTTTTTTTAATAATTAAATTAATTGTTTGACAAGGGAAATGGATTGTTTTACAGCACAGATAGAGTTGGAGCAGATAAAAATGGGCGAATCACGTGTTTAAAAGTACTTTACTTGGAGACTGTTATAATAATAATAATAATAATAATAATATGTATATTTGTCCAACAGATACAAATACCCAATTACAGAACAAAATGGAAACAGTTGTTACTATGACAAACAATAAACAATATATGGAAGTTTAACATAAAATAATCCTACTTAGCTTATAACACAATTATTAATTAATTCTAACATAAAAAAAAAACTGAAAATACAACTGAACTAGTAAAAAAAGAAAAAAAAGAAAAGGGTTATCATAAATCACTTCGGGCTATATTAAGTATATTGGAAAGAGGCATGACGTTGATGTCGCAGTCATGTGATATTAAGTTATAGTTATTACACATTCTAAAAATAGGAGCCAGGTATGCAATATTTGTTCGTGGCACTGATAAATAAAAGGTCATGTTATACCTAGATGCAAGCCGTGGTGAGAAAAAAGGTAAATTAGAGACTAAGAAGCTACAGTCAATGACATTGTGCACAGTATTATATAAGAATTTAATGGTGTTCATGCGATAATGTTTCTCCACCGAAAGCATGTCGAATTCTTGTAAAAGCAAATTGTAATCGTAGCCACGGGGTGGAAAAGTACCTTCAACGCTGAAATGCAGGTACTTGAGGAACTTGCGCTGAACTCACTCAAGTGTCGCCTTATGTGTCTCATACACAGGATACCAAATTAAGGATGCGTATTCCAATTTAGAAAGCACATAAGAGCAATACAACATCCTGATGGCAGACACATTACTAAACGGTAATGTATTACGGATCACAAATCCTAGCATCTTCAATGCAGATGAGACAGTTCGATTTATATGCTCTACAAAAGTAAATCTACTATCAAAATGCACCCCAAGATCTTTTATTGTTGTGCAGCGCTGCAATGCCGTGTCATCAAAAACATAGGTATGTACAACTGGAGTGGTCTTTCTAGTATAGGTAATAACTCTGCACTTATTTACGTTCACCGCAAGTTTTGTTGGTATCGGACCATTGTTTGGATGGACTTTATTTCAGCCTGGAGTGCATAACAGTCTTCAACAGTTATTATTGAAGAAAAAAATTTTCAGGTCATCTGCAAAGGCACATTTCCTACATTTCAGGAGTCCAAGTAGGTCGTTGAAGAAAACCAAAAACAACATAGGCCCGAGATTTGATCCTTGAGGGACGCCAGAAATTGCAGAGTAGAATGCAGATTTGAAACCGTTATACGTGACATACTGCGGTCTCTTCAAAAGGTAAGAGCCGAAAAAAAGTATCCACGGGTCACAAAAGCCGAATTTCTTTAATTTAGTTAGAAGTATCCCGTGATTAATTCTATCGAAGGCTTTAGCGATGTCAGTGTATATCACATCGACTTGTCCGGAGTTGTCTATTGTATCGATCACAAATTGTGAGAAACAAGCTAAGTTAGATGTTGTAGAGCGCTTTTCCACGAAACCATGTTGGTCAATTGATATTTGATGTTTAATTTGCGGATATATCTTGGCATAGAGAGCGATTTCGAAAATCTTAGCAAAATTAGATAGTAAGGCAATTGGCCGGTAATTTACATCAGCAGGACCGCTCTTCAATATAGGAGATACTTTGGAAATCTTCCATACTTCCGGGAAAACGGACGCCTTCAACGAAAGATTGAAAATCAGAGTCAGCGGATAAACGAATAGTATGCGACAGTCCCTCACTAAGAAGCTAGGCAAGTTGTCATAACCAGAGGTAAATTTATTTTTTAGTTTCTTAATTGCTTCATTAACTTCATTCTCTGCCAAACAAAAATTCGGAATTGATGTAGGGTGTTCAACCGTAGCGTTGTAGCTGCTGTCCGTCTCGATGTAAACACCGTTGAAGTACTGAGCGAAGCCATCAACAATGGCTTGTGGATCATTCAAGGAGGCATCATCATACTTCAACGACGCCGGAATTCTAGAACAACCGCGCTTGTTCTGGATGAACTCCCAAAAAGCGTTTCTGTCATAGGATATTTTTAATTCAATAGAATTAAGGTATTCATTGTAAGCTTTTCTTATCTGCATCTTCGTAAGCGATCTGTATTGTTTGTATCTTAAAGCATCATCGGTATTTCCAGATAATCTAAACTTGTTTCTATATTTATTCTTAAGTTGAGTGTTTTGAATAATTTCTCTGCTAAACCAAGGTGGGTAATGTTTACTTCTATGCTTAAATTTTGGCACATGTATATCTATAATCTCATATAATCGTTTATAGAATTCAGCGCAAGCGACATTCACATCGAAGACAGCAGACAGCAAGAAAGACCAATCAACTTCAGCAAGTGTAGAGTAAAGCCTAGGAAAATCTGCTTTTTTGAAGTTGTACAACTTGTTAAATGGATGATACGGAAAACTGTCGTTAGGAGCAAGGACAGAAAAAAAACTAAATTTGAGAGCATAGCTTGTTATTTCGCCTGCGTAGGTAAACTAGTTAGAACGGCGGCTAATGTCTTGAGTGTTCTACTTATACGAGTGCCATCACAAGTAACTTCCTCAGCTCAACAACAGCTTTTTTTAATCTCTGGTTATGAGGCAGTTTTACTTTTCACATACTTACGCTTTGTTTGTGAAACCATTGAAACAGTTACTAACGAAAAATATAATGCGATTATTGCTTTAAAATGTTTTATTCTTAAATTTTAAACGACCATAGATACATTAAGAAAAAGTCAAGGATTTAATACAGTAACTATACTGTAATATTTAATTTTTCTTTTTCACCTTAAATCTCCAATAAAGAAAACTGAGATATTTAAAAAGAAAGAATCATGTGATCATCAAAGTATGTAATTAAAAGAATTAAGAGAATAAACGGCCTATTAATTTAAAGCATGCGACTTCTGTTAAAATAAGGTACATAGTGTGTTTTAAAATTTTTAAAGCGTTTTTATCGTTTTCATGCACTATGTACCGTATTTTGGGAAACATCACATAAAGATTCACATAACAAAGTTGTAAAGAACATTTTCTATTTTAAAAAAGAATTTCTAAATGAAGGTTCGAATTTATGCATGACAAGTTTGTATATATATGAATGTGCTGTGTATACACATAAAAATATAATTGATTTCGCGACAAATAGTAAATATAATTCTATTTGCAATACGCGTGGTGCTGGTGACCTCCGCATACCTGGCCGCAATAGAGCATTAATTCATTTTTCAAAATTTATAGTAGATTGCCATTGGATCTGAGACGAAGTAGCGTGGAGGCCTTTAAAAGAAATTTAAGGAAACACTTATTGGACAAATGCTATTATGGGGGGATGAATTTCATGTCTAGTGTTTCTGATATTTGTGCAAGTTACTTGTTTATTTTATTATGTTTACTTGTAACGACGACGTTTGTTTTGTCGGTTTCCGCGTTGTTCTGGTTCGGTGCTGATGGTATTTACCGCTTATTC
Source organism: Cetonia aurata (assembly GCA_949128085.1). NCBI lineage: Eukaryota > Metazoa > Arthropoda > Insecta > Coleoptera > Scarabaeidae > Cetonia > Cetonia aurata. The sequence continues at coordinate 1,247,216 of OX421887.1, forward strand.
TTTATAGCCTTGCTTATGGGCTCTCGTTAACTTACTTGCCTATAAAATGCTCATTACTTATTCGTCACTCCTCGTAAGTTTGGTGGCGCTGATATTCAGTTGTCAAACGGTAAATTACAACCTCGTGCCGGTTAGTGTTGCGATTTATTTACTCCGTTACAATAAATTGTTATCCCGAAATGGTAGCAATGAGTCGAAGAAAGTTCAGGGTTCAGACTTACGCAACGAAACAAAGAAAGTCAAAAAATCAAACGTTTATTTCTATATAACAAGTGTAATAGACAAGGAATATGTATACAACAAGAAAAAGGTGAGCAAACTACTATATGTACAATCGTAAACATGTAAAAATATGTACGGGGGTTTGGTAATGCTGAACGCGGAATCTAATAGCCATGTTTCGGTTAATAACGTAAGGCGACAATCTATGTACGGGGGTCGATCGATAAGTAAGCGATCGGTTTTCGCAGGCTACGATGGTTAGATGACGGTGACGGTGCTAAATTCGGCGTTACGGTAGTGACTGTAAACAACACTCTGGGAACGCCAGAAACAATGCCGTCACAACGGCCAGAGCGGAGAGAGGTCGGTAAAATGCCTGCGTTACGCCAGTGGACTTTGCTAGCGCTACAATCAGGCCGGGAATAAGAAGCTCGACCGGTATCAGAACCTATGCCGACACGCCAATGGACTGCTTGTATCAAGCGCGCGACTTAAATATACTCGCGGTTTCCCCCCACGCGGTCGCGATGGTGGGAGTAGGGCTTGCGTGAATCGGGTATCATCTGTGTCATAAACAATATTAAAACTTGAAATAAATATAGTAATAAATAATAACTTGAAAATCAATCAAAATAAACGGAATTATCGACTAATTCAAACTAAAATCAAAACTGGATACTGAAATGGACTTACCCATGGAACGGCATACTTTTTTTTATATATTACTATACACTTTGTTTTTTTGATTATTATTTTATCATATTCTATTGTAATTTATATGTATTTATATTTGTTTTTGCAAATCGAAACAAGTTATTACATTAAATACTTTTAACTTTAACACAATATAACATGGTACTTAATACTAGTGCAAATACGTTAGATTTTGTAATTGTTAGGGTGACCTGTAAGTTAAAACGGGAGCTTTTGCCTGTTGTTCGCGAGGACCTAGCATATCACCCAGCTCTGTCTATTTCTTTAGATATTAAGCGTAGTAGATGTGAAAATTCCCCAGCTAACCATATTCAAAAATGGTATAATTCTAAGAAAACTAATTTTCCGGATTTGTATCAAGCGATTATGTCGGTCGATTGGTCTACCATAAAATCTTATAATAAAATGTAATTGATATGTGCCATTTAATAATAATAATAATATGATTTATTTCCTACAGGTAAAACCCAATTACAGGAGATATACTTACAATGCGCACATCTACGATAAATATACTAAATATTCTAAGTAGTTACAGAAAATCTTACAAACTAGAAAAATAAGTAAGTCATTAAACCTAAAAAAAAAAAACTATACAAAATAATTATAAGCATATTTTACAATGCTACTTAAACTATCGCTATTGATGTCGCAAGTATTTGATATTCTATTATAGTATTCACATCAAATAAATAGATCTACGCAAAACATTAGACCGATGCAAATCACAATAAAAAGTTGAGGTGAAAACGTGAGTTTGGAATACTAAAATTCAACTTGTGTAAAAGCCAAGAACAATCACCACGAATCAGGTGAAATAGGAATTTAATTAAGTAAATAATTCGCCTTACATGTAAGGAATTAAAATTGAATTTAGTTAAAAGTAGGCCATATTCAAACCCTCTCGCTGGATACGTTCCTTCCTCTAAGTAGTATAGAAATTTCAAAAATTGTTTTTGAACCGACTCGAGAGTATTAATATGTGTAGAGTAAATTGGAAACCAGACAATTACAGCATGTTCTAACCTAGAGCGAATTAATAAATTGAACAAAGTGCTAAGTGTAGTAGTGTTTCGAAAATCTCCGCAATTGCGGTAAATGAAGCCGTAGAGTTTAAAACATCGACCAACAACATCTGTGAACATGATTGGAGAAGGATAGCTTAGAATCAAATAATATACCAAGATCTCTAACAGAGTCAGTGAAAGCTAAAACAGTACCGTCGATAGAGTAAGGGAACGCTATACGATTAATTCTCTTCGTGTATATCATGGATGAGCATTTGGAGATATTCAAAGACAGTCTACAGTTATTGCACCACGAAAGTACTGAATCAATGTCATGCTGGAGAGTCTCAGCATCTACCACAGAGTTATCGGAGCAAACAATTTGATGTCGTCGGTAAACATCAACTTCTCAGCAACATACAGTGTTGCTCCCTAGATCATTAATAAACATAAAAAATAACAGAGGTCCTAAATTAGATCCCTGAGGAATGCCAGATGTAGGAGTAATAAACTTAGAAATATAATTTCGGTATTTAACGCACTGTCTTCTATTCAGCAGGTAGGATTTCATTAATAACAACAAGGACTCAGAAAATCCAAATGCTTGTAACTTTCTAAGGAGCACGTAGTGATCAATTTGATCAAAAGCCTTACAAAAATCGAGATATATCACATCAACTTGACCCTTGTTATCCATTGTCTCAGAGACAAACTGTGTAAAGCAAGTTAAATTAGTCACAGTAGACCTATTACGCATAAACCCATGTTGAAAGGGAGATATTGACTTATATATACAATAATTAAAAATATGCTTGTGTAAAATAGATTGAAAAGTTTGGGCAAAATTACATAATAACGATATACGTCTGTAGTTTTGAAGTTCTGATGGGTCGCCTTTCTTGAGAACCGGACATATGTGGGATATTTTCTACGTCGACGGAATCTTGGAATGTTTAAGAATCAAATTAAATATTATATGTAACGGTTTAGTAAACACAATCGCACAATCACGAAGTAAAAAGCTGGGTATAGCATCACATCCAGTTGTTAAAGAATTTTTAGATGTACGCAATGCTTGCTCGATCTCATCCTCTTCTATATACGATAAAGTAACAGGCGCATTGGAACTATCAGGGAAAGTAGGCAGATTGTCGGTAGAGGAGGCAATCTATACACTTTTAAAGTAATCCGCAGAGGCGTTGACTATAGCATGAGGTGAACTAAATTCGGTGCTGTCATTTTTAACTACTCCCGGGATTCTAGTATTACCCTTCTTACTATGTATAAATGCCCAAAAGTGTTTAGGGTCGTAGTAAATAGAATGCGCTACATCGCTAATGTAGTTCCTGTAAGCTAAATTTATGGTTTTTCGCTTTTGCACGATAGTATTTAAATTGGCCATAATACAATGAAGTTTTATACTTCCTGTAGAATTGAAGTTTATAATTCTTAGTTTTCAAACATTCTATTATATCTCTATCAAACCAGGGAGGATAATGCCTACGCTGGCACATAGAAGGTATACATTTGGGAACGGTCGCACTAAACAATTGATTTAAGATATCATAAAAAACATTACATACATGATCGATATCATTAATACCATTCAATATTGACCAGTCAGTTTTAAGTAAAGCATCATACAGTAGTTGGAAAATTGGCTTTTTTAAAATTAAATACTTCAAGTTTATTATTCATATTGAAATACGGTCTCACTTCTTTTTGAAGTATTAAGTTAATTGAGATGGCAGGTATTGTATATGTTAGTTTTAACACTAGTATTAGTATGCATGTATACGTAGGTTATCGGTGATGCGCGCATGTGCATATATGTGTGTGTCGGAGATACCTGTTATTCTAGAGAGTTCTATGTTCGTTTATGTGTAACATCTATGTATCGTTGTCCGGTTATAAAATACATCATATACGTAAGAACCCATGAGTTTAACTAGTAAATACATAACATTTTGGCGACGAGTGTTACGTGTGTGTATGTATTAGAAGTTAGCACCGGTTATTTAAAAAAAAACAGAAAAGGAAAAGTGGATGCAAAAACGTAACCTAAAGAAGGTAGCACATTGTTTAAGGTACAGCTAGAATCCAAAAGTATGGCTCTCATAGGTAGTATTGAACCGTTTAAAGGAAACGCAGAGGACTTCGAATCCTATTTAGAGAGGATTGAGCATTTGTTCAAGGTTAATGCGGTTCTCGACGATATGAAGGTATCAATGTTTATTACAATGGCAGGATCTAGTGTATATCAAATATTAAAAAATCTAGTGGCACCCAAAAAGCCAAATGAGTTAACGTATAATGAGGTAACAAGTATATTGTCAAGACATTATGCACCACCTGTTTCTGAGATCTACGAACGATTCATTTTTAATAAATGTGTACAGAAGAGTGACCAGAGTATTGCAGAATATATCATAGAATTACGTAAGTTGGCTAGTACATGCAATTTTCAACAATTTTTGGATGAGGCTCTGAGAGACAAGTTTGTGTGTGGGATTCGGTCAGAGAATACTCAAAAACGGCTCTTAGCAGAAACCAAGTTAAACTTCAAGAGTGCATGTCAGTTAGCGCAAGCTGGAGAAGCTGCAGAAAGGCAGGTCAAGACATTGGCTGATGGCAGCCATAGTAATACAAGCGTACACCACATAAACCATTCACAAAGAAAGAGGTTTGATCAAGTTATGGGGAAGCAGCATCCTAGAAAAAAAGCAGTGTTGGCAGTGGAAAGAACACATGTGGAAAATGTGGGCAAGAGCACCAAAGAGGTAAATGTCCAGCAGAAAAGTGGAAGTGTTTCTCCTGTGGCAAGTACGGTCATGTGAAGAAGTTATGTCGGTCAAAAGGAAATGTGGCAGCAGTGGAAGAGCAGAAGGAGGAGAGAAGTGGACATATTAATGAAGATCTTCTTAGTATAAATAATGTAGGTAATAGTGTATCACCTCACAGGTTAAGTTTACAAATTTGTAATAGTGTAATTGATTTCGAAATCGATACGGGTGCATGTAAAACTCTTATGTCCTTGCAAGGTTTTAAGAAACAATTTACTCTTGAGTTAAAGCCGGTTAAATATAAATTGCATGTTGTTTCTGGTCAGGATATAAAAGTGGCTGGCGAATGTCAAGTTGAAGTCCATGGCAATAGTAAAAAGTACTTATTGGATTTAACAGTCATTGCCTCTAGTAGGGAGTTTGTACCACTTTTAGGCCGAAATTGGCTCAGTATATTGTTTCCTGAATGGCAGAATAACTTTGCTGTAAATCAGTTTAAGGATACGACAACTGCGATTGCAGAATTCAAAGACAAGTATCCAAATGTGTTTGATTTAAATTTATGTAGTCCAATAAAGGAATTTGAAGTTAATATACAGGAAAATTTTGTACCAGTTGTAAAAAAAGCATATAGCATGCCCTATGCACTTAAGTCTAAGGTAGAGAGAAAATTGGAACAGATGGTATCTGTGGGTATTTTAAAACCAGTAACACACAGCGAATGGGCTTCACCCATTGTTGTGGTCCCCAAAAAAGATGGAGATGTGCGTATTTGCTCTGATTTCCGATTAACCGTCAATAAGGTTCTGAATGTTGACCAATATCCGCTTCCTACACCAGAGGATATCTTTGCTAGTTTGGCCAACGGTACAGTTTTCTCAGTCCTGGACTTGTCAGGTGCATATCAACAATTGAAAGTCCATCCGGAGTTTTATAAATATTTAACCATTAACACACATGTAGGGTTATTCCAATTTACGAGGCTTACCTACGGGATCTCGGCTGCGCCGGCAATCTTCCAATGCGTAATGGATCAAATATTAAGTGGGATACCAGGGGTTAATTGCTACTTAGACGATATTTTGATTGCGGGAAAGACCTTGGAAGAGGCAAAGCACTTGGTTAGCACGGTATTGGAGCGCTTGAATAAATTTAACGTAAAAATAAATTTAGAGAAATGGGTTTTGTTTAAAGAAAAGGTGGAATACTTAGGACATCGAATCGATAAAGATGGTATACATCCGACAGAAGAAAAATTACGTGCAATCAAGGAGGCACCAGAACCAGGTAATATTACTCAGTTAAGGGCGTACTTGGGTTTAATTAATTACTATAGTAAATTTGTTCCTATGCTGAGTGCGCATTTAAAACCGTTGTACGAATTATTAGAAAAAGACGTTGAATTTAAGTTTAGTAAACAGTGCCAGGAAGCTTTCAATTTAAGTAAAATATTATTACAACAAAATCAAGTTTTGACGCACTATGACCCGAAAAAGGTAATCGTAATTTCGTGTGATGCATCTTCCTATGGAATAGGAGGTGTATTAAGCCATCGCGTGAATGGTATCGAAAAACCAGTCTTATTCGTGTCAGGAACGTTATCTAAAGCCGAGCAAAATTACTCACAACTCGAAAGAGAAGCTCTAGCTATCATATTTAGTATAAAGAAGTTTCATAAATATATTTACGGCAGGCATTTCATATTAATCTCAGATCATCAACCTTTAAAAGTAATATTTAATCCTGATCGAAATATTTCTGTGATGTCAGCATCGCGTATTATACGCTGGAATGTTATACTGTCAGCGTATAACTATAAAATAGAGTACCGGAAAGGTTCACAATTATTTGAGGCAGACATGCTATCAAGGTTGCCGCACCCAGAACCAACTGGTATCGAGAATACAATAAATTCTTTTAGTTTAACAGATGAATTGCCATTGTCTCATTATGAAATTGCCAAAGTCACAACAAAAGACCCGATTTTAGTTAAAGTAAAAGACTATACAAAAAGGGGATGGCCCGATAAAATTAGTTGTGGAGAACTTAAGGGGTATTTTAATAAAAGAAACGAGTTATCTGTTGAAGAGGAGTGCCTTATGCTAGGCTGTAAAGTAGTTATTCCTCAAGTATTAAGTCCGCAAGTGTTAGACTTACTGCACGAAAGCCATGTCGGAATCGTCCGAGCAAAAATATTAGCAAGGTCTACGTGTTGGTGGCCGGGCATTCAACAAGACATTGAAAAAATGATTGGCAGCTGTCGTGTATGTCAGCTATGTCAAAATAATGCGGAAAAATACTTAGTATCATGGCCAAAAACACAAAACGTTTTTCAAAGAGTACACATTGATTTCTTTTACTGGAACAATGTACCATACCTATTGATAGTTGACAGTAAATCCAAATGGATAGATATACACTGCATGACTAAAGGCACAAACATCACCCAAACAATTGAAAAATTGAAACTATGTTTTTCAGTGATAGGATTACCAGATACGATTGTGAGTGATAATGGGCCCCCTTTCAACTCAGCCGATTTTGCAAAATTCTGCCAAATAAATGGCATAAATATTTTGAAATCGCCCCCGTATCACCCGCAGTCCAATGGTAGTGCGGAAAGACACGTACAAATTGTAAAAACCGCTTTACGTAAATTTTTATTACAAAAGTCTACTTTAACTGTAGAACAGCAACTTGTAAACTTTTTGTTTAGTTATTGAAATTCTCCTTGTGCCGCTACAGGTTTAACTCCGAACGAGTATATCTTTAAAAAGAAACCTAAAACAAGATTAGATTTGTTAAAACCAAAAAAGAATGACAGTGTAATATTTAAGAAAACCTTTGATTATATAAGACCTAATATATTTGAAATAGGGGAAGAGGTATTAGTAGGTAATCTAGGACCGTATGTTAAGGAAAAATGGCAAAAGGGTGTTATATTAAAAGTTATTAGTGCAGTCACGTATCTAGTGAAGAGTAACGACAAAGTTGTATACAAACATGTGAACAGTTTAAGAAAATGTATAATAGGAAATGAAAACCCATCAACACCGCCAACGGTAGAAGTACCCATTACCACCATAGACCCGATTACCAACCAGTCCACAAAGGGAAATTTAGAAAAGATACCTGCTGATGAAGAACCTACAATTGTAAAAGGAAAAATTGGCAAGCCAAACGATATGGTTAGTGAAGTGCCTAAGTGTTCGGTAACACCCTGTCTGCCACCGAATGACACGTCCGAAACAATTGTAAGACGTAGCTCGCGCATGCGAAAACCACCCCAAAAATTAAATTTGTAGTCTTATTAAAGTGAGGAGGAGAATATTGTATATGTTAGTTTTAACACTAGTATTAGTATGCATGTTTACGTAGGTTATCGGTGATGCGCGCATGTGCATGTATGTGTGTGTCGGAGATACCTGTTATTCTAGAGAGTTCTATGTTCGTTTATGTGTAACATCTATGTATCGTTGTCCGGTTATAAAATACATCATATACGTAAGAACCCATGAGTTTAACTAGTAAATACATAACAGCAGGATGATGTACATCTTCAACAACAAGTGGGTCGTAATCACAAAATACTTTATGAGCAGCACTACCAAATATCAAATCCAACATGCGGCCATTATCATTAAATATAGTATTAATCTGAGAAACATTATTAAATTCTTTGAAGTTATTTAATACTGAACTAAATCTATCATTGCTCGTTAAGGTAAATAATGGTACATTAAAATCTCCCAAAATCAAAATATTTTCAGACATCAAACAGTCCAAAGTAGCAAAAATATCAACAAATAATTCAAACTCAGCAAATGGTAATGACGGAGGAATGTACAGAACAATTATAACTAAACTAGAACTGCTTGTACTTAATATCTTGACACCAAGAACATCTACAGCAGGAACCACATTGGCAAGCACTGAGGTGTCCACAGTCACACAGTGGAAATTCTGCTTCACTCCAATCAAAACGCCCCCTCCTCTTTGAAGACCAGTGGCTAGAAAATCACGATCCTGGCTAAAAACACCAAAGGATTCCGGAAAGAGCTCTTTACTATACACTCCCTCATTTAACCAAGTCTCTGTTAATGCAATCACGTCGTAGTTGCTCGTAGAAACAGCATTATAAATATCCAAAACCTTAGACCTAAGCCCCCGAACATTCTGGTATGCGCATCGAAGTTCCTGATAATTGGGCACTGATATTAGTTTAAATGAACAATCGCAGGAATACCATTGCGGTATTTGATTTTGAGATTACGTTCTCCTTTAGCCATCCTATCATTTACTTCTCGTTTTAATTTGTTGTGTAGTTCCTGTTGCTTAGGGGTTCTATCGTAACTTAAACTAATATTCTTGTAGTTTACAGATCTCTTTAGATTATTGGAGAGTCGAATAATGTCGCGGACCTCCGTCTCACTGTTCATGAAAAGTTTTATAGGTCGTGGTCGTACCTGCGCCCGATTATACCGTCCCAAACGATGAACTTTCAAAGTAGAAGTATCAAATGCGGAGTCTATGGAAGAAACAATATCACACACAGCCATGCGGTCATTGTTAGCACTCAGTTCACTCGTAAGATCCATGCACTGTTCAGGAAGGTCAAACAAAATTATAAAGAAAATTATATTTTTTTTCCTAGATTGCCTTTCCACCACTTCCTGGACAACTTCTTCCAAACTAAACGATAGCTCAGCACGTGATCCTGCATCATTACTTGCCCTCAGCGCATTAAGTTTAGTTTCGAAATCATCACGTAGATTATTAATCGACATTGTAAACTCATTTTGCATTGAGACTAATAGAGCCTTCAGATCTTTAAATTGCGCCATATTATTATTGCACAAGTTACAGACAACTTTAACAGCTTTTGATTTGGCTCTGGTAAATTTAATATCGCTCTCTGACAGACCCACACAAGCAAGATGTAAACTTCCTTGACAACCATCACATTGTATGCATATTTTAGACTTGCTAAGTTCCCCACAATTAACGAATGAGGACATGGTTACACCAAGGTTTGTGTAAAAGAAATATGTATAATTAACAAATAACGGGGATACAATGCTTCCGCACCCAGGGGCCGATCAGGGTGACTAACAATTTTAGACACACAAAGGGTAGTAGGCCACGGATGGAAAACAATAGAGAACAAAGGAAAAATTTAGTGAACAACACATAAATTGCGGTGACCCGGTATAGTGTATATATCTTGTGAAGAATAAGAACTGTGTAATGTTAAAAAGTGACCGCAATAAAAACGTTGGATATGAGAAGACGTGGACGTTAAAGCAGAACTAAATACCGTAAAGTAGGTATTTATCGGACAATTTTTCCACATTTTTTTGTTTTTTGAATTAATCTTCAGAAAAGCTAAACCTTTAATTATGTCACATGTTAGAACTTTTCACATATAAAGCAATGTTGTGGACCACCTACGCATGTATATATTTTTTTAAAATGTCTTGCCCGATATAACCCAGTGTTTTGGTATTTATCGGACAGTAATAGTTTTTGATAGACAACTGCTCAGAAAATGTTTTTGTTCGGTATTACCTTTTAGTGGAGGATTTATGGGACAGTTTAAAAAGAAAATTTTTTTTGTGAAGGTTTTAGGGGGTGTTTTTAATGAATCTTAATAATAGCAATAAACAATTTTATTTTATATGCAAAAACATAAAATACAAGTAACACGAACGAAAAAAACAAATTCTTTTAACAATAAAAAATAACGTGGCCTCTTTTTAACAATAAAAAAATAAATTAGCTTCTTATGCCTAACAGGTAAGTACCTACCCTTTCTAAGACATTATCACAGAATGTGAATATCCCACGATTTTCGGAAGGACTTTTTAACTTAAATTTAATGTCTTTTAATTGTACTTCATTCAGATCAGAAATAGTAGGACAAAAATATTCCGTTTCGTTTTATAGTTTCGCATACAGCTAATTGTTATAGAACGTTTTCCAAGTTTTTCTACTCTTGCTACAAAATCTTTGGAGTTTTCTTTTTTAGTTCCTTTATTATAAATAAAGGACACAACTATAAATGTGTCTTTGGCAATATCATCAATACTGGTAACATCAGTCTTCAGATGTTCAGTCTCATTTTCGGTTTCAGAATCTAATTCTTCCTCGCTGTTAGAAATAATTTCGCTTTCTATTTCGTTTTGGTTTTTGCTGGTGCTGTTACTACTTATTTCGACATGGTCTAGACCAACAGATTTTCCTGCACGCACATCAAGCTTCTTCATTCTTTTTGGAGCAGGTTTATCTTCATCTTTTGAAGCATCTTGCATGACATTTTGAAATGCTGCCAATAATGCCCCATTAGTGGCGTTTTCGTTTTAAAAAAAGGCAAGGCAATTGTTTCAAACCAGTCTTCGAAAACGTTTGCATCAAACCATCCTGATTTGGTAGCATTATAACGAGCGCCAGGCGGTCCACTTTCCATCCAGTTGGGGTAAATATATTTCGCCTTATAAACAACGTAAGGAGGTAAAATTGTTCCATCTGCACAAGCTGTAAACATTAAAGATGTGGATGTTTTTGAAAAGTCACACACCCTAGTCCTTCTTTTAGATGTTCTTCTTATAAGGACTTTGACTTTACCTGGGTCATCGATCAAATTTGTTTCATCATAGTTCAGAATATTACTGGGACGAACTCCAGCAACACTCTCTCCCAGATTTTTGAAATATTCCCTGAGATGTTCTACATCTTCCGCTTCTGCACGTCATCGTTTCATATTCTGACTATTTCGTTTTGAAACCTCAGAATTTCGTTTGAAAAAGTTTGTAACCCAGTCTGTTCCTGGGCAATTGTCTATAAAGCCACTCACAGTTATCCCTTTTCCGTCCAAATATTGTTTAATAAAAGACTGCAAATCTGGTACTGTAAAAGGGTACTTAAAATCTGCAGCAACCCCGCTGGGACCGAGCGGTCGTAATTTGTTCTTCCTCTACAGCATTATACTTGTCGTATAATTTACTTTTGGGCACTCAACACATTTCTGCAGCCTGTCGAAATGAGTAGCCTTGTTCTAGGACCAATGCTAAACTATCTTCTATCTTCTGATCTTCGTAGTTTCGTCTATATGCAATCCAATTTGTAGACATGTTTCCGTCCCATTTTGTCCGATAATACCCTCAAAAAGCCCATTTTTCAAAACTCTACAACTTTCTGAACTAAAGCGGCTTTAAATTTAAAAAGTTATATTTGCAAAACATTCCTGAGGTTATAACCTCAAAATATTTTCACAGGCACAACTTTCTAGAACAAGCGGTTTAGGATGTACAGATAGGTTATTTACTGCTTCAATAACTTACCTTTTTTGCTGGTCACTTGTTATTTTCTTTTTACATAAAAACGGAATTTTTTTCTGCAGCCCGCCGTTTCACATCATGGCCTTTTGAGTCTTTGGAGTAGAATAAAACATGTTCTGGGACATTTTTGCCGTTGGGAACACTAATTCAGGCGGGAAGTTTAAATTTTGCCCCTGTTGTCCGATATAACCCCAGGTGTCCGATATATACCCATTTTACGGTACTTATTTATTAACAAATAATAAACAAAACGTAAATTAGTACTCACTTTGTATATAGCAACCATTTCTGAGTCCGTTGGTACAATTTCAAATAATTAATATGTCTTAATACACTAGAAAAACAGAGATACAAATGCAAGCGTACCGCAGATATTATTTTAGGTTACTCTTTATGAACTGTTTGATAGATATTTACCGCTTCATCGCAGTAGTAATAAGAAATGCAGCAATTACCACAGTTGGTACACTTATTAAATAATTAAAGGTATCAAGTTTAAAAACAACTTACACAAAAAATTAAAAAAATCATGGAGTGGAGTGTTCAAACTTTAGAAGACAGCAACTTCAAATAATTCAAAATTAAAAATATACCGAAAACAGTGCTATAAAATGAGGTTCATTATAACACTGTTTTCGTTACGAAGTATTCAGCACCCAATCATGAAAAACTAAAAGTATTGAATTACTATACTATTATCCAACTTAATAAAGAATAGAGAAGCAGAATGCAGGAGGAACGAAAGCCAAAAATAGTGATTCTAAAGAGGAAATGCAAAAGGAAAAGAAACATTCCGGTAGTTATAATAAATCTTAAAAATAATATAATAAATTATATTATTTTTAAGATATAAGACATACGTACCCCTATTAAATTATAAATAAAAGGAGTTGATTTTTGAAATTCTTTTGTTGAAGAAAAGAAATCAAAGTTATGCGAAGGCATAAATGATGGCGAAGAAGAAAACAAAAGATAAAAAGCGAAGAATAATCAAATTCTATGTTCAGTTAATGACCGATGAAGGAAAAAGACAAAAACCCTAAATAGCGAAAAGATCCCAGTGGAGAGCTACAGTATTTTTAATACTCTACCATGTTCTTACAAATGCAGGCTTACTACCACCCGCCTAAGGAGATAAACGGGCCCGCTTAAGCGAACGGACGGGATTTGGAAACCGTACAAAACAAAACAAAAAATTAACTCACTCCCTTTTCGTTCCGCAGCAGCAAAAGTTAGGCAAATGGAGCAATAAGCCCGGTCGGAGTTCTGCGTCTGTTGATGCGTCCGTGTGTTTCTTTCCTCTCTGAAATCGGGGCGACGACGACTACGGTCCTCGCCGCTAAGCGTGTCTCTCGCTCTCATTAAGGGGGTCTTTGCGCTATCATTGGTAATGACATAAGCCGCTTAAAATCGTCGTCGCTACGGCAACGCGAGCCTCCGGTATAATACATATTGTGCATATATCTGTACTGACACTACTATACATCTGCGATATGAGATATTGAATATTACGACGGATATTAAGCACTTTCCTGAAGTTTCTTGGGCCATTATTGGCCTACCGTTATTGCCAGATTAATTTATATAGAACTAAACAATTTTTACACATAAAATTAATTTTACGCCGAGAAATAGTTAAAATTTATTTCATGCAACGAATGTATGCAAAGGACAAAAAAGTTAACATATCATAAAGTGTATATTACATATTACAAGATAAATACGTAAACATAGGCAGTTTTATTTCATTAGTTTTCGTTAGAACCAAAAAATTATACTCATGGTCTATTGTTGGAATCACCATACCAGTAAAAGCAACAAAACAGGAATAGCACTAAAAACGGACTCGAGTTTTTCAGCAGCGTCAGTCCGAGTGCAAACCCTTCTCTTGCTATCGCTGCTCAACTTTTATACACCATCGCCTGTTTGGATAAAGTTTAATAGTTCTTAGCCTAGGGTATAATAAACAGTGAACCAGAACAATATGGTTTGGCACTATACGCGGTTATTCTTATGAAGAAACCCTTTTACTAGGATACTATTTCCTGTGCGCCTAGTTAATTTATCGATATATATTTAGGTGCGTCATTTTTGCGTCAAAATTGTAATAAGTTTTACAGGCTTTAACAAAAATAGTTTTTTTACGTCTCAGTTTTCGATGACACTACAATCCGCAGTATCCAACCTCCTATGTCAACTGATTCGTAAATAGCGAGGAAAGTTTGGTCAGTTATCTCTGAACTAACCAATAAACGTCGAGGCTCCTCTCCTAATATTACACTACATCTGAATGACACTATGGTGGAATGTCCCGCTTCTATTGCGTAGCATTTCAATCAGTACTTTGTAAGTAAACCTTATAATATCGTATCCAGCCTTAAATCAAATCTGAAAGGTACATTTCCTCGTACTACCATTTCTAACTCTATGAGCGCGTTTTCTGATACTGAAGTATTAAATTTATTCGCCAAATTAAAAAATACATATGGTGCTGGTCCAGATGGTGTACCGTCCAGTCTATTCCGTGTTGTTGCTCCAATTTTGATTCAGCCATTTACACAGCTACTTAATTCTTCGTTTGCCTACGAAGTTTCTCCTAAGGTCTTAAAGAGTCATCGGTAATTCAATCTGCCCATAAAAAGAAGTCTAAACATGAAATTGCAAATTACCGCCCGATAGCTCTCAGTTCAAGTGTCTCTGAAATATATGAGTACGCCATGCTGAACAGGTTGCTGAATCATCTGAAAGAAATAATGTAATTTCGAATAGGCAACATGGTTTGGCGGAATCACTCCACAATTGCAGCCGTTTACTTATTCATAAATGAAATCGTTTTTTATTTGGTTGCTGGTCAGTGTCCTGCGGGTGTGTTTTGCGACTTGACGCGTGCATTTGACTGTGTTGATCATCGAATCCTTAAGCATCAGTATTACGGAGTCCGTGGTGTGATTGTCCATTGATTTCGCTCCTACTTATCCGATCGTGTTCAGTATGTAAAGTATCTTTTAAATCTAAAACTAATACTAGACACGTTCAGTATTAGTTTTAGTATATTCTTCCACTTTACCGACATATCTTAGGGTACCGCATGGGTCAATCTTTGGCCCGGTGATATTCCTTCTTTTTGTTAATGACATTGTAGTATTTATTAACTTTTCTTTGTATTTGTACGCAGATGACACTAGTGACTGACCCTGCGCAGGTGCGTGAACGTGCTAACGCCCTTTTGGTTGAGCTCTGTGAATGGTTCAGCTGCAATGGACTTCATATTAATACTTCAAAGACGTTTTCCATGTGTTTTCATACTCCTCAGTCCAGAGTTAATTACAATGTAGACATTCATTTGAACGGTGAGTTATTGACGGCTCAGAGCTTCATTAACCTTCTGGTGGTACAGTTGGACGAGTCGCTCAGTTGGTTTTCTCATTGTCGGAAGCTTATAGGGAGATTAAACTCCTGGTGCTATCAAAAGTAGGAGCCTTAAATATGTACGGAGCAGAGGTTATTTAATAGCGTTCTATTATGGCCAGGTGTTCTCCCCAGAATAACTTACGGGATTATCTTTTGGGGTTCATCTGCTCACGCGCATGATGTCTATATCGCGCTACCAAATCGTGCAGACGATTCTTTAAGAAATTTGGTATTTTACCTGTGCCCTCCGTATATATTCTGGAGATCTTTGTCCACACATTTGCTAAGCGGGACAACTTTTCTCTAAACTCAGGTTTCCATTCTAATGGCATGAGGTCTAGATCCATCTTTCGCTTGCCGTTAAATAGACTTCGTATAACGCAAAGGTCTCCCGTTCCTGCGAGACTTCGGCTGTTCAATTTCTTACCAATGCCTTTAAAGTTATCAACTCACTGAAAAACTTTAAATCTGAGCAGCGTATATTTTTATTCCAAAACTGCATATACTCCGTCGATGAATTTTTAGCTGACTTTGAGCGTTAGTATGTAGTAATATTGTTTATGTTTTGTACTTTCGTATTTACACTCATTTTATTTATATTTACATATTGCTACTAAACTTGTAGAAAATTGAAATGTGAATGTACTAGTTATTCGTTAGTGATGTACTACATTGAATAAGAAAAGACGTTATTTCGAGTTAAATAAATCTGATGAACAAAGAAATGAATCTTCTAAAGATTCCCTCAGGGTAAGTAAGTTCTTTACTATCTTAGATACACAATAATAAGATATCTAGTATCTTAATCCAAACTAAAAGCTCATATTTCTTGTTTTAATATCATAAATAGAATTTAAATCTGCCGTCATAAAACCAAGTATTATCAAATCAATGCCTACTTAAACCGCTCGTGAAATTAACCCACAGAATCAAATAACAACCTCACAATACCAAATTTACTAGATTCACTGTTATCATACGATAATATAACCTAACATTCCCTTTACACCTTTGACGCCAGTTATAGATTCAAAAGATGATAAAATCGCTTACTTCAAGTACGAAAACTGCTATAGTATAATCCAAATAATAATTCCAACTCCAAAACAATTATTTCATCTTCCAAATGGTGTTCCACCGATCTCACAGCAAATAGGCTCGAACAAAACTCTTCAACAGGCCCCAGATTAGACGAACCCCACCCTAAATCTCGAAATCACTGGATTTCCATCATCTTGGCACTACACACGCTATACTCTCATTCTTAGATATCGTGTCCAACGATACGACAGCATAAGAAACCCACGTCGAACATTTATCGAAGGAACACAAATGCCCTAAATCCATGGTTACAGGCCTGTTTTGAATTAGATACGAAATAAGTAAGTTTTTAGTTTAAATTATAACATACCCCTAGCAGCACAAATCACCGGCTAATGATCGGCTTTATATAGGGCCGATATCCTGATGTCGGGTCGATATCAAAGATATTGTGCCGATATCGGCTTTCTACCAGTATACGATATCACTGTGATACAAAAGATCCATTATCGGTAAAATATCGGTTGAACGTTTGATGTATCGGCTGATCATCGGCTGGAAACTCAAGACATATATCAGGGCGATATCATTAATAAACGCCGCTGCGATATTGATAGAAATGAGGTATATGGATTTGACTATTGTCATTTTTTTGACGATAGGAAGTATAATATCCTAAATCTATACGGACTGGTTGATGGAAATATAACCGCATTACAAGAGCGTTCAGATATAAAATTTCAACGTTTGAGACATCAATTGTGAAATTAAAATTAATATCGACTATAAAACAGTTTTAGAAGGTGAAGCGATTGATAACTAAAGAATATGCAAATGCAATTTTCTAACTCCGCCGTGATTATAAAAATTGGCATCTAAACGCAATGTTTATGGGAGTTAGATCTACGCGCAATATCTTACCACCACCTACCACAATCCATCATGGCGTTCCTTATTGCAGTGTGAGCATGACGACCAGGTGAAGTGGTTGCCATTATTTATTTTGTCGCTGCATTATAGTAAGCGTTGTGCACATTACAAAATGGGTGAATGAAGCTTATAAAGGTAAGGAAATTTTTATGAATAATGTTTTATGTATGTTTCAAGTATATAATTTAATTTAATGATTAGTACTCATTTATTGTGTAAATATGCAGCGTTAACAAAATGGAAGACGCTTGTAAATTTCTTATTTTACGTGAAAGCATTGTTTCTACAATATGTGTAGCGTAAAAAACGTTTCGCATTAATAGAATAAAATAAATTACAAGTGTACTTTAGACAAATTAAAGCTTTTATACGATGCTGAATATATACACTTAAGAAAAACACTTTTTTTTAGATACGTATATGGTGCTTAATTGGGGGAAGTACGTTAAAGGAAGCATATATCTAATGTTAAAACAAATCCTCTCGAAAAGTATTAATGTAAATTATTCATGAAAATAGAGACAATCCAAAGAAGCTTTTGATAAATTGGAAATATACATAGTATTTCTAGGTAATGTTACATGCATTATTATTTTATTTGTAGCTCTATATCAAAACTGTTATTTTTATTTACAGAAGCAATTAGAGTCAAACAGCCGGATGGGACAGAGACGAATATCAATAGATGAGATGGGGACAGAAAAGAAAGGAAGAAGATAACGTCTTTAGCGAACGAATAATTTAGACGACTGGATTTTTTTTAGGTATTACTTAGAATTTTTGTTGTTATTGATTTGTTAAAAATTAAACTGTAACAAATGTTAAATTATTTTTCGTTTAAAATATGCACATATTGAGTTTGTTTTCGGTTTCATGTTTTCCTTGTTATTTTCAGTTTTTGTTTTTATTAATTATGTTGTTAAATATTTGTGTCAATTACTCATAAATAAACATATTAAGTATTTTTATATTAGTACTTTTTCTTGAAATTTATTGCTTTATTTACTTTCTATTACATAAAGTCTTTCCTTCATTATGTATATTATTTTATGCGCATAATATTCTATTTTGTCATTAATTATTATACACAGAAAATGGTGGCAAACAATTTGAAAAACATTACATGTGCAATGTGATTATGAATCTGATGTATTTTTTCCGCATTGTTCAATATGAATATGACTATAGAGACTGCCCCGAAATTAAATGTTCAAACACAAGGGTGTTATAGTGGGTGTCATTTGCAGTCGAACAAATCCTAGGTGTGATTATTATTCGATGCATAGTTTACGAATCATTTATTTTTTCTAAAAATCTTCCTTCATATAAACGTTCATTAAATTATCAACAAACAAAAGAGTACGACAATAAGAATGAAGTTATTTTTTAATGAAGTTAAATTGAAATTAAACATTGTGATATCATCAAAGGTACCTACATCCTTTTGTTTAACGGCTTTGATATTTCAGAAGACGTTGATGGTTTCTAATTTCTTTCTAGATTCTAACATTACAAAAAATTCTGTTTTTGCCTATAATTTTATGAACGTTTTTTGTGGAAGATCTTTATAAAACTCGCAAAAACCTTATTAGAATTGAATAATCACATATGGGGCTAATTTGACTCGAAATTATACTCTTTATAACCCTTTTCCGTTTCGGGAACTACTTTTGGGACAGCCTGTATAAATATCCACTATCGTGGATAGACAAACTACATACTTATATGTAGAAATTAGTCATCACACCAATATCGGTGCGATATCCCAGGACGACTAAAACTTTATCGGCGGAGCATAGAAAACGTTGGGTAAGTATCAATCGTGTATCGGTCTACTGATGATATTGTATCTAATTTTAATTGTATTGATATCGGATAGGTATTGGAGTTTCGATATCGGATAGATCTTGGAATTTCGATATCGGATAAGTATTGGAATTTCGATATCGAACCAATATTGCAAAATGTTCACATTTTGTATCGGTATGATATCAGCGGCCGCTATAATTACGACATCGGTCAGCAATATCGGCGAAGCTTAGCCGATATCATGCCGATTCTTGTGCTGCTAGGGACGTTGACAAAATAAATAAATATATTAAAATACATTCACATAAAAAAAAATGTATAGTTGATATTATGATTCTGTGGGTTCTGTTTAGCATGATATAACATATTCATTTTTATATCACTTATTGTATTGAATTTGACATGTTCATTATGTATTTTTTGTATTCCTTGGACGAACAATAAATCTAATCTAATCTAATCTAATCTAGTAGTAACATTCATACGATTAGCTGTGTGATTAAAAATCGCTCAAACCGGGTAAGATGCCGGGTGAGGGCGGTATATTTCTCGCACTCCTACAAAAGGGAAGCACGATACTAGTCTTCCACTTGGTTGGACTTTCCAAAGCTAGCCTTGAGTTGAAATATACATCAACAAGGTGGATGGAGGTGACAATGGTCTGTATTGCCAAAATGGGAATTTCGGCACCCTCTCGTTATTCCTTTCGTCCAGTTAGTCCTGTTATTATTTCTTCTAAAAACATTAAAAAAGTCGTTAGAAGGTCATACCAGAGAAGTCATTCTTCTAGATAGGCCCCTTCACGTACACCCAATGCGGATCAAGTAGGCAAATCTACTAGTCTCCAGGATTTCGGTCTCGCTTAAATCCAAGGAAATAGCGATGGCAGCATTTGTACAGATTGAGCATTTAATAATGCAGTTGAGTCATAGCGCGGGGCGATCATAGCAGGCTGGATCGCTGCTATGCTTACGAATAGTCTGATCATAAAGACGCTAGGAAGGGAAATAGTCAAGTTCGGGCCGAGCAGAGAGTGCCTGTAGGGAGAGATTTTATCCCCACTGGTATGGTCGCTGCTTGTAGATTACCTGTTGACTATCACTGAATCGCTCGAAACTGAAGTGCAGGCCTATGCAGATGATATTGTAATACTTTTAGGAGGATCTGGAAAGAAGGAAATGTCCTCATCCCTTCAGCAGGTAATTAACACCATATGTAGCTGGTGCAGCAGGGAAAACCTGGCATTAACCCAATCAAGCCCAGGATAGTACTGTTCACCAAGAAGAAGAGAGTAAAACGCTTGGTACAATCTACTATCCAGGGTATGGAAGTAAGATTTGCAGACAATTTCAAATAATTAGCTGCCCTTATCATTGCACATTCTTATGGATAAGGAGGCCAAATTAACTGTATTCCGCCTTTGTCATATAATGAATGAATCGCGACATACTCATATCTGTATGGCAATCAAAGAAAATTCGCCCCAAATTTCGCTTATTCAAAATAACTTAACGGTGAGATATAGAACAAAAGTTTCAATAACGGACATGCACCGTTTACGCCCTTCCGACTGGTATAACTATTTATATACAGCGTATTACAAACCAGAACGACATATGTCCTGCCTGAAAATACTGCCGAAACGTTTTAAATAAACATGCAAGTATATAATAAAGCTCACATTTTCTACTAGTATTGCAGTTATTATTAACAAAAAGCTACGAAAATACAATTATAGTTATCCAAAAAATTATATATTTTTTCATACTTCCTTATTATAATCGGTAGAGGGGAGCGTGGTTTAGGGTTTTGGGCAAAAAACGGATTTATTCATGCCCACTTCATAGGCTCTTCTTTCAGGAATGTGCGCGCATTGCTATTCGGTACGATGTAAAATAGTAATTTTATCGATACGCCGATGTATTTCAGCTACACATGTTCATGGGTCGAGTAAGTCTGTTTATCTGATTCTTATCGCCCCAGTGAGCAAAATCCACTTCTGATCGAAACTTCGCTATGATATATAGGTTATTTCTACGGTCTACAACGGTAGGCATACGAAATATATATAAAGAGCAATCGAAAATGTTTGCATCATAGAACTAGGAATTGTGCATTTATAAACAACTTTTATAAATGCACCTCGTATCCCGGTTATCTCCTGGCGCCTAAAACACGCTTCAGCTTACTAAAGAGATACTCTATATATTATTATGCGTATGCATTATATATTGAGAACCAATGTAAAATTATTCCAAGCGCCTATATGTGACAGTTTTCGAATTAGACACGCTTTAATGTAGGAATATATTACGTCCTGATAGGGGATAGGCAGAAGGAAATGTATACTTTTGCAGATTGTTCTTGATACTCTTCACATTACACAATGCATAAACAAAAGTAGCGACAGGTTACGATAAATTTCATTCGTCAAAAATAAAGCACTATCATTGTTAGCATTCAAGCTACTCGTGAGTGTATAAAAGAAAATTCTATATTGACGAAACAGATATTACTCTCTTAAATTTGCCTCTACAGAACTTATAGTCACCCTGATTTCAAACCGATTCAAAACTCAACAGCTCTCCTTTTGAAATCTGGAGTAATATTATCGTCTGCCGAAGTACATGCCTACTCGTCCTCCTCTTCAGCATCCTCTAAATCGTAGGACGATGACGGGTCGTCTTCAACTGCTATTTCAGCAACATTAGTACAATCCATATTTTCAAATTCTAATCCTTTGCTAATTTCTACTGCGAAAGTATCGATCAGACTTCTTATCGCATCATACAATTTTAATCCACGGGAACTATTTTGCATTATTTTATTTTCATTATAGTTGTATGAAAGTATTAACAGATGAATAATATTTGCTGGATTGATGTGAGCCATGTTAGCCACCGACACTGCAAAACGCTAAGAACTGAATTTACATAAAGATTGACTTCTTTTTAGATTCTATATCACGAATACTAATAATGGTAGTACTTGCCTTTGGCCAAATGTAAATTGTCGTAATCTGTGGCTACTTTGTTTACACAGGGAATAATACTTAAAGTATGAAGAACAGTCAGTGGAGGTAGGTATACATTTTTTTCTGTCTGTCGCCTGTAAAGGTGTAATATAATCCTACATCTAACTCGAAATCTCTCACATATAGGTATTTAACGCCCGCTATAATTTAACATTTTCGACATACAATGGATGGATAAAGCAATATATAGAGTATCACATTACAATAAGGAAATATGAAAAAATTCGTAATTTTGTATAATTATTTAAGGAATGATATTAGAACCGAAAAATGTCACCAGGCGGGTTCATGGTCTATTGTTGGAATGACTATACCAGCAAAAGCAATGAAAGGGGAATAGCACTAGAGACGGACTCGAGTTTCTGCCTACCAGGCGTCACAGCGTCACTCCTAGTGCAAACATATTTACATCGCTATCGCATCTCAAGCTATGTCTGCGATTCTCTACTATGGAAATAAGGGTTTAGATTGTCACACACTTCTGGTCTTTATATTTTATTACAGAAACCAACGTCTATTTATTACAAATTTTCTTGATAGTGCGGCTCAAGTCGTCTGTAAAACCTTTTTGGCAAAATAAAGAATAGAATTGTATTGAAAGATCCAGTCTTCATTAGGACAACTAATTTTGTGGCTTTATATCCACAAAATTTAAACCTTTTACAAATTAAAATCCATTATTTGAGATTGTTGTGTATTAAAATAAGTTAGAATTTGAGTTTATTAAATGTTTTACAAACCCATTTTTAATATTTTAATTATCATTTAAAAATTTGACTTGTCAAGCTAGCGTCATCTAGTGGCAATAACAAGAACAGAAAAAGTAAGGTTGACAGATATCTGTAATCAGTTGTCAATTTAATTTGTTTCAAAATAAGAGAATTATTAAGATTTAATGTGTTATCAAAGCGAGATATAAAACAATAATGAGTAAGAACCATTATTGAACGTAATGAACAATTAAAAATGCGTTACGTTGCAATGTGATATTTTCCGGACATCTCAAGTGAATTCAGCATCATTTAACATTTCCTTGGGAACTCGTTCGAAACAACGCATTCGACAGGATATGTAGATTCAAGGAGATCTATGGAAAAAAAGCAGGGTGCAGAAAATTGAAGAAACGAGAGGCTTGGGTATAGAACGCACGCAATTTTAAGAATTAGTGATATAAATTTTCTCAAACATGATTTTGTCGACGCATATTTTATAAATAGTGAATAATAAAACTATAAAAAGTGGAAAATTAAATTAAAAAAGAGCAGTAATAGTCAAAGTGTAAAATTTGAGAAATAATTCGCCTGGCAGAGTTAGAATCTAAAGATCCAGAATTCAGGAGTAACACGAAAGTCAAAAGGCAACGGGATCCGAGAGTTCCAGAAGAACTGAAAACGTCGGATGCAGGATCCGGAAAAAAAGCAGTCAGACTCGCTGCAACGGACAAGATATCGATAAAGCCCGGTATCGTAATATTTTATTAAATTTGTGAGATTTTCGTACGTGAACTAGAACAATAAAACATTTAATATCAGAATTTAAGAACATCGGGAAGAAACTTTAACTTACCAAAACGATTTAAAACTGGAGATTAATGCATAAAGACCGTTTGTAGATTAGACGTGTTTATATCCAGTTATGTATAGTTTTATGCTGTAATGTATCCATAATCCATTTGAGAACTGTTTGTTTTATAACTATACAAGTTTAGTTCAACCGTATTAATACAATATGCTTCATTTATAATTAAGTAATAGATATCAGAATTCATAATTCGAGGTTAGGTAATTCAATGGATTTTGTAACAGGATCAGTTTTTTTTGTTTTACCTATTAATATTGGCCGTTTTACACATTTGCAAGTCTGATTCTACTTATTTTAATGTATTATTTAGTTTACCTGATTGTTTTGTGTTTTCCTTTTAATATAATCCGATACACCGTCCATTATAATCATAAATTTACCCACATCACCACTATATCGGCGGTAAACTAGTTGGTTGTTACCAACCAGTGTTAAGTTTAATTTTAAACTGATTTACAATTTGATCAACCAAATGAAAAGGTCCGATATTAAGGAGGAAAATTAAAAAAATTGTCTACATTACGGTAGGTAGCAGTATCAAGTATTGGTCAAATCAAACCTCATCAAACGACGTTGAGATACAATAAAATTAAGAGTTTTGCGTGTCATGTTATTTTTATTACAATATTTGATTTACAGACTTCTTCGCAAAGAAGTCCAATCAATCGCAAAGTCGTTCCAAACCATTTTAGTCACCTTAAGAGTTTTATTTAGATACCCGTGATTATTCCACTCCTCAAACGAAATTACTGATTGGAAACTGTCAGTGATTGCCTTTGCAAACAAAGCATGTTTGTCTAATCTATATTATCTTGATCTACGATTTAATTTTTTACAAGGAAACGATCTATTCAAAACAGATTGTGTCAATAAGGAACTTGATAAAAATTTTAAATGTGAAAAGGTTACTACAAAGGTTATAAGCTTGTATATTGTAATTTATTACATGTTTTAACATGTATTACCAAAAAGCTACTTTTTTCATCTCAAACTGCCACAATAATGAATTGAAATTGTGACATTTCTAAATATTTAGCTTGTGGCTTGACTGATGGTTGGTGTCAATAATCTTCATAGCAGCCGCTATAACAGAAGAAGGATATTTCAGAAGTCAATTAGACAATCTCGTCTTTGTGTGATATATTGATTGTACTGCATTTTATTAACACTGGGAAGACGCTGTTTTACGGCTATATGGAAAATTGCATTTCATGGTTCAATGTTAAAAGTTTGTTTTGGCGATTGTAGTCCAATGGCAATAGTAAATATTTTATTAGGCGTTTTTACTGTATATGGATAAATATGCATATTGAAGAATTAGTAGAATTAATGCGTGATAGAAAACGTTTGAGGGATGAAAGGGAGCCTCGTTATCATCTTGGTGATGTACAGTAAACTGGAAAAAAATAGTTTCCCACCCATTGATTTCATTTATGTCGAAGTGGCCGTCTTATTTACAATTATAAAGTAACAGATATACTTTAAAGTCTTATATGATTTTACGAAATCAAGCTAGTAGCAACAAGTAAATGGAATCTAGTTGCTTTCTTGAGATTTTACTGTATGGATGGAAAACAAGAGAATTGTGGTGTCAACTGCTGTGTCACATAAATCATCGCGATTTAGAGAAATGTTGAAAATAAAACTCCCTTAAACATCCATTGAAACGATTTAAACTTTCATCTACCAACATCAGGAATACCTCGAATTAGTGATGTCCTAGTTGCATAAATTCTTCAGGGAAATCGTAGTCAACACTAATCCGTTGGCAAGAAGGCATCTGTAACTGTTATTGGTGAACGACACTACAAATGTTACGAAATCATACCATTCCACGGATACAAAACGAACACGAAGGAAAGCATCATTTTTATGCAGGACGGAACACTCCCGCACATTTATCGACCAGTTAAAGAATTGTTAACTGCTGCTTTTCAAGATCGTGTTATAAACAGACATTTTGTAAATTCATTGCCTCCAAGATCTTAACCCAGCGGTTTACTAGCTGTGGGGTTATTTAAAAAGTTTGGTGTTTAGAATACGACCAGCAATGCTGGAAGGACTCTATTAGAGGTCAGATTACTGCAATTCAACCAGAA
The DNA here is from genome assembly GCA_949128085.1 of Cetonia aurata. Classification (NCBI taxonomy): domain Eukaryota; kingdom Metazoa; phylum Arthropoda; class Insecta; order Coleoptera; family Scarabaeidae; genus Cetonia; species Cetonia aurata. Next base: position 1,273,184 of record OX421887.1, read on the forward strand.
ATGCTGAATAATGCTTTGTACCGGGTGATTCAGTAAGGGTGGCGACCGGCTGTATTTCGGAAACTGCTATGTCTAGAGCTTCGGGACAAAAAAATACATAACCAATGTGGCCACCAGAAATATCTGAAAATTATTTTAATGTTCGAAATTTTACCGCTAGGGGGCGTATCTGCTATGTTAAATCATAAAATCAGTATTATCTCAGAAAATTGCAAGTTGAGCTATAGTTTTGAATGAACCGTTCGAAAGCTGAGTTGATGTCCCATTATTTTGTTTAATGACTTTTTTTCATATCTGCCATAATAAGGAGCGGGGAAGCCAATCAATTGTTCAATATGTAAATTTTAATATCTCCTGAACCATTCAACCAATCTGAAAATTTTTGGGCTCGTTCGATTGAGCATTTCATGGGTTTTTTCTAGAGAAATTGTCGTTCTAGCATTTAGTTTGAAATAGGTAAACTACAGGGTGTTTTCTGTAGTGATAACATATTTTGGTGAATTTCAAGAAAAAATTAAATGTAACCGTGCTATATAATTACCAGTGTCGCAAGCTAAATTAAATTGTTGAAATTTCAGTGAAAACCGCATCTTAATATCTCTATCCGTTCTCGATTTATCGTCAAAAGAATGAAATTTGTAACAAAAATCAACTGCTGCCATGAAAGTAGGCGACGCGACGAATGGTTTCCATGGAAACTACGAAACTATCAGATTGTTTATTGCTTATATCAGCTAAAAATAGTCAAAACTGAATGGAATAAATTATTAACGAGAATAATAACAGCAAAAAGAAAATATCTAACCAAAAAGTTTAATTATAAATGTTCGGAATGTCTACCATCACTGGCCACCCACAAATTGAGTCTGTTACTTGTGGATAATACACTCGCTTCTACCTCGGCAATGGAAATATTTCTGACGGCTTCTCGAATTCTTTGATTCATATTATCAGATGTTGTTGGGCGGTCTTTATATACTATATCTTTAAGTCTACTCCATGAATAAAAATCAATTACTGTGAGATCGAGGGACATCGGCGGCCAAGAAAATATGCTACCCCAGTCTATCCATTCATTTGGGAACCGGTTATTTAAAAATTCCTGAACACTTCGCGCATAATGCGCCGGGCAACCATCCTGCTGAATCCACATACCCATTCTTGTCTCCAGGGAACTATGTTCGAACAATAAAGGCAATACATTTTCCAAAAAATAGCCACACCATTTAAACGCTGTTCAAAAAAGTAAGGACCAATAATTTCCCCCAAAAATTCACACCAAACATTAACACGCCAACGATTTTGAAATTGAACTTCACGTAACCAGTGAGGATTGCTTTCTGACCAATAGCGCATGCTGCATGGTCAAAATCGCCAGCCTTTAATTCTTCATGTAAGGTGACATGGTAAGGATGAAACTTACGATAACGATAGTAACAGACTCAATTTGTGGGTGGCCAGTGATGGTAGACATTCCGAACATTTATAATTAAAATTTTTGGTTAGATATTTTCTTTTTGCTGTTATTATTCTCGTTAATAATTTATTCCATTCAGTTTTGACTATTTTTAGCTGATATAAGCAATAAACAATCTGATAGTTTCGTAGTTTCCATGGAAACCATTCGTCGCGTCGCCTACTTTCATGGCCGCAGTTGATTTTTGTTACAAATTGCATTCTTTTGGCGATAAACCGAGAACGGATAGAGATATTAAGATGCGGTTTTCACTGAAATTTCAACAATTTAATTTAGCTTGCGACACTGGTAATTATATAGCACGGTTACATTTAATTTTTTCTTGAAATTCACCAAAATATGTTATACTACAGAAAACACCTTGTAGTTTACCCAAACCCATTTCAAACTAAATGCTAGAACAACCATTTTTCTAGAAAAAAACCCATGAAATGCTCAATCGAACGAGCCCAAAAATTTTCAGATTGGTTGAATGGTTCAGGAGATATTAAAATTTACATATTGAACAATTGATTGGCTTCCCCGCTCCTTATTATGGCAGATATGAAAAAAAGTCATTAAACAAAATAATGGGACATCAACTCAGCTTTCGAACGGTTCATTCAAAACTATAGCTCAACCTGCAATTTTCTGAGATAATACTGATTTTATGATTGAACATAGCAGATACGCCCCCTAGCGGTAAAATTTCGAACATTAAAATAATTTTCAGATATTTCTGGTGGCCACATTGGTTATGTATTTTTTTGTCCCGAAGCTCTAGGCATAGCAGTTTCCGAGATACAGCCGGTCGCCACCCTTACTGAATCACCCGGTACAATGTGTGCAGCAAAATGGACAACATATTGAACATTTGCGTTAACCACTGTTGGAAATAAGATATCCCATTATTCAGGCAATCGATTTTCTTTCACATGCTATTGTTAACTTAATTTGTTAAAGATGCATAATAAGCTGAAATATGTCCTTACTTTATGATAACCTTGTATATAATTAACAGAAGGTAAGTATAGAAATTCACCCCAGCAGTTATTTAATTCATGCCAGAAACGCAACTAAAGTGTAACCTGGAAAGATGTGCGTAATTGCAAGAAAATGCAAGTCGTATGTACAAACACGGATCTAATGTGCGAGAGGTCTTAAAGTGGGCTCGTCGGAAAATTGACAGGAAATTCATACTCTATGATGTTAGCCGGTTTGGCGCGCTTTAGATGTCGTATGAAATGCTTCCGAAACGCGGAAAGCTGTAATCACTTCTTACCAAGTTATTATTGGTTTTTAAGAATAATACTTGGGGAATACTGTTTTTAGACACACCAAAATGATATTATGCATTAAAAAAAATTTGGAAACTTCCCATTTAGTATAAATGCTTTTTCTATTGTGCTGAATGAGTGTTCCAAAAAATAATTAAGATGCGACACTTTGTATATTATTTCACGATTTGATCCTACATAAAAAATAGCATGATTTTATATTAGCAGTATGCTTTTCCGTTCTGCTTAGATTGAAGAAAAGATTTCTTTCTCTTTTTCCACTTCATACCAATCTCCCCACTTCCACCCCCTTTTATATACACCATCTCCTCCCGCTGCTTGTCGTTCATTGTGCGTTAAACATCGTTTATCGATCGCCAACAATGCGTACACATCGGGCAGGTCCTCGAACGGCGAACAGCATCGTCATCAGAACTCATTAAGTTATCTCCTCATCCGCCAGCCAGTCGACCGTCGAGCTGATCGTTCGCTGGTTTCGATTTTTATTCGCTCTATTCAGAGTCCGACGACATGCTCCTTCCCCTATTTGGCGAATCGAATAACGACAACCGGAGAGATATACTCATTGTCATCATTCTTTAGAGTCGTCGTTGTATATCCTTGGGTGGAACATTTTCCCAGATTTTCATTTTTTCTTTTCTCTCCCTTTTCTCATTGATGGCGCTTCAAGATTGTAAGTAGATTATGGTATACTGAGAACTGCCAACAGAGGCTTCAAAATGTTTTGATTTTGTTGATATAAGATAAGTGATAGTCAATGATTCAAAGCAAAGGGTGTTTAAAAATCTTAGCATATCTTGACTATACTAAATATAGTACTACATATATGATCTTGACGAAAATGACCGGAAGGTGGATTCATAAATCATGGCATTTTGTTATTTATTCGCGAACATGTGGCAACCATGAAAATTTAAAATATACGTTTGAAAGTATGCTACATATAGTTATTACTATTGACACCCGATAGCGCGCGAGTGCAGCTCTATTGGGTTTATACCGTTTCAAAAGTCAGATGTTTAGTCTCAACTGGTCTGTAATGGAAGTAACTAAACACGCTCTTAAGTGAAGATATCAGTTCTCCCTATCAAAAATGCACGAGAATGTTATGCAGAGCCACGACAAGCATTGTGTGATCGTGCTCTGCCTTATCGAACAGTGGCATGGTGGATGAAAGTTCCTAAACGCGGGTGTTTATCGACTGCCAATCTACCTGTGTTAGTTGAGGAAAATGGAAGCACGGCTATAATCGAACAGTGCCTAAGTGATGAAAAGCGTTGGACTGCGTTGGACATTGTGCAATTAGCCCAGCGTACAGGTATACCCGTGTCGATAGTGCTCCGAATTTTAAGGGATGTGTTAAAACTACGTAAGATTTATGCAAAATGGGTACTACATCATTTGAATGAGGTGCAGAAGCGAACTCCTACTACCTAATTACCAGTCTGAGCTACAATTTATATTAACAAATGCAACAAAGGAAACAGCAAGGTTAGAAATGTCGATGTACCTAATTACTTTTATAAATGTTCAAAATACCTTCCTTGAACACTTCTAAACGGTCTTCACATGGTTTTATTAGTATCATAAGTAGCTTTTCTAATTGTATGTGGAGATACATTTTGAAAAACATTCGTTACGCAATGCATGTAATATTCCATGGTTGTGGTATTGATTGTATTGTATTGAAGTAAGTATTGCATCCGCATGGGTCGATTATCCGTCCCGTCCACCCTATTGTACAGCGGAATGAGGTCCTTTTCAGGTCTTCTAGGGAAAGGTCAATCGTCCCAAAGATGTCATACCTGATTGTGGTTGTGGCGGGACAGTGGCAGAAGATATGCCCAACTGTGTCTTCATCCTCCAAACACAACCGGCATTCAGTCTCTTCAGATAGTCCGATTCTGGGTAGCTGATTTCTGAGTTTGCAGGTAACTGCAAACTCAGAAAGACAGAAACAATTACTTTCACATTTTGTCGATCAAATTCTAGTATTTCCTGGGTTCTGACATAATTAAACGGGATACACTTTTTCGCATGTACCATACCAGGACAATTGTTTCAATGTTGGAGCACTTTCTGCTGCGCCCATACATTGATTTGCTGTTTAGCTACCGTAGGTGCTATCCCAATGGCAGGTTCTGGTCCCTGGAAATGCTCCGCAGCACCCTTTTTTGCAAGGATGCCTGCTCCCTCATTGCCATGAATGAGTGAGTGCCCTGGTACCCAGATTAGGGATAGGCTATTTGCCGATCTCACTGTGTTTAAGGTGTTTCCACAGTTCCAGATCAGCCTCGAGTTGCATTTATGCGCCTCTTGTGCTTTCAGCATTGCCTGACTGTCACTGAAAATTTTTATTGATTTGTGTGCGAGGTTTTTATTCAAAATCTCTCTACCACACATCTCAACGGCATTGATTTCAGCCTGAAAAATCGTTGCGTGTTGTCCAAGGTTATAGTATTTTATAACTCTTGAATTACGACAGAATATTCCTGCGCCAACATCCTGCCCTGTTTTCGAATCGTCCGTAAACTAGCGGGTGTCTGCCTGTGTCAGTGTTTTTTTTTTTCTCTGTTTGGAAAGGAGGTAGTGAAGTATGTGTCAATAATTGGTCGAGTACACATCATGTCCGATGGCGTTCCCAGCATGCTGTCGAAAGTGACCGATTCCAACAGCTTGTTAATTTGGTCTTTCCACAACAATGCGCAAGGGTGGTAGATCTAGAAGAATTTCCAATGCAAATGACGGGGAAGAAGACATTGCTCCCATGATTGTTATACTTCCATATTTTGTATGGATGCAAATTACGCTGTGGCTTTGGCTTTCAGCGCTTTCTGGTAAAGCCAATGGACTAGCTTTGGGGATATCCCCCAAGATTTCCCATAAGGATAACCTTGCCCTGTGAGTAATCTTTTCCACATGTGGATTCCAGATCAGTGGCTTATCAAATAGGACGCCTGGATATTTTACATTATCTGCAAATTCAAGTTTCATACCTTGGATAGTGGGTGGAACTAGATACTCAACTCTCCCCTTCTGGGTGAACGGTTGTTAGTGGACTCGCATAAACTTAATTTCTTATAGTTCCCAAGAAAAAGAAAAATCTAACATTGTCAAATTCGGCGAACGGGATGGCGAATTTCCTTGAAAATTCTGCTCAATGTGGATTTACGTCATTACAATAACGAGAATTGTGGCTATTAAAAAGTCAATTCTTGATCAATTTGGCTTTATCCGTTCATAAAGTATTTTCTAAGAAACTATTGTCATCGTGCACCTCGTTAAAATAAATTGACAAAACTGTTCTCTCTTTTCGTAGCCTCCGTTTTCCAAATCTTGAATAGAATGAATACGGCTTTAATTGATGGTTCCTTGAAACTTTGTGGATTGAATTCTCCGATTCTCGATTCCAGAGAAACGACGACTCGTATGTCCGACAGTAAACAAGTATTGTAATCATTAAATAAATGCTTTTCCGCTTTAACTGTAATTTTTTTTTAATAAAATTTTAAAATTGCACTATTACAAGAATGGTAATTTTTGTGTTCTCATTAATTCTTTTTTTTTTAGATTGTAGTTCCGACTGAACCATAGTTTTTAAAATTGTGTAGTAAAGGTAAGCAGAAAAAACAAAATAGTTTATTTCTTAGTGAATATCTGCACATCCACTCATACGTTTCATATACATTTTTAATGAATACTCTATTGTAAGTTCGAGTTTTACTTCTGTAGTGTAGTTCATTTGAAGATCAGGAACTAGCTGTTCTTTCTTCTTAATTAAAAGTTTTTCCTCAAATGATAGCGGCTTTTTTTTAAGATTTTGCACACAAGTATAACTTCCATCGTTAATAATAAACATCACTTTGAAACACACTTAAAATCACACATGCGCGGTACGCGCCGAAAACAATGCAGTCCCAATAAAGCACGACGTTAACTGGGGACATGAAATTTTGTGCCCGAATAAGTCGTATAAACGCATATGGCAAACATACTCGAAATAGAGACAAGGGGAAATTGTGCCCCGGAACATAGTTTAGCATATGTGCTAGTATCTGTGGTGCGGAAAGAAACTTTGATACCAGCGTTATAAAAATACGTAAAAATAATAAAACAAAATAATGTGCTGAATTTCTTTCTGTGTTTATCTTGGTGGTTGGGTGGGCAAGTGCCCTTGTGCCGTTTAGTACCAGCCGCCACTGGAAACAGGGTCCGTGTTCCGAAAACCAGGTAGTGGTAGACCATTAAAACGGACAGTTGAAAATATAGCAGATGTTGAGGAGCGAATAACTAAATCACCTTAGAAATCAATTCGTAAGCTTTCACAGCAAACATAACTTTCATATGGAACATGCCATACAAATGGTTTTTGGACACGATGAAGAACGACGACGTTCTTGACAAATCCGTTTTCTCGGATGAATCCAGGTTTCATTTATCAGGAAATTTAAATAAATAAACAATGCGCATCTGGTCTAGTGAAATTTCATATGAGATTCTTGAAACACCTTTGCATTCTCCAGAAATAGACGTTTGGCTTGCTGTTTCTCACAACTATGGAAACGATAGAATTATTACAAGAATTTTTTGAGAATCGGATAGTAGACTTTCCACCACGATCTCCAGATTTGACAATTATGGATTATTTCATTTATCCACACCAAAAATATAGAGTATTTACAAATTGTCCTCATATAATTGAAGAACTTACTGTAGCTATTCGGAATGTCTGTGAGGAAATTAAATCACATAATTTAAGGAATACCTATAATAACGTGAAACGAAGAGTGGCATTATGTATAGAGAAAGAAGTCGGTTTTCCAGTGAACAATTTCCTGGTGGATCAATACCTAGCTCTCGACAATTCACCCATCTAATCATACGCGCTCCAAAGACTGGTTATTTACGAACTCGTCAAGGACTTGATGGAGAACCTTGTCGGCATTGACGAGTTTTAGGCGCTGACGAAGAGATTTTGAAGAAACTCTCTAGGTAAACTTTACGCGGGAATCAATCAAACCATGAGCAACGTATACAAGTTTTGCAACAAGGATCGTCTTCTGTGCGTTGATTTCTGCAAATCCTTTTTGCGGCAATTATTTCAGTTTTTCCTCAAATATGTTGATGGTTGACCAGACAACATTTGCACGTGACCACATAAACAATTATCACCACAGGCATATATAAAGTATCAAAAATCCACATGCTGTTGATCGTGGTCATTTCTAGCAGAGATTTTCTTTAAACATATGGACTGAATTAGTAAGCGACCAGTTTATTTGCCGTTCTTTTGTTAGCATATCGATTAAGTGGGAACGGTTATTATTTTCTTTTTGCAGATAATTAGCCCAAACTGTTGAAAGCTGTAGTTACAAGATGGTGTACCACTGCATTTCAATTATTTAGTTCGTTCACAAATCTGTGAAAATAAATAGATAAGTGGAGACAATTTTTTATTTATGGGGTCTTACGACGGCAATAGTATACGTTACAGAAATTGTCGAACTCGAGCTGATTGGAATATTACATCATGGTGATAATGAACATTCTTTGTTTTGGACAATGCTGATTAAGTAGAGTTTAAAACAAATTACTTTAATATAAGTAAACAATATAAGAGCTATTACTTTGTTTATGAACCAACTTTACTAAGGCGTTTTAAAGTTTATCGACTCTGTTTGAGGAGTGTTGTTGCTAATTAAGGGGATACAGAGGAGACCGTAAATATCCTACATACTATAAAAGAGTTATTCTTCATAGACCCTCATGGTGTTTGCGAAATTTGTATTATAATAATTCGCAGTAGATTTTATAGAAAAACTAAGAATAAGTTTCTGAAAGTAATTTAAAATTGCGCTAGATATTCTTCAGATTAGAATTCCCAATGAGTTCCCGGCATTTTAATCTGCAATATTTAGTTGAAGCTTTGTTAGAAGCACTCTTTGAGTAGCTTTTGGGAAAACATTAAATATCCCTACTTTTGGTTCTACTACGTCATTATTGTAGATTTTAAAGGGCTGTGAAATGCTATATTTATTTCTTGATAGTTTGTCTCAATTCGTTTAGGTTTTCGTTAGTTCGTTTCGCGACGAACAAAAGAAATATTTCATCATCTGCATCACACGATAGGAATGCCGGACAACGTAATAATTCTCTTTATCCGACTCGTACATCCATATATCACTCACATTGGTGCCATCATTTTAAAGTTTCCCTTCCGCATCTCTTAATAGGAATTGGCAGTTATTAAAGATGGCTTCATCGCAGCACTCGTCTCTCTCACTCGCAGGCAGTCTACTCCTACACACCCTACCGATTCTCTACGGCTAAACAGTTGCCATGTCATCATGGATAACCAAGTATTTCATGGCGCGTAATTGCGAATAAATTTTTTTGAGCTAAGATAACACGAAGGTTTGTATTAAGAATGTTATGGAAAACTAAAAGGAAGTGAACATCTAACATATATAATAACTATTTCGCGTTTTTCTTCAATCAGTTGGAATATTAGACTTGACTGTCTGTTAGGCGCCTATATTGTGTGAGTATTTTTGATTAATAGAAAACATATCTCTAAGATATAACCAAAATGTTTAACACCATTTAAGCAACGATTATTTCTTATAGAGAATGAAACTGCTTGTTTAACTTATATTTATGATTAATAGATAGATAGCGTTGTTCAAAATTCCAATCAGTACATTATTATTGATGATCACCTGATGATGATTATACATTTTTAATCGAAACATGTTCACTGAAGCAAAAATGGATCCTAAAACAATGAAAAAAAAATGTTTTATTAAATGACCAAGGAATTTATTGGGTAATAAACTATTCATTGTATTCATGAGCAGGAGGCATATCAGCAGAAACGCTGAAGTGTGTATAAAGAGTACTGATCAAAGGATTTTACGGAAACATAAATATGACCCTTATCACGCATCTATTCATCAGCGGCTCACATATGATGAATACGGAAGGAAAATAAGATTTTGTGAGTCATGGATAGAAGCTAGTTTCCATAGTAGTAGTATACCGAACAGAAAGAACGTGCAGGTTTATGCATAAGACAACCCTAGAGATCTGTAGCAACACGTGTAGTACAAGGTAGATGGAAAATAAATGTATGAGTAGTCACATTGTGGGCCCTTTTTTCTTCGAGAATAATTTAAACGGGGAGCGATACAACTATTTTTTGCAAACGCAATTCCATGAAATGTTGGAGAACTTACCACTAGATTTACGGCGTAATGTGGTTCCAACATGATGAAGCGCCTGCGCATATAACATGAGATGTAGTTCAAGCTTTGAATACAATTTTTCGAAATAGTTGGGTTGGGAGTAGTCGTGTAGTGGAGTGGTCTGCAAGATCACCAGATTAACTAGCTGCGATTTCTTTTTGTGGGGCTACGTAAAGGAATCTGTTTATGAAAGAGAGCCAATTACAAAAGAAGATATGAAAAATATAATAAGGGAGGTATTTTTATCCGTTTTGCCGGAGTAGTTGCAAAAGTAACGCAAAATTTTGCAAAAGAGGATAGAAATGTCTTTGAGAGAAAACATCTCCTTTTAATTTTAATAATTAATTTAATGTTTTTTAATGTTTGTTTCTTTATTTTAACGGTTTTTGAATTCATATATATTGCTACGAAACTGTAGATATTTTATTTAAATTTTATTAAATTGATTTTAAATTAACTCAACACTGTTTTATTAACATTCAGACATGCAGCGTCCTCTATTTAAGATAAATAGACTCCACAAATGAGCTATGCATTAATACCTAAATGCCACTATAGCACACAAGTGAATGAAAACATTCCCCTCTACCTGTTTTGAGTATACAGCATACCAATCGGGTGATATTTCTTCAGTAACACTTGGGACGTGACAGGGTATACTACTATCGACTAGGAAGTAATATTATAGCTTAAATGACCTTTTATTCTCTGTGTTTTGATTGTAAAAACTGTATTACTTATTTAGTTGTGATGTTATTATCTTATAGTGAATAAAACCAAATTTTTATACATAACTTTGTTTATTTCGAGTTAATAAAAAAGTGATGAACAATTAAGATGAATATTCTCTCTCTCAGGGTAAGTAAGTAAGTTCAAATACTATTTAAATTATACAAAAATAAGATTCCTTGAATCTTAATCCAAACTAATCTCAAAATATCTTGCTTAAATATCAAAATTGAATTCAAATCTCCCGCTAACCTCCCGTCATACAATCGCGTATTGTCAAAAACCTTTCTACAATAGCAAACGTTTGTTTACATCAAAACTCCCTAGAAATCACTGTTATCAAATCATTCTAACCTCAGAATTTAATTACGTTCTGAACGCCGGTTATAAGTTCGAAAGATGAATAAACGCTTACTTTCAAGTACGATAAACAGCTCCTTTACATTCCAAACACTGACTCCAGTTCTGCAACAATCCCCTCAGCTCCAAATCTGCGTTATCGTTGTCTCAGCCACCAAAGTTGCATCTAGGTCCCTTGATTGTGGCTCCAGGAATAGAAAACACGTCCCCCAATTCTTCGAAATTAATGGAATACCATCATTTTTGCACAAAACACACAACACTTCATCCTTGGCAAGTAAATCTTTAGTTAAATGACTCTTATAATTATTTAAATTTTGAAATTTCTAGATGTTTTTGAAAATACAACCAACTCAGGAAAATATCGAAAAAGAAGTTCTCCACAATTGTTTTTAAACAACATTCATATCTCCTAGGCGTTATAGATCCCATTAACGATGAAAGAAAATCGTTTCCAACGATACGACACCTTAAGTGAACCTACGTTCGTACAATCAGCGAAGGAACTTTTACCTAAAAAATCCATGGAAACGTGCCCTTTTAAAATTATATACGATATAGTGAGTGTTTAGTTTGAATTTTTACAATTTGTTTACAAAGTAGTTAAATACATAAATTAAAAATACATTTTATTTCAATAACAAACGTTTGTTGCTGTATGTTGTTAGTTAGGTAGGTTAGGTAATTTGATATCATAGCAATATATATATATATATATATATTTATGTAATTTTGTATAATCACAGAGTAAATGACATTAAATTTCGCATTTTATCAAAAAAACGTGTTATTAGTTTTAAATTGCCTGATGCCGACGAATATTTACTAATTCAAAGCTCCATTGTTCAGTACTTATATACTAAGACGACTTGAAAATTAACGAAAATTTATTGAGTTTATTTGAAATCATTAATTAACTATGAAATCTTATACAAGAAATCATAAATGTTTAGTATGGAATGAAAGAGCTTTCGGTAAAGGTTAATTTAGCACAAACAAAAATATAGGGTACTATTTAAAAAAATCAAGTTACCTTGGATTAAAGTTAAGCAAATGTTCAGGACTATAGTGGACACCTGTATACAATTACATCGATTTTAATTTCAATGTTGAATCAGACTAAATATGTATGTATGGTATTTAAAATATGAATGTCTAAAACAAATGCAAATATAAACCATGCCGCTTTAACCGATGCTTTGTATTGGAACCACTTTTAACAAAAGAGTAAATAACAACGTTGTTATTTAAGATACACATATAATAGTTCATATGAAGTCATGTTATTTTTCTGCGTAGAATTGAAAAATAAAATAATATATAGGCTGTTCCATTTAAAATAACGAAATAAGCATGCATTTGCCTACTTCTGGGACAGTCTCTATAATCAAAAATATTTTTAGGTAATACAGCATTGGATTCTATATCATTCTTGTAAAAAAGTTTACTTTCTAAAATGACAAATAGAGCTGTAATCAAAGACCTAATCTTCGGTTGGATAGCCATGTAACAACATGGTGACATCATCAGTAACCACAAAATCCTATAGAGGCTGTTTAGAAATTTATGCCTAATATGAATAACATTAAACTAAAAGAACCTTTCGCTTTCAAATGGAATGTGGTGTTTTTTATCGCAGCAATGTGCAGTGGAAAATTCTGCGTCGATTGGTATTAAGGTTTGGTATACCTATCCCTGTGATTTTTGAAATGTAAATATTAGTACCTAGCTATTTTTCATTTGTTCAATAAATAATATTGTTGATAATATGAACAGGAAATGAGTACTACAATTTTCATAAAAATTATTCACCATATGCACGCAATAAAGTATTAAATGATACCCTATGCGTTGTTTTAATGGCTTGCAATTTATTGCAAGAACGAACAGATAAAATACTTTGATCAAAAGTATACGTTATTATAGCTAACGCATTCAGTAAATATATATACCAATTGTCCCCCTGCGTCGGCATTATAGCGATCCTGTAGTGTAAGCGAGATACACAGAGGTATCCGTGCATTAGAACGGTCAAGAAGTATACGGAATATTCTACTGGATTACATTACTTCGCCTATGGCTATGATGCACTCGTATTTGCCAAGAAATCCACATTCCTACGCTTTCGTCGCACACGTGCTGTCAGATGCATTTTATATTTCGTCGGGAGAACTACTCGCTCGTACTATTTAATAAAACGCGTTGTTGGTAGGTAGATAACGGTTATTTTAAAAATGGAGTACTATACGTCGGAGCAAAAACTCTTCATGCTTAAACACTTTTACTGTGGTAATTCCGCGGAAGTAACTCGGGATTTATTTGCAGCTAATTTCCCCGAAAGGCAAATTCCCAATGCAAGCACCATTCGTAGGACCGTTAATCGGTTTGAAACTACATTTTCTTTAGTAAATAATAAAAAATAAAGTTGTTCCGGATAAGAATGTAACCGATATAGAAATTCGAGTATGTGCTTTAGTTGAAGTAAATCTCACTATGTCATCTCGACAAATTGCTCGCGAATTAGGAATCTCTAAAACAACGGTTCATAAGATTTTACGTACTAATAAATATCGTTCACACAAATTTACAAGTTCACAAGTACTTCTTCCCGATGATTATTATCGCCGAATGGAGTTTTGCGAAAGAATGATAAATAAATATCACGAGAACCAATTTTTTTTTTTAACAACGTATTGTTCACAGATGAAGAAACATTTTACCTACACGGGCATCATAACCGCGCAGTTTGTCGTTACTGGTCGTGTAAAAATCTACATTTAAATATACCAACGCGAACGCAGTATCCACAGAAGCTAAATGTATGGGCAGGTATCATTGGAAATCATATAATTGAGCCTTTTTGTATTGACAGTAATTTAAACGGAAATAGATACCTACAGTTACTTGAAAATAATATTATTTCGGCAATACGGGAACGATTTAATATAAATGAAGTTTGGTCTCAGCAATATGGTTGCCCAGCACACAATACACGCATTGTAACACACTTTATAAACGCGGTTTTTGAAAACAGATGGATCGGCAACTCGGGCCCTATTAAATGGCCAGCGCGGTCCCCTGATCTAGCTCCAATCGATTTCTTTTTATGCCCCTTTTTACATAATACAATATACGGATACGGTGATCAACGGCCATCAAACCTAGAGGAACTGCGCGCGAGAATTATTGAAATCAGTAATACTGTCACAGCAGATATGTTAACAAATGTTCGTCGGAATTTTTATGATCGGTTGGGTTACTGTTCTTATCAAGAGGGAGGTTTATTTGAACACTTAATAAATTAATTTACTTCAAATTTTATTATTGTTTAAGAATAATATTTTCTTTTAGCTAATTGCAGGTTTATTGCAATGTTGAATACAATTCTGTTTTAAGAATTAAATATTTTATTTTCCATTATTTTATTATAGTTGCGTTTTTAGATTTTATAATTGTTGAACAATATTATTTTAGTTTTTATTCTAAAGTTTAGGAGTTCTGATTATTTATTTTTGCTTTTTTATGTTGTTTATGAGGCTGTGATGAACTACTTCACTGACATGTTATCAGTGATTATCTGATGCTTCAAACAACTAAAAATATTTACTTATATTGGGAACACACTACCTCTAACAGTGCTTTTTATTTTTCAGGAATAGTATTTTCTACCACATGTAATGTTATTAATCACTTATGCTATAACATAGAACTCTAAAAGACTTTGATTTGCCTATATGCCCCAATACATTTATACGTGTAACTTATAATACGTCCGCTATCGTTTGTAAATGCCATACGCGTGCCGCTAAGTAGGCGTGGCAATTCAAGGTGGCACGCCCATTTATAGTCGACCAGTAGTTACTAATACATGCATCGTGCTATGAACGGTTGCCACACTGTATATGGCTGTATTGAATCCAAATCATTAAAATGCAGTTATTTACATTTCTATAATAATGTATATTCATAGGTTGAATGAAAACGTTCATTATATTATTAAACAAAATATTTGTTCTGCGCAATGATATATTTGAAACAGAATGCTTTTAATCATCTTGTCGTTGTTACCCGCCATTTAGAAGTTCGCTATTGTCAGTGATAATTGTTTGGAGGCGTTTCTCGGTTCGAATGGTATTTAGATATTTTTTCTTTGATGTTTTCATTACGTCATGGCAAACCGTTTTTGAAATCACCACATACGCAGTTACACGTTCTTATTTTGCTAACGGGACTGACAATGAATTCTTCGACCTGTGACTGTATTACCGGCTTACGCTGCGGTTGTTTTGTGGGTTGGCTTGTATCCCCTAGGGAGAGCACATCTAAACTCTTAATTTTCTAATGGGCGACGATGGATAAAGCTTGATATGCACTAGCGATTCATTGCTTTTGCTAGTATGGTATTTGTAGGTTCTAATAACCAAAACAAAATTGTTTTTTACAACAATAACTCAATATAACGATAATACAATGATATAGAGGTAAGTGATACCCAGCAAATAAGTAACATTTTTTGTGAATACTTCTCAAATGATCTCGGTAGAAAAATTGACACGGTGTTTGGTCCCGCGCGACCTATGACATGTACTACTGTGCAGCTCAGTGTAAATAGTATTTTGTTCGACCCTATTCGTGTTGAAGAAATAAAAACTGCGATAAAAAGTCTAAAAAACAAACACAGCACGGGATTAGACAATATTCACTGTAGGGTCGTGAAGTATCTTATGAACGAGTTAGTGTATCCTCTTTTTATTCTGATCAATAAATCAGTAATATTATGTAAATTTCCCTCCATGTTAAAAGCTGCCAAGGTTATACCTGTTCATAAGAAAAATGACGCGCAATTGGTTACGAACTATAGACCGATATCGGTGCTGAGTGTTTTCTCAAAAATCATTGAATCTATTGTGTACACAAGAATATTTGAATTTCTGGAAAAATACGATCTACTTTGTGATGCTCAGCACGGATATCGATCAGGCAGGTCTACGGAGACGGCTTCAGTTGACTTCCTGCAGTACGTGTTTGAGAAACTGGATAAAGGTAAGTTGGTTGCTGGGGTTTTTTTCGATTTATCCGAAGCGTTTGATAGTTTGGAATTTACTTTCATACGTTCAAAACTTTTTGCTGTCGGTATTAGGGGAAATGTGTTGGATTGGATAATGTCGTTCTTAAAGGGACGAACAATAAGTGTTGTTCTTGGAGACAGTACGTCGGAGTCAGGAAATGTCACGTCAGGGGTACCACAAGGGTCGATCCTCGGACGCCTCATATTTGTCCTATTTGCAAATGATCTCAGATATCAATTAAGAACAGGACACATGATCATGTACGCTGATGACACTTCAATAGCGGTATGCGGGGACAGCGAAGAGGAGTTGGAGGCAAATATAAAACGGGTGGTGTCAGAGTTCTCCGTATGGTGCATGCGGAACAGATTAATTTTAAATGATGGTAAAACCGTATGTGTTGGCTTCGCGCGGAATGGAATTCCTTTGGTTGTGCCCAATATCTGTTTCAGCGACGGTGTTAAATTTTTGGGGACTGAGGTGGATTTCGGGCTTACGTTCGAAAACCAGGTCGATAATGTTTGCAAAAAAATTAACCAACAATATTTCGCCATTTTACAACTAAAAAGCTGCTTAAGTACGGATTGCCTTTTACACCTTTATTACGCGTTAGTTTACTCTGTTATGGCCTATAATGTATTAGTATGGGGTCGCGCCAAAAACATTGCTAGGGTTCTACTTGCACAGAAAAGGATACAGAGGTTGATATTTGGTTGCCGGCCCAGAGATTCGTGCAAGAATAAGTTTAGGCATCACGAGATTTTAACGTTTCCCTCAATATATATATATATAAAGCAGTCGTATTTGTGAAAAATAACTCAAGCTTGTTTGAACTGCCGTCGCATATACCGGGTGTCCAGCCTAAGATGCAACGGTCCCTAGCCGATTTATTATTGTCTTTTCGAAAAAATGTTTCAAATAAATGTTGTCAGGAGTCATATTCTACACATGCTAAAATTAGTTGCAGAAATGGCGGACTTCCGGTTGTACCGGAAGTAGATACTAACTTTATTATTTTAAATAGAACAGCCTGTATATTATTGCACTTTTGGATTCCTTGTTAAATTTAAATAACAATACGTTAGGGATACATTGGGGCTAAGTTGTACCGTTTCCGAATTACATGACGTTTTTCGAAAAAAAATGACATTTGCAGTGTCTTCGGTGTTTGGAAATATCTCGGAAAATACGAAAGTTAGGAAGATGCGGTTTTCGGTTTTCGCGTAACCATGAAACAGCAGACGTCTTTTATTTTAAAATTGTTGCGTTTAAATTACAGCGTTATTAAATAGGGATCTGTAATTTTCGAACTCTATAATCATGGCTAACTTGATTTTTTTAAATTGAACGGTATAGCAATTTTTACATAAATGGACGTAAAATTTAATTTTCTTTCGATTTTATATGGGTATCATTGTGTCTATCTCCAACGGTTTTGGAGATATTCGCAATTTTTCAGTTTCTCACGATAGATACGTATTGCGAAGCGCCGCCGCCGGTCGCCTTCTCGCATTTCACCAGGCTTGGGACTGGCAGCAATAATACTGGTATGCTTAGAAAGTTGTCAACAGAACAAAATAGGACCACTAGAAACAAGCAAACATAGCAAAGATAAAAGAAAACATAACATTACTGGAATATCAATAAATCAGCACAACTACATTACTCTATCCAATGTATGGCGTACGTACACTTCGAGCGTCTTGCTCGCAACAGGCTACACTTTAAACGCTAGTGTTGTCATTGTACAGAGAATTTGTACAACACTATTATATTAAATGTTCAAAATGCTGTCCGTTTTCGGCACTACATAATCGAAATCGCTCTTGCAAACACTTTTGAGCATTTCTGAGTATTTTTGGTGTGACTTCTTGAAACGCTCTTAAAATACGATGGCGCATATCTTCAGGGTTTGTTGGTGGCGTCTCATAAACCTTATTTTTAATGAAACCCCATGAGAAGAAATCGCAGCTTTGAACTGATTTTCATCCGTAAGTACGTAGTTATTGAGGTTCCGTTTTGTACGTGCTACGGATCCAGTACTTACAAAACTACCCAGTAGCGACTGAAATGCCCTCCTATCTGGATGCTTTCTACTTTGTATAATAATGTATAATACTTTGTGTAAACTCTTGACGCTAACAAAGCGTTTCTGTAACATTCACCGAGAACGAAAACCATATCTACTAATTCTTCTCGAGTAAGCGACATCTTTAATTATTATGTTACCAAACAGTACTCTGAATGTCAGTTCTAATACTTGGAACACTAATAACGGCAAGATACCTAGTGCGTTTTCAAGCTTGCGTTGACTTTAAAGATGTCGCTTTAAACATCTCAAGTATCTTTTAGACCATTTTGTTTGTTTCTAGTGGTCCTATTGTGTTCTGTTGGCCACTTTCTAAGCATGCCAGTATTATTGCTGCCAGTTCCAAGCTTGGTGAAATGCGAGGGGAAGGTGGCCGGCTGCGGCGCTTCGCAATACGTATCTATCGTGAGAAACTGAAAAATTGCGAATATCTCCAAAACCGTTGGAGATAGACACAATGATACCCATATAAAATCGAAAGAAAATTAAATTTTACGTCCATTTATGTAAAAATTGCTATACCGTTCAATTTAAAAAAATCAAGTTAGCCATGATTTTAGAGTTCGAAAATTACAGATCCCTATTTAATAACGCTGTAATTTAAACGCAACAATTTTAAAATAAAAGACGTGTGCTGTTTCATAGTTGAGCGAAAACCGAAAACCGCATCTTTCTAACTTTCGTATTTCCCGAGATATTTCCAAACACCGAAGACACTGCAAATGTCATTTTTTTCGAAAAACGTCATGCAATTCGAAAACGGTACAACTTAGCCCCAATGTATCCCTAACGTATTGTTATTTAAATTTAACAAGGAATCCAAAAGTGCAATAATATACAAGGTGTTCCATTTAAAATAATAAAGTTAGTAGTTACTTCCGGTACAACCGGAAGTCCGCCATTACTGAAACTAATTTTAGCATATGTAGAATGTGATTCGAGGCAACATTTATTTGAAAATTTTTTTCAAAAAGGCAATAATAAATTGGCTAGGAACCGTTGCATCTTAGGTTGGACACCCGGTATATGACACCAGAAAAGCTCATGTATACTTTCCACAGCACAGAACAGCTGGTTTTGAGAGATCGCCTTTGTATTCCTTTTCCAAGCTAGATTGCCTCTGTCGGTGAGAAATTAGACCGATGTCAAACAATTTAAAATTGCCGTTAAGAATCTCTTGATACCCAAGTGCTATTATTCGTATGATGAATTTTTTGTTGACAGCGATCTGATTTCGGGATAGGTTTCATCATAAAGTGTTTTTGTCTATGTTTTATATGTATTAGTTTTATAACAAACTTTATGACTTTTCACATCCATGTACACATGGCTAAGTGAATAAACGAATATTATTATTATTATTATTATTATCAATTTCATTGAGCCAATCAAGCCACTTTGGTTTCATACAATGAATGGTTTATTACCCAATAAATTCCTTCCTCATTTAATAAAATCTCTTTCATTGATTTCGACTCGTTCTTCCGACTAATTTTAAGCCATTATTTCGTGTGACAATAAATTTATTTATTGTTTCAACACCCATTTTTGGTTCAGCGTGGGTCATCTGAAGATAACGGCACCACGATACAGAACAATTTTAAAAATAAATGTGATATCCTTAAACTAAATTTGATAATGTTTTTCAAAAAGACACCTTCAATTTAGATCTGTGACAAATGACGAAGAAGATATATGGATTAGGCTATAAAGAAATGATGAGAATTTATAGTTCTTTCAGACGACACTCACTTATAAATTAGATGCCGGTTAATGCTTTATTTTACCACATTGTGCGACAGTGATGGATGAAAACCGCATTACTGAGATCGATTTTTGTAAGTTACAATGACTAATAAATGCTAAAACTACTAACTATGCTAAAAAAATATCTTCAATCATAATATTTCCTTTAGTGAGCTTAACTTTTGACCAGATGTACACATTATATAATGTTAATAACTTCTTTTATACTATTTGAAATAATACTACGTGCAGAAATAATTTTTGCTTTGTTATGTTATATTACCAGCCCGAATTGCTAATTGAATCAATTATTTTAAATTCACAAAGTAAAAAATGTGCCACTCTTCCTGCAAGGAAATTAATGTACATTGAAGACGGAGGGACCAGTTCATCAAAATAGATGATGCGGTCCCCTCCCATCACACTGACAGATAATTATCCTAACGACGTAATTGTCGTATCCTATAAGTTGACGATATGCATAAATGAAGGAGCACGAAGATAGGAGGGATAGGGTGGATATGTATGTAGATGGAAACGGGAAGGGTGGATGCACGTCCCTTAGCGCCGGGGCTTTTACACTATATTTAATCAGCGTGAAAGGGGAAAGCTGAATGACTATGATAGCTTCATTTCCATTTAAATGGGTACAATGGTTTTACTGGCGACCGCCGGCACTCCACGCTCTACGACGCCGACGGACTGATTTAGCCGGTAGATCAACAACAGCAGCCGGTCAATTACGTCATAGGGATGTAACGACTCGTCAGAACAACTCATAAAATTCTTCCTCGGGTCAATTTATTACCTGTTTACAATATTCAGAGAATTAACCAGGGTTGCAAAACAGTCATGATAACGGTTTCGGTTCCCGAAACAGTTACGAAGAACCGTTATTTTCCATTCCGATTACGATGATAATATCGGTTCTTTTTCGGTTGTATATCGGTTATCTTCGGTTCTGTATCGGTATTTTGGATAATTTGTTATTTTTATTATATGTTATATATTGTCGTTTCTGAAGCCCATAAACATATCCTCAAGCTTATAGGAAATTCTTATAAGTTTGAGTTTTTTTTTCCTACTGATGCACACCCATAACGTTAGCGGGAATTTTTATATTAATATTAGCCGCCATTTTTTAAGGACATTGGAAGTTACAGAAAAATAAATGTGATTTTTATAAGTTTGAGAGTTTGGTTATCGGTTTCAAGAACGACAAATACGTAAATCTTGAAGGATGTCCAAGATATCGGCGGATATAATTAATACTGCCATGTCGTCTTACTGGTACACTTCCTAACATTAGCCGAAACTTTATATAAATATTATCCGCCGTTTTGTAAGAACATTGGAAGTTGTGGGAAAAAAAAAATAAATGTATTTTTTGAAAGTTTGATGGTTTGTTCATCGACTTCAAAAACGACTACACGTAAATCTTGAGGAATGTCGAAGATATCAGCGGATATAATTATTACTGGCTTGTCATGTTGCTGATATATATATATATATATATAACTTGAGAAAGTTTCTTTGCCGATGTGTACTGTATTGAGATATTTTCTGTTTCTTGGTGTTTGCGGCATGAAATGGAGATTGGTGATGAAATGATTAAACAACGAAATAAAACGACATTTACGTTTCGGCAATATATATATTGCCTTCTTCAGAACTACAAGAAAGGTTAACTATAACTATAATGTGAAAATATTTTTGTTGTTGATATTCTTACCTAAAATTATCGTCTTACATTTTACTAAACTTAATTAAATTTTAACTACATTATTATAATTATGAAAAACTGCAAATAGGAAATAACAATTTAGCTATAATGCGGAGAGTATTTTGTGAAATTCTTACCTAAAAAATCATTCTGATTTACTAAATTTTGTTATTTTTTGTTAATTAATTTTACATGATTCTAAATTATTTTTACATTTTTGAGTTTTAAAATTTTAAATTGTGGAACTATATTGTTGACCGTGCAACTGTATATTTAGAAATGAGAATGAAATTTAACATTGTAGGATAACATGGTTTAACATATACGGATAAACAACTTTTTGTGATTTACAAATCTGTTCCTTAAAGCAAACCAATCTATGAGATCGCAGAGCATATACAGGTTCATGCCAAAAGTAGTTACAGAATAGCGTGATAAATAGTTGATAAATTTTGAATCTCCACCCTGTCGTTTATTGCGTCATTGTTCTGTTTTATATGTATTAGTTCTAACATATTTCTGATTCTGTGGTTTTTTTCTTTGGTTAAAATGGAAGTATTGTTAAAATTGAATGTGTGTTTTGTGTTGATGGCATGTTTCTTTAAAGCTGTACTATTGTTGGAAAATTTATGGCCGTTTAATCTGTCATTAAGGTGCTGCATTGTCTGTCCTATATATACTCCTTTACAATCATTGCATGGTATCTTATAAACTACATGTGTTTGTTTTGTGAGTGGGATTTTATCTTTTAATTTGGAAAAATAATGGTTCAAATTGTTGTGATTTTTGTGTGCTACTTTTAATTTATGTGGTAATAAAATATTGTTGAGCTTCTCTGACAAGGTTTTGACATATGGAATGGGCACATATTTTAGATTTTCGTCATTCTTATTATTGTTGTTAGCAGTGGTGTTGTTATTGTAAAATTTGTGTAACCTCTGTTTGAAAATACTCTCAATGAGTTTGCAAGGGTAATCATTGTCTATCAACATGCTTTTGGTTGTTTTCAATATTCTAGCTCTGTATTGTGGACTTGTTAACTTGATGGCTCGATCTGCTAAGGAAATAATGGCACATTTCTTAATCGATAGTGGTTGACAAGAGTTAAAGTTGATATATCTACCTGAAGAGGTGGGCTTGAAGTAAAGTTTTGTAAATATTTTGTTAGTGGTACGAAGTAGAGTTAAATCTAAGAAGTTAATTTGATTATTATTTTCATATTCTATTGTAAACTGAATTTTAGCGTGGTATTGATTAAACTGATCAAGGGTGTATTGTGCTTTATTCGCGGGTAAACAAACGATGCAGTCATCGACATATCTTTTATAAAAGGTTGGTGTGTAATCAAGTTTGTTTAAAACATCAGTTTCTAGATCTTCTAAAACGAGTTGCGCAATGACACTTGAGATTGGCGCTCCCATAGCGCAACCAAAAGTCTGTCTGTAGAAAGAATTATTGAATTGAAAATAAGTAGTATTAAGAGTTAATTCTAAGGCGTTAAGGAACTCATCTAACGGTAGCGGTGTATGCAATTTTAATTCATCCCAATGTTGCTGGCAATCACTGCTATAAAAAAAACATTGGGATGAATTAAAATTGCATACACCGCTACCGTTAGATGAGTTCCTTAACGCCTTAGAATTAACTCTTAATACTACTTATTTTCAATTCAATAATTCTTTCTACAGACAGACTTTTGGTTGCGCTATGGGAGCGCCAATCTCAAGTGTCATTGCGCAACTCGTTTTAGAAGATCTAGAAACTGATGTTTTAAACAAACTTGATTACACACCAACCTTTTATAAAAGATATGTCGATGACTGCATCGTTTGTTTACCCGCGAATAAAGCACAATACACCCTTGATCAGTTTAATCAATACCACGCTAAAATTCAGTTTACAATAGAATATGAAAATAATAATCAAATTAACTTCTTAGATTTAACTCTACTTCGTACCACTAACAAAATATTTACAAAACTTTACTTCAAGCCCACCTCTTCAGGTAGATATATCAACTTTAACTCTTGTCAACCACTATCGATTAAGAAATGTGCCATTATTTCCTTAGCAGATCGAGCCATCAAGTTAACAAGTCCACAATACAGAGCTAGAATATTGAAAACAACCAAAAGCATGTTGATAGACAATGATTACCCTTGCAAACTCATTGAGAGTATTTTCAAACAGAGGTTACACAAATTTTACAATAACAACACCACTGCTAACAACAATAATAAGAATGACGAAAATCTAAAATATGTGCCCATTCCATATGTCAAAACCTTGTCAGAGAAGCTCAACAATATTTTATTACCACATAAATTAAAAGTAGCACACAAAAATCACAACAATTTGAACCATTATTTTTCCAAATTAAAAGATAAAATCCCACTCACAAAACAAACACATGTAGTTTATAAGATACCATGCAATGATTGTAAAGGAGTATATATAGGACAGACAATGCAGCACCTTAATGACAGATTAAACGGCCATAAATTTTCCAACAATAGTACAGCTTTAAAGAAACATGCCATCAACACAAAACACACATTCAATTTTAACAATACTTCCATTTTAACCAAAGAAAAAAACCACAGAATCAGAAATATGTTAGAACTAATACATATAAAACAGAACAATGACGCAATAAACGACAGGGTGGAGATTCAAAATTTATCAACTATTTATCACGCTATTCTGTAACTACTTTTGGCATGAACCTGTATATGCTCTGCGATCTCATAGATTGTTTTGCTTTAAGGAACAGATTTGTAAATCACAAAAAGTTGTTTATCCGTATATGTTAAACCATGTTATCCTACAATGTTAAATTTCATTCTCATTTCTAAATATACAGTTGCACGGTCAACAATATAGTTCCACAATTTAAAATTTTAAAACTCAAAAATGTAAAAATAATTTAGAATCATGTAAAATTAATTAACAAAAAATAACAAAATTTAGTAAATCAGAATGATTTTTTAGGTAAGAATTTCACAAAATACTCTCCGCATTATAGCTAAATTGTTATTTCCTATTTGCAGTTTTTCATAATTATAATAATGTAGTTAAAATTTAATTAAGTTTAGTAAAATGTAAGACGATAATTTTAGGTAAGAATATCAACAACAAAAATATTTTCACATTATAGTTATAGTTAACCTTTCTTGTAGTTCTGAAGAAGGCAATATATATATTGCCGAAACGTAAATGTCGTTTTATTTCGTTGTTTAATCATTTCATCACCAATCTCCATTTCATGCCGCAAACACCAAGAAACAGAAAATATCTCAATATATATATATATATATATATATATGTGGCTCCACGCCCCGTACGGAGCTTCGCCGCTCGCTAGAGCTCCCCAGATTCTTATTGGCCGAATCAGATCCTTGCCCTTATACCATCCAGGCGATTTCTCTGGCTTTGATTCCTATTCTCTTCCATGTGCTGCGATTTTGTGCCAACCTCTTCCATCTAGATTCGACTCCCATTTGCCTCAGATCCTCTTCCACCTCATCCATCCATCTCATTCTTGGTCTGCTTCTCGCCCTTCTCCCGTCCATATTCCATTCGGTCAGTGCCTTCGCATTTTCCTCCGCCCTTTTCCTAAATATATGTCCTAACCATTTTATCCTCAACATTTTTATATACCCTAATACATTTTTACCGCCCAGTTCTTTCATTATTTTATTGTTAGTTCGTCTTCTGTACACTCCACTCTCCAACAATACCCCACCCAACATTCTTCTTATCATTTTTCGTTCCTGAATTAACAGCATTTTCTCTCCTTCTTTAGTCATGGTCATGGCTTCGGCTGCATATGTTAATATAGGTCTTAACAAAGTTTGGTACATTTTTACCTTAGTTCCTTTTGAGATCTGTCTATTCATGAAAGTCTTTTTGTTTGCGTAAAACGCTGCGTTCACTTGTTGTATCTTTTCCTTTATTTCTTCTAACCTATCCCCTGTTCTACATACGGTTACACCTAGGTATTTAATTTTACTGACAGTTTCAAAAGTGTCTCCTCCTATTTTAGTTGATTTTTTTCTTTCATCTCCTCCTATCTGCATATGCTTAGTTTTGTTTTTGTTGATTTCCATCCCCAGACATTTTCCTTTAGCTTTGAATATTTCGTATATTTTATCTAATATTTCCTTCTGTTTCGCTACTATGACTAGGTCGTCCGCATATCCTATTATTTGCGCTCCTCGGTTTCTTATATTTCCTTTATTTAGGCTCTTTGTCATGTACTCTATTACAAAATTAAATAACGTTGCCGATAAAGCATCTCCTTGTTTCACCCCTTTATTAGTTTTAAATTCCCCTGTTTGACCTGAGCTAAATCTTATTTTTGCTCTTGTTTCATTGAGTGTCATTGCTATTAATCTTCTAAGTTTAGTAGGAATACCTAATTCTTCTAAAATTCTCAGTAGCTGTTGTCTGTTGATTGAGTTGAAAGCTTGCTTGAAATCAATAAACATTACTTCCAATCCTATCCTCTATTCGTTTCCTTTTTCTATTATTTGTTTAAGAGTGTGTATCGCGTCTACAGTGGATTTTCCTTTTTGAAAACCGTACTGGTAATCTCCTATGAGGTTTTTAATGCTTATTAGCCTTCTTTGAATTAACGTTGTTAAAATTTTATAGCCCGTGTTTAAAAGTGTGATGCCTCTGTAGTTGCTGCATACCGTTCTATCTCCTTTTTTGTGTATCGGAATAATTATTCCAGTTTCCCAGTCTGTCGGCATTCTTTCTTTTTTCCAAGTCTCTAGTATTAGGTCATATATTTTTCCTTGTAGCGAAACTCCACCATATTTAATCAGCTCGATACTTATTCAATCGTCTCCTGGAGCCTTTCCATTCTTACTTTGATTAATTATTTGAAGTACTTCTTCTTTTGTTGGTTTCATGATTTCTTCTTCATCTACTACTGGGTGACTTTCATATGCCGTACTTGTGTTTGGTTCAACCTGAGTTATATGCTGTTCTGTTAGTAATTCTTTAAAATGTTCCATCCATGCTGTTTTCGTCTGCTCGATATTTTCTGTCACAAGGCCCGACTTAGTTTTTATATTATTTACTTTAATCTCATTTTTATTTTTCCATTTATTTATCTTTTTGATAGAACTTTTTTGAGTTCCTATTTCTTCCTTCCTCATCTATTTTTCCCATTTCATTTTCTATCCATTTTTCTCTCGTGTTTCGTATTATTTTCTTGGCTTCTCGTCTGCGATCGGCATATTTTTTCTTTTCTTCTTCTGCTCCATCTTTCATCCACCTCTTCCTCGCCTTGTTTTTCTTTGTTACTGCTTCTTCGCACTCTTCGTCCCACCATTCATTCCTTGTGAGTTTATCTTCGCGACCTAGATGTTTTTCTGTCGCCTCGGTCACAGCTTTCCTTATTTGGGTCCAGCACTCTTCTATGCCAAGGTGTTCGTCCATTTGCTTTACATCTTGCTCTAACTGCTCTATATATTGCTCCTTTACCTTCCCTTACCTATAATTTTGTGGTAAGGGATTTTTCACCTTTCTTTTGGGATTTTTGTTATAGTTTTCAAGCCACAGTCTCCACCCATCACAGGATATCATGACTTCCCTTGCGTTAATCTCTCTATGTTGATCCTTCTATTTCCTGCGTATTTCCTTGCTTTTGTCATCTTTTGCTTTATTATTGCTTTTACCATGTAGTGATCTGTGTCTCCATTTGCGTTCCTATCTGTTTTCACGTCCCTTATTGATGTTATTCGTCTTTTCGTTATTAATACGTGGCCTATTTGATTGCCATCATTTCTAGCCGGTATTTTCCACGTCACTTTTTCTTCTCTTTTATGTTGAAACTTCGTACTTGCTATCACTAGCCCGGTTCTTGCCGCTAAGTTGCATAATGTGGCCCCGTTGTCGTTGGTTTTGTCATGTATTGTAAATTTCCCAGCCACGTCCCTCCAGCGAAACTCTCTACCCACTTGCGCATTGAAGTCTCCCAGCAGCAACGTTGTGTCGTATTTGGGAATTTTCTCTTGTTGCTGATACACTTTCTAAAATCTGCAGATTTTATATAAATATTGCCCGCCATTTTTTTAAGGAGATTAAAGGTGTGCAAAAAGTAATATCTCAGACGTAATTACATGCAGTATATCGTTAATAAAGATCAGGAAAAGAAGCGGGCCAAGGTTATCTTTGTGGGACACCAGATGTAGGACTAAATTCTTTCTACTCAATATTCAAATATTCAACACGCTGCGTCCTTCGAAATAAATAAGACTCAAATAGTGTAAGTAATCCCGGTGAAAAGCCAAGACAGTCCAATTTGCCAAGCAAAATATACCAGTCAATTTGATCGAATTCCTTTTGGATGTGTACACATATAGTACATTCACCTGCCCACGCTTGTCGATCACCTCAAAAACATATCGAGTAAAACATGCTAGATTTGTAATGGTTGAGCGTTCATCGAATATTATGACCTTGTTTCGATCGGTGAAGCATGCGTGATTTTATTGCTTTACATGCATTCGCTATTTATATCACTTAGGTATGTCAGTTACGTGTACTGTATATAAATAACACACTTACCTTATTTACGATTATTATTGCATAGCGCCAAGTGGATAAGACTCGTAGTAAGTTTGTAGCATTAGATAGGTTTCCATATTTGTAGCGGTGAGCGATGTACGCCGTGATGAATAAATTTTTTTATATTTTGAGAAAGACCGCTCGACATCTACGGATGTAACACACGCACAATTAAAATAATCTTTATAGATAGAAACCGAATCTACAATTGCACCATTACTAATTTGTTTTAATCTGGTAAAATCAGAATCTTTGTTTATCGCACTCTCGAACTCTGCTATTACATTCACATTTTTGTTGTCATTTACTGCGCATAGCTGCGCGTGCACATCGTCCAGTATTTGCAGTGACTCCGCTAACGATAATGCAGTATTTTGAAATTTCTCGATTGCGTTAAACAATCCTATATGATTATTATAAATAGTTTGTAAATCTGCATCAAGGGAAGGGATTTGAAAGAGTCTCTGGCTTTCCTTAATGGCTACAGCTTCGGCAGGATTGAATTGTAGAACCACAGATTTTATTTGTTGGAAATACTTGGCATAATAAAATGCCGCCTTTAACCAAGTTCCCCAACGTGTAAGGATTGGTTCTGGTGGTTGGGAAATACCAGGGCAATACAACATACGATCACGTTGGCAGTTCACGCCTAACTAAAGTGTTTCGCTGCAGCGTGTTTATACACTTACTACGTCCCTGGCTTACCGCAAACGTCCTCAGCTCTAGTGATAACATTTTAACCAGATTCAATTAAATGTTTGCAGTCATTGGTTGATTTTAAATCCAAATTAAAAATAAAGACCTATTACAGTAGAGAGAAATATCTTATAAGTTAAATATCCGATGTATCTGGATCTAACATAAGTAAGACCCCTATGTTACTTTTTATTTCTTCATGTAATTTTATCCACTGATATTTAATATTTTAAATTTTTAAGTTTAAACATCATTTATATGTTAATCACGTATTTTTAAGTAACTGTTATTTTACATCAATATTTTACCTCTTTTCGTACTTGAGCTACATAATTATATTGAGAAAATTCGAGCATTGCAGGTAAATTTCCTAAACAAAAAAAAAATTGCATATATCTACATTAAAAAAATCCTTGCACCCCACTGCGCATAAATACGTAAAATACTTACTCGCCTCTGTAATCTTCGGGGTACGGAACGATATTGCCGTGGGGATTTGGTCTCGGCGAATTCCCAATCCAGAAGAAAGCGTCGTTACCCTTGCCAGCGTATGAGAACTTCTTAATGAAGAGGGTGCTGTCGTCGACCGCGTACACCGTTCCTTTGACGTTGTAGGCGGACGTCCCGAAGCGCCCTATCCTGGTGCCGTAATAGGGTTCCGGGTGTTTCCTGCACAGCGCTGCGAACAAACGAGAACCGTGAGCGAGTATTAGTAGTGAATCTCCTTCGCGTCTGTGTCGTGTAGGACTTTGTGTCGTTAATAGGATGCGAAACCTAGATGGCGATTGTCACAGCGCCGTTTTGTGTCAGTATGAAACACTAACGATCTGGTGGTGTAAGGTTGGCGGCTGTTGAAACTGGAAAAGAAAAAGTTCTCGGATCTTTCATGGAATACCTACTAGGGTAATAATATAGTGAGTTCTAAGGTGTTTGCGGAAAAATCTACAGATGCAATCACGATCGAAACTCGAAACTAAGCTCGTAATGTAGGTTAAAGCCACTTAACAACTTTTCATGAAAGTAATGTATATAAATGAGAACAGCATCTATTAGAAAATAATAATCCGATTTGCTTTACATGTAACTTTTTAAAGTTCACACAACAAAAAGCGAAGCGATGGTACTACGGTTAGTTCAAGGAAATACTTACGGATGAATTGAAATTTGAGGTATTTCAAGAAAATCTATTGAAAATAAGAACACATATATGCTGGTGGTCCAAATTGCTTGTTGAAAAAGGGCATATCGATAACCGTAAGGGAGAGGAAAAAATCAGTGACCTAGTCTCGATCTCTATATAACTAATTCTCTTTTTCTCAATGGCGAAAACGAAAATTAATTATATTCTTTTGCTTTTGAGTTACAGCCAAAAATGGAGTTTTACGAGTTTTCGAGAATGCTCAATAACTCACTTGTCTTTAACGATACGAATTTTTGTTTAAAAAATGTGTTAAATTCGAGCACTGTAATCTGGTGCGCCGCCGTGTTGAACAAATAGAGCCCGTCCTTATTGTAATGGCATTTCGTCGATGGATTCTTCAATATTTTCTTGTAAAACTTGCAGATATTGTTCAGCATGTAGATTTTTCCGATATACATATATGATATGCGTTGATACGATTGTCCATAATAGCACACCATACATTAAAACCGTATCTCCCTTGTTCAATTTGATTGTTGACAGCCTGGTGTGGGTTGCTATCAGACCACCAATGCGCATTATTTCTGTTAAAAATGCCGGCACTACTAATGTGGACATCATCGGTCCATATAATTCTCCTAAAGAAAAATTCGTCGTGCTGTTGTTTCACTAAATAGCACTGACAAAATTCGAAACGGCGATTATAATCACCAGGGTATAAGCGGTATTTAATTTTAATCGGCACAGGCAAATATATCGAAAGCTATGCAAAATATGGAAAATTGTTTCAAACAAAAGTTGTATGGTTTCGAGGGAAACATAAAGTGGTATCATTGTTTTGACTTTGAACTGTCATTTGAAGGTCATATAAAGGTCACCTCAAATTTCTTAACTGGAACAACCTGTATATTATTACATATTCTGGTAGCTTATTACAAGGGCTTTTCAAAACACTGACGACAAAGTATTTTTTATAAAGTACTTATCTAGTTATCAGATTTGAAGGTCACCGGCATACGTCTCGGCACTAGCACTATCTAAGTGTAATGTACCGACCCATAAATGTAAGATCCGAGGTTTATACGGCCATAAAAGCAAGACTGATCAACTCAATAAGAATGTTGCATTAATATCACATAACTTGTTTATTTTTATTTTACATAAATAGCTTAAATATACCACCACTGTTTTTCTAAGAACATTGGTCACATGCTCGTCTAATACAGTCTTTTAGGTCTTCAGCTGTGGTGGGTGCGGTCTAGTAAACACTGTTCTTTAAAGAGCCCCATAAGAAAAAGTCTGGTGACCTTGGAGCCATCACAGTTAAATTTAAAAAATCTCTTCAGCGCCCGCATAATGTATTAATAATGGAATAATAACGATTATTTATTACGTCGATTCAACATGCCATTGCTTTCAAATGTAGCCTCATGGCTAAACATAACACGAGAAAAAAATGTGGGATCTAACTGAATTTTATCTATAGCCCACCTGCAAATGTGAGACAAAGAATTCAGTCGTTATCGGAAAGTTCCCGATTAAATGAACTGTGATTATGATTGGCACGTAAAATTTGATCTACAGTTGCAGCAGGCGCATTTAATCCACGACTAATTTTGCATCGACTAATGTGCGGATTCATTATTATCATTCCTAGTATGGTTACGGTAATGGCATGATTTTTTTCGGCTGCCACATTCTAAAGTACAACTTCACTACACTTAGTCAAGAAACAAAAATTATAATTTACCAGCAATAGCCCGCCAAGTAAAACTGAGTGTAAACTTTATTTGCCTTAGGTCTGTAAAATGTGAGGGAAAGTGGTCGTATGCGCATTCGTGAAAATCTATACGCTAGAATTGGTCATTGGTCTCGACAGATTCCATATTTGTTTCTCTATATGTTCATATAATCATCCATTTTAATTTTTCTTCGGGGCCTTGGGCCGTCTTGGGCCTACTCCGAAGATAAAAATAGCGATACCATCTCGCCCGACTTTGAATTTTTGTAGCATATGAAAGGTTCATAAATGTTTAAAGGCACCTCAAAAACTATTCAGAACAAATTGTTAGATGCAATGATGCAAATTTACAAGCAGGAAATGTTAAAAGAAATTAAATCTGAAAATTTCATTGCTTTGGTGGCCCATGAAACTACCGACACCTCTAATAACCAGCAAATGGTTGTTATTATTCGAAACATGTTTAATGTATATTGCTCAAAAGATCACAGTGGATATAAGAGACGTCAATAAATAAACAATAAAATTAAATACATACAAATCACAAATTATGTCAAATCAATATTATCAACAAACACAATTACAAACAAGACAAGTTACATATTAAAATATTCTGCTAAGGTGTAGAAGCAATTTTTATACAAATAATTCTTTAACTCATATTTAAAACTGTTAACATTATTTATTGATTTAATATATGGCGGTAAGTTGTTATATATTTGTATTGCGGAGTATTTGGCTGACTTTTCCAACTTGGTGGTTCTATGAATAGGAGTTCTAAACTCCTCACTGTTTCTTGTATAGTAGCTATGGTTAACAGCATTTTTATCTGATGGATTATTAAATATGTGGACACAACAGGAATATATATAGATACTAACAAAGGTCATAATTCTACGTTCTTTAAATATTTGTCGGCAACTAGTTCGACGGTCTAAACTATAAATGAGCCTAAGAATCCGTTTCTGAACAATAAATATTCTCTCCCAATCCACACACTTCCCCCAAACTGCAACATTATATTTAAGATGTGGATACACAAGAGAATAATATATGGGGAGTAGTGTATCGATTGTTAAATTCTGCGTTAATCTTAGAATAGCATGATAAGCGGAGTTGACTTTGTTAACAACGTATTCGACGTGCTTTTTCCAAGATAGTTCACAGTCCATGAACAGTCCTAAGAACTTCACAGGATTTTCAATTTTCTGAACCGAGCCAGATTTTAGCGCAAATCTTAGAGTCATAGTTTTCGAGCGGTTCAGTAAAAGTTTATTCTTTTGACACCAGTCGCTGAATTCGATCTTGCACGCTTCGAGTTTTTGATGTAATTCAGTATCATCCCCCGCAGATACAGCAATAGTGGTGTCATCAGCAAAATTAATCAGATGGCCGCTGGTTATGTAGCGTCGCAAATCGTTCATAAAACATATGAACAAAAGCGGTCCAAGGACGGAACCCTGCGCCACGCCCAAGTCAGTAGTCTGAATGTCCGACACTTCACCGGAGACGCGAACATATAATTGCCGTCCACTAAGAAATGATGTGAGCAAACGCAAAGGCTGGGCACGGATACCAAGTGCCTCCAACTTACACTGGATCACCTCTCCGTCGATGGTATCGAAGGCGGAAGAGAGGTCAAAAAAGACAGCCGCCACTTTATAGCCTTTATCAAGTTGGCTGTAAATATAGTCCGTTAGGCTGATTGTTGCTGATTCAGTTGAATGACCCCGTCTGAAGCCATGCTGACATTCACTCAATAACTGATATTTGCTCATATAGTTACAAATTTGTTTGAGAAAATACTCAGTATAGATATAGGTCTATAATTAGCAGGATTACACGCGTCACCCTTCTTATATATCGGAGTAACTCGAGCTAGCTTCAAGGTTGACGGATACTCTCCTTTCTCAACGCACAAATTGATCAGATACGAAAGTGGATCGGCCAAACAACATTGCACACTCTTAAGCACCCGCGAGCTAACTTCGTCAGGACCAAACGAGTTTTTAGTTTTAATTTCGATATAACTTCCAATATGTCATGTTCGTGCACATAGTCAATAAAAAAGGAATTAGACACACGATTATCCGATGTAGCGTCAACAGAACCATGTCCGTACTGCTGAACAACCTTTTCTTTGGCGGATTTGGAAAACTGCTTTGCAAATAAATCTGCTACCGCTTTTGGAGTGTTTTCACAGTCTTTTAATTTAATATCTCTTTGTTTTGTATTTCTATTTAACTCTTTATTTACTAATTCCCAGATTTGTTTTGGTTTATTCTCAGACTTCATAATTATCTTACTGTAATAGTTTCTTTTTGTGTCGCTCACTAGTTCTCTGTGTTCCTTCTTTTTCGATTTATAAAAGTCTGCTAGTTCTGGATTATTTCTCAATTTCGAATAATACTCTTTAAGCTGGTTACTAGATTGTCGAATGTCATTCGTAACCCACTGTTTTTTATTTGCAGTAAGGGTCTTACGTCTACGTTTTGGGCAAATTACATCATAGTAATGTAAAAAATGATCAATGAACGCATTAAAAGCGGCATCCACATTATTCACTTTCATGAAGTTCCAGTCCACCGTCATTAAAGAGTAAGCCAGCATGTCAAGATTCGCTTGTTTCAGGTCCCTCACAAGCGAAATGCAAACTGTCTCCTTTATCTCATCTATGAATTTCGGAATACATTTTAGACTCAACGCGTAATGGTCTGAAATGTGCGGGTTCCACACTTCACAGGAGAATCTATCCGTAGGTAAATTAGTGACTATGTAGTCAATTTGACTTTTGCTTTCGCCAGCGTTGTTTGAAAATACCCGTGTGGGCTGGTTAATCTTATTTTGTAACTGATATGAACATGAATCTTTCAGTATGGGCAAATATTTGAACGCTTTTGGTCTTTTTTTAAGCCGGGTGAACATAATGCTGAAGTATTAGCAAAAGCATTGCTGAATGAATTGCAAACTATTTTAAATTCTCCTTCTGGATCTTATAACAATAAACTAATAGCTCAAAGTTACGATAGGGCGTCCGTGATGCGTGGTAAGACAAATGGTGGCCAAGCTATTGTCAAAAGAACATTTACACATGCACATTATATATTCTGTGATACGCTCATCAACTTAATTTAATTACTGAACAAGCGGCACAGTGCGATAAAAATATAAAGTTTTTATTTTGTGCTCACCCTCTTTCATAACTCACGAGCCGCCACTGATATATAGTGATAATTAATCGATTTCTAGTTTCGTTTGTAGAAATTGCAGATATCCTTCTGAATTTAACGACTGCTTGAAAATTGCGGGCACATTTACTGTTTATAATTCTACACTAAACGTATATCTTTGGAAATATATCTTCACCTAAAATTTTGAAATTCGGACTTTCACATAACACCAATAAAAAACATTCAGTAGAGTTTTATTTATTTTGAAAGTTTTGTACGTATCTGTTCAGAAGAGTTAAATTTATTATGGCTTATTGACGAAAATTAGGTTATCCGCGTTCGTAAGAAATATTCACAACAGGATGTAATATAATGCGTTAGATTTTTATACTTTCGAGCCGGCCAGTTCGAAGGAATATCTTTTTGAAGAGAGATGTTTGTTGCGAATGGTTTCACTATATTATTTTTTGCTGAATAAAAACCGCTTTCCAGTAATAATTCAAAATTATAAAAAAGTAAAATTTTAAGTTTCTTACTCAGTAGATACTACCACCCTACTCATGTAATAAAAGCAAGCATTCACATGGAGCTTTACTTTATATTTTTGAACAACTTAATTAACGATTGAAGCCGAAGTATAAACGCTAGTGTATTTCTAACAAAAAGAAATATAAAGCAACAGATATTTAAAGAGAAAATCTCCACCATCTGCAACGGGAAGCACCCCCAATGAACACGCCATTTCACAAAGTCTCGGAGATTACAGATAAGCCTGTAGATAATAGAGAGATATAACTGGGAGTTACGGATCTGTTTTTAAAGGGAATAAAGAGGCGGCTACAGCAAATGGAATGGTTCGAGAAACTTTGAGGATATGCGCCGAAATCTTGCTAGATTTTTACATATGGTTTTTGTGGTATTTCTTAGTGGTAAAATTTAGCTGATTTCTGTTATTATTTTAATATCAAAATATTAAAATAATGTTTAAGCATCGGTTATATACTAAAATATAGCAATTTTGCAAGAAAAATATAATCAATTGTATATTTATTCATTACTTAATTTAAAATGCAAACAAATTTCCAATAATGCGCCAAATTTTACTGTACGCACTATAATAGCAAGCGAGGAGGCTAGCCACAGATTTGGCTCCGCGCCGATGATTAATGCCATGGCTGTAAGAAATGTGTCTCCGTAAGTGCACGTGCACCTTATACGGCGAATACGTATGGTTGGAGGCTTGCCGCCGCGGTGAGATCCTACCCGATCGGAATGTTATCGTGCGTTATCGGCCGTAAAACGCTGCTACGCAACTGCCTATGCGACTCCCAGCTCCCAGTACTAATAACTTAAGAAGCGTTAGGTGAGTTTTGTTAGGTTACGCACACAAAATGCATAAAATGAACGAAATTAGAATTTGCCAAGATATTGTCCACTGGTTGGTAAGAAATTCTTTTAGTTGTTTAAACATAGAGACGAAATTACACTTTGTACAAAACATTGAGAAACCACGGCCTAATTTATCTGTAGTATCTAACGACGGCAACGGGCAAAATCGTGGTGTTAGTTCATTATGGTATACTAAATGTGGTTGGTTAACTGGTTCAATTGAAAGGGAAAGATTATTATGTTGGCCATGTCTACTTTTTTGTAACCAAACCGAAACGTGGTCGAAATTAGGTTATACAGATTTAAAAAATCTACCGCGCGCTATTGAACGGCATTCTAAGTCTAAAGAACACATTTCATCGTTGTGCAAATTTAAATTATTTGGTAAACAAAATATTGCTACTGCTGTAGACAGCGCGCGCAAACATGCAATTATTGCCTATAAAAATGAAGTTAGAGAAAACCGCAAAAATTTAAGAAAATTAATAGATGTAACAATATTTTTAGCATCACAAGATTTAGCTTTTCTGGGACACAATGAGACTTCAGATTCTTTTAATCGTGGAAATTATAAAGAATTACTCGAACTCTTTAGTAAATATGAACCTAGTTTTAATAAATTTGTTAGTAGTAATATTTTTTCGGGTACATCTTAATCTATACAAAATGATTTAATAGATTGTATTTCTTTTGTATTAAAACAACAGATAGATACAGAAAGTTCCGTTTTTTTCTTGGCAAGTAAATGAAACCACATATATTTACTGTAAGTCTCAATTATCAATCATATTACGTTATGTCAAGAGCAGTGAAGTTATTGAAAGATTTTTTGAGTTTTAGGGCGTATCATCCGGTCGAACAGCTCAACATTTATTTAACCTTTTATCAAATAACAGCGAAAAATATGATTTAAAAAAAAAATTAGTCGCTCAAACTGGTGCATCTGTTATGGCAGGGCATTTAAATGGTTTACAAAGTAAAGTAAAAACAATTGTACCTCAAGCTCTTTTTGTACATTGTCATGCTCATGCCTTAAATTTAGTTTTGAGTAAAGCTTGTAAGATAAACAAAAAATCTACAATTTTCTCTTAGAATTTCATTGTTAGTGTTTTTAGAGTTTATTTTTGGTTTATTATTACGTTTTCCAAGAGTTTGTTTTTAAGTTTTTATTATCTTTTTATCTATCACCTCATCCATTTTCCTATCCAGGCAAGATTTCACTCCCACCTCTACGTGGTTCTTGCTAGACAATAAATTATATTTTATTTTAATCTATTTTTTTTCAATTTTTATTCTACACTTACATTGCTACAATAATAACTATAAAAATATAATTTATTGACCGAGAAGGAATTCTTTTGTCCTTTAAGTATGTTAAATAAATAGAGCCGAAGTACTTGATCTTGATGTGCGAAAAATAGTATCTATATTTTTGGGCGTGGTAAGCGGGAGATAGAAGATCTGGAGGGCACTGGACTTGTACATCCTATCACTTTAATTCAATTTATTTCGTACACCAGCATTTTCCATGTATTTCTTTTAAACATCTACAATGTTTACTGAGATAATGAATTGTACCATTTTATACATTTACATACATATCAAAAAAAAGGAGAGAAAATTGCCCTAACGTTTTTGAAGGATCGTTTTGCTGAGGGAAAACATTTCCAGACGGCACTCGATCCGTCGTCGATCTAAATGTTGGAGCTTTACGTCAGGCCGTCTTTGTATAGCGTAATCCCCGAAAAGAGATTGACAGATAACTTTGAAGTGCAAACAAGCTCCTCTGTATTCCTTTTATTTCCACCCCATCTGAAAGAGGCCTCGTATCGCGCCGCGTCTTTAGACGATTCCCGCTCCGCCGTGTATTTTCCGGTATTCTTCGAGATGATGCTCTTAGCGAAAATCTACTCTCTGTTGCCGCATAAAAAGGTACAATTCTTAGCTAAAGCCGAAATCTTTTAACATAGATTTTTTTTGCGTTTACTATTTTCACTTTTTGGTTTTACGCTAGAAGGGTATTTGTGTATCTCTTTTACAGTATAATTTTTTAAGGTTTTATCGGTTGGCGCTACACGGAAACAAGTTTTACGACAAATTTTATTACAAAATTGAAAAGAAAGAAAAAGATAGGATCCGCGTAGTTCGACTAATCGTCCAGACCACTGCGGTCACTAGGTCCTATTGTAATGTGGATGTTATCCGAAAGTTCGTCCAACAAGTTCAGGCCCCTGAGGTAGCTCAGAATCTGTTTGAATTAAGTCCTTTTTAGGTCTTCTATGGAGATTGCGCGATTGTGCGATTTTTGGGAACATTCCAAAAAATCGCACGGCTGAATCTCGTTGTGGTGGGGCAGTAACAGAATATATGCTCAACTGTCTCTTCGTTCTACAAACACCGCCGGCTTTCAGTCTCATCAGAGAGCCCGATTCTGTGCAGGTGCTTTCTAATTTTGCCGTGACATGTAAAGTCAGAAACAGTTGTTCCAACGGTGGATCACTTTCTGGTTTGCCCAGACAGTGATTCGCTGTTTAGCTACCGTAGGTGAGCACCTCTTTTCACAAGAGTGTCCCTTTCCCCATTTCCAAGAATGAGTGAGTGCTCAGGTACCCATACTAGGGAGAATGTTTTTACAGCTCCAGATAACCTACGAGTTGCATTTATGCGCCGGTAGTGCTTCCAGCACCGCCTCACTGTCACTGAAAATTTTTATTGATTTGTGCCAGATGTTTTTATTCAAAATCTGTCTCGCACACATTTCTATGGTATAGATTTCGGCCTGAAAAATCGTTGCGTGTTGTCCAAGGTTGTAGTGTTTCCTAACTCTTGGATTAACACAGAATATGCCTGCGCCCATTCCTTGCTCTGTTTCCGAACTGTCCGTAAACCAGCAGGTGTCTGTCTGCGCCAGTGTTTTTTTGTCGCATCTCCAATCCTCTCTGTTTGGGTAGGTGGTAATGAAGAATGCAACGATCATTGATCAAGTACACATCATGTGCGATGGCATTCCCAGCATACTGTTGGAAGTGATTGCAGTAGCTTGTCAAATATGAGTGTGTGACAATTGATTCGGTATGTAGTTAACCTGGCCTCTCTGGGTTTAATAAGTTCAAAAGTTTGAGAAATTCGTGGAGAGAATCCTGGAGAAAGCATTCTATCCTCACAGCAAGCTCCAAAATGTGCCAGATTCACTAGGATATTATCCAAAGAACGAAGAGATGAGACCATAAGAAAACTATTTAGGATTCATTTCCCACTAGAGTTACCCTTTCATTACTGTTGGATTGCAATATGGCAGAACTAGAATCCGCGAGGCAAGCATCCAGGAAGTACTGAAAGGTAGCAAAGAAAGTGGTGAATGTAGAAAATGTGAAATGGGCAATCAACTCATTCAAACCATATAAATCGGCAGAATCGGATGGTATTTATCCAATTACGAAAGGGTACAAAACTTTTGTTGCAAAAAGTTAGTATGATACTCAGAGGACATCTCGCACTGGGTTACATAACCTGAAGGCTGATCAGAGTAATTTTTATTCTAAAATCTGACAAAATGGGCCAGGATGGGGCAATGTTTCTAAGTCTGGTGTCATTTATGCTTAAGGTACTAGAAGAATTGCTGCATGGGGACATAAGGGATGCTGTATTACCATATCGGTCACTAAATCAAGACCAGTATGCGTATCAAAGAGGAAAATTTACAGAGACCGCGTTAGATCAACTCGTACAGTGCTGAGCATGCTCTATAAACCAAGGAAGTGCTTCTGTACACATTCTTGGATATACAGAGAGCCTTGAATAATATTTTCCCAAAATAAATTTCCAAAGGGGAATAAAGGGATCGATGAAACAAGCTACATGTTAATAGACTGCATGCTTAAAAAGATGCCAGTTTACACAACCATGATAGGAGAAACACTTGTGGCTCAACAGGTTGGTGTTTTATGCCCTCTGGTCGTGGACGAGCTACTAGTAAGACTGGACAATGAAGGGCATAAAAAGCAGAACGCTTTACAAGTTGTACAAGAATGGACCGAAAGGGATGGCATAAATATTAGTCATTTTAAAATGACCACAATAGCATTCATGAGGAGTGAAATATCTTGGTGTTATTCTTGATTCCAAGCTTACCTAGAATCGACAGCTTCGGAGAATTAAAAACAGTGCGGAAACAACGCTTATGTTGATCAGAAAAGCTCATGGAAAAATTTGGGTGTTAAGACCAAATATGATGTATTGGACATACATCACGGTGGTCAAACCCATGATCACTTATGCTTCTCTGATATGATGAACAAAGATGCAAATTGCTATAACTGAACTCAGCGAGATACAGAGGCTTGCGTGTTTAGGAATAGCAGGAGCAATGAGGACTATTCCTACAGCGGCAGTGGAATGCCTCCTAGATCTCCCTTTTCTCCATTTAGTGATAACGGGAGAGGTAAGAATGGGGCGTCAGAGATTGTTAGAGATACCAAACAGATATGCAGGATTGGGGCACAACAATACAGAGTGATCGTATATGGTTGAGGATGGTTTGAATTTCCCGCTGCACACAATTTTTGTCACGTTGGTTACTTTATGTTTCTTATCAGTGATGTGCCAAATGGGCTAGTGATACTGTAGTGATATCATCTAATAAATATAGTGGTATATAAGGATATAAGAATAAAATTAAAAAGATATGCTTTTATTACATTTTTAATTAATCCAATAATTGTCTCATCAGTTTTCTGACATTGAAACACGAATTTTAAAAAAAATAATTTTAACAGTATACAATGTAATAAAAAAAAAATCATAAAATAAGTTGAAAATGACCACCTGGTGCTAAGCATAAATTTACTCTTCTTTTGACATTCTCGAATACATGTTGCAATTGATTTTCATTAATATTTTGAATGTCGTGTTCAATGGCTGCTTGTAATTCCTCCGAGTTGTGAAGTCGTTTTTGGAATACCTTAGTGTTTAAGAATCCAAATAGATAAAATTCTCATGGTGAATACTACTCGGATAATGTGCTTTTAAATAATTAAAAATAAAGGCGTAAAAGGTATGCTAAAAATTAAAGATTTCAATTCAGTTTAATTTGCCTTAAAATTTTTGCAAAACATATCTTAATGGCAACCCTGATAAACAACTAGCTCTAAAAAAAACTGCGTTTAAATAAAAATGATGAAAATAATAGTAATAAATAGCAAAAATATAATAACTAATAAAAATATGTCTGTGCTAACGAGTCGCCCACAACACAGACGTTTGCTACTTTAGCACTGTAGCCAGTTTGAACATATAAAATACCCTAAAATCTAGCATCTTCAATAATTTAAAATCACTCTGTATTGTCCATCATGGCAACCGCTTGAGAATTAGATCGGGCCACACAATTTAAAATTATTATTGGAATTTAATTCTAAGCAACTTTTTTAAATAACTTTTTTGGGTATCCTGTCATCTAACCTAACTTTTTGTCAATTCACTGCACATTTTTTAAATTTTCTGCCACACCAGTGGTCACGTGACAGGTGTCAAAATAATTTTTAGACATGCTGAACCTATCCCCCAAAAAAGATTTTACCATATTTTAATAATAAAAAAAAATTCCATATGTTGCAACATTTATACCAGTCACTGTATATTTCAAGCAGAGCCGTACGCAATATTGCATGATGCAACGGAAATCACTCAGAAAGCTTATAAAAATAAACGAATTTGTATTGTAACAGACAGTGGGCGATACTGAGGGCATTAGTGAACCACAGGAAGAAGCTAAACAAAACTGGTTGGAGAATGCATTCAAAAACTAAATAGTTTGGCAAACCACAAGAAAGTCACTTTATATCCGGACATCCGGAAAATGAAGAAAACGAAAAAAACCGATGAATTGGCAGAAAGTGATCATCGAGGAGTGTCAAAAACGCAGTACGGGAGCAGGTAAGAAGTTGAGTACAAAAGAAGCAACACACAACGCGAAGAACACAACCAGGTAAACTCATGGACACCCTTTATGAAACGGTCATCAAAGAAGAAGAGTAAAGAATTATTAAAGCTTAGTACACCGAGAAAAAGAGATGTGTTGATTCAACCAATAATTCACTCAACAAATTTTGGTATTTATTAAATATGCTCAAACCACCGGAATGTTTAAATCAATTACGCAGAATTAGTTGCACTCATGTTGTTGAAACAACCTACAATGGTGATCCATCGAATAACCTGAACGTTGCCTGAACATTTTAGTTCGAAATTGAAAGTATAGATTTAATCAATGATTCTAAATACTACTGCTGGTTGAGTTAATAATCTATATATTTCTTTTCGTATTTTTGGTTTGTGTGAAACAACATCAGAGGTTATTCGAAAATGAAAATAAATGTTCGTTCAAATCGGCACATACGCATTCAGTGAACTAATTTTATACTTTAAAGCAAATAATAGTTTGAATTAACAGAATATATAATTTAACTGAAATATGCATTTTCTTCCAACGAAGTTACTGTTTTCGAATAAAATTTAAATGTGCTGATTTAAACCAAAACTAGTTAAATGCATGTAAAAAATTCAAAATAATATTTTTTGTTGTGCCGACGTTTTCATATTTCTCAGTGTAGGAGTCATCTTTATACACGGTGGGCAGAAAAGGGCGGATAATCGCCAGGTAAAACGATTCTTTGTTCAATTCTGAGGCGATAATCTTAATCCAAAAAAGTTATACGGTCCTTCCTTAAGGCATACGAGACCATCAAACCTTAAGATGTACGGCTAAAATTTAGCAAAATTCGTCAAATTTATCTTGTAAAATCATTGTGGTGAAATTTAGAAATGGAATTATCTCAAATGCATTCATGTAACTAATCGATTAATACCAATGGTTTACATTTTTAACATTTCTTCATTGGCGTTTTTGAAATTAAAGTACATATGGCAACGTGGTACTGTAAGGCTGCTTGTTTAAAAGTAATAAGTAGTTGTCAATTTTTGACGTTTCTCATGTGACATTTGGCTGTTGAAATAAGATAAACATTTTGTGCTGTTCTTAATACTGAACAATGTATACCTTTGGAGAATACGCCGACATGTATATGGTATTCGGATTTTGCAATGGAAATGCAAACTTGGCAAAAGAGGAATATCAAATACGGTATCCACAACGGCGACATCCATCCACCAACACGTTCCGTAGATTGGATCAGCGACTTAGAGAAACTGGCACCTTTATACCGAATTATCGTAACAGCGGTAGACCTAGAGAGCGTCGAACAGTTCAATTAGAAGAGCAAATATTGGATGCTGTTTACGAAGATCCGACGTCCAGCACAAGACAAATAGCTCGGGAACTGAATATTCCTAGCAAAACAACAGTGCACTCAGCACTATCTCAAAATCTTTTGCGTCCGTTTCATGCAAGGAAAGTGCAGCCTTTGTATGTAAACGATAATGTGTACAGAAGAATGTTTTGTAACAATGTTTTACAAAGGATTCAAGAAGAGCCGAACTTTTTATTGCATATTCTCTGGAGCGACGAATGCTTGTTTACGAGAGATGGCGTCTTTAATAGCCATAATTTTCATTTTTGGGCGGACGAAAATCCCAAGGCAGTAAGGGAAATTGGACATCGGAGAAAATTTTCGGTAAATGTTTGGCTGGGGATTTTAAATCTCTGAGTTGTTGGGCCAATATTTCTTCCAAATCGTGTAAATGGAATTCAGTACGTTAACGTTTTAGAAGAAGTACTGGATAATATTCCATTGAATTTGAGACCCAACATGTTCTGCATGCATGACTGGGCACCCGCTCACAATGCCAGAATTTCGAGGGATTGGTTAAACGAACACTTTCCGAATCGGTGGATAGGGCGTAACGGTCCAATAGCATGGCCAGCAAGATCTCCCGATATTAATCCTCTGGACTTTTTCGTTTAGGGGTTTTTAAAGGAAAAGGTCTATGCAACGCCTCCAGCTAACGAAGAGGATGTAATTAA
Organism: Cetonia aurata; assembly: GCA_949128085.1. NCBI lineage: Eukaryota > Metazoa > Arthropoda > Insecta > Coleoptera > Scarabaeidae > Cetonia > Cetonia aurata. The sequence continues at coordinate 1,317,598 of OX421887.1, forward strand.
TAAAATTACGGCGGCAGTTCGATTAATCACCCCGGATATGTTGGAGCGCGTTTTGAATTCGCTTCCTCGAAGATTGGAATTATGTCTGGAAACTGATGGCTACCAATTTGAACAGTTGTTCTAATTTTTCATATTATCTTTAAATTTCAATAAAATTTTTATCCATGTTAACATAAAATTCTTGCTAATTTGCGTATTTACCTGATTTATAGTAAATAATAAAATGATTACTGCCACAGTACTTGTCTGATTAGGTGTTGCCAAATTTACAATTATTTTAAGCTGCTCGTGTGACTTAAGAAAACAGTGTACTACTTTTCTCAATTAAGATTGTCAACTCAGAATTAAACAAAGATTTGGCCTGCGTGGTGTTTGTCAGCATTTTTCTGGCCACCGTGTATAGTAATAGGTCTCCTAATAGGAAATTGTGCGCTGAAAGGACATTTACAGAAAATGGGGATCAACACGGTAGATACCGACTATAGACTGTATAATAGAGTGACATAATTTAATTGGTAAAAGAAATGGGAGATATAATACAAAGAAGATGCTATATCGATATCCAATTTACAGTAGAACAGTTCCCTGTCGATGGTGTCGAAAGATGCGGAGAGACTAAAAACATTTATTTAATAACTGATACATATTTGGTCAAATAGTATAGCTGATTGTGAGTATAGAATGAATATTTGAGGCGGGTACTTTGGTTTTCTATCCTATCTCCTTAGCATTCTTCTTGAAATATGACCCTAAACCAATGTGGGTTGTTTAAAAAGGAAAAGCATAAAGAGTGTCTAAAACATTCCTACGATTTCTCTTACTTTATATTGATTTTTCTTATGTTAAATTTAAATAACCCATGCGAGTAGTACTTGAACAAATATTTGTGTTAAATAACTAGAGCGGCCTTAAAAATATCCCGTATATATCTTTGTCGTTATTATCCCAACGCAAGAAATATCCTGCGACCGTCACGATTGCGATAATATAATATATTTACTACTACCGTCGTGCGAAGGGGAAAAACACGATACGGGGTTCTCTCCCCCAGAATTCAATATATTATACGGATTTTTATTGGCTTGTATTGGGGTGTCGGCGGTAATGATCATTGCTACCGGTAAATTGATTCGGTTACGCCGCCGGTTACGGTCATAAACTACGTACAATGACGTAACTTCATTTCCACACAGGACGCGCGGACGACTAACGGAGAGCACACTGCGTATTATCTAATACAAATTGCCGATATCGACATCATTTCCCGTTGCAGCGTCAAGACAATATAGATTACAATGTATGCTGGAGGGCGGCAAGACGAGTGCAAGCCGGTTTGTGTGAGTAAGTAGGGTACATACAGATCTTCATATTATCTTATCTATAATCTTACATTTCCTGCATTGAAAAATTAAGATTTTAAGACAGTTTTCTCAGCAGTAATCGTGAGATATTTTTAAATAAAAAAATCGCTTCTATCTAAAATACGATTAATTGAGAACTAACTTTTGCAAACAGTTTAAAGGCATCAAAGTACAAACTTTCGATATAAGTATAGCAAATAATAGGTGTTTAAAAAAGATTTTTATAATTGAATGTTGCAGTAAAGCTAAAACAAACGACGAGGCAGTGCTGAACTGATTATTACCGCACACAGTGCTATAATGAGATATTAACGCATTAGTGGGACTCTTGCCGGAATGTAACATGGGCGATTAATGGGAAAATTAGAAAAAATAGTATAAAGAACTCGTGTCACAATGACTTGCAATGCTCGTACATGAAACGTCATTGTGACACTCGTGTTTTAAAATACTATTTTCTAATTGGGTGTTAACTAAAACAAACGACGACTCAGTGCTCGAATGAGTATTAACGTACACTGTGCGGTAATAGGTATATTAGTGACTTTTACCGGAATATCTTAAGTTGGTCGCAGTGGTACCTGACATTATTTGGATTAGTTGCCATCCTTCTAACACTTTATTATTTGAGGGTTGGGGTTATATGAATAATGTTAATGTACTTTATATTAAATCAAGAAATGTTTTATTGTTTAATGGATAAGAAATTGTTGAACTTAAGGGGACTTCTAGAATGTACTGTTATTATATACTGTAATATTAACCGTTGCAGTATCTGCCGAGTTGATAATTATACCATGCGCTGTGGATAGTGAAACACTTTTTTGGAATGTATTATTATCTACGACACTAAACGTGTTTTTAGTTGAATTGTAGTCGCATAATTTAGACTCTAATACAGTGGTTCTCAACCTTTTTTCGCCTAGCGCCCACTTACTGGATTTTGTATAGATCCCAGCGCCCACTGGTGGGCGCTACCGCGCACGTTGAGAACCACTGCTCTAATACATTCTTGTGTAAACATTTTGTAAATGTCAATTTGATTTTTTAAAGAACTTTTCCATCCATCCAACCTTTTTATGGTCCACAGATCTCCTCCACTGATTGCTACATCGGTAGCATTAAATCTTCTAAAGCAGTGGCCTGTGAAAAGTTGAGGATCTGGAAATTGAAAAAAAAGTGGCAATTTCCTTCAGCACATTTCCCATAGTATTGACACCAATAGGGCTATTAATACAACAACCATATGTTAAAAAAAAGAAAAAAACGTTTTTCTAATTGGATGTTACGATAAAGCTAAAACAAACGACGATGCAGTGCTGAAATGATTATTACCGCATACTGTGCTATAATGAATAATGTACGTTTTTAATTAATTTCATCCAATTTTTGTCTGTCTCGGAACATTTGTTTTGGTTTTTGGTACATTTATAACAATAGAGTCTGATTTAAATTGAATGTCATCCAAACATGTATTTATTAATTCATCGCGCCTACAGGCTCCGTTGTAGCCCATTACTAAGATAACCTATAATGCAAACTAGTTATATAAGTCGACAAATAAAATTTGATAGCTAAATATATTTTATCATCAGCTTCGCTTATAATTTTATTAATGTGTTTTTCTTCTAATATTTTTGATTTTTTGGAAATATAACCCTGTGATGAACGTTTTAATAAAGCTTGTAGCTTTTTATATTTTGAAATATCCACATTTCTGTGGATATTCAAACAAGACTTTAACAGCCTCCATAATGTGGTCGGTTTATATTTCTTGCGTTAAATATCGAAATACCTACGCAAGTAAAATATTTTCTGAAACACCTTGAATTTTGTGTTCGGTGCGCCATTTTTCAAAGTGTAGGTATTGGTTTTCATATCTTTCATGAGACCTCTCAGGAAGCAAATTCACAAAGATATTTTCAGCAATTTGTCGAATTTCAGGTGGAGTGCAACCGGAACTCATTTTGAACAATTAATTAATTTTCACAAAACAATTAATTTCCTATAATGAACTGTCAATTAAAATAATAATGTCAAGTTTTAATTGTTGAAATTTAAATTTAGTTCTAATTTTGAAATGTCAGTGTAAGCAACCTACCATTCAATAAATCACCAAATTATTATTTTTTGTTAAAAAAATACGATTAATGAGCAAATTAGAAAAAATACTGTAGAAAACTCGTGTCACAATGACTTGTAATACTCGTAGATTGAATCACTCGCATTACATAAACGTCATTGTGACACTTGTGTTTTAATAGTGTTCTAAAAAACAACATTTTAAATAGGAAACAGAAACACATACTAATAGGAGATTTCAATAGCAACATTATAGAGCGAAACAACATAACACGAGAATACTATAACATGTTTAATGAAAGGAACTATAAAATAATGAACAATAGAACAGAAAAACACTGTACCAGAATAAATCCGAATGGGAAAAACTCTATATTAGACCACGTCATAACAAATATCAAAGAAAAAATTACAGTAATATCAACGGATTTATCAGACCACAACGCTATCATGATAAAAATCAATGACAATTTGACACATAAACCAAAATATGAAATAGTAGAATACCTGAAGACTGACTATAAGCAAATAGCAATAGAAATAAAAAATATAATCTCTGATAAGGTAACATCTCTAGAAGAATTGTCGAAATGCATGCAAACTATGATAGAAGAAAACCAAAAGAATATACTTAAAAATCCAAAGAAACTACAACTGTCCATGGATAGATGAAAACATTATAACACAAATAAAAAAAAGAAACAGACTCCAGAAAAAGCAAAAGCAACACCCACAGAATGACAATTATAAGATTGAGTATAGAAATCAGAAACAATACACAAACCGTCTAATTAAAGAGACTAAAAAGCAGTATTTCCAGGCGCTAATAAAAAAACATTATGCAGATTCAAGCAAAATATGGAGAATAATAAACGAACAAATAAACAAAAATCAAAAACCAAATAGTGCAATTCAAAGAATAACAAAAGAAAATGGAACAATTACAACAAAGAGCAAAGAAATAGCAAATGAAATTAATAAGTATTTTAGTACAATTGGGAAAAAATTAGCGCAGAAGCAAATAGAAAATCACAACAAAGTACCACGGACAACCACTACAAGAAAAAATATACCACAAATCAAGTTTGAAGACACAACAGAAGAGGGAATTGTAAAAATAATAAAAACTCTAAAAAATAACAAAGCTCCAGGGTTTGATAAAATTACAAATAACATAATGAAACAAAATATGACTAAAATTGCACCCATAATAAGCATACTAATATAAAACACTCCAGGAAGGTACTTACCCGGATTACTTAAAAACAACAATAATAATACCCATACATAAGAAAAATGATGTAAGTAAACCCGAAAATTACAGACCTATCTCTTTGCTATCGACAATAAATAAGATTCTCGAAAAAAGCATTCACCAACAAATAATGAAACATGTACAAGAAAATAGTATCATAAATTACAGTCAATACGCGTTTCAGCCAAAATCAAGTACAATGTCAGCGGCATGCGACCTAACAAACACTATCCAAAATGAACTAGGTCAAAGAAAAACAGTAATAGTAATATATATTGATATGAAGAAGGCATTCGATACTGTGTCAAAAGAGAAATTAATTGAAAAACTCCAATATTACGGATTTGAGGGAAAACAATTAAACTTAATAAAAACTTATATCACCAACAGAAAACAAAGGACAAAAGTAAATAACACTATGAGTGAACCTATGACTGCAGAATACGGAATACCACAAGGGAGAAATCTGCCACCAATTCTCTACATATTATACGTAAATGATCTATTCGAGCAACCATTCCATGGAAAACTATACGCTTATGCAGACGACACCTGTATACTTTATTCCGGACACTGTACAAAAACAATGGAAACAAAAATTAAAGAAGATATCAAAATTTTGGAGGAATGGTGTTTTAATAATTTACTAACTATAAATGAAACAAAAACTGAATATATGATATATAGTAAAAAAAAGGAAAAGCAAGAAATAAATATACAAATAAACAATCAGAAATTAAAGGAAGTGAATGAAACAACATATTTAGGATTGCAATTACAAAATACCATGAAATGGGATAGACATATACAGAAACTAATTGAACAAAATGCAAGAACAATTGCGGCTTTAAATAAAATTAAATATATAATACCTACTTCCCTTAAAAAACCACTATACCACGCCCTATTCGCTGCAAAAAATAGCTACCTAATAAACATTTGGGGAAACACGACAACAGAAAATCTATCCAAAATACAACGACAACAAAACAAAGCTCTAAAAATAATATACAAGTTACACTATAGAACTCCAACAACACATGTTTATGAAAAAACAAAAGAACTAAACATACAAGGAATAATAACCCTCAATAACATATTATTTCTACACAAAATTAGAAATAAGGAAATTAAAACTAACATAAAATTACAAAGGAATAGAGAAATACATGACTACAAAACTCGCAGAGTATCGCACTTGAGATCCGAAATATATAAACACCACAACTACAGTCAAACACTAAATACAACAACAATAAAAATGTACAACAAATTACCGAAAAACATAAAAGAATTACCGTACCACAAATTTAAAAGTGAAATAAAACAGATTCTGAGGAAGAAAAACTAATAGTTAAAACCTAAACCACGACTTGAAGAAAGAAGGAGGCCCTCAACACCGTTAGCCCGAGACAGTAGTTCCCGAGGCGAGGATGAGGGATGGAGGAGCAGCAACGCTACAGATATATACATACACAACATACATTATGTATATGTGTATCTATTGTATTGTTGTTCGTTTATTGTAAATAAATAAATAAAACACAAGTGTCACAATGACGTTTATGTAATGCGAGTACAAGTTTGAATCTCGAGCCGCGTAGCGGCGAGAGATTCAAAGTACGAGCATTACATGTCATTGTGGCACACGTTTTTTACAGTATTTTTTCTAATTTGCACATTAATCGCCTATATTACGTTCCGGCAAAAGTTCCCCCCCCCCCCTCCACCACGTTAGTATCTCATTACAGCACAGTATGCTGTAATAGCCATAACAGCACTGCATCGTCTTTTCTTTTAGCTTTATTACAACATCCAATTAGAAAAAATACTATCTCGATTCACTCCATGTATATACACTATGACGCATTTGAAATGGAAGCACCCTTGTAGAATCTATATTTTATTTTAAAATGGAACCAGTTTTTTTTAATGCATGGTGATTCCAAAACTTTACTTCCATACAGCATTTCAGAAATTTATCTAAAATTTCAGGCATACTATGATTAGAGCCGAAAAATGCCACCAGGCGGGCTCATGGTATATTCTTGGAATCACCATATCAGCAAAAGCAATGAAAGTTATTTCCAAGTGGTCCCAAGATTAACCTCTGTGAGACCTCCAACCGAACTTAACCGAACTGCGATACTCCTCCCAGAGCAAACAGCTCATTGATCGGAAAACCTTTCACCCTATAATATTTTTTCTAAGAATCTCGTCCGCTTTTATCTGGTAGAGATCATCAAACAGCTAACAAATCATCCTGTATATGTACATACATGTGTATGCTTGCTATTATTCTTCTTTTCAAAAACGTCCGCCAAAATAACTGACTACACTACCTGTGCCTTTACTTCAGCGCACCAGGCTCCATTTTCCGTCAGTCAGGCGGGATAACTTCCAATCGAAACGACAGCAGACGATTCTCTATGAATTGGCAAACAGCGACCTTGCCAGCGAACGAGTCGGAGATTGTGCAGCTCGTGTCGAGCGCCAGCAGTATCGATCGTTGATCATGTTATTATTCTACCCTGCGTCCGTTGGGGATTCGAATTGAAGTCGCCGAATCCTAATAATCCCTCCCAGTGGGTTTGTTGTTGCGGTCGCATCACCAATATCTACTTTAGCAGACGTACCTACGTAGTTAGAGTAGATAGTGGAGAATCGTTTAGAATAGGATAATTTTGTAACATGGATGATATAATACTTAATAATAATTTATTAGAATTTCAATCCGAATAAAGCAGAAAGCTGCCTGGTCAATACAGATACAAATATTGCATAAATAAAATATTTTTTCTTAAAAACATTTAAAAAAAGTAAAGAAAACATGTGGCAATAAGGTATACGTACCTTTTCATACTTATACCTAATACCATATTATATCGGTTTTGTAAATAGTCCACCAAAACACTTCCTACATACAACGTTTCGGTTATTATTAAAGCAAAATAATTATAATAATAAAGAACAAAATTGAAAAGCACGTAAATACTTGAAATAATCCAAAATAAACATAAAAATGCAGTTAATGATAAAACAGATACACAATATTTTACTAAATTATATAATTTATTTTTATACTTAAACACAACGATGCTATTGAGAAATCTACTTATATAATTTAAAACATTTTTCATATTTGCAAAAAAAAAAACTCAAATTACTATAGGTACATACATTTTACAACGCAATATTTATATAAAGCACATTTTTCAAAATTTTCATATTATTCCTTGAAGATTATTTAACCGGTGTGTATTTCTTATGATATTTTTTTCTTTTCTTTGGGTCTTCCGGTTTAGTTAATAATACAATTGTTCTTTTACGTTTCGGAAATTATATTTTTTCCTTTTTCATACTCCATCCTACAATTCAATACATATAACTTAAAATTTAACAATTTGCGTGTTTGAAATTTCAGTAGTAATTAACAAAAATAAGTATATGCTTAAAAACTTACATTTAATTATTTCCAATTTTTTCACCTTTGCGGTGTTGTCAAAGTAATTTTTTTACTAGCATTTAGAATTCAAAATTTTAAAATTGTAAAAGATACATTAATACATATTACAAATCGACAAACAAACATATACTAAAGCGCGAGGCCGTTCAAATATATTTTCAACAACCAGATATTCGTAAAAAGAAACGTAAAAAACGGTCAGTCTTTTTACGAATATCTGGTTTTATTATTTATAAAGCAAAAAAGTTTATTTACAATTTAACATTGTCATTTTATATTTACAATATATTTATAATTTTTATCCATGTACTTGATAAATTAAGTTTTTAGTCTGAATTAAGATAAGAGAAATCTTTATTACTGTGATTTTTATATAGTAAATGAACCTACTCACCTGGGAATATATATTAAAAGACTATTTTTTTGTCACATTTTCGTAGTTTATAATAAATTTATAATTGTATTTAAATTTTATTTACCTGTAAATTTAGGTCTAAATTCGCGTATAAACGCGAATTTGTACAGTAAATATATAAAAATCACAATAATAAAGATTTCTCTTATCTTAATTCAGACTAAAAACGTAATTCAGTCGTTTCAAATATATATACAAAGAAAATTCAAATTTCCAACTAAAATCCCAACAAACGGCCTTTCATAAGTCAATGCGCCAACGCAAGAAAATAAAATACACTGACAGAAAAAAACATAAATTATTTCAAAGAATTGTTAGCAACCAAAAATATACAAATTACTAAAATTCACTAAATAATTTTACAGTTAATCAACAAATATTTAACCTTGAAATATTGTATGTATTTTGATTGAAAAAGTTCGAAAAAATGATAGTTTCGCTTACAATCGGTACTTATAACACCTCCAACGTACGTTCCGAATTCCTGAAGTCATTTCAGCTCTCGTGAAGTGTACCAAACATCTGCGAATAACCACCAGCAAACTACCTCGATCGTTAAATACAGCAAAAAAAAAACAGGATTAACTCAGCGAAGAGTCCAGACCATCAAAATACCGGGTTTCCTATCAATTGTCCACCAAACAGGAAGTTCTACCATTTATAGTATGCAAATAAACTGTTCTTGTGATTTCAAAATGATAAGTAAACAAATTTCTAGATCGAAGAAGAAGAAAGTTCTCTTTTATTTAAACAAACTGCCCATCACCAAGGAAAGCTCTCCCGGGCAACACAAAGAAATTATTAATATCGCTGCATTTAATGGATTCTCAGAAGACGTTGTATATAATGCCATCAGAAAACACAAAAACAAAATAAGAATTAAAAATGTGAGTACTTTAGAAATTAGTGACAGGAAAAATAAGAAATATGTCAAATTACCATTTTATCCAAGTTACACGAAAGGTCTACAAACATTTTTTTCTAAATTCAATCTGGACATAGTTACTACTTCAAATAACAGTCTTAAAAATATTTTAGGAACAAAGATCAAGTAGATAATTTGGACAAATCAGGTATTTATAAAATATCTTGTAAAGATTGTGATCATGTATATATTGGGCAAACCAAAAGATCAATTAAAACACGTTACAAGGAGCATTTGGCTCATCTTAAATTTAGAAGGTTTGACAAATCTAGTGTAGCCCTACATATGCTTGAAGAAAACCATAAGGTTGACAATATAAAATTAGTTAAAAACGTAAACAACTATGTACAATTAAATTGTTATGAGGGTATGGAAATATATAAAAACAAACATATTTTAATGAATTCAGATTTAGGACCCTTAAATTCTTGTCTTTACGGTTTATTAAGTATAAGTAGTAGATTAGACGGAGTTAGGATTAGTGACTAGTTAAGCATGACGGCAGTCAGCCATGACCGTGATTAATGTACCCTGACCTTTTTTAGGTATAAATTAGGGTAGTTTTAGTATAGTTATTTAGTTCAGTGTTTCTGCTGATGATGATAGCTTTGCTATTGAAACGTACGTCCAGTTTAGTGCAGTTTGTGGTGAGGGGTTTAGGAGGAGTTTGCAGCATTTCCAGTACCACAGTTTGGAGTATTTTTGTCATTTATGTTTCTGTATTATAAAAAATAACGGACCTAAAATCGATTCTTGAGGGACTCCAATCGTTAAGAATTACTCAGAAAACCCTTGTGACACTACTCTGACTTTTAACAACCGTTCGACTTCGATGCTCAAGGTAAGAACAGTTTCATCTGTAGCAAGGACCACGCACTCCCAGATTGTATAACTTATGTAACAACAATAAACTATGCTGGACTAAGTCGAACGCTTTCGAAAGGTCTTACGTCTGACCTTTCGAAAGTGAAGTCCCACTTTATGCTTATTGTCTATTGAGTTATGGATATTTTGCAAAACACGAAAAAAGCATCATTGTAAGCATTGATCTGCCTTTAAGATAATCAAATTGGCACTCTGCATAGAACGATTCGGCCAAGAAGAGATAAGAAATACGTCGATAGCTAGTGATATGTTCTCTGTTACGTTTGTTTATAAACTGAGATATTTTTAGCCGATGCCAGCGCGGACGCAAAGCTTAATGGACTGATTAATTAAGTAAGTTAAAGGATATGAAACAAAATAAAACGAAGGCGCAACATGGCATAGAGTACTACATGGTATGGTTTTTTCGGTATTTCAAATACACTCCGCCAAAAAAGTATCGCATAATTTAGTTTTGAATCATAAAAGTATCGCATAATCTTTGTTTGTAGCATAAAGTTGTAAATATACTTTAATGGGCTCTAAGATATAATTTCTATGATTGTTTAAATAAAATACAGGCCAAATAAAAACAAGAACTCATACTTGAGATTTTTATTAAAACAAGAAATTATAATTTTGGAAAGAAAAATGTCATAACAGTAGCTTTTAATACTGAGTATTGCCACCTCTGGCTCTTATGACCGCTCGCATACGGTTTGGCAGAGATTCGATTAACCTCCGTATATAAGCCTGATCCAAATTCTCCCACTCGTCACGGAGAGCATTTGCTAGTCCATGCAGGTCCGCTGGGGCAACATTTTGGGTTCGTATCCGTCTGTGAAGGAGGTCCCACACGTGCTCGATAGGGTTCATGTCCGGACTTACCGCAGGCCAATCTAAAACTGGAATACCAACGTCGTTAAGGTATTCCTGGACGATTATTGCAACATGCGGTCGTGCATTATCGTGCATTAACATGAATTCGTTTCCTATAATTGGCGCATATGGTACTACATGTTCTTCTAAAATGTCCGTTATATACCTGTGGGCAGTTAGTGTACCTCTGTCTACTGGTACTAACTCTGTACGACCTGTTAAACAGATGCCTCCCCAAACCATAATAGAGCCACCAGCGAAATTAGGTCTAGGTCTGATATTACACTGCGAATAGCGCTCACCGTCTCGTCTGTACACTGAGATACGCCTATCTGAGGTGTAAAGACCAAATCTTGACTCATCTGTGAAGAGTATATTGGCCCAGTCATTAATGTTCCAATTTACATGTTCTCTGGCAAACCTTAAGCGAGCCATTCGGTGGTTCCTAGTGAGACGAGGGGCTGTTACAGCTACTCTACCTCTTAATCCACTCTGTAGTAACCTATTCCGAATAGTTTGAGTACTCACACGAGTATTTCTGACTCTAGCCAAGTCGTTCTGCAATTGTCTCGCAGTTACATGTCTTCGACGTAATGCTTGTAGTAGTAAATAGCGGTCATCTTGGCGAGTAGAACATCTTGGACGACCTGGTACAGGTCTTCTACTGTAAATGCCTGTTTCCCTATATCTGGCTACGGCTCTAGAAACACTTGACTGATTGATGTTCATCAAATTAGCAACGTATGCTTGAGATCGTCCATCTTCGATTAAAGCAACTATAGCAGCCACTTGTTCTGAAGTTAAATTGCTCATTTTAGTTTTAAAAGCGTTGGTACAGAACTCTGACTTCGCACTTTAAAATTTGTCCGTATAGGAAGACTTTCAATAAACAACTGAACAAACCTTACACATATGCATTTTTCTAAATGTGTTCTTTTAGAAAAAAAAAAAAGTAAAAACGCTAAGTTCCATTATTTTGTTAGTGTTTTTATAGTTCACATACACGAGGCAAACTTTTTGTGAACGTATAAAAATATCTTGGTTCATAAATGCCCTTTTTTAGTTTATGCGATACTTTTTTGGCGGAGTGTATAATGTTGTATATTTCAGTCTCATCGGTAGGATAAAGGAATATGTTTTTTCTTTAGAAATATTGCCGCAGGTAGATTGTAATGTAGTGTTAATCTCATGAAAGTATTAACTAAATAGTTCTGCCAAGTCAGCGGGATCATGGATAAGAACATCCTCCGTCTTAATGCTCAGTGTCTAAATATAAAATATGCTAAAGAGTACAAGGAAAATATAATTTTTACAATAACACGGACATACTTCTTTTCAGACTCTTTTATAGCACGGGTAAAAAACGTGAAATCCTGTACCCGTGCTGTAAGAGTCTAATGTAGAATTTAATATATTTTATCATACAAATCGCACAGGATGTACGTACGTCTTACACTATAAAATAAGTTATAGATTGGACAGTTTCCTCGGTGTATTCCCCACGAGTTCATTTTAATGTTCAAGTTAACTTTGCAACTGAAGGTATTATACACAATTCAGGAAAAAACGTTGATGAGGAGAAGGTCTAGGAGGCGCGGCTGTTCTAGCCCAACCTGATTTTTGCAAATACAATAATATTTATATGATCCTTTACCTCTGAATAAATCGCTCATACAAAACACCACACTACTCTCCAAAAGGATCAGAGAATTCAAAACAAAGCTGCGAAAATCATTCGCAGTTTCCAACCACTAGAGCACCCCCACAGGCAACGTAGATACATACATCAATAAATCCTCACGTTTGCAACGTTTATCGCCTAGGACTTTCTTCTCGGAGATTTATCGCTTCCCAGATCGCTCGTGCCGCCTTTGTGCTGGTCCGAAACGGCAATATCACTTATACATCCACTATTTCCGAGGACCGTCGTATGAATATCACGACGGGCGCCCTATCCAACAATGCGACGAAAAGGGAGAAAGGCGCTAAAAGCTTACACGTCACTTCCTATTTGACCGAACCTGTCATTATGACGTGTCCCCAGCAGTACACTAATATACAGCGTAACGTAACGAAAACGGTTCATACAGATTTTGCAACTTATTGATTAGTTTGTTAATAGAAGAATCACACTGGACTGCAGTTTGAGATATAGGATACAATTTTATTACATTAACCACCTATCGTGAACCGTTACAAAGACTACTATAACCTCAGGGAAGACACAGACCAATGTTTGATCTTTTCGGGGCCTGTCAGAACGACTAAAAAGCTCACGAAGGCAGGTCAACGCAAAACAGAAACCGGCGCGCTATATAACAATTTTACTTGACTTATTTATGATCGCCGCATATATCTACTTTAATGCTGCCTTTCTTAAAATCTGGATTGTACTGTGCAATAAATTGGCAAAAAGTGAGGTTAGATGGCATGATATCCAAAAAAGTTATTTGAAAAAGTTACTTAGAATTCAGGTCTGAGGCGGTATGCAAATTTCTATAAACATACATATTTAAAAATAATTTACATATTTCAATTTTGTCGGTTTCAGGAGCTCAACTGAAGGAAAATCTCTAAATACGGTTGATTCAAACAATTTAGTTAATTCTTGAAAAATTAATATAGCTAAAACTAAAAAGTTTCCAGTATGAAAATTACTGTTGCAATGAACTGAACATAGCAGACTGCGACCTAAAAGATCTATTGTGTTCCCTCTTCTCACTGCATTTATAGCTGACCGTCCAGTTTGATTCCTTTTAAAAAGTGCAGAATGTCAGAAGGCCTCAGATTAGGTAACTCTCCCTCTTCAATTTCACATGCTCCCAGGTGCAGGGCCCTTGAGTTGCACGGTGCAACGCAGTTTGTGAGTAGATGGATGTATATTTCATCCTGTTCCCCACAAAATCTACATTCGGCTTTCTCCGCTATTCTAAGCCTGCTTAGATGTCCTTTCAGTTTACAATGGCCTGAAAGGATCCCTGTCAATATGCGAATATTATTTTGGTAAGGTTGATGCACTCTGCAGATCTCTTGTGGTTATAGGCTCCCAGAAGAGTTTTAGCTTGCCTCATTCCCTGAAGATTCTCCCAGTATTTGGATTTTCTCTGCTCTACTTCATTTTTTAGTTTCTCCAGTATTATACTGCTACTTATCCCGCAAAAAGGTCTGGGCCTACAAAAGGTATTGTAGCCTTTTTCTTAGCGAGACTATCTGTTATTTCGTTGCCTTTCACTCCTGTGTGTCCCGGAACCCACAGTAAGGTTACCTTGTTCCTTTTGCCTAGCTAGTTAAGTTTTTCTAGACACTCCCAAACCATTTTGGAGCTGCTTATGTTTGACCTCAGCGCCCTAATGGCTGATTGACTATCAGATATGATGATAATCTCTTGCTTTTCGGAGCTTCTGTTAATGTTGAACTGGGCGCATCTTTCAATAGATGGAAGATACTTGGGTACATCCCCAAGCTTTCAAAATACTTGGTTCTAGGGCCTTATATCCCTATTCCAGTTCCCTCTGCCATTTTGGAACCATCTATGTACCATTTGATGGCGTTTCTATTGAGTTTCGAGATGTTGTGTTTATCCCATTCGCTCTTGGTGCTAAGCGTTGTGGTAAATTCTTTCATAAAGTTGAACTTCCTTTACATGTCGTCTCGGGGCATGTCCCAGGTTTGGTCACCTTCAGGAGGCTGAGGCCTATGCCTAGCCATTCCTTCCCTGATCAACCTGTGTGTGGCCCTTTTGGCTATGCTCTCCACCAAAATGTGAATAGGAGTAAGATTTAGTACCACTTCAATAGCTGCTGTTGTACAGGTTCTCATTGCCCTAGTTATGCGTACACATGCTAATCTTTGCACTTTGGACAGATTAGCTCTCGCGATGGCTAAATTAGTTCTCTTGCTCCAAGCTACTGCCCCATAAGTGATCATTGGTCTCACGATTGCTGTATACATCCAGAGCAGTATTTTTGGGTTGCATCCCCAGTTTCTACAAATCATTAGGGCATTTTTTTGCGTTGTTAGTTACTTCAAGCTCATGCTTATTCCACAAAAGTTTATTATCCAGGATAAGGCCTAGATATTCTTCCAGTCTATGTCTCGCCCATCTACTTTTATGGTCTTGAAACTGCGTTCTATTTTCCTTGTGAATGCTATTAAGGTAGTCTTAGTGACGTTGATGTTAAGGCCCAATGATTAGCACCACCTTTTCGAAATAATAATAACCGATACATGCGAATGCTATCTTTTCTCAAAACCAATGCCAATACCAACATCCGCCGAGATCTTCGGCATCTCTCAAAGTTGACGTCTAGCCGTTACTATAACCAATAAACAGACCCTTGTGCTTATAAGAATCTTAGTTAGTATTATTTCTCCCACAACTTCCAATGTCCTTCAAAAATAGCGGGTAATAATATAATATATTCGCTAATGTTAGGAAGTGCATAAATGCTCCGACATCTTCGATATTCCACAAAATTAACAGTTGTTGTTTCTGAAATCGATAAAAAAAACCCTCAAACTTATAAAACTCACATTTACCAGTCCCCCCCCCCTCCCCATACCCAATCTCCTTAAAAAATGGCGCCGACATCTTCAACAGACATCTGAAGATTTAAGTATTGTCGTTCCTGAACCCGATAAACAAACCTTCAAACTTATAGAAATCACATTAATTTTTCTCCCACAACTCCCAGTTTTCTTCCAAAATGGCGGGTAATATTAATATAAAAGTAAAAGTGTATTGGTAGGGAAGAAAACCTACAACTTACAAGAATTTTCTATAACTTTGTTTATCCTAAACATCAATCAGGTAAATATAATTAACTTTTACAATTTGTTTTGACATTATTCATGGGATTTTCACTTTTTGGAAAAATAAAACGATGTTCCTATTTTGTTTAATACGTTTAATAAACCCTTTCCCTTGACGAGCGTTCGTACGCCGTCCATCTTTTTTACATATTTGCATACTAAATTTTCATTATAACTTATTCGAAGGGGTAAAAATAATGGCGGGAAAAGTTTTAAATTCAAAAATAAATGTGTGAAATTAATCACAATTGATGCAATTAAAAATGAATTTATTTAATGCTAAAAGAATTGTTCGTAAGTCTGACTTCTTTTTATGTTTAATTTCAGGTTATATCTCAATTTTGATGAATGATCGTTCAAAATGTGAGTAATTTTAGTTTTTTATGTCTTATAGGTTCTGTTTCTGAATTTAAAAGGCGTAAATCCAACTTAATTTTTTTTTAACGACCATATAAAACATTATTTTGAAGATAAAGTATCTTAATAATAGAATAAATAGACAAAAATTGTCTGGTTTTGTTGGAAAGATCGGGATGTTTGACCTTAGGATTCGGAGGTTGACGGCTCACTCGGTGGAACTTTTCTATGCAATCTAAGAAACGGTTTTGGATAATATTTTAAAGCTGTCGAGGAATGCAAATACCGAAAATCCACTTTTCGAAACCGGTGAACGCAAACGTATATGCCTCCTTAATAAACGTTCGTCGTGTCGTGACCTCTTTACGTCCAGCAGAAAATTTTCCGTCTACAATGCGACCTGTAAGAATGAGGTGCATTTATCAAGTAGTAGCACAGATTTGGACAGAATATCGGATCGGTGAGCTCATGTGCGAAAGCGATAAGACGATCTGGGGTCGCGGGCGCACGCGGCTAACCTTGCGAGCAGACGGTAGCAGCAGCAGTGGCAGCAGAGCGAGGTGGGGGTTGCAGGACTATGAGGGATCGATAGTCACGGTCGGCGTTAATCTAGTAATGCGTTCGCTAAGCTGTCTCTTGATTTGAGACAATCGTTCGGCAGCGGGTCGTTACAAATTATTCGATAATCTAGGAGGTTCTCCCTTCCACTTATGGACGCTCGGAAAACTGACGAAAAGACTGAATACTGTAGACAGAAGAGTGCTTGGAGAAAGCGTCGTTTGCACCGTGAACAATAGAAACTTGAAAAATTCAAGGACGTTCATGTACAGCGTGGAAATATAGATCTTTTTCATAAAAGTTTCATATAACTTTTAGCGTTTTCCGGTCATTACATACTGAAAGTGAATAAACTATTCACTTACACTGAAATAAAGGTTTTGTAACACCCCGCTATCATTAATGGGTTATTTTATTTATTAAAATCTCCCGCGAAATTCCCGTCATAAAACCAAAATATTATCAAATCAATGCCAACTTAAACCGCTCGTGAAACTAACCCACAGAATCAAATAACAACCTCACATACCAAATTTACTAGATTCACTGTTATCATACGATAATATAACCTAACATTCCCTTTACACTTTTGACGCCAGTTATAGATTCAAAAGATGATAAAATCGCTTACTTCAAGTACGAAAACTGCTCTAGTATAATCCAAATAATACTTCCAACTCCAAAACAATCACTTCAGCTTCCAAATGGTGTTCCAACGATCTCACAGCAAATAGGCTCGAACAAAACTCTTCAATAGCCCCAGGATTAGATGTACGCCACCCCAAATCTTGAAATCACTTGGATTTCCATCATCTTGGCACTACACACGCAATACTCTCATTCTTGTAAGTAAATTTGAAAGGTTATGGACTTATATTGTGATAGAAATTTAAAAATTCTGGATAATTATTCGAAAAGCAACTACACTCAGGAAAAACCGAAAAAGAAGTCCCTCACATTTGTTTTATTATTATATATATTATTATATATTTAAATAACTCTTTTTTTCTTTTCAATGTATACCTTGCAAATGAATTATAGTTTTTTCTTATTCAATTGTTTTCGGTTTTTTTTTACAGAATTAGGCATTATCAAGAAATTCCGAAAGGCTATTTAAAGACAACGTTGTAAAAACAATTTATTGCACATTCAAATAATAGGCGCAAAATACAAACATAACACGTAACCTTTCTACATAGCCTAAGAAAAAAACAATTGGTAATAAATGTACGGGTGCAGCACATAGAGATGATAGAGTGCTGATATTGAACTATAAACTGCCATCAATTGAAATGCGCCATATTGGAATACAGGCGTCATCAATGACGTCGATACCATGGCGGATATTCAAATAAATAAAAGCATAAATAAAGTTAAGGATATCAATTTTTAATAGCACCTGCAATTTGTAATGATAATTAGTACCATATTAGATTTTATCCTATGTATTTTATATGGTATTGTTTTGTTTTCTTATTAGTTATGGACAGCAAAGCTAGAGACAATTTCTAAACTTACGATAAAGTGGCAACATATACTTCAAAGAAAAATATTATTCTTTCAATGCCATATACGCTTGATAAAATCAAATGAGTTTCATGGTCTTGACGATTTCTTATAACAATGCAACATTGTATGTTCGCTTTAAGAGTAAATAATATACTGCAGTAGTTGTTGTATAATTTATTGGTGATTGAATAATATTAGTTTACTTAATTCTCCTCGTATTGATTTTCCTTGTATTTTTTCTGTAAACTTCTTCGCTAAATTATGGAATCTAATTTTGCTATAAGACGATATTATGGTTTTACTTAAAATTGATACATGAGTTTCTTCCAGAGGTGACATATCTAACAAATGATGGGATAAACTAGAAAAAAACTGACTTGATAGTAAATAAACAAAAGTCCTTAGGAAGTTTTCTTCTTGTGGAATCTTGTTTCCTGTCAAGACCATTACTTTCCGAATTTGTTTTTCGGTGGACTGGCAAATATATCGTACCTCCTTTGATGGGCAGATTAATTTACCTAAGAAATAGTGAAGAAAATTTTAAGAAATATATATGTTATACATCATTTATTTACCTCTACCCTTTTTTTCAGAAATATCAAGAGATTCTAAATAAAAATATAGTTTTCTAGATTTTCTTTGTGCGAATTCAATGTTGGAATAACTCCGTCTTTAATTCGCACAATCTGTCCCGTTCTATCAAAATCCCTGTCGAGGAAATGTAGTGAACAAACATATGCACGCTTACTTTTGCAGGGATTTATGGTACCTCCTGTAACAGTAATCCACACAACAATGTTTGGGCATTTTACAAACAATTATTTCACATAGAAACACTAAGTATTATCATAATTTCAGAATATTTTTAAGCTATGGCATTATTCTGCAATTTACTTATGAAAAGTTAGTTCTCCGTCATCTTTGTAATTTTTGCTTTTGCAGGAGTCGTGTAAAAACACGACACGATGGGATCACTTTTTTTTAGGAAAAACTACCTGGATTAATTATCACATAAGCCCAATTATTAATGCTATAATATGCATACTTACACGTAAAACAAAAATATTCCGTGAATAATTTATAATATTAATAAATAGTCCGGGAAATAATAACACAAAGACAGTAAATAAAACAATCAATCTACAAGGTTAGGTAATACCAGTAACACTTGTCAACTTGCAAAAAACTTAACGTGGCTTAACACCAAAACTTCCTATAGAAAACTAACGTAAGCATGACGCTACATGAATCGTGACGCAAGTAATGACGCCTGTGTTCCAAGATGTCCTTTCGACTTTTGATGGTGCGCCATAGCGATGCGCATACGGTTCATTGGCAGTCTATCAGGTCTGTGGTGGAGCGTTCGGATGTTTTTACTTATTGCTAGTGAAATGAATCTAGTCGGTTAGATAGAGGTTTTTGGCGATCTTGTTAATTGTAATTAAGTGCGATATGTGACTCTTATTTTCTTTAAGTGATCGATTCATTAAAAGGAGCCCCCTCTTTTATATTTGGGTTTGATGAAGATGGGTACTTTTTCCACAATGTGTATGTCTAGGATTCTTGCAAATCTGGATATGAATATGGTAAATTTTCTTAGTGGCATTAATTGTAGACGTTAATACGAAGTCCTGATTGTGCGTCTACGGTCTTTTGATGCTACGTTAATGACTGGCTGGGAAGGCTGGTGCCCGGGTTATTGCCACAGCTTTTCAGTCAAATACCGGTTCCTTATTTTCCTATTCTTTTTCGAAAACACCGTAAGCAATCATAATCAATAATAATGCTAACATCTTAATCACTATAATGCAATCTTTAACCAAACACTACACAACAACAATTCTAAGAAGAGATTGCATTTCGCTTTTCGTGTAAAATATCCACACAGCCCAATAGCCAATAGCTAGAGCGCTGTAAATCACCTAACACAACATTTGTAATAGATTTTTTTGCTGAGAAAATATTTAGAAAATTTTATTTAAAAAATATGTCGGTGTCTGTAGATGTGAACTCTGAAAGTTTCCAAATTAAATTTCTACTAGAAGTTCGACAAATTCTAGAAAGTCAGTTCGGCGAAACATTCCGAGTATATTTATTAAGTTAGTACAAATATTTTTCTCATTTCCTAGCCCTGCCTTCGTTTTTCCTGTACGACTTATTAGAACTGAGCCGAGGAAAGCGATACTATTGAGCGTTTATGTTGTGGGATTTGGGGAAACAAATACCAGCTTAAGCCACGGCACCTTCGTATCTCTACAACTACACCAGTCGGCGAGAGACAGCAAAATGTATCGCGAAATTTCCGGATTTATCCCTAGCCGCTCAGTCCCCTTTCCCACCCGTGGATCCATTAACTGATTAAAATAAACGTTTCCGTTCTTGCACCCCTGCCACGTTCTGATTAATGCCCGAAACGGGGGGAAAAAGAAATCGCTAAGTGAAATCTGACGACAACAATGATCGCTTCCTAATACCAGGTGGATGTCGCGGATCGCATTACAATTAAACACGGTATGATGTTAAGTCTGTGTGTTTATTTGATGTTCTTGTATTTGTTCTTTTTCCGTTTTTTCTCTGTGTTTTTTGTTAAGAGATCAAAGGTCATTGTACCTTGCGAATCCATTTCCTTATTACTACAAGTAACATGAGATTCCTTCGGATATTTGTTTACAACACAATCACAAAGTAAAGAAAGATATTGTAATATAAACATTTATATGATGTCGTTAGTAACGACTCTGTTAAAATAAATTTTCTAATTTGCAAATTAATCGCCCCTATTACATTCCGGTAAGCGTCTCACCAGTGCGTTAATATCTCATTACAGCACAGTGTGCGGTAATAACCATTTTAGCATTGCGTCGTCGTTTGTTTTAGCTTGATTGTAACATCCGATTAGAAAAAATAAATATAAAAATGTATCTCATACGGGTCGTTAATGGATTCGTATTGAACAATACTAGATTCTTGCTACTTACCGTGTTGTAATTAACTTTCAAATTTGCCGCCTGAATTCGGTAGCGTTTACTTACGTTGGTCACTTGAGAATCAGCTTTAAATTGAACTAAAAGCGGGTTGGTACTGACCAAATAGTTTACCGCCAGATTTTTGTTGAAATGTGCAAGTTTGTGAATCTTAATAAGCGGCGTATCGGATTCCAAAGCAAAGGAAACACAAAATAAATGGGTAAATTAAATAATTTATTAAAATAAGTAAATTTTTAACATTAAAACGGTGAGAATGGGAAATGAACAGGTAAACAGATAAATTCATCTTGTTTTAACGTTCTTAAAATTATTTAATCTATACTTAAGCAAAATGGATGTTCATTTTTTTTTATCTTGATGAAGTAATATATTAAAAAAAAACTAATAAATCCGTTAACCGTTCTAGGATTGAACTGAAATTAGAATAGTTTTGAAAACAAATCTTTAAATGGATTATGAATACTTAGAACTTACAACAATCTTATAACTGGCTTAAATTACGTCTACAATTGCAACTATCTCTCTACAATTAAATCTATTTGGGTAAGTAATGTTTTTATAGTGTCTTTCGTTCACTGTTTTATGTTTTTTTGAATTTTAACTGATTTTTGGTTTTTAGTTCTCGTAAGAAACGTCACAAATTCATCAAAAATATATTTTTACGATACCGTATTTGTGGATATCTTGTCCGAAGCTCGATTTCGGTTTCCTCTTTCTTAAGGTTCTATAATCGGTCTCTCAGGCAAATCTCGGAAACTGTGATATTTTCGCCGCTCTTTCGTCGTCTGGTATTGAAAATTTTGGATATTTCTTCCAAGTAAGTTAACTCTACTTTATTTTCTGTGTTTACCACTAATTTTATTTTTAGTTTTATTCGGCACTATTTTATGTTGACTATTAAGTTTTTGGTTAAATTTCAGTATTTTATTTTTTTATTTTTCCTTCGAATTTTATAATTTTGTGTAACGTTTGGTTCTTTCTTAAATTTTTGTGTGTTTTGTAGCCACGCTATTTTTTCTCTTTCTTCTTCAATTTTTCTAAACGAACTTTTTTTTTATTATTTTTGCATAGGTCTCCTTGAAGATGCAAATCACGTCGATTGTATTGTTCCGAATCAGAGTCCAAGAAAACGTCCATCGTCGCTGAATTCATATCAGAAGATCGGTCACTTTTGAATTGTAACATAACACATTTTAATTGTTTTTTTCCCCTTAATTAAACACATTAAATCACAATACAACTTTTATTTTATAACAATTTAAAAGTGAAATTTTTTACAGATCTCATCAATTTTCTGTTTTTGTTGTTCCGCCGCTAGATGACTCTGGCTTGACAAGTCAAATTTTGTTTTAAAAATGTTAAATCAAGAACTAAATAAGATTTTTAAGGCAAATAAACTCAAATTCTCTCTTAAAATAAAATGAATATCTAAATATTTTGTAGTTTCCTTGTTTGTTTTGTGTTCTGAGTTTGTAGTGTTAAATTTCATGGGTGTGATTTGTTTTTATATCACAATATGTAGCGTAGAGAGAAATAAAATAAGGTAATTAGTGTTTTTATGATACACAGAAATAATATAAAGAATGCATTTTGAACAGGTTTAGAAAATGCTATTAATAAGTTGATGCTGGTTTTTGGAATCACACTTATCGCAATTTAAATTAACCTAAGACTTTTACCAGTAGAATTATTTAATTGTATTGTAATAACACTAAGGAATTGACGCTCCTGACCATCGCAATCAAATCGATATATTGAGAATACATTGATCTGAGTTATTCATTCAGCTCCAGTGGTAACGTAAACCTGAGGGTTTTCTTTGGTACTACCATCTCCATCATATTGGGAGTTGAAAATTCCTGTCCATAAGCTAATTCCATACTCTCAATTTCGCATTCGCCAAAACCGACACATGTCAGTTTCCATATTTCCTTGTTTCTTGGGTTATGCTAAAGAATGATTGATAACTAGGCTAGAAATTAAGGCACCATTTCGCCTTACATAGCCTGAATAGGTTTTTGTTGGTGTTTAGCAAAGGATTAACTAGTATTTTCGCTACTAGTTAGCGAAGAGTTGTTCGCGAGTATTTTTTCAGACCGATAGCGATTTCCTACACTTCTAGTATGAGTTCTTCCTTGATATGAGATTTAGAAACGCATAGAACACGTTCTGTTCTTTGTTTGGTCAGTTTGGTCAAACTTACACAATTTATTCTAGAGGTTATTTGGAACAAACAACGTCATGTATACTATAGGTCAATCCATTTCCGTTCTTAAGTTTTTAAGAAAAGGAAAAGAAATATGCGTCAGTAATGTATTTAATCATGAAATAACACAAACTAAAAAACTAATATTAAGTATAATACTTGTTCGAAATGTTCGCTTCTTCTTTCTAAACATGTTGCTAGTCTTTGGGCTATATTCTGCTGCCCGTTAATACCAGCAAGTTCATTTCGCAGAGAATCTACTGCTGCAACTATTCTTTCGACCAATTCTTCTCGCGTGTTTAGTCTACCGTTATTGTAAATACGAGTCTACAAAACAGCCCCAAAAGAAAAAGTCAAATGGCGAAAGGTCAGGAGAACGTGCAGGCCATAGTACAGGTCCTCCTCTTCCTATCCACCATCCAGGAAATTGTTGGTTTAGAAAGTCAATAACTTGTCTGCCAAAATGCGGTGAAGCGCCATCATGTTGATAATGCCGCGGCAAGTTTCCAGTGGAACATATTCCAGTAATTCCGACAAAGTAGCTTCTAACAAATTCCTATAATAATTGGCCGTCAGATGTTCTTGGATAAAATGCGGCCCAATAACGTTCTTGCAGTGACACTTACGATAGGTACAAGGAAAACTTCATCAAGTACTTTCTCAAGACCTGCATGGAGAGTTCCCGGTCTTGTTTGAATTGTTTCATTTTGTAATGGGTTTTCTATAGAAATGCATAGTCGGGTATGATAAAGAGATTAAAAGGTAATATTTCCATTGATCTGAATCTTGAAATAGCATTCTGGGCTGAGATTAATTTTCCCCAATTTTCACCTAATAGCTTTTCAACCTGCAATATGTTTAAAACTTCCTTTGGGTTAGTTGTTAACATGTGCCCAAATGCGTTATAATAGTTTCCTTTCAGAGATTTAAAAAAAGCACGGTCTAGTGGTTGTAAGTAGTGTGTCGTATGTGGGGGTAGACAAAACAAAATTAGTTTAGAAGCGTTTTCTTCTGCGAATTCTAGTTAATCTAGATTAGTAGTGTTGGACATACTTTTGTTACTTTGAGGTTTTCTTGGAAGAAAATGGGTCTTTAACCAATCCATAAATATTTCACTATTCACGTAGGCTGATTTGATAGACATTTTGATTTGAGAACCTGGGGGTAATACATCAAGCCATTCTTCTTTTCTATTTTTTTCCTTTAAAAATGCAGTAAGGAAGCATAAAACTTTCATCTGCATTGCAACATGCTCTAACGCTTATCGTTTCTACTTTTAGAGCCTTTTTCGACCAAGACTTGTCCAGCTCTAGTGTTTAAAACCTGTCCCGTCCGTATTGAATGTATGTCCAGGTTCGTCGAAAAGGCAGTGTTCTGTCAGAATCTTCTCAAGGTCTGCGAAATGAGTTTTAACGATTTCTCTTGACATCCCAACTGATTGTGCAATTGAAGTGTTTCAGCTTTTCTGATGACGCAAAGACAGATCCAGCCATTTTTACCAGTTTTGCGTGAAAAACGATAACTCAGTATTTGGTATAACCATATTTTAAAGTAACTGTTTAACTGTCTTTCGTTAAATCTGGTTGGTATTCCAATCCGTTTAGCTAAACTATAAGCCACAATCCTCACTTCAGTTCCTGTTGATGCGAAACCGGATTGTTGTGGTTTTTTGATATGACTCACTAACTTTTTTCCACATTTGATCCCAATAAGGCGTCAGGTCCCAGTCTATTATTTTTTTTGAGATTATGTGATTGTAATTTTAAATGTTGTTTGTGGTATTCCAAATGCCTTGGTAGCTTCATTGACACCTATTAGGCCATCTTTAATTGCTTTGGCGGCTTCATTTGAGGCTTGAGTGGTCCAAGAACCCCTTTCCGATACATCTGTCCAACTATTCTCTACCTTAGTAGTCCATCTATCCTCAATTGAGAGCATAGATGGACCAACCTGTATCTATAAAACAAATAAAAAAACCCACAGAAACCATGAAATCAAAATTGTGTTGTATAAGTGTATTTTTATTTTTTATCTACTTAATATTGTAAATTAATGTAAAGTTCCAATTAATAACTTACTTGATCGTATAGATTATTGCCTTGTTACTACCGTTTTGTAGGTATGTTTGTGTCTTTCGATGAATGTTCGACGTTCGGAATTTTAATTCAGTCGTATCGTAGGAAAATAGGTTAGTTACCATTAACCGCGGAAATAAGCCAACTTTTGTAACGGCCAATCGGGCGGGGGTGATTGATATCACCTTTTGCACGCCGCGCTGTGTAGAGTGGGTGAAACAGTGGCATGTGTCGGATGAGCCGTCTCTCTCCGACCACAGGTATGTAAGATTCGACTTTGATATACCGCAGGTAAGTCAGATATCGTATAGAAACCCTAGGAACTGCAATTGGGACGCTTACCGAGAGCGCCTGATTGCGGAACTAGAACACTGTCCCAAAACAATCAAAACTGCTGTCGATATCGAGTTGTTAGCCGATGGAGTACAGTCTGCCATCAAAACTTCCTACGAAGCAAGCTGCCCTATTAAGGTTAAGACAACTAATCGGGCAACACCTTGGTGGACCAGGGAGTTGTCTGACTTAAGGGCTGCCACCAGAAAACTTTACAACAAATCTAAAAGATCTGGCCGATGGGATGAATACAGAGCGTCCCTGACCAGGTACAACTGTGCCTTGAGAAAGGCAAAAAGAGAGTCATGGAAAAAGTTCTGCCAGGAACTGGAGGGTGTCCCTGAATGTTCCAGAATTCGAAAAGTCCTTGCAAAGGAAGGGCCCTGTAAGATTGGGTCTCTCAGTAAGCCCAATGGCGATAAAGCCGAGACTGAAGAGCAAGTCCTCAAGCATCTCTTGGAGGTGCACTTTCCGGGCTCCAGGGTCGTTCAAACCCAGTTCGGGGGGGAATGTACGGGACTGAGGTCAGCTCAGATACCTGCCCTAAAAGCACGGAGGGAGGACTGGATTCTTGCGCGGAAAATTATTCAAGTACCCAAAATTCGATGGGCAATCGAATCCTTTAAACCCTTTAAATCGGCTGGTAGTGATGGCATCTTCCCGGCCCTGTTGCAACAGGGCCTGGAACCGCTTTCCCCAGTTATATGTACCCTGCTAAGAGCAACCTTAGCTCTGGGATACACACCTAGCAGCTGGAGAGAGGCCAGGGTGGTCTTCATTCCGAAGCAGGGCAAACTGTCCTACACGGAAGCGAAGTCGTACCGGCCCATCAGCCTCACCTCATTTCTTCTCAAAACCCTGGAGAAGATAATTGATAGACATCTTAGGGATTCGGCTCTGGCAAGTTTGCCTCTGCACGAGTACCAGTATGCCTACCAAACAGGAAGATCGTGTGAGCAGGCCATTCATGAGCTAGCTCGACGAGCAGAAATAGCCTTTAGAAACAAAGAAATTGCATTGGCTACCTTTCTGGACATCGAGGGCGCCTTCGACAGGGCGTCCTTTCGGTCGATGGAAAGGGCGCTTCAAAAATGGAAAGTCGAGCCAACTGTGAGGAGGTGGATCGGCTCCATGCTAAGAGAAAGAATGGTTAATGTTTCGCAGAACCTTTGTAATGTAAAGGCAACTGTGGCAGCTGGCTGCCCGCAGGGCGGAGTGCTGTCGCCCTTGCTATGGTGCCTTGTGGTGGATGGCTTGCTTTCTGACCTACGGATGGCGGGTTTCCACGCGCAGGGCTACGCAGACGATATCACCATCATGGTCTGCGGAAAGTTTGAGGGCGTGGTATCCGAGAGGATGCAAGTCGCACTCAAACTGGTAGAGAGATGGTGTCAACAAGAAGGGTTAAATGTAAACTCTCGGAAAACGACTATGGTTCCGTTTACTTGGAGGAGGAAACTTCCAAAACTACAGTGCCCAGCCATCTTCGGCTCGAAGATAGTGGTCTCTAGTGAGGTTAAATACCTAGGTGTTATTTTGGACGCAAAACTGACGTACAAATCTCACCTTGAACAAGTGTCGAACAAAGCCACAAAGGCCTTTTGGGCCTGTAGAGGAATGTTTGGTAAAACGTGGGGGCTAAAACCGGCAATGGTGCACTGGCTGTACACGAAGGTCATTGTACCCTCCATAACCTATGCCTCGTTAGTCTGGTGGCATAAGGCTAGTCTGGGCTACGCGGTAAACGCGCTCAGCAAGGTCCAAAGGACTGCCTGTTTAGGCATCACGGGAGCCATGTCCTCGACGCCGACTGCGGCCATGGAGACCATTCTTGGGCTTCCTCCGCTTCAGTTGGTGTTGCGGTCAGAAGCTACCCTTGCAGCTTACAGAGTAAAATGTAGCGGGCGTAAAGGTTTCTCTGGCAAAACTGGAGACCATACTAGCATCTTCAACTACATCGAACAGACAGTACCTCTGTCCACTAGGGCGGACAAGATTCCGCCTGTCTTCAGCTTCACTAGGAAATACTCCGTAGATATTTCCAACAGTGAAGTCTCCAAAGCATACATTCACAGACCGAGGCGATGTTTGCATCGCTGGTTTGTGGATGCCTCGAAGACGCCGAATGGCACAGGCATTGGGATCTGGAGAGATGGAGAACCGAATGGCGAAGCCATCAGCTTAGGGGGCTCCACTTCCATCTTCCATGCTGAAGTTATAGCCATCCAGACCTGTGCAGAGAGCATCTTAAACTGCCCGCATGGGAATGGATCGGTCGAAATTTTCTCCGACAGCCAAGCTGCCCTCAGGGCACTACAGGCTGTCAAATTTGCTTCCGAAGTGGTACTGAAGTGCCATAGGAAGCTTGAAGAATTGGCGGAGCATCATAGCATTACGCTGAGATGGGTGCCTAGTCACTCTGGGATTAGAGGTAACGAAATTGCTGACAAACTAGCTAGAGGCGCCAGTGGTCTACCGTTCACTGGTCCAGAACCGTCGTGCGGTAGTTCCTATGGCGGTATCAAAGCCTTTGTCAGATCTCAACTCGCTGCTAGTCACCGCTCCTATTGGAATGGACTAGTCGGCGTGAGACACTGTAAAATCCTCGGTTTTTATCCGGGCGATGAAAGACTCCGCAAGGCAGTCTCTATGAGCAGGACCAGACTGAGACTTCTTACGGGAGTCCTAACCGGCCACTGCTCATTAAATAAGCATTTGCACCGAATGGGGCGAGTGGACTCTCCCCTGTGTAGAAACTGTGGGAGAGCAGAAGAAACTCCTGTGCACCTCCTTGCCGACTGCCCGGCAGTGGACAGGGAGAGACGGAGCTGTCTAGGGGTCGCTCGTTTGGACGAACCCAGTATAAGTAAATTAACTCTCGACCAACTCGCGGACTTGTTTGTTCGTTTACAACCGGGTCGAGAGGGTTAAGACATCATGGGGGCACAATAGGTCTCAAGGCCGAGTTGCCTTACGGGGTTAAACCTGCCCATGAAAGCAAAAAAAAAAAAAAAATCGTAGGAAACTATATCTATTTGACGGTTACCGGGGTAGTTTCGCCTTGGAAATATGAGTTTGTTGAAAACAAATGGGAGAATTTGGATTTGATTATTCGGAAGAAATGTTGATGGGCATTTACTTATGTTATTTTAAATCGACAAATATAAGTTCTTAGTCTGAATTGAGATAATATAAATCTCTATAATAGTGTTATTTATTTAGTAAATGATTCTACTCATTCGAGAGTATCTATAGAAGATTTATTTCTTTGTTATTTTTGAAAACTAATTACAATAAATTAATTTCACTTGTAATTTTATTAGTCTTTTATTTAAATTAAGGTATAGAAAAACATCACTAATTTATAACTATACAACGAGATACTTAAAGGTTAGATGCCAAATTGGGTGTTATAAAGAGTATTGGCCAGAGCGATATATACCCCTTCGACGCCCCGAGGGTTACTGATTAATATAGTATTCTTCCTATTCGTTAAGGGTGGACGTGAAACCGTTAGAGTGGGGCAGAATTACTAATCATTGCCTTCTCTCACTTGAGATTTGGTTTAACTCTGAAGTTGTTGAGAGCATTACATATGACGCTGGGTTGTGTTAGTTAAATTAAACAATTGTTTACTTAATAAAAATTGATTGAGAATTTAAAAGATTTATCTACAAGCTTCGTAGCAATATACACTCCGCCAAAAAAGTATCGCATAAACTAAAAAAGGCCATTTATGAACCAAGATATTTTTATACGTTCACAAAAAGTTTGCCTCGTGTATGTGAACTATAAAAACACTAACAAAATAATGGAACTTAGCGTTTTTACTTTATCTTTTTCCTAAAAGAACACATTTAGAAAAATGCATATGTGTAAGGTTTGCTCAGTTGTTTATTGAAAGTCTTCCTATACGGACAAATTTTAAAGTGCGAAGTCAGAGTTCTGTACCAACGCTTTTAAAACTAAAATGAGCAATTTAACTTCAAAACAAGTGGCTGCTATAGTTGCTTTAATCGAAGATGGACGATCTCAAGCATACGTTCCTAATTTGATGAACATCAATCAGTCAAGTGTTTCTAGAGCCGTAGCCAGATATAGGGAAACAGGCATTTACAGTAGAAGACCTGTACCAGGTCGTCCAAGATGTTCTACTCGCCAAGATGACCGCTATTTACTACTACAAGCATTACGTCGAAGACATGTAACTGCGAGACAATTGCAGAACGACTTGGCTAGAGTCAGAAATACTCCTGTGAGTACTCAAACTATTCGGAATAGGTTACGACAGAGTGGATTAAGAGCTAGAGTAGCTGTAACAGCCCCTCGTCTCACTAGGAACCACCGAGTGGCTCGCTTAAAGTTTGCCAGAGAACATGTAAATTGGAACATTAATGACTGGGCCAATATACTCTTCACAGATGAGTCAAGATTTGGTCTTTACACCTCAGATAGGCGTATCTCAGTGTACAGACGAGACGGTGAGCGCTATTCGCAGCGTAATATCAGACCTAGACCTAATTTCGCTGGTGGCTCTATTATGGTTTGGGGAGGCATTTGTTTAACAGGTCGTACAGAGTTAGTACCAGTAGACAGAGGTACACTGACTGCCCACAGGTATATAACGGACATTTTAGAAGAACATGTAGTACCATATGCGCCAATTATAGGAAACGAATTCATGTTAATGCACGATAATGCACGACCGCATGTTGCAATAATCGTCCAGGAATACCTTAACGATGTTGGTATTCCAGTTTTAGATTGGCCTGCGGTAAGTCCGGACATGAACCCTATCGAGCACGTGTGGGACCTCCTTCACAGACGGATACGAACCCAAAATGTTGCCCCAGCGGACCTGCATGGACTAGCAAATGCTCTCCGTGACGAGTGGGAGAATTTGGATCAGGCTTATATACGGAGGTTAATCGAATCTCTGCCAAACCGTATGCGAGCGGTCATAAGAGCCAGAGGTGGCAATACTCAGTATTAAAAGCTACTGTTATGACATTTTTCTTTCCAAAATTATAATTTCTTGTTTTAATAAAAATCTCAAGTATGAGTTCTTGTTTTTATTTGGCCTGTATTTTATTTAAACAATCATAGAAATTATATCTTAGAACGCATTAAAGTATATTTACAACTTTATGCTACAAACAAAGATTATGCGATACTTTTATGATTCAAAACTAAATTATGCGATACTTTTTTGGCGGAGTGTATTTACGAAGTTTCATAACAAAAAAACCAACTTAGAATTACCCAGATGTGATAAAAATTACAATTTATATACTAAAATTTTCACTCGATTAAAATCTGTTTTTGTTAAAAATCACTCGCACACTTGTTGCCGTCTCAAAGTTAACTGAAAGATACCACACATACCAGTTGAATGTAGCAGTGTTGCAACCCTTACCAAATATTTTCGATAGTCCGTCTAGCGTTCAGTTTGAAGTCAATCATATGAGCAATAACAATAGTGGGCCTAATATTGATCCCTTAGTTACATCAATTCTTCTATGGGAATAAATATGGGCGAATTTAACTATTTGCTGTATATTTGTAATATAACATAGTAATGATTTTTTTTACAGTCTCCTCTAATTCCAATACATTCTACTTTTTCAGTAAGATTATTGTGGTCTGTGCTGTCAGATGCTTTATTTATGAAGATGTGCTAATGCGGCGAACACAATCTTGCCATCATCAATTCTGATGTATAATTTATCCAGAATGTTAGTAACGGCAGTTATGGTACTTTCTTGAAGGATTATATATAAGACCAACGTTATTTAAAAAAGATATCAACCCCTTTGCCATTACATTCTTTATTATTTCCGATATCATTGCTTAAAATGAAATTAAAATGTTATTTAGTTCCTCTATGTTACTCTTTTTATGAACGGGAATCGCTTTGTTAATTTTTAGACAGTTAGGAAAAAATCCAGATTTATTTATAACATGCGTAGTAGAGTTTTGGCAAACACAATATTTAATTACATTTGTAGAAATTTTATCATAACCTGCAGATTTCAAATTAGTAATTTTCGATATAATGATTATTAATTCATTTTTAAAAACCATAGTCCTACTATCACCAAAACAATTAATGAAAATATGTACATTTAAACTAACGACTGATGTTGAATTTCACACACACACTATCAAATTACGATGCACCAACTTCAAAATATATTTATTGGTCCCAAAAATACAGTATATGGTATAAACAATTTGATTGTATTCTAAATATTAAAATGTTGTATATATTTTTTGTTATTTAATTAAGCGATTATGATGCGGTGTTCTTTTACTAGCTTACAAACGTGTTTCGTCGTAATCGAGTGTACTTAAATGAGATGCTAAACTATTTTGGGTCATTAAAAATAAATATCGAACCATTTATCATCAAAATTTTGAAAATGTATTGAAAACGGTCTCCACAGTAGCTGACAGAACCCAGACCGAAACAGAACTGGTAAGATTTCCTTGTCAGTCTGGACTAAACTGTATTTTAAAGATATTTATTTAAATCTGGTAATAATAATACTGACAAAAGAATACAAGAAGTAAATAGAAAAAAAATACAATTGATGTTATTGATTTTTCTCTTACACCCCTCAAATCTAATCGCAATCTCCCAATCTTCGACCTACTTTTAGGATTGTTTACTTCTTCTGCTGTGCCTACTACGTTTTTTGCACAATAGCTTTTTTATCCCTTCTAATGTCGTCAATGGCCAAAATAGCCTCCAGTATTTAGCGTTCGGGACACATCAATACGAATATTGTTTGAACAATGCACGCGCGCTTAAGAGTCGTCCATCAAAAGGGAGTACCGCCTCTGAAATATATATGCATGTGGAAATGTAATATGTACTCAAATGGGTGGACTTTAACTCTCTTCTTCCCACAGACACAGATAGAGTTTCTTGGGCGTGCTCGGGCACCGCGGAGCCAAGTTCAAAGTAAACATACAGACATGGTAAATACTAATATAGCCGCAGATGCGGGTTAAATTGCTTTCGACTTGGCCTGCCCGGTCGATCTTCGCAGTTAGGAAAAAGTATGCGACCAAGAACGGCAAAGAAGAGGACTTGAGGGTGGAAAAGGGAGAGTTGACGAAAAACGACAGGCGGATATTAAACGACTTTATTCATAAGGTACTTATCCTCGGCCACTTGTAATGATGGACGACAGGTAAACATTGGAAAAATGGGAAAATATTCTAAGGCGATTAAACGAAATTTGGAACTTACTAGTGAGCTTTCATTGTGCGATTTATAATGAAAGGATTCTTATTTTTAAGATATAGTTTGTAGGAAATGTAATTTGGACGATTCGTTTTCGCTTTCATAGTCTCAGAGTTAGGGAGACGATCCAAGTAATGTGCTTACCAAAAGGCTACGAATTTGTACAAAATAGTACAAGTCATAGGGTGATAACAAAAACATTTTTTATTATTTAAGATAGGCCTTTTCTTAATACTACATATTTTCCACTTTTTTTAAAAAATATAAAGTAGGGGCGTACCAAACATCAGATACATTAAGTACCCACTAATAGAACATAAACATTCTAAGACAATTAGAGATTGTAGAAGCCAGAGAGGATATGATGCAGGCAGCGACCACACATTAGTTAAAATAAGAATTGTCAGCAGTATATAAGCAACAGAAAGGCAGGTGGAAAAAGGAGAGTTGTAGGCAAAACCTGGGGACTGAAGCCGAGGGCGATCCATTGGCTATACACGGCTGTCGTGAGGCCGGCGCTGACGTATGGGGCAGTAGTCTGGTGGAAAAGGACAGAAGTGTCCTCCGCAGTGAAGCTGCTGACCGCTGTCCAGAGACAGGCATTGCTGGGAATCACTGGTGCAAATAACAGCACAGGGACCGCTTCTTTGGAGGCCATCGTGGGCCTCCCCCCCCACTGGAGCTCTATGTGAAGGCGGAGGCAATGAATGCGATCCTTAGACTGAAAACCAACAATTTGTGGCATCCCAACATTAAGGTTGGAGGGCACACTGATACTACGGGTACGATACTGGACGGACCATTGCTTCAAATGCCGACGGACAGTATGGCACCCGAAATTATCTTCACTGAAAAGGTGAAAATCTTTATACCGAGCAGAGACCAGGCACGTAGGGTTACTAATGTTCTCAATGACTGGTTTACGGACGGATCCAAATCCAGCCAGGGCACAGGAGCCGATATTTGCGGACCTAGCCCTCATCAAAGGGTATCCATAAGCCTGGGGAAGCATGCGACGGTCTTCCAGGCAGAGATATTCGCCCTTGCAGTCTGCGCAGAAATGATTGCAAAGGGGGGCTGCATGAGGAGGAAAATAAGTATATTGACTGATAGCCAGGCTGCGATCAGGGCAGTCTCGAACCCTGTAACTAGGTCAAAACTAGTTAGAGACTGCAAACAATCCCTCAACTCACTGGCACAGGATCACACGGTGTCGCTGATTTGGGTGCCGGGACATGAGGATATAAAAGGCAACATAATAGCTGACGAACTAGCCAAGGAGGGCTCCAAAAGTCACTTCATAGGTCCAGAGCCCGTATGTGGGATTACTAGGGATTCTGCTAAAAGGGAGATCTGGCTGGACAATGCAAGCACAAATAAATGGAGGACGACAGATGGTCAACTCCAAGCTAAAGCCCTAATAGGTGATGGGGATGCCAAGTTCTCTGGTAACCTACTTAGACGCAGCAAGAAAGAAGTTAAAACCATTACTGGGCTGGTAACTGGACACTGTCCCCTGAAGAAGCATCTTTGCAACACAGGCCGAGTAAGCGAACCGTGGTGCAGAAGATGAGCAGAAGATGAGCTACAGGAGGAAACGAGTTTACATGTAATCTGCACATGTGAGGAGTTGAAAGCACTCCGGCAGAAACATTTCGGGAAGGGTCTATTGGAGCCCTCGAAGGTTCTCAAGTTCCCACTGGGCAAGATACTGGGCTTTATAGAGAACACCAAGCTCCTCGAGTGGAAGTAAGAGATTTAATAGGGACGGTACAATGAGCACCTAGCTCAAGTGCCTGGACTAAAGGTGTCCACCCTAACGTCATGAATGAATGAAAATGAATGAAGGCAGGTGAAAGTATGATATTGAAGAGCTACAAGAATTGAGAATAACTAAAGAATTTGGGAAGGAGGTAGAGTTGGGCTACTTGACAGCAATAAAAGAAAACAATTTACAAGGAACGAATGGACGAAATTTGAGAAGGGAGTGAAAGACGGAATGAATGCCTGCATTCCAAAACAAAAATATATACAAGGAAGGAAGAGTGATTCGATAAAGAGTGCAGAAGAGTCCACCACGAAAGAAACAAAGCGAAAACAGAAAAAAAATGACAGAAATGAAGCAAAAGAGACAAAGGAAAGTTACGAACAGAAGAGGATAATATAGTAAAGTAAATTTGAAAGACCGGAACCAGAGAATCACTTTAAAAAAATAGAAATCCACTATGCTAACAAAGAAATAAAAAAAAATTATTAACAAGTAAAACACTCCCGACAAAGTAGGAACACCAGAATTATTTATTGTAGAAATGGGGTAGGCCTACTAGCAGGAGATATAAAAAAAGAAGATAGACTTATGGGCAAGACACTACAACAACTTGTTAAACAAAGCGGAAGAATAGCAATGGGCACAAAAAACCGCAAAAACAGTGGTCGATAAAGAAGGAGAAGTGGAAGAACCTACAGAACAAGAAATATAGTTTAGTTTAGTTAGTTAGATGGTTTAGTTCATTTTCAAATTGTTTGAGCCAGCTACACTGGATATAATAATAATAATAATAATAACAATAATAATAATTGTTACACTTTGCATTGAATCGAAAATGACATTGATTTCAATAATTCACTTCGCTTTTTTAATCATAGACAACATCAACGATATAAACGTTATTTTGAAGGCCAATTTAAATTCATTCTCTTTACTTTTAATCTGGCAATTGCAATTACGACTTTAGAAAAACCGTTACGTCACTTAGCGGTTCCTTTTCGCGCGGGAGTATTTAACTTACGCGCCACGAAATTTAAACTCCCTTATCTTAAATTCAGTCATTTACGCGCCAACCTCTTAGACGCTTCGTTTCTTTTATGATCCTTTGTGCGTCTCTGGACGTTGCTATTGGTTCATCCTTTTTTGTACCTACTTACCGAGCCTTTATAAGAGCTCTGCACGCTAGGCGCGCTCTCTGTTGCGCTATTCCAGTTCAGTTAATTTGCCATTGTGACGTACTCGTTTCGACTCGAAAACACAGAAGCCACGTGCTGTCCCACAGCTTCCGAAGCCCCATTGTTTCAAGCTGCAGCTCAGTGACCTCTGTTCTCTTCAGTTGATTCTGCCGTCGTAACGGACCTTTTTTTTTAACTCGAAACACGGAAACCACGTGCTCTCCAGCATACACGAAAGCTTCGAACTCAGCTTCAAGCTACAGCTAAGTACTACATTTAAAACGTATCAATCGCTCTCTTTTATTTTATTTCATTACTGTTGCTATTTATACTTTTAACTTGTAATTGCCAGTAACTTTGCTCTCACTAGCAGTCATTTACATATTTACTTATAGAAATGGATTAATTGCGTAACTTTTAAATTAATCTCAGGAATTCGACTACCACGTGCTATTCCTTCTTTTTGCCTTACTCTTAACATCAGAAATCAGCAACCACGTGGCCAGTTTTTTTTCTTTTTTTTTATTATTACAATAAAGTTATCGTTACGTTTTGGATCTTTTTTTTTTATTAATCATTACAGCGACTCCAAGCGTCATACTCGTGTGTTCCGCTTTTTTTACCTAGTTACATCAGGTGTAGCAGACACTGCTTCCGCACGCCACGCACACCTGAGCGTAACATAATAGATCTTTATTGTGCCAACAGCCCAGCAAGCGAATAAAAGGCACACATATAGAGATATAAGTACATACAAACAATATCATACATATACGCAAAATAATTATTTATAAGTACATATGTGTATATGTACTTATAAATAATTATTTTGCGTTAACAAACAGAGAAGAGTAACTTATTCCTAGCTCTTATCAAAATGAAAAAAAAATAATAATAATTAAAACTAAAATCAAAGTGTGAAATTGAATTAAATAAACGTCATAGACTCTTATAACAATAACAATAATAATAATAGTAATAATAGCAATGGTAAAGAAAAGTAGTAATAATAAATCTTAACTATGAACGCATGAGCAACATGCGAGCACTGGAAAGGATTTGACGGAAAGGAGTAAACAATATATCGCAATAAGGTGATACTAAGTTGAATAATCGGGACATGGAAATTATTGGAGAACACAATGATGAGTCAAGCGCGCATATGGAGTGTAGAAAGCAAGACACTGTCTAGAAGAAGGACGAGGCACCAGGAACTGAAGCTGGGAAAGGAGATGAATGGAGTCAATCTTGTAATGCACCAAGTTATATACAAATTTTATAAACAGAAGCTGACGTCACAACTCAAGAGAATCTATATTAAATTGCGTTAAGAGAAGTTGATAATCATAATCCCCAACAAGGTAGCTACCTTCCTCCTTAAAATATAGATATTTAAGAAATTTCCGTTGTACCTTTTCTATACATTGTTTATGCACAGCATAGAAGGAATTCCATATAAGAGCTCTGTATTCTAGTTTGGATCTAACAAAACTATAATATAATAATTTAATAGTGTTGACTTGAAAGTGAGTAGAATTTCTGATTAAAAAGCCCAGAGTTCTCATAGCTGAAGATATCATTTAATTTCTATGTGTTGAAAATGTTAACATGGGATCAAAGTAAATACCCAAGTCTCTCACCACTGTAGCTCGTGGAACTGGCGTCCCATTAACACAGTAATTAAAATATATCGGGCTAAGTTTTCTGGTATAGCGCATCACCTTACATTTCGCTGTGTTCAAATATAGAAAATAAAAGATATAAATAAAGTGTAAATAGTAACAAACAAAATTCTATAATTAAATAAATTTAAACTGAAAACAAACGCATATAAAATCAACTATGTATTAAAATGAAGACAGGAAGTACTCATTAAGGGAGTAATAAGATGCTAGAATAAGTGTTGCTGAAAAACAGTGTCTGGGTACTATCAGTCGATCAATGTGACGGGTTGTTTTTTTATACTTTCTAAAGATTCTAAAGTTTTTTTTTACGTAGGCAGTTGACTTATAAATTAAGATGCTGGGAAAGCTTAAAATTTTCCTAGCTTTAAAGATATCCCTGCAGCTATCACGGCTGTTAGTATTAAAAATAAGTCTGATAAGTCTCTTTTGAGGAACAAATATTAATTTATTGCTATATTATCTTTTATACCAATTACTAATGAAAAATTATGTCGGTCAAATGTCCACCCTTAGCCGCGATGCATAATTGTGCTCTTTTGACAGTAATTTTCTTTGGTCGAGACAAAATATCCGGCGTTAGAGCCATTACTTCTTGATGGATATTATCTTTTAGCAGTTATATGGTTTGAGGGTTATTAGCGCATATCTTTTCTTTGAGGTAGGCCCATAAAAAAAGTCAGGAGCGGTTAGATATGACGAATTAGCCGGATATGCAAAATCACCAAATCGAGAAATTAGGCGTGTGGGAACATATTCCTCAAAATTGCCCTTGTTGCAGCAATACATCGCCCAGTCCTCGCTCTTCTAATTGGGATGTCAAAAAATTCACCAGCATCGTTTTATAGATAGATAATTATTGTCAGAGATCTCCGATATCGACATTGTCATGATTACAACAAAGGTTATGAAAAATAGTAATTTTGGTGATAATAATGATAAGAACAGCACAAACAAAAACTATGGAAATAATGGAACAATACGACATAATAATAGACATTCAACAAATTGATAACCGACTGATGGTCCTAGTGACTGAGTGAAATACATTATGTACTAGTGAGCGTTAGTCTAAATTATTTGTTAAAAATTACAAGAAATTGATTAATGGAATACATGCAGATAATAATACTGAAAACAATAGCAGTAGTAAAAAAGACAATATTTAACAAATCGACCGATGATCCTAATGACTGAGTAAAATACTGCTACGAAACTTGTAGATAAATCTTTTAAATTTTAATTTTTATTCTACTAAACACCTATTATATTCTCATTAATTCCAAAGATGTGCTAGATCTAAAATGATAGAGGGCATGAAAAGTAAATTTGTCCCCACCACAGGGTTTTAAGTACACCGCCAACGAATAGGATGATATTATATTCAGTCACACTCGGGACGGAGAAGGATATTGTCACTCCGTTTAACCACTGATTACTATATCAATAAAGCTTATAACATTTAAAGATATTTAATGTGACCGTGGTAATTATTAGTTAGTGATGTTCTTGTAATACATTGAATAAAAAAACAAAAATATAGTGTAATTTATTTATTTAGAGTTAAATAAATCTGATGAACAAAGAAATGAATCTTCTAAAGATTCCCTCAGGGTAAGTAAGTTCTTTACTATCTTAGATACACAATAATAACATTTCTAGAATCTTAATCCAAACTAAAAGCTCGTATTTCTCGTTTTTAATATCATAAATACAATTCAAATCTCCCGCTAAATTCCCGTCATAAACCATGTATTCCCAAATCAAATGCTAACTTAAACTGCTCGTGAAATTAACGCACAGAATCAAATACAACCTCACATAACCAATTTCACTAGATTTACAGTTATCATTCAAACAATATAACCTTAAATCCCTTTGTACGTTATAAGCAGATTATAAGTTCAAAAGATGATAAAAGCGCTTACTTCAGGTACGAAAACTGTTCTAGTTTAATCCAAATAATAATTCCATTTCCAAAACAATCATTTCAGATTCCAAATGGTGTTCCAACGATCTCACAGCAAACTGCCTCGAATGTTGTTCTTCGAAACCTCAGGATTAGACGAAAGGCCACCCCAAATCTCGAAATAACTGGATTCCCATCATCTTAGCACTGTACACGTAATACTCTCATTTTTGTAAGTAAATTTGAAAACGTCATGGACTTAAATTGTGATAGATATTACAAAATTTTAGATAAATATACGAAAAGCAACCATACTCAGGGAAAACCGAAAAAGAAGTCCCCCACATTTGTTTTCAACAAACTCAATATCTCCTAGACAAAAGGATCCCGGCAACGATCATAGAAATCGTTGCCAACGATACGACAGCATAAAAATCCCTCGTCGAACATTAATCGAAAGACATACACATGCCCTAAAATCCATGGTTACAAGCATTAATTGAATTAGATATGAAATAAGTAAGTTTTTAGTTTAAATTATTAGATACGTTGACAAAAATAAATAAATAGATAAGAATACATTTGCATAAATAATTTTATAGTCCACATTATGATTCTGTTGGTTTTGTTTAGCAGGAAATAACATACCAATACATTCTGTACTGGTGAACGGTATCTCTAGATTATTTGTCAAATATTACAAGAAATTCATCAATGGAGTACACGCAGTGGTCCAGAAGAACCCTACGCACTCTTTTTTTTTGAAAAGTTTAGGATTTGGAATAGCCTTCAAATCGCTCCAAAGCACGTTGAACGGCCGGGTACCTATTGCCAGATGGCCACGCTGAGTCAGAGACAGTTTATTGAAAGAAGTCCTAAGGGTCTAGGACGTTTCTACGCCGCCGGTTCTTCGCCGCCAGTTCATCGCCGGCGTTTCTACGCCGGAACGGTTCTACACTGGCCGTTTCTACGCCAGCCGGTTCTACGCCGTATTCAAATTAAAGTTACAATTACAATAAGTGAAATTTAATTGTTTAAACACATACATACAGTCATAGAAAATAAAATAGAAAATTTATTTTAAATTAAAAGAATAAATAGGAAAAATAAGATTATTGTGTCCTAAGCAGGTCGTTATATCTAGTGTTGTATGTATGGTAGTCTGAATTTTTTAGGATCTTATACTGGATTGAGTGCATCTACGAGGATAAGGTCCAGAATGTAGATACTTGGTGAAGGTAAAATCTTAAATTTGGCAAAGAACGGCCGACAAGACTCGGTAGAATTTAAATTAGCAATGCAGCGAATGATGCGTTTTTGGCTGATAAATACTCTGGAAGAGAAACTCGAAGAGCCCGAGAATATAATACCATAAGAAAGTCTGGAATGAGGTTCGGCATAATACAAAGACAAGACATGTTCGATACGCAGAATGTATTCTAAATTTCTAATTTGAAAACATATTTAATTGAGCCTAGATACAAGATGATTACAATGTTCTACCCACGTTAACTTTTCGTCGACATGCACGCCCAGAAAGCACTCAGACGACCTCGGAGCGACCTGTACGCCATTAACATCAGCATCAAAAGCCTCCACCCTCGATCGAGCAGCGCGAAATACCGTAAAGCCCGAACTTTGCTATATTCATATGAAACCCAATGCACCCGAACCACTGGTCTAACAGCCCCAACAGGGAGTCGACTCTCGCCCGCAATGTCTCAATACGACAATCAGAAATGACGGCCGAAGTATCATCCGCGTAAATGATTAGTGAGTCAATGAAATTAGTTATATCATTTATAAATAATAAGAAAAGGACAGGACCAAGGATCGATCCCTGCGGTACCCCCATCTTGGCAGGCAAGCAGGTTGAATGAAATGATTTAATATTTTGAGTACATTTGAATTTAACTTTAACAAATTGCGTCCTATCTGACAGAAAGGATGTAAACCAATCGGCAACCACTCCTCTAAAACCGTAGCACTCGAGTTTTTCAATTAATAATGAGTGATTAACACTCTACTAAGGTCACAGAAAATACCAGCCGGGTATTCACCCCCATCCAAGGAGTCCAATATTGAATCTATAAGCGAGGCTATGGCAGTAATGGTTGAAAAACCCTCTCTAAAACCGTGTTGCCGATTGGTCAATATATTATTAATCTCTAAATGATATAGAAGTCGAGATAATATGGCGTATTCGAAGATTTTGGAAAAACTAGAGCTTAACGATATAGGCCTGTAATTGACAACATCATCACGAGCATATTTCTTATAAATGGGCGAGACTACAGAGGTTTTAAGGATAGTTGGAAACCTGTCCTCTGAAAATGACTATAGACCTTTCCATTGACGGTAACAGCAGCGCCATCATCATTCTCAAAGAAATACGAACCTATTACATCTGGTGCAAAAAATCCGCACCATACCGTGACTCGTTGAGGATGTAGGCGTCCTTTCTGAAGAATATGAGGGTGTTCTGTGCCCCAGAAGCGGTAGTTCTGTTTATTCACAAATCCGTTTAAATGGAAATCCGTTTAGTCGGTTATAATTAGTTTGTGTGTAAAATCATCAATCATGTTGTTGAAATCCGGACTGTATTGCAGACGTTGTTGTAGGTTTCTAGGTCGTATCGTGTGTACCATGGAAAAGCATGCGTCTAATCTCAAAATTCGCCTCAAGGAAGTCTGAGAAACGTATAGTCGCGTGGCCCGTCTTTTTGTTGACGTTCTTGGGTGGTTTGCGATGCTTACTCTCACATGTTCAGTTTTATCATTTGATCGTATTGTTCGCGATCTTTCACTATGCTTGGCATAGCCGTTGTGCCACAAAGCCGAAATTATTAGGCTAATTAATGTATTCTCTTTGCAATTGGTCGGGTGGCGCGGATAATTTCGGCGAAAATTTTGCTGCCTCGATTTAACTGACTCGTTATTCTTAATGAATATCGATACATAATAGTAATAATAATAATAAATAGTCTTTATTGTCCAACAGCGAACTATTGACTGGACAAAGCTAATTACAAACTTTAATAAATGAGACAAAAATAGAAATAAGAATAGAAATGTAAATATAACAAACTATGCAACCAAACAAGCTACGTAGACGTAAGTATAACCTAAGTAAACAAACCAAATGACAATGGACAAAGGAACTTATTCCAAATATAAGAGAATGGCTCACCTGTAAATTTCGAAGACTTGATTATCATTTGACACAGTTTTTGACCGGACATGGCATATACCGTTTCTACGCTAAAAGATTTGGGAAGGATAACTGCAGCGACTGTAGATATTGTGGACGAGAAGACACGGTCCGACACACGATTTTTGAATGTCATAGGTGGAATGAGATCAGAAGGGAAGTAAATACTAAACTTAATATATATCTGTCCGAAGAAAATATAATAGCTGAAATGTTGAAATCCGAAAGAAATTGGCAAATGGTACAAAACTTGATTAGAGTCTTAATGAGCGCTAAGGAGATAGAGGAAAGAGAAAGGCAGATACAAACTATGGGATGAGCTGACTGCCGAATTGTGCCTGATGTGATATCTGTTAAGATGGTTCCGGGCCCAAGTCGTGGCGAAGAGGGGGAGGTTTAGTGGGTAGGCTGGTCCTGCACCCCCCGACCAGAATCCCACACACCGGCACACACGGGTGTGTCGGTGTCTTTGTGAAGATTCCTCCTCCAAAAAAAAAAAAAAAAAAAAAAAACAAACCAAATGATGACCCAATCAAACTTGGATATTTACACTACATGACTACACTGAGAAAAATGGATTGTAGAAATTAGATAGTAAATCTCTTTATGTTAATTAGTAACATAATTATTGTCAAAACGACAATATGTGGGGTATTAAGAGTAAAATAACCAGATGTTACCATGCTTATAGTAAGAGGTAAAATCTGGATGTTACCAGGTATTCGATGCATATTCAATTTCTAACATAAATGTTCGTAACGCTCTTCCCACCCCTTGCTCTATTCATTGTCGATCTTTACCGAAGAAATCGACCAATAAGCTGTACTGCCACTCACACGTGTTATGTACGTGTGATACAGGTGTACGTATTCGTGTCGGTGCATGTTTGTGTCTGCACAGAGAAAAATCCATGTTGTAATATTTACACTTCACTGTTTGACGGAAATTGTAGTAAGAATTCCTACTATTGTGCAAAATTTTAGAACAACGGCGTTGCATTTTCCTATATCACGGTTACAAAAAAAGCAATAAAATTGTTTAAAAATATTGTGTGACAATCTTCTACAAAATATAGTGAAATGTTTTACAATATTTTACAACAAGTGAATATAATAAATTGCATATAATGTAGTGAAGACAGTTATAATAACAGGTGTAGCAAATTTACTGTGTTGTGTTTATTTAGGTTAGGTTAGGTGCTTGCAACAGTCACCTTACTTTGATTATTGAAAACGGCATTAATAATGAGATGGAATGAAATGAATGCTGTATAGTTTTATATCTATATAGTAGGAATA
The DNA here is from genome assembly GCA_949128085.1 of Cetonia aurata. NCBI lineage: Eukaryota > Metazoa > Arthropoda > Insecta > Coleoptera > Scarabaeidae > Cetonia > Cetonia aurata. Next base: position 1,361,976 of record OX421887.1, read on the forward strand.
TCATAATACTCATAATTGGTTTAGCTACATAAATATGTGATACTACAGCTTTTGTCGTAAAGATGGCGCTACGCTTGTTTCATAATCTTTGAAATTCGTACTCAATGTAAATTGTGATCGGTAAATGTGGCTGCGTAATATCTATATGATGCTTATACATGGTTAACGTCGTGTAAAAAGTACTGTGGACAATCGCCCACAGACGAGAATTACGAGGCGCTTCAATACCGGTAGTACTCTACAGTACACGGGCCGGTCTGATTCCCGCAATCCTGCCCGATACGACGGCAATTCACCCGGCTGTCACCGGCTAATCAAATTATATTAATTAATTATAATTAAAAATTATTAAACTATATTTATTATAGTTTTCATTGTTAACAGTTATTATCAAATATAGTCAGCGCTACTAGACATTTTTTTCACATATATAAACATGTATGCTCAAATTAATAATACAAATATAGTACACTTTACCATACGAGTTAATAAAAAGTATTCACAGATATTTACTATACAGATATTGTCACCGGTAATATAAAATATGATTGTCCCTATAGGAGCTATAAAATATATTAAAGTATACTATATTTATGTTAAAGAGTACTATCTATTTCTCTCGGTGTATCAGCATTAAACTGACGTAAATAGTACGATGTTAAAACGGTGGCAAAATCAAATCAGGCATCCCTTCCGTGTATTATGAATAAATTTGGTTAAATGTTGTTGGTATCTTTCAATATCAGGAAAATGTGAAAAATTGTTTGTCTACTATTTTTATTTATATGTTGCTAACAGTATGAATGTATAAAACAAATGGGCTCCATAGTTTCGTATTCATCTAATAAATAGTAAACAGTAAATTTCAATACCAGTGTTGAACAAAATCTATTTTGTGATATCAATGTCAAAATATATTTGTTGAATTGTGAACATGCACTTCACTCCTCATATTGCACGTAAGACCAACAATAAACTTTGAACTTGATAATAACGTAATAATAACGGTGATAGTAATGTAATTGCTATATACGTGGCAATTACCCCTTCGACTCGCTACCCTCGGCGGTGTCGCATCCTATGCACGGTTAGCGACGCCAACGTATAAGTTATGAAACCTACACACAGCGTAACGATCAAAGGACTCGTAGGCGGTTAGACGAGGCGGGGGCGTCCGCAATGAGGCAGAAGACAAATGAATACATCATGCGATCGATGCGTCATCTATTGTCCGAAATTCCCTAGCGACGACGAGGACGCCTACACAAACGTGTGTACGCCAGACAGCGTACACCTACGCCCCAGGCTTTCTAATACACACAACGCGTTTCTTTATTATTGCCGTATATCGCCCGTGGAGGCGATCGACCCTTTCTGTTAGCCAGATCGGCAGAAGGACTGTTTGATGGATTACTATTGGGATGTAGAAAAGAACGCTGTGGGCTTCTTCGTGTATGTGTATGCGTTTATGTAGGGAGGACAGCCAATTATTAAGTTATTAATGACAGACGCATTATCAGTAAACTCGCCTGTGACGTTCTGGCTTCAGATTACCCGCAGCATTCTTGTATGGCTTCGGGCTTTTATTTCGCTACTATGTTTAATTGGCTTATGTAAATCAGACACGGGTGTTAAGCTGCATAATTCCATAATCGGTGTTTGACATCACATAAAGTATTAAAGTGTACACAGTTACATGGAAAGGGAACAACAATGATTGAAGCGTGCGGATTCTATAGTTGCTTCCAATTTTAACAAAATTATTTATTATTTCCGTTAAATAAGTCTGTATCCATAATATGCATGACATTTTAAAATTTTGATGTTAAATTAGTTCGTCTTTGGATGGAATATAAAATACCCCTCACAGAAGACAAGAAATTATTGAGAAAGTCTAGAAGGAATAGCGCGACTCTAAAAAAGTTTTCGAAGGACCACTCAAACGGACTCCTAAAGTAAATGTACCAACATTTACTAAACACAGAAGGGAAAGTTTAAATCTATTGATACAGACTCATTTCTCTAAATCGGTGGCTTATAAAAGTGCCGATGCCCGAATTCAAACCATCTATCAGGTTCTAGTTTCATTCCGGAGAGGGTAAATGGGCAATTAACTGAATCAGGCACTATAAATTTCCTGAAATCCTTCTCGGACCTGCAATAAAAGAATATGGATATACTCTCTCCAACAATGATAAAGCTGTTTAGGACCAATTATGCCCACGGCTGTATCCCACAAGTGTAGAGCGGCTTAAGAATGGTGTTCTGCTAGCCTCACACCTTTGGAGGAGCCAAAATCGAATCGATCCATTAATCTATCGTATTTCCTATTGAAGACAGTGGAAAAACTTGCAAACAATTATATTAGAAGTGTGTATCTTACACGAATACCATTTACCGCCATTAATATGTTAACCAAAGAAGTAAATCCACTGAAGCAGTCCTACACAAAGTGGTAAAGATTCTGAAAGGAACCTTCATTAACAAGAAGATAGTCTTGTGCTCTTCCCCCTATGAATCAATCAATAGGGCTATACAAGATATAGGACTTGAGCCCTCTACCATCAGATGGATATGTTTCATGCTAAAAATTCGTTATCGCTGCAGTATATTGCAATATAATCAAGCGCCAATTCCTGGGACAGCACCCTTAATTGCGTAACCTTTTAGCGTTTTTTCAGATTGCTGCTGTGTATGCTGCCAGTCAGGTAAGTAGATGCTCTTTGTAACTGGTTGAGAATATATGCGTTGCCGTTGTGTGATTATTTTATTGTTTCTAAAATATGTATAAGAAATTGGCCATTGGTTTTCTGATTAGATCAAATAAATAAAGTGGTGGGAATTATTTACTCCAATAGATAATTACAAGAATTGACCTAACAGAAATGATGTATCATGTGAGCCGCTGCGTTAATAGCGGGTTTTAGATTCCCTATGCTAATATTTTTGAAGATCAATCAAAAAAAGCTCCAAGAGAAAAAGAAACGTGTTGAGAAAAAAACGTATGTTGTTTATTTCTATAAATTTGAGATACAGAAAAATATCGCGATAGTCTGGAGCGTGGCGGTTACGTTTGGATTGTTTGGAAAGGAAGGACGCTGCACTGAACCGTAACTATTACCCACATATAACCATATACATGTGTCAGTTTTTCAATTTCAGGTCAACAGTTACGAAAGAAGCAGCTCAGAAGATATCCCATGCAAGTTTGGATGAAACGTTGACCAGAGGCCGTATTAGGACGTTGTTCCAACTCGGAAATCAAGAAGTGTATAGCATGGACAACGATCGCGGAAGTAAGGTTAACCAAGCTCTACGGGGAGGAGATGCAGAAGAAGACCAGATAATTCGGGAAACTACGCATAAAACTGGTAAGACTGATTTGTTTTTTAATTTTTCTTCTTTGATATCGTGACCACAAAATCATTCTCAAATAAATAGATAGAGAGCTCTAATTTATTGTCATCGTTCACAAAAGAACATCGGCATTGTCAAATTATATATAAAAGAACAGGTACAAGAATAATTAGAAATGCAGAAAGTCAGAAATAATTAAAATAGAGGTACAATACGCAACCAATCACCGCTACTGCGACGTTCGATCCATATATTCCTGAAGTGAGGAAAAACTATATTCGCCAAAATACTGTTTTAGTTTCACCTTGAATGTGGAAATAATATTTATTCATAACATTTACTAATCATTAGTAGGAATAAAAGATTTGTTTGAAAAAAGCAACAATCGTTGTTTCAGATTACTATATGAAATATTCAAATTAAAAAAACGGAATCTTTGGATTCAGAACTTCATAATTAATTACAAGTGTGATATGATCTGCATCACTAAAAATAGTTTAATATTTGTGTGGATAAACATATAATATCTTCTAAATAAATTTGCTATTTATTTAAAAGAAGCCTGGGTTAATAAATAAAGTATTTCATAATAAATAGCAGTAGCAATACTTAATTTGGAAAATATTTATTGTGTCTTCTATGCAGCCCCAAGAAGATAAATCTCTGAAACGTTTTCAATTTTTGCAAATTCTGAATTGCAAACACACTGAGCCAAACCGACATATAAAATACAACGCAATGGGAAAACGTGGTCAAAACTAGATACATTGTAAACGCAAATCCCCTTCCCACTCCATACCACCTCTTTATAGACAGGCACAGTCACGTCCGCCAGTATAAACTTGAATCCACCAATCACAGCTCACCTATTTTTGTATTGCAAAAATAACATTTACTTCTTAATTTAAAATTACCCGTAAATATAAATCTTTGAAATATATGCTTAAATTTAAACTTATGATATATTCCCCTTGAAATCAATGAGATTTGATCTTTAATTTGAACATTGAAAAATGTTCCTTTTGATACAATTCCTTTGTTTAAATTAACTATTGTAAAGTTTGTTTTAACAAATAATATTCATGTTTAAAATATTATTTAAACATATCTTAAATTCTATATAAATGAACAAATATACTATCTACAAATAATGTATTTTCTATTCAAACTTTTAATTTTTGAATGAAATATATGATAACAAATAAATACATATGTTTAATTTAAGAATTGATTTTTATTTGTGCAGTGATTCCATTTCTTTTAAACTATACGGTCAACCCAAAATCCACAAACCCAATGTTTCTTTACGCTTTACAGTTAGTACTATTACCAGTTCCACCTGCAAACTCTCCAAATACCTGTCCAATACCTTAAAACCCCACATTGGAAACAGTGATTCCTTTATCCAAAAGTCCAAACACTAAGTGAACCGACAATAGATTCCCCCCAATTCTGCGTGTAAATGCGCTTAAATTTGTTATCTAATTAGAAAAATGTACGAATATAGGTAAGGTAAAAAAAAAAATTTAAAAAGAGACGAAAATTCGTTATTTCTGAACCACCACATTTTAATTAAAAAGGAAAACGCCGATGCGTTTCCGCGATGCCTTTGTTCGAAAACATTTTAATACTTTCACGCTGAAATTTTCTTCAGCCGCTTTTTCCGTACCTAATGCCCTGCAAAATATTCACGTAAAATTGTATTTTAATGACGAAGTACATTAACACAAAAAGCACCTTGCGTGAATTCGAAATCGCATCTAATGTATAAACACGTTATATCGATTCTGCAGTAGGAGTACAATAAAATTCACGAGTAAAGTCGCAGCAAGCAAACCGACGAGGCCGAATGTATTCGTTTCGGGAATATGTCACCAGGCGAAGGTAGATCGACAACAGCCAGTCAACACAATTCGTGTTCGCCCTTGCGGCATTCCAACGTCAATGACAACAGCAGTAGAAGAGTGAGATTTCTCGCAATAATTCACGTAGTCCTTTGTCGATCTCGAATGAGATATCAGCATCGGATTACGATTGACTACTGCCTGACTTGTCGGATTCTCTCAAAGGAACGTCGGCACGCCGGATATGAAAAGCGAGATAATAGAGTTTTTCGATGTTTTGACGTGGATGCACGTGTTTTAAAAATCATAAGTGAAAAATAAAAATTAATCCAGTAAAATACTACAGTTCATCCATGGTTTTGGGAATAGATAGATAGATAGTCTTTATTAGCATAAGCGATTGTTACAAACAACATAATGGTTTACATATTTCACATAGAAGAAAATGTTTTTTTAATGTGTGAATACACTAATCGTTTAAATTTACTCTAAGAACATTTGTTATATTTACATCCACTATTGTATATTTTTAAGTAAGTAACCCATTCGAAAGGCGAGATAGCATTTGTAGGACGCCACTTAAAGAGAAGAACCAGGATAAAACTCTCGGTACTGAGGAAGAAGCTGACCACTGGATTAATGAAGAAATCCGCACTAGTCATATTCTCCACCTGCAAGGAGACAAAGGTGTCGAGACAGACCCTATAGGAACGAATGAGACAGCAACATAGGTGACACCTGAACCCCTGGTGGTAAAAAAGAGGAAATGGTCGACGCTGTCGTCCCAAGAAACGCACGCACCAGTGGAAATAAAATGCGTGATGGCCAAGTTAGCCAAGAGGACTACACGGAGAAAAATGACATTGCAAATCCAACAAAAAGGTATTGTCCTTACGTTGCAATCGGTTCAAAAATAAATTGGTATTGCAGTAAAGTTTTGTAAGTATATTCCAAAACTTTTGTTTTGTTCCACCAACAACACTTTTGTTGGTGATAAAATATTTTACGGTACAAATAATCGCTTTGGCCATAACATTATAGTTGCAGTTATTTCAGATCTAAAATACAGAACAACGTGTGCGATGAAGTGAAGTAGATGTAAACACAATTTTTCAAACCAGTACAGTCAAGAAATATTTACATTACACACAATTGTAGTTGAGGCAACAGGGCGCCTACGTTGTCGATATTACAACTTGTGATGCGGGAAGTCCCGGCATGGACAGTAGTATCACGTGATTCTAACCGCGTGTTTCATTGGTCTTACATAGCCTTGAAGAAGCAGACTCGGGGTAGACGACGCCATTTATTTTCGGTTGTGACGTTGTGTTAGCTTATTAGTTTTGTGTAAAAGAACGACAGTGTATTAAAATTGAAGAAAACTGGCTCACTTCTGACGTCTACTGACTCTTAGATATGGATAATTTTGTTACAGAGAAGCTAGCTGAATGGAATATTATGCGTACGAAGTACAGATTGCTAATGATGAGTACATTAAACCTTTCGATAAATTACCATGTTTTCCCCTGTTTAAAAGTTGCAAAACGATCTAGAATATACGTTGCCTTGAGACATTTGTAAAATAAGACTTAGATATATTTGAAATTTTAATCTTCATTTTTAGTGTTTCCCAGTTTTAGAATTTATCTTGTTTATTTTTTTTGTTAATTATTAATAAAAAAATGTGTTATCCTATACTGATATTTTACTTAAACCCGCCACAGCTTACATTTAAGACAGCACCGAATTTGTGTGTGAATCTACTAAAATATTGTTCGCTTTGAACAGAAATTGCGATTACAAAAATCAAAATCAAGTGACACTATAAACGTAGAAAATGATGACGGAAAATCAATTGTTTGTTAAATATCCACAACTAGCTGTTGAAGTTTCAAATTGTTTTGGTAGTGATAAACAATTTTTAATACTATATTTCACACAATTTTGTTGAAAACACCATACAACAAGCAACTGGTTGATTGTAACATGTTTTGGGATTATATCCTTCCAAATTTTGTGGCAGTTCTAACAAAGTTTCTCGACAAGTTTTAGGTTGTATTGAATAATGGTTGTTGTTGTCATATATTTACCCGCAAATTGTTGTTCAATGTGCGTCAATTGGTGCCACCTTAACAATAAATTTTTCTCCGTGTAAGGAACTTGAAAAGCAGATAAATTCGACCCCTAAGACAAAGCAGATGACCAGAGAACTTGTCAATCTGGTCGCTAGGCTAGAGAAGAAAATAAAGGGATGTGAGGAATTGAGAAACGCACCATTAAAGAACAGCATCCAAACAGAGTGGCAAGACATTGAGGCAGAAAGGCAGAAAGAAGAAGATAGGCTGCGAACAGAAATCAGGGAGAGAATTGCAGGAAAAGAACAACTAGCTGGATTGACACAACTCCTGGATAGGAACTGGCTGGAAGACATGTATATCAAGACTAGGTTAACTCAATGGAACCTCACTACGATACGTTGCCGACCTCAAGCTGATGTATCCTGACCTAGGGAAGATGATAGAGAGAAAGGACAAGCAGATAGACTATCTACTGGAAACAGTGGCGACAAGGACCAAGACCCGTGGAATGGTGGAGAAAACAAAAGCACTCTACGTACTACCAATGTAAATAGACAAGGGGGTGTAAACTGTATTGAGGAGTCATATAATAAGCTAAAAGAGCTGAGAGAAAGCACGGGGGTTCACCCTACAAAGAATCTGACGCTGCTAGCTGGAGAAGGACTGAACTTGGAGTACACACGGAAAACGTGTGCATTCATATTTGCTGAACAAGACATTATAATTAAGCTAGTACCTAGCGGCAAATACAATGCTAAGCCAAAACCCAAGCCTGAGACGCAGAGAATAATCGTTAAAAGTGGCAATACGAGCTACGCAGACCTCCTGAAATCCGTGAAGGATAAAGTAGACATTTGGCCATGTCTACTTTATCCTTCACGGATGGGGTGAAAGTGAGAACGATAAAGAAAACCACGAAAGGGGACTTGCTCTTCAAAGTGGATTTTGATGACGGTTATCATCAAAATCTTCACCCTGACGCCATCATCTCTAAGATTACAAAAATTAATAGAGAGTGCACTCGTGTAGTCTCCAAGGGATTGCGCGCACTGCCATACTGGTGGAATAAAAGCATTAACGACAAAAGGCGGGAATGCAACAGTCTTAGGCGAAAGTGGACCAGAGAAGCAAAACGGCACGTCATTGAAACCCCCAAGAAAGATCAAACTACAGAAGGGCAAAAAAGGAGCTGAAAAACTTAATTCTAAATTCAAAAAACGCCCATTGGAGAAAGCTGCTGACCGATCTAAATGACAATGTGTGGGGGGGGGCGGGTTTGGGGTCGTCATGAAACGTGTGGGCGGATTGCGCCTTCCCCCCTCCCGCTATAACCCGCCAGAAGATCTGAAAACACAAATTGTCAGGGACCTTTTTCCGATCAAGAAGGAGAAGCTCAATAAGATCAGGCACAGAGACACTTGCGTAGCGTTATTTACAATGGAAGAGCTGGAAAGAGTTACGGCAGGTTTTACGGACGGATTATCTGACTGTACTGCTAGACATGTTCACTACACATCACATCATCGTGAAGGTTATGTTGGAGGACCCCAGTAAGTGGAACCTGGTTGGAGCTTTTATTTCCCGAGTGTTGGCGGAAAGAGAGTTGGAGGAAAGAAACATCCAAAGGCAACAGAACACCAGTAGCCATAACCCTACTCTGACAGTTCCAAGGGCGTGAGAAGGAATGATTCAGGCGGGCCACTTGTCCGGTCGGTAGACCGGCTACGCCCTCATAAAAAAAAGTAATACATACATATATACCGGTGTTCCAATGTTATGTGCGCACCAATTGCTAACTTCGTTATTATTGGACCTACAAAGTCGGTTAAATTGGCATATTTCTGGGATTTTATGAGGCGATTGTAGTAGTGAAACCAGAAAAAGAAATGAGCATCGCGTTTTCAAGATATTCACTCAAACTATCTTTTTTTTTAAATGAAACATCCTGCATATTTCACTGCAGTTTGATTGAAAATTTAATTGTAAATAGAAAAAATAACACTACGAAAAAATAAAGAATAAAAAAGTTATTAATATTAAGTGTTTCGTATCGTGTCTTGTAGACCTTATATTTCACGTAGCCCCATAAAAAGAAGTCCAACGGTGTCATGCATGGGGACGGTGGAGGCTCATTTATGCGATTTCCAAATGATGTGTTCAGTAATCGCTGTGCACCATGATAATTGTGGGCTGAGACATCATCCTGGTGGAGACGGATGAATGGTCGGTCTAACAAGTTTAAATCATTCAGGAAGTTTTCAAATATTTCTGATAAAAATTCAACATAACGCTGTCCTGTTAAAGATCCACGATAAAAAAAACGGCCCCAAAATTTTGTATCCGATAATACCACACCAAACGATTACACTAAAACGAGTTTTTGGATTATGAGGATGAACAAGTGTAAAGGTTTTGCATTACTCCAATAATATTGTGTTTTTCTGTTTAACATACCACTATTGGAGAAATTACACTCATCAGTCCACAAAATGCATCAAAAGAAGTCGAAATTTTGACACGCATAAAGAAACCAACCTGAGAATTCCAATCTTTTTTCGAAATCACCAGGGTGTAAATTTTGCACTGGTTGATATTTGTAAGGAACAAATTTATATTTTTTTAAGCTGTGTGCATAGTGCTTAGAGAGAAACCTGCATCTTTTGATAAATGTCAAATGGAATTATTTGGATGTGCAAGAAAATAAGTTACTCTTAATTTAAATGCATTATAAATCGTATTTTAATAAAGAATCCTAATAATCTGTCGCATTTCTGTAAGCTTTTAATACAGTTGCAATACTTTTTTTCAGTGCGTAAAAAACTGACGTCTCAGAAACCTGAACATAGATCTAGGAAAAGTATCTATAAAAACTGTTGTAAAATCATAAAAAGGAATACCTAAACACTTAAATTAACTGCCACAGATGTAATGCAAAAAACACGAAATTAATGGTAAATCATAGAGATGTTGACATAGAGTTTAGTAGTAGTAGATAGAGACATTTGAGCATAACTGTATGTATAAACTCAGTAACACATTTAATTCAAGTAGAAAAGTAAAAAAAATACAGCTATGTTCAAAACTAATAGACATCTCTATGATTTACTATTAATTTCGTGTTTTGGCATTACATCTGTGGCAGTTAATTTAAGTATTTAGGGATTGTTAAAGAGAATGACATGACTACAACGACATCTATACAACAAGTGTATAGATGCCCAGCGTCCTCCGCAGGTCTATGCACAGCATACAGAACACTGCAAGAGTAGGCTTACACAGTAAGCCAATGACCACTAGGGTGCAGCGCTTACACGAAAAGCGTGTAACCTAAAATATACGAAGAATCTAACTTCAAACGAAATCAGATTTTCACACATCAGAGTCAATGTCGATTGTGTCCCGCCAGGTACGGACAGCGCTGTTTCGTGCTTATTAGCAACTCATCAGCGTACCATAGGCAAGGCACAATCGACATCTCCCCCGTGCTGCGGTATATGCACCGTAAGCAAGTTAAAGAGAATGACATGACTACAACGACATCTATACAACAAGTTTGAAGTTAGATTCTTCGTATATTTTAGGTTACACGCTTTTCGTGTAAGCGCTGCACCCTAGTGGTCATTGGCTTACTGTGTAAGCCTACTCTTGCAGTGTTCTGTATGCTGTGCATAGACCTGCGGAGGACGCTGGGCATCTATACACTTGTTGTATAGATGTCGTTGTAGTCATGTCATTCTCTTTAACTTGCTTACGGTGCATATACCGCAGCACGGGGGAGATGTCGATTGTGCCTTGCCTATGGTACGCTGATGAGTTGCTAATAAGCACGAAACAGCGCTGTCCGTACCTGGCGGGACACAATCGACATTGACTCTGATGTGTGAAAATCTGATTTCGTTTGAAGTTAGATTCTTCGTATATTTTAGGTTACACGCTTTTCGTGTAAGCGCTGCACCCTAGTGGTCATTGGCTTACTGTGTAAGCCTACTCTTGCAGTGTTCTGTATGCTGTGCATAGACCTGCGGAGGACGCTGGGCATCTATACACTTGTTGTATAGATGTCGTTGTAGTCATGTCATTCTCTTTAACTTGCTTACGGTGCATATACCGCAGCACGGGGGAGATGTCGATTGTGCCTTGCCTATGGTACGCTGATGAGTTGCTAATAAGCACGAAACAGCGCTGTCCGTACCTGGCGGGACACAATCGACATTGACTCTGATGTGTGAAAATCTGATTTCGTTTGAAGTTAGATTCTTCGTATATTTTAGGTTACACGCTTTTCGTGTAAGCGCTGCACCCTAGTGGTCATTGGCTTACTGTGTAAGCCTACTCTTGCAGTGTTCTGTATGCTGTGCATAGACCTGCGGAGGACGCTGGGCATCTATACACTTGTTGTATAGATGTCGTTGTAGTCATGCCATTCTCTTTAACTTGCTTACGGTGCATATACCGCAGCACGGGGGAGATGTCGATTGTGCCTTGCCTATGGTACGCTGATGAGTTGCTAATAAGCACGAAACAGCGCTGTCCGTACCTGGCGGGACACAATCGACATTGACTCTGATGTGTGAAAATCTGATTTCGTTTGAAGTTAGATTCTTCGTATAATTTAGGGATTCGTTTTTATGGTTTTACGCACTGGAAAAGGTATTGAAACTGTATTAAAAGCTTACAGAAATGCGAGAAATTATTAGGATTCTTTATTAAAATACTATTTATAACGCATTTAAATTAAGAGTTTTATTTTGGAGTCACCTTACTTTGATTATTCGCAAAAAATATAGGTGTCTAATACATTTGAGCATATCTGAATTATATACTCTTCTAACATATCACATTTTAGTAGAATTCTTTTTACCACTTTTAAGTCAGATTCTTAGCTCACTTTATATTTATGAGCTAAGCTGAGAGCTACTCACAACGAACTCAGCTAGCCGAAGGTTCCGTTGTTCATAAAGAGTTGTTCCTAGCTTAATTAATAGAAATCAACTTAAGAGTGGTAAAAATACTATACTAATGTCAGAATCTTTTTTTGCCAGCACTGACAGGTGTTAAATCAACAACCGATCTGTTATTTCATAGCCTAGGTTGCTTTGTTTTCTCTTAAACTAATGTATTGAGTTAATATAAAATGTCACAATAACTTGCAGAATTGCCATAGTGCTAGCTTTCTAAGATCTGTATTTGATGTGATTCAAATCGTAAGAACCTGCCGATCTCGTTGGTTCAATTGGCATAGCCCTTGTCCGGTAAACGAGAGGTGTCAGGTTCAAATCACGAGGTAAACTTTTTAATAAAAATTGTCTCTTAATTCAATAGCAGTGATTAGGATAGGATAAATGCATTATTTTTTTAATGCCATAATTTATTTTTAATTTTTTCGTAGAATTGTATATAGAATTTTTTGTTCAGAATTAAATTTTCAATCGAACTGCAGTGACTATATAGGTTGTTTTATTTTAAAAAAGGTAGTTTTAACGAATATCTTGAAAACGCGATGCTCAATTGTTTTTGTGGTTTCACCACTACAATCGCCACATAAAATCTCAGAAATATGCCCATTTAACCGACCTCGTAGTTCCAGTAATAACATAACGAGGTTAGCAATGCTGCACACTTAACTTAGAACAACCTGTAACCTGTATACAGGGTGTCTCTGAAATAAGAGTACAAAATATTAAAAATGGGAAACCCAAATTATACTGAATAAGTATCCAAAAATTCGTACGCCAATTGCAATATCGAATATACAATTAAAAACTCATTGAAACGTCACGAATGTGCCGCCCATGGATCCACTATCTGTGTTTATACTATATCTTAAGGTCATTTGTAAATACAGCTGTGATATACAGATAATCATTGTATGCAGCTGATACGAGTCAACGACTCCAATATTATTACGTACGCGAAATTTACAGCAAATTTCAAAGAAGATATTGAAAGTAAAATGTGGAATCTATTAATGAATAACTCTATTCACTTGTGCGTAATCTGATCAATGACAGCTGTCTGAAATAAACATCATTGTTAAAAGTTGATATTTGATGTGACGAAGGTAATGTGCGTAATTACCTTCGTCTTTTTTTCTCTTTCATAATCAATTGTTACACATCAATTGTTACACCTGCATTTCTGTTCACAATATCCAGCAATTCTTCTTCGGCTCGTAAAATTCGACGTGGTCTTTCACGTCCGCGACCTTCGTAATTTGGTAGCAATCGACCAGTTTCTCTTAATCTAAACACGGTATCCTTTATACACGTGTAAGACGGGGTTCTACGATTGGGGTATCGCTGCCGGTAGATACGTAGAGTTCTTCGACAACTTCCTCCTGCTTCGCCGTAGACATAAATCATATCGAACAACTCGCGTGTGGTAAAAGCCATATCCGATGTGTTCATGCGTAAGGATCCAGACAGACTGAGACTAAGAGCGTAGTTATACGTCGCGTGTTGCCTGCCCTACCTTCGTTGGTTAGAAGTGTAGTGTCTCAAATACCAGTGGCGTGACGGATATTTAATAAATATCTTTGCCATTTTTTCCTGACGTATGCGTGGGAATTTTGGAAAAATTAATTTAGATAAAAGGTGTAATAAAATTAGGGCTTCCCATTTTTAATACGTTGTACTCTTATTTCAGGGACACCCTGTATACCTAGAAAATAACTTAAATAATTTCAAAGTTTATAACGACGTGTTCATACAATTTATTCTTAAATATATACAGACTTTCACAATTTTGAGTAACTCGGTAATTTTTACATAATTTTAAGCCATTTACAATTATATATTTTTTAAAGTTTGTATTCTATTGTATAGGTCTATATAAAACTCTTCTCTATTTCTAGTCTTATGGCCATGTATAGTCTGTACTAAAGTTAATTTTTCTTTTAAGTAAGTCGGTAAAAGGCTCATTTTTATTTTATTGATAAATGTCAATGCTTTAAATACAACTCTCTATCACAAACTCATAATACCAATAGTATTGAACATCAGAACAATGGGCGTGTATCTATCGCATTTTTAGAATTATTCTCATCGCTCTATTTTGTATTAACTGTATGTGTTGGATGTCCCCTTGATTTAAATTGAAAAGTAGTATTGAGCAACACTGGAGATGGGGTGCCACCAAAGTCTTGTATAGTAGTAGTCTTAAAGCGCATTGATAAATTTTTTCCAATCCTACCCATAAAATGCACCTTTTTAGACATCTTGCTCATTACATATTTACCATGTTCCTTAAAATTGAAATTTTGGTCTATTATTACTCGTGAATATTAAATTTTTTGCACATATTCTAATTTATTATCAACTTTAATTTTATTTGAATCAATATTTTTTAATATATTTGGGCTACCAATAACCATAAACTTGGACTTACTTATATTTATATCTAAACTATTCTCTGAAAGCCATTCACATAATGTGGCTAATTCTTTATTAACCGTATTGACCATACTCTTCATATCATTACCACTTATACATATTTATCATTGTGTCGTCAGCGAATATACTTAATTTACATTTCTTTATATTAACTACGGTGTTATTTACCTAAATATTAAACGGATCCCTGCGGAACACCATAATTTACCTTTAATGCATCGGAAAAACAATTGTGATACTTAACTATTGCAACCTATACACACAAAATTTTTTCGGAAAAGATGTTATCCATGCGAATTGGATAAAGTATTATATCAAAAACTATTACTTTTAATCAAAGTTGGTGTTAGTATTATCTTTTTCCTAATAAATTCCATTTTAGAATAAGTGAAAAAGGAAAAAAGAATCAAAAAGAAAATGATTTGCCGGGAAAAAGGATAAATTCAACACATTTCTAACAGCACAAGGTAAAGAAATCATCTGAAATTAAACAAAAAGACAAAAAAGAGTGAAGTTACACAGTATAATAAAATACTTTATCTACAATAAAGATCACCGATCTTAATCCATAAAAATGAAAAAATTGTCCTAAAAGTGTAAATAAAAATTTATTATTTGTCGCAAGCTGGTTATATCCAGTTTATCTGTCTGAGACATTTGTAACACCAAATCACTGAAGTTTGAGTCTTATATATTCGTTAGTTTTCACATAAAAGCGATAAACATTTAATTTTTAAATTCAAACCCAACACTTTCCGACATTAGAAGCACTAACTCCGTTTATTTTAACACCCAAAAACGGATGCTGCCAGCGAACACTTTTTCGGTGTCCCCTGGCGTCCATCCGATGTTAGAACTAACTCCAAATTTTTATGTGTGTATTAGTAAGATACGACTTAAACTAATCAGTATCTGTACCCGTTATCCCAATGTAGTCTATTTTTTTAATTAATAGTCTCAAATACTCTACGTAAATCCAGAAACACAGCAAGGACAGTATTTCCCTCATCAATTGTTCGCAACCACGTATCACAAGTGTCCACTACCACTGTTTCACAAGACTGACATCTGAACCCTGATTGATTTTCAACTATCACATTATTTGAGTCACAATCATTTGTTAACTGTCTTTTTATACAAAGTTCCAACGCTTTCTCTTGATTTGAAACTTTGTAATGTCTCGATTCAATAAATTATATGTTTGGGACTGTGTAAGCGCCCAAAATGAGATGGGCACCCAAAAGAAACTAACATTGGCCTGAATTCCCAGTCATACAGATGTGAACAGAAATGAGGTTGCCGACGATCTGGTCAGACGAGGCTTGTCAAGATCATTCAATAGAGCTAACCCTAGTTCATGTGCTGTACCATTGCGAGGGGCTGACGGGGACAAGGTTTCTATTGCTGGGCGCAGAGAACCCCACAGCAAATAGCAACATAAAGGAACCGCTCGCAAAGAAGACCTAATTAAGAAGGCAAAGTTAAAGGGCGTCTTCTAGGACAAAGAGGATCACAATAGATCTGAAAAGATCGCGGTGAAATAGGTCAGAAAGCCACTACAATCTTATTCTAATCTAACGTGTAAATAAATAAGTTATATGACCTTTAGTTTATACATAAGTATCATGCTATACCCTGCTTAAAAATTGCTATTTTCGCAAATGGAAAAGAAGTACTCCTATATTATATGTATCATCAAATCACCACGGAAACGAACTACAAAAAACGTTATTAATCCAATGTCATTTTAACAGCTTTCATCTACTCAAAATTATTTTCGAAAATCTATTCAAAATTCACAGTTAATTCAAAAATAGCGTCAAAATTTTTCGTTCCACATAATCTAAAAAATGTTCATTTGCCCAGAACAAGAGAAAATGGATAAGCAACGTGCCAATCTCAATGCCATAGCGGATATAGTGACTGAACTGAAGAAAGAATACGATAATATATATTGCGAACCTACACCAGGATGTTGCTGCTGTCCACCGCAACAGGATACCTCTTGTGAACCTCCGAGTCTTATGGTAAGCAAACAAAATATATTATATGATCTGCGAAAATGAAGCAACTGTGTCAAAACGTCGATTTTTACTGTTGACTTTATTTTTAGAGCTCGAATAAATAACTGTTATCTCACAAACATGTTCTAAAATTATTTGTACAGAATAGGTCGCATATACAAACGTCCTGCAAATTTTGACGTTCTATATGGATGACACTTATTTTTGTAAAGAATGCTACTTTAAAAATTTTGACAAAGCTCTAGGTGTTGTGACGTAGAAAAACCTATATTCTGTATAACAATAACAAACATTGCTTTGAATATTTTGACTACCAGTCCGAAGCCGATTACTAACATGCCCTTCTTGCAGTTTATTCACAACAGAATCACTGATTGGAACACAACAAGTGCATTTAAATAAACCACAAACTTCTCTAATACAACAGATTTCATTTCTAAAACTAACTCCATGAATGTGCGTAAGTATTTGGATGTTTTCAAACTTTTGAAACTGAACTTTTCGCATAAAAAAGCAAACTGCTTTATAAAACATGTTCAAATTGCACAGGCTTCTAAAAAAATGTAAACCCTCTTTTGATTTTAGAGAATCACTTTAGTTTTCAATGGTGCTGAGTTCAAAATTGTTTTACTCTCCATCGTTTTCCGCAACTCAACCCAATGTTTATGACTTAGGTATGGGTATTAATAGGGATAGTTTGTTATGCAGAGGTGTGCTTTGGAAAATTTTGAACTATGCATATATAGGGCTCTATTTATAAGGATTTAGTTTATTGTGATTGTGGGTTAATATTGCTCATCAAACATTGATTTTCAAGGTCTACAAAAATGCATTCTTTTAGCTTTGCCCCGGATAAATGGAAACGATTTTGCACAAAGATATTAATAAAATAATAATAATTCAAGCCTTAGCATTCCCTAACAGCTTTCATCAAATGCAATGGGTATCTGCTGGACGTGAACGATTATTATTGCTTCTTTTTTTTGGATCGACTGAAGCTTCATTACAGCCGAGGGTTAGTTAATCCGTTAGGTAATCCGAAGACGCGAGGCTGTAATGAAGCGTTCCTTCGAAGTTTGTGTACTATTTTATTCACAACCAATTCATAATCATTCAGTTTTCCCTAAAACGCAATTAGAATGGTTTTTAGTTGTCACTATTGTCAATTTTATTTAACTCATAAGTATAACTGTCAAATTGAGTATTGTTCCGTGTCAATTTTGTTAAAAAGGATGGATAAAAGATTTTCGATTGTACTCTACTGTTCAACATTTGGAAGAATGTTTCCTGATAAAAGTAGGGTTAGATATGAATCAGTTTAAAAGGATTCTAAATATTGGTGCCAGAATAAACGAGTATCTTCGCCTGATTTCGGAAAATGTCATACTTGTTTATTTAGCGCCCTCTTAAAGTTATAGCTTGTATTAAATTTAGGTAAGTAATAATTTAGCCAGGAATTAATTTTTAAGGTGAGTGTAGTAATGACCTACTTTCCAACTATTCATATGATAGGTAGTTGACTCGTTACAACTATAATTGTGAATAAAAGTTTTTTTTTCAACGTTCTGTCAGTTTAGCCAAATATTCCCACTCCAATTGTTACTGCTTGCTGTGCTATGTGCATAATTTTTATTTAATCCTTGTAGACCAAGCAGTATGTTCAAAACCTTTGCATTACCACTCTTTCAAATTATCATAATTTCTCTTGAAGCGCGCCAAGTGTGCTAGAGCCTTAAGTCTGCCTGCTCTTTGAAGAGCGAATAGAAAGCCTTCATTCGTCAGTGTGAAATATAATAAAAGTTGCCAGAAAAATTATAACAGCCACAGCTAGAATACGACAGGGCACAGTTAAAGTGTGATCAGTATCTGAATTTTCGTATAAAATTAAAAATAAAAATTATGTTATTTTAATTACATGAATATATTTTTATGTTGTAATTTATTTCTCTTTAAATTGGTGGTGAATTTTTTTTGGAATATGATATTGAATGATTTATTCAAGGAAAAAGTTATATTACAAATTTAATAACTATTCCTTAAGCAACCTCTCACGTTTCATAATTAGTATATTTCACAACTTAGGATATTTATATTATTTAAATTTAATTGACATTTTCTTCTGTTATTTAACTCTTGACCTGATGATAAGAGTTCGAAATTAGTAGCAAGTGAAAGAGAGTTTGTGAGATTTGGTACTCCAATGCATATGCGTGACATAGCAACCCAAACACTAACTTTTACAGGATGTAGTTGCGTCTAATAATAAACATGTCGGTTTTCGAATGACCACACCCATAATTCTGGAAAATAGCGTAGCTCTAGACCAGTGATTCCCAAAGTGGTCCAGGTGGACTCCCAGGGGTCCAGGGGAGACTCGCCGGGGGTCTACGTTGGCGTAACAAAAAAATGGGGATTCACAATTCGTGAACGGAGGTCTACGAAAATTTATCTGGTTCCGATAGTGAAGAACTAAAATGTTGTGTGTAAACCGTGCACAGTATGTTCGCTTCAACGTCAGAAAGTAACGATGATGGCTTGCGGGCATCTTACAATATCTCATTACTGGCTGTTTCTTTGATTGCATAATACTTGCAACTTATGCTCGTGTGTAGTGTTTTTCTTGTGTTGTCGATCGGTGTGAGTTTTGTTATCGGATTGTATTTGTAAGTTACGTATTTTTATTTTTCTATACTGACTGCTTGTGTCCGTATCGATTGTACATGCTTTTTGCGTGGAGTTCCTAGCGGGTTTCTTTTCTGTTTTTGCGGCTCGACGTTTATGTAGTTTTTAAATATTTGCAACCTATCTCTCTCCTTTGTTATTATTCGTTCGACAGCACCTGACCGTTGCCCATTGCTCTTGTGCTTGTTAATTACTAAGTCGCTGTGATGGGTACCTCAGCGTGAAGCGAGTGTCCCCGTTTAATCCTTTTGTAACTGTTATTCCTTTATATTATACATATATATATATATATGCAAAGTTAAATTGGTATTCTGTGAGAGCGGACTTGCAGGGATATGAATACTAGAAATAAAACATTAAAAAATAAATTGCTCCCCAAAAGTAATAAATCTATTGAATTTGAGAGAGGTAACACCTTGAATAATAGTTATTGCAGTGTCCAACATGAGGATAAATCTAATGGTAGTACTGATAGGGATAGCAATAGCGCCAAGTATGACCTTGATCATATAGTTTTGGATCTTCGTAACAGGCTCGCGGTCATAGACAATGAAAAACTGGAACTTTTGGAGTTGAACACCGCGCTAACGGATAAAATTAACCTGTTGGAAAGTGAAATTCACGGTCTTAAAACTGTTATTAACCAGAAGAATTGTCATATTGAGAACCTGTTCAACCATAAGTCAAATAAAATTCCCCACGATCAATTTTCCCAAACAGACGAAGTTAACAGAAATAATAATAGCACTCAAACTGAAGTCAATTATCAGGATAATAACATTCGAACTGATGTGCCCTATCGGTCTTTGAATCAACGTGTACACACATCCTGTAGTGCTGTGGATGTGGAATCTCGGTTGGAAACTGATGTTGACTCCTCTAAGGCTCTTTCAAGTAAAACTCCAAGGGTATTGCTTCTAGCTGATAGCCAAGGTCGATCTTATAGTCAGCTACTACATTCCAAAAATAAATCCCTTCACCCAACTAGCTTCATTAAACCGGGTGCAAAGGTACATTGTGTTGTAAACAGCTTTGAGAGCATTACTGTAGATTTCACGAGAAGAGATTTTGTGATGGTGATGGCCGGATCCAACGATATAGTCGATTGTGTTGACAGTACTTCGATACAAAATGTGTTAAATGTTTACAAAAACATCATGGAAACGTCGTTGAAGACTAACTTAATAATAAGCACTATTCCATTCAGATTGTATGGCACCCATTTGAATGGAATTATTGAACACATTAACCACAGATTATATAGCATGGCTCAGCAATTTGACCACGTCAACATTTTTTGCATTAATAATTTAATCTGTCATCGCGACTACAGCGGGGATGGTCTGCATTTGAGATACAGGACGAAGAAACTTCTGTGTGGTCAATTGGTTGAACTTATTGGGGATTTAAGCATGGAGAACATGGGAATCTGGGATGAGGCTTTTTTATAGGAGAATCTGAAGAACTAACCCAGTCCAACAGTTTACCAACAGAATTTCACTTTCTCTACCAAAACGTGCGAGGTCTTCGATCTAAGTTGGACACTATTTACTGCGCCAGCGCTGCCATTGATGTAGATGCGATTTTTCTAACTGAGACGTGGTTGAAGCCAGATATTGCCAACTCGGAGGTCCTGCACCCTTACTTTACTATCTTCAGGAGGGATAGGGACTCCCATACTGTCGGAAGGGCGACTGGTGGTGGCACTCTGTCGGCGACCTCTAATAGGATGTGTGGGTTGTGCCTGGACTTGCCACGTATTTCTAACCTAGTTCCCCTGATAGATATTGTTATTTGTAAATGTAAAATTGATCGTAAGGTTCTGTATATTGTTAATATATATGTTCCTCCCGATGTTTCCTGCGATGATTACGACTTATTTTTTGATGCTCTGAGTGTCGAGCTTTCTGGCAAGGATCTTTTAATTTTGGGCGACTTCAATTGTCCCACCTTTCTATCTCTTGATGCCAGCGATCGTAAACGTTCAACCCTTGTGAATTTTAGTAATACTTTGAACCTTCGACAATATAACCAGATAACCAATAGTAATGGCCGGGTTCTTGACTTGATTTTGTGTAATCTGGATTGTGTACTGACAGTATCTCATGATGCTGAGCCATTAATCGCTGAAGATGCACATCATCCCGCCCTATTCATTACATTGAAACTTTCCGCTGTTTCTCCGGTTAACTCTTTTCCATCTAATAATAATGCAAGATATAACTTTCGCAGAGCCGACTTCCCCTCCTTGTATTCCGCCTTGATGTCCGTGGACTGGTCCTATCTTGAGTGTTACTCTGACGTCAACGATGCGGTGACTTCATTTTACGATACATTCTTGTACTTTGTTGACCAACATGTACCGTTGCACAGAAGTTCAAACCGTCGATTTCCGCCATGGTTCAACTCTAGCATCAAGCAAAATCTGAAATTGAAGAATCTCTACTTTAGGAAGTGGAAGCGCACGAAACTTTTGTCTTTTCGGAATGAATTTACCAGACTTCGATCACTTGTGAAATCAGAGATTAAAACAGCTTATATTAACTACTCGAGGCACATGGAGAATAATATTTCTATGAATCCCAAATCCTTCTGGCAATTTATTAACGCCAAACGTCGGTCCTCCAGAATTCCAGGGTGTTTGTCATTTGAGGATGCAACCTTTGATAACCCGACAGATATTGTGGAAAAATTTGCCGATATTTTCTCTTCGGTGTATTCCGGTCATGCTGTTTATCCGAGGACTATGCCTGGTCAGGCTTCGGATGTGGGTGTTTTGAGTATTGGCTGTCTTACATCGGATGAGGTTTTATGTGCCATTAAAAAACTAAAATCTACCTTCACTTCTGGGCACGATGGGCTACCTTCCTTCTTGATCCGGGACTGTGCGCCACTTCTTTGCAAACCTCTTGCTGTTTTGTTTAACCTCGCTTTACGTACTGCAACGTTTCCAGACTCTTGGAAGATATGCAGAATTAGTCCAATTTTAAAAAAAGGCGATCGCTCTGTCATGACTAACTATAGGCCGATAAGTATACTACCTAACTTTGCTAAAGTCTTTGAACTTTTATTATATGACAAATTATACAGCTGTGTCAAACCATATCTCTCACCCAACCAACATGGTTTTATTCCTAAGAGATCCACCATTTCCAACCTGGTCGAAATCACACAGTTCATCAGCGAACATCTTGATAACCGTACTCAGGTCGATGTAATTTACACTGACTTTAGTAAAGCATTTGATACGTTAAATCACAATGTCCTAATTAACAAACTTAATTCCTTCGGCTTCTCGCCAAATGTAACCGCGTTTTTTAAGTCGTATCTCCAAGATCGCTCTAGTTTTGTTTATTATAATGGGTTTTGTTCTAATTCTTTCACTCCAAACGCGGGTGTGCCTCAGGGCTCAACGCTGGGTCCTTTGCTCTTTAATATTTATGTCAATGATTTACTTCAGCTATTAGACTGTAGAGTATTAGCATATGCCGACGATATTAAGATTTTCAGTGCAATTAACTCGGATGATGACTGCATTAATCTTCAGAGAAATCTAACTGCCCTAAGTGAGTGGTGCATGAGCAATGGACTTCACCTGAACATCAATAAGTGTGCTATACTCTCTTTTTCGCGTTGTGCCAACCCAGTCCCGTTTAATTACTCAGTGCGTAACGTGGAGGTTTCTAGGGTGAGCCACTTTGCTGACCTCGGCGTTCTTTTTGATAATTATCTGTCTTTTAGTTTGCATATTTCTAACCTTGTCTCTTCTGCTTCTAAATTGTTGGGATTTGTTATCCGATCTTGTCGATTTTTTAATAATTTTAATGCTATAAAATTACTTTTTTTTACTCTGGTCCGTTCAAAATTGGAATATGGCTCGCTGGTTTGGTATCCTTGCTACCTCTACCAACGTTTAATGTTGGAGCGAGTGCAGAAGAGGTTCCTAAAATTTTTGTCGTTTAAAGTTGACCACATTTATCCACCTCGTGGTGCCAATTACGAAGACCTTCTACTTAAACACAGTTTCACTTCCCTATCCCAACGTAGAGATGAGTTCAGTGCCAAATTCTTAATTAATTTAATAAATGGAATAGTGGATTCTCCATCCCTGTTGTCTCAAGTTGGCTTGGTTGTGCCTCGATATAATACCCGTTCAGCAGATACTTTTCTTGTTCCCCGAGCACGTACAAACGTTCTGTTAAAGGCACCCTTAACCCACATGTGCAGAAATGCAAACTGCCGGGACTCTGATCCCTTTCGGTTCCCTTAAGCCATGCTTTTTTATTATTTTAGACAATAGTTTAGATATATTATTGTAGACATAAGGCTCAAATGTATTTTAATGTGTCTTTTTATATTATTATTATTATTTTATATTGACTTTTATGATGTCCTGTAATTAGATTTTAAGATCTGTTGGACATTAAATATATATTATTATTATTATTATTATTATATTATATTAACACACAACATAAATTCAAGCAAGGAAAATACAAAATATTTAATTATTACTTATAGCGAAATCTGGAAACTCGCACACCATTGGAGAACAGTTAGTTTTACCCGCTGTTGAAGAGATTTCAAAAACTGTTCTGCACAAATCTCCATTTGACATACACTCAAAAGAATTCCTTTGAGTAACAACACTGTACAAAGACGTATTGATGAATGAGCTATAGCTAGAAATATGAGCTCTGATATTGAAAGTTTCTTGTGTAATTATCTGCAAACAACTCATTTTTCTATTCAACTGGACGAGTCAACTTTACCTGGTAATGAAGCATTATTATTGGCATATGTTCGATTTGTTATGGACGAAGAAATTCATGAAGAGCTACTATTCGCGAAAACTTTGGAGACGGCCACTAAAGGTGAATCAATATATAATGTCCTGAGTGATTTTTTTAAGGAAAAATCGATTCCATTCACAAACGTTATTTCGGTGGCAACAGATGGAACTCCTGCCATGGCCGGACGATATCGTGGGTTTATAAGCCATCTTAAAAGAATTATACCAGAGGTAACTGCAATTCACTGTGTCATCCACCTACAACACCTAGTAGCGAAAAATTTGAGTGCTAAATTGCACCAATCGCTTCAATTTGTGATTAATGCAGTTAACAAAATAAGCAATGCATTGAATACGCGTTTATTTGCACAATTGTGCGATGAAAATGATGAAGACTTCCAACGATTGCTCTTACATACTGAAGCTGGTTGTCGAAAGGTGCATGTTTAACAAGATTTCCCTCACTTTTTGAATCAGTTTTAGAGTTTCTGACAAGTAAAGATTCAGGACTGTGGGGAACTGCGAGAAAGCTTTTGATAGCGTTTCCCTCGTCATATCTTGTCGAGAAAAGTTTTAGTGTCGTTACAAACCTTTTAACAAAAAAAGGAGCAGATTGAATATCACAGAACGGGGAGATTTGCGGTTATTCCTAACAAAACTGAAGCCAAATATTGATAATTTTTGCTGTCAATCCATCAAGTACATCCCTCCCACTAAAATTATGACTATTTTGTGATTGTCATTGTAGAAGTTACGTTACGTTATTAATATTTAATTTTAATTACATTACAATGTAATATGATAACAATAGTAATTAATAGTGTAATGATTACATATTTGAATAAATACAACACAAGGAAATATACTATTTTTCTTGTTATTTTTACCACTCGGAATGGGGAGTTTTCTAAATAAAATATGTGAGATTTGATTGGTTTCTTGTGCTGTGAGTAGATGTCAAAGGAGTAAAGTTGGATGGAATCTCTTTTTTGATTGGCTGACTTTACTTTTTTGCCATTCACTCACAGCACAATCAATTAATTAATTAACCAATAACTCAGCCGCAACGCAAATTTCCATAGTTAGATCTAATCTTCACATTTTTTGTAGAGTTATGGGAATATGGTAAAAATGTAGCTGCAGGGGGTCCACCGGAACCAGCAAAACTTTCAAAGTGGTCTATGAGAAAAAAAAGTTTGGGAGCCTCTGCTCTAGGCTAATGATATCATGCCTCACCAAAAAAAGTGATAAATTTAGCAAATCATCTTTTCTTAAGTTATTGCTGAATCATTGTTAATAGTCAACACGTCTATCATAATCTAGTAGATTTAACTCTGCCACGACCGATACTCAATATACTAGAAATAATAATCATAAATATATGTAAGCGTTACTGCGTTTTGAGCCAGTTATCTTAAATGTTTTAATGCTCTATGATCAAGTCGTGCTCGAATTTTATCTATAACTCCCTTATTAAGGACTGTTGGGCAACAGAATCTTTTTCTTTACAAACATAGCTAGACAATTTGAATCATCCATGAAAATAAGGTAATAATCTACTCTTCTCTTTCTTTCCCGTTTCGTAATGTTCCTTAATGACTTTGCATTTTGGCAACGATTGAATGTGAGAAGGTAAGGCTATGGGTAGCTACGACTTCGGAAGAATGATAACATTTCAGATGTCCGTTACCACCAAATAATTTGCAAAATTTCTACACAATAGCAAACGTTTCACATCATCGGATAATTGAATATTCGATGCATGAGAATCTACCTAATTGTGAACTAAATATCCGAACCTCCAAGACCTTAACGAGGTCTGGTATGTATGGAAGTACAATGGCATAATTTTTTAGTATTGAAAATTTTGATTCAGAACCGAATGAAGTATGTTGCTACGGGTGGCCATTGATGTATCTCTTTACTCTGTGAAAGTACGTTATTGCCATAACAACATACAATTATTGAGGAAGCCATCATTTTTCAGTTAGTTTCAAAGAGAAGCTCGCTACACCGAAGCACAGTATCTTCCAAGGTTTCATTCTTTGTATACATAAGTCATTTGTTGTTGCCTAAGATGACGCTTTTGCACCCATTATCAATGAAACTTACTCTATTTACACGCTGCTTGTGATTTCTAGGTATGCTACAAGGTGCCTAAAGCGAAAGGAACAGCTGGTGCTGCAAAAATCAAAAGGACGTTCAGAACGAGACCCATGGATCTCGTTGACTCCATACCACTCAAGCAGTCCAAGTCTCGAGAACTAAGAGGTAGCGTTATGTATGTGGGGTGCGACTGCGAGAAACGAAACGGCCTGCAGGACGACTGCCAAAGAACCGAGTGTCACGGCTCGCCAGAGTGCCTCACCAAGCCTAACCCCACTTGCGGTCCTAGCCGGTTCTCCAACGGTAAACACCTGGGGAAACCCTACCCGTACATTAGCTCAGGGGGCGGTGCCATATCAGGAGGTTCCTATGGCGCTAATGTCACCACAACAGGGCAAGCAAATCAAAATAGAAATGAAATAGATTGTGGAGATGCTATAGAGTATGAATACCAATGCATACCCGCATTAACTGGTGACAATCAGGGTGTTCCAGCGTTTGATTGTTTTTGTGATGAAACCGCGGCGTAAAAGAACCATAGGCACCTTCTAAATCTAAATTCAGGGCAATTCGTCA
Source organism: Cetonia aurata (assembly GCA_949128085.1). NCBI lineage: Eukaryota > Metazoa > Arthropoda > Insecta > Coleoptera > Scarabaeidae > Cetonia > Cetonia aurata. The sequence goes on from OX421887.1 coordinate 1,388,826, forward strand.
AAGCGGTTCTTTGGTGAACATCCTGTGGCTGAGCTTCTCCTGGTGTATGTTATGTGACGGTTCTTTGGCTTTTAATGCGCACAGATCATCGGCGACACAAATCCAAGACTCGTCCTCAAGGTCCTAAACCACCCGAAGTTAAGCCTCCACAAATTCCACTGTGTCCAAACTTCGATCCTGCATCCACAAAACCTTGCCCCCGTGCCACGAAAGGAAGTACTCAACCTTGTCCAGCCAAAAGTCGCAATTCTTCAGCAAGAGGATCTAGGATATTCATTGCGCCGGTTGACACCAGTAGAGGAGGCAACGCCTTCTTCCAGTACGAACCTGCCAAACCGAAAGCTTGTTGCCAATGTCCTTCTACGAATGAGGTGCAATCAGCATCTCATTTTCCTTGTTGTCCTTGTCCACCGTCAGTACAACAGCAAGGCTTCAGCCGAGCAATAGAAAATGCGAATAATCGTTGTTGCGAATGCCCATCTGCATTGGAACAAGACAATTTTGCCGGATCGGAGTGTTGCGAATGTCCTCCTCAGGGATACCCGCAAAATAATATCATTTCCACTGACATGGATGGTTGGAACAGAAACAATTCCGAATGTTGTAGTTGTCCTCCACAGGTAGCAGAACAATTGGGAAATAATTTGCGATCATCGTTGCGACAAAGCAATAAAAATTTAAATTCCTTTATTCCACAACGACAAACCAACTCAATCGGTCCGACAACCTATGACCAATGCTGTCAATGTCCTTCACTTATACAAATGCAACAGTACCAAAGCATTCCCGGAGATTTCGATCAATGTTGTCCATGCCCACAAAATTTAGATCAACAATTCAGTAACAATTTTGCCGCGGGCCAACAACAAGACAACCCAGGCTTTCCAAGAGATTTAGATCTCCAATGTTGTACGTGCTCGCAGACTATGGTACAACAATTCGAAAATAATCCAAATCCTCAATGTTGTGCATGTCCTCCTCCATTTGAAGAACAACAATATGGTGATATACCCCGCCAAGTAGAACAGGAGTGTTGCCCGTGCCTTTCAACGAGAAATAAAGAAGTTTATATCGATATGCCAGATGAAGAAAGTTATACTAAAATATGCGTCCCTCCGTCGCAGTTATCGCACTATAGATCTCAAGCGCAACAGACTAAGATTCCTAAAACTGCTGATCAGAGTTGTTGTGTATGCTCCCAGGAAATGATTCCGAAACCTGCAACTCGTAAAGCCCATTCGAAGCGTTCACCAGGCCATGCGCGGGTCCCTTGTGAACCATGTCTAACCTTTAGAGGTACTTACGACCAGCCGACTTCCCGAACCGACAGAACTGATTATCCAACCGTGTATTCTGGTTGTCCTCAAACAACCAACAAAACCGCACTTCATCAATCTCCAATTGACAATTGCAAATGTAATGTTTCCGAACAAGATTCCTGGACATATGTGATGGCTCCAGCTTACGTTATGAATCCATGCGCGGGTGGTTGCCAGTCAACGCTTTGTTGCAAAATTTGCAAGAGGTCTTTGCCAACCTATTGTTTCCCTTGCCCCCGACCTTGCCACCCTTGAGGCAATAAAGTCCATATTATGTCAATCGTTGTCATCAGTATTTTATAATATTAAATGTTATTGTTATGGCAAATGTTAAGATTTGGAAATAAAACTATTTCACACACATTGGATTACATAATTTGATTTTGTTTGCATTATTTTTTAGCTTTATGTTTTTATATCTAACTGACTAACTAAGATTTTACATTTATCCATTCACAAACTAAAGAGTGTGAAAGTCTTTTCTTCTACACTTATTAGAGCGTACGGTCACGGCTCTGTAGACTGCAAAATAATTCAAAATTTTTGTAAAAGAAGCAGGTGACGAATTCTACGTTTTTAACTCTGGGCGTAATTTTTTTTTAAATTAATTACAATCTGAATTTCTTTTTGCAATTTTCATTGCTTATAAACCTGTACTTTACAAAAAATCTGTAAAGTGACGAGTTACAGTTTTACCTATTAACGTTAACGTCGAATTTACAGGTGGATCGGCAATCCATCTGTAAATTCGACGAAAATATAGGTAGTAATCATAATGAATAACAATAATGGATATATTTGGCCCGGTAGATCTAATTCAAACAGGTACTATAACAATAAAATTACAATTACAATACAATTATGGGAGAAATAGAAAAAATATGCAGATTCGTGAAAAAAAAATGTAGTTTTTACAGAATAAGCAAACACTTACAGTGCTACAGATTTGTATGCATAGGTAAAACTGGGCTGTCTATACCATATGCAAAACTCTTTGCCAACCCACTGGTCCTGGTTCATCTTCACCTTGTTTATATCATGATGGGTCCCACCTACAAGCGTCCAAATGCCTCATCGAAATTCTCAAACCCAACACTAGTGATAGTTATTTCTTTTTATATAGACTGAATGGACTGAGGGGATTAGATCCCTAGCATTTACTTATTAGTTTCAATGCCAATCCTTATTTACAAAAATTTCTATTTCCTACATCATCCAGTGAAACCATAAAATCCAATCATTAACCAGAGTACAGCTGACTTGGTGGAAACCTGCATTACCGCTACCTATTTCCAGTTTTACGGTTGCTACAAAGAATAAAATACTGGTGCAACCACTATCTCTTGTTGTCGCCAACTGTTTTATTGAGGCGTACGAGCAACAAATTCTAATCTCCTATTGCTAGGTACCGAAATGTTTGCTTATCTGATCTATGTCTGATTCCTGAGATACTTTCTTCACATTCCTTAATTTTCAAAATAGTTCCATAAAATTTATCATGGAAGTCAAGTTAGACGATACTCTTCCTCTCTTAGATGCCCTAGTGAACCGTCGCACTGGTGGTTGGTTAGGTCACTCCAATTACTGAAAACTTTCGATCATTACTTAAATGTCCTCTCACATTATCATCCAGTTCGGAAGATCGAAGTCACATATTCCTTAATACAAAGGAATATTTCTATATTCGAACCTAGTACTTTATTTCGAAAGTTTTAGCATGTTATTGAACTTCAAAGAAGAACAATTATTCTAGCCACCATACCCAACGTATTATAAAACGAAACATGCTAGATCAATCTCAAGCCACTCTCTATTAATATAATATATACCGGGTGTTTCTGGGAGGTGGATACAGCGATAGAATTGAGTGGACATAGTATTATATTTTATTATTAATTATTTGTTTTGTAATGTCAGTATGTTCTTGGATATTATTTATATTTAACTATATGATCTGCTAGAATATCATATGATGTATATCATTCAATAAGTATGAGTAAAATTTATAGTTTAATTAAAGATCGCTTAGTGTCCACTCAATTCTGTCGCTGACTATATGTAAATGCTATAAGTATTATTATATCACACTTATGCAGTGACGTACTGTACACATGTGATGAGTTCCTATATATCTTTGATAAATGAATACATTTTTTGTATTTCGTTATTATGTATTCCAATGATTTGAATATATTAACTTTTCTCAGGTTAATCCCCCTAGTAATGGAATTAGTCTTAACACTTCAATAACAACGTCGGGTGAGTTTTTACCTAAAATGCAGGATGTAGTCCTAAAGTATTCAACTTAAATAAAATCATTTTCTTTTTAAATAGTATCACGAGTATACCTACATAGATATGCAAGGACTGTAGCGTAGTAATAGACACACAAGATATCCAGTGGCGGCGCGTGGACTTTTATTTTGAGAATGCAAATGTGGGTAGGTACCAGGGAGTCCGGTTTTGAAAATTAACCTTCAAAACTCGCATTTTAGAGCAGTTTGTGACGTTCTTTCGCCTTATCTTGGGATAATATTCAGAAAAGGGCTTAGCGCAAAAATCCGAAATTGTTAGTTCTTCTTTTTATACAGAACAGTCACATCATAAACGAACAAAAATGACTTAAACTAAAAATTGTTTGAAAAATCCTACCTAGTTTTTACCAGACAGCACATCTTCTTGATTGAACAAGTTTCACGTGTTGTCTAACTCATAAGGTAACTGATAACTTACTAACTAACACTTGTACTAATTTTCACACACAGGTTTTGTATTGTAATTCAAGTCGCCAGTTCTTTCTCGATGCGAATTCTTCAATAACCAATTCACTAAAGTTTGAAAGATCTTGAATGATTTGTTTCTCAATAGACAACATTGCGAGAGCAGTTAACCTATCCTGGGCCATAGTACTTCTCAAAAAAGTTTTAATACGCTTCAAAGTTGAGAAACAACGTTCTGCTTCTGCAGTTGTCATGGGCATGGTTACATTGCGAGTAGCACAAGAAAGGTCTCTGAGAAGTCTTCTTGCAAATTATTTTCTATCAAAAACTTAAGTAGATGGACTGCTCCGGAGACCTCTCTAAAATCTGTTCTTCTGTAAATTACTTCCAACTCTGTCTTGAATTTGTATCTCTCTAAAAATGGAAAGGCGGAAATTGCTGAATTTAAATGTTGGATGGGAAAATTCGACGAATATACTTCAAAATTCTCCACCGAAAACAAATTAGCCACCTCCAAATGATCTGTAAACGACAACCTTCTTTTTATTTCTGATATTATGGTGTCGCACACTTCTTTAGCTTGAATAGTCGTGGAAACATAAGAGGTTCTTTCATCTACCTTCCTTCTTTTCCTAGAGTGACTCACATCAATGTCGTCTAGTTCGGAGTCTCTGATAGTGTGTATATTTTCCCTTTCTTTCTGAATGTTTTTTTCAAGCTCTGCGATACATTTTTTTATGGTCACAGAATCAGCAGTTCTTTTTTGCAGCTGAGAATATACTATATTAATATGAGGCATTAAACGATGAAAAACTGTCAGCCAAAAACGAACTTGGGGTCATTCAATAATCTTAAAAGGGCACCAGCTTTTGTGATGGTATCCGATTGTCTGGACGTTGATTGTATTTTCTCCATACACTCGATAAGGGCTTCTCTGTTTTCATAAACAGTGTTAACAGTTCTAATTTTAAAATTCCATCTTGTAGCAGATGCATTTGGAACTCTACTTCCAACGATCTCATCTAATACAGAAACTCGTTGTGGAGAATTGGAGAAGAAATTCGTAATATCACTCAGATCGGAAAAAAAGATGCGAACATTTGTATTTATACTCGTTGCTTGTGACATTATTAAATTTATTTGGTGTGCGTAACAGTGAATATAATACGCATACTGGAATTTATCTTTGATGAGTTTTTGCACACCACCGTGGACGCCACTCATAACACTTGCGCCGTCATAGTTTTGCGATATTAGCTGATCAGATTTTTTTAAAACAGAATTTAAAACGTTTTCAATACAGCCAGCTAACGCAACAGCATCATGATCAGAAGGTTTCAAAAAACCCCAAAATCTTTCAACAGGGGTACCGTCTGCTAAAGTATAACGGAAAACTATAACCATTTGGAAAATGTTTGAAATGTCACTTGTTTCATCACTTATCACGGACACGAATTTCTTTCTTAATGTGTGCATGACACACAGAAAGCATACAGTCCAATAATTCATTTTTAATGTCTTTGGATGTTCCTTTAAATAGTGTGGATTGATTCAAATGATCCCTGAGTGCTAACTCTAATTCTGCCGAAAAATGTATAAGACCTTTAAATATACCAGGATTTATCGAATCATTTCCTTGGTAATGGCCACGTAATGCTAATTCGGAAGCACCACAAAATTTAATACAGTTTGTAATTTTCGATCAAATGTATCTGTTCTTTTTTACTTGCTCATTATGTTTCTCGATATTCAGTCGGTACGCACTGTTTAATTGTTGTCGAATATCCTGTTTACCTAATAAATTAAAACCTAATTTAGCAGAGAGGTGTGTCTTGGAACTTTGATGTTTTTTAATTTTTTCTTTTAAATGAATTAAATCCTTGACACCGGATGTGGTCCATTCTGTTTGCACATCACCAACAAATAATAAACACGGGAAACAATAAAGACTGTTACTAATTTCACAACCACATAACCAGGCGGATTTTTCATAAGTGTCTATCTTAAAGGTTCTTTTATAATCGGGTGTTTTACATTTTGTTACATGCGTGATCGATAAATTCGGTTTTGGACGACCGGCACTTTTGATTTTTTGTTTTTCTTCTAATGTACGCTAGTGCAAATCGGATTCTCCAAATTATCCGCCATAATTGCGCGCGAATACAACAAAAGTAATTTCCCGGTTCCCGGTATACAACACCACACTAACAGACGACCGTACACAAACTAAATGTGTACATATTGCTGTGATAATTATGAAAATGTGAATTATTTAAAATTATCACAGCATAATTATGAAAATGTGAATTATATAAAATTAAATTAAAGCTTGTGACCAAATGTCTGAAATTAATTATTAAGTTGAGCGCCAACTCTAAAATAGAGTAAAAATTTCTTGAAGAGCATGGGATTCAAAATCCCAGTGGTCACCTTCTGAAGGTAAACCTTAAGAAACTGAAAGTGGGTGTAAATTTACCACGATGTGGGGAAACAAATTAAAACAACAAAATTTGAATTTTGACATTAATTAGAACTTTAATAAATAAAAAAACAAATAGGAAGAAATTTAAAACCTTAGATTAATTAAAATCCAGGCTTAAAAGAAAACTCCCTATATTTAACGTGAAAATAACAAGATTAAGAAAATTTAGAAATATAAAATTTTATACACCACGTGTAAATCGCAAAATGGCGTTCTCAGGTGAACGTCTTTACCTTTAAATACTTAAAACTGCTCAATTGTAGTCAGCAATTACAAAGCAAGGTAAAAATACCTTCAAAACAGTGAACTACAATCAAATCTAATTGAAAAAGAAAAAGAATGAATCAAAAATTAATTAAATATCAAATAAAAAAAAATGAACTCTCAAAAAGTAAAATTAAAACAGCTATAACTAACTATTTGGAATTCCAAATATTATACAAAGAAAATTAACTGAATTGAGTGTAAGATGCCTCTACTAAGGTTAGATTTGTAAAAATCAAATGACACGCGGAAACAAAAATGTCTTCAAACGACATACATTTACAGCGCTCAGGAAAATGATCTTACCTTCGCAGAGTCTAATTGTACACTGCCTTCTCTCTCCCGCAAGCGAGCAAACGCCGGCACAAGAGAAGCGCACGCAACAAAGGCGAACTTACACGGTGACATGACTTAAACCAAAAAAACCAACTTATATAAAAAACCAGAAACTGAGCTAAATGAAAATTACATAGCGGTAAAACAAAACTAAAAATGATATTAATAAGAATTTTTCAACCTGTTTCAAAGTAACTTAATACTAACTTAACTTATACGAAAAATTTAGTGTCTTTTAAAAATCCTCCCGAAACAGCTGACTTGGACGAAGGGGTCAACGCACTCACGCACAGTTTTTCATCCCCTTTTTCCACAGCAATATGGTAGCTAAGTACTGAGGACTATTACGGGAGGTGCGGGTGTGCGAGGGGTAGCTGCTGCTCCAATCACGGGCCAGTTCGAGAGAGCAGTGTACGAGCCGCATTACGCATGTTCGCGCCTGGAGTCTGAACCGAACATCGGAAATGAAAAATAAAATTAAATACCCAATAGAAAACGTTAGGTTTACGTCAAACACAAAAATAAATTCCTTTAGATGAAGATATTAGTTGGGGGTACACGTGCACATGTGCAATTATTGAGAAGCCGCCACTGAAGATATCTGATCACTCTCCGGTACATGACTATTAATTCAGAACAATGGATCCGAATGGATTCATTCGGTCTTCGGTGGAACGAATTTCCGAAACAATTGTTCCGAATTAATAAAATCGTGCAGCGCGCTAGTAATCGGATATCTTGCGTATCACGGTATAAAGAAATATAATACTCAGTTCGTGTAGATTACAGCAGCTGTTATAACATTACAAAACAAGAAAGAATTTTAAATATAATTTTCTTGAATAAAAAAAGTTAATATTTAAAACGTTTTATTTAAAAAACTAGTCAATCTTGACTAGATATTAATATTGCCCCATACCAATGTATAATAATCAAAGACCAAATCGCCATGAACACACACAGTTAGAAAAAATTGTACAACATGATTTGTAAATTTCAAAAAATTTTGGGTTCGTAAAGCAATATACTATACTATCGCATAACTTTTATTTATTATATTAAGTTCCGACGTTGAATAATTAAATCCTTTCATTGCAAGAAATTGCAATGCGAAACTAACCTACATACATACACGTGAAGTTATTGTGTATTCATATGGATAATAGAGCAGTTAATGTGTTAATCTATGATGCAACAATGTTGAAACATCACCATACATAACAACAATAAATCGTAACAACTTTCTATAGCACAATAGACGGATATGTAGTGTTTTTACATAACTTGCAAATAAGGACCATGGAAAGTGATGTGAGCAAGTGATTGTAGATTATCTACGTATACATGCGGTGTACACACAGGTACAGCTGAAGACAGCGGAATCCTAACTATGCGAGTCTATGCAAGCAGGAGAGAAGACTCTTCTATTACCAGGAAGAGATATTTGCCCTCTTGCTCGCTCAAGCTCGCAACGCTCGAATACTTTTTTCTCCAACCTTTTCTTAACTAGAGAATATATTTGCTTAGTGCAAGTAAATAGAGAATGCAGCTTATTCCACATGCGCAGCAATACGTGGGATTTATTTAAAATAATAAATAACTGTTGGAATCGGTTAGAGTGCAACAGCAAAACGCTGTATATACGTTGTCGGTCAATTGTGTGATCGTTTTTTTACCTTACAGAGTAGTTGGTTGTGTGAATTTCTTTTAGGGAAGTTGTTTAATGAAATCTTATTAGTTTTACATGTATCAATGTACTTATGTCTAGTTATATGACAAAAAAGTTGGTAAACATATGTAGCGATAAATCTATCCAATAATATTAATGATGAAGTAGGTAAGTAAGCTGCTGCTCGAATTGGATTTGTTGGAGGATCTCAGAAAGATATTTCAACGCAAGTGTTTGTTTTTATTAGATGACAGTATTATCGGTATGCTGATATGCTAAACTACTTTGTTTTACGGTAATCTGATTGATGAAACCAAGTTCATAAGCTTGGACGAAAATGATATAAAGGAATTAATTCCTATACATGGAATAATAAAACATTTCTTAGTAAATATAATATTTACATGCAATTTTGCAAGGTAAGTTAGAACATATCAATAAGGCAAACAGAGAGCTCATATTGCTCATATGCATATTTTAGTGATCAGGCAGGGGCATACGTACACCTCGCAAGACTTTTTTTGAGAGGTCCAGAATCTTTATTCTGGATAATGCTGGTGATTAAGAGTAACCCAGCGTTTTACTTTAAATATTAGATTAGAAGACGTTGTAATGAGGGATGTTTAAGCAGTCATTCATTTAACGCATTGTGGACTAGTTAGTTACGTTGAAAAGACCCCCGAATTTGGATTGATTGTAAGTATTTTCGTAGTTGTGATCTTTAAAGAAACTATTCTAAATCATTGTAAGTCCATACATGTTGTAATGGACATTGCTGTGCAATAAACTATAGTGAATAAAACAACTAAAGGTAACGAAAAAAATGGTTAGACCTGGTACTCCATAATTTGTACATGCACAAAGGAGTAAGTCTTACATGTGCGTCTAGTACTACTTTTATGCATCTGAACAATAAAGATGTGTTTACAAGTTTGATTTGAACATTAAGAGGATAAAACTTAAGGTGGCTGCATTCATTTCATAAATGGTACGATGTATTTGCAAATAAGGCGGAAAAAACTTCTGAAAATATTATACCCCATATTTTATCATTTTTAAAACTTCCTCCTTATCTGCAAGTCAGGCACCGTTAAAACTACTTGTTGTTCCCGAAACAACATTTCCAAACGAAGCATTTATTTCATATAAATAATAGGCACTTTTTATTTGATAGAAATAAATATTTATCCTTGTATAAAGCGTTATGACTTTAAGGTAAGTATTACTATTCTTAAAAAGATATGGAAAGTGATTTAATTCAAGAATTCTAACATTTTGAGGATATACCCGATCCAGTAGCGTAGATATATTAAAAGTTTAATTTTGTCAATCAACAAAGTTTTCGATATAATATTGCCCGAACCGTATAATCCCTTTCCAGCACGGGTGGTTCACAGGGACGTATTCATTACTTTACTATTTTAGAATAATAAACTTTAAATCGTAAGCGTAGATTATATTAAACGAAACAAATTTACATAAATAGCTCTCCACCTAAGATATTCAATTTTTTTCGGAATACTTTATTTACATAATTTCTGGGTACCTACGGCATCAGGTAGTAAATATTTCCCGATAATCCTCAAAAAACAAATCGTTATATGGATGGAGAAACTATAATAAACAGTTGCCCAGTATAGAACTCTCCGATTTCGCACTTATATCTATTAGGTCGAGAATCACTAAGTTTGATTACTTTCCGATTCATTACTTTATTTTTAGATAGTACATACGTGTCTCGCACCTATGTATGTATGTAATATTAGGGTGATTGTATACTGCGACCTGCAAGATCTATCGTGTCCCCTATTCTCGCTGTATTTACAGCTGGCCGTCCAGATTCCTTTTAAAAAGTGCAGAATGTCAGGAGGCCCCAGATTAGGTAACTCTGCCTCTTCAATTTCACATGTTCCCAGGTGCAGAGCCCTTGAGTTGCGCAGTGCAGCGCAGTTTGGGAGTAGATGGATGGATGCTTCATCCTGTTCCACACAAAATCTACATTTGGCTTCCTCCGCTACTCAAAGCCTGCTTAGGTGTCCGTTCAGTTTACAGTGACCTGTAAGGATCCCTGTCAATATGCGAATATTATTCTTACTCAGGTAGATGCATTCTGCGGAACTCTTCAGGTTATAGGTTCCCAGAGTTTTAACTTGCCTCATTCCCTGGAGATTCTCCCAGTATTTGGATTTTCTCTGCTCTACTTCAATTTTGACTTTCTCTAGTATTATACTGCTACTTATCTCGCAAAAAGTTCTGGCCCTACAAAAGGCCCCTTTCTTAGCGAGATTATCTGTTATTTCGTTTCCTGCCACTCCTGTGTGTCCCGGAATCCACAGTAGGGTTATCTTGTTCTTTTTGTTAGCTCGTTTAGTTTTTCTAGACACTCTCAAACCGTTTTGGAGCTGATAATGTTCCACCTCATCGCTCTAATGGCTGCTTAACTATCAGATATTATGATAATCTCTTGCTTTTCGTAGCTTCTGTTAATGTTGGACTGGCCGCATCTTTAAATAGCGTGTATTTCCGCCTAGAAGATACTTGGGTACATCCCCAAGCTTTCGAAATATTTGGTCCATATAGGGATATATGGGTATATTCCAGTTCCTTCTGCCATTTTGGAGCCATCCGTGTACCATTTGATGGCGTTTCTATTGAGTTCTGAGATGTTGTGTTTATTCCATTCGCTCTTGGTGCTAAGCGTTGTGGTAAATTCTTTCATAAAGTTGAACTTCCTTTACATGTCGTCTCGGGGCATGTCCCAGGTTTGGTCACCTACAGGAGGCTGAGGCCTATGCCTAGCCATTCCTTCCCTGATCAACCTGCGTGTGGCCCTTTTGGCTATGCTCTCCACCAAAATGTGAAGAGGAGTAAGATTTAGTACCACTTCAATAGCTGCTGTTGGACAGGTTCTCATTGCCCCAGTTATGCATACACATGCTAATCTTTGCACTTTGGAGAGATTAGCTCTCGCAATGGCCAAATTAGTTCTCTTGCTCCAAGCTACTGCCCCATAAGTGATCATTAGTCTCACGATTGCTGTATACATCCAGAGCAGTATTTTTGGATTGCATCGCCAGTTATTACCTGCAAAGCTTCTACAAACGATTAGGGTCTTTTTTGCCTTGTTGTTGTTCAAGCTCATGCTCGCACCTAACAGAACGGCAGTAATAAACTGCACCGAACGTCGCCGCTCTGGCATAATTCATAAAAAACTGGTTAATTTCTCCACAATTGTTCAAATTTTAAGCCTTGATGAAGCATAAATTATATGCGAAATATTGACAGACCAACATTTAATTAAGAGTTTTATTGCCGCTCCCCAAGAAAGAAATTAATTTGACACGTTTTCCCAACGGCACAGACTCCTGTCTGCTTCATATTATATTATATTAATTTAACCTGCTTATGTTGCAAACTATAAACCGTTGGTTATTCTACTTCCTTATCTACTACTTCCTATAATAGGATCCGTTAATGTTAAGAATCATTCAGAAATTAGCCATAATTGGCCATAATTCATGAACATAACTTTTAATCTTCGTCGTAAATCACCTAAATGAGACCGAGTGAAGCCGATTCAATTTCTCTAGTAATTTCTCCTACTATTTGTTGGAGAAAACACCAGGGTATGTTTGGCGTGTATTTTCCTACGAAAATAGGAATGTAGGAATTTTTTGACAATTTTCTGGAATTTTCCGCTTCCTCAGATTCCAGAATAATCCCCCAGATGACGATTTTTTCGATTTTTTTATTATGTATAAACGGACATGTACTGATTTTTTGCTGAATCCATCTTGTAACCCTAAATAGGTTCAACGTAATATTTACGTCAACTTGGAACGGAATTAATATGTATTTCATCTTTTGTAAACGAACGCCAGATTTTGCGTCGAGCATGATCTGTACAGCAAGCGACCGAGCCACACGTCCATAGTAGTGTCATACTTATAAAAATTGAGTTGTTCTCATACTATGATACTCTTTCAGTTCAGAGTATCATCGAAATCTGAATTACCTACTAGACGTCTAGATCCGGGTTTAAAGTTTTAATTCTGAGATGAATAAACCCTCACGTTTTTTTTTTTTTAATGAGGACTACACTAACACTATCATAGACTCTAGAATGTGTGACCCTCATACTAGAAACTGTCTCCCGTTATTGTCATTTCGTTTAATATGTGATAGATCCGCATTGAACGTATCAACGACTATGGATATTGGCTTGAAACAATAATTTCGCAACAATTGCAAGTGCTCGATGCCATTCATCCATAGTTAAAATGATACAATTTTTTACTTTGCTAGTAGATGTACCTGTAGTACCAATAGTTCTTGCTATATAACATAATTGCGAAATTTTGATTTATAGTGATGATTTGCATTTCATATGGGTGAGGTATAAGATGAGTTTATCAAAGTGAAATTGAAATTTTAAAGATACTATCTTTATATATACATACCTGCATATATGAAAACGAATATTCCTGGTAAGTGTTTCAGGATCATCCTTACTCGTTCCACTCTTCTCCACTATACCCTCGCGTTGGTTACCTTCACGAGACACTACGCGGCGCTGTCGTCAACGTGAGAATATATCGCACGATGGAACGCCAAAATGACCATCGGCAGATGTTTTGTCGTACACCCGCGCACCGTTCGAACAGAAGGGACGAGGAGGCACGGATTCTTTGCCGTTTTCTCGTACGAACGGTCGCGAAAACCGTGTTTCCTTCTACATGCTACAAGAACAGAACCGCCGAGTCCGCTTCGATGTGTGCTCGCGGCGTCTGGCTACGCTGCGTAGGAGCCGGACTGGAACGGAGAGAGCTCCGGAGTTTCACCGGGAAAATGGGCGGTCGCTTTCAGGGCGGTTCCGGTTCGCCGATGGGGGATGGCACGCCCAGAAGCGTCGTGGGTGACGCGATTCGCGTCGAGTATGAATTTTCGGAAATTTTGGTTCCTTTCTTCCACCGTCATGAACGTGTTGTTGCTTAAACGAAAATACACAGTTTAAGGTGATATATGAAGTGTTAAAGAGACAAGTGATGTCTCCTTATACATATAAACCGCTGAACAGAATTAGCACATCGATAACACTGTTATCCCTGCGAGTAAACGAAAAATCAAGCTAGGGAGAAACAATAAATAATATTGGTGTACGATGTATATGAAAAAATCGTTATTTTGCTCGTCGCACGCGTGTGTTGTTGCCTTCAAACTTATCAGATTCAGTAAACGTTTCATGATAACGCATTCGCCGAAAACAATATCCTTGCATTTTCGACAGAGTTTTTTTCCTGGGTAATACACAGAAAAGAAGATGGAAGAGAAAGCCATAATTGTGATGAGCGACTCTATAAACGATAGTTGTTACTATATAGTGACGAAGTATAACACGAAGCCCTACTTTATTGTAGTTTTGTAGAACAGTCACCTGTACAATATAGTATGAGAGCACACACATTTCAATGTAACTCATTGTCAGTGTAGTGATATAGAATTTTCATTAAGTTGTGTATGTAAAGTAGTAGGAGGTCAAACCTACGCTGGGATGCAAAGCGTGGGAAGAAAATCAAAGTCCGTAATATTTTATGATGAAAAGTTTTCTTTTCTGTAGTTATTAAAATTTACAGTTTTATAGAACACCCACGGGAAAAACAGGTTTGCCAATAGGCGCTTTACCTCCTCGCAACGACGTCTAAAATAGAAGCTGCCCGAATGATTCATTTCTCTCAGAGTGGGCGGAGCGACCATAGCGTGTAGGTTTAAGGTAAAAATCATAATAATAGCAATGTAACAAAGGCTTCATATATCCAGCACAAGTTGAAGTATTTATTGGAGCTTCATGTACGTATATCGTCTTTAACAACGTCATAGTTGTTTTGACCTTTGACTCTGGTGACTCGGTAAGGTGCTAAATATTTCGGCTTGAGTTTGGATCCAGGACTAACTTGGATTTGTTTAAAGGCTTTTTCACACTATCAGTCAACGAACGGTCAAGTCACGGGCCGATCCCTCCACTCAATTTTCAATGAATTCACGCTGGCGTTCTACCGGCGCACAGTGGTTCCAAATCGACATTTTTTTGCCAAAAATTTGTAACTTTGTCATCTTTGGACCGATTTTCATAAAATTTGGTATGAGTACTGCTAAATACTTTAAGTTTAATGTGAACAATTAAAAACTATGAAAATATTATTACTTTATTAAGAAAAAAATATCTACATATGAAGATGTGTAATTAATTGCATATATTTCACCTTAAAAGATTAAATTATAAAAACTAATATAATAAACGCTACTTTTATTAATATAACAATTATAATAATGATGTATACAGAGTGTTTCAAAAAGAATTATATGTAGCTGTTTATAAATTTTTCATATAAAGATATGATATTCGGCATTTTTTAAATGCGGACAAAGTGACATAAATTATCCACGTGTTAAAAGTAATAGGTGAAATGATACAGAGTCACAACTTTCGAAATAATAATAAAAGTTAAATCAATTATAAAGTAAGCGGTACATAACGTTATACAAAATACCTGTTTTTACGTTATTCATCACTATCTAGTAAATTTAATGCTCCTTCATCGAGTTCTATATGCTTCGGTGTATGTTGTCTTCTAAGACCACTTATAAATGGATCCGATGAGCATAGTAAAGTATGAAAAACATCTTCATTCGTAGCTGTTCTCGAACATTTTCTAGAATGATGCAGTCGGAATTTTTTGTAGTCCTTGTTTCTAGATTCTTGAGCATCTTCAGATAGTTGTCCAAGAGGTAATATTGAATTGTATGTAATGATGCTCTCTCCATGAATAAGTACTTTAAGAACTGAAGATGGCATATAGTACCAATTGTATTTGTTTACATAGAGTTCAGCTGTGGATCGTGCGTATTCACCAAACTTTCTCGGATTTATTTTCCTACCGCACGACATAGTTTGAAGTATAATATAAAATCTTCTTAGTAGTGTTTCATCAACTCCTGTTATTTGGGATGTACAAGAGGAATTGGCAAGAAATCTTCTTGCAGTATTTCCGTCATTGGTATTGCCGCTAACTTGACGGGGTTTGTCAATTATTAAACCAAATTCATTACGGAAACGATCCTGCACAAGTTGCTTTTTAGCCGCTTTTAGTTTTTTATTTTCTTCGGTGGTAGCAGACCATTTTTGGAACGGTAGATTATAGGATACATGAAGTACTAATTCCATAAACCTAATTCAGGCATGCAAAGTTGAAAGACCAAACCTGAAAGTTTCTTCTCTTTCTAGTTTTTGACTTACTCGTGCAAGATCATTCATTTCACTTGGTTTGGCAAGACATACATTACAGTTAGCACTCGATGGAGTATTCGTCAAAACTTGAACAAATTTACCATCGACCATAGTAAAATATAATGTGTGTTTTATAGAAAATGTTGCTGTATTTATTAGCACGGAGGATGGTGCTAATGCAAGTATTTGAGATTCGATATCTGTAACTATACTCCTAGTTTTCTCAGGAGTTTCTTTGCAAGCTCTATAAGGATAGGACGACAAAAACGTACTGACGAAGGCGATGGATTCAGCCAAAAGACACTTTCATCCACTTCACTAACAAGCTTAAGTGGTACCGAGCGATGCTATCAGTAGATTTGCATCTGATATTAATTTGCTTTCACCTGATAAAATTTGTTTGTACTCGCTTTGTCCAGAAGAACCATCACATCCCCACTTACAGTATAAAATCAATCTTGCGTCACCACCAGGGAGATTAATGGAATCAAGCATCAATAATCTAGTAACTGTGTGATCTAAAAGAGACTGCAATTTTCTTTTAGCACCTATATCACATGTTATCTGGATAACACTGGGTTTTCGCTTCGAGCACGTACTTGTACGCTGGAAACAAATTGAGGTTTTTATCTGTAATACATTTTCTAAAGTACTCATACTGTTGTTTAGTTAAATCTAGATCTAGTAACAATGCTTCGTCATTCGAATAAGGCACCAGAGATATCTTTTCTTCCATTAAATTCTTATGAAGCACATCCAAGGTTTCTGTCGGCATAGAGCGTAACTTTTCAATAATGGCAGCATGTTTACTTTTTCCAATTGATTTTAGGCCTTGTATATAGGAATGGTGAATATGATCCAACCCAGATTCCTGAAATAGCCTAATGGCTTGTCTGTGCTTGCTTCTGGCCGATGATAATTCATAATCTTTGCACGGTCTTCGGTCATCGTTTACTTGCATGTAATGTACATGGGGCCTCCTCTTCATCGAATTGTATACGAAAATCCCCATTGAGCCACTCAGCATATCTTGTCAAAAATATGTCTTTAGATCTGCCAGTTTTATTCCATCGCTGTTTGAATTCTGGCAACAAATATTTTTGAATTCTTGCAACAGTACAGGTGTTATTTGCTTCAGTTAAACCAGGAAGCCTTTCTTTGATGTACATATGCACTGTACTTATGTGCTTTCCATGTTCTATTAAACGAACACATAACTCGCGTTTATTAGTATTTATATGGCTCATGTTTTCTATTTAAGTTGTTTTAATATGAAGAAAGATGTTGAAAACAATGTAATACAGGTTTCTACAAAACTAACAATTGTATCTTTTGTGTTAGCTTTTATACTTAGTACTTACCACAAGAATATCACAAAATGTATTTTGGTGCAAATAGAAAAATAATGATGATTCTAGAAATTTGCGGTTGTTTTTATTATGCCAGCAACAAACACGGATTTGGTTAATAACGATATTTTCTACCTTATCAACTACTAATATATTTTGATACTATAAATATGCGGCATATGCCACAAATAAAAATATCAGATAGGTACCTATTATCTATCTTTACGTGTACGTCAGATACAATAACAACATTTAAGCAGGAATGTTTATACCTAATACTTATATTTTTAGAATTTTATAATCTTTATAATTTATGTACCTTAGACGGCACATATAGAATTTTCTTTTATTCATGTAATTAAAAACATATATTGTAAGCATTAGGGTGGCCCATCTTTTTCGAAATCGAGATTTTTTATGTCTCACCCCAGCAAATGGTTCCATTTGAAGAAAAAACAGTCCCCTCAAAATATTATTGAGACAAATTGAAGTTAAGGGGTGCCGCAGAACACATTATTATGCAATAATAGAAGTAAATGAAATTATTTACATTCTTTGGTTGATGCATCGTTTCCTTTTTTAAATCAGCAATATTTATCTTTAGAATGCCTAATCAAGTCATACAAATATCAAGGACATCATCTGTTGTGACTATGACATGTGTCATACTACTGTAAATTCGTAGTTTACAAAACCTAGACTTAGAAGTTTTTGAAATAAAACTCTCGTTTTATCTTTGTGTATTTTATTATGAAACGTTTTTTTCATACATAGTACCAAATAATATCCTAAATCTACAAGACATGTAATAATAAAAACAATATTTTTTGCACTAGGCCAAAGCATGCGACAGGGTTTCTTTTTTTACATTTGGAAACCGTGATTTATAATCATTTACAACTTGGAGTAAAAACTGTTTTTGGTCTTCATTTTTTGTTAAGATATCATTATAGTCACCAATAAGTTTGATTCCTCTCTCAGCGGCATCATTTACAACTTTCATTTTCTTTACAATAATTAAACATCGGGTATAACTTTCATTTTCCCTCCATGTGGTTGGATCATTTTCCAAAAATTCCATAGACAAATCTAATTTTTGAAAAAACTGTTTAGTGTTCTCACATATGAAGTGCTGAATTTCCTTGTTTTCAACGTCAGTAATGTCACTAATCATAAGTCGTTTAATACCCTCCTGATTTGGTGCTTTCCTATTCAACGCTTTAACCATTTCTCTTTTAGTGGTAATTGAAATATCGTCATCAAAGAAAGATAAGCCTACATTAACTGAATTAAGGTACCACAAATGGTTCACTATTTTACTACTTGCGGCTTGATATATTTCTTTGTCAATATTTTGATAATTAATGAGTACTTTACAAAAGTCTAAGTCATGAAGCGGTACTTTACTAGCAAATGACGCTGTAAACCAGGCCTTTACATAAACCTTTACAATAAAGAGACATATATCTTCAATAGCTATTTTTTCTCTTTTAGTTAGTTGGAACTGATCTTGGAAAAAAAATATTTTTAGACAGTAAATGGCTTTGGCCATCCAACGTGCATGATGAAATGCCCCTGGGCGATAGAATGTCGTGTGAGTGGGCTCTTCTTCAACAAAAAGTTCAGAAAGCATTAAAAATTCTTTATAATCATCACGTGGTTGTAGCAAAGTTAAAGCTGCATTTAGAAAATTTACAATTTCGGCTTTAACTGGTTGTAAAATGTGTTTAATTTTTGATACTTGAAATCCAGTTTTTACTTTATTTTGATCTATTTTAGGCCAAAATTCCCTAAAACGTTTAAATAGTGGCACATTTGGACCAGATGAGGAAGGCATTTTTATGTCAAACACACTTCTCAAAACCACTTCAAAAATATGATGTCTACAAGGAAAATATAGAATATCTCTTTCTAATTTTTGTTGCAATAGCGTGGCTGCCCCATTTAAATAACCCATGTTTGATGCTGTTGTATCACAACACAAAGCTATTACCCTGTCTTCCAAATCCCATTCACAAAGCACATCATAAACTGCGTTAGCCTGTTCTCTTCCAGTTGAATTGGGCAAAGCTGGTACTCCAAGTAGTTTTTCAATATCTCCACTAGTAACTAAGATAGCAAGTCTATCGACATTTTCCATTCCAGAGAGAGAAGGTAAAAGTTTTCCATCCCAATGGATGACTGGGGCCAGCAATTCAGAATTACCGAAGGTAGTCTTTAATATTTCAGCTCTTTCTTTGCGGATGCGTTGTCTAGAGCGCTGAAGTGTGGTTCTGCTGATGGACAAAGATGTGGTGTCATGTCCTAGTGCTTCTGCTACTGCCGTCAAAATATGGACTCCGTACCTGTCGCTTATTTTGCAAGCATCAAATGCAGCGGCTATTTTTGGTGTGATGATGTTACATGTTCCATACAATCTCCTCTTTTTTGGCTGTGACGGGCCAGGCTGGTCTTCTAATAACTCTTCCTGGGCTTCGATTATTTCATCTTCATTTACGTTGGAGTCGGCTGAATTACTGCTTGATGATGGACAGGTGATTGTTTCCTCTAATCTAGCTTTTTCTTGTTGACTTCGTTGCATTCGTTCGGATAATTTCTGTAATTTCTCCTCAGCTGATTTTTCTTGAGAAGCAAGTTGGTAATCAATACCATGCATAAATCCAGGTCGTCCCTTTTTTCTTTGGTTAATTAAAAACTGCTTATCTTCATCTATTTTCATCAACTGCAATGCATTTGCATGAGAAATGTTAAAGAGATCGTCCAATTTTTCAACGAAAACTTTTTCTTTGCCTCCCGCACTGGCCCTTTTAGCCGATTTTTGTAAGTTCCTCCACTCTGCATAAAGTTTATCTAGTTGTTTAACACAATGAAAATCCTGACGTGTTGGAATACGAGCTTTATCCCAAAAAACTGACACCTCTTTTATTGTTAATTTAGCACTTTCATGTACACTTAGCTCCACTTCACGAATGTTATAAAAGAGCACTTGTAATACTTGTCTATTGGACGGCAATTTATTGCCAATTATTTGTGATGAATAGTGTCCAACTAAGTAAATGAAAGTATCCTTTCGTAAGGATCTAACATCAGCCATCGTTAAATGCTTTTTCAAAAAGGAACGTACGCTAGAACTTATTATGTCACCTGTGTAAAGCACAATTGCAAACTGACATAAAAACCTACCGTAGGTGCATTATATTATATTTCCAGAGTTATAAATATTCCAAAACAAATAATTTCTAGGAAATAATTATACCTATAAAACATTATGAGAAAAGAGGTAAACCGGCGCAGGTAGAAATTTGTATTGTTAGTACTATTTTGTTAGTGCATATAAATCCGTATTACCGTAACAAAATCTTATCTACAAATTTCTACCTGAATGCGGCACGGGTTACCGTTCACCGAATTATCTGAAACTTTAACATAAATTATTTCTAGTATAATAGTACATTTTCGTGGGGTGAGACTTAAAAAATACCCGAAAAAAATTTACCCCATATAAAGATGGGCCACCCTAGTAAGCATTTACGCTATGACTATCACACTGACAAAAGTCAATGCTAGGTTTTTCCACTATCACCAAACAACAATGCACAATCTCTCGACGCGCGTTTCGCTAACCAAGTTAGCATCATCAGGAGATGATTAATAGTAAAGTGCTTTACTATTAATCATCTCATGATGATGCTAACTTGGTTAGCGAAACGCGCGTCGAGAGATTGTGCTTTGTTGTTTGGTGATAGTGGAAAAACCTAGCATTGACTTTTGTCAGTGTGATAGTTATTGTTACACCAAAGGTTCCAAAACCCAATTACTGGATTTACGCTATGCATTAGAAAATAATAATATGCAAGCGCGCTCCTGTTCCCAATTTTTTAATTTTCACATAGAAATGCAGTTTGAGTTTTAGTACATTTTATAGACAAATATATTAGCTTCCAAATGCAGTAAATAGCTTGACCCGGGCAAACCCGGCGAGTAGTTAAAAGTTTAGTTAAAGTAGTTATTATCTAATTTTCAGCACAGGTATGAAAAAACGATTCTACAAAAGAAACTAATGTATTTTTTAATTAGGAAGTTATAGGTCTGGAAAGTAGATGAAACACTCGTTTTACTGATATATAACACATTAGTAAATATTGATAAACTATTAGCTTATTTCACTACACATTCAATGCACGCGCGAATGCCTTTCTCGGGAATAATCGGAACGCTCAACTTTAAGGCACTGTAAAACAATAGCGGAAGCTTCAAACAAAAAGAAAATTTGGTAAATAATACTTTAGTATGTACACTTTACTATAGTAACAATTTCGAACATCAAGGATGACATCGCCAAAATGCATTTTTGGCAAATCTCTATATGGACTGAAACCACTGCGCGGCGGGCAATTTGGTGTTTGAAGTTGTGTAAAAATGTTCTCCATGTCAAGTTTAATCAAGATTGCCGATATTTTGGGTGATGAAAACGACAAAAATAGGAGAGTCTGGAAAAGAAAACGTTTCTGGATTCATCAAATATTAAAACACAGAAACATTGAAGGAGAATTTGTCACATTACATAAACAACTGAATGTCAGTCAAAGACTTTAATGACATTCTTCGAGGAATTAAAGAAGATATTAATAGTAAATTGGTGCGAATGGGTATCACGTTCGACCAGGATTGTGAAAAATGGTTAAAGGGCATAACATGGAATTGATTGGGTGTGAAAGATACAATATTAGGGTCAGTGTAGTCTAGATTATGGTTTTTTTTTTTTTTTTTTTTTTTTGACGGGGGAAAATGCTTAGATGCACCATCAAGCGGGCAAAAGGCGCACTCGCTCGGTGTGTGGGACTTCCACCCACTAAAAACCCCCCTTTCGGACATAGCTCCACTCCGGTACCGTTATCATATCTTCGGAGTGGTGTCCCGTATTTAACGATTCGTCCCCCTTTTCTTGGCTTTAAGCACTCCCTCGATGAATGTAGAGATCCTCCGCCAGGTTTCTGGGCTCTCCATCATCTTTTGGATGATATTCTCGGGCGACAACTCTCTCAGCTCATTCTCCAAAACGTCTCTCTCCGGCCCCCACCTCGTACACTCAAAAAAGGTGTGGTGGGCATCGTCTTTATCGGAATCACGATACGGACACTGGGCACTATCCACTTTCCTCATTTTGAACAAGTAATCGTGGAAGTACCCATGTCCGGACAGGAACTGGGTGAGATAGTATACTGTCTCACCGTGCTTTCTGTCTATCCAGATTGACAGGTCTTTTATCAATCTGGCGGTCCATCTTCCTGTCGTGGCGGTCTCCCATCTCTCCTGCCACAGCCGAATGGTGAGTCTTCTTTCGTCTGGGGCCGGATTTGTTCCCGTTTGCCTCAACTCCCATTTCCTCTTCCGTTCTTTGGCCAGCAGGTCAATAGGCACAACTCCTGCTATCACCAGGATGGCTGCCTCGGAAACGGTTCTATAGGAGCTGGCGATTCGCAGAGCTCCTCTCCGCTGGACTGCCGCCATTTTTTTCCTGTATTTCTCTTTGTCAAGGGCATCTGCCCAAATCTCACAGCCGTAAAGAAGAATGGATTCCGAGACCGACATTAGCAGCCTTCGTTTGCTTGCGGATGGTCCGCCGACGTTAACCATAAGACGGCTAAGGGACGCCACCCTCTGGGCCGCTTTGTTGGCAGCAAAACAGATGTGGTCCCAGAATGTCATCCTGTTATTTAAATAAATCCCAAGGTATTTGATGGCCTTACACGTAATTACCTCCTCCGTGTTGATCCTCATTGGGATTTCTAGGGGAATCCTACGTTCCGTGAGGAAGGCAATTTCCGTCTTCTGTGTCGCTAGCTGCAGGCCTTGCTCGTCCATCCAAGCGATGACTCTCCGCATCGTTTTGTTCAACCGCCTCTGTGCGCCTTCTGAGTTCCTTGCGACTATCACCGCCACGATGTCATCGGCGTAGCCCACAAGAAACGTATCGTCGGGCATCTCCATGCGTAATATACCATCGTACGATATATTCCAGAGGTCCGGGCCCAGTATTGACCCCTGCGCCGCTCCCGCTGTCACCCGCATCGTACGCCAACCGTCCTCAGTCTCATACCTTAGCTCCCGGTCTTTAAGGTAGTTTCGGAACATTCGCATAAGGTATTGTGGGGTGCTGAAGCGTTCTTCCAAGGCCTCAAGGATTTTACTCCACCTTACGCTGTTAAAGGCGTTTTTTACATCCAGGGTGACTAGCATTACTAGTCCCCTGGAATGTCTGTTCCGGAGCTGCTCGGCGTAGAAAGCGTCGACCACCTCCCGGACCGCACTGATCGTCGAGTGTCCCTTCCTGAAGCCATGCTGTCTCGGGGAAAGTCCTCCAGCTTCATCAACAGTGATCTGGAGTCGTGTCTTCAAGAGTCTTTCCAGTAGTTTTCCCGCCGTGTCCAACATACACAGTGGTCTGTATGCCGACGGTGTGGTTAGATCGCCCTTGCCCTTGCTTATCAACAAGTCACAATTTACCAGAAACGGTGACAGTCACGGGTACACCACACGGACAAGGAATGAATTACGACCATCTTTTCACCGATTGTCCAAAACTAAATTATCGGTAAATTACTGGGGCCCGCAGCTATATAACCAATTACCAGAGGAACTAAAAACTCTACCCACCAGTCGATTTAAGATCAGGGTGAAACAGATGCTAATGGAAAAGGAGTGCTATAGCGTGGAGCAATTCATTAACCTGTGATCTATGTTAGACTAGATATATATACTTATATTTATGTATGTATGTATATGTCCTATTTATCTTTTTTATTTATTTATATGTTTGTTCGTCCCACGCTCTTCTGTTTGTTTTTTATAAATTTTTTTTTTATTCCATATATTTATTTATTTATTCATTTTCTGACCATGACAAATGTACATTGTACATAATTATTTAAATCGACACGTTCTGTAGTGGTCTAATTGCAAACAATAAATTTATTATTATTATTATTATTATTATTATTATCAAAACTAAGCGTTGGACCTTCCAAGTGCGAGGAAACACTCCCTGCTCTAAACACCGGTTGTAGACATGCAGGAGTATCCGCGGGCATGAATTGGCGATACTCCGTATGACCTCTGCGGGAACTCCATCCGGTCCGGGTGCTTTTCGATTTTGGAGTTGGCTCGCTGCCTGTAATAGTTCTTCCTCGTCAAAGAGGGGGGTCTCACACAGTCCTACGATGTCGGGGTCAGGGTCTCTCTCCGGGTACCTCGGGAAGAGGGCCTCGACAAGTTTCTCCATTTGGGCTTCGTTGAAACTGGGGCGGGTAGATTTAATGCCCAGTTTCTTTGTTACAATTTTGTAACCTAATCCCCAGGGGTCGACATTCACCTCCTGACGGAGGTCTTCCCATTTGGATCTCTTGCTCTGGTTAATAGCTCTTTTCAGGGCTTTCTTGGCAGACTTTAAGTCTTCAGACTCCCCTTCCACGAGGTCCGGGTTCCTCCTTCTTGTTCGTGTGACCCTACGACGCAACTCTAGGCACCTCTTTCGGAGGTTCGCAATATCCTCCGTCCACCAATAGACGGCGCTCCTATCGCGTCTGCTGTTTCTCCGTCTGGGCATTGCCTTGTCACATGCTTCCCGGATGAGTCCCATAACAGCACCAGACACCACCTCGGCAGAGCCAGGATGCAAGAGTATTTCACTTTCTCGTGATCTCATCACGGAAATCAAGGTCTCCTTGTTCATGCTCGCAACATTCCACCCTGTGGGGTTGCAGCTTCTTGATCGCACAGCCGTAGTCCCGCTCAGTGCAAAGAAAATGTACTGGTGGTCGCTCCCGGTATAATCTTCAATAACGCGCCATTCATGGATTTTATATAATAATAAAAGTATTAATAATAATAATAATAATAATAATAATAATAATAATGTTGATGATGTAAATAAAATGTAAGTTAAGATAATAATAATAAATACACATAAAATAATTTAAATAAATATATGAATAGAATACCTACATAAATCAACATCCAGAGCCAAATCCATCATTCTTGTATGAAATATTCTGCGAATGAGTAATAATTTTTGGTTTTTAAGTGTAATTTCAATTGTCTATTAAACCTTGCATGAGAGCAGAGTTTCAGAGCATCAGGTAGAGCATTGTAAATTCGAATACTGTGTCGAATATAAGATGCGTAGAATTTATTTGATCTAGAAATGTCACAACGAACAAAATCTGACCGTCGCGTGTTGTAGGAGTGTGTTGTCGAATTCAACTGAAATTTATTTATGTTATTCCGAACGTAGCAGGCAGCTGCATGTATATAAAGATTATAAACTGTTGGGACACCCAGCTCAATGAAATAATCTCTGCAGGAATCTCTCCTTTGCAGATTGTAAATAATACGAAGAGCTTTTTTCTGTATCTTAAGTATTAAATTTGTATGTGAATTGACCCCCCAAAATAATAAACCATATGTCAAGTGTGAGTTAAAATATGCAAAATATATTGTTTTTAATGTACTAATATCGCAATTATTTGATTTCATTTTTCTTAAAACATATAAAGACTTGTTTAATTTAGAAATAACTGAATTAATATGAATATCCCATTTCAAGTCTTTATCTATAATTAGCCCAATTAGCCAATAGGGTGGAAGGAATAGGGATAAATGGCTGGAAATTGCAAAACACGTATTATGTAATAAAAACGCCATAGTACACGATATAGACCTGCGGCAGTGGGCGCTAGAAGCAAACGCAATCATTGGGCAATAAAAACAATAAAATTACCTCTAGAAAGATAACTAAATATGTAGGCCGAACTTATGGACCGGAGAAAGAGAATCTGGAAGCGATGGCTTCTTTGTCAATCCTGTAATACCGTTGCATTCTGATCGTATCTTAAGTTACGTTGGAGGCAAAGCTGTTGCATGCACTGTGCATTCTGTATCGGCATATTGCCTATAATATCGGCTGCAGAAAAACTTGTATCACCATTACTTATAGTCTTGAAAGAAGCAGGCGGTACATTTGGTCCTAAAGTTCGCGACAACTTATTCCAGGTTAGTATAGTAACACTAACATAGTGATCAACACCGTGCATAAAAAAAAGTTATGTTTTGTTTCTAACAGGCTTCAAATATTAAAGTTGAAGCCTCATCATCAGGCACACTAACTAGTGAACTATTTAAAAAAATGGTTTACGGATGTGTACCTACACCGAATTCCTTGTGGAACATCAACAACCTTACTACTAGATTCTTGGGGTGGTCACTGTCCTCGGACTTTACAAAGTTCTATACCAGCAGATAAACCTACATCTCTTCTTACGATTCACAAGAAAACAACTGGACTGGCGCAACCGCTCGAAGAATCCAATAAAATTGTATGTCGATTGTACATTGTAAGTTTTTCTTTTAATGGTTAGCTTCCTGCACATTTCCAAAACAATATGACCTCAACCAATATCAATAAACTAATAAATCAATATTATATAATTTTATTTGCGTACCTATCCACGAACAGTACGTATATGAAAATTGAAGTCGTAATCTGTCGTTATGTTGTATATACAGTGTAATGTTAAAGGTATCAGGAACAATCTGTCGAAGTAGGTACATTTTCTTTTGTCTGCTGTCGGGAATAATATAGTCTTACATACATCCAAATGCGTATAACTCGAAAACTATCACATAGTTTACATAGTACATTTAGCGCCTGGTATAAGTTTACACTGATTTTCGACATACAATGCAGCCACATAACAGTATACAGAGTATCTCCTTAGAATAAGGAAATATGCCAAAATTTATATTTTTATACACACCCTGTATAACATTTTAATTTCAGAAATCGGTTATAATAGCCTTTTTTGTGATCAAATAATCTATAGGAAGGTATAGATTATTTGATCACAAAAAAGGCTATTATAACCGATTTCTGAAATTCTATAAAATAAGCACAACATGCGTCATTCCGCGTTTATTGGAACACCCTGTATATAAATATCTATACCAATCGAAAGGGCTGACTGAACGGGACAAGTCCACCATTGAAAGTTTTTTCTATCTCTTACCGTTTAAAGGTTATTCAGAAAAAAAAAACCAATTCGGGCCAAATTGCAAGGGTGAATTGCACACCCTAAAGTTGAAGTTCCGCAGCAACGGAAAGTGTCCTTGAGTAACACTCCATGGAGTCTACAAACTGACAAAGTTTCATCAAAATCTGCGATTTACAGTTCGGGAGGTTTCCTTGTTAGGTAGTGCTAGTGTCGAGACGTATGACGGTGACTTTCAAGTCTGGTAACTCGATAAGTACTTTATAAAAAATACTCTGTCATTGGCGTTTTGAAAAACCCCTTGTATAAGCTACAAGAATATGCAATAATATATAGGATGTTCCATTTAAGAAATTTGAGGTGACCTTTATATGACCTTCAAGTGACAGTTTAAGCCCAAATCAATCAAATCACTTGATGTCCCCCTCGAAACCATACAATTTTTCTTTAAAACATTTTTTCATATTTTCCATATCTTTCGACATATTTACCTGGGGCGATTAAAACGATACACCTTTATATCATAACACCATTTATTAAACTTCTTGCAGTGTCCTAATCTTTCCGTTTTCAAAAGCTTACTTTTATGTATTCCAAGCTCTTAGTTCACTTTACATGCAAAGCTCGAGAAAGCTTTCCCTTCGGGATTCAGAAGCATAGAACATGTATGAGTATACTAGTGTAATAAGAATTCTGGCGAGCAGAAACTCTAACAATGCGCTTGTATTATACAATACGATGATGATGCATCTGTACACCACAATACATATGTACATATATTAACATGGGCAGACAGCCGTCCATCTACGATTCGTAAATATTGATATTAGGGATCCGTAGTAGTATTCGGAGATGCGCCAGCCGTTCGTAACCAAGCGACGTCACGTTTATGCTGATTAGCTTGGATCATAAGTTTCCCGCCAGTTCCGTCGGAGATTCGGTAAAGTGTTTACCATAGGATGAAGTCGTCTTCATTACGTGAAGAGAAGCGGTAAACGATTTCGTTGCCGTCACTAGCAGTTTTGCCTAAAGTGCTGGCGAAATGGCTAATCAATTAGTTTCCACAATTTAGCAAATCATAAAATTCACCTATTACGAAATACGGGGTGACCAGAGAAATGCGGACAAGCGCTTGGTAGAGTTCAACTGAAAAGAGACCATGCCAAACCCTGAAATTCAAACAATTATGAAACATTGGGAATATGTATGAAATTCACTTTGAAGCAAAAAAAAATTCAATCTTCTCAATATAACTCAAGTATAAAGACAACTATAAGGTAGGTGTAAATGTAATAATCTAATAACTGTAGGTACCGTATATCAAAGTCTTCTAAAATACATGACCAACTTTTATATAGAGAGCAAGCAATGGATTTACTTGACCGGAAGAAGTAAAGTTACCAACCCTTTGAACCGAGAATACTTAAGTAGCGTCCTGAACCGTGAAATGATCGTTAGTTACTAGACTGGCGGGGTTTTCATGCCGAATTTTAAATTTAATTTGCGAAATTTTGAGGTAGAATTCAACCGGAAAATAAACGGTTGAAAGTTGGTCATCATGTCAAGCTATGCCCTCTGGTTCTAAACTCACAACCACAAATTTGATAAAATTTTGCATCTCATTTAACCAAAAGATGGTCCGAGTTCTTAGGAAAATGGCCTCTATTGATAAATATCTAATTGAAAAACACCGTTCGCGTGCGTCCGACGTGCACGAGCAATTTATTTCGACTCTTTATTCTTTGGTCTATAAATACGGTTTTTTCGTGATATTAATTCTCTAAAATTGACAATTGGTAAAGTGAATTCTGCGTGATTGTATTTTGTGCAAAACTTTTGTTTTTAGTGATGTAGTTATTTTAAACTTGACCGATTTCTTGTGTTTCGTTTCTTTCACAAGTAGGTACATTTTTCCATTTTTTTTCTGAACGTGCACACATATGTATACCGGGTGTCCACACTTAAGTGTGCACTATTGATAACCTTGTTATCTTTGGAGGTACAGAATCGGTCAAATGGACAAAGTAGTAGTATTTTTTATGGCGCTAACAATTGTGAAAACAGAACAACAATTGAGCGTCGCGTTCTCTAGATATTCGTCCAAATTTTTTTTTTTAATGGAATATTGTTTTAATGGTATATTGTTTTGCAATTTAAAAGAAAATTCCAAACTGAACAAAAAAGTCTTTGTACACTATTATAAAAAAATATCAAACAAAATAGTTATTGAGAAATTTTTATCTTTGTTTTGTTTGCATGAAATCGCTATATCCATGGAAAATTAAAGCGTCATATTGTTTAGTAGCTGTCAAATTATTTATATTTGTTGTTGTTAAAGTTACTGTGCGGAAAAAGTACTGTTTTTACAATTTTTTCAACCGTAACAATGGCATTTACTCATTTGGAAAAGTGTGATATGTTGGAGTTGTAGTTGCTGTTTAACAAAAATTCAGACAAAGCGCTAGAACGTTACATTCAGCAATTTCCTGACCGTGTTGTACCAGACCGTCGCTATTTTTTAAAACTTTATCGAAGATGAAGAAGCAACGAAACAATTTTTATAAAGAAGAGGAAAAAAATGATTTTATATTATCACCAGAGATAGAAATAAATGTGTTGGGATATTTTCAGGTACATCCAAATAATTCTGTAAGGGATTTGTCCAGAGAATCAAGTATTTCTCGTAGCACGATCCATAAAATTCTGAACAAATATAAATATGTTCCCTTTAAATATCAGTCTGTTCAAACTCTACTTTTGGGCGATTATCAAAGACGATTAACTTTTGCTCAATGGTTTATCAATGCTTTTGAAGAAAATCA
Organism: Cetonia aurata; assembly: GCA_949128085.1. NCBI lineage: Eukaryota > Metazoa > Arthropoda > Insecta > Coleoptera > Scarabaeidae > Cetonia > Cetonia aurata. The sequence continues at coordinate 1,419,118 of OX421887.1, forward strand.
CAATTTCTTTAGACACATTTTATGGAGTAATAAACCTAACTTTTCTAATCGCGGGATGTTCAATAAAAGAAATAATCATTACTGGAGTCGTGAAAACCCATTTGCTGTTTATCCTTGTAATCCCCAACACCGATTTAGTTTAAATGTTTGGTGTGGTATAACCGGATCCCGAATTGTTGGACCATTTTTCTATCGAGGTTCTTTAACAGGAGAAAGATAGGTGGCATTATTGACAGAAATTTTAGAACATTTTCTGGATGAATTAAATTTGGTAGACGGACAGATTATTTACTTTCAACAAGATGGAGCGCCCGCACATAATCACCGTGACACAAGTAAGTTATTAGAAAAATTATTTGGAAATGGATGGATTGGCACAAATGGTCCTATTCAGTGGCCCGCGCATTCACCTGACATGACGCCATTAGATTTCTTCTTGTGGGGAGCAGTAAAAGATCAAGTGTACAAACATAGATATACAACAGTGGATGAGCTTCAGGAAAGAATTTCCAACATCATTGACGACATCGACGGTAGGACAATTTTAGGAGATACTCGTAATGTTCACAGAAGATTGATAAAATGTATTGAAATGGAAGGAGGTGTCTTTGAACATTTAATTTGAGTAATTTTCTTGACTATTTTTGTATTTATTTTTATTTGTTTATTAAATTAAACGCTTTAATGAATGTGACGCTTTAATTTTCCATAGGTATATCAATCATGCCAACAAAGCAAAGATAAAGATTTCTCAGTAACTACTTTATTTGACATTTTTTTATAATAGTGTACTAAGACTTTTTTGTTCAGTTTGGAATTTCCTTTTAAATTGCAAAAAAATATACAGGGCGTTCCATTAAAAAATTGTTTTTTATATTTAATTTATTAAAATGCCCGGTAACACAAGATCGCAAAAAAACCAAAGGAAAAATCGACGATTTTACTAAGGGCGATGATGCAGTTGCTGATCGATCTTTGAATAGCAGTTACATTACAATCTTAAGTCATTGTCAACATCTTGGAGAATCAGAAATGATTCAGTTAAACTGAAAAAAATGGGTGCTTCCGCAACTAAGGTATATGTACAGAATGCTCGCGGTGAGATTGTATCTGATGCCGAAAGAGTTATGAACCTGTTTGCGGAACATCCGAGATATATGCGGCATCATTTGTAGACCAAACCAATTTTGTACTGGACCATCCGCTACTAAAGTTTTTATTTAACACCGACCGACATACCTGAGGTTGGCGGCATCGTGACCGACGTAGCGTCGAACCATTCCTCCAGCATTGATGACATCCCTTGCTAAGTTATCAAGTTAGTATCGCAATGGATAATCGAACGTCTTGTATATGTAAGAAACCTTTGCCTATCGCAAGGAATTTTTCCGAGCGATTTGAAACATACCAAACCAATATTTATACACGAGAGAAATGATCCTACCGATATTAATAATTATCATCCGATAGATTTACCATCTGTTTTCGCTAAAATATACGAAAAAGTTATTAATAATCGACTTATAAAGTACCTTAACCAATATAACTTCATATCACCAACCCAGTTTGGTTTTACCGCGAAGAAATACACTACCGACGCGATATATGCAGTTTTGGATCAAGTTGGGTACCAGACAGAACATTAGTTGCTTGTTTTTCAATATGTTCAAAGCATTCGATGTAATTTCCCACTCGGTTCTTTTTGATAAATTATCGTGTGTCAGTATTCGAGGTGTCGCACACGATCTCTTCAAACAATATCTGTCGGATTCCAAAACCACGGTTTGTTTAAGAGATGATGCGCACAACACTGTGAAGCCATTCTTCTCGAGGGTGATTAAAGTTACAACCAGCGTTCCTCAAGGGTCGGTGTTAGGACCGACGATGTTTCTTATTTATGTAAACGACATATTTGCTGTTGTAACACCGGGTGTTTTGTCACAATTCGCGGACGATACAAGTTGCGTCGTCGCCGATCCGCTCATCTCGGAGCTTTCGCGTGTTGTTTCCGACATGGTAACGTACTGCAGAAGAAATTGCTTGACTCTATACTACGATAAGACTGGTCTAATACATATATGTTAGTATTAACGGGAAATCCATACCAGAGTTACCTAATTACAATTTTTTAGGATTAACGGTCGATTCTTGTTTAAAATATAAAGAACACTGCGCAGGTATCGAAACCAAACTATCTTCTGCACTTTATGGCGTTAGAATTTTGCGAAGTTGCGTTAATCTGTGTTCCTTAAAGTCATTATACTATGCTTATGTTGAATCGTGCCTCCGTTATTGTATAATTTTTTGGGGTTCGTCCCCTTACGTTGCAAAGCTGTTTCTTTATCAAAAGAAAATTGGATGTATGGTTAGAGCAAGTGCAAGATCATCATGTCGACCTATATTTAAACAACTAGGAATATTGCCATTAGCGTCACTATACATATATGAAATTCTTATGTTTTATAGAAAACATAGTGCTTTATTCCTTAGAAACAGCGATATTTCGGAGAGCATGTTGACAAGGAATCGCAGCGATCTATGCGTACCAAAACATAGGGGGGATATAGGGCCATAACAATTTACAATCGGTTACCATCTGCACTAAAACAATGTCGATCTGTCGGTCAAAATTCAAAAGAAAATTAATGTTATATGTAAAGAATACTTCATTTTATACAATCGACGAGTTTATGAATTAATAATTAATGTAGTTAATAACATCTTTATGTACTTTTTTATTTATATACGGTAACCCATTTCTCGATTTTATTTATATATAACCTTTGTATTTATTCCTTTATTTATTATTTTTTTGGACAATATTATGTTATATATATTTCTGTTTGTATGTTTATGACAGTGTCTATATTCTCGCGAAATTCACGACAATAAACTATTATTATTATAATATAGGACGAACGACGGAACACTGACTACAATTTAAACTTTAATTGAAAATAACTTAACCGAACAATAAACGTTCAAAATTAACACAAATTTTTCGCATTTTATTATAGAATATTATCAACTGACGTTCATTGTCATCAATCATTGTAGGCATAACGAAGCATGATTAGATATTTTATTGTTTCTTAGCTCATTTCTTAGCTTCGGTTATAAATGGAATCCACGAATTTCCGAAACAGTTGTCCCGAATTAATTTAAAACTGGTGTAGCGCGGACTGATAGTATATCTTATGTGTCTATGTCAAAAAATCTAAATTTATGTCCAATACTTAATTCCCAAATTCCGTTCTTTGTTACAAATACTTCAGAAGTTATACCCGGTATATTAGCGAAACTGATATTAGATACCCTTATTAGCAAATTAAAGTATCGGCCCTAAGTTTTTATTATTATATTTTACCTTGATCCTGACACCATCCGGTATAAGAGAATATGATACCTTGATATACCCCCACCAAAATTTGTTGTGAACACATATAAAAGGTGGCAGACCAGAGAATTCGGAAAGCTACGCCTATTACTGGTAAGACTGATTTGTTCTTTAACTTTTCTTCTTAAATGTCGTTACTATAGGGTCATGCCCAAATGCCCATGCATCTACATTACATTTTATTCTTTTTTTCTAATGATATTTACCAACATGCTAGTTTTGCCTTCATTCGGGAACAAATTAAGCACACTAGATATGAACTCAATTTCCTTTCAAAGCCGACTGAAATCATCTAGATCGGATAATATTCCAACAAGCCGAATCCATTAAACTCCTGATAACCAGCAAACAATCCCGTAAACATTAACCTCTCCATACAATCTCTATCTACTGATGAGACTGCTATCCTATTCAAAGTTTCCAATTTTGCACCTACACCTAAACCTATTACTACCAAAGATATTATCGCTGACATAGAGGCAGCTCTTGTCAGAATCCCTAACGACATCGCCGATGCCATCCGCTATGAAACCTTCAAGATCCTTACTAATGCCAAATCTCCTAAATCCAACATTCCTATATCCGAGATACTTGCCCTTAAGCACCTAAAATCTTATCCTAAAATTGCTGTACTTAAAGCTGATAAGGGAAATACTGCGGTGGTACTGGACAGTGACGAGTGTGAACAGAATATCATATGCTTACTCCAAGATGGCTACAGACTTCTAAAACGTTTCATCATTAACCCTTCGTCAGGCACATATTTTGAGCCCTTAGTTCTGGCACATGGTGTCTGGCCAGACCCCTATACATTTACATGCATTTGTATGGAAATAAGGGCTGTTTGCCGTTAAAGTTTTTACTAAGATAGGAAAATATTTGTTATATTTTGTGTTTCTATTTCTTTTTACTATGTTATTAGCTACCTGAGGAAGAAAAAATAGACCTGAAAAAATCTTTGGAATGAAAAGGGCAACAATTTTTTTGTTCTATATATATTTCTCTTTATTATGGGTAAAGTAATAAATGTTTATGACAAAATAGAAAATTATTATGAAGAATACATTGATTTTTTTATTCAGAATTTTGCGGAAGGCAACAAAAACATAAATAATCTACTTTTGAATGTTGCTGACAAACAGGATTGTTGCATTTGCAGCAAAAAAAGCGTGTCTTACGGCGTATTTTGTCACCTTGCTGCAGGCAAATTCTGCAATCTTTTTTGGCAGCTAATGTGTCTGGACCACTGCGTGAAGCCACATTAAGGTTTGCTATATTGAGAGGTCTCCCAAAGAACGCTTCAAATGCTATACGAGTTGTTGGTTGAGCCACAATGTGCGGATTATTAATGCGATTTTCAACGTTGGCCAGTACCAATTGCTTTGCAAGTTTATATAAAAATATGCGTCTTCTTTCTTTTCTTGTATTTTCATCATTTAGCTTACATATAATGTAACTTGCCAATGCCATCACATCAATCATGTTGCAGAAAAACGCGTATGTCCAGCGTCTGGTTGGCCGTTTTGTTGTGTAATGAGTTAGCGTTTGATCCATCGTATCGACTCCGGCTTTAGTTGAATTATAAAATAAAATTGCCTCCGGTTTCATGGCTACGCCTTCAACATGTTTCGTGTAATGCACGGTTGAAATTAAATTGACTGCCTTATTTTTTTTGGGCACGTAGCTGCAAAGTGCAACAAGATTTTCATGAAAACCAAACACACTTGAAAGAATTGGTCGTCTGGTGCTCTTCATAACTTCCTTAGGAAGACATCTTTTGTTTGCTCGAATGGTGCCAACAGATGCCAGTCCCATAGCAGCAAGTCGTTTAGCGCCGTTCAATGAGGTGAAAAAATTATCAGAAATAATTGTTCTGCCGCTGTTTGCGTAACAATTTGCGAAATACATTAATACGTTTTCACCTTGATTTATCTCCCGATTGTCTCCTTCCTTTCCAGTGTATAGTTTTCCTTTCAATGGAAATTTAGTCTTAGCATCGCATGCCCACCAAACTTTGATCCCATACCTTGCAGGTTTTGATGGGATATATTGGGTGAACTTTGTGCGCCCACGATACGGAAACAACTGCTCATCGATGGTGATATTTTCATAAGGTTCATAATAATTTTGCAGATTTTCATTGAGAAAATTCCAAAGGTCCCGGATAGGAGCTGCTTTATCTGTTTGCTGTCGGAATGCCCGCGTACGACTATTATCGAAACGAATATATCTGGACAGAGTAATGAATCGTTTGTGCGACATAGCCGCACGGAATATGGGCAGCGAATCAGAACGCCACAATATACTGGAGTCTTGCATATTATTATGGCTGAGACCAGAAGCCAACAAAATCCCAATGAATGCATCTAGCTCAGAGCTTGTCAAATCAATCCATTTTCTTTGGGTAGACTCTGGATGTTCTTCATTCCATTTTCTAATTGATTCTCGCCCATGCCGATTTGTTTCACTAATGATGACGAACGTAATATTGGTTGAGAAAAATAGCTTGAATACCTCAACTGGATTGGTGAGCCTTGTTTTTGTTCCAGATTGAAAACGCATGACATTATGCTGGCGCAAACGAGATGCAGGGGGTTCAGTTTCGTTCCATTTAGTATCGTCTTTACCATAAAAACAGCTTGAGTCGACTTCATTTGCTGCTTCAGCATCATTTCCACTTTCTTCTTCTTCATCTACGTCTTCATCACTATCATAAAGTTCGTTAGGTTCAATTTCCAAATCATTTTCTATGTCTGATGCATCATCTTCTGGCACATAATCAGCAGTGTCGTCACCATCGTTTTCAAAAACATCATCATTTTCATCAGCTTCTACCTGACTTTGAAAATCACGCACTAATGCCTCTGACAATTGGGGTTGCAAATTCGCGCTACGCAAGCGTGTATTATAAATAAATTCCAGTTCATCAGCCATAATATACTAACAACGCAACAAATCTACCTGCGTAAAATTATTCACAAGTTCAAAATTACCGCACAAAAACTAGATTACGTCTTCACTGCTCAACGTTCAATGAATAACTAACTCACAAACAAAATCAGAATAAAGAAAGACGCATAAAAGAATAAAGTAAATACAAATTCCCAACTCGTACCATGTGCTTTGCCTATGCGTTCATACAAAATGCATAGGGGTCTGGCCAGACACCATGTACCAAAAGTAAGGTGAAGATTTTTTATTTGGCTTTTTTGTCCTGTTCCAAGGACTTTTTTTCAATTATTAATTTATACATCGAAAGCCAACAATATTTTGGGAGATTACCTGAAATTACAGCCATGTACCTAAAATAGAAGTATGCTAAATTGAAGCATGAAAATGAAATATGTCTGGCCAGAACCATGTGCCAGTTCAAGGGTTAAATCCATAAAATCCTCATCTATCCCTCCTGAATTGCACAAATTACCTATCTCTCCTAAACTATACGATCAACCCAAAATCAACAAACCCAATGTTTGTTTACGTCATCTAGTTAGTACCATTACATCCTTAATTCCCAACACAGTTCCATTAAATTCACCATAAAAGTCGAAAGGTACTCTTCTTTTCCTAGATGGCTTACTGAATCGTCGCTCTGATGGATCGTTGGAACAGTTTGTCTACCGCAAACCTACATACTCCGACCGTTACCTAACTGCCCTCTCACACCATCATCAGGCTCAGAGAAACGGAGTCATAAACGCCTTAGTACAAAGAGCCACTGCCATATCAGATCCTAACTTCTTATCTCACGTTACTGAAACCCTAACCAAGAACAACTATCCTAGACATCATATCCAACGTACCATAAACCGACACCTACATCCTATATCCAACACATCCAAAACACAAACCACTCCCTACCAATCCAATGCCTATCTTCCCTACATCCAAGATGTTACCGAGCGTATAGGAAGATTCATATCTAAACACAACATAAAAACCGTTTTTAAACCTAATTCCAAACTTTCCGATTTCTTCCAATCAAAGATCGTAATCCTCTCGAAGCTATTGGTGTTTACCGAATTCCATGTTCGTGCGGCAGTGTTTATATTGGTGAAACGAAGCGTTCGGTGGGCATTCGTGTTGCAGAACACGAGTGTTGTACTTGAGCGTTGCGCGTAACTGGGTCTGCGTTTGCTGAGCATAGGCATGGAGGCCGGCCACCAAATCCACTTCAACTCCGTCCAAATCCTATCCCGAAATCCATAAACATCCTAATAACCTTAACCGTGACGACGGTTACTTCCTACACAACACCTGGATATCCCTCCTTTCGAAACGATCCAACCGTAAGCGTCACACACCCCACTGAACCACAACCATTACCCGCTTATAAACTCATCACTATGTGTCAGTTCTTCAGTTTCAGGCCAACAGCGACGAAGGAAGGAAGGGCGCGGTTTCAACCCGGAAACCAAGAAGTGTATACCAAGAAGTTGTAACGTGCCGTTCTATGGGAAAATCTATATTATCTTTTGATTTTAGTTTGAATTAGTCGTAGATTCCGTATATTTTGATTGATTTTCCCATGGGCGCGAATGTTGTTCCCGCAAGATTCACGCAAGTCCAACTCCCACCATTGCAACCGCGTGGGGGCGCCGCAAGTGTATTTAAGCTGCGCGCTTAACGCAAGAGTCCAATCCTGTCCCCAAGTCCCTTCCAGTCCGCTCCGATTGCTGTGTCGGCATAGCTTCTGATACCCATCGAGCTTCTATTTCCTTGGCAGAGCCCACTGGCATAACACAGGCACTTTATCGATTTTTCTCCGCTCTGGCCATTGCGCCGGCATAGTTTCTGGCGCTGCCAAAGTGTTAATTACAGTCATTACCGTAACGCCGAATTTAGCACCGTTACCGTCATCTAACCGTGGTAGCCCGCGAAAACCGATCGCGTACTTACCGACCGACACCCATACATAGATTTTCGCCTTACGTTATTAACCGAAACATAGCTATTAGATTCCGCGTTTAGCCTTCAAAAGCGTTACCGAAGCCCCCGTAAATATTTTAAAGTTTACCACGGTACATATTTTTACATGCATACGATTGTACATATAGTTGTTTACTCACCTTTTTTGCTGCATATATATATTCCATGTCTTTTACACTTGTTATTTAGAAATAAACGTCTGATTTATGATGCACTTTCACTATTGCGTTGCGTAGTCCGAACCCTGAACTTTCTTCGACCCGTTGCTACCATTTTAGGTCTTACACTTTATTGTAACGACGTAAATATTACGCAACATCATTCAAACCAGTACGAAGTTGTAATTTACCCATTGATAACTGACAATCAGCGCCACCAAACGAATTTAAGTCGTCTTTCAACTTACGCGGAGCGACGCATAAGTAATGAGCATCTTAAAGGCAAGTAGTAATCGAAAGCCCACAAGCAAGGTTTTAAAGAACAAGCGGTAAATACCATCAGCACCGAACCAGAGAAACTTGGAAAGCAACAAACAAACAGGACAAACGTCGTCGTCCTTACACAGTGGCAAACCCTATGCAGTTATTTCTAAGTTGTAGATGCTGACTTTTTTAATGATGTCGGGGTAGGTATCATTTGCTGTTATTGCGCGCACCACTCAATTTTATTTTTTATATTTCATCTAAAGTACAACTTTGCGATTTTGGAGATACCTACAAAGCTCTCTAACAAAAATTTTACACATTCACCACGTGCTATGATTATTTGCATTCACGACAGCCGACTGTATTATTGCAATTTGCAAATTCCGACGCGAATGGGCACGAAACAAGTAAAGTACTGTGACCTCATAAAAAACGCACACATTTCGTTAGGTACATTACTAATTTTCTGAATAATTTTGCTAAATTGACAAACTCCCTTCTCAATTAACAAAATTCCACATAACAGACCTCGTTTTGGTACAGTTTGTTAGATCAGCTATTACTGTATGTAACTTCAACATAAAAATTTGTAACTAACAAATTTTCACTTAACAACGAAATTGTGATTACTGTGTAGGTAAAGAAAGACACTGCCTTAGCATACCATCAGTTTGTGATGAACATTCGGTTAGTCTTCCAGTGTGCAGTACCTACCCATAAAGTTAGGAACATTCTCTCCGTAACTAAATTCCCTGTATTTTGTATCTTACTAGAAAGCCCATGTTCCGCATTGGAACGCACCCTCTAGAGAAAGTGGATACGCCTTGCCCGCAGTCTACTTAGACTACACTCTCTAGGGAAGGTACGTACCCCTTGGGTAGCGCTCTTTAATCGCGTGGAGTTGATATGGAAATTTAGAATAGAGTTTCAATCTATTAATTTATCATCTGTAATTTTTTTATTTTTTCAAGTTTTCATTTTTTTTTTATTTTTTATTCAAGCGTCACTTTTTTTTTTTGAAAAATTAAGAAATTACAATTTTAGAATTTTTAAAAATTTTTCGCGTCTCACTAAAAAAGACTCGACAAAACTACAATTTTTAAATTTTTCTTGATTTTTCATTGTTTTTTTATCTATTTTTTTTTTCCAATGGGTCGCGTTAAATTCGCGTCTCGTTAAAAAAATATGATTTCTTAATTTTTGAATTTTTCTTAGTTATTCGTTTTATTTATTTTTTTTAATTTTTATCTTTTTTTCAAACGCGTCTCACTTTAAAAAAGACTCGACAAAGTCAAAATTTAACATACAGATTTATTTTTATATAAAAATACCGTCCAAATTTCTGACTTTTTCCGTAGATTTTCCGAAAATTTTCTTTCATACAAACCTTGTCCTGACAATTACGAACAAAACAGCCAAATCGGTCGAACCGTTATTAAGTGATGCACCGTCGCAAATGCGGCAATTGATTTTTATTTATATAGATTTTCACTTTATTTTGTGTTGTAACACAATATAAATAAACAACTTTTATACAAAATTTGTCTTATATCACAGAAAAATAGAAATATATTTTTGAAGTAAAATATAATAAAGATATCTACCTCGTCATACCGAGAAGGGTGTAAAACACATTTGGGACCTCTTCACTCTCCCTAATAAAAAAATTAGTTCAAACTAGTAAGTAATTACTAATTACTAATTAGAACTCCGAAACTTTCAACCAACATTAGAAAAGTTCAGTTTAATAATACCCAGGTACCACATCAATTGTACGGAAGTTAAAAGTATCACTGCAGGAAAAACAAAATCTTTAAAGAACATTGTGTACCGACTCTTTTACGAAATATGCATTTGATCGAACGTACATGATTTCCCGTTATCTAAACCCACGTGTCGTCCCCGGGGGAGTGCTGTGGATGCCAACTGGGACCGAGGGGGCGGTTTCGTGCAACTTGTTGCGATCGCGAAGTGCCTGGCGTAAGCGTATAAAGCCAGAGGCTCGCAATAAACACGAGTCGACGGAAACCCGCTCCGCTGCATTAGTCTATTAGAATAGGGGTGGACAACCCTATCATTTGGTAATCTTTAGTAATCCCCGCGCATTAAAACATTGTAATGGTTCGGCATGACGTGCACACAACAACGGAGCTAGTGCGTACTACATTATCGTTATCGATTTGTCGTCCTTGTTGACGCGGCCTTCGGACACATATATTAGGGACGATTTATTCGTAGGTACAGTTTTAAGCAATAAGCGAGGAGAGCGGCGATTGTCATCAATATACAGGAAAAAAAGATATTGGACTTGTTCTAATATGAACAAGAGAAAGCTGTCATTCACCAATTCGAATGAAACTCGGCACATTTGTAAAATTCGTTAAATGCTCGGTTGAAAATCCACGAACTTCTGAAACAAATTGTCCCGAATTAATAAACTTTTGTGGCTCAGAGTGCGATTTATATAATATCTATACAAAGCCAATAACAATTCAATTATTTTTGAAGCATATAACAAAATAAAAGAATCATTTGATTTATATAATTATTCAATATTTATTTATTTATTTCACTACACTACATAGAACATATAACATACAATGTACAAAATAATATCACAAAGAAGGGGTGGGGAAGGTGAGTTTGCATACTAAGATCCTAAGTAATCGTGAATTGAATAACATGATATATTTGTAAGATATCTTCTGACATCCTTTCGAAAAGTTATAAAATTTGTAGTAGTCTTAATGTCCTCAGGTAGCTTATTATATAACTTACATCCCAGATAAGTGAGGTTTTTCTGGTAAAGTGTAGTCTTATGACGAGGAGGTAATAAGTAATTGCAGTTTCTCACATTATAAGTACTAGCAGTATATGTAGAAAATTCAGATCTATGTTTAAACACAAAACACAAGACTTCGTATATATAGGTGTCATAAAAGGTCAGCAGACCCTGATTTTTGAATGTTTCTTTACACGATTCATGATGTGGTAAATTGTACATGATCCTAACTGCCCGTTTTTGCAATAAAAATATACGTTCAGCATTCGATCCTGAACCCCAGTGTATGATGCCAAAAGGCATCTTCGAGTAAAAATTTGAAAAGTAAAAAGTTTTTACTGTAGAGCACGATTTTTTTAAGTTATTAAGAGCATAACATATTTTCGATAATTCTTTAGAAAGGTATTCCATATGACAGTTCCATTTCAAATTTTCATCGAGAAAGACACCAAGTAATCTAGCAGATTCCGTGAATTTAATATATTCACCGTTAAGAGTAAAATTACTAATATCATATTTAAACCGACTACGAAAAAGTATACACTGGGTTTTATCTAAATTTATACATAGTTGATTAAAAGATATCCATTGATTTAACTTAGTATAGCTTACATTTGCAATGTGTATTAGATCTTCAAAGTTGTTACTTCTGAACGCGATTGTAATATCATCAGCAAACAGAGTAATATTACTCATATGGGTAATATGCAGTGGCAAATCATTTATATATATCAGGAACATTGTAGGTCCTAGAATGGACCCTTGGCGAACACCACTTCTAAGCACAGACACTTTAGATTCATAATTGTTCATAATTACTCTTTGTTTCCGAAGTAATAAATAACTTCTAAACCACGCTAACGAGGTTCCTCTAACTCTATATCGTTCTAATTTTGATAATAAGATTTCATGACTAACATTATCAAATAAAATTTATGGAAATAAAATTTTACATTCGCATAACAAGAGCGGGACATAATTAACAAAATAACAAAACAGACAAATAAACAAATAGAACCTATTTCATTGCATAATGAAAACGGTCATGTTGTAACTAATCCGAAAACCGTTTGCGAAATGTTTGTGGAATCTTTTTATAGCTCAAATAAAACATCACCAAAACTTAATTCTTTTAGACAATGTGCAATCAGTGAAAAGTAGTTTATTTATCGCCCCTACTGATGCATGTGAGGATGAACAAGTTCTTTTGGAAATTTCACATAAGCGTTCGGCCGGAATCGATGGTGTTCTTTTATTTTGCGGAGCCTTTGGCTCATGTACGTTAACCACTGTCTTCTCAATAAGTTATCTTTCGTAAACGAACATTCTTTCCAAAAGTCAGTTCGGTTTTGTATCAGGTAGATCGACAGCCGATGCTATTCATCATACACTGGATTATGTATATAAAGAGATTAATAGGTAATGCTGTGGTAGGCTGTTTTTTCGACCCCACGAAGGCATTTGACACTGTAGATTACGACATACTGTTGCGGAAAATGGATACTCGGGATACGTGGTGTACCGTATAGCAATGTTTTTTAATAAAATTTAAAATATATCAAATTAACTGTTAGTTCGCGATTATTTAACCTACATTGTAATTTCCACTTTTACCGGCAATATGATCAATCTTGAAATTCTAAAATAAATTGATTTTCTGGGTTCGAGAATATGTAACTCTTGTTGGTTGTTGTTTCTTTAGTTACCATTTGTTTGGTGTTTTTGGTTTTTTGATCTAGAGTGTCCTAATTACGCGATAAAATTGTCGACGTGACGCTGAGAGTTTAAAAATATCGCATTCTTCTGTTTTCTACGCTTACTAGGTACAACAGCAACTGAGCACACTGTGACAGTTTTCTTTTTCATAAAACTCTAGTTTTCTTTTGATCAAAAGTTGTCTGTTCAGCTGGGTACTGGCTCGAATAAGCGTATATGACGTAAATAGGCAGTAGCTGACCAATCACAAGTTGTCGTATACGTATTTTTTACGCTAGGGACATAGAATATGTGAAAATGTAGCAGAAATATGCATTCACAATATTTGTAGGTAGTATCATAACAAAGTAAGTCGTCTGGTATAAAACTACAGCTTGATATAGTCTGTCCATCGGTATAACGATTTGACTTTTAATGATTATAGGGGATTATACACTACCTGGTGCCGCAGGTACCGAGTGATTATGTAAATGAGGTATGGGCCGTATTAGGAGAAATTTTCTTAAGTAGAGAAGTAATTATGTAATTTATAATTACCATTTTCAATTTAAACTTTATTATTGTAAAGTAAACAATTCAAATTGAAGACAAGATAATTATTTGTATATTAAATTTGTGATAATCTGTCACTGCATTTTAACAGTTTATCAGCCTGTATGTAGTAATCTTTCTGAATACGTCGCTGTAAACCACCCGTGCTCGAAAAGTATTATAGCGGTTGGGTAGCATTTATTTTCTGAAAATTGGGTGCTAATAAATAAGTCAAATCGTTATATCTATGGACAGACTATACCAGAAGTGTCAATCATATAACATCTGATAAACTGTGTAAGATGTGTAATTTACTATAATGGATTGCCTCCAGATATAAAGAACGCAATAACATTGAACTCTTTTACAAATTTATTAAAAGCATATGTCAGTAAGTATGGTTTTTATTGTGCAGATGAATATTTTAACAATGGCTTTGTCTAATTTTCTGTGTCTTTGTCATTTTTGACTCTTCTAAATTAAATTTTGTTGTTTTATCGCTGAACAAGTCATTAAAAAAAAAAGAGTTATTGGATATCTGATGTATCTATTAATACGCTACAGCCCTTGTATATCTGTGTACTTCAAATACTGCAAAATATAGTATTTCATTCTGGAAAATTTATACGCCTATTTCACTTATAAGGGAATCTCAGGAACCGTAAATTGCATATCCTAATGGAACTTTGTAAGTTTGTAGATCCCATGGAGTGTTACTCAAGGACACTCTCTGTTGCGGCGGAACTTCAACTTTAGGGGGTGCAATTTGACATTGAAATTCGCCCCAAATTCCGTTAATCCAAAATAGCTTTTAAGAGGTGTGTAAAGACGTTCGTCATTTCGATGCGGACATGCACTTCGAGGATCGAGGGTTTCCAATAAACTCAACTTTGTGGATTTTACATATTTCTATTTAACAAACTTGGTGATTCGCACTCTACAAGAATAACACAGAGGGCAGAGTTGAGATACCTGTTGTATCGACGTCGTATTTCCAAGCACTGAGACCAGACCTACGACTTCGACTTTAATATCTTCATCATTGACAGCCCGATGAAAATGTATTTTGGTATGTGTAGAACTCGTTTCCGTAAATTTTTAGAATATGTTACGGTTTTTTTTCTTCACCTACCTTGTGTAGTGCTCCGCTAGTCTTTTCGACAAGCTTTCGTATTTTCATTTCCTTTTCTTTCTGCCCTCTAACTTCAGAGATGCCTCTATGTTTTGTTTCTCCTTAACGGGTATCGTTATCGTTTCATTTTGGTCCTTTCAATTTGTGTTTTCTTCTCTCATGTTTGCTAGAATTTGAGAATCTTTAATTTCTTTACCTTCAGAGATTGTGTTGTACTTAATTCGGTCCTAGTTCTGTTTATTTCATTTTAGTAAATCATTCTCTATGTTTTGACAGTTGTTTAGTTTTCAAGGTTAGATCTGTTTTGTTCTTCACTTATCTGTTTTACAGATTTCTACGCATCGATTGTCTATTGATTGTTTTCTTTTTTAGATCATCATATTTTGTGTTCACATCTTTTCGACGTTAGATGGCACCTTATGTCCGTTTTCTAATTTTATTTCCTATTTTCCGATTGGTTGTGTGACGTATTCTCCCGTCCGGCTTCCTGTTTCCGGCATCTTCATCTTGGTAAATGGTTTAAGACGTGTTCTCAAGAGTAAATTCTTCCTGTTTCCGGAATTTCGGATATTTTCTCACATATGTGGATTTAAATGGAAGTATACCGAAAATAATCATCGGCCGTATCTTCGCTTGTGTTTGATGTGGAATTGATGTGATTACCACGGCTGATAGATTCGATTAATTCGAGATAATTTGAGAACCCACGCGTCTGCAACGCCATTTTGAAATTTTCTTCGCTACGTTGAAAAAGCCCGTTTTTCTTTTAACGAGGTCTTTATCGTCGCATTATTTTTGGAGTTTTGGAATTTCAACTTCGTTTTAAGTGAGGATTCGAATACCCACGCTTGGCTGAGATTTTCTGCGACTTTCTTTATTCCTTCACCGCCCTTGGGGAATTCAACGGACCTCCTGCTTCCGTATATTACCGAGTCCGGCCAGTGTCACGATTCAATCGGATAGGACGTCACATCCAAGCCCCGTAACAGCCGTTGGAGGGACATAAGCTAAGTTGCACGCTATATTTTTCTTTATTAATAAATTCTGTCAGCGTGTAAAACGTTCATTATTAAATAACTACCCCGATCAATTAGCCTTTCTATTTTTTTAATGTTTTAGTCAACAAATCTGGAAATTTCGTATATTATTGATCGGAGGGTATAATCAAATCAGTATAACAGATTAACTCTTAAATATATATTATAATATCAACCGATTAATTTTCGGCATGTGATATACAGGGTGGATTATTCACCGCTGGTACAATTAATTCAAATTTTTAGCATTGTTTCAGTAAATTATTTTCTTTTGTAACTCTAAAACTTTCTTAAATTTAATTTAATTCCTAGGATAAGATTTTCCTTTATAATATTGATGTGTAAACTGATTGCGTTGGCCATAGCGTTCGGTGTTGGAGTCCTATCGTAGGGCTATTTGTCATTATTTCTTTCTGTAATCAAAATTTGCATACTTATTTTATTCAATATTTACTTTCAATAAACGTTCAACCGAGTTACTTTTAAATCTATCTTTATTTTTTTGTGTATGACTTGTAAACTGCTTTACCCCTTGGCATTCATATAACACCTTGGATTCCTGCTTATCTAGGGGGCATGACAGGGTAAGTAAACCTAAGCAGGTGGCGTCGAGATTTTGTTCCATCTTGGGTTTGTTTCGTTCAACCCACTCCCTCGCCGACGAGCCGGCTGGCACCCTGCATGATTGCCGAATATCTACCCACTGAGGCGAAGGTTTGTAAAGCGGTAGCGCAGCAACTTTTTGGTTTTTATTTTGATTTTCACTCTGTCACTTTCGGTGCCGGAAATTTAGGTAACAAATAATTCCAGTATACGTACTTGTGCCGCACATTTTGACCTGTATGGTTTTCGTGGAATAAGCGAGCTGTAGATTTTCCATTCTCATAATACAAAGCCACTAATTCCACATGTTCTTGTGGAGAATAGACCATATTAATTTATTGTGAATTCACGATTAGACTAAAAGTAAACTCCACTAAATAACATTCCATTATACAATGCAAATGTAAACTAATACCGTACATCGTTGAAAATAAAGCCACAGGAGCAGTAAGCCGAGAGGTTAGACAAACTGTAAAGAAGGGGAAGTTTCTAGGCTCTCCTACCCAAGGAGATCATGAGACAGTCTCTAGACACTTATCTGAAGATTTACAGCCGGTGAAGGGTATGCTGGCTAGAGTGGTGAGAAGGGCTAGAGAGCTCAAAAAATTGGTGAACGAAAGTACTAAGACGAAAATAGAGATTAAACAAGTGTCCAGGGAACTTGCTTACTTAGTAGACCAGCTAGAGGTTGAAACGAAGAAATACGAGGAATCACACTTTTGTCCGAAGAAAGACCCAGAAGGAATGAAGGAAGGCACACAAGCGGAAACCATACAACACGCAGTTAGTACGCAAACGGACTGGGAAGAGGTCGACCAGGAGAGGCAGAAAACGGCACGAGACGAAGTAACCGAGATTAGCTGTGCGCTGAAGGGTGGCAAAGGTTTTGAGGACATAGCCAGGCATCTCGATAGGGTGTGGTCCGACAGCTTGTATAAGAGGACGGAAATAGAACCCATTAGTAAGACAAAACAGGATATGGGCGACCTAGCTTTCCTCTTGGCCCCGGGGGACGTAGAACAGAACACAGCAATGGAGCTATTGATGACTGTGCACCCAGATCTAAAAGAGATGGTCATGAAAAATGAGGGTCAATTAGACTGCGCAATAAAAACTGTAGCGACAAGGACAAAGGATGATAAAACTAATGAGAAGACTACAGTGATATATTTTCTCCCGCTGAAAATAGATCGTAGGGTTGGGGCTCCTGCAGAAGAAATTTATAACTCCTTAAAGGAACTCAAGGATTCCATGCATGTGCACGATACTCAGATGTTAAATTTAATACTAAGCGATGGGTTAGAGGCAGACTATGTAAGAAAGATCAGTGAACACATCTTCGTCGACTCAGAAATAAAGGTTACTTCACTGGTCCCTAAGGTCAAACCAAAGGCTTCAAGCAGCGGGAGGGAAAGGAGTCATAAGGAAAAAGTCATCGTTAAGAGCGGGAAATTAGAATACGCAGAGCTACTGAAGACCGTTAAAGATAAGGTGGACATCGAGAAAATGGGCGTGAGAGTTCGAACTATAAGGAAATCCACGGCAGGAGACCTGATACTGAAAGTGGACGGAGACCGACAGAAAGCTGGTATGCTGAGAGAAACGATCAGTAGGAAAACGGAACATGAAGCAAGGCTTACGAATAACATGGTTACTACGCACGTCCTCGACTTAGACGCAACCACAACAAAGGATTATGTTGAAACAGCGATAAAGAGTGTGATTGGTTCACAAGAACAGGAGTCTATAACGATTAAATCCATGAGGCTAACCCGCGATGGGAATCAGATTGCCCTATTCAGACTAACAAGTCGAACGCCAAACATTTAATAAAAGCTGGCAGAATCAAAATCGGTTGGGTGAGCTGCAGAGTTAGGGAGAGAGTAGCTATATCTAGGTGCTTCAGATGCCTGGAGTTTGGGCATAGAACAGGGGTGTGCCAAGGCGAGGACCGCTCTAAATTATGTCTAGCATGCGGGACCCATGAACACCGGGCGGATACTACCAAATACCCCCGTTTTAGAGAGTTCATGAGGGCACAGACGAAAGAGAGAGCACCAATCGCAAAGGGACTAACAAGGTAGCCAACAACAATCAATGAAAGTTAAGACCCTACAGGCAAATCTGGGTAGAGCAAAAATGGGCCATGATATAATGCTTGGTATTATGTGCGACAAGGGCATTGATATCGCGATTATTAGCGAACCGAATATAAAAATAGCAACGGACAATGGTTTTATCCTGGACAACAGAAAAAATGTCGCGATCTGCATAAGGAATAAAAATATTGGTATCAGTAGCCACTCGACTGGCGATGGTTTTGTTTGCATTAAAATGAGCAAGTGGTGCCTATATTGTTGCTATTGTTCGCCCAATGTTTGTCTGGAAGAGTACCAGGCTTTCACGGAGAGGTTGACTCGACATATTAATATTAGGACTGTGAACTCCGAAACAGTGGTTGCCGGCGACTTCAACGCGAAATCAGTTATGTGGAGCTCCCCCTTCACAGATGCCAGAGGAGAACTCTTGATGGAGTGGGCAGCGGAATTGGACCTGACAGCTATGAACACTGGCGATACCCCAACATTTGAAAGAGCGAACTCCAAATCGTTTATAGACATCACATGGGCCACACCTGATTTAACTGAAAAATTCCGCAAGTGGGAAGTTTTGACCGGTGAGTTCGGCACCTATCACAACCACATTTATTTCGAAATTGAACAGGGGAAACTAGCACGAGAAAGAAGTGGAGGAGTGTATTACATGCTGGATCGAACAAAGTTTGCCCAGTTGGTTAAAACTTATCCTTGGTGTGTGGAGGGAAAAATAACGCCGGGTACTTTCATCTCAACGATCACAAGAATAAACAAAGAATGCACCTCCAGAGTTACTAAGGGAATGCGTGCCATGCTATATTGGTGGAGCATGGAGATAGGTAGTTGAAGAACCTGCGGAGAAGGCTAAATACAAAAAAGCTAAAAAAGAACTGCAACACCTAATTATAAAAGCCAAACGCCAACGGTGGGATAATTTACTTTTAGACCTAGAAAATAATATATGCGGCGATGGTTATAGAATAGCCATGCGACATTTTGGTAAGCTCACTCCACCCTATAACCCACCTATTGAGAGGAAGTTACAAATTATCAAGGATCTGTTCTCAATTGGAAACCCCGCGAATGCACAACCCCTGAAGGTAGGGCAAAAAGGCTCTCCTTTTACTAGGGAAGAGCTCCTTAAGGCGGCCAACAATATAAAAATTGGAAAAGCTCCGGGCAGCGACCGCCTCTCCAGTGAAGCGGTGAAAGTTCTGATAGAGGTGAGACCGGATGTGGTACTGAGTGTCGTAAATCAGCTATTGAGGGACCAGCGATTTCCATTAGAATGGAAAGAAGCAATAGTAGTCCTCCTTTGGAAAGGGAAGTCGGTGGGACTATCAACCTCATTTAGGCCGATATACTTGATTAGCATATTGGGGAAATTGTATGAACGCATGATTAAAGACAGACTCGAAGAGGAATTGGACAAGAGCGGCGGACTGTCAGATAGGCAGTTTGGCTTTGTGAGAGGGAGGTCAACAGTACATGCTATAAGGGCGGTTGTACAAAAGATCAGGACTTCAAAGAAGAAGTGGGTAGTGGTGGTGACTATTGACATAAGAAATGCTTTTAACACCGCGTCATTAAGGAGATCCAAAAGCGTAGCATTCCGAAATATTTGGAGAACATCATAAAGGACTACCTCAGACAGAGAACAATTCAGATAGACTCAAAAAATAAGCTAGAGGTGTGCGCGGTGGTTCCGCAGGGCTCGGTTCTGGGGCCGCCCCTGTGGAATATCCTATACGATGGGGTCCTGTCCCTGGAGTACATACATGGAGGGAGTCACCGCCATAGCATACGCGGATGACCTCGCTCCGGTAGTGGAGGGCGAGGATTCGAGAGACCTTATGTTCAAGACCAATCAATCTTTAGAGACAATCGTGGATTGGATGCGTACCACAGACCTAAGCATAGCGCCTGAAAAGACAGAGGCCGTCATTTGTAAGGGACCCAGGAAGAGAGACAACGTACAGTTCAGCGTGATGGGTGACTGCGTCGTACCAAAACGAGAGCTGAAGTACCTTGGGGTGATGCTGGATGACAGGTTATCCTTTGCAGCCCATATAGGATATATTACAAACAAGGCAGACACTAGCCTGGTATCTCTTGTTACGGTTTTTTTTCTTCACCTACCTTGTGTAGTACTCGGCCAGTCTTTTCGACAAGCTTTTGTATTTTTTATTTTCCTTTTTCTATCTGCCTTCTAACTTCAGAGATGCTTTTATGTATTGTTTTTCCTCATCGGGTAATGTTATCGAATCATTTTGGTCCTTTCTTCCCTCTTGATGGCTAGAATTTGAGAATCTTTACTTTCAGTCATCTTCAGATTTAGTGTTTCACTTAATTTCGGTCCTAATTTCGTTTATTCCATTCCAGTAATTCATTCTCGATGTTTTGACAGTTGTTCAATTTTTAAGGTTAGTTCTGTTTGTATCATTCATCCGTTTATAGATTTCTAGGCATCGATTTGCTATTGATTGCTTTCTGATAGATCTTCATATTTTGTGTTCACATCTTTTCGACGTTAGATGGCGCCTCTTGTCCGTTGTCAGTTTTCAAATTTTAATTTTCTATTTTCTGATTGGTCGTGTGACGTATTCTCCCGCTTGGTTTCCTGTTTCCGGCATCATCTTCGTTTCGATCTTGGTAATGGTGTAAGACGTATTCTCAAGAGTAAATTCTTCCTGTTTTTGGAACTTCGGATATTTTCTCACTTATGTGGATATAAATGGAAGTTTACCGAAATTAATCATCGGCCGTATCTTCGCTTATGTTTGGTGTGGAATTGTGATTACCACGGCTGATGGATTCGATTAATTCGAGATAATTTGAGAACCCACGCGTCTGCAACGCCATTTTGAAATTTTTCTTCGCTACATTGGAAAAGCCCGTTTTACCGAGGTTTTATCGTCGTATTATTTTTGGAGTTTTGGAATTTTAACGTCGTTTCAAGTGAGGATCCGAATACCCACGTTTGGCTGAGGTTTTCTGCGGCTTTCTTTGTTCCTGCACCGCCCTTGGGGAATTCAACGGACATCTCGCTTTCGTTTGCTTACCAAGTCGAGCCCGATCACGATTTCTTCGGATAGAACATCACATCCAAGCCCCGAAACCGCCGTTTGAGGGACAAGCTAAGTTGCACGTTATTTTTTTTTATTATTACTAAATTCTTGCTGCGAATAAGACGTTCTTTCTTAATTAACTACCCCGATCAATTAATTTTTTTTAATGTTTTAATCAATAATTCTAGAAATTTTGTATATTATAGATCGGAGGGTATAATTGAAACAGTTTAACAGATTATTTCCTCAATACTTTATTATAACATCGACCGATTAGTTATCGGCATGTGATATACAGGGTGGTTTATTCACCGCTGGTATATTTAATTCAAAATTTCAACTTTGTTTCAATAAATTCTATTCTTTTTCTTTGGTAACTCTAAAACTTTTCAAAATTTAATTTTAATTCTTAGGATAAGATTTTCCTTTATGTTATTGATGTGAAACTGATTGCGTTGGCCATAGCGTTCGGTGTTGGAGTCCTATCGTGGGGCTTTTTGTTTTAATTCCTTGTCCGTATTTAAAATTGCATATTTATCTCACTCTATATTTGTTTACAATAAACGTTTAATTGAGTTACATTTAAATCTGTCTTTGTTTTTTTATCTTTGTTTTTTTGTATTGACTTGCAAATTGCTTTACCCCTTGGTACTCGTTAACACCTTGGATTCCTGCTTATCTAGGGGACATGACAGGGTAAGTAAACCTAAGCAGGTGGCGCCGAAATTTTTATTCCATCTTGGGTTTGTTCGTTCAACCCACTCCCTCGCCGACGAGCCGGCTGGCACCCTGCATGATTGTCAACTATCAACCCACTGAGTCTAAGGTTTGTAAAGTGGTAGCGCAGCAATTTTTGGTTTTCTTTTTGATTTCACTCGGTCACTTTCGGTGCCGAAAATTTTAGGTAACAAGCTTTTGGCGCCCAACGTGGGGCCACAACATTTTTTTTGTTGGGGCCGCAATATTTTTTTGGTGGGGCCACCATTTTTTTTGGTGGGATCACTTCCTTGTTTTTCATATTTTCTTTGGATTTTGGACATTTTCTTGGAACTTATATCTCAACTATGGACTTTAAATTGGAAATTAATCGCTTGAGTCAGGATGAGTTACAGTATGAGTTACGAATTAGAGGGGTTACGACTCTGGATACGGTAGATTCTATGCGGAAGACTCTTCGAGATCTCCGAAAGGTAGAAAAGTTAGAAAGTTTTAAGTGGCCTAATTATCCTTTTACATTCGAGGAGGACTTGATAGCGCTTACCGACAAGGTGAAAATGCTTGGGGACTTGGTTGGAACTTTTACCGGAAATTTAGCCTCGGCAGATTTTTCCAAGATTTCTTCTAAGTTAGCTCATGCTCTCGGTCGAGTTAATAGGAGTGTGCCTGCTACCGATGATGAAAGGAAATCGCGTTCCGAATTGCTTGTATCTTTTGTAACTCTCGCGTCCACTCTGAAATCTAAGGTTAAAAAGTTAGTGCGAACTTCGACTTTGAACCAATCCGTAGTTTCGTTGTCTCAAGTTGCTGGTGGGTCATCTTCTCCTGTCCCATCGTCAGAGGAATTGAGTGATGTTGAGGATGCGCCTAAGGTTGCAACACCTTCCGTTCCAAAGAAATCAGTACCAGTTATGCATTGGAAGTTGAAATATTCAGGAGATAATAAAGAACTTTCTTTGAATGGTTTTCTAGAGCGAGTTGAGGAACTTATGCGTGCGCGTAATGTGTCGAAGGAGGAAGTTTTCGATTCGGCTATAGATTTATTTTCGGGTAAGGCTTTAATTTGGTTCCGTGCATCGCGAAAGAATCTTTCTGGTTGGGATGAGTTGGTTGTGGCACTGCGTGAAGAGTTTCAAGCCCCAGATTATGATGAACTGTTGTTTGATGAGATTCGTCGTCGCACTCAGGGTCCTGATGAATCCATGAGTTTGTACATCTCGACTATGACCAATCTTTTCTCTCGTTTAACTATCGATATTCCTGAATCCAGTCGTTTGCGAATTATTTTGAGAAATTTAGCACCCTTTTATCAGAGTCAGTTGGCATTAACGGAAATTCGGACTCTGGAGGAACTTCGTACATTGGGTAGGAAGATGGAAGTTCGTAAAGCGTTTGTAGAGGCTTACGTTCCCCCGCCTCGTCGTAATCAGTCCTTGGAACCGGATCTTGCGTGTGTGTCAGCGTCTTCGTCAGTTTCGGAAGTATCCGCTTCACCTACTCAGAGAAAATGCTGGAATTGTGATGGTGAAGGTCATTTAGCTGCGAATTGTAGTCAACCTCGTCGCATGCATTGTTTCAAATGTGGTCAACCTGGAGTTACTGTTAGGAATTGTCGGTGCTGTTCTTCAAAACTTGCGTCGAATGTGTCAGAAAACCGGCTCGCGCATTCTAGTCACGTTTCTCCGGTTGCTGATCCTAATAGAGCGATCATTGATTTTATTCTGGGTCACGCTAACGATGATGAAAGACCTTATCTTACCGTCTATGTCTTTGATGTTCCGATTCAGGGTTTATTGGATTCTGGTGCTTCTCGAACCATTGCAGGAGGTGATGGGTGGAAATTACTTCAATCTTTGGGATTGCGTCTTCAGAAGAATTTAACTACTTGTACGGTGGCTGATGGTCGTTCTTGTCAGAGTCCTGGTGCCGTTTCGGTTCCCTTCAGATTGCAGAACCGTGAAAAGATTATTGACGTTATTATAGTTCCCGACGTTTCGTCCACATTGATTTTGGGTGCAGACTTTTGGAGAATAATGGGTATTGTTCCTGATTTACGCAGAGGCGAGTGGTCTTTTTCTTCTAGTATTCCGGTTGCGCAGGTTGCTGCCTTGGATGTCGATTTGAAGGAGAGTCAGCGTGAGCGTGTTGAGCAATTAACTCAGAGTTTATTTGAGGGAAGAGATCCCAATGTTATTGGCTGTACTAATTTAGTCGAACATGTCATCATTACGAATAGCGAACCTATTAAGCAGCGATATTATCCTATTTCGCCAGCTATGCAGAAACATGTCAATGCTGAACTGGATAAGTTGTTGGAACAGGACATTGTTGAGCGTTCTAATAGTCCCTGGTCTTCTCCGATACTTTTAGTTCCCAAGAAGGATAGTAGTTATCGTTTTGTGGTGGATTATCGTCAACTCAACAAGGTGACGCAGAAAGATGCATATCCTCTCCCTTATATATCTCATACTTTGGACAAATTACGTGATGCCAATTATCTGTCATCATTGGACATCAAGTCGGCCTATTTTCAGATCCCTGTTGCTGAAAAGTCGCGACCTTATACTGCTTTTACCATCCCTAACCGTGGTTTGTTTCAATTTAAGCGTTTGCCGATGGGTCTATCTGGAAGTCCAGCGGTTTGGCAGCGTTTGATTGATAGAATTCTTGGTGCTGATCTTGATCCCTATGTCTTCGCGTATCTGGATGATATTATCATTGTCAGTCCTACTTTTGAAAAACATCTAGAAATTTTGGAGGAAGTTATTACTCGTATTCATGCGGCAGGTCTTACTCTCAATCAGGAGAAATGCAAATTTTGTAGAGATGAACTTAAATACCTGGGTTATGTTGTTAATCAGTCAGGTTTGCATGTAGATTCTGAAAAGATTCAAGCCATCCTTAATATTCCCACTCCTAAGAATGTGTCTGAGGTTCGACGTATTGTAGGCTTAGCTAGTTGGTATCGTCGCTTTATTAGAGACTTCTCTACGATCGTGTCTCCCATAACGTCACTTTTGAAGAAGGGTAAATCTTTTCACTGGGATGTAGACTGTGATAGAGCTTGGACTAAGATTAGAGAAAATTTGGTAACTGCCCCTGTTCTTTCGTGCCCTGATTTTGACCGTGAATTCGTCATACAGTGTGATAGTTCGAACTTTGGTTTAGGAGCTGTTCTGACGCAGAATTTTGATGATGGAGAAAAAGTCATAGCCTATATTAGCCGATCTCTTACCAAACAAGAGCGTAACTTCTCTACTACTGAAAAAGAATGTCTAGCTGTGTTATGGGCCATAGAGAAATTTAGACCGTATGTTGAAGGAACACATTTCACCGTGATTACGGATCACTACTCTTTGTTGTGGTTGAACAGATTACAGAATCCATCTGGACGTTTGGCTCGTTGGGCTGTGAGAATTCAGCAGTATGATTTTGCCATTTTACATCGTAAAGGCAAGGAACATGTAGTGCCTGATACTTTATCGCGTGCTGTACCTGTGTTAGAGTCTGTTGAAGTTGCGGATAGCCGAGATAAATGGTACGATCGACTTAAAGATGGAATTAAATCGTCGCCTGATAAATATCCTTCGTTTCGACTTATCGATGGTGAACCACATAAGCTTGTGCGTAGCCCGTATCCTGATCTTGTTGACGAGCAGTCGGAATGGAAACGTATTATACCTAAGAATGAACGAAAAGAAATAATCCGCCAATGTCATGATGAACCTACTAGTGGACATTTGGGTGTGTATAAAACAGTAAATCGTATTAGTCAGAAATATTATTGGCCTGGCATGAAGTCTGATGTTTATCAGTATATTCGAAAATGTGAAGTTTGTATGAGGACAAAACCTTTACAGCAAGCTCCTGCAGGTAAAATGGGAGGACATTCACTTGTTTCGCGTCCTTGGGAGATTATTTGTGCCGATCTTGTAGGTCCTTTGCCTAGGTCTACTCATGGCTACCAATATATTTTTGTGGTGTCGGATTGCTTTAGCAAATACCCTTTGTTTTTCCCTCTTCGTAAAGCTACGGCTGCATCTGTAGTGAAACATCTGGAGAACGAGGTATTTTTACAGTATGGTGTCCCGAAGGCCATCATTACAGATAACGGTGTGCAATTCCGATCCAAAGAAATGACTAAACTGTTGAGAACCTATTCAGTAAAGCCTTTGTACACATCCTTTTACCATCCCCAAGCGAATCCATCGGAACGAATCAACAGAGTGCTGAAGACAATGTTAACTTCTTATGTATCTACGAACCATCGTAAATGGGACCAGTTATTGCCTAAGGTGAGTTGTGCCGTTCGTACTGCTAAGCATGAAGTCACAGGTTTGACACCCTATTTTGTGAATTTCGGTCGTGAGATGATATTGACCGGTACAGATCATAGAGGCACGGTCAAAGATAATCAACCGATAGTCGTACCACCTGACATTAAAGAAACTTTTGAACATCGATCGGAAGGATTAGTTAGAGTTTATAAGGATGTTCGTTTGCGACTCCAGCAGGCTTATGACAAGTCAAAAGCGCGCTATGATTTGCGTAGGCGTGAGGTACAGTTTTTGCCTAATCAAGTAGTATGGCGTAAGAATTTCGTGCTTTCGGATGCTGCAAAGTACTTTACCGCGAAACTGGCAGACAAATACCTAGGTCCTTTTATGATTCACAGAAGAGTTGGTAGAAATTCCTATGAGCTGAAGAGTTTGGATGAGAAAGTACTTCTAGGAACTTGGCATGTATCGCATTTGAAGAGTCAACCTACCGATTAGTGTCGTTTTGGCCTCCCCTTGGGCCTTGTACAAGTGTGGGGTCGGGTTGGTTGGGATTTTTTTTTGGGCTAGGTAGAATTACTTTTGGATCTCGGACATCTAGATCATGTTAGTCTTTGCTTTTCTTTTACCCGGATTTGACTTTTATCTTTCCCGATTTTGACTCCTTTTAGGCATTTAGGATTACGTTCGTTGTGGGCGCTGTCCCCAATCCTGCCTTCGCTGAGACCCGGCAGCTTTTTGTTTGATTATCGCTAAGTTTGTGTGTTCCGGGCATAGGTTGGATTCTTTTTGTTTTTTTATGTCGTTGATAGTTGGTTCAGTTTCTTGTTGAGCCTGGGTTGTGTTTCGTCGAGTGCTTGATCATTAATCAGATTCCTTTTTCTGCTCCTTTCCTGCCTCCTCCACTGAGCCGCGTGTCCGAGGGTTTTGCTATTTCAGCACTACCGCAGCCACGACTCCCTTCTCTCTTTCTTCCCTCTCTTCTTGACCCGTTTATTTTTCTTGACTACTTTCTTTCCTTTCCTCGAACCCTTCATCT
The DNA here is from genome assembly GCA_949128085.1 of Cetonia aurata. NCBI lineage: Eukaryota > Metazoa > Arthropoda > Insecta > Coleoptera > Scarabaeidae > Cetonia > Cetonia aurata. The sequence goes on from OX421887.1 coordinate 1,446,867, forward strand.
TCATTTTTATAATCTGGTTGTGACTTGTAGTCGTGCGGAGTTGCTCCCGGACTTGGCTGAAGTTGATTCCCGCTATTGTTGCAGTTTGTGTCTACTTCTTTTCATAAAAAAGACACACCCCTTTGGGTTGACTGTTGTCCCCGTTTTTCCGATTTGGTCGGATAGTGGTTTACTGGTTTTCACTGGTTTTCTTTCGTATGAGCTTTAGAGCTTGAGTTTTGGTGTTTTCTGGCCTTCAGCTGTTTCAGTCCGAAGTCGCCGTTCGAGACTTTAACTCTTCTAAATTCTTATCACACTTAACGTTTTGGTTCTCTTGTTCGCATTGTTTGTTTGGCTGTTTGACCCTTTTTCCCTCGGTTTCTACCTCTGCCTAAGCTTTGAAATTTTCGTTGAAAATTTCTTATGTGGGTTAGGGGGGAGTTGTTACGGTTTTTTTTCTTCACCTACCTTGTGTAGTACTCGGCCAGTCTTTTCGACAAGCTTTTGTATTTTTTATTTTCCTTTTTCTAACTGCCTTCTAACTTCAGAGATGCTTTTATGTATTGTTTTTCCTCATCGGGTAATGTTATCGAATCATTTTGGTCCTTTCTTCCCTCTTGATGGCTAGAATTTGAGAATCTTTACTTTCAGTCATCTTCAGATTTAGTGTTTCACTTAATTTCGGTCCTAATTTCGTTTATTCCATTCCAGTAATTCATTCTCTATGTTTTGACAGTTGTTCAATTTTTAAGGTTAGTTCTGTTTGTATCATTCATCCGTTTATAGATTGCTAGGCATCGATTTGCTATTGATTGCTTTCTGATAGATCTTCATATTTTGTGTTCACATCTTTTCGACGTTAGATGGCGCCTCTTGTCCGTTGTCAGTTTTCAAATTTTAATTTTCTATTTTCTGATTGGTCGTGTGACGTATTCTCCCGCTTGGTTTCCTGTTTCCGGCATCATCTTCGTTTCGATCTTGGTAATGGTGTAAGACGTATTCTCAAGAGTAAATTCTTCCTGTTTTTGGAACTTCGGATATTTTCTCACTTATGTGGATATAAATGGAAGTTTACCGAAATTAATCATCGGCCGTATCTTCGCTTATGTTTGGTGTGGAATTGTGATTACCACGGCTGATGGATTCGATTAATTCGAGATAATTTGAGAACCCACGCGTCTGCAACGCCATTTTGAAATTTTTCTTCGCTACATTGGAAAAGCCCGTTTTACCGAGGTTTTATCGTCGTATTATTTTTGGAGTTTTGGAATTTTAACGTCGTTTCAAGTGAGGATCCGAATACCCACGTTTGGCTGAGGTTTTCTGCGGCTTTCTTTGTTCCTGCACCGCCCTTGGGGAATTCAACGGACATCTCGCTTTCGTTTGCTTACCAAGTCGAGCCCGATCACGATTTCTTCGGATAGAACATCACATCCAAGCCCCGAAACCGCCGTTTGAGGGACAAGCTAAGTTGCACGTTATTTTTTTTTATTATTACTAAATTCTTGCTGCGAATAAGACGTTCTTTCTTAATTAACTACCCCGATCAATTAATTTTTTTTTAATGTTTTAATGTTTTAATCAATAATTCTAGAAATTTTGTATATTATAGATCGGAGGGTATAATTGAAACAGTTTAACAGATTATTTCCTTAATACTTTATTATAACATCGACCGATTAGTTATCGGCATGTGATATACAGGGTGGTTTATTCACCGCTGGTATATTTAATTCAAAATTTCAACTTTGTTTCAATAAATTCTATTCTTTTTTTTTGGTAACTCTAAAACTTTTCAAAATTTAATTTTAATTCTTAGGATAAGATTTTCCTTTATATTATTGATGTGAAACTGATTGCGTTGGCCATAGCGTTCGGTGTTGGATTCCTATCGTGGGGCTTTTTGTTTTAATTCCTTGTCCGTATTTAAAATTGCATATTTATCTCACTCTATATTTGTTTACAATAAACGTTTAATTGAGTTACATTTAAATCTGTCTTTGTTTTTTTATCTTTGTTTTTTTGTATTGACTTGCAAATTGCTTTACCCCTTGGTACTCGTTAACACCTTGGATTCCTGCTTATCTAGGGGACATGACAGGGTAAGTAAACCTAAGCAGGTGGCGCCGAAATTTTTATTCCATCTTGGGTTTGTTCGTTCAACCCACTCCCTCGCCGACGAGCCGGCTGGCACCCTGCATGATTGTCAACTATCAACCCACTGAGTCTAAGGTTTGTAAAGTGGTAGCGCAGCAATTTTTGGTTTTCTTTTTGATTTCACTCGGTCACTTTCGGTGCCGAAAATTTTAGGTAACACTCTCCTAAAGACCATGCCCAATGTTCGTCGGCCAAGTAACAGGAAGAGGGAGGCGCTGTATGGAGTAATTCAGTCGCAGATGTTGTATGCGATACCAGCCTGGTCGTCGCCATTGAAGAACAGGGGTAATAGGGATACCCTAGAGAATCTGCAGAAGAGAGCTCTTTTGAGGGTCATAAGCGGATACCGCATGATATCCACCAGTGCAGCCCAGGTAGTCGCTGGTATACCGCCGATTTCCTTGTTGGCCGAGCAGCAGCACAGGATATTCCTGTCCAAAGGTAAAGCCCACAAAAAAATCCAAAGCACAGGAGCGGGAAACAACAATAAGGAGATATCAGGCTAGATGGGCGAACTTGGATGAGACAGCGAAATGGACGAAGACATTAATACCACAGATAGCCTCTTCGATAGCGTGCAGACATAGAACCCAGCAAACACAGCTATGTATCGTGGATAGCTATTTTATATAAATGACGATCTTTAATGACCAAATGTTATGTATCATGTAACGCACATGTATGTTACATGTAATATAAAATGTCCGCCACAAAGTAATATGGCTGTAATATATTATGAATGTAACTATGTAACCACGAAGGAACAAAGCGTTTATGTAACATCTACATACACTAAAGTAACGCAAATGTAACTTATATGTAACATAGATATTTCGTTATATCTAAGTTACTTAGTAAACCTTTATGTTACGTGTAATTAATGTAACTTTTACAGCACAGTTACTATAGGGTTATATAAAAAATATATTATTCTTGAATTATCTTGGTTATCAGGTCCATTGAAGAGAAAAACAACAATTAATTAACGACGTTTCGGTTTATTTACAAACCTTTGTCAAGTTATAAAAGAAATAAAATTATAATTTTATTTCTTTTATAAAAGATTTTTAATTATAATTTTATTTCTTCTATAACTTGACAAAGGTTTGTAAATAAACCGAAACGTCGTTAATTAATTGTTGTTTTTCTCTTCAATGGACCTGATAACCAAGATAATTCAAGAATAATATATTATACAGGTCAAGAAAAGATTTTGTATAAAAAATATAGAGGTAATCCCGATCTTAATGCACTGAATTCACTTAGGAGCCCGCCATAATTTTGAACAAAAATATTTTATCAATCCAACGTCCACTAAATTGTTTCCAAATCAATAAGATTCATCATAAATTATGTTAAACATAGAAGTGTTTTTAATATAAAATTTGCAGCAAAGTCAGTTAGCGAATGTTTAGAGATATTGGTTTAATACGAAAATTTTTGTCAGAATTACGACAGTTGTTTCCACAGCAAATGAGATACATTAAAACACTAAATATCGGAGCTATTTTAAATTTAAATTTGTAATAATAGATTAATAAAATTGATACACATGATGATTGAAATATACGTCTTTATTCAGATAAACAATACTATAAAAAATAAAATATATTCAAAAAAGGTAACATCAGTAAATAACACTATTTCTCATTTTCTGTTATTGCCGGTCTCCCTAGAAAAAATATAGAAACTATTATAAATATAGAAACTATTATTCCTTACCTGTTTGTATACAATTATTTTGCACAACTACACAACCACCGGTGTCCTTAGCAAATAATTGAAAAATGTAAACAACGAAAACATTAAATCTCATTTGTAACGACAAATAACATAACATAACCTACACCACTACACGTGACTACACTAAACCGCGTGGACGACATCTGCAATTTAACGGTTTTGTACGTCGTACGTAAGTTTATTATCAGCGCTAAATTTAAAATTATATTACTAATAGATATACTGATTTATGTATCTTTTACATAGCAAATTAGATCATGTTTATAATTTTTATATATAAAATGGTTATGTAACATTTGTCCTCGCTTGCTACCACTACTTTATGGAACATGTATATTACTCTGAAATGTAGCACGTACAGTACATCAACATGGGACATACTCATCTATGTTATATAATTCGGTTACATAACGACGTACTCTCGTTGAGCTACCATAGAGATGTAACATAGAGATATGTGTTTGCTGGGAAGGGTAGACTACCATCTTACCCAATTCCTAACGGGCCACGGACACTTCCGCACTTACCTGAAACGTTTCAAGCTGGAGGAGGCGGACTCCTGCACGCATTGCGGTGCGGCCGACACACCCGAACACGCGGTGCTGCTCTGCAATAAGTGGGCTGCGGATAGAGCGAATCTGGAAGCCCTGACAAAGAAACCTGTCACCAAGGAAAAAGTGATAAATATAATGCTAGAAAGTCCCGCTAACTGGAGAAACTTTCATCGCTTCGTTAGCAAAGTCTTAATAGACAGGGAAGACAACCAGCGGCGTAAGCAAGTTTAGAAAGAAGTCAACCTCATGTTCTCCGATGTATGCAAGTAGCGGTTCCAGAGACGTCGAGGTGAAGTCGAGGGGGTTTTAGTGGGTAGGCCATGTTGGAGAGTCCCACACTATCGGGCTGATTAAACCATAAGCCCGGTGTCCATTAAGGATTTCCCCCTGCCAAAAAAAAAAAAAAAAATACCGTACAAAATAAGTGTCTAAAGCTGAAAACAGAAGCAAGAAAAAGCGGAGAAAAACGAGATTAAAAAATCATAAGTGAATGTGACAAAAACATGTACAGCTACCTTGATTACCACAAAAAAAATTGCGAAATGTCAGCAGAGCACATAGGGAGAACGTTCGAAGCTATTTCATTCTAATTGTATTTTATTACACAGGTGCACTTTTTGCTTACTGATTAAAAGAAAATGCCTTTTTGGTCTATTCAAATTTGAAGGGTGGGGGCTGCTGCGCCCCCAAGAATGATTTTAAATCGTCAGGCCCGTCATTAATGTTGTCCTCTTTGATATGACAATTAACGGGTTTTGGAATTTTACATAAATCACAGCAGGTAAAAAGTTATTTGACGTGGCTCGTTTCCATTGAAATGCCCTATACATATTCAACACAGAGAAACAAGTAAAGGTGACCCAAAACAATTCTGGCAATTTGTCCGTCAGAAACAAAGAAAATCAAGAATTCACACACTTACCAGCCCTACGAATATTATGCAATCATTTGCTGATTTCTTTTCTAGTGTTCTCCAACCTCCCAATTAACATATCAACCAATACCTCTATGGTGAACAACTCCACATCAGATTGTATTCAAATTACTTCTGTAAGCACGGAGGAGGTATTAAACATGTTGAGGAAAATCAAGCCTGATGGTACATAATCTTGACACAATCACCTTCCAGTCTTTCTGTAGCAAATCGTCAATTACTAATTTTACATACACGTGAAGATCGAAGTAAAGTAGTTTGCACTAAGGCGACCTTGAATAAATCATATTCTAGTAACCGTTTAGATGTATGAGACATACGATCTTAGATGTTAGTTCGAATAAAAAATTGTTCCTATGAATTTACAAGAGCGATCCGACGTAGGTCGACTTAGTTGGATATTAACGTAGTAAATGATCACAGGTTCATATCTACTATATAACAAGTTAATCAAAAACCTGACTGAATAAATTTAAATTAAAATTTATATTAATTGAAGGTTGCTTTTAGATTTAAATAAGACCTATTTAAATAATATCTATACAGATTATATGTTTGATTAGTTAAATTTATGTCAGAGCTTCATAATTTTCTGTTTTTTACGAGGAACGTAATCTATCTGTAGTCTACTTTTGATAGGTATATTTATAAATTAATATTATACGCTGAGAGAAATAGATATACTCTTTAACATAAATATAGTATACTTTAATATATTTTATAGCTCCTATAGGGACAATCATATTTTATATTACCGGTGACAATATCTGTATAGTAAATTTCTGTGAATAGTTTTTATTAACTCGTATGTTAAAGTTGTACTATATTCGTATTATTAATTTGAGCATACATGTTAGTAAATGTGAAAAAAATATCTAATAGCACTGACTATATTTGATAATAATAAAATAAATAAAATTTTTATTGTACCCTGTATAATTTAATATTTTACTATGTAGAATACATTATGCTCATACTTACTATATAGCCTTGTAGTACTTATTTATTATTATTTTCTATTATAATAATCTAACGTCTCTTAGCATTTAAAATAGTAGATAGTAAACAATAATATAATGGATCATATGCGGGCACTATACAGCGATACTTACCTGTAATGAAAAATATAGTAGTATACAAGGTGTTACCCAGTTCATGCATAGGGAAAGTGGAATATTACACAATAAAAACTATAATATTGATTTTATTTTTTTATTTGTCCTTAGAACCATTATTACAAAATTCCAACGTGTATTACTTTCATTAACATAACAATCACTAGTAGGTTAGATTTAGGTTAATGTTGTATCAAAGCATAAAGAACCCATTACGAAGTGTTTGCATATAATATCTATTACTTACCTTTGAATATATCAAGTAACTGTGGAAACCCCCACTCGATTAAAATGTTTTCCACGTTTGCATCCATTTCTGCTCACGATGCACAGCAATCAACGAACGACCAGACACAAACATACACCGAGACGAATACCTACACCTGTATCACATATACACGTGTCAGTAATTTTGTCGTGACAAAACAGCTTATTGGTCGATTTCTTCGGTAAAGATCGACAATGAATAGAGCAAGGGGTGGGAAGAGCGTTACAAACATTTATTTTAGAAATTGAATATGCATCGAATACCTGATAATATCGCAGTCAATCGCAGCGACTATCTATAAAATCCATGTCATTATATAGGCTTTCAGCAATAGAGTATATTAATTGTTACATCCATAAGATGTTGATGGTAACATCCAGCGATCTAATTTCTACTATCCATTTTTCTCAGTGTAGGTAATTGTTTTTCTTTAACATTATTTTAATTTTTTATTATATTTCCCTTTTCGGAAAACGCATAATATGGATGAACCAAATTATTTACACAGTGAGTTTATAATTTAATAGTACAATGTGATTGAAATTTTGATGTTTTTCTGCGTAGTTTTGAAAAACTAGTCGGTGTCGGTATGCAGAGTTTAGTTTTCTCTCGTCAATAAAATTTCTAAAAAACTAATACTATTATCATAGTCTTTATACTCTATTGTTATGCCGATTGCATTTGTAAACAACACTGAATTTTGGCCTTTCCTGCATAAACAATTTGAAATAAATTAGGAAAATATCATCGAAAAGTATAGTTTACGGCGTCAGCTATGATTAGATAGTTCAATTAACTTTATTAAAACCAGACCACAGATAGAACTCTGTGCTCGTACTAAGCTGTGTGCCAAACCCGCTGCGGGGATGTACTTATTATTTTATTGATTGCTTCTGTGATTGCTTTGCTTCCTCGTCGAGCTTACTGAATGTATACCGAAAACATTTTTTACAATTATTGCAAAATAATAACTTTTTGCGGTTTCTTTGTATTTATTTATTTTATAACTAACAGAATTATCATAAAACATTAATAATAGATTACATAGTTTATGGGATTTCATAGCAAAATAATAGGTATCAGTATTCAGTAGTTCTAAACGAAAATGAAAGAAATGTAGAACTTATACGATTATAATATTTAAAATGATATGACATGATACTATATCATGTATATCATTTTTTAAAATCATGTTTTAAAGCCATCTTTTACATTGATATTTTGAAATAAAATAATGAAAGAATGTTAGCACAGAACCGAATATCCCAAATAATTTGCAAGAGGAAGCAAAATAAATTTGTTAAAATTATACTCATGCAAATTTTTCCAAAACTGAATTTATCTAATTTTATCGTTTAGAAAAACACTGGAACGTAAAGCATGATACAAATGAATAACTGTAAACTAGATAAACCTTTAATTTTCATTCAATGTCTGAACATTGTTTACTATTGTTTAGATCCCTATATTTCGGAATATATCACAAACGTTAACCACCAAAGAAAATTTAACTTTACACGAATATAAACGGTATGTGCCTACTACACCAAAATTAATTGTCTAATTTATATAACCTTTATTTAAAATAGTACATAAAAAGACTAACATAAACACTCATGCTGGACTTTTATGTGTTACACAAGCAAGACTTTACGAGTGAACGATATCAGCTGCACTCGAACGTCAACAAACGGACCCATAACGGACCTCTCACGTCTTGATTTCATTATATAGACCTATAAAACAGTGCTGCCAGGTGACTATAGACAGAATTCCCTAGATGTCCAACAGACTCGGGTGGCTAGAGGTTGTCCGCAGGTTGGGGTTTTGTTCCCTCTGCTGTGGTGCCTAGTTGTGGACGGGCTACTGGGGATGCTTAACGAGGGCGGACATAGTGTACTGGGCTACGCGGATGACTTGACATAATACTACGGTCGGAGAATGAATGCAGGATGTTCTGAACATGGTTAGTAGATGGACGGAGTTGGAAGGACTGGACTGAATATCAGTGCCGATAAAACCAACATCGTGGGCTTTACGAAAACAAGGATTAAATCCGGTAACGTTGAAGGGGATTAATATAGAGATGGTGGGGCAGGTAAAGTACCTTGGAGTAACCAACTTACCGGGAATCAACATTTGGACAGAATTACCAAAAAAGCAGTGATAATGCTGACACTCGTCAGGCGCTTATTTGGGAAAAATGGAGGCTGAGACCAGACATATTGAATAATAAATACAGCAAGGTGATAAAGCCAACAATGACGTACCCGGTTTTGGTATGGTGGACAAAAACGTGTCAAGAGAACGCTATTCGGAAGCTCAGCAAGGTGCAAAGATTTGCTTGCTTAGCAATAACGGGGAGCAATGTGGACTACGCCGACAGCAGCAATGGAGGCACTCTTGGACTTGCCGCCGCTGCGCCTGATTATACAGGGGCAGGCAAGGATGGGGACATACAGGCTGCAACACCCAACAACTCCAAAAGGGGTTAAAACAAAACACATGTCGCTAACCGAGCATGTGAGAAGAGGGTATTGGAAATGCGGACCGATCACATGTCGGTAAAGCATAGTATGGGAATCCCTTCACGGTGTCTATATTAGACAAACGGGAGGATGCTGCTACCTACGCACTTGAAATAAAAAACCAAGATCTGGTACACGGACGGATCTAAGACGGCTGATAGTACTTTTGCATTGATATACTCTCAAAAAGAGGGACACAGCTACGCATTGGGGGAATATGCCTCTGTGTTTCAGGCAGAGGTGTATGTTGTTCTTCAGTGTGCACACAGAATGAATGTGGAAGCGGTGACCAATAGACGACTTCACATCATGTTAGATAGCCAAGCGGCACTAAAGGCATTACTAAGCCGAAAAGTGTCGTCCAGGCTGGTAACGAAGTGTCTCTATGAATTGGTGGAACTCTCGGACAAGGTTTTCTTGACTTGGATACCGGGCCATCAAGGGAATGCACGGCCCAGAACCTTTTTTTCGGGATTACAAGGCAAATGGCCCGGAAATATATAGGTGACTGGGTCCGGACCAAACAGCTAGAATACTGGAGAAACATAACCCGGTATAATACATAGCAAAACCTTTATAGGAAAAGAGCTAGAGAGCTGCTGTAGCTCAGCAGGAAACAGCTCTGCATTATTACGGGCCTAATGGCCGGACATGTCGCGGTGAGAGAACACCTGCACAACATTGGAGTGTTTGACGAAGACTCCAAGTGTAGACTTTGCGCGATAGAACCGGCGACAGCCGATCATATATGCAAACAAGAAAATATATTTAAACAATTTCTTAAATGGATATATAGATATATTATTTTTAAAATATTTTTTTTATTTATATAAATGATTTGCTCACATTAGCGGAGTTCGAACCGCACACGCTTCGAGTACCAAACGACCCATATACAGTGGGTCTTAAATTGCCTTCACTAATGTTAAATGACTGACAATTTCCACTATTTAAAAATCTAATAATTGAAATAGCATTAAGTGCCTCATTTCCTAATTTATTCCTTTTTTTAGTTTTGACGTCAGTCACAACAGAAAATACTCTCTCTGTCTCTGCGTTACTATGCGGTAAGGACATACTGAGCTGGGCTAGTTGTGCATTATTTGCAAATTCATATTCGTCTAAAAAATTTCGATGTTTTAAGGGCATGCCAAAATTCTTCAATAGGAGATATCAAAAATGTTTCTTTTTAGACATTATATTCACTAAAACAAATAGCATTTTTTTCCATTAAATTTCAATTTTATTTTTATCAAACGAATCAATAAACAAAACTTTATTCCAAATCGGTTGAAGACGCGAAAATATTGAGATTCATCTACAATTTGGCTGTTTTTCTGTTTTATTTATTTCGTTGCTAGTAACTAAATTTTAACGGACTAATTCTAATTCGCTTGTCCTAAAATTAGATACGTATAGGAAAAATACTACGAGGAAAATGAGCGCATTTCAATGCTTATTAACATATATTAAGGTTTCTAAAAAAAAATTCAATGATACTTGGTGGCCTAAGACATATCCGGCAAAGCACATTTGCATCGCGTGTTTATTTAACCATCGCGCACTTGTTGCTTTAGATTTAACAATATGCTTAATGCCGCCTTTGTTGATTCGGTCGAGTTCAATCAAGGGTATTTATAAATTATAAAGCCTTCATTTTATCACGAATGCCAAATGATAACAAAAATTGCCTACCCAACACAATTGGTTGCTCTGAATTTATCAGAATTGTTAATTTGTTATTCCCACTCAATCACTAGTTAACCTAACACAAATGAACATATTATTTGCATGTGGGTTTTATACTCTCACGCCAACATTCTACCAAATTCTTCCAAACTTTTTAAATCGCTGATCACGTGACTTTCTAGATAAAATAAAGTGTCTGTATTTAAACTACAAGAGCTTTTAAAATCATGCTTACCAATCTACTTGTTTGATCATCTGCTAATAAGTAGGAAAATGATTGCAAATATATTTTATTAAGTAAAAATATTAATGCTTGAAATTCAATTTGAACCACACATAATAAAGAACATTGTCTATTTCAAAGATTTTATTCTAAAATGGTAAAAAAAAAACATAAAGCATTATCATTTCATAAACTCTCACATTCCCTTAATTCATTTCGCATCATCAATTTTGCTTGTTTTTGTCTCTTGATCTGATTTTTCATCACAGTCATGGTTCCATCTACCGCCAGCGAGATAAGACATTATAAAGTCTTTTCGACATTTATAACACACAACATTCTGTTCGCCTTTATGCATGTCTCTAAAGTGAGCTGTTACCTCGGCGAAAGCACTTTCTCCTGTAAATTGTATGGAACAATAGAGACACTCGTATGTTATCGCATTGTTGATAACGTCATTCAGCTTCTTGCGCTCCTGCGTGTTTGAATTCGCCTGTAGTTCCAACAAGTTTAATCTTTTAAAACAAACAGTGTTCGCTTTAAGATCTTGCTCGGCCGTAAATGTTGGGAGCGAAAAAACCGTTCGCGGTATGATTATTTCATAGAAGTTGATCGGCTTTCCTGCGACACTAAAGTAATAGTACATCAAGAAATTATAAGACATTCTCTTTATAATATACAATACTTATTTGAAGATGCAGTCACTGCCATTTTTTTATTCCGGTAGTAAACTTTCTTGCCAATATTAAAAGAAATTGCCGTATTAGTAGCGATTGTATTCACAAGTTTACCAGACTCCGTTAGATACGTTTCGACGTTGCTTTCTAGGATGTCACGCACAAATTGTTTACATGCCATTTCTATTTCGTATAACTTGCTACCAGGTACCTAAAAATCTAAATGTTTAAAGCACTTAATACACAAAAATTAAATAAACTACTTAAACTACTACTATGGCTTACCATAGCCATTGTAAAAAAAAAATGATAACAGATTCACGACAAAAGTTGAGAATTTTGGGCCATTATTTAGAAGGGATGACAATTAAAATTTTTATATAATTTTTAATTATAGTTTTTAAGATATTGTAACTGAAAAATCACTTTTATGTTTATCTGACAATATTATAAAATACTAAAACAAATTGGAACAGACCAAATAATTAATAAACAGGTAATGGGTAGTACACAATAAAACATGAAATTTATATATTAGGGGGGAAGATAGAGAGTTGTTGATAAATTATGCCATCTGTGAAAAATTTATCTTCTTTGTAAATTTTAGTTTGTCACCACAATATAGTTTTTAGTTATTTTATTAGGTTCTTCTAGTTTACTTATTAGGTTGCGGTACGGTTTTATTCTCTTTTTTTTGTTTAGTGTAAGGATATTTATTTGTGTTCGCATTTAATGTTGTGATTTACTTATATTTAGTATGGTACCTATAGAACGTCAGTCTCAACAAGTTATGGAACCATGGATGAAAGATCACCATTGTTTTTCAATAGTTAGTGATACAGAGATCAATTACAAAACTTGTACAATATGTTACACATATGTAACGTGCACTGGCCATGCATTTCACAGAATTGCTGAATTTATCAGAGAAGCTCCCAACGTTGATAAATTAATTAATAATACCAAGAAAATGATTTTAAAAGCACCAAAGAGAGTGTCTCTATACAAACAAAAATATCCCTTACTTTCTTTACTTCCAGCCCCAATTATAACTAGCTGGGGAACTTGGCTAGATGCGTGTTCTTTCTATTCTGGTAATTTGGAGAAAATTACAAATGTAATAGAAGATGATTTAGAAGTTGATGCAAAGAGTGTTGTTAAAAATGTAATGCCGCAATAAAAGATCCAACATTACAAAGCAGTCTAGATTTTATAAATAGTAACTTTAAAGTATTAACTAATACTATAAAATATTTGGAAACTCAAAGCTCAAAACTAGAAGAAGGTATCGAAATTCTAAACACTACCTTACATAAACTCAGAAATATTCCCGGTAATTCCCGTTTGCGCAAAAAAATTGACGCAGTTTTTAACCGTAATCCGGATTTAAACATAATAAAAAATGTCTGTTCCGAAGACAATAAAATGTAATATAATTTTAAAATATACTTTAAATATGCACCTCTCACCTGCCACGGTTTTTCAAGCCGAGGTGTTAGCGATCCTGCACGGCGCCGAAGAAATTTTAGCAAAGGGCATTAGGGGACGGCGTATTGTCTTTTATAGCGACAGTCAGGCTGCCCTTAAGGCTTTTAATAATCATAGGATCGCTTCGGGTTTAGTACTTCAGTGTCACAATGCCCTAGAAGCGGTCGCTATCGATAATGCCCTGACACTCAAGTGGGTTAAAGGCCATAAAGGAAACCTAGGTAATGAGGCTGCTGATAGGCTGACGGGGCGGGGCTCGCGCTCCCACTTTGTGGGGCCGGAACCAGCTCTCCCTATTTCGTCGGCTACACTCAACACCATGATAACGCGATGGACTGCCACTCTTCATGAGAATAGATGGAAATCCATAACCACCTGCCGTCAAGGGCGTGAGGTCATCCCCAGGCCGTCACCGAAAACAGCAAAATACTGCCTGCAGCTTTCGCGCAGTAACTTACATCAACTTGTGGGGCTTTTGACCGGCCACTGCAAGCTAAACAAACACATGCATCGCATGGCTTTGGCTACCAGCCCACTGTGTCGGGCATGCTACCAAGAAGACGAGACGCCGCAACACATTTTATGTAATTGCCCAGCGCTTGTCCAACTTAGAGGTTCCATACTGGGGGAGTACTGGCCCAGTATGGCCGATTTTGGTGGCACCTTGCCTGCTGCTCTGCTTGAGCTCACGCTCAGTTTGGGCTGGCTCGAGTAGGCTGTGGGCGAGCGATGCCACCTAGGGGAGATAGCACAATGGGTCCGATAAGAGTGGCCTAAGTGCATGTGTTCACCACCTTCCCCGACCTAAAATCCAGAATCCAGATGCACCTCTCACTAGTTGTGATATACAAAGAAGTTTTTCTGTATTTACAGACATACTGACAAGCAAACGGACTCAGTTTACAGATCGGAATTTAGAACATATCTTAATAATAAATTTTATTTACACGGACTTACATAACATAGATATATTGTTTAAGTACAATATTGTCATACTGAGAGAAAAGATTCTTTAATAGAAAGAAATATTACTTTGTTACTGTTTAAAAGAATGATTTTCTTCAGTTAGTATGTGTTATTCTGTGGAAAAATAATATTATATCAATGAAAGAAATGTGGATTCACTGAAAGAAACGTCTGTTTTAAAAAATACCGTCAAAGAGATATTTATTTGTTTTAAAGAATCTTTTTTATCAGTAGATATACACGAATATCTACTTTAAATTTATTAAACAAAATGTAGCATATGTTAAAATTCGTATTAAAGTATATCTGCCTACGCTAGTGTCACACAACGATGTATGTATAATAAAACTCGACATGTATAACGCGCCGACTCAATATGAATCGTCGCTTATATTGCCTGCCGAAATCCGCCTTTTGATTATTATATACAACTGTATCAAGAACTTTTGGAAACAGATTACGACCGGCGAATTGAATTTTGTTTATGGTTTCTAGAAAAGTTTAGATGAACATTTTCTAGATTATGTATTATTTTCGGATGAATCAACTTTCCATAACAATGGATAATTTTCATTATTACAGTGATGAAAATCCCAATTTCTTTAAAACTCTAGATCGTCAACATCGATGGTCTATTAATGTGTGGGGCGGAATAGTTGAAAAGTGCTTAATAGGCCCATACTACAATTTACCAATACTTTTGGAAGATATACCTTTTAATATTCGACAAACAATTTGGTTACAATTAGGCGATGCTGTCGCACACTTCCAAATAAACGTTTGGAATGAATTGAATAGACGGTACCCCAACAGGTGGATAGGGCGCGACGGTCCACAGAATTGGTGAGTAAGATCCCCCCCTGACTTAACGAGTATTTATTTCTTTTTAGGGGAATATATCAAAAATGTTGTTTATGATATATACCACCAACCACACCCGGCAACATGAAAGAACGAATAAGAATGGCGTTTCGAACTGTAACACCAAATAATTTAATTAAAGTGAACGATTCATTTCAAGAAAGAGTTCGCCTATGCATTGAAAATGCCGGTCACCATTTTGAACATTTGTTAAAACATTAGTACTTTTATTAGGTATTTCAATTTATCCGTTTTCATAAAGTTTACATTTATTGTTTACATAGTTTTGACGTTTTAATTAGCATATAGGAAAGCAGTTTCGTCCAAGCCTACTTTTGAAAAATAAATGGCTAGGCATTAGTATTTGAAATAGAAAATTCTAAATTAGGTACTAAGAAACTATAAGAGATAGGCATAGAAAAGCTTTATACAATCTTAAAGAGCATTAACATAAGAATCTAAATAAGAAAATAAAAAGGAGGTTTTCAAACACTCTGTATAATTTTTAACATAATTTTAATTTTATTGTCAAGTCTAGTGATTTGTCTAAAAAATAAATCAAATTTAAGACATCTATCTTAAATATGTAAGACAGACACGCCGGTTAAATTTTGGTTTACATTTTGAAGAATAGTTAATTATCTCAGAAACGGATTGAGTTAGGTATAGCAAACCTAACAGTAACTTGCCTTTATTTAGTCCGTACTATCAAAATATGACATAATATGGTGTTCCATTTAAATTTTTATAACAATGGTGTGTAATTTTTTTAGTCATTCTGTATATTTCGAAATAATTTTAAAAGGTGCTCCTTATAAACCTGTGAAACCTCTAATCAAAATAAGTTAAGAATATTATACCACTTTTCGCATATAAACCGAGGCGGTTATGGTGAGCCAATATATAGTTACTTCAATCAAAATGTCATTGCCACATTTCAATAAGTGTGCATTTACAGTATGTATTTAAGGTATGGATGCCCAAAATAAACAGAAAAGTCAACAATCTTAGACGAAGGTATGGAACAGGGCCAGCATTTAGGGAAGGTTAAACAGCAATGTTGTTAGTAGATAGTAGTTTATGGAAACTTGTGTTATTTTTTTACCATAGAATATAGTATCCGATTTAAAACGTCGGAGAAAGTATGTGTTTGACTACTTTTAAAACACTCTGTATTACCAAACATATCTTTAACACTGTTAAAGCTTCTGTAGAAATTGTTTTTCTAAAATGAAAAATAGAGCTGTAATTAAAAATCCAGTCTTCGCTAGGATGGTTTTACATTAATCTTCACAATTGATAATGTAACAATTAGTATCTCGAAAACCATTAAAGATAGTCATACACCAATGCTTAATAGTTATCAGTGGAGAATTTATCATAATGAATTTTCAAGGGTCAAAACAGTTGAATTTGGAGATAGAAAACCCTCGTGCACTTTGTCATCCAACCATGTGTAAAATTATTTAAGAATTCACCAACTTGGTTAACTTCCAGTATAACAAAAAAATTCTACATGTAAAAAAATATTGAACTAAAATGTTTGTCCAGAAAAGTTACAGAGTAAGTTGTCTGAAATACATTATGTATGATGGTTTCATAATAAAGTATGTACTATACAAAATATAATATTCCCAACTATACTTTTGGTAACTTAGTTTATTGATATTATTCTAAATGGACTTACCTTTAATTTTTTGCTAACTTCCATGAACTGTTTATAATAGGCTATAATATAATCCGAGGTATATACTTTAACATCAGTTTTTGGAGAAATTTTTTCAACATAATCTATAAATTTAATATCTGGGCACACATCATCTCTGCATTCTGAAATATACCTTTTAATCTTATGAACATTACTCCTTGAGAATTCCATGTCTAATAAGCGAACAGTGATCCGTACAGAAGGATAATTTAAAAGTTGATTTATATTTACACAACTTAGTGATCGTCCTGGATGTTCCTTAATAAGTACGTCCCCTACCAAAAAAGAACATTATAAATCATATGATACATTTACTTACACTCACCATTTGATTCAAAAAAAGCAACATTATTTAAAAAAGATGGTTGCCCTTCTATAACCAAAGTATAAGGAGCTTCTGGTTTAGTTAATATTTTGCTGTCATTACCATTGGAATCAACTGAAATCACTTTTTTGTCCTCAGGAAGATACAAATCTGTATGTTGAATAACGAATTCAAGTTTCAGTTGTAAATATTTTTTAAATTCTATATAATATTTTTGTGTGGCTTCCAAACTAATACATTTGCTACGATGCTCTTTCCACCCAGGCCATACTTTCATGAAGTAACAGAAGCATTCACAAAGAATATGTTTTAATTCCAAGGAGACATTTTCCAAACTTATATTTAAATCATGTGTAATAATATGGCATACTTTCTTGACATCTATACGCAGAAGTTGATTCTTCAGTATCACTTCGATACACTCTCGGAAATAATCCGATAATTCATTTTCGTTGGGCATTTTCGGCGATGCCGATTAGAACTCCTGAATAATTTTTTTTTATAAAGTTATGAACATTTTCGTTTATTTCTATAATATTATGTGCAAGTATGCCAGTCAGCATATAGAACCACATGACCACAGAACAACCTTAGCACATGGCACATGACAAACACGGCAACACAGACGACAACCTCCAACCTCTATAACAATAGGGTGTCAAACGCTTTCATGTCATGACTCATGGATTCTATCTGGGTTCTTGGTGTTTTTGGTTTCAAGGTTATTCTATGGTTTCAAGGATTTCAACAGGTACCTATTAAATCTTCACCGTACTTGTCACTATGGAAGCAGCCATATTGAAGTTAGGTGATAGCGCGAAATTTAATTTGAGATAGTATCATATAAAACCGGAGCACAACATCCATCCATCCATATTACAAAAATAGTGAAACAGTTGAGTGAAAGAATTGTAAAGATGCAGCCATATATGTACATATAATATACACTCTGTTTATGTTTTGAATTAATACCCCATACCCTTGTTTATATATAGTTATTCAACCGAGCTGCGTAAGGTGCTGATATCTGGCGGCGATAGTATAAAAGTACTGATGAATGAAATTAAATACCGCCAAATATTCATTGGAATGCGAGCTACGTTGGTTGCAGATTCTGAAATAAACTTGGCAGTTAATAACAAAGTAAAACCAATCAAAATTAAGAAATTACAATGCAACATCCTTGTGTTCTATTTGCCTCGCGGATCACTTGTGATCAGATCAGTTACGTCATTGCCATAGAGTCATTGCCAACTGATCGCCTTTGCGCCAAATGAAACGGTTCACTTTCGCATGCTTTGACGAATTTGGTTCAGTTCAAAATGTCCACTGAGCGCAAGCGCGTTTGTCCGTCTTGTATGAAAAGTTGTTTTGTTACGAAATTCAAAATGGGATTTGCAATGTCGATGTCGCATGTATAGAAACAAAATAGTTATGAAAAGAAAACACATAATGGGATGATATACACATGCTAGAAAGATGTACGTTTTCGTAAAATCCCATTGTAAATTAGGTACATTTAAATATTAATATCAAATATTTTGACATTAAACACCCTTTCGCCGTCGCGGCCCAAAAAATGCCATAGATTTTCCCACATCATCGATTGTTATTACTCTTAATAAATATCGACTCTTAAATGCTTAGTTAATTCTGGGAATGTTTACTGTTTACGTCTAAACGGAGCGAAGAGTTATCTATACGAAAAGCGACCGCAATAGAGCGTGCGGCGTATGTTTATTTATCTTTCAAAGTTTGTCTGTGAAATACATTCTGGGGGTTGCACGAAGTAATATCTCAGATGTATAAAGTTCAAATATCATTCTTAATTTGTATTTTCACAATGACGGAAGAGTCGGAGTGCATTCCCAATAATTCGGTATTAGTGACAATCACAGATCCAGAAACTTCAGATCAATACCAATTATATCTTTCATCGGAGGATAGGATAAAAATAAAACAAGGTAAGATGCACATTGCAACATATTGGTATATTAAATAAATAAAAAAAAAAACTATTACAGATCAACAATTTTTTTATTCAATTTTGAACCATTGCAAAATACATTATACTAATACAGTAGTCAATAAAAAAATATGGAGCTATGACAATACAATAGCCTTAATTAACAGTGTACATAATTACCATGAAGACATTAGTCATCCGAAGAAGAGGAAGTATGTGTGGGAACATATTAGCAACGAATTAATTAGCAATAGAGTACATGTCAATAAGGATGAATGTTCACGGAAATGGAAAAATTTATTGCGAACTTACAAGAATTGTAAAGACCCAAACATAAAAGTGGTCATGCACCATCCAAATTTCAATTTATGCAACAAATGGATGAATTCTTAGGATCAAAACCTAACATTGGAAGTAGCCACGCAGTAAATACCTCCACATTACGTGGCAGTAAATCAAGCAACTCTTCCAACATCGATCAGATGCCTTCAACATCGTCCTTTAGTAGTAATGATATCGAAGTTTCTATAAATATGGAAAGCTTTTTTGTTTTTAATGTTTACGTAATTGCTTGTGTTACTTACTTGAAGAGTCGTGAATAAAAGTAAGCTATACTATCATCAACGATCCATTTTATTTTTCGCCTTTGTATATTGGAATCACGTTAGCGGTATTTAGGTTTGTTAGTAGATGATTGAATGTGTCTCCTGATATTCGGAAATGCTCTCTGAATTGAAGGTCGTCGAAATTTTTAACCACTTTCTCTACAAACCCTTGTGAACGCTGATGATGCCTTCGTAAGTAGAGTTCCTCGTCCGATGAATTACTGGACGAAGTCGCATCGTCCGAAGTTGTTGATACTTCGCCTAATAATTCAACTTACCACAATCAAATGAAGTGGAATGGTTAAAAAAAAACAAAATAACTTACCACCTTTTGCTTCATAGAGTTTGCCATTTTAAATAAAATAATATTATATTGATCGAATTGTTTGTAATTAACCTAACTAAAAATTTGCAAACAACAGAAAACGTGTACAACAGAGCAAATAAGACAGGTTATGCGGACTGGTTATCTACACGTGGCCTTGTGTGGCGCCAATTTGAATCGACATCCCGCTTTTTAAGATTTAAAAATCCTGTGTTACTATTGGTGGATCACTTCTACATGCCGAACTGAATCTCCGAAATAGCAGGTTCACTTCTTGGTGGATTTGATCAGTTCCGGATCACTTGCGTGACGTCACGGATGACGTTTTCATCCAACTGATCTGATCACAAGTGATCCGCGAGGCAAATAGAACACGAATTAAAAAAAAATGAATGGGCACGCCACACTTGACACGCCATCTGAACGCCACCCAAAGGTACTTCAAACCGGTTGAATAACTAGATATATATAAACAAGGCCCATACTTATGGTTTTGATAATGTTAAATTCCTCTTCTGTTTGTAATTTGTAGTTATCGGCAAGGTCATCCCGTAGTGATGGGAGTAATCGAATGACAGAAAACGAATCTCGAGAACTCGATTATGGCATTTCAATTACGAATGATCAAATGATCATTTATCAGTCATTTCATTATGAATAATCATTGTACATTTCACGATATGGCAAAGGCAATTTGTAATGTTCATTATAATATAATTGGCTTTGTATTTTAAAGAACTTTTTTTAGTCAGCAACGGCGAAATATGTACCTGAATAAAAGAAGTGGTCGATTATGAAATCATTCGATTATTAGAGGATCATTCGATTATGCCCATCACTTAAAACGTTTCCTCGTTCCTCAATCGATAAGTCGTGTTCTATTTGCCTCGCGGATCACTTGTGATCAGATCAGTTCGATGAAAACGTCATCCGTGACGTCACGCAAGTGATCCGGAACTGATCAAATCCACCAAGTAGTGAACCTGCTATTTCAGAGATTCAGTTCGGCATGTAGAAGTGATCCACCAATGGTAACACAGGATTTTTAAATCTTAAAAAGCGGGATGTCGATTCAAATTGGCGCCACACAAGCCACGTGTAGATAACCAGTCCACATAACCTGTCTTATTTGCTCTGTTGTACACGTTTTCTGTTGTTTGCAAATTTTTAGTTAGGTTAATTACAAACAATTCGATCAATATAATATTATTTTATTTAAAATGGCAAACTCTATGAAGCAAAAGGTGGTAAGTTATTTTGTTTTTTTTTTAACCATTCCACTTCATTTGATTGTGGTAGGTTGAATTATTAGGCGAAGTATCAACAACTTCGGACGATGCGACTTCGTCCAGTAATTCATCGGACGAGGAACTCTACTTACGAAGGCATCATCAGCGTTCACAAGGGTTTGTAGAGAAAGTGGTTAAAAATTTCAACGACCTTCAATTCAGAGAGCATTTCCGAATATCTCGAGACACATTCAATCATCTACTAACAAACCTAAATACCGCTAACGTGATTCCAGTATACAAAGGCGAAAAATAAAATGGATCGTTGATGATAGTATAGCTTACTTTTATTCACGACTCTTCAAGTAAGTAACACAAGCAATTACGTAAACATTAAAAACAAAAAAGCTTTCCATATTTATAGAAACTTCGATGCTATTACTACTAAAGGATGATGTTGAAGGCATCTGATCGATGTTGGAAGAGTTCCTTGATTTACTGCCACGTAATATGGAGATATTTATTGCGTGGCTACTTCCAATGTTAGGTTTTGATCCTAAGAATTCATCCATTTGTTGCCTCATGTCTTCATGGTAATAATGTACACTGTTAATTAAGGCTATTGTATTGTCATAGCTCCATATTTTTTTATTGACTACTGTATAAGTATAATGTATTTTGCAATGGTTCAAAATTGAATAAAAAAATTGTTGTCTGTAATAGCTTTTTTTGTAATTTATTTCATATACCAATATGTGGCAATGTGCATCTTACCTTGTTTTTGCATCTGAGATATTACTTCGCGCAACCCCCAGAATGTATTTCGTATAGATAACTCTTCGCCCTGTTTAGACGTAAACAGTAAACATTCCCAGAATTAACTAAGCATTTAAGAGTCGATACTTATTAAGAGTAATAACAATCAATGATGTCGTGGGAAAATCTATGGCATTTTTTGGGCCACGACGGCGAGAGGGTGTTTAATGTAAAAATATTTGATATTAATCTTTGAATGTACCTAATTTACAATGGGATTTAACGAAAACGTACATCATTCTAGCATGTGTATATCATCACATTATGTGTTTTCTTTTCATAACTATTTTGTTTCTATACATGCGACATCGACATTGCAAATCCCTTTTTGAATTTCGTAACAAAACCACTTTTCATACAAGACGGACAAACGCGCTTGCGCTTAGTGGACATTTTGAACTGAACCAAGTATGCGAAAGTGAACCGTTTCATTTGGCGCAAAGGCGATCAGTTGGCGATGACGTAACTGATCTGATCACAAGTGATCCGCGAGGCAAATAGAACACAAGGAAGAATGTGTTGAGGCCACAGACCTGCAGCGGGATTCTGTAACTCGGTTCGAGTAGAACATGTGTAAATTTTGGTCGATGTATCGAACGGCAGGTAGTTTCGCTGATTCTGTAACTGTTCTACAGTAGATCGTCGCTCAAATGTATCACGTGACTGTAGAACGAATATGGGGTTCTCTTCGACAGAGGACTTCTTGTCGATTAGTCTTTCTATCTCTATCTAACTAACGGCTTGCATTTTGCATCTTTTTCGAATAGCCCTTATAAACGCACACCAAATGTTCCATTTAAACGAGTCAAACGACATTTTTATTTGAATAATGTGTATTGCATGTAATGATGAATTTATATTTAAGATTGTTAGTTACTATTTGTATACAACAATTATAAACATTAAATAACGTTTATAATTATAACTTTCATAATTGAAAAATAATTCAATAAAGTGTGCATATATGCACTCGTAATTTTTAACCTTTCTTTCTTGATATCCGTTGCTAGCTAACTAATTCCACTTGGGACACATGTACAAAACAAACAACAATAGTTTCTTTCAGACGTATCTTGTATTTATTTGCAGCTGCATTTAAAATTTCTATGTATATTCAAAATTATTATTTAATGAATCAATAATTATTACTCTTAATTTTAACTGCTACTTGTTTATTCTGTAGCTCTACAACAACAAAATAAATAATGCTTTCTATATGGATACATGAAGAATACCTTTAAAAGGGCCTTTTAGGATATTTTAAAATGTGAATACGTTCCTATACTGCACTTCACATCTGTACACATTAATTTAGGTCTAAAATATAATACTAAATAGTGTGAACACAAGACTTACGCATTTATTTTGTATAAAAGTTATTTAAATAATAAAGAAATAAGAAAATGCATAATATTTGGTAAAGAAAATCTAATTTCTAGAACGTTCAGTCTACTTGCTTATATACAGTGTCTATTATATGCTACGTTAGGTCATGAAATTCCGAACGTGCACGAATGTCTGGTTCTACTTTTTACAGAATCGCTTTGTTCGATAGGTGTCGTTGTTCGACAGTGGTCGATTCAATATGGCGGCGTTCTATTCGACAAAGTTACAGAATCCCTATGCTGATAGACTGCCAATGAACCGTATGCGCATCGCTACGGCGCACCATCAAAAATCGACAGGACATCTTGGAATACAGGCGTCATTACTTGCGTCACGATTCATGTAGCATCATGCTTACGTTAGTTTTCTATAGGAAGTTTTTGTGTTAAGCCACGTTAAGTTTTATGCAAGTTGACAAGTCTTACTGGTATTACCTAACCTTGTAGATCGATTGTTTTATTTACTCTCTTTGTATTATTATTTCCCGGACTATTTCTTAATATTATAAATTATTCACCCAATTTTTTTTGATTTATTTGTAAGTATGCATATTATAGCATTAATAATTGGGCTTATGTGATAATTAATCCAGGTAGTTTTTTCTGAAAAAAGTGATGCCATCGTGTCGTGTAAAATCCTGCAAAAGCAATAGTTACAAAGATGACGGAGAACTAACTTTTCATATGTAAGTTGCAGAATAATGCCATAGCATAAATATATTCTGAAATTATGATAATACTTGGTGTTTCTATGTGAAATAATTTTTTATAGAATGCCCAAACATTGTTGTGTGGATTACTGTTACAGGGACTACCATAAATCCCAGCAAAAGTAAGCGTGCATATGTTTGTTCATTACATTTCCTCGAAAAGGATTCTTATAGAGCGGGACAGATTGTGCGAATTAAAGAGGGAGTTATTCCAACATTGAATTCAGACAAAGAAAATCTAAAAAAGTATATTTTTATTTAGAATCACTTGATATTCCTGAAAACAAAGGGTAGAGGTAAATAAATGATGTATAACATATATATTTCTTTAAATTTTCTGCACTATTTCTTAGGTAAATCTAATCTGCCCATCAAAGGAGGTACGATATATTTGCCAGTTCACCGAAAAACCAATTCGGAAAGTAATGGTCTTGACAGGAAACAAGATTCCACAAGAAGAAAATTTCCTAACGACTTTTGTTTATTTACTATCAACTCACATTCCCCAAAACATTTTTTCTAGTTTATCCCATCATTTGTTACATATGTCACCTCTGGAAGAAACTCGTGTTTCAATTTTAAGTAAAACCATAATATCGTCTTATAGCAAAATTAGATTTCATAATTTAGCCAAGAAGTTTACAGAAAAAATACAAGGTAAATCAATAAGGAAGGAATTAAGTAAACTAATATTATTTAACCTTCGAGCGGGCGCGCTTTATATCTTACCACGAGCGGGCGCGTGTAGTATTTTTTACGTCTACCAATATATCGCACATTTCATTAATGTATTATTAACCATTTCGCTCACGATTTATTATCTGATTAGTAAAAAAAAATACTTTTTTGAAATATGGTAATAGAACAATTTTTTACATCTTTTGATAAATTTTATTTAATATGGGAAATTATAGGAGTTTATGTCCTCATTTGAGGACAGTGAGCGAAAGGGTTAATTTATATTTATATAATGTTTAAAAAGTTCCAGAAAAAAAAACGTTTTTTACAGGGTAAATCAATCAAAGTTTACGTTTTCAAGTGTTTTAATATAAAAAATGAACCATAAATTCTAATTGTATGTATACATAATAAATAGATTGAAAATAAATAATAAATAGGTGAAAATAGAAAATAGCTTAGGTACTCAATGAGGACTCGCCTTCATGACAGTTAACACATATAATTTTAGTTTGCGAGTGACGTTTACACGTAAATGAGTCACAGTTACTGCATTTCATAGACGCTGACGTTTTCTTTTTCTCCAATACACATAAACGACATACGCCTCGTTTTGGAGGTGGTTGTTCCATATTTACGTCTGTTGAAGGTTGTCCGTAATTTTGAGCCAAAAATAATCTTATATCAGAAGGCAGATTTTTTAGTTTTGTTCTGTTGGCTAGGTGTTCCTTCATAAGGGAAAAGGCTAATTTTTTTAGGAACGCTCTTCTGGAATTCTTAGATGGTTTAGCAAAAGTTAGTAGTACCATAGCATTTATTCCAGCAATGTTCATAAGGCTGTAAAATACTTTGCAAGGCCATCTTCTAGTTATTCGAGAAACAGAATAAGTGGCACATAGTTTGTCTACTGTATCAACGCCGCCTTTTGTATCATTGTAAGCCATTATTATTTCCGGTTTGTTGGTTCTAGGATCTATATCGCCTGTATGATGCATTGTAGAAAGAAGTATGACCGCCTTGTTTTTTCGAGGAACATATGAAGTTATCATTCTGTCTTCTTGATATGCAAATAAACTTGAATGAACTTCTCTATTTTTATGCGGCAGAAATTCTAGTGGAATTTCCTTTTTGTTTTTCTTCATAGTTCCGATCAGTGTAATTTTCTTTTCTAGTAAGTAATTCGCAAGAGCAATACTTGTGTAATAATTATCAGTCGTCAAATTTCTATTGGAATTTTCAATATTAGAAACAAGTCTTTTCACGACATCCAGAGGTGAATTGGATACTGCATATTGCCCTTCCGGCTGTTTCCCGCAGTAAATTTCTATATTTGATGTATAAAATGAGCGAGCATCGCACAAGGCATACATTTTGATGCCATACTTCGCTGGCTTGCTAGGTATATATTGGATCCAATTGCACCGACCTCTAAAAGGATGTAGCATCTCGTCAATTGTTACATATGCACTTGGTTTGAAACATAATTTACAATTACGTACAAATGCATCTAAGAATGTACGAATTGCTGCCAATTTATCAATATTACGTCTTTCTGCTCTCGTTGTCCGGTCATCAAATCTTAGGCAACGTGTAAGAAACAAAAAGCGTTTATACCCCATAACTGCCCTACAAATTTGGACTCCAGTACCGTCACTGGACCAAATTTCTTTTACATTTGCGTGATGAGCTTTCTTGATTCCTATCAGATACAATAGGCCTAAATAAGCCATAAATTCGCTCCTGTTTGTATTCTGACAATCACGCTCTCTGCTGTAATTATGATTTGCTCGTAGTTGATCAATGTATATGTTTGTAAATGCTACCATTTCATCTATCATATCAAAGTCAATAATTTTTAGAAATGCCTCTAGTTCATTTGTTATGTCTTTAGCACACTCTTGTAAACCGGTGACTTCACTTACAATGTTAATTTTTTTAGTCTTAGAAGATCTAGTATATTCCGTCTTTCTCCATTTAGATATTTTGTCCCGTCCGACGTAAAAGTTGTTATCACCGTTATCGTCATCTGATTCCTCATCCGAAAGACTTTGCTCTGAGATACTATTATCATTATCAGTGTCAATATGTTCGTCACTAAGATCACTATCACTACTTGAATTACTTTCGTCGTCACTTTGCTCTTCATCTAACATACGTTGAAATATGCTTTGAATTTCTTCTTCAGAAAGGCACTTTTGGGACATTATTCTGTGTATCTACGAAAAATAAAGGGAAACTACATTGTAACATTGCATAGACAGAAAAAATAAAAACGTGAAAAAGGGAGATATATATACCTGTATAAATATGATATAACATACCTATAATAGCAGCACGTGTAATAACTTTGGTCACGCGGATCTCTTATACAATTTTTACAAAGAACAAGCAAGTGAATCGCAACACGAACTGCACTAAACTGTTATAGAAACATCGTTTTACGAATACAATTGACCCATTCTGAGCCTTAAAAACGAATCAAAAAATTAGAAATAGATAACGAAATGTGTCGTAAAATTTACGACAGCGCGCCCGCTCGAAGGTTAATCATCAATAAATTATACAACAACTACCGCAGTATATTATTTACTCTTAAAGACAACATACAATGTTGGATTGTTATGACAAGTCGTGAAGATCTTATGAAACTTTTAGATTTTTCCTACGTATTTTTATATGGCGTTGAAAGAAATTTTTTCTTTTCTCTCTTATTAAACCTGACAACGAATGAAGTATATGTTACCAGTTAATCGTAAGTTTAGAAACTGTTTATAGGTCTAAGTTGTCCACAACTTTAATAAAAAAAACAATGCCATATAAAATACATAGGATAAAATCTAACATATGCTACTAATTATTACAAATTCCAAGTGCTATTAAAATTTATTGATATCCTTAACTTTATTTATTTGAATATCCGCCATGGTACCGACGGCATTGATGACGCCTGTATTCCAATATGGCGCATTTCAATTGATGGCAGTTTTGAGTTCAATATCAGCAGTCTATCATGTCTATGGTTGAGGCGTATCAAAACCATGGAAATGGAGTGGGGAGATTGCGTGTCAAGTATGTATAGTTGTTTTAATAATGAAGGCAGCCATTTTGAAGGTTGGTAAATGCTCAAGTTCAGTTTGATAAGGAACAAATGACACAAATTACAAGAAATGAACATCGTTTAATTTATTTATTCTTTATCATCGAACAACATTGTTTGGAAGACTGCTCGAAATAAAAAAGATAAAAAAGATGACATTTAAGATAACAGAAATATGAATTTATTGTATAACAAAGTTTGTTCTAATGTTCTAAAACAAAAGACTTTTGTACCACTTAACCAAAATGAAATAGCAAATGTATAGTACAAAAAAAATTACCCCTTAAGTATGTTACCACGCTTATATGCAACCACTTAGCAGTGGCGGCTGGTACTAAAGGGCACAAGGGCACGTGTCCATCCAACCACCAAGATAAACAC
This sequence comes from Cetonia aurata, assembly GCA_949128085.1. Classification (NCBI taxonomy): domain Eukaryota; kingdom Metazoa; phylum Arthropoda; class Insecta; order Coleoptera; family Scarabaeidae; genus Cetonia; species Cetonia aurata. The sequence continues at coordinate 1,475,274 of OX421887.1, forward strand.
AGAAAGAAATTCTGAAATCTTTGGATCTTGACCATGTATATATTTTTTATTTCTCTTTCAAGTTCAACTTGAAAAAGCTTTTAATAAAGCGAAACGTCGTTAGTCATTCATACTTTTATTATTTGGGACCTAAAAACCAAGAAAAAGAGAAATAAAAAAAAAAAAAGGAAAGAAATTCGAATGTAATTCAGTGCATTATTTTGTTTTATTATTTTTACATATTTTTATAACGATGGTATCAAAGTTTCTTTCCACACGCAATTGCATATGCGCTAGTGTCTGTGACTAGCGCATATGCAATCGCTCGAAACTATATTTCGGGGTACAATTTCCGATATCCCTATTTCGAGTAGGAATCGGCCAGCTCCGCTCATTTTCGGTTTATGCATTTATATTATGTATGTATCAGGGCACACGATTTCGTGTCCCCAATTAAGGTAATGCATTCATTGAGACTGCATCGTTTTCGGCGCGTACCGCGCATGTGTGATTTCAAAGGCGTTTCAAAGTGACGTTTTATTAATGATGGAAGTTATAATTGTGTGCAAAATCTTTTAAAAAACCGGCTATCATTTGAGGAATTTTAATTAAGAAGAAAGTATTCAATAAAAATATATATGATAAATATGAGTGGATGTGCGGATGTTCACTAACAAATAAACTATATTATTTTATCTGCTTACTTTTTAAGAAAGATGTTGGTGCGTGGAATAAACAAGGGTTGATTAAAACATATCACAGTGAGGGCAAAGAAACACGAAAATTCCGTTTCTCACATGAATGCATGCGTGGATTTTAGTGTTCTAGGCACAGTGGACATATGTGAATAGTTAGATAGTGCTTATTTGGGACATAAAATTAAGTACAACGAAAATGTGGAAAAAAATCGTCATTTGTGCCGGGTAATTATGTGTATAAAATTTTGCGGAGCTTTTAAATTGGCGTTACGAGGCCATGGTGAGAGATTGACGTCGGAAAATCCAGGTATTTATGTAGGCTTAATCAACTTTGCAGCTGACTTACATGGGAAAGGTTCGCAAGCGCTTAAAGGCACCTCAAAAACTATTCAGAACGAATTGTTAGATGTAATGTTATAAATTTACAAGCAGGAAAAATTAAAAGAAATTAAATCTGCAAATTTCATTGCTTTGGTGGCCGATGAAACTACAGTCACTGAGTACGTTCAGTTTGGGGTCCGACTTCTACGTGACGCGTGAAGTCTTATGGGATTCTTATGAGACTTGGTGTGCCATCTACGCTGTCGGACACCGCAATCTGACAATGAGTACGGTTGCATCACTCTCTTTACAATTCCTTCACCTAACGGATAAATTGATTGTTCATTCCACGCATTACTTTTACATGATGCCAAAAACAATACGTATAAAAATTGATATTTTGAATAGTTATTTTTGTCTACCCAGATGCAAATAAATTCACCCCGCTAATGGTGAAATGTAAATGGTAAAACCCAACCTACCTTATCTACGATGGCGGTTTCCTGGGGCCCAAAAATATAAGAATGCAAGATATATCTATCGTTTTCATATACAGCAGGGTAATATGTCTGGTAGCCTCCACGTCCGAAATAGGAAAGCTATCAAGCAGTAGTGGAGTATATAGGCACAGCCATAGACATACACATTAAATAATGTGTAAAATAATAACAAAATGGAAGGTAGGGGTGATTGCCAAATGTGTCAACTCCAGACATGGACAGTACCGTTTCGAACTTATTAGTTCTCGTCAGCCTGCTCGCCCGTGGCACAATCAACAACACTCCACGACGCAACTAAATGCACCACTGACATCAACATAATGCAAAAAGTGCAAGGCCATCTGCCCTGTGGCATGCTGACGAGAACTAATAAATTCGAAACGGTACTGTACATGTCTGGCGTTGACACATTTCGTAGTCACTCCTACCTCCTACCTTCCCTTTTACACATTATTTAATGTGTGTGGTGCCCTCTGGCGGTCGATGGCTATGCCTATACTCCACTACTGCTTAGTAGATTTGCTATTTCGAACGTGGAGGCTACCACACAACTGACCTTCACGGGTAGATGGCGTTGCACTTTTTTCATTTACGTCTTCATGTCTTTATGCAGTGCATTTAGCTGCCTGCTGAACTGTTGTTGATTGTGTCTCGCCGCTGGCATGCTTACGAGAAGTAATAAGTTCGAAACAGTACTGTCCATGCTTGGCGTTGACACTTTTGGCAATCACTCCTACCTTCCCTTTTGTTTAACAAAATATTGTTGAACTAGATAACCAAAATTATGGTATAAGCAGTCTAATTTATTAATTGAATAAAGCCATTGAGTTCATTTGAGCCGTAAGTACTATTCATTTAACAAAGTGAGCGGTATTTAAGAAATATAAGGGAATTAAAATAACAAAAATTGCAAGTAACTGAAAGTAATTATTATCATGTCGAAATTACCCATTTCCACGTTTTCTGCCGATATATAACAGTAAATACATGAAATCGTCGTACAGATGGCGCTCCTTTTATTTCACACTAGTAAGTTCTACGTAATTTGGATATGTGGCAGACAACGTAATGGATTCTTTATGTCATATATTACTGTATTTACAAGATACACTTTGTTGAAATAACGGATAGCACTTGATGAGGATAATTTGTAATGTTTTGCATGACCTTTGTGGAAGAATTTATACCACAAAGCTTAGCACCAAGAGCGAAAGGGACAAAGACACCATCTAGAAACTTAATAAAAACGCCATCAAATGGTACACGGATGGTTCCAAAGCGGCAGAGGGAACTGGAATAGGGATGTATGGGCCTACCACCAAATATTTCGGAAGCTTGGGGATCTACCCAAGTATCTTCCAGCCGCTATTGAAAGATGCGTCCAGTTCAACATTGACAGCAGCTACGAAAAGCAAGAGTATCACAGTATCTGATAGTCAGGGCGGTGAGGTCAAACATAATCAGCTCCAAAATGGTTTGGGAGTGTCTAGAAAAACTAAACGAACTAGGCAAAAGGAACAAGGTAACCCGACTGTGGGTTCCGGACACACAGGAGTGATAGGAAACGAAATAACAGAGGGCTAAGAAAGGGGCCAGAATACCTTTTCTAGGGCTATAACCTTTTTGCGGGGTAAGTGGCAGTATAATACTGGAGAAACTCAAAAGTGGAGTAGAGCAGAGAAAATACTGGGAGAATTACCAGAGAATGAAGTAAGCTAAAACTCTTCTGAAAACCTATAACCAAAAGAGTTCTACAGAATGTATCAACCTCAGTAAAAATCATATTCGTATATTGGCAGGGATCCTTTCAGGCCATTGTAAACTGAACGGACATCTAAGCAGGCTTGGAATAGCGGAGGAAGCCGAATGTAGATTTTGTGGGGAAGAGGATGAAACATCTATCCATCTACTCTTAAAATGCGTTGCACTGTGCAACTCAAGGGCCCTGCACCTGGGATCATGTGAAACTGAAGAGGGAGAGTTACCTAACCTGGGGCCTTCTGACATTCTGGACTTTTTAAAAGGAATCAGACTGGACGGCCAGCTGTAAATACAGTGAGAATAGGGGACACAATAGATTTTTCAGGTCACAGTGTACTATGACCCTAATATTACATACATACAATGTTTTGCATGCGGATACGGATCAGATATATGTGTGCGAATTCGAATAAACTGCGCGGTACCTATATGCGCACCTAATCGGTTGTCGTTACACTTATTTTAGGTAATTGGTTATTATCCGTGCGGTTAGTATTGACAGAAAAAAACAGTAAGCGGAATACAAAGCTGGGTACAAGACCGTTACCACCGCCGGTGATGTAGCAGAAAGTCGCAGTTTTACTGATCACGCCTCGTATAAAATGTGTATCCAGTGCCGGCGCTAGGATTTAGGCCGCTACAGGCGAAGTAGATTTCACCGCCCTAGCCTCAATAAAGTTTTATGAAATTGTATAATAACCTTTTAACATTGTGGTAGTTGCGCTCTAAAGCTTGACCCATTTTAAAGCAAATGGCAATAAATTTGAGATATTTTATTTCCGGTGTATATATAATAATAGTAATAAAATAATAACAAAAGTGCTTATATACAACATCTAAAAACAATTCAAGTTATAAATCTGGTGCATCAAAGAATAAACTCAAAATAAACCTTGCTCAGTGTAAAGTGAAATTTAAGTAATATCTTATTTTAACAATTTTTGCATTTAATTGTGCATTGTTTTAGACGTAGAAATTTTCAATAAAATTCACAAAAATCTTGTTGTACTTTGCTTTACACAGAAACAGTTTTAGTTCGTAGAAACACCTGTTTCTAATATCTGGCTTTTCAAAAATTAATTGCTTTAAATATTTCCACCGAAATTTTCGTTTGCAGATTTGTCTTGTAAATATATTACAAAAGAGTGTATAGTACCAATATTCAATAGGCTACAGTATTTCTTGATACCTTGCTATATAGTGTCTGTAAAAACGGTACTAAAATATCTAACCGGTACCTACATTAGGATGGATAGGGTGTGCATTTCAACTCAAACGTGACTCGTGAAACAAGGCGCAGTACAACTTGTAGAGAGAGCAAAATGTAGGCATTATGCATTATGTATTATGTTTGATTATGTTTATATCATGTCGGATGAATATATGTGGAAATACGGTTGTAAAACCAAGTTATGTTTATTATTATTGTGAAATTCAAATATTACGAGAACAAACGGATATATGACAATACTGGCCGAAGAACCAATCGCTTAGTGTTCAAGGAGACAATCAGTGGTTGCATTATTGTCAACAGAAACTGAGTTCATAGCAGCAGCAGAGTGTTGCAAAGAGGTGATGTTCATAAAGTCTTTATTAAAATATTTAAATGTAATCTCAAAAGTTATTTTTAAAATTGACAATCACGGGGCAATACAGCTCATTAAAACTGGAACCTTCAATAAACGGTCTAAACATATCGGCAAAATGAAAATATAGATATTAAATATTGCCCTACAAACTCGCAATGTGCTGATCTACTGACAAAATCACTGAATAAGTCCAAGTTTTTAAAACATAGAGATTCCTTGGTAAAGATGTTAGATTATGATATTATAAACAAACAAAATTAATGAATGTCCATTTGTATAATTGAAAAAAAATAAAGAGAGGATATTATGGAATATAATTTTTAATGTATTGTAACATATTTTGCAGTTGGCAATAAATTACATATAGACTTTAGAGATTTGAAATGGTCAAGCGTGTAAAATTTTCAATTTGATAGGGACCTACTTGGATGCGTTTTTCCAGTTTTATAATTAATGCACAAATCACTACGCCAAAAACACAACACATTTTAATATTACATATGCACATGAAACTACTGTTGGTGTGCGCAGATATTAAGATTAAACAGTCCACAGACTACTTTGTCTCAAGAGTAGGTGCGGGTATAAGACGAGACGTCAGTACTTCATCTGCTAGCATAGTAGCTAGTCGATGCTGACCATACTGGGCCAGAACCAAAGACCTCTAAGTGACAGTAACTTGAGTTCAAATTATTTCGATTACACCGTACATTACTGATGCTGCCTGCCTAGCGGAAGTAGCACATAGCACATTAGACGCCTGATAATGAAAATAATCACAATGAATTTCTTAAAAATTTATTAGATACAGATCAAAATCGATAGTGGAATGATATTACAATGCTATCTTAACATTTGGTTCAGCCTATTTGCATATTTATATGATGGACCTCTAGCGGAATTTGAATGAGAAGCCTTTTCCAAACTTAATGATATGGTAAAATAAATAAGGAACTCTTAAATCAAATAGAATTACTAATACAATATGATGGTATTTTCGCTTCTATCCTCTAAATTCACAATGGTAGTCGGTTGCCTTCTCATGATGATATATCTTGCAATTAAGACACCTATGCTACAACCATACAGAATTAAACCACCCAGGACAAGCCTAAAAACAAAAAGAAAATTTTAAGTTTTAAGATAAAAATAAACGTTATGGGTATCTTGAAAACGCAAAAGTATAAATTATGCATAAGAGGGACTGGATAAATGAGATAAGCAGCGTATGATGTTTTAAAAATTCAGATGACCTATAAAGTATGAGAGAAACCGCAGAAAAACTAATTCTTTTATTTCTGATTTTTCTAATTCTATTTCTATACTGTTGCCCTTTCAATGATTTTCCGACCGCATTTTTATACAGCGTTTTGGTTGAATAGAAAATGTTTCGTTTTGTACTTGATAGTAATTAAGTTGAAACGTAATCTTTATATTATCTATATATATAGGTTTAATCGACTACATTAAGTAAAATAAGCAAAGCTACTGTCAAACTGTTGAATAACTATAAAGAAATATGCCATTTGAACGCCCGCGACCGCTGAATAAACAAATTAAAGAATAAAAGAAAGGCAAATATGTTTCCGTTTGTTAGAATAGGAAAAGAATATACGCAATATTCTACTGTGCTATTGTATCTTTACCGGACATATCGATATTCCCATATCTTTCTCTAACATATTAGACTCCCTATCATTCCGACGATCCCGAGCAAAAGTCTTAATATCTATAGTGAGGGCAACCGCAATAGCAACATACTGTTGTTATCGTAATCTTACAATTAAAAATGTAGTGCCATACTACTTAATCTTACAATTAAAAATATAGTGCCATACTACATTTTTAATTGTAAGAATACGATAACAACAGTATGTTGCTATTGCGGTTGCCCTCACTATAGATATTAAGACTTTTGCTCGGGATCGTCGGAATGATAGAGAGTCTAATATGTTAGAGACAAACCGAAAAGGTATCGGCATCTTTGTCGCATACCGTCAAGAGGATTTTACGGCCATCGTAATGCGCGACGAACCGGACAAACATTGCAAAAGAAAATTCTCTTGACGGTATGCGACAAAGATGCCGATACCTTTTCGGTTTGCGCATTTTGTAGTGCTGCTAAAGGATTAAAACTTTTTTTTTTTTTAGAATCTGCGAATGCGTTATGATGTCTAGATTTTTAATTCCCTTGCTTACGTCAAAATTTTGTTACAATCAATACGGAAATTAATGTCAGTAACAGTCACTAATTAGCTGAGTTACTATTCTTATTAAGAGAGAAGTTTGTTTGAACATTTAGTCAATCATTATTTTTTTCAAAATTTATTATTACTTAAGAATTACATTTTTTAGCTTGATTTCTTTCATTACTGTAAAATTAAAAAAAAGTTACTGTTTATTTTCCATTATCTTATCTTATCTTTCTTATTGAGTTTGATACTTATTGAAAGATACTATTTCCTTTATTAAGAATTTGTTATTGTTTTAGAATCTCAGATACTTCTTCTGCCGCACCTTCCACTGGGTTGTTTTTATTGCCTCGTTTTCATTTAATTCTCGAATTAACAGCGTTGAATCTTATTACTTGTTTCTTTATTTCTTCTGTGATTGTTACCCCTGCCCCTTTCTTTTGCCCCTGTTCTTGCCGTACTTCTGAATAGTGTAGAGTGTGTGTGGTATTGAGAGAAATAAAGGTAGTCTTTATATCTGACTATATCCTGGCCAAATCTTCTCGGCCAATAAGCTTGACCAGTTTTCTGTTGAAAACACTCGAACGGCTGTGTGACCGTTATCTTCGAGGTAGAGAAATCATTGGACAATAAAATGTCTATAAAATGTCTGCCCCCTCTTAGATATAGAGGGAGCTTTTGATAAAGCGTTCTCAACAGTTTTGTTAATGCTCTGACTCGCCCCGGCGCGGCGTCGAGCCGACTCTCGTAGGATGGCTGTGCCATATGTTAGAACAGTGGCTAGTAAAAATAAATGTGGGGCTTATGGATCGAGGCTGTTTCGAAGGAGGCGTTTTGTCATCACTTCTGTGGAACTTTGCGGTAGACGACCGTCTCCATATCCTCAATGGGTCTGGTAATCGCACAGTCGCATATGTGGAGGATATCACCGACTTAATTGATGTAAGATTCGAGAGCGTGCTTTGTAATGTAATAGAGATCGCCTTAAGATCTATCGAAAATTGGTGTAGGGAAAGTGGGCTCTCTGTAAACCCAGGTAAACCAGAGATGGTACTGTTCATCAACAAGAAAAAAGTGGAACTGCAACCACCACAATTCTTTGGCACTGCTCTCAGTTTTTCGGACGATGTCAAATATCTGGGTGCTGTGTTTGACAAGAAGCTGTCTGGTGGCCAAGTGTGAGACGTGTGGTTGCCAGCAGCGAACTGTTACATGTACAGCACATCACTTGTTTCAATGTAACAGGAACAATGCGCACAACACCTACGGCGGCAATGGAGCTACTTCTATGTCCCCCTCCTCCTCCGGACTTGTTGTTTGTGGAAGAGGCGGGGCTCAGGGCGGCTATAAAATTACGATCCCCGCAGAGGAGGTCGCACCCACCCGAGCACCATTTGTGAAGGCGTCTCTTCGTGGTGCCGCAAAGGATGCCGTGCCTTTCGTGTTTGCCTTCAGCAGACACTACTGCGTTCTTACTGACTCTAAGGTCGAATCACTTCACGTGAATAGAAGGAAATCCATAACCATTTGCCGTCAAGCATGCGAAGCCATCCCCAAGCTATCACCCAAGACAGCAAGATATTGCCTGCACCTTTCTCGCAGTAACTTACGTCAAGTTATGGAGCTTTTGAGTGGCCACTGCAAGCTAAATAAACACATGTACAGGCATGAGTTTTGTTCGCTACGTATACTTTCTTTTCCTTTCTTTTTGTTTCACATAGGATTTCTCCATTGTTGCTTTTCATTTCTTCTATTATTTCCATATCTTTTTAGTTAGTGTATTTACGTTACATATTTCTATGCCTATCTCTTCCTCTCTATTATGCGATTCTCGATTTTCTACGTTCTTTATTGTCCCTTGTTTCAAATCGTTGACTTCTTCTGAGACTTCTCATTTACATTTATATTCATATTTGCATTATTCTCATGTCGATTGTCGTTAGTTCAATTTCCTTGCTTCTATTACTTCATTATAATAATAGCGATTACAATAAATAATATATATATATATATATTAACACTAGATCTTATCCCTATTTTTTGCCAGATCGTCATCAATTTATCCAGCCCTTTCTGTTCGCTCATTCGTTTTTTGCTTCTGGTCCAGTATCCTACTCTATGTATCTCACGGATTTTGGTGCGATCCTCCCCACTCGCCCTGTATAAGCCAAGTAAAATCTATTTTAATAGTAAACAATTCTTTGGATAATTCATATTTAGTAGGAATAATATAGCAATATAAAGGCTGCTTCATTTTAATCGCCCCAGGCAAATATGTCGAAAGGTATGGCAAATATGCAAAAATGTTTCAAACAAAAGTTGTATGGTTTTGAGGGGGACATAAAGTGGTATCATTGGTTTGAACTGTCATTTGAACATCATATATATTAATGCATATTCTTGTAGCTTATCTCAAGGGCTTTTCAAAACACTTATGACAAAGTACCCAAGATGTAGTATCACATTTACATGGCATTTGGTTGGCGTTTAACGCCAATTATCCTGGGATGCAGTATGCAGCGGCAGTAGCCTTAATTGTCCCTGATATTCAGAATCTGAGCCCGCTGACCGTGTCCAATATTTCACTAACACAAAAAAATATGCTAGGCACAAGTGATTGAATTATTTTATTTACCTGAAATACAAATATCTCAACAATCTCATATAATTTTGTAGGTTAAGTTTCACGTAAAATAGTTATATATCTCACAATTTTATCATGTCAAAGTCGGTATCGCTAATAGTCCCTATAATTTCACTAATAACTCTCCATATATCGCACACCATTTTATCATTTACGCAAAATCGCTAATAGTCCATAACGTCTGGTGTCTGTATAGCACCAACGCAAATCAAATTTCACTGATCACCATGCTAATAGTCCTTCTAACGCATAGAAATCGTTTTCGTATCATTTATTAATAACACTGTATCACCGTTAATAAATCTCTCCTTTCGTATTGTAGCTACTCTAATCGCAAATTCCATTGTTTTCACCCTTCGTTTTCCGTGCAAAGTCTCATTTACACTAACCCTTGTCGATGCTATAAAAATTCTGTGATCGGACCAGATATTATCGCTATTTTTATCGTCAGAGTAGGCCCATATTTATTATTTATTATTGTCTATTCACTTGTAAACTAACATAACCCGAAGAAAATTCAAAATGTTTGGTATATGAACATATGGAGAAACAAATATGGAACCTGTTGAGACCAATGACCAATCCTAGCTACCTAATATATATGATTATTACTATGATGTCACCTTCTTGAGCGTTCTACCAAACATTTACATGTACTATTTGATTCAAGACTCTCCTTTATAGAGCATATTAACAGTATCTGTAATAGGCAAATAAGATTTACCCTCGGTTTCACACTAAATTAAAATTTCCGTTTCTCAACTGACAATGAGTGTAGTGAAGTTGTACTTTGGAATATAGGAGCTAAAAAAAAAAGAAATCATTAAATAACGATGATGCCATTACGGTAACCATACCTACTAGGAATAGTAATAATGAATCCGCACATTAGGTAATGTAAAATTAGTCGTGAATTAAATGTGCCTGCTGCAACAGTGGACCGAATTTTACGCGCCAATTATATTCACATTTCAATTAATCAGGAGCTTTCCGATAACGACAAAATTCTTCGTCTCACATTTTGCAGGTGGGCTATAGATAAAATTCAGTTAGATCCCACATTTTTTTCTCGTGTTATGCTTAATGATGAACCTACATTTGAAAGCAATAGCATGTTGAATCGGCGTAATAAATAGTCGTTATTATTCCAATATTTATCCGCATTGAGTTTGTCATGTAGATCAATCAGCACCACATTATGCACACGCTGTAAGAGATTTTTTAAATTCAACTTATCTACGCCATTGGATGGTGGAAAGGTGATCATATAGCAATATCTCCAAGGTCACCAGACTTTTTCTTATAGGGCTCTTTAAAGAACATTGTTTACTAGACCCACTACAACAAGAGGGAAGAAATCTTATCTGGGACAAGAGCTGCCAGGATGCGTTTGAAGAACTCAAACAGATGCTGACCACCGCATCCACCTTGAATTATCCACAATTTGAAAGGAAATTTATATTGGATAGTGGTGCCAGTAACTTCGGCGTCGGAGACGCGTGTCAACATGAAAATGGCCACGAAAAAGTATTCGGCTACGAGCAGGTATTTTACGCCGCGCAACTGATTACAGTTCTGTTACGTCGCCCCGTCGTGAAATCTCTTCCGCTGAGTATTTGTGTGACCTAGTGGCATATTTATGTGTACTACTAATGTACAAATTATTTAGAAAAAATAAAAAACTATTCTTATTCAAAAATATATAGAGGATGATGAAGAGGAATTTGTGTTATAAACATATACAAAATCAAGAGCTGACGCGGTGTCCAGAATACCCTGCCCAAACGACTGTGCGCACTATTGTCGCTCCGAAAAGAAAGTCGAGCAATCTGTTACTGCTTGCTATACCTATTAAGGATATTGAAATTCTGCAAAAACTATGCACTACCATGCAAGACTTTGTCGTGAGGCAATTGATATTTATAAACACCAACATAATTTCAACAGGACCGAGGATTCACGCTCGTCGAAGGTCGAAGGTCGGAACTTCTCATCTAGGGTGGGGAACCTGGGGTCCTATACCTTTTCATCTCTGATAGAGTGGCACGATCAAGCCGCGGGGTGTGTAAAGAAAAGTTAGTAATTAAATTACTCTGATGGATGATCGTTTAAGTGCGAAAAATTGAAATTAATGAATAATTTCGTCTCATTTGGTGAAAAAGAAGGCGGTCGTCAGGGCGCTAGGCGTTAGCTGTTTCGATGAAACCAGTTAGACGTCTGACTCGAGCGAGAGGAGGTGGACGATCCCGAGGGACGACGGCCCCCCGAACACAGGGGTTCCCGCTGTCTTGGGCTCGCGCCCAGGCAGCGGTCAGAGTCTGTTTCAGAAAATCACGAAGGAGGGGAATTTGCAGATCGCGATGGATCTGCGGGTTCCGAACGAACCAAGGGGCTCTCAAGATTAGCCTGAGTGTCCTGTTTTGAATTGCCTCGAGGGATTTCAAGTTTGCCGGTGACATGGACGCCCACGCAAAAGCGCCATACACCAGGACCGGCCTTAGTATTGATTTGAAAATCAATAACTTGTTGGCTAGGTGGAGGGGACTCCCCCGACCTAACATGGAGTTGCGGGCAGCAAGAAAGCGAGTTCTGAGCTCGTTACGTTGCTTCGTCCAGACGATACGTCTGTCGAAGATGACTCCTAAGTACTTAACCTGTTGGCTCTACGGTAAACAGAAGTTTCCCACGCGGTTACGTGTCTCGGGAACACGTCTCTTCCTTGAGAATCCAACGGCGACGCATTTGGATTCGTTCAACTTCAGTCTCCATCGAGAGACCCAGCGAACGAGGTGGTTTGTGGCCGCCTGAAGGCTTCCACAACCCAGTCTCTCGCTCCTGCTAATCGCGTATATGACGGTGTCATCGGCGTATATAGCGAGATGCGTGCGAGGCTCCCGAGGGAGGTCTGTCAGAAACAGCAGGAAGAGACGAGGCCCCAATAACGATCTGTGTGATACCCCGGCGAGGATATCGCGAGAGCCGGATCGGACTCCGGGGCAGTCCTAACGCAGAGAAATCTGCGCTCAAGGTAGGATCTGATCAACCTGATCAGAGTGGGATTCAAGCCAGAAACAATCAACTTATGGATCAGCCCTTTGTGTCAAACAGAGTCAAAGGTACGTTGAAAGTCAAAGAAAACTGACGCTACGGTTTCTCTCCTCTCGAGACCGTTTCTGAGTGAACCTGAGGAGCTGCAATTCAGTAGAAAGCCCGGCTCGAAAACCGAACTGTTCGTCCTGAATCACGTGAAGGTCATCGCTGTAGAAGGCTAGCCGGTCGAGGATGACCGATTCAGCTATTTTCGAGACGTTTGACAGAAGGCTGATCGGGCGCTAACTCTCGGGAAAGCGGGGATTTTTCCCAGGTTTGGGGATGGTGACGACGTCGGCGTGCTTCTAGACTGACGGAAAAAAATGCTGTAGCAGGAGTGTTGCATTCACGATGGAGCAATTTCTCCCGTGCCTCAGGAGGTAATCTTTTCAGAGCCATGTTGGAAATTCGATCAGGCCCTGGGGACTTTTTATTTCTCTTGCTTTGGATGAAAGCGTCGAGTTCCGCTAGCGTAGCCGGGTAGATCGGGGTTCCGGACATATTAGAAAGCCGGGTCCACGAATCGTCCACATCCTCGATTACCTCGATGGCTTCCGTCGTCAGAGTCAGACTCTGAGACGTCGACGGGTTCGACTCCACGAAAGACTTGTTGAAGAAAGTCTGCGTGCACCTCAACTTTCTCTTCGATCGAAAAGACTGAACCGTCCAGGCTCGTTAATAAAGTTTGGTACCCTGTCCTCAGTGCACCCACCGTAAGCAGAACTCGGTGTTGTTGATTCACCAACTATGTCAAGTATTACTGGCGAAGAAAATCATCCTCAGTATGGATAGCCAGCCTACTGCATTGTTATTTTGTTGTGACGATTGTGTGACGCCATTTAGTTTTTAAGTTTTTAGTTCAGTTTCTCCTGAAGGTGTTAAGCGTAGCTGTTAATAAAACGTTCGGGAGTAATTCCTTTAGACCATAACCTAACAATTCTAAATCTGTTACTTCATTTATTATCGGCCACGAAAGCCTACATATGTATATTGATTAATAAAATGTTTATTAAAGTAGAGTATTGTTTAGAAAATATTGCTATAAGGTACATAAATACTAATAAATTATTTGCGTGATTATCGAATACATATCTATCTCTAACAGTATTTTAAAAACTAAATTATCTTTGTCTTACGCACGGTTTAACAATCCTAAAAACTTACGTACCAATACGAATATCCTAGATTGGCCTTTTCTGCGCTATCACCAATAGTTCGGATGGTATCGTAAATACCCGCATTTGCTGAGAGATCGACAGTGAAATGAACGCCCCAAAGCAGTAATACTAACAGACTCAAAACAAATGCACTGCAGTTATAAAAAAACAATCCTCTAATGCTAAGGAAAGTCTCAACGGGGTTCGAAACTGTATTTAAGATCGCTAGGACGCTAGAAGTGATACCAAATCCACAGGATAACACCAACATAAACACTGTCGACATCCAAACGCCGCAGTTGATGTAACCTTTCAGTTCAGCTGCGAATTAAAAACGAGAAAAGAGTAATTCATATGGCAACTATTTGTTTTTGACGATTTCGACTTACAGTCGTCGGCTCTTGTAGAATTTTGAAGTACAACTTCGTCCAATGCAGATAAAGCAGTCTTTCTGCAAATTGCGTAACCATCTGCTACCGCGTTGCTTTGGATAAGTGATTCCAAATATTGTGTCCTGAGGTCTAGTGCACCGCACAACATGGCACATTTATTTTCCCCAAAGTCGCAAGTAACTGGAACCAAAAACAAACAATTTAATTTAATGTTTCAGTTGTAAATTGAAAGTACAGATTAAAATTTTACAGAATCATCGTATTTGCTCTCTCCATTTTAAAGGGTGATTCAATTTGAAGAGGATTTGAATTGGGCGCAATTTGGTTTGTGTATTGGTAATTTATTTTTGACACATTGCGCACATGGTCAATGCATTATGGCGCTGCTGTACAATGTGCAGCAATGTATACAAAACATATAAATCTATTATCAATTAAGTAAACCGTTACGACTAGGTGCGGTGAAAAAACATCAATTACATCTCGGGCCCAATAATTTGCTAAGTCAACGCGCAATTTCTGATCTAATGCAAACAAATTAAACAGGTGGTGCGGTTGTTTACAAACTAAGGATCCGGCTCAAACCCTTCCTAGGAAAATATTGCTCGGATATAATGCACATGAGGAATCATGCATTTTACATACAAGCGTAGAAAATCTAACTGACGCAAAAACTTAAAGAAATGGACTGCAAAAAAAAACTGATATCGATAACTAGCGTGCACTATGGGCATGAGGAATCACTGGCTCGTACTTTTTAAAGATGGAAATGGCAATATTGTCACAGTAATGGTTTAGGCTTTCACAGTCTTGGCAATGCTAAATGACTTTTATTTTTTAATGAAATTAATGATTTGAACGTGAATGACACATGCTTTCAACAAGTTGGAACGCAAATAAACCACATGTCATGCAGCACGTGAAACAATCACTTTATTCCACTGCAAATTTCCTAGCCTTGTTAGCTCTCAGAGGGGCGACCTCGTTGGCCACCCAGGTCTTGTGATATAACCCAACTGGACTTTTATTTATGGGAATATCTGAATAAAAGAGCAATCTCCTACACTTCCAGACCTAAAAACATCAGGCATATATTATTAACAGCATTCTAATTTGGCTATGGGTTATGGATTCGTCTAGTTTCATATTCTTAGCTCGTGCAGGGCGGTCACAGCAACGAAATATAAACTGGTGAAAAATTGATATTTAGGCATTATTTTCTTTGATGTTTTTTACATTACGTTATGGCAAACTGCTTCTGGAATCACAACATACGCAATCGCTTGCACCTGTTTTAAACGAGCTTCTAGCGGGACTGACAATTCATTAATTTTCCGAGCTAGTTCTGTGATTGCATTACCGACTTACGCTGCGTTCATCTTGTGGGTTTAGGGTTTAGCTTGTGACCTCTAGGGGACGCAGGTCTAAACTCTTGATTCCTTAGAATGTAGCATGTAGAGCTTGAGATGTCGTAGCGATGAAAGGGGTTTACACAAGCTGAATGATGCTGATGACGCCTAATGGGCAGTAACTCGAGTCCGTCTCTAGTATTCCCCTTTTATTGCTTTTGCTAGTATCTCCGATAATGAGGAATTGCGCTGTTTTTTAATTCTTGTTAAAATAATGTTATTTTGTACATGACCTAAATATATATTTATCTACACTGAAATTTTGACAGTTTCATGTAAAATAGTTTTTGAAATATAAATTTTTTAAGATCCTTATACGTCACAGGTACGTAGTAAAATTTTATGAATGAACGAGAACATAGAAATTACTCCCCCGTAGTAATCACAGATTAGTCATTTACGGGGAACAGTGACAAAGGCAGTGATCAAATTTACCGGCTGCGAAATATGATTTATTAAGGGGTACTATGCAGGTGATGGTCATAAAGGAATTCGGCATTATTTCTGCATCTTTTTTTTGTTTGTGGTTAAAGTTCTGAAATTTATCGTAAAAGAATGAATTCTGAAAGATTATAACCTCCAAACCGCGTAAAATAAACACAAAATATCATAATAATACATTTACGCCATCTGTACGCGCCAAGCATGCGTACTTAATATTACTTATCTATGAAGATGATGCGAACTACCATGACTATCGCTCCGTTGCCAAATTATGCTGACTAAGAATTAATGAATGAAAGAACTTGTGACGTCAGAGCACTTTCCAAAATTAATTATGCCTTAATGAGAAACAATTTAAAAGAAGGTTTAATGAAGGGCCATATATTATTATATTCTCTATCATTCTATGATATAAAAAAAAAGTTGTGCAATTCCCCATTGACCATATGTGGTATAATTGTTTAGATATTTTTTTTGTTTTTATTCTACTGATTGATTCACGATTAGGGTGCTTCGCCTCACAATACGTATAACACCAAACTTGGAAGTACAGTTGACGAAAATAAAAAATAGGACAACTTTTATAACGCATTTTGACTAAAAGTAAGCGTCTTAAATGCGACTTTCATTTTTATGGTATGTCTGTCAGTTTGACATATAAATTCATATATTTGTCATAAAGTTGAAATGCCGAAGCTAAGTCTTTTATCGAAAGCAAGGATAATTAGCAAAGCAGAAAATGGTTGGTCTATAAGAAGAATTGCAGAATTGTATAATATTAATCGTAATACGGTGCATAAAATTCTCAAGAAATGGAGAAACGAACAATCTCTTAATAGACAGCCCGGTTCGGGAAGACCTAAAAATTCTACACCCTTGCAAGATGATGCTTTGGTAATGCACTTCAGGGAAAATCCTTTCGATAGCGTAGTTGATGCAGTTGCAGCTAGTAATTACCCTGGGTCTGTACGCACAGCTCAGAGTCGTGTAAGAAAATCGGAGTTGCGTTGTCGTTATGCTGCTCGCAAGCTAATTCTCAAACAAGAACATAAGGAAGCACGTCTAGGTTTTGCTTTGGAATTTTTTGTTTTTGATATAGATTTTTGGAGAAATGTCATTTTTACTGATGAGAAAATATTTCAATCAATGAATTGTGGCCGAGTTAGAGTGTATCGTCCCGCAAACACACGCTTTGAAGAAAAATACATTAGTAATAATGATAAAAGTGGACGATTTTCGGTAAATATGTGGGCGTGGATATCTATACACGGACCAGGTGTTTTGTGGCATATTGAAGGCAGATTTAACGCCAATTCTTACATACAGATACTTGAAAATGTGATGCTACCTTCCGTCGCCCATTTCTTTCCGCAACAGGATTACATATATCAGCAAGACAATTGTCCAATCCACAAAGCCAATAATGTCACCAACTGGTTTACAGAAAATAATATAAATGTTCTAGACTGGCCAAGTCGAAGTCCAGACTTAAATATAATAGAAAATGTTTGGGGGTTTTTAGTAAAAGTCATTGAAAAGCGCAATGTAGACCCAGAAATTCAGAAGAATTATTAAATGTGCTAAATGATGCATGGGAAACTATCTCTGAAGAGTACTGTATCAATTTATACAATTCATTGCCTAGAAGATTTAACGAACTTATACGCAAAAACGGCGCCATTATTAAATATTAATTTTTAAATGTTTCTATTATTTGGTTGTATTGTTGAAACTTTAATTTAATTTAAAGATGTTTTACAGATGTTCTTTTTTGGAAAAATAAATGAACTACTCTATTCTTTTTGTCAATCTTTCGGAAACTTTTCGTAAACTATTATTTCCTCGTGAATTTGCACGCAGTGTATTTACCTGTTATCCTGTCATAAATCAAATTGACATAAGTTACAATTACATTAGAGTAATAAAGTTGTCCTATTTTTTATTTTCGTCAACTGTACGTACCTAAGGTATGGAGAGAAACAAAAGTAGGCTTTATACCACCGATCGAAAGGCGGTAAAAAGCGAACATTGACTGAAATGGTAATAACTTGTTTAAAAAGTATAGCATTGACTGAGCATATTAGACTGCATAAATCGAAGAAATCGCGTATTTGTTGATATAGATATAAGTTTCGTAGCTGTTTCTGTGTGATGGAACTTATAATGTAGACTACAATACTATGTAACAGGGAAATATTGTGATCACTAAATACATTCAAGATAGAAATATGGGCTTTGGTATATTAATACGTAGATTAAATGTGTCGACACTATTATAGCAGAGATAAAGAGCATATGTAATGTAAAATTGTGTATCTCTTGTTTTCAATAGAAATTTCTTCTAAACAGTAATGTTGTAAACGTTTTTGTGTAGGTATACTATATATATAAACAATTCGTTTACATCTCTTGATAACAGGTCGTTGATAAACTGTAGCAGTACCTTCACTTAACACAATCTTCAATTGCTGATTGGTTTATACCCTTTTTAATACGGGAGCTAAGAGATTATGAAACATACATCGATTGTTTCGTCACTGAAATGGCATAACTTAACAAATTTTTGATAGAAACATTAATTAACATGCATTTATTAGAATGCTAGCAACGGTAATGTGATGAACAAAACGTCTTTTTCCAAAAAGTTGCGCGAAGTAGCACCTGAAATCGCTGGAGCAAGTAGTAGAGGTATCCTAGATGACAAAACAGTTTTCCTTTTTTTTGGGCAAATTTGGACATTTTTTTTAAAAAGCTAATAGAAATTAATATTTAAAGTCATAGAACAGCATCTTCAACAAATGGTAATTGTATAGTTAGTTACAAATATGATTTCCTAATACTTTGCAGGTTGAATTACACATAATTAGTGTATATTCTGAGGCAATTTGCTCAGATTGCTCAGTTTCGTATCGCTTTTCAATTCCGAAGATTTTAGTAATTGAAGAGAACGGTCGAAATACACTCTTAGCGTAACATCTCCGAACATATGTACTTTCAGACTAGCTTCTGTTCGATATTCTGTCAATCTACTTGTTTGTACTGTGATTTTCATATCTAATGCTTATTTTACTATACACATTTTATTATGATTCTGGAAGATTGGCTTTTTTACGCTATGTCAGATTTTCAACCAACTTCGATCCACTGTGGAGCAGTCTGACTACACCCTAGTCAAATTTTTCAATAAGCTTGACTAGTTTTCTGCTGAAAACACTGGAACGGCTGTGTGACCGTTATCTCCGAGAAGTGGCCTTACCGATGTATCCACTTCACACAAATCAACATGCATACATTCCGGGGAGATCCACCGAGTCTGCCCTTCACTCAGTGGTGCGGCGGATAGAAAGATCATTGGACAACGAAATGTCTACTCTGGGTGTATTCTTAGATATGGAGGGAGCTTTTGATAAAGCGTCCCTTAACAGTATTGTTAATGCCCTCACTCGGCATGGCGTTGAGCCGACTCTTATGGGATAGCTGCGCCGTATGTTAGAGCAGAGGGCAGTAGAAATAAATGTGGAGGATGTCAGGGCCAGTGGGCTTGTGGATCCAGGCTGTTCCCAAGGAGGCGTTTTGTCACCACCTCTGTGGAACCTGTGGTAGATGCCTTGTCCATATGCTCAATGTATCCGGCTATTACACAGTCGCATATGCGGACGATATCACGGACCTAATTGATGAAAGATTCGAGGCTGTGCTCTGTAATGTAATGCAGACCGCCTTAAGATCTATCGAAAATTAGTGTAGGGAGGGTAGCCTCTCTGTAAACCCAGATAAAACAGAGATGGAACTCTTTACCAACAAAAGGAAAGGTGAACAACTACAACCACCACAATTGTTTGACACTGCTCTGTTTTTCGGACGATGTCAAATATCTGGGCGTTGTGTTTGACAAGAGGCTGAGCTGGAGCAAGCACCTCGAAACAAAAACTGAAAAAGCATGTATGGCTTTTTGGCAGTGTCGCCGCATTTTGGGGAAGACCTGGGGACTTTCCCCGAGAATTACATTGCGATCCCGGGCTCTTCTAGACGTGGCGGACGGAGAACGCAGCCACGCGAGCATCATTTATGAGGCCGCCGCCAAGGTGTCTCTTCTGGTGCCACAAAGGATACTGTGCCTCCCGTGCTTGCTTTCAACAGACTCTACCATGTTCTTATTCACCCCAGGGTCGAACTACAATCCTCGATCGCCATCTTTACAGATGAATCGAAAACGAAAATGGGAAGGAGGGCAGGAGTTTTCTCCTCGGACCTTGACCTCAATCTAGAACTGGCGCTGGGCAGGTTTGTTACGGTTTGTCAAGCCGAGGTGCTGGCGATCCTGCGCGGTGCCGGAGAAATTTTAGCAAGGGACATTAGGGGACGACGTATTGTCCTTTATAGCGACAGTCAGGCTGCTCTTAAGGCTCCTAATAATCATAGGATCACTTCGGGCTTAGTACTTCAGTGTCACAATGCCCTAGAAGCGGTCGCTATCGATAATGCCCTGACACTCGAGTGGGTTAAAAGTCGGTTACACTCAACGCCATGATAACGCAATGGACTGCCACTCCACGAGAATAGATGGACGTCCATAACCACCTTCCGTCAAGCGCGTGACGCCATCCCCAGGCCATCACCGAAGACAGCAAGATATTGCCTACAGCTTTCTCGCAGCAACCTACGTCAACTTGTGGGGACTTTCGACCGGCCACTGAAAGCTAAACAAATACATGCACTGCATGGGCTTGGCTAATAGCCCACTGTGCCGGGCATGTTACCAAGAAGACGAGACGCCGGAACACATTTTATGTGATTGTCCGGCGCTTGTGCAACTCAGAGGTTCTATTCTGGGGGAGTACTGACCCAGTATGGCCAATTTTGGTGGCGCCTTGCCTACTGCTCTGCTCGAGCTCACACTCAGCTTGGGCTGGCTCGAGTAGGCTGTGGGCGAACGACGCCACCTAGGGGAGTTAGCACAATGGACCCGGTAAGAGTGGCCTAAGTGCACGTGTTTACCACCTTCCCCGACCTAGAATCCAGAGTATCTTATCACCGACAGAAGCGTTAAGGAATAAGACTCTTGCAGAAGCATGAACAGGTGCAAGATGATTTCTAATAAATTTAAAGATTTGCAGTTCAAAAGTGATGGTAGGAATCCCAAAGGAAAAGAGAATAAACTTTGATCCAAAATCAGAAAAGCACATAATAGTCATCAAGGCTGGAAAGTCGAACGAGCGGCCAAAAAATCAATATCCACTATTCAAATCAACTCTTCTCGACGAGTGGGGCCTTCCACTAGTGATTAAGAACATCATCACCAGGCGCAATGGCCTCCATCGGCTGTATCAGCTAATAAGAAACTAGGAGTTGTAGCGAATAGTAAACGCCCTTACGAATAGAATATGTAGATTAATCGGCCGACATCAAAACAACATATGGCAGCAACGCATTGAGGACCTCAATATGACTTGGAAATTGACAGAAATCTTCTGGAAACCATTCCAACATGTGAGAGGACTCAAGACAGAAAACGGTACCGTTGCTATATGTGAGAAGGACGTCTGCCAGAACATGCCGCGTTCGTTTCAAGAATATCACAGCCCTCCGGATGCGGACCCAGAAGGAAGTGGACAGGTGACTAAATGAGTTTTTCTACAATCGCCCTATCCACCCCTCATACTATGAGCGCTTTCTTACAACCGCTCGAAGTGTCGCCAGAATAATCAAAAACTCTCCTCCACGCATAGCTCCCGATTCTGATACAATTCACATCATCCTTCACCGCAATATTCCCAGCAAAAGCACTTGTCCACTTAACCATAATAAATTGATTCAATCCTCTGACTGAAACATTTTCTCTCCTCATGGAAATTCGCTGACCTTAAACCTCCACGTCCCCCATTCACTTATCGTCTTCTCTTACTCGTCTCCATCTTATCCAACTTGCTGAACGGATTATCCCAATACACATGCTAGCGCACATAGATTCCTACCACGTACTGCCACCCAAACAATTTAGACTTCGCGCTGTCCACGGGGCCATGCACGGCTTCAACTTCCAACAACATACAGCATTTGCTTTATTCAACATCGAGCAAACCTGTGATCGAGATTAGCACAATGGGGTCATTTTCAAACTTTCCCCAGCCGTTAGTTCCTCCACCCGCTAATAAAACTATTATCCTCGTACCTTACTCGTCTAATCTCCAACGACAAGATCCACAAGGTTGTCTATTGGGACCGGTAGTTAATAACATCTTCGTCGCAGATACCCCAAAGTTCCACATAAGTAAAAATTGCGCTGTACGTCGACAACACCGCTATCAGCACCTAGTCCTACTATACCCCCAGAAATGGAAACTTTCCGTCAACCCCGACAAAACATCTGTTGGATATGCCCGAGTCGTTTTTTTTTTCTTTCTCAATAACACACACACTTTTCTTAATAACAAGGTTGTTATTTCATCACGAAATTCAAAACTCACTACAACATACAACTACCACCGCTCAGTGTTCCCACCATCTCTCTATTAACTCCAAAAACCCTCATTTACAACAATAATCTTTTATAGTCCCGTTTACAGTATACAATAATTTGGCCATCCTCTTCATAGTTGGTCCTCCAACTAGGCTGTCATTTCGTAATCTTCAAACCACACAGGTTGCTTCCTCATACGCTGCGTTCTGGATTCTTGGGCCGGCTACTATTTTCCCGTGTTTACTTCCGAGGTGGACTTCCATTTTTCCCCGCCCATTCTTCACTGGTGTCTTCGTTTATTTCACTTTTTCTTTTTATTCGTTTGAAAAGTTTCATTATCATTTTCGTTGTTTAATTGTAAGTCGTCCTCGTGGTTCTTGTAAATCTTCAATTGTGACACGTTGCCAAGCGTGGTATAACAGGGTCCATCATTGGTTAGCTTCACAATCACTGGATCACTCGTTGTTGATGAAGTTGCGGGTTTTTGGAGTACGGGGTGTGCCGATGGATTTGTTTGCGTCGTACTTTGGCGGTAGGAACCACTAAGGTTGCGGTAACGATGAATGGACAGTGAAGGGCATAGGGCTTTGGGGTACGCAGATGATATTGTGATTCTCACCAAGGGTAAATTCAACAACGTAGTGCAGGACAAAATGCAGAACGATCTACATGTTGTACAAGAATGGACCAAGGCCTAAATATTAGTCCCTCCAAAACGACCACAATAGCATTCACGAGAAGGAGGAAATTAGATGGCCACTAAAGCTTCGGAGTGAAGAAATAAAGCTGTCTGAGAAAGGTAAATATCTTGGTGTCATTCTTGACTCCAAGCATACGCAATATTGGAATGCGCAACATACATCAATCAAGGGCTTATAAAAATATTGTGTATAAACGGCTCTGTATTGCAACAGACAGCCAGGCGATACTGAGGGCATTAGTGAACCCCAGGATACAATCAAGACGGGTTTGGGAATGTATTCGAGAACTGAAAAGCCTTGCCACCGCAATGCTGTGGGTGCCCGGACATTCGGGAATCGAAGGAAACAAAAAAGTCGACGAGTTGGCAAAGAAGTGATCATCACCTTCATTTATATGTCCAGAACCTGTTCTAGGAGTGTCAAAAAAAAAGCAAATTCATGGAAAAATCTTTATTAAGGGACATCAAAGAAGAAGAGTGAAGAACTACTAAAGCTTAGTAAGATTCATTTTCGCATAGTAACAGGTTTCCTAACAGGAGATTGTGCACTGAAAGGACACCCAAAGAAAATGGGGATCAACACCGCAGATACCCAATCCAGAGTGTGCAATAGAATGACGGAGGCCGCATACCATATCCTATGTGAATGCGAGGCTCTGGACGCAAAAAAAAACAGGCAATTTTTGGCAAGCCAAACATGAACCCAGAGAATTATTTCGATCGACCAGCCGGGGACCTGTATAGACTGGTATAGGGTACCAAGATTTTGGACTGGCTGGCATAATTTTGATGGGTAAAAGAAATGGGAGATGTAATATAAAAAGCCAAGAGGCTGTAATGTTATGAGAGACTTTGTCAGACGGTTCCCACAACAACAACAAAAAAAAAACATAATGCGCGATTGAGCAATCGCCAGCGGCGAAAAGTAAACGGGGGCTAACGGCGAAAGGAGAAAGAAAAAAAGTAGCACTGATGAACCTTGGTGAGGCGAAACGCGTCTTCTAATAATGTTGCTTATTAAATTTTATTTGAAGTAAAAAAAAAGCTAAAAAGAGAATAAGACAAAAATCAGATCACCTGATCCAATTCACCAGGCAATACCGCCAAATAGCATCAAATGCAAATTTAACGACCTAATTAGAAAATATTAACTGGTCCGATAGCCGTGTACTACATTGGGTGGTTTAGAATGAAAACAAATGCAGCGTCTTGCCCCTGCTTTATCAACGTTTGGAAACGTCGCGACGCAGGTGCGTGTCAGGTGATTTGTTGCCAGTCAGGGAGGTTATTCTGAAAGGGTCAAGGTGTTGCTTTTTACAGTGTTGTGTTGAAATGTTAAATTTTACATAGTATGTATTAGGGTTGCCACCTTTTATACATATGTATTCGACGAGAACAAATTTGGTGGGGGGAGGGGCAAGGGGGAGTATATCAGGGTAAAATATAATAATGAAAACTTAGGGCTGGTATTCCAATCTGCTAATAAGGATATCTAATCCCTGATGGGGTATCGAAATATGGTGTTTGGAGCAGGATCTTACGGTCAATCCAACTAAGACACAAATGGTACTGTTTACCAGAAAACGTAAAATGGGATTGCTACGGGCACCCAAACTCATGAACGTACCACTGACTTTTAGTGCGAAGGTTGAATACCTCGGGGTTACTCTGGTAACATTAATAGAGAAACTGTCGTGGGGCTTATGGACGGCCGACGTTAACTCTGGGGGGTCGCCTGCAAAAAGCTGCCCGTCCTGGAAGCTGACACAGATAGTATATCCCCAGTATTTATCTATGACAGACCCTACGATGTTTCTCCAAACTCAACGAGGAGTACTTACGCTATGGACTCCATATCCGTCTACGTGGACGGATCCAGGACTAAAAAGAAGACGGGGGCTACTATGTACTACAGGGAACTCCACCTTAAGAAATTTTGGCCGCTCGAGGATGGGCTGTCTGTTTTCCAAACAGAGGTGACAGCACTTACTTTACCGGCCAACAACATATCTGAACTCAGGATCGAGAACAGAAATATTGGTTTGTATACCGATAACAAACAACTAGTATCAGCTTTGAGGTAACCAAAAGTAACTTCTAGGCTGATACTGAACTGTAACAGAGCTCTCGCACATATCTCTGTAAGAAATAAAGTCACAATTAGGTGGATTAAAGGACGCGGCGGCATTCTGTGCGGTTCTGGACCGTTTATAAGGCCCTATCTTGTGTGACCAAATTAAAATTATCACCCATGAGCAATTCAGTAAAGTCTGGGATGACAACTACGCGTGCCGTTTTGCAGGGGCACTTTATATTACCTTGCTACGCAAACGGCAACAAACTATCTGAGGATGTCCAGAGAGATCCTTCGCTTAGTGATGGGAATTCTAACCGGACACTTTCAGTTAAAAGCGCATCTTTTTAAGCTGCGATTAGAGACCAGTCCAATTTGTAGGGGCTGCCAATTAGAGAATGAGACGGCTGAGCATGTTTTCTGCGACTGCTCTACCCTATCATCCATTAGGAAAACTTGGGGACGTTCGCCTTGACATCGCCAGCGTCAGCTACGTATATATTATATAAAGTAGTGGACCAAAGATACTCCCCTGCGGCACACCAGAAACAATTGGAAGAGGACGGGACAAGCGACCATCATATGAGATCTGCTGCGTTCTATCAGTAAGATAAGAATGTAAGAACTTTACTGAATTATGACTAAAACCAACAAAATTAAGAATAGCAAGCAGCAGGGCATGGTTGATGGAATCAAAAGCCTAACAACACCAATACAGTTACCTGATTAAAATCAATACTATATACGCAGCAGGTCATCAACAATATGAGCCATTGCAGTTTCGCAACTACATTGTGGCCGGAATCCAGATTGCTCGCCAGGCAGAGTATCCCAGGTATTCAAGAAATTAGATATTTGTTGCCTAACTACTTGTTCCAGAATTTTAGTCAACACAGAAAGTATGGATATGGGTCGCAGGTCAGTATAGTCAGACGAAATACCTACAAGAAATAAAATTTTCAGGGGTTGTTCTACAACCCTAAACTTTTTCGAAATTTAAGCCGATTTCGACTTGCAGCACATGAGATATCACAGTCCCAAAATAGCCAATTTCTGAAAAACTGCCTTTGGTTACAGGTTTCGATGCCTCAGTACCAGGCTCACCTTCAATATCTTAATGGCGCTTTGTAAACCCTTGTTCTATTTATAGAAGATTTGTCGGTAGCACCATTCAGCCTCTTCAAGAGTAGGTAATAATAAATTAATTCGTAACGAAAACGTTTATTTCTATAAAGTAATCACGTGTATATAATTCCATATCATTAATGTTAAAATTAAAAATAGTCCAAAACCAACGAAATGTGAGGAAGCCTTTAACTTTAAAACTCTATTCAGAACATCGACTTTCGTCATGATACAATCATTTAAATATGAAATAATATTAAAAACCGCATTAAATACACAAAACAAATTCGAGAAACTTACTGAATAGTGAATAACTCACTAGGTTGGACACTAGTCTGATGTAGCGCCCGCTAAATAAACCATAATTCACCAAGTTATCAGTAGCACTACCACCTACTACGGCACTTAGGTCCACATAAGCTTCAAGCCAGCGGTCAGTGCCAAGGGCCACAAGCGACAAAATCAACGCAAAACCGGAAAGCGGAAACGTCGCGATGACCAAAATTTGTAACGTTGTCGTCATTTTTGAGCAAGTTCTTGCACTATACAGCTAAACAAATAGGCCGACACGCAGATTATTTCTATTGACTTCTAAAAAACATTACATTCTCCTGGCCTTACGTTCAAATTGGTATCTTATCAATATCGCACAAAAGAGTCTATTATCAGCGGCCCATATTGAATGTGTTAGATCATTAATTTGATTGTCGCTTAGTCAGAACAAGCATATAGTGCAACAGATACGCATTAATGAGATTATTTTTCTTGATATCAGTATGTGTTCAATACCTTTGGAATTTATTATACACCGTTATCGATTTTTCAAAATAATTATCAGATACAATTAAGTGAAGTATAACACACGTTTTTATTAAATTTATTTAATTCCAGATAAGCTTGAGTAGGTATGTAGGTAATAAAGGTGACGTAATTATTTGTGCTAATTAATTAGCTAAATCAAAGTAGCAAAGCGGCTTTTTTCATATGTGCATTTGTTTTTGATAAACAAAATAGCCAGTAGGCTAATTTTAAAACTTCATTTTACCTGCGCATGTCGCAAACATATAGAAACAAAATTCTCTGTTATAGAATATGATGAGATCGCGTTTAATAGACTTAAATATAAAAATAATTATAATTCATTTATAATAAAACAACCCTTATTTTTAATCGCTATGTGAAATTAAAATACACATAATTCAAATTCACAGTCCTACCTTTGAGAAGCTTTAGATTTTATTTTTTATATATTGGCGATTCTTGCTCGTGTCATTATAGAACTGTCATTTTTTATGGTTAAAATGTGTTTATATTATTGATCAAACGTCAAATTCTATAAATATAATTGATTTTTTTTTCATGTGAAACGCGTTCATATGATGGCCGCAGTACAGAATTACTTACCTGGTGATTCGCTTTTGATTGACAAAATCGTTTATGAGTTAAAATCGCAAGGTATATTCGATCAGTTTCGTAAAGAGTGTATTGCAGATGTAGACACAAAGCCAGCCTACCAAAACTTACGGCAAAGGGTCGAGGGTAGTGTCAGTGGGTTTCTAAGTAAACAGAAATGGAGCTCCGATATGAATAAAAATCAAGTCCGGGAGATGTTGAGGAAAAACATTTACGAGTAACACAGTTCACCTAGATGAGACCAATTGTATATGTAATTCATTATGTTTTTTTCGTATATAATAGATCCGGATTCTTGGAAACGGGAGTGGAAAGAATAGTAGATCAAGTGGTAAACCCTAAAATAAATTCGATATTTTTACCAAAGGTAACAGAGGTTGTGTATAAATTTTTGGGGATCGAAAAACCAAACAGCAATAGAAAGGAAAATACTAAATTGGTATTTAGCAGTGACGATTTGTTACCGACCGATTTGGAAGCAGTGTCACCTGAATCAGAAAAGAAATTCGATTTCAGTAATGATTCTCAGACCTTTGACGATAGCAAAATTGATGAAGATGAATCTCCTCCTTTTGAACCATTAGAAGAGAAGCCAGTGTGCTTACCTCCTGAAGAAAATTCAATTGATTCACATTTATCTGGATTTTCAGGTATGTGTTGCTCATTCTTAGTTTGTTAGCAGTTTGGATATAGCTACATAACTCGCTAGGCTATACATGTAATTTGTTTTTCAAAATGACTGTAGTTCAATATACTTGCTGATTTAGCAATGCATGTTCACATTAACAGACTGATCATATTTTGCTAAAATGAATGAAAGGTAATCAAAAATTTGTTTAGAAAGTCTAGGTTATGCAGGATGTATTTTAGGATCTGTAGAGTAGTAGTACTGGGGTGCGTCTGATAATCTCGCTCAAACAAGAGCGTCGCTCTGACTAGAGTGATCAGCTGATCGGCCATTTTGAGCAAACTCTTTGAACACATTCACATATATTCTCCATTTCCTGTATGTTACGCTGTAACATTAGTAGTACCTACACAACTAATAATTCATCAGTTTTTTTTTCTTTAAATTTTCTTTTTATTTGCTTTTTTTTTGTGATTGTATAACAGAGAAAAATGGAAAAATTGCATTAGCGGCTAATGTTCAAATACTTGATATTGTATTTGATTGCGATACTACTGAATCGTCATCAAGCGGAGATGAGGTTGTAATTGCTGTAACCCGAAAAAGGAAAAGAAGAAATTAGTTGCAACCAACGCGAATTATCGATTATTTTGAAAACGTCGTCCCAAATTTAAGAGAGACGTAGTTTCAAAGTCACTTTCGGGTTAGCATCGAGACGTTTCAAAACACTTTACATGTAATAGATCCAATTATGGCATGTCAAAGTAAAGGACGTACAGTGGGTAATATCTTTCTCGGCTTGCGACAATGATGCCGCAACTGAAATAGCGGTCGGTTTCAATCAAAATATCTACATATATTTGAATAACGTTTTCAAGTACATTTAGATTCCCGTCAGGTGGATTTTAAAGAGTTTTAGAATACAGATACAATGAATTCTAAATATAAACCATATAAGTAGTAATAAACTATATTAATTACAGATGTGGAAAAGGTTGCATGTTTCTCTTCAAGGAATAGGTACTTATTTCATTTAAATATATACTGTAATGCGCATATCGGGCAACTTTCGTCGATATATTTTCTGGAGCGATAAAAGCGACGGTCGAGCGTACTTTTCGGACGCTTTTGAACGATCGCTCGAAAATCTTTTCTGATTTTGCGGACGGTTTGAGCGCACTCGAGCGTCAATATCGGACGCACCCCTGTTGTGGACTGGCGCTAAATTCAAACAATAGAGTTATTTGCAAATGCAATTTCAGATTCTGCCATCAATACATTATATCCTGTAGTGAAATTTTCCTAAGTTACCGGTTGTAATTGTCAGATTCATGTCTTCATGTTAAAAAATATCACAAACCTCTTGCTTTTATTTTATTATTTTTCCTCTAACAGGGTAAAAATGTACACGGTAATACAATAGAATACAATTTGGAGAGAAAATAATACAGTGCCTATAACTAACAACTTGTCACAATCACAATTGCGAACGTCAGCAAACCATTTGAATTTAAATTATAGATTACTTTTAGTAATTTTTGCCAGCTTTTGCTTCCACAGCAGCACTATCACGTCAGATCCGACAAAAATGTTTCGCACATAACCTAGAAATAGCAGATTTTTGAGTACTTTCCATTCGTTTGCTCAAAGAAGAATAGACATTTTGCACTCAACAAAACGTGTTTTTTCCATTAAGGTGCATATAAGTCCCCAAATCAGTAGGCTACATACGAAACTCTTACCTTCACAATTTAATTTATTTACAAGGCTAACTACCGTTCTCAACAATGTTATTTCTCGGTTCAAATTATTTGCAAAGGAATTTTCTTAAAAAAAAAAGTAATAAATTACTGACATCATCCCAGTGTGCTGAGATGGTTTTATGACTAAAAATAAAATACAAAACAATATATTTGAATCACATTGCCATATTGTGTCTTCAGGAATGATGGAATTGAATCTAATTCGCCTGCCGAAAACAAACCCAGATAATTGCAGTTACTGCTAAAATGGCCAAAAGATGGCAGTAGTGTACAAAATTACAGATTTCTGTTGGCTGCAGTAAAAGTTCTTATTGTACGAAACTATAAATTCTACCAAATTCGAATATCCGAAAGTCGAGCAGTTATTGCGTATTTCATGGATTTGATTCCTTAATTCAAAGAAAAAAACATAAGTCGTTGAAATCAGTTCATTAAGGACTTAAAAAATAAAAAAATATACAATTACAATTAAAAAAAATATCATCGCCTCTCACTTACACGAATCACCCTGTATATTTCAATATTCATTCAGAAGCCGTACTTTCATAAAACTCTATGATAGAGATTTGCTTGGGGCACAGTTTTGTGATTATCTCAAGAACAGTGAGGAAAGCAGCTGGTAAAATACTCCTATATTACGTTCTTATAACTTGCCTATAGCATGAGTATAGCAGTGCATAACTTTTTATTTCACCATGCTTATTCGACTAGATTCTTTAGAGATTTTATTTTAGTTAAGCTGTTAAAAAAAATGAAATGACATTTTAAATTGTTTTTTTGTTTTTAATATGGTTTTACCATATTTCAATAAAAAAAATTAATATTACGCGTAACACGCTCAAAAACTGAATTAGCTTCAATTGTTTAAAACCTTAATCGAAAGAATAAAATACAAAAATCGTGTATCAAATCGTTACTTTTATCTTCAAAGGACACTACTTACAGTGGATTATAGAAATCTTTGCATAACACAGGGAAAATTGAAATATAGGCTATGAAACTTTCTAATAATTAGTATCAAGTCAAAATAGAATAGAATAGAATTACGGCTGAAAAATACAAACACAATAATTGGATGCATATTTTATTAAACACACATAACACGTATTAAGTCTCGCAGTTATTCGTCGGTGCTGCAACTTTCATTGCCTCGTAGCTGTACCTAAATACGTGATAATCAGACTTGAGATTTTGGTCCCGTTCGATCATCGCCGTACGAAATTTTAATACTCGGAAAGTCCCTTCATAAAGTCTCTCGCGTCCCCACCAATTTGCCGATGCGACTAGACTGGTGGAGGCGCGAGAGACTGTATAAAGGGACATTCCGAGTATTAAAATTTTGTACGGCGGATGAACGAATAGGATTGAAATCTCAAGTCTGGTGATACCCTTTCGAAATCACTTGGTTGTGGCTGCCTTTGAATATCTTAGCAGTGTTAAAATTCTGAAGTGTGTTTATTGTGAAATCCTCGGAAGTCGATTGCAATACGCAAGAATTGTATGGAGACCCACTTTTAAGGCGCATATTATAATCTGGAGCAAGTAAAAACACATTTTTTAAAATATCTATCTTACCTTTAAAAGATGACTATACGGTGTTACTATGTTTGCTTTGCTCGCTATAGAAATATTGTGTTAAAAATCATGTGTGATGTAAGTCCAAATAAATGCACTGATAACAGTTTCTTTTAGGCTTATTTGATATTTTTTCAGTTGCCTTCTGTCAGAGAATGACATCCTTTTAAAATATAAATTACTATGTCCTTTTTTATCTTTCCTTCTTAGAAACTATCTTCATTTAAACTTTGTTTAAATTTGCACTATTTCGGGTCACTTTTTCATTATCATATCTTTTAGTTCATACTTTTTTTTTATTTTTTCTTTTCTTTATATTTCTCTTTATCTGTGGTGTGTCTGTATATCTTACCTTTTCCTCCATTATGTGATCTTCTTTTCTTTGTTCCGACGATCTGATTGTTTTCTTACTTTTACTAAATACATCCCTTTCCACCTTTTTGAATTTACTACACTATGTATTTTTGCAGGGTTAATGAGTCATGATTCTAATCATAGTCAAGAAGACGCTAAGCCGTTGCACATGGAAATTTCAAATCAGGACTCGACACTTTCGAAACAAAGCTCAGAAGGCCGTTTATCGATAGTAATGTCGGATGATAACGAGACAAAAATGGAAATATGTGACGATATAACTCAGATAGCAAAATCAAGCAAAACGAACGAGTCTAAGCAAAAAAATTTTGATTTCCACCCGGAAATATCAAATAATGGGCCGAAAAAATCCGAACACAAGGGTGAAGATAAAACGAAAAGTGATAGAGGCGACAAAAGCAGCAAAAGTCACGATAAACATAAATCACGTCATGATAGTAGATCGGAAAGGAAATTGGATGACAAAGATAAGAAAGCTGATAAGGACCGTAGAGATCATAAAGATAAACACAGCTCGAGGGACAGAGGAAAAGAACGGAAAGATTCTAGATCAGAAAATACAAGTAAATCGGACAGTAAAAGTGAAAGAGATTCCAAATCTCACAGTAGCAGTAAGAGTGAAAAAGATAAAACTAAAAGTAAACACAGTAGCAGTAATAACACCAGTTCCAGTAGAGATAAAGATAAAAGTAGTAGTTCAAGAAAGGACTCATCATCCTCAAAGGATCGTAACGATAAAGAAAGATCGAAGTCATCTTCAAATAGGGATAAAGATTTGAAACATAAAGATGACAAAGGCAAAGGCGATTCTAAAAGCGGTTCCTCGAAAACTGACACGAAATCAGACAAGCATCGCAGAGATGATAAGCACAGAAGTGACAAGCATTCGTCTAGCTCCAAAAATAAGGATAAAGATAAGAAAGATTCAAAAAAAGATAAAAAGGAGAACAAGGACGATCATTTCAGTTCAAAAAAGAAATCCGAAAGAAGATCCACGGATCGAGACTCAAATGATGGTCACACGGGCTTGAAGAGTTCTTCGAGCTCGTTCGATTCCTCCATTTCATCTCAAACTCAAAATAAGAGTCAGGAATCGTCAAATTCAAATTCGAATAATGGTTCCGGCGATTCTGGAAATTCAGAGAGTATTGAGGAAATTGTGAATGAGGATATTGAAAATCAAATTGTAACTATGTCACAGTTAAAACTAATTAAGCCAAAATTCGCGTCGAATATACATGAAGCACGCAGATTAATGAAAATACGTAAACAACTAGGCATACTAGAAAAACAGAACTTGCTCAATTTAACTAAATTAATCGGGCAAAAGGTCATGGAGAAAAATAAGTTGAAATCAACAGAAAATATTACAAACAAAATCAAGAATAAGAATAACCATCCCACTACTAAAGTTGACAAACATAGAGATAAAGGTCTTCGTAATTTAATCATCGAAACAAAACCTGAAAAGATAAAGAAAGAAGCCTCTCCACAACCACTTTCGCCTCCTTTGAAGTCGGCCGTTGTTAGTGCTGCGACGTGGGATGCACTTGAAGCAAAATTACATGAGAGCATCAATTACGCGACTGGTTATGAAGAAATGGATGCTTCAGAAGATTTTCTTGAAGAAACTGTACGGAATAAAGATGATTGCTTATATTTAAATAGTCAATCAAATGAAAAAACGGAGCGTTACAAACGATTTTCATCAAAATACATTGAAACGTTAGAAAGTCACATTAATAAAGGTGTTTTAAAACAAAAACCTGTAAACAAAGGCCACCCAATTCAGAATGACAACTATAAGAACAATGTTAATAAAAGTGTTAAAAGAAAATTTACAGATTTGCAGTCAGATTGGAAGAATAACAACAGCAAGAAGTTTAATACACATCATATTGAGAGTAAGTATTAAAAATATTATCAACTGCTGTGGACTTCTTACGGTTTACTAATAAAAATGTATGTATAAGATAGTTATCGATCAGGATCAAGGGTTTAGATCAGTGAGATGTGCATACAGGATATTTAATTTTACCAATATGCCATATAACTTTGTTAAATTAATTGTAGGTAGGGTGTCGCGCGACGAGATTTTGATCCAAATATGTAAAACTATTCACGCGAAAATTCAGAAAATTAGGCTCACAATTTAGCCTAAACGATGTACTTGCACGTTCGGTTGTGTTGATATCAACTATCTTCGGTTAAAGAGAATGGTTTAATTGTTATCGTTTTGATCAATTTTTCGCGTTATTTGTACTCGGCTTGCATCAGTATTCGTTATATCTAAGACCAACCGTTCTGTAGATATTTTCAATTCTGTAAAATTTTTGTCGTTCGTTCTTTTACTGATAAGGAAGGTAGTACTAGATCTAGATATATTAAGATGTTCTACTAATGTAGAAGCATAGATAAGTAAACAGATAGCTCACTCTAGCAGAATTGGGCAAATCACGCGGGCTGCATAGATCAAAGGTGCAATATTTCGATTTTACGAAAGATATATACTTGCGGGGAGCAAGGTATACGGTCGGAGACGGAACGTCTAAGTGTGGAAGGGCTACCGAGTTGCTAGTTGTTTTTATTTAAAAAATATGCTTTTTTGCCGCAGAGCTGTTATTTACCTAGAATATGAAATTCGCAGTTTATACCTCCTTGAATATGGATTGCTGACGCTCTTATTTAGAATGTAAATATTTTCTACAGATTATTCAGATTAACTTGCAGTGCGCATAATGTATTCGTATGTGTCTCATAAGAAAATATTTTATGGTAGAAGTTTTTTTTTTCTTAATAGTATTGGGTATCGGAGACAATGAAGAATGATAGTTGTGCTACATGCATGTAGTCGAAACGTTATAAACCCGATTTAAAATCTAATTATCATTTCTATTTATCGCCAAGTAACACCATTTTTTTAAAACATGTATCATATATACAGGATTATTCACGCTGTACGTTCCTGTTAATTTCAAATATGTGGGTATAAGTCCACTGACAAAACTAAACACTCTGTGTATGTCTTACCAATTGATCCTAATAAACCATCACAAGAAGCTACATCCAGTATATTTTCATTGCAAAGAATTCATTTCTTTTATTTTTCAGTTCACGAGAGCTTTTCTCTGCCCTTAAGCCCCGCTGAAAGTGACAAGTCCATCGATAAGAAATCAGATATGTCGGATTCTTCCGAAAAATCTACTAAGAAAACTGAGGCGGAGTTTGTAGAGAGGGTAAAGAAAACAAATCGAGGTAATCCACAACATGCTTTTTTATTTTAACTTTTTTATTAATAAACTCCTTTTTGCAGTTTCAACAAACAATCAAAGGTATTCAAGTGAAGATTTGTATAAACCAAGACCGATGTTTGGCGGGTCAAGGCGCAGAAGTGGGAGGAACGTAGGATTGGACTGACATTTACTAAATACTTGCGCAATATACTAGTACAAGTAGTTGATATTTTACATAACTTGTATATAATTAGTTGTAGTAATTCTATTGAAGTTTCCGATTTGCACTCTGTAGTGGATAGACGTTAATTACATATTAATTGTTGAAAATAATAAAAACAATTTCAGCGTTTTCTTATAATAAATATATTTCCGTATTGTGTCATATTAATTTTATATAAAATAAAACATGTAGTAAACTTGCATCACCATATTTTCATCATGTTTTTTTTTTACAATTCGCAGTAGCTATTTAATCTATACAATCTATTAGTTAGTGGCTTGATAATTTGCAATATAAATTTGGCTATTTGGTCTTCATCTTTTCCTCTTGATGAGGAATACACTTACCAAACTCAGCAAAAAGATCCACAAAAGGATCATTCCTATGCCACTTAGTACTTCCAAGTTATCGACACTCCAGCCTTTTTTTATTACATTCCTCAGTGAATTGATAGTTAATGTGAATGGCAAGCAGCTGGAGATGAATCTAAGTGCTGGTGGTTGTGCTTCCAACGGCCAGACGAGTCCTACAATATATAAAGAGTAACGCATATATTTTCTGAATAAATACTTTTTATTGGTAAAACAGATAAAATGAAATACACCGTTTTAATATGTTCAAGAAAAAAATCGTCATTGGTATAATATAAAGATACCCGTTACCGGCAATAAACCGCTGAGCAAGGTACACGGCGCCTCCACCAAATGTTATAGTCTAGGCGCGTGGCAAAACACCCCCCCTCCTCCTCCTATATATCGCAATTACGATACCTGCATTTCAGTATCTACTTTCTGAAGATGCACAACTAGCATTATATACAGCATGTCCCCGGATTGAGTTTCCAAGAGAGAAAATATTGTATTTTTGATTTTACAAAAAATTTGTCGGAACAAGAGCTTGACTTTAAAGAAAAAAGTCTGCAAAGAAAACTACAATAATAAAAAATTGTAATTATTTTTATTAAATTTTTCAAACAGAAATCAAATACCAAGTGAGTTAACCCTCCACCTTCGTCACTAAATTGATTAATTAAATTAAAAATATACATATGAAATTATTTTGAATTTCCTCAATCGTCACGGCAGATATAGCATCCCTTATATGATTTTTTAAAGCCTCAGCATCATTAGGTACGCTTTCTGCATGCACTAATTGTTTTAAATGTGCCCACAAATAAAAATCTGCTATTGTTATATCTAGACTTCTTGGGGTCTATAAAATTGGACCAATCCTACCCATCCAACAATTACCAAATTTACGATTTAGTCAATTCACAACAATTTGAGAATAATGCGCTGGACAGCCATTGTGTTGAAAATACATTGACAGCCGATAATTGAAAGGCAATTCACTTGAACCGTAATCGAAAAAATTTTCTAGCATATTCAAATATATTAGCTGGTTAACGTTGTTATTAAAAAAATATGCACCTATTATTCCATAATACGAAATAGCGCACCAAACATTAACTTTAACAAATTACTGGCGATGATTTGTAATTTTAAAAAAGTAAAATTTAAATATCGAACATGTTGCGAGTCAGAAAACATAATGTTCGGATTCGGATAGAAACAACGATCATTCGCAATTTTGCTTCCCATCCATAAACAAAAATCGAGGCGCATTGCATCGTCCCCTGGTTCCAAACTATGATTAAAAATAGGTTTATAGGGATAAATCTTCCGTTCTTTCAAAATTCGTTGAATGTGTGATTTACTAATTCCTAATCGAGGCGATCGTTTTCTCAAAGACAGTTTTGTTTCATTTTGTCCTGAATCTAAAGTTAACACAGTAGCGACACTGTCTTCATTATGAATTTTCTTGATTTTCTTTAAATTTATTACTGAGCCCGTTCTTAAAGATTTGTTGATAAGCTTGTGTGCACCCATACGTGATACATAAATATCTGGAAATTTTCTGATATAAGGTGAGCATGTTATGGTACAAATATTATCACAATACCTATTATTTTAACGATGACAGATAACGAAACATACATGTCGTTTTTTTTATTTCTCTTTTTCTTGGTTTTTAGGTCCCAAATAATAAAAGTATGAATGACTAACGACGTTTCGCTTTATTAAAAGCTTTTTCAAGTTATAAATAAATGTATATAAAGTTTGATAAATAAAATGTTTTTGTTTAATAAATGACAATTTGTTTGTTTTTTATGATTTTGAAAATATTATTATGTTTTAATTAAAGATGTTTTGATTATTTATTTTTGGATTTTGTAATTAAATAGTTCTTTAAAATATTGTATTTAGTTATAAAAGTAAATTATATAATTTTGTGAAATATTGTATATCGGTTTTATCATTGACTGCATTTTTATGTTTATAAATTTGAATTATTTCTAGTATGTTACGTGTTTTTAAATTTTGTTCTTTGTTTAAAATTGTTACGTTGTTGAAATCAAAGGTATGATTTTCAGTTATTTCATGTTTTTTTAGGGCTGTAAGATTTTTATTATATTTGTGTCCTTTTATTCTATTTTCCAAATATTGCATGGTTTCACCTATATATACACCATTACAGTTTTGACAGTCTATTTTATAAACTATGTGTGATGTTTTACTTTTTTCAATTTTTGATTTTAATTTTGAATAGATTTGGTTTTGTAGTTTGTTTGTGTTTTGAAATAACTGAAAATCATACCTTTGATTTCAACAACGTAACAATTTTAAACAAAGAACAAAATTTAAAAACACGTAACATACTAGAAATAATTCAAATTTATAAACATAAAAATGCAGTCAATGATAAAACCGATATACAATATTTCACAAAATTATATAATTTACTTTTATAACTAAATACAATATTTTAAAGAACTATTTAATTACAAAATCCAAAAATAAATAATCAAAACATCTTTAATTAAAACATAATAATATTTTCAAAATCATAAAAAACAAACAAATTGTCATTTATTAAACAAAAACATTTTATTTATCAAACTTTATACATTTATTTATAACTTGAAAAAGCTTTTAATAAAGCGAAACGTCGTTAGTCATTCATACTTTTATTATTTGGGACCTAAAAACCAAGAAAAAGAGAAATAAAAAATATATACATGGTCAAGATCCAAAGATTTAAAAATACATGTCGTTGTCAGATAAAAATACCTATTTGACAAATAGCAAGTGGGTTAAGCAAGCTATGTATTGAAGGCATCTTCCTAATTTTGGGAATGAAAATAATAAAAAAATCTAATTAAAAATTATTAATGAAAGATATAACAGTAACAAATTCTTCCTTTTTTTTTGTAAAATCAAAAATACCGATTTTTTTCCTCTTGTAAACTCAAACCGGGGATACACGATATATTACATCCTCTAATACATCAAATTGATTGTGTTTCGCTTAACGCTACAACAAGGCTACAACTGAGGCGGATGCCTTTACGGATGTGTCGAACTTTTGATGGAAGTGATACCGTGAACATTGTTGAACGTAATTCGTCATTAAAATCTTCTTCATTAAAAACTGTGATTTCATCATCATATAAAATTTATTTATTCCATAGACGAATTCGTTGGCTTGTCTATTGTATAGAGTACAATAGAGCTTTACCGAGATCTATCGATCATTATACGAATAGAGGTTTTCACGATAATAACTGCGGCAGTATCCGTTGTTAAGCTAACAATAAGTACCATCTTTTTCTTTAACAGCCTGTAATATACACATCTACAGGTGGAACTGATATATAATTGTATATATATTATGTAATAAACAACTTACCACAAAGCAATATCATGGGATAAAAACTGCCTGTAGCTACAATATTGGCCATATTATGGTTCTCGCTGATTACAGAAACCCAAAAACCTAGAAAACGTTATTATTAAAATAACATTGGAATAATAGATGATACCACGGGGTTTTCAAATATGTACCGAAACACATTCCGCAAAGTCCTTCCAAGGCTACAAAGCAACAAATCAGTGCTATGCTGCCCACATACTCCGTCTTATATACGGCGAAAGTTAGGATCATAACTTCGATTACTTGTATGACGATTATAATTATCTGCGTGGCGAAATGCGTCAGTAAGATTTCAAAAGATGATACTCCAGCAACGATGGATCTCTCCCAAACTCCCTCAAGGCGATCCGTAATAATTATTGTTGAAGTCATCGTGGTACCCATAAAGAACATTATACTACAAATGGAAATAACAAGGAAATTATTGTGGTTTAATGACAAAGGCTTTGTTTGGCTTACGTTAATAAGACACCTGGCGTCATGAAAACTGTATAAGTTTCTTCTTCGTTGCCGTATTCGTAATTGAAACGCAGAGGAATATCGGCCAATTTTTCAAATAGGTGACAATCTTTAAGCAGTTCCTTCTGGAAGTCCAAGAATTTTTTTAGCAATTTGAATTTTATCGTGGTACCGATCTGGCGATCTGTTTGGTGTAAGAAACGAAAATAGTAGTGAGAGCTAATTTTTGTGTCAAAAGGAAAATATAAAAAAAAAATGGATAAAAACTTATTCTTTTTTACATTTTATTTATATTAGTAAATTAGAAATTCCTAGTAAAAAAAAGTTGTAGACCTAAATACAATGTAATAAAAAAAATGAAGAAATTTTTTAATGGTATAAAGATAGGTTGATAGCCCATCCTTATGTACGTTTTTGGTGACTTGCTACGGTGACTTGTATAACTGGCTGCAGTAAAATAATTTCGTATTTATCCCATCAATAGTCTGGTTCAACGGAAATAAGTAAAATAATGGTGTAAGCTGCAAGTGTTGTTGCAAAATAATCTCTAGCAATGAATGGGATAAACACAGGTCATGGATAAACAGCATATTTGTTTGAGATTTTGTAGTAGAATATCAGGAACATAAATATTACTTAATATATCCTAAACAAATTAGATAGTGGTTATAGTTTACCTACAGATTTTATTTTGGTTTACTGCCTACTTGTTAAATTGATCGAAATAATCTATTCTGAATAATAAATTTGGATAGGAATATTGCCATCCGATAAAAAATATAATTTGTCATTTAAATAATAATGGTATTCTCAAAGTATTAAGTGTTGAGTGGTAGAACCAACTCTATAGAGGATAGCCGGACGACTGGAATTAGTAATCACTGCAAGGAATGAACAGGGGTTAGATGCGGTACTCACAAACCTCAGTAGAGTAATGCCAAACTTTGGAGGGCCAAACGAGTGTAATAAAAGACTCATATGAGCAGTGATGTAATCTATCATACTGGGACAAACTATTGGAACTGGTAACGTACAAGAAGGTATACGAGAGAGTGCAGCGAAGAATTTCCATCAACCAAAGATGAATTCATAGTTCATTCTTATGGAGTAGTTTTGTACCATGTAGGTATATTTGGTTGCAAACTAACATTTTCGAAATTTATTCAGTTAGAACCACGCCTTTTCTGCCTACAAACGTATTCTAGCCAATAAAATTTAAATGAAATTGTGCGGTCTCATTCAGGTGGCCTCATGCGCTCGGACATGAACGGAATATTTTTTAATGATTAAAAATCATTTTTTCGGCTATCACATGATTACCACTTACTAAAATCCATTTACTTGCATTTGTAGTGTTCAGAATACTGGTCAGTAATACTTGAATGACAGATTGTTTGACAACTGTTTTGGCAACCGAACCCAGAAAAAAATGACCGTTGAATTCATAGTTTAATTCTGTAAAGTGATGCTTTCTATCTTAGATGGGTATATACAGACTGTCTGTAAAAGGTCTTTACACACGCCTACCACATATTCCTTAGACCAAAATAAGCCGATTTAAGTAAACTTATCTTAGTCCAAAGTCGCTTACTTTGGGCGTTATGCGGCCTTGAAGTTAAAATTTTGAAATCGTTTTTTTATTGTAAATTCAAAACGGCTTATGCGATTTTAATAAGATTCGGCAAGGTCAGTTAGTATTATTGGATGAATATTTGGAGAAAATTTCAAGAAAATACTAATACCGAAAGTGAATGAAACATGCATGACCATTATGAAAATTAACATAATTTTTTTTGCTGTCTATAGTAGAGACACGAAATAATTTTTATTCGATAGAGTATTCAAAGGCGATCAAATTATGTCTCTTGTAAAATCTTCTTATTTTTATTCGTTTTCGAGAAAAACGAAAAAAAAGTGCTTATGGTCGTACGTTCGAAAAAAGCAAAAAGTAATCCAGTCGCCTATGATTTCTATCATAAACAAATGAATTTCGCATGACTAAATCTACTGCTCAAATAAACTTAACTTATTTACTACAAAAACGGCACTCTTTATAAGAATTGATTAGTCTAATGGTTTTTGCGAAATTTGTATTTTAATAATTCGCATCAGGTTATTTTACACATTATTATTAATAAAATTAAATAACTGAAACATGAACACAAATAATAAATATGTCACAAATACTGTTGAA
This sequence comes from Cetonia aurata, assembly GCA_949128085.1. Lineage (NCBI taxonomy): Eukaryota > Metazoa > Arthropoda > Insecta > Coleoptera > Scarabaeidae > Cetonia > Cetonia aurata. The sequence continues at coordinate 1,517,446 of OX421887.1, forward strand.
AGTGTTCTCCATTTATACGCATACAAAGATTTATACGACGAAGGAAATTAAACTGTACTCTTTGCAAAATTTCTCCATCACCTTTAAGGTCACTTATGGCATGTTGAATACGTTGCCATAGTTGTGCTTCATTAGCCACAGGTGTCTTGTAAACCACGGACTTAAGATGTCCCCATACAAAAAAATCAGCGTGAGTTAAGTCTGGGGAACGTGGAGGCCAATTTACAGGAGCGTCATTACCTCTACCTATCCATTGGTTTGGGTATACTTGATTTAGGTAGTTTCGAACATCTACTGAAAAATGTGGTGGAGCTTCATCGTGCATGTACCACATATCTCTCTGAAGTTGTCGTCTAGCAAATCTGGCAATGTATTTTGTAAAAATTGCAAGTAGATGTCTCCCGTTAATCTTTGTGAAAGAATAACAGGACCAACAATAAAATTGCCAATTATTCCAATCCACACATTAAGTTTAAATTCGTGTTGAAAATGATTTATCTTTATGGCATGCGGGTTTTCAACTGCATAAACGTGTTCGTTATGGATATTAGTCACCCCACTTCTTGTGAAACAAGCTTCATCCGTAAACAAAATAGTGTTGCCAAAGTTTAAATCTGCTTCTCTTTGCCCATTAACAAAGCGACAAAAACCCAGGCGCATGTCGGGATCATGTCTAAAAGATCTTGAACTGCTATTTTATGGTATGGATATAGCAACTGTTCTCTAATTACTGCGTGAACGACATCTTTACATACTCCTACTTCCCTACCTATTCGTCTAGTACTTATTTCTGGATCTTCTTCAACAAGTTCTAAAATTGCTTCTTCAACTTCAGGAACCCTTACAAAACGCTGCCTTTCATAATCAGAGGTTGCAGGAGCAAAGCGACCGGTCTCCCGAAGACGTCGCTCAATGGCAGCAAACGTTGGGTGACTTGGTATTCGACGATTTGGAAACCTTTCAGAATACACCCTAACACACTCTCGAGTATTTCCTTCACAAAATCCAAATACCAATAGCATATCGGTATATTCTGCATTGGTGTATTGTAAGGCTATGATAAATCACGAAAAGTTAAGCTTTAAGGTATTTTAGAATTGACACTATTATTATTTGGCCATGCAAAATTCATTTATTGATGATAGAAATCATAGGCGACTGAATTACTTTAAGCTTTTTTCAAACGCACGACCATAAGCACTTTTTTTCGTTTTTCTCGAAAACGAATAAAAATAAGAAAATTTTACAAGAGACATAATTTGATCGCTTTTGAATACTCTATCGAATAAAAATTATTTCGTGTCTCTACTATAGACAGCAAAAAAAATTATGTTAATTTTCATAATGGTAATGCGTGTTTCATTCACTTCCGGTATTAGTATTTTCTTGAAATTTTCTCAAAACATTCGTCCGATAATACTAACTGACCATGCCAAATCTTATTAAAATCGCGTAAGCCGTTTTGAATTTATAATAAAAAAACCATTTAAAAATTTTAACTTTAAGGCCGCATAGCGCCCAAAGTAAGCGACTTTGGACTAAGATAAGTTTACTTAAATCGGCTTATTTTGGTCTAAGGAATATGTGGTAGGCGTGTGTAAAGACCTTTTACAGACACCTTATATATAGCCGAAAAATATTATTTACTTTAGATTAGATTAGATTTATTGTTCGTCCAAGGAATACAAAAAATGCATAATGAACATGTCAAATTAAATACAATAAGTAATATAAAAATGAATATATTGCTATGAAACTGTAGATAAATCTTTTAAGCTAGAAATAAGAAATTTATTAAGTAAACAACTGTTTTTATTTTACTAAACACCAGAGACATTTGTTATGCTCTTAATACTTCTCGTATGAGCCAGATCTCAAATGTTAGATGGCAGTGAACAGTAAATCCGCCCGCTTCTGACGGCTTTAGGTACACCACAAACGAATAGCTGCTCTGGCTAAATACTGATTATTGTACCAATTATAGCATAAAACATTTAAATATCTTTAATGTGGCTGTCTTGTTATTAATTGTATACGTTAAATAAAATAGACACTGAATAAAGTGAAGTTTATTTATTTAGGATATTTTGAAATAAAATTACAAAGAAATAAATCTTCTGAAGATTTCCTCAGAGTAAGTAGCCTCTTTACTACAATAGATACACTAGCATACGATTCCTATAATCTTAATTCAGACTAAAAACTTGTATCTCGTTTTTAGAACATAAATAAAATTCAAATCTCCCGCCGAATTCCCATACACAGTTAATAAAATGCTCGTAACCCACAGAATCATGTTCAACCTCACATAACAAAATTCACTAGATTTTCAATTTATAATTCTAAACAATTATCACCTCCAAATCTCTTATACGTTATATGACGATTATAGGTTCAAAAGATGATAAAATCGCTTACTTCTGATACGAAAACTGCTCTAGTATAATCCAGATAATAATTCCGTATTCAAAACAATCATTTCAGCTCGCAAAATATGTTCCAAATGTCTCACAACCAAACTGCTTCAAATGTTGTTCTTCAAAACCTCAGGATTAAATGAAAGGCCACCCCAAATCTCGAAATAACTGGATACCCATCTTCTTAGCACAAAACACATAATACTTTTATCCTAGTAAGTGCATTTAATAACTTTTATGAACTTTATAGTGATATAAAATCATTTCTAAGTAATGATTTCGAAAAGCAACAACTCTCAGGAAAACCCGAAAAAGTAGTTCTCTCACATTTGTTTTCAACAAACTCAATATTTCCAAGACGAGGGTAGCCCGGCAACTACCGAACAGAAATCGTTTATTATAATTTTATCGACGGAGTATATACAGTTTGGAGTAAAAATTTACGCAACTCAGATTTCAAGTTTTTAAGTCAGTGGATAACTTTAAAGGCATTTGATAAGAGACTGAAAAGCCGAAGCCCCGTAGGAACGGGGGACCTTTGAGTTATACGAAGTCTATTTAACGGCAAGCGGAAGCTGGATGATATAAGAATAGAAATCTGAGTTTAGAGGAAAGTTGTCCCGCTTAGCAAATGTGTGGACAAAGATCTCCAGAATATATACGGAGGGTAGAGGTAAAATACTAAATTTCTTAAAGAATTGCCTGCACAATTTGATAGCGCCGATGCCTGCTATACGCGAATTGTGCGCTTTTGAGCGATAAAGACATGCGCGTTAGTAGATGAGCCCCAAAAGATAATCTCGTAAGTTATTCTGGAGAACACCTGACCATAATAGAACGTTATTAAACAATCTCTGCTCAGTACACTTTTAAAGCTGCTAATTTGATAGCACGGGGAGTTTAAGCTCCCTAAGAGGTTCCGACAATGAGAAAACCAACTGAGCAACTCGTCCAATTGTACCCCCCAGAAGGTTGAGCTCTGACCCGTTAACCACTCACCGTTCAAATGAATGTCTACATTGTAATTAGCTCTGGACTGGAAAGTATGAACAAAACATGAAAAACGTCTTTGAAGTGTTAATATGAAGTCCATTGCAGCTGAACTAATCACAGAGCTCAATAAAGAGGGCACTAGAGCACATCAGAAACCAAAGCACTAGTGTCATCTGAATACAAATACAAAGAAAAGTTAATAAATTCTAGAATGTCATTGATAAAAAGAAGCAATACTACCGGGCAAAGGACTGACCCTTGCGGTACCCCAAGATATGTCGGTAATGTGGAAGAATAGACATGTTTAGTATTTGTTTTAGATTTAAAAGATACTTTGACATACTCAACACGACCGGATAAGCAGGAGCGAAACCAATCAACAACCGCACCACGGACTCCGTAATACTGAAGCTTCGCTATAAGGATTCGACGATCAAGAGAGTCGAATGCACGTGTCAAGTCGCAGAACACACCCGCACGACACTGACCAGCATCCAAATAATCAACGACTACATTTATGAATGAGTACATGGGTGTAATTGTCGAGTGATTCCGCCTAAAACCATGTTGCCTATTCGAAATTATATTATTTCTGTTCAGATGACTCAGCAACCTGTCCAGCATGGTGCACCCAAATATTTTAGAGAAACTTAAACTGATAGCTATCGGGTGGTAATTTGCAATTTCATGTTTAGACTTCCTTTTATGGACAGGTAGAATCGCCGATGACTTTAAGACCTTAATATAGAATAGAAAAATATTATTTACTTTATCAGTTAATTATTTAATGTGCCAATTACACTCACAATCCGTGTCACCCAACGCGAAATATTCTGAATTTTGTAATAATCTAGGGGTTATTTCCTCTTTAGTATTTCGTCTTTTTGTCAATGGTAAATAACTAAATGGTTGTCGTCACTTAACGGTTGCTACTTTTTTTCAGACAATTCGTATCCATAAGTGAACCAGGCTACCAAGATATCAAGACCCGTATAAAAAATAATACACTGAGCGACACATCAAGTTATCTAATAGACCTAATCTACTTAAAATTATGCATGAAGAATTTGTTTCAAAAATATATCTATATTATTCCTTTAACATGTTTCTTACAGAACATAGAAATATTTTTCCCATTTGATGCAAATATTTTTGCAGTTACTTAAATGCCTAATATTACATACTTGACATATCCAACCACACTTTGATTTGACTGGCATCTAATGAAGCGTCATCTATGCTATTTCCTTTTGCCAGACGTTCCTGGAATGATTCTGAAAAGTTTTGAGTGAAGTACAGGACTCCCACCACTTCCCCATGTCTGGCATCAGTTAAGGCCTTTCCCAAATCATCGTAGTGCACCTTTAAAATTACACACAAATGCAAAGTAAGCTACAGAAACTCTGCACACTGCAACTTGCCTGATTTATCATGGAGTCTTTGACATCTTCCAAGAATCTACAACTTAACTCGGTGAAATTACAATCCACGAATCCATACGGAATAGCCGTATTCTGTCTGACGTAATTGTTGCAAGAGTTCAATGAATTTTCATAATTCACTACCGCTAGATCTATATTGTGGATGTCTCCACCGATTGCTGTGAGGAAACATAACATTTCCAATATAGGAAACATCAAATTAAAGACCAAACCACTAAAATAGTGGCAAAAGTAATGGATTAGAATTTAATTTTAATTGCAGAAAGAGACACACCGAACTTACGCCGTATTTCTGAAATATTGTAACCAATTTTTTCCCATCAAAGCTTTCAGGTGGTTTTTATTTACGCTGAAAGTGTCTACGGTTTTGTTACGTTTTGAAACTGACCGCTTTGTTAGGACCTGCGAAGGTTGCCATCATTTCTCGTGATTTGGTTACATATTAAAAGACTTACATCTAAAGATCCGCGTCCGATGTCAGACATGGCAATACTAGATGCGGATTCACCATTTTGGAGGACACCATTCAGTTGCTCGTCAGCAAATTCTAGCTCCCTAAGCTGGCCATCTTCTTGTTGTTTGCACAGTATGAGAAATACGTCCTCCAAGGTGTTGCATCCGAATGCTATTAAAAGACGGTCGGGGGAATCTTCGGCTAATAAGCGCCCTTCCCGCATCAAACCTACCTAAAATAATAAAAGTAATAAAGTAAATAATCAACATTTACTATTGTTAGGATTGTTAGAATCTATTTTTGTTATTTTATTTGATTATTGATTTTTAAAACTCCTTTTCATTCTTTTTTTTTTCTTTTGATATTGTTTATGAGTAACACGTTTGTTTAATTGTTTAGCCGTATGTGTATAATTTATTTTATTTAATAGTTGGAAGTATGGCTGTTATAGTAATATAAAATCAGTTAAAACATAAGATTTCGGTTGGCTCAGCAACCTTTTTTAAATGCAGTTAAAATATTAAAAAAAAAACTTTTGATGTTGATTTTAATTTGAAATATTTTAACTAGACAGCATTAAGGATTTGAAAAAGGTTGCTGAGCCAACCGAAACGTCATATTTTAACTGACTTTATATTGTTATAACAGCCATACTTCTAATTATTAAATAAAATAAATTGTTTATGAGCTCTGTCTCTGAAATTTATAGTTTACATTATCTGATGCTTCAATATAATAATAATAATAATGGAAATATATTTGGCCCAACAGATACAATCCAAACAAAATGATAAAACATTACTGTAAAACAAGAACAAAATAGCAAATTTATGCAATTGAACTAAATATACATATAAAAAGAAAATAGAAAGTAAAAAGTAGTGAGTGAAAGACGTTAATTTTTGAATTGACAAAGTCTTTAAAAGTGCCGTTTTTATTCAACATGATCCCATTCATACAATAACAGGAGTCCACAGGAGTGGTTTTTCTGGTATAGCTTACGAGACAACATTTCTCAATGTTTAACGTTAGCTTATTATTCATACACTAGTTGTAAATGGTGTCCGATTGTATAGTGCGACAATCACTAACATCATCAATCCTGTGATAAATCTTTAAGTCGTCGGTATAAGCGAGTACAGGGCAATTTATTGAAGTTATTAAATCTTTAATGAACAAGTTAAAGAATAATGGACCGAGATTCGAGCCCTGCCACCAGAACTTGCCGAAAACAATCTTGATTCATATCCGTTATAGTAAACGTAGTTCGTTCTGTTGTGCAAATAAGATCTGATAAATATAAGTGAAGATCGGCTAAAACCGAAACTTCTGTAGTAATACAAAGTGATCTATTGTGTCAAAAGCACGTTTAAAATCGGTATATACCACATCGACCTGATCACCTGCATCCAGCGCTTCAGCTAGTTCTTGAGTTATAACACTTAGGTTGCTCATCGTAGAACGATTAGCAATAAATCCATGCTGTTGAAGTGAGATAAATGGCCTACAGCAGTATGATAACGAAGCATAAATTACGGATTCAAACACTTTGGCAAACGTGGAAATAATAGCGATGGGTCTGTAATTTTTTATGTCGGTCTTGTCACCCTTCTTAAATATCGGACAAATTCTGGCGATCTTCCAAGCAGTTGGAAATACAGAAGTTCTTAAAGAAAGGTTAAAGATCTTGGATAATGGTTCAGCAAAAATTATAGCACAGTCCTTAACCAGATAACAAGGGATATTATCACTTCCGGCAGTCGATTTGTTTTTTAGGTGTTTTGTACATTTCAGAACCTCACAAGCCTCAATTTTAGTAAGTTGAATTGGAGGAAGACTAGTGTCGCAATCAGGAACGGTAGATGCGGTATTAGGTGGTAAGTAGGCATCCGCAAACATGGTAGCAAAACCGTCGACGATTTCCTGCGGACGATTGAATTCCACTTGCTCATCATGAAGTTTCCCAGGAATTCTGGTAGAGTTATTTTTGGAACGTATAAATTGCCAAAACGAATTAGGATCCTCAGTAATCTGACATTGAATATTGTGGATGTAAGTACTATAGGTGGCTGATATTTCTGATTTGACTGCGCGACGTAATCTCTGGAATTCTGTTTGAAAGTAGGCGCTACCAGTCTTTTTCCATTTTTTGTAATAATGAAATTTTAATTTTAGCTTCCGTCGAATGCTTCCTGTGAACCATCGTGGATAATTAGATGGCGATGTCGTAACCGTCTTCGGTACAGATTTGTGAAAAATCGAATAAATTTTGGTGTAGAAAGACTTTACGTAATCATCAACATCCTCAAAATCGTCAATGAACGACCAGTCGACTGCTAATAGATCGGAGTACAGCTTCATAAAATCTGCTTTCCTAAAGTTATATCTCGCCTCAAAATTAATAGGGAAGGGTGTTAGATCTTCTTTACCATTACCGCTTATATCCAAACACAGAGCTGGATGATGGGGATCTTCTGGAAGTAATGGCTCCGCATCACGTTCTATGTGCATGAAGCATAATGAATTTGTAAACAGTAAGTCCAGGAGTCTATTATTGTAATTGCGCACGTCGTTAAGTTGGCGAAGTCCCAAAGATGAGGAAAAGGAATTCAAGAGTTGCACCTTAGGATCATAAAACATGTTCGGATCATCGTAGTGTGTTACATTGAAATCACCTGCAAGTATTACTTTCTTATTCAAAATCACCAATTCCAGCATATCTAAAAACATCTCTAAATATCTGGAGGAATATACCAATACAACATAAAACAGCAGTTTTTTAATTTTACATTCGCATATAATCATGTCAATTAAAGGCAAATTCAATTTTAACGTAGTAGTGTCAATAACTTTATAAGAAATATCTTGATGGAGACCAAGAAGTACGCCGCCACCAAATATTCGACCTGCTCTGACAGGATCACGGTCACAGCGAACAATGTTATAAGTAGGCGGCAACAATTCACTATCACGCACAGATTCCGTGAGCCAAGTTTCAGTTAACAAAAGTATTTGGTTTGGTGAAGAAAATGAGGATTTATACAACTCATGGGTCTTATACGTAGTCCTCTCACATTCTGATAATACAAGGACATAACACTGCTGGGCGTAACTAGTTTACCGTAACAATCTGCGGAATTCCATGTTTATGGACAATTTTAATATCCTTTTCACCTTTAGACATACGATCATTCAATTCTTTCCTAAGATTCTTGTACAGTTTGGTTTGGAATGGTGTGCGGTCAGGTGTAATAAATACATTCGAATGGTCTGCAGAATTTTTCAATAATTTGCTTTTCTTCAAAATTCGTTTAACATCATCCACGTTAGATAAGGAGATTTTAATAGGGCGCTTTGAATTAGAAGCTGAGGGATCAAATTTTCCAAGTCTGAAGTGCTTAAATGCATCAACTTCAACATTAATAGCTTCAAAGATATCAACAAGCATATTTTTCTCAGCGGCTGCTCGCTCCTCCTTGGTACCAGAATGCACGTCATCGATACCGAAGATGATTAAGTTGTTTTTGCGACGCTCCCGTTCCTGTACTTCATGTACGATTTCTTCCATCTTAACCAGAGAATTAGCAGACTCATTTGAAGTCGTAGAAGCTACTTTTAGAATCTTGATGTCTTCTTGCAGCGCGACAATCGCAGCTTTAAGGCCCTTAAAGTCATTTCCAAACTGTAGACAATCTTTGCAGGACCATGAAAGGCCGGAATTCGTAATGATCTTGGCTGCTTCTGTTCTAGTTAGCTTTACACAAGATGTTTTAAACAACTTCTTACATATTGAGCATGACACGCAAGCATCATCCTTAATTAAAGTTTTATAACAAGCACATTGATTCATTGTAATAATTAATAATCTAAATCAGTGGTTCTCAACCTTTTTTCGCCTAGCGCCCACTTACTGGATTTTGTATAGAGCCCATCCCATCCCTATAGGGAAAAAAAGACAAAGTACACGCTTCTGCGCCAGCGGGGTCCGTCGCGGCGACTTAACAACAAACAAGACCGGACCAACGGATAACATAAATTGGAGTACAAAGGATTTATGTATCAATTTTTACAGTGTAGATATAAATTTGGACAAAGCCAGACAAGAACAGTCCGCAGTAGAAAAACAAAAGTGAGGAGTAGGATAAAAACGAGAGTACAATGCAAACAGATATTAAAATGTAGTAATAATGAATGCGTATGGAATAAAATTAAATGAAAAAACAAACAAAATTATCAGCAGATTTCACTGAGTAAGCTAGTATAAAATATACCTTTAAGCAAGTAAGCTATCACACACAAAATACTAACAATTGCAGGAGCCACAAAGAACATGTATTACCAATGCAACGGCTACAGTATCTATTCTGATCGATAAAAATAAGTATGAATAAAAACAAATCAATACATGGCAGTTTATTGCGCTTTTTGGTTATCAAATGAGTATTGTCTTATTATTTCCCTTTTCACAAATGCAAATAATAATAATAATAATAATATAATAATATAATATTGGATGATGGAAATGTAATATTGGATTTAATATTAGTTTTACGAACTTCGTAAATCATGTTAACAATAGCTCACTTAGATAATTAATTATTAATTTGTTGTTTATACTATCAATCGCGATATAAGAGTGAACTCTAAGGAGAAAAATAATATCTCGCTCAGTTTACTTCCACTAAGCTATGATGATTCGCCGAACGTTAACAAATTTGTGTTGTGACCATATTTGTAGTCAGTAGTTTGTCATCTACAGTCGCCCAGAATGCAATCCACAGCTCGCAACTTTACTCCCGGTATACCACATTAACTTGAATTGCAATCAATCGCCCAGTAGCACTGATGAGCTTTGGTGAGACGAAACACGTGTTTACTAATAGCGATTGATTGTTACTTAACTCATTGTTTCCTATACACATACATATACAGTGTGGCAACCGTTCATAGCACGATGCATGTATTAGTAACTACTGGTCGACTATAAATGGGCGTGCCACCTTGAATTGCCACGCCTACTTAGCGGCACGCGGATGGCATTTACAAACAATAGCGGACGTATTATAAGTTACACGTATAAATGTATTGGGGCATATAGGGAAATCAAAGTCTTTTAGAGTTCTATGTTATAGCATAAGTGATTAATAACATTACATGTGGTAGAAAATACTATTCCTGAAAAATAAAAAGCACTGTTAGAGGTAGTGTGTTCCCGATATAAGTAAATATTTTTAGGTGTTTGAAGCATCAGATAATCACTGAGAACATGTCAGTGAAGTAATTCATCACAGCCTCATAAACAACATAAAAAATCAAAAATAAATAATAAGAACTCCTAAACTTTAAAATAAAAACTAAAATAATATTGTTCAACAAGTATAAAATCTAAAAACGCAACTATAATAAAATAATGGTAAATATAATATTTAATTCTTAAAACAGAATTGTATTCAACATTGCAATAAACCTGCAATTAGCTAAAAGAGAATATTATTCTTAATCAATAATAAAATTTGAAGTAAATTAATTTATTAAGTGTTCAAATAAACCTCGCTCTTGATAAGAACAGTAACCCAACCGATCATAAAAATTCCGACGAACATTTGTTAACATTTATTGCCGGAATAATATTATTTTCAAGTAACTGTAGGTATCTATTTCCGTTTAAATTACCGTCAATAAAAAAAGGCCCAATTATATGATTTCCAATGATACCTGCCCATACATTTAGCTTCTGTGGATACTGCGTTCGCGTTGGTATATTTAAATGTAGATTTTTACGCGACCAGTAACGACAAACTGTGCGGTTATGATGCCCGTGTAGGTAAAATGTTTTTTCATCTGTGAACAATACGTTACAAAAATTGGTTATCGTGATATTTATTTATCATTCTTTCGCAAAATTCCATTCGGCGATAATAATCATCGGGAAGAAGTACTTGTGAACTTGTAAATTTGTATGAACGATATTTATTAGTAGGTACCTACGTAAAATCTTATGAACCGTTGTTTTAGAGATACCTAATACGCGAGCAATTTGTCGAGATGACATAGTGGGATTTACTTCAACTAAAGCAGTTATTCTGAAAAAAATTACAATAATTAGTAAGAGCCGTACGTTGTTAATAATATATTTTCAGTTTATCTTGTTGATACGTGTTATTTGTAATGACAGTTATAAAAATCGTAATGGCCATAAAGTATTTTTTTCTTTTAAAACAAATTTAATCACTTTAGAAAATTTTATACATCATTATATGACGATAATTACTAAATACTCAAGTGTATGCAGATAATACTTTCAGGTTGTTTGCACTAATGCTTCTTGATTCAAACCCAATAGATGCTGATTTAAAACCCGATAAAGCTTTTTTTTAATCTCAAATTGAGGTGGTACTTATCCAGCAAACACAAGGGTTTTATCGATGTACCTGTTGCATAGCATCTAAGTAAGTTTCGTTATATAATTTGTTTACATCGTTTGTTCATAAATACAATACCATTTTGTTCAACGGTAAAGTTTAAAATATTTAGCCTGTATTGTAAGTATATCAAGATGATTAGTCTTTTCTTTGGTTATAAGGCTAATTAAAACAAAGCAATTTTTCTTTTAAAACATTTCGACTAATTTATAGTCTTTTTCAATTAACATATATAATTTAAACCACAGAAGACAAATCATCTTGATATACCATTTTGTTACATAGGCCTGGCATTACAGATAAAAAGATTGCGGCTACATTACTACGATAGGGTACTTAATATACTTATATTTTACATTCGGTTACGTCGCTGTGATAAAACAAAGATGTAATATAATTGTTTGAATAAAGGTTGCATGTCGCTGCAATGCATAACCAAAATAAAACCAGACTCCTGCTATAGAATGGATTCGCAATTCCAAACAACGGCAGGCGAGGGAGCTGAAGTAAAAGTAAACTATATTTATATGAATCAATGAAATAACAGTAAGTACTATTTCACTAACTATATTGCTACGAAACTTGTAGATATTTCTTTATAATTTTATTAAATTTTTTTTTTATTAATTCAACACTGTTTTATTCTCATTTCATACAGTCAGCGTCATCTATTCAATATAATTTACTCCACAGATATGCTACGCCCCAATTGTAAAATGACACTATAGTACCAGGTACATGAAATTTACCCCTCCACTATGTTTTTGGGTACACCGCAAACGAATCGAATGATACTTATTATCTTCGGTCAACCTCGAGACATGGATAGATCACGTCTAACCACTTAACCATCTTTATATACCTGATATACACTTAGATATCTTTATTGAAACTGTATAAGTTATTCGTTAGTGATATATTTATACTACAGAGAATAAACAAGACGTTATTTAAATGAAATTTATTTATTTCGAGTTAAATAAATATGATGAACAAAGAAATGAATCTTCTAATAATTCCCTCAGGGTAAGTAAATTCTTTACTATTTAAATTGTACAAAAATAAGATTTCTAGAATCTTAATCCAAACTAATAACTCATATATCTCGTTTAAATGTCAATATAGAATTCAAATCTCCCACTATATTTCCATCATAAAATCAAGTACATCAAATAATGCCAACTCAAACCGCTCATGCATTTAAGCCCCCCGCAGCATCAAACGTTTTGCTTACATACAAAATCCACTAGAATCACTGTTATCATACGATAATATAACCTAACATTCCCTTTACGCTTTTAACGCCAGTTATAAATTCAAAAGATGATAAAATCGCTTAGTTAGTTTTTAGTTTAGATTTTAACAACATGTTTACAAAATAAATAAATAAATAATTAACGTTTGATGTTGTAGCTGTAGGTTATGTATACCATGATATCATAGCAATATATTATTTATGCTACGTTTTCTTATTTCTTTTTTTTTATTCTTATTTGCTTTCGACGTCTGGCTCTTCCTTGTGTAAGGCTTCATCATACATCGTAACAGTTAATCTTGTTGGAACACCAACTGGCAAATTACAACCGAACTACACTAAGCATTGGATAAGGTTGGAAGAACTGATTGCCTATCCTGCGATGCTCGGTGGTATTCTTTTGTATTTTAAGTTCAAATTGGACATCGTAATAGTTAATCTTGTTGGAGCATCAACAGGGAAATTGCTACCGGACCACCGAGCATTGGAGACAGTTGAAAGTAGTTCTGAACTGCCCACCCTGCGATGCTCGGTGGTATTATTTTGCACATTGTATTAAAATAAATTTCAATTACACGCTAATGTTCCAACAAACCATACCGGTGAATCACCGGTCGTCGCTATACTTTGAACGTTGGGATTTACATTCAGTGTGCACTTGCTATTCGCAGTAGATCCGTGCGTTTACAATGGCAGCGTATACGAATATCGAATTCACTGACATGATCTTGATTTATGGTGAAACAGGACATAATAGTGTTGCAGCAAGGAATTTGTACGTAGAACGTTTCCCGCATTGACGTCATCCTTCGCCTGAAACATTTGTAAAAACCGTGTATCGACTTCGAGAGACAGGATCAGTAATTCCACGTTTTGAAGGTCGTGCGCCTCAAAGATTACGCAGAGTGCTACAAGCCGAAGAGGAAATTTTAAATATCGTAGAAGCAGGTCCCGGCGTAAGTACAACAACTTCCGCGCGGGAAGTAAATGTGTGCCAAGCTACAGTGCATCAAATTTTAAAAAGGAATTTACTTCGTCCGTATCATATTCAACGCCTGCAACGATTAACGTAATCCTATTTACGGACGAATGTATGTGCGTTTACAAATGATGGTATCTTAAATTATGACAACATTCACCACTGGGCGTATGAAACCCTCCACGATATTAACCAAGGCTCCTCTCAAGTTAGGATGTCCCTCAATGTTTGGGCAGGGCTAGTGGGCGATCAACTACTTGGACCACATGTACTCCCAGCACTGTTAAATGCAGAATCTCATTTACTGTTTCTTCAAATAAATTGCCTGAATATTTGGAGAACATACCATTAGCGGCGCGCCTACAATTATGGTTCATGCACGATGGAGCACCCGCGCATAGTAGTAGGGTTGTTCAACAATTTTTAAACCGGACATTCTCACATTGGATTGGACGTGGAGGTCACATTCCGTGGCCAGCCCGTAGCCCCGATCTAAATCCACTAGACCTTTTTCTGTGGCGATACATGAAAAGTTTAGTGTGTGATCGTCGTTCTGACAGAAAATGCCGAGGATCTGCAAAACCGTGTTTTCGTAGCAGCTCAACGCATTCGCGAGGAACTGTTAAATTTTACGAGGGTACGTAACAACTTTCGTCGGCGAATTGATGCTTGCATTCGAACTGATGGTGGGCATTTCGAACACTTTTTATAAAACATATTGTGTCCTGTTTTACCTGCATCAGTCCTTTTCAGGACTACCACAAATTTCGTAAAAGGAATTGAAAACATGTACCTACTATATAGTATTTGAGATTTGAAGCAGGCTACATAAAGTTAACAATTATACATTAGTTTTATTATAAACATAATAAGTTTAATTTAAAACAACAGTAACCTTTAAATGCGCTACTACGAGTTCATAGCAAAAGCACATCACAAGGCCGGTGATGACACGAAATCAGGGCATTAATTGCTCTGTCCTGCCCATTCGTCAATCTTACATGTATCTTACTCCAGTTGCCTGCCGATTCGATCATCCTCTGCAGTAATGTCTCGAGTGTTAAGGGTCCCAGTATTGCGTGTACATGCTCTCTGTGTTCATGCCATCTGCCACATTCGAATATGGTGTGTTCCACGATGCTCTGCGCTCCGCAGTAGACGCAGTCCTTGCCAAAGCGTTTGGCGTACGCCCTGTAGCAGCCGTGTCCGGTGAGTGCCTGGGTCAGGTGGTAGTCCAGCTTGCGATGTCTACAATTGAACCAAGGTTTTATGTCCTGGATCAGTCTTTTGGTCCACTTCGCCTTATCCGTTCCGTTGTTCCTTCTGCTTTGCCAGTTGTTCAGGACAATTTCTATGGCTTGAGTACGAGATTCAGTTCCTGCGTCCCCTTGCTGATGAATGTGAGCCCTTTCTTTTGCCATTACGTCGATGGGAAGCGTTCCAGTAATCACCTGCAAGTCCACCGCCGATGTAGTACGATACGCCGATGCAACCCGCAACAATGCTTGCCTTTGAACCCTAACCAACATATCCCTGTACTTTTTAGTGTTAACCACATCCACCCATCTTGGGGTTCCATATAACAGTATGTTATAGACCACGCTGCACAGCACTTGTCTCTTGCCACTTCTCGGTTCACCTATATTGGGCATTAGCTTGGCTAGATTGGTCAAGCTGGTTTCTGCCTTCTTAGTCGCTAACTCGATGTGGCGCCCTTCCTTCTCTCGTCAAAAATAATGCTCAGGTAGCCCGCAGACTCCACAGGAGCAATATTCACTCTTTGCAGAATAAAGGATAGGCGATCTTTGTTCCTGTCCCCTCTAACTACTACGCACTCTGTTTTACAGGTGCAAGGGTTAGTTCGTGATCCTGCATCCACTCGCTTATTTTTGCTAAACACTTGTTAGCATTATTCATTAATGTGACCTCGTCTCTCGCTGCAACTATCAGCGCCAAATCGTCCGCAAACACTACAGTCACCGCATCCGCAGTGAGGTTCAAATCTAAAACACCATCGTAGAGGAGGTTCCACAACGTCGGGCCCAAGATCGAAGCCTGAGGTACCCACACTCCAGTCCCCAACTCATCAGCACCATCCAGCCTGATCTTCCTGTTTCTGAGATAACTTGAGTTCATATTCACGAAGTATCCAGAAACCCCTCTCCCACCCAGCTCCTGAACAATTAGTATGTGGCTTGCAGTATTAAATACGTTCTTAACATCGATTGTTTTAAGTACACACCATTTACTCGCGGAGTCCTCACATCGCCTCTTTACGGTCTCCAGTGCATGTAAGGAAGATTTTCCGGCTCTAAACCCATATTACTGTTTTCAATGAAAGTTCAGTTCTTTGAGTAGCCTGCTCCTTATAAGGGCTTCCATTAGTTTACTCACTGTATTTAACATACATATTGGTCTGAAGGAGCTTGCCAAATAGGGGGCTTTTCTCGTTTAAGGATTAGGGCTATTGTTGCCTTTTTCCATTCATCTGGGAATTGCTGTCGTTCAAGGAGGTCGTTAATTGGTTCCAGCAACCAGTTTCGTACGTGCTCTGCTACGGTCTTGATCGCCTCCTGAGGTATCCCGTCCGGACCCGGAGCCTTACCGTTTTTCATATTGGAGGCAGCTTGTCTCAATTCTTTCACCGTAAAGGGCTCCACCCCGCTCACTACATCTCCTTCATCCCAGATATCGCCAGAAGACGGAAACAGTTCCCTGACAAAGCGCTTTTTTTCTCGACATTTAACTCGTACGGTAATAGGATTTTGAACTTCTTTGCCACAATTTTGTATGCATCGCCCACACGTTGTTGTATAATTCCAGTACCAGCACCTGTTTTTAGCATCCTTGATCTCTTTTGCACCCTCTATACACATTCTGCCTCTATGTCGCCCCTGGTTGCACCACCAGCTTTAGACACTTTTGTTAGGTTTCTTCTTGCCGTCTTCTTGTCGTAATATAGTAGTAATGTAACTGTGTTTGCTGGGATATTATGTAAACTGACTGATTTACTTACTATGCGCTTCGTACTGGTATCTAAGTTATCATAGCTAACTTATATTTATTGTTCAACTAGAAATCAGTGTATTTCTTAAAAATTGAATTTTGCTGCGTGGGATTTTGTCCGCTATGGGCCCACTGTGCAAATTATGATTTAGATATATTGGAGGGGATTTATACGAAGAAATACAAAAACAAACTTTTTAATTATGAGTTATCCCGTATTTCCAACTGTAGTTTCTCTGTTGCCCTACGTGCTTAATGAATATTAACATTTTGTCCCTACACAGAGCTACAAGCGGGCTACTAGACGGAGTATCTGATGCACATCGTTAATTCTACTCTTCTCAAGGTGTGATGCAATATCTGCGCCTAGTATTATTATTAAGATAAAGTCTACACCAACTGTGCAACATTTTTCCATGGTAGTAGAAACGAAGGAACAGCTGGATTCCATGCGATACAAAATAGTTGTAAAAACACGGGTGAAACACAACATTAAGCTTCAACACTTCTGCCTATGTGCAGTAAAGTTGTACAGTTTCAGTGTTTAGCATTAAATCCAAACTTGACTCGGCAGACGTTTAGATCAAAAACAAAAAAAAATGGGATTTAAAATAATCACCGACCATTATCTTCACCAGTGGTGACTACGAAACCTCAGGCACCTCTAAATAATTGAAGTTTACATTTACTTTTTTTTAATTTAAGCAAAGTTATTTAAAAGATGTAATACATTATGTTTAAAATAACATTTTGTTATGAAATGCAGTTTTCCGGTTGTGTTCACGTGAATTGTGTAATGAAAAACATCTGAGAAAGAAACGCTTGCATGATAATTGTAAAAAATAATTACGCGTAATTATTCTGCTATAACAAATACCACCTGCGCTGACCGAGTGCCAGTCGAAAGGCTTTGTTTTATAACTCAACGGTAATTATTTCATATGGATTTAAATTGCTATGTATTCGTTAATTAGTTTATCCCAGACTGCGAAGGCCTCTAAATGCAAATTATTTCCTTATTTATGAATTCATTTATCGATCGCATGAAACATATACCGAGTCCTTTTTCATTCCTATATGTTCTTTTTGATGAGGTTCGATTTGACCAATAGTTGATATTGCTTCTTCCCGTGATGTAATAAATTTTTAAATTTGTCTCCTTAATTTGGGAACTTTTCCTTGGGTTGATCAAATTGTAAATCAGTTTGAAATTGAACTAAACACTGGTTGGAACAACCAAATAGTTTACCGCCGATATAGTGATGATGTGGGTATATTTGTGATTATAATGGAAGATGTATCGGATTATATTGAAAGAAAAATACAAAATAGGTAAACTAAATAATATATTAAAATATATGTAGAATCAGACTTGCAAATGTGTAAAACGGTCAATCATTAACAGGTAACAGAAAAACTGATACAAAATTCCTTAAATTACCTAACCCTGAATTATGAATTCTGATATCTATTACTTACTTATACGAGGGCGGTTCCAAAATTAGCCAAAAGTTTGTATAATACTCGCCGCTGATCGTTCTTCCTTATCAATAAAAATTATCCCACGCGCATCCCAAAAAACAGACGCCATGACCTTGCCTGCAGATGGAACCGTCTTCACCTTCTTAAAATTTTGTGGATTTTCTTAATCGTTTCTGGCGTGGACACCTCAATTAGTCGACCACTACGGTATTCGTCTTGGCAGCTCGTACGGCCTCGTTTAAACTCTGCCACCCAATATTTTATAGTCGTAAACGAACGAGCAGACTCCCCCAGAATAGAATCTAGCTCGAGTTTAATATTGGTTGGACTGAGACCTTTCAAATGAAAGTATTGAATTACATAACGGTGACCAATTTTTTCCATGTTTACAAATTCACTGAGATCGCTCATTTTTGATGGCTCCAAAAAAAAAATACTAAACAACGTGGCGCCTTGACACTTGAAACATATATTTTATAAGGTTGCCACTTTTCACCAAAGTAATTTTTTTCAAACTACTGTCGCTATCTATACGTCAGGTAGGCTAATTTTGGGACCGTCCTCATATTGTATTAATACGGTTAACCGTTCTAGGTTGAACTAAACTTGAATAATCATAAAACAAACAGTTCTCAAATGGATTATGAATACATTACAGCATAAAACTATATATACATAACTGGATATAAACACGTTTAATCTACAAACGATTTTTATGCATTAATCTCCAGTTTTAAATCGTTTTGGTAAGTTAAACTTTCTTCCCGATGGTTGTTCTTAAATTATATTATTAAATGTTTTATTGTTCTAGTTCACGTACGAAGATGTCACAAGTTTAATAAAGTATAATATACCAGCCTTTATCGATATCTTGTCCGTTTTCGGCGGACTCTGACTGCATTTTCCGGATCCTGTGTCCGATGTTTTCGATTCTTCTGGAACTCTCGGATCCCGTTGAATTTTGACGTTGCTGCTGCTCCTGAATACTGGATCTTTAGGTTCTTTCACTTCCAGTTGAGTTATGTCTCAATTTTACATTTTGATTAAGTATTAGTACCGCTTTTTTTTTCAGTTTTCCATATTTTTTTTGTAGTTTTATTATTCCCTATTTATAAAATATACGTCGAATTTATACTTTACACCAAAATACTGCCTTTATATTCATTTTCCCCATCAAAATAATATTTTTGTGAAAATTTATAACACTAATTCTTAAAATTACGTGCATACTATCCCCAAGCCAACATTTTTTCTTTTCATTAAATTTTCTAAACATTCTTTTATTTTTTCCCATAAATCTCCTTGAATCTACATGTCATGTCGAATGCGTTGTTACGAACAAGTTCCCAAGAAAACGTCAAACGATGCTGAATTCACTTGAGATGATCGGAAAATATCACATTGCAACGTAACACATTTTTGTTTATTACGCTCAATAATGGTTCTTATTCACCAATGTTTGTTATTTTGCTTTGATAACATATTAAATCTGAATAATTCTCTTATTTTGAAACAAATTAAATTGACAACTGATTACAGATATCTGTCAACCTTACTTTTTCTGTTTCTGTTATTCTGCTACTGGATGACTCTACCTTGACAAGTCAAATTTTTAAATGGTAATTAAAATATTAAAAATGGGTTTGTAACACATAATTAAACCCAAATTCCAACTTATTTTATTACACAACAATTTTAAAGAATAGATTTTAATTTGTAAAGTGTCTAAATTAACATTTTCTGTTGATATAAAAAAGAAATCAATGAATATGTTTGCATTTTCCTTGTTTGTATTCTGAATTCTGTGAATTATGTGACTTCGGCTTAGATCATAGATATTAGTATTACAAAATCCAAAATGCAGGCTGCATATCTCAGTATTATAAAATATTTTCGGTGCACCACTAGTACACATTTCCTTTGAATTGATATAATATTTAAGAAACTAAGTTTTTTGCTGCGATCTTGCGCTCGTCGACTTGGATCTCTTTTATTCAATTATATTGTTAATTATAAATGATTATTCAACATTTATGGACCGATATTTCACCGTTTAATATATACGGCACAAATTTTTTCTCGGAACATTGCATTAACCCAGATGTATTTCATGGCCGCACCAATAGGAATGCCAGAGAAGCGTAACGTCTTTACCTTGACGCTCAGTCTAGCCGTTAGATCTCTTCGATTGCCGTTAGAGAGCATTTACAAGGAACTTGTATTACGGCATGCAAGATCGCTTAAGGCCGATACGGTAATAATATCTGAAGAAAATTGACCTTACTTTTCCAAAGCTTAAATTGGCCGCTCTACGTGGTGTATAATTTGCTCTGCCAATGGCAATCTCCTAAGAGTTTGCCGGATTAACTGAGCATCTCCATTGGATGTCGTTCAACGTTACCTATACCACTCGTGTTCTGACCTTCTGCTTGAAAGAGATCTTGGCGTCAATCTCTACCGTCCAAGCAGTTGTTTCACGGTATGGCGTTGGTGTATTGTTAGATACTTGCAACACATATCAATAAAGTTATGCAACCACTTGGGAAGCGGATCAGAAGTTGTTGCTATTCCCTTTTGGCAATTAGTATTCCGCTATCTTGTCCGTCAACCGCTCCTGGTTCCAGCATTAAAACTTGCCCCTTTGGGAATGTCTTCATTCACGCTCGCTTCCATAATGGCTTCATTGCGCTTCGTTACGGTTACATCTTCCGCTAATACTACGCATGCTGACATATTCTTGCGGTGGTTGAGGATCATTTCGTCTTTGCCAACTTTTAGTACTCCCGCCTGCAAATTCAGTTTTAAACCAAACTTTGTCATTGTGTCTATTCGTGGGATTACGTCTTGTTGTATATAAGTGCCTTTATAGAAAGTAGGTCAAAATCTCCCCCAGCACGTTGACGCGCTACCCAGTCGCGGTGCCGAACGTAACTTCCACCTGGTCGAATATACCTGATTCTTGCTACCCATTCCTTCAGGTCGAATAATTGTTTTTGTTGCGCCAATATCTAGTAGAAGTACTGCCATTCACCGTTGGCCCATTTTAGTTTTTTTTCTACTTTGGTTTTTATGGATCAGCGGTAACGTAAGTCCGCCATCTTTGCACAGTGTCAGTATCATCTCCCTGGACGCTTGATCTCAATAGATTCCGTAATTTTCGTTGTCAGATATTTAAGTTCTTCTTATGGCTCTTCTTTCCCGTGATTCTCTATGTACTCTATTTCACGGATGCGAGCATGTAACAGATTGCTGCACGGCTTCAAACTTTAAGGCTTGGGCCAAAGCCTGATGCAGCGTCTGCGGGCGAGCAAGCTTAACTGCCTGTTGAGTTTTGCTATCAAGTAGGCCATCCAGGAACTTATCTACATTGTTTGACCATTGGGTACACACTCATCAAACGAACGATGTTAATTTCATATACCTACGATGATTGAACAACCATTGGTAATTTTGTCGCTCCGATAAAGAAGTCTGGAGTACCTTCAGAGCATCGCCGCGCAGAGACACTGACAATATGGCTACTTTGGTAGCTTCTGTCCAGCCGAGGCCAACGTCGCCGATAGTGTTAAATACTTCTCTAAAGATGTGTTTCCATCAAAGGTTGGCAGCTCACTTCTACTTTGAACAGTAACGATGGTCACTGTATTTCTTGGTGCCATCTGATTGTTTTGCATATTGGTAGAATTCCCAGTGTCTTCATTCATTGGTATAGTTTCGGAATTATATTTCTCTTCTTGAAATTTCTCGTCGATCCTTTCTATCAGTTCTTACTCCATATTCTTGATCCGCTCATTAAGTTTCAAGTAATTTCTCTTCCATGCCCGCAAATTTCTTATTTTTCTAGTATTTTCTATAATTTTCTTTTTCTCTTCGATGTTCCTAGAGGTCTTCACATAACCTTTTCCTAGATTCTAGAATTGTGCATCTCAAGAAAGTGCATTTCTCCTAATCATGTCAGAACCAAGGAACTACTTCAGTTTGACTGTAAAAATATCAAAGCAATGGTTTATGTCTTTACAGGTCACTACGAATTCAGAAAGCATCTACACAGAAACTGACTGTGTGTGAACGACGAAAAGACAGTTGAGCATATCTTCTGCCACTGCCTCACAGCAACGAGAATCAGGTATGCCATCTTTGGGAAGGTTGACCTTTCCCTAGAAGACCTGAAAAAGACCTCATTCAAAAAGATTCTGAGCTACCTCAAGGACCTGAAATTGTTGGATGAACTTTAAAGATAACATCTGTAGTGGACGAGACGGTTAGTCGAACCATGCGAATGTTGTCTTCTTTTCAATACCCAAATTTTTTGAAAACAACTTTGTATTTCCAAAAAAAAAAAACAAAACCATTCATTCTTGCAACATTTGAAGGTACTTTGATACAATTGAACAGGACAATATTTGTGACAAACTAAAACTTTGTTGACAGTCGTTATTGTTTATTCCTTCTATTTAAGTTTCTCGTGCACTTTCCCTCTTCATATAAAGTAATTAGAATTTACCGGAAACTTTAAACTAGGTTAAAATTCTAAAAACGGTTTGAAAACTGATAGTTTTTTCTAGATGTTCTATAATTATTTCCGTAAATTAAGAACTAACTCAACTGTTTCTTGTAAAGTTAATCTTGCATTCATAATAGGAAATTATGGCAGCTAATAACAAAGCGACAACTTCAATATCACTTACGTGTCAAAAATTGCTATTGTACCTATAATTACTAATATTACACAAGCTATTAAGGACTTCCAATAAGCGTAAAAATGTGTTTGTTTTCGTCTTTAGTTTAATATTCGATATTTGTACGCATCTAAAAATTTAAAATATATTTTTTTAATCAGCATTTTTGATATAATTACGATATAGAAGTAGTTTATACCTAAAGCAACAATCTTTTTTAATTTATAGCTACTTAAACAAGCATCTCAAGCTAATTGTGATTACCAGATAGTATATTTTTAAAAGCACGGACTTTCATTTTATATTAAATTTGTTATAAACACATTAATAAAAGTTTTTTCCTTTTGTTTTATACTTAAAACTTGGATACGTAACATAATGAATAATTACTAATGTACATATTGACACATTATATTGCATAGACAAGGAAATAGATAGGTAGTTCCATACTTATGGAAGACTATAAAATCATTTGCCGTAATCTTGACAACAATATCTCAACAATAATATAGTCTAATTAAGAAATATATTTTCAATCTTTGTGCATCATTTGATTTTATAAAACAAATTCCTATAACAATCGTTCCAATAATACTTAAGCAAACCCACACAAATTTAAGTTCCGAACGAAATTAATTAAACCGCTTTTTTTTTTCTTAGTTTCTGTTAAAAGCTGCTTAATTTTCGTATATTATTTTCAAGATGAATGTTGTTTAAATAGATACAATAATTAAGTATTCTTTCCAGTGAAAAACCGTAATTTTATCAAAAAGGTTATTGTTCCTTGCGAGATTACACAAATAGAAATATTTCTCATATTTTCCATTTTAAGGAAGAGCACCGTTCTTTTGCATAAAAGCAACCCTAAAGGAACTACTTACCCGGCTTGCTTGCTTTGCCTCTTCAATGTAATGGGTCGTGATCACTATGGCAACGTTCTCTTTCTGAACAATTTCCACTAAATATTTCCAAATGCTGTTAATTAGAATAAAAAAAGAGATAATATCAATAGCACAATAAAAATCCCAAATCTTCTTTTACCTATCTCTTAATACAGGATCCAATCCAACAGTAGGTTCGTCCAAGATCAATAATTCTGGCTTGTGGACCATGGAAGCTGCGAAAGAGACCCTCCTTTGTTGTCCTCCGCTACAATTCTTTATCATTCTAAAAATATACTCCAGTTAGTATTTAATCAATTTTGCAAATAGTGTCTATTAAACAACCTATCATCTGGTGGTAAATCTAATAATTTCTTCAATAGCTGGAACCTTTCCTCAATTAAACCATCTTCCATATCCAATATCCGCCCAAAGTAGTAAATCGCTCCCTTAACCGTAAATTCGCCCACCAAATTTATGTCCTGCAAAAGATTAGTTGTCGCACTACAGCTTGATAAGATCAAACTTTATGGTGTTACTTGGGGCATGTACCCTACGCGGTGTCCAGGTACGCCACTATCTTCAGTTCCGGGAACACCGCCCAAAACCCATATGTTCCCAGCGTCGAACTTCTTCCTACCCACAATGCAGCTGAGTAACGTCGTCTTCCCACAACCACTGGCTCCTAATAAACCATATCTGTAAGGTGAGATAGAAAATTTCTTAATGTCTTTCCTTGAAGTGATTGAAAGTAAGAATATTTCGCATTGATGGAATGTATAAGATATTAGATAATGTAAAATCATAAAAAATTGAAAATGTTGTAGGTAACAATTGTTTGATGTCAATAGGAAACAAAACAATAATTAAAAAACAACTTGAAAGTGTGCAAATATTGAAAATCGAAATAACAGTTGTGTGGGCGTGAAAGAAAGAAACATAAGATATCAGGATAGAAATATGAGGACATGAATGGATTTATAGGGAAGATAAAAGTGGCTGGAGTTTTGAAAAGTGGAGGTAGCTTGAGAAAAGAAGGAAATTCAAATTTAATAAGTTTCGGCATTTAAAAACTAAAACCAAAATACGTTTTTCCAACCAATTAATTGAGGGAGTTTATAACGATTGCGTGCATTTGAGATCTGTGCGCTTTTGAACAACTGTCAAATTTGGAATATTCATTAAAAACCTTTTTACAGTTTTAACAGTTAATTTTATTTCAAAAAACAAGGAAAATAAATGGGCGGTAAATAATTAGTGGGACACTTGGGATATGGAGGGGCTGGAATAAAAAAATATCAAGAATGGCGATCCAAATGCATATTTAATGCTCTCCAATTTGTAAATACAGAAAAAGTTGCATGATGATATCAATACTTATCTCAATTATGTACGTACATCTTTTCAAAAATACTTAAAAAAACCTTAATTATTAATTAAATAGATCTGCTAAATAACAAACTTCTTGTTAGTAAACTATTTTTTTGCTCTAACTCATTCAGGTACCTGCCTGGAATTGAGTTATCGCGCTGTATGTGACATCTACCGCACTCCAATGTACTCTGCTATTAAATCCCTAATGAATTAAATATGTAAAATCGATGCCTTATATCCTTCTCTGAGTTATGCCATTCTGGATTGGAGACACTATAATTATTTTAAAGTTTAGCATAAACGCGCTGGAATAATTGTTAACATTGATAACATTTTCCATTGCGGATATGCGCACAATACCTTAAGTATTTAATGTCACTCCCTTACAACAATGTATCTATACTTTCTACGACAGGCTATAAGCTGTGGACTTCGGTTATTTTCGGATTTGGAGGTGGAAGATACATGATTTATAGATCTATACCGGCTTTTCCATAAAAGTGGCTACTTAGAACTTTCTCCCGTTTACCCGGAAGTCACCATGAACTTTGGTATTTTTAATGGGACAACCTGTATATATTACATTTTTGAATTCAACGTAAAATCCTATAATCATTACCACTAGCATTTGCTATAACTACCCGGTTTACATTGGTTTTTACATTGTTATATACATAGTTTTCTTTAAAATACTCGTTTTATTTATTAATACTTTTAAATCGTCGAATAACATTTTCCTAGTAGACTATGACTTTGACAATAAATTATTGTTTACAGTTAAAAAGTGGCAAAAAGTTTGCACTAAAATTTCTGAAAATGGATACATCCACAAAATTGCATGGACAGGTGCTTTTGAAATGACAAAATCTTCAGAGGCATCAAATTTTCAGAAACAAGTTCTAACGTGTCATTTTGTGGAAAAAGCCATTTCGATATTAATTTCAAGCTGACCATTAATTTCCTTTTATTAAATCAATTTTCCCATAGTTCGGTAAGTGTCAGCCGCATTATATTTTGTTTTAATTTATTCTTGTTTATCATGCGAAGCATCGTCTCCGTTTGCACACACCTACTCCCACCATCCTGACCGCGTGGGGGCCTTACACTGTATATAAACCACGCGTTTGGCAGTACTCGGGACATTTATGCTCTGCGAGTTTGACTACTGACACGACGCAAACCGTCTCCGAACTATTCTCTCACAGGTAATGCGTAATGTAGAGGAGTCCCGTCTTATTAGAAGAACAGTAAATCTTCATTTATTGGTAATCCGTATGTATTGGTAATTAGGAGATCAATTACATTTTGAAGAAGTAAGTTTATCTGTTAAATTTTGCTCGATACAACTGGCCCTATTATTTCAATGTCTGGGCTGGACATTTATTTTCACCGGATATTGTGTACGGGCCTCTCTATAAACGTGCGGATTGTCTATGCCCATGCAAGTATCTACAATTGTGTCCCATTTAAAAAAAGAAAGTACTAAAACAAATATATTTGCAATAAAAGTTCCGGGCCCTTTTGTAACATTGGTGGATCAATACTATTTGGTCCTGGTGATTATATGATTTCATGATTTGAATGAGTCCACTTTACCTTTTCCATATTTACCATTTTTTTTGCCACCTACCAGTGATCACTGGATGCCTGTCTCGCGGGGTTTATTGTTGCATGAAAATAATTTTTATCATTATTATAATCCAATGAGTCATGATATTTATGATTTTGACGAAATGGAAATGAACAAGAAATTCTACGTACCGAAACTTTCGATTGTGCATATTTAGTGCGCGATAGATGCTGACATGACGTTCTTATCCAACAGATTCAAGTTGATCCAGTGCGGACAGTGTTTAAGAGTGAAGATATCAATATACAAAATATTATTCTGAAACTAGCAATTCATTTTTTGTATCTAAAAATATATTTTTTGCGCCTCCGTCCAGAAACATTGCTGTTGCATTACTATAAATCGGCCGGAAACTTATCATTCTCCGGCCTAGGCCGGCAAAAGATCACTAAAAGTTGGCAACACTATATTCAAATTACTGACATTTCTGTCATTAATTGTAGATTCGATGACAGATGACAGAATTTTCGTTACACAATCTCTTAAATAATTCAAATTCTATCCAATTCAATTTTCGGAAGATTTTACAAGTAATAAATTGTTAATAACTTGTTGCACAACCTGTGTAATATGAGCTGGGGTCTCCATTGCCCTTATTATTGATGGATATCAATATATACCAAAACTAACCAAGAAAATTAAAACGTCAAAATGCAAGGTATCTTAATCCTGGTTTTAAACTCCATTTCTTTAAATCCCTAACAAGTACAGCCGGTAGGTATTTATACCACACCATTAATTGTCAAAATAGAGAACGTCAATATGAGGAAGAAAATAGTATATACTCATTACCAAATGAATTTGAAAACACGGTCAAGATTAATTTATAATACTCATCATAGTTTTGTTTCACATAGACACCAAACAACACGTTTGGGAAATACGACGTTGCAAGTTAAATGATGCCACTTGATCCTTTACCAAAAATTTAAAAATAAAGTATTTAAAGGTGGTACTATGGTAGTATTCCGAAATCCGCAGCAATCATTCGAAAATGATGTAACAGGTATTTCTCTTGTTTATCAGAAATGTTAATACTTTAAAATTTTCACTAGAAACTAACACACATAAGCAATGAAAACAATGTAAAAATAAGTTAACGTACATAGTACCCTTTTGTACGGTCATGCTGAAATTCTTTAAAATCTGCTTATGCCCATAAGCTTTATAAGCGCCCTTCACTTGTACGGCCGTGGTCGTGTAGTCCGCCATGATGCGTATCTGCAATGAAGAAACATTTTTAAACTTTTCACCAGTAAAAACAATGATAAGGCTATTTATAGGGAAGCTTTAATTAGTTAGGATAGTTTTCGTAATTGTGTTGCGATTATAGAAAATTATTCCACCTTTCGCACTAGAAATAAATCCGCGTTAATGAGAAAAACATTAATGCTACACACTTAATTTTGCATCAAGTTTATTCCGCGAGATAAATTGCAGTTTACATATCCGAAGGACACATGCTATGCTCGTAGAATAATTAGTAGGTGGCAAGCAGTAGTATTATCTATAAAATATATGGCATCTTGTACTTAATACTGCCAAATACAGTTACATTGGTTACGTCAACACAGAGAATTAGTTTTGTGTCTAACTGGTGTAAAAAAAGTTAAAGGTGTTATATTTCTTTCCCACAACCATGTACGAAAGTGACAGTTTCTGTACAATTAAGGAGCTCCGAAAGTGCACCCGACAATATAACAAAAAAATATTTTTTACCACTAAATGAGCAAAATACCATATTGTGTAAATAAGTACATATTGTCGATTAATGTTCATTTTAAACGGCATAAACTATTTCTTTCCTTACAATTCGCGTGTTTATCAATGCTTTGCTTCGTACGAGTGAGTAGCCCACAAAAAAAAACGTTTGTAATTCAGAAGATACAGATAATTTCCAGGTTAAACTTAGGATAAACTATAAAATCACAAGAAAAACACTTGGTAATATTTCACAAACTCTTTTAATTTAAAACTTGATGTACAATTCGCTTGTTACAGCATCGTCAAGAGTATAAGATAAAAAAAAGTAAAATACCTACATTACCATTAAAAAAACAAACATGTTTGTCTCCATTATTAGCAGACATATTCATGAATCATTTTGAAGAAACGTTATTTCAAAAACATTGCTCACTTGCAGCTTCGATTTCAGCGTGGTTTAGATATGTAGATGATTTTTTGAATGTGACCCGGTTCAGACAAGGAATTAGATAAGTTTTTAATTTCCTTGAACAATATCAACAATAATATTCAGTTTACAATTCAAAAAAACAACCTCATCATTCCTTAAATTTTCTAGATATAAAAATACAAATCATAAATTATGCTCTCGATTTCAGAGTTTATAGGAAGCTAACGTGTTCCAATGGTATAATTCCATACAAATCTAACCACCCTAATAATATGAAGTACGCGGCTTTGAACTCTATGGTATTTAGGTTACTGAAAATCCCTATGACATCTGTGAATTATAATAAAGAATTAGATACAATAAAAGCAATAGCTCACAGCAATAGTTATAACACTAGCTTAGATACTTTACTTAAGAAAATGCAAAACTCAGTTACCATAAAATTAGCATTTCCTCCCAACAATATTCCTGACACTAGACAGTGGAAAAAAATTTCATACCTAGGTAATATTATTTTAAAGTTAGTAACTTTTGAAGAAAGAAATGTGATAATAAAATAGCCTTTTACAACACAAATATTTTAAATAACCAATTAATCTATAACAGAACTCCAGACTGGAAATTTAATAAATCCGGTATTTATAAAATTAACTGCAATGATGGACACACAAGATATCGATAAATTCGTGGATTTCAATTTTCAACCGAAGACCAAATGAACTAAGAAACGATAATAGTATTTTTTCTAATTGCATGTTGCAATAAAGGTAAAACAAACGACAACGCAGTGTTGATATGAATATTACAGCATACTGTGCTGTAATGAGATACTAACGTGGGTGGGGGAGACTCCTGCCGGAACGTAATATAGGCGATTAATGTGCAATGTAAAAAACGTGTGCCACAATGACTTGTAATAATAATCAAAAAATTAAACCATTTCGTTGAAATTATATATAAAAAATGATATACATAGTAAGTAATCCATAAGTGAAATAAATAAAAAAAAAGAATGACCAGTTAAACGTTCTAGAACGGACTCAATGACAATACGAAACTAACAGAAAATATCGTCAAGCCAGACGGGCAGCGGAAAAGAAATAACAAATCCTAAAAAAAACTAAAATATTTAATAGCACGTAAGCTATAGACATTTCGATAAAACCTGGTTTCAATATCCAATCTCTACATTATCAAAATTAAAACTGTGATAGTTATCCTTACAGTGAACAGAAAATATTTAATGTATTTGTCGTCTAGCACCTCCGAAAGTACAACCTTATTACACTCATTCGGAGATAGAGAGCGCCACTTAATCGAACTGAAATATTAATTGAACGGTCAACGCGCCAGTTGCGTTACTTTACGTTTCCGTTATGTGGTAGCCTAAAAAATGTTGTACGCACCACGGCTGGACAGTGTCTTTTCGAACTCGTTTGATTGCTCGCCTCGACTCGCAATCTCCAATCTCGTTCGACAAAACGTCACTTTCCAGCCTTAACACGTTAGCTGCCAACAAATCGGTAGGTCCTACTTTCATCTAGGAGAATACTCGTAGATGGCAGGCAACATGTTAATATGCAAATAACTATAAATAAGCCACTAGTAGCGAAAACTAACAACGGTTATGGTAATCAATTAAAAGAAGCTGATATATTTGACTTAATCACCAAATCCTTGAAACCTTATACTGGTATAGCATCAAAATATGTATTGTAATTTTGTAAAACTTCTATAAAGCTAGTTATCCCATACGTCACATAATTTCCTGCACCAACTCATCTACTCAACAACTTTCGTAGTTTACATCCTACAATCAATTCAACGTTAATGTGTTAAAGATCCATTTTCCAACTGTTTCTTTATTTTTTTTCATAGATCTCCTTGAATGTACATGTCCTGTCGAATGCGTTGTTACGAACGAGTGTCCAAGAAAACGTCAAACTATGGTGAATTCACTTGAGATGTCCGGAAAATATCACATTGCAAGCCACTTTTAATTGATTATTAGACTCAATAATGGTTCTTATTCATTAATGTCTGTTATTTTGCTTTGATAACATGTTAAATCTTAATAATTCTCTTATTTTGAAACAAATTAAATTGACAACTGATTACAGATATCTGTCAACCTTACTTTTTCTGTTTCTGATATTTTGCCATTTGATGACTCTAGGTAGACAAGTCAATTTTTTAGATGGTAATTAAAATATTAAAAATGGGTTTTAAAACATAAATAAACTCAAATTCAAACTTATTTTAATACACAACAATCTCAAATAATGGATTTTAATTTGTAAAGTTTTTAAATTAACATTTTCTGTTAATATAAAAAAAAGAATTGCATTTCCTTGTTTGTATTCTGAATTCTGTGTTTGTATGTGTTATTTTTTATGTGTGATATGTTTTTATTTCACAAGGTTGATTATACAACTTAACCATTGTGTTACAATGGTCTTATAATCTCAACATTTAAAAAACCAGTGGTTACCATAGTTCCCTTATAAACAGCATTCTAACTCCCAATAGCCCCAGGGATTCTTTTATCTGCGAGTGATTGCTTGAGTCTATATAACGAGCGTCATTCGGAATTTGTCAGTTATATCAAGAATGTAGGCATAGACAATATACCCTAACACATCAGAGTACAAATCCCAGAATTACTGATAATTTTGCTTGAGATGTTAGAACCAGTCGGTGTAAATTAAAACTAGCAAAAGAACTGATAATGGCTTTTTGTGTATCAATAGTTTTTCCAAACATGTTTCTATAAACTATCTTTTATTAAAACGCTGAATAAATATGCATATTAAACACTCTTCGTTAAAGCCATAATTAAACTCCCACAAGTATTAGTTAAATGCGACAGGAATACGTAAATTATTACACAGAACAAATCTCTAATTTACCTTTGTGTGAGCCGGTCTGCAAATTTATTATAAAGCGTAAGGTCACTACAAGAATACAAGAAAACTACAATACTTTTTTTTTATAAATAATAGTTAATTACATGAATAATAATAAATAACTATTAAATGTTGTTGTACGTTTCCATGCGTGTTACGCAATTAAAAATGAAAGGTGTAGAACTCAAAGAAGAATTATCTCAGTAATTACTAATCTAATTAACATATTATTTTTATGCTAAATGTGTAACTTTATCAATGACAACGCAATTTTATTGATATTAATCTATTCCCCGTAACTATACAAGAAAAACATAAAATGTTACATCTTCACTTAAATATGATCGTTTGGAGAACGTATAAATTTTAAATATCTAGCAATAGAGTATTTCCATTCCTTGTTTGAAAACGTTGCGCGGCTATGTCACCGCTCTCGCCGATTTTTTTGCTATTTTTTGTTTATGAAAACTTTATGTAGAAAGAAGACTTTTACCAGGTTG
Source organism: Cetonia aurata (assembly GCA_949128085.1). Lineage (NCBI taxonomy): Eukaryota > Metazoa > Arthropoda > Insecta > Coleoptera > Scarabaeidae > Cetonia > Cetonia aurata. The sequence goes on from OX421887.1 coordinate 1,550,000, forward strand.
AGCCCGTTTCTTCATTTGAGATCCCTGGGAGATTTGAAAAAAAAACATTTTTCTTTGTAATTCTTTCGGTGTTTTTTTTTCTCGAACGCCTCGAAATTTGACTCAAAAATCGTGGAGAATTTTCTTGCACTCAATTTTGAAAAACAGATGCATGGGAGAATATATAATTGATGTGACTGATTTTCAAATCCCGCCATTTACTCTCCTTTTATTGATATTCATAATCCCTTTTCCCACATATTTTCGATAATTTCGAGTCTGGTACGAAGGTATCTAAACCTGTAACCACAGATACCCTGCGCGAGTTCATTCGGAGCGCTGTACTTCAGTCGTCAGTCGACACTCGTCTAGACCCGTACACTCGGTGCTGGCAATAAATGCGTATATATACGCTGCGGAAAGTCTCGGAGGAATTTTAAAGATTTGACATTATTTAAATTTTCGAAAATTAACTTGCGTACTGAATTGATCAAAAATGCGGGTAAATACCATGTTGGGATATCCTTATAATTACTAAAGTTCATCCGTTTGGCGTACGCCATAAGAGTGCGTGGACGCTTCTCGAAAACGTTGCTGCACGAAAGGATCTAGAAAGGCGACTCTGTTAAAGGGGGAATTACTTTTAGGGGACACGGAACGGCCGTCGTATCTGAATAGTCGAGGTGTCGTTCGTCGTTGAAAGCGAAAAAACGCGTGAATCTTTTCTGAAATTTCCATTTTCTCCAATTTCGGTGACGGGTCGACAATGCCCAAGGCCGATCCTCGCGCGTCGGCGGGAAAAGTCCGATTATGTAACATCGCCGGCGGTCAGGTAGTCGTGCACCGAACATCAAAACATCGAAACCTTGAACCACGACGAATTCGGTGTGAAATAGATAAGCACAAAGGGGATCGAAGAAATGGTAAAACATTAATTGTTTTAGTGTTGCAACGGAAAATAATGATGATACAGTATGTGTAATTTCTAATTAAGAAAAATGAATATACAGATTGAAAATTTCACATTTAATTATTACAATATATACAGTATGTGTAATTTTTAATTAAGAAAAATGAATATACAGTGTGTACCGACGATCCCAAACCAATCAGAGGTGTAGACGGGAGTTGGCGGAGAGTGGTGCGGTATAGGGAGTCTGCTGAGGTGGGTCGTAATGGGGATCAAATCCACGACTGCGAGTCTTTTTACAAGTGGGAGGGGTTTAGCGGGCCTTCTGAGGTAGGTGGTAATCCGTTATCAAATCAACGACTTTTTCAATCAAATCAACGTTTTTGTCCAAAACCACAGGTGTGTACGAGGATTAGTGGAGGGTGGTGCGCTTTAGCCGGTCCGCTGTTTTGGGACGTAATCCGTCATCAAACAACTATTCAATTGGCTGGGTGAACGGTCCGGAGTTTACTAGTAACAATACTAAAAGGCATCAATTAGCAGTACGCTATTAGTAGCGTGGACGCCTCTAGCCGGTATGTTTTCTTACAAGGGATCCGATCGTAGACCGCGAATAGGTACCGAAGTATTTTTAGGGGGTGTAGACGGTCGGTCGTCTGGTACTAGGGGTATCCCCGTTCGTCGTTAAGAGCGAGAAACCGCGTGAACCTTTTCCGAATTTTCGATTTTTCACGATTTTCGGACCGACAATGCCCAAGGCCGATCCCCGCGCGCCGGCGAGAAGGGTCGGATTATGTAATATTGTTAGTGATCAGCAGGTAGTCGTGAACCGAACATCAAAACATCGAAACCCTGAACGACGACAAATTTTGTGTGAATTAAGCACAAAGGGGATCGAAGAAATGGTAAAACGTTATTAATTAACATTATAATTAATGTAATAACCGTTATTCGGAAATTACCAAATATGTAAGTTATCGATAGTTGACGGATACCTAAAACAGATAAGAATTTTGTGTTTTCTTCGATTGTTGTGTTCTGTTGTGTTACAACAGAAAATAATGATGATACAGTATGTGTAATTTCTAATTAATAAAAATTAATATACAACAAGTGAGAAGCAAGAATTAAGAAAAAGGAATATACAGGATGTATCGACGATCCCAAGCCACATGTGTGTGCTAGGGTTAGCGGAAGGTGGTGCGGTTTAGCCAGTCCGCTGTTTTGGGGCGTAATCCGTCATCAAACGACTGTTTAATTGGCTGGGTGAACGGTCCGGAGTTTACTAGTTGTTACATTAATACAACAGTAAAAACTCATGACAATGTTGCTCTTGCAATCCACATACATATATTGATATTGTAAATTTTCATTCATCGTTAGTCACAGAGAAAAAAGTATAGTACAATTAACCACAATTGTGGTATAACCTACCATAAACTAACTATAGCCAGTTGCACAATATATTTGTGGTACAAGTAATACCACAAAAGTAGTAGTTGTTGTAACCATATTTAGTAGCAAACAAAGTACTATAATATTATTGTGGTACCTAAAATAGTGGTACAAATTACTATTCATACAGTAACAGCAAGTATTGTAGTAGGTCGAATACAACTTGTATTGCTACATTTTTGATTTTTGCTTAAGATGAACCGGTATAGGATGTAATTCTGTGGATCAAGCCGGCCGTATCGCGGTGTGGGAAAGCTTTGTTCTGGAAGTGCCGTTTTGCCGTTCATAGTAGTACTTACACATTACTTCCCAGGAATATACACTACATGTAGATATATGATTTAGTCGTACCTTCTGAACAGTATTTACAATGAATAGGGATTCCAACAGTTGTGAAATACGCTGCAGCGCCATCTTTATGACAATTTCTGTAATAGAATGTTCATGTAACATTCTATTTTATAAATATAAAACTTTACTATAACATGATTTAATAAAATGTGTGTCTTCAAATGTGCGCCCATTTTCCATTTTTTGGGGAGAAATGAAATAAATACGATTTTAAATAAGCAACACAATGACATTTTTGCCGGCATCGAGGAAAACTGCAGTATAGTATAATTTATTAATTGTGTTGTGGCTTACTACAATATATTTATTAACTGCAAATATATAGTTGATTTTAGAATTGTGTGTTATTATATGAACTAACAACACTCAAATGATCACAATATGTTCACTACAAACACCGAGATAATTAATATGAATTCCTAATGGTGCATCCTATTATTATATTCTATCCTATTATTTTTATTTCATATAGTATGTACCTACAGTCTAAATATAAAACTAAATAAAATTCGTGATGTGAAAAATATCGACACCCAACCTTATGTCTTGTTTGACTCTTTATACGAACAAATATATAATTTTAAATAAAATATAATTCTTTTTTATAATTTCCTCAATAACAGCTGTAACATTGAGCAAATAGCCAAGTTATCAATTATACATATTTGTATGTATGTAACTATTCATTGAGGTATGTATTACTACGATGTAGTAACCATAAGGATGTAGTTTATGTTACGACTGTGTGTTATTATAATAACTAGCAATACTCATAAAATCTACCATAATACTAAACCACAAAAGAAAAATATTTTTCTCTGTGTAGAAAAAGTTAAAACATCATCAAAATAAAACAAATTGCAGACTTGACTTGTAAAAAATTTGTAACAAATTCAATTATTAAATTTACGCCACTCTTGCGGGATCTAACAAACATCATGATGTTATGTATTTGATGTATTAGATGGTTGCTATTCCTATTAACATCTAGTATGGCCACAGATTGCATTTCACACTTTTCGTAAGCGCGCTATTCGCTCATCTCGCTGCTGCTGTGCGACGCGATGATTCATACCCAACACCAGAGATTCAAATAAAATAAAATTGAAATTTTAGTAAAAATTAATAAGTAAGTAAAATACAAATAAACACGTACAATCAGATGCATATAAATATGTACAGTGGAAAACTTTTAAAATATAACATTTACGGGGATTCGGTATGTAATTTTATACGGTAAATGATAGCAATGTTTTAATTAATGCGGAAATCTATATACGGGGCCGGCCAAAAGTACGCTATCGGGATTCACGGTTATAAATTTACGGTAACGGTGCTAAATTCGTCGGTACGGTGAATGACGGTATTTTAACCCTCTGGGAGCGTCAGCACAATGCCGATTCAACGGCCGGAGTGGGAAAACAAAACGGTGGAGTGTCTGCGTCGCCAGTAAACTTTGCCAGCGTTACGACAGACCGGGATTTTGAAATTCAACGGGTGTCAGATACTATGCCGACTCGCCGATTGAATTAGACGGGAAAAATGTCTGTGTTTCGCCAGTAAAATTTGCCAGCGTTACGACAGACCGGGATTTTGAAATTCAACGGGTGTCAGATACTATGCCGACTCGCCAATTGAATTTAGACGGGAAAAATGTCTGTGTTTCGCCAGTAAACTTTGCCAGCGTTACGACAGACCGGGATTTTGAAATTCAACGGGTGTCAGATACTATGCCGACTCGCCAATTGAAGTGGACTGGGAGGGACTCGGGGACCGGACTCCTCTTGGCTGGTAAGCGCGCGGCTTAAGTATGCTTGCGGTTTCCCCCACGCGGTCGCGATGGTGGGAGTCGGGCTTGTGTGAATCGCGCACCGTTGGCGGGGGACGACATTCACGCGGTAAACAAAATCCTTGAAATAAAATAACATGCGGTAGCAACGCTACCGCCCATGGGAAAATCGATCAAAAATAAACTGAATTAATGACTAATTCAAACTAAAATAATTATTGCAAACTGAAATAGATTTTCCCATGTAACGGCACGTTACAACGCAACGGTATGAAACATCTTCACGGTTTTCAAATTTTTGTTTCTTATAATTGGCACATAAAATATGGTCTATTGTTACACTTTATAGTAAATTTCGCCTACATAACTTGAATACTCTTAAGTATTTGAAAAACATGAAAATTGGGATAGATTTCCACAAAATTCAAATTATGTAAAAAACTTTATGGTTTAGATATTATAAACCTTATTAAAACAGACACTTATTTTGATCGAAGAATCCAAAAAGGCAAGAATATACAGGCGGTTCCATTTAAAAAAAAAAACACCACTTGATACTTTTAGGACTTTTCGAACAGCCTGTGTAATATGAATACAATTTTAAAAACTAACCCTAATAGAGCCTCGTATATCCCAAAAGTGAAACTTTTTTAACGTCACCTATTTTGGCACAATATTCAGCGCCGTATAGCGTAAATAATCCTGTATACTGTTCGATCATATAGCAACACTCTTTGATATTGTTTTGATTTGAATTTCATTGTTGTGTGATAAGTCGAAAAGCGATATTAGAATTTAAAAAAATACAAACCACCGCATGTCTTTTAAAGAAGCACATGTTTTTATATAAATAACACTAATATTATTCATTATATTAAATGCACTCACCAAAATAGCTTCACTTTTATTTCTAGTATCAATCAACAATTCTAAAACTAAACGCAAAAATTAGCTCGTCTTCACTCTACAGGTGAATCACAACAGTATGGTTATGTCTACGAAAACAAACTTTAAACCAACTTCAATTTATTTTAAGAGCGGCTGATCAAATAAACGAAAAGTACTTATTATGTTATTCAGCAATTACTATTTAACAAAATATTTAAAGAGGTAAAATTATAATTAGAAATACAACCACACTATTTAGTTTATAATATAATGGAGACGAGACTGTTATGTTATTCACATAATTGAAAAATAAATACTATATGAAAGTCAAGGTGAGTAAATCATTTTTCGTCTTAAATGTTTTAATAATACACTCCAAGGTGATAATAGAGCAAACAGAAAATTTGCGAGATTGTAATATTACATTCTGCATAATTTATTATGGTAAGACCTCAGTTCACATGTCGCTTGCAACAATCTATTGACATGAATGAGACATAAAAATTAATCGTGGCAATGCATTTTTGTTTAGAAAATATGTATTTCAAAAGCGCGGATGCTCGTGCTAGATAGACCAAATTGGATGTATACAATGTATAAATATTTATATTAATTTATATTAATCTATAGGGCTACTTTTTTGAGAAGAATCATTGATGAAATTAAATTTTAAATTTATCGTACCGTTTTCAAGCAGCTGAAAAAACGAATTGACGCAGTACAATAAAGAAATCCGTAAGGCAAAAAGGGACTCGTGGAAAAAGTTCTGCGAGGAGCTGTACGAAACTCCCGCATGTTCCACGAAGTTCTAGCCAGGGATGGCAATACTGCGACCGAAGTGGACTTCATCAAAAGATCTGATGGAACCTACACATGCACTCATAAAGATAGCATACGGAACTGTTCAAGGTCCACTTTCCGTCTGCGAAAATCCTGACGGGTGTTTGCGAGCCGGCCGCATCGGGTCGAAACCCAAATAGGCCAAAACGAGAAGATTGGAGGCTCTCCACAGAAATCACGCGACCCGCAAGAATCAAGTGGGCGCTGAGCAGGTTTTCGCCTTTTAAATATGCGGGCACGGATGGAATATTTGAGGCCCTACTCCAGAGAGGAATAGAGGTATTGATACCACTTCTCACAAAAGTCTTCAGAGTGTGGGGACAAGGTAAGGGTAGCATACTTACCTAAGATAGGTAAACTACTTGATGGGATCTTTCCAGCGCTACTTCAGAAAGGGCAGGACGTAATCCTACCACATGTAATTCGAATGAGCCGGAATAGCTTAGAACTGGGATACATACCAGAAGTCTGGAGAAGGGTCAAAGTCACTTTTATACCAAAAGTAGGGAAGAAGGATACTACACATCCGAAATCTCAAAGACCTATCAGTCTAACATCATTCGTTCTGAAAACTGTGGAAAAGGCGGTAGATAATTATATCAGGACAGATATCCTGGAGCGGGTGCTTTTGCACCCCTGTCAGCACGCCTATTAAATGGGCAAATCCACTGAGACTGCATTAGTGGAGCTGACAGATCAAATCCAGGAAGCACGACGAACAAAGAAACTGTAGTGTGCGCCTTTCTAGATATAGAGGGCGCTTTTGACAACACTCCGCATGAGGCCGTCAAGAAAGCATTAATTGAAAGAGGGGTAGACGGCGCGACGTCCAGATTGCTGTCGCAACTGCTCTCTACTAGATTAGCGGAAATGGAGGTGGGAAACAAAACCATCTCGATCAGTACGATCAGAGGATGTCCACAAGGGCGAGTTATCTCCCCACTCATGTGTAGCTTGACAGTAGATGAACTTCTATGGAGGCTGACTAATCTAGGCATACCATGTCAAGGGTATGCTGATGATATAGTCATATTTGCAAGAGGAAAGTTTGAGAGTACCCTCTGTGACATAGTTCAAAAAGGACTCAATACTACGAAAAGGTGGTGCCAATCAGTGAGTCCTAACATCAACGCCACTAAGACTACCTTAATAGCATTCACAAGGAAAACAGAACCCAGCCTCAAGACCATAAAAATAGATGGGCAAGACATAGACTGGAAGCTTGAAGTAATTAACAAGGTAAAGAAGGCCCTAATGGTTTGTAGAAACTTTGCAGGCAACAACTGGGGTTGCAACCCAAAAATACTGCTCTGGATGTATACAGCAATCGTGAGACCACTGATCATTTATGGGGCAGTGGCTTCGAACAAGAGAATTAATCTGACCATTCAGAGAGCTAATCTCTCTAAAGTGGAAAGATTAGCATGTGTATGCATAACTGGGGCAATGAGAATCTGCCCAACAGCAACTATTGAAGTGGTACTAAATCTTATTCTTCTTCACATTTTGGTGGAGAGCATAGCCAAAAGAACCACACGTAGGATGATCAGAGACGGAATGCATAAGCCTCAGCCTCCTGCAGGTGACCAAACCTGGGACATGCCCCGAGGCGACATGCCAAGGAAGCTCAACTTTGTGAAAAAATTTATCACAAGGCTTAGCACCAAGAGCGAATGGGATAGAGACACCATTTCGAAAGTCAAGAGAAATGCCATCAATGGTACACAGATGGCTCCAAAACGGCAGACGGGACTGGAATAGGAATATATGGGCCTAGAACCAAATATTTCGAAAGCTTGAGGATGACCCATGTATCTTCCAGGCGAAAATACACGGTATTGAAAGATGCGTCCAGGTCAACATTGACAGAAGCTACAAAAAGCAAGAGATTATCATAATATCTGATAGTCAAGCAGCCATTAGGGCGCTGAGGTCAAACATAATCAGCTCCAAAATGGTTTGGGAGTGTCTACAAAAACTAAGCGAGCTAGGCAAAAAGAACAAGGTAACCCTATTGTGGGTTCCGGCACACACGGGAGTGGAAGGAAACGAAATAACAGATAATCTCGCTAAGAGAGGGGCTAGAACACCTTTCGTAGGGCCAGAACCTTTTTGCGGGATAAGTAGCAGCATAATACTGGAGAAATCGAAGAGGGAGAGTTACCTAATCTGGGGCCTTCTGACATTCTGCACTTTTTAAAAGGAATCAGACTGGACGCCAGCTATCAATACAGCGAGAAAAGGGGACGTAATAGATCTTTCAGGTCACAATGTACTATCACCCTAACACTATATACATATGTAACACACATAACTAGGTAAACTACCAGATCAAACGCCTAATAGACCAATAAGCCTGCCCTTGCTGTATCCTTGCTGACAGGATCCCAAAGAAAGTTGTTAAAATAAAACTGGTGTTCTTTACAACAATAACATATTTTATTGATCTAATCGAGCCATAATTTTTTGTTCTATGTCTTTAATTTCATTAATACTATGAATAGTTTCTTACACAATAAGAAATCTTTCGTCATTCAATAAAATATTGTTTATTGATTTGATAAACTCGTTTTCGGACCAATTTTAATGCACTATTTCGTGTGAACAATGCATTCTTTTCTTGTTTAAAGACCCTTTTTTAGTTTAGTTTAGTCACGACAATGCAGATGACTTGCTCTTTTTAAAACTGAACATATGAAAATATTAACATTGTATGTTCAAAGTTAAAAAAAGACCGGGGTATAATTAAAGACTGTTTTAAATTAGAAAAAAAACCTAAAGTTGGACATGATAGGAGATAACAAGTTCAATTAAGGTTGGAGACCTACAAGGTCCTTTATACAATAATAAATATGAACCTAAGCTAATTATTGTCAAAACTGTCACAGTTACTCACTGAGGTAATCGAAGTGCCAATTATTAAGCAACCTCCAAAATTGTAAACACTTATAAATTACGAATTATTTACATTTTTGTACTTCAGTTATCAAATACTCATAAAAAGCAATTACTTTTTCCATGGAAATGATGTGTTTTTTAAAGGTTAAAGTACTTATTAGATACAAATAAGTAAAATTGGCGTCTCATTATGATATTGAAAATAATTCAAGTGCTGTACTATAGGTCGTACATGAATGACTATGAATTTATAACAATAATAAATTAAAGTTACTTAATTAAAAGGAGCATTTGCATAACCATAGGATAATATGATTGTGATTAAACAAGGACAATCCTACGTAGAAGCGTTTTTAGTAGTTACGCACGTCTTGCAGATAGCATTTTGGTGGCATTATGCTGCTTGTTTATTATCAATTAAATAACGTGGATTTTCATTCGACTGGAGTGAGTTTCTATGCCTATCTTCTGTTAATTCAGTATAATAATAATAATAATAGTGACTTTATTTTCCGTAATATGAATTAGCAGGATAATAATAAATTAACATGCGTTTTCTTATGTAATAAACTTCATACTCGGAAAATTCATGGGCGGGGTCCAGAAATAAAGTGCATTATGCACATCTGCTTTAAACCCAACCCAACAATTTACATCTAATAACATGTATATTCGCTACACAATATATTGCTCAGCATCTATTACGTAGGCAAGCCCAGCAAACGAGACTTTGAGGACCGTCGAAAAGCAAGCACAGACAGTGATTTACATTCATTAGGAATACTGTTATAAATTTTAACAATGTTATAGGTAAAACTACGTTCAAAGAAAGTAGTTCTGTGTATAGGGGGTGTCAATAGTCCCTTACTCCTAATGTTTATATGGTGGACATCCGATCGAAAAGTTATCTTTTTATATAGGTATATTGGACATTTTAGAAAAATTATCTTATGAAACAAGCACGCCAAGTGCAATAACCTTCTATCCCTCATATTCAACCAATCCGTCAGTTTTAAGGTGTGAGAAATTCGACAGTACTTTCGTATGCCATAAATCAACCTCAAACACGAGTTCTGCACAAGTTGCACTCTCCTCTGAGTAACCGTATCATAGGCATGGCCCATACACTACGTCACAATAATTGAAGTGTGATAGAACTAAGCTGTCGCAAAGTTTAATTTTTAATTCTCGCGAGAGCAAATCTTTGTTTGCATAAATAGCTCTTAAGTTAGAATATGCAGTACGAACACATCTAGAAATATGTGATGTGAACCTTAAATTTGTATCTATGACCAAACCAAGGTTTTTTGATTCGGTAACAAAAAACGAAAATTTTCGTCGGCGTAAAAATAACTGTAAATAACTTGCAATCTAGTAACCATGATAAACATATGTTCATTAATACTCAAACTTGTTATGACATTTCATAGATGTCAAATAATTTGTCCAATTATGTCGTACAAACTTGAAATACGGAAAAGCATTTACAGCCTGGTTGGACATGTACCCAAGCAAGAAATTGTAAACATATTTTGGAATCAAAATATTTCAAAGATAACAATTATAATTATAGAACAATTGCAGAATGTGAACATGGTATACCATGCCTCAATTTACCAAAAAGCGGACGTCCCCGAATGTTGACCGAAAATCGCGCCAACCTAATCTGTGAAAGTGCAAAAGACCGCGTTGGAACGTCATGCCGAAAGTTATCCAGAAGATTTAATGTTTCTCATGAAACTGTAAGAAGGGTATTGAAAAAAAAGGCCTAAAGTTTCGTAAAAGACGTAAATGTCCACGTTATACAGAGGACCAGTTACGAAGAATTACAATGTGTTGTCGTAGATTACGCCGAACTCATTTTGCAAACAATAAAGTGATCATCATGGACGATGAAAAATATTTTACGTTCTCTTACTCAGAAATGAAAGGCAATGATTTTGAAAAACCATTTATACCGATAATGTAGAAAATTGTGCAGATAATGTTAAATACAAAACCAAAAAAAAAATTGAAGATAAAATTCTAGTTTGGTGTGCCATATCGGAGAGAGGAGTTTCACGACCATATGTTGGGCATGTGAGGGGTGAGGCAGTTAATGCCAACCTTTATACCGAAAGATGCCTACCGAAGTTGCTACAGTTTATTACTACGACTCATCCACGTGAAGAAATAATGTTTTGGCCGGACTTAGCAAGTTGCCATTATGCAAGACCGACTACAACATGGTTAGAAGCTCACAACATACCCTTTGTGTCAAGAGCAGACAATCCGCCAAATGTGCCACAAGCTCGACCAATCGTAGATTTTTGGGGACTATTGACCAGAAAAGTATATGATAATGAGGGAAGCTCAAAATGAAGCTCAACTAAGGCGAAGAATATATCAAAAGGTAAGAGAAATTGATATAAACATCGTCCAAAACATGATGGGACAAGTTAGACAAAAACTGCGTGCCATTGAGGACCATGGCCCTTTGTCATTATTTTAATTGTAGTTTTAATTAATTTAAATATAAGGTAAAATGTTGGTAAAGTGGTCATTTGAATAAATTACGTTACACTTACTTTAAAGAATTTAATTATTTTTCCCAAAACTTATGTGACATACGTTATGTAATTATATCCTTTGAATTACAATTTTATCTTTCTATACTTAACTTTGCAGAGATCTGATTTTTTTTAACATTATGTTGGAAAAAGTACCATTACCATTAAAGAAAAACAAATAACGTAATAGCTCAAACGGCCTATATACTCATACTTTTTGTTTTAATTTCTTTTAATTAATAATTCTCTTCCATTGAGCAAATCTATTCCATCTGGTTGAAAAGTTGACTAATTTGTGAGTATCAGTAAAAATCAAGCAATCAGGTTTTCGAGTGTTTAGTGTTTTGTAAATATGTAATTTGATAAACTGTCAGTGAAATTGTCACTAATTTATGTGTTACAGCAATTTATTGTGTACTTATAACATCGATATTAAGATAATTAAACATAAGAATCTACAATTTGAAACCGTGCACCCTATAAATATCAAAACTTTTTCAATTTCTGATGAAAAATAAATGTAAGCGATTTTTCTGCACTCCCGCAATGTATAGAAATGAGTTTGTTGTTTAAATATTCCAAAGCACTACAGTAAATATAAGCCGTAGCACCATAAATGAAAAATAGAATCCATAAAATCCGAAAAATAGAAGAATCTATGGTAATCTACAACATTCCACCAATATGTTCGCTCCAATGAAAATTTGCGTCGACGGTTAAACCTAGACACTTAAATTCATCAACTAATTCAAACAGTTACGAGCACAATTTAAGGGCGACATATTATAGAAACACGGGTGTGCAAAACTTTGATTTCATTTATTGGAAATTTATAGCATTTATTTAAATGCCAAATCAACTTTACCTTTAGCAATATATAATATACTTAATGGTCAATGTCATCAGCATATATAAAACAATTGCGTTCTTATATTATGGTATTTGTAGATGTATTGTATAAATTAGGAAATATCTAGATATTTTCTATTACTTCACGTCGTAAAAATAGTAATATCATTATAATTTTATTACAATTGTTAGTTGGCCATGAAATAAATAAATTTATTTTGGGAATTAAATCAAGATCAACGTTATAATCACTTTGATACGGTTACGGTAACTTACATTTTGACGTAAGTTGGCCAAAAATACCTCAAGATTTGCTTTATCACCTCACAACTTGCAACGATAGAATATGAGAAGATACACGAATTCATAAGCACGTTTATTGTCGTTATAAAGACTAATTAATTCATAATCATGAAATTGATAACGATAAGTTCCAGGGGTCCCAACCTTTTTTTCTTTGTTAACTCCTTCTAAAAATCGGAATAAATTTGCCATCCCCTTAGATAATGATTCTGGCAGTGTAAAGCCTCTTAGAGTCTTAGACAAACAAAGTACAGAGGAAATTTGTAGGAAATTATGTGCTTAATGAGACATTTCCATCGAAGTTTTGATTCAAGCTGTAATTTCTGAGTTGTGACAAAAAATTATGTTTTTTAAATGGAAACCATACACACAGAAAAATGCATCCCGAGTTTAAAACAAAATATTGTTTTAGCACAATTTTTTTTATAGAGAAAATGAAATAATTTTGTTGTAAGTAAATCTTTTACCACTAAGAAAATTGAAAGTTTTAATTCAAGAAAACTTCTGTTTCGATTTCATTTTCTTCACTAGAGTCTATATTTGCTTAGTGCAAGTAAATAGAGAATGCAGCTTATTGTACAGGCGTAATACGTGTGGTTTATTTTCATTAAAATAAATAAATGTTAGAATCGGTTAGAGTGCAGCAGGAAAACGCTGTATCTGCGTTGTCGATCAATTGTGTGATCGTTTTTTACCTTATAGTGTAGTTTGTTGTATGAATTTCTTTTAGGGAAGTTGTTTAATAGAATTTTATAAGTTTTACATGTATCAATGTACTTATGTCACGGGGGTAAATGTGACCTCCGTAACTGGGGGTAACTCGCTTACTACTTCTAAAATAACTAAAATAAAATAAATTTAGAGGGTATACCTGCCTTGATCGACCCTGATTGAATGGGAACAACTAACTAATTTACAACTATTTTTCTCTTTTCTAAACTCTTTATTCTATTGCTCTATCTAATTACTCCGCACTCGCCACTACTACTACTACCCTTTTTCTGATTTATGTCCACTCCTCCCCACTTTTAACATAGCGACTCTGCTGAGTGGACGTAAATCGGCGAGCTCACACAATGGCTTACAATAATATTACTTAAAACTACTTAAAATATTAAAAATAATAATTTCCTCAACAAAATTGTTAGACTTGGAACTCGATAATTTGTACATGCATAAGGGAGTAAGCCTTACATGTGCATCTAGTACTACTTTTATGCATCTGAACAATAAAAGTGTATTTGTTAGTTTGATTTGAACATTTAGAAGAAATAAAACTTAAGTAAAAAATGGTCGCAATGAGCATATAGTCGCCGGTGAAATTACTATTGCTCAATTAATGAACAAAAGGATAAATGGAATGGTTTTAATTGAATATATGCGTATGTTACCTTGAAAATAACTGTATTACTCTGAGATTCTTCAACTGTAAGACTTTCCATTCAATAAATAATACCGATTACAGTATAAAATATAGGGCAATGGCGGTAACACATGAACTTGCACTTTACAGAGACATTACATTCACTTGAGCATATATTTGCTGATACCTTACAAACCTCGCAATTTGACTAGCTGATTAACATGAATGAAACATTTTTCCTATAGAAAGTTACATTAATTCCTAGAAGTACTGAAATTAATTGAATTAACTATATGGATCTAGCAAGATCGAAGTGTAGGTGTCGGTAAATAAACTACTTAATTCTCACTACTATAATTGAATTTACAAATAATTAAACTTTATGCACGGATATCATAGATTGACTTATACACCAGATCTTTTGTCATAAATGAGTTTTTATAACACTTTTATGCCTATGGGCTATAATGAAACGTCAAACAACGATATACTTACTTAATACACTGAGAAAACAAGATTTGAACCTCACTTATGCCCTGCTCAATCTCAGGACTTAACCCTCCGGTTGACGGGCTGGGTCTGTAAGGCCCAGGCATATCTTTTTTTTTTTTCTTGTTTTTTAAAATATTTTTTTTAATTTCTTTAGCTCTTTGGTACCTTCCTAACTTTAATAAACACATGTTTTCCTTAATTTGTCTTAATTTTATCGTCTGTCGTTTGGCTACCAGAAGGGCTTTGGGCCTGTCAGACCCAACCCGTGTATTCCTATAAATTTTTTTCCTACAATTTATTTTTTCGTATTTCGTGAAGGGACTAATTTTGTGTCGTTTTTAGGCTTAAAACATTCTTAGGGCCTTCCCCTACGCAGAATCTTTTGCATACTGGTAAGTCCCTAAATTTCAATTGTTTATCATTTCTGCGTGTTTTGCATGTTTAGCAAACTTTAGTTTAGGGGATTTACCTTTCTTACTCTAAATAGTTTATCGTTTGTAGAGGAATCCCCGTTCTTTATGAACTTGGTTCGTACTATATAAAGCAAGACAAGGCTTTTTTTTTTTTATTTAGTCTCTATTGGAAGTGTAACTGAAAGTTAGCCATGTTTTCCATTTGTGACGTTTTCCACTTGTGACTTTATTACTTTTGTTTGGCGAGATGGATGATTATGAAAGGGAAATTATTAGACTACAGGCACTTTACGACGAAGTACCAACCCCGGACGTTTCTGAACAATCTGAGTCAGAAGACGAAGGTGCACAAGACATAATTAGCGAACACGATACAGACACAGAGCAAGAAGAACCAGATGAAGATGAAAACCAATCAGCATTTGGAGATTTATGCTGGAAGCCAACCTGAAGGTCCCTTTCAGATAGACAATTCTGTAACAGCTATCATTCTAAGAATGACGAACCACATCTCAGGAACTGGAAGGAATGTTACCATGGATCGATGGTTTACTAGCTGGAAGCTGTAAGTCGTTTGTTGCATGATCACCGCCTAATTGTGGTTGGCACAATACAATCCAATCGAAAGTCTTTGCCGAAAGAAGTTAAAAATGTTAAAGATAGACCTGTAAAGTCTTAATTTTTTGCATTCCATGCCGATATGACACTTACTTCATATGTCTCAAAAAATTCAAAGAATGTATTACTTGTATCCTCAATGCACTAATAGACGAAAATACTGGTGATAAAAAACTAGAGTTACTAACATTCTACAATTCGACAAAAAGCGGTGTCGATGTAGTGGACAGGATGGTTACATCTTATAATGTAGCCCGAATCACAAGAAGATGGCCATTGGTGGTTTTTTTCGACGTGCTCAACGTAGCAGCAATCAACGCATTCATAATAAATAAAACGAACAATCCAGATGGAGAATTTTCAAAAAGCAGACGAAATTTGGAAAATTTGGGCAAAGATTTAGTGATAGAAAACATGAAACTACGAGCGAATATGCCAAATCTACGACGGAATGTAAAGTTATCAGCGGCTAAATTCTCAGGTGTCTCAGTGACAGAAGAGCCCTGACCGACGACTTCAACCGCTCGAATCAAGACATTCGTGCAAGTTTTGTGGTTCCTGTATTTGTTTGTAACACACAATACCATGCTGCGCCGACTGTGCGGCAAAATTTGATTAACGAGATTTTCCATTCAATATTTTGTGTGTCAAATTTATGTACACTCATTTTATATTTTTTTTACACTTATTCAGCCATATACTTCACAAATAATTATATGTTATTATTATTGTCTTTTCCATTTTTTCAATTTATAATTTCTTTTGAAAACATGCATTATAGCTTTTTTTTATTAAATGGGAACTCCCAAGTTATGTTTTTTTCACAACTATTTTTACTCTTAGCAGTGCAAAATACACCAGGTTAACAAATGCACACCTGAAACTTGGTACATATTAATGTATTAGGGGAAAAAAATAAAACACAGTTTGGGTCTGAGAGAGCCAACCCGTCGAATGGTGCACACATAAAAATTTTACGGAGTTGAATTAAACGGAGTTGTAGCTTTCCCGAAAACAGTTAAATTGTCACTAAAAATTTGTTAAAATAACATTAAAAAGGAATATTTTACACTTTTCGGAAATGATTCTAACTACACCTGATGTAGTTAGAAATTTCCAACTCCAAAAAGGAGAATTATATCTTTCGACGGTGTTACTCATTCTTTAACACCCGACTCAGATAATAACAACACCAATCGGAAAACAATTTACCAACTTGTGGTGTTGATAAAGAGTTTAGCAACGGCAGGGAATTGACGCAACACCAAAATGTGAATTAATAAATCATTATATTGAAATTTTAATTTCGTAAGGTTGTTAGAAGAATTCCGAAAAGTGAAGGTTAATTCCCTAAAGTTGTTAAAAACGGAAAATGCTATGTAAGGTAAAATTGAGGGGTGTTCGGTAATTTCAGTTGTGTTTCAGTGCTTTGAGGTGGGGCAGGATCGCAGCTAGCGCAAGCGCCTTGTATTTGGCTGCAGTAGTCAGTGTAGAAGGTATTTACATACGTGACGTACTAAGTAACAATGGAAAATATATTATTTGTGAGGGTGAAATACCAAAACTTGAGAAAATGGATGAAGATAACAGACCTAAACATAGATGTTAATACTATTAACAAAATAGGTAAGTGTTCTCTAACTGTTATAGTATCTTTATGGTATTAGGAAATAGGCTGCACATATGCATGCCTTTATAATTCACAAGGTTGGGCAATAAGTATAAGCTAACCTTCAAGGAATTACTAGAGAAAGTGTCATTGTATTTTGCATATCATAAAATATAAGATAATTAGATATTTCTAAAACATTTGCTATTTATGCAAAATTTAATAACAATCTTTAAATGTAAGTATGCAAAACTTCAGGATCAATAGACGCTTTTTCGTTATTACCTATACAGTAGACTCACGATTATGTGACCTAAAGTTGGATTTACCTAGGAGCAGGTTTTATGCGTCGCGTACAACGCAAAACGTACAACACTAAACAACGCTATTTAGTTGGGCTGACTGGACGGTATACTACTCTAAGCGTTTTGTGTTGTACGCAACGCATAAAACCTGCTCTTAAGCTGGATTTTCCTTCGAGCTGCAGCAACATCCAAAAGCACAAAGAAATTGTGATTGTTTGTAGCGCAAAGGTTTAATTTCAGAATTAATAATTGCTTAGTAGTTAGCTTAGTAATTTGTAGTGTATGTTTCTTGTAGTTGCTAATAAATTTGGCATACGTGATGATAAAAAAAATTTTTTGAAGCTTGTTACTTTTAGTCCATTTTATATGGTTTAGTCAACGTGGCGTTACATTAGTTGTAAAATTAGAGGGAGAAGAAGTTGCTAATTTGATGCCATTAACTATTTTTTTCTGATCGGATGTTACAATAAAGCTAAAACAAACGACGACGCAGTGCTGATATGGTGATTACCCCACGCTGTGCTGTAATGAGATATTAACGTACTGGTGAGACGCTTACCGGAATGTTATATGGGCGATTAATGTGCAAATTAGAAAAAACACTGTAAAAAACTCGTGTCACAATGACTTTGTAATGCTCCTTTATTGGATCACTCGCCGCTCCGCAGTTCGTTATTATATTATTATATACTTGTACTCGCATTACATAAACGTCATTGTGACACTTGTGTTTTAAAATACTATTACCATACATCTATATGTATAAAAACTAAAATTTGTTTTGCATTTTAAGTACATATTAAAATACATGTTTATGTCTTTAGTAGAAACTTTGTTTTTTTATGCACTACCTTACCTTTCCCATTTTAATCATTTTGTTTTTCAGTTTATAAAATCAATTTTTTATTAATCTTTCTGGATTACATAAAATAGTGATCCTCACTCCATAAAACAGTAGTATGAATTCCGTAGCGGAATTTAGTTAACACCGAAGCCGAGTACATTTAACTCCGTAACCTAACATTGTGAAGGTGTTGACGCAGCACCGCAACTGGGTTCATGTAACTCCGACACGGAGTTCACGTTACACCATAACGGAGTGCTTGTAACTCCACAAAGGAATTTATGCAACTCTGTAACGGAGTTCTGCCAACTCCACAGAGGAATTTATGCAACTCTGTAACGGAGTTCTGCCAACTCCACAAAGGAATTTGCGCAACTCTGTAACGGAGTTCTGCCAACTCCATTAGAAAATCAACCAACTCCGTAAAAGTGTAATTTAACTCCGAAGCACGGATATTATTATTAAATTACACAACTCCGTCACGTTTAACTACTTGTGCATTTGGTCGCGAGGGAACTACCAGACGGTGAGAAATCGGTGTTAAATCCAACACCGTATTTCTTTGTGTGTGTGATTCTGAATCCACCCGTCAACCGGAGGGTTAAATCCTATGGTTTATTTCGTGTGGGCCCATCTAAAGTCTTTAATTTACTTTGAATTTGAGATATCGGGTAATTGCTGAGTGTAACTCCATAAGAAACTACCCTTGGGCTTTTGTAAGAGTTCGGTAATCAACGAGAAGAAGGTTAGATGCTTGCATTCTAGCTCGAAGTAGTCATTTTCAACAATTCTTGTAAATTACGAAGCTTTACATGTAGTTTTTGGTAATAAATTGTTTCCGTCGAAATTTTTTTCGTCCTATATTTTCGAAACAAAGTGACTTCTCAAAAATCATTAAAGGACAAAATACTGTTAGAACAGTCCAGGGAATAATCCCTACAATGTTTGCGGTATGTTTGATAAACACCCTGTATAATAATTCTAGAACGTTTGTTACTAGTCTTATCTACTACATTTAATATTATTAATAATTATCATTTTTAATTCGAAGCTACCCTGCCGAATGTGATAAATTAAATAATACATACTATATATATATTATAGCCATTTCATAAAAATTCCAAGTACGAATATGTTGCAATAAGCATCAACTTATGTCCACAATCAAATCCTTACACGGACAGATGGTTTCCAGTAAATTTATTTCAAGGTAAACACGAACAAATACGTAACAATGATCGAAATATAAGTAAAACCTTTTCTTAAATTTCATTGCCCTCATTTGCATATAGTCTCATATGCCGAGATAATTACTTATATTGCTTTGTACGACATGCTCTCATCGAAGAATCGTGCATGAAAACTGCACAAAAATGGATCATTATTGTAGTATACCGTAACTACATACTATAATTACTATTAAGGTTGTCGAAAATCGTCTTTCTCAGAAACCGGGGATTCGTCCAGTGCACCCGAAACCGCACAGAGAAAAATATTTTCTTATTCTTATGTTCATTGATTGCTTTTATACAAGTAATCAAAGTTGAAAAAAAAAAACAAAAAAGCTACCTTTTTTATGAAATTAGTATTTTGTATTCCATTCTAGCTGCACTTGAAAATGTCATAAAATCAGTGACGAAGCGTGTTTTGGAAAAATATATTTTTTTTCTACCATGACCTACAATCCCCAATTTTAAACATTTAATATAATTTATTGCATTTTTATGCATTTTTCCTCGTTTATAATTAATTTATTTTTTTTTGCAAAATGTTAATTTCTTAGTAAAAAAAAATTATACGTATTATTGACGAAAAATATGCTTAATGAATAGGTACGTTGAAGGTTTGTGCATCGCTCGCTTCATTTTGTTGTTTATCCGTCGTCGTGAATGTTTTTGAAAATTGTTTTATACATTTATATGTTTTGCACTTTAATCCTACGAATGGTGTATTAGTTAGGTATTGGAAAAACGTTCATAAATCGTTTTTTATTATTATTAATTATTTTCTTTTTTTTCCGAAAATTGACGTAGATCTGAATATGGGCAGTAGGTAGTGGTTGACACATGTAATCTGATATTCAAAGAAAACAAAATTTTTCTGAACGGTTTACTTTCCTATCTAGTTAACTAATTTATATGTTTGATGAAACTTAAGTATAAAGTGACTTTTGGTAATTAAGTAAGGTACCCAACAAATATGTACTAAACTGAAGAAAAAAATTTTAAAAGAAAGAAATTTTATTTTCTATTAAATATTAACAGAATAACATAATAAATTATAATAATAGAATAATATTTATTGTCCAACAGTTCGAAAACCAAATAAAGGACAATTTACAAAACACAGAAGACGACAGTAGTGTGAGAATGTAAATACAATACGAAACGGCAACTGATCAGGGACTGGTGACCGTCCTGGTGCTTTTGATTACTCAAAAGTATTTGATACGGTTAACCATATGACTATGCTGGAAATCCTCAATAAAATAAATTTTAGTTATGACGCCACCCACCTTCTTTTGAGTTTCCTTACCAATGGATCGCAATGCGTAAAACTCGATATTTCAACATCACGACTAGCATATATCCGGCAGTGAGTCCCTCAAGGTTCAATTTTAAGTCCTACGCTTTTTTCTTTATATACGGCTTCCCTACCACACTGTCTTAAATACACTAAAATTGATATGTACGCCGACGATGTTCAACTATACTATTCGTTTCATCCCTCGCAGTGGGTTGCGGCAGTAGAAAAAATCAATTCCGCCTTAGCGAGGCTACACTCCGAGTCCACAAACCTCTCCTTAAGAATTAACCCTATCAAATCTCAAGCTATAGTTTTTGGAAATAAATAGATCACAAAAATATCATACGAAACGATTACGATAACTATAAACGACAAAAAAATTCCTAAGTTAAGAGTGTTAGAGGGGTTGGTATTGGATAATTCATTCCGATTTCGGGATCATATCAACACTTGTCGGCAGGCATCGTATGCCAATTTAAAAATCATATATCCGTTCCGCTCGGTACTGCCCCAAAAGACAAAAAAAACCTTAAAACACATACGTCCTATCGCGCTTTGTATACCATATGTATACCAGATATACCATGCCTGCTTGGACGTGGCCACAAGTTATAATGTGCAGAAAATACAAAACTATTTATGGTATGAGAAAATATCAACACATTTCACATACACTGATAAATGCAGGATGGCTTAACATGAAAAACCGTAGGGCACTACAATGATTAAGTTTATATCATAAGTTACTTTTATTTAAAACACCGCCATATTTGTATGATAAAATACGATTTAGAACTGACGTACATAACGTGACGACTCGGTTTCGGGGACTAATATCACCTCCCTCCCATAGGCTTGCTCTATGTGAAAGATCTCTCACATATCAGATATACAGTGTGTTAAAAAAAGGTTGTCGGATATTTTACCCAATTGTAGTACTGGTGGAAATAAACAAAAAAGTCTTAGTCAACTGTTTTTGACATATAGTCGATTGCATATTGTTTTAGTAGGATAAAAATTTTCAAAGAAATTCTGATCGCAATGTAAATTAAACAAATGTTTATTTAAAGTAAAACTAAAGAAATTGTTCTACATGTCCACCGTTCATTTGTAAGCACGCTTCACACCTTCTTATGAAAGATCGACGCAATCTTTCGAAAATTCCTGGAGTCCTCCGAATTTCCTCGCAACAATTTACGATTCGTTGCCTGAGTTCTTCCAAATTGTTTACAGATCGGGCGTACACTAATTGTTTTAGATTCCCCCAAACATAGAAGTCTAGAGGTGTCAGGTCAGGGGACCTAGGAGGCCATGCAGTTGGTCCACCCCGTCCAAACCATCTCTCGTTGTAATCTTGATTTAAGAAATTTCTAACTACGATGAAAAAATGCGCAGAAGCTCCATCGTGCATAAACCACATATTTAATCTGTTAAAAAGTGGCACGTCTTCCAACAAAACGGGTAATTCATTTCTTAAAAAATCCAAGTATACTTGGCCCGTTAAACGATTAGGGAGAAATACTGGACCAATTAAACAGTCTCCAAAAATAGCAAGCCAAACATTTAGCGAAAAACGGTTTTGGTGATGCAGTTCAACAACAGCATGGGGATTTTCATCTGCCCAGACGTGATTGTTATGAAAATTGAATATTCCGTCTCTTGTAAACCCAGCCTCGTCACTAAATAAAATCTGAGTCGCAAAATTAGGAGTTTCTGCCAGCTTTCGTAAAACCCTACGTGCATCATAATCGAGAGGAGCAAGAACTTGCACGCGTTGAATGTGGTAGGGATAGAGCTGCTGTTCCTGCAGAATTCTCCAAATGAGAGGATGACTGACGTTCAGTTCTGCGGCAAGTCTTCGGGTGCTAATATTTGGGTTGTCTTCTACCCGTCTCAAAATATCTAATTCTACTGCGGGAGAAGAAACTGATCTAGGTCTACCAGAACCACCATTAATTTTAAATGAACCAGTTTCGGACAGTGGCATTACCATTCGCACGACCGTACATAAAATGCATATCGGCCATTTCTGCATTTGTGTACTTATGCATAATTTGAGAACAAAAACAAATTGACGCAAATGATAAATAATCTGATGACAGATGTCTGACAGAACTAATTTTAAGTCACAATCAGTTGTTTGACAAAGGGAACTATTCTCAAATCCGAAAAATGTTTTTTTTTATTTTAAAATATGCAATCGACTATATGTCAAAAACAGTTGAATTACGGACCCATATTGACTAAGACTTTTTTGTTTATTTCCACCAGTACTATAATTGGGTAAAATATCTGACAACCTTTTTTTAACAGGCTGTATAAAAAGTATAATGATATAGCGTCACACCTTAAACTTAAAAAAGCAAAATTGCGATCTATACTGTTCGTAAAGCAAGGCTTGGTTTGATGTACGTTGCTTCAGATAACCCTTTTAATTTATAGTTGATAGCTGCACAACTCGATTTAACCATTCATTAATTTTATTTGGCATTGCCATATTTTACATTTTTTTTTCTTCGCTATGGCTTGAGTGGCTGGTACTTGCGCAGACTCTTAGGTTAGTTTAAATGTAGGCTTAAAGTATATAATGTCTTTTTTTCCATATGAGACATGGTTAAGCTCGAGCAGCATGCATATTTTTTTATGCGACTGCGGTTCGCCATGAGGTTGGGCAAATTTGTGGATTCGTTGGCATTGCAGCTTGATTTACATTTTTCTTTTGTTTTTGTACACTCTCTGCTTGTAATGTAATAACTTTAATTGACTTTGTAAGTATTTACACTTGTTTGTTCAAGAAAGGTATATTATTATTATTATATAATACGTAAATAATCATTCACCTACAATGCTATAAAGGAAGCACGGCTAACATCTAATAACTGTTTCATAGAACAATTGAATATGTCACAGTCTCCACTAATTCCATTGTAGGCGTTGCATATCAGAACCAGCGGTGAGCGAAGCATAAGATTCGGACAGTGATTCAAGGTTTTTCTGAAGTTGTAAGCAGTCAGCAATAGATGTAATTTTGGCGTATATTTTAACATCGTCAGCGAACATGAGAATGTTGCAGTCAATGATTTCTGGAAGATCATTGATAAATAAAAGAAACAACAAAGGGCCCAAAATGGACCCTTGTGGGACACCCGATGTAATAATATGGCTGCCAGAGCTGAAACCATTGTAGGATACATAAAACTGACGATCAGACAAGTACGACTGAAACAAGGCAAGAAGAGCATTGCTAAAACCAAATCCACGGACCTTCCTCAACAATATGCCTTGATCGATGCGATCGAAAGTTTTAGTAATGTCCATATAGAAACATCGACTTGCCCCTGGGTGTCCAGTATCTCAGTTGTGTATTGCGCAAACTGGCAGAGATTGGTAACGGTCGATCTTCCTCCCACAAAACCCCTAATTGTACCTTACATCAGTGTTTCTCACCTGTGGGGCGAAACTCGTCATCCAACCCTGCCCAAAATTCAAAGAGTGATTTATTACGAAACTGTCTTTTTATTTCGCCAATTGCCGTGAAGTCTATAAAGATTTCTTCTTCGGCAGTTGAGAGACCTCCGGGAGTATTTTGAAATGGGTCCCTATCCACTCGTAACTTGCTATCAAGTTGAGGTCAGCAAGAAAATACTTTTTAAAATTCTTTGCCAGCATGGTTACATGATTTTCAATGGTTACTAAAATAACTGCTATATGTTGCTCTCCAGCCTTGTAAGTTTTGACACATTCATCCAAATTTGCAAACATTTCTAGGTTTTTTTGCTTTACATTTCTACTCCACAATTCTAGTTTTCTACAAAAAGCATTAACTTTGTCACTCGTATCCAACACATGTGTGTTTGCTCCTTGGAGTTGAAGATTCAAGGTATTTAATTACTCGAATATGTCGACCAAATAGCTCAATTTCATCACAAATAAATCATCCCGAAAGTTCTCGGCTTCCGGTCGGTTTTCCTCTTCTAGAAAAATGGCGATTTCATCTCTTAATTCATAAACTCGTTGCAAAAATGCCCCACGTGATAACCATATTGCCTCGCAATAAAACAGTAACGCTGAATGTACTGTACCCATGTCTTTACAAAGTGCAGAAAAGATTCTTGATTTTAGTGGTCTCATTTTTATATAATTTACTACGGTTACCACTGTTGTTAGCACAAAATTCAGACCAGGACTCATTTCTTTGGAAGCCAGAGCTTCTCTGTGGATCATGCAATGTGTCCAGATACACTCCGGGGATTTTTGTTTCACAAGTGCTTGTACACTTTGGAATCTTCCTTCCTGGTGTTGCACATCTTCAGCTATATTATCAATTCGACGGGCAACAGTATCATTTGATAGAGGTATGGACTAGGGCTGTGCATTTTAACCGGTTAACCGGTTAACCGGTTACAGACGAAACTCGGTTATAACTTATGCGTAAAATAATGACCGGTTAACCGGTCAAGTCGGTTAACCGGTCAACTCGGCTAACCGGTCAACTCGGCTAACCGATCAACTCGGCTAACCGGTCAACTCGGCTAACCGGTCAACTCGGCTAACCGGTCAACTCGGTTAACCGGTCAACTCGGTTAACCGGTCACGACTTTTAACGAGACATGACGATTATTCGGACACGGCAGTTAGCTGATCACGAAATAAAGAATAATAGAAAAGTGAATATACTAGTTTTCCTAAACAATAGTTTGAAAAATAAATAAATACAAATTGTATGTCACATTAATATTAATATAGATTATTAATCTTTTAAATTTTCCTTGCAAAGTTACTTAGTAATTAAATAAAAATTCAGCGTTTATTTTATTTTTTATTTTATGTGAGAGAATCTATATTTTTTTAATATGTCTTTTTTTGTTTTAAAACGTTTCGATGTTTCTTATACATCTTCTTCAGTTTTTTTTTGTATATTTTTTTTCTTGTTATATATATATATATATCTATATATAGTTGAGAATATAGTTTACTTTTTTTACGAGATTGTTTTTTTTTGTGCTCTGTCCTGTACAATGTTTCCTTGTTTTATATACATTATAGAACTTCCAGTATTTTCATGCAGATAAATGGCAACGATCAAGGTTTACACAGGTGTATTTATATCTGACGAGTGGCAGCAAAGTGTTGTCGATCTCTCAGGAGAAAAAAATTGAAATCATAAAATACACCTTTTATAATGCCAAAAATAAATTAACGCGAATTAAGCATTTCATTGCTTAGGCTTCATAAAACTCCTTTAAAGAAAAGCGTATCCTTTAACGCAAATTACTAATTTATCAATATATGTAAGGAGAATGGAGAAAACTAATGTTGTGCACAACAAGTTATTAGAACATGCTCAATTTGAAAGCTGCAAAAAAACTTTAAAACTAAACTAGGGCTGTGCATTTTAACCGGTTACAGACGCAAGACGGTTATAACTTATGTGTAAAATAATGACCGGTTAACCGGTCACGCCGGTTAAACGGTCAAATCGGTTAACCGGTCAACTCAGTTAACGGGACAACTCGGTTAACCGGTCAACTCGGTTAACCGGTCAACTCGGTTAACCGGTCAACTCGGTCAACCGATTAAATGCTTACGGTTAACCGGTCACGAAATCTGCTCGGTTGCACAGCACTAGTATGGACTGCAACTGTTTGGCAAAACTATCTCCAAACATAGTTTCTACAATCTCAATTGCAGCTGGTAGGACAACCTCTTCACCAATAGTGTGACGTTTTTTGCTTCTGGCTATCTGATATGAAACTTTGTAAGAGGCAAGTAAAGCTTTTTCATTTACAAAGTTTTTTTTAAAAATAATTTTTGCTTTTCATACGATTTTAATTTTAATTCGAAGAATTCTCGGGGTCATGCTGTCTGCTGCCAAAATTTTTGAGCAAATGACACACAAGGGCCTTTCTTCTTCATTTACTTCAGTGCTGATAAACCCAAAATTTAAATATTCTTGAGAATATTTTCTTGATTTTATCTTCGGAACCATTTTCGTCTGTGCACTTGTTGATGCTTCACTATCGTCTAATGCTCGCTTACGCCCAATTAAAAATTTATCCATGATTCTGCATATATACACTATATAATTCTACAGCTACTTGAATATCCTAAATTGCAGATAACACGCAAATCACAACATGCACATTCACGGTAGAGGTACAGATAGAAGAATCGACTCGACTGAGATTGGGTGGAACGTGATAGCTTTATGCACGCCGCGCAGGCAGTCTAGAATGTGCGAGACAAATCGGAGCTTCTCGCGAAGCAGCGAGGATGTCCGATATGGTGTACGTGAGACAGAGGCAATCGATTCTGATTTTATCAATGCAGCGGATCCGTGTTGCCATTTGTGGTAATTTTTAAGGTTTAACAAGATCGTAGGATGGCTTTAGCGTCAAAATATAATTAAATTAAATAGAAACTAAAATTACAATTACGATTTCAGTGAAATGAGAGGAGGGGGGCGCGATGAGAATTGTGATTGAAAATTGGGTCGGAAATGCAAAAAGGTTGAGAAACGCTGCCTTATATGGTTCGGTAAATATGTACAAAATCCAAGAAATGGTGGCAGCAGCATACTTGGGACGTTAAAAGAATTTGCTTGGAGCAGTGCCACCTGGCTTAAGTATGGCAAAGTCTGATAAAAATATAAAATGGTTGCATGTGATTGTAGACAGCAGTTGGATTTAATTTCGAACAAGTAACTTTCAATTTTTAACAAATTGTTACAGTTTGATGTTACACCTATCGATAGTGTGTTTTGTCATCTTTTCAATCATTTATGCCAATTATTCTTTGACAATAAATCAATTCGAAGTAAAATGTGCGATGCCGTAAAAGGAACCAATATGGCCTAGGTACGCCATATTGGGTACATAATTCAATTTATTATGTTTTTAATGTATTTATCTTGTTATTAGCCATGTCCTCTGAAAAGACGCAAAAGCCAGGCAACTGGACCTAGGATAATCAGAAGAAAGCCCTAGAGGCCATTAGAAAGAAACAAATATCCGATTATAAAAAACAACAGAGTTTGGTATTCCACGACGGACTCTTCGAAGGTATTTGAAGCCTAATTTTAACTAGAAAACTAGGTTGAGACGCAAGTTTGCATTGACTGATGAGCAAAACGCTGAGCTCTGTTCACAGATTGTTCGACTAACAGGAGTGGGCTATCCTATTAACTATGCGTACGTAAATACTGTAAGCAAAATAACATAGACCTTCTAGTTTTCTGACGTGTGGTCATAAATGGGTACGAAATTTTTTAAAAGAAAATCCTATCGTTTCCATCAGAAAGTCTCAAAATCTAAATCCTGCTAGAGCTCAAAAATTAAACAAATTTATCGTTGAAGATCATTTAAAAGACTTCACCAAGTTTTCCAAGATAATGAGATATTTGGAAAATCTTGAGGTTATTTAGTATGGACCAAAAGGGATGTAGAATAAATTTGCATAAGGAACTAACAGTTCTGGCTAAGTTAGGAGCACGAAGGGGAGCCTGGACCGTCAGGGTTGTCAAATTTCAAACACACTAAAGCTCGCGTCCTGCCAACAGGTGAAGTTGATTCTGTTGAAGCTGCTTTGATTGGTGATGATGACGACACTGATGAATTCATGCGAAGACAAGGAGGAAAGTACTGCTTCGCAGTGTTTCCTAGATTTATTCCCTACGCCTATGAAAAGTACCGCAGAAGTCTAGACAGAACATTATTTAACAAAAACAAAACCGACGTTGAAGCGCCGAATTCGAAATGTTCAAAGAATGCTAACGCTAGAGGAAAATCGAAGAAAAATTAAAATAACATCATGTTTTTGCCATGTTTGCAAAGAAGTTGCAGTAAGAGATATGCGTATGTCTGTAAACTTTATGTGCACGTATAATATGTGGCCCTCACCAAAAAGGTTACCGAAACTATTATTTGCCATACTGTGAAAACTGATTTATAAAAAATTCTTAAAATAAATTTGTTTAATCTGACCTGTTTATTATCTCAATTTTATAGGTCATACTGGGTATATGCGGCATTCAATATGGCCTAAATGCACTTTTTTGAACTTTTGTTATTGTGAACAAATTGCTCGAAATGTGCTTCTTATGTTCCTTATTAGATATTATTTAGCCTCCAGTTGTCGTTGATAAGTTACTTGCATTCACAAAAAGGGTACAACTACTTAATTGGTGTATTGTTTATTATTTTCATTTGACTGGGCCACCATTAGCTTCATTTTTATCAGACAATTTTTTACTATCTTTTATCTCATTAAATAAATTAGGTATGTATACTTTTTGTAATTGTTAAATACTGTCTTAATTGTTTAATTCAATGATTATCTATCATTATCATTATCTAAATTAGTTTTATATTTTTTCATTACAAATTTTTCTTATAACTAGTTTGAATGCTAGTTTGTCCAAAGTTATATCGTTTGTCATTCTACATAGCATACGTTTAAAATTCGTCATTAATTCTTGTTTTAATTTAAGTTTGACAATGTTCAATATAGAACATAAAAAAAAATCTTTCTTATATATTAAAAAGAAAAGTTTAGGATGGAAAAAAAATTTTTTGCTTGAAAAATTGGCATATAGAACAATGAAACGATCCTCGCAAATAAATATGGTTAAGAACATATACTTATTTTAATTAATGGTAATGGACCTAACTCCCAAAATAATAAAAGACATGCTTATCACTATAGAACTTTGTCTAAATAAATATGTAGATTTGAGTGAACCATTTTATTTCTTATGTTTTATGAATGTGTATTAGCACATTAGTAGCATTATAAGAAGTATGTTATAAAATTTTACAACCTATGCAAATCTATTGAATTACTTGATCTAAAAGTGTTTCAACAACTTATTATATAGCAACTTTATTTTGTTTGCATGCATTTTTGTATATAATATGTCATCGCCGTTTAACGGCAAGCTGACTTCCATATTTCTACCCTTTTCTAACTATTACAAAATTCTAGAAATGTCTAGCGATTCGCTGCCATCATCCCGCAGTAGTACAGAATGAGGGCTTGGTTGATTTGTTTGAAATTAAAAATTTGAAACGAATCGCTAGACATCCGTAATTCGTAATTCACTTCAAGCGAAGCCAGTGTCCGATTCACATCGCTCATTTCTTAATAAAGCGTCGCGGGATATTGAGGGTGCGGTCCTAGTTTTATAGCGGTTTACAAAGTTTAGATCGCGGTCAGTAGTTTTATTGAAATAAGGAATATTATACGCTCGCGGAAAAGCTACACAGTATTTATAGTAAAACAATTTGACGGTGGCAGCTCAACGGAAGTTACACGCGATTTATTTGCAGTAAATTATCTCGAAAGATCGATTCCTAGCGTGACTACTATTCCTAATACGGTCAGACGTTTTGATACAACGTTTACATTAATAAATGACAAAAATAAGAATATCCCAGCGCAAAATGTCAGTGATATCGATATTCAGGTTTGTGCATTAGCGGAATTAAATCCTACTATGACCTGTAGACAAATCGCTGGCGCAAGTAATATTAGTGTAAGAGCTGTTTTAAACCTTTTACATAAGAATAAATATCGGTCGTACAAAATTAGCATATTTCAAGAACTTTTTCCCGATGGTTGTTACCGTTGAATGGAATTTTGAGAAATAATGATGAACAAATCACGATAAGAAATTATTTTTGAATAATATTTTATTTACTGATGAAAAAACATTTTATGGGCACCATAATTGCGTAAATGTTCGTTATTGGTCGCGTAAAAACCTACATTATAATACACCAACGCAAACGCAGTTTCCACAAAAATTGAACGTGCGTGGGCTGGTATTGTTGGGGATGAAATAATCGGACTTTTTTTATTGAAGGAAATTTAAATTGCAATAAGTATTTAGAATCATTGCAAACTAATATTATTTCTGCGGTACGGGAGCGACTTGATATTAAGGAAATTTGGTTCTAACAGGACAGTTGCCCGGCGCACAATACTCGTAATGTCAGTAATTTCTTAATTACTGTTTTTGAAAATAGATAGATCGGTAATTTGGGCCCTATTAAATGGCCAGGACGCTCCCCGGATTTAGCCCCAAACGACTTCTTTTTATGATGAACAACGTCCATCGAATCGCGAACAATTACCCCCGAAAATCATTGAAATAATGCATATATTTGATGGGGATTTGTTCGTAGCCGTTAATTCAATTTTATGTGTTTTCTTTTTTCATTAGCGGCTTATTTTTATATGATGATTTAAATTTTTTTAATCAATTAAACACTTTATTAACGTTTCGACAATCTATTTATTGTTGTCTTCCTCAGAAAATTGTTTTATATAATTCAAATTTTTATACACTTAAGGACAATCACAAGGACATTTTAAAAATTATTTTATAAAATTCTTAGCTATTTACCGACGATTAAGTACTTCATTTAATATTGTTAATATTATTATTAAGCATTATTTAATGATTTTACACTGTAAGAAGTGCGAATTTACATGTTAGAATCTATGTTTGTTATTTTATTGGATTATTGACTTTTAAAACTCATTTTTATTCTTTATGCTTCTTTTGATATTGTTTATGAGCACTGTGAGTGAAATTTATAGTTTACATTATCTGCTGGTTCGATATAAAAATAAGTTTGAATAAAAAGAAATCAATGCAACGCATGGCAGTTTATTGTCCTTTTTAGTTATCAAATGAGTATTGCCTTATTATTTTCCTTTTAATTAATGCAAATGTAATATTGGTTTTAATATTAGTTTTACAAAGTTCGTAAATCATGTTTACATTAGCTCAGTCAGATAATTGGTTATTAATTTGTTGTTCATACCATCAATAGCTATATAAGAGTGTGCTCAAACGAGATGCGTAGGTACGCGTACAGCTGAAATCCCTCCCATTTCCAGTCACCCAGAATGCAATCAACAGCTCGCAATTCTCCCGGTATACTTGTGGTTGCATTATAGTAACCCACAACACAATCAATAAATTGTACTATGCTCTACTTTTATTTCCTCAATGCCAAGGAGAATTCCACGGTGTTTCTTATTTGAAATCGCATTTCTCTGCAATACTTAACTGGAAATTTGACACATTTTCTTAAACTGTATCATAGCAAAGTTTTATACTTACACGGTAGAAAACATTTTTATTACATAAATACGCTGTATTACAGAAATTGTCGTAAAGGTGGCGCTACCGCTTATATCATAACCGTTGTAATGCTTATTCGATTTAAATTGTGTTCAGCAGATACGGCTGAATCATATAAGTCTATCAGGTGTATGTACCTGGTGAGTTTCCTATAAGTACTATTGTGATCGATAAAATGGCGCTCACAGAATATGTTGTTCCCACACCGCAATGCGGACAGATTGATTCCCGGAATCACATCATATTCGAGAGTGGGCGGTGGGAGCAATGTGCCCTCAGTCACAGTATACACGGATTAGTTCATATAAATCCCATTCTAAGATGTAGGCATTTCCTGCAAAACGAATTAGCAGGTTTGTTAGAAGATGTGCTGACTTAGAAGACTTATGGTCCAACATGGTGATGATCCTAGCCATAATTACCTAGCAGTCTGAAAGTTTTTAAATAAAGCGTGGGGAGATGGATTAGGAGAGGAGGTCCTATTACATGGCAAGCAAGACCAGCTGATCTAACACCTTTAGATTTTTTCTTTGGGAATATGTTAAACCTGTGGTGTATGAGTAAACACCGACAACACCAGAAAATGTTAAAGATAGGATCAGCTGCTTTTCTACAAGTATAAATACATACACACAGATATGCTTATGATAGTAAAATGCTCATTTAAACAACGGGTAAATAACAAAGACGGCCACATTGAAGAATGGCTGTAATATTATCTTGCTTTTACTTTGGTTTGCTGATTTTAACTTCATTTTACGTTTGCGTTTATTTATTATACATTTTGTTTACTATTTCATTAATAAATAAAAACTCAAAAATTAAAATTAATTTCTAATGGTCTATGAATTGTCTTACTTTACCTCGATCTTAACGTGCATGGAAATTTGGTATATGATACTTTTCCAAGTACCAATTTCTGAATGAAACTTTTGCATAAATAAAATGAGTTGTGCTCCTGGGAATTCAAAGAGTATAAAGGTGAACGATCGCGACTTTGAATAAACATTTTTGACGCGAGATAAAGAATGTGAGTGTGACGTAAGTGACATTGATTCTGTAGACCACGAAAGTAACAGTGAATACGTCAGTCGTTCAGAATAAAAGAAAGAACGCAGTGTAAATGAATGATAATTAAATAATAATAATGCAGTGCTAAATAATCAGGCGGCGGCAGAAAGAAGTGTAATGGAAAAACAATATGACCGAATAAGCAAAACTTGCTCTGGAAAAAATAGATACACGAACAATAATATATGTTGTTGGTAAAGGTTTTTAAAATTATTTAATTACATGATTATATTTCTAGGTACAAGTGGCCCTTTCAGGAAGAGAACCAGGACGCAGCGACACAACACCATTTTACAATTGTCAGGACTGTGCCAGCAGATAAAGAAAATATCTTAGCATGTGCATGAAGATGTTATCCAGTGAATAAATCAAGGAATACTAAAAAAAAGATTGAAATATAAAAACTTCCAACAGAAGTGACCTCCAATATGTAGATATCAGATATAATAATAATTTGACAGTATTTATACTCTTGCTCACGGCTTGATTCACATCTCATCGCGAATAAGTTATGCCTTATTTGCTGCTGACGGTTCAAGTCACGATATATTCCGATCTGTTATTAATAAAAATAGAAAAACGTATTAGCGGCACCAGTTTCCCACTTGTTTAAAGAATTTGTTGTAAATTGCACTTTAGGTGCAAATATTGCTGTAGATATTGGTTTTAGGTAAAGGTAAGTTCGGCAAATTTCGTATATATATGCTCAAGAAGCCGACCAAGTACAGCTTAAAGCTAATTGCTCCTACAGACGCCAGAAACAATTATTTTTATAATGCCTACAATTCGGCAAAGATTCAGATGGCCAGACCTTAATTGATTATGAAGGGAAACACCAAAATTCTACACTCACTCAGTTTTACGATTCGCATATCTTATATACAACTCCAATTGTAATATTATGGTGGAGAGTTGGTTCCTGTCTATTGATTTGATTCATATTCTAAAGGATAAAGCACTGAACACTGGAGTTCAGTGCTACTGCTAATGATGATAGCTTTGCTACTGAAACGTGCGTCCACTGTAGTGGAATTTGTGGTGAGGTGTTTGAAAGCGTGTAGGGTTATCAGTGCAACGGTTTCGAGTATTTTTGTCAAACAAATCAATACCAAATCTAGTAATATCTCTATGTTCGACGTGAAAATAAATAGATTACATTTTTTAAAATAAATAAGTCATTATTTTAGTGAACTATAAACCAAAAAGAATTTTCTTCCGAAGCTAAGCAATAAAAGAGAATGGGAAGGAGAATCCTCCGCCTACTCCCTAGAGGCAAATACCATTAAATGGTACGTGGATGGTTCCAAAACTGATAAAGGAACAGGTGTAGGGGTATTCGGGCCAGGAACCAAATACTCAGAGCCAATGGGAACATACCCCAGTGTTTTCCAAGCGGAAGTTAATGCAATAATTGGAAGATGTGTTCAATTGAACCTTGACAGGAACTATCGGAAGCAGAGCATGGCAATTTTCTCCGATAGCCAATCAACCATAATAGCACTGAGCTCTAATACTACTCAGTTCGAAATTAGTCTAGGAATGTCTTTGCAGACTAAATAACCTAGGCAAAGAAAACAAAGTTGCACTATGCTGGGTACCAGGACATACTGGAATCAGCGGCAACGAGGAAGCTAATCTATTAGCAAGGAGCTGCCGCAACTTCGTTTATAGGACCAGAGCCGTTCTGCGGCATAGGAATGAGCACCTACATAAAAGAACTCAAAGACAGGAAGGAGAAGTTCAGAGCTTCCCTCTGGGAGAATCTCCCTGGTCTGAGACATTTCAAGATATTTCTTGGAAATTACAATGAGAAAATAGTAAAGACCATGCTAAAACTAAGCAGAAACAGACTACGTATCCTTACAGGGCATTGTCACATTGGGGAACACATGACAAGGATAGGTCTGAAACAGAATAGCGATTGCAGGTTTTGTGGGGCGGAAGGTGAAAGTCCGGAACGCCCAATATCCCACTGCACTGCTATCACAGAAACTCGTGCCAACCATCTTGGCAAAGGGGTCATTGACGAAGGAGAAATACCCACTTTGAAACCATCACAGCTATTGCAATTTATTAAAGCTCTCAGACTGGATGGAGAGCTATAAGTGCGGGCAAACCCTAGCAGCTTACAGCTGATGTACGATAGATCGATAGGTCGCGGTGCAAGGCTACCCTAATTAGATTTATTCTAATACAATCTCATGCATACATATAAAAAATATATAATAAATATATAGAATATAATTAATATGAATGGTAAATTATGTTCTCAAAACTTCATCAAAAACAATCGATTTTTAAATTGAAACGGAGGACGATACAATAAGAGAATTGGTTAGGGTCTACTCTTCTGAATCCGAAATAGTTAATGGAATACCAGACTGGAGAGAGTCAATTTCTAGAGTTACAGCCTCTAGGCAAGATTGACAGCTCTCTAGGAAGATCATTAACTGTGAAATGATCGAATGGACTATTCACTCTTTTGACCCTTGTAAATCGCCGGGACTGGACGGCATTATCCAGCAAGCCTAGACTTCGGATTTATCTCAAAGACAAAAGCAGGGACTCAACTGAGCAAGGTGCAAAGACTTAAGGGTGAGGTCAGAATGGGTACGTACGGGCTAAAAGATTTACTGACCAGCGCTACCTACAGATCAAGCCATATGGCAATCACGGAACGCGTGCGGAGAAATATACGAGATATGCAAATGGAGCGAATATCAATACGATATTGTCTTAAGAATTCATGCCAAATAATCATTCCAGACAGGAGTAAATGGAACAACGGAGTGCCACAATATCTCGCAGATGTATGCCTGGTATACAGACGAGTCAAAACCTGCTGAAAGGGACGTGGGAATTTACACCATTTCACCAAGCGCAGAGGTATACGCCATCTTGTAATGTGCAAGGGAAAATAACAGAAGGGCTACTGCAAATAAGCGGATTCGTATTTATTCTGACAGCCAGACAATACTAAGAGCTCTATTGAGTCGGGAAGTAACGACAAAGCTAGTACGGGAGTATCTCCAGGAAATATGGGAACTGGCATCGAGGGTAATAAGAAATCGAATGAACTCACTCGTTGAGGAGCAATGATTAGAATCGGCTTAAGGAATAAGCTATATAGGAGACCGGATGGGAAAAGAGCATAAGAAGTACTGAGCAAACGTACCCAGGTATGAGCATGACAAACAATTTATAGGCAGGCCATGCCAGAGAAGAGCTAAGAGAATAACTACTTTTAAGTAGGAATTAGCTACGAATAATTGTGGGGTTCATGTTAGGACATGCACCGACAGAGGAACACCGAAACAATTTAAGGATGTTTAACGAAGACCTTAACTGCAGGCTATGTAAAAAGGAGCCAGAGACAACCCAACACATATTATGCAATTGTGAGGCGCTGGATTACAAGAGGAATCAACCGTTTGGGCAAGACAAAGTTGTACCAAAGACATACAAACTACTCCATGTTAGGGTCCTGTACAGTCTGTTACAGGTTGCCTAATCACGATTCTTAACATGACTGAAATGGTTCAACAGAAATGACTAATTTGTAATTAGTTTGATTGCACTGCGAACAAGCCTTTTATGTCGGCTTTTGTATCATATTTTTACAAAATTTCATGTATTTGCAATTTGTAACACCGATATTCGTATTTTTCAATTTTTTTTCCCGTTTGCTGTCCAACCCCAAATTGCTCTGAAATTTGCCGCAATTAATACCGTTCATTATACACAACAGCACTGTGTACATTAACGTATCGACGTTATTTTTCTGCGGTAACTACCCATACTCTTGATCCCCAGTTTTGTATATCTTTGACTACTCATTTAAGAGAGAATCAGGCGTTTCTAGACTTTTCTTCCACATTGTATTTGTAATAAGTCAAATATAAAGAAAGGAAACATAAATGTCATTTTCGCTATGCCCAGTCGTGCGAATGACACAACGTGAGCAGTTGCTGTCCTTAATGATATTTTTTTTTCCAAAATAATTGTTGTTAAAAATTATATCATATTAATTTTAATTAATTCTTTACTATTATTTATTTCGATTTTGTATTTGCCTCGAATCTTTAGTATTTTTAATAATTATCTCTTTTTATACAGCGTGGGCCACCTCATACGGCGCGGGCTTTGGAAAAGCATAGGATTTTTTAAAATCCTTTTTATTTAGTTGAATGTTTTTTTTGTATGTACAATTTAAAATTATTTTGAATTATACAGCGTGTTCGACAAAACAGATCCATAAGAAAGTTACCTTTTTTTAAATGGAATATGCTGTACTTAATGACATATTATTTAATATATAAAGTATTAAATCTGTAGGAATATTTGTAAATAAGGATACAACATCTAACGATATTATTTGGTAATTCATTGGTAATTTAAAATTTTGAAATTGTTGGACAAAAGTAAATGAATCCTGAACATCATAATCATTTTTATTTACAAAAGTTTTTTGTAATATGTTAGATATAAATGTAGAAATATTATATGTTGGTGAATTGATACATGACACTATGGGTTTATAAGGGACCTCTGGTTTATGTATTTTTGGTAAAGTATATAATTTAGGGCTAACTGAACTATATGTTGTCAGTTGTTTATATTCAACTTCATTAATTTCTTTAATCTTTTTAAGATTTTTTAATATTTCATTTAATGTTCGTTGAATTTTTTCAGTGGGGTCATTTTTGATTATTTTATATGTTTTATCATCTTGTTTGAAATCTAAAAACCAAATTAGAGCAAATTTATGTGATAATTCATATACCTAAAGCCCTCGGTTTTTGAGAGATATTAAAATTTATATTTATTTATTATACTGGGTTTTATTAAGCACCTATTTAAAATTAATGACTTTTGCAGTACCTATATGAACTTTCTTATCTTAAATAGAACAGCCTGTATCTAATCTATCTAACGTAAAATTTAATTTTATTAAATTTTAGACGGTACCCTTGTCCATTTCCATGCTAATGTTCGATACCAGCTAAATGTTATTTTTCCAAACAAGTAGATAAGAAGAGGTGGACCACAAAATTGGCCAGCAAGGTCTCCAGATTTACTTGCACGGTTTTCTTTTTGTCCTATATATTTATATATATTCTATCACTCCAGATACAGATATGCTCAGATGTATTGACACCTATATTTTTTTACGTTTCCTAGATCTATTAAATTTTTATGCATGTTCACATTTCTGAGACGTCAGTTTTTTACAGGTACAATTAAAGAATAAGTAATATATTGTAATGCATGTTTTGTCTTGAAAATAAAAGCTCAATTTTTGAGAAGCTTTTAAGTTTCAGTATAAAGTATCTGCAACAAGTTTACTTTATTTTGAATCAAAAATTTTAAGAAAGTACGTAAACGATATGCGAATGTCATAAAAAATGCTCATATCGCATAAGTAATGCGCAGTGTTTATTTGAAAATGCTTTAAATTGTGGAAAATTTGATCCTCAACACTTTTTACTTAAAACATTTTTTTTCTTTGATTAAGTAAGTAGCAATACCCTAACACTAAGTAAATGGTGTAGTAACTTTAGTCCGGCTATTGATCATTTAAATGTTTTGCAAGGATAGCGCAGCTATATGAACTAAATTTTATTGAACTTGATTTAATTGAAACAAAAAATCCAAAACATTGCAACGAGATAATTTAAAGATTTTTGAATCACAAATTCAATTTGAGATCTCAAAAAAAAGATGATTTTCTCTATATAAAATATAATTTGCAAATAAAATAACTACGTTGGTACATACCTACAAATTTGCATCAAAACAGCAGGAATCAAATAATTGCCAGAAATACATATTTTTGACATGACACATCCTTTTGTAAACAAACAAACCACTTCTACAATTGCTTTTATCAAAACAAATTTTTAAAATTATTTTTTGCAAAACATCTTTTATAAATTCTACTTATAATTAATCATAAGTCCTATTTTTATCATAAAATTAATGTTATGGCGCTAACACTTACATGTAATAAATAAAACGCAAAGTGGTTTTAAATCCGAACATCAATTAAGCACATTAGTACCGCGGTTAACACACGCGAAGAAACTAACGCGTCTTTCATAATCTCTTACTTTTATACGCAATAATAAAACCATAAACAGGTTCAGATTTGCGGACGCCGCGCGCCGGCTCGTTTACGCCGACCAACTACATAAATAAGCCGAACTATTTAAAAACGCGATTGTAGGTAGTTAAGAAATAATTGAAAGCACGAGTGGATGAAGATGCTAAGTTTCAATTTTAATGAAGGAGCCACCTACCACATTGTACTACGCAGAAATTAAAAAGTTTCACCTATATCAAATTATGTCACGGATAACGAAAGTATAGTACAAAGGCTCTGCTCCGATAAGTCATTGAAAAACTACCCCTAAAGCTATAGAGCTGAAATCAAGGCGAATGAGTATGACTGTCACATATTTTTTTAAATATGAAAAAAATGTATATTACTGATTCCGTATTTGCATGAAGGTAGAAAAATTAAATATTTTATTCCTCAAAGTTAAGTTATTACGTTAAAAAACGATAAGCAAAAAATACCGGTTATGACCATTTTACAAAAATCAAAAGC
Source organism: Cetonia aurata (assembly GCA_949128085.1). Taxonomy (NCBI): domain Eukaryota; kingdom Metazoa; phylum Arthropoda; class Insecta; order Coleoptera; family Scarabaeidae; genus Cetonia; species Cetonia aurata. Next base: position 1,589,814 of record OX421887.1, read on the forward strand.
CAATTTCATCGAGTAGAAATAATAATTAAAGTTTTGAGGAGTGGTTTTTTATTATACAGGCTAATTCTTTCCAATATGTCACGAACAGTGATCCCTGCCCTTGATCCTATCCCATACGTTCAAGAATAACGCATTTGGCCTCTAAAGGACACAAGGGCACGTGCGCACCCAACCACGGAGATAACACACACAAAGAAATTCGGATGTAATTTAGTGCATTATCTTGTTTTATTATTTTTACGTATTTTTATAACCATGGTATCAAAGTTTCTTTCCCCACCACAGACACTAGCGCATATGCTATAACGCTCGAAATTATGTTCCGGGGCACAATTTCCGATGTCCCTATTTCGAGTATGAATCGGCCGGCTCCGCTTATCTTCGCCATATGCGTTTAAACGTCTCTTTCGAGCACAAAATGTCGTGTCTCCAGTTAACGTCGTGCATTCATTGGGACTACATTGTTTTCGGCGTGTAGGTACCGCCCTGTGATTTCAAAGGGACTTCAAAGTGACGTTTATTATTAATAATGGAAGTTATCATAATCATTTGAAGAAAAACTTTTAATTAAGAAGAAAGGATGGCCGATTCCTGATCTTCAAATAAACTACACTTACACAAGTAAAACTTACATACAGTATTCAATAAAAATATATATGAAAAATATGAGTGGATGTTCACTAACAAATAAACTATTTTGTTTTATCTGCTTACTTTTTAAGAAAAGATGTGCGTGGAATAAACAAGGCTTGAATGATTTAAAGCATATCGCAGGGAGGACAAAGACACACGAAAATTCCGTTTCTCACATGAATGCATGCGTGGATTTTAATCTTCCAAGCAAAGTGCACATACCTGAACAGTTAGACAGTGCTTATTTGTGACATAAAAGGAGTCTGTGTTATTCCACTAGTGATTTGGTGAAGAGGATATCTTCCAAGGTTTACCTTAGCCGAAAACACTACGTTTAACTTCACTTGTTTTTCTACTGAAAATGGCAACTTAGTTGCCGAAATACGTATTTAGATTTGTATCTTTAATTTTTGTGGTAAGAGATTTTTTCACTTTTTCTTTTGGATTTTTGTTATAGTTTTCAAGCCACAGTCTCCACCCATCACAGGATAAAATTAAGTACAACGAAAATGTGAAAAAAAATCGTCATATTTTGGGCCGGTTCATTATGTGTATAAAATTTTTCAGAGCTTTTACATGGTCTTACGAGGCCATGATGAGGCATTGACGTCGAAAAATCCAGATATATATGTAGACAAGTCAACTTTGCTGCTAAATTAGACGCTACGCTTGCAATACATATGAAAGGTTCACAAGTGTTTAAAGGCGCCTTAAAAAGTATTCAGAACGAATTGCTAGATGAAATGTTGCAAATTTACAAGCACCAAATATTAGAAGAAATTAAATCTGCAAATTTCATTGCTTTAGTGGCCGATGAAACTACATACACCTCTAATAATCAGCAAATGGTTGTTATTATTGGATACGTGTTTAATGGACACATTTTTGAACGCTTTTGGTCTTTTTTAAGCCGGGTGGACATAATGCTGATGTATTAGCAAAAACATTACGGAATGAATTGCAAACTATTTTAAATTCTTATAATAATAAATTAATCGCTCAAAGTTACGATGGGGCGTCCGTTATGAGCGGGAAGACAAATGGTGTCCAAGCCAATGTTAGTCTTTTTTGACAGCACTATGAACGCTACGAAAGTAACGAAATCTTACATCGCTGAGAGTGATCGGAGTGTCTTTCAATCTAGAATGCGGCCAATACGCTAACAAATTTTCTAACTGTCAACATAACTTCTAGGAACTACAAATGTTACTCTTTGGTTTTGTACGCCTACTAAAACATGACAACATGCACTTTGAAAGCGTGTAGCGCGGGGTGATCGGATATCTTTTGTACCTGTTACTATATACGCTATAGCCCTTGTATATCTTCGGACTTTAAGATTTATTTAGGCCCACTGTACGCTGTTTAAAATATATGACATTGGTCCCCATATTCTCTTTTCGACACAATTTATCAATAAAAGAGCTTGCCGTGCAAGGATTTCTGTTGTTAAAGAGAGTAGTGTGGAAGGTGTTTTATAAGCATCTTTTTATTTCTTTTTTCTAATTGGATGTTGCAATAAAGCTAAAACAAACAACGACGCAGTGTTGATATGAATATTACAGCATACTGTGCTGTAATGAGATATTAACTTGGGTGGGGGGAGGGGGGGGGGGGCTTGCCGGAACATAATATAGGCGATTAATGTGTAAATTAGAAAAAATACTGTAAAAAACGTGTGCCACAATGACTTGTAATGCTCGTACTTTGAATCTCGCTCGAGATTCAAACTTGTACTCGCATTGTATGTATGTATGTGTGATTAGGGTGATAGTACACTGCGACCTAAAAGATCTATTGTGCCCCTCTTCTCGCTGTATTTACAGCTGGCCGTCCAGTCTGATTCCTTTCAAGAAGTGCAGAATGTCCGAAGGCCCCAGATTAGGTAACTCTCCCTCTTCGATTTCACATGCTCCCAGGTGCAGCGCCCTTGAGTTGCACAGTGCAACACAGTTTGTGAGTAGATGAATGGACGTTTCGTCCTGTTCCCCACAAAATCTACATTCGGCTTCCTTCGCTATTCCAAGCCTGCTTAGATGTCCGTTCAGTTTACAATGGCCTGTAAGGATCCCTGTCAATATCCGAATATTATTTTTACTCAGGTTGATGCATTCTGCAGATCTCTTCTGGTTATAGGTACCCAGAAGAGTTTTAGCTTTCCTCATTCCCTGGAGATTCTCCCAGTATTTGGATTTTCTCTGCTCTACTTCATTTTTCAGTTTCTCCAGTGTTATGCTGCTACTTATCCCACAAAAAGGTTCTGGCCCTACAAAAGGTGTTCTAGCCTCTCTCTTAGCGAGATTATCTGTTTTTTCGTTTCCTTCCACTCCCGTGTGTCCCGGAACCCACAAAAGGGTTACCTTGTTCTTTTTGCCTAGCTCGTTTAGTTTTTGTAGACACTCCCAAAACATTTTGGAGCTGATTATGTTTGACCTCAGCGCCCTAATGGCTGCTTGACTATCAGATATTATGATAATCTCCTGCTTTTCATAACTTCTGTCAATGTTGACCTGGACACATCTTTCAATGGCGTGTATTTCCGCCTGGAAGATACTTGGGTACATCCCCAAGCTTTCGAAATATTTGGTTCTAGGCCCATATATCCCTATTCCAGTTCCCTCTGCCGTTTTGGAGCCATCTGTATACCATTTAATGGCGTTTCTATTGAGTTTCGAAATGGTATCTCTATCCCATTCACTCTTAGTGCTAAGCTTCGTGGTAAAATCTTTCACAAAGTTGAACTTCCTTGGCATGTCATCTCGGGGCATGTCCCAGATTTGGTCACCTGTAAGAGGCTGAGGCCTATGCCTAGCCGTTCCTTCCCTGATCATCCTACGTGTGGTCCTTTTAGCTATGCTCTCCACAAAAATGTGAAGAGGAGTGAGATTTAGTACCACTTCAATAGCTGCTGTTGAGCAGGTTCTCATTGCGCCAGTTATGCATACACATGCTAATCTTTGCACTTTAGAGAGATTAGCTCTCGCAATGGCCAGATTAGTTCTCTTGCTCCAAGCCACTGCCCCATAAGTGATCATTGGTCTCACGATTGCTGTGTACATCCAGAGCAGTATTTTTGGGTTGCAACCCCAGTTGTTTCCTGCAAAGTTTCTACAGACCATTAGAGCCTTCTTTGCCTTGTTAGTTACTTCAAGCTCATGCTTATTCCACAGAAGCTTATTATCCAGGATGAGTCCTAGATATTTCACCTCCTTCTTCCAGTCTATGTCTTGCCCATCTATATTTATGGTCTTGAGGCTGGGTTCTCTTTTCCTTGTGAATGCTATTAAGGTAGTCTTAGTGGCGTTGATGTTAAGTCCCACTGATTGGCACCACCTTTTCGTAGTATTGAGTCCTCTTTGAACTATGTCGCAGAGGATATTCTCACTTTCCTCTTGCAAATATGACTATATCATCAGCATACCCTTGACATGGTATGCCTAGATTAGTCAGCCTCCATAGAAGTTCATCTACTGTCAAGCTCCACATGAGTGGGGAAGTAACTCCCCCTTGTGGACATCCTCTGGTCGTGCTGATCGAGATGGTTTTGCTTCACACCTCCATTTCCACTGATCTAGTAGAAAGCAGCTGCGACAGCCATCTGGATGTCGCGCCGTCTACTCCTCTTTCAATTAATGCTTTCTTGACGGCCTCGTGCGGAGTATTGTCAAAAGCGCCCTCTATATCTAGAAAGGCGCACACTACAGTTTCTTTATTCGTCAGTGCATCCTGGATTTGATCTGTCAGCTCCACTAATGCGGTCTCAGTGGATTTGCCCATTTGATAGGCGTGCTGACAGGGGCGCAAAGGCACCCGCTCCAGGATATCTGTCCTGATGTAATTATCTACCGCCTTTTCCACTGTTTTCAAAACAAATGATGTTAGGCTGATAGGTCTTTGAGATTTCGGATGTGTAGTATCCTTCTTCCCTACTTTTGGTATAAAAGTAACTTTGGCCCTTCTCCAGACTTCTGGTATGTATCCCATTTCTAAGCTATTCGGGCTAATCCGAATTACGCGTGGTAGGATTACGTCCTGCCCTTTCTGAAGTAGCGCTGGAAATATCCCACCTACTCCTGGTGTTTTGAAGGGCTGAAAGGTGTTTATGGCCCATTTCAGCCGTTCGCTACTACATATGTGCTTGGCCATTATTGTAGCTTCCTTGGTTGGTCTTCTGTGCTCCTCGTGTAGGTTTTCCGAGGTGACTGTTTTTCCTTCAGGAAAGTGAGTTTCTAGAAGGAGAAGAGCTCTTTCTTCCTCACTGTCAGTAAAGCTTCCATCCGCTTTCCTTAGCGCCACTCCTGTATCGACCCTGCTCGCATTACATAAACGTCATTGTGACACTTGTGTTTTAAAATACTATTACGCACATTCGTTACTATATTTTTATAAAATGCTATAAGTGCCTACATTCAGTTGAAAATTATGTAAACGTAAGAAATAATAGCACACACTGGAATAGTAATTGTTTAAATTGAAAGAGTACACTGATGTAGGCCATCGACCAAACCTTTTGCATGCGTTGGGATTCGTAGAACACTACTGTCACTGCTAATTGTAAGTTAAAACGGTAAAAATGAAGACCACCGTTCCGATTGGACTATTTAAGCGTGCCACTTCACTCTTGCACTTTTGTTATTTTCTCTTAAAAAGAAAAACAAAATATATAAAAACAATAATATATTTACAAAAAGAATATAATAACTACAAAACACTTAATTAATTACATTACTTAAATACAACAATTGGATTGAACAGAACATTTACTACAAACTTAACTCCCATATAGAAATCCTTCAGTAGCCTTTGAAAATCGTAATTAATAGCACGATGTATTACTTTAGTTTCTGTCAGTTCCACGTTATGACAAGCCAAACAGCCGATATGTTCTAAAAGAACATGCGGCCTAGTACTGACATTGTCACCCTCATTCCCAAAGGCACTTTTTAACGAACCTTTGAACCAAACATGATCGTTATTATTCAGACCTAAAGTAAAGTTTTTAAAATGATGTGATGCCTCCAAAATGACATCTTCACTGTGGCCCCAAATCCCGGATTGCATACGAACAATTATTTTGAAGTTGTAAACGTTGTATTGCTCCAAAGAGCATTTTGAATATGATCTAATAGCATTGTAGAAGAGCTGACAAGACGCGCTTTGGTTGTGATCACAATTATTTTTAATTTCTTCACCGTACAAACAGTAGAAATACTGACCTAATACTGGAGGTAATTTATCTATAAAATACTTATAGGTGTTTGAAACTGATGTGATTTTTACATCGTGAATATAACCGTCCCAATGTATCGGAAGATGTTCAAGCTGGGCACAACGTATCTGTGTAGCAACTGAATTCTCATTTTCCCAAGCCTGCTGGTGACAAAATTGTTGATATCGCTCATAGCTTATAGGTTTAATATCGCGGTGCATTGTTAATTCGGTTGTTATAAATTTAGTCTCGATTAACGAGTTTAGAATGAAATAAAAAGATATTGCTGAAAATAATATTTGAAACAGCGCAGTATATTTACGATATGCGCTTTTAGCAAGTATTGAACATAATAATAAGCCGATCGCTACGAAAACACAAAATAAACTCAAGGTGTAAATAAAATTTGACGATACCATCCAACGTGTTAAAGCGGCTGCTGGTAAAAATATCGTAGTTAATCCCACTAACGGTAAGAATAAAACAAACCCGACAAGAGCCAGAGTGCTTCGTATAAGTCCAAACATAGTTGCACCTTGGGATGATATAATAACTATTTGCAGCCAGCTTAGAGTTACGCAATGTGGAATGAAAAATTTATATGTACCACGCCACTTTTGCCTGTAAGCAATCTTCAAGAATAAAACAGGTATAAAAGCGTATAAAAGTACTCTAAAGTTAATACAAAATTCTATTCCATTCCCAATGACATAACTCGCGAATGTGGGTATTTTCAAATCGATGAACCTCCAACCTTGCGTTACGACGGGATCTGTTTCGTAAGGGTATTTCGCCAAGACATTTATAGCAAAGCTAAACAAGATTAAGCCGTCATAGATTATTTTTGATCTTTTCCGGTACATAAACCCAAATAAAGTCATAAACGTCAAACCGAAAGCTACGATTGTTAACTCAGATTGAAGTAAATACTGCTCAGCTATGATCGGATATAATAAAAGATTGATCAATAGCGATATAAAAAATTGCCAGCATGGTTTTAAATTATTTCTTATAAATTGGTGCTCAGCTTCTTCCGCATTCATGCTACCACCAGAATAAGTAATAAATAATCCTGACCATACCCGAAAATCATAAAATTCCCTTTTTGTTTGCAATATTTGAAATGTCGTTAAAACCATAATGAAAAACGTAACATAGTACAATACTAACGGAAAGAAGCAAAACATATTATCAGTGTTGATGAACGAATACAGGAACATTAAAAAGACCAATTGTATATCGGATTTGGCCAAAGGAAACATTGCTTGAAATGAAAGCTTTCCAAGAAACTTAATTAGTTTATAATAAAGTATTTGTAATGCGAGTAATGGGTGTAATAAAGGCCGTTGCATTATTGGAATATGGTCTAACGCTCTCAGATTCGGTTCCGATAGACATAAAATCCTGTTGACGAATGGTAAATGTCCATGTGAATAATTAACAGCTGCTGATACTAGGTGATCTTCTGTCAGTTTCTCGTTGTGATCACCTCGATGATTCCAATCGATATCTTCCTCAGATTCACTGCCATGTTCATCATAATTATTCACCAATTCCCCATTACTTTCTTCCCGGAGAGCATCGTCCATAAGATTCGCTTTCTCGTTCTTGTCGATAGCTAACATTCTTCTTTGTAATTGTTCCGAAGTTATATACTCTTCCCCGTTCGATAAACTAAAACAAACATTTATAGAATCGTTCTTTTTGACATTTAAATGATGTGTATAATTAATAAAGAATCAATATAATTTAAATTTACTACAATTATCTAAATGGATACTGAACAGCATCGTTTGAGCCAGCTTGTTAGATCAGCTGCCAATAAAACGACTTATTGTAAAAAGTAACCAAGGCATAACCAAGTGTAAGCCAACAAACAAAGCCACTATTTACTTTAGTGTATTTATGTATACAGGATTTTACGCGGCTAGTTAGAAGTTTTCGGGATTAACGAAACTCTTCAGATTTAAAAATTTTGAGTTCCCAATAATTTTGTGCTTACTTTCTTTCTAAAATATTTCCTAGTTTCTTACACTTCCGGTTAACCGGAAGTCGCCATGAATTTTGTTATTTTAAACGGAATTTATATTACATTTTTCAATTATAACAATTACAACTAAAGTTCCTATCTTCAACTATTTCTGAGATATACCGATTTTTGTGAAAATTTTGACGTTTACACCGTCATGCGTACTTTATTATTTTTCACTTGCTTTATGTGCTAGAAGTCCCGCATTTTAAAGCCACCACACACTAATATTCTATCACCAAAACATAGTAGAATTTTCGTTTTCTATTATACACGCTCTCTAAAAATTAGAGATATATGTATAAAAGAAATTTTAAAGTTATATGTTGGTTATTAGGGCTTGTGGAATTAAAAATACAATTTTCAATAACGCAGTTTTATTAACACGATCTTACTACTAAGAACATCGACGAATAACTAACTAAAAACTAACACTGTTAGGTAAACCGTACGGGCAGGTATATTGGAGAGCGCGTGAGTCATAAGCTCGAACAAAGAAAATGCACTATCGTACGATGAGATCATCATCGATAGGGTTCTTACAAAGAAGTTGATTTGTTTTTTTTTTGTGTTACTATTTCCAATATTGTAAATCTCAATTTTCTCAAATAGAACACCCGATATGTCTTAATGTTGTTTGCTGCAGAATCAAATTCTACGCCGATTTGATGTAACATTCCGTATACCTGTCTTCAATAGTTTTGTTTAAAATAATCGTTTTATTTATTAATACTTTCAAATCGTCGAACAGTAATAGGGAATGTTACAGTAAATCGGTGTAGAATTTAATTCTGCACCAAATAATGTTGAAGCATACCGGGTGTCATATTTGAAAAAAAGTACTCTATTTTTCAGACAGCCTATACAAGATGAAGGGAAAGTTTTACTACGTTTTGGTGAAACAATGTTAGTATGTGCTAGTTTTAAAATATGGAACCTCTAGCACATAAAATAAGTGAAAAATAATCATTTACGTACCACGGTGTAAATTTCAAAATTTTCACACAAATCGTAATATCTTTGAAACAGTTGAAGATCTGGTGGCCGATTGCACCGTATCAAGGATAATTTAAAATCAAACGTAAGCCCAAGGTCTTTACCAGTGTCGCTTTTATTTAACATAATCCTATTCATACAACAGCAGGAGTTCACAGGAATGGTTTTTCTAGTATAACTTACGACGCAACATTTCCCCATGTTTAACTTTAGTTTATTATTCCTACACCAGTTATAAACGGTGTCCAAGTTCGATTATATAATGCGACCATCACCAATATCATCAATTCTGTAATAACGTCGTCAACATAAGCGAGGCAATCCATTGAATTAATTAAATCATTAATAAACAAGTTAAATAATAATGGACCGAGATTCGAGCCCTGCGGAACACCAAAACTTCGTTCTGTTCTGCAAATAAGATCTGATAAATATAAGTGAAGATCGACTAAAACCGAAACCTGATAACTTCTGTAGTAATACAAAATGATCTATTGTGCCAAAAGCACGTTTAAAATCTGTATATACCACATCGAACTGATCACCTGCATCCAGCGCTTCAGCTAGTTCTTGAGTTATACATAATAGTTAGGTTGCTCATCGTAGAACGATTTGCAATGAATCCGTGCTGATGAGGTGAGATAAATAGTCGACAGGAGTATAATAACGATGCATAAATAACGGATTCAAACACTTTGGCAATCGTCGAAATAATAGCGATACGACTGTAGTTTTTTATATCGGTCTTGTCACCCTGCTTGAATATGTTTTCTTTTCATAACTATTTTGTTTCTATACATGCGACATCGACATTGCAAATCCTTTTTTGAATTTCGTAACAAAACAACTTTTCATACAAGACGGACAAACGCGCTTGCGTTCAGTGGACATTTTGAACTGAACCAAATTCGTCAAAGTATGCGAAAGTGAACCGTTTCATTTGGCGCAAAGGCGATCAGTTGGCAATGACGTAACTGATCTGGTCACAAGTGATCCGCGAGGCAAATAGAACACAACCATTGTAGCGATCTTCCAGCAGTCGGAAATACAGAAGTTTTTAAATAAATATTAAAGATTCGATAAAAATGTAACGATATATAGGGTGTTACATTTAAAATAACAAAGATCAAGACGCCTTCCGGTTAACCGGAAGTGTAAGAAACTTGGAAATATTTTACCTAACAAACCTATTCCATCTTCGGTAAACATTCAGAAGGACAGTTTCTAAATTCAGTGATGAATCCATGCATTATAGTGTATCTCTGTTTAGTACATTAGTTAGGTAATGATAAACTGTAATCGATATATTTAGGAACTCCCACGGAACTCCCCAATAATTGAACATCGTACAAAGTGAAACCTGGACGACTGGCAAGCGACGAGATGGTATCGGCGACAAGTTGCAAGCGATAATGAACCTTATGCGAGTTATGTGCATTCATCATTTCTTTTATGTTGTCACGGTCTTTCTTCGCTTATGATTTGACTTGCTGCGGCTACTATCGCCTCTTCGCTAATTAGCTATTCACCCTCTCTATACCATCTATTATCTTCGAATGTGCGCTATAGTGGTTGCCTATACCACGGTTGATGACGTTGAGCGGTGAAGACCTGAAGTAATAGCGCTGATAGTAGCGTCCTTAACCAGCTGATCAGTCCTGCGCGCCGCGTTTTCAATATTCTCTGTTGCGTATATGTTTTGCCGTGACAAATAATTATTTAAAATTAACCCTAATGAAGTAGCAACAATGTCGGAGTGAAATCAGGATTCTTACTTACTTTATACGCAACTTTCGGTGATACAGTGGAATAATAAGTGCTTTAAATACAAGAATGTTTATTTCCCAAAACAAGTGATTGGACAAAAAAAAATATACAGATGTAAACAGGTGAGTTCTATATTTACATATAAATATACAAATAAACTGTATGTACACTCGTGCAAATATTAAATTGAACAATAATAATAACAATGTGCCGTAAAAGAAAATAATAGTATGTAATTTGTTATTCGTCGCTGATGTATTTAAACGTTTACGGAATAAACAACTAGCAGTGAACGATCTAATAAGTTCGCGCTTTCAAAAATAATTAAAGCGATAAACTCGCGGTCAATAACTATCGGAGACTAACTCGTGTGACTTGTGAAGTGACTTTTAATTCGGACAAAGAAGTGGTAATTAAAAGTGACAATTCGCGTTACCAATTAACACCGGAATTGTGTCCACAAGAACGGAAATTACATGAGATCAGCTATTTGCCGACACTCTAATGTAACGTACTGAAACGGAGGAAGATTACGCGAGGCGCACCCCGAGGGACGGCGCTCGAACGTAATTTTCGGAAACGGACGGTGATTACGCGAGGCACACCCCGAGGGACGGCGCTCGAACGTAATTTTACTGGAACGGAAGGATATTATGCGAGGCTCACTCAGAAGAACGGCGCTCGAACATAATACCGGGAACGGACGGATACTATGCGAGATCAGCTGTCAGCCGACACTCAGCCTAGTATGGAGGAACGGACTCTTCTCCCTCAGTTCGCGTTTCGCGGCGGCTTTTAAAGCCCTCGGACTATCCCCGCTACGCGGTCGCGAGTGGGAGTCGGATTCTGCGTAAACCGACCTCGTAGCGAGTAGAGACGATGCTTCGCGGACGGCGCGCGATGAGGGGAATCTCAAACTAATCATTACGGAAATTACAATTACACTATATACAATCACTGAGACAATTAATTGAAAAAGCCAAATTAATAATTTTATAATTCATAAATTTAACTTAAAAATAACACAAATTAATTGTCTTTTAAAACGGCACGTGACATACCCCCCTCACTAAAAAACAAACACTAAACTAAATGGAACTTCTTGGCGCAGTTTACGCTGCTTTCGACGCACAATGGTCCACGCCTAACCAATTGGCTTCTCTAACGGTCATCCTGATTTTGTCTTGACCACAAGGAACTAGGCGGACGCGGCTCCGGTGCCTCTTCCATGTTGGCCGATTGGTAGGGACGGATCACGTGGTTTCCACCTCCGTCGGAGTTAGCTTCAAATCTTTCACGTGGACCCTTCCAACGTTTCTCCCGGAAAGATCCTGCAAACATACAATCGTCGGCGAAATTACCTTCGATACCTTACATGGGCCCTCAAATTTCGGCGCTAGTTTCGCGGAGAAACCTTTAGCGGCGTCGGATAGAACATGGTTTCGGTGGTAGACGATATCTCCAACATGGGGTTGGTACGGGCAGCGCCGTAGATTATATCGTTTACTCTCCCTCTGGAAGGCCTCTGCTAACTTGGTCCGGACAATTACCACAAAATCAGCCAGTTTTCTCACTTCCGTTGCCAGCTCCTCACTCGTGGGTTCCTGTGGCTCATCACCCTCATCAATTGCTGCTCTGCGAAGTGTTCCTGGTGGAAGAATTTCCCTACCGAAGTTTAGAAATGACGGTGAATAGCCAGTCGTTTCATGCTTGGCGGTGTTAATAGCGAACATAAACTGCGGTAAGTAAACGTCCCATTCTCTCTGATCGTCATTGACGTATTGACCTAACATTGGCCCTAATACCCTGTTTACTCTCTCCACAGGATTTCCTTGGGGCGAATACGGGGCGGTGAAACGGATACGAATCCCTAAATCGGTAGCAACGGTCTGAAACAACTTACTGGCGAACTGCGGCCCATTGTCGGCTATCAGAACTCTTGGTGCGCCAAAACGATATACCACCCTTTCTCTCAATGATTGGGCTACCGTTTGCGCCGTGGCTCTTCTCAACGGTTGACATTCCACCCACTTGGTGAACTTATCCTGGAACACTAACAAATAAGTGTTCCCCTTCTTGGAACGCGGAAATGGCCCCATTAGATCCACGCTGACTTGATCCCATGGCGAATCTACTGGTGAATATCTCATTTGGCCGAGTGGTTTGCTCTGTAAGTATTTGTGCTGTTTACACGATCTACACTTACTAACAAACCTTCTAATGTCGCGAAACATTCCAGGCCAGTAATAGCGCGTAGCCGCCCTCGCAATGCTCTTCGCTACGCCCAAATGGCCTGCTTCCGGGACATCATGAACTTCTCGCATAACACGGCCACGTTCCTCTTTCGGAATACACAATTTCCATGTCTTGGAATCGTCTGTATCAGAAGTTCCTGGAAAAGTCCGGTACAAATCCCCATTACATACCGAGAATTCAGAATGTTCCTCCGGGTTTTCCTGGACTGCTCGTAATTTCCGAAGGTACCATGCACATTCTGGCTCCACGAAAAGTGCACAAGCGTCCTCATCATGATGTAGTTACATACACTTTCCTTTTCGATACATCTATGCTGGCGTTTAACCTCTGCAAGACATCAATACCCAACATCATGGAGTACGTCGTACTAGGAAGTACTAAAAATGGTGCTGTTATCCCTACGGATTCAATATTCAAGGGAATATCCATTTTGACACGCGGTTGGATTGTATTCCCATTTGCTAAACGGACTTTCGTCGCATGGATCTCCTGCTCCTGGACGCCTTTTCCTGTAAGACGTGATGCAACATCCTGCGACACGAAAGAGATGGAAGCCCCAGTGTCAACAAGCGCTTTGATTTCTTCTCCCATCACTGTTACAGCTATCCAGATGCGATTCTCTCGCCGGTCGGATACAGAAGTGACTTCAGCAAACCTTTGCGTTTCATGTACGCAATCTAGGCGGCTGTGCTTCTCAACTCGCCTGTTTTCACGTTTTACGTGACATTTACAATCTTTACTGCTTATATTTACCTTGCCACATCTTGCACAAAATAATAAAGACTTATTTCTGCAACCCATACGGCTATGTCCTTCTTGACCACATCGCCAACACCTTCGTTCCGGATGCGATAGCGTTTGCGGAGTGACATCACCTTTCTTTTCTCTTCGGGCGGGCTCAGGTGACGTCGTCGTAGCCATCGACAACGCGGTATCGTTTCTTGTAGCCTCAGGCGGTGACGGTTTCGGTGTGAACCTCTGATCCAGTTTACTGAAACGGGCTTGTTCACTGCGGATATTTTCATACTCGGCGGCTTGCTTCAAAAGTTCCTGTAGCGTGAGTACGTTGTTGCGACGAATGTATATCTTGTACTCGGGATCCATATTGTTATAGACGCGTTCAAGCTTCTCCCTTTCTGTTGTTCTCTTTCCTCTGCGCATTAACGTAAGAATTGCGGTTGCATAATCCTTAAATAACTCGCGTGGCCTTTGATGTCTGGCGCGTATCTCCTCTTCGATCATAAAGTCATATCTGGACGGCAAATACTGTAACTTAAAATCGTCAAGGAAATTATCCCACGTTGTCCATACATCGCGACCGTTCCTGTACCACAACAGGGCCTTGCCTCTGAAAAGTTCGGGTAAAGCGGTGAGCATTTCCTTGTCGGATACTTCATAAGACAATTGCAACTCTTTAATTCTCTCTAGGAAAGAAACAGCATCTCCTTCGCCATTGAATTGTGCGCCCCACTTCCTTACTCGGTCACATATTTGAGCGGATGTCATCGGAACATTCTGTTCTGCGGGTGGCACATTTACTGGCGTAACTACTTGCGGTAACAACTCACCTCGGCTTCTTAAATAAGTTACGAAACGTCGTCGTAGCTCATCTAGAGTTCCGGTCGTTTCCAGGCCTAAACCTCTCAGAATGGCTTCTAGGTTCGGCTTTGTAAGTTTGTATACCCACGACGTCGTTTGCTGCGCGGTTTCTGTGGGCGGCGTCGCTTCTTCGGTATCGCTCATGTTGTTTGCAAAATTCTCTTACCCCAACAATGAAAATTTGATCGGTATTCGTGATAATACAATTTTCAGAGCAAACACGGTGTATCTTATGTCCAAAACGGGAAATAAAATTCTTGAATTTCGGAAAAAACGAAATAAACGGTAATAAACGGGTCCCTGCTCGGGCGCCAATTTGTCACGGTCTTTCTTCGCTTATGATTTGACTTGCTGCGGCTACTATCGCCTCTTCGCTAATTAGCTATTCACCCTCTCTATACCATCTATTATCTTCGAATGTGCGCTATAGTGGTTGCCTATACCACGGTTGATGACGTTGAGCGGTGAAGACCTGAAGTAATAGCGCTGATAGTAGCGTCCTTAACCAGCTGATCAGTCCTGCGCGCCGCGTTTTCAATATTCTCTGTTGCGTATATGTTTTGCCGTGACAAATAATTATTTAAAATTAACCCTAATGAAGTAGCAACAATGTCGGAGTGAAATCAGGATTCTTACTTACTTTATACGCAACTTTCGGTGATACAGTGGAATAATAAGTGCTTTAAATACAAGAATGTTTATTTCCCAAAACAAGTGATTGGACAAAAAAAAATATACAGATGTAAACAGGTGAGTTCTATATTTACATATAAATATACAAATAAACTGTATGTACACTCGTGCAAATATTAAATTGAACAATAATAATAACAATGTGCCGTAAAAGAAAATAATAGTATGTAATTTGTTATTCGTCGCTGATGTATTTAAACGTTTACGGAATAAACAACTAGCAGTGAACGATCTAATAAGTTCGCGCTTTCAAAAATAATTAAAGCGATAAACTCGCGGTCAATAACTATCGGAGACTAACTCGTGTGACTTGTGAAGTGACTTTTAATTCGGACAAAGAAGTGGTAATTAAAAGTGACAATTCGCGTTACCAATTAACACCGGAATTGTGTCCACAAGAACGGAAATTACATGAGATCAGCTATTTGCCGACACTCTAATGTAACGTACTGAAACGGAGGAAGATTACGCGAGGCGCACCCCGAGGGACGGCGCTCGAACGTAATTTTCGGAAACGGACGGTGATTACGCGAGGCACACCCCGAGGGACGGCGCTCGAACGTAATTTTACTGGAACGGAAGGATATTATGCGAGGCTCACTCAGAAGAACGGCGCTCGAACATAATACCGGGAACGGACGGATACTATGCGAGATCAGCTGTCAGCCGACACTCAGCCTAGTATGGAGGAACGGACTCTTCTCCCTCAGTTCGCGTTTCGCGGCGGCTTTTAAAGCCCTCGGACTATCCCCGCTACGCGGTCGCGAGTGGGAGTCGGATTCTGCGTAAACCGACCTCGTAGCGAGTAGAGACGATGCTTCGCGGACGGCGCGCGATGAGGGGAATCTCAAACTAATCATTACGGAAATTACAATTACACTATATACAATCACTGAGACAATTAATTGAAAAAGCCAAATTAATAATTTTATAATTCATAAATTTAACTTAAAAATAACACAAATTAATTGTCTTTTAAAACGGCACGTGACAATGTTAAGGAAGCCGACAGAAAGCATAAAAAAGTACACATGTTTATTGCTGAGCGATCTTTATAAGAGAAGCCTTACTTTTAGCAATAACAAATTTTGTGTTTGATTTTCGTCCAAAATATGAATCATTTCGGAATAAGAATTTGAAATATTTATTATTTCCGAACATTAATCCTATTTAAAAACTTCGAATGTCGAAATCGCATCGTATTTGCTGCTTATGTAGGATATTAAAACAAATACAGTAAAACATTTTGGCGTTCAGCTGTATACTGAACTAATTTGTCGAAATTTAAGGGATTTTACGTAAGATAATTGAAACTTTTAATCTACATAATACATTATATATTATCTTCACATTTATAAGCATTTATAAATATTAGCAAAAGTATTTATAAGTAATTTATAATATTGTAATAAAACAAAATATTTGTTAATTCCCTAGTTTCGACAAACTACCAACCATATACAAATGAATGTTCCTAGGTGGAATAAGGCATTAGGAAGAATATTGCGTGATATGGTTCCAACATGAGAATATTTTAGGAGGTCTAGAACACAATTCACCACCAATGATATTACAAAATATATGCAAGTAATTGGTGATTAATCTTCTCGGTTTGTTTTGGAAATATTTACTATAACGATTGATTATGGTTAGATTAAAAAAATTCAAGTGATTTATTTATGATTTGCTTCTTATTTAATTTAAAATTGGTATTTGAATGGCAATAAGCACAACATAAAAAATAATATCATTTATATAATATTATTCATTATAGGTACATACAATTCGCAAATAGATATTTATTTTCCCAACAGACGTACAAAATTTAAATTAATGATACACAGAAGTAAGTAAAAAAAGCAATAATAAAATGATAAATAGCAACAATAACAACAGTGATAAGATTAGTCATTTAAATGGCAATGTATGCAAGTGCAACATTTATTAGCCGAGATTCCTTATAAGGATTTATGTAAATGTAGAGTAAAATGAAAAATAAAATGGATGGAGGTGTTAATTAAAGATCTTAAGTTAATGTCAAAGAAGGAATTTGGAGCGAATGAAAAAATTAATATGAAAGTAATCGTCAGAGATCAATTTGATAAAAAAACATATTGGGTAAAGCTGCAATGATGTATAGTAAGAAAAATAAACATCTATTATGCGGTTTGTACACAATATTATATTTAAGTTAATTAAAAAACTGTTTCGAAGTGCGTTTATCAAAGTAAGTCTGTAGGATATCAAAGACATTTGCATATGTATATGCCTTTGATGTATTCTTCTTTATTTCTCTCTATTTTGTAAATAGTGTTTTATGTCTGCTTAATATGAGCATCTTTCTTTTAAGAAACCGCTTTATGCATACGGGCGAAATATCTTTTGTAAACAACACTCGTGTAAATTTATGTTGGTTTAGCTTTGTACAATCTACATATTATATACAAATACTACATTTTTTTGTGTCATTTTTTAACAGATGATATTCACATAAAAAATAATAACGGATCTTCCCGCTACAGTACTCTGAAAGTAGTCTATATTGTCTGTTTTAAAGTGTGTTTCTTTCTAACTTATTAACATATTTGTAGATGATAAGCCCTCACATGGAATATTAATAGCAGGTATCAAACCAACAGTAACTCCATGCTTTTCCTGAACGATCCTACCACACCTTTTCATACACAAAAATAAAATTGACATAAAATCTACATTTTTTAACTAACACTTGAGCATTAAAAGAACTCCAGAACATTAGGTAAATAAAATTAAATTTCTTAACAAGCTAAATTGCCATTAAATAATTTTAGAAAAAAATCTTTTGGATTGGATTTGGTAAAGATATACATGAAAACATTAAGTATTTCTTAGATGACTTTAGCAATATTTAAAAGATATTGACAGATGCATTATCATTTCGTTAATGTTATTACCTTGCAAACATCTCTCTTGCCGCCCTACGAGCAATTTTCTCATCCTGTGTCATAGTGATACACGATTTTACATCCATATAATTTTGTTCGGTGATTCCTTTGCCAGATTCCAAACATGCTTTTAATAGATTTGTAGCCTCTATATTGCCTTGCTCTGATGCTTTTATCAGCCAATAAACACCTAGTCTGGCGTTTTCCTTTTTATCTACTTCATATTCTGTAGACAAAAAAATATGTTTTGAATTTAAATTTAGATTTTTTTAATATCCTTACCACATTGTTCCTCTAACAGTTGCTTAGCTAAAACCACTTGGGATTCGGGACATCCGTCGCTGGCCAATTGGCTTCGGAGCCTTTTTAAAGAACACCGTGGTCCGTCTAAAAATACTTAGAACTCGAAGGATTTCTATTTATTTTAACATCTTTGGTGATAATATTTAGATAGATACAGGTTTATTTTTGTGGCGACATAAAGTATATCACATTCTGGAAGGTGTTTAATATATACTTACCGTGTAAAGTCCATTGTTTTCGCCCAGATGTCGATCTCTTGGAGTGCACAACACCGGCCATCATACAATTGAATATGTCAATTTTCTGTTATTGTTGACAAATTCAATATAATTGGGCTATTTGGGTTGCATATATAATCTTCATATACGATTTATTGTTTAAAAACTACACATTTATAAAATATTGTATAAAATCATGTTTCCTAAATTCTAAACAAGGTAGTACGAGCTAGTACTATATTAAATCAATTAAATACAAAAAAAAAAAACCTAAATACTGCCACCTATACAACAAGCGCCATCTGTTGTAAATATTTTATTTCAGTTGGTCCAATTGATCAATTATGCACTGATGACAAGTCAGGAAATTTGTGCTCCTCAACTTTTTTTTTATAAAATTTTCAATTTTTTTTTATACTTTTCGCCTATGTTATTCAGTGCTATTATATCAGTCCTAGATTTTTAGAGAATACACGAATTTGAAAGAGTATCTTCCAGTAGTCACAGACTTCAAATAGTAATAAATTTATTAAGATTATTAACAATTTGTATAATCGCTAATAATGTATGTAAGGAACCTTTAAAACTGATAAATAAAAGCAGCCAGAATTCTAGGGAACTTTTAAGGTGGCTTCTGGAGATTTTTAACGCTACACCACAGCTACACTGACATTACTTTTGCTTTAATCAACTTTAATAGAAATTGTATGGTGAGAACGCGCTTCAACGAGTGCCCATTCTGTTTTAGAGGGTCGGAGTAGTCACAGCAATTTTGAAAGTTGCTTGTCTAACGGTGTTTGTGGAAACCCTTCTTTATTTTGGCGAGTATTTTCTGTTGCATACACCTTTATGTAGGATATTGTTAAGATGTCTTGTGCTATTTCGGGGCCAAAATTAACCTTCCTTTAATCATTAATTCAGACTATGAAAAAAATGATTTATGCAACATAATCTTAGTTTTCGTTTATTGTGAATGTAAGTAATATTAATTTAGCGCAAAATTAGTAGTTATATACCTTGATCGATGTTAAATTATTCCCATACGCTGTTATTTTGTGATTTCCAATGATATGTTTCATCATATAACGGGTACAATTTTTTTATTCACTGATGAGAAAGTCTCTTTTATTTTAAAACAGACAAGGTTTTATATAAATATTCATATTTCCATTATTCCAAATGTCATCTTTATTCTTTCTCCTTTTTTTTTCATTTTTAACAATATTTCAAGCAGTTTTCGAAACAATACTTTTTTTGGCGATAAATAGTAAATAAATTATAATGTTTCTTGTAATTTATATCCTCTGTCCTACAATAAATTTAAATTGGACAATCGTCTATCTTCAAAATGGCTACCTTCATTACTAGAACAGCCGTGCATACTTGAATTCGTGCTTGAATTGTACTTTCCACTTTATTTCTATGCTATGGACTACCGCGTGCGCGCGCGGGTTGGTTTCGGTCATCGTTTCGGTAGAATAAAGCGGTGAGCGGAATAAAGTATTTGGTTGGTGTGGTTGGTAGTGGTGTGGTTGACCGCGTGGTCGTAAATTGTTTTGTTTTATGTTTATTGCAATTTTCTTAATGTTATGGTGTTAATGTTTAAAATATAAGCATAAAATTCATCAAACCCAAAATGGTAACGTATATTAATATTATAATTATAGAAATTAAGAGAACTTGTGTGAAATATATGCCTTTCTGAATTAACAACTTTGACTAACCTCATTTCAGACTAAGCTGTACGTGTTATACGAACATGCCGCAGGGTACGCAGTGTTTAAGATTGAGGAATTTGAAGAAATTGGTATGTTCTTACCACAACTGGAAGCGGCGGTCTCAGACTTGAGCAGATTTAATAGTGTTGTCAAGATTGTGAGCTTCTATCCGTTTAAGGCAGCTTTAGCTGCCTTGGAAAGTATTAATGCCATTTCCGAAGGACTGGTGCCTGAAGATTTACAACAATTTTTAGACATAAATGTGCCGAAAAAGAAGAAGATAACTTTGGGTGTTAGTGACAGCAAATTAGGAGCGGCAATAACAGAAGTTTTGGGTATACAATGTACTCACATCGGTGTTGTTCCTGAAGTATTGCGAGGTTTGTGTTTACTTTAAGTATCTAACCCTGAAAGTTATGCTGGGAGGCATCTACCAATTTATTCATTGATTATCAGCTGATGTTACAGTAAAATAGGGTTAATTACTAATTTACAAATACTTGCAGTATCTAGTATTATAATTAGGTTGTTGAATTTTTGTGGAAAAGGAAATAAGATTGCAAACGTTTTCACAATTATTGGAAACAAAGTATTCGAAAAACAA
Source organism: Cetonia aurata (assembly GCA_949128085.1). Taxonomy (NCBI): domain Eukaryota; kingdom Metazoa; phylum Arthropoda; class Insecta; order Coleoptera; family Scarabaeidae; genus Cetonia; species Cetonia aurata. The sequence goes on from OX421887.1 coordinate 1,610,763, forward strand.
GTGAAGTAGAATATATTTATAAAACTAAATTATATGCTACAATTAAAATATTTTTTTTAATATCTTGAAGAAAACATTCAGTTATTTTTTTGTTTTATATACAATTTGTATATTTAATAAACATCATAACCACAGTAATAACAAGCTTATCAATAGTGAATTTGATGCATTCCTAAATGTGGAATAAATACATGTACTTACTGCAAATAAGTAATTTGTTCGGCTACCACATTTAAAAGTACAACTGTACTACACTCACTCGAAGATAGAAAGCGCTACTTTTACAAATTGAACTATGAATTGAACGGTCAACGCATTACTTCCGTTACTTTACCATCCATGGCCAGTAGAATACAATAAGTATATTATACTGAATTGAAGTACCAATGTTACTTCCGTTACTTTACTGTTCCCTTCCGTCAAGACTGAAGTTTGTCTGGGTTCAGTTGTCCAAATAACTGTCAAACAATCTGTCATTCAAATATTTTAGTAAGTGGTAATCATGTGGTAGCCCAAAAAATTTTATATGCACCATGGCTAGAAAGTGTTTTAACAAACTGTTTTGGTTGCTTGCCTCGTCTCGCAATCTCCAAACTAGTTCGACAAAACGTCACTTTCAAGCCTTGATACATAAACAACTATTACCTCACTCACAATCAGTTACCTGGTGTTGTTACCTTTTGATTGATTATATATACACAGACAGCCCCTGGCTTCTATTTTGTGTACTATTTGTTTTCACTTTTTCTAGTTGTTGCCCATGTCTTTACATTTTTTTGCCCCTATCTCAATGTATGTACACTTTCGCTTTATGAAGTTTCTTTATCTTTTGCTTTCTTCTGGCATCCTCCCGTTCATATAAAACTTTTTTAACAATTTTTTGCTCTGACATTCGCCTCATTCTTTATACACATACTACATGTGTTATTTTTGTTTATAAGTCCATATACCTTATTTCTTTATATTCTCCATTCATCTTTAAAATTTCCAATTTTTTGCCTTGTAATTACTCATATTTAACTGGCATATAGCACAACTTACGAGAAGATTACAAGCTTAGATCTTCTCGTAAGTTCTAATCTTGCCTGTTCTCAGTGGGTTTTTTCTACTTAATAGCCTTAATAATGCCCCTATTGTTATACTTCCCTTCAGGATTCTCTTATGTATGTCACTTTCTTCTTAGTTTTTCGATGTTATTGTCACTCTTAGATATTCGAACTGGGTAACTCTTTCAAAACGAATAGCAATATATGCCATTGAAAAATGCCGCCGGAAATATAGAATAAAAAAACCTAGCAGAAGTTGTGCTTTATTTTGTTAATGTACTGCCTCCTGTCAAGTTTCAACTACTTACAACTATTAGAAGCGTTGATGCAAGCCGTTAACCTCCAAATTATTCTGTTGACTTATTTTCCTTTGTATACTGCTTCCCCTGTATTGAACTTCATTCTCATGTATTTTGTCATATTTTGTTTTTTCTCGGTTTATCTGTAGGTCTCTTGGAAATTCCTAAAAGCCTCCTCAAGTTCTTTTTTGTACCTTGTTAACAGAACTACGTCGTCTGCGTTCTCTATACTTTATAATAATAAAACGAATCTTTGTATTTTATTATCTCTTACTATTACTTCTAATACCAGATTAAATAGGTTCTTCGAGAGGGGATTGTCTTGTTTTAATCTTTTTCCAACTTTAATATGCTATGAATAACGGCAGTATATTAAAATTTCATTTATTGTATCTTTGGTGTTATTTTCACCAAATCTATTAATTTCTTTGGATTTTCTAATCTTACAACCGTTTCATACTAAAATTCTTTGGAAATTGAGGCATATGCCTGCTTAAAGTCGATAAAAAAACACATAGACCAAGGCTTTGTTTATAGCTCTTACTTTAGATAAATTAGGTTATTCAAATGTTTCGACCTCTTCTTCTTTCCACACTCTGGATGAAGTTTTTAACTTAATATTAATCGATAATATTTTTTTTCTCTTTTTTGGTGTACTATTTGTTAAATGTGTCTCTAGTTAGGCTATCTATTTTTCCCTACAAATTCTTCTCTTCTATTGATAATCTCTCTTTGTGTTCTCTATTTTATTTTGGTCATTATCGATTTTTGCAGTATGTTTGGTTTTCGTGCAATATTACATACTCATCATTGAATCATTATTTTTTGATCATATGCTTCATCCACTCCGTTCTCAATTGTTATCCATCCATCGCTATTGCCTATGGCTTAGTTTATTTCAAGGCTGCCTAGTACCCTCAATTTTACTTTACTTTGAGGTGTTTTTAGATTAAATTAGATTTTTTGGAATTTTTCTTCATTTGTCGTCCTTCTCTTCACATATTATTGGCAATAAAGTACTAGTCGTATTATTACTCACTCTTTAATAAAAGAAAATCTTATATATTTCTTTTCTAAACTTTTAGGTATCAGGCATCATTTTCATAAGTTAGTTAAAGGATTTACCGCCCAAAATTCCATTGTGGCACAATTAGCGTTAGGACATTCCTACTCGCGAGCGAAAGTTAAATTTAACGTACACAGAGTGGATAATATGATCATACAATCAATAGCACTCGTAGATCAACTGGATAAAGACATAAACACATTCTCTATGAGAATTAGAGAATGGTATTCATACCATTTCCCAGAACTGTTCAAGATTGTCCCAGAAAATTACACATACGCACGGTTAGTTAAGCTGATTAAGAATCGGAAGGAGCTCACGGAGGAATTGTTTGAACAAATCGAAGAAATCACAATGGATTCTGCTAAAACTCAAGCGATACTCGACGCTGCAAGGTCAAGTATGGGAATGGATATTAGTCCTGTTGATCTATTAAATATTGAAATGTTCGCTGGTAGAGTTATTGACTTGGCGGATTATAGGAAGAAATTGGGAGAATATCTGAGAACGAAAATGAATGACGTTGCTCCTAATCTAGCTGCGTTGATAGGCGAACTAGTTGGGGCTAGATTAATATCTCACGCGGGTTCACTGACAAACCTAGCAAAATATCCAGCTTCGACCGTACAAATATTAGGTGCAGAAAAGGCTTTGTTTAGGGCTATTAAAACCAGAGGAAATACTCCAAAATATGGCCTACTTTTCCATTCGACATTCATTGGACGTGCCGGTGCTAGAAACAAAGGCAGAATATCTCGATACTTGGCGAATAAATGTTCAATCGCCTCACGGATTGATTGCTTTGCAGAAGCAACAACAAATATCTTTGGAGAGAAGTTGAAACAACAGGTAGAAGATCGTTTGAAGTTCTATGAAACTGGTGACATTCCTAAGAAAAATGTTGAAGTCATGAAAGAAGCAATAGAGGAGTTAGAATTGAATCAATCGATGAAGGCCGAGAAGAAAAAGAAAAAAAAGAAGAGGAAATCCGAAGGCGACGTAGTAAATGGTGAACCTGCCGAAAACGGAACTCAAGAGACGGTCGAAGAAGAACCTCCCAAGAAGAAGAAGAAGAAAAATAAGAAACAAAAAGTTGAAGAAAATGATGACGAATAATCTTTTGTCTTGTGTATTTTTTTTTTTTTATTATACATATACATATAATACGCAAATTATTTGACTTACTGTTTAAATTCTAACCTTATAAAGTGGATTTGTTTTAAATATACATATTTTGACATCAATTATTTTTTTTATTTTAACTTTCTAAAAATTGCTGTCCCAGTCTAACAGTTCAGTCTTTTACTTCGATATCTTCCCAGTGTTTCGCTTGGAACCGTTACACAATTCGACAGTGCAATTGGGTCACTAACTTCTTTGTCCGTGCTCTAGTCTTAGCGCATATATTCTTATAAGGTTCTTACACTAACACTGATTAATTGACATCGGCTCTCCAACTTCCTGGTTAATCTTCTGCTTTCAAGTGGTAACTTACTCAAGCTTGTAACTTAATTTTTGAAATAATTAATTTCTAGACCTGTAATGGTCTGTTCCCTTAATCCTGCAACGATACCATCATCCTCAAATCAACACTTAACCGACGGGTTTTTCTGTTCACCGACTGCGCCGTGACGACAGGTTGTTTCGCGAGAATTTCGCACAAGAGTTAAAATAAAAAAAATAAAAAATTCGATAACATTTGAATTAAAGGGAATTAAAAATCGAAAAGTGGAAAAAGGTAGTCCTTACTTGTCCCGTCGGTTCCCATCAGCGGACGAAACCAGTAGATACTATCCGACCCGTCGGTTAAGCTGTCTATGCAACCGAAACTACAGATACTGCATACCCAGCGATGCGTAATTCAGAACTGTTCGGGCATAATTTTTAATAGGTCTGTTCGTTGGGACTACAGTTTCTACACTGGCTCGTGAGTAAAACAGGATAGAAGATTCCTTCTTTGCATGCGTGAAAAGCTACGATGGGATAGGTTACATTCCACCAATACATTTGCCAGTTAAGGTCAAATCATGGTATCATTGAAATCATCTAACTTTTGCATGAAACAATTTACTTATCTGTATAATTTATGTATGAAACAGTATTTTCGTATTTTCCACTATTGGATATATAATTTGCCTAGGGCGATTAAAATGAAACACCTATATGTATATTAGGGTGGAGCGAAAAAAATTTTTTTCTTTAAATTGTTAGCATTACTGATTAAAAGTTGCCCTTTATATTAGACATCAAATAAACATTTTACTTTTTTTGATCAAAGACAGTCTTCAGGGTCCGCTCGACACTTAAAGAAATCATTAAATCTAAATTTTTACCATTATTTATTAAATATTTACACATGCAAAAAAATTTTTTTTTGTTTGACATTAACCATAATTACAATGTTGCAGGATGTCTAAAATCATTAAAAAAAAGTTAACCGTAAAATATATATTATACAGGGTCCGCTGTGTACCTGAATAATCCTTTCTTCTTTCGGAATTTCCATGTCTAACAAATAACAGATACGTACGATAACGTGCCCTATCTTGTCGGCATATACCAGGTAGTTTTAATTTTGTGTAGTTGTTTGCGAATCGTCATAGAAGAAAGTAGTGCCTCCCAAATAATAATCACTGAGAGAAAATTTCGTAGTTTGTTAGTGAAATTTGTTACTATATTTATACAAAATGTCAAGTGCAAGTAATATAAAAACTAGAAAAAAAACCGTATGTCCTATATTTGGACGAGGATGTGATTTGGACAAAAGAGTTTTACCGACATATTACGATATTATGAAGTGTTACTTATATATCCGTGATTGCCTTATGCCTGACAATAAATCGAAGGACGCAACATTTTTTGAGATTTCCCAGATTCTTATACAAAAAGTACAAGATCGGTGGGATACAGCTTCCATTCCGACCCTCAGTAAGCCAAGAATAGCAAAAATGTTAAAAGATTACCATAAAAAGTTTATGAATTTAAAAAAATCCTCACGCAAGAGAGACTATTTTAAAATAAAATCGGAACAGTTTTTAAACCACGCAAAGACAACACTTTTTGATATATCTTACTGCAAGTGCAAGGATTTTTTAAAATGTAGTTGTAGTAAAGATAAGAAAATCCCTAAAATGGAACAAGCGTTTATTTTGGATCAGAGGAAGAGTAGAAAAATGGCTATTGGTAAAATAGATATTGTAACAACAAAAAAAATGATTAAAAGAAGTGATCGAAAGTTAGCTGCGAAACAAAGAGCTACACGATTAATTATAGCGTCAAGAAATACTGAGAAAACTACTAGTGATATCGACGAAGATGAAGAAATAACCTTCCAAAAAGAAATAGATTCAGAGTTCATGTGTAAATTACAAAATGAACCGTCGACATCTTCAGGAGTTAGCTCATCTCAAATGCGAAAATGTATACCCACAATAGCTTTAGAGTGTGACAGAACTTCTGTCTCTGATCGTGCAGCAGCAAGAATTGCTTCTGCTGTTTTAAAAGACTTTGGTGTAGTATCTGAAAGTCAAAAAAGTAATGTAATCGACAGATCAAAAATTCGAAGGGCGAGGCAACGACAGAGGAATCTACTTCAAATTAATGAAAAGCGTGAAACCCGGTACCTTCAATCAGTTTATTTTGACGGCAGAAAGGACAGAACGATGAAAATGGAACGACGTGGTAAAAAATATTATAGGGTAAATGTTGTTGAAGAACATATAGTCTTAATTGAGGAACCTAGTTCGAAATATATAGGTCACGTGAGTCCAGAATCCGGAAACTCGAATAGTTGCGCAAAAAGAATATTAAATTATTTGAAATGTAATGCCGACTTATCTGAACTCATTGCTTTGGGATGTGATGGAACTGTTACCAATACAGGTGTAAAAGGGGGCATTTTAAGACTAATTGAGTTAAACTTAAAAAGAAGCTTACACTGGTTTATATGTCAGCTACATGGAAACGAGCTTCCTCTTCGTCATTTGTTTTATAGTGTAGATGGTAAAACGACTGGGCCAAAAAGTTTTTCTGGTTCACTTGGAACTATGCTGCAGACATGTGAGACATTGCCTGTAGTAAAATTTGAAAAAATTGATTCAGACATACCGTTGTTGGACGCAAAAGATCTCAGTTCCGATCAAAAATATTTACTAGATATCACTCAAGCCGTGATAAGTGGAAAGATATCTGAGGATCTAGAGAAAAGAAATCCTGGAAAGCTGGCTCACGCACGTTGGGTTACACTCGCCAGTAGAATTGTACGACTATATGTTGCCACCGTTAATCCTTGCGAAAAGTTAATGATACTTGTCACATATGTGGTAAAAGTGTATGTACCAATTTGGTTTCGTATAAAAATCAACAATTTGTGTACAGATGGTGCAAATAATCTATTTCATTTAATAAAATCTTCGCGATATTTAGATGAATGTAACAGAAAAATCGTGGACTCTGCTATTCAAAGAAATGCATATTTTGCGCACCCAGAAAACATGCTTCTTTGTATGGTTGCTGATAGTCGACAACATGTTAGGGAACTTGCCTTACGCCGTATTCTAAAAGCTAGATCTATTCGAGAGGAAAGCAACAGAACAACTTTACGAGTATTTAAAATACCACCGCTTAATTTCGAAGCCGAAGACTACATTGACATAATAGACTGGATTAACACTGATGTCACCGATCCTCCGGCGTTAGCAAAATACTCGGATGAAGAGCTAAAACATTTTATAGAAACCGGAGAATCACCAGAAGTTCCAAAGTTTCCCTGTCATACGCAAGCCGTGGAAAGACATGTCAAGCTTGTGACGGAGGCTTCGTCAAGAGTTTGCGGTCAAATTAGAAGAGACGGTTTTATTCGTGCTAAAATTCAATCTCAGCATTTAGCGCCCAAATTTGAAACAAAAAAAGATTATAAATACTAAGACTACCAGTGCAAGTGAATATTTTTTTATTTTATTTTATTTTTATTTTATCATATACAATACATGTAATATTTTAAAAATGTAAAAGCATATGTTTTGTTAAAAGAATAAAACATTATTGTATTTAGATTACAAAATGCAAATTTTCTGTATTGATGCTGGTTTGTTCTAAAAACAAAAACAAAAATTTTTAATTTATTGGTATGGCGGACCTCGCCCCCAATCATTTTTTGAATCCAAAAAATAAAAAGTATCATTTTAATCCAGTAAATGCAACTTTTCGCATAAGTGTTGCTTAGTTAAAAAAGATATATGAAAATCTTAAAATTCAAGGGTGGGGCGGACCCTCTGGACATTTTTTAAATTCAAAAAATAAAACATAATATTAATTTAGACCACAAAATACAACTTTTCGGCACTAATGCCAGTTCGATTTGAGAAAATGATTTTTTTGGTATTTATTTCGCTCCACCCTAATGTATATACATACATATTGTATGCGTACAAAAGACGTATTTCAGTATAGGTTGTAAGGGATCTTTAAGATAGTACTCTCTAAGTAAAATAAAACCTAGTTTAAATTAACAAAATCCTAACTACGATTTTTTTATATTTTAAACAATATAAAATTAGTAAAAGTTCCTTGTTGAAATCAGCTTGAACTGTAAGCTCTCTCTGTTTTTTAGTGACAGTTGCATTATTAAGGAATTTCTATACAGACATTAGAGAGAGAAGTTAGAATTAGGTCTCTTCTTTGATCATCTTGGGCGCTCTATACATAATGATGATAATGCCTTGTCCATGGATTTGACGGTCACAAGGACTTCAGGAACATGTGCATACTGCGCGCCAATATTAAAAAATAAATTGATCAAGTTAAAAACTAAAATAAAAAAATAAATTTTTCCAAAGAAATGCCCGGGTAGATCAATTCTACTTTTTTGCCTCAATAACTTTACCTTACCTACTTCTTTCTGGATTTCAGACTATATGTTTAATGACAAATCTAGTTTTTTCTTTGATAAAATGTCGAATTAGATTTCATTGACGTCATTTGCAATAAACAACGCTTTTTGCTATTAATAAAATTTGTGTTTTCCACTCACACTTTATTGACTTATTTGAACATTTTTATGATAGTTTAAAAATAGAATAGATATATAGAAATAAAAAACAAACGGGAATTCCTATTTAAAAAAAAATATCAATATCATTATTCGTTAATTGAAAATCAGAAGTGAAAGATACTTAAAGTTGGTGTAAAAATGTTTATTTTTGAAAAATCAAATTTAATGACTTCATTTTATAATTTTTCCATATGCGGTATATTATTTTATACCAATTATCTACGGATCATAAGGGATATTCAAATAATAACTAAACTGACATCTATTCAGATATATTTAAAATTTATAAAATCCAAATGAAGCTACAAGATATAATGGGATAATAGGCATAATTTTAGGTTTGCCAGATAATTTGGTATACAATTATTAAATTTTAACGAAATAAAAATATAACAATCAACATTTAATATTTGGAGATTGAGAAATCCAATAACGTGAGATATTCTAAAGTTCAAGTGTGATTATTTTTCAAATCCAACTTTATTTTCAACTATCACATAACAATTGAGGTTTTACGTTTGCGTCTATACACTGCTTTCAGTGCAAGGATTTCTCTTCTACATCATAAAAATGAATATAATACGAACATTTCGTAATTTGTGTTTGATTAATGCAATTAATCAAAAACAATAATCTCATCTTTGAAATTTCGATACAATTTTTCTGTATCAACAACAATCAAACAATCACCACTCATATCCAATACAAATTTGAGATATACTAGTATAAGTAATACTTGCACCTTCAACTAAACTAATAATATGGTACTTTAGAATCACATACAGAATGCAAGAGCTCTTGACATAATGTTATAAATTATAAATATATTAATTCGGATACATATATTTTTTAGTTAATTTTAACGGAATGTATGTTTTTACTTAATGTATAATTAGATAAAAAAATAATTCTATTTTACTCCAATTCTACGCAGAGCGTTTGAAAAATGAAGTACGTTCAGATCCGCACAATTCTACAGCTAAATAAAGATAATACGGCGATTATCAAACATACCAGAACCTAGGTTTCAAGGTAACGCTTATAATTGTTGCTGACTCCACCACAAATCTTGTCGTACAGGGTATAGTTACCAGATTTGGCAGCTTGCACCAATAGCTGACTACAGTACTAACACAGCTGAAGCCAGTAAGTATTAACATACTTTTTTTGCGTTCTTTTTTCAGCACTAGTAGCAGTTCTAGCGGTAGACTTATTAACGGGAGAGAGAAAACGAAGGTAAAGGTCGAGAAAAAATAAGTGTTTTGCAAGCTTTTTATTTTTTGCCTTGCTTTCGTTATATTGAAATGTTCCATGCTTTAAGGAGCACTAAGCACATCCAATTGTTAATGTAACTTAGCTTTGTCGTTGTGCTTAAACCATCGTGGTAAAGTTGTACAAACTTTACAACGGTTTTCTCGGATAACTTGTAAAGACAAACACTTTTCAATTACAATGGAAATAAAAACGAAAAGAGAACACGTAGATATTTACATCACTGTAGTACGCATGCTTGTTCCTACGCCAGTGTAAAATATGATAGTGGGGGAAAGGCAGTTATAGTGGAAATGGTAAACAACTATCACAGCTAGTTGCTTACCTGTCCATTTTGCTGGTGCAAATAGTGGTATCCGTAAGTACAAGCAAACCGAGTTAGTAGTTTCTATTCAATGTAAATCTGGTATTACCCTATATTGTGATGGGAATGAACATTTAAAAATAATTACTAATACTATCGCAGCCGACAGCTGCTGGAGATGTGAACGCTTTACTTTCCTGTCATGGTAGTCATCAAACTTTGAGTTGCTAAAATAAGGTTTCCCCTCACCCCCGACCGGCGTTTCATTCGCAGTTATTCTTAGATGCCAAAAGTAACAACTTCAAACGTGTGAATGGAAAATAGCAATGAATAATAAACAAAATAAAATAAATAAATAACACATTGAAAATTATGGACCCATGCCTATACTAGCTAACCTTGCGGAAGTGTTTTTAAACTGTTCTTTACGGACATATTTACTCGAACGTGGGTAATATGATCTCCCCGTCACAGCATGGTTTCGTAAGTAAGAGATCAACAGTGACCAATCTCCGCACATTTGTTCAGTTTGCATAAGAAATTTTGGACACACATGGGCAGATCGATGCAATTTACACAAATATGTCAATGACTTTTGACCGCATATTATTCTGTGGTTCTAAAGTATTGTAATTTCGTTATTATGTCCTGTAATTGGGTTCGTCCTGTTGGGCATTAAAGATTATTATTATTATTATTAACTTTAACAACTTTTGCTCTCTTATATTATTAAATCTATTTTTTTTTTCTTTCTATAATCCTATAATCCTCACATTCCGATTTTTCAAATATAAATAAATTTAATAATTTTGCAATATAGTCTCTATAAAAATATACAATATTTAGCCGTAAAATTGTACAAGGTTTAAAAAAATATACAATACACTAGAAGAAATTAATAAATTAAAAAAAGAATAATTCTTATACATCATCGAATATTCCTCGTGGAGGTAATCCGACCCTATTTCTATTATTTGTAACAGTCAGTTGGTAGCTGGGGTCTAACTCGGTAGAGCTGTCGTAGCGCTCGTTTATGATATTCCTGGTACTGATACCGAACCTGGAATCGATGTCCTGCGACAAATCGGGCGGAAATCGAGTGTCTACTTCCTCCATTTGTATACGGGTGCCCTCGTATGAGTCCAAATTCTCACCGTTCCTTAGAAGGTTGGCGCGTGTGGATTCACCGTGGTCATCTCTGTCTATTGGTCTGATTGTATCTGTACTACTCCTATTCCTGAAGCGGTTAGTGTTAGGGAAACGCTCTTGATACTCGCGCCTGCGGTTCATAGATTCTTCAGCTCGTTGGCGTTTGCGTTTTTCTAAAGGAGGGAATGTCCATTATCGAAAGGGGTTTTCACGAACGGAGTTACACACAATTTACAAGAAAAACCTATCGTATGTTAAACTCAGTTTTGCATCTGGCTTTCTCAGATGGTAATAGAAAATAGCGTTTAGCGTATAGTATAGGTACCTAAAAACGAAACCTATAAACTAATATTACTATAGCGTAGTGGAAGAACTGTGAGTATCAAGGCATGATGTTTTCTTTTTTTTTTTATTATTTCCGAATTAGAATTATTAATTTAGAATTAAGATTAATGATAAAAATGCATGACGTCATTAAGATTCAAATTCACAACCTACGGATTATGAGGTCGGGCTGTTTACCTCTAAGTTTTCTACAGTGTCACACATAAAGTCCGCATCATATGGGAAGCAAATTTTGTCAAGCAAAATCACCGTGACCAACACTCCTTATAACTCCCAATATACCATCTACTATCAATGTATCTTTAATGTGGTTGTTTAGTTATCATTTAGTGATATTTTCTATACGGTATATTAAATAAAAACGGTTTTACAAATGGTATATAATTTATTTGAATTAGTGTCCAAAATGTAACAAAAAAATAAGTCTTCTACAGATACTTTCAGGTAAGTAGATTCACTTACTATATAAAAACCACTATTATAAAAATTTCTATTATCTCAATTCAGACTAAGCATTTAAATCTTATTATATTTATAAACAAAAGTAAAATTCAAATTTCCCGTCGAATATGCCACCATAAGAACTTTCATAAGTGAATGTGCCGACCTAATAAACATAAAAGACTGACAAGAAATACGTATATGAAACCCACAGAGTCATGACCAACCTCACATATACAAAATTACTAAATTTTACAATATAATATGTCAACAAATATCTAACCTTGAAATATCTTGTACGAATTTTCGAAATTAACAGTTCAAAAGGGTAATAAAATCGCTTACTGCTGGGACAAACAACTCCTCCAATATAAATGCCGTGTTAAATAAAACATTTCAGCTCCCATAAAGTGCAACAAAACCCCAGTTGAAAACCTGCAGCCAGAATGTTGCCTCGAATGTTGATCTTCAAAACTCCAGGATTAAATCAGGGACAGCTCCAAACTACCAAATAACTGAATACAGATCATCTTTGCATCAAATACGTTGTACTATCATTCAAAGTAAGCAGTAATTACAGCATTTTTTTTAGAATTTCAAATGAAAACTAATCAAATTTCTAGATCAAATGTCTCGAAAAGCTACTATATTCTCAGGAAATCGAAAAAGAATACGTTCTTCCATTTGTTTTCAACAAACTCTACATTTCCAATGCAAAACTCACCCGGCAACCCCAAATAGAAATTCGTTACTACAGAAACGACTGAATTAAAAATTCCCAACGCCGAACACTCATTTGAAAGATACGAACATACGGTCAAAACTATAGCAACGGTATTAATTAATTCTATACGATCAAGTAAATTATTAGTAAGAATTTTACATTACTAAGTAGATATAAAACACAATACACTTATATAAACCAAGTAAACACAATTTAAATAGTCACAATTCTTTGGGTTTAAAAAATCATAATTCGTATAAAATAACATGGCAATATATTAATATTTACTTGAGCACATTGTCAAGTGAGTGCTACCACTGAGTTACCCCCGTCACGCGCTTAGCCCGTGACAATATCTTCGTTGGGAAAAGCCAAAGTGGTTATCCAGTGACATATTTACGTATGGGCTATAGCCCAGAACGGCAGAATTGACGGAGTAGCAAATATTTCTTTACTTAAAAGTAAAGGCAGTTATGGGGAAGGGGCAACCAAATTTAAGTAGCCTGGGGTGGCAATGACAGTAAATACGCCACTGGGCACTGGGGTTATCCCTACACTTTGTAATTGGAAATTAGTAATTGATTTACGATGTTTGTTAAATATTTACAGGTAAACATTATTGCGTTTTATCATATATCTACTTATGTGTACTCGACCAATGATCAACGTATACTTCACTATCTCCTTTCCTGGTTTACGGACGGCTCGAAAACAGCAGAGTGTTGGCGCAGAAATATTATGTCGTAATCCAAGAGTTAGAATATATTACAACCTTGGATAACTACTACGATTTTTCAGGCTGAAATATATGCCATTAAGATGTGTGAAAGACAGATTTTGGAAAAAGGGACCAGAACCTGCCATTGGCATAACACCTACGGTAGCTAAACGATAGCAAAGCAGTGTAAAAGCAAATCAGAAAGTGCTCCAACATTGGAGCAATTGTCCTGGTTTGGTACATGCGATAAAGTGCATTTCACCTAATCATGTCAGAATCAAGGAACTACTTGAACTTGACCGTAAGAATGTCAAAGTAATTGTTTATGCAAATATAGTTAATAAAACTTATAATGAGGCAGCTGAAATATTGATGAAAGAGATAAAGAAGACAACAAGCAAAGCCCACACCAAAATTAACCTACCCAACACTTTTTTTTATCGAACCTACCACTGCTCAAGAGATAATGCATATTATAGAGAAATTCAAAAATAAGACCTCACCAGGAATAGATTTCTTAACGAATAAAACACTAAAAGATATAGCACCAGATATATCAGAACAGCTCTCTTTCATATTAAATAAAGCAATATTAGATGGCTGCTTTCCTAAAGCTTTCAAACAATCTATTGTGGTACCGGCGTTTAAAGGTGGTGACAATAAAGATGCAGCAAATTATAGGCCGATATCATTAATAACGGGCTTTGCAAAGGTATTTGAAAAAATAATAAATGTGCGGTTAGATAGATTTCTCAGGAAGCATAATTTACTATCAAACAATCAAAATGGCTTCACCCGAAAAGTATCAACACAGGATGCCATAGTACATCTAACATCAAAGATTTACAACGCTATGGGCAAGAGAAGGTTGGCTGTCGGAGTGTTTGTTGATTTAAGAAAGGCATTTGATACAGTTAATCGAAAATTACTATTAGAAACGCTAGAATATATGGGTGTCAGAGGAATAACCTTAAAATTAGTTTAAAGCTACTTACATGATCGTGAACAATGCACGCAATGTACGCATTAATAACATAAACAGTGATTTTATCTCTACGAAACATGGTGTCCCTCAAGGAACTATTTTGGGTCCTGTACTGTTCAACATATACATCAACAGTTTATTTTCACTAGATCTGAACGCGGATATAATAGCTTACGCGGATGATACAGTTATGTTTTATGAGGGAGATTCTTGGGACACCATAAAGTCTGTGGTGGAGGATGATATGGTACGTTTGGGTGAATGGCTTGATAGCAGACTTTTAACAATGAATTATGACAAAACTAACTATGTCACTTTTAAGAGCAATGTGACAACATTACCAGGCTTCCAAGAAATAATTTTTACCAGAAATGATAAATATAACAAAAATCCCAAAAGAAAGGTGAAAAAATCCCTTACCACAAAATTAGATAACAAATCTAAATACGTATTTCGGCAACTAAGTTGCCATCTTCAGTAGAAACAAGTGAAGAGCAGTGTTAAACATAGTGTTTTCGGCTAAGGTAAACCTTGGAAGATATGCTCTTCACCAAATCACTAGTGGAATAACACTAATTCCACTAGTGATTTGGTGAAGAGCATATCTTCCAAGGTTTACCTTAGCCGAAAACACTATGTTTAACACTGCTCTTCACTTGTTTCTACTGAAGATGGCAACTTAGTTGCCGAAATACGTATTTAGATTTGTTATCTAATTTTGTGGTAAGGGATTTTTTCACCTTTCTTTTGGGATTTTTGTTATAGTTTTCAAGCCACAGTCTCCACCCATCACAGGAGAAATGATAAAGAACACAAGATCCTACCCAAGGAGTCTATAAAATATCTGGAAATAGTAATGGATAGACATCTGCGATGGGATAGCCACATACTGTATGTGGTAAAAAAATTACAATTGTTGTTGAACGAACATTTTCAAGTGACCTATTATACAAACACACACAATTGCTGGATATCAGACAATTGTTCTTAATTGTTATTTATTTGAACAAAAATCTATTACACCTTGCTCGGCATTCTTATGACACTAGATATATAAAGTATGTGGCGCCTCGTATGCATAAAAGTATAGGACAGCGGTCACACGACTATCTTGGGCCAACCCTGTATTATGCTTTACCAACGGAAATCCGTAATACCCAAAACCTGTTTTCATTCATGTTATATGTATGGCCATGCACGAGTTGTAGTTGTAAAGTAATTTATATGAGTTATATGTAAACCATCTGACTCACATACAAGTAGGTTGTTCTACTTCGTGAGTTCATTTTTTTTGTTTATTGCTAGGAATAGCTTAATTATTTGTATTATATATATTCTTATATTTTTATACATTTTCCTGCAATAAACGCTATTATTATTATTATTATTATGTGTCCACATGTCAGTGCAAGCTCAGAAAGCACCTACACAAAATCGGACTCTTTCGGCATGAACTCGTTGGATGAACTAAAGATAACATACGCTCCAAAATAGGCCGTAGTGAACGGGGAGTATAGTCGAACCAATGCGGATCCTATGCTTCTCTCATTTTTCTCTCAATTCTTCCAAAATAATTGCTCTATTAATTATATTAAAAATATGTAATTTTCTCAGAACAACCTTCATTATAATGCTCATTGATTGAAATTTCTGTTACGTATGTTTAAACGGGATTTTGATGTATAAGCGACCAACTTCAACACAAAAATCCGTAACACCATAGTGATATTTGAGTAAACGAGTGTTTAATTCTATAAGATTAAGTCGTTACTAAACACAGTAAGTTTATTCGTCCATAAAATAATCCAGTGCCCTATTTGTGAAAAGTTTGTAAAGGATTTGCTACTACCACCTGACAAAGCCAGACCCAAAACTGAGTTTATATATTTGATGGGTTTCCTGATTAGTTCAGGAACACGCTTGCAGCTATAAGAGAGTTCTAAACACTGATATTATATTATATTATTGTATACATTTTTAATATCAATTCTAGATGTTATCAATAAAAAAATTATATAATTATGTTGCGCCTTTATATCAAATAAACACTTTTATAAAATAAAGGAAAGGTATGAAGGAATTGGTCCTTCTTTTCATAAAATTCTTCATACCTTTCTTTTACCACTAGATCTCACAAGAGTCAACATAGATAATTTAACACTACACACTTTCATACACCTCACCACAAATTCCACTACATTGGACATAGCAAAGCTATCATCATCAGCAGTAACACTGAACTAGTGTTTCCTAACTGAATTAACAGTAACACTGAACAGTTGAGTGTTCCTGATGATGATAGCTTTGCTATTGAAACGTTCGCCCCAGTATAGTGGAATTTGCGGTAAGGTGTTTGAATGTGTGTAATGTTATCAGTGTTGAATAGTTTTGTCATAGATGTTTTAAACTTTTATAACAGATAAAACTCTTAGAGAAATCGATCGTAATTATTGCTCACCTCGTTTAATCAATTCTCGGCCTTCATTGACTAGATCAGTGGTCATTTCGTCATCACCCAGAAATTGGTGAAAACCAAGCATCGAGAGAAGACGAGACCCCAAGCTGAAATACGTCGCCATGCAAAAAGCCAAAATAGCCATGGGAAAGTACACATTAAATCCATCAGAAACGATGGCTATAACGTCCATGTGACCCATAATCTACAATTATTAAAAAATATTGTTCAATAATTACTTTTGCGAACCCCGTTGTTGCTAACACACCTGAGTGTAATGAGTTTCTAATACTTGCTTCTTGATTATGTGGCTATCCATATGTATTAAGCCTAAGAAATTTAAGCATAATGGTGGAGTCAAACGACTCAACATCATTCCCGAAAATATCAGGCTGTATTCATTGGTTTGATGGTGAGGTGCAAGGTAGTATAGATTCAATAGCTTGATTTTTAAAACTGTTGAATACGCGCAGTAGCATAAATATAAGATAACTATGGTGGATAAGATCTGTAAAACAAATTTTCTAATGTGTTTAGCACTCTAATATACACCATACATTGGACACGCTATACCATAATATAAAGTCAATTAAATACAAGAGTTATGCAAGGCAGTATTTATGGCGTTATGAAAATTTAAACATTGTTAATGTACTAATAAGCCACTAACTGGCATTTAACTCCTAGAATTGGGGTTTTTATAGAGAAACTCTGTTGCCACATCATTATTCAAGGCCCCCAAAGAGCATGGCAGCCTTATTGTGCTAAGTGTATTTATTCAACCCATTACTACCAATTATACACGCAAATTTTGCACTTTTGTGTCTTCATCGGATCATGTTCGGTGATCAGACCTGTGATGAGTTATTTCCTGTATCAATTGGGCTCAATCTTTCATACACTTCTGAATAACTTGTGTAGTTATTCCGAAAAACGGTTCTGGTCCGCACATTTTTGTTTCCCCTTGGTGAGTTCGTCAGCTTTTTTATCGCCTTCAATCTCCTTCCTAATATTCTGGTACTCACATCAGACTGAATCCTTATTCCTACCGCCTCTGGCCATGGGAAAACAAAGACTCGATATTGCTCGTAGTGACTCGGAGTCACGCAACTTTTCTAACTTTCTAACTTTTAATAACTATGACTGTTATTATTATTTTAGTTAAGTTTACTTCGGTGTTTTTTTTGTAATTGTTCCTGTTTGACAATGTTTTCAGTTCCTCTTATTAAGATGAACTAAATTTTATTTCATTTATCTATATGTATATTACTGCTAACTTTGTTGTCATGGTTTAGAATATAGATTATTACTATGGAATTGTTCTCAGTGTTTTATGTTAAATCAATTTATTACGGTTTTTTATTATTATTATTTGTATTATTAGGATTCAAGTTTGTTTTTGTTATTGTTAAGATTGTCCTTAACTTGCGTAACTCTGTTGAACAATAAGGACATATTATTATTATATTATTATATGTGCGTTTGGCTAGTAGGAATACTACCACCGCTTTCTTAGGAATTCTGTCAGGCCATCTAAGAGATTCTTTTACGCTCCTGTTCCTCCCAGATTTCTCGTGTATGATCTACAATTTCAAAAACAAAGAAGTGAGCCTTAAATAATTCGTTAATGGTCTCTTTCCCTGTTGTCGTTCTTGAGTCCGCTAACGCATAAAATTCCTTAAAAGGAATCTTATAGAATCTGGCGGCTTACTAAGTACTTTCAATCTCTTCACTATGAAGGCTTTTCCATGATTTTCTTTTTACTTCTCTCAGCTTTATTGTATCTAGTCAGAGCGCCTTTATACTCCTCCCCTTGGCTGTTGTCTGCCCCACTAAGGTATATTTCTTGCAAAATACATAATATGGAGAACAGCTTTATAGGCTGAAATGTGTGCGTCATTTATTTATTCCTTTTTTTCAATGGCGTAGTTAGGTGAGGGCGGCCCGCACCGGGTGCCACCCGTTTGCCTGTGACACGTGTCTGCGAAGAACGTTTATTGGATTTTTATTAATTTTAAGAGTTTTCATTCTTGGGTCGATATCTGCTTTCTTTTGATCCTCAAGAGCACAACTCCTAGGTCAGCTCGAAAAGCCTCCTAGTGCATCCTCCATAGACCACGATAGGCAATCGTGTCGACTCTGACATCCAGAGCAAAATTAATGTGTCTCTGATCCGAAAAACTTATATTCCCAGGTTAGGTATAAAACTAAATTTGTTAATTTTTGGCACAGAATAGAATAAATATTCCTACTTTTTATCAATATTAGGGGAAGAAAAACTAGTAGTCGGTACTTCTCACAAAACAGATATGGCGATTATTAATTAGGTATATGGTGCCGATATGAATACATTTTAACAATAAACCGGAGATTTTGAAAGAAATAATAAAATTTGCTCAATTTCCTCTTTAACAAAATAAATAAATAAATCGATAAAAAGTAAAAAAAAAATCTTTTCCATATGAAAATTTCCAAAGCGTCATAAGAAAGATACTCATTTACATTTTTATCTTGCTTGGGTACATGCCAAATTAGATTTTACTTACTTCTATAGTTAAGTAGTCATAGTTGACGCTTGATGCATTTACTATAATAGCAAATATTGATAAAACTGGAGACTTATTAAAGAAAGTTACTTCAGACCATACCACTGCGACTGATAATATGCCAGCCATAACAGCTAATACTTTTTTGTAATAACTGAACATGAAGCATTTCCAGTACCATTCTAAAAGAAGATAGTCTTAAAAGCCCTTATAATTAGAAAAATTCACACATCTAGCATGTTTCAAAGCTTACCGACAGTTGCATTAGAGAAGCATCTAGTAAGTTTATTCTTTGGTGACTCAAATGTGTGTTTGAATACACGATCGCGAGAGTTTAAGTTTTTCATTATGTCTTCAATGGAAAATATCTTCTCGACTAGGATATTCCATTGGGTTTCCGTCCTTTGTAACACTTGGAGGGCTTTGATTACCTACAATTTTAAACCGATAAAAGATTATCCAAAATGTCTGGATCTAGTTCATGTTTACATGTACTTTACACTTGGGTATCATTTTGACCAATTATTCTAATTTTAAATGATGCGTAGGAAGGTTAGCAGGTTTTGGATCTGCATACGAAAAGCTTTAAAAAACTTCAGGTGAAATAACCGCTGTTAAGAATTTAAATATTTGCTGATCAATGTCGATAATGATCTGAGCAGAGTAATGCAACCCGCACTTTATTCAGGTATTTGACTAGTTGTATCGTCAAATATCTAAATTGTTAAAAATGGTTATATTACCCGCCGGGCCATCTCACCCACGCACTGTAAATATACAGAGCACAACGGTTCTCTCTGTATAATCTCTAGAAATAATGAAATTGCATAATCAAAACTAAGGATTTGTTGCTTGCAACACTACATAAATTTCTAAGTGAAAACTTTTTTTTAAAAAAGCTATCAAATGGATTGCTATATTTTTTTAGTAATTTTTTCGATAGCCACTAAAACACTTTTGCAATGATATATGGTTATGTGCACTTCCGACAATTAGTTTAGGCGATACTGCAAATTTTGACAGTTGCCACGTCTGAGATTTTCAGTTTTATACCGACGGTAGTGTAGCGCGTTATTCTTTTGTTATCAATTTGGGGGACTAACACTTTATATGTTTCAAGGTGTAACGTAAAAATTTGTACAGGGTGTTAAATATGTCGTGGCACATTGATATTTAAACCCCTTTCTTTCGATTTTTTTAAATGGAACCTATATTTTTCGATGTTACCAGAAAATTCCTTGCAAAATTACCTTCAAAATAATACCAACAATATAACACTTATTTCTAGTACTTTCAAAGATATTACAATTTTATGGAAAATATGTTTACAATCTTCAATACGTGGGACACCCATTGGCCGTGATTTTCAAACAAAAACTAAGAACCAAACGAAATGTCAAATCTCTGCTTAAATGTTCACATAAAGTCGTGTTTTGTAGTTTGTCTTTGGTATCATAGTGTTTTACAATTTTTTATAGTTTTATTACCGCTCATTGTTTGCAATTTAAATTATTTACATCATTAGTTGTTACGTATTACTTCAATCTTGTTAATTATATCGTTTTATTACTATTATTTTTTACCTACTTTCATTTACTAAAAATGTATTTCTCCAAGGAGGAACTCATATACATGGCATTTGTTCTTGGTGCTTGCAACAGAAATCCACTATTAGCACCAAAAACGTATGCAGCGGAATATCCTAGCTGTAGAACTGCGGATAGTAAGAGCTTTGACAATTTGTTGGTAAAGTTTCTTCGCTCGGGTTCTGTGAATTACGACAAACATAAAAGGGCAAAAACTATGGTTACAGAAAATAATGAAGTGACAGTCATTCAATCCGTTGTGGAAGATCTGCACGTGTCTACAAGGACAATTTCGAAACAATATGCAATTGCAACCACTACCACGAGGAGAATTTTAAAGAAGCATAAATTTCACCCTTATAAAATTAATATTCACCATGGCTTACTACACACGGATTTTGAAAAGAGACTTGTGTATTGTGAATGATGAAAATTTTCTAGATCATGTGCTTTTCACAGATGAAACAACATTTTCCAATTCTGGAATACTGAACAGGAAAAATTTACGCTACTATGATACACAAAACCCTCACTTTGTGCAGCCCATTTTGTATCAACACAAATGGAATATTAACTCTTGGGGCAAACACCGTTGTGGGTCCATTCTTCTTTGACGACACTTTAAATTGTGAAACTTATACAAACTTCCTACAAAATAACGTACCAACACTACTAGACGGCTTGCCAGGTAACTTGATGGACAGATTGTGGTACCAACATGATAGTGTACCCGCACATTACAGAGCTGCTGCAAGAACGCACCTAGATACGGTGTTTGCTAATAGATGGATTGGGAGAGAAGGTCCAATAAGCTGGCCACCGCGATCACCAGACCCTGTGATTTTTTTCTGTGGTATACTATAAAAAAAATCGTATACATGACACCCCCTACAACGCAGAAGACATGCAGCAACGCATAAGAAATGCCTTTCTTCAGCTAAACGATGGCAATATGACTGAAATGTAAGGCAGTCCGTACAGAGACGGTTAAGAATATGCATAGAGCAGAATGGAGACATATTTGAAAATTTTTGGCAAAATAAAATAGTTTTGTATTAAGTATGGTTTTTTTGTTACTTATAAATATTCTAAACAATTTACATAAAAAAGATCAAATGAATAGAGGTAAATGGGTATTATGAAACATATTTTCGAAAATACTGAAAACAAGCGTTACATTGTCGGTATCATTTTGAAGGTAATTTTGCAAGGAATTTGCTGGTAACATCGAAAAATATAGGTTCAATGTAAAAAAAAACGAAAGAACTGAATATCGATAAATGTGCCACGACATATTTCGCACCCTGTATATATTTTTACTAATCTCAGAAGTCGCAACTGTCAAAATTTTTACAAAATTTGCAATATCGCCTACATTAATTGTCGGAAGTGCGCATAACCAGATATCATTGCAAAGGTGTTTTAGGTGGACATCGAAATAATTACTAAAAAAAATATAGCAATTTATTTAAAATAAAAAAGTTGAAAGTAGTTTTGAGAATTTGTAACACTGTATATTTGTAAATAATTTTACAAAATGCGGATTAATATACTATATGCATACATAAAATCTCACTTTCCTAGCTTTAGTTTTCGAGCTAAATTTCGCCGACACAATAATGGCGCACCCATTGGTACATGGTTTAGAAAACACAAGAAGTTTCTTTTTGTGCTGTGCCCTGTAATTTGTTTCGTGACAAATAGGCAGTAACAATGCTAGCTGATTCCTCTGAAATTATGTTTTGTGCTGCGATGCATTGAACTGTAGTAACCATTAGAGCTGCGACTTTTCACTGGGAATACAGTGTCGTCGAGTATGATAACAAGTTTGCGATGAAGTTTTCATCGAAGTAATTATTGAAGCGATGCATTTTGGCAACTATTTTATATAGCATTGAGCTAATTGATTATGACAAAAGTGCGTAAAAATAGAAAATAACAACTTGTAGATCGAGTAGCTCTAAAGTGTCACATATATGTAAGTATTTGTTATATATGTATTTATATTTTTACTTTTAAATAGCATTGTTTCATTCTTTTTTTATGTAAAGTCGCGAACGCGGTACGCTACGCCGAAGAAAGTCACATCTCTAACTGTCACATCGTTATCTAACTGGAACGATAATAAGTAAAGTAGATAAACAAAATATTTTTTTATTATTAAGGGGGCCCAAAAAAAATAAGGTCTCCTTGAATCGATGAATTATCAACCTTTTACCAAAAGACTAAATTTTATTTGGAACAAAACCTACAGTCACACTGGTAAATTGACATCTACTTCCATACATATTTCTTAAATAAATATAATATCAAGCTATAAATAAGTAGCTCAGATGAAACTTTTGTGGCTTTGAAGATGAAATGAATAAACTACATTATTTTGATAACAAAAGGAAGGTTTGGTATATAAAAATTAATTGATCATTTTAGATACAGATTCTTGCAACTCAGAGACAAATGTTTGGAAATGAAAATTATTTTTAAAGTTTTGTTATTTTTGTATTTGATTTGGTCGCAACGTGCATTTTGTTGATTATTTGATTTATGCTTGTAGTAAATAATAAACTGTAAAGTGAATAGTTTTTATTCGGTTTTGGTTTTATCTGTTATTTTGTGTATCATAAGGTCACTTTGTTCACTGTGCTCATGGTCGTTTAATAAAGTTGTAAATTATGATACCAAAAATTAAACAAAACCATAAATTTGAATTATCTATTCAATTATTAATCCTACGCCAAAATGGTAGAAAAGTGTTTAACTTTCCATATGTTGTACGCAAGTTTTTTTAAAAGTGATTTTCAGCAAAAAGCTTCATGTACACTTTAGGTCAAATCCTTTTTGTTCTCGAAGTTCCAACAAATGAAGAAATGTGCATCAATTAATATGTTTAATCATGAAATACCTCAATAAAATAAGAAACCAATATTACAATGACTGCTCGAATTGTTCACCTCTACTTTCTAAACTAATCTTTGATTCTGAATTTAGTACAGTGTAGTTCTAGGTAATTACCAACACTATGATATATTGAGACCTTGCCGAAATTAATGTAAAATGTTCCACTAGACTCGGGGTACAGCCTGTTGTACCAACATAACGATGCTCCACCGCTTTTCGGTGAGCAAGTTTTCTAAACTAAAAACAGAAAGCCCTGTTATCTGCACACTCCCCCAGTCTTCCGCCATGAGGCTTTTCATTTGGGGTTGCCATAAATATCGTGTTTACAACAACGGTGAGCCAAATCCGCAGATACTAACTAGCAACAAAGTATAGCTCGAAGACTAGTAACACGTTTAAAGAAAAGAGGCGAACAGTTTGAGCAATTATTATATTAATTGTTGATTTTGTTAAATTATTCTATGATTAAACACTCAATTAATGTGTTCACATTTCTTCTTCTATAAAATCTCTAAAACGGGAAGGAATTGAATTAAAGTGTATATGAAGTTTCTTGTTTAGATTGGTTGTTAGATCATATGGCGGAAGTTTGTCTGTTATGATATATTCAATTTACCTGCTTGTGAATACGTATAAAACCCTTTTCAGTTGGACAATCAGTGGGAGTATCATCAGGCAGAAACCGCCTGTTCATGCGTTCTTTCAATTCCACCGGAATCTTCTGAAGTATTGTTTCCAAATTGGGGTGAAGAGGATGGGAGGATTTAACTGCTATAGACATTGCTTGCAAGGACTAAGTAAAATTGAAATAACTATATTTAATTTTTCTGTGATGCACAACATAATATTTTACCTCCAAAACGTCGTCGACACTTTCCTCAGCTTCAGCTTTATCTGCACTCAACTTTGCCGCTTTAAAATATGCGTGGTTCAAAACATATGTGTAATTAGAATTATTCCATAAATTTCTGGGAACTTCCACTAAAGCATAGCCGAGTAATAGCACAAGCAAGAATAAACCCCAAGTGTTACTAGCAGAAGAAGCAATTGCTTTTAGTTTAGGCCAATCCAGGTCAATACCTGGTTTTAATGCTAAATAAATGAGCAAAACTCCACAGATAAATAGGTAGGAACCATAATAAATTGCATTGTCGATTAGAGCTGATTTTAATTTTCCCTTAATTGTAAAATCGCCAGCTTTGATATATGACTGCATCATAGGCATGACCAGCCTTAAATAAAATAGATTGAATACATACATGTTCAAATATAAACATCTGCATGTTAATACCATGTTAAACACTGCATTGTCCAATAAACAGTTCTCCATAAATTAGGAAAAACCTGTTCAGGAACATTGCTCCAAGGTTCTATGCAAGTAACGGTGTTATTATTTG
The DNA here is from genome assembly GCA_949128085.1 of Cetonia aurata. Taxonomy (NCBI): domain Eukaryota; kingdom Metazoa; phylum Arthropoda; class Insecta; order Coleoptera; family Scarabaeidae; genus Cetonia; species Cetonia aurata. The sequence goes on from OX421887.1 coordinate 1,636,046, forward strand.
GATTTATTTCAGATTCATTAAAATGTATATTTGTCTCAGTACACTGCCTGAAAACAGTCTGAAACAGATTTGTGTTGTATTCCATATATAAATTATAATGAATAATTTACATACCGATATAACATCTAAAGGTAAAGCGAATATAATCAAAAAACTAAAATACCATGCCAATAATACAATCAGTGTGACAACTACATGATGCCGAAACCAATTACCATATCGATACAACACGCTAGATGCAATAATAAATGACAACAACAATTTCGATACTAAAGGCCCGTAATGCATTGTACGTATAAACAATAGAAACAGGTTCGCGAATTATGAGTTTTCGGTTTTACTGCTATTCATTTGTTCATTTAACAGCTTTCGTGCATTTTGCTGCATCTGTTCTAGCTTCTCTAACGTGTAACTCTTTAATGGTATCAGCCGCGGTTTGCACAACAGCAATTCTTTAGTGTCTTCAATAAGCAATTGTCCACTTTTTGGAGGAATGGGATTTATCTCATTAGTTACTGGCATCCTAAAAGTATTCTAAAATATGTTTCCACACGTTTCGATAAACGTCATGTTGTAATTACGCTTCGAAAGTGAATCAATATTTAAAAATAAATTGATTAACCTTTTTAATACAGTTCAGAGCGACATTTGGTTGACACCGTGGACCATACCGTAGACATAATGCGAACTGTCAACTGTCACTGAAGTACAAGTGTCAAGCACAAGCAACAGGCAACCAAACTGCAAGATTGAAGATTCCTAAATTAAAAAATACTAATTTCTGCAGTAGTAATTGATTGATATAATTACAATAAATGAAATTTATTGGTATATATCTAATATATCCTAATAAAAAATATAAAGTAATCGTGCACTTTTAATAATTATTTTCTCTATTCTCTTATTTTTTAAAAAGAACTTCTACCTATTGCCAGTGCAAGAACGGAAGAAGTTCCTAAATGTAAGAGGCAAGAGGTGTTAAAAGTCAAAATATGTTATTTGTTCTTTATCTCATTTAGACAAAATGAGTGGTATTTTTCAATCGGCTTTCGGATATTTTAATACCTCTAATAATGTACAGAATGAAAATAGCTTTGTAGGTCAAACCATAGAAATATCGAACGTTAAATTAAGGATAAAGAGAGTTATTGCTGAAGGTACTATGACAAATATATTGATTTTTTTATTTTTGATCTATCACTTTAACTGATTTAAAGGTGGTTTTGCCGTGGTTTTTGTTGCTCAAGATGTTTCTACCGGGAAAGAATACGCTTTAAAGGTAATTAAGTGTATACAATTTTTGTAAATGGATATAATTCTTTTTTTTTTGTAGAGGTTATTAGCAGCAGACGATGAGTCCAAAACAAATGTAATGCAAGAGATTAATATTTTGAAAAAATTAGCGGGGCACCCAAACATAATACAGTATTTATCTGCATCCTACATAGATAAAAACAAAACCTCTCACGGCCAACATGAATTTTTATTGATTACAGAACTTTGCACAGGTGTCAATTAAAATAACATTAACATATTACTCAGGTGTTTATACCAAATTACTTGTAGGAGGTGCACTAGTTGAAGTATTACAAAATAAGAGCACACCATTTGATACTGAGATAATATGTCGAATATTTTATCAAACATGCAAAGCCGTAGCGCACATGCACTCCTTGCAAGAGCCTATAATTCATAGGGACTTAAAAATAGAAAATTTATTGATCTCAGCTGATGGTTTTATAAAATTATGTGATTTTGGATCTGCCACTTTTGAAGTATTTCAGCCAGATTTAACATGGACTGCTAATCAACGAACAACTCTAGAAGATAATGTAAAAGTTACTTTTTATGCTTGAATTATATGTATTTTGTGAATCAATCTTTTTAGATGGCGAGATTTACAACACCCATGTATAGAGCACCGGAAATGATAGATACGTGGAATAATTATTATGTAGGAAAGCCAGTTGATACTTGGGCATTAGGATGTATTCTGTACACACTTTGTTATATGAAACATCCATTTGAGGACAGCTCTAAACTTCGCATTATAAATGCCAACTATGTACTTCCACCTGATCCAAAGTATTCCTGTTTTCATAGTATTCTGCGTAAGTTTATTTTTAACTTTTATTTATTTTAGTATTAATATGTACTGCAATGTTTACTATACTTTTTATCTTGATAAATTTTCTCTGGCTACTGGTCATTATTTATATTGCAAAAAAAGTAAATGAATGGAAAAAATATAATAAGTTTCTATTCCTGGATGAGGTGGTTACTACTAATATTTCTTTCTTCAAATTCATTGAATAAAATTTATTTGAAACAACATAGCTTACTAAGATTTATCTATTATATCTCTGTGATAAATGAATTTATAGATAAAAGTAGTTGCCGATAAACACTACCACTTCTCGGCTTGGAAATATATATTTATAATTGCCAATAGTTTTTCACGAAAAGAAAATGTTTTTACGGTATTCTCTGTAGCCTGGTCTCAGAATGCGGTTTTCATGGCTTTCTTCCTTCCTAGGCAGATAGTGACAGCTAAACATCTACGTAGGCATAGCGTAATAATAATTCATGGCCCCTATATTGGTGAGAGCTGTTGGGGGATGTCATGACATGAATTTATTATTGAGTACATGCATACAAAATTGCCAGAAAGTTTGAAAACCGCGCTCAGTTGCCTCATGAGGGTGCTTTAAAGAGTGTTTGCGAAAAAGACCGATGGGGGCACTGCAATCGTTTATATTTAATTTTTCGTTCTTATGCAAGCTGTCGCTTTCAATTATTAAATTGTACAGTGTTCGGATTAAGTAACAGAAACATAGAGATTGCTAGAAGGAAAACATGTTTTAAATAATATTTATTTCTTGCACATATTCGATGCACTATCTAATCGACTAAGTAATGAATCCGGCAGCAGTGGCAATAAGCCATATATGTAATACTACTATATTGCTAACACATCCTAAAAAATTCCGAAATCAAAGGGAGATGGATATATATCGGAAACTCCTACTTGTTCTTGACGTAACGTGCGCATGCGCGTAATTTTAATGTAATAAACATGAAAATCAGTTGACGTTGACAGTTCAAATTTGTGTTATTTGATTATTTATTTATATATTCTTGATTTACTCCTTACACTGAAACCATATTTATCGAAATGGATAGAGAACAATTGTTATTTGGCGCTGCATCATTGCTTCAGCAAGTGCTTGTAGAAGATTCTATAATAACAACATATTCATTCACTAATGATGAAATTGGAGCTGCAAAATATTGGCAACACATACATACGAAATGAGAAAATTTTTCGCTAAGAAAGGTTTGCAGCATGCATGACGCAAGAGTATACACAAGATCTGGTATATATGCAAAGGCTACATCTGAAAATAGTTTTGAAAACTTTGTTAAAAGGGGATTTTGCCTATCTAACATTATCTTGGTTAATTACACCGTTTAGTGGCGATGGACACCTTATTGAACAGCAGATATTATTCAATTATACAGGCTTTCTCAAGTTAGAATTTTAATCGAACATACATTTGGCATGTTGACAGTGGTTTTTATCGACTAATATTTTGAAAATTCAATTTTTTGAGCAACCTGGCTAAATTGAAGATTTTGAAGCAGCCAAAGAGTTAAATCACAGAGATCAAGTTTATGCGGGTATGTTTGCTCAATAAATGTAAACAAATTTCAATAAACATTTTTTTTTGTATTTCTGGAAATATTTTTTTGTTTTAATAATAAAATTGTAACTTTATTCACATTTAACATGAACAAAAATGAAAAAATTAAAGAGAAGGTAGTATATTGAACAAAAAATAATCTCTAATATAAAATAGCAACTGGTTCGTTACAACAATACTGAAAACAAGGTCAGTAAAATAAAAAAATTCACAAAAATAAACTTAAATTTAGAATATACTCAGATTTCCTGGTTTTATTTATGTATCACGTTCATAATTTCACTTAATAACTGCTTTTCGATGTTGAGTCTTTCTTTCATAATATTCAACCTCTCCATAGTATCTCATAATATCTGCATGAGAAAGAAGAAAACATGCGAAGTTATAATCTAAAACAATCGTTAGGTGCGTATTTATAAGTTATACATAATAACTAATTTTACTAACCGTTTTCTGCTCTATTGCATAATCTTTACATACTACTAATTCATAACTTTCACTAGATTCAGCATCATATAATGTTTGGTTGTTTATTAGGGAGGACATGCGTGCATCGTATGTCTTTTTCATTAAATATTTAATACTTCTATATTGCGTCTGCTTCATAAGCCCAATGTAAATTTTCTCTGCTTGGTGAGTGAGACAGAAGTAGGGGCATATCGGTAATTCTGCGCATACTCCAATACAATGACTAATTACAACTAAAATGCCCGCATACGGTACGGCCGCACATTTGACATTATACCATAGAATAGCCTGCATTAGACATTGACGCACGTTTGTGTTTGTATGACTAAGTGCATGCTCATGATCAACGTTACCCTTTCCTAGACGCTATATAGAAAGCAGATAGGAAGTATTAAATTAAATATATGGCCTTTGTTATATGAAAGACATAATATTGATGAACTAAGAGCACGTATGAGATCGGTATTGTATAATAAAACACATTATTTTACGGAGTTTAATTATTTATTAAAAACCGAAAAATACATTCATAATACATATACAGCACAAAATTTTGTAAAAATGATTTCCCTGACTAAAAAAATTGGTGATTCTCCCTTCTTTCCTCTGTCTTCAAAAAGTTAACATATTTTTTTACCCACGAATGCGGTTTACGCTTCGAGTCACATCCAGAAACTTTTAATCGAATTCTTATTGTACCCTATTTAAGGGATAAAATTTAACATTTTATCCAATTGGCTTTAGTGAAATAAATTGGAGAAAACAAAACTGAATAATAATAAATGCTTTAACATGCAGTAATATCCTAGTATTTTTATTGAAACACTTCTACCACATTGAATTATCTATTTCATTTTCATTACAAAAAAATCTAGAAGGATGCTTTCAAGTAGATCCGGAAAAACGTTTGACAGCCCAGGAATTATTAGAACGAATAGCGGCGATCGCCGAAACTAACAACTACAACCTCAAAAGCCCATTAGACATTAACACGAAGCCAGCTTCCACGGCTTCCATGGCTAGCGATTACCCCAACGATCTGAGCAACGCCAATGGCATCAAGGTAACCCCACCGGCGCGGCCCGCACAGCCTTCACCAGCCCACATTTCGAGACCGCCACCTCCACAGGTGAATGTTGAAAAATATTATTTGAATTTACTTGTTTTATAGTTGACTCTAAATTGGATAATAATATGAAGTTTAAAGTATAACAATAAAATAATGTTTAATCCACCCAATCAATTTAATAATTCCAATTAAATTATAATATTTGCCGACTAGTTTCGGCCATGGCGGTCACTTCAGAGGCATTTAAAATATTAAAATATAAAAACCTGACATTATTTTTGTATTTTAATATACAGTCCAAATAAATAATTGGTAAATAATAAATACAAAAACATTAGCATAGGTTAAAAACTTACTGTTAATTCAGAAGAGGAAAACTAAATTAGGATATCGTAATAAATGAAACCAACAAACACATTTAAGTATGAAGATAGTTAATAGACTAAAAAGAAAACAACGTATTTAAATGAAGTTTAGATATTTGAAAAAGTAAAAATTGGTTTAGTTTAATAATCAATTTGATTATTAAACAAAACTATATTGTCATCTTACATTTTTCGAATTCTTATGCTTGTAACAATTTCAGTCTAATAAGGGCGGTTTGACACGATACATTTTCCTGTACAGAATCGTATACATTTTCATGTATACGTGTTTTCAAGGTCACTTTTCTGTACAGAACGAAATTTAGATATATGCAACATATGCTGTATTTTTAAAAGAACGTATGGCATTCATTACACATGCGTAACTTCAGGTTTTTCCCCCTTTTTTCATTTTCAATTTAAAAGGTTTTGTGGCCGTGAGTTGTTTGTATTATTAAAATGGATAACCAACCCAAACATTTATTTTTAATATTATTTGTTTTCGACCTTATGTCTTGCGGCACTGACGAAATCTCCTTCAAAGCCTGCAGCCGAACATGCTATAGACATGTTCGGCGTAGTAAGTTCTATAAGGTGTAGATACAGTTCTGAATTGAATTTAAAATTTTATTGTGAGTAAAGGCATTGACTTACTTTGTATTTAATTCTTAGACATGTTCTCTAGTCCAAGACATTATAATTTAAATATATCAAACTTAAAATTAGTGTAAATAAAATTAAAAATTTGTATGGAACTGAACTGTACCGAGCAAAAGCAAATTATAAAATGAACCGAAACAGCTACAACACACGTCATACGCCTAAATTTTCTTTTTTATTACTCCAAATGTTTTTCATTTTTAGTTTGGTGTAAATTTACGTGCCGTATCAGTCGAGGCATTATGGCAGGCCTGCATACATTAAACATAACCCGCCTTTTGTCGTTCAAAATCGAAGTGTCAGGCAAATAACACATTTTTCTGTACATTTTGTGTATGTTCACCATACATTTTTTTCACAAATTTCCTTATTTTTCCGTAGTTTGAATCTGGCTTTATCCAGTGGCTTTCGTGAAGGGGGCAATTTTTTTCTAATTTTATAAAATATAATATATAATAGTTACAGTGGTGTGCAAAAAAATAGGTATACGGTAATGGTAATATTTATGTAGATGCACTGATAGTGAATATACTAGTTAGTATAATTTAATAATTTACAATTTAACTCAGAATGATTACCACATCAAACACAGAAAACATTAAGGTTGTTTGAAAGTATTACACAATAGTTAAATATCTAGTAGATATGCCAAAACAAGCTGTGCAAAATAATCACTGCTTGACAGCTACGGGGCATAGCGTCCACCAAACGTTGACATCTTTCAACGGAAATAGACTTCCAAGCTTCCTTTGCCGCCTGCCACAGTTGCTCGTTATTTTTAACGCAGATGCCACTAATTGCTTTTTTGACATCACCACATAGATGTTCTATGGGGTTTAAGTCAGGTGACTGGGAAGCCCATTGCATTACCGTCACCTTATTGGCATCGAACCATGCTTTCGCTGCTCTGGACGTGTGTTTTGGATCATTGTCCTGTTGAATTGTCCAGCGCAGCGGCATGTTTTCTCCTCCATAAGGAAGCATTTCTTGTTGAAGTATACGGACGTGTACAACTTGAATAAGCTTTTCTCTTATTGTATTGCGGTGAGAATTCCTGTCCTTTTCGCCGTGTTACATATTGAAACATTTTATCAGAGCCAAATAGATTCACTTTGCTTTCATCACTCCACAATATATTTCGCCATTTATCCTTTGCCCATCCTACATGTTCATTTGCAAACTGTATTCTCTGACGAATATTTCGTTTACTTAAGAGGGGAACTTTTCTTGGTGTTCTTGCCCGTAAATTGTTTTTGATAAGTCGTCTTCTAATGGTAGAGGCATCGATATTCAGTTGCAATTCCGTTTTGATAGTGGTAGACGTAGCAAAAGAATTTTTCCTGCAAAATTCAATCAAACAAATTTAATGTTTTCTGTGTTTGATGTGGTAATCGTTCTTAGTTAAATCGTAAATTATTAAATTATACTAACTATTTACTATCAGTGCATCTACATAAATATTACCGTATACCTATTTTTTGCACACCACTGTATATCCACTAGTGCTCACATCTCTACGTTAATAGAACATTCACATGTCATGCATCCATAGGCGCTTCAGAATGCTTGTATTTACGTAGCAGCGTGAGCAGTACTGTATATCAGATATGACAAAATGGAAACAAAATACATTAAACACAATATTAAATCGAAATTAGTTAAAAAAAAACTTTATTAAAAAAATTAGAAACCACGCAATTTTGAAATTTAAAAAATCAACGTTTTTTTTAATAACCTATAGTAGTTAGCTGTAATCACAAGCTCTAACCGTCTCCATAGATAAAATTAGTGTCCTCACGTCATATTCCTCCACAAGGTTCTCCCAAGCATTTTCAACAGTATCCTGAAGTTCCTCCGCATTTCTAGGCCTACCGCAGTATATATATTTTTTGTCATATTTCCCCAGATGTTTTCAATTGGATTTAAATCCGGACTTCTGGAAGGCCAAGTTAGTAAATCAATTCCATTTTCATCCATCCACTGTCTTACAATTCTTGCAGTGTGAACTGGGCTATTGTCCTGAGACAGGTAAAAGTGTTTGTAATTTTATTCTTAAGCTCCAAATTAAATTATTTTTCTCGCCTGTTGAAAAACGAAATTATTGGAAAAAGTAGTCCTCACGGATGGTAACATAACATTTTCCAATATTTCTCTATACTGTTCCCCCGTTAAACGTCCATCTAACTTCCACCATACTCCAGGTCCATGAACACTTATCCATCTTCAAAAATTAACCGAAAAGTCAGAATTTACTGTTTAATGAGTATAATCTTCATCATATCTGCGATTCCTTGGTCTATAAAGGCGTAATTTTCCATTATTACAAGATTGAAAACATTTTTCGTCTGCAAAAACTAGAGTTCCCCAAAACCTGAAAAATGAGTTTCCTCACGAGCTCTTACTGCTGTAGAAAATGGATTCTGTCTCATAAAATTTATCAAAGCTTCATCTTCATGAGCTTCAGAAACTCTTGCTAATATTGGGATATTGTTGACATTTTTAAGGACGCCTATGATTACTGTATTACATAACATAATAAACATTGATTTAAGGAAAAAATCGTGCACATTTGAGTGGCCGCAACTGTACATAAAAAAGTATGAAATTCTGTACAGAAAAATGTATCGTGCGAAACCGGCCTAAGGCTTTTTGTCACATCTATGTATGTAGTATATTATTTATCTTGCTCACTTGTTTTACTATGTCCTGGGTTAAGATTATGTTGGTAGATATTGGATGTAATTTGGCTTTTGTGTTCTTTGATTTTATGTTCTATCTCCCTTCCTGCCTGCTCTATATAAACAGCATTAATAATCTCGACATTGGATCTTATATATACACCGTTTTTATTTAATTTTTCAATTTTACCTTTATTTTTACGAAGCAAGTTATTGATTCTATATTGAACTGTTTAATAAAATTTTCAAGTTGAGTAGAAAATTTATTAAATGTGAATGGTTTATAAACACATAGATTATTATTTTTATCTTTAGTATGGAGAGAGTCGAATTTAATTTTATATCTTTTTAATAGCTTATCTATAACTTTTATCAGGAATTGTTTTTCTCTAACAATTTGTTTTATTGCGTTTAATTTATTATCGAATTCTACTTGATTAAGTGGTATACATATGATGTAATTTATGTATGTATATAAAAAATAAATGCAGCTACTTTATGTGAATAGTGATTTTATGAATTATATAGAATAATTCTATTTGCGACAGTAGGTTTTCTGTAGATGCCAAATTCAAATTTGTCCTCATTTTTTTTGTTATTCTTTATTTGCATGGTGAATTTAAATTTTGTGTGAATACCATTCATATCGAAATAGAGTGTTACGTTCAGTTTTCTTTTCTTGTTCGCGTAGCGTATAGTTAGGGTTAACGCCTTCCCGCTGTCCCTCTTCTGTATGTGGACTCTGTGTTCATCATAGTAAACTCCTATCTCAGGGTCACTCGGTCCGTATCGCCGGATAGATGTCGCATATTGTGCCGTTCATGGTCATCTTTTTTTGGGGCTGTTTACGCGTATGTTATCTAGGACTTTCGGGAATGTTCCGTAGGCCCGGACTCTGCAAGTATTTGTTGAAGCGAGCGAACGCGACTGCGAGTTGATTTTTCGGTAGTGCCTTTTGGAAGGTTTTTATCGCTCTTGCGGATTTATTAATCTTCTCGCATTAATTTTTGTGGTGAAATTTAGCGTCTTTGACGCCGTTTTCGTGTATCTACGTAATTTTTACGGATTGTGTTTCGTCGAGTTCCACGTTTTTGCTTTGCTTGCGTCAGCTGTGCCCTATTTGACCCTCGTATAGGGTTGTGGTACAGGACGACAATACTAGCGACCACACGTACCACCACGTGGCGATACCCCGTAGACCGGCAGAGGAGTTCCCGACGGTTTAACAGCGTTAAACGCCGTCTGATTTAGCGAGTGCCCCGCTGCCAGCTGAGGGACACTCAGGAGCGTCAGTTTGAGGCCCGAGCTAGCCCCGAGGTGTATCCTAACGCCATCCTCGTGAGGTAGGACTGTTTCAATTTGTACTTCACGCCATCGCGGGTTAGACGCGCGGAAGCCGCTCCTACCTGGGGACTCAGAACTTTTATCTTTTTTTTTCTTGTGACGGTCGTGTACCGAGTGTTATTTTATTTCGCTTAATTTTCGGTGTATGTAATTCAGCTCTTAAAGCGATAGTCTCCTCGTAAATTTTGTGAACGATTTAACTTCCTTTTTTTTTACTTTCATTTCATTCTTTGTTTTTAACGCACATTTTAACGTAGTAACTGCTCTACTTGTTCCCTCAGGACAAGTAGTTGTTTTTCTTTTGAATTTAACTTATATTAACTTTTAGTTCGCCTAAATTTACATTACTGTTGTGTGCGCATTACGGGTTGCCCGAACCCCTTTCTTAATAATTCTGTTACTGATAGATGTAAACCGATCAAGATCTTGGTGGGGTGATATAGGAGAATTAGATTATATTAACTTTAATTTTGGACTGTACTTAACCTTGGGGTTGTCCAAAAAGGGCCCCCCCCCCCTGTTGCGCAATACATTCTACGATTTTAAATAAATTTTTGATTCGTTATTATTTAAAATTTTGTGTTTTTCTTGTAAACTGTGGCGCGTGCCACGGAGGGTTGCTTTTATACCTCCACACTTACCCGCGAGGTGCGCTCTGGGGACTCCCACACCCCGGGGATTGGCCTGGGGCTCCGTGATTTTTTTTTTAACGTGGGTGGCGCTCTACCAGTCGCCCCAACACCTGCCGAAGTGTTGTTTCGGAACCGGCACGACCATCTGCGACTGAGCTGGCGGCCACGGAAGCTCCTTTCCCGTACATCCACCGTGGTGGTAAGTGAGGACGATTTCACAGGTAGGTCCACGTTTTCGGGTACCACCCTGAACTCTAGTTCGCTACCCCTCCCTGGTACCTCTTTATATTCGTTTATATCTTTATATTTGCGCCTGACAAGACTGGTAGTAGCAACAAGAGAATAACAATAAACTGTGTTTTCTGGACTTGATAATTAATAAAAATAAAAAAAAAAGATAAACTTGAATTGTATCTTTATACATAAATGTGTTAGTTTTTGTTTTCTGAATTAACAGTAAGTTTTTAACCTGCGCTAATGTTTTTGTATTTATTATTTTCAATTTGGACTGTATACCTCATATTGTCCTTATATTTTAATATTATAGATGGCTCTGAAGACTGATTGTTTGTTTCATTTATATTTATTTTCCGACAGATATCGCAGAATCATCCGCAACCGCCTCCGAGGCCCGCTCCGATACAACAGCATCCAAACAGACCGCCGACAGAACAAAAAAATGCACCTGGTGGGGGTGGCGGCGGCGGCTTGTTTTCATCGCTGAAGGGCGGTGCGGGAAGCTTCTTAAAGAATTTGAAGGATACAAGTTCAAAAGTGATGCAAACGATGCAACAGTAAGTTTTTATGTCCGAAACATAATCTTAGATTTGTCTTTTATGCAAAATAGTTTTCTTTTCGTCATAGATCAATAGCACGAACTGACTTAGACATGAGTTATATTACATCGCGGATAATAGTGATGCCCTATCCAACAGAAGGTATCGAATCGGCCTATAGAACGAATCACATAGAAGACGTGCGACTGTTCCTGGAGTCGAGGCATCCCAACAACAAGTATTCGGTCTACAACGTGTCCGGCAGATCGTATTATTCGAAATTCGGACAAGCGAGGGTAGTTGATTGCGGCTTTGCTTATCCAGAACATTTTAAGGCACCATTACTTAATTCTCTGTATCAGCTGTGCGAAGATATATATCAGTACTTAGCGGGTGATAGTAGAAACGTGTGCGTGGTGCATTGTACGGTAAGTATAATTCCGAAATTATAGAAATAATTGACTCAGTATTTACGTATAGTACATACATAACTTTTATTTGCAATGATTTAGAACACAAGTTATTAAAAAAAAATATTAACATATAAAAATGGAATTATGTACATATAATACATGAAATAAAAACATACATAGAAAAAGTGTATTACATATATGTTTACTGTATATTTATCATCAAAGAGTTTCCATTATGAAAAAACGCACTTTTAATAATGATTCTGATAAATAACAAAATAACAATTTTGTTATTAATAAATTATACACAGTGAAGTGGAAACAATGTTATCAATTAATCAATGTTAGTGTTTAATTGGATAAAATAAAATATGTAATTTTATATTTCTATAGGAAATTATGCATTGTATTGAAGCTTTAGCTTTACCAAGCCATAAATAAAATTCCCTAGTATAAGAAAACGCAAATAAGTTGAACATTTTTCTTATTTAATTTTTTAAGTATATACAGGGTGTTTCAGACCATTCATCCACTATCTTTCTCTCGCGATCTATGGCAACTAGACTCATGCGACAAAAAATTTAATAACAAAACCCTACCTGAAGAACCTTCTCAGAATATTTTCAGCTTCCGGAAACGTTTCATTATACCGGAAGTCTAGCAATTTTCTTATTTTAAATGGCATCGTATGTTTTTTCTTACTTCAATGAATTCTACACATTATTCGAATACAATGTTTACTAAAGTTCACTATCACCAAATGTAACCGTTTACCGACGAGATATTAATGATTTTGTCAAAATTTTGACATTTGAGGTGCTTCTATAGCATTCTGTATTTTATAAACCATTGGAGATGATGGTCTCATTTTGTTACGGCATAAGAGAAATAGTCGTGCATACCAAATACTGTCATAGAAACCACTATATTTTATACAGAGTGTTCATAAATCGATTGTCAACTTGGACACTTTTAGCCTTAGAAAATTTAATTTTTTCAAGTGTAACATTATATTTCTCATTATAGAATTCGATGCAAAAATGAATTCTGCGTCGATAAGTATAAAGAATTTATATGCCTATTTGTAGTCGTTTTCGAGATATTAACCGTTATTTACTCATTATTAAATTTTCAGTACATTTCTTGCAGTGGGTTATGAAAAAGACAAGTAGCTTTAACAATCATCAACACAAAAGTATCAAAACCTAATTTTTCTAATCCTGATCGATTGTTATGTGGTTGATATGAGTATTGTAATAGATATTTTACGTTAATTTGCAGACAAGAAAAAAGTTATTTGTTTACTGCAAGGGATGCTACTTAATAATTTGGAGCTGCCAGATGTAACGATTGTAATGGGAGGCCTATCTCCGAATTTTATTTTCTAATTATTCTATTCATTAATCGCAGAAATAAAGCTTATTTCTTTCTTTTTATATCTAAAAAGAAAAAAGATACTTGAATTTATTTAGTTTTCTTTTAAAGTGCAGCGCAATAATTTGAATATTTGTAATTTTGGTGTTGGCAAAATATGGTGTTGATGTACGCGGTAGTTAGAAGTGGTCACGTGCCGAGCGCAACAAATGGAAACGCTTCCCGGGAACCACGCGACCGGCTAAGCGAAGCGCGCAGGTAAAATCAAGAAAGGGAGTTGGCGTCAAGTCAGAGGTCGGGGAAGAACGACTAGAGAGAGTCCGGCCGAGTAAAAGTAGCCGGAAAAAAGGCGTTGATGAGTCCGCCATTTTGAGGTTTTGGCACCCTTTTGTTAAAGTGTTGATAAAGAGTATCTACCACCGTGTTGCTAGTACCACGGTGTGGGTAGATCAGTAGAAGATAGTGTCCTTAAGCGATGCGAGTTTTGGAGCGTACACGACGTGCGTTATAGCTGTGTGCCACGCCCCAAAAAGGGGGCCCCAGAGTATCCAATCTGGCGCATTACCAAGGAAGCCAGTAGCCGGACCAAACAGTGCCACAAAGCGAGGAGCCGAAATAACCTTATTCCCCGTAGAAGACCGGTCAGTTTATCGGAAAAAATCCCGAAGACGGCTGGGACCACGCCCAAGAGTGAAGACGCCTACTACATAAAACCGCAAGTTTTATATATTGTCTTATGTCTTTTGTTTATTATTGTTAAGAGTATCATTTGTCAATTGATTTTGTTATTCAATTCAAATCAGAAGTTCTATTTTGTTCAATTAACCTTCGAACAGGTGCCCCTTTTGCTTCACTTAATTTTTTTTTATATAGTATTCACCTAATGTGCAGCCTTGTAGTTTATAGAATAAATCGTGTCAAAATAAATTCAATATCTTTTCATATTTTATCTAGTTTCTCCTATAGGTCAATATTCATATTTATTTCAATACTCATTTACCACATGCTCTGAGAGTGATTGTCTAACCAGGAGAAGTGTCCCATGCTCATTATTTTATTTTATCTAAATTAACTATTTTATTCATAAATTCATGGCGCCCAACAACCCTTTCTAAATTTATAATTACATTAATGACCCTATTATTTATTAAACTTAGTTCTCAGAAAACGAACATTGTCGCACGATGGTACTATATTTCATTAGAAAATACAATAATATTTAAAAAGGAATGAGGCAATAATCATAAAAAAATATATTTAACCTAATGTACCTATTAACTAACTACATAAAAATAAATTATGAAAATGTCTGCCATTTCATTATATTCATCGTTCTATACGGGATTCAAAGTTCCTATGTACTCGATCTAGTTCTTCTCTGCTTATGGATCTACAAGCTTCCCTTATCCTTATTTTCATTTTCTTTTACATACACAGCACGGACGATTTTGATAAACAATATTTTTCAACCTTCCCCAAAAATAAAAATCTAAACATGTAAGCTCTGGTGATCTAGCTGGCCATAAAAGTTCAGACGCTCTAACTAATCCATTTATTAGAAATATTTCACGTAATTTTTCTCTCACATGCACAGCAAAATGTACTCAAACCACATGATTTCTTGTTTCCAACGGCACGTTTTCGAGTAGCATTGGTAATTCGTTTATCAAAAAGTTGCTGTACACATTCCCATTTAGCGTTTCTTCTAATTGTAAGATATACATATGCTGCAATTATCCGGTCACCAAGGATACCGCACCACGTATTTACACTCCATACATTTTGATTATTTTATTTGCATCCAGTGTGGATTTTCGTGTGACCAATAATGCAAATTATGAAGATTTACTTAACCATTACTTTTAAATGTTGCTTACGTTGATGATTGTCAAAGCTACTTGTCTTTTTCATAGCCCACTGCAAGAAATGTACTGAAATTTCAATAGATAATTAAATAATGCTTAATATCTCGAAAACGACTACAAATAGGAATATAAATCCTTTATACTTATCGACGCAGAATTCATTTTTGCATCGAATTCGATAATTAGAAATATAATTATTACATTTTTTGCCGCATGAATCTAGCTGCTTGCGAGAAACAGCCTGTACATGTTGTCCTAGTAAGATGGGGGCCGGCCATATCTTGGGAACTACAATAGCTGTAGTGGTGGGAAAAGAATGTTCACTTAAAGTAGCAAAGGAAAATTTAATGAAAATATTTTTAAATTACAAACGTGACCACTAGATGGCGCAGTTAGCACCGTCAGCAATAAATTTTAAATTGTCTAGTAAAAGTTCCAGAACTAGCTACAATTTTAAATGTTTTATTAAAAATCTGAATTAATTAAGCACCACTTTGGTTAAAGACGTTTAATGAACATCAATGTTCAATTTTTTGTTTTGTTTTTTTTTTGTTTTTTTTTTTGCGATGGGGGGAAAACCTTCATAGGCACTGGGACCCGATCTTTCAGTATCGGCAGCCAGTAGTGCCGGATCCTTACCGGCTAAAAACCACCCCACCTCTTCACACCGTGCGCCGGAACCGCTAAACGCATATCGTCGGAGTACGGGTTGTCCTTTTTCTGTCCTGCCTTAGTTCCTCCGTCTCATTTCTTCTTCCTTGTTTTTCATTATTTCTCCTATGTAACTGTGTACTGCTCTCCAAGTTCCTCTGTCTTCCAACATTAAGTTTATCATATTTGTCCCACTTTGCATTTCCGTCCCAATCCGTAAGTTCAGTTGCGCCCTCTCTGCTTGCCATCGTTCACAGTCCAATAGAGTGTGTTCCACGGTGTCTCTTTGGCCACAGTATATGCAGTTGTCGTCTATACTTTTTCTTATTCTTTTGGTTTATGTACCAAAGCAGCCGTGGCCTGTTAGTACTTGCATTAAGTGGTAGTCAGTTTGTCTGTGTGTACATTTTACCCATGGTTCTATTCTTGGTATTAGAAATTTTGTCCATTGGGCTACTTCTTCTGTGCTTTCCCATTTTTTTTTTGCCACAGTTGTAGCGTGGTCTCCCGTTCTTCTTTTTTTGGCTTCTTTCGTTCCACCGTCCCGTCTTTGATGTAACCTCGTTCTCTCTTCAGTCATTAGTTCTATTGGGATCACTGCGGTGACTACCTGCACTGCACTTGCTGATACTGTACGGAAGGCGCTAGCTACTCGGCGTAACATTTTCCTTTGTACCCTGACCATCATTTGTTTGTTTCTTTGTACTTTCAGAGAATCGTACCATATCGGTGCCCCGTACAACATAATTGATTGTACTACATAGTACCACATCTCTCTTTTTTTGTTTGTGGATCCCTTGACATTCGGTGTAATTCTTATAAGAGCCGCTACTTTCTTCTCCGCTTTTAGGGTTGCTTCCTTTATATGTTCCCCAAATTTGCCGTTCTCAGTTAAAAGAAGGCCCAGATACCGTATCCGCTTCGACGGTGCTATTTCGGTTCCTTTACAGTAAAAGTTTACTCCTACTTTATTTCTCGGTCCCTTCAATATAAGTGCCTCTGACTTTTCAGGTGCTAGTTCTAACCCGTGATTTATCATCCAGTTGTTAATAGACTCCAGCGCTTCATCACCTTTGTTTACTAGTTGTTCCTTAGTTTTAGCGATCATTACGACTGCCAGATCGTCTGCGTACGCTACCGTCCACGCACCGGCATCTCTATTCGAAGAACCCCGTCATATACTATGTTCCAGAGGGTCGGCCCCAATACCGATCCCTGCGATACACCGGTAGTAACATCCATATATAGATCTTTTTCTATCCTAAGTGACCTATCCTTCATGTAGCTAGCTATTATGTAAGGTATTGTGACACTTTCCTTCGATCCAATTCTTCCAGAATCTTCTCCTGTGGGATGGAGTTGAACGCATTTTTTACATCAAGCGTAATTAAGGCCCCCATCGTGCATCCATGTTTTCTTGCAGCAACTCCAGTATTTTTTCTACTGCGTGGATCGCCCCCTACGGAACCCAAACTGCCCGTCCGAGATTCCCCCCGTTTCTTCAATTTCCTGTTCTAACCTGTCTTTCAAAAGGGTTTCAAATATTTTGCTAATTGAGCTAAGAAGGCAGATGGGTCTGAACTTCATATCTTCTGGTTTAGCTTTGGGTATGAGTACTAGTTCAGCTTCTTTCCATCGTTTCGGAAAATTTTACTTTCCCAACAACTCGTTCATAAGTCTCAGAAGTACTTCTGGTGCTAATTCTGCCAGCCTTTTTATGGCCTCCGGGGGAATGTCGTCAATGCCGGGAGCTTTTCCTGGTCGTAGGCTTCGTGCAGCTTTCTAAAGTTCTTCCTTTTGGAACCATTTCACCTCCGTCTCCAGCGCATGCACTGTCCTTACTGGGTTTCTTACCTTCTTAATGTTTAATTAGAATTTAATTTTCATTCTTATTTGAATAATATTATTAAAATTAAAATATACTTAATTGAATTTTGATAATCAAATTTTAATTGTTATTGTAAAACTTGTAAATGTATGGACACACATACATTCATTCGTTAAACCTTTTAAATATGTCACATTTATTTAAAGAAAAGTTTTCGGTTTATTAAACCTTTTTCAAGTTTAATAATAAACCGAAATGTAGTATCTCTAAAGTTTTGTAAATATTATTATTAAAGTGACCTAAAAACCAAGAAAATTGGAGAATACCACGCAGGTTTTAGAAGACGAAGATCGACTATAGACCGAGGAATATAAAATCGATATATATGCGGTGTTGTACGAGGCAATGGAAAGCTTAGGGATACCGAAGAAACTTGTAAGGCTTCTTAAAATGACATTACAGGATTCTACCAGTAAAGTAAGGATTAATAATAGAATATCGAAACCATTCGCCGTGGAGGAAGGCTTGAGACAAGGAGAGCCATTATCGACGGCTTTGTTTAAAATCGTATTAAAAAAAAAAACTATTTGGGACAGCGACATAAACAGAACGAAAACTTTAGTAAATAAAAGCCACCAAATACTGTTGTTGTTAGCAACAACCGAGATTGAACTGAAAAGAGTGATGAAAGCTTTAATACAAGCAGCACAACGGGTGGGTTTGGAAATTAACGAAGAAAAGACGATGTGCATGGAGCCATGACAGTGGCAGGATTAAAGTGGACTGGTGATTTCGTTAGAGCAAGGGGGGAACTAAAATTACAAAGGACTACGACATTCAGTTATTTGGGGGTGTGTATCCCGAGAAAAGAGTGGAGATGCCGATGAAATAGCAGCACGGTTAATGAAAGGCGATAGGTGTGCGGGGGCGTTAAGCAAGTTAATACGAGCGAGGAATATTTCACGGAACGCAAAAATAAGAATGTATAAAACAGTTTTTAGACCTACTGTAATATATGGATCGGAAACATGAACTATGAATAAAAAAGACATGGAGAATGTCATATGGGAAAGAAAAATATTAAGAAGGATTTTCGGAGGGACAAAAGAAGGAAATACATGGAGGACAATAACTAACAAAGAAGTACAAGAGCAGTTCGGAGAAGATACAATAGTACATTTCATAAAGGCGCAGAGAATAAGATGAGAGACATGTTTATAGAAGGGAAGAAAACCGTGTAGTAATGAAGCTACTGATCACAGGTGACTTCAACGAGAAGATAGGAACGCCCGAAGACAAGGTGGTTAACTTCAGTTCTTGGAGACCTGAGCGAAAAGAGAGTTGAAAACTGGAAGATAATGGCGAAGGACAGGCAAGAATGGAAACGCATTACCCGGCTGTGGGCATAGAAGGCCTGCGGACGCTTTTTATATATATATATAAACCAAGAACAAGTATCAAAATACTTGCTGGTCAAGAAAAGAAGATTTTAAACATAAAATTCTGATTAATATACCTGTAGCTTACATTTACTCAAGACTTCTTTATATCATTATGAATTCAACCAGTTATCTAAGTTCTTTATTATCAGAATAGAAAAGGTTTTAGTTCTATTTTATCTATATTGCAGGATGGCAAAGCAGTATCGGCGACTTTGGTATGCGGGTTACTTATATACGCTGGTCTATACGAAGTTCCTGAAGACGCGCTTCAAATGTTCGCCGTTAAGCGACAACCTCCGAACATGCGTCCGTCGGAGTTACGATACTTGTATTATTTGGCGGATATAGTCCGAGAGCCACCCATGTATCCCCACTACAAACCCGTCACTGTAGCTTCCGTACAAATGCAGCCAGTTCCTCTATTCACAAAAATAAGGTATGCCATTGTACGCGTACAATTCTTTTTAATGTGTGTACATTCTCAGGGATGGGTGTCGACCTTACATCGAAGTATATAGTGACAATAGGTGTCTTCTTTCAACTTTACAGGAATACGAAAGAATGAGGCTCTACAATATTATGGACGGAAAAGTAAGTATAAGTACTCAAAAATGATTTCTGTTAGTTTAATTCGATGTGTGTCTGTTACATTCATTTAGTGCGTACTTCCGGTTAACGTGGACGTTTGTGGCGACGTATGCATCGTAATCTACCATGCCAGGAACGTACTAGGAGGAGTTATGACGCAGGGCAAAGCGACCGGTATTAAGATTTGCCAATTCCAATTCCACACTGGTTTCATCCCCGAGACGGAAACTTGCCTGAGCTTCGTTAAATCAGAGCTAGACGAGTTAACAGAAGGACACGATCATTACCAGCAAAAATTTATGGTGTCCGCTACCGTATTTGTGTGTGACACAGAACGAAAGCCGTCACAGCCCGCACCCTGGCTCACTGATAAAACTGTGCGGGTTATGGATACGGTGTTTGCGTCTCAAATAGAGAAAGATGAGACTATCGATAATTTCGGTAAGTTTAGTTCTTAAGAGGGTCCATTTTAATTTTTAAAGTAAGGAAATTGAACAGTTAGGATTACCTACCTTGTCTCAAAGCTAGGAAAAGCGATTGAAATCATTGGCGGTAAAAAGAGCCTTTGATTGGTTTGCATAACTGTATTTACATATAAATACAAACTATTGCGGAAATCGTCAATCGTGTTTCTTTAGACTGTCAACGCGGGTTTTTTTATATTGCGTATTGCCATTATTTTTGTGGTTTATAATTTAAAATAAATTCTTTTTGCAACTAACGTGACGTAATGAGTGAGAAGGCAGATCCAAGTACTTCATCAGCGCTTTACCCATTAAGAAAATATTTCCGTGCGCAGGAAAAGAACGATATTTTAAACACATTCATCAACATGTTTTCGATCGAGCACTCATGCCCGGTTTCTACAAAATTTGCTTATAAGTTCGATAACTATTGGGTCGATAAAGTTATCGAACCGATAAAATCACTGACTATTTCTGAAAGCTACCTCATCATAAGTTAACAGTTCCATAATTATTAGATAATAAAACAATTATGCCCGTTACCATTAGATGGCTATTGTTTTATAGCAAACTTCTCTCTTAATATTATTGACAGAAATTTGAAACTTGTGCAGGTGAATCCCACAGTTCGTTGAAATTTCGATTGGTTCTGGACAAAAATAATAAAATTTTATAACTATTTGTTTTGATGGTGGTTATTTTCACAACACATAAAAAAAAATACAATCCAGATCGTGTAACTTCACGGAGTTTGAAAAAATGAAATTATTTGATATCACGTCCAAGTTTGTGGTAGAAAAGAAAAAAAAACAGATGGTGTAACCGTAACTCAAAAAATTGAAGCCTGTGAGAAAATTACAACATTGTTTAATAGCCAAGAAATTGATGAATCGTTATCCAAGTCCATTACAGATTACAGTATTAACCTAGGATGTGATCATACGGTCATTAGCATATTAATTTTGTGTTAACTACTACATAACAGATTAATGATACTTCATGTATAATAATAATAGTAACCAATATTTTTGTTTAACAAATTTAAAATAGAATTATAATATAAGCTAAACTTCCCAATATCTACACAAAAATAACGGTTTGACAACTTAAGCGTTTCTATGCATGCGTCACTTATTTTATTGCGCCGTTGTAGCTCCGATAAGTTATAGAGTCGGTATGGAATCGACAGGTACGCTTTGGGCTTTCAGAAACACTTTTCCGAGTTATGGAACAATTATCGAATACATAACTTTATGGGATCGATAAATCCGTTTTCAGAAACCGAGGATAAGGCCAGTGTTTGGTAAAATGTCATCTGATTACCGATCATGATTACATTCAGTACATAATCCCGTTTCAGGTCAAATCAAATTACTTAAAAAAAGGTGATTCGTGTGCCCAAAAGAAAAGGAAAAGCTCTGGGTAAATTGTGAGTGCGTTAAAAATCGATGTTAATTGACAAATTTTCTTTCTTCAAAACCAAAACTTTAATAAAATAAAACGTTGCCATTGTTGGTGGGCGGGCTTCAAAGAAAAAATATTTTTTAAATGATTGAATTATTTATTTTTACAACATCGATTAAAAGTGTTTTTAATGATTAAATGGATTTAAATCATTTACCACATTTTGAAAATTCTTTCCCCCACCGGTGTTGTGAAAAAAATAATTTAATGATTTAAAAAAATCATTTCTCTTCTCTACGTCAGTGTCAAAAGAACATTAATTTAATTATTTAAAACAATCCTCCCCTCCTCTCTGTTGTTGTAAGAAAAAATATCAAAATTATAGAAAAATGTCACCGTACTCCTCCCCTCCCCAGTGCCAGAGCCCTTCCTTTGTCAGAACAGATACAAAGTGTTGCATTTTGTGTAAATATTATTAAATAGAACATGACCAAAGATGACTTGTTGACAATGATAACCAATATAAAAAAGCGACAGTATTTAAAAAAATGTACCTACCCGTTATATTTGAAGGCGAAGGGTCTTGGCAGTAATGCGCTGACTTTATTGGGCGATTTTTTTCAGATAGGGGACAATAAGTGAAACTAAATAATGTTATTTCTCAACCTCTGGGACTTTTGCAAGGTGTACCACAGGGTAGTATACTAAGCCCAATTTTATTTTCTCTTTACATTTCGTCATTTTCTCTACATCTTCATCGCACCAAAGCCCATTTTTATGCAGATGACTGTCAATTATATTACTCGTTTAAAGCGACAGAATGGGTTGAGGCTGTCGCAAGAATTAATGCAGATTTGGCGAATATAGTTAGAGATTCTATTGCTTATGGCATACGTATTAACCCAGCCAGGTCCCAAGTTTTAATCTTTGGAAATCACAATCTGTGTAATATTTTAAAATACGACTGATTGAGCTTCCCCACACTAATGCGCCACTCTGTATGGTAGTATCAATGCGGTCATACATACTTATAAATGGCCGTCAGACATATACTATCGTGGCCATATGTATTAGACACCCTTGCAAAAATTCAATTTTATTGCAACGGATGTATTGCGAAGAAATGCAGCAGGTGGTAAATATAGATAAGACGGTAAAAAAAATATTGATATTATCAATGAATTATCATTAAAAACCTTTTCTGTGCATGTAGTTTTAATTTATTTCCAATACTTCCTCACCAACCCTGTAAAAGACGGAGTGTCTAATACATATGGTCACGATAGTATATATGATGTTTATTAAAAAATTCCAAATATTTTTAGATGCAAAGAAGGTGAATTTGCCTCTTCGGTCGTTATAGTTGTATGTATTGTTATAGTTAGCAAATCTCCCGCTAGACCGCAGCGAGTCTCACCTCCAAAACCGATAGAGAAGCCGAAACGACCTCCAGCTCCAAGTCCATCACTATCGCCATCTCCCACTCCACAGCTCATTCAAAATATCGTCAATTTCGAACCGCAAATTAAAGTAAGTTTAATTGTAGCTAAAGAAATAATATTGTAGACTTGTTTTTATATAGTAATTAATATAAACTAAGTCTATAAGTATCCAAACGCTGATAACACCCAGTTAACTTCACTTACTTCAATTTTTTATTCCCAAATTTGCTATCGCAGGTTGAGGAAAGTGATAGCGTCGAGCTATTAGAGGAATCCGTCGATCTTCTTAATTTAAACGGCTCCAGCGACCGACAGCACAACGTCACGCCCGTCACTCCTAAGAAATCTCCAAGTACGAACTTCGATCTCTTAACCGATTTTACCAGTACGTCAGTCATGGACTCGCTAGCCGATTTGAATGCACCGAGTGCCAATCCGAATGTAACTTACGACGCCAGCAATCCAAACATACGTAAAACAGCGCAGAGCGACAATCTTTTCGATCCATTCGGCACGAACAAATTTGAAACTAGCTGGGACGGGTTAAATCTGAACGTGAATAATTCCACTCCGGCGGTGTCTTCGAAGGCAGACGTTCCTAGCCAGAACAATGATCTCTTTTCAGGATTAGGTATTGTATTTTTCGAATATAATAATAATAATATCGTTTACATAACGTGTAATACAAATACGTATGTATTTTAATATGTTATGACAAAAAGAAATTTTATTATTAGTCAAACGATTGCAAATACAGCTTGACAACAATGTCGCTGCTGATATTAATTGTAACATGTATGTACAGCTCCTCCCACAATAAGGTTAACAATCACAATTGTATTTACGGAAGATAGTTTTATTCACTCGTGTTTTGAATTTATATTTTATGTCCTCTATGAATTTGGTAAATTGTTTATGAAACTTGTGTCGGCGACCTTCCTTCATTTATTAGTTTTCAAGGAAGGGTATTCATTCGGTTTAAGGCGGAAAAAGTTTGCTGCGAAACCCCAAAATGGAAGCATTTGTGTTTATCTGATATTCGGCTCTGATTATAAACACATCCTTTATTGAAACCTCACATAACAAAAATACATACAGTTACGAACAAATGTCATACGCATGGTTTTTCATAATTAAATTAATAATTCATTTCAATTAAAATTTTGCATAGCTTTGATTTATTTTTACTTTTTTGTTTTATAATGTCTGCGATTGTATATCTCAACACGGAACTCTTTTATATTTTCAGTAGTAGGAAATTTAAAACACTGCATATCCAACTTTTCGGAAGCAAACTGACTTACTGCTAAATTAAAAAATTACCAAAGTCAAACAAAGAAAATTGTCTATCCACTACATTCCATATTGGCAAAACATATGTATAGAATGTGTCCCGTATCGTTTCACTCAAACTTTGGGAGCGTAAAGTAGACTAAATTTAATGACTAAAAATAGTAAATGCTAGGTCAATTTTACCCACTACCATCATTGTGAGGGGTGATTGCCTTTAAAGAATGTGTAAAATCCCTTACAGTAAGAAAAACAACGCCATTTCATTTAAAATAAGAAAGTAGCTATCGACGTCCGATATAACAAAACGTTTCCGAAAGTTGAACATAATGTTAAATAATTCTCCAGGTGGGATTTTGTTGTCAAAATTTTTGTCCCATTAATCTAATTGCAAGGGTCTTCAGAAAATGATAGTGTACGAATGGTAAACACACATCAGGATATAAGTTGGTCAAAGTTAGCAGGACATTATTTTGGAGAAGTGCTAAATAATTATCGCCATTCAAATTGTAATCAATGAAAAAGGGACCTATAATATGATCTCCAACAATTCCTGCCCCAACATGAACTTTTACAGGGTATTGCGTATGTTCTTTTCTCATCCTGTGTGGATTTCCCTCGACCAATAGTGGCAATTTGGACGACTAGCATGAACGTGTAATGTAAAGGTGTACTCATCAGAAAACAAAACATATTCTAATTGGATCACATTGTTATCTAACATTGCCAGCATTTGTTCATAAAAATACGTTCTCCTATCAAAATCGTCTTCGATGAGCTCCTGAGTTGGTATCATTTTATAGGGATGGATCTTATTTTCTTTTAATGTTCAAATAATCGATGGAATGGCTAACATCGAAGATTGTGGCTGCTTGTCGACTAGAAGTATGTTGGTTATCATTAAACTCAAGCAAAATATCCAATTTGTTATCATCACTTATTGCATTCGCAGCTGCTTTTTTTTATCTGCCTTACATGTCCAAGCTCGCGAAACTGCTTTTCTATTTTACTAATTGTCCCTTGGGATATAGGCGGCAAATTTGGAAATTTTTCATGAAATAAGAGAGATAACTTCCATTTGTGTCCGTGTGTTATCTCCATAACCAATCATCTCTACAATTGTTATTTTGTGCATTTCTGTTAAATGAACCATTTTTCTGATAGGCAGTTAACGAACTACTGCTGATAACTAAAATGTCATGCTGGCAGAAAACAATTTGCTAAGGCTAATCGTTTTTAATAAAAGTAAACAAAAGTGTTTAGTTTTTGTTTATTTCATATGGGTAAAAAGGTTTTTTGTTTATTTACAATATCCAGAAGTAAACAGATTACTTATTAGTTTTTGAGTGTGTTGTGGCGAATTTCTGTTATCAAATAATCTGTTTATTTGCAAAAAAACTGAAAACACTAAATATTTCCGAAACAGTTGAAGATAGGTATAGAAAAATGTATATGAAATATGTCTAGAATTTTCTGAAGAATCCAGAAATTGATTGTATAGCATTTAAAATAAGAAAGTTGGTATTGGCCTCTGTTACATGACACACCTTGTATGAAAGCTTTCTGTTGAAAAAAATGCAAAACTAAAAATACCAATCGACGTGTCCGAGCGTTTCTTCGAACACGAAACATTTTATAATTGTTTTATATTTGGGCATTTCGCTAATATATACATTAACTTTATCAACAATTATTTAACAAAATTGAAATTTACAAATAAAATTGTTATTTTTGTGTTGAATGAAACTAATGTATTTTATTTTTATAATATTAATCATTACTGAGAATGGAATTAGTTTATTAAAATCTTACCTTAAATGCTGTATTCTTTTAACTGAATTATAAATTTCTTTCATGGTTTTTTTTAAATATTTATATAAAATTGAACTTGAATGATTTTATTGTTTTATTTTACTACTAAACTACATGACTATTATATTTTATTTTAAACTTTTCTTTGAATTTGTGTTGCATATTGATTGACTGAATGTAAAATCATGTATGTTTTGCAAAATTACATAAATACTGCAAAATATCCACTTTTCAGATAATCTGAACGCTTCCTGGACATCCCACTCTTCTCCGAACTTATCTGCATCTAATAACGGTACGTATTCCCCGCAAAAAGCGCCTTCTACCACTCCACAACACACCCCCACGCCCCAAACGGGTGTCCGGACCACTCCCCAACATTATGCAAAATCTCCGGTAGATCCGAGACCAGCAGACTACAGCCGTTCGCATTTCGATAACGCTTTCAATAAGAACGAACCAAAAACTAAAACAACGTCTGGGGACGTTTTCGGTGATCTACTAGGCTCACAGGGATACCAATTCGCTGCGAAGAAGGATAACACGCCACGCACTATTAATGAAATGCGGAAGGAGGAGTTAGCGAAAGATATGGACCCAGATAAGTTGAAAATAATTGAGTGGGTAAGTAAGGAGATGGTATCTCTAGGATGTTTTAATTAATCTGGCGATTTTGTTATGTTTTCTCAGACTGATGGGAAAAAGAATAACATTCGAGCTTTGCTGTGCACCATGCATACAGTTTTGTGGGAAGGTACAAAATGGAATAAATGTGAAATGCACATGTTGGTATCACCTGCGGACGTCAAGAAGGCGTATAGGAAAGCTTGCCTCGCGGTACATCCTGACAAGGTAACATCTATTTAAAGTACAGTAAGAGAATTTAATAACTGCGGTGTTTGAGAGATGCGTAAACGTAGTGACGTGTATATTATCTGATTGTCTGTGTGGGATATATTATAAAAATAAATACCTGCTTTTTTTAATGCAAGGAATAATAAAAACGTAAATATTTTTTTGTAGGTATGAAAGAAAAGGTATTTTCAGAAATATCTAAACACAACTATTGTAGCAAACAATTATTCATCCACACGTGTTCTGGTAAAGATAGCAAAAAAGAAAATTCTTTATGCATATACATGAAGAAATTTAGATTTTGCAGGCAATACTGACATATATTTTCTGTTTACTATATACAGTGACCCGCATAAATGTTGCAACATATGGGAATTTTTGTTATTATTCAAATATGGTAAAATCTTTTTGGGTTCAGCATGTCTAAGAACCTCAAAATTTATTTTGACTTGATATTCAAACAATTTTGTTAATTGTTTCAAAATGAATATAGCTAAAACTAAAATAGCTAAAACTAAAAAAAAGTAAGTTTCTAGAATGACATTTGCTGTTGCAATGAACTGTATGCAAAAGGAATACATAAATTTTACAGATATCTTTGATCTAGTCTGCTTGCATTAACATTGTAAGGGTTGACATACCTAATGTTATAAGTTTTGGACTAACTGTTACCACTTTAATGAAGAAAACAAAAAAAAACATAATTTTCAATAGAAGTAATGTAAGTCTAGATTAAAAATATCTGTAAAATTTGTTTATTCTTTTTGCATACTGGAAACCTACTTTTTAGTTTTAGCTATATTAATTTTGCAAGAATTAACAAAATTGTTTCAATATCAACCAGATTTAGATTTACTAAAACCGAAAAAAATTGAAATATATACAGTAGTACCCCCATATCCGCGGGGGTTTGGTTCTGTGCTCTGCAGCGGATACTGAAAACCGCGGATAGTAGCGAACGCTTTATTTCCGAATACAATATGAAATTTGAAACAAAGTTAAAACAATGAAACAAGAAAAAATAAGTTATATAATATTTATTTAAAATAAATAAATATTCTTGTGCTGTGGCACAAATAGAATTTAAGTTTAATAAATATATAAGTTCATACATATGTACATATAGTACATATTTACATACACAACAAGAAAATATACAACAAGAAAAACTTTATCATCGTGAGCTACATATTCATTCATCTTCCTCCAAGTCCAAGTTAGCAGTCGATTGTTTACTTAGATCCGAAGCAAACGATGTTGATGGCTGTGCATTATCGATAGTATTGTCGACTTTTTCAAAGAACATTGTTATTGGTAGTTGTCGTTTTTGTCTTTTCATTTCAATAAACAAATCCTCCAAAGGTTTCAAGGCGTCTGTTATAGTGCGAGTAATTTTTATACTGCGTTCCATTATTGGATCATATTCTACTATCTGTTCTTTTAATTTTTGAGCAGTTCGAAATATCGCTGAAAATTTTTAAGCGTCTATGCTGGCGGTTCTTGTTGACCCTCATCCTCATCGTCACTCGCTTCTGGAGAAGATTTCACAAGGTCTACCAATTCCTCGTTGGTGAATACTTGATCCTCTTCGTTTATGTAATCACTGAGTTCTTCTTTGGTATATCGTTAAATCCTTCTCCATCTATTTTCTGCGCTATGTTAAATATCGTTGTTAGATGTGAATTAATATCATGTGTGTCTTCAGAACCAAGAACGATGTCATTCCACAGATTTTTCCAACATGCTATTATCGTTTCTGACTTTAATTCCTCCATCGCTCCTTTGAAAAATAGAATTGCGTTAGCAATTGTAAATGACTTCCAGCATTCCATGAGCCCGATATCAGAGCATTCGTTAACCATTGTATACAGCATTTCGAAAACCTGTCGAATATATATGGCTTTAAAGCATATGATGACACCTTGATCAATGGGCTGAAGCAATGAGGTCGTGTTAGGTGGTAAAAAAACCACTTCAACATTTTTATTTTCTGTGCCTGGTGACACAGGATGCCCAGGAGCATTGTCTAGTATCAGCAGCACTTTAAATGGTAATTCTTCCTTTTCCAAACATCTTTCCACTTCCGCAATAAAGCATTGATGAAACCATTGTGTAAATAGAACAGCCGTAACCCACGCCTTTCGATTTGATTGCCAAAACACAGGCAGGCAAGCTTTATCTTTGTATTTAAGAGCACGTGGGTTCTGTGATCGGTAAATAAGTCCAGGTTTAATCATATGACCAGCTGCATTTGTACAAAATATCAAGGTACGTCTATCCGTAATTGCTTTAAAGCCTGGTACACTCTTTGCAGTCTTATGAATATAAGTCCGTTGAGGCATTTTTTTCTACATAAGACCAGTCTCATCGCAGTTAAAAACTTGCTTAGGATGATAATTCTTTTCTGCAATAATTTGTTTAAATTTTTCTGGAAACAGGGCAGCAGCTACATGATCAGCCGACGCAGAAATCTATGCAGCCACCCCCTACTTGCTGTGAATGATTTTCCTTCCTCTTCAGTATAATCTTGGGTCTGCATATCTTCATATAAAACCAACGCTTTTTGTTGTAGCACTTTGCCATCGATAGGAATATGTTTTCTTGTCATATCTTCCACCCATAAATTTAAGGCATTTTCTACCTTAAGTAACACTTTATTACGTATTGTAGTTGCAACTTTTGCAGTTTGGGGCGCACTAGAAAAACTAGCTCGAATCTTATCTTTGTTTTTTAACACTTCCCGTATCGAAGATTCGTTTTTATTGTATATTTTAGCAACAGTTGCAATAGATTTTTTTCTATTTCAATCATATTAATGATTTTTATTTTTTCACTAGTAGTGAGCATTTCACGTTTTCTTTTTGGTTTAGAAGTCATTTTAAAATGATTTTCAAATTTACTTGCTTTATTTAAAAACTATTGCTAGCACTGTCTTGTCCGACAATTCGAATAGTACTAAACTCATAGTTAACAGGAGCGTTTATATGTACAAGTAAAAGCGAGTGGCACCTTAAGCACGTTCCAACTTGTTTAACTTATCATAAGAGAGCGCCGAATTCAGGGGATGACTCATATATACGACGATATATCGACAAATGCTCCTATAACTTTTAATAAAGCTCGAATGTCTTTGTTTCTGTATTTATTGATATAACGCGTTTTCTGCTCATCATAGGTAAATCGCGGATGACTGAAACCGCGGATACGGAGTCAGCGGATAACGGAGTACTACTGTAATTTACTTCAAAAATATTTGGAGAAAATGTGATTTTTTAAATATGTTTACGAAAATTTGCATACGCCCCCAGAATTGAATTCTAAGCAACTTTTTCAAATAATTTTCTTGGATATCATGTCATCTAACCTCACTTTTTGCCAATTCATTGCAAATTTTTTAAATTTCCCTCTATACCAGTGGTCACGTGACGGGTGTCAAAATAAATTTTGGGGTTCTTAGACATGCCGAACCTATCCCCCAAAAAAGATTTTACCATATTTTAAGAATAAAGGAAATTCCCATATGTTGCAATATTTATGCCCGTTTATGAAAAGAAAATCATAAAATGTAAATTTTAACTAGATAAATTTGGGAATATTTTATATAACCCCGCAAACTGATTTATTACTGCTAAATATAGTGATAGTGATATTAATAACAATAATAATTTAACTTATTTCTTTTCTAGTAATTAAAGGTAGGTATAAATATTAAATGCAAACGTAATATTTGCCAAACAATTTCTATTTTATTACGCGGCCTATTATCTACCTTATTTGATTTTATTCGTCAAGAGTAGACCGTTTTCATATTTAATAGAACAGGTCTTTATAGTATATTCCACAACACATATATTAAGCTTTTTTCTCAATTGGGTATAGTGAGAATACCTTTGTTGGATATAATATTGCAATCAATTAATACATCTATGAATCAACTCTACTTTCGTGATATATAAGTAGTACTAATAATACTCTAATCTACCGTCATTTTCAACAACCTTCACTGTAACCTTTTTCAATTTTACTCATAAAGCTTTTGAATCTGGCCGACGTTTATTTGAAACATTTTTTGATTCAAGGAATAGGTAATATACAAAGGCCACTAAACTAAAAACTGTAAGATGAGAAATATGAGTGAAAGATGTTTTGATCCTTCTTTGTAACCACTGCGACTCATATTTTGTGTTGTTTATTATTATTGTAATTTGTCCATAGCAAGCTGGGACCGAAAACGAAGAGATAGCGAAATTAATATTCATGGAATTGAATAACGCGTGGAGTGATTTTGAGAACGACGCGAACCAGCAGAACATGTTCTCTAGATAATTTCGATTTTCCAATTGGTGTCGCGTACTTAATCCACACTTCGACGTACGG
This sequence comes from Cetonia aurata, assembly GCA_949128085.1. Taxonomy (NCBI): domain Eukaryota; kingdom Metazoa; phylum Arthropoda; class Insecta; order Coleoptera; family Scarabaeidae; genus Cetonia; species Cetonia aurata. Next base: position 1,667,547 of record OX421887.1, read on the forward strand.
CACAGCATTCCAATTTCAAGAGCGTTATAGGAACAAAGTAATTTTACGAATTATTATTAGTGATACGTTCGTTATTCAGCGTGTGAGACACGAGAAAGCGGAAACCTTCATGTTTACACATCTTTACTTAGCTTGTATATAATGTTTAAATGGATTAGAACATTAATAAAAAGAAAGCAAAATCGTTTCTTCTTATTGACAATATTTTACGAGATATAACTTAAATTTTATGGATTAGAGGAGTTATTATATATACATAGTATTTTAATCATGTTATACGTGCATAATATTAATAATTATTATTATACTCTGTCTGATGAAAGAAAAAAGAAAAGTTGAAAAACGTATATAAATATGTGTCATGACATACTCATTATTTATTTTTTATTTATACATGATAAAAATATTTTATTTAGGTATGTATATTAAAACATTATTTTTGTTAATTATCTATGTATATCTGTATATGAAAAGAATAAACGCTATAGAAGATATTAAGTGTACTAATTTGAAACTAAGCTATGTTTATTTTAAAATCTGCATGCGTAATTGTACAATATTTACTTTTCATACTGAGCCGTCATTTAGTCCGGAAGTCATGGGACCATAAAGTCGGCAACTGAAATGACGCTAGCAAATTGTAAAAGTTACCAACTTATTCTTTTTATTCAACCAATAGGAAATCTCATACTTACAAAGTTTAATGTTATTTGTATGTTGGTAGTAAATCTGCATTGGTGCACCATTGAACTATATACAGGCTTAATTAAAAGTATGGAGACGGCGGTTTATTGTCATTAATATTCATTTTAGGATTTTTTTTTCAATACAAAAGTTTGTTGAGGAATTTTAATCTACATTTCAGAATACTTGAATTTTTTCTTCATTTGTTTTTAAGTTTCGCCAATCCGCGTATTTTTTTAAATAGAAATTTGTACATTTTCCTTTACCATTCGATAGAGCAGTTTTTTCTCTTTACAAAATTTTTATTTTCTTTAAATTATTTTAATAACAGTTTTAGAAGAAAAAACAAATTAATAAATAAATTAATAACATCACGCTGACCATTAAGTTTTAAATAATTTTAACATGTTTTGTAGTGTTTTGTAATTTCTTGTGCGTTGTCTATATGTCATAGTAATTTTAAAAATTTTTTAATTAATGTATACCTCTACAAATCTATATGACGTAGCACCTAATTCCTTTTAGACATACTGTGTGTCCAGATGATGGCAATATTCCAAGATATTCCTTGGAAATTACAGTAAGAAAAGAGCAAAGACCCTGCTAGAATTAAGCAGAAACAGACTACGCATCCTTGCAGGTTTTCTGACAGGGCATTGTCATCTGGGGGAACACATGACAAGGATAGGTCTGAAACAGAATAGTGATTGCAGGTTTTGTGGAGCGGAAGGTGAAAGTACACCTAATATCCAACTGCACTGCCATCACAAAAACTCGTGCCAACTATTTTGGCAAAGACGTCATAGACGAGGGAGAAATACCCTCCTTGAAACCATCACAGCTATTGCAATTTATTAAACTTCTTAGACTGAATGGGGAGTTGTAAGTGCGGGCAAACCCTAGGAGCTTACAGCTGATGTAGGAGGGCACAATAGATCGACAGGTCGCGGTGCAATGTTACCCTAATTAGATCTAATCTAATGGTGCTCTAAAAACCAGGAAGGATTTTCCCATGACCAGTATCTGTAGTTATATTATTTATTACTTCACCGGTAAAGCAAAAAGAAGCTTCGTTTGAGAATAGAATATTGTTGACCAAATTGTTATTATTGCAAATATTTGACATTTCTTTACAAAATTGTCATCTCCTGTCTACAAACGTCTTGTAAATCTGTATAATCCAGCATCATAAGTATTTCAATTCATTCACGTTCATTTAAACTAGCAATTGTTAATGTTAGCAGCAGCAATTTGCACAGTTGAAATATTTGTGACGGCTAGGCTTTTGTCTACCTGCGGTGTACTTAACATTTTTTTTGTCTTTTTTTTAAAGTTATAAACATAACTTAAAAAAAACTTGTTTTTTTTTTTAAAGTTATGTTTATATTACAAAATTTTGCAAAAAGAAACAATTCTTTATCGAGTGCTAGAGTAAAATATACAAGTTTCATTTTAAAACAATTACGCGGAAAAGCGTAATTTAAAAACGAAGAAAAAAAATTTTCTGGAATGTAGATTGAAATTTCTTACCAACATTTTATATTGAACATAATTTTCTGGAATGAATATTAACGACAATAACATGCCTAATCCATACTTTTAACTAACCTGTATATATTAGAGGTGCGCATTTTGGGAATTATCTCGGCCCGGCCCGCTCTTTCCTAAAGCGGGCCCAGCCCGGCCCGTCGCGTTTGCCAGGCCAGCCCGCCCAAGCCCATTCATCGGCCCGTCAGTCCGTGTGAATTACCGATTGTCCTTCCAAAAGTTTATCTTTCTTTAGGAAAACTGTTTTAATTTAAAGAATTACATTTTTTATATGCAACTGCAAATATCTATAATAAACTTTAGCAGCTAGTGGTGGCTTAATAGTAATATTTGTCATTTCCAATGACCATATGAATTTAAAAAAAGAATATAACTTTTTCGCTATGAAGTTAAAGATGCACTTAACATATATATTTACTTGAAGATATACATATAATAGGTATTCATATTCACTATGTTTGCCAAAAAATAAATTTTGTAAGAAGTGCAAATTTCAAAAAAGAATGTTCATAGATAAACGCATGAAATAGATAAACTTCTTTATAAATGGATTTTATTTTCTCCATGTACAAAATGCAAATGTAATATACAAAAAATGCAATTTTCTAAGTATAAAATGGTTGTGTGTCTGATTTCAAAATGCGTGTTTGTAAATTTTCAAAGTTTGTCCATTTATTAAATAATAAAATAAAAAACAGTGTATACCAGTATTATACTAGGTGTATGTTAAACAAACGCAATTGAAAAAAAAATAAAACTATCCGACAAACACAGAAAACTATCTGAATTACTATTTAATAATTATTGTCTTTATTGTACTGTATACAAACGTATATGAGAACAAAATAAAAACTCACAAATAAGTATATATAATTAAGAACCCATCCCTAATTTATACGAGTACAACCGCAAGGTGAGATTCGAAGACTGGCAAAGCTCATCTCCGCTCTTTGTAATTCAGAAATGAATGACAGCAGCATCAACAGTTTGATACAAGTAGCAACTGTCTACCGAAGCGTACGAACCAAAATAAAAACTCAACGTTGGACTTACAAATCCAATTATCAAATATCATTTTATTCGAATTGTACCTATATATGCATTTTACGTTAATCAATGTAAATGGTGATACATACAACAGAATACAATAGTTTATTCATATTAAAAACCAGTTACCAAACAAATTTGGCCGCCTCAAGAAACTTGACCGAGCGAGCTTGACCGACCGGACGGACTTGACGGGCCGAATGGACTCGACGGGCGGAGCGAGCTCGACGGGCCGCCCGTTTCATTATAAAAAAAGCCCGGCCCGGCCCGCATCTGGAATTTCTCGGCCCGGCCCGACCCGATCGCACCTCTAGTAGATATTATACATATAATACGTATTGTACACGTACTGGTATAGTAGTAGTATATAGAGTTCAATGTTGCACTGACGTTACCATCAAGCTACCCATAAATTTTTAAACCGTCGGTTAGGTGGTTGGTGTTTTGGGATACAGTGAAAGGTCTGTATAATTTAAAGATATTCTACAAATCGGAATTTTAATTTTGTAGTAATAAGTTTATTTCCCAAAGAAAAAAGGCGCGGTTGAAAATCAACAGAAAAATAATACCCAAATGTACGCATATATCACGATCTATGAAAACAAAGCACAACCAGAATTATAAAACTTTGTGCGTAGACTACAACGGTGTCCAAAACCAACGTACAGCCAAGAATCTACGAATGTGCATTTGGTTTCTAATAAAATAGAGATTGAATCCGGATCCGTCAGGAATACCCAAACTGGCGCCGGGCCACAAACGCTAACCAAACGTTCAAAATATATCCTAATAATATTATTAGGATATATTTTGACGTTGGTGCTGTTAGGAAATTTTGTTCAGAGCTGCTTTAAGAAATTTAAACTAACAAAACAAAAATATTATTTATTTCCATACAGTGAAACCTCTTCTACAATAGCTGTTTGAAGTTTTTTTTGTCTCTCTATGTTTTTTCTGTCTGTCAACTTGGGGCCAAGTAGCTGTGCGATGATCTTTGTTTGTGACCTTCTGCATTTAATAAAATGAAAAGCTATTGTCTCTAACTATATTTATGTATTTTTTCTAATTGGATGTTGTAATAAAGCTAAAACAAAAGACAACGCAGTGTTGATATGGCTATTACAGCATACTGTGCTGTAATGAGATATTAACGTGGTGGGGGGGGGGGGGGGGGGACTCTTGCCGGAACGTAATATAGGCGATTAATGTGCAAATTAGAAAAAATACTGTAAAAAACGTGTGCCACAATGACATGTAATGCTCGTACTTTGAATCTCTCGCCAAACTTGTACTCGCATTACACTTGTGTGTTTTAAAATACTATTCCATGACACTTTCTGCTACTTCTCTTTATTTTTGATTACTTACATAGGACCATAAACAAAATCTATAAAAGTAACACAAATCGTCCATAGTTTCATTTTTCAATGTAGGTACTTACATATATTTTACTAAAAATATTTGCGAGAATTTTGAATTTTGCTGGATGGAAGAGTAGTATAGTCAGCATTTAATCTTGGTTTTAACAAGGAATCCAAAAGTGCAATAACATACACGGTGTTCCATTTAAAATAATAAAGTTAGTATCTACTTCCGGTACAACCGGAAGTCCGCCATTATTGAAACTAATTTTAACATTTGTAGAATATAATTCGAGGCAACATTTATTTGAAACATTTTTTCAAAACGACAATAAAAAATTGGCTAGGAACCGTTGCATCTTAGGTTGGACACCAGGTATAAACATAAACCATGTTTAAAATTACATTGTATTTTGCTTCGGCATGTTTGCAATAAGGCGGATTAAATTCGTGTTATAAAAAGTGAATCAAATAATTTCAATAAATTAATTTAAATGTGTATTTAAGGAATATGGGTAACATGTTCAGTTAACTTTACTTAAAAAATTGTTGAAACAATACATATTATTTTGCTAATTTTAATAGTAGCAGTAGCTAATACAATAATCATGTATTCAATTCTGGTAAATATAGCGAATTTGGTAAAATTAGGTGTACTTACCACATTCGAATTCATATACATTTACAAACAGTTTAATATAATATACTTAATTTACGAGCAATGTAAATATTTACAATGGCGTCGTTTTGCACAATTGAAACCAATGCCCGCATTCACAACGGCGACATTGCCCTTCTGTCAGCCACATCCAGTTTATATGGATTGATTCTTCTTCGCATATACAACCTACTAGCCTTTGATCAAATGCGGATGGAATTTCCGTGGGCTCGGTTCTCGTGCCGGGGCCTCTCTTCAACATTTTCATTTCGAAAGGGTTTTCATTGCCCGCAAGTTTGGAGAGTAGTTCTCTCTTTTCCAAACCGGTAGCATGCTCAATAGGGTCCCCCATCGTGTTCGTACATCTTCGGAACGCTGTTGCAATGGGAAATGTTTTTCTTAGTGTTAACAATGACCTTTTTAGATAATTCATTTTTAATCACTTTTAAAAATCTAATTTTGAAATGTCAGAGTCATGTATCCATGACAACGGACAATAGTTTTCAGAATGTTTTTTATAATGTTTTTATATGGTTTTTATTAGTAAGAAATAATAACTTAGGTATAATATGCATATATATCGGTTTTAATAAATGTACGTATACTATTTTTATAATAAACAAAATCTTCTTTTAAATAGGTGTATATTATAGCTTTGTTCAAACAAGGGTTGGCAAGATTATTATAAACTATGGTTTGCGAGTACCGAGTATGTGTTCACTTTAAAATTTTGGACATCAAGGGTTGGCAAGATTATCATAAACTATGGTTTGCGAGTATCGAGTATGTGTACTATACTTTAAAATTTTGGACATCAATTTTAAAGTGAGCATCAGCGTCTGATAATTTCCAACGATAGCTAATCTTTTGAACAATATTTATATCTATTGCCAATATACAATTCACAATTTCCCTTAATGTTAGGACGGTATGATCATCATATCATATGATTATATGTATTATCAAATTAAACAACACGCATTTAAATAAACAAATATTTTATTACAGACAGGAAAGATGTATTTTACGTAAATATTTAGGTTTAGGTCGTCATCAGCTATCTTCAGCCAGATTGATAGCGATTCGCGGGCACGTATAGTAGGTGTCAAAATAGAGTAAAAATACAAACATGAAGCGAAGTCGAGGTCTTTGAGAATATTTGCTCGCAAAAATTCCATTCTAATACATTCCAAAATAAAATTCAATCATAATTAGTGATAATTAGTTGATAACATAATCCAAACGTGCTAATTTGGATCGTTAAAAATGGCAAGTAATAACTCCGCCGTGTTAGATGTGGTGAGCGAGAGTAAGGAGTTCACTTCGTTACTTAAACATAGCAGGGAAAACGAACTTTCTCTCAGCAATAATTCAGCATTAGATAATAGCTCAATGGTAACTACCAGTAATTATCCCTAATTGGTAAGTTGTGTTATCAAAATAACAATATCAAAACAAATTTGTAGGTCCAATCTCCCAGCATAGATAGTTTTTCTACTATACAAGATATAGAAAATTTATCCGAATTAAATATGGAAGAGGATTCTGATTTATGTGTAAAAATTGATAATCCTCAAAAGCATTTGGATACATTGGAGACATACATTACATTTAGAATAACTACGAAAGTTGCTCGAATTGAGTTTTCAGAAAATGAATACGTGGTGAGAAGACGATACAATGATTTCTTATGGTTACGACAGAGATTAGTAGACTGCCATCCATTCTGTATCATTCCTGTAATTTAAAATCCATTTCTTTTAAGTAATTCAAATTGAATGTGTACTTGAAATATTTTAGCCACTACCAGGGAAACATTCTTTAGTTGGGCAGTTAGATCGATATTCAAAAGATTTTATTTTATTAAGAATGAAAGCCTTAAATGTGTTTATATCAAGACTCGTTCGACATCCAATTCTTAGCTGTAATGAGCATCTAAAGTTATTTTTAACTGCTAGTCAAATGGTAAGTTATTATTTTTAATAAACCTCAATCTTTGTTAAATAAATGTTGGACTATCTTGTGGACTGAAGTAAGTTACTGCATACAATTCTCATGTTGTGTTTTGAAATAATATAGGTTCATAACCTATAGCAGTACCCTAGGTATGCAGTTCTGTTTTGCTCGGTTTCCTTTACTTTATGTCTTTTTTGTAAATATTTGTAATATAAGGAAATAATTAGGTATGAATTTATAAAAATAGCTAGCCAAACCCATAAATTGTTAACTTGTTTCGCAGTTGTTGATAGAGGAGACTTAATCAAAATCAAAGTTTTGTCGGTACCGGATTTTATATACTTTTACCATAGATAAGTAATACAGATATCTCACCTTACGGGAGAATTGGCAGCGGCTTTCGCTAAAATGGGAACCCTGGATCAAATAGTTGGGAACCCTACGTGAGTTCATTCGGAGCGCTGTGCTTCAGTCGCGAGTGGACAGTCGCGTAGGCACATACGAATATACATACCGCTAGCATTGAAATGTCGACACGCAGTGCTGGCAATAAATGCGTATATATACGCTGCGGAAAGTCTCGGAGGAATTTTAGAGATTTGTAGTTATTTAAATTTCCGCAATATAACTTATTGCGTGCTGAATGGATCAAAAATGCGGCTAATACGTGTTGGGATATCTTTGTTACATTAATATAAGAATACAACAGTAAAACCTCACGACAATATTGCTCTTGCAATCAACATACATATATTGATATTATAAATTATAATTAAACATTAAAACATCATCAAAATAAAATAAAATTGCAGACTCTAGTTGCAAAAAAATTGTAACAAATTCAGTTATTAAATTTACACATCTTGAGAGACCTACCAAACGTCACGATGTATATTTTAAATTTGCGGGTCATTATAAATTATAGATTTCTTTTATTAAAAGTAAGATACAACGTATGTAGGTTTAAATATGACATAGCTAAATTAAACAAATAATGTAACAAAAAAAATAGGAGTAGATCATTTCCAAAGCTTATCGCCGTAAGTCATCAGACAGACAGGTTTTTGATTTGTGTTTATATCGTCTATAAATTTGAAATTGTCAAAACTAAAGTTTTAAACAAAAATCTGTATTCTATCATTTATAAGCGAAAATTCCACGGTACGTGAATTTGCACCTGGAAATTATACGTTTCTGCTTCGTGGGGTGGATATATAATTATATTAATTATACAGGGTTAACATAAAAATAATTTGAAAAACTAACCATATATCCCAAAAGTTACAATTATCACTATTCATTATCTCCGTTACTATCAAGAAGAAAAAAAACTTCATATATTATAACAATAATAGTTCGTGGAATTTCAGGCTTTATTTTCAATATATGTGACTTGCCATTATCAATTAAATATCTTGTTACTTTTCGACTACTTAATATAGAAAATCAGAAATGTATGAATTTTATAACTTGCATCTTAATGATGCAATAGTAAATAAAATACTGCAATAAATGTAAGTCAAGAAAAATGTGCGGTAATTAAAATTAATAAAACGAACAAAACAATTAACAATTACATTAAAAATGACAAACTACATTTAAAAAACAAAAATCTATCTATGAAAATCATATTTTTTTTTAATGTAGTTTGTCATGTTTAATGTTATTGTTCTCATCATACATGTCTGAAGAAGACTATATTAAGTAGTCGAAAATATATTATAACAACCATAAAATATATTCTTATGAGACACATACGAATAAATTCAATAGATACATTACGCGCATTCAAGTCAATCTGGGCAGTCTATAGAAAATATTTATATTCTAAATAAGAGCGTAAGCAATTCACATTCAAGAAGGTATAAATTCTATTCAAATTGCTATTCTAGGTAAATAACAGCTGTGCGGCAAAAAAACTTATTTCGTATATAAAAACAATCAGCGAGTCGGTACTTCTTCCACACTCCGACGTCCAGTCTCCGACCGTACACCGTGCTCCCCGCAGCTATCTATGTTTCATAAACTCCTAATATTGCAGCCGTTGATTTATGCAACCCGCGAGAATCGGCAAATTCTGCTACGGTGAGCGATCTGTTTACTTATCTGTGCTTTTACTTTGCATTTCAAGAAAATCCTATTACAGCTGGACCTAATAAAACCTAACTTTGTATGATAAATCAATAGTTTGATGGAATTAAGATATCTAAATAAAGTAAAATATTTTTCTTTCCCGAGTCGATCCTGTAGATGATACGTGGTAGAGAAAAAGTTATGAAAACCAAGATCTGAAGTTTTAGTTATCTTTAAATATTGCAGCTAGACGTATTAAATAGAAAACCAATGCGTAACTTGGCGGTAGCAAGAATAGCGGTTTGCTTTGTTGTTTGTTTTTGAGATATTGGCGAGTTTTTGTAAAACAAGGTAAGTAGCCGTAGATTTTTGCGGAATGGTCCTTGTTTTAGATGGAACACCCTGCATATTAAATTGTAATTAGGAGGTTATTATCATCGCCTATCATTTTATATCAGTATTCCCTATACCTATCTTTAGTAGATTTTGGGATATGAGCGACCTTTTATTAAACAATCTAGGTAGTCCCAGGTTTAAATGTTCATAGCTGGCTCTGAATGGGATTAATACCATATGCAGGTGCTTTTCATTGACTAACCATACGTGTGTGTGTGTGTCATCGTAATTACACTTTTGTAAAACGCAATATGAATAGAAACGACTATTCGAACAGTGACATTTTGAATTTGTTCTACGTTCATGGAGAATGTAGTAAAGTATTAAACAGAACATGTATATTTAATAACAGATATTCAAACCTTCCCCCGATTACAAAGGAGAAATTTCGAAAAATTGAAAGTATCTTTTTACACTCTGGAACCCGAAATTGTTTTTCGAAATGTGCAAAAGGTTGTTGCTTCTAATGAAGACAATCAGGATAATTTCTAGCCTATTTTAATGCATTTGCAAATGGTTCAATATCCGCAATTTCATCTGATTCAGGTAAAGCTGAATAATTTAATATCCCTTTTTTAGTACGTTATTTTCGGGCTTGTCCAGAACAAGTATCTACCGCATCCCACAAGATACGATCTGAAGATTATGGAAGGGGAGTTATATTCTGCGAATTTTTATTAACGAAAACTCGGGAAGATGTTTTTGACAAAGATTATTGAACGGATGAATCGAAATTGTCAAGGAAAGGTATAATTAATGGAAAAAATTAACACTATTGGGAAAATAAAAATCCGCATGTAGTGAGAGAGGCACACTTCCAAAATACATTTAGTTTAAATATTTTTGTTTTGGTAATGGGGGATTGAATTGCATACGAAATTTATGATGAAAATTTGATTAGTGACCATTATTTACAAATTTTAAGAAACACACTTTCACACTTCGTTTAAATATTTTACCAGGGTTATGGTCTCAATTAGACAAGGCACCTGCTCATTCTTCAGGCATAGTACATGTTGAATTAATCGCAATTTTTGAGGACCGATGGATAGGCAACAATGGACCTTGGAGATGGCCCCCTCATTCACCGCATCCAACACCGATAGATTTTTTTAGACTACTTAAAATCATTGATATATGCCACACCTGTGCAACCTCGGTAAGAACTTTTACATTGGGTTACAACACAAATCATTTCGCGTAATCAAATTAATAGAGCCACAGGAAAAGTAGAAGCGCGGATTTTAAAATGTTTAGAAAATATGGAGATCTAGGAGTGTTTTTTATTTTATTTTTATACTTTTTAGTTTAACATTTATGATGTTCTGTTTAACGCCTTATTATAATCCCGATAGATCTAGAATAAATTCAAAATGTCGCTGTTCGAATAGTTGTCTTTTTTTATTTTAAGTTTTACAAAAGTGTAGTTACGATGACATATGCACACGCTCCTATGGCTACTCAAAGAAAAATATATGAGTGTGACATTAATCCCACTCAGAACCAGCTACAAACATTTAAAGCTCTGTGGACACTAAAGGAATGTCACTTTGTCTAAAACTAAGAGACAAAGTGACATATTTCCGAATGCAGAAAAGTGCAGAAAGCAGCCTGTATGTTAGAATGTGCCTATCGTTTCTTAGAGTTATATCTATGTACGAGATGTTGACTTCTGAAAGATGCAACGTTATTATTTAAAAAAAGCAGCATGTAGCTATAGGAAAAACTAATAAAAACTGACGTATTTATGGTCATAGTATCCAAAGGTGTAAGAAAATATATTGTATTTAAAATAAATGTTGATGTCCATTTCCGGTCAACCGGAAGTGTATTTTGGTTTAAGTATTTTATATTTATAGATCCAATCGAACAGATAATGTTGCCAAAATTACGAATAAAGGGTTTTTCAATTGGGACGGGTCGATGTTAGCAGTCTGTGGCGGCCATGTTGTTTTGGTGGGGTTTGTCTAATCTATTGCTTATTATTCAGTCAATGATGCAAAATCACCATGGCAATTTGCACGATTAAACAGCACGTCTAAATTATGGTCTAAATGATGAAACATTATTGCCAAACTGAGTGTTCGTTAGTGCAAACGTTACGCCCATTTTATGGCGGACGCGGTGGCCCTTCAAAGTCGACTCCCCAACGGTTGGTGGCCGAATTCGAGACAACCGGTTCGGTAAACAAGCTAACACCCGTACGTCAAATGAATGCCAGAACGGCCGAGAATATCGCCGCGGTCCGTGAAAGTGTCGGAAAGTGTGCGTCGGAACTTGGGCTTACACAAGTGAATGCCAATAGACAACGCCGTTTGTTCGCTGACTAGGCTTCGGAACGTTTGGAAGAGGATCCCAATTTTTAGATGAATGGCTATGTTAACAAGCACAATTGCTGTATATGGGACGACGCCAACCCACACGAGGTTCATCAGGTGGCAATGCATCCACAAAAAATTAGGGTTTGGTGCTGATTTTGGGTTGGAGGTGCCATTGGTCTGTGCCTATTTTTTTAAAAATGACGTTGGTGCTGCTACCGTCAACGGCGAGCGCTACAGAACGATGATAATCAATTTCTTTTGGCCCAAATTGAACGGTATGGACGTAGACGAATGTGGTTCCAGTAGGACGGCGCTACGTGTCATACAGCGGACGCGACGATGGACATTCTGCATGAACGATTTGAGGATATGGCTATATCTCGCGAATTGGCCACCAAGATCGTGCGATTTGACCCCACTAGACTTTTTCTTGAGGGGTTTCCTGAAGTCGCAGGTCTATGTCAATAAGCCACAATCGACCGATGCCCTTAAATCTATGCGACAGAGCCATTGAAAATTGGACCTGGCTGCTGTGAGAAGCCGCGGCGGACATTTGAACGATGTTATATTCCATGCATAATGGCATATATGGGCCTTTCAAATAAAAAATGAATTTCGTTAATACCTCACACACAGCCTGTTTTATTCCATATCAACATCGGCCCTGTTGAAAAACCCTAATAAGTAAATGGTAGAACATCATAAACTTTTAATAAACCACTTAGATGGAATACTCTGCATAAATATATTTGTCATATTAACTATTTACGTATTAAATCTTGTTTCCTGTTCAACGTCCTAATGGCGCTTTACCAGTAAAAGAATCACAACGTCGTGCGTCGGGCTATTCGATTGCGGGCCCCGACGGTAAAAATCTCTATGTAAAATCAGGCAAGGAACGATATGCGCCGATTATTGCTGAGGATCTTACGAGAAAAAGCAATGACAGTGGGCTATAACCAGGAGAGTCCGGAGAGCCGCAATTCGTGTCAGTGCTGCCACACCTACCGATCTACCTATTTATATTAATTTTTTCACGAATTCTTAAATGTAATACCATGGTATCGCTACTTTAGAAAATATGTACACCTTTTTTATATTATAATATTTGTTCCTTAATATTGGTGCTGATATCTAGTGGTAGAAAAATAAATGAATCACAATACCCAAACAATTTAAATTCATCTTCCACAAGTTATTGTTTTCATTTGCTGCGTTTAGAGTGCGTAATTGTTCCCAAGCACTTTGGGAATTGTTGATAATTTATCTCAAAAGTAGTCGCCATTTCGTGTACGGGAAACATATTGAGGGTGTATCGTGTACGTAGTTACATCACTTTTTCCCAGTTTTTTTTTCCAAAGTATTTTTTAAAAAAGTAATATAAAATTATTATTTTCCTTGGATTTAAATATTTTCGAATCTTGTATTTAATTGGTCGTTTATTTTTTATTTATATGTGCAATTATTTACACTTGCCTAATTATGTTAAAAATTAAGAGCCCACACATGCAATTATCAGAATAGAATTAAGATTTGATAAGTAACAAAGCGGACGCGTTTCGCCTTATCAAGGCTCATCAGTGCTACTGGATAACATGTTACATTATACGAAAGTCGTGTATATACTAACAATAAACACGAGTTGAAAGAGAATGCATAATATCTTCACCAATCATTAATTGTCATACATACTCTATCAACTGTGATCAGTATATTGAGAATTGTTGGTAATACTTCTTCGAATTTAGCTGGTTCCCTCCAGCCAGTTCGCTTCTTTTAATACTGGCCTTGCGATACAAGTTGATCAGGAATTGTGAAGAAATGCAGCCTTGCCTGACACCTCGTTTTACCTTGGACTAGTCAGTGTCTTAGTATTTCGTCATCGTTGGCTTATAAGGCTAATATAGCAGCCTAGAACACTCATATTTTGCAGCGTTAGATTTCCAACCAAAATTTGTATCTTCTCGTTATTCTTACATTTTTCCTTTTAGGATTTTACTTCACATCGGAAACAGCGGTCAATTTCTGAAAAATCGAAACCCTCGTCTAGTCTCGCAAATTATACCACCTTAAAATACCGCCACCTAGAATTCGATAAAACAAAGACTTATTTAAATACGTTAACCGACAAATTGATCGCCATCGAGAAAATTTCTCACCGAATCAATAAAGAAAAGCAGGAACTGGTTTCTGAACTTCAATATTTCTACCCAATCTTTTTAACTTGGGCTTCTACTGAGAAGGATTTGGGGAATATCTTGCAATGCACTGCCGGTGCTATCGAAAAAACTGCCAACGTTCAGAACAATATTATACTTAGTTATTCAAATACGATTGGAAACCCTATTAAGGAATTTGTCGCTTTTATCGAAGTAGTGCAAGAAACTTTAACGAAGAGGGAGACTTACCAATCTGCATATGAAAGCTCTATAGAAGAATTGTCAAAAAAGAAAACTGAAAAGAATAAGGTAGGTTTATATTTTAAACGTTTTCAACAATGTTAATTATTAAAAACATTTACTCTTGGGTTATTTACTTTTTTTGTAATATTTATTTCTTTTTAATACCTTTTTTACATTTGCAATTTTATGTGCTAAGGTGCACCATCGTTATTTGAACTAATAGTTTATTTTTTTTTGTTTTGGCTACTACACTCTCAATCCTCCTTTTTTCTTCTACTTTTTTTTCGAACGTTCGATGTGACAGGTTCATTTATTATATGATCCCTACAGCTGAGACCGCGTTCAATATAATACTTAACTGCAGCCAAGTCGTCTGAAAAACCGATGGAAATATTTGAGCGATCATCTGAATGTCACATAAAACATCTGAAAAGTACGATCGAGCACTGCTCCAAAAAATATACCAACGAATTTTACTCGACATGTGCATTAGTGTTTACGTTTAAGCTCTTAAATGGAAGATGTATTTTGTTTTGTTCTCCTGTAAATGGATTCCTGTCGATTCTGACTTATCTAATTGTGAATAATATAAACTTGCCCGAATCGAAGTGCGCTAAAAAAGTTTTTGAGTTGTCATGCATGACAATACCAGGATCGTTTCGCAAGTTTTGAGGATTATAAGAAATTAAATTCATTTCTTGTGTATATATTACGCTTATAGAGGAAAAAATAAAACTCAGAATTCCCGTAAAGTTATAGAAATTATATAAAAAATTAATTTTGAATAGAGTTTTCACCTGATCAGGATAAAAAGAATATGCAATTAATTAAAATAGGTACAGTGAACGACATAAATTTTGCAGTGTATGACGATTTTTTTAATATTATTAAAACGTAGTAATTTTCTTTCGAAACGATAGGTTTAATATTAAAGAATGACCTATGTATCTTTATAATTTCCGTTTCTGACAGCTCAACTGAAGCAAATCTCTGAATTCAGTTGATACTCAATCAAACAAATCTGTACTATACTGTATTCACCGAACAGATAGAGTAATAAAAATGCGTGTTCAGTGCTTGATACGAAAATGAGCTTCTCTATTGGTTGGTAAGAAGTAACGAAAAGTCCGTTGCAAACGATGTAAATACAAAAGATCTATTAAAACGCGCTATTTAAAATTCAAGAGCCATTATTCCAACAATCAGTGACTACTTACATATAGATGGCGCTACGGTATATATAACAGATATTTTCTATTTCCAAGTGTAAAACCGGTTTTGCACGTGCACGAAGCGTGATCATCACGTGAACACTCTATCTGTTCGGTGAATAGAGTATAGTAGTGAATAGCTAAAACTAAAATTAGGTGTTTAGTATGACAGTCACACTGTTGAAATAAATAATTTGTACCAATGGTTTTAATCGAGATGATTTCTGCTGTATATAATAAATATAAGGGCTATTTAATTTCAATTGCTCTATTGACTACTTTCATTTATTTGCATTCATAAGCAGAAACAGTTTTATTTTAGAAGCGGATTTTTTAATTTCAGTTACTTGCGTTCCAAGATTCTAATCAAAGTACTGGATTTTCTTTATGGAAGCAACCCACTTATGATGATAAGTTGGAAAAATTGGGTATGAAATTTTAACGAGTGTATTAAATTGTTTTACATTAATATTTTTAGGCTTAGTAATACCTCAACTTGTCAAGAAAGCTGAACTACACCAAGACAACCTCGAATGTGCAAATGAGCAGTTACGCAGCGATTTAGAGCAGTGGCACATGGAAAAGCAGCAATGCTTGAAAAAGGTACTACTCGATTTCGTAAATAAACAAATCGAATTGTACGAGAAATCCGTTACCGCTTGGGAAAATATTACCAACAAGATCACAGTGCAAATCCCCACTAAATGATATTCAAACCTTCCGAAACTATCATCCCACTACCCATCTAATCTTATGTAAGTGCAATTTATATTTATACCCGTACTGTATATATACACTTCAAGTAAACGCAATAAAGAAAAGACCAAATTAAAGTGGATTTTTTATTAAATAATTCGATATCCTACTGCAAGCAAAACAGCATTTCATCTTCTTCCGCTGAAACTCTGCGAGAACTTGGTTGTATTTTTCAACTGGATCAACTTTGTCGTCTGGTTGATTAATGGAGAGCCAATGAGAAAAATCTGTAGCTTCAGCCGACGTCAGTTGTGCATTTCTACTTTCAATTGGCAACTAAAACAGCCATAACAATAATTTTTTATATAGAGTGTGAAAAATTTAATATAACGCGTCAATGTGCAGGCTTTGGGCGAAAAAACTTAATTTTGCGCAGTGACACAACAACGGTATCTCAGTTCATGTATAGACGCATATGGTACTGAATGGAATATATAATAAGTATGGTTAAAGATTGAAAGTGTTAGTTTTACAATCCATTTATGCAATTTATCAAATAACTATGTTAGAATAATAGGAAGTTGCTAATTTAAGAGAATGTTTAAGAAATACAGATGTGCAGTGGCAAAAAACCAAAATAACTATATTTTAATGGTCCAGGGAACTACACATATTGTTTGAAAGAATATATCTAATTATTTTTACAGTAGGAAAATTAAAATAAGTGAAAATATATTAACACTGAAAAATGAAGAGGAAAATATATTTTTAGACCTATTTTTTTATATATTTTGATACCAGCAAATTCTTCACCTATAATTTTAGGATAATAATGTTTTTGCGATCATTTTGAAATTATACAGCGAAGAAAGGGAAGAAGTGATTAACCATGCACGACTTTATCAATACTTATGAGTGCCAACTTACAGAGGAGGCTTTTCGTAATCACTGCTATGACTTTGATCTTATGGGAGATGTTGAGAGTAATTCAACATTGTAAAATTAAAACTATGTATCGCTGTATGATAAGAAGCAAACAAGTAAGTAATAATAAATAAAATATTTAATATTATCGAAGACGACAGATACGTGTGCTATCCCACGTGCTATAAAGCTGCAAATATTTTTCATACCTTTCAAGATCAAATTCCTACTAAAAGATTGAAAAATTCTTATGAGCCAGTGTGGTAAAACACTCGGTATATTTTAAGAATGTGTGATTACCAGAGCGGCGACGTTCGGTGCAGTTTGCTAGCGAGTGTTGGTGAATCAAGCGGCGATCGGGTATATTCAGTAGCGTAGATATATTGAAAGATTAATTTTGTCAATCGTCAAAGTTTTCGATATAATTATAAGGCGCGTTCGAAATTATAGCTCGGAGTACTCCGAGTTATTCGATGACATCAATTTGACGTATGCCATAACTTGTGATTGGTCAGTTACTGTTTGCTTACATCAAATTGACGTCATAGAATAGCTCCGAGTACTCCGAGCTACAATTTCGAACGCGCCTATAATAGAAATTAGCTATCATAAACTTTTCTAAATTACTTGTTGAAAATGAGCTTCTTTGTGAAGGTAATGTTTTTAAATCTAGAAAAAGAGCTTTTTACGTCAATGAATTTTCATTTTGTGTAGTAAAACTATTATTGGAAATTGCTTTTAATAGTATATAGTCTGGATTTCTTCCCAGTACCGTAGTAATTTTCTTTTGTATCTTTTCCCGAATCAATCCTTTAATACCTTTTAAATGATTAAGCAAAGATTCTAATTTTTGAAATGATTCTGCTAATGGTAAATTTTTTTTTTAGAAACTTTATTGTTTTCGTTACAATAGTAAAATGTTTCTTAATGAATTGTAATTGTTTAACCAAATCTTCTTTTAAAATTACTGTTTTAACACTGACAGCGTCTTGTTGTAATATTAAAACAAAAGGTTTTAAAATATCCGACGTCGAGTTAAAAAGCGTAAATGTGTCGTATTTGGGATCGGTAACATTCGGCACTTACTGAACTTTTTGTCCGAAAATGGTACTATAGGCACAGAATAGGTAATATACAGAAGTTTCACTCAATGCATTTCCCTATGGTCGCGATTTTATTTTTTGTGGTAATTATCTACAACTACACGATTCTGCGCACAGGTTTAGTGCAGGACCCTATTGGCCTATTTTGCCAGCAGAGCCGGATTAACTAGATAAATTATGAATATGCAAAGCAAAATTTTCAAAAATACATTTGCAAAATACGTTTTCTAATAATTTTTAATAGAAAACATGTTTTTAAGGCAATTAGTTGGTAAATAACTGCTTAACCTCATGTATATGTAATAAATTCTTCATTCGTGTCGACATATATTACCAATGCCCTCGTATTATTTTAAAAGTTAAAGTAAATAGTAATACTAGTAAAAGTTCCTCTAGAATAACGTTCAGACCATTCCATTTGAAATAAGAAAGTTGATGTCAATTTCCGGTGTTCCCGGAAGTGCCGCCATCTTGAAAATATTTTCACTGCATAGATTTTATTACACTATGTACGTATCCAACTTTACAGAAATTAATGATTACTAGAAGGGCCAATCTTTTTAATAGACGGTCTCGATCAATCAGCCTGTATAATGACACCAAGAAATTCTACCTGCGCGAACGACAAATTTGTACTGACTGCGATATCATTAAAACGGCATAGAGATATGGTACGAATTCCTTGTCTGACTGACACTTCTGTATATTACCTATTCTGTGCTATAGGTGCAAAAGACAGTAGTTGTAGCACTTGTGTATAAGGAAATGTGCATCACTTCTTTGTTTTGATTTTTATATAACCAACAATTCTTTTCGTCGTGAAACATTTACCATCGTTAATAAATTGTTCTAATCTACCCGGGTTTGTGCTTTAGCAAAACTTTTTTAAACAAATTAAAGAATTAACGAGTTCAGTAATGCAATGTATTCTATGCAGAACACATGTTAAGGGTAACATATTAGGAAAACAGACAACGAACTTAAGAAATTACGATCGTTGTCTGTTTTTAATATTACGCTTGCAGCATCCGAAAGAAATAACAGAACTTTTGAACAATCGTCAGCTACATTTGTTATGCTGTTAATAATAGTTTTGCTAATCTCCTTTGCACTTACTCGCGTTCTAATTTTTGTGGCTACTAAAAACGACATAGGAGGATTTTCAGTGTGGAATGTGCCAGCTAGTACATTAACAACACGTCTTCGTTTAATGTCTATCATTTCATCTGCGCTTAGGTAGAGATACTTCTCTCTTAGTTTTGGTCTGATTTTATTTATTATTTTATCGAACTGCTTTGGTACGTAATACTTTCTAATGGTCGAAGGATGAGGAATATCACGTTTGGTATATTTCTTTAAGAACCCACGGACAAGTGGATTCCGTAATTTATCCAACGGGATATTGCCACCAAGAAAAGCTCCACATAAATCATTTACAAATCCTCTTTCATGTTCAATATGCTTTATACTTTTTATATGCCGTTCAAAACTATATTTGCCTCTGCAACCTAATTTTAGAGAACAAATGGTGCAAAGTACTTCTTTTTTTGTTAATGACTGCGAAGATCTTGCCATATTCTGAAAGAATGTTTATTATTCTCGGCATTATTGAGAAATAATTAACAAAAAACTACTCTAATGAAACGAAAAAAGCCAGAAAATCTTGAACGAAGATGGAATACTAAACTATAAAAATATTAAACTCAATAAATAATACTGAAGGACAAATAAACAAAAAAGGAAACCTCAAAAGTCGATGGTACCGAAATAAATATATATGTATGTATCTTAATACATGTCCGCCGATGCTCTCTACTAGCTTATTTACGAACCTCTGCCCTATGGTAGTGCTGACTTGTTCATATGTACGCACGAATTTCGCACCCAACAGAACGCCAATGATAAATTGCACTGAACGTTGCCGCTCTGATGATTACACACCATTTACACGCTAACCAAAATATGTATATCAGTAATGGGAAATGTAATTTTTGTAATGGTTTGGTCATCTACTTTTTTTTATTATATTATCATAGAATTTGTTATGCTATTTTTCGTTATTTCTTTTTAATGACAACCAAAAGAACTTTTCCTTTTACACCTCATATCTTAATTTGTAATTTAAACAAGTATTGAATGATGCCACTATATTCCACTAATAAAAAGTATTGTATTATAACAGGATGGAAACATTGACCATTGATCCTCGTGACCAAGTTCATCTATTGCGGATACCATAGAAATAACAGAAAAGGTAACTGTAATGCTGAATTAGATTGGCAGTTTAAGCTACTGCTTAAGCCTTTATTATTACGGGATGCGATGCTGCACATTAAGTTTAAATGATAAGGAATTTAAAGAAATGATCAGCTATAAATTTACAATACTTACCAAACACAATTCACATCTGTCATTCTTCCAAATTTCCTCATCTGTGCTTAATTTGTCACCAGTTTTAATAACTGTAGTGATTGTTGAGGGAAAATTTATTTGTAAATTCTGAACAAAATGTAGCATTAAGTTTTGCATGCTCAAATATGGATCACGCTCTTTTTGTTTAGTAGTGACAGGATTTACACCATTAAAAAAGTTGTACAAAGCCAGCTCTTTAATATCAAAAAAACGCAGCGGCTTTATAATATTAACATCTGGATCTCTTGTATCACAAATTCCCTTTAAAAAAAACTGGTTACTATATGAACAATTTCCACTTAACTACTTACGATATCCATTTGCAAGTGGTTGCCTTTTCCCAATGAAACATTAGTCAATATTTGAGACGCAATATCTATCCCAAGTTCAGGCATAAAAATATGTTGACATTCCAAATTCTTAGCGCAGTCAAGCAGCAATCGGTATCTAACAAGGAGTTTAATCAGCATTTTATGAATTGCAATGAATAAATAGATTTACTCGAGTTGTTTATAAAGTTCCGTTTCTGTAGTAGGACTCGCAAGGTCGTGGCATACTTTGCTAATTTCCTTAACATCATTTACATTTAAAGTCAAATCTCTATAATCCTCTTTTATTTCAAGTTTCGAATGTAAAACATATTGTAAGAATGATACAAAATACAGTTCAAACTTGAAATATTTTACATGTCTGTTAATTCTCTGTAAAATATCTATTCGCTCCTCTATATTTAAATGATAATTTTCTAAAAATTCATAAAATTTAATGCACCAGTGTTTACATGGGATACAACTATATTTACTTTCTATATACAATACTAAAGGTGTAAATTTCAACTGTTTCGGTGTTGCACTACTAAATCCGCTTTTTAAAAAAGATAATAAAGATGTAGTTGGATGCCCAAATGAAAATATCACTAATACTCTTTCATTTTTTCTAATAAAACGGTGTTTACCGAGGAATGCTTTGAATTTGTGAATGGTACCATTTAAAAAACATGATTTACAATATCCATCCTTACATCTTAGTAACACATTTGCTTTTCCTTTCCTGCACTTATTGCAAGTTTTTGCATTTCTAAAATATGTCAATTAAAATAATTAAAAAATAGAATGCAAATATATTATGTGTTTTCAACTGTTAAGTAATATAATTTGCTGTATTACAACAAACTATAATGAACGGAAAACATTTTACTACGCACACAACATCCACTTTCTCCATAAAATTTTCGACCGCATCATCTTGAAAATCATCTCCTACACTACACATAATTAATAATAAAAGTCAGATGAGAGTTTTGTAAACAATTAAAAATTTTCACGTGGCTTGATAACTTGATGACAGCAAACCATAACCACAAAAATTATCTGAGTAGTAGCACAGAGTAGGCAGTAGCCAGAGATAACCTATAAGTAGTAGCATAGAACTAGAGTGAGAACTAGTGTGGTGAAAATACTTCAACGAATGTTTAAGCCCGTCTGACACGATCAATTTAAATGTACATTTTTTTGTCATTTTTTCATGTAATAAAAAATTGAAAGATACTTGTGCAGAAACATTGAAGCTAGAATTTTTCTGTATGCAGAGCCCGCCAATTTTTCCGTCATTTTTCTTTCGAACGCAAGCGCAGAATTTTGTTTTTGAAGGTTATGTTTGTATAGATTTGTCTGGTACATTTATGAAAGTTTTAAAAAATGGATACGGAATGTTTACTATTAGGGCTAAGGCTATTAGCTAGTATTGCTGCAGCGCAAGCACGGGTATGAAAAGGTAATACGTGTTATTGGCAACAAACGAACATAGCCGCAATGAAATTGACTGGAGTAATTGACACCAACCATACACCAACTATCAGTGATATGCACGAAATACAACTTCAGTTTGTTGAATTAATGTTGGCAAGTATTGGTGCCAAAAACGTAATGTTCAAAGTACGGTCACAGTATATACTGTGGTACGGTTAACCTCAATTATTTAGATAGCACCAGATTGGAACCTTGTTTAGTGGGAATTTGAGAAAAATTACCGTTTGTTTTCAATAGATTTGTTATATATAATATAACAATAATTTCCAAAGCTCTCCCCACCATTATGACGATTTTGCAACTTTTGCTATAGTGTTCAGACATCGTCCTCTGTACTCTTCGAAACGTAAGTAAGAAATTTTGATTTTTTGATCAAATTACTAAATTTGATTAAAGTATTTGTTAAGTATTTATAGATATGCCTAAGATATATATACATTGCAAATTTCCTGGGTGTCTAAGGGTTTATAGGGAATCAATTCGCTTTCATAGATTCCTAAAACATCCACTAACGCTGAAAATTTGGAAGGAAATATGTCATCTAGATGATTCTGCAAAGGTACAAAAGTTTAGAATATGTTCTAGGCACTTCACTAGTTCGGATTACAATCATCACCATTTAAAGATGTATCTCAATCGTGATGCTGTCCCTTATGCAACCTTTTCAAATGTTAGTAATGAATTATCTCCATTATCACCTACTTGTGGGAACCAATTAGAACGAGATAGTAGCAATTCATCTTCGAAATCATATCTTCCGCCAATAGATCATGATTATTGCATGTCAGTTACAGCGTCTTTATCTTCTTCTGATGTTAATAATAATACTGAATTATCTTCATTATCATCTACTTTTGGGAACCATTTAGGTGATTTACATTCTTTAGAGTGTCCGTGAAAAAATCACAATCCAAGGGCCATTTTAATAAATTATCGATTTTTTATAATGCCTAATTCAAATATTTACCGTTTAAATACTTCGAAATCGAGTAAGCTAAATCTAATGCAGGCACAGAGGACATTCTTTTAAGATACTTTATTTATCCCGTGTTATTAGAATTTATTTTTATTTTTGAATTTTTAGAGTTTATTGTTAAGTTTTTCTGTTTTCAGAGTTTATGTTCATTTGTTGTTTAAATTTTCATGATTACGTGTTTCGTATTTAATGCTCATTCATGATTTGACTTACTAGAGTTTATTTTAATTTTTATCTCTTTAGAGTTTATTTTTAGGTTAAATTAGATATGTCTGTGATTTCTGCAAATAATCATATTGATCAATATTTACACCTAATATTTAATTTAACGTTGCCGTAACTAAATTTATTCTAATTTTCAATCTTTTATTGTAATTATTCATAATTGATAAATGATAAGGAAGAAAGACATTACGATTATTAGCTAGTGAAAAATTTTACAATCTCAAAAATTATTAAAAGCCGCATTAAAAATGTAATCGCGACATTGTTAAATTAAATGTAAGCTGTAAATACGACCCTTTATTAGCAGACGTATCACACTGATGAGATTAAGGAAAATCGAAACATATCTAATTTTTCAAATCTCGCGCTATATTTCGGAAGCACGGTCCATTCGTAATTCTATGTTTAGCCGTTTGACCCGGAGGGCGCTGTGATAATGCAATCGTGACGTCACATGTTTCCAACGAAATGTACAGGATTTGCGGTTCTCTTTATTGTTGTTCTGTGGGCGCAAGCAACTATTGTAATTCTATTAAGAAAAAGAAGGCGTAATGGAAACAAACGCAATACTTGGAGCAGACCATGGTTACAAAGGCGCGAACATGGTAAAGGTGTATTGAATCTATTAAATAGTGAATTATTAACGGAGGACATCTCAGATTATCGCAATTATTTGAGGAAATTGCAAGGATTTAACAATAGACAGATATCCTAATTCTGTACAAGTACAATAAAAATGTGAAGTAAACTATGTACATAAACAAACAATAAAACGGATGAAGGAAGATACAATTCAAACAATATTGGGCATTCCATAAATGATGTTAAATTAACGTGTATAAATAATTAGTAAATGACGATAATGCTACAATTATGTACATAATTTCACCAATATGTGC
Organism: Cetonia aurata; assembly: GCA_949128085.1. NCBI lineage: Eukaryota > Metazoa > Arthropoda > Insecta > Coleoptera > Scarabaeidae > Cetonia > Cetonia aurata. The sequence goes on from OX421887.1 coordinate 1,692,247, forward strand.
TATTTCAACAAAAGATATGAAAAATCAAATTGCTGGTGCATAGAACCAACGTATCCATAGCAACGCGTCTACTTGTATCCGTTGACGTTGACGCAACATCAGCATATTACTACATGCGCATTAGATTTCTGCGCAGAAAAATGACAAAAAATAAAACATTTCCTATTATTTTATTAAACATAATAATTGAAACGAAAAATGATCATTTTTTTCTGTAGGACACGTTCAATTTTTCATTACATGAAAAAATGACAAAAAAATGTACATATCGTGTCAGACGGGCTTTATAGAGAAATGGAGTGATAGCAATCATTTTAAAGGCTGCTTGTCAAATACAACGGTGTTTGTGGAAGCCTTTTTACCATTTGACCAATTTGACTGTGACAAGTATTTACTTGTTAAAAGTACATTTTTAAGATGGATGTCTTGTGCAATTCCAAATCCAAAAGTAGCCTTGTTTAATCATCAATTCAGATTTGGATAATATAAAAAGTGATTTATAGGAATATAATCATAGTTTTTGTTTATTAAGAATGTTTTGTGATTAGAATAGATATATGTAAATCCATAGTTGCGTCCTTTATTCAACTTTAAATTGTATTTCGGGGAATCCCTAATCTTCAAAATGGCTGCCTCCATAATTGGAACTACAACAAAGGTAATACCAGGGTCTGTGGTAATACCTTCTCCTCATTCTCATTTTATCAAAATAAGTTGAATAAACAAAAGCCCCAAAACCACCCAAAACTATAAATTTTAATCTATCGTTCGCTAAACGGCTATAATGTATGTTTTTTTTTCAATGTATTAATTATCAAGTTGTTATGATACAAATATAACTTTGCCAAACAAGTTTTTTGTCACTATCACTTGTCACTGATTAACGTTACAGAAAACTGTAGCTGCCTTAACAAAAAGAAAGATTATTTTCTTTCTCCAATTCAAAAAATTATTTAATTTTACAATTATCCGACAATTAAACGCATATTCTAAAATCGGATATATATCCAGACAATGGCATCTATGCGTCACACAAACAAATAAAATGCAATTTTAGAAAAGTGAGAACCTCGAACAGTAGATGGCGCCGTCTAACGTTAAGCCTACTGGCGGTAGAATTTAAAAAGTATCTGGAGGAAAGTATTGAGGTATAACGATTATTTATTTTAATAGAAATAAAAAAATACGATTTGCAAGATTTTTGTAGGTAAACTGCTTGTTGTGAGATTTTCTATGTGCTCTTCTAGCGTTATATCCTATTAGACAGTTTTGTTCGAAAGGTTTTAGTAAACCAGGTCTGAGCACTAATTATAGGTAAATGAACGCTATAGCAAAAAAGTAAAAGCAAATTAATACCTTTCCGAAAAATATATTTTATTTAAAAAAATCAGAGTCGATGTATGAGAGTATAAAATAAATTAGAGTAGGAATGGTTTAACAAAATATTAGTGGAACGTAATATTAATATGTAAATTTTAACAAGTAAATCGCATTAAAAAATTATTGTTTAGATTTTAGATCTTGTACTTCCAGTCTTTATGTCGAATAGCTTCCTCACGAAATATACTTGAATAGCTGTTGTAAAGACGATTACAAATATTTGAGCCATGGACCACCGTACCACATAACTGTTGTTGCTATGAAGCAAATTGTAATCCCTGGCTTCTCGCCCTCTTGAATGGTATTGGTATTGTAGCATATCGTTTATGCTTCTTTCTACGTTTATTATTGTGCTCTGAAATAAAAACAAGTATTATAATGTTATGTTAAATAATACAAAAACCTACTGTGAAATTTTCCATGTTTAAGTTAATTTCTTCCAATTCCTTTGCGTATTTTTCCCACTGGTCATATCTTACTACTGTTATGTATAAATTGACTAATTTATCTGCAAATCTTGAAAACTGATTATCTATACACACTGAATAATAACCACCAGGTGATCGTTCATCTTGATATTCACTGCTAGGTTTCCACTGGTAAGGGTGGACAATTTGACCAGACGGATGTCTCACTGCAAATCCTGCCATACCATCTCCGCCTCGAACAACCTTAAATCGAATAAAAAGACCATTTTATCCCGTATGTTGCCAATTTAGTTGCACGAGGGCTATAATTTACCTGAAAACTAACGTAGAATGTAGCACCTGGGTTAACATATTGAAAATAGCAGTCCTCCTTTCCGGGATCTATATGTACTTTATAGTCCATCGCTACGGCGGGTAAGTTTTCATACCACGGCACGGTAGTTGCAACAACATAATTGCAGTTTAAAATTATCAAGTATATCACAATGGAAAACAAATATTTTAATAACGTGGCTATAATCATGTTTCTTCCATTTGTATTGGCAGTGTTGGTTGCCGTTCCAACGCGGAAGAATATGAGATATTGATGTGCACCAATCAGATAATTTCTGCCCCTTCTACCAACACCCACCTGTTTGCCTGTTCATTTGATATTCATTGGATATATTATCTCTGATATTACATTACATATTTTACTTTTCCGCAATTATTACAATTGCTCTTAGTGGTGGGTAACTAGCGGATATTTTAATAACCAAACTAGCCGCTAAATAACCAGCTATTTCAGCTATTTCAGCTATTGGTTATTACTCGCTATTCCCTTTAGCGGCTAGCAACTAGAGTTGTATATGTCGCTACCGTTCCGATGAAAACATTCATCTTCTTCGGACTAATTTCTTTTTAAAAAAAATACAATTAAATAGATATAAAACTAATTAATTTGAAAATTTATTACTAATAGTAATATTAATACACGAAAGTTAAAATTAAAATATCCTTCTTAGTAATTTTGAGTTTTATGTATATTGTATAGGAATTATGGAATATGAGATATTTATTTGTATCAACATTAAGATATAATTTATTATGAGAAAACCATACATTTTATAGCTTTTAACAAAAAATTAACACTTTTTTGTTATCTGATATATTACAACAAGAATCAACTGCACTTGTATTGTATCTATACATATTGAAGTCGTACTCCAACAAAAAATTGTTATATCATTAAAAAAATTAAAAACAAAATTATTAATACTTCCTATGAAGATATATACTACATATACATATGCAATACAAATCACTATATACTGTATTACACCTAAATATTTATTTTTTTTTACTTATAATAAAACAATACAATTAATGTACTAAATAAACCAAAATCAATCAAGAGTAAACGTACACATACGATATAAACAACGCCGTAACTGCATATGCATATATGTACTATTATCTGGTACTATATACGTAACTTGGACGGATAGGTATTCGTTATTGTCTAACCGTACTAGCCAGTAGCCCCCGTAGCTACCGTAGCCGGTTAGCTGGAATAGCTGGTTAATAACCAGCTATTTCAGCTACTGGTTATTTCTCGCTATTCGCTTTAGCGGCTAGCCAATAGCGTAGTTGGGTATTCCATACAGTCAAGTACGATATTCGTTTATGTTACGAGTTACGAGGTTTGAAATGTGTAACTCTTTCTCTTTATATATTTATTTATCTGATCGCAAGTGATCCGCGGGGCAAATAAAACGCAACTTATTTATACTACGTAACTTGGACGAATATTCGTTGTTGTCTGGCCGTAGTAGCCAGTAGCCATAGTTCCCAACGCCACCGATCGCCCGTTCAGTTACCGTAGCGACCGTAGCCGCTGGTAGCCGGCTAGCCGGTTATCGCGTTGACAGATATCATAGCTATAGCTATTTCCTCGATAGCCGCTATTTGGCTAGTTATTAGAATAGCTACCCACCACTAATTGCTCTACTCATCGTATGGTACCTATTTATAACAACTATAAGTTTAAGTTGTGTGAGCATTTTTCTTGGCTTTTATGTAACACATTTGAGAGTGTGTAAATCGTGCGACCTTAGCTCTCAACAATAACATTCGACAGACGCTGTTTAGAAAGAAATGGGGCAGAACGAACGAAGATCGTGGAATTCTGAAAATTTTAGACTATTATACAATTTCGAAGGGCCTATATTTTCTTGTATGCAGTTTTTATTAAAAGCAGATGTATATCATCGGCAGGGCCAGGAGGATCTACCTAGCTCATTTTTTTTTAGATATACCTATTACTCATTATATTTCTTATATATTCAGTTTTTAGAATCCTGCAGCCAGATTTATGATGTATAGATATTTATTGGTTCAACAAAATTGCTACAAAACTATACACTAATCTAATTATTAGTAGATAAAGTTATACCGGATGTGTGGCTTATATTCGAAATAATTTTCTTAATAAAAACCACCTCTTGTTTGGTTCTATTACCAAACAAAATGAAAAAAAAAAAAAAAACGAAGAAATACTCAAAATTAAAGTTTCTTTCCTCCGAATTTTTTGTAAAAATTCCTAATTTTTAAAAGCACAACTATTCTTTTCAAGTTGAGCGCTCGGTATATTATTTGTGAGAACTACTTAAGTATTTATATATGCTAGTATGCAGTCGCCACGAGTGATGGCGAGGAGTAGGGATGCGCTGTAGACGCTTTTAAAAGCGTGCACGCCCACTTAGCTGCAATAATACGTTCTGAGTATTTGTCAGTGGCGGCTCAAAATTAGTCCAAATGTCTCAAAATTATAAATGTAAATAATGATAGTAGTAGTGACGACAACGATTTTAGTGCGGAAGAGGTTTAACTTTATCCATTAAATTTTCAATTTGTTTAATAGGTTATAATGTTTAAATTCAATAAACCGTTTAAACAATAATCCTTTTTTGTTATTATCATCGCTGATGTTTCCTGGTAAACAATTCAGGGGATTATGTGCCCCTTAACGGTTAATCGGATTTTAATGTTTATTAGTTCATTAAGATTATATTAACATAATATTTTTGTTTTTTGTTGTGAATATACATATTGCTGTGGAAAAAGGGGATGAAAAACTGTGCGTGAGTGCGTTGACCCCTTCGTCCAAGTCAGCTGTTTCAAGAAGATTTTTAAAAGACACAAAAATTTTTCGTAAAAGTTAAGTTAGTATTAAGTTACTTTGAAACATGTTGAAAAATTCTTATTAATATCATTTTTAGTTTTGTTTTACAGCAATGTAATTTTCATTTAGCTCAGTTTCTTGTTTTATATGTTGGTTTCTTTGGTTTAAGTCATGTTACCGTGTAAGATCGCCGCTGTTGCGTGCGCTTCTCTTGGGCCGGCGAATGCTCGGTTGCGGGAGAGAGAAGGTAGTGTACAATTAGACTCTGCGAAGGTAAGATCATTTTCCTGAGCGCTGTAAATGTATGTCGTTTGAAGACATTTTGTTTCCGCGTGTCATTTGATTTTTACAAATCTAACCTTAGTAGAGGCATCTTACACTCAATTCAGTTAATTTTCTTTGTATAATATTTGGAATTCCAAATAGTTTGTTATAGCTGATTTAATTTTACTTTTTGAGAGTTCATTTTTTTTTTATTTGATATTTATTTAATTTTTGATTCATTCTTTTTCCTTTTCAATTAGATTTGATTGTAGTTCACTGTTTTGAAGGTATTTTTACCTTGCTTTGTAATTGCTGACTACATTTGAGCAGTTTTAAGTATTTAAAGTTAAAGACGTTCACCTGAGAACGCCATTTTGCGATTTACACGTGGTGTATAAAATTTTATATTTCTAAATTTTCTTAATCTTGTTATTTTCACGTTAAATATAGGGAGTTTTCTTTTAAGCCTGGATTTTAATTAATCTAAGGTTTTAAATTTCTTCCTATTTGTTTTTTTATTTATTAAAGTTCTAATTAATTTTAAAATTCAAATTTTGTTGTTTTAATTTGTTTCCCCACATCGTGGTCAGTTTACACCCACTTTCAGTTTCTTAAGGTTTACCTTCAGAAGGTGACCACTGGGATTTTGAATCCCATGCTCTTCAAGAAATTTTTACTCTATTTTAGAGTTGGCGCTCAACTTAATAATTAATTTCAGACATTTGGTCACAAGCATTAATTTAATTTTAAATAATTCACATTTTCATAATTATCACAGCATAATTATTTGGCTGCCAACGTGGGGCCCACGATTCATTGTTGTTTTGATTCATTTTTGGCCACGATTTACTTTGTAATTTTCCCTGCACGAGGTTTCGTGAATTTTTCAACTGTTTCGGGGAAACTAATACCTGTTGTGTTTAAAAATTTTTGAAAATCGTCGAAATGTCCGGAGAGAACCAAGCACAGGACAAATTGTTCGTCCCAGAAGGAACCTGGAGGGAGCAACCCAGGTACACGAGCGAGGAATCTGTGGCAACCGTGCTAAACAAGACGTATTCGGAGGATTCATTTCCTGAGGAAAAGGAGAGCAAGCAGATGGAGCTTCCACAAGCACTTTTGACGGATGTGAGGGAGTCCCACATCGAGACGTTGGAGCAGAGTGAGACAGGAAAAACTGAGGAAAGTATAGGAATGAAAGATGTGATGATGATGTTTAGACAGCTTGTTGTTTCTAATAATGAGATTATGAATGTAACAAAAGGGATACAGAGACAGATTGATGAGATAAGGAGTGATTTTAGATCAGAAATCATAAGAGTAGATGAAAACGTTAAGAAAGTAGAGAATAAAGTATTAGATAATACAATAAGATCAACAGCTAATGAAATATCAATTAAACATTGTCAGAAAGAGATAAAAGGAATGAAAAATAAATGGGATGAGAGAGAATATGTGGTTGAAGAAAGAGTCAGAAAAATAGAATGCGAAGTGAAGGAAAAGATTGCTGAGAGTGTGGAAAGAGCAGAAGAACAAATAAACAGAAAAATTTCATCAATTCAAGAAATTCCCAATGTCAATCAGTTTGGTAACAGTATTTTGTCAATGCCTGTTCAAATGGAACAGTTACCGAAATTTTTTGGTTCGGTAACGCCCAATCCAATGGCGTTTCTAAGAAATTTGAACGAATTTTTAGAATCCGTACCGGGAGAAAGAAACAAGCTGCGGATCGCCCGCAACGCCATGAAGGATGAAGCGAGATCCTGGTTTGACTTCGTCGCAGATACGATCAATTCCTGGGACCACTTCGAAGATGTATTTCAACGACAATACTGGAGTCAAGCGATTCAACAAAGGGTGAGAACAAATTTATTCTTAGGTTCTTATAATAAGTGCGGATTAGATAGTAGAGAAGTCTATGTCATAAAGAAAATCAATATTCTCAAATTTTTAACACCACCCGTTTTGGAATCTGATTTGATCACGCAATTATCCAGGCATTTTGAGCCTGAGGTCACTCAAGCCATTGCGATGCAAAATATAACCTCTGTTAGTCAATTGTTGGAACTAATGAAGAGATTAGATCAAGCGGAACAATGCAAGGTAAATCCTAGCAATTCGCGAAGTCCTGAAGGCCATGTCAACCACAATCAGGCAACTGGCAGTTCGAGTAATGATGGTTTCAACCGTCAACAGTATTCGCGAGCTAATGTAAATCCGAGACCAGCTCCCTATTTCAACAGGAGACAGTCTTTCACTCCTAGAAATGGTGGACGTCAGAGTCCAAATTCAAACAATCAGAATGTGCCTCAGGTATCCACAACGCACCAAAATGACCGTCACGATGTCCAGACAAGGTCAAACGTCAATCAAGTGGCTTCCCCACAAAATCAGAATTCAATTAAGTCAGCTGACAAAGTTTTGCCTAGAGATTCTGTGCAGTGGAATTCAAATCGCTACGTTAATCAAATTCAAACAAATCAGATATCAAACAGCACTGGCGCAATTCACAAAGACACTAGGTCTAATTTAAATGAGCAAAAGGTTCAAACAAAGCCGAAAGAACTACTCGATGAAGCTCGTGGGCAGGATTTTTAGAAAATCCAACCAAAAAGAAAGAATTGTACACCATTTTACAAAATGATTTAAGATCGATCAATTCAGATTTGCCACATGTAAATGCAATGTTTGGAAAGAATGTTTTAAGATGTTTAGTAGATACGGGAAGTGAGGTTTCAATTTTAGACGAAGAGAAAGTAAAATTGCTAGAGAAAGAAAAAGTAGGGAAATTCATTCCAACTCGAAAAATTACAATTATTACTGCTACAAAAAAGATAATTGCTGCCATCAACAGAGTTTTTGTCGTAGAATTCAAATTACAAAATTCAACTTTTCTGGGAGAGTTTATTTCATTAAAAGGTTTAAAAAGAGATGGAATTATTGGGATTGATTTGTTAGACAAGATGAGAGCGGTGGTAGATGTTGATAAGAGACTAATTCAGATAGGAGAGGAGAGAGTTAATTGGTGTGATGAGACTCCTAATGAGGAGAAAATTGTTAATTGTTTAAGAAAAGAGAAAGAAAATGTGAATTTAGAGTTATTGAAAAGTGATTGTTTGGAAAATGATATACAGGGTAGTGAATTAGTTGATGACGTTAAAGAAGAAGAAGTTGTTGAATGTGATAGTATACAGGGTAGTGATTTATCCCAAGAGGTTTTAGAAATAGATGTTGTTGATGAAGTAGTAGAGTTAGAAGCAAACAATTCCCAGATTGAATTCCCAGATGATTTAAATGAATTTAAGATTGATTGTGATGAAAAGTTTGAATTTAAAGTCAAAGAAATTTTAAAGCAGTACATATCCTTAGTAGACAAATTCCCGAGTTTAGCAGTTGGTTATGAACATTCTTTAGAAGTAGATGAATCGAAACCTTTCAAAATCAAGAACTATCCAATTCCCAAAAACATGCAAGAAAAAGTCAGAGTTGAGGTATCCCAAATGCTTCAAGATGGGATAATTGAACGTGGAAGAACAAGGTACGTCAATCCTTTAGTCGTCGTCCAAAAGAAGAATGGAGACATCCGTTTGTGTCTTGATGCCCGACGTCTGAATGAACGCACACGACCGCAGTTCGAAACTCCAGTCACGGTTGAAACATTGTTGGCAAGGTGTACAAATGCGAATTATTTTACAAAGCTAGATTTAAAGAGCTCTTTTTGGTTGGTACCGTTGAACAAAGAATCTAGAAAGTTTTGTGGATTTATGGTTGATGGAAATGTGTATCAGTTTAAGGTTGTACCTTATGGTTTAAGTAGTTCGGCTGCCGCGTTGATACGGGCAATGCAACAGATTTTAGAACCATACAATTCGTTTGTAGCTCATTACATCGATGATATTTTAATTTTTAGTCAGAGTTTAGATGAACATTTAGTGCATTTGCGCAAAGTTATTGAAGTTTTAGCAAGGAATGGTTTAAAAGTGAATTTAGGAAAATGTGAGTTTGTAAAGCATGAAGTAAAGTTTTTAGGATATGATTTAACAGAGAATTATGTCAGAGTAGATGAATCTAGGCTAGACGTCATCAAAAAGTACCCTAGACCTAGCAACATAAAGTTAGTAAGAGGTTTTCTTGGTGTAGTAAACTACTACAAAAGGTTTGTTCCGAGATTAGCGCACATCAGTGCACCTTTATTTGAATTGTTGAGAAAGAATGAAAAATTTAAATGGACAAATGAAAGATTAGAAGCATTTGAAAATGTAAAGTCTGAATTTCACAAATCATTATGTTTATTATTGCCAGATTTTAGTAAAGAATTTTTGTTACGTGTCGATGCCAGTGACACAGCCATCAGTGGTGTCTTGATTCAAATTGGCAGGAATGGAGAAGAACCAATTTGTTTTGTCTCCAGGATTTTGAAAAATTATGAGTTAAAATACACTGTGTCAGAAAAAGAAATGCTAGCTGTAGTCCATGCAGTAAACAAGTTAAGATTTTATTTACTAGGCAAGAAATTTATAATTGAGTCAGATCATGCTGCATTAACATCTTTAATGTCAACTCGGTTCTCAAACAACCGAATTTATCGTTGGTCTTTATTATTATCAGTATATGTTTTTGAGATAAGACACATAAGAGGAGATTTGAATGTAACAGCTGATGCTTTGTCTCGTATGCACAATCTGAAAAGCCATTTCAACCATGTTGAGGTAAACACATACAACATGTATGAAGCCGAGGGGTTGTTTGACTTTGTCAGGATCAACGAGGTGCAACAAGATGATTGTTTCGATCGAATACGAGAGGCATTAGTCCACCAGGATGAGTACAAGGATTTTGTCATCCGAGATGGGATTCTGATGAAGCGGATTCGAGATCAGTTCAACGTTGTACTCACCGAGTCATTCGCACGTCAAGCAATGCAGGAGCTACATCAATCTCTTGGACACATTGGAGGTCACAAACTTTGGCTCACCTTCCGAGAAGCTTTCTTCGCAACAAGAGACAAGACCATTGCCAAATCCATCGTCCGCACATGTCTTCAATGTCAACTGGGAAAATCAAAAAACCGCACCTGCCAGAATGTCATCAAGAGCATCGTTGTTGAGAACAAACTCGACCTCGTCGCCGTCGACTTTCTTGGAAATCTCATACCTGGACATTATGGCTACCGCAACATTTTCGTCATGGTAGATGTTTTCACCAAATACGTAAGACTCTTTCCCACCAGATATTACAACACTGATACAGCAATCCGTTGTATTGACAATTTTATACGAAATCAAGGGAAAATGCGCCGCATTCTTGCTGACAATGCCACTTATTTTAACACGCATCGTTTTGTTGACGCCATGAATGAGCGTGATATTAATGTTTCTTTCTGTTCTATACGTCATCCTTGTGGGAATCCTTGCGAGAGATACATCCAGGAAATCGTCAAGTTTCTCAGGATGCAAACCCATCAACGCCATCCTGATTGGGTCCGCCACGTCCAAAACATCGAAAATTGGATAAACAACACTCCCAACACCACCACGGAGGAGTGCCCATACACTTTAATGTATGGAAGGTTGCCTAGTCGCCCGTGGAACCTTCTCGAGGAGGATGTATATGTGGAGGCACGTACAGAGGAAGCCAGAAGGAAGCTTCAACTCAGGGGACAACGTTATGTCCGCCAAGAAAATGCCAAGATCACCAAGCGTACCCGGTTCTATGTCGGCGACCAAGTCCTGGTGCGTCGATATCGTTTGGGAAGACGTGACCAGCAAACCTGCCAAAAGCTGGAACTTCCGTTTGTTGGACCGTACAGAGTGGCCCGTGTGTTTGATGGGGTCACCTACGAACTGCACACTTTGGACGGTACCCAGAACAAAGGTCGGTACCACATCTCTGCCCTCCAGAACTTTCACCACGATCCCGGGTAGCTCGCCGCCCGGAACTGACGTTTTCACCCCTGTGTGCGGAGACAGGATTTTAATTTTTTTTATTTTTCGTTGTTCGGACTGTCAATTTTTGTTTTTTCTTTTGTGTGCGTGCGATTTCAAAAGCAAAACAATGACACTTTTCAAGTGCAATTTTTTTCTTTTATAATCGGGAGATGTGCTGTGGAAAAAGGGGATGAAAAACTGTGCGTGAGTGCGTTGACCCCTTCGTCCAAGTCAGCTGTTTCAAGAAGATTTTTAAAAGACACAAAAATTTTTCGTAAAAGTTAAGTTAGTATTAAGTTACTTTGAAACATGTTGAAAAATTCTTATTAATATCATTTTTAGTTTTGTTTTACAGCAATGTAATTTTCATTTAGCTCAGTTTCTTGTTTTATATGTTGGTTTCTTTGGTTTAAGTCATGTTACCGTGTAAGATCGCCGCTGTTGCGTGCGCTTCTCTTGGGCCGGCGAATGCTCGGTTGCGGGAGAGAGAAGGTAGTGTACAATTAGACTCTGCGAAGGTAAGATCATTTTCCTGAGCGCTGTAAATGTATGTCGTTTGAAGACATTTTGTTTCCGCGTGTCATTTGATTTTTACAAATCTAACCTTAGTAGAGGCATCTTACACTCAATTCAGTTAATTTTCTTTGTATAATATTTGGAATTCCAAATAGTTTGTTATAGCTGATTTAATTTTACTTTTTGAGAGTTCATTTTTTTTTTATTTGATATTTATTTAATTTTTGATTCATTCTTTTTCCTTTTCAATTAGATTTGATTGTAGTTCACTGTTTTGAAGGTATTTTTACCTTGCTTTGTAATTGCTGACTACATTTGAGCAGTTTTAAGTATTTAAAGTTAAAGACGTTCACCTGAGAACGCCATTTTGCGATTTACACGTGGTGTATAAAATTTTATATTTCTAAATTTTCTTAATCTTGTTATTTTCACGTTAAATATAGGGAGTTTTCTTTTAAGCCTGGATTTTAATTAATCTAAGGTTTTAAATTTCTTCCTATTTGTTTTTTTATTTATTAAAGTTCTAATTAATTTTAAAATTCAAATTTTGTTGTTTTAATTTGTTTCCCCACATCGTGGTCAGTTTACACCCACTTTCAGTTTCTTAAGGTTTACCTTCAGAAGGTGACCACTGGGATTTTGAATCCCATGCTCTTCAAGAAATTTTTACTCTATTTTAGAGTTGGCGCTCAACTTAATAATTAATTTCAGACATTTGGTCACAAGCATTAATTTAATTTTAAATAATTCACATTTTCATAATTATCACAGCAATATGTTCATATATTCCAGGAATAAATTAGTAGGTAGGCACTTGTAAATAGTAGTATTTAGTAAACAAAATACTTATATTGTCCGGAGATATCCCATACTAATAAAACCATTTTATTAAATTTTTAATTACATTAACGTTGCATTATTCAATATTAACCTGCACGCCAATGGTATAGAGAAATTATATGCAGAGGCGATGGTAAATCCGTTGTGCCCGTCTACTGCTGCGCGAACCTACTCCCACCGCTCGCCATCACTTGTGGCGACTGCTATATTTATCGTTATTAAATTCTTATTTGTTAGTAAATTTCTCCAAATTCTAATTTGAATGGTACTTACCAAACTACGCAGTACTAAGCTTATTGTATGCCTGCAGTGTTAACATTAAGTGATATCGTTTATATTAGGTGTTACCTACCTAATGTTATCAATTCCTTTACAAATTTATTCTAAGTAAAACAAAAACTACGTATAAAATAAATAAATAAGAAAAATAACGACCTATTAAACATTAGGAATACACTTGTTCTATATTTATGCAAAGCGTAACAACGATAATAGCTGGTTACTTAATAATAAATAGGTACCGGCATTTGTTGCAATGAACAAAAATCCCGAAAAGAAAATAAAATACAAAATGAAATTAAAGGAGCTAACGTAAAATAATAATAAATAAATAACTTACTAAACTAGTTACTAGTTATTTAATAAAGAGCAAAATAAAGAAGGCATATATCTGGAATAAACTGTTCAAACTGCTGAAAATGTCCATTTTACCTTACATTAATATAGCAGTCGCCACAAGTGATGGCGAGCGGTGGGAGTAGGTTCGCGCAGCAGTAGACGGGCACAACGGATTTACCATCGCCTCTGCATATAATTTCTCTATACCATTGGCGTGCAGGTTAATATTGAATAATGCAACGTTAATGTAATTAAAAATTTAATTAAATGGTTTTATTAGTATGGGATATCTCCGGACAATATAAGTATTTTGTTTACTAATTACTACTATTTACAAGTGCCTACCTACTAATTTATTCCTGGAATATATGAACATATGTATATTCACAACAAAAAACAAAAATATTATGTTAATATAATCTTAATGAACTAATAAACATTAAAATCCGATTAACCGTTAAGGGGCACATAATCCCCTGAATTGTTTACCAGGAAACATCAGCGATGATAATAACAAAAAAGGATTATTGTTTAAACGGTTTATTGAATTTAAACATTATAACCTATTAAACAAATTGAAAATTTAATGGATAAAGTTAAACCTCTTCCGCACTAAAATCGTTGTCGTCACTACTACTATCATTATTTACATTTATAATTTTGAGCCGCCATTGACAAATACTCAGAACGTATTATTGCAGCTAAGTGGGCGTGCACGCTTTTAAAAGCGTCTACAGCGCATCCCTACTCCTCGCCATCACTCGTGGCGACTGCTATAGAAGGGAAGTGGCAGTACTGGCTGCACTAACAAGGAGTAGGCAAGAACTGCGAAACACAAAATTAAATGAGTCATATATTATTTGAAAGAGCAAATTAAGTGTATAAAAACTGTAAATGGGTTTGAGTGCATGGGCCTTAATTTTTGAGATATAAAGAATTTTATTTAATAACATTAACGCTTGTAGCTTAAGAAGAATTATATGTATACGACTGATTAGTGTATGTGTAGCCCAATTCGGCCCAATTAGTTGAGGGCACGAATTACGAATTTTACCAGGAAGTGGAATAGGTTCGAGCCCTTCTTAGGGGCATTATTTTTCTATTATCAGTATTCATCTTTTTTTATTTTTATTCGTAATATATGTGATTACTAATAATCACTAATAACATATACAACTTTCACACACAACATTGGAAAAAAAACAATTATAATACAATGCAATAATTATTATTAATAAATAAAAGAAGGAAAATGAGGTTAATATGTTATTAGTGATTATTAGTAATCACATATATTACGAATAAAAATAAAAAAAATGAATAGTGATAATAGAAAAATAATGTCCCTAAGATGGGCTCGAACCTAATCCAATTCCTCGTAAAATTCGTAATTCTTGTCCTCAACTAATTGGGCTACATCTACACTAATCAGTCGTATACATATAATTGTTCTTAAGCTACAAGCGTTAATGTTTTTAAATAAAATTCTTCATATCTCAAAAATTAAGGCCCATGCACTCAAACCCGTTTACAGTTTTTCTACTCTTAACTCCCTCTTTCAAATGATATACGACTCATTTAATTTCGTGTTTCGCAGTTCTTGCCTACTCCTTGTAAGTTAGGACCAAAAGTTAAAAGGTTACTGGGAAGGCAGTCAAACTGCCTTTGGCTGCCTTCCCAGTAACCTTTCAACTTTTGATCCTTAATTAATAGCGCGCCCAGTTCATTGATTACACACATGTAGATATGCCAACAAATCTTCGATGGGCACTCGTAGATGGTGCTAACGGAAAATGAATTGAACGACGAAGTTCACGCACGAAACATCAGAGGACGGAATGATTTTCTGTATACAACGCGTAAATAGAAGAATTGGGATTAATACGAGAAGCGTTGAGATGCCTGAGAAACTTCTAGAAGTGGTCGCGCGAGATTTAAATACGACGCAGCGAATTTGGTTTTGTTGTGAGTGAAGTGCGACATCTATTATAAACTGTGCACAATGCTTAGTAAAAAACAGAATCACATTATCATTATGTAGTACGGATGTTCAGATGGACACATTCATTTATAGTACGCATGTAACATGTATGCAACTAAATGGAAGTAAGAGTGACTGATACTTGATACTTGTCTGTGAAAGTTAATTAAAGAAGTTAGAAAATAGTGTAGTAATTTACTTAAAAAGAAACGTGAGACACAACAGTTTTAAGCAAGCAGGAATATTGAAAATTGGCAGAGTAGAGGTTATCTCTATGGCAGCAAATTCTTGTTAACTACAAATGTTGATAATAAAGTACTTAATTATTTGAAGAGCCATAGCTACGCTCTGAAAGAGATACATGCAGCCCCAAGGGCGTTGTGTAATTCCTGATCACAAGAACAATAAATTCATGCGAAGTTCCAGACTCCAAGGGTTATTTAAGGTCCTCGAAACAGTACAACTTCAAAAAACTACATACACACACTTATGTAGGTACTCAGACTGAGTATGCGCATGTTATGATAATTTTTTTTTTATTCTTAGCAATAAGACCTTACCACTAAGGAATAGAAAGTAATTATATAATGGAATTCAAGTAAATGCTCTTTGCAATAATGAAGAACAATCGTAACCCGCCATTAACAAAAAAGTTCACGAACAAAAGAAAGTTAAGATTATTTCGTTAGTTTTGAAAGGAACTCTTTTTAAATTTATTAAAGCAACCTACCTCCAAATATAATCGGATTTAGCGAAACATTTGTTGGAGTTTCATAAATAAGTGTATATAATATAAAAATGTAAAAATTAAAAAATCGGAAAAGCTACCCCAAATATTAGCTCCTAAATTTAGCTAAATTATTATTTGTACTTACCAGAAATACCAGGGTGACTTTAACGAATTTATCTTATTGTGACAAAGACACAGAGAGACATTCGAGAGAAGCACCTAGACTGTCACTCGTTTATTTGAATTAAACTTGGCACTTTTCTAGTGATTTCCAGTACACATTGGGCGTTGTAAAGTCGCTTTTCCTTGTGCGAAAATTCACAAAATCGCCTCTTGAAATTTTGACGATTTTTAGATTTTTTAGTTCTTTTCGATTTATACCATAATTATAAAGAAAAGAATATTAGGCTACATGTCATGTAATTAATTTTTCATGGATCCATCAAACTATCGCAGATTTAATCGCGTAAAGTGCAAAAACTCAAATTCGTCGAAATTTCAAGCGTAGATTTGATCCCTTGAACGTGAGCTTTGGCACAAACGGAAAGCGGCGATTTATACCTATAGGTTCTATAAATGTACATTTACAAGTTCCATTTAAAATCGGTGAGTGGCAGTTTAGAACTCTAGATGCATTCCTCATCAGGTAAAAGCGTACACACTAAAATATTTTAGTAAATTTAACAGGATTCCTGTTAAAAATTTCAGTAACGTTTGGGCGAAAATCACCAAAAAACTGGGTAATTTTACGTTTTTTAACAAAATTACCTATACTTTTGGAAATTTCCTACATATCGACCAGTATTTTTCAATTGAAGGTAGAAGTGCTACGTGGAAACGTAATATTACTAAAATTTTTATGTTTTCCCAGGGATTGTTATTTAATTACTTCGTGAATTTATCCCCAGTTAGGAAATTTACTTGGAAACCAAATACATACTTACAATGCGTTGAAACATATACGTTTGTGCATATACAAACACACAATACACCGAATTGTGTTCCAGAAAAACACATTAATATGCCTCGACAGGGTATATAAAATATATTCGTAGTTTGTGTATTACCGTAATGTTAAAGTAAATGGTTATAGATATTGTTTATTGCAGTCATATTTCGCTACGCTGAAGTAGAGGTTATGAAAGTATTATTCAACTTGTCGAATATTATCTTATACCTATCTATGCATTTGTTTTTATGGTTAAGAAAGCGTTTAGGTATAACAACTAAACAGGCACAAAACTATTATACGCTTAGTATAACATTATTGATTTCTTCTACCAAATTTTGAATGCACAATATATATAACACAGTTAGCATTTTTCATACTTTATTTTTTATATTAATAATAATAATAATAATAATTCATGCCTTTACATCCCCCAACAGCGTTCGCCAATTACAGGGGGCATCGGCCGGCCATGAGTTATTATTACGCCTGCGCCCTTCTCTTCAATAGGTAATTTTATAAAACCTATTATAGACTCCCTTAAAGAGTGTTATGCTCTATATTACAATTTTAATTTAGAGTATCCAAAGAAGATCAATTGTTTGTTGGAGTTCCTTTAATGCTACATCATGAAAACGCGTCCTGATGCCGACACCAAAAGCAGCCCCCCAAAAAGAAAGTTTAATGAAACAGTTGAGTACCATCCAAATGTATTATGATTATTATAAGCTTTGCTTTTTATATTTGTTAAATTACCTGTAATATATATTTACAATGGTATTGCAGTGTCTGTTATTCCTATTCGTTGGTTGAAATCAGATACTTATTCGATTTTACTCGTGAAAAGGTATGTCTTTTTTCTCAGCATTTCCGTAGTACTGGAATTTGCAAATAGGAAAGTAAGCGATGGATTTACAAATATTTTCACATTTAGGATAAAGAGAATTTGTAGTATATGAAGTATAACATTAAACGGAAAACTTGTGAAAGAAATTCTATATGTTATAAAGGAATGATCTTGGAAAACTATTTTCATACGTATGGATTTTCCTACTTATAAACTTCAGTAGTATCGGAAAAATACCTACACGTAGTAAACTTTATCGGTAAATTACAAATTTTAGGAATATTCTTATATAAAATTCCTTTATGTATGTTTAGAAATTTTCTTAAATACATAGTAAAGCTCCATATGAAATTTCCATGCTAAACGATTTTTACTAGGGACCTTTTTTTATCGTAAGAAATTTACTCAGTAAATTTCATTTTATTTAGTATTTTTCATACACTAGTAGTAAATTTCCTTGGTGTATTTTTACATCAAAGTAGTTTTACTCGCAGAAGTAAAATACCTTTCGGTTTCGGGGTAGTATAATTGCCCCGAAACCGTACAGGAATTTTACCAAATCTTCGTTAGAGTGTAGTTTGGCAATCACTAGACATTTGATAATTTTTTTTTGGAAAAATTCATTATGCACCCTGGGCTGGCAAGACCGGTATGTGGGACATGCATGTATGATGAACATCATCGCATCTACTGTCCCAGTATATACAGGTTGCATTATCCACTTTTCCCATTTTGCATAAATATCCGCGGAAATATCCATGTCCTGACAACAGTTGCGTAATATAATAGTCAATCTCTCCGTGTTTTCTGTTTAACCAGATTGACAGATCTGGGATCAATCTGTGAGTCCATCAAACACACATTTGATAATAACAGTGGTTGCCATAAATACAATTTACGTACAATATGCATTATTACTAATGTAAAATAAGAGAAGCGCCATCTTTACGACAAATTTTGCTATAATAATGTTTGAATCAGAGTGTTAGAAACGGGGATGGCTAGGTTTGGAAATGGGTAGGTACCTACTTTCAAGAATTCAATTAACTGCAATTGTTGTTAATCTAATGCTGAATAGGCTGAATGTAACGCATAAACAACTTTCGTAGAAGGCTTCCATTACGAATTAGAAAAATGCATCAACAAAAAGGCTTTCTGATTATTTACAATTATCCCGTAAAATAAATACAAGAGAAAATGTGAAATGATCCATTGTTGGAATTATGTAGATGCTGTAGATTTGCAACCATTTTCTATTAGATGACAAGGAATTTAAAAAGAAATATTTATTTATTTCATAAATCCTTCTTACACACTGCTAATTAGAGGAACGTTTAGAAGTATTTTTCTTCCAGCAGTATATAAAGAAGTTTACAGCAACGCCGAAAATTTTACAATAGATTAATGGATTGAAATCTATCGATAATGATAATTATTTGGCTCTAACTGTAAATTTTATCACAGATATATTTGAAATGAAATCTGTTTTACTAAATATGAAATTTATCACACACTAGCTTAAATTTAGATGTAGAAATTAGAAATATAATTACGTAATGACGAATTGACAGAAAAATTATATTAAGTGTATCTGGCAACCCAAATAATATAAAAAAAAGTTGTAACAGAAAAGCTGAAGTGGAAGCACTTTGGTTGCATCGTGCATATCTACTTTAAGCCTTACAGTTTCAAAAACTTTAAAATTAATTAGAGAATTAATCGAACGTGTATAAGTAATAGTTATTAATTTCCAACGAAGTCCTCAAGCTAATGCTAAATTTATAATAACTTAATGCTTAAGAAAATAAACAAATACGATAATTATTGTATCTGTGGTACCTTTAGCTGCAATTTACAATCTAGCTTAACAACTACTGACTGCTATTTGGGATTAGTAGTTAAACTTAGCAGTTGGTATTTAGCAACCCACCTCTAGGGTTTATGTGTGATTATAAAATGTTACTTAATTTTATATATAAATATCCATTTTTCTATTTATTATTTCATATTTTGTTTATTAGCAACTAATTCATCGTATCTAAAAAACAAATTATTTGTAATAATTATTACTTTTTATTTATGGATAAAGATCAATTTAAATTATTTAAATCAATGTTTATAAAGTTTATTATTTTTCAATAATGGTATTAAAATCTTTATATTTTTGATAACATACGTAGGTACCTAAACTGTTTCAATTAGTAAAAAGGGTATACATATATGGTAATATTTACAATAAACATAATAAGTTAAACGCATTGACAGTTAAACTACTAATAATTGTATTCTAGATATTAAGCCATAATAGATATAAAATAGTTGTTAATTATTTTCATCTGTCTTTGGTCTCCTTTTCATCGAAATCGTTTTGGAATCTTGGCCTCCCTTCTTTCTCTTTTTTTTCTCACCTTTTGGTTCCTCTTTTTGCTTTTCTCTTTGCTGGCCTATTAGCTTTTCTGCGACCATTTCTTTTTCTGGGGCAAAGGCTCCCACTGTTGTTTCACTGTCCTTTTCCTCTTCTATTTCCTTTTCGTTCCCTTTGTCTTCGTCGTTTTTCTTCTTTCCTCCTTTATCTCCTTTTATTTTATCTTCGCCGTTTCCTTTCTCATCCATGTTGATATCATTCATAAGAGGTTTTGTTTCTTGCATATTTTCTGTTTTCCTGTCTAGTTGTGGAGCATCGTTGAAAGATTCAGGTTCATCCCTTTTAGCATCGTCACTTTCGGTGAAATGTGGTGGAAATGTGCCGGAGGACGTTGCCTTTGCGAGATTTATGTCATTATCGTGTACGAAGTGGAGGTCATTTTTTTTATTCTCTTCGGTAAGTTCCAATGACTTACTGGTTACTGGGCATTGAGAAGGATCAGCCGTTGACAATATGTCCAATACTTTGCCGGTAGTAAGTGATAATTGTTCGTTTGTTTCAGTTGCTTTCCCTTTAAATTAAAGAAAAAAAGAAACAAATGATAAATGTAAGTACTATTCCGTATTGATAATGGCAAATATGGCAAGTTTTGGTGTAAATTTTACCTCAAAAAATTAATTTATATTTCCTAAAGTAGGTAAAGACAAATTTCATTTTTAACAAAAATTAATAACAATACCTTAAAGTGAATTTTCGTTCAGCGCAATTGCGACTGGTCGTGCAGTACTGCTTTATTGGAAACATTTATTTCCGTTTCCGTCGGTGCGACTAGCGCTTGCGATTTCAAGTGAGTCGCGTGGCGACTGCGGCTTGACTGCTCTAAGAGTAATGTAGTTGCAGGCGCGACGGATAAGATTTTTGTTGTAGTGAAAATTTGTCAAACGAAGGTCGATTGAAAATTACGCGGACGGTTTCAACGTGCCGGGGCTAAACTATGCGGAACGGGGATGACTATGAACAAAT
The DNA here is from genome assembly GCA_949128085.1 of Cetonia aurata. Classification (NCBI taxonomy): domain Eukaryota; kingdom Metazoa; phylum Arthropoda; class Insecta; order Coleoptera; family Scarabaeidae; genus Cetonia; species Cetonia aurata. The sequence continues at coordinate 1,713,278 of OX421887.1, forward strand.
CTCTGGGCGCATCAGAAAGCTGTGCCACCGCGGCTACCAGAGCGGAGAAAACCGGTAAAATGCCTGTCTAACACCAGAAAAGTTGTGCCACTGCTAACAGACAGGCCGGGAATGATTGGAGTGTATTAGTAAGTGCAACACAACAGCTAGAGTGGAGGAAAACTGCTTGCATTACCTCAGAAAAGCTGTGCCAGCTGTAACCGATAGGCCGAGAATGACGGAAACGAGAAACTCGGCATGTATCAGTAAGCTATGCCAACACAACAGCCAGAGCGAGCTGAGAGGGACCTAGGAACTCAACTAAACTGTGTTAAGCGCGCTGTATATATACACTACAGCGGCCCCCACGCGGTCGTGATATTGGGAGTTGGAGTTGAACGTGCGTTAATCGGACACCGTCTGTGGAGACGACACTCGCGTCGTAAATAAGCATAAATACATAAAAAAGCTTAATGAAACAAAATAACATGCGGTAATAACGCTACGGCCTATGGGAAAATCAATCAAAAGAAAAAGAATTAATGATTAATTCTAAATAAACTCAAAATTGGCAGTAAAATGGACGTTCCAAGGAACGGCACGTTATAAGGTGTTCGAAAATTGAAAATTTTGCCCTGTGTCTGAAAAACTAAAGGGGCTAGGAAAATTCTTTTGTGGATTTTTTGTTTTCCAAAAAAGTTGCAAACTATAACGAACATTGCAACTCTTTATCTTTATTACTAACTGAGATATCCCGCCAAAGTGCCCAAAATGGGACATCCTGTACAGTCATTCTGAATACAAATGGTTTCAACTTTCAGTTTATCATTTATTACTTTCCAAATTGCTTACATTCTACTAAGTGTTGAGTTTATTCAAATGTAATGAAAGAAGAGGATTCAATTTGGTCAATTTATATGTAATATGCTTATGTATTAATTGTATCAATAAATGAAAATGATGGTAAATATACAACTAAATGAGTGAATAACAAATAAAATACAATTACTATACTCCATTCACGTCAAGAATGCAGCGTTAGATTATTTACAATTTGAATTCCTCGATACTTTTCAATTATTCAGTGTAATATGGGCGCCGATCGCAGCGCTATGTACTGCATTCGTAACGTAAATGGAGTATAATAATTGGTCAATAGATTTATAACCTGTACTTCAAATTATCTAAAACGTGTGTTATAACTACATTCTAGTCCAGTGAATGGGGGTTTAAAAAAGGACGTTTGCCCTATAAAAAAGCTCAAGTATATCTAAATTTTTAAAACCTCGTGTAGGTATTTAAAGATCCAAATTTTCTGACTCGGTACTCTTTGTGTTTTATGCCATCAAAAATCGTTACTTTTAGGTAATTGCGTAAGCTTTCACAGCCGGTGCCCAATATTAATGAATTTTCCGGGTTATTAGGTCCTGTGTCTTTGTGAGAAATTTATCTCTGACGTTTTGCCAGCGGTTGCGGCCGGCATTTTCACAGATTAACCAATGTAGTAGTGAATGTAGATCTCCAACCGTCGGCCTCGGTGTGCCAAAAATGGCAGTGACGTGTGGTCAATTTGTACTGCAGTTCGCTGCTGGTGCATCACGCTGTTATTTCAGTTTCTGTTAATCATTGCTGTTAAAGCGAGTGTCTACGCAGGATCTGGTTTTAAGTCTTTTTTCTTTTTGTTAAAGTTGTTTGAATGTTTGAATATTTTTCTGCCTTCTCGGTGCAATCTCGCATGGTAGTATGTTGTAGTGGCTAGGACCTTTGTATCTATATTACTGATTTTTCTCTTTCACCTACGGTGTTATTTTAAGCGAGTATTGACACCTCTTTATTTAATCGTAAAGAGGACGCGGTAAATTGGGGAAAGTTTAAACAAGTAGTAACTAGCGTGGCAAAAGAAAAATGCGGTGTAATTTAGAAAGGAAACAATAAGAAAAAGGCGAGCTGGTGGAGTAATCACTTAAAGGAAGAGGTAAGACGAAAGAAAAAACTGTGGAAAATGTATACACAAAGTAAAGATCAATAACATTACGATAACTATAAAGTACAAAGAAACAAAGTGAAGAACCTGGTAAAGGAAGCTAAACAAAACTCTTAGTACGAATTAGTACTGAAGCTGGAAGGAAACAGTAGAGAAAATCAAAAACTTTCTTACAAGGACCTAAAACATATGAGAAATAAACTAACAATTATTAACTAACGAAGAAGATGCCACGACGTAAAATTCTTGACGATGCGTTAGGAAAATATGAGTTGGTGTTGGCTGTTTCCATTGTCTGTTGGATTGTGGAAATCCGACGTTTCGGCAGTGATTTTACTTCCATCATCAGAGTAGCCTGCTAATTCCATAGTTGACTATGGAGTTGTCTCGGGTAAATTTTCTTATGCTTTTGCTTCTGTAATATCAGTGTATACATTAATGTATATTACAATCGTATACAGGCTTCTCTGGGGGATAAGTATATACTGTTTGCAAGCTATGTTTATACACTCCGCCAAAAAAGTATCGCATAAACTAAAAAAGGGCATTTATGAACCAAGATATTTTTATACGTTCACAAAAAGTTTGCCTCGTGTATGTGAACTATAAAAACACTAACAAAATAATGGAACTTAGCGTTTTTACTTTATTTTTTTCCTAAAAGAACACATTTAGAAAAATGCATATGTGTAAGGTTTGCTCAGTTGTTTATTGAAAGTCTTCCTATACGGACAAATTTTAAAGTGCGAAGTCAGAGTTCTGTACCAACGCTTTTAAAACTAAAATGAGCAATTTAACTTCAGAACAAGTGGCTGCTATAGTTGCTTTAATCGAAGATGGACGATCTCAAGCATACGTTGCTAATTTGATGAACATCAATCAGTCAAGTGTTTCTAGAGCCGTAGCCAGATATAGGGAAACAGGCATTTACAGTAGAAGACCTGTACCAGGTCGTCCAAGATGTTCTACTCGCCAAGATGACCGCTATTTACTACTACAAGCATTACGTCGAAGACATGTAACTGCGAGACAATTGCAGAACGACTTGGCTAGAGTCAGAAATACTCGTGTGAGTACTCAAACTATTCGGAATAGGTTACGACAGAGTGGATTAAGAGCTAGAGTAGCTGTAACAGCCCCTCGTCTCACTAGGAACCACCGAGTGGCTCGCTTAAGGTTTGCCAGAGAACATGTAAATTGGAACATTAATGACTGGGCCAATATACTCTTCACAGATGAGTCAAGATTTGGTCTTTACACCTCAGATAGGCGTATCTCAGTGTACAGACGAGACGGTGAGCGCTATTCGCAGTGTAATATTAGACCTAGACCTAATTTCGCTGGTGGCTCTATTATGGTTTGAGGAGGCATCTGTTTAACAGGTCGTACAGAGTTAGTACCAGTAGACAGAGGTACACTGACTGCCCACAGGTATATAACGGACATTTAGAAGAACATGTAGTACCATATGCGCCAATTATAGGAAACGAATTCATGTTAATGCACGATAATGCACGACCGCATGTTGCAATAATCGTCCAGGAATACCTTAACGATGTTGGTATTCCAGTTTTAGATTGGCCTGCCGTAAGTCCGGACATGAATCCTATGGAGCACGTGTGGGACCTCCTTCACAGACGGATACGAACTCAAAATGTTGCCCCAGCGGACCTGCATGGACTAGCAAATGCTCTCCGTGACGAGTGGGAGAATTTGGATCAGGCTTATATACGGAGGTTAATCGAATCTCTGCCAAACCGTATGCGAGCGGTCATAAGAGCCAGAGGTGGCAATACTCAGTATTAAAAGCTACTGTTATGACATTTTTCTTTCCAAAATTATAATTTCTTGTTTTAATAAAAATCTCAAGTATGAGTTCTTGTTTTTATTTGGCCTGTATTTTATTTAAACAATCATAGAAATTATATCTTAGAGCGCATTAAAGTATATTTACAACTTTATGCTACAAACAAAGATTATGCGATACTTTTATGATTCAAAACTAAATTATGCGATACTTTTTTGGCGGAGTGTATATAAGATATGAAAACTTATGAGCATGAGAGTTTTTTGGTGTTGTGTCTCCTTTGTTTAGAAGCTAATTTTTAAACACAGAAAGTTTCATCATATTTTTGTTGATTTTAAGAACGTACTTTTCATTGCACGTATCTTGTTGTGGTGATTCTAGAATTCAGTTTATACCTTATTAATCCGTCTGATTGCCGATGTGAAATATTTTCCTAATCTATTCTATGATCTGTTTCCCAAGGGTGCTGTGCCAATCTTGATTTCCGTTATTACTTTTTCCTGCAGATCTTTTTATGTTCTTCCATTCTTATTTGAGCAGTCTGTTTGTTTCACCAATGTAAGACCATCCACATTCACATGGAATGCTGTACACACAATTTTTGGTTTGTTGGTTTATGTTGTCCGGTTTCATGTAGTTCTGGGTAGTATGAGCTTGTTGTATTGGAGGTTCTTATCGCCGTTCTGATATCGTATTGCTTGCCTATACGTCTGATTTCTTCTGATAAATTCTTTATGTACCGAATTGTAGCGGTAACTTTGACTTCAGGGTCTTGTCTTGTTGCGTTTCTTCTCGAATTTCTTGCTTTAGACAACATATCTTTCGGGGGTATCCATTCATTCTGAGTGTGTTGGTGATGGTTAAAATTTCTTTATTTCCGTCAGTTGAATCAACACATATGATTTTTTGCTCTATTATATAGGCATTTTTATGTGTTGAAAATGAGAGACGGATACATTAAAACCAGTGTGTACAGAAAACCAAACTACACAGGGCAGTACTTACATGATCAATCAAATCACCTTCAACACTCTTTTTTTAGATGAAGCAAAGCACAAGGGTCGTGTCAGAAAACTTGGACTTTTACTAATCTATTAATAAGGAAACGGCGAGCATTTGTGGAAGTGAGTGTTTGCAAATCGCTGCATTCCCGTTTTGCGGAACCTCACGTTTAGGGGATCAATGTTGCCTCGAAAGTTTCGACCATTTTTGCAATTTACAGAGAGAAAACAAAACTATATATATTTAACTAAGTTTTCTATAAGCCTATCAAGCTAGCGCGTATGAGTTTTTTTTAACACTGTTACCATTATGCCCCGATTATCGTGCGGAGTGGGCGTTGAATAAAAAAGGGAAAAAATGTACCAGCCAGTAATCGGTTAGAAATATAATTCATGCGTATAATTTCTTATCAAATAAATTTGAAATACGTAAACGTTAAACAGCATAAGTGACTAATTTTGATCATGTTTATATAAATGACGTTATTATAGTAATACGGTGAACTTCATACATAGGTAAAGTGAAAACTCATTATTCTATTTGAATTAAATTTATTTTTCTCCTTTTGTTTATCTGGCTTAAATGAATATAAAAGCAAGCAGAGAAAAAAATGGTAGAGCTTTACAAGTACTCATAAGATGCACAAAATGCTATAAATCAATAGAGGACTGCATGTGCAATATGAATATTTATTTTTAGTTATTTCTACCATATGATAATTTGTCGCTCATATACACTCGTTATGTACCATTAGAACTCATGGTAATCACTAAGGAAATGTTAATGCGCACATTTTGTAAAAACAGGCTTGCTATATATCGAACACAAGGGTTGAACCATATCCATGCAACATATATGTAACCAGTTTTATACCAAAATTGATTATGAACTAAAAGATTGTATTCTTAATTTAATGCTGAATTCTTAATAATAAAAATATACTGTTGATCTAATCAGCATCCTTACAACCGAGTAAAACTTGATCTGAAACCTTTTCACGAATGTTTTCCATACTGGAAACCTGTATAAATCTGCATCATACCAGTTCTTTTCGTGGAGATGAGATGGTCAGAATAGTTGTAGGTTTGTCGGCAGGTATGTTGGTATTTCTGTAATTTGACAGAACAGTGGCCACCCCAAGAATCGAGTTACAGAGTTGTCTGTGTCTCACTTGTTATTGCGTGTATAAACATATTTATTAACCATTCTCTAAATATTTTGGATCGCACAATGTGTATGATACATTTACTATAAGGATATCGATGGCCTAAAACGTCGAAGCTAGTATCATTGAGAGGGTGTAACGATGTTTACGAGTACCTGTGCCCTTAAAAGAAGGGGGCATAAAGTAATGTATGTAACTTTATAGTTTGTCTACAAGAGAATTTTACAAATATTGGGCAAATTCCATTTTAAATATTAATTAAGAATTTAAATAGGGCGTCACAACAGCAATGTAATGCCTCACTGGATATTCCTTAAACACTAACTTATAGCAAATGTTCCAAATTTCACTGTTGCTGTTAATACATGCCTGTGCACCACGAATTAGATTACCTTGCAGCCGCAATAGTAGCTTCCTGTTCTGACGAATCGTGTTCGGAGCATTATTCACTCGTTCTGATAAATCTGCAACATAATCTACAATTCCATTATACAATAGTTGCTTCATAAAACCCCATAGAAAAAATCACATGGACTCAGATCAGGTGATCGCGGTGGCCATGCAACGGTCCATTGCGTCCAATCCATCTATGAAAGCTTTAATCTAACCAATCTGTTACAACGGCCGCGGTATGAGGTGGTGCACCATCGTGCATGAACCACACATTATTCTTTCGGACAAGCCGTAAATAATCTAACACACCATTGTTTAGAGAAATAAGATAATTATTCCCATTTAATCTAGGATGCAGAACGTATGGTCCTTCTAAGGCATCACTTAAAATACGGGCCCAAACGTTGAGACTGAATCTTCGCTGAAAGTTAGAGTTTCTAATGGCATGTGGATCTTCATCGGCGCAGAGATGAGAATTACACACATTAACTACCTTCTCTGGTAAGCAATGACTCGTCTGTAGTGAGCAACACATTGAGGAAGCCAGTTTCTGTATTAACTTTTGTCAGCAGCCACTGACAAAGTAAACGTTCGAGCGTCGGCTACCTGACGATCTGAGTAACGGTCTCGGTACAACCGACGAGCTGGCTCAGCATTCCCTTTCGCTTCACTATACATTAATACCATATCAGATGAGTTAATACTTGTGTACCGTGGCATTTTGATAAAAGAAAAAAATAGCACCTCAAGCACAATAGGTAAAGTTCTAATCACGCTGTTTCATTCGTTAGTCGAAGAAGACTAAGCATTTCTTCGGCCGTTCGAAAAGGTCGAAGAAATGCTTAGTGCAGATGAAACTAAGCGAAAAGTACCGCACACCGTTGTGTCACACGTAAAATAGCACCTCAAGCACAATAGGTAAAGTTCTAATCACGCTGTTTCATTCGTTACTTGAACAAGACTAAGCATTTCTTCGACCTTCTCGAACGACTGATCCAAGTCCTCGACCCCATCTTATTAACGAGCATGATGACATACACATCATGTGTTTACGTGTAGGGCAAGAGTGTTTCGCTTGTCGTAGTAGATATGACTGCATTTCAGCAGCTCTCAAACAAAAAAGAGTCTTTTTAAAAAAGTAATATTTTGTAAACCACGTAGTCTGGAGAAGTGCAATCTTCTTTTCCCGGGTCAATAACATATGTTTTCAATTTTCCGCACATATTTTTTAATCAAATGATATACAGGGTTCTTAAAATTGTTTGGGTTTCCTTATGTTACAGAATTTACCTTTCGTTTTCTTGGGGTGGTCAGTTATAAATCGGAGTCGAATGTGAATACAATGCTTGAATGGTTCAACCACTGAGAAGGTATCAAATAAATCAATAATGGGCTTTCATTTTACCTGCATAGTGCAATTTACTACCGCAGTAACGAATTTAACGTTTACATATTCTAAATTGACTTTTATAAAAAGCCCTGTTGCTGTGAACTCCTACTCCGTACGAGGATGGGAGGTTAATTTGGTAGACGTATTGAAGAAGCACTTAAGAATATATAATTTTATTTTTCAATCGTTATAATGGTGTAAATTGCGAAAATCAGAAAATCGTCGAGACTTCAGGAGTAGCTTTTACTCCCTAAACGTGAGGTTTTGCAAAGAAAACGGAAAACGGTGATTTACAATACTCGATGAATTCTATAAACGTGCTAACTTTCAATTCGGTCGGTGAGCTACACCTCAGGGTGTTCTCTTGTAAGCTGCACAACATATTAAAAATTCAAGATTAACCGATTATTCCCTGCATTAAACCCAATGACTATAAATATTTGGACATAAAATTAACTAAATTATTAAAAGTTATTACCTTTATCCGCCATGACATAGACGCTTACTTTTATTTCCTTAGGTTTCACATTAGGTCTACAACGTCTCACACCTTTGAGTTTGCGACAAATGAAAGGAATTTTCTGGCTACCATAATCCCCCCGAGGCAATTGATTATATTCGGGTCTTACTATAATGGTCATGTCTTCTGCATAACGCTCGTCGCAGCGAGGCCGCCGTTTACCATTCTTATACAAAACCCGGCAGACTGCAGGAATGGCGGTTTGAGAATTAGAGGATCCTAAATTCGGATTTGATTGTGCCACCATATTGTAGCGCTTTATAATGTCCTTGTTGATGTCCGACAAGAACTGGTCCATCCAATCCATTATGTGATTCCGCTCGCTTCTCCAGTCATAAAGAACTGGCCAATTAACATCAGGGTGGAAGTAATAATAGTGTCTTCTATATGGATCACGGTATTGACTTGTAATCACCTTTTTTAAAGGCAGGAATAAGTATTTTTGGGAAACAATTTCAACAATCATTAAGAATAACTGAACAACGTTACATAACAAATATCAAAATTAACAAAATATATAAGTTCTTTATTGCAAGTTAGCGAAATTTGTTTATATCTAAATGCCATTATTGTAAATTATCTTCCTGATGTAACATTCAGACAACAAAAAGTAGCGTTGACTCTCAATTCTAAATACTTAGGAGTCACATTCGATTTGATAAAAGCAAATTGGAAACCAAATTAAAGTGAGGAATTAAACATACTTACAAGGGAACACCGGCTACAGTCAAATTCCGATTTTCATGAAAGTCTACAGACTGAAAGAGTACCAATTAATATAATTTGAAGCAGATTACATGGACCCAAATATGACGTTGTTGACGATTGTTAATAATTTATCTTTTTCTTATTTCCCAAAAGAATAATGACAAACATATAAAATAACTAAAAATATACAACAAACAATAAAATATTATCAGATGCATGCACTAATTGAGACATTTACATTTTATATATTTTTTAATAAATTTATTTATTCTTCCACTACTGTGTTCTCAGAAAAGTGCGTACACAACGAACGAATAAATTTGGTGCTCAAGATAAAGAACTAAAGATTCATACCTTGATTTATTCGTTGATTTAACATGCCGGGTATGCTACTACATAAATCTCTGGAAATTTTAAATTAAATTTTATAAAGTAAACAACTGTTTAATTTTAGTAAATTATTCAGTAACCCTCGGGACGTGGGAGTGGCATATATCGCTTTTTACAAACATACGTAAAATTCAAATTTCCTGCCGAATTCCCATCAACTCAATAAACATACAAAACTGACAAATAGCACTCAAAAAAAAAACCAACAGAATCATGACCAAACTCATAAACAAAATCTAACCTTGAAATCTCTTGTACGTAATACAAAGATTATAAGTTCAAAAGATGACAAAATCGCTTACTGCTGGTACGAACAACTCCTCCAATATCAATTTCATGTTCAATAAATCATTTCAGCTCCTGTGAAGTGTACTAAGACGCCAGTAGAATCCTACCGCCAGAATTTCCTCGAATGTTGATCTTCAGAACCCCAGGATTAGATTAAGGACCACTCCAAATCACCAAATAATTGAATACACATCATGTTTGCACAAAACACGCAGTACTCTCATATAAAGTAAGTACATTACAGCACTTTGAGAATTTCATACTGATAAATAAAATAATTTCTAGATAAAGATTTCAAAAAGCTACTCTCAGGAAAATCGAAAAAAAAAGAAGTCAATTCTTCCATTTGTTTTCAACAAACTCGTATTTCCAAGACGAAAATAACCCGGCAACCCTCAAATAACATTGGTTACTACAGATACGTACCACCAACACCATAGCAACAACGCATTAATTCTCTATACTATCAAGTAAGTTATTAGTCGGAATTTTACATTAATTGTGTATATCAACTATATATATAGTTATTCCTTCTTTAATACTGTTTTCTTAAGAAAGTATAATATTTTTATCAATTTATATCTTATTTTACGACATTTAATGCAGTATAAATACAGGTAATATTTGTAACAATAATAACTTCCCGATGAACAATAATAGAACAGAATTACAGAAAGGACCATGTGATCTGCTACAAATTATGTTAAAAAGTTTTTTAATATCTGTTACAATTTCGGAGATATTCCTAAAAACTGAAAAATCGCGGGGACTGTACCCCTAAATCAGGCGTTTCGACAGAAAATTGCGTAGTGCCTCTCCTATGGTAGTCTTTTAGTCTGTAGAGTTTCAGGGAAATCGGAATTTTACAATGGCCGGCGTTTCCTTGTTAGAAAAGTTACTTCCATTCAATTTTGAAACGTATTTAAAAGGTAAAAATGCTAAAAAATTAAAAAGACACTTTCTTTTTAAAGAAACAGTCCTTTTCTATTTTACTTTTATGCCTTTTTTAAATGGATAAAGTACGATGTACGCCCGTCTTAAGTAATGTCGTTGCCTATAGCGCAGGTATGATCAAAACTACCCACCATTTCGAAACGCGCGCGTTAGGCTTCCGCAGGTAAAAGGCGTCGCTCGCCCACAGCCTACCCGAGGTCAAGGTCCGAGGAAAAAACTCCTGCCCCCGTTTCGATTGACGTTTTCGATCCATCTGTAAAGATGGCGATCGATGATTGTTCGACCCCGCGGTCAATAAGAACATGGTAGTGTCTGTTGAAAGCAAACACGGTAGGCATCCTTTGCGGCACCAAGGGCAGTCACCTTGGCGGCTCTCTCACAAATAATGCCCGCGTGGCTACGTCCTCCCCCCGCCACGTCTAGAAGACTCCAGGATCACAATCTTATAGCCGCCCTAAGCGCCGGCTCCTTCACAAGTCCAGAGGGGGACACATAGGAGTGCTTCAATTGCTGTCGTAGGCGTTGTGCTTATTGCTTCTGTTACACTGAGACATGCGATGCGCTGTACATGTGACAGTTCGTTCCTGGCAACCACTTGTCTCACCCTTGGCCACCAGACGAGAGCGCGATAGGGTAGCATGGGCCTTATTATGGCAGTGTATAGCCACAAGGTAATTCTCGGGGAAAGTCCCCAAGTCTTACCCAAGATGCGGCGACACTACCAAAAAGCCATACATGCTTTTTCAGTTTTTGTTTTGACGTGCTTGCTCCAGCTCAGCCTCTTGTCAAATACAACGCCCATATATTTGACATCGTTCGAAAAACTGAGAGCAGTGCTAAACAATTGTGATGGTTATAGTTGTTCCACTTTCCTTTTGTTGGTAAAGAGTACCATCTCTGTTTTACCTGGGTTTACAGAGAGGCCACCTTCCCTACACCAATTTTCGATGGATCTTAAGGCGGTCTGCATTACATTACAGAGCACACCCTCGAATCTTCCATCAATTAGGACCGTGATATCGTCCGCATATATGATTGTGTAGTAGTCAGACACATTGAGCATACGGACAAGGTCATCTACCACAAGGTTCCACAGAAGTGGTGACAAAACGCCTCCTTGGGGACAGCCCAGATCCACAAGCCCCCTGACTCTGACATCACACATTTATTTCTACTGCCCTCTGCTCTAACATACGGCGCAGCCATCCCACAAGAGTCGGCTCAACGCCATGCCGAGGGCATTAACAATACCGTTGAGGGACGCTTTATCAAAAGCTCCCTCTATATCTAAGAATACACCTAGAGTAGACATTTTGTTGTCCAATGATCTCTCTATCCGCCGCACCACTGAGTGTAGGGCAGACTCGGTGGATCTCCCCGGAATGTATGCATGTTGATTTGTGTGAAGTGGATACATCGGTAAGGCCACCTCTCAGAGATAACGGTCACACAGCCGTTCCAGTGTTTTCAGCGGGAAACTGGTCAAGCTTATTGGCCGGAAAGATTTGGCTAGGATATAGTCAGACCGCCCTGGCTTTGGTATAAAAACTACTTTTGTTTCTCTCCACACCTCAGGTACGTACTTCCAAGCGATGCACCCACTGAATAAAGTCACTAACAGGCCTACCAGGGCGTCCATGCGCCACTGAAGCAGAGCAGGGAACACACCATCCGGACCCGGTGACTTGAACGGTTGGAAACTTTTAATTGCCCAGCAAATTCGGGGTTCTTCTACCACCTTTTCCACCACAGCCCAGTCCTCCTCTGTAGGAGGCGGGCTGTGAGGATCTTGCCATTCCAGTGTTCTGCAAACCACACTGCTCAAAGTGGGTGGTCGTGAGTATGGTTATATGGTATACCTAATATTAATATTTGTAATACTAAATTATTCATCAGAAAGAGAATTGAAAAAGAAATTTAATAGAATGTTTAATATTTTCGCGTTCTGGTAATCAGAAATATAATTTTGTAATAATATTCTTGTTTCTTTATTCTAGTAAATCTTAAAATTACTAATATTAAAACACCGATCCATTGTTTTAGATACTGGATCGTTTTGTAGGTGTATATATCAGTTAAACTAAATTTAAATGTAGATCTAATTTTTCGATTGGATGCTATTAATAAAGCAAAACATCTTTTTAAAACAAAATAATTATTATATGCTAAGTATCCAATGAACATTATAGGTGAAATGAAAATAAATTATTCAATGTACCTTCAATAAAATATTCAAACAGAAACCCGTTTTTCTAATAAATCAACAAAAACTGTAAACAGTGGTGGGCACTATCGAAGAGTTGACTACCGATAACCGACTATCGATAACTCCCGATAGTTGGCTATCGTGAACTATGGAATTCCTGTCAACATTGCTTCCAAATGAATCAAAAACGTCAAGTCAATGAACATACAAAACGGACAAATAGCACGTAAATGGAAACCACAGAATCATGACCAACCTCACATATTCAAAATTCCTAGGTTTTACAATTTAATACATCAACAAAACTCTAACTTGAAATCTCTTGCAATACAAAGATTATAAGTTCAAAGAATGATAACATCGCTTACTGCTGGTACGAACAACTGCAGTATAAATTCCATGTTCAATAAATCGCCAATAGAATCCGACAGCCAGAATTGCCTCAAATGTTGATCTTTAGAACCCCAGGATTAGATTAAAGACCATTCCGAATCACCAAATAACTGGATACACATCATCTTTGCACAAAACACGTAGTACTCTCATCCAAAGTAAGTAAATTACAACACTTTTAGAATTTCATACTGATACATAAAACAATTTCTAGATGAAGGTTTCGAAAAGCTACTATGCTCTGAAGAAAATCGAGAAAGAAGTTCCTTCTCGCAATTGTTTTCAACAAACTCATATTTCCAAGACGAAACTAGCCCGGTAACCTCCAAACAGATATTGTTTCCTACGATACGACTGAATTAAAATTCCTAACGTAGAACATTCATCGAAAAACACGAATATACCATCAAAACCATGGCAACAAAGCATTAATTAAATTTAAACGAATAAGTAAGTTATTAGTCGGAATTTTACATTAATTTACATAATTAAGTAGATAAAAATAAAAATACACTTATATAACACAATTTTGATTGTCATAGATTCTCTGGGTTTCACTAAACATAATTCACATGCAATAACATAGCAAAATATATATGCTTACATTTTTGTATTTAAATTTTAAATACTATTTAATGTCTTTCTAAGCTAAACTAAGCCGAAACTTACCGAACGCCCGCGTCTTCAAATGGTGAATAGTTTTAATCATCGGTACGTTATAAGCGACAACATTACTTAGACGGGCGCTGTACAACATTGTACAAATATCATCATTTTATAAATGTTTGTAAATTAAAGTACTAAACTCCCTTATCCTTAGGCTTCAAGCATACTAAGTAAAAGAAAGTGTCAAAGTGTTATCCATAAATACGTTTCATAATTTTATCTAGAAATACTCAAATAAAACAACATATATTTTCTATGTTGTTTTTGTTTACTATGTCACACATTTCAGCTAAGTGGCAGTTAAACTTTTATACTAACAATAAGAATAACAAGAAATTTCGCCAAAATACCATAGCTACCACTATAATATCAACATTCTTACCGTGATTAGTGAGAGATTCAGAACAACCGCCATCCAAGAAACCATACTGAAAGAATTAACGAAACTTACTTAATACTTCAATGCGCAGTTGAACAATGATACATTTTACGGTATTTTTATTAATTCTTTATTTTATTAGCGACCTTCATGACATTACTTTTTTATGAAAATCATCCATCATAACAAAAGTTATAGCTTTCGATTTTAATATTACATTGTGTTATTGATATGAATGGAAGATATGTACTAGAAGGTTTATTAAAATATTCTACAACAACTTACGAAAATGTTTGGGCAGCATTTTGTTATCTATTTTGTTAGCAAATGCCACAAACATATTAACCCTTTGTGCAGGCGATCAAATAGTATTGTTTCATTAGTCAGTAGTTACCGTGTTAGAGAAAATAAATATTGTGTAATCGGTGTATGTGCAAGTGTCCCGCCGAAGACCGGATTTTTAATTGCAGTTTTACTTTAGTTTCAGAAAATAATCTTTGCCCCAAAAGTTAGGTAAACTTCAAGTTCTCATATCTAAAAATATCTTTTACTATGCCTCAAAAGTAACTTGAAATCACTACAGTACAAAGTAGAATTGAGTAAATTCAGAAAAAATCAAACCTTTTCTTTGTTTATTTTTAGATCTACAGTGAAATCAAAGATTGTGACATAATTATCTCACAGGTCATCAGTGGCGGCTCGTGAATTATGAAAGAGGGTGGGCCCAAAATAAAAACTTACCTATTTTTTGTACATCAAATCCATTCTCCTGTTATTCATGCTGGAAAAGACGTCTATGACTTTGTTGTTAAAATCCGGGATACACTGGATGAACTTCTTTTCTGTTGATAGAACCGCCAATGTGTTCAGTCGATCGTCTGACATTGTGCTTCTCAGTAAAGTTTTAATGTGTTTGAGGGTGGAAAAACATCGTTCACATTCTGCTGTCGACACGGGCGTTGTACATATAATATCCAACAGTTTGTATGTTTCAGTCAAAACCTTTTTGACTGAACCTTTTTACGCCCCATCGTAACTTTGAGCGATTAGTTTATTGTTATAAGATCCAGAAGGTGAATTTAAAATAGTATGCATTTCATTCAGCAATATTTTTTCTAATACATCAGCATTATGTTCACTCAGCTTAAAAAAAAACGACCAAAAGCGTTAAACAATTTGTGCATTAAACACGTATCCAATAATAACAACCATTTGCTGATTATTAGAGGTGATGTAGTTTCATCGGCCACCAAAGCAATTAAATTTGCAGATATAATTTCTTTTAATATTTCCTACTTGTAAATTTGCAACATTGCATCTAGCAATTCGTTCTGAATAGTTTTTGAGATGCTTTTAAACACTTGTGAACCTTTCATATGTATTGCAAGCGCAGCGTTTAATTCAGCTGCAAAGTTGATTAAGCACACATAAATATCTGGATTTTCCGACGTCAATGTATCATCATGGCCTCGTAACGCCAATTCGAAAGCTCCCCAAAATTTTATACACATTTTCATTGTACTTAATTTTATTTGTAAATAGGCACTGTAGGCACGTATATTCATTTTGCCTAGAACACTCAAATCCACGCATGCATGTTAGAAACGGAATTTCCGTGTTTCTTTGCCCTCTCTCCGATATGCTTTTAATTATTCAATCCTTGTTTATTCCACGCACTAATATCTTTCTTAATAAGTAAGCAGATAAAACAAAATAGTTTATTTTTTAGTGAACATCCGCTCATATTTTTCATATATATTTTTATTGAATACTCTATTTTAAGTTTTACTTGTGGAAGTGTAGTTTATTTTAAGATCAGGAATCGGCCTTTCTTTAGTATCAGCCGCCACTGCAGGTCATTACAAACACAAAACAAATTAACTTTTAAAATTAATGATGTGCTATGTATCCAATGAACGTTATATATGTAGGTTAGGATAGAGTAGTAAAAAAACTAGTTCTTTCGTTCATCTAGTATTTAATATATGATTACTAGTTTTATAAAACATTAAACATGAAACTGAATTTTAAAAAATAAATTTAAATCATACGAACACCAACTTTTACAGAAAGACAATGAAATGACATTTCAAATGACAGTTTGTCAGTTTCATGTTTAATGTTTTATAAAACAATCGACAATATTACCTTTTGACGTTGATCTGAAGATGGCTTTTAGCCGAAACTAGTAATCATATATTAAATACTAGATGAACGAAAGAACTAGTTTTTTTACTACTCTATCTTAACCTACATTTTAAAATTAAATACAAATATAGATAAGAATGTTAGTTATTTTAAAATCAGAACAAATGTCATAATTCAAAATTTTTCAAACACAATCAAGCATAATTGTGAATCATTATTTTAGTAAAGCATGTTGTAAGTTACATTTCTTTTCACACAAATAAAAAAATTTAAATGTCTCAAGAATTTAAATGAGATAATTTGAAATCTATCTGTCAAGTTGCTGACATCCAGGGAAAAAACAGAAAGGTCAATCATTTTATATAGAAATTAATTGATTTGTTAAATCTTATTAATGTAAAATTAGTGAAAGAGGAACAATATTTGATCACAATGAACAGTTTAATTGTATTACGTTACACACAATCCAACGGCATAAAGATGTCTGGGATGTAAGCCCAAGTTACCTATGGGAGAAAATGAAAGAGCTTTGTTGAAAAATTTGAGTACGGAGGTGAAAAAATTGGGTGAGTAGATAGGTGCGTAAAAATTTGTGTTATTAAAAAGTGGAAATGACAGTGTTGTTCCCAAAATCGATTGCACGCAAAATAAAACAAATCTGAACGTTTTATTAGTATCCAGTATAGCAGATACCAACGCAGAGGGCCTCACCGATCCACCGAGAAACGGTCGAATCCAACAAATAAGAAGTTTCTAACAAGATACCGGGCTAGCCGCAGAATTTTTATTCAAATGCAAGACTATTCAAGCTCATCTGTGAATTAAAACGTGAAAAACAAACTGCAGAGATACTTTCAAATAAAAGGTATTTTTACCTACTGAGAAGTAAGGAATTCATCACTCCGTCTACAGCCATATTTGTAGTATAAATTTTAGTAGAATTTCATATCATGTCAAATTTATTAATCGAATCTGGTAGATTCCACCCGTTAAAGTATTCAGAATCCATTTTAATCAATTTAGTTCAAAACCTATAAGTACAAATAGGTCATTGACTTAAATTTGCTTAGTTTTATATTTGAAACAGGACTCGTGAAAATAATTATAGGTTAAGAGACTGTTAATAGACTGTTAAAAGCGTTAATTTTATAGTTTCTCTTATTTAAATCGGATTACGAACATGTTTAATGTATTATTGCTGTTTATTTACTTAGTTTTTTAATATTGCAACGTACCATTCCATGGGAAAATCCATTTTAGCAACAAGTTTTAAGTTTATTTCGGATTAACCATTAATTCTGTTCTTTTGATTGATTTTCCTATGGTCGGTAAGGTTGCTACCGCATGTTATTTTATTTCATTTAGTTTTTATGTGTTTAATCTCGCCTACGACGCGAGTGTCGTTCGCACAGACGGTGTTCGATCACGCACACTCAACTCTTAAATGCGCTTAACCGCACGCTTAGCCCGTAACAACGTTTGCTTACTTTCCGGTCCTTTGGGTTCGATGCTGATGGTATTTACGGCTACTTAATTAATGCCTTGCTTATGGGCTTTCGGTTACTTACTTGTTTTTAAAATGCTTATTACTTATGCGTTGTTCCTCGTAAGTTGAGAGAGGAGGTTCACACTAAATTCGTTTGGTGGCGCATGTCGACAGTTGTCAAACGGCAAATTACAATCTCGTGGCGGTTCGAATGGTGTTGTATCTTATTTACGCCGTTACAATAAAATGTTAACCCCAAAGTGGTAGCAATGAGTCGAAGAAAGTTCAGGGTTTGGGTACGCAACGAAGCAGTGAAAGTGTATCATTAATCATGTTAATAGCATGAAACGACAATGTATATACGGGGTTGGTCGATAAGTACGCGGACGGTTTTCTAAAATTCTGCGGTACGGTAATAACTGTAAATAAAACTCTGGGAGCACCAGAAGCTGTGCCGGTGCAACGGCCAGAGCGGAGAAAAATCGGTAAAATGCCTGTGTTACCCTAGTGAGCTTTGCCAGCGCTACAATCAAACCAGGAATAAGAAGCTCGACGTGTATCAGAAGCTATACCGGCACGACAGTCAGAGCGCGCTGGGAGGGACTCTCTTCGGAACTGAATGCTTGTGTTAAGCGCGCGGTTTAAATATGCTTGCGTTTCCCCCACGCGGTCGGGACGGTGGGAGTTGAGCTTGCGTGAATCGGACACCGTCTGCGGGTATGACACTCGCGTCGTAAATGCTATTCACCAAATAAAAACAACGAAATAAGATAACATGCGGTAGTAACGCTACCGCCCATGGGAAAATCAACCAAAATAAAAGGAATTAATGATTAATTCAAACTAAACTTAAAACTGGACACTGAAATTGATTTTCCCTTGGAACGCCACGTTACAAGCACAAGCATAGACAGTTCCCGAGTCCCTACGCTCTGGCTAATGTGTCGGCACAACTTTTCTGATACACGTAGAGCTTCTCATTTCAATTCCCGACTTGATTGTTAGCGTTGGAAAAGCTGTGCCGGTGAACGCAGGCATTTTCCCAGCCGCTCTGGCTGATGCGTCACAGCTTTTCTGATACACGCCGAGTTTCTTATTTCAATTATTCCCAGCCAGATTGTTAGCGCTGGCAAAGCTTTTCTGGTGTAGCACAGGCATTTTATAGATTTTTTTCATTCTGGCCGTTGCGTTGGCACAGCTTTCTGATGCTCCCAGGGTTTTATTTACAATCATTCCCGTTCAGCAAAGTTTAGCGCCGACACCGACGTCTAACCGGTCATAGCCCGTGAAAACCGTCCGCGTACTTTTCGACCGACCCCAGTATACAGATTGTCGTTTCATGTTGTTGGAGTTAAAGCCATTAGATTCCGCGTTTATGTTTTAAAAAGCGTTGCTGAAGCCCCGCGAGTGTTTGATTGTTTGTCACTGTACATATATTTACGTATGTTCATGACTGTACATACATATGTTTTGACACTTATCTTTTTTTCTCGTTGTATATATTCGATGTCTTTCACAGCTGTTATCTGGAAATAAATGTTTAATTTATAAAACACTTTCACTATGTTGCGCAATTCAAACTAGAACCCTGAAACATCAACGCACTCATACTCATAGCTACCACTTTGGAGTTGAACTTTATTGTAACGGCGTGAATAATACGCAACACCGTTTAAACCGAGGTAGTAATTTACCGTTTGACAACTGGCGGTACGACCAGCGCTGCCGAACCTTTTCTTTCGGGGATCAACGCATAACTAATAACAAATTTAAAAGTAAGTAAATAATCGAAAGCCCGTAAGCAAGGTATTAAAGAGTAAGCAGTAAACATCAGTACACCAAACCGAACCGATAGAAACGTATTTATTATTACTGTTATTTTACCTGAATGTTCGTGGTTTATATCAACAAGCACAAGTTTTTGGCGGTAAGAATGCGTTACCAACAGATTATTCTATTCTTTTAACTGTAAATTTGCATGGTGACCCACTTAAATAAGGTCTCAAATAAGGCAGCAACAAAGCTGCGTTTAAAATTTAAATTTTTAAGGTAAGTAGCGCATTCTCCTATCGTTCGTAACGTAATTTACGAGTATTAACAATTGCTTTTGTTTGAATTGACGCGTTTGTGTTAACTGTAACCCTTCTACTATTTGGCTTCGTTTCCACCCTTGAGCTAACATTGTTTCGTCGCTGTAGATCCATGGCAGGTTAATACTCTTTTTCCTAGGATTTATATGTATATTTTTTTTTCCGATAACTTAGGTGTTCAATAATATGTTCTAGTAATTTTGACGTGACAGACTTTGTAAAAACTAAACCTGATTTTGAAGAAATTGTATTTCAAAATTAAATATCTTACAAAGATAATCTGGTCATAATTGTTTTTTTTTTAATAATAATTGTATATTATATAATCTTCGATATAATATATGCGTGATCTCTAAACGGCCTTGGGCTTCTTACTGCTTGGACTATTTTGGTAATTTCTAATTTTTCAAGTTTCCTCTTCGCACTTCCACCTTTGATGTTTTCACCACAATATTCACGACACTTATTGTTTGACTTTGGTTGCTTATGCTATCGCGGCCACTGATCTTAGGTTTAACGATTGGTGATTCTCCAAATAGTTTTAGCATAATTTTTGTGGTTTTTCTCAGTTCTTGTGAGAGTGATCATTTTTTTCTAATTTGTCCCTGTTATTGTTGCACTCATGTGAGGCACTGCTGCTACTTGGTTTAGTCGATTGTGGCGAGTCTCCAAATAGTTCCAATATACGTTGTTTTCGATTTTCTCTTTTCGGACTGCTTTTGACAGCGTTTTAAGATTTAATTTCTCCTTCCTTTGCATTTCTCTTGCTTGAATCAAAACGAAATACCATGACATTGCTGGTATTTGATTTGGTTGATGGTGGCGACTCTCCAAATAGTTCTAACGTGCGCTGTTTTAAGTTTTGTCTTCTGGGACTGCCTACGCTAGTATTGCAAGAATGTCTCTCTTCTTCCCTTGCCATTTTATTCCTTGGACTATCAGGTAATAACTTGGAATTGGGAGACACTTTCGACGTTATACGTGACTCTCCACATAGGTCTACCATAAATTGTTCCGAATAGGCTTCATTCTTTATAAAGGATTGAACTAGAAGCGTTGAAGATTAAGCAGGCGTAAATTTCACTTTAGTTGATGTCACCTTTTTCACTTTAATAGGCATTTTACACAGCACTAAGAATACTTGTTATTGAACGGATTAAATTCCGTTAGTAAACTGCTAAATAGTAAGAGTAAGTAAACTACATGTAATTAGTAGGGCAGTTTTGGCTGATTAAATAAGGGTTGATTTATTATATTGTGTATTAAAATTTTAAAGTAGACAAAATTGTAGGGGTCACTAATAACAAAATGGAATCTTACTTATGTGCACTGTGTAAAAAATTATCAAACTACGTAGCACATATTTAGATATTATGTACATCATTTTCTATTAATTACCAAGGGAAGTTACACAAGTTTACGTGAATATATACAGAACTTGGGTAAGCATAACTTTTGCAAAATATACATATACTATCCCATAATGTAAATATTTATGATGGAAATATCCAGTTTACATAATAAATGTAAATGATTAAATACATGTATTAAAGTTAAAAAAAAAAAAACAGGAAACTGAGAGACATTTTATAGTTATAACTAACAAGGAAACACCGGTCACCCAAAAATTGGGTCTAAATGTCAAGATAATTTAAACCATATTATATAGACAACGATACACAATAAAGCCATCAGAAAAGCAAAACGAGATAGTTTCAGAAAGTTCTGTAAAGGTATCGACTCAACACCTGCTGCTGCATAAGGTATTGGCAAAGATAAGGGTCGATACACGAATGGTACTAAGGAAACAAGATGGAAGCTTCACTGAAGAGGAAAGAGCTCTCCTCCTTCTGGAAACTCATTTTGCTGAAGGAAAAAACAGTCACCTCGGAAAACCTACACGAGGAACACAGACGACCTACCAAGGAAGCTACAATAACGTCTAGGCACATATGTAGTAGCGAACGGCTGAAATGGGCCATAAACCCATTTCAGCCTTTCAAGACACCAGGAATAGGTGGGATTTTTCTAGCTCTACTTGAGAAAGGGCAGCACGTAATTCTACCACATATAATTCGGATAAGCCGGAATAGCTTAGAACTGGGATACATACCAGAAGCTTGGAGAAGGGCCTAAATCACTTTTATACCAAAAGTAGGGAAGAAGGATACTACACATCCGAAATCTCAAAGACCTATCAAGTAGTCTTTAGGCTTTCACGGCCGTCGTTGCTGGCTGCTCTTCGGTTCTCGGGTTCTCTGCCGTGTAGAAAGTTTAAATTACTTGACGTTTCGATCATCTTGTCGTGATCTTCTTCAGAAGTGAACTTAGTTAACTTCACTTCTGAAGAAGATCACGACAAGATGATCGAAACGTCAAGTAATTTAAACTTTCTACACGGCAGAGAACCCGAGAACCGAAGAGCAGCCAGCAAGACCTATCAACCTTCATCATTCCTTCTGAAAACAGTGGAGAAGGCGGTAGATAATTATATCAGGATAGATATCCTGGAGCGGGTGCCATTGCACCTCTGTCACCTACCCTGCCTACCAAATGGGCAAATCCACTGAGACTGCATTAGTGGAGTTGACAGCTGACTCAAATCCAGGATGCACTGACGAACAAAGGAACTGTTGTGTACGCCTTTCTAGCTATAGAAGGCGCTTTTGACAACACTGTGCACGAAGCTGTCAAGAAAGCATTAATTGAAAGAGGAGTAGACCGACGTTCAGATGGTTGTCGCAACTTCTTTCTACTAGGTCAGTGGAAATGGAGGTGGGAAATGAAGCCATCTCGATTAGTAGGACTAGAGGATGTCCACAAGGGGGAGTTACTTCCCCACTATTGTGGAGTTTGACAGTGATATAGTCATATTTGCAAGAGGAAAGTTTGAACCCTCTGTGATAAGGTTCAAAGGACTCAATATTACGAAAAGGTGGTGCCAATCAGTGGGCTTAACATCAACCCCGCTAAGACTACCCTAATAGCATTCACAACAAAAAGAGAACCCAGTCTCGAGACCATAAAAGTAGATGAGCAAGATATAAACTGGAAGATGGAGGTTAAATATCTAGACCTTATCCTGGATAATAAACTTTTGTGGAATAGGCATGAGCTTAAAGTAACTACAAGGCAAAGAGGCCCTAAAGGTTTGTAGAAACTTTGCAAGTAATAACTGGAAATGCAACCCAAAAATACTGCTCTGGATGTATTCAGCAATAGTGAGACCAATGATCACTTATGGGACAGTGGCTTGGAGCAACAGAACTAGTCTGGCGATCGTGAGAGATAATCTCTCCAAAGCGCAAAGATTAGCATGTGTATGCATAACGGGGGCAATGAGAACCTGTCCAACAGCAGCTATGGGGGTGATCCTAAATTGTACTGCTCTTCCCTTTTTGGTGGAGAGCATGGCCAAAAGAACCACACGCAGAGTGATCGGAGAAGGAATGGTTAGGCATAGGCCTCAGCCTCCTGAAGGTGATCAACATACAAAGAAAGTTCAACTTTGTGAAAGAATTTACCACAAAGCTTAGCACCAAGAGCGAATGGGATAGAGACACCATTTCGAAACTCAATATAAACATCATCAAATGTTGCACGGATGGCTCCAAAACGGTAGAAGAAACTGGAATAGTGATATGTGGATCTAGAACCAAATATTTCGATAGCTTGAGGATATACCCAAGTATCTTCCAGGCGGAAATACACGCTATTGGAAGATGCGTCCAGTTTAACATTGACAGAAGCCACCAGGGCGCTGATGTCAAACATAATCAGCTCTAAAATGTTTTGGGAGTGTCTAAGAAAACTAAACGAGCTAGGCAAAAGGAACAAACTATTTAACCCTACAACCCACAGTAGGAACACACTGGAGTGGAAGGAAACGAAATAACAGATAATCTCGTTAAGGAAGGAACCTTTTTGCGGGATAAGCAGCAGTATAATATTGGAGAAACTCAAAAGTGAAGTAGAGCAGAGAAAATCCAAACACTGGGAAAATCTCCAGGGAATGAGGCAAGCTAAAACTCTTCTGGGAATAGATCTAGAGAATGTATCAATCTAAGTAAAAATAATATTCGTATATTGACATGCATCCTTTTAGGTCATTGTAAACTGAACAGGCATATAAGCAGGCTTGGGATAGCGGAGGAAGTCGAATGTAGATTGTGTAGGGAAGAAGATGAAACATCTATCCATCTACTCTCAAATTACGCTCCACTGTGCAACTCAAGGGCGGTGCACCTGGGAGCATGCGAAATTGAAGATGGAGAGTTACCTAATCAGGGGCCTTCTGACATTCTGTACTTTTTAAAAAGAATCAGACGGCCAGCTGTAAATACAGCGAGAATAGGGGACAAAATAGATCTTTCAGGTCGCAGTGTACTATCACCCTAACATTACGTACACACATAGACAAGAATGATGGAAATTATTTTCGAAGAAATTTGGGAGTGGAGCACTCAATATACTCCAAATTATAATTCTTTTTTACTTCTAATATTACGATAATTTATAATACGTACATATAGTATATTAGCTGAGCACACACAAATCTTATATAACAGATGGTTTCTTTCCAAACATTCTTGGAGCCGGCATTATGTTATAGAACCTCAGAAAATGGTGCCAAAAGATGAAACAGTGAACATTTTAAATATACCCTAAAACATCAGAGTGCAACATGTGGAGGTGTTTGGTTTCAGGATCTCAAAAAATTTTGTAGGAATTGTTTCTGACACAGTGATTTTATTAAAAAAAGAAAATAATAATTTGGGTGATACAGAGTACCTCGGTCCCCCGTTATTAATTTTTCTCAAAAATAATTTAGGTAATTCTTGGCTATTGTTATAGTTTCCAAAATATTTACAGAAACCCAGAAATTTATAAACCTGTGGAGGGAGCTATACTCGGAAATCAGGCGAATGCGCCGCCAAAAAAATGGCATTGTTCTTATAGCATGATACTATTTCAATCTCTAGAGTTTCATTGATATCTGAACTTTTTCGTTGCCGGAGATTCCTTGTAAGAACAGAAGTCCGCGGAATCGACTATTGAAAGTCAATGTTTCATTAACTCCGACACGAGGT
This sequence comes from Cetonia aurata, assembly GCA_949128085.1. Taxonomy (NCBI): domain Eukaryota; kingdom Metazoa; phylum Arthropoda; class Insecta; order Coleoptera; family Scarabaeidae; genus Cetonia; species Cetonia aurata. The sequence goes on from OX421887.1 coordinate 1,738,316, forward strand.
AAAATTTTTAACATAGAAAATTTCCTCATATTAAAAATTACAGTTAAAGCAGAAAAGCAGTTATTTAATGATTTCACTGTAAGAAAAATTGCACTATTGCATGCTTCATTAATGATCTATCAAAATATTGGCGTTAGTAACCTATGTTTGTACCAATGGTGTCTTGTCTTTAATTCACGTAAAAATTGTTCTAAGGATTCCTAAGTTATATTTTGCAATTTGGTTATTATTAACGTTTTCAAAATATTTAATTACGTTATTTGTTAAACCTTCTATGTATCGTAATTTATTAACTTCGTTATTTGCATGTTTATCACGAGAATTTGGGGAAAACAATATTTGTTAAGGATATCTTTAGGGTAGCCATTATTAGAAAAAATGTTAAATAATTTTTTTAAATTATCATTTAAAAATTGTTTGTCACTAATCTGAGTGGCTGGATTACAATGAAAGTTGATAAATCTATCAGTTGTTGTAAGTTTTTGATACCAATTCACCATTTGTTATTTCCAGTTCTTATAACTTGCTGTCTAGAAAAGATACCTACATTACCATCATTTTTCAATTCTGCAGTGAATTGTGAATTGCAATTATAAGAATTAAATATATTTAGTATTATTAAGCATATTATTAGATGCATATACTTTTGAAATAAATTCTGTATTATTCATATGATAGAAGTTAAAACAGCAATCTGCAAAAATTTCAGGAAGTTAATAATATATCTATGAATCGTATGGTTTATTGATATTTGTTTATTCACCAAAGAAAATATAATCTCTTTGTAGAACATCATTCTCGAAAATGTTAGTAAAAACATATTATCAATAAAATATTTAAACAAAGAATATTCTGTTTTTATAATAAATCAACAAAAACTATAAATAATAGTCAAACATTTATAAAATACATAAAAATTCCTTATGTAAAAAATCTTTCTAAAAAAATTAATCAAATTATCAAACCTTATAATTTTAAAATAGCAAATCGAAATAATAATAAAATACAAAATCAAATTTACACAAAATTAAAATAGAAAACTGAAAAAAATAAAACATCACATATAGTATATAAAATAAATTGTCAAAATTGTAATGGTGTATATATCGGTGAAACTATGCAATATTTAGAAAATAGAATAAAAGGACACAAATATAACAAAAATCTTACAGCTTTAAAAAAACATGAAATAACACAAAATCATACATTTGATTTTAACAATGTATCAATCCTAAACCAAGAACAAAACTATAAAGCACGAACTATACTTGAAATAATCCAAATTTATAAACATAATAATTCCATAAATGATAAAACTGACACACAATTTTTCACTAAACTTTATAGCTTAATTCTATAAATGAAATTTTAATAAAAATTTAGTAACGTTTTTCATATTTAACCATAACCTACCATAACTAATACAACTGACACAATTCACAAAACAATCTTTATATAAAACATTTCAAATTCTTTCAAATTAAAACAAAAAACAAACTGATTTTATCAATAAAACAAAAAATGTTATATATTTTTATACATCAAAATTTTATTTTCTACATTATTAATTTTTAAAAATGTAAATGATTAAGGTTTTATTAATAAACCGAAACGTCTTACTCACTCTAATAGTTGTTTAACTATATGACTTTAAAAACCAAGAAGATCTACACATATATATATTAAAAAGTCAAGAAAATTTGGAAGAAGTAAAAAACATTGTGTATTATATGATTCTCCTCATTTATTTGCATTTTATACTTACAAATTGCTAACTTTTCTGCCATGGCACTCTATGGACTTTCTCCGTACGCGCAGCTGCCATATCAATTGCACACTGGAAGTGTATCAGAAATGTGAAAACGTAATAGTTCGATTAATACTGAGTATTATATTTTCTTTTAAGACCATAAAGTTTGCTTTTGAAAGTAAATTTAACATTAAAGCTAAAAATATTGCTTTTAGAAATTAGTACAACTTAATAATTGAAATAATTAAGATTTAAGTAAATTCTTGAAATGAATAAAACACACTTAACTTTTAATTAATAGTATTTTTATTATTTCATATTATATTTACATGTTTAGGATATACTATGGATGATCATTATTTAATGATGTATACTAGATATATCTCATTTTTTTAATCCTACATCAGCAATATCACATATATTAGTCATATGTACCTGTATAATACTAATTGTAAAGAATTATCTGCACAATATAGGACAATCATAAAAGATTGCTGTCATTTCAAAATCTCTTTTCTTTCTACTTTCATAGTTTATTATCTTTCACAATAAGAACAGCTTTATATTACAATACAGTAGCGAATAAATCAAATTCTTTCAATTTGCGGGTTTTAACAGTTGCATTTTGAATTGACGTATCTGTGTCCACTATAACTTCCCTACTACTTGGTTTAGTTTCCATCCTTGATGTAACACTGTTTTGTCGCTGTAGGTCCATTGCAGGTTGATCCTTTTCTTCGTAGGATTTATGCGTACATTTTTCCTCCTCCAATTTGGGCTTCTTACTGCTTGGATCATTGGTAATTTCTAGTTTTTCGAGTTTCCTCTCCGCACTTTCACTTTTGATGTTTTCACCAAAATATTCACTACACTTATTGTTTGAATCACTTTGGTTGCTTCCGCTACCGTGGTTACTGATCTTAGGTTTGATCGGTGATTCTCCATATAGTTTTGTGCTTTCCCTTCTCAGCTGTAGTGTAGAGCGATCATTTTTTTCTAATTCGTCCCTGTTACTGTTGCACTTATATGAAGCACTGCTGCTACTTGGTTTAGTCGATGGCGGCGACTCTCCAAATAGTTCCAATATGCGTCGTTTTAGATTTTCTCTTTTCCAACTGCTTTTGACAGCGTTATAAGATTTGTTTTCTCCTTCCTTTGAGTTTCTATTTCTTGAATCAAAAGAGAATACCATGATATTGTTGCTACTTGATTTGGTTGATGGTGGCGACTGTCCAAACAGTTCTATCATGCGCTCATTTAAGTTTCGTCTTCTCGGATTGCCAACGCTAGTATTGTTAGAATTTCTCTCTTCTTCCATTGCTTTTTTATTCCTTGGGCCGTCAGGTAATAACTTGGAATTGGGAGGCACTTTCGACTTTACACGTGACTTTCCACATAGGTCAACCATAAAATGTTTCGAATTGGTTTCCTTCTTTATAGAGGATTGAACTAAAAGCGTTGATGAATAAGCAGGTGTAAATTTCACTTTGATTGATGTCGAATTTTTCACTTCAATAGACATTTTACACAGCACGAAGAATACTAGTTATTGAACGGATTAACTTCGGTTAGTAAACTGCTAACGAGTAAGAGTAAGTGCTTATAACCGCCGAAATACATTGTAATTAGTAGGGCAGGGAGTTGGGGTAGATATTGTAGTGGGGATACATGACTGTTGCCGTATAGGCTGATTAAGTAAGGGTTGATTTATTATATTGTGAAAATTTCAAAATAAACAAAATCGTAGGTGTTACTAATAGAAATTATGCAATTTTACTTATGTGCACTGTGTAAAAATGTACCGAAGTACATAGTGAAATAGTTCAAAGTTGTGTAAATTCAAGAAATCACAGTAGGTCATTGTGTAATTAAAATTTCGATGAAACTCTAGAGACTGAAAAACATGATGTTTTAGACGCAATTTTTTGAGTGGCTCATTCGCCCGATTTCAGAGTATTTACCCCTCCAAAAATGTACACAATATTTAGATTTTTTTGTAAATATCTCGCAAAACTATAACATATATTTTATACTTGTTAAAATATAATCTGAAGTAGGTACAGTGCTCTTCAATTCTTATGTCTCCCCCTTGGGACGACAAAATACCGATACTATTTTCCATATAGCAAGGCCTGGTACTTCGGCTCAGCTCGGATTCACAGGTAGAAAAAGTGCGAAGAAAAAGATTATCATTATTGAGCAGGGTGTAATTACATTTACTTAATATATTTAAAGAACAAAGGAATTTTACCAGTGAACCATTTACATACAATAATCTCTTGGCTGTTATCGCAAATTATAATTAAATAAAAATCCTAAATATAACATTGCTGGGCCTACATCAATCAATATACACTATTAAAACAGGTTAAGTAATTTCTTATGAATATATATCTGTGAACTAAAACTTGTTTGTGTATATTGCCGGTTACACGTAAAAACATTACATTTATCATTAAACGGTGGTCTTCTGTTTCATCTTTCTATCTTGTATATATATGTCACTTAACGAAAAGAATTTGGAAAATTAAACAAAACTGCAATGATTAAAATTGTTTTTAATTCTTTTATTAGTACATTAGGCAATTACGTAAAAAAATTATTTCACCTATACTTTTAAATGTTGCTAGTGTTGACGATTGTCAAAACTACATGTCTTTTTCATAGGCTACTCCTAGAAATGTATTGAAATTTTAATAGATAATTAAATAATGGTTAATAATTTTGACAAAATCGTGAATATCTCAAAAACGATTAAATTTAGAGATAGTGAACTTCAGTAAAAATTGTATTGAAATAATGTGTAGAATTGATTAAAATAAGAAAAACCATATGATTCAATTTAAAATAAGAAAATTGCTATCACTTTCGGTATAATAAAACGTTTCCGGAAGTTGAAAAATATTTTCAGATGATTCTTCAGGTAGGGTTTTGTTATTAAAGTTTTTGTCGCATGAATCTAGCTGCCATATATCGCGAGAAAAAGATACCGAACGAGTGGTCTGAAACAGCCTGTATATATTTAAAAAATTCTTTAGTTGCTTCAACAGTAGATATTGATTGATATACAGGCACAGAAATGTTATATTTAGGATTTTCATATTTAATTGTAATTTGTCTCTGGAGTTTAAACTTTTTTTTCTCTATTTCGTATTTTCTGTATTTTATATTTATTTAAACCAGATCTTATATTGAACAACATATCCGAGATAATTATAATTACCATATACTTATAACTAACAATAAGTTATTGAATGAAACTAAACACAATTAGAAAGAATTCTAAGAACTTGTTCACAGTAATATTAAACACCGTATTCAGAAATATCTAATTACAAATGAAAATAACCCATCTGGAAATCGTAAACTAAAACTGTGGTGGATATGATTTCATATAAATCTTCACAAATAATATTATTGGTAATCAACTTTGTAGCACTCTTGTTTCTAAGAAAAAGATGATCCCTTGTTCGAATTCCCTGATTCCCCGATACAATAAGTATTAGACAAACGGATTTCAAATGTAAATAAGAAATAAATATATACAATAAAAATGAACGTGAACGAACGATAACAAGATTAGGCACAGATACAAATTTACACCTACTAAACTAAATTTATTGGTGAAATTCCTTTGTCCTTTTTATATCTTAAGAAAATATAATTACGCCCTGCTCAACAATGATAATGTTCTTCTCTACTTGTTTTCTACCTGTGAATCTGAGGTCAATCGAAGTACCTGACTTTGCTATACGAAAAACAGTACCGATATTTGGGCGTCGCAATGGGGGAGACATTAGAAAAGGAGACTAGTGTACATTGTGTCGAATTTTCTTTCAGGTTCTCTTTTTTTGCGAGACAAAGCAGCGTTTGTGAGTGCAGGTATTATTCTCTATTATACATCAAAACAACAATTTCTTTTCTCTGAGTGTTCGTTGCAACGGGTAGGAAGAAGTAAAAGTTTACAAAATATAGGTTAATTTGTGTTGGAACAGTGGTTGGAAGACGTCAAAGGTAAGCTTAGCAGATATTTTGTATGCAATTAAAATCCATTGAAGGAAGATGGAAGATGGAAAAATTGCAGTTATTAATTTTATATGTACAGCTCTTACCATAACAAAGTTAACGACCTACGCGAAAATATCTGTGGCGCGCGCATTTAAGACGAATTGTAGCTTTACTACGGCCGCTGAATAAAGGAATATATAAAAAAATATAACCCAGTGGTAAATTTCGTCGACTACAACTATTCTTCTACGACGCTTTTATATCAAAGAATAATCAATAGGGCTTTCTTTCACGTATACCTGTATCATTTATCCTCAACTTTTCCAAAAGAAAAAACTTACTTTTATTTTGCTTATTTATTGTATTTACAACTTACTTGCTGCTTAACACAAAAAAATTAGAAATTAATTCTTATTGGATTACAATTTTATATACAGAAATTTTCATATACGTGAGTCATAAAATATCACTCAGCCATAACTCTAAATGCAGCAGAAATTGTTACTTTATAAGAGAAATATTTATTGATGAATTAAATTAGTTTGGAAAGTCAAATATGCTTTGCATCATTCTTATTACGATGTTACATCGTATTATAACAGAAGTAACACCAAAAGGAAGAAAAATCCTCCAGCACATTTTTTTTTATTGATTTGATCTACCTTTTAAAAAGGAAATGTCTGATTCAGGTTAATTTTGACATACGAATTCTAAATTTTCGATTTTAACCACTTTTAAGGTAATAAAGCTTTTTGACTGTAACCTATTTTTAGATTGCTAAATGGAAATTGTGAAGTTCTTAATATGGAAGTAATAATTGTAAAATGTGTAATAACTGATTTATTTTCCCTTTTTATGATCGGCGTTACCATAAGAATTAATCTCTACTTATTTGAGAACTAAGATCTTTTCAATCTATAAATGTTAATACATGAAAATCCAATTAGCTACAGTTCTTGGAGATTTGTAAGTAGTAATAAATATAGTTGTATTAAAAATCAATTTATGCCTAATCTGAAATTTAACCAAACAAATTAATAGTTAATTACACTGAAATGTTTGAAGGGTATATCTAATAACGTGAAGGGTAATTAGTGAAGATAATCCTAGGAGATTGAGAGTATTATAATCCTGAATTACAAATTAATGTTTATCCTAACCTTCATCATTATTTCACTTATGTGTGTATAATTGTAATGTAGGATGGAATATGTCATTTTCCATAACTGCTTTATTCCTTATTTTGTAATGTGATCTATTTTGCAAGTAAGAGAAAAAGCAATTCAGTGCAACCCCCTAACTCTACAATATTTCAATTTCTTTAAAATAATTCCGTGCTTAACCAGGTTAAAAGCTTTACTTAAGTTCAAAGAGCAACCAATGCAAGATCCACTAGCATTTAGACAAACATATAGTTGATCTAAAAATTTTACTATGGCCGAAGCTGCCGATTTACATTTTTCAATCACAATTCATTAGGTGCTTCTTCATCATATAAACATTTCACTAGTCTGCAAATAGTTTTTCTATAACCTTAGGAAAAGCTCTTAATAAAGACCATAATTTCTAACTACTGCAGTTGAACCATTTTTTAATAAAGGCGGTTTTAGACTCTTCAATCATTAGGGAATGAGTTGTTAATAATTTCCAAGAGGGCCAAAGCAATTTTAGTGATGCACCCGTTCGAAGTGTAAGTACTAATGCTATCATATCCCGATAAAAATGAGTCCTTAAAATTATTAACAACTGCTATGACCTCTCACTTAGATTAGATTAGATTAGATCTAATCTAATCTACCTCTCACTTAGTCGTCGGATACAGAAAAAATGATTTTGGGTGCATTTTCAAACGGGTATCTTATCTACACAGCAGGAATTAGTTTACCAGGGTTTGTTTGACAACAACTCCTATTATATGTTACATCAATTAATATGCCAGGTAACATATTAATTGAATAGTTTCTAATGGCTCGTAGCAAATAGTGTTTTTATGTAGGATTTATGCATGATTTTTGCGCAAACAAGTATTATTCCGATAAATAGCAATTTGCGGCAAGCAAATTTCTCCAAATTTAAGAGTAAGTATGAAAATTTACAACAGAATGAGTTGTAGTTATATTGGATTTATTTATTTCACACTCCCAATGTAGGACCATAATAACATCTCTTTTTAATAATGATATTGTTTGTGAACATCAAAATACTTTTCAGCATAGCTCATCACATCAGTTGGAACAATCAACTACATTTTTAAACAGTTACATTAGAGATATGTTATTAGGATTACAAATAATTAAAATTCACGATAGATATTAGCACAATAATGTCATCGTGTGCTTGGTAATACAAGATCTGTTTCAATATGCTAATTACAAATATTACCTAATCTTTAATTTTGAAATAATTTTTTATGTTGCAGGTGCAACAGTGTTCACGTAATTTGAAAGTAAGAAATAATATTGAGACTACAATTTTAAGTAAATTAATTATTTGAGGCAAATAGGAGGGTTGTTCGTCAAGTAAAGGTAACACGACAATTGTATTTCCTGGGAAAGAAAGCTCAATGAAACAGATAAAATAGTCATATACACGCTTTTTTCACTTGAATTTTAACAAAATATAAATATCATAGAAAATGTCGCAAAAATATAATTTATAATAAAGATATTGGATTGAACAGTTAATAATTAATTTTATTTAAAATTTTTAGCGCTCGGAAGATATTTCAATTCTAATTGTGGTTTGTTTATTTTTTTGGCTATTTTTTATAATTAAAAAAAAACCTCGTCTACATCACCTTCGTACAGTCCTTTCCATCTGCATATTACGACATAAATTTTTATCAATTTTGTAAATTGTCCGTTGTCTTAGTATTTTAAATGTAATATTATCCTTTCAAAGTTATCATCTTTTCTACCCATGTCAACCCATTATTATATATTTTTAATACGCTGAAAAGGCAAATGGAAGTAAGCCTTCTTAGTTAATTAATTATCGTTTGATCAATCAATCTTGTAACTCAGGTCGAAAGAAGGGATGAATATTTTAAATTCCGAAACGTCACACGCCAAATAAAGTGCAAGTAACAATTAAGCCCAATTAAACAATTGAACTACCTTTCCAATATTAGAAGAACAGTTTCAGTAACTGTGAATTCTTCAAATTATTCAATATACATATATTTTTAATTTTAACTGGTTGTTTTCTTTAAGTAAGTTATTTTTGCATACTAGTAGACCGCTTTGGTAGTTAGTTGACCTTTTTTGTAGCAATTTATTGTATATCAAGTCCCCAAATGTAGCTAATTCAGATTTGCCCATAATAATCCCAGAGTGTTTTTGTAGATCTATTTAGTTTATAGCTTGAAATTTCATATGTGCTAAACTTTTATTGCGACCTCAGTGTATTGTGGTAAATGATAAAAAAAAATGGTACATGGCAAGTAAATACGTATTGCTGTGTACTGAAAGTACCAACAAAAATGTAAAAATGAAATTTAAAATGAAAAATTAAATTAGCTAGCGCAAAAGAACAATTAAACTCAGGGTTTCAATTTTAAAAAGAAAATTGTGGGTTAAAAGAAAACTGACTTTCATTAATACTCCAAAAAAACAATTTAAAAGGTTTAATTAAAAATAAAAGAACAGTAATTTTGAATGAAATAAAAATTCTATAATTTTATTTTTATAAAAAAAAAAAAGAAAAAAAAAAATGTTAAATACAAACTTTGCAGAAAAAAACCTTGGACGTAAGATCCTGGTCGAAATAAAACTGCTGGCTTTAAATTACAAAAGGACAATTCAAAATCCTTTTACTAAGCAAAAGAAAACAAAAAGTTCAGGAAGATAATAAATTTCTGCAAATCAATCCACGTGGTCTCAAAATTAAAACAACTAAATTACACGTGGAAAATTCCAGTAATTTAAATAAATGACAATAAAAAGCAATCACAATGCTTTTATTCACCCAACCCAGGTGATTAATAAAAAATTACAAAACAGAAAAATTAACAACGAACTAAAAAAATTACTCTTTTAACCTTAAACTATCTTCCTGCACGTAAAAATAATAACAGATCTTATATCTAAATTGTGTACACAAAAATACAATATCAATTATTATTAAATGAGTTCCATGATTAACGATATTAATTCAAAAATGTGAATTCAATGCTTGAAAGTAAAAATCTCAAAATGGCAGAAATGAAATACAAATTTATATATATCTCTACTTACACGTGTTATCAGGGAACTGCCCTTACACGGTTCAAACAACCGTATATGTATAAAATTCTCCGGGTGCGTGCGAAACAACGCACCAAGAGCTGTTCGTAAACATCCGAACTCGCAAAAACAAAACAATATATACAATACCCGTGAAAGCAAAATGTACAAAAGAATGAAATTAAAATAAACAACTGAACAATAAAATAAACAAATTAAACAATCCAAAACATTAACTCTCTTACACAAAAATAAAACAATTTGAAATTTATCGCAACATTGAAAAACTCTTAACGGAATTAATAAGAAAAAGAAACTGAATTTACGCAAACCGGGTTGCCAGACCACAGCAGTATGTATACATTTTTTGGAAATATATATTTACTTGCAGTATGTACAGCAATCTCCTTTTCTAATCTCTCCCCCTTGCAACCATGTATCTATACTTTTTCTACCACACGCTCCAAGCCGTGAGCTTCGACTATTTTCGTATTCGCAGGTAGCAGATAAAATTTATATTATAGGTATATTCACCCTCGGTGTAGTTTACGATCCAAAAATAACTATGCCTGATAAAATTGGTCCAGATGTGCTTTTATTGCGTGTTGTAAAAGTAAGCCCAGTTGCATTGAATGCATGCACCTCAAATGAAATTGTTTGTCTTATAATATGGGACCCAAACTGCAGTCAGAAGTTTTAGTTCATATAAATAGGCAAATATTAGAGTGTCATTAACGATTTCTTGCCTAGCAAAATTTTGACCACAGTAATTCCTCTATGTATTAATAAAAGAATTAAAAACAATTTTAATTATTATGGTTTTGTTTAATCTTTCAGTTCTTTTTCCTTACATGACAAATATATGCAAGATAGAAAGATGAAACAGAATGCCGCGGTTTAATGATAAATGTAATGTTTCTACGTGTGACCGGCAATATAAACAAACAAATATTAGCTCACAGTTATATATATTTAAGAAATTCCTTAAGTTGCTTTAATAGTGGATATTGATTGATATTTACTGGGCAATGTTATATTTAGGATTTTTATATTTAATAGTAATTTGTCTCTGGTTTTTTCTCTGTTTCGTATTTTCTGTATTTTATATTTATTTAAACCAGATAAATCGGGAACTACTGCATAAGACACAAGAGAAGCAGATTTGAAGGATCTGAATACTCAAAGCGGTACAGGGGGGAGTGGTACCGTAGGTGCTAGCCCCAAAACCAGTGAGATAGAAGGAGAAGTGCGAGGAGAAACTCCTGCCCAAACGAAAAAGAAAAGAAAAAGGGCAAAAGACTCACCAAATCAGGGCGACCCCAGAAGGACAGCTGAGGCTGGAGAGGTGATGCCCGAAGTAGACAGCGCACTAGCGAAAGTGGTTAGAAGGATGGGAGAAGTTAAGAAGCTGATAAGTGAAAGCTCTAAAACAAAGGCGGAGATTAAGCAGGTAGCCAGAGAGTTGGACTATCTGGTTACCAACTTAGAAAAGAGCGTCTCATCATTTAAAGTAAATGAATGGATCAACAGGAAGAGACAAGATATAACCACGCAAACGGCTGTCAATTGTAACACAGTTGGCATCCAAGCGGACTGCAACGAGATAGAGCTCGAAAGGCAGAAGGCGGAGATTATGCTAAGAGAAAAGGTTCACCGGACACTACAGCTTAACAAAGGGTTCGGGGACCTTGGAGACATACTAGATGCAGCGTGGCCTAAAGATCTGTACAACAAGACTAAGGTGGCATATATGGACTCCAGTAGATACAATGAGCACGGGGATATCGCGGTAATACTGGACCCCGGAGCACTGGACGATAACAAGCAGGTGGAAGGACTGGCACTATTGTACCCGGAAGTTAAGGATATGGCAAGAAACTGCGCGGGGAAAATAGACTATGTCGTTAAGATGGTGGCAACAAAGACCAGAAATCAGAAAACTTCTGAGATGTCGACAGCCCTGTATATACTACCGTTAAAGATTAACAAAGAGGGAATTAATAACATGGAGGAGGCGTACAAAATAATAGAGGAGTTGAAAAACAATATGGGAATGCATCCGACGAATACCCTGCAAATATTAGTAAGCGATGGGCTAAGCGTGGACTATATCCGAAAGATCTGCGAATGTGTTTTTAGAGATACCGAGCTGAATATCACAATACTGCTGGACCCTGCGACCCGCCAAAAGGGGGTAAAGAAAAGCAGAGCACCAAGACCACAGTTCGAAAAGATGGTAATTAAAAGCGCTCGTGCCACCGATGCTGACCTGTTGACAACGGTTAAGAAGAACGTGGACCCCGGCGAGATGGGTATCAAAGTGAAGTCCATTCGGAAAAGTATGGCAGGAGACCTTATGCTTGAAGTGGAAGGAAACAGGAAGAAAGCGGGAGCCCTCAAGGATATAATAAGTAGGACAACAGGAGCAGATGTAAGGATCCCCAACAGTGCAGCGATCGTCCACGCGTTAGATATAGACGCGAACATCACAAGGAATCAAGTGGAAGAGGCGATCGGAAGCCTGCTCCCGGGAGGCAGGCAGGAGATTGAGATTAGGTCGATGAGGCCCAGCAGAGATGGAAACCAGATTGCGACCATCCGAGTTAGCAAGTCAGACGGTAATAGGCTGGCAAAACTTGGAAGGGTGCAGATAGGCTGGATAAGATGTAGGGTTCGCGAAAGGATAGAAGTCCCCAGATGTTTCAAATGCCTTGAGTTCGGGCATCAATCCAAGGAGTGCCAAGGACCAGATAGATCGGGCTTTTGCCTAAATTATAACCAACCGGGACACAAGGCCAGAGAATGTAAAGAGCAACATTACTGTCCAACATGTAGTTGCAGTGACCACAGAGCAGACACCACGAAATGTCCGAAATTCAGGCAGCGAATGAGCATGCAGAGGAAGATGAAAGCTGCTAAATCCAATGCCAGTAACTAGACCCCCAATCAGAAGACTCAGAACCCTGCAAGTTAATCTGGGTAGGGGAAGAATAGCGCATGACATATTGTATGCAATTGCGACCGAGCTCGATGTGGATATCGTCGTAATCAGCGAGCCCAATCTAGAAATTTCAAAAAGAAGTAATTTTATTTTAGACAATAAAAACTCTGTCGCCTTGTACATAAGGAACAAAGACCTTGGTATTTCCGGACATTTCAAGGGGGATGGCTATATCTGCTTGCACTGGGAGAGATGGAACCTCTACGGCTGCTATTGTTCTCCGAACGTCGACATCAGAGCCTTCGATGACTGGCTGCAGGCCGTCGCAGTAGATATAAGAAGCAGAGGAAAGGAGGTTCTCGTTGCGGGAGATTTCATGGGAAACATCTCATGGAATGGGCGGCGGAACTGGAACTAAGTATTCTTAACTCCGGACAAACACCTACGTTTGAGAGAGGGCTTAGCAAATCTTTCATTGACATCACTTGGGCATCGGAGACAGTAGCGGGTCAGATACAAAACTGGAAGGTAATCACGGGAGAGCTGCACACCGATCATAACTACATCTACTTTGAGGTCGGAAAGGTCACCGTGTCCCAGAAACGCAGTCGCTCACGGCGAATACTGGACAAAAGAAAGTTTGCTCATGGGCTGCGGGAAGAACTGGGAGAAGCACTAAAGATCGACCCAGGAGCGTTTATTAAATCCATCGTAGCTCTTAACAACGCCTGCACAATCTCTATACCTAGAAAGAGACACGCTATGCCTTACTGGTGGAATGCCAAAATCGAGACTAAGCGGAGAGAGTGTCATAGCCTCCGCCGAAAGTGGACGAGAACAAACAAGAAGCAAGGGGACGAAGTGGCATGTATGCTTGGGGAAAGAGCCTACAAGGCAGCAAGAAGGAAATTAAAACACCTGATATTGGGAGCGAAGAGGCAGCACTGGATGAAGCTACTTGATGACCTTGAGAACGACATCTGGGGAGACGGCTACAGACTCGCTATGAAGCACTCGGGATGCCTTCCACTCCCATATAATTTAACGATGAAACAGCGGGCGAGGGTGATTAGGGACTCAGTCCCAGCCAAGACAGACCCCTTCGTGAGAAACAGACGTATGCGCACGAAGGTGGAGCCTTTCACGAATGCTGAACTCGTGGCCGCCTTAGCTAAGATGAAGAAGGGAAAAGCGGTAGGTCCGGACCATATAACCTCGGATGCGGTGGAGGTGATTAAGAATGTCATCCCGGAGACGCTTTTGGAGCTTTTTAATCAGCTACTGAGACAGGAAACATTCCCCGCGGAATGGAAGGGGGCCACAGTAGTCCTATTGCCGAAAGGGGAACTGAGGGGGTCCTTTAGACCCATTTGCCTGCTCAGCATCCTCGGAAAGATCTCGGAAAGATTAATTAAAAGCCGACTGGAGGATGAGCTCGAGAGGTCGGGTGGGCTGTCTGAAAACCAATGTGGATTCGTAAAAGGGAAGTCGACGGTCCATGCAGTCAAAGCGGTTAGTACAGCAGTAAAAACATCCCCGAAGAAATGGGTGGCGATGATTGCATTGGATATCAGGAATGCATTCAATTGCGCATCTTGGAGCCGGATAATCGCTGAGATGACAAGGAGGAACATATCGGACTACCTGGTTAACATCGTTGGGGACTATTTTGATGGGAGAAGAATCCTGATCGCGGGCACGACGGCCTTGGACGTGGGCGCCGGTGTTCCGCAGGGATCGGTTTTGGGGCCGACCCTGTGGAACATACTCCACGACCGGGTGCTCCGAGTGCAGCTGATGGAAGGGGTTACTACTACAGCCTATGCCGACGACCTGGCAGTGCTTATACAGGCAGACGACCCGCGGGACCTCGTATTCAAAGGGAATGAATGTCTGGAAAGGATTGTGGAGTGGATGAAGCAAAACGACTTACAACTCGCTCCAGAGAAAACCGAAGCAGTTATCCTGAAGGGACCATACAGGCGGGTCGAAATCGGTTTTACCTTGCTGGGTAGACAGATCATACCTCAAAAACAGATGAGATACCTAGGCGTTATACTAGATCACGGCCTGACATTCGGACCACAAGTGAAGGAGGCGATGCGCAAAGCGGACTCGACTCTGACAGCGCTACTTAGAATTATGCCAAATTTAGGAGGTCCTCTAACTAAAAGAAGGGAGATACTATGCGGGGTGATACAGACACAGGCACTTTACGCCATACCGGCGTGGGCAGACGCGTTAGATGTCAAGAAGAATAGAGAGCGACTGGAGAGGCTGCAAAGTAGAACCCTGTTAAGAGTCATCTGTGCCTACAGAACGGTTTCAGCCAAGTGATCGCGGGGGTTCCCCCAATCACTCTACTAGCGGAAGAGCAACGAAGAATCTACTTGTCGAAAACTGGACAACGAACGGGCTGTAGAACAGAGGAAAGGCAGATGACAATAAAAAGGTGGCAGCGAAAGTGGGAGGCCTGGGATGCTACAGGGGGATGGACCAAATCATTGATTCGGGACCTTCGACCCTGGCTTAATTGCCGGTTTAGAAATGTGAACTATCACCTCACTCAATTTCTCTCGGGTCATGGTAACTTTAAAAGCTACCTTAAGTGATTCAAACTGGCGGACGAAGACGCATGCCGAGACTGCGGTGCCGAGGAAACTCCGCATCACGTAATTTTTGAATGTGCCAGGTGGGCGGCACGTAGAGAGAAGCTGGCAGAAGACCTAGGCCAGGATGTTAGCAGAGAGAGCCTAATAGAACTTATGGTAGAAAATGAGTACAACTGGAGACAGATTAGCGGCTATATTACAGATATAATGGCAGCAAGAGAGTCGAAAGACAGGAAGTAGAGGCTAGTGACACCTGTGCTGCTGAAGTAATGCCAAAAAGCAGTCCCAGCAACATAGAGGGAGAGAGATATGAGGGGTTTTTAGTGGGTATGCCAAGCCTGGCGAGTCCAACACTACCGGCCTATGACATCTTGGTCTGGTGTCCATAAAGGATTTTCCCCTGACAAAAAAAAAACATTACATTTTGTTTTTTATTCAGAAATATCTAATTACAAATTAAAATAACCGTAAATTAAAACTGCAGTGGATATAATTTCATATAAATCCTCATAAATAATGTTACGGTAATCAGTTTTACTAGCCTTGTAGCACTTTTGTTTCTAAGAAAAAGATGATCCCTTGGTGTTATTTTAAAAATTGACGTACTAATAGCTATATACAGATGTACTTGCCTTGAAGTATAAAATAATATAAGATTTTCCACATGTATGATATTAACCTCTTCAATTGAGATGATTTGTATACCTTCTATATCCATAAATTTGTGATTATTTTAGCATTTTAATGCGATTTTTCGCTTTGTTGTGGTACCTGGGGTCTTTTTCTTTGTAAATTGTTGTTTTTTCGAACGACATCCTCCCCTAATCGCATTTAGGTTACGAATGACAGCTTGCCAGAAACGATGTCATATCTCCATAAATTATGTGTTTTCGTCGTGGTAAAGATAGTTTTCGGTATCCTGACACATATTGCTTTCTGGACAATTCTTCAAATAATTAGATCAATATTTCTCATCGCAATCATCGTCAAGAAATTAGCGGTACCGTTTGACATGCCGCCATGTTACGTACGAATACACCGGAATTTGACACAAAGACACGCCGTTATAATTTCTATTCCCTTCTCTTCTAGGGGCCAGTTTGGCTAGATTATAAATATATAAACTTTGTATATAATATAAATGAATGAGTAAGGTTTATTAACGAAAACGTTTTCCATATAACTTTGGCTGTTATTATTACTTAAGAAATCTAGAAAACTAAGAATTATATTAATATACAATCTTGAGTTTTTAAACAACACCCCGAATTATTTCTGTCCGTAAACTCTTGAATTCGATACAATTTAGTAGTTCATACAATATTACTCTTTCCTTGATACAACAATGCCACACAACCTTCTAATAAAGTTGTTTCAATTTTTGTTTAGCAATTTAAAATTTAAATTACAATTAGGAGATACATATACAAAAGAATATGCAAACGTCAAAGTTCCGAAGCTGGAACACAAAAGTATCTAGTAGATGTTTTATAATTTGAGGTATAGACCATAGAGAAGGGTTAGGTATAGACATACAGAATACGTCAAATTCTTGGCATGAAAATTTTATTCAAAATAATAATAATAATAAAAAAAAAAACAGAAATAAGCAAAAGCTATTTATTTTAAAAATTAGTACCAGTAAATAATAAAGTATTTACATACTAAGAACTAATATATTTACACATGCATTTGAAAACATTGTTGTCGTCACTAACTACACTATACTATAGTCTTAACATTTGTAACAATTATATCAAAATAAATATGTAATGTGTACAAATCATATGTACAAGTCAACATAATCTTTTTGGAGTGCAAGGCAGTGGGGTTATCATCCGTGGCATTTTATAAAAGCGAAATATTTCTTCAACGGGTGGTGGAGTTTTAGCTTTACGTTTTGCACCCATTGATGTGTATTCATTTCTCCGCTCAGGTTTCGATGAAGTTGTACCAGATTTTATACTAGGAACTGCAGGCACCTTAAACTCGGATTCGGGAACTTTTGTCAGTGTAGCACCAGCGGTTGTACTCCTTATGCATTTAGGTTGTTCATTCTTTATGTGTATCCTAAGTCTAGGATCTTTCGCAATACTATAATTGGTTTTATATTTCTTAAAAAGGAAATCATATCTGCACGATCGGTATTCAGATAGTCCAGAAATTCTTTTCAGCTGGTATACAGGCTCCACACGCTTTTCCATTTGATACATAGGTACCTTATTACGTGTTATTAAAGATCCTCGGTCCATGCTTGACTGCCTCTCGATAAAGTTTTTTTCTTTTGAACTGTTGTGATCTTTCTTACAACATTTAAAAAGATCTGCACTAAGAGAAGATCCTGGTGTAACAGGTAGTCCATTAGCCTTTAGTTTAGGTGGTGTTTCGTACCAGGGTGCAGGAGATAACGTCATTTGCTCCTCTGGCTTTTGCATCAATATCGTTTTCCTAGCTATCATGGCTTCTCTTTTGGTTTTCAACAACTTCATAGCCGCAACTTCCTTCCTCCGTGCAGGCATACTTTTGAGCCACCCTATGCCCACAGGCATATAGTCAGATTTTTCTCCTGGATACTCGCCCAACACTTCGAAAATTTCGTTCACTTCTGGCGATTTTACACGAATCATCGGCGGAAATAGATTCGCATGTTGCGCACGTTCCATCTCCCAAAAATTTAAGATGAGAAGATACTGACACAATTCACTTAAGAAACTTGAGACAAAGTAATAGATGCAATCAAGATACAATTGCAACTAAACTGATTAAATTATACAGGTAGCTTCATTATAAACTCATCAACTGTTAAATTAGCCGCCACTGGTTAGCCAATCACGCGAAGGAACTGCATGTAGTGGGGGAAGTAGGGTAAATTACCTCTATGTGATTAGTCATTACGAAGACCAATTGGAATATGTTTTTGCAGTATTAGTGAACAGCATGTGTAGCTTAGGTGCAATTAATTATAGGCATACCACACTGAAATGTTGAAAAGAATAGAAATAACTAATTGGTATCTAGCATTATATGAGTGATAGCAATAAGCTAGCTACTCTCCCGTATGTATCCATATGTTACTATTTATTAGAATTGTTAATTCAGCGTATTATAATTATGATACTAGATTCTAAAAAAGTGTCACTGTTTTTATAATCTGCTTTTCTTTCCTGTACATTCAGTTGCAGCTATTAGTAAACTGTCCAGTGTAAAAGCATTAATGACCAAATGTGTATTAATTTTTTTTTAATAAATACTTGATTTGAATGATAAATGTACTGTAAAAAAAAAAACTTCTTTTTTAAAAACACATTATTTTATGCTCGAAATTACTTCAAATGGCTGGTTTTACATTAGAAATAGAAATTATTTTAAGTGGAGATTCGTTTTAAATTTCGAAAATTATTAATTTTTAATCACGTTTTTATTTATCAAAAAGCTTTCAATCATGATTGCAATCTAAATAGTATATTTTAAAAAGCCGGTTTTATAAAATACGTTTTGAAACATGAATTCAAGTTTTAAAAACCAAATTTTTCAAAGAATAGCTACCTGAAGTCTCAAGAAAGGTAGTTTTACATTATTTTTATAAGAAGAAAAACAATTGTTAAAATAGTTATAATGTTTCAAAGTGTACAATCTCCAAAAGATCACATTATACAGAAAACGCAAAAAACGTTGGTAAGACAGAAGATACTTTTTTCGAGTTTTTTTTTTAATTATTTATAATATTAATTATTTTGTTGCCGAATTTTACACAAATAGAATGCATACTTATCAAAGTATTTTAGATTTTTGTTCGAAGGTTGTACATTTTGAAAATAATGTTTGGAGCTTGTACGCTTTGTAATTCACTTCATATTATTACACGGTTTGGTTTAAGGTTTTTTTTATTAGAAACTTTTTAAAAATGAAAGGTTTTACAATTAAAAATAGTTTTTTTCTTAAATAACAAAAAACAAATTCAAAAATACACATTATCGTCATATTCATTTCATACTACTACATTGGGACCTTCTTCACAGTTTTCGCATAGTCTTTCAACTTCAGCTGCATTTTCCTTTTTGCTGACAGATTTTACACTCCCTCCATCAGAGTTATATGCAATTTCGCAACGAACCACTGTAGTACCATTCTTACTTTTGGTTATAATCATTCCTTTGGCTTGTGAAAAAGCAAAATGCCAGGTGGCAGGAATTTTTATTACTTTCCCAATTTCTGCCTTCCAGTCATAAATTAGAACATCTTCCCCAACTTTTAAGACGGTTCCAAATTGTGACAATATTTCAAGATAGTGCTCCGGTTTTAGTATAATTTCTCATTTACGATATTTGTTCTCGATATGCCCAAAACACGGTCTGGTGGTATAAAGGAGTGTCTCCGAACTGGAAAAATTACTTCGATCTTAGAGACAATCCTTTGCATAGACAGCCAGTGAGAACACATTCCTATTAGTATTGTGTTTTGGTGTTGTCCTCTACAGCCGTCACACATTAACCTAATCTCATTAGAGCACTTACCAAACTCGTTTTCTGTCCAGCAAAAGCATACCACTGTAGATGGATTTAGCCTGGTTTTAGATGTTCCCTTTACAACAGTGAAGTTATGCATATAAATTTGCCTAAAATAATACGCTTGCTGATCGGGTACTTTAGGCAAGACCTGGTTTTTCTCACAATCGGAGGAATATCCATCCTCATTTTCCTTAAGGAGTTTAAAGTATGCTTGTGCTCTCATTCTGTGAACCTTTTTTTCTGCCTCTAAGCTTCCTTTCAACTTCTCATAATTCCAACGTTTAATGTTTTCTGTCAACTGTAAGCACGTTGAACAGATATCTGTGCGAGGAGATCCGAATCCCAGATTGTAGCATGTATTGAAAATGTCCCTAAAATAACTTTCCTTCACTGGTGTACTAGTATTTTCAATAGTGTACATTTTCCACATTTTTTTCTACTAAGAGTGGAATCTAGGTATAAGCGTTTAGAAGGACCTCTACAGTAATGCGATTTTATGGCTTTAAATTTATTAATAAATTCCATCACCGATTTTTTTCTGTCGCTGTACGTCTTCGTCTTTCTATCCCCTCCTCGATTTTCCTTTGCTGGTAAAGACGTTTGGACAAAATTGTTAATAACCGTATCGATTCTTCTTCGGGTTATTCCCAATATTCCCATGAAGGCATCTTTGCAAACAGGTACATGAGTCGTCTGAGGCTCAATATATAAAACCTTTTTTGGAATAATTTCATTATGTTTTGCATTCTTTGGTCTAATACGCATTACTGTTTCTGCTTTGCAGAACTGCAAAATAAAATTATCTTGCGCAAGTTTTTTCTTTTCCGAGTAAAACTTTTCCTGAAATGTACGTATCTCGAGCATTGTAAGTGAAGCACACTGAAAAGCTTTGGTTTTATGCCCACAAGTCGGTTAAAGCAACGAAGAATCTACTTGTCGAAAACTGGACAACGAACGGGCTGTAGAACAGAGGAAAGGCAGATGACAATAAAAAGGTGGCAGCGAAAGTGGGAGGCCTGGGATGCTACAGGGGGATGGACCAAATCATTGATTCGGGACCTTCGACCCTGGCTTAATTGCCGGTTTAGAAATGTGAACTATCACCTCACTCAATTTCTCTCGGGTCATGGTAACTTTAAAAGCTACCTTAAGTGATTCAAACTGGCGGACGAAGACGCATGCCGAGACTGCGGTGCCGAGGAAACTCCGCATCACGTAATTTTTGAATGTGCCAGGTGGGCGGCACGTAGAGAGAAGCTGGCAGAAGACCTAGGCCAGGATGTTAGCAGAGAGAGCCTAATAGAACTTATGGTAGAAAATGAGTACAACTGGAGACAGATTAGCGGCTATATTACAGATATAATGGCAGCAAGAGAGTCGAAAGACAGGAAGTAGAGGCTAGTGACACCTGTGCTGCTGAAGTAATGCCAAAAAGCAGTCCCAGCAACATAGAGGGAGAGAGATATGAGGGGTTTTTAGTGGGTATGCCAAGCCTGGCGAGTCCAACACTACCGGCCTATGACATCTTGGTCTGGTGTCCATAAAGGATTTTCCCCTGACAAAAAAAAAACATTACATTTTGTTTTTTATTCAGAAATATCTAATTACAAATTAAAATAACCGTAAATTAAAACTGCAGTGGATATAATTTCATATAAATCCTCATAAATAATGTTACGGTAATCAGTTTTACTAGCCTTGTAGCACTTTTGTTTCTAAGAAAAAGATGATCCCTTGGTGTTATTTTAAAAATTGACGTACTAATAGCTATATACAGATGTACTTGCCTTGAAGTATAAAATAATATAAGATTTTCCACATGTATGATATTAACCTCTTCAATTGAGATGATTTGTATACCTTCTATATCCATAAATTTGTGATTATTTTAGCATTTTAATGCGATTTTTCGCTTTGTTGTGGTACCTGGGGTCTTTTTCTTTGTAAATTGTTGTTTTTTCGAACGACATCCTCCCCTAATCGCATTTAGGTTACGAATGACAGCTTGCCAGAAACGATGTCATATCTCCATAAATTATGTGTTTTCGTCGTGGTAAAGATAGTTTTCGGTATCCTGACACATATTGCTTTCTGGACAATTCTTCAAATAATTAGATCAATATTTCTCATCGCAATCATCGTCAAGAAATTAGCGGTACCGTTTGACATGCCGCCATGTTACGTACGAATACACCGGAATTTGACACAAAGACACGCCGTTATAATTTCTATTCCCTTCTCTTCTAGGGGCCAGTTTGGCTAGATTATAAATATATAAACTTTGTATATAATATAAATGAATGAGTAAGGTTTATTAACGAAAACGTTTTCCATATAACTTTGGCTGTTATTATTACTTAAGAAATCTAGAAAACTAAGAATTATATTAATATACAATCTTGAGTTTTTAAACAACACCCCGAATTATTTCTGTCCGTAAACTCTTGAATTCGATACAATTTAGTAGTTCATACAATATTACTCTTTCCTTGATACAACAATGCCACACAACCTTCTAATAAAGTTGTTTCAATTTTTGTTTAGCAATTTAAAATTTAAATTACAATTAGGAGATACATATACAAAAGAATATGCAAACGTCAAAGTTCCGAAGCTGGAACACAAAAGTATCTAGTAGATGTTTTATAATTTGAGGTATAGACCATAGAGAAGGGTTAGGTATAGACATACAGAATACGTCAAATTCTTGGCATGAAAATTTTATTCAAAATAATAATAATAATAAAAAAAAAAACAGAAATAAGCAAAAGCTATTTATTTTAAAAATTAGTACCAGTAAATAATAAAGTATTTACATACTAAGAACTAATATATTTACACATGCATTTGAAAACATTGTTGTCGTCACTAACTACACTATACTATAGTCTTAACATTTGTAACAATTATATCAAAATAAATATGTAATGTGTACAAATCATATGTACAAGTCAACATAATCTTTTTGGAGTGCAAGGCAGTGGGGTTATCATCCGTGGCATTTTATAAAAGCGAAATATTTCTTCAACGGGTGGTGGAGTTTTAGCTTTACGTTTTGCACCCATTGATGTGTATTCATTTCTCCGCTCAGGTTTCGATGAAGTTGTACCAGATTTTATACTAGGAACTGCAGGCACCTTAAACTCGGATTCGGGAACTTTTGTCAGTGTAGCACCAGCGGTTGTACTCCTTATGCATTTAGGTTGTTCATTCTTTATGTGTATCCTAAGTCTAGGATCTTTCGCAATACTATAATTGGTTTTATATTTCTTAAAAAGGAAATCATATCTGCACGATCGGTATTCAGATAGTCCAGAAATTCTTTTCAGCTGGTATACAGGCTCCACACGCTTTTCCATTTGATACATAGGTACCTTATTACGTGTTATTAAAGATCCTCGGTCCATGCTTGACTGCCTCTCGATAAAGTTTTTTTCTTTTGAACTGTTGTGATCTTTCTTACAACATTTAAAAAGATCTGCACTAAGAGAAGATCCTGGTGTAACAGGTAGTCCATTAGCCTTTAGTTTAGGTGGTGTTTCGTACCAGGGTGCAGGAGATAACGTCATTTGCTCCTCTGGCTTTTGCATCAATATCGTTTTCCTAGCTATCATGGCTTCTCTTTTGGTTTTCAACAACTTCATAGCCGCAACTTCCTTCCTCCGTGCAGGCATACTTTTGAGCCACCCTATGCCCACAGGCATATAGTCAGATTTTTCTCCTGGATACTCGCCCAACACTTCGAAAATTTCGTTCACTTCTGGCGATTTTACACGAATCATCGGCGGAAATAGATTCGCATGTTGCGCACGTTCCATCTCCCAAAAATTTAAGATGAGAAGATACTGACACAATTCACTTAAGAAACTTGAGACAAAGTAATAGATGCAATCAAGATACAATTGCAACTAAACTGATTAAATTATACAGGTAGCTTCATTATAAACTCATCAACTGTTAAATTAGCCGCCACTGGTTAGCCAATCACGCGAAGGAACTGCATGTAGTGGGGGAAGTAGGGTAAATTACCTCTATGTGATTAGTCATTACGAAGACCAATTGGAATATGTTTTTGCAGTATTAGTGAACAGCATGTGTAGCTTAGGTGCAATTAATTATAGGCATACCACACTGAAATGTTGAAAAGAATAGAAATAACTAATTGGTATCTAGCATTATATGAGTGATAGCAATAAGCTAGCTACTCTCCCGTATGTATCCATATGTTACTATTTATTAGAATTGTTAATTCAGCGTATTATAATTATGATACTAGATTCTAAAAAAGTGTCACTGTTTTTATAATCTGCTTTTCTTTCCTGTACATTCAGTTGCAGCTATTAGTAAACTGTCCAGTGTAAAAGCATTAATGACCAAATGTGTATTAATTTTTTTTTAATAAATACTTGATTTGAATGATAAATGTACTGTAAAAAAAAAAACTTCTTTTTTAAAAACACATTATTTTATGCTCGAAATTACTTCAAATGGCTGGTTTTACATTAGAAATAGAAATTATTTTAAGTGGAGATTCGTTTTAAATTTCGAAAATTATTAATTTTTAATCACGTTTTTATTTATCAAAAAGCTTTCAATCATGATTGCAATCTAAATAGTATATTTTAAAAAGCCGGTTTTATAAAATACGTTTTGAAACATGAATTCAAGTTTTAAAAACCAAATTTTTCAAAGAATAGCTACCTGAAGTCTCAAGAAAGGTAGTTTTACATTATTTTTATAAGAAGAAAAACAATTGTTAAAATAGTTATAATGTTTCAAAGTGTACAATCTCCAAAAGATCACATTATACAGAAAACGCAAAAAACGTTGGTAAGACAGAAGATACTTTTTTCGAGTTTTTTTTTTAATTATTTATAATATTAATTATTTTGTTGCCGAATTTTACACAAATAGAATGCATACTTATCAAAGTATTTTAGATTTTTGTTCGAAGGTTGTACATTTTGAAAATAATGTTTGGAGCTTGTACGCTTTGTAATTCACTTCATATTATTACACGGTTTGGTTTAAGGTTTTTTTTATTAGAAACTTTTTAAAAATGAAAGGTTTTACAATTAAAAATAGTTTTTTTCTTAAATAACAAAAAACAAATTCAAAAATACACATTATCGTCATATTCATTTCATACTACTACATTGGGACCTTCTTCACAGTTTTCGCATAGTCTTTCAACTTCAGCTGCATTTTCCTTTTTGCTGACAGATTTTACACTCCCTCCATCAGAGTTATATGCAATTTCGCAACGAACCACTGTAGTACCATTCTTACTTTTGGTTATAATCATTCCTTTGGCTTGTGAAAAAGCAAAATGCCAGGTGGCAGGAATTTTTATTACTTTCCCAATTTCTGCCTTCCAGTCATAAATTAGAACATCTTCCCCAACTTTTAAGACGGTTCCAAATTGTGACAATATTTCAAGATAGTGCTCCGGTTTTAGTATAATTTCTCATTTACGATATTTGTTCTCGATATGCCCAAAACACGGTCTGGTGGTATAAAGGAGTGTCTCCGAACTGGAAAAATTACTTCGATCTTAGAGACAATCCTTTGCATAGACAGCCAGTGAGAACACATTCCTATTAGTATTGTGTTTTGGTGTTGTCCTCTACAGCCGTCACACATTAACCTAATCTCATTAGAGCACTTACCAAACTCGTTTTCTGTCCAGCAAAAGCATACCACTGTAGATGGATTTAGCCTGGTTTTAGATGTTCCCTTTACAACAGTGAAGTTATGCATATAAATTTGCCTAAAATAATACGCTTGCTGATCGGGTACTTTAGGCAAGACCTGGTTTTTCTCACAATCGGAGGAATATCCATCCTCATTTTCCTTAAGGAGTTTAAAGTATGCTTGTGCTCTCATTCTGTGAACCTTTTTTTCTGCCTCTAAGCTTCCTTTCAACTTCTCATAATTCCAACGTTTAATGTTTTCTGTCAACTGTAAGCACGTTGAACAGATATCTGTGCGAGGAGATCCGAATCCCAGATTGTAGCATGTATTGAAAATGTCCCTAAAATAACTTTCCTTCACTGGTGTACTAGTATTTTCAATAGTGTACATTTTCCACATTTTTTTCTACTAAGAGTGGAATCTAGGTATAAGCGTTTAGAAGGACCTCTACAGTAATGCGATTTTATGGCTTTAAATTTATTAATAAATTCCATCACCGATTTTTTTCTGTCGCTGTACGTCTTCGTCTTTCTATCCCCTCCTCGATTTTCCTTTGCTGGTAAAGACGTTTGGACAAAATTGTTAATAACCGTATCGATTCTTCTTCGGGTTATTCCCAATATTCCCATGAAGGCATCTTTGCAAACAGGTACATGAGTCGTCTGAGGCTCAATATATAAAACCTTTTTTGGAATAATTTCATTATGTTTTGCATTCTTTGGTCTAATACGCATTACTGTTTCTGCTTTGCAGAACTGCAAAATAAAATTATCTTGCGCAAGTTTTTTCTTTTCCGAGTAAAACTTTTCCTGAAATGTACGTATCTCGAGCATTGTAAGTGAAGCACACTGAAAAGCTTTGGTTTTATGCCCACAAGTCGGTTAAAGCAACGAAGAATCTACTTGTCGAAAACTGGACAACGAACGGGCTGTAGAACAGAGGAAAGGCAGATGACAATAAAAAGGTGGCAGCGAAAGTGGGAGGCCTGGGATGCTACAGGGGGATGGACCAAATCATTGATTCGGGACCTTCGACCCTGGCTTAATTGCCGGTTTAGAAATGTGAACTATCACCTCACTCAATTTCTCTCGGGTCATGGTAACTTTAAAAGCTACCTTAAGTGATTCAAACTGGCGGACGAAGACGCATGCCGAGACTGCGGTGCCGAGGAAACTCCGCATCACGTAATTTTTGAATGTGCCAGGTGGGCGGCACGTAGAGAGAAGCTGGCAGAAGACCTAGGCCAGGATGTTAGCAGAGAGAGCCTAATAGAACTTATGGTAGAAAATGAGTACAACTGGAGACAGATTAGCGGCTATATTACAGATATAATGGCAGCAAGAGAGTCGAAAGACAGGAAGTAGAGGCTAGTGACACCTGTGCTGCTGAAGTAATGCCAAAAAGCAGTCCCAGCAACATAGAGGGAGAGAGATATGAGGGGTTTTTAGTGGGTATGCCAAGCCTGGCGAGTCCAACACTACCGGCCTATGACATCTTGGTCTGGTGTCCATAAAGGATTTTCCCCTGACAAAAAAAAAACATTACATTTTGTTTTTTATTCAGAAATATCTAATTACAAATTAAAATAACCGTAAATTAAAACTGCAGTGGATATAATTTCATATAAATCCTCATAAATAATGTTACGGTAATCAGTTTTACTAGCCTTGTAGCACTTTTGTTTCTAAGAAAAAGATGATCCCTTGGTGTTATTTTAAAAATTGACGTACTAATAGCTATATACAGATGTACTTGCCTTGAAGTATAAAATAATATAAGATTTTCCACATGTATGATATTAACCTCTTCAATTGAGATGATTTGTATACCTTCTATATCCATAAATTTGTGATTATTTTAGCATTTTAATGCGATTTTTCGCTTTGTTGTGGTACCTGGGGTCTTTTTCTTTGTAAATTGTTGTTTTTTCGAACGACATCCTCCCCTAATCGCATTTAGGTTACGAATGACAGCTTGCCAGAAACGATGTCATATCTCCATAAATTATGTGTTTTCGTCGTGGTAAAGATAGTTTTCGGTATCCTGACACATATTGCTTTCTGGACAATTCTTCAAATAATTAGATCAATATTTCTCATCGCAATCATCGTCAAGAAATTAGCGGTACCGTTTGACATGCCGCCATGTTACGTACGAATACACCGGAATTTGACACAAAGACACGCCGTTATAATTTCTATTCCCTTCTCTTCTAGGGGCCAGTTTGGCTAGATTATAAATATATAAACTTTGTATATAATATAAATGAATGAGTAAGGTTTATTAACGAAAACGTTTTCCATATAACTTTGGCTGTTATTATTACTTAAGAAATCTAGAAAACTAAGAATTATATTAATATACAATCTTGAGTTTTTAAACAACACCCCGAATTATTTCTGTCCGTAAACTCTTGAATTCGATACAATTTAGTAGTTCATACAATATTACTCTTTCCTTGATACAACAATGCCACACAACCTTCTAATAAAGTTGTTTCAATTTTTGTTTAGCAATTTAAAATTTAAATTACAATTAGGAGATACATATACAAAAGAATATGCAAACGTCAAAGTTCCGAAGCTGGAACACAAAAGTATCTAGTAGATGTTTTATAATTTGAGGTATAGACCATAGAGAAGGGTTAGGTATAGACATACAGAATACGTCAAATTCTTGGCATGAAAATTTTATTCAAAATAATAATAATAATAAAAAAAAAAACAGAAATAAGCAAAAGCTATTTATTTTAAAAATTAGTACCAGTAAATAATAAAGTATTTACATACTAAGAACTAATATATTTACACATGCATTTGAAAACATTGTTGTCGTCACTAACTACACTATACTATAGTCTTAACATTTGTAACAATTATATCAAAATAAATATGTAATGTGTACAAATCATATGTACAAGTCAACATAATCTTTTTGGAGTGCAAGGCAGTGGGGTTATCATCCGTGGCATTTTATAAAAGCGAAATATTTCTTCAACGGGTGGTGGAGTTTTAGCTTTACGTTTTGCACCCATTGATGTGTATTCATTTCTCCGCTCAGGTTTCGATGAAGTTGTACCAGATTTTATACTAGGAACTGCAGGCACCTTAAACTCGGATTCGGGAACTTTTGTCAGTGTAGCACCAGCGGTTGTACTCCTTATGCATTTAGGTTGTTCATTCTTTATGTGTATCCTAAGTCTAGGATCTTTCGCAATACTATAATTGGTTTTATATTTCTTAAAAAGGAAATCATATCTGCACGATCGGTATTCAGATAGTCCAGAAATTCTTTTCAGCTGGTATACAGGCTCCACACGCTTTTCCATTTGATACATAGGTACCTTATTACGTGTTATTAAAGATCCTCGGTCCATGCTTGACTGCCTCTCGATAAAGTTTTTTTCTTTTGAACTGTTGTGATCTTTCTTACAACATTTAAAAAGATCTGCACTAAGAGAAGATCCTGGTGTAACAGGTAGTCCATTAGCCTTTAGTTTAGGTGGTGTTTCGTACCAGGGTGCAGGAGATAACGTCATTTGCTCCTCTGGCTTTTGCATCAATATCGTTTTCCTAGCTATCATGGCTTCTCTTTTGGTTTTCAACAACTTCATAGCCGCAACTTCCTTCCTCCGTGCAGGCATACTTTTGAGCCACCCTATGCCCACAGGCATATAGTCAGATTTTTCTCCTGGATACTCGCCCAACACTTCGAAAATTTCGTTCACTTCTGGCGATTTTACACGAATCATCGGCGGAAATAGATTCGCATGTTGCGCACGTTCCATCTCCCAAAAATTTAAGATGAGAAGATACTGACACAATTCACTTAAGAAACTTGAGACAAAGTAATAGATGCAATCAAGATACAATTGCAACTAAACTGATTAAATTATACAGGTAGCTTCATTATAAACTCATCAACTGTTAAATTAGCCGCCACTGGTTAGCCAATCACGCGAAGGAACTGCATGTAGTGGGGGAAGTAGGGTAAATTACCTCTATGTGATTAGTCATTACGAAGACCAATTGGAATATGTTTTTGCAGTATTAGTGAACAGCATGTGTAGCTTAGGTGCAATTAATTATAGGCATACCACACTGAAATGTTGAAAAGAATAGAAATAACTAATTGGTATCTAGCATTATATGAGTGATAGCAATAAGCTAGCTACTCTCCCGTATGTATCCATATGTTACTATTTATTAGAATTGTTAATTCAGCGTATTATAATTATGATACTAGATTCTAAAAAAGTGTCACTGTTTTTATAATCTGCTTTTCTTTCCTGTACATTCAGTTGCAGCTATTAGTAAACTGTCCAGTGTAAAAGCATTAATGACCAAATGTGTATTAATTTTTTTTTAATAAATACTTGATTTGAATGATAAATGTACTGTAAAAAAAAAAACTTCTTTTTTAAAAACACATTATTTTATGCTCGAAATTACTTCAAATGGCTGGTTTTACATTAGAAATAGAAATTATTTTAAGTGGAGATTCGTTTTAAATTTCGAAAATTATTAATTTTTAATCACGTTTTTATTTATCAAAAAGCTTTCAATCATGATTGCAATCTAAATAGTATATTTTAAAAAGCCGGTTTTATAAAATACGTTTTGAAACATGAATTCAAGTTTTAAAAACCAAATTTTTCAAAGAATAGCTACCTGAAGTCTCAAGAAAGGTAGTTTTACATTATTTTTATAAGAAGAAAAACAATTGTTAAAATAGTTATAATGTTTCAAAGTGTACAATCTCCAAAAGATCACATTATACAGAAAACGCAAAAAACGTTGGTAAGACAGAAGATACTTTTTTCGAGTTTTTTTTTTAATTATTTATAATATTAATTATTTTGTTGCCGAATTTTACACAAATAGAATGCATACTTATCAAAGTATTTTAGATTTTTGTTCGAAGGTTGTACATTTTGAAAATAATGTTTGGAGCTTGTACGCTTTGTAATTCACTTCATATTATTACACGGTTTGGTTTAAGGTTTTTTTTATTAGAAACTTTTTAAAAATGAAAGGTTTTACAATTAAAAATAGTTTTTTTCTTAAATAACAAAAAACAAATTCAAAAATACACATTATCGTCATATTCATTTCATACTACTACATTGGGACCTTCTTCACAGTTTTCGCATAGTCTTTCAACTTCAGCTGCATTTTCCTTTTTGCTGACAGATTTTACACTCCCTCCATCAGAGTTATATGCAATTTCGCAACGAACCACTGTAGTACCATTCTTACTTTTGGTTATAATCATTCCTTTGGCTTGTGAAAAAGCAAAATGCCAGGTGGCAGGAATTTTTATTACTTTCCCAATTTCTGCCTTCCAGTCATAAATTAGAACATCTTCCCCAACTTTTAAGACGGTTCCAAATTGTGACAATATTTCAAGATAGTGCTCCGGTTTTAGTATAATTTCTCATTTACGATATTTGTTCTCGATATGCCCAAAACACGGTCTGGTGGTATAAAGGAGTGTCTCCGAACTGGAAAAATTACTTCGATCTTAGAGACAATCCTTTGCATAGACAGCCAGTGAGAACACATTCCTATTAGTATTGTGTTTTGGTGTTGTCCTCTACAGCCGTCACACATTAACCTAATCTCATTAGAGCACTTACCAAACTCGTTTTCTGTCCAGCAAAAGCATACCACTGTAGATGGATTTAGCCTGGTTTTAGATGTTCCCTTTACAACAGTGAAGTTATGCATATAAATTTGCCTAAAATAATACGCTTGCTGATCGGGTACTTTAGGCAAGACCTGGTTTTTCTCACAATCGGAGGAATATCCATCCTCATTTTCCTTAAGGAGTTTAAAGTATGCTTGTGCTCTCATTCTGTGAACCTTTTTTTCTGCCTCTAAGCTTCCTTTCAACTTCTCATAATTCCAACGTTTAATGTTTTCTGTCAACTGTAAGCACGTTGAACAGATATCTGTGCGAGGAGATCCGAATCCCAGATTGTAGCATGTATTGAAAATGTCCCTAAAATAACTTTCCTTCACTGGTGTACTAGTATTTTCAATAGTGTACATTTTCCACATTTTTTTCTACTAAGAGTGGAATCTAGGTATAAGCGTTTAGAAGGACCTCTACAGTAATGCGATTTTATGGCTTTAAATTTATTAATAAATTCCATCACCGATTTTTTTCTGTCGCTGTACGTCTTCGTCTTTCTATCCCCTCCTCGATTTTCCTTTGCTGGTAAAGACGTTTGGACAAAATTGTTAATAACCGTATCGATTCTTCTTCGGGTTATTCCCAATATTCCCATGAAGGCATCTTTGCAAACAGGTACATGAGTCGTCTGAGGCTCAATATATAAAACCTTTTTTGGAATAATTTCATTATGTTTTGCATTCTTTGGTCTAATACGCATTACTGTTTCTGCTTTGCAGAACTGCAAAATAAAATTATCTTGCGCAAGTTTTTTCTTTTCCGAGTAAAACTTTTCCTGAAATGTACAGCTACGGTATCTAATCTTAGGACACGCATCGAGGCAAACCTTTTCGTAGCTATTGCTATCTCTTCCTCCCGTCTTGCCCCGCAAATTTTGCCGCAGGCGCTATACTACTACCTGCTCGTTCCCATAATCACAAATTTATTATATGTTGAACTTGAACCATAGAAAACGGGAAACAGTAGCGATAGGATTTATGAGGGCATAATGCAGTACTGATTGTGCGTTAGGAAACTTACCCGTTCCAAAGTTAGCATTGAAATACAATATTTATAATCATAACTATTCATAACATAATACAATTAATGTAACAACGTTCGGTAGCTTAAAGAGATACATTTTGTATGTATGAATAAAATTTAAAAATATGTAATTAATTCTGTAGCTATTATTAAAAACACCGTTTGAAAACTATTTTTGTATTTTTTAAAAACGATATTTATCGATCTATTTAAAAGTATTAACCGTGTGCTTAATTTCTTATTGTAAAAGTAAGGTGTAATTGCATAATATGAAGAGGTGATATAAACTAATGATGACAATTAATCTTGTTTTAGTTATAATGTCTTGCGGTGCTTATTCAACATTTAATAAACAACGGACTATAAATTTGAATTGAAAAAAAAAGTTTCCCGAAATTAATGAAATTGCGGCAGGTCTTGCAATTTTTGTAAGGGTCCACCGAACTGGAGGATTTTGTTCTATATGATATTAAATAAATCATCGCGTAGTGTTGCTAAATATTTAAACTGTAATTAATTATTCTATGTTTCGGATTTGTCTTTGAACGTAGAATAATAAATTACAGTTAAACATGTAAAATTTTATTGAATTATATCTACCGTATACCAAAAAAAGGAAAAATAACACTTTAAAATATTATTATTAAAGAATAAACGGCAGAAGAAGAATATCGATGAAGAAGAACATCTCTCGCATAAGTTAAAGAAAGCATAAATAGGAAAAATATCTATTATCCTATAGATACTTGACCTTTTTCGTACTTGCGCTAAAAAGCGATGGGACAATAGTCATTGAAGGTGGATAACTCCAATATCGTTTCATTAGTGTATTTCTTATATAGTTATAGGTTGAAAACAAGGTAAAAAAAAATAATTAAATTTAAAACAGAGTTTAATAATTGTGCCCGCGCAGCGTCTTTAATATTTTCGCTCTCAGCATTCGCCTAGGAGTGAGGAAAAGCACGGTAAAACCTACACTCTGAGAGTTGTTACCACTAAAAATACATGTCCGAAATTACAAAAAAAAAAAACGTTTTTCAAAACGATCAAGGAAGAAACATGCATGAACAGTAAAAGAAAAAATAATAACCATAAAACTTATAACAACAATAAAATTAAAAAAATTCTAAAAACTACAAAAACACAACTTAAATTATAACTAAGAAGGGTAAACAGTGAGAATATCACTTTTGTCAAACCTCCTCCACAAAAAAAAAAAATCTGAAAAGAAACAAAATATAAAGAAAAAAAAAACTGAATAATTGCTCTTGGATATATTTATTGCAGTCAGGTGTTAATTTAGAATACCTAAATAATACATAAATACACACATTAATTAGAAAAGAAATCAATGTAAAGGCATAGGTAATTTACACACTTTGGTATTAGGTATTATTAGCCCCTTTAATTCTGGAGGTATAATTCACACTAATCCTACTATAAAAGTTAAAATAAATGAGAAATGAATTTTGTATTATAATTAAGAACAATTACCCTACAAGAAATAGTACCAATAATTAAAATCTGTGCAAAATTTGTAACCGGTTAGGAAATAATGACCACTTACATTTTTTTAAATATATTACAAATTTTTACCAACGTATTTTTTTAATCGGTATGAATCTACACTTTGCAATTTTAAATAAAATTAATTTCATTAAATGTACTATTTATAAAATTTACAATATAGTTATATTTGTTGTGGAAATCAGCTGTGGGACTAGTTTCTTTTTTATATACATATTTTTTAAAGTAGGAGAAATTTCCTATCTTCACACCAGCTCATTAATAATCCAATACATGCCCCTTATTGTTCTTCGGTTCTTTTCTTTTTATTTTGTTTAAAGAGGTTTGATTCATCATCGTTATATTGCTACATCAAACTTTAATACGGTCCTACAGCAGATTAGTGCAAGTGTTTATTACTGCCATCCCGAGACCTCTTACAATCCAATAATATATTGCAGTCATTTTATAAATTACTTTTCTCAAAATAGTCATATTCCTACTATAAATGAATATGCTGCAGAAACTACCTCGACTCCAAACGGAAGCGCGCGCTTGATACATATAACTCTGTGCATAACTTTTTGTAGTTTGTGCGGTATATTTTGTATTTTATTCATATTACGCCTACAACCAATTATAATGCGGTAAATACAAAACCACAAACCCTATCATTGACGGCTACCTGCCAACTGCCGCTTAAGAGCGCTTTATCAAGGTCCTTAGTGGATGGAACTTACCCGGAAATGGACGTCTCGCAGGTCGAACTTCTGTCGAGACATAGATCAATGGCGTTGAACACCAGGAGAGAAGAAATATGTAGCAAATTTTTAATGAAGCTTCTCAGGAATCATAACGATTGTCTAGCCCTTCTTGAGCGTATGTCGTTTTTAGTGCTAAGGTTGAGCGCGAGGTACGACTCCACATTTCTGGTTCCGTTCGCAATCAAGGATATATTTCAAATTTAATTAATTGTTTTGAAGATAATCCTTCCATTTATTATCTTCGATGGCCTCCTTTAATATTAATATTTTTGTCATTAATTATTTATTTATATTTGGTATTTGGAAATTATGCATATGATTTAAACAGTCCCCGTACTCTGGTTAAAACTGGAACCGCCTGATACAGGAGACGGAATTTGCTCGCCTCAAACCTATTTTTTACCTAACGCATGAATAAGATTCCCTCTACATGTTACTTACGTTCAGCGTTCGACTAAACATACAGTACAACTTCTTAGATTAATAATGCATCCTTCCAAGTGTAGTACAGGGTGCGGCAGGGAAACTTGCTGATTTGAATTGGACGTCAATGAGCGAGGCGTAGTCAGAAAGGGGTGGGGAGGGTCTCATCAGAAAGAGGCGGTTTTGAAGTTTTGTTACCCCAAATAACATTTGTCATCATGCGTTGGACAAAGGAACAGCGTGCGTTCGCCGTCGAGGCCTATTTTTCCAACGGTCATTCGGTGGTCGCCACCCAACGTGCCTTCCGAACTCGGTTCGATATTCATCCCGCGGGTCCCGTTCCTGGCCGGCAATCGCTTGTTTCGTGGGTGAACACATTTAGGGAAAGTGGGAGTGTTAAAAAAAAAGGCCCAGGAGGTCAACGGACATCCAGAACTCCAGAAAACGTCGAAAGGGTAAGGGAGTCGTTTTTGCGCTCTCCCCGGCGTTCGGCGCGTAAACACGCTGCTGCTCTGGGGATTTCTGATCGCACAGTGAGACGAATTCTTCACAAGGAACTCCAGTTTCATCCCTACAAACTGGCTGTGGTCCAAAAGTTGAGTGAACGCGATTTCGTTTCTCGCCAAACTGCATGTGAAGCGCTCAGTAACTTGCCAGATGACGCTCTCGTGTTTTTTAGTGATGAGGCCCACTTTCACATTTCCGGCTGTGTTAACAAACAAAACATGCGGTATTGGAGTAATGTCAGTGCTCGCGAACTTCATGACATTCCAATTCATTGTGAACGTGTTACTGTGTGGTGTGCATTGTCGAGAGTTGCAATAATAGGGCCTCATTTTTTCGAGGAAGATGAACGCGCTGTTACTGTGAATGCAGTTCGCTACAGAGAAATGATTGAGACATTTTTTCTTCCACAACTTGAAGAAATGGATCTTGGGGGCGTATGGTTCCAACAGGACGGAGCCACGGCGCACACAGCGAGAACTTCGATGGAGCTTTTGAGGGAACACTTTCACGAGCGC
This sequence comes from Cetonia aurata, assembly GCA_949128085.1. NCBI lineage: Eukaryota > Metazoa > Arthropoda > Insecta > Coleoptera > Scarabaeidae > Cetonia > Cetonia aurata. The sequence goes on from OX421887.1 coordinate 1,774,487, forward strand.
CTGATATCCTTGAGGGGTGACGTACCGTGGCCGCCGCGCTCCCCCGATTTGGCACCTTGCGATTTTTTTTTATGGGGATATCTTAAATCCATCGTTTACAACGACAAACCCCGGGCCCTGCAACACCTGAAGGACAACATCCGCCAAGCCATCGCCAACATTTCCGTCGATATGCTCGAAAGAGTGGAGCGCAACTTTAAATCTAGGGTTGATCAGTGTATCACGAATGAGGGCCGCCATTTGCCCGATGTCATTTTTAAAACCACTTAAAACAAAAATTCAGAATGTGTACTATACGATACAAAAAGAATTAAATCGATATTTGAAGTACTTTTTCTTTTATTGACTTTTCAAATCAGCAAGTTTCCCTGCCGCACCCTGTATATCATTTTACGCATGCACCGATGGACCACGACGTCGATACTGGGTCATGCACGCATACATAGTTATATTCACTACTTGTTTATACGCAGCTCAACTTATGGTTGGCTTGCGTTGAAAGCGATTTTTCATTCCGATCGCATTATTTCAAAACCCATAGTTAATTAAAAATAACACGATAAGATCACGTCAACGCATTTTCTTACGCATAAAAAATCGTATTTGGTATCGGTTGTTCACCTATGCAAACGAGGTGCACTCACCGATACACACAATGACCGGTCTAAAGCGTAGTAGAAACGCTGGGTGCTTACATTGTAATTTAGCCCGGACATTTTGCAAGTCGGTGATATATTTTTGGATATAGCACTTTTTTCTAACATATAATCTTTATACACACAGACATGGGTTAGTTTAAAAAAAATAATGCCAAGAAGGAATTCCACAAATTTAAACGCTAAAACGTATAATTACCTATCTACTTTATAAATGAAGACGTAACAAAATGTGTACACAGTTGATTTCGCTTCTAACAGGCGTACAATTTCGCCTCGAGATTAATTTCAATCAAATTTGCTCTACCTTTCCAAACCGGTAATTAAGACGGTCAACGTTTTGGGTGTGGGCTTAATGGTTAGATCCACAAAATTAGTCGTGTATTACTAAGAAATATTCTGCGGTTTTTGGCTTTGCGATTATAAAAACGTTATTTTGACGGCAAAAAAATCGTTTCTTAAAGGCCAGCGACGGCAAAATCGGATGTTGAAAACGTGCTCCGACGATGATGGAGCGAAAACTATGCATAATCTGCGACGAGAAGGTAAAATGATTAACGTTTCTGGGAAGGTAAGATTTCGCCGCCATGTCAATAGTTCAAAAAGGAACTTCAATAGAAAATAGTACAATAGAAACGTGTTTCTTGGAATATCACTGAACTTTTCAACTAAATCTTTCGATTTGCAAAGGTTTTCAGGTTAAATTTTATAGGAACAGATGGTCGCTAAATTATTCATTGTATTTATTCTACAGATTTATGTATAGATTTGCGAGTCTTGATGAATAATAATAATAAAAAAAAAAAATCAGTAAAACATCATTGTTGCGTTCAGTAACGACACAATTTAATACCTATTGCTCAACTCTTTATTTTTACAAGCAGAAAATATTTTAATATTGTAAAGAAATTTAGGTGAGTTAACGGTATCAAGTATGTATCTATTATAAAGTGACATTAACCTTGTTATTTGACACTTTGTACTAACTTCATACTTAGATTTATTGATGACGTAGGATATTCTTTTGTGATTTCGACTTCATGGAAGCTTAAGGCGGTATTACTATGGTCGGCCATATTGGAAAATACGTCAGAATAAAGCAATATTTCGGTACATCTTTACTTTAAATGTTTTTTACTAATTTTCTAAAACTACAAGACAGAGTAAGGGTTATATATTATTAATAAGAAAGAAATGTGCCGCATTTATTAAAAAAAGTGACACTGTAAAAGTAGTACCAGAACATCTAAAACCATTATTTTCATAAGAAGTATAGAATAATTAGTAGGAACAAAAACTAGCTTACTATATAAATGAGATACCGCTAGGCATAAACATAAAAAATTTCATAATTAAAAGTGGTTTATATTCCCATAAGGTGTACCTGAAAATTATTTACTTCAAACTAGCTGACCCGACACAGTTGTTGTACTGTCAATTTATACAAAAATAGAAAGCTCGTGTTTCACCTTGGAACGGACCCTTTAGAGAAAGTAGAAACGCCTTGCCCGTGATCTACCTAGACCGTACCCTCTAGAGAAGCTGCGTACCCCTTGGGTAGCAGCTTGCTTTTTAATAGCGTAGAATTGATAGTCTCGCTAACTACAGCGAGACGCACACCACAATGAAACGTGTTTGAAAAAAAAAAAAAAAAAGAAAAAAATAATAAAATCAAAAGAGAGAGTTTAGAGACTCGTTTAATTGTATATTTTTTTTTGTCAAACGCGTTTTATTTTAAAAAAGCTTCGACGTTGCGCGTCTCGCTCTGATTAAACTCGACTCTACGCGTCTCGTTGAAAATTTTTTGGATTTTTCGTAATTTTTCGTTTTTTTTTATTTTTATTTTTTTTTTCAAACGTGACACTTTAAAAAAGACTCGCTGTGGTTAAACCCAAAACGTTAAAATTTAACTTACATTTTTTTTTGATATGAAAATACCGTCCAAATTTCCGACATTTTCCGTGAACTTTCCAAAAACTCTCTCTGCATACGAACCTTGTCCTGAGAATAATAAATACAAAAAAGATTCGACGTTGTGCGTCTCGCTCTGATTAAACTAGACTGTACGCGTCTCGTTGAAAAAATTGTAAGTTCCTCAATTCATTCTTCAATTTTTGGATTTTTCGTAATTTTTCGTTTTTTTTTTATTTTTATTTCTTTTTTCAAACGTGACACTTTAAAAAAGACTCGCTGTGGTTAAACCCAAAACGTTAAAATTTAACTTACATTTTTTTTTGATATGAAAATACCGTCCAAATTTCCGACATTTTCCGTGAACTTTCCAAAAACTCTCTCTGCATACGAACCTTGTCCTGAGAATAATAAATACAAAAAAGATTCGACGTTGTGCGTCTCGCTCTGATTAAACTAGACTGTACGCGTCTCGTTGAAAAAATTGTAATTTCCTCAATTCATTCTTCAATTTTTGGATTTTTCGTAATTTTTCGTTTTTTTTTTATTTTTATTTCTTTTTTCAAACGTGACACTTTAAAAAAGACTCGCTGTGGTTAAACCCAAAACGTTAAAATTTAACTTACATTTTTTTTTGATATGAAAATACCGTCCAAATTTCCGACATTTTCCGTGAACTTTCCAAAAACTCTCTCTGCATACAAACCTTGTCCTGAGAATAATAAATACAAAAAAGATTCGACGTTGTGCATGCTCTGATTAAACTAGACTCTACGCGTCTCGTTGAAAAAAATTGTAATTTCTAAATTTTTGGTTTTTTTTATTTTTTTTTTCAAACGTGACACCTTAGAAAAGATTCGCTGTGGATAAACTCAAAACGTTAAAATTTAACATAAATTTTTTTTTCATATAAAAATACCGTCTAAATTTCCGACATTTTTCGTGGACTTTCCAAAAATTTTCTTGCATACAAACCTTGCTCTGAGAATTACAAACACAAAAAAGAAAAAATCAGCCAAATCGGTTGAGCCGTTCTCAAATGATGCTCCGTCATACATGTGACAAGTCATTTTTATTTATATAGTTGCACTAGAATCTAGTATCTTTTTAGTCTTTTTTTTTATTAAGTTGTCTTCGCATTAGTTCAAGTGTCTTTTAAAAGATGGCAAGTGACTTACTTAAACATACAGCTTCAAATAATAATTTATTCCAACATATATTCTTTTACCCGACGGTGATCTGTTTCTAATTTCAATACCTATCTATGCGGTTCGCGCGTCAAACTGTCACAAATCAATGTGACATGAATTCTGACACTCACTGCTATCTAGACTAATCATTAAAAAGCGTTACTTCAAAAATACTGCGTCGAAGAAGACTTTCGTTTAAATACAGCCTTAAGTTAAATATTTTATGATTCTGATTTTAGCAGCACATACTGCTTTAATAATTTAGATAAATAAAAACTTGTAAAGCACTTACTTTTAGAATGTTACAACCTTGGCTTGTGATTCATTAGTACCTATCTCTATTTATTCGTTTTATTCCGCAAAAATACGATTTATTCTGCACTTGCACCTGAAGATATTAAATTAATACTGATTTCAAAATCCTTTCTTCACAATTAAAAGCCTTAATGTTCTTCAATGTCAATTAATTCATTACTGTATAGGTACTTGTGTTATAATCTTGTTATCATTACATTTTTGCTGCTGCATCAATTAACGTTGGAACTATTGCGACAATCTGTTGCGAACCAATAATAATATGCATTTACGTGCGCACCGATATGTTTGACAGTGATTTGTGCAGGCAGAATGATGCAACTTTTGATATTCATTCTAACGGTGACGTTTTTCGCCGTAATAATAAGATATTGGCAAGCTAACGACTCATGTATATGTGATTTATTCATACGATTATGCGTTCCTGTAATTTCGTAATTAGCATTGGTATTTTCAATAAATCCTGCATTTTATTGACGCGTAGTTAAAAGAATCAAATTAGCTGTACGACATTGGCAAGGAATGAGATATTTCAATGTGTAAAAGGAAAAAAAAAAACAGTTACATGTATAACAAAGTAGAATTAATCTAAGAATTCATTATTATTCTTTGGAATTCGTAGTAATAATGCTCGTCGTTTTTTGTTCTGTTTTAAACTCGGTTGGATTTTAATACTGAGTATTGCCACCTCTGGCTCTTATGACCGCTCGTATACGGTTTGGCAGAGATTCGATTAACCTCCGTATATAAGCCTGATCCAAATTCTCCCACTCGTCACGGAGAGCATTTGCTAGTCCATGCAGGTCCGCTGAGGCAACATTTTGGGTTCGTATCCGTATGTGAAGGAGGTCCCACACGTGCTCGATAGGGTTCATGTCCGGACTTACCGCAGGCCAATCTAAAACTGGAATACCAACATCGTTAAGGTATTCCTGGACGATTATTGCAACATGCGGTCGTGCATTATCGTGTATTAACATGAATTCGTTTCCTATAATTGGCGCATATGGTACTACATGTTCTTCTAAAATGTCCGTTATATACCTGTGGGCAGTCAGTGTAGTAAATAGCGGTCATCTTGGCGAGTAGAACATCTTGGACGACCTGGTACAGGTCTTCTACTGTAAATGCCTGTTTCCCTATATCTGGCTACGGCTCTAGAAACACTTGACTGATTGATGTTCATCAAATTAGCAACGTATGCTTGAGATCGTCCATCTTCGATTAAAGCAACTATAGCAGCCACTTGTTCTGAAGTTAAATTGCTCATTTTAGTTTTAAAAGCGTTGGTACAGAACTCTGACTTCGCACTTTAAAATTTGTCCGTATAGGAAGACTTTCAATAAACAACTGAACAAACCTTACACATATGCATTTTTCTAAGTTCCATTATTTTGTTAGTGTTTTTATAGTTCACATACACGAGGCAAACTTTTTGTGAACGTATAAAAATATCTTGGTTCATAAATGCCCTTTTTTAGTTTATGCGATACTTTTTTGGCGGAGTGTATAAAGCTTGGGTTCAAATAATGCTCCGAGATCCTTCGTTTAGTTAGTAGAGTTTAAAGAAATACAACAAGTAGTGTAAGAAAACGTAACAAGATTAAGTTTTTCTAGTATAAGTCAAAACGTCAACTTAGAACCTGCATTTTCTGCACCAAGAAACAACAGCGTTGGTATAAAGCTGACAGGCTCACAGCCTTCAACAGAATTAATAGAAACGAACAACTTCAAATCATTACCAAACATTAGTTTTTCACAAAATATATCATTAACTAGATCATTAATAAAAATTAAGAATAAAATGGATCCTAAGTTCGATCTTTGGGGGACGCCTGATGTAGGACCAATGCATTTAGACATGAAATTACGATACTTGACACAGTGTTTTTCTGTTTAACAAATAAGATTTAAAGAACTTAGGCAGGGAGTGAGAGAAGCCGCAAGAGCGCAAATTTGCCATTAGCACATGATAACCAATTTGATCAAATGCCTATTAAAAATCCAGATATATAACGTCGACCTTTTGGTTGGTGAAACAATTGAACGTAGTTTCCTTTGAGAATAACTGTTATATATCAAACGAGGAAGTGGTCCTTCTTCCTCAGATCACCGAGCAACGTGTTTCTTTCGGGAGTTAATTCCAAAAGCAAAAATTTTTTCAAGTTTCGATATTTCAACTAATGTTTCAAATATCCAGTCCAACAGTTACTCTGAAACATTCTCATATTTTATGTTACCTCAATTGAACGGAACTATCCATAAAATCTCAGATTGCCTGAGGCCCCGTGCTTTGCAGAAAAAAATTTCATGGATACTCTGTTTCCAGCCAGAAGTATGTTTCATACTGATGTGTGATATATACTAGAAATGTTGCTTTATTTAATAGTTATTATAATTAAAATGTACTATCAAATGTTCCGTTGTATTTACGTCAGTTAAATGTGAGGTTAGAGCTAAAGCTATTGTGCGCTTTTATGAATTTTGAATAAAATGGGTTGTTGCTGCCCCTTGTTTTATCTATAGCCTGATTTGGTTTATTTTGGTGATTCTCTTTCTTTATGTTTGCTTAAAGTGATTTTTAAAGATACTAGATAGGTAAAGATAGATCTTAATCCAGAAAAATGAAAAAATTGTCCTAAAAGTGTAAATCTAGACTTATTTATTTGCTGCAAACCGGTTATATCCAGTTTATCTTACTTCCTGTACATTTGCACCACCAAATAACTGAAGAAGGAGGAGAGAAGAATTTTCTTTGCGAATATAGGCCTAATGCTAACCGAATATGAGGGAAACGTGGATCCGGAAAACTACATAACGGAAGCACCGGTAGACATAACGCATCGGTTATCCGTTTTCTCGACCCTCCTTATTCGATGTTGTCGGCTGTCCATTTCAGAATCGCGATATCTTCCCGACTGACAATCCGCGATCTCGAAAGAAGAGACGTTCCCGTAGCAGGTGTCGGTCAAGGTAGGGCACGTTAAGGCCACCACACGTGTGGGCTTCCAGTCGTCGCTTCCCGTTCGCGCTAAATACATATAATGGCAGCGTAAAGAGACAATAGCGCTGGGGAATTTTGGTCCCGTATATGGATAATGATTGCATTAATGGGAGCTGGTGCCGCAATTAACCGTCGACGTTGTAATAATTAGATATTAACGCCGTGAAAGCTTAATGAGCACGATGGGCTTCCATTAGGCGAGGTGAAAAATATTAAGAGACCCTATTATGAGCGGGTATCTGAATTTTTAGAGCTCCTTATGTGATAATGTTGAAATCAGTATACGCGAAGTGATTATAGCGGGAAGTTAGTTGTCATTTTGTAATTGACAAGGTGATCGATAAATTTATGATGAGCGCGAGTGATCGGCTATACTTAGAATATCGAAGTAGTAGTGTGCAGAAATAAATGTAATTTAAAGAAATAAAAAACAAATATATATTATATTAAGTAAATAAATATTAAATAAATGAATAATGACAAAAATATTTTTTTTATATTTCGTCAAGAAAACACAAGTTATAGAAGCTTCACAACCACTAGTGCTAGAAGGTGAACGATTTTCATATTATACCAAAGAGAAGGTTTGATCAAAGACTTACATGGAATCCATATATCCAGAAAACAACCAACAAGGCCACTATTGCCCTGGGCAGGTGTAGGAGATTGTTTGGAAGAAATTTGTGTCTTAGCGCCAGATAACTTTGTGATTGTACATAAGGGTTATAGACCCCGGACAATGTACGGAGAAGTAGTATGATGGCCAAAGGTGCGGCAGGCCAAAATGCTAGGTGGCATACAAAGGCTGGAAGTAATCCTAAACCTACCACCGCTACAGATTTATATACAAGGAACTGTTAGGTCTGCAATATATGCAGACTTATGTACAGTTAATTTATATACACTCCGCCAAAAAAGTATCGCATAAACTAAAAAAGGGCATTTATGAACCAAGATATTTTTATACGTTCACAAAAAGTTTGCCTCGTGTATGTGAACTATAAAAACACTAACAAAATAATGGAACTTAGCGCTTTTACTTTTTTTTTTCTCTAAAAGAACACATTGAGAAAAATGCATATGTGTAAGGTTTGCTCAGTTGTTTATTGAAAGTCTTCCTATACGGACAAATTTTAAAGTGCGAAGTCAGAGTTCTGTACCAACGCTTTTAAAACTAAAATGAGCAATTTAACTTCAGAACAAGTGGCCGCTATAGTTGCTTTAATCGAAGATGGACGATCTCAAGCATACGTTGCTAATTTGATGAACATCAATCAGTCAAGTGTTTCTAGAGCCGTAGCCAGATATAGGGAAACAGGCATTTACAGTAGAAGACCTGTACCAGGTCGTCCAAGATGTTCTACTCGCCAAGATGACCGCTATTTACTACTACAAGCATTACGTCGAAGACATGTAACTGCGAGACAATTGCAGAACGACTTGGCTAGAGTCAGAAATACTCGTGTGAGTACTCAAACTATTCGGAATAGGTTACGTCAGAGTGGATTAAGAGCTAGAGTAGCTGTAACAGCCCCTCGTCTCACTAGGAACCACCGAGTGGCTCGCTTAAGGTTTGCCAGAGAACATGTAAATTGGAACATTAATGACTGGGCCAATATACTCTTCACAGATGAGTCAAGATTTGGTCTTTACACCTCAGATAGGCGTATCTCAGTGTACAGACGAGACGGTGAGCGCTATTCGCAGTGTAATATCAGACCTAGACCTAATTTCGCTGGTGGCTCTATTATGGTTTGGGGAGGCATCTGTTTAACAGGTCGTACAGAGTTAGTACCAGTAGACAGAGGTACACTGACTGCCCACAGGTATATAACGGAAATTTTAGAAGAACATGTAGTACCATATGCGCCAATTATAGGAAACGAATTCATGTTAATGCACGATAATGCACGACCGCATGTTGCAATAATCGTCCAGGAATACCTTAACGATGTTGGTATTCCAGTTTTAGATTGGCCTGCGGTAAGTCCGGACATGAACCCTATCGAGCACGTGTGGGACCTCCTTCACAGACGGATACGAACCCAAAATGTTGCCCCAGCGGACCTGCATGGACTAGCAAATGCTCTCCGTGACGAGTGGGAGAATTTGGATCAGGCTTATATACGGGGGTTAATCGAATCTCTGCCAAACCGTATGCGAGCGGTCATAAGAGCCAGAGGTGGCAATACTCAGTATTAAAAGCTACTGTTATGACATTTTTCTTTCCAAAATTATAATTTCTTGTTTTAATAAAAATCTCAAGTATGAGTTCTTGTTTTTATTTGGCCTGTATTTTATTTAAACAATCATAGAAATTATATCTTAGAGCGCATTAAAGTATATTTACAACTTTATGCTACAAACAAAGATTATGCGATACTTTTATGATTCAAAACTAAATTATGCGATACTTTTTTGGCGGAGTGTATTTATAGACCTTGAAAAAGCGTGTGATAGTGTATCAAGAAAAACGATAGCAAAAATATTGGAAAAGAAAGGTGTACCAGTATCGCTTACAAAAGCAATAATGAGTCTCCATAATAATAATAATAAGAACAGGATGTATGTAAGAACCAATAATATGAAGCCAACTGAATTTACTATTAACGCAGGATTGAGGCAGGGTGATGGATAACATTACTAAAGAAACTAGAAGTGAATAAACTAGGACATAAAGAAACCGATATATTACAGCAAAGCCCATTCGCTGATGATTTGGTCATATGTGCAAAGAATGAGACAGAAATTAGAAATAATTTGCAAATTTGGGAAGAAAAATTGAAAAACCGAACACACAAAAGCACAAAAGATGGAGCAATACATATATTGAAGTAAATAACAAAAAGATAGACAGAGTAGAGAACTTTGAATATTTAGGAGTATATATTAACGACAAAGAGCTACAAGACACAGAAATCAACAAGATAATAGAGAGCGCATCAAGATTGTCCCACTCCATCAGGGACACATTTATTGGGAAAAAAGAAATATCTAGGAAAACAGACAAGAAATTACAAGACAAAATACAAACTGCAAAAATTAAATTTCTAAGAAGAATATTGGGAGTAACAAGAAAGGACAGAATAAGAAACGAACACATGAGAGAACAACTCGGGGTCGAACCAATATAAAAAACGATTGAAAGAAGTCAGCTAAGGCGATACGGACACTTGGTGAGAATGAATAGTGACAGGCCGGTGAAGCAGATAGGGGAGGCAAAAAGACCTACAAAAAGAAAGAGGGGCAGACCAATAACGACATGGGACGATACTATCAACAAAATTTTGGAACGTATGAGAGTTGATAGGCAGGAAGCAAGGAAGTTGGCTAACGATAAGAGGAAATGGAGGACGTTTATCTATGAAAACAAAATATGAGAACCACACGCCCTACACCCAATCTGGGTAGGAGGGCATACAGATTATATATATGTACAGTTAAGTAATTCGCACGGTGCTGATCATCAAAAACTCCTATGATGAACTTAAGGAGGCGCTCCTTATGGGGATGCCAAGTGATGCTATGGTTCAGATATTCAAACTAGGCAGGAAGCATCAGATTATAATACCAGATAAGAAAGGTTGAGAGATAGGCCCTCCAGAAGAGTGTACTCAAACTGGTACACATACAGCTCTAAAACTGACGACGGCGGTATATGTGAAAAGAAGCCCAGAAATGCTCTTATAAAAAGCTTGAGCAAAGACACGACGGTGTTCCAGGATGAAGTTCCTTTAGTTCATCAATGTGTTAGAGAAGTGGAATCATGGACCAAATAACAAGTCCAAGGAGTTGTGGCATAAGTCACCAGGACAAAGACAGGCAAAGGGATTCTGATGGAAATAGAGGCCTAAATTTACTAACGACTAATTGTGAGTAGAGACTGTCAAAATGAGCGTTATGAGAGTTAGAGAGCGCCTTCTAGAAAAAAGTGAAATCACTATAGATCTAGAAAGGTTGTGTGAAATAGTACCATAGTAGTAATGATCACCCCAACTCTAATCTAATCTAATAGTTCGTCAAAGTTTCTTATGACGCTAATTTTGCCAGAATTACCTACTTTTGTTGGACGTCCGCAAACATCATTTGAATTTATTTTCCTATGCAATTGGGAATAATACAAAAAAAAAAGGATTAAGCTCACAAAAAAAAAAACGGAGTTTATCATACATTCATCACATCATTACAAAATATGACAACGTAAATTGATTCTGCTTTTGCGTTTGTATTTTTTTAACTAAAAACTATAGATATAAAAAAGTAGTTGCGTAACATTAAAATATTCACGTATTACTTCGAATTTCCCATAGGAAAACTAAGGAAGACTGCTGGTTTAATAAATGAGAATGAAGCTACACTGTTTTTCTTTTGACCCCATCACATTACATATTTTTAAATGTTATTATGGACGTACAACATAAAATTCCATGATAAAATATCGTTTACAGGATTAAACGAGAAACTAATAGGTGTTTTTAATCGGTAGTTTGTAAACTTTAAAAGAAGATTGTTCAGAATTACAGGTTGGTTAAGTGCAGTTCGTGAGATTTCATTCTTAGGACTCCTTTCTGCGAGATTCAAGAACGTGAGTCACCACAGTGATTCACATCAAGATTTTAGCGCTCCTGGTATTTTAACATGTAAGTTGCAAAACCGCACGTGTATGTTAAATTGTGAAATTATTTTTTCTTTTGAAGAATTATGGCAAAAAAGTATGTGTAGGTACTTATATATTTAACGTGAGATCATACTTGAGGACTCGCTTACGAACATATTGTTAGTCATCTTCATCTAAAGCGAGCGTTGACAGGAACACTGACTTCGATATATACAATATATGCTATAAAAATGTGAAAATTAGTAAATATGTTTACTTTGTAGTTAATTTTGCGTGCCATAATATATTATTGAATGTATTTTATTTACAATAATTTGCTGATCATTCAATTTTGGTGGCAAGAGACTGCTGTATCAGCATAACATACCAAAAAATCATGTTACTCTTGTCTTCTAATCTTTTTCGTAAAACTACATATGACACCGCGGTCTAGGATCTTCAAGTTGTAGGCATTTATTATCCACATCTTATCAAAGTACCAGATTTCTTCAAGCAGAACGCTTCAACGATGTTTGTGTTTAAACTCACTTATTAGAATCCGTTTCAATAGTAAAGAATACGCTGCGCCACCAAAACCTGCGCGAAGTTTATCTCTCCTAATCAGGCCACCATTGGTTGTTCCCTAGCAACGAAGACCAATTATCAATATTCATTCATATGACGACATGTACTCTTTACTATCGAAATGGGCTTTAGCTTCATCCAAAGCATTCACTTCTTACATTAATATAGAGCAGGTATATGTATAACGAAATAACAACATTGTTTTTGCCCCACGTTAGGCGCCAAAGATAAGATTTTCTCAGTAGAAACAGAATGAAATAGCACTTTCTAAACCATTCTCAACTTGACAGTTTGCTAAAGTTACTACAGTAACTAGTCGATTTATCCTCATTACAGCCGGAAATACCCATACAAAATATGTACCCTGATTTTAAGATGTTATAAGGAAATCTTCGCAAAATATGAAATACGTAATCTATTTTTAGTTCTGTGAAATCCGTTGTCAGGGGGTATAGAAAGTAAATATATTATAGAGGGCTTTTACGCTATACGGCACGGACTATTGTGGCCAAAATATGTGACAGTAAATGCACGAGACGTTTTAATAGCTCTATTTTTAATTTGAGCTATGGTAGTCTTTTGATCAGACGTTTTCGTTTCGGCTGTTCTGCATGGTTTCTGATTTCTCCGCTTGTTGTTAGTACAAAATGTTCTAGTACAGCTAGTTTGAGCTACCCATTATTTTGACTAGTCGGTATCAAGTTGCCGATTACCAATATTAATATTTTTCTCATCAGTATCTTTGGTCTTTCTATTTGTTTTTGGTTTCACTTTGTCACTGTTTATGATAGGTAAATAGAATTCTTTGGAATGATCAGGCATCTGTGGTAACATTGCTCTGAGAGCCTGTTTTTTCTCTTCTGTAATACCTTTGTTTGTTTCGAGCAGAGTCGGAATAACATTAAAAATATCTTTGCAGCTCTGTTGTGACTTCCTTTTTTGGGTAAAAGAACTTGCGATTTTTCTGGTCCTTCAAAGGTTGTAGCATATTTTAAAACAAACGCTTCGTTCAGCTTTTTATCGTATATGACTTTTTTAAACTGCAAATAAGGGATTTGGTTGTATCCCACTTTTGGTAATCCAAAAAATTCTTCGGCTGCATTTGTAATACTTTGAAGTCCATCTTAAAATTTGTGGGCATATTTGACAAAATTCTAAACAGTGAAACGGGAGACCAAATTTCGAAATTTCTAATATAAGTTTCAATCGTGCTATGAGCGGCGTCGGTTTCTTGTGTTGTACTGTGCCCAGGCTGTGAATATATGTGTTCGATTATATGCAGTTGTTTAGCTTCATTGGAATTTAAGAATCTTTGGATAGCGAAAGATACTATAGAGTTCCTATTCTGTGGAACACAGTTATCTGTCCACAGGATTAGTCTTTCCAGTTCGGGATTATCTCTAACAACCGCTTTCGGGATTTTTACGACAGCAGCTGCCAGATGATTTGCTCCTCTGCCACAGATGTATTCGTACCATATTGTGTTGTAAATTGTATTGTTGCTAGAACAATGACCAGTCAGATTGTATGTGTTGAGCTTACTTCGATAATAGTAATGAGAAACATTAGCTTTTGACTTCTATATCCACGGTATGGAACAAATTGACATAAGAGTGATACGCAGGTAGAACAATAGCATTGGATAATGGGCTATAGTGGTAGCCAGTGATAGTATCATCTTACTATGAAATGCATGTTATATTGCACAAATTAGCTCTGAAATTTCTTTTGGAGATATAGAACATTATGTTACTCAATTTTTCATGGATATGGTATAAATTTGCACCAAAATCTTAGCTATTGAACAAGTTAGCTTTAAATACAAAATAGATATAGGACAATCAACTTTTGCTCATTCTAGTGATCTGTATAACTCAATACCCCCGAGAAACGGATATAGAACACTATAATCCTCACCCGACGATATAACACAATGCTGTGAAAATATAAAATTAAAGGTATTTAATATTCCTTTATCATTTGTTTTGGATTTACAGTAGTGAAAGCCTACTGCGTTTCTTTTGGTGCAAGAAATGTGTGTTATTTCATCAAAAGGAAAATCTATTGTACGTTTTTTATTGCCTACTCATTGTAAGGATAAAACGTATTAAATCTTTTATGTCACAAATTAAATTTATCTTCAAAATATTGAAAATATATAAGGTCTTTAGTTTAAGAAAAACGAATTTCTAATTATGTCAAAAACACTCCATGCAGTTATTTTTTCCTTAATTGCATTTTAATGAGCAATGGAAACTCTCAGTTTTTCGTAGATCTAACCATATTTGTAACTTTAATAGTAATTGGTAATATGTTTAGAAATTAATAGATATAGTAAGTTAGGTTTAGCGCTCAATGAACAAAAGGATTTTAATTATTCCCCACTCCTAGGTTTAAGAGCCAAATTCATAGACGCGACTTAAGGCTTCCTCATCCTCACCTCATACTCATAGCGTCGATTTCTCACATTTTGGAATTCATAAACAGTTAGTAACTCATCTGTTCCTCAAATCCGACTCATAATTGAGTCAAAAGTGAGGAAAAGGTAAGGCTTGCTAGTAGCTACCTTACCTATTCCTCAGAACCTATTTTTTATTTTTGTATATATATATATATATTGTAAATTGTATAAGGGGAATATGGATGATTTCTGGGAATATGTGGAATATGTAGAAGATGAACCATCCACCTGCTGCTGGGTTGCCAATGAGGGGAAATGCAATCCGGGCAGCTTTTATTGAGACATTTTAATATATAAAAAAGGCATGAATTTGTATGTTATTTATTATTTAAATAAACATTTTCTCACCAATTTCTCTGTTCTTTCACAAAGTATCGTAACGTTACGATTAATTTAGGCACACCACAATAGATTTTAACTTAGGCAAGAGAATAAATTAGCTTTTATATTGATTTATTTTATATTTTTAAGTTTTTCTTTTACAATTTCCAGCTCGTATTCAGCAATTGTTTTTCGAATCTTTTGCTCCGCAACCTTCAACTCCTGCTCCTCAATTTTTAATGTCTGCTCTTGAACATGAAGAGCATGGAGTTCCTCCTCGTGCAGCTGCATCATTTTGTTGCGTTGCAACCTTACTTCAAGCTCCTTCTCTATCGCAGTACCTCTTGAAGTATAGGAAGGCAATATTCGTTTCCTAGTTGCCAATAGTCCTGGAGTCGGTATATTGTCAGCAGCTGGTGTTCATGTAAAATATTTATATGTATTAGCATATTCTAAATGTCTAGGTACTTTATTACCTGTTATAGCACTGTCTCGTGTCCTTGAAGGAGTGTCCTTCTCGATAACAATATGTATTTCTGTAAAATAAGAAAGTATACCGTAATGTAAAACTACTTGTCAAGCTCATTACCTTCTTCATGAGCTGTTATGCTCTCATCACCACCTTCATTATTACCCTCCAACATGCCATCTTGTAACGCGATAGCATCACTGTCAATAGTGTCGGTTACCTCAATGTCTACATTATTTAATAGATCATCTATTTCATTATCGTCTGTCGTATGTGGTCTATAGGAACCACCTCCTGTTGCCATGCGTTCCTTCTTTTCTTCTGTTAACTCCCTTTTCCTCCTATTTTTCATGTTATCCCAACATTTCTTAAGTTGGTCGGTAGTTCGCTATTTGATGTTCTCGTATTAATGAATATATATATATATATAACATATACAAGCATACTTACGTAACAATGCTCTGATACAGCATTAAATTCGTTGGTTAAAGTGTACCAAGCTCGCTTTTTTTCCCCAACACTTATGCAATCTGTTTTTTTGCATTCAATTATGCCCCGATGTTTATTAATAAGATCTTTTAAAAAAACCTTCTCATCGCTAGTAAAGAACGTTCTTTTCGAAGCCATCTCGTTAAAAACTTCTAAATATTGAACACGACTAGCACAAAGTTACACAGAAAGTGACAATTTCCCTCTAAGAAAATACTTAGGTAAAATAAGGGATAATCAACGCAATAAAATTCAGAGCACAGTTCAAATCAAATATTTCGTATTTCACATCTGCCATACAATTGGTTCAACGGAACAAAACGTCATGCATACGTCATTCAAACGTTGACGTAATAGCGCGTCGGTAACCCGACGGCTTCTCATCTTTTCCTCAACTTAGGAAGATGCTTACTCATGTTTCTGAATACCAAAATTGAGGTCACGATAAGGTTTCCTTGAGTGAGGAAGAGATGAGCATTAGATGATGTGAGGATGAGTTTTACTTAAGTGATGACTATGAATTTGGCTCTAAAAGTATAAATAGTGTGTAATTTTAATTTCTGTTTAGTTAATTTCATCCACCTGATGAAGCCACTGTGTGGCGAAACAATATTGTAGTGCACTACTATTTCAATATATTTTTTACTCCTTAAAATTCTTGTTTTTTTTTTTTTTACGTTTTGAAGTTGGTAATACTGCTTTATAGTAGGCTGCATATTGATATTGGTAGAATAGTAAAAGTAAATACAACTATATATAAATAGAAGTATTTAACAACCACAACCTACGCTAATGTAAACTCAGATTCCGCATATTTATCACATTTATAAACGAACAAATAACAGGTTGTACGGTAGTAACAAAGCTGCTACGAGTATAGAATAGACCTCTTCATTGTGAGAAGTCATCCCGCGAGCGAGCGCGGGGAAACAAACCGTAGGGGAATCCAACAGGGCGTGCACTTGCCTGACGGCATTCCTACGCTCGAGGCAACCTGCCTGGAGACACTCTCTCCTTACGGCGCGCCCTCTATCGTCACCGCCGGTATTTATATCGCCCAGTCTCGGCGTTGCTTACGTACAGCTACGGTATGAAATATTAGGACACGCATCGAGGCAAACTTTCTCGTAGCTATTGCTATCTCTTCCTCCCGTTTTACCCCGCAAATTTTGCCGCAGGCGCTATACTACTACCTGCTCGTTCTCATAATCACAAATTTATTATATGTTGAACTTGAACCATTTATAGAAAACGGGAAACAGTAGCGATAGGATTTATGAAGGCATAATGCAGTACAGATTGTGCGTTCGGAAGCTTACCCGTTCCAAAGTTAGCATTGAAATACAATATTTATAATCATAACTATTCATAACATAATGCAATTAATATAACAACGTTCGGTAGCTTAAAGAGATAAGTTTTGTATGTATAAAGTAACATTTAAAAATATGTAATTAATTCTGTAGCTATTATTAAAATCACCGTTTGAAAACAATTTTAGTATTTTTTAAAAACGATATATCTATTTAAAAGTATTAACCGTGTCCTTAATTTCTTATTGTAAAAGTAAGGTATAATTGCATAATATGAAGAGGTGATATAAACTAATGATGACAATTAATCTTGTTTTAGTTATAATGTCTTGCGGTACTTATTCAACATTTAATAAACAACGGACTATAAATTTTAATTGAAAAAAAAAGTTTCCCAAAATTAATGGAATGTAACTTTAGATATTCAAGAAAAAATTGCGGCAGGTCTTGCAATTCTTGTAAGGGCCCATCGAACTGGAACATTTTGTTCTATCTGATATTAAATAAATAATTTTTTGGTTTTTGTTTTTTTCTCTTGATTTAGCGGCTTGGTTTTTAAATTTAATGAATTATTCAATAAAACTCTTCATGACGTTTCGACAATCTTATTTTTTATTGTTGTCTTCCTCAGATTATTTTATATAATTCACAAAATTTTGTCTAGAAATTATGAATGGATTATGTTATTAACATTTTTACAACTTTTTTATGCGTTTTATACTTACAAAATTAAAGACATTCACACAACATTTTAAAATAGTATTCAACATTTTTTTATCTTTTCATTTTTCTTAAACATATACTAACTGTTAATTGTCATTTAAAATTATTATGCATGGCGAAACATTTTGTGTGAACACTGGAGAACTACATTTAAAATTTTAACACACATTCAATTTTAATAATACAAGTATTTTAAATAAAGAAAGAAATTATAAAGCGCGATGTATATTAGAAATGATCCAAATAAAAAAACAAAATAACGCAGTAAACGACAAAACAGAAATAGAAAACTTATCAAAAATTTATGCACCAATCATTTCAACATACTTTTCGTCAGTAATATATATATAGGTAAATTTACAAATAAACAATTTTTAGTACAACAGTTTAGGAGAAAAACGCCCATAGCTGAGAGTGCCTTTCGGTTTATTTTAAATGTAGTTCTCCAGTGTTCACACAAAATGTTTCGCCATGCATAATAATTTTAAATGACAATTAACAGTTAGTATATGTTTAAGAAAAATGAAAAGATAAAAAAAATGTTTAATACTATTTTAAAATGTTGTGTGAATGTCTTTAATTTTGTAAGTATAAAACGCATAAAAAAGTTGTAAAAATGTTAATAACATAATCCATTCATAATTTCTAGACAAAATTTCGGGAATTATATAAAATAATCTGAGGAAGACAACAATGAAAAATAAGATTGTCGAAACGTCATGAAGAGTTTTATTGAATAATTCATTAAATTTAAAAACCAAGCCGCTAAATCAAGAGAAAAAAACAAAAACCAAAAAATTTAATAATAATAATAATAATAATAATATATTTCATTCCATAGATACAAAAGTGTGTGGAACAAGTCAATGTCAATTGGACTTAAAAGAAATACACATATACACACATACACAATATACATCACATTACGATAACAAATAATGTAAAACTTGAGTGTTTGCTAACGTATTTCTATTGCAAAAAAATCTTCAATTTTATATAAAATATTTGATTTAAGAATTTTCTTTAATTTGTTTTTGAAAGTTATGAAAGGCAGGATTTTTAAAGTATTTGGCAAATGATTATAAATACGTATGCATTGGAACAATGCAGTTTTCTGTAATTTAGTCAAGTGCGTATAAGGTGGCACCAAGAAACCATTTAATGTATTTCTGGTGCCATGACTATGTGCAAGTTCAAATTTTTTAAAAAAATCATTATAATTACTTTTGACAAACAAGGCGCACTCAAGTATATAAATAGCCGGAACGGTAAGTACACTAAAGTCTCTAAAAATGTCTTTACACGTGTCACGCCTTCGTATGCCAAAAATTGATCGTAGACACGTTTTCTGCAGGATGAAGACTCGCCCCACGTCGATGGAATTTCCCCAGAAGACAATCCCATATCTCAATCGAGAGTAGACATTGGCATAATATACTGAAAGAGCTGATTCAATGCTCACATTTTGTGCAATAACTTTGAGCGCATAACAAGCACTGCTCAATTTGCCCGATATACACTCATTTACAAGCACGGCTAAGAAAAGATCCCCATCAATTAAATAAATGATGCCGTAGTGTTGCTACATATTTAAACTGTAATTAATTATTCTACGTTTCGGATTTGTCTTTGAACGTAGAATAATAAATTACAGTTAAACATATGTAAAATTTTATTGAATTATATCTACCGTATACCCAAAAAAGGAAAAATAACACTTTAAAATATTACTATTAAAGGATAAACGGTAGAAGAAAAATATCGATGAAGAAGAACATCTCTCGCATAAGTTAAAGAAATTATAAATAGGCAAAATATCTATTATCCTACAGATACTGGATCTTTTTTGTACTTGCGCTAAAAAGCGATGGGACAATAGTCATTGAAGGCGAATAGCTCCAATATCGTTTCATTAGTGTATTTCTTATATAGTTATAGGTTGAAAACAAGGTAAAAAAAAAATAATTAAATTTAAAACAGAGTTTAATAATTGCGCCCGCGCAGCGTCTTTAATATGTTCGCTCTCAGCATTCGCCTAGGAGTGAGGAAAAGCACGGTAAAACCTACACTCTGAGAGTTGTCACCACTAAAAATACATGTCTGAAATTACAAAAAAAAAAAAAAAAAACGTTTTTCAAAACGATCAAGCAAGAAAACATGCATGAACAGTAAAAGAAAAAAATAATAAATATAAAACTTATAACAACAATAAAATTAAAAAAATTCTAAAAACTACAAAAACACAACTTAAATCATAACTAAGATGGGTAAACAGTGAGAATATCACTTTTGTCAAACTTCCTCAAAAAAAAAAACAAAAATATAAAAAAAAAAAATCCTCTTCTAAAAAAACAATTAAATATAAAAAATTTAAAAAAAAAACAAATAAAAAAATTATTAATAACGCGTCCAGTACCCGTTCCGATCTATAACCTCCTCCAATCGTCCACGCATGGACGCCACGAGATTCGAACAAGTTTCCCTTCCTCTAAAGCGTTCCCACACCTCGGTAACGTGTTGGTGAAGTTCTACTTGATTTCGCGGAACTGGTGCATCGCGTAGATCCCACATTCTTCCCATAGCCGCCCACAAGTTTTCAATGGGGTTTAGATCAGGGGACTTTGCTGGCCAGGGAAGGACTTCTATTTCATTGCGATGTTCCGCAAACCAATCCCTCACGATCCGAGCTGAATGGACTGCAGAATTATCTTGCACCAGTGTAATCCGATGAGGTGCAGGGTATATAATTCGGACACTGGGAAGCAACACTTCTTCCAGGACACGAATGTATTGGATGGCGTCCATGCGTGCTTCAATCCGGGTCAATTCTCCAGGTCCGGCACTGGACATCCAACCCCAATACGCCAAGTTAATTCGGCTACTTTGCCGAATTCTGACAACATTGCTTTCTTCGAATCTAGTGTTGTTAGGGCGCCATACCAGTTTTCTCGCATCCTGAGAGGTTGAAAATACTTTCTCATCGGAAAATATAACCACATCCCAGTTGCGGTTTAAATTTGCTTGCGCAAAGTTTAGTCGACTCACAATATGGCGCTCCAAGAAATCTACCTTCTTCGCCGGACGCCGACAGTGAATCCCACTTTTGTGAAGAAAGTTTCTCACAAGACGGGCACTGCAATTTAAATGCAGTGCTTCAACTATCCCCACAGATGTACAGATTGGATGTTGTCCTACGTACTCCAGGATTGTATTTCCGACGTCAGGGGTAATTTTCCGTGGATGCCCAGGCCTTGGCCTAGTTCTTAGCGCTACATTTTCGTTTTCAGTTCGCCATCGATGCACCCAATAATGAACGAGTGACTTCTGTAATAAACCAGCAGTATATTAAATAACGTTCACGTGGTGTATAATCAGAAAAAAAACAACTTTTTTTCGTTTCATTTAAACCGAAACGATGTTTGTAAATTAAGGATATGTAAAGAGAATACTTACTGATGAACCGACTTCCGCAGCAATTTGCCTATAAGACAAACCACGCTCCCAAAGGGTAACCACCTTTGCCCTTATTTCTATGCTTGTCTCCGGACCGCGCATGTTAACTACAGTACCACTGACCTCTAACTAACTTGGAAACCTTAGCTGAAAGGCTTATATTTTGTAAGATTTTCAGAAAAAAAAGAATTTAGCAATTCTTAAATATACAATAATCTCTATAATTCCCCAGTCACAATTCTAAAGTATTTATGCATACAAAGAAATTTAATCCTAATATTATTTTAATTGCATTACAGAGTAATTACTGAATAATTGCTCTTGGATATATTTATTGCAGTCCGGGGTTAATTTAGAATACCTAAATAATACATAAATACACACATTAATTAAAAAAGTAATCAATGTAAGGGCATGGGTAATTTACACACTTTGGTATTAGGTATTATTAGCCCCTTTAATTCTGGAGGTATAATTCACACTTCCTATTGGCAAACAACAATTGCTCCACTAATCCTACTATAAAAGTTAAAATAAAAGAGAAAGGAATTTTATATTATAATTAAGAACAATTACCCTACAGGAAATAGTACCAATAATTAAAGTCGGTGCAAAGTTTGTAACCGGCAAGGAAATAATGACCACTTACATTTTTTTAAATATATTACATATTTTTGCCAACGTATTTTTTTTAATGCCTATGAATCCACACTTTGCAATTTTAAATAAAATTAATTTCATTAAATGTACTTTGTTTATTTATAAAATTTACAATATAGTTATATTTGTTGTGGAAATCAGCTGTGGGACTAGTTTCTTTTTTATATACATATTTTTTAAAGTAGGAGAAATTTCCTATCGTCATACCAGTTCATTAATAATCCAATACATAGCTTGCCCCTTATTGTTCTTCGGTTCTTTTTTTTTTATTTTGTTTAAAGAGGTTTGATCCATCATCGTTAAAATGCTACATCAAACTTTAATACGGTCCTACAGCAGATTAGTGCAAGTGTTTATTATTGCCATCCCGAGACCCCTTACAATCCAATAATATATTGCAGTCATTTTATAAATTACTTTTCTCAAAATAGTCATATTCCTACTATAAATGTATATGCTGCAGAAACTACCTCGACTCCAAACGGAAGCGCGCGCTTCATACATAACTCTGTGCATAAGTTTTTGTAGTTTGTGCGGTATATTTTGTATTTTATTCACATTACACCTACAAGCAATTATAAAGAGGTAAACACAAAACCATAAACCCTAGCATTGACGGCTACCTGCCGACTGAGAGCGCTTTATCAAGGTCGACCATTGTATCAGAACTTAGGCGAGGGGGAATGAGAGAGACAACTATAGCTACGAAAAGATTCGGTGCTCGATGCGTGTCCAAAAATTTCTTACCATGATTGTACGTATCTCGAGCATTGTAAGTGAAGCACACTGAAAAGCTTTGGTTTTATGCCCACAAGTCGGTTAAAGGGCAAGGAAATGCGAACTGTATCTAAGTAAGAATACTTTGTCAGGACTAATAAATCTATACAAAAATTGTCATGGTTTACTAACCACAATCTTTTTTTCTTGGCTCTTTTCCATTCTGAAGAGTTTGATTTTCTTTTTCGTGCTTTCTTATCTCCAATAGGAGCTACGTTAACCTCCATTATCCAAATTAAAAATAAAGTCGTAACACAAAGCACAAAATGTTTGACTCACAGCAGATAATAACAAAACAGTAATCAACTCATACTATACACAAACATACCCACGCGAACTGTAAGTGCGATGGAGATTGCGCGATTTGAAAGTAATGTTCTTGTGGAGATTGTACGTAAAACTCAAATTATTTTAAAGTTGAGATTGTACAGTTTGAAACTAGACCCGTCAGATTATATACAACAGTTACCGCTAGAGTATCACATTATCTCAAAAACGACTGATTTAGAACGATTTCTTTTAGGAAACCTTTGAGCATATTTTTTTTGGCATGTAAAGCCAATAAGCAATTTTGATGACATTCTCCAAGCACAAAAATACTATCAATACGCTCGTCTTTTAAATAAATCTTCATTTTGACTAACAATAAGTAATACAACAACGATATTCAAATAATAGCAATTCCAATTTCACAATTACAAAAAAAAAATACCACTATAGCAAAAACAAACTTAGCAGACCAACGTGACAGGTTAATTGAATTATCTTACATTTCTAAATGCAATAGGCAACTAGCTACATTACAACTTTTATTAAATAAATTAAAAAGTTAAAGTTCTTACTTGATTAGTTTTAATTTTTGTACACCCTAATTGCCACTGCCATAATTTGCATAGCATGCACGGAAGGTATTTAAGTAGGTTTTGAAATCAGGAGTATTCTCATACTTAACTAATATTAAATCTTGATTGTTTATTTGTTTTTAATTGTTTTTGTTGTCTTTATTATTATTCGTTGTTTTCTGTTTTCAAAACCTACTTGAATACCTTGGAAACTTGTACTAACATTGTCAGGTTGTTCTTGTTTGTAAACATGTTGTTTCCACTTGAATGGAGAAAATAAAAAGAACAGTTTTCAATAAAAGTAATGTTCACTAGGCAGTTCAGATTAAAAATATCTGTAAAACTATATATTCCCTTTCATATCCATATAGAGTCATGTAAATCAGTATTTTTAACGTAACCGCCAGGTTTGGGCTGTCCACAACGCGTTGGCAAGCTCTTCGTTCTGTTATCGCCGTTTGGTTGATTCCGCCGATCCTATGACATATTTGACCAGTGAAAAATATGCTTTGATCGTACTTTCCCAAACAAAATACATCAATTCGGTATCAATAAAACTTATTACAACCTATATTATGTTTTTATTAGTATAAATTGTGTTTTTTTTTCATATCTTTGGTGATCATACTTATATTTACTGATTCTATTTTCTAAAGTTATCATTCAAATCAGCTAATTGACCCCCCATTCCGAAATAATTTCTTAATATTTTTGCTTAACCTATTTCATCAAAAGGAACATCACTTTTAATTATGTTATAATAAAATATGATAATCCTATCGGTAGCATTCTGTTTTGGCTAATGATTTCTAATCGATGTACTCCTGGTATCAGGTAATCCCTTTAATATTCTTATTTGTAAACATATTTTATTAAAAGTATTACCACATTACCTTTATTTGTCAAAAAATGTGTTAATCCTACGAGTAGTGCGACATTCAGTTTTGGATAATTAATATAGTATGGGATTAGCAGATAACAAATAATATTTAGTAATGAAAATTGGATTTACTCCTGATGTCAAATAATCCTTTTAATGTTCTTGTTTGTAAACATATTTAAATTAAAAGCATTACCACGTTACGTTTATTTGTCAATAAAATGTGTTAATCCTACGTGTAGTGCGACATTCAGTTTTGGATAATTAATATGGTATGGGATTAGCAGATAACAAATAATATTTGGTAATTAAACTTCCATTTACTCCTGGTATCAGGTAATCCCTTTAATATTCTTATTTGTAAACATATTTTATTAAAAGTATTAATCCTGTTTTGACTAATTAATATGGTATGGGATTAGCAAAATAACAAATAGTATTTAGTAATTAAACTTCCATTTACTCCAGGTATCAGGTAATCCCTTTAATATTCTTATTTGTAAACATATTTTATTAAAAGTATTACCACATTAACTTTATTTGTCAATAAAATGTGTTAATCCTACGTGTAGTGCGACATTCAGTTTTGGATAATTAATATGGTATGGGATTAGCAGATAACAAATAATATTTTGTAATTAAACTTCCATTTACTCCTGGTATCAGGTAATCCCTTTAATATTCTTATTTGTAAACATATTTTATTAAAAGTATTACCACATTACCTTTATTTGTCAATAAAATGTGTTAATCCTACGAGTAGTGCGACATTCAGTTTTGGATAATTAATATAGTATGGGATTAGCAGATAACAAATAATATTTAGTAATTATACTTCCATTTACTCCTGGTATCAGGTAATCCCTTTAATATTCTTATTTGTAAACATATTTTATTAAAAGTATTACCACATTAACTTTATTTGTCAATAAAATGTGTTAATCCTACGTGTAGTGCGACATTCAGTTTTGGATAATTAATATGGTATGGGATTAGCAGATAACAAATAATATTTGGTAATTAAACTTCCATTTACTCCAGGTATCAGGTAATCCCTTTAATATTCTTATTTGTAAACATATTTTATTAAAAGTATTACCACATTAACTTTATTTGTCAATAAAATGTGTTAATCCTACGTGTAGTGCGACATTCAGTTTTGGATAATTAATATGGTATGGGATTAGCAGATAACAAATAATATTTGGTAATTAAACTTCCATTTACTCCTGGTATCAGGTAATCCCTTTAATATTCTTATTTGTAAACATATTTTATTAAAAGTATTAATCCTGTTTTGACTAATTAATATGGTATGGGATTAGCAAAATAACAAATAGTATTTAGTAATTAAACTTCCATTTACTCCTGGTATCAGGTAATCCCTTTAATATTCTTATTTGTAAAGATATTTTATTAAAAGTATTACCACATTAACTTTATTTGTCAACAAAATGTGTTAATCCTACGTGTAGTGCGACATTCAGTTTTGGATAATTAATATGGTATGGGATTAGCAGATAACAAATAATATTTGGTAATTAAACTTCCATTTACTCCAGGTATCAGGTAATCCCTTTAATATTCTTATTTGTAAACATATTTTATTAAAAGTATTACCACATTAACTTTATTTGTCAATAAAATGTGTTAATCCTACGTGTAGTGCGACATTCAGTTTTGGATAATTAATATGGTATGGGATTAGCAGATAACAAATAATATTTGGTAATTAAACTTCCATTTACTCCTGGTATCAGGTAATCCCTTTAATATTCTTATTTGTAAACATATTTTATTAAAAGTATTACCACATTAACTTTATTTGTCAATAAAATGTGTTAATCCTACGTGTAGTGCGACATTCAGTTTTGGATAATTAATATGGTATGGGATTAGCAGATAACAAATAATATTTTGTAATTAAACTTCCATTTACTCCTGGTATCAGGTAATCCCTTTAATATTCTTATTTGTAAACATATTTTATTAAAAGTATTACCACATTACCTTTATTTGTCAATAAAATGTGTTAATCCTACGAGTAGTGCGACATTCAGTTTTGGATAATTAATATAGTATGGGATTAGCAGATAACAAATAATATTTAGTAATTATACTTCCATTTACTCCTGGTATCAGGTAATCCCTTTAATATTCTTATTTGTAAACATATTTTATTAAAAGTATTACCACATTAACTTTATTTGTCAATAAAATGTGTTAATCCTACGTGTAGTGCGACATTCAGTTTTGGATAATTAATATGGTATGGGATTAGCAGATAACAAATAATATTTTGTAATTAAACTTCCATTTACTCCTGGTATCAGGTAATCCCTTTAATATTCTTATTTGTAAACATATTTTATTAAAAGTATTACCACATTACCTTTATTTGTCAATAAAATGTGTTAATCCTACGAGTAGTGCGACATTCAGTTTTGGATAATTAATATAGTATGGGATTAGCAGATAACAAATAATATTTAGTAATTATACTTCCATTTACTCCTGGTATCAGGTAATCCCTTTAATATTCTTATTTGTAAACATATTTTATTAAAAGTATTACCACATTAACTTTATTTGTCAATAAAATGTGTTAATCCTACGTGTAGTGCGACATTCAGTTTTGGATAATTAATATGGTATGGGATTAGCAGATAACAAATAATATTTTGTAATTAAACTTCCATTTACTCCTGGTATCAGGTAATCCCTTTAATATTCTTATTTGTAAACATATTTTATTAAAAGTATTACCACATTACCTTTATTTGTCAATAAAATGTGTTAATCCTACGAGTAGTGCGACATTCAGTTTTGGATAATTAATATAGTATGGGATTAGCAGATAACAAATAATATTTAGTAATTATACTTCCATTTACTCCTGGTATCAGGTAATCCCTTTAATATTCTTATTTGTAAACATATTTTATTAAAAGTATTACCACATTAACTTTATTTGTCAATAAAATGTGTTAATCCTACGTGTAGTGCGACATTCAGTTTTGGATAATTAATATGGTATGGGATTAGCAGATAACAAATAATATTTGGTAATTAAACTTCCATTTACTCCAGGTATCAGGTAATCCCTTTAATATTCTTATTTGTAAACATATTTTATTAAAAGTATTACCACATTAACTTTATTTGTCAATAAAATGTGTTAATCCTACGTGTAGTGCGACATTCAGTTTTGGATAATTAATATGGTATGGGATTAGCAGATAACAAATAATATTTGGTAATTAAACTTCCATTTACTCCTGGTATCAGGTAATCCCTTTAATATTCTTATTTGTAAACATATTTTATTAAAAGTATTAATCCTGTTTTGACTAATTAATATGGTATGGGATTAGCAAAATAACAAATAGTATTTAGTAATTAAACTTCCATTTACTCCTGGTATCAGGTAATCCCTTTAATATTCTTATTTGTAAAGATATTTTATTAAAAGTATTACCACATTAACTTTATTTGTCAACAAAATGTGTTAATCCTACGTGTAGTGCGACATTCAGTTTTGGATAATTAATATGGTATGGGATTAGCAGATAACAAATAATATTTGGTAATTAAACTTCCATTTACTCCAGGTATCAGGTAATCCCTTTAATATTCTTATTTGTAAACATATTTTATTAAAAGTATTACCACATTAACTTTATTTGTCAATAAAATGTGTTAATCCTACGTGTAGTGCGACATTCAGTTTTGGATAATTAATATGGTATGGGATTAGCAGATAACAAATAATATTTGGTAATTAAACTTCCATTTACTCCTGGTATCAGGTAATCCCTTTAATATTCTTATTTGTAAACATATTTTATTAAAAGTATTACCACATTACCTTTATTTGTCAATAAAATGTGTTAATCCTACGTGTAGTGCGACATTCAGTTTTGGATAATTAATATGGTATGGGATTAGCAGATAACAAATAATATTTAGTAATTAAACTTCCATTTACTCCAGGTATCAGGTAATCCCTTTAATATTCTTATTTGTAAACATATTTTATTAAAAGTATTACCACATTACCTTTATTTGTCAATAACATGTGTTAATCCTACGTGTAGTGCGACATTCAGTTTTGGATAATTAATATGGTATGGGATTAGCAGATAACAAATAATATTTAGTAATTATACTTCCATTTACTCCTGGTATCAGGTAATCCCTTTAATATTCTTATTTGTAAACATACTTTATTAAAAGTATTACCACATTACATTTGTTTGTCAAGAAAATGTGTTAATCCTAGGAGTAGTGTGACATCCTGTTTTGACTAATTAGTATATTATGGGATGAGCAGATAGCAAATAATATTTAGTAATTAAACTTCCATTTACTCCTGGTATCAGGTAAATCCCTTTAATATTCCTATTTGTAAACATATTTTATTAAAAGTATTACCACATTACCTTTATTTGTCAATAAAATGTGTTAATCCTACGTGTAGTGCGACATTCAGTTTTGGATAATTAATATGGTATGGGATTAGCAGATAACAAATAATATTTAGTAATTATACTTCCATTTACTCCTGGTATCAGGTAATCCCTTTAATATTCTTATTTGTAAACATACTTTATTAAAAGTATTACCACATTACATTTGTTTGTCAAAAAATGTGTTAATCCTAGGAGTAGTGTGACATCCTGTTTTGACTAATTAGTATATTATGGGATTAGCAGATAGCAAATAATATTTAGTAATTAAACTTCCATTTACTCCTGGTATCAGGTAATCCCTTTAATATTCTTATTTGTAAACATATTTTATTAAAAGTATTAATCCTGTTTTGACTAATTAATATAGTATGGGATTAGCAAAATAACAAATAGTATTTAGTAATTAAACTTCCATTTACTCCTGGTATCAGGATTATTGTCATCAGGATTTAATATTCTTATTTGTAAACATATTTTATTAAAAGTATTACCACATTACATTTGTTTGTCACGAAAATGTGTTAATCCTAGGAGTAGTGTGACATCCTGTTTTGACTAATTAATACACTGAGAGAAATAGATAGTACTCTTTAACATAAATATAGTATACTTTAATATATTTTATAGCTCCTATAGGGACAATCATATTTTATATTACCGGTGACAATATCTGTATAGTAAATATCTGTGAATACTTTTTATTAACTCGTATGGTAAAGTGTACTATATTTGTATTATTAATTTGAGCATACATGTTAGTAAATGTGAAAAAAATGTCTAGTAGCGCTGACTATATTTGATAATAACTGTTAACAATGAAAACTATAATAAATATAGTTTAATAATTTTTAATTATAATTAATTAATATAATTTGATTAGCCGGTGACAGCCGGGCGAATTGCCGTCGTATCGGGCAGGATTGCGGGAATCAGACCGGCCCGTGTACTGTAGAGTACTACCGGTATTGAAGCGCCTCGTAATTCTCGTCTGTGGGCGATTGTCCACAGTACTTTTTACACGACGTTAACCATGTATAAGCATCATATAGATATTACGCAGCCAAATTTACCGATCACAATTTACATTGAGTACGAATTTCAAAGATTATGAAACAAGCGTAGCGCCATCTTTACGACAAAAGCTGTAGTATCACATATTTATGTAGCTAAACCAATTATGAGTATTATGATATTCCTACTATATAGATATAAAACTATACAGCATTCATTTCATTCCATCTCATTATTAATGCCGTTTTCAATAATCAAAGTAAGGTGACTGTTGCAAGCACCTAACCTAACCTAAATAAACACAACACAGTAAATTTGCTACACCTGTTATTATAACTGTCTTCACTACATTATATGCAATTTATTATATTCACTTGTTGTAAAATATTGTAAAACATTTCACTATATTTTGTAGAAGATTGTCACACAATATTTTTAAACAATTTTATTGCTTTTTTTGTAACCGTGATATAGGAAAATGCAACGCCGTTGTTCTAAAATTTTGCACAATAGTAGGAATTCTTACTACAATTTCCGTCAAACAGTGAAGTGTAAATATTACAACATGGATTTTTCTCTGTGCAGACACAAACATGCACCGACACGAATACGTACACCTGTATCACACGTACATAACACGTGTCAGTAATTTTGTCGCGGCAAAACAGCTTATTGGTCGATTTCTTCGGTAAAGATCGACAATGAATAGAGCATGGGGTGGGAAGAGCGTTACGAACATTTATGTTAGAAATTGAATATGCATCGAATACCTGGTAACATCCAGATTTTACCTCTTACTATAAGCATGGTAACATCTGGTTATTTTACTCTTAATACCCCACATATTGTCGTTTTGACAATAATTATGTTACTAATTAACATAAAGAGATTTACTATCTAATTTCTACAATCCATTTTTCTCAGTGTATAGTATGGAATTAGAAGATAACAAATAATATATAGTAATCAAATTTCGATTTACTCCTGATGTCAAGTAATTCTTTTATGTTCCTGTTTCTAAACATATTTTATTAAAAGTATTACCATATTACCTTTATTTGTCAATAAAAGGTGTTAATCCTACGAGTAGTGCGACATTCAGTATTGGATAATTAATATATTATGGGATTAGAAGATAACAAATAATATTTAGTAATTAAACTTCCATTTACTCGTGGTACCTATCAGGTAAGCCTTTAATATTCTTATTTGTAAACATATTTTATTAAAAGTATTACCACATTACCTTTATTTAAAATTAGCTAATTAGTACATTAGCTAATTGTTAAAAATATCTTAATTCTTAAATAATTCGATATTGTTCTTTAAATGTGTGTTTAGCAATCTAAAATGTAAACTGCAATTTAGAAATACATATACAAAAGAGGATACAAACGTCCAAGTTCCGAAGCTTGAAGGTGAAAGAACCTAGCAGATATTGTATAACATTACCATGTCTTTATTGCCACACCATCTTGAAATAATAACCAATAATAATTAAAATAATGAATATTCAAAAACAAAAATAAAATTGATAATCATGCACTATAAAAAAACAAAATGGTGGTAGCCTCATGGTGAGATTCAGTTATTACGACAGACATTATGCTCTCCTGTCTAACCCTGAATACATTAATTTTTCTAGCACTATAGCTGCCTAAATTAATAAAATATATAATGAGGTAACATAATAAATTTCTATATATTCAATCACAGCACCCTAGCGCATTTAACCCACACACTGTTGCTTAACAACCACTCAAAGCATTTCCGCTTAAATATGCCGACACTCAAATCAGAGAAAGATGGTGGAACACCATCGTATGCTTTGTAAAGGTGATAAGTGAAATATCATAATTTTGCTCTGTGCTTTAGGCTTTCAAAGTATTTACAGAATGAGAAAAATGTGTTGTGCGAAAATATGGTAATAATAAAAGAAACAGAAATAATGTGCGAAAGCTATTTATTTTAAAAATAATCAATAATTTTTAACTATTGAATAATTCTCGCCTACACCTATTACATACTACTAACTAATATATGTATATATACATATATATACATATATGCGGATCCATTTGTAAACATTTGTTGTCACTAACTATAATACATAATCTTAAAAATTTGAAATAATATGTTAAGATAAATATGCAATTTGTTCAAATAATATATACAATCAACATAATTTTTTCGGACTGCGAGGCAGTGGGGTTATCATCCGTGGCTTTTTATAAAAGCGAAATATTTCTTCAATGGGTGGAGTTTTGCGGTTTCCCTTATCCTTTCTCGTTTTTGCTGATCCATTGAAGTGGGTTGGTTTTTTATTTGCATAAGTTTTTACTTAAAATTTACGTACTTATTTCTTACTTATTTCTTACTAATTTTAATAAACACAAAAAGGTCGTTGTCTTAAGCAAGCAAACAATATAAATACAATAATCATATAGCGTCCCTGAGTTAGACCATTAAAAACTGCAAAAAATATTAACATCAGTCAGTGTATATACTAGACGCCGCACAAGATTATCAGAAAAGGAATATGCGGTAATATTGGGTAAATGCGTAGGTAAACGTAAAATTTGTTTGGAAATATTTTATTAATATATCACGTAGTATCCCGGACAATAAAATATATCATGATAAGTAATTTCTTCAAAAAATTTAGGCTTTTATATTTTAGTTCATGTTACGACAATTGGTGGATGAGAATGCAGCATTAAAACCGAAACGCTTTACATATAACTTTGGCTGTTATTATTTAAGCGACCTAGAATATTAAGAATATATATTAATATACAATCTTCACTTTTCAAACAACACTGAATTATTTATGGCAACCCCGTAAATTCTTGGATTCGGTAAAGTTTACTAGTTCATGCAATATTACTTTTTCCTTGTTATACAATAATATGCCGTGTTCAGCCAATATGTTAATATTGGTTGCCAGAATCTTCTTGTAAAGTTGCTTAACCAATAAAATTCCACCAAATATATATGTTTAGCTTAAAGCGCATAGAGTGGTGAATATATTTAAATATATTCATATATTAATAAATTTTCTTATTTAAATAACAAAATTTATTAAGTAAACCATTTTCTTCTTCCAGTGTACTAATTACATTAGATAATTGTTATCTTTAATGTGTATACAGCATAAGAAAAAATTATTTATGGTGTTAATAAAAGAACGAGAAATAAAGTGCAAAAGCTATTTATTTAAAAAAAATTCATTTTTCACTATTAAATAATCCTCACTTACACTATCATTATATACTACTAACTAATATATATATATGCAGATTCATTTGTAAACATTTGTTGTCACTAAATATAATATATAGTACTGAAAATTTAAAAAATTATGTCAAAATAAATACGTAATAAATACAAATAAAATATACAAGTCAGCACAATCTTTTTGGAGTGCGAGGCAGTGGGGTTATCATCCGTGGCGTTTTATAAAAGCGAAATATTTCTTCAATGGGTGGAGTTTTAGCTCTACGTTTTGCAGCCTCCCTTATCCTTTCTCGCTCTTGCTGATCCATTGATGTGCGATTCATTTGCATAAGTTTCGATGAGGAGTCCTTCCTGTTTGTCCCAGATTTTGTATTTGGAACTGCGGACTTAATTTCGGGAACTTTTACTGGCGTAACGTCGACAGCTTCCTTTACGTACGTCCTAAGTCTAGGATCCTTCGTAATATTTTGATGCAACTTTGTTTTATATCCATTAAAAAGGAAGTCATATCTGCACGATAGATATGTAGGTAGTCCAGAAATCCTTTTCAGTTGGTATACAGGCTCCACATGCTTTTTCTTTTGATACATAGGCACCCTCATACGTGTTTTTGACGATCCACTATCCATAGTTGACTGTTTCTCGATGAGACTAAGGTTTTCATCATCTTTTTTACCGCACTCAGAAAGATCTGCACAAACAGATGATGCCGGTGTGACAGGTAATCCGTTTGCTGGCGTTTCGTAGCAGGGTGCGGGAGATAAGGTCATTTGGTCTTTTGACTCTCTTTTGATTTTCAAGGATTTTATCGCCGCAACTTCCTTCCTTCGCTCACAGATGCCTTCGAGCCACCGTATGCCCACGGGCATATGGACAGATTTTTCGCCTGGATACTCGCCCAACACTTCGATAATTTCGTTCACTTTTGGTGATTTTACACGAATCATCGGGGGAAATAGGTTCACAGGTTGTGCACGTTCCATCTTCCAAAAATTTAAGATCAGAAGAGCAGGTTAAGTAACTGACACAATCCACTTAATATAGTAGCAGCAACTGCAGATTAACTGATTAAATTGTACAGGTGGTTTCATTATATACTCACCAATTGTTAAATTAGGCGCCGCTGGTTAGCCAATTACGTGAAGGAGCTGCATGTAGTGGGGGAAGTAGGGTAAATTACCACTATGTGATTAGAAAATGTTTTCGCAGTATTACTGAACATCCTGTGTAGCTTAAGTGTTACCAATACTTTTATACAATTTTTTGATATAATAGTTAAATAATTAATTATAGGCATACCATACTGAAATATATATAAGGTACCTAAGCTTGGTAATTTTATTGAAAATTATACAGCATATAACTTACATATCTAATGCGAGTGATGTATAGTCAAAGTTCAGGCTACTGACTGTTTTTCATATAAATATTACTATTTATTAGATTTGTTAATTCAGCGTATTATAATTATAATACCAGATATTAGAAATATTTGCTGTCACTGTTTTTATAATCTCTTTTCTTTTGTGTACATGCTACGAATTTGCAGCTATTAGGAGACCATCCAGTGCGAAAGCATTAATGACAAACCAAATATGTATTAATTTTTTGTAAATAAATACTTGATTTTAATGATAAATGTCCTTTACAACAAAAATTCCTTTGTTAAAAACTCATTTTTTATGCTCGAAATTACTTCAAAATGGCTGATTCTGTTTTGCATTAGAGAAATAGAAATTATTTTAAGTGCGGATGCGTTTTATTTTTCGAAAATTATTTATTTTTAATTACCTTTTTATTTAATA
This sequence comes from Cetonia aurata, assembly GCA_949128085.1. Lineage (NCBI taxonomy): Eukaryota > Metazoa > Arthropoda > Insecta > Coleoptera > Scarabaeidae > Cetonia > Cetonia aurata. The sequence continues at coordinate 1,809,658 of OX421887.1, forward strand.
AAAGGTGTTAAACCATTCAATAATAATTGCAACTAAAATAGTATATTTTAAAAAGTACGTTTTAAAACACGAATGCAAGTTTTAAAATCGAGTTTTTACAGAAATAGCTACCAGAAGTTATTTTTATAGGAAGATTGTAGTTATGTAGTTACTTACTACATAAATTATATATAAAAGTTAGCCCTAGACTATAATATGAAAAAGCTTTACTAAAATTCTATTTATAATAAAATACAAATTTTATGCTAATATGGGAGAAGAAAGAAAATGTATTTAAGTAGTAAAGAAGAACTAATAGCGGGATAAGTGAAAAGTGATGCTTAAAATTTCGCCAACATAGTTAATCAAACGTAATATGTATATAAAATTACAAGTAAAGTATGCTTGCTATTTCCAATTACGACCTAACAAAAGCCAAAATTAAAATTGTATTAAACATTTTATAGATATTCTTATTTTACATACCACGTTTCATATTTCATTATTGAATTTCCTTATTTTAATCCCATAAAAATAAAATTCAAGTACTTTCAAATATTATACAGGATGGGCCACCACATACAGCGCGGGCTCTATATGGAAAAGCATAGGATTTTTTGAAATCCTTTTTATTTAGTTGAATGCCAGGCCTTTGTATGTACAATTTAAAATTATTTTGAATTATACAGGATGTAGTGCTGGGAAAAATGAAATGCTAACCACAAGAAAACTATTCATGTTAGGTATAGGGAACTCTAATATATTTTGAAAGGGAATTAAATTCTACGTTAGATTGTATCATCAGATATAGGGTGTTCTATTTAAGATAAGAAAGTTAATTTACTGCAAAAGTCATCAAACTTAAACAAGTATTTATGAACATTCAGTATAACCGTGTGACTAAAATTCCACTTCATGTCTTTGCTTAGCCTCTTAGCTGAATGAGGAATGTAGGTAGACGTGTTTAACTTTGGATTACACAGTAAAATTTTAGCTTAAATTTTGTATTGCTATTTCATAAATTTTAAAATATCTCAAAAACCGATTGTTTTAGGAATATGGAGTATTACATAAACTTGCCCTAATTTGGTCTTTAGATTCGAAATATGTCATTATATACAGGATGTTCGATTTAAGAAAAGGTAACTTTGTTATAGATCTTTTTTTGGGAACAACCTGTATAATTCAAAATAATTTTATATTGTACATACAAAGGTCTAGCAGTCAACTAAATAAAAAAAATTTCAGGAAATCATATGCTTTTCCATAAAGAGGCCGCGCCGTATGTGATGGCCCACCCTGTATAATACACTCCGCCAAAAAAGTATCGCATAAACTAAAAAAGGGCATTTATGAACCAAGATATTTTTATACGTTCACAAAAAGTTTGCCTCGTGTATGTGAACTATAAAAACATTATTGAAAGTCTTCCTATACGGACAAATTTTAAAGTGCGAAGTCAGAGTTCTGTACCAACGCTTTTAAAACTAAAATGAGCAATTTAACTTCAGAACAAGTGGCTGCTATAGTTGTTTTAATCGAAGATGGACGATCTCAAGCATACGTTGCTAATTTGATGAACATCAATCAGTCAAGTATTTCTAGAGCCGTAGCCAGATATAGGGAAACAGGCATTTACAGTAGAAGACCTGTACCAGGTCGTCCAAGATGTTCTACTCGCCAAGATGACCGCTATTTACTACTACAAGCATTACGTCGAAGACATGTAACTGCGAGACAATTGCAGAACGACTTGGCTAGAGTCAGAAATACTCGTGTGAGTACTCAAACTATTCGGAATAGGTTACCACAGAGTGGATTAAGAGCTAGAGTAGCTGTAACAGCCCCTCGTCGCACTAGGAACCACCGAGTGGCTCGCTTAAGGTTTGCCAGAGAACATGTAAATTGGAACATTAATGACTGGGCCAATATACTCTTCACAGATGAGTCAAGATTTGGTCTTTACACCTCAGATAGGCGTATCTCAGTGTACAGACGAGACGGTGAGCGCTATTCGCAGTGTAATATCAGACCTAGACCTAATTTCGCTGGTGGCTCTATTATGGTTTGGGGAGGCATCTGCTTAACAGGTCGTACAGAGTTAGTACCAGTAGACAGAGGTACACTGACTGCCCACAGGTATATAACGGACATTTTAGAAAAACATGTAGTACCATATGCGCCAATTATAGGAAACGAATTCATGTTAATGCACGACCGCATGTTGCAATAATCGTCCAGGAATACCTTAACGATGTTGGTATTCCAGTTTTAGATTGGCCTGCGGTAAGTCCGGACATGAACCCTATCGAGCACGTGTGGGACCTCCTTCACAGACGGATACGAACCCAAAATGTTGCCCCAGCGGACCTGCATGGACTAGCAAATGCTCTCCGTGACGAGTGGGAGAATTTGGATCAGGCTTATATACGGAGGTTAATCGAATCTCTGCCAAACCGTATGCGAGCGGTCATAAGAGCCAGAGGTGGCAATACTCAGTATTAAAAGCTACTGTTATGACATTTTTCTTTCCAAAATTATAATTTCTTGTTTTAATAAAAATCTCAAGTATGAGTTCTTGTTTTTATTTGGCCTGTATTTTATTTAAACAATCATAGAAATTATATCTTAGAGCGCATTAAAGTATATTTACAACTTTATGCTACAAACAAAGATTATGCGATACTTTTATGATTCAAAACTAAATTATGCGATACTTTTTTGGCGGAGTGTATTTGAAATTACTTGAATTTTATTTTTTATACAGTGCGTCCGAAAAAGTCTGGAAACACCCAAATAACAACGGAATTAATGTTTTTTGAGAAAAATCACAAAACATGTCAATTAATGTTTTAATAACAGTAGTGTCGTTATTGCAGTGACATTGAACAAGTTATGACGTCATGTATCTTTTTATCAAATGGCAACATAACATTTTTGCTTCAATTTTGGATAGACGCTGTCATTCTCTAAATGACACTTAAACAATACTTATACCTTACATAAGAAATTTTAAAAAAAAATGTAAAAGTAATTTATTCATGAAAAAAAATTAGATCAAAAGTTGAAAATGTCGGCATTGGATTCAAATTCCTATACGACAGTAGAGTTCAGTCTGAGTGGTACGTATTAACACTGGAGTGATACCCCGTAATAATAATAATAATATTATATTTCCTGTATAAAGATACACTATTATGAGGAATTGTCAATTTTTGAGAATACAAACATTAACTGCGATGCATTGAAGTATTCGGCTAGATCATAAAAAAACATGATTAAGTAAATATGCTTTCAAAGCACGCTTAAAAAGGAAAAAGCTGCTTTTATTTTTGATCTCCTGAGGGAGAGAATGAGAATGAGGGAGAGAACCCTCGGAAAACAGTCTTTTCTATTGAATATATAGAGTAAAACATTTAAAATAATTAAATTTGTCAAAGTTAAAATAGCGGACTGCTTAAACGCATCTCGACAACTCGCTCGATTTGAAAGACCGAGAGTGATGCGTAGAATCCCTTTTGTGGACCGTAAAGACACCCGGCGCCGAGGTGGATAACCCCCACAAACATATCCCATAGCCAAGTCTCGACTCGATCTGGCGGTGATACAGAGCCAACATTTGGTCTGCAGTCAGCATATTTGCCAGACTTCTAAACAAGAAGCACAAAGAATTTAATTTATGAATAAGCTTCTCGCAGTGAAACTTCCAACTGAGATGTTGATCAATTTGTAGACCCAGAAAAGTAGTATTATCTAAGTTAGTTAAGGATTCATTATCTATGTTTAATTTAATCGTAGCACAATGCTTCTGTCTGTTATGAAACCTCAGACTAACAGTTTTTCATATATTGAAATTTAAAAAATTGGAATTGCACCAATCTGGAAAGAGTTTAAAATTTTTATTACAGGTCTCTTTAAGGGAAATGTAAACTTTAATTTAGAAATACAGAACAACCACTCAAAGCATTTCCGTCTAAATATGACACTCAAATCAGAAAAACCGAGTGGAACACCATCGGATGATTTGTAAAGGTGACAATTGAAATTATATATTATAATTTTGATGTGTGCTTTAAATATTTAATGTGTATACAGCATAAGAAAAAATTATTTATGGTGTTAATAAAAGAACGAGAAATAAAGTACAAAAGCTATTTATTTAAAAAAATTTCATTTTTCACTATTAAATAATCCTCACTTACACTATCATTATATACTACTAACTAATATATACAGGGTTAGTAAAAAGTCCCGGAACGGTCGAATAACTTTGTTATTTGAAAATTATGATTTCTGAAATTTGGTATGGGGGTATAGTTAATATAAATGCATTTAATGCAATACAGTTAATATTTTTTTCACTTCCAGTTTAATCGGCAATACGTCCAACTTTTTTTTTTTTAAATGGAACGCCCAGATTTTTTTAACACTTTTGAATGCAAAATAAAAAACTACGTTCAGGAAGTATTAAGATGTTTATTTTTATTTACAAGAAAACAGTTAAAAAATTAAAAAAGTGTCCTAATACAGAAAAATCAAGGTACCTTTAAAAAAAGTTGTTGTTTAGTGTTTGCATTCTTTTTGCCGTCACATTTGACAATTTTAAAAGCGTTTTAACTTTTGCATCGCTATAAATTTACTTATTTTAAACATTGACACATTTGAAAATGACAGAAAAACTTACTGAATCAGAACGAATTGAGATATTAATGATGCGTGGGTACGGTGATCGTCAACGTTCTTTTGAAGAGGTTCGTATTTTGTTTAATACTGTTTATCCGGATCGTCACATTAGTAAAAGTACGGTATGCCGAACAATTCAAAAGTTTGAAGTCTTTCGTCAGGTGAAGGATTTACCTAGAAGGGGACGACCATTAACAGCAACAGATGAAGAAACTAGTTTGAATGTGTTACTTACAGTGGAAGAAAATCATCACGTGTCCACAACAGAATTAGGTCAAATTCATGAGATCTCTCAAAAATCTGCTCATACGATTCTTAAATCAGCAAGAATGAAAGCCTATAAAATGTATCCCGTCCATGAGTTAATTGAAGATGATCCAGATCGTAGACTACAATTTTGCGAAACAATGACGGAATTGATCGAGCAGCAGCCTAATGTTTTAGATCACATCATTTTTTCAGATGAGGCAACGTTTTGTCTCAACGGCACTGTGAACAGACATAATTGTCGCTACTGGTCAATTGAAAATCCGCATTGGATTGAAAAAGTCCATACACAGCGTCCTCAAAAGGTGAATGTCTGGGCTGGTCTTGTTGGAAACAACATCATAGGACCATTTTTTATAAGAGGAAATTTAACTGGCAACGTCTACTTAAATTTATTGCGAAATGAGGTTGTTCCAGCACTTGCGGCCCTCTTTCCAAATGCAAATATAGGTGATCACCCTAATGCACATTTTTGGTTTCAACAAGATGGAGCTCCCCCCATTTTGCCCATAATGTCCGCGATTATTTGAATGAATTTTTTCCGGGACGTTGAATCGGACGTAGAGGAGCAATCGAATGGCCAGCACGTTCGCCAGATCTCTCGCCATTAGATTTTTTCTTTTGGGGTCACATGAAATGTCAAGTGTACAAAAATCGTCCCCATAATCTTGAACAATTGGAAGAGAGAATAGTTCAAGAAGCCAATCGCATCACTCCAGAACAAATACAAAATTCAATAAGAAATTTTACTGACCGTTTACATTTTTGTCAAATTGTAAATGGAGAGCATTTTGAACAATTATTGTAATCGCAACCTGAATAGACAGGTATCTTGATTTTTCTGTATTAGGACACTTTTTTAATTTTTTAACTGTTTTCTTGTGAATAAAAATAAACATCTTAATACTTCCTGAACGTAGTTTTTTATTTTGCATTCAAAAGTGTTAAAAAAATCTGGGCGTTCCATTTAAAAAAAAAAATTGGACGTATTGCCGATTAAACCGGAAGTGAAAAAAATATTAACTGTATTGCATAAAATGCATTTATATTAACTATACCCCCATACCAAATTTCAGAAATCATAATTTTCAAATAACAAAGTTATTCGACCGTTCCGGGACTTTTTACTAACCCTGTATATGCAGATTCATTTGTAAACATTTGTTGTCACTAAATATAATATATAGTACTGAAAATTTAAAAAATTATGTCAAAATAAATACGTAATAAATACAAATAAAATATACAAGTTAGCACAATCTTTTTGGAGTGCGAGGCAGTGGGGTTATCATCCGTGGCGTTTTATAAAAGCGAAATATTTCTTCAATGGGTGGAGTTTTAGCTCTACGTTTTGCAGCCTCCCTTATCCTTTCTCGCTCTTGCTGATCCATTGATGTGCGTTTCATTTGCATAAGTTTCGATGAGGAGTTCTTCCTGTTTGTCCCAGATTTTGTAGTTTGTAGACTTCCATTTACTTGTGGTACCTATCAGGTAATAATCCCTTTAATATTCTTATTTGTAAACATATTTTATTAAAAGTATTACCACATTACCTTTATTTGTCAATAATTAGCTAATTAGTACATTAGCTAATTGTTAAAAATATATTAATTCTTAAATAATTCGATATTGTTCTTTAAATGTGTGTTTAGCAATCTAAAATGTAAACTGCAATTTAGAAATACATATACAAAAGAGGATACAAACGTCCAAGTTCCGAAGCTTGAAGGTGAAAGAACCTAGCAGATATTGTATAACATTACCATGTCTTTATTGCCACACCATCTTGAAATAATAACCAGTAATAATTATTATTATTATTAATTACAGCAACACAAAGAAAAACACATTTTAGATATTTGGATTTGGTTAAGAATGAGTGACCAAATTTTAACTCTTCGCAATAATATTTTGAAAGTTTTTTTTTAAATTTTTTTATGTAAGGTCTAAGTATTTTTTAAGTATCATTTGAGAACGACAGCGTCTATCCAAAAATGAATTAAAAATGCTATACTGCCACTTGAAAAAAAAAATACATGACGTCATAACTTCTTCAAAGCCATTGCAATAACGACATTATTGAAACATTCATTGATGTTATATGATATTTCTCAAAAAAAACATTAATTCCGTTTATATTTCAGTGTTTCCAGACTTTTCGGACTCACTGTATATATATTTTTTATTATTAAAATATAGTAAAATCTATCTAAAACTAAAAAGTAGGTTCCCAGTATGACAGTTGCTGTTCCAATGAACTGAATCCAAAAGGGATAAATAAATTTTACAAATACTTTTAATCTAAACTGCCTAGTGAACATTACTTTTATTGGAAACTAGTTAGTCCAGAACAAACAAAAATATTGCTGTTAGAATCTTAATGTTGGACAATATGTATATGTATATCTAATTTTTTTTATCCTGTCATTTAAAAATCTCTCGCCTAACTGTATATTTCATATAGTATCATCTTTCATAATAAGGAAAAGCTTTATATTACAACACAGTTGCGAATAAATCAAATTCCTTCAATTTATGGGTATTAACAATTGCTTTTGTTTGAATTGACGCTTTTGTGTTCACTGTTACTATTTGACTTAGTAATCACCCTTGAGCTAACATTGTTTCGTCGTTGTAGATCCATCGCAGGTTGATATTCTTTTTCGTAGGATTTATGTGTATATTTTTTCTCCTCTAACTTGGGCTTCTTACTACCTGAATCATTGATAGTTTCTAATCTTTCAAGTTTCCTCTTCGCACCTTCACGTTTGATGTTTTTACCAAAAAAATCACAACACTCATTGTTTGAAGCACTTTGGTTACTTCTGCTATCGTGGTCACTGATCTTAGGTTTGACCGGTGATTCTCCAAATAGCTTTAGCATAATTTTCGTGTTTTCCCTTCTCAGCATTGGTGTAGATTTTTCTAATTCGTCCCTGTTATTGTGGAACTTACGTGAAGCACTGCTACTACTTCGTTTAGTCGATGGTGGTGAGTCTCCAAATAGTTTCAATATACGTTGTTTTAGATTTTCTCTTTTCGGACTGCTTTTGACAGTGTTATACGGCTTATTTTCTCCTTCCTTTGCGTTTCTATTTCTTGAATCAAAAGACAATACCACGTCATTGCTGCTACTTGATTTGGTTGATGGTGGCGACTGTCCAAACAGTTCTATCCTTGACTGCTTTTCTATTGAACTGTCACGATCTTTTTTACCACATTTAAAAAGATCTGCACTAAGAGAAGCTCCTGGTGTTGCAGGTAATCCATTATTCCTTAATTTAGGTGGTGTTTCGTACCAGGGAGATAAGGCCATTTGCTCCTTTGACTTTATCGCCGCAACGTCCTTCCTTCGTGCACAGATGCTGTTCAGCCACCGGATGCCCAAGGACATATGGACAAATTTTCCTTCTGGATACTCGCCCAACAATTCAACAATTTCGTTCACCTTTGACGATTTCACACGGAGCATCGGCGGAAATAAATTCACAGGTTGCGCACGTTCCATCTTTCAAAAATTTGAGATGAGAAGAGCAGGTTAAGTAACTGACACAGTTCACTTAATATAGTAGCCGCAATCAAGATACAATTGCAGATAAACTGAATAAATTGTACAGGTGTTTTCATTATATAGGTACTCATCAATTGTTAAATTAGTCGCCGCTGGTTAGCCAATTACGTGAAGGGGCTGGATATAGTGGGGGAAGGAGGGTAAATTATCATTATGTTATTGGTCAACTAATGGGAATATGTTTTCGCAGTATGGGTGAACATCCTGTGTAGCTTAAGTGGTATTCCCTTAAGTGTTATTCTTTTATACTGTTTTAATATATAGTAGTTATGCAATTAATTATAGGCATGTCCTACAGAAATATTAAAAAGAATAGAAATAACTAATTTGTAATCTGGTACTACAATCTCAGTGACAGCAATAAACTACTTAATAACCGGCATGCAACCAGATATTACTATTTATTAGAAGTGTTTATTCATCGTATTATAATTATGACACCAGAGATTGTAATGTTTGGTGTCACTGTTTTTATAATAATATAGGTATTTTTTTCCCTGCGCATGCTACGAATTTGCAGCTGTTAGTAAACTATGCAGTGTGAAAACATTCATGACAAACCAAATATGTATTATTTCTTGTAAATAAATACCTACTTGAATTGAATGGTAAATGTCAGTTACCTTATGACAGGTGTATAAATACATATATACAACTTCTTTAGCATGAAACTAATCGGAAAAAAGGTTAATTCTTTCTATAAACACATTATTTCATGGGCGAAATTACTTCAAAATGGCTGGTGTTACATTAGAAAATTAGAAATTATTTTAATTAGCTTGATGTTTCGAAAATTATTTATTTTTAATCACCTTTTTATTTATTGAAAAGTGTTAAAACGTTCAATCAAGATTGTAACTTAAATAGTATATATTAAAAAGCTAGTTTCATAAAATACGTTTTAAAACATGAATTCACGTTTCAAAATCGATTCTTCCAAGAAATAGCTGCTTAAAGTCTCACGAAAGTAGTTTATGTTATTTTTATAAGAAGAAAGGAAATTTGTTCAAATAGTGAAATATGTATTACTAACTAGTACAAAAATCATACGCAAAAGTTACTCCTAAACTGTCGCATTATTACCTATGTGAAAATGTTTTTATAACTTACACAGAAAATTCTCTGTGTACCAATCATAGTAAAAGGGCAAACGGCTTGTTGCGCAATTATCCCCTCACCTCAGGTATAAATAAAGCATATCTTTGCTTTATTTATACCTATTATGTAGAATAAGATTAAAATTCAGTCATGTAACGTGCAAAATGTAATAGTTTTATCTGTATTAAAGTATAATTTAAAATATACATTCTCATAACTCCTTACTATTCACAATTAAACAACAATCAAGTGCAGTCCGATCAAAGTCGAATGGGCATTTCTCAAAAAGTTTATTTGAAAGAATATAAGAAAGAATTGGAATAAGATCACCTTTAGATATCACAATTTCTTATGAAAAAACTGTCTATGTGTACTTTGTCACGTTCTAGTAGGCGTACAAAACGAACGAGTGTAACATTTGTAGATTCTAGGAGTTATGTTGACAGTTAGGAAGATTTTTAGCTTATTCGCGGCACTTCAAACACAAAAATTTCAAATTTTGGTAACTATGGAAACGAAAACATATATAAGTCATATGTTTTCAGACTCAGAAAAATAGAATCCGTATATGCAAAAATATGCGGGCTGTTCCATTTAAAATTTTGAATTTTTATAAAACAGGTTGAATATTTGCCAATTTACAGTTAGTAGTATATTCCAAATTTTATAAAAAAATATTTATAAATGAGAAAGTTACAGGGACCTATGAGCTGAGGCACCAGGTAAAAAGAATTGTAGTTACACTTAATTTATTTTCATCAATGCAAAGCCAACATAACCTTTGTTTTAATAACGATATTATCTTGTGAATATTAAAACACCTCTCAGAATCGCTCATCCTACTTTTCAAAAACTGTCACTAGAATTTGGTCAAAATAGCATAAAAAAATACTTTACACTTTTTGGAAACGTTTCTAACTGTCCCTCATTTAGTTAGAAATTTCCATTTACACAAAGCAGAAATATAATACTTTCAACGGTGTTATTCTTTGTTTAATATGTCTCTCGGATAATAAAAACTTCAACGGATTAATGTAACACCAAAATGTGAATTTGTAAACCATTATTGAGACTTTATTTTCGAAAGGTTGTTAGAACCACTGTGTCTTAACTCTGTGAAGAAACTACTTGTGCATTTGGCTCCCCAGATGGGGGAAGTAAATATAGTAAATGACAAAACAGACCCAAAGTGTCTCACTTTTAAGTTTTATTAAATTGTTGATAAATTTAATATATACCTACTCTAACGAAACGTCCAAATATATATATATAACCCCGAAAACATGAGTATATTTGATTTTACAATTTGCTTCTCTTTAAATTTGCGTTGCATTTTGATGACGAATTGAAATAAAATTAAAAAACATATTTGACAAAACTTTTTCGTTTTGTTGATAAAGTCCAATTACAAAACAAAAAAAAATGTCAAATATATTATTTTTATCCATGATGTAAATGAATATGTGGTTTATTAAGGCTGCGTTACAGAGAAGCCCGGAAATATAAATAAACGGTGCATTTTCGTTTATAATAGATTCCGTAAGCGATTTGTTTTGAAGAAAACTTTTGTTTAGTTTGTAATTACATTTACATTAGGCAAGCATCACATTAGAATGTTGAAAGATTTGTATAATGTTTACCATGTATTCATATTTTTTTCTGAAGGTATTTATTGCTTCCAAAGCTCATATTCTGAATCGATATGCCCCGCTATTGTTTATTCATATAAAACCGCATTAACTAATTATATTTGATGCAAAAATAAAAACAAATGATCAACCTTGGTAAATTTAGGTCACTTATACCATTATGTTTTGCGCTTTGAACAAAGTTCTAATTGTACAACGTCAATTAAACTACTGTACGAATATGCAATACTTGAGGAAATTGAATTTAAAATTCAAAATTAGCCTTTATCTTACAGTTTTATTTCATTTATAATTTAAATAAATTAAAAGATTATTTCCTTATTGATATAGAAATAAGAAAAGTTTTACAAAATTTAAATGTTAAATGTTTAATACACATTTCCAATCTTCGTGTTAATGACTGACGGCATCTTTGAAATACGTTAGCATTACTACGAAATCTGTCAGCAGACTCCACAATTCCTTTCCATGTTTGTTCTTCTCTATTTAGTTCTGCGGCATACACTTCACTTTTCATAAATCTCCAAAATGAAAAATCGAGGGGATTAAGGTCGGGACGAGCTGGCCATTGTATAGGTCTCCTACGACCAATCCACCCATTTCCAATTTTCCTTTTGCAGAAATTCCCTTCCTCTCCTAGAGTAGTGAGGTTGCGCGCCGTCAATTGAACATCTTCTAATAAAGTATTCAGTTCATTTTCCAAAAAATTTCGATAGAGTTCGCCTGTCAATGGTCTGGGCATTCGAAATTGACCAATTAGGTAATTGTCGATTATACCTGACCACACATTAATGGAAAACCCATACTGGTGATTCCATATTACGTTCTGATGAGGGTTTTCATCGCACCAATAATGCATATTGTGAATATTCAAAATGCTGTCGCGGTTAAAACCTACTTCAACGGTAAACAAAATTAATGACATGAAAGTTTTGCTCTTTATTTTGCAAGCACTCGCAATATTGTAAACGCGTTAGGAAATTCTGTTCCAATAGGTGATGGATTTTTTCGAAATGAAATGGATGAAGAAGTTGTTTTTGGCGGAGTACCCTCTTCTACTATTTGCAAAATAGCTTTTTTTAGGTTTTTTAAAGCAACTTGCCTTAATGTGTATCCCTCTCGATAAATCCGTTGAGCTTCGGAAGAATTTGAACGAGCTTCGCCGTAACACATAATCATGTTCCTGTATTCTACGAAAGTATAGCTCATCATTTTGAAATAAAACTTTCAAGGCACTATGCTAATATTGGTTTGACATTTACCAAATATTTTGTTTCATGAAATCACAGCCACCTTAAAATATTTTTGATTGCCTAGGTAATACTAAAATACAAGAACAATATAAGAAACATTTGTAACTTGAAAACAAAAAGCAACCGGACATTAATGTATAGAAACTTTTTTTGTTATTTTTTGTTCCTCTATTTCGTGATACTATGCATTGTAGTTTTTTCTATGTCACCTTGTATATAAGAATTTCACTTTTATTAAGTCTTCAGTTCCAAGTTTTTGAAAGTGTTTACATATACATATGTTAGGAACTCACTTGCCATTATCTAAATCACTAATAAATATATAAACTAGTAAAATGGAATGTAACTTCTGAGTCTTAATTAAACAAAACGAACGTCTTTTTTGCTTCTTTTATTTATGACAACCGACTACTTATTTTACTTTACTATTACATAAGGGGATAGATGCATTCATTTTAAACAAAACAATTTTACCAACCTTAAATAAAAATATATCACAACAAACTGTGTTCAACACTGAAAATATTTAAATTGAGATTTTTTCTTTGTTCCTTCCAAATTCTAACGTAAGGTGATAAGACTTGTAGAATATTTACAACAATGTTTTTACCAAATTGTGACATGCAGTGTTTATTCCTCTTTTCATAATATAACCAAAATTAGAGACAATTGAATACTTCTTACGTTCTTGTAAGTAAAATTTACGCACTTATTTCTTACTTTTTATTTGCTAAAAAGGTCATTGTCTCAAGAGAGAAAATAAAATAACTACAATAATCATATAGCCTCCCTAAGTTGAAATATTCAAAACTGCCGTGTTGAGCCAATATGTTAATATTAGTTGCCAGAATTCTCTTGTAAAGTTATTTCAACCATGCTTAACTTAAACCGTATGGAATGGTGGATATACACTCCACCAAAAAAGTATCGCATAATTTAGTTTTGAATCATAAAAGTATCGCATAATCTTTGTTTGTAGCATAAAGTTGTAAATATACTTTAATGCCCTCTAAGATATAATTTCTATGATTGTTTAAAAGGCCAAATAAAAACAAGAACTCATACTTGAGATTTTTATTAAAACAAGAAATTATAATTTTGGAAAGAAAAATGTCATAACAGTAGCTTTTAATACTGAGTATTGCCACCTCTGGCTCTTATGACCGCTCGCATACGGTTTGGCAGAGATTCGATTAACCTCCGTATATAAGCCTGATCCAAATTCTCCCACTCGTCACGGAGAGCATTTGCTAGTCCATGCAGGTCCGCTGGGGCAACATTTTGGGTTCGTATCCGTCTGTGAAGGAGGTCCCACACGTGCTCGATAGGGTTCATGTCCGGACTTACCGCAGGCCAATCTAAAACTGGAATACCAACATCGTTAAGGTATTCCTGGACGATTATTGCAACATGCGGTCGTGCATTATCGTGCATTAACATGAATTCGTTTCCTATAATTGGCGCATATGGTACTACATGTTCTTCTAAAATGTCCGTTATATACCTGTGGGCAGTCAGTGTACCTCTGTCTACTGGTACTAACTTTGTACGACCTGTTAAACAGATGCCTCCCCAAACCATAATAGAGCCACCAGCGAAATTAGGTCTAGGTCTGATATTACACTGCGAATAGCGCTCACCGTCTCGTCTGTACACTGAGATACGCCTATCTGAGGTGTAAAGACCAAATCTTGACTCATCTGTGAAGAGTATATTGGCCCAGTCATTAATGTTCCAATTTACATGTTCTCTGGCAAACCTTAAGCGAGCCACTCGGTGGTTCCTAGTGAGACGAGGGGCTGTTACAGCTACTCTAGCCTTAATCCACTCTGTCGTAACCTATTCCGAATAGTTTGAGTACTCACACGAGTATTTCTGACTCTAGCCAAGTCGTTCTGCAATTGTCTCGCAGTTACATGTCTTCGACGTAATGCTTGTAGTAGTAAATAGCGGTCATCTTGGACGACCTGGTACAGGTCTTCTACTGTAAATGCCTGTTTCCCTATATCTGGCTACGGCTCTAGAAACACTTGACTGATTGATGTTCATCAAATTAGCAACGTATGCTTGAGATCGTCCATCTTCGATTAAAGCAACTATAGCAGCCACTTGTTCTGAAGTTAAATTGCTCATTTTAGTTTTAAAAGCGTTGGTACAGAACTCTGACTTCGCACTTTAAAATTTGTCCGTATAGGAAGACTTTCAATAAACAACTGAACAAACCTTACACATATGCATTTTTCTAAATGTGTTCTTTTAGAAAAAAAAAGTAAAAACGCTAAGTTCCATTATTTTGTTAGTGTTTTTATAGTTCACATTACACGAGGCAAACTTTTTGTGAACGTATAAAAATATCTTGGTTCATAAATGCCCTTTTTTAGTTTATGCGATACTTTTTTGGCGGAGTGTATTTAGACAACAAAATTTGTTGAGTAAATTATTTTCTCCTAGCGGTGTACTAATTACATTAGTTAATTGTTAAAAATATCTTAATAATTAGATATTGTGCTTTAAATTTTTGTTTAGCAATATAAAATGCAAACTCTAATTTAGAAATACATATACAAAAGAGCATGCAAATGTCCGAAGCTTGAAGGCGAAAGGTAGATGTTTTATAATATCAGCATGATGGTAACCTCACGGTGAGGTTCAGTTATGTCAGGACATTGGTAACGTAAAAAATACCTATGTAATCTACAATGCGTCAATCAGAGCATATCCTTGCGAACTTAACTCAAACACTGCTGCTTGAACAACCACTCAAATTACAGAAACATGGGGGGGACCATTTGTAAAGGTGATAAATGAAATATATGTTAATAATAGTGTTGCTGTGTGGTTTAAGCTTTTAAGGTATATATAGAAAAAGGAAAAAAATAATTATGGTAATAATAAAAGAAATGTTCGACAACTTTTAACTATTAAATAATTCTCACCTACACTATCATTACTTTTTACTAACTATTATATATATACACAGATCCATTTGTAAACATTTGTTGTCACTAACTATAATATACAATCTTAAAAAATTGAACAAATACGTCAAAATAAATATGCAATATGTACAAATAATACATCCAATCTTTTTGGAGTGCCAGGCAGTGCGGTTATCATCCGTGCCTTTCTCCCTGCCCTCTATTTCTTCAATGGGTGGGGTTTTAGCTCGACGTTTTGCAGTCTCCCTTATCCTTTGCATTGGTTTTTCATTTGATCAAGGTTCGATGAGGAGTTCCACTCGTTTATTTCAGATCTTATACTACGAATTGCGGATACCTTCGGCTTAGTTTCGCTAACTTTCATTAACGTAACGCGCCCAGCATCCTTTATGTACATCCTAAGTCTAGGATCCTTCGTTATATTAGGATGCATTTTGGTTTTGTATTCATTAAAAAGGAAGTCGTATCTGCACGATAGGTATTTAGATAATCCGGAAATCCTTTTCAGCTGGTATACAGGCTCCACATGCTTTGCCTTTTGATATATAGTCTCCCTCTTACGTGGTTTTGACGATCCTCTATCCATACTTGACTGCTTTTCGATGAGACTAAGGTTTTCATGATCTTTTTTACCACGCCTAGAAAGATCTGCACAAACAGATGATCCCGGTGTGACAGGTAATCCATTTGGTCGCGGTTCGTACCAAGGGGCAGGAGATAAGGTCATTTGCTCTTCTGACTCTCTTTTAGTTTTCGATTTTATTACCGCAACTTCCTTCCTTCGTGCACAGATGCTTTCCAGCCACCGTATGCCCACGGGCATATGCTCAGATTTTTCTCCTGGATACTCGCCCAACAATTCAACAATTTCGTTCACTTTTCGCGATTTTACACGAATCATCGGCGGAAATAGATTTACAGGTTGCGCACGTTCCATCTTCCAAACATTTAAGATGAGAAGAACAGGTTAAGTAACTTAATATAGTAGCAGCAACTGCAGACTAACTGATTAAATTCTACAGGTGGTTTCATTATATACTCATCAATTGTTAAATTAGGCACCGCTGGTTAGCCTATTACGTGAAGGAGCTCCCTGTAGTGGGGGTAGTAGGGTAAATTAGCACTATGTGATTAGCAAATGTTTTCCCAGAATTACTGAACATCCTGTGTAGGTTAAGTGTTACCATTACTTTTATAAAATTTTTTGATATAATAGTTAAATAATTAATTATAGGCGTACCATACTGAGATATTAAAAAAAAATAGAAATAACTATTTGGTACATGGCACTATTCCAGTAACAGCAATAAGCTGTCTAAACTCCCGTGCGCATCAATATAATAAATGGTCTTTTTATTGAAAATTATACTGCATATAACTTACATATCTAATGAGAGTGATAGGCCAAGTTCAGGTTACTGTCTGTTTTTCATATAAATATTACTACTTTTAGAATTGTTAATTCAGCGTATATTAAAAAAGTTTGCTGTCACTGTTTTTATAATCTCTTTCCCTTTCGGTACATGCTACGAATTTGCAGCTATGAGAAAACCATCCAGTGTGAAAGCATTCATGACAAACCAAATGTATTAATTTTTTGTAAATAAATACTTGATGTGAATGGTAAATGTTTTTTACAACAAAAATTCCTTTGTTAAAAACTCATTTTTTTATGCTCGAAATTACTTCAAAATGGCTGATTCTGTTTTGCATTAGAGAAATAGAAATTATTTCTGTGGGATGCGGATGCATTCTATTTTTCGAAAATTAGTAATTTTCAATTACCTTTTTATTTATTAAAAGGTGTTAAAGCATTCAAACGTAATTGCAACTAAAATAGTATACCTATTTTAAAAAGTACGTTTTAAAACATGAATGTAAGTTTCAAAAATCGAGTTTTTCAAGAAATGGCTACCAGAAGTCTCACGAAAGTAATTACCCCTAGATTGTCATATTATTCACCTATATAATATGAAAAAGTTTTACTAAAATTCTATTTATAATAATATCAAGATTTTATGCTAATATGGAAGAAGAAAGAAAATCTGTTTAAGTAATAAAGAAGAACTAATTGCGGGATAAGTGAAAAGTAATGCTTAAAAATGTCGCCAACATACTCAACGAAACATTTTGTGAACAGATGACTGAGTGATTTTGTATTGTACGGAACCAACTTTATACTGTCACTATTCAATATGTAATTTTCAAAAACGATTATTTTTAGAAAAAATTTACATTTGTTCAGAGAAGAATAATGTTAACGTCCGGGATGACTCAAGCACGAATGAGCATTTGGCGTACGTCAATATCATTGCAAATAATTTTTGTTCGTTGTAATTGTTTTGCAATTTCTTATATTTTACCCTTTCACTGTTGTTAATTATTTTACTTAATCTAGGTGTATTGTCTATTAATTTTGATTTCGACCGTACATTTTAATATGTAGTTTTGTGTCTTTGTGTTTTTATTTTCTCATGCGCATTTTTACCTGCACACTTTACAGTTGAATATTTTGCTACATTTTAACGTTATCGCTTGACTAGAACATCCACACTTTCAATTCAATACGTATGTTTGTAGTTGGTATATTTCTTAAATTTAAATAGATTCACTAGAATGTTTAAAATTTCAATGTATTGTTATACCATTTCACTCACGTTTAATATTTAGTTTTCATCTACTTTAGGTAGGTTATTTTAGCTCCTCTTTTAGTCAAGTGCATCGTTGTAATTTTAAATTGTTTTTGTAGCTTGATAAAGATTATGTTCAATAATCGAAACGTCGCTATTCAGTAGATTGTTGTTTTATTTAAAAAATCATTATCCTACGCCGACGACAAAAATTTTCCCGTAATATATATATATATATATAGAGGAACAGGAGTCTTTGCCGTTAGGATAGAAAATAATGTATTATGTTGGGGAATACAGCAAAATTGTAGTTTTTTAAGTTTTTTATTTCATGTATCCAATATTAATAATTAAATTAATTATAATTTATGACACCTTTCAAAATTTAATAAGAACCATTTAGAATTGGATCAAAATTTATTATCTAAATATTAAGTTATATTGCAATTTTTCTGTTAAGTTTAACATTCAAACCCTGATGAAGCATACAATTTTGATGCGAAATATTGGATACATGAAATAAAAAACTTAAAAAACTACAATTTTGCTGTATTCCCCAACATAATACATTATATATAATTTTTTAATCCTGCATCAAGAATATCACATATATAAGTCAGATGTATCTATACTGGTACATATTTAAAAGTAGTATTTATCAATAATACTAAATGAAAAAAAAATATTTGCACAACATAGGACAATAATAAAATATTGCTATCATCGATCAAAAACCTCTCGCTTAACTGAAGAGTTTTCATATACAGTATTTATTTATATAACTTGGGCGTCTTACTGCTTGGATCACTGATAATTTCTGATCTCCAAAAACTTAAAATAAGTGGTACGCTTTAGATATTTGCCATCATATAAAACTGCTTTGCTAGAAATAATCGTATTGTAGAAATACTGCTAACAATAAGTTAAAGTAGTAGCAAATAAAGTAATGATTAATTCATATTAGTATTTGCTTATATATTTTCATCATACTTAATATAAACAACAATAAAAGTAACAACCAACGTCCCAAACATAGCAAACCATCAGGATCGTTCGTTGTCGTTTATGGATCAAAAACATAAAGTTTTAAGTAATACAATTAGCTAACTAAAGGGTACATCCTTAAAAATGCTTATAAATTAGAAACCTACAAAGTTGAATGTTATTGTGGGAATGGCTAGTGCGGAGATATTCGGCTCTCCTGGTTCTGGCACTAATTCTATTTGATATACATACATCAGAAAAGATATTAATTAGATATTCAACTTCGAAAGCATTATTCAAGTAACATAGATAGCGTATGTGCCAGTTGCCAACTCTTGACTTTTTGTAAAAAAAAAAATTTGCAGAATACTTTAATGCATATGGTATATTACAGTGAAATCAAATAGGTGCCAACAGACCACGGTTTAGGAGCAAACGAGTCTTAAATGATATATGCATATTTATTTGTCAAACTCTAATTCCATACTACGTACTATCTCAGAGAATGTTACATTACCTATAGGATTAACACATATTATTGACATATAACTAAATGTGATAATATTTTTAGTGAAATATGTTGGCAAACACGGAGGTTAAAGAGGTTATTTGAAATAAAGAGTAAATTGAATTTTGATTACTAAATATTATTTGTTATCTGCTAATCCCATGTTATGTTCATTAACTACACAGGATATCACATTACCCATAAGATTAATACATCTTAGTAACATATAACTAAATGTGATAATACTTTTAGTCAAATATGTTGGCAAACAAGGACATTAAAGAAGTTATTTGAAATAAGAAGTAAATTGAATTTTAATTATACTAAATAGCTATTATTTGATATCTGCTAATCCCGTATCATGTTATTTAATCAAACAGAATATCACATTACTCATAAGGTTAATACATTTTGTTAACGTATAACTAAAAGTTAATAGCCCTTTTGATGAAATAGTTTCGCAAAGAAGAATATTAAAGAAATTATTTGGAATGAAGGATCAATTAACTGATTAGGAAATTGGTGTTTGTTCTACTACAAAATTCTGAAAAGTATGAATATTATGAAGTCTATACTGAAAAAAACCCTCATACAATGTATTCTAAATAAAACATAATGCTGATTGTAATAAGTTTTATTGATGTCATTTGATATATTTTGTTAGGTCAAGAACTATCAAAGCATATTTTCCGCTAAGCAAGTATATCATAGGATCGCCGAAATCAACCAAACGGCGATAACAGAAGCAAGAGCCCACCAACGCGCCAGAGGCAGCCTAATCCTAGCGATAACTTTAGAAATACCCTAATGTATAAATAACTCTCATTTAAGAGTTTAATAAAAATTATTAACAAAAACCTACCATACAATAATATATAAACCATATAGGCGAACGCACTGCAGATTGTTTCTGCAATCTTGGTCGTCCATATGGTATGGACATGTCGTAGCAAAAATCATGACAGATATTATTTCGCCCAACTTGATATTTGCAATGTTTTACATGACGTTGGGGCATCTAAGGCGCGTTCTTTGAAATTATATAGGGCATTGATAAAATTACAAGAATATGTTGTGATTCAAAAATATCAACCCCAAAGCTCTAAAACTTATCTTTGAACTTGAACACAAGCGTAATATATAGATGTTTTATAATTTTTTAAGGTATCTACTAAATAGATCAAATTCACAGTATAAGTGTTTTATTTATGACAATGAAAGAAACAGAAATAAAATGGTACAAAAATCTTTCTAAAAATAACCAACAATTTTTGATTACCTATTGAATAATTCTTAATATTTTATATCACCTACACTATACTATTATTTACTTAAAGTGATTTCACAAATAAGTTAAAAGTATTTACATACCAACCAATATATCTACAGATGCATTGTAAAACAGTTGTCACAAACTATAATATATAGTCTTAGAAATTTGAAAAATTATATTAAAATAATATGTACAAGTTATATATACAAGTCAACATCATTACATACTACTAACTAATAAATATATAGAGATCCATTTCTAAACATTCGTTGTCACTGACTATAATATACAGTCTTCAAAATTTGAAGAAACATGTCAAAATAAACATGCAATATGTACAAATAATACAATCAAGATAATCTTTTCGGAGTGCAAGGCAGTGGGGTTATCATCCGTGGCATTTTATAAAAACGAAATATTTCTTCAACGGGTGGAGTTTTAGCTCTACGTTTTGCGGCTTCCCTTATCCTTTCTCGCTCTTGCTGATCCATTGATGTGCGCTGGTTTTTTATTTGGACAAGTTTCGATGAGGGGTTCTTCTTGTTTATCCCAGATTTTATACCAGGAACTGCAGACACCGTAGTCTTAATTTCGGGAAGTTTCGATAGCGTGACATCAGCGGTTATACCTCTTACACCTTTAGGTCGTTCATCGCTTATGTGCGTTCTAAGTCTAGGATCTTTCGTAATATTATGATGCATGTTCGTGTTTGATTTATTAAAAAGGAAGTCATATCTGCACGATAGGTATTCAGATAGTCCGGAAATCCTTTTCAACCGGTACAGAGGCTTCACATTGTTTTCCTTTTGATACATAGGCACTATCTTACATGTTTTTGACGATCCTCTATCCATAGTGTTATAAGGCTTATTTTCTCCTTCCTTTGCGTTTCTATTTCTTGAATCAAAACAGAATACCATGTCATTGCCGCTGCTTGATTTGGTTGATGGTGGTGACTCTCCAAATAGTTCTAACTTGCGCTGCTTTAAGATTTGTCTTCTCGGATCGACTTTACTAGTAGTGTAAGAATTTCTCTCTTCTTCCACAGCTTCTTTATTCCTTGGGTCATCAGGTAATAACTTGGAATTGGGAGACACTGACTCTCCACATAGGTCTACCATAAATTGTCCCGAACTGGCTTCATTCTTTATAGAGGATTGATACATAGGCACCCTCTTATGTGTTTTTGACGATTCTCTATCCATCCTTGACTGCTCTTCTATTGAACTGTCGCGATCTTTTTTACCACATTTAAAAAGATCTGCACTAAGGGAAGATCCTGGAGTAACAGGTAATCCATTACTCCTTAATTTAGGCGGTGTTTCGTACCAGGGTGTTAGAGGTAGGATCATTTGCTCTTCTGCCTCTCTTTTCTTCATTCGTGCATAGATGCTTTCCAGCCACCTTATGCCCACGGGCATATGCTCAGATTTTTCTCCTGGATACTCGCCCAACAATTCAACAATTTTGTTCACTTTTGGCGATTTTACACGAATCATCGGCGGAAATAGATTCACAGGTTGTGCACGTTCCATCTTCCAAAACACAATTCACTTAAGAGACTCAACTAATACTTAAGACAAAGTAGTAGATGCAATCAACATACAATTGCAACTAAACTGATTAAATTATACAGGTAGCTTCATTATAAAATCATCAATTGTTAAATTAGCCGCCGCTGGTTAGCCAATTACGTGAAGGAGCTGCACGTAGTGGGGGAAGGAGGGTACATTATGGCTATGTGATTGGTCATTGCGAAATCCAATGAGATTTTGTGTTCACGGTATAAGTGAATATCCTGTTTAGCTTAAATGTTGCCAATACCTTCATACTATTCTTTGATATAATAGTTACACAATTAATTATAGGCATATCCTACTGAAATATTAAAAAGAACTAATTGGTATCTGGTACTATACCAGTGACTAGTGCAGTAAACTACCTAATATCCCGTATGCATCCATATATTACTGCTTATTATTTAGAAGTGTTAATTCAGCATTTTATAATTATAATACTCTAATGTTTGCTTTACTGCGTCTATTATCTTCTTTTTCGCTGTGCATGTTAAGAATTTGCGGCTATTAGTATGGGGTTAGCAGATAACAAATAATATTTAGTAATTAAAATTCGATTTACTCCTGATGTCAAGAAATCCTTTTAATGTTCTTGTTTGTAAACATTTTATTAGAAGCATTACTACGTTAAGTTTATTTGTTAATCCTACGAGTAGTGTGACATCCCGTTTTGACTAATTAATATAGTATGGGGTTAGCAGATAACAAATAATATTTAGTAATTAAAATTCGATTTACTCCTGATGTCAAGTAATCCTTTTAATGTTCTTGTTTGTAAACATATTTTATTAGAAGCATTACTCCATTAAGTTTATTTGTTAATAAAATGTGTTAATCAACAAATAATATTTAGTAATTAAAATTCGATTTACTCCTGATGTCAAGTAATCCTTTTAGTGTTCTTGTTTGTAAACATATTTTATTAGCAGCATTACTACGTTAAGTTTATTTGTTAATCCTACGAGTAGTGTGACATCCTGTTTTGACTAATTAATATAGTATGGGGTTAGCAGATAACAAATAATATTTAGTAATTAAAATTCGATTTACTCCTGATGTCAAGTAATCCTTTTAATGTTCTTGTTTGTAAACATATTTTATTAGAAGCATTACTCCATTAAGTTTATTTGTTAATAAAATGTGTTAATCAACATATAATATTTAGTAATTAAAATTCGATTTACTCCTGATGTCAAGTAATCCTTTTAGTGTTCTTGTTTGTAAACATATTTTATTAGCAGCATTACTACGTTAAGTTTATTTGTTAATCCTACGAGTAGTGTGACATCCTGTTTTGACTAATTAATATAGTATGGGGTTAGCAGATAACAAATAATATTTAGTAATTAAAATTCGATTTACTCCTGATGTCAAGTAATCCTTTTAATGTTTTTGTTTGTAAACATATTTTATTAGCAGCATTACTACGTTAAGTTTATTTGTTAATCCTACGAGTAGTGTGACATCCTGTTTTGACTAATTAATATAGTATGGGGTTAGCAGATAACAAATAATATTTAGTAATTAAAATTCGATTTACTCCTGATGTCAAGTAATCCTTTTAATGTTCTTGTTTGTAAACATATTTTATTAGAAGCATTACTCTATTAAGTTTATTTGTTAATAAAATGTGTTAATCAACAAATAATATTTAGTAATTAAAATTCGATTTACTCCTGATGTCAAGTAATCCTTTTAGTGTTCTTTTTGTAAACATATTTTATTAGCAGCATTACTACGTTAAGTTTATTTGTTAATCCTACGAGTAGTGTGACATCCTGTTTTGACTAATTAATATAGTATGGGGTTAGCAGATACATATTTTATTAGAAGCATTACTCCATTAAGTTTATTTGTTAATAAAATGTGTTAATCAACAAATAATATTTAGTAATTAAAATTCGAATTACTCCTGATGTCAAGTAATCCTTTTAGTGTTCTTGTTTGTAAACATATTTTATTAGAAGCATTACTACGTTAAGTTTATTTGTTAATCCTACGAGTAGTGTGACATCCTGTTTTGACTAATTAATATAGTATGGGGTTTGCAGATAACAAATAATATTTAGTAATTAAAATTCGATTTACTCCTGATGTCAAGTAATCCTTTTAATGTTCTTGTTTGTAAACATATTTTATTAGAACCGTTACTCCGTTAAGTTTATTTGTTAATAAAATGTGTTAATCCTACGAGTAGTGTGACATCCTGTTTTGACTAATTAGTATAGTATGGGGTTAGCAGATAACAAATAATATTTAGTAATTAAAATTCGATTTACTCCTGATGTCAAGAAATCCTTTTAATGTTCTTGTTTGTAAACATATTTTATTAGAAGCATTACTACGTTAAGTTTATTTGTTAATCCTACGAGTAGTGTGACATCCTGTTTTGACTAATTAATATAGTATGGGGTTAGCAGATAACAAATAATATTAGTAATTAAAATTCGATTTACTCCTGATGTCAAGTAATCCTTTTAATGTTCTTGTTTGTAAACATATTTTATTAGAAGCATTACTCCGTTAAGTTTATTTGTTAATAAAATGTGTTAATCCTACGAGTAGTGTGACATCCTGTTTTGACTAATTAATATCGTATGGGGTTAGCAGATAACAAATAATATTTAGTAATTAAAATTCGATTTACTCCTGATGTCAAGTAATCCTTTTAATTTTCTTGTTTGTAAACATATTTTATTAAAATGATTATTTAATAATAAAATGTATTAATCCTATGGGTAGGGTGACATTCTGTTTTGGCTAATAGGCAATGAGCAGATAACAAGGAATATTTCGTAAATAAACAAAAAGACTGAAGCGTTTTACATATAATTTTGGCCGTTATTATTATTTAAGCGACCTAGAAAACTAAGAATATATATTAATATTCAATGTTGAAACAACACTCGGAATTATTTATGTCAACCTCGTAAACTCTTGAATTCGATAAAGTTTACTAGATCATGCAATGTTACTTCTTCCTTGTTATACAATAATATGCCGTGTTGAGCCAATATGTTAATATTAGTTCTTCTCGTAATGTTGTTTCAACCAAATAAATATGTTGTTAGCTTAAACAGCATGGAGTGGTGAGTATTTATAACAACAACATTTATTTCAGTGTTCAAATTACATTAGCTGCTTATTAAAAATACCTTAATTCCTAAATAATTAGATATTGTTTTTTAAATATTTGGTTAGCAATCTAAAATGTAAACTGCAATTATTTAGAAGTACATATACGAAAGTGTATGCAAACGTCTAAGTTCCGAAGCTTGAAGGCGAAAGAGATGAAGTAGATGTTTTCTAATATTGGCATGTCTTTATTACCACACCATAATGAAATAATAACCAATAATAATTACAACAATAAATATTCAAAAACAAAAATAAACTCGATGATGAATGTAGACATTCATCATACATTATAAAAAAAACAAATGTCAGGATAAAGTCAAGACATTATGCTCTCCTGTCTAACCCTGAATAAATTAGATTTTCTAGCGCTATAGCTACCTAATTTAATAAAATATATAACTAGATAACATAAAATAAATTCCTATATACCTAATCAATCAGAGCACATCCCAGCGCACTTAACCCTGTTGCTTGAACAACCACTCAAAGCATTTCCGCTTGAATATGCCGACACTCAAATCAGAGAAACATGTTGGAGCACCATCCTATGACTTGTGTGAAATATATATCATACTTTGCTGTGTGCCTTAAGCTTTTAAGGTATATACATGAAAAAAATTGTTGTATAAAAATATGGTAACAATAAGAAATAAAGTGCAAAAGCTATTTATTCTAAAAATAATCAACAATTTTTAAATATTAAATAATTCTCACCTACACTATCATTACATACTAACTAATAAATATATACAGATCCATTTGTAAACATTTGTTGTCACTAACTATAACACATCTTAAAAATTCAAAAGAAATATATCAAAATAAACATGTAATATGTACAAATAATATATACAATCAAGATAATCTTTTCGGAGTGCGAGGCAGTGGAGTTATCGCCCGTGGCATTTTATAAAAGCGAAATATTTCTTCAACGGGTAGAGTTTTAGCTCTACGTTTTGCGGCTTCCCTTATCATTTCTCGCTCTTGCTGATCCATTGATGTGCGTTGGTTTTTTATTTGGACAAGTTTCGATGAGGGGTTCTTCTTGTTTGTCCCAGATTTTATACCAGGAACTGCAGGCACCTTAGTCTTAACTTCGGGAAGTTTCGATAGCGTGACATCAGCGGTTGTACCTCTTACACTTTTAGGTCGTTCATCCTTTATGTGCATTCTAAGTCTAGGATCTTTCGTAATATTATGATGCATGTTCGTGTTAGATTTATTAAAAAGGAAGTCCTATCTGTACGATAGGTATTCAGATAGTCCGGAAATCCTTTTCAACCGGTACACAGGCTTCACATTGTTTTCCTTTTGATACATAGGCAATATCTATATGTTTTTGACGATCCTCTATCCATAGTGTTATAAGGCTTATTTTCCCTTTCCTTTGCGTTTCTATATCTTCAATCAAAACAGAATACTATGTCATTGCTGCTGCTTGATTTGGTTGATGGTGGTGACTCTCCAAATAGTTTTAACATGCGCTGCTTTAAGATTCGTCTTCTCGAATCGACTTTAATAGCAGTGTCAGAATTTCTCTCTTCGTCCACAGCTTCTTTATTCCTTGGGTCATCAGGTACTAACTTGGAATTGGGAGACACTGACTCTCCACATTGGTCTACCATAAATTGTCCCGAACTGGCTTCATTCTTTATAGAGGATTGATACATAGGCACCCTCTTATGTGTTTTTGACGATCCTCTATCCATTCTTGACTGCTCTTCTATTGAACTGTCGCGATCTTTTTTACCACATTTAAAAAGTCCAGTAATTGGGTTTTGGAACCTTTGGTGTAACAATAACTATCACACTGACAAAAGTCAATGCTAGGTTTTCCACTATCACTGATGACACACATGAATTTTGTCAGTGTGATAGACATTTAAAAAGATCTAAGGGAAGATCCTGGAGTAACAGGTAATCCATTACTCCTTAATTTAGGCGGTGTTTCGTACCAGGGTGTTAGAGATAGGATCATTTGCTCTTCTGCCTCTCTTTTCCATCCTCCGTGCATAGATGCTTTCCAGCCACCGTATGCCCACAGGGCATATGCTCAGATTTTTCTCCTGGATACTCGCACAACAATTCAACAATTTTGTTCACTTTTGGCGATTTTACACGAATCATCGGCGGGCGAATAGATTAACAGGTTGTGTACGTTTCCAACAAAAAATTTAAGATGAGAAGATACAGACACGATTCAGTTAAAGGACTCAACGAATACTTGAGACAAAGTAGTAGATGCAATCAAGATACAGTTGCAACTAAACTGATTAAATTATACAGGTAGCTTCATTAATTGTTAAATTAGCCGCCGCTGATTAGCCAATTACGTGAAGGAAGGTCATTGCGAAAACCAATGAGATTTTGTTTTCATGGTATAAGTGAATATCCTGTTTAGCTTAAGTGTTGCCAATACCTTCATACTATTCTTTGATATAATAGTTACACAATTAATTATAGCCATATCCCACTGAAATATTAAAAAGAACTAATTGGTATGAGGTACCATACTAGTGACTAGTGCAGTAAACTACCTAATATCCCGTATGTATCCATATATTACTGCTTATTATTTAGAAGTGTTAATTCAGCATTTTATAATTATAATACTGTTATGTTTGCTTTCACTGTGTCTATTATATTCTTTTCGCTGCGCATGTTAAGAATTTGCAGCTATTAGTAAACTGTCCTGTGTGAAAGCATTCGTGACAAACCAAATATGTTTTAATTTTTTTGTAATTAAAAACTAAATTTGAATGATAAATATCCTTCACTTTAATGTATTTCTTAAAATGCGGTAATGATAAGATTAAAATTAGGTTTTGGTGATTGAACATTGCCTCATTCGTTTTTCTTCTTTTTCTCCTTTTTGTAGTATATTGTTAGTTTTGAAACAAATAAGGATACCATTATTATTATTATTATTATTATTATTATTATTATTATTATTATTATTATTATTATTATTATTATTATTATTATTATTATTATTATTATTATTATTGCGTTTATATTTATTACAAAAAGACAATTAATACTGTGGTATTCTTTTCTTTATATTTAACCTGTATGTTGCACACTTCGATTATTTTTCTCTGTTAATCCACCGTTAAGCAATTTCTTTGCTTGGTGGAGCTATATAAAATCTTTTTAATGTTCTGTTATGGATGTATATTACGTAGTTATATTTATCACTTCACCTCACTTAAAATTGTTGTTTGACAGCATCTGCTTTTACTTTGTTTATGTTTTGCTTTTAGTTAAGTTAGCAGCATTTTTACAGCTAAATTTAGTTACAAATATTGTGTGTATATAGTATATGCGAAAAGTCATGTATATATTTACCAAAATTAAAGATGTTTTGCTAAAATTTAAAATCAAATAGATACTAATTAATTTAATTGAAATGAAGAGTCATTATAAGTTAGATTGAATTTCATCATTGATTTTTATTTGCTGTTTGTTCAGTTGTTGTTTACTTTACTTTGAATGAGCTGTTTATTTTTGTACCCTAAGTTTCCTCTTTGTTCTTAATTTAAGGGAAGTATTGCTTAATTGGTATTTCTTTTTCTTTTTTCTTATATTCTGTTTAACGAAAGAAACTAAACAATTAAAACTGGAAATTAAAGAAACAACAAAATTCATTCACAACAATCCACAAATTACAATATCAAAACCAGATAAAAGCAATGCCATAATAATAATGAACACAATAGATTGTGAATAAATGAATTATTAAATGATCACACGACTTATAAGAAATTAAAAGTGACCCAACTAATAGATCTCAAAAAGAAAATAATGAATTAATTAAAAATTAGGAATTACAAATTATCACATTATTTAGGAAATCGCATTAAAAACATTACTTTCAAAAATGACTATTATGTAAAAGATTCACGGGAATTTAAAGAATTTATTGACCATATCTAATTAAAACATCTTTAGATGTAGTCACTATATATATGTAGTCAAATACACCATTAGAATTAGGGAAACAAATTATACGTAAAAAATGGTAATTAATTGCAAATTATACAAATATTCCAATAACTGAATTCATAAATGCAATAGAATTAACACTAACAGAAACGTATTTCCAACATAAAATTAAATTTTATAAACAAATTTTTGGTTGTGCAATGGGTTCACTAATTTCAAGTATAATTGCATAAATTGTTTTAGAATATATCGAAGAAGAAATTTTAAATAAAATAGATTTTGAAGTAACTTTTTTCAGAAGATATCTTAATGAATGTATAACAGCATTAGAGGAAGAAAATATACCAAAATTATTAGAAACATTTTATTCTTATCACCCTAGATTAATTGTAATGTTATTCACATACGTACATATGAACACCAAACTTTTATTTTATTGTAAATAAAATGTTAGCTTTCGTAATAAAAGTTTTTTCATATTACATAGGTAAATAAAGTGACAATTTAAAGTGACTTTTACATTATACCAAGCTTATGTAGTGGTTAGATTACATATTTCACTATTTTAACAAAATTCCTTCGTTTCTATAAAAATAGTAAAAAACTGCCTTTCACGAAACTTAAAGTAGTTTTCCCTTGAAAAACTCGATTTAAAACTCGAATTGATATTTATGAAACCAGCTTTTTGAAATATACTATTTAAATTGTAATTATGATTGAACACTTTATGACAAAAAAGGGGTGATAAAAAATTAATATTTTTTGAAAAATAGTTCTATTTGGCACTTAAAATAATTTTTATTTCTCTATTGTAAAACAAAGTCAGCTATTTTGAAGTAATTTAGAGCGTAAAATAGTGTGTTTTTTAAAAGACTAATCATTACGTTCGTTTTACCACAGTTAGAAGGTCTGCAAATAATATAACGCACACTATTGGGTCGTAACAATCCATGTCTACGCATACAATCACCTATCCTTCCGTCCGCAGTCCAAATTTCTAATAGGTAACGTATTGCGTTGCTTAATGACACGCATTCTGAAGTTTTACTGATATATAAAACTTGAAGCGTTCCATTCAAGTTTTATAGCATTTCCCCGATGTTAGTGATGAAGGAAGGTAGTGGTTTTGTTAACACTGTAATAAATAAGATACCAGTTGAGCTACATTTACCTGGCAACCAATACTGTGGACCTGGCACAAACCAACAAGAGCGATTACGTTGTGATAATCCCGGGGTAATCCCCTTGATAAAGCGTGTAAGGAGCACGATATTGCGTACTTCCAAAGTCAAGATTTAAAACATCGACACGAAGCTGATCGTATTCTACAAGAACGAGCGTGGGAGCCAAGTAGTCAAAGGACGCCAGTTTTGGAGAAAAAGCGGCTGCGTGGACTGTAATAAACGCGCTGAAAACTAAAAGAAAGTTAGGAATGGGAATAAAGCGGATACCATTCAAAAAGTATATTTTACGTATAGCCAAGGATGCTCTTAAATATCGTACGATTAGTGATTTTAAAAAGGTGCTCAGTTATCTTTAGATGCAGCTAAGGTTGCAGTTAAAAATGCAGGTGGAAAAAGAAATATACGTATACCTCGAGTAATACCTATACCAAAAACAGGAGGCTTTCTGCCGTTTCTTATTCCGTTATTCGCAGGACTGAGTGCATTGGGTGGTTTAGCTGGAGGTGCTGCTGGAATAGCACAGGCGGCTAATAAAGCAAACGCTGCCCAAAAGAACTTAGACGAAGCTCAGAGACATAATAAAACAATGTGAGCAATTGCTTTAGGAAAAAGAAGCGATGGTTTGTATTTACGACCGTATCGTAAAGGTATGGGCTTGTTTTTAGGTCCAAAAAATCACTAAGTCGACTGCCACTTGAAGCCCTGACAAATGTCGATATTATGAAATACCTTCCTAATTTTCGTGGTGTTTTCATGAGGGATGCATTACCAAAATCACCTAAGCACAACAAGTGCGCACTCGTTAATTTCGACTGTACAACAGGACCTGGTACACATTGGGTAGCGTACACTAAACAAGGATTTATTGTCGATTATTTTGATTCATTCGGTAACTTGAAACAGCCAATACAGTACAATCATGACAACTACCAGAACTACGATGACATCAATTGTGCACATTTATGTCTGAAATTTCTGTATAATAAGTGCATTTAGCGAGAGCAGTTAGTCATGTCGCAAACATTTACGTTGAGAAGTACGAGCAGTGTTCCCGCTGCTACCTATTTTCCACCTATTGAACTTGATCTAGCTCATACATATCCTCTTGGATTAATAGGATTGCACACCTATAATACAATACCAAACATATACGATGACCAAAATAAATTCTATTACGATGATCAAGTACTGACGATACCAACAGGTGCTTATGAAGTGACAGATATTGAATTGTTTTTACAAAATTCTTTGGATGGTAAAGCAGTCATCTCTTTGAAACCGAACAAAAGTACTCTCAAATGTGAAGTAACTAGTAAATTCACCATTGATTTTATGAAAGCAGATTCTATTGGCCGAATGTAAGGATTCAGTAAGAAAGTTCTACAACCGAATGTGACACATGGAGATGTTCCAATAGAAATCATTAAAGTGGTAACCATACCAGTTGAGTGTAATATTACAACAGCTTCCTTCTACGATGGACGTTTGTTTCATACCTTATACGAATTCGCCCCCTCAGTCGAACCAGGATACATCATCAATATCGAACCGAAGAATATTATTTACCTGCCGATTAATACGTCAATGATAGAGAATATTACTTTGAGGTTAGTGAATCAAGACAGTGATTCAATAAATTTTTGTGGTGAAAAAATAGTTATTCGATTAGAGTTGAAGAAATATGGGGCTGGATTTTAACCACAACTATAAAACATCTTTGTGTATACCAAATGCTGGTAGTTCAAACGAAGCCATGAGTCAGTTAGCCTTCCTACAAGCGCTAGGATTTCGCGTGATAAGCAATGGAAACACTAAATATATTCGAAGGCCTACACTTCGAGGAAACAATAACGAAACAAGAATATCACACATACTATCCTCGAGTGAGTAACTTCAAATCAAACGATGAAATACCCATATCAGGTCAACATCAGATTTAAACCAGCAGTAGATGGCGCAGGAACCTATCAATTAACTAATAACGCATACGCTTTCCTTTTCTATCAAATCCGCGTCGAAATTAATGGTGTGGAAGTTGATAGATGTATGAAACCAGGTATTACTAGTACAATTAAAGCTTACGTATGATACAACGATAATGAAAGCAAATCTCTGGAAATGACCGCCTGGTGCCCCCAGAATAGTGAACAACCGGCTATATCTACAAGCACCAATAAATTCAATGCCTGCCTACCGTCGAAGTTCCTCTTAGGATTTGCAGAAGATTATCACAAAATCATTATAAATGCTAGCCAGGAACTAATCTTACTTCGCAGTGCAAATGATCTTAATTCTTATAAAAAGTAGAATGGCATGTACTCCACGTAGCTGTCAGCGATGAAATTCGATTGAAGCTTTTAAAAACGTTAAACCGCAACAAATCCATCTATATTCCCTTTAGAAAGTGGGAACTGTATGAATTACCCTCCTTACCTAAAACAAGGACAGATATATGGACTGTTAAAACCAGCACAAACTTGGAAAAATCACGTTACGTAATTATTGCCTTTAAAACTGATAGAAAAGATAGCTTAAAAGCAGATTCATCTAAATTTGATCATACATCAATCACAACATAAACCTTCACTTAAACGCAAGTAGCTATCCCTATGATAATGTGAATCTTAAAATTACTGAGAAAAGGTATGCAATTGCATATCGTATGTATGCAGAGTTTCAATCAAGTTATTACCATAAAAGTAATCAGCCACTGTTAAACTATAAAGATTTTTCAAGAATATGCCTTGTATGTAATCGATTGTGCTAAATAAAAGGAGTCTGTCGAGTCATCTATCGTCGATATAAAGTCGGAGCTGGAATCCCTGAACAGCTTTAAGGAAAATACCGTAGTATATTGTCTTATTCTTCATGATAATATTGTAGAATACACACCTCTCTCTAGTACTGTGAAAAAAATTATCTGGAAAATAGCGTTAGTGGTAGATGTGCAGGTCTTCTTGGTGAAAGAATTGGCGATTAGTGATAGAAGCTTGATAAATCACTTCGTCTTTAAACCAGACTTCCCTTTTTCTAAATTGAGCTCTAAGGACAAATTCAGGCGAATTGGTTGGAACAAAATCATCACTCGTTGCGTTATAGTGACGGTAATACTAGTCAATATGAGCTCTCCAATATTTTACAACGTTTTTCAAAGTATGTCAAGGTGATTTACGCGAAAAGGCAGCAGAGAGTGAATGTAATAAAAAAGTATGTAAATATACCTATAGTAAACTTAGGATACGTAGAAACCACTCCTAACTTTGTAACGGTTATTTTATTTTGGTCGACACTGTACATCATATTTCCATGTGCTAATATTTATATATATATAGTATCTTTTATTTATTAATTTTATTCATCATTTATTTATTAATTTCATTTGTAACTTTATTAAATAGCTTTCAATATTTTATATACCAAAATACAATCTTATTTTTTTTATTTTTTTGATTTATCTTCCTTGTACATTTCTTTTACGTTTGTTTTTCTCGCGACGAGCGACTACGGTTGAATTTGTGCGGAGATTCGCTCTTTCTCGATTCTGCCACGCTAGGGAGCTAAGCTTAAAACACCTAGGTAATGTTTCAACAATTTAATTTCTTTATTACTTTTTACATTTCATATCTTAATTATTTAGTTAACTATTTATAACTTAAAATAATATAGCTTGTATTACTTTGATTCGTTATTTCTTTGATATGGTCACATTAAATTTTTATGTAGAGCACATGGTAATACTGATTTCCAATTGTAGGCTTTCTTCTTACTTTATTTTACTGTTTTGATTGGGTCTCCACTTTGAGGGTATACCTGTGTAACTTGATTGATGATTATGGGAATTATTGGCTATTAATTGGAATTCTGTGAGCGGAATTACCGACCTACTAAACTATCCGAAGGAAGTGCTCATATATCGGAGTCCAGGGAGTGTTCCTCCGTCTCTCCTGTGTATCCGGTACAATTCTTCGCTGACCTGTGGACGGTAGTTTATCTGCATTTTGAAGTACCTATCGGGAAGCGTCCGGTTGGGCACAGTTATAAGGTAGGATCATTGCCATCTATTCGGAAAGTCAAATCGCAGGATACTCGAGTTTATTTACTGTTGTTCGGCGATTGTGTTATAACAAGTTTGCTTCGTTATTTATATTTAGTTATTTTTTTATTAAAATATTGCATTATTGCTGTGAACATTCCTAATAATAATATCATTTAATTTAAACGATGTACTTGAATATTTATATTAGAAACTTACCTTAGAAACTTCACCGCTAATCAGCAATACTTTATTGTGGCTCAGCTGTAATTATAATTTTGCTAACTTTGTAGCCCGTACTTTATATGTGTATTTATATATCCTATTGGTTTATGTATTTAATTCACCACCTTCTGTAAATCATTTTGATCAAAATGGCAGCTGTTATTGCGAATCTGGATGATAACTAGGATCACATTGCCTTGTGACATTATTTGCAATACTAAATCAATTTATTTACTTCAATATTATATTTATTAATTAATCGTTTTATTAAAATTTCTACTACGGGTTATGTTATGAACATAGACAAGTTGTCACCGTTTTGTGTCACTTGCAAATTAAATCATTTAGATCTAACGAAAACTACTGAGCCAACTGTTGAAATGTTCTAATTTTATATTTCCATTTATCCTACTTGTGTAATTATTACAATTATTATTATTATTAATTATTGCTGTTAATATTGATATATATACATATTTACTTATTTATTAAATTGTTATTTGAAATTAATCTTGCTGTTGTTGTTTTTTTGTTGCTGAAACCTGGCTACCTCGCTGCTCGCCACAGCTGGCACCCTTTTTTAATCTTTTTAAGAAAAGAAATATAAGATCCACGACCCTGCCTCCGGATTATGAGCGGCCGGACTCTTTCTTCATTTTTGCTGACTATTTGGCAAGTTGAAGTGTCACAAATTTTTGGCGCCCAACGTGGGGCCCCATTATTTTCGTGCTTGCGTTATTGTTAACGAATTTAATTTCAATACTTAGTCATTTTTGAAGTACCGGCCAGTCATATCACTGTCACTATACAGGTAGAGCATACCCCATACCTTCCCACTTCCTCAGCAGCAACAATTAAACAAGTTGTTTATATTTAACGGTCGCAGTTGTGTTGTAATATTTGATATTTGTTTATTTTTCGCATATTTATATTTTTCACTTATAGTGCAATTATTAGTAATTGTTGTTTAAGTAATCCTTGCACTGCAAGTTTATTTTTGAATTTTCACAATGAATTTTACGTATAATATGGATCCTACACATTTACGCACTCATGAAGTAAATTACGAATTAAGGGTTAGAGGAATTGTACCGGGTAAGGCAGACATGACGCAACGTAAAAAATGTTTAAGGGAAGCATTGAGACATGAGGTCGGGCGCGCTAATATACAACACAAAAGTCCTGATGAATTCGCATTAGAAAAGACTGAGCTTGAAGTTAGCATAAAGACTTTGCAAGAATTAGTAGATGAATTTGACGGCGTTAAGGAAGATATTTATAAAAGGTTTAAGAGTAGATATAATCACATTATGGGTAGACTATCGCGGCTAAAAATTGTAGAAGGTAACAGTGATGAGATATCAGAATTCAAGAACGACAGAATAGTGTTGGTTGCATCCATGTCAGCCACCACCAGTTTTTAAATGGGGAATATCATTTGATGGGGTGACAAAGCACGAATCAGTAAACGATTTTCTGCAAAGAATAGAGGAACTCCGAGTCTCAAGAAATACAAGTAAAGAAGCATTATTTCAGTCTGCTGTTGATTTATTTACGGGCCAGGGATTACACTGGTACCGCGCTGTTAAGGCTACCGTTAAGGACTGGGATTCATTGGTACTGGCATTAAAAAGGGATTTTCTACCAACGGACTATGATGACGAGGTATGGAACGAAATTAGAAACCGTATGCAACGAATAAACGAAAAAGTTGCCATTTTTATAGCTACGATGCAGAATCTTTTCAGTAAACTTTCTAGGAAACCTCGAGAAGACGAAATGTTGCGCATCATTAAAAAGAATATTTTACCCGCGTATCGTGTCCATATTGCCTTGCAAGATATTCAAACAATTAATGAACTCTTAAATGTCTGTAGAAAATTGGAAAGTGTTAATATAGCTTATAATATGTCAACAACGTCTAAGAGAGATGTAGCAAGTTTGGAGTCTATACCTTCTGACAGTCCTCAGAATTCCACCGGTTTAAGTCGTTCCTATCAGGAAAAGCATAACGATATTCAGTGCTGGCGTTGCCATCAAAAAGGTCACATCCAGAAAAATTGTACTAAGAGTAAGAACATCAGTACAAGAATATATTGTCATGGTTGTGGGAAACCGGGTGTAATTCGCCCTAATTGTTTGTGCTCAAAAAACGACGGACGAGGGACCGCTTTGTGAGTCGGCGTGAACCCTGTCGAAGGATTAGGAATACTTGCACTTCAAATAAGTCATCGACTGCATGGCGTGAGTGGTGTGATTTTGTTTCAGCATTCTATAAGCGTAATTCAGTTCCTCATAATGCTTTATTCGTTCATAGTAGAAATGATAATCGCCCTTTTGTCAGAATTTCAATTTTTAATAAAGAATTAGATGTACTTTTAGACAGCGGAGCTAGTTATTCAGTAGTAGGCAGTAAAGGTCTTTACCTTCTTGATTTATTTAAGTTAACCGTATTTAAATGTAAGGAATTAAGTATCAGTACAGCCGACGGCAAAAAGCAGCATGTTCAGGGTTATGTAACTTTGCCAATACAAATTGATAATGTTTTAAAATTATTGAAGGTATTAATTGTTCCGACATTATGTCATGAATTAATTTTAGGGGTAGATTTCTGTAACCTTTTTGAACTTAAAATTGATTTTGGTAATAGCACTTATTTTACCGGAAATTCTATTAGTAAAAGTATAAACGCTATTAACGCAATTCGAGATCAGTCGACATTGAACGATGAACAGAAACGTATTTTAATTAGCACTACTAAGTTGTTTGAGAAACTTTCTTGGTTGGAGGGCAATAAACTGGGTCGTACGAATAAAATTGTCCATAAAATAAATACAGGAGACGTAGAGCCGATCAAACAAAGACAACACCCAATGTCGCCATATATGCTACAGCATCTACATAGGGAACTTGACAAGATGTTAGATCTGGGAGTCGTGCGAGCTTCTCAAAGTCCATGGTCAAGTCCTGTATTATTAGCGAAAAAGGATAATGGAGAAATGCGCCTATGTTTCGATGGTCGTCGTCTTAATTCTGTTACAAAGAAGGATGCCTATCCATTACCATTGGTGGAATCTATTCTCTCAAAATTATCTGGTGCTAAGTTCCTTTCGAGCATTGATATGAGGTGTGCTTTCTGGCAAATTCCTCTGGATGAAGAGTCGTGTGAGAAATGTGCTTTTACAATTCCTGGACGGGGGTTGTATGAATTCGTAGTTATGGCGTTTGGTTTGTGCAACGCAGCCCAGACACAGCAGAGGCTTATGGATTCTGTACTTGGTGTTGACCTGGAAGATTCAGTATTTGTTTACCTAGATGATGTCATTATCGCTACTCCTACTTTTGAAGCTCATATAGAAGTTTTACAGAAAGTACATGATCGCCTTAAAAGCGCCAACATTACCATAAATTATGAAAAATGTAAATTTTGTTTGCCTAGTCTTAAGTACTTAGGATTTATTGTTGGTCAGCATGGATTACGTACAGATCCCGATAAAATTGCGGCAATGTTAAATTTCCCAAAACCCGAAACAGTTACTCAGTTGAAACGATTTTTAGGTATATGCGGATACTACAGGCGATTCCTGAAAGATTTTTCCATGTTAACAGCCCCAATGACAGCACTAATTAAAGGCAAGAGGAAAACGCAGAAATTAACTTGGACTGATGAAGCTGACCAGTGTTTCGTCAAGATTAAAGAGGTATTAGTTACTGCTCCAAT
This sequence comes from Cetonia aurata, assembly GCA_949128085.1. Lineage (NCBI taxonomy): Eukaryota > Metazoa > Arthropoda > Insecta > Coleoptera > Scarabaeidae > Cetonia > Cetonia aurata. Next base: position 1,848,315 of record OX421887.1, read on the forward strand.
CCTAGCAAATCCAGATTACAACAAGGAATTTAGTATACACTGTGATGCTTCACGAGTTGGTCTAGGATGTATGCATACACAACAAGATGAAGATGGTAAGGAGGTAGTTGTAGCGTATGCTAGCCGAACATTAAATGAACAAGAACGAAAATATACTGTTACGGAATTGGAACTTGCGGCAGTACTCTTTGGTGTTGAGAAGTTTAGACCATATGTCGAGGGCGTCAAGTTTAGTGTTGTTACCGATCATTATAGCTTATTATGGCTGCACAATTTGAAATCACCGTCACCGCGCCTAGGGCGATGGGCGATACGTCTTTCTCAGTACGATTTCCAGGTAATACACAAAAAGGGAGCACTTAATGTGGTACCCGATGGTTTGAGCAGAGCTCCTTTGCAAGTCAATATTCTGAGTGCGCCTGTCAAGGATTTCATTAAAGATAAATGGTACGAGAGGATGATGAAAAATATCAAAAATGAACCAGATAAATATCCCGACTGGATGATAAGCGATGGTTATTTATATAAACATGTTGGATCAGAAGCGGTAATAGAGACGAATCAATCAGATTGGAAGATGGTGGTACCTAAACATTTAAGGAGCGATGTTCTCAAGAAGTGTCATAACGATCCTACATCAGCTCACCTGAGATTCTTTAAGACTTTCCAGCGCGTTAAAGAATTATATTATTGGCCCAAGATGCGTTTTTCTGTTAAAAATATGTAAGTTGTTGCAGAATGTGTTCGGCACAGAAACACAGCAATAAAGCTCGCCCTGGACATATGGGTAAGTCAAAGAATATTAGTTTTCCTTGGGAGGTAATATCGGTAGATATTATGGGACCTTTGCCCCGATCTAAAAAAGGAAATTCTTATCTATTGGTTGTATCCGATTATTTTTCTAAGTATGTACTTTTGCATGCTATGCGAAATGCCACTGCTAAATCTGTGTGCAGATTTTTGGAAGACGAAACTATTTTAGTGTATGGCGCACCTAAAGTTATTACTGTAGATAATGCCACAATTTTTTATAGCAAATTATTTAAAGATTTAGCTGCGAATTACGGGTCCAGAATTTTCTATAATGCCAGATATCATGCCCAGGTAAACCAGGTCGAGCGAGTCAACAGGGTAGTGGGTACGGCTATACGTTCCTACATACAGGAGGATCAACATAAGGATTGGGATGTAGAATTACCGAAAATTGGTTACGCATTACGAACAGCAATACACGAATCTACTGGTTACAGCCCAGCGTATATCAATTTTGGCAGGTTTGTACCGTTGACTGGGGAATTTTATGATTGCCAGAACCAGAATACTTTCATGGAGATGAATGTATTTGATCGAGATAAGTATGCCGCCGAATTAGCCAAACTACCAGAAATATACAGGGATGTCCAAGATAAACTGAAAAAGGCTTATGAACGAAATCAACATCACTACAATTTAAGGAAGCGAAAGGAAGACACGTATGAAGTAGGACAAAAAGTTTGGAAAAAAAACTATCTCCTGTCTGATAAAGCTGACGGTTTTGCTGCAAAACTCGCTCCTAAGTACGCATTGTGTAGGATTATTGAAGTAATATCACCGTTAGTATATCGTGTAAGCAACGACCAAGAGGTAGATATCGGAAGATGGCACGTCAAGGATCTTAAACCATATGTAGAGGATGAAGAACAGGATATTTGAAGAATAAATGGTAGAATGTGAGATCTCGTGAATGAAGTTTATGTGGAGAATGTGTGTCGGTTTCAGTCTTCAAACATATAGGTTCACTTTTAGTGCATTGCTACTGTCATCAACAAATTGGTAATTATCTGTAGAGTTCGTGAGTTGTATGTCAAGTATCTGGTATATTTAGGTATGTTCATTCGGTCCACCGATAGGAGACTTTTGCTATCTATATTAGCTTAAAATATTTAAATATTTATGCTAGTAATAATTTGGTAGTAGGTATTTAGGATGGGTGGTAGTGTTTGATTATCATAGTTCTTTTCAAAAATATTTCATATTTTTTTCGTGACTGGTGGAGGTGTGTAACGGTTATTTTATTTTGGTCGACACTGTACATCATATTTCCATGTGCTAATATTTATATATATATAGTATCTTTTATTTATTAATTTTATTCATCATTTATTTATTAATTTCATTTGTAACTTTATTAAATAGTTTTCAATATTTTATATACCAAAATACAATCTTATTTTTTTGATTTATCTTCCTTGTACATTTCTTTTACGTTTGTTTTTCTCGCGACGAGCGACTACGGTTGAATTTGTGCGGAGATTCGCTCTTTCTCGATTCTGCCACGCTAGGGAGCTAAGCTTAAAACACCTAGGTAATGTTTCAACAATTTAATTTCTTTATTACTTTTTACATTTCATATCTTAATTATTTAGTTAACTATTTATAACTTAAAATAATATAGCTTGTATTACTTTGATTCGTTATTTCTTTGATATGGTCACATTAAATTTTTATGTAGAGCACATGGTAATACTGATTTCCAATTGTAGGCTTTCTTCTTACTTTATTTTACTGTTTTGATTGGGTCTCCACTTTGAGGGTATACCTGTGTAACTTGATTGATGATTATGGGAATTATTGGCTATTAATTGGAATTCTGTGAGCGGAATTACCGACCTACTAAACTATCCGAAGGAAGTGCTCATATATCGGAGTCCAGGGAGTGTTCCTCCGTCTCTCCTGTGTATCCGGTACAATTCTTCGCTGACCTGTGGACGGTAGTTTATCTGCATTTTGAAGTACCTATCGGGAAGCGTCCGGTTGGGCACAGTTATAAGGTAGGATCATTGCCATCTATTCGGAAAGTCAAATCGCAGGATACCCGAGTTTATTTACTGTTGTTCGGCGATTGTGTTATAACAAGTTTGCTTCGTTATTTATATTTAGTTATTTTTTTATTAAAATATTGCATTATTGCTGTGAACATTCCTAATAATAATATCATTTAATTTAAACGATGTACTTGAATATTTATATTAGAAACTTACCTTAGAAACTTCACCGCTAATCAGCAATACTTTATTGTGGCTCAGCTGTAATTATAATTTTGCTAACTTTGTAGCCCGTACTTTATATGTGTATTTATATATCCTATTGGTTTATGTATTTAATTCACCACCTTCTGTAAATCATTTTGATCAAAATGGCAGCTGTTATTGCGAATCTGGATGATAACTAGGATCACATTGCCTTGTGACATTATTTGCAATACTAAATCAATTTATTTACTTCAATATTATATTTATTAATTAATCGTTTTATTAAAATTTCTACTACGGGTTATGTTATGAACATAGACAAGTTGTCACCGTTTTGTGTCACTTGCAAATTAAATCATTTAGATCTAACGAAAACTACTGAGCCAACTGTTGAAATGTTCTAATTTTATATTTCCATTTATCCTACTTGTGTAATTATTACAATTATTATTATTATTAATTATTGCTGTTAATATTGATATATATACATATTTACTTATTTATTAAATTGTTATTTGAAATTAATCTTGCTGTTGTTGTTTTTTTGTTGCTGAAACCTGGCTACCTCGCTACTCGCCACAGCTGGCGCCCTTTTTTAATCTTTTTAAGAAAAGAAATATAAGATCCACGACCCTGCCTCCGGATTATGAGCTGCCGGACTCTTTCTTCATTTTTGCTGACTATTTGGCAAGTTGAAGTGTCACAACTTAATAAAGGTAGCATCAAATTGTTGTATGTATCATGTCAAGAATTTAAAAGTATGTTCACTTTCCAATGCAAGTAGGTTATGTACATTTTTAAATTTACAATAAAGATCACTAGTCAATTGGTATTTGTATTACCCTTTTTCTGCTCGGCAAATCGAATTTAAGGGTTCCACTTCAGTCTTAGAACGCAGTTCAGATGAAGTGATCAAGATGTGGATGGCATACGATGCTTCCCGTTGGCCCGATGTGGTGGATTTGCAATCTACAATTAAAAGACTCCAAAAAGAAATTGACGCATATCATCAAGACTTTAATTAAGAAGGAAATCGTCCAATGGTTGATCCATATTCGGAAGGACGACGAATAATTGATGAAGAATTTATGATTGCTAGTGAAGTTCTCGAAAATTATGATAAGAAAACGATCACGTTGAAAGAATTGGTAAAGATTTTAGTAAAACAAAATAAACAAAGATATATAAAAATTAATTATCTGCCATATTACTTGGTACGACGTTATAACTTGGATGGTTTAAAGGAAGAAGAAAGCGAAGACGAATATATTGATTCAGGTTGCTAAACATTTGTATTACACTTACGTTACCAAATAATAACAATAATAATACAGTTTATTAAGGAGTTATTCCTATAACAAAAATCCCAAAAGAAAGGTGAAAAAATCCCTTACCACAAAATTAGATAACAAATCTAAATACGTATTTCGGCAACTAAGTTGCCATCTTCAGTAGAAACAAGTGAAGAGCAGTGTTAAACATAGTGTTTTCGGCTAAGGTAAACCTTGGAAGATATGCTCTTCACCAAATCACTAATGGAATAACACTCCTTGTTGTTCTACTGAAGATGGCAGTTTGCCGAAATACGTATTTAGATTTGTTACCTAATTTTGTGGTAAGGGATTTTTTCACCTTTCTTTTGGGATTTTTGTTATAGTTTTCAAGCCACAGTCTCCACCCATCACAGGAGTTATTCCTATACAACATTAGTATACATGACAGAATAGTATACATGTCATCCAGACAATCAATATCTCAAAAACTGCTTAAACGCATCGGAATCATCTCAACGATACTCTTGTTATTATATTACAAACAAAAACTAAAAAAGAAAATAAATAATAATAATAAATAAAAAAAAGGCAAATCATACCACATTCCCGTGCATTGGTCGATCCAGTAGGCGGAGTAACAACAAGAAAGAGGCAGCAGCCTCGTATGAAATTATTGTTGTTCAAGAAAAAGATGTTCCCTATACTTATTCTTAAACACAGTGAGGGACAAGGATTTAAGATACAGTGGGATAAAGTTATAAACAATAGCGACGTTGTAAGTAAAAGATCGCTTGAAAAAAATAGTATTAAAAAACGGCGGTGTAAGCGTGTTCTTGTATCTAACATTAATGTTATGAACGTCGGTTCTAAAGGTCAGTCTTCGGTGCAAGTAGGAGGGAATTCTAGATGAAATCAATTTGTAACAGAAGCAAGCAAGGTGGAATTTCCTTCTTGTTATCATATTAATCCAACCCGCCCAAGCCAGTGTATGGGAGATATGTTGCCTTCTCTTGATACCATAGATAAATCTTAAACAGACATTTTGAACTTTTTGTATTCGGCGAATATCTTTCGAATTCAAACAGGGACCATAAATAACATCATAGTAATTAAACCTGGATAAAATAAGCGACTCACAGAGGATTTTTCGCAATTTCACTGTCAGAGAATCCCTACTACCATACAGTACTTTAAGTTTCCCAAAAGAAGCACTTGTCACTCCCACCACATGCTGTTTGAATCTTAAATCGCAGTCGATTGCAAGACCTAAATTCTTAACCACTTCCACAACATCCAATTTTTCCCCATTCACAGTCAATTTGATTATATTGAATATTTCTTGACGCGTCTTCGGCTGACCAAATACGATGACCGCCGTTTTACTTGCATTAGTTGTAAGACCATGTGCTACAGAGATGTCAAAAACCGTTTGAAGGTAATCATTTATTTGAGTAATACTAGCATCAACCTGATCAGCATCGAACGGGTGATAAAGCTGGATATCATAAGCGTACATATGATACCTACAAACTTTTAGTTCCTTTAACAAATATGAAGAGTAAATAGAATATATTAGTGGCCCCAAAATACTCCCTTGGGCAACCCCTGAATTCAAATGTTTAAACTGTGAGAAAACGTTATTAATGCGTACTTGCTGTTATTGCCCAGTAAAGTAACTTTTGAAGAAAGAAATAGAATTAGCATCTAGGCCAATATAATGTAAAATGCTAATCAGTAATTCGTGGTTAATAACATCAAAAGCCTTAGAACAATCAAGACAGATAAGGACCGTTATTCTGTTATGTCAGTAGCAGTAATTATGTCATCGGTTACATGCATTAGTGCCGTGACACAACTATGGCCAGACCTGAAGCCAGACTGACAGGGCGGTAGTACCGAGTAAGCCTCTAGATGTTGGCGTATCTGAACGGCAACCAATCTTTCAATAACCTTCGACAATACCGGTAGAATACTTATTGACCTTAGATCCTTGTATTGCTTCGCATTCTCTTTTTTAGGCACCGGGACCACAACAGTCTTCTTCCAATCGTTCAGAAATACACCTTTTTGCAAACAGCAATTTATAATAAAAGTTATAAGCGGAAGCAGTACAGGACAACAAAGTAATAACATTTTTAAATCGATCTCATCAGAGCCACAGGGTTTAGTTATTATATCTTTAATTGCAAATAAAACTCGCTCTTCAGTCACCTCACTGAAGGAAAACAAGCATTTAAACTTAGTAACAACATTGGTATTATATAATATACAAGTAAGCCAGTATCTACTGGATGGGAAGTCACACTGTTAACAAAGTAACAATTAATATCCTCAGGATCGCTAAAATGTGCAGGCAAGCTGATGTTTTTATTAGAAAGCAAATTCATATCTTTTAAATCATTTCAGATGTCCTTAGGTGACCCAGTTCGGACCCGATAATTTAAGTACGATTTTTTCTCATTTTTTATAGCAATACTAGTGAAATTTCTGAGCTGTTTATAATAGTCAAAAGATGGCCCGTCGCGTTTTTTTCTAAAATTTCTTAAAAGCACCATCACTTAGGGCCATAAGCAATTTGACGTTATCGGTTAACCATGGAGCTGGAGGCTTTGTAAACTTTATCAAAACAATGGGTGCATGGCAATCAAATAGGCTTTTAATATTTAGAGTAAGAAAAAGTAACATATCATTTACATAGTGCAAATCATATAATAAGTTCTAATTAAAATTCAATAAATCGCTCTGAAAAAAAGTGTAATCAAATTATTTGTATGAGCGAAAGTTCCTAATAATAGGATTCACCTGCTTAGCTTCATCAGACAAGCAAGCAGCAAAGACCAACAAGTGATCAGAAACACCTAAATCTAATATACCAGACTGACCAAACAAAGAAACGCATCTAGTCGGTTCATTGATATCTGCACGAATCCCAAGGACTCCAGAACTCCGATAAATTGAACGGTATAGTTATTGCTCGAATCTAGTAGATTAATATTAAAATCCCCCATATATACAACGTCATAATTACTAAATACACTCCGCCAAAAAAGTATCGCATAATTTAGTTTTGAATCATAAAAGTATCGCATAATCTTTGTTTGTAGCATAAAGTTGTAAATATACTTTAATGCGCTCTAAGATATAATTTCTATGATTGTTTAAATAAAATACAGGCCAAATAAAAACAAGAACTCATACTTAAGATTTTTATTAAAACAAGAAATTATAATTTTGGAAAGAAAAATGTCATAACAGTAGCTTTTAATACTGAGTATTGCCCCCTCTGGCTCTTATGACCGCTCGCATACGGTTTGGCAGAGATTCGATTAACCTCCGTATATAAGCCTGATCCAAATTCTCCCACTCGTCACGGAGAGCATTTGCTAGTCCATGCAGGTCCGCTGGGGCAACATTTTGGGTTCGTATCCGTCTGTGAAGGAGGTCCCATACGTGCTCGATAGGGTTCATGTCCGGACTTACCGCAGGCCAATCTAAAACTGGAATACCAACATCGTTAAGGTATTCCTGGACGATTATTGCAACATGCGGTCGTGCATTATCGTGCATTAACATGAATTCGTTTCCTATAATTGGCGCATATGGTACTACATGTTCTTCTAAAATGTCCGTTATATACCTGTGGGCAGTCAGTGTACCTCTGTCTACTGGTACTAACTCTGTACGACTTGTTAAACAGATGCCTCCCCAAACCATAATAGAGCCACCAGCGAAATTAGGTCTAGGTCTGATATTACACTGCGAATAGCGCTCACCGTCTCGTCTGTACACTATGATACGCCTATCTGAGGTGTAAAGACCAAATCTTGACTCATCTGTGAAGAGTATATTGGCCCAGTCATTAATGTTCCAATTTACATGTTCTCTGGCAAACCTTAAGCGAGCCACTCGGTGGTTTCTAGTGAGACGAGGGGCTGTTACAGCTACTCTAGCTCTTAATCCACTCTGTCGTAACCTATTCCGAATAGTTTGAGTACTCACACGAGTATTTCTGACTCTAGCCAAGTCGTTCTGCAATTGTCTCGCAGTTACATGTCTTCGACGTAATGCTTGTAGTGGTAAATAGCGGTCATCTTGGCGAGTAGAACATCTTGGACGACCTGGTACAGGTCTTCTACTGTAAATGCCTGTTTCCCTATATCTGGCTACGGCTCTAGAAACACTTGACTGATTGATGTTCATCAAATTAGCAACGTATGCTTGAGATCGTCCATCTTCGATTAAAGCAACTATAGCAGCCACTTGTTCTGAAGTTAAATTGCTTATTTTAGTTTTAAAAGCGTTGGTACAGAACTCTGACTTCGCACTTTAAAATTTGTCCGTATAGGAAGACTTTCAATAAACAACTGAACAAACCTTACACATACGCATTTTTCTAAATGTATTCTTTTAGAAAAAAAAAAAAGTAAAAACGCTAAGTTCCATTATTTTGTTAGTGTTTTTATAGTTCACATACACGAGGCAAACTTTTTGTGAACGTATAAAAATATCTATAAATTACAAGGTGATAATTATACGGTGTTCAACTAAAATATTCTTACTGTTGTAAAACAAAATTAAAATATATTTATACTGTTAAACAATTTTAACTCTTACAATTTAGAAAGCAATGCAATAAGGAGTGATAAGCCACCAGCTAGAAAGTATAAGATAATTATAATTTCCAAGCAAGAGAAATCTCTCTAAATGGTATAATAACAATAATAGAAAGTATATACTGACATACTAAGGAAAAATAAATCGTAGTTATAAAAATTAACGATATATAGTAGTAAAGTATTATATGGTGCAAAAACTCAGCTTTACAGTAAACACATGACAAGCCAGAGCAACACTTACAAAAATCAAAACATTTCAGATAACTCATCAATGTTCAATATTTTGTGTACTTAAGCACCTTTCCTGACGAAAGTATCACCATTAAACCCTAACCCAAGCCTTCCCTCTTCCTACCTTCTCCAGGGCAGCCTTGTAAATACCGTATCGATTCCTAGTCAGGTCCTCGGTGATAAACAACCTCGTTCCTTTTAATTTGATTCTGTTCTTCAAAATCATTTGTTTGGCTTTGTAGTTTGTAAATTTAATTATTACCGAACGAGGTGATTTTCCCAGCCTGTGACATTGATCTATGTATTCAGGCTTGAAACCAATATTTAATTTATCTTTACACAGACTAAGTACTTTATCCCGTAAGATTTCATCATTTTCTTCATTAAGTCCCGCAATTCTTAAATTATTTCTTCTGCTATATTGCTCTAACTGATCCATTCTGTTGACAAGTGTGGCATTTTCCTTCCGTAGATCCTCGTATTTATTAATAAATACGTGCGTTTCTTTCCGGAGTTTTTCTTCTAGGTTTTTCGCAATGCTATCTGTTATACGTTGCACGAATATATCGCTAGTCAGAAATTCTTGGATACATTCTTTTACTAAAATTTTAATTTCTGCAATGTATTCTCTAGTCAACGGCATCCTGAACTACACATAACACTTCTAAATATCAGCAACTCGGAGAGGACAACTTGATTTAGGAGAAAAACCACCGAGAAATACAGTTAAAACACGGAGCTTTCAAGGCACTACTCGCCGCTTGGACTGCACATACTCGAATGCATATATATGTTATTAACGTAAATGCGTTTTTTCTTTTACCTCTCCGATTGCCTTGTACCCACCCCGCCTTAGGTAAAATTACCTTTTGAACGCACCGCGTATCTCATTTCCAGTGAAATTTCTCTTTATACGCACCTCGTAGATTTGGAAAGTAACCTTTTAAACGCACGCCGTATCCTAGGTAAAATTACTTTTTGAACGCACCCCGTATCTTAGTTCCAGTGAAATTACTCTTTTCACGCACCTTGTATTATGTTTTTGCGCGCTACTAGCAGCGCCCTCACACAAATCTCGATGGCCAAGTTCCGAACTACGAAAGTGGAGGGGGTCATTTATCGCTAATCGCAGAGAGGTGAGCCAGAACCGGCCATTTTCACTACTCATAGGCACCCTCTTGCGTGCTTTCGACGATTCTCTGCCCGTACTTGACTGCTCGCCGATGAGGGTAAGGTTTTCTTCTATTGAATCGTCATAATCTTGTTTATCATATTTAGGAAAATCTGCACAAAAAGATGATCCCAGTGTAACAGTTAATCCATTAGGTGACATTTCGTACAATGGTGTAGAGGTAAGGTGTAACCGTTTTTTTAAACATTATCGTTATTAGTTAAAGTGTTTAAGCGTTCTCTAATTAATTTAGGTGGTATCAGGTCAGATTATATGTGCGATTTTCAATGGGTGTTGGTGTATATGTTATTTCTCGAATTGTAGTAATACGCGTTAGTTGATATGTTTACTTGTCGTTGAGTATGCAAAAACTTGCCTGTGGTTTTTGAGTCCGTGGCAGAAGTAGGTGTATTAGCAATTGTAATTAGTCTTATCAAAGAAAGTTTTCTCTTAGTGAAAGTTGTATATATTCTCTCCGATAGAATTTGGGATTTGAAGACAATTACACCAGCGATAAGGCGTTTACTAGTTAATTTTAAACGCACAGAGGAATTCCAATTATTTTACTGATTGCTGCTTCTACTATTTCTATTCTCGTATTTAAATCGCTCATTTTTCTTGAATTTTAATATTCCTTACGTATACAACACGATATACAGGGTTAGTAAAACGTCCCGGAACGGTCGAATAACTTTGTTATTTGAAAATTATGATTTCTGAAATTTGGTATGGGGGTATAGTTAATATAAATGCATTTTATGCAATACAGGTAATATTTTTTTCACTTCCGGTTTCATCGGCAATACGTCCAACTTTTTTTTTTAAATGGAACGCCCAGATTTTTTTAACACTTTTGAATGCAAAATAAAAAACTACGTTCAGGAAGTATTAAGATGTTTATTTTTATTCACAAGAAAACAGTTAAAAAATTAAAAAAGTGTCCTAATACAGAAAAATCAAGATACCTGTCTATTCAGGTTGCGATTACAATAATTGTTCAAAATGCTCTCCATTTACAATTTGACAAAAATGTAAACGGTCAGTAAAATTTCTTATTGAATTTTGTATTTGTTCTGGTGTGATGCGATTGGCTTCTTGAACTATTCTCTCTTCCAATTGTTCAAGATTATGGGGACGATTTTTGTACACTTGACATTTCATGTGACCCCAAAAGAAAAAATCTAATGGCGAGAGATCTGAGATAATTCTGTTGTGGACACGTGATGATTTTCTTCTACTGTAAGTAACACATTCAAACTAGTTTCTTTATCTGTTGCTGTTAATGGACGTCGCCTTCTAGGTAAATCCTTCACCTGACGAAAGACTTCAAACTTTTGAATTGTTCGGCATACCGTACTTTTACTAATGTGACGATCCAGATAAACAGTATTAAACAAAATACGAACCTCTTCAAAAGAACGTTGACGATCACCGTACCCACGCATCATTAATATCTCAATTCGTTCTGATTCAGTAAGTTTTTCTGCCATTTTCAAATGTGTCAATGTTTAAAATAAGTAAATTTATAGCGATGAAAAACTTAAAACGCTTTTAAAATTGGCAAATGTGACGGCAAAAAGAATGCAAACACTAAACAACAACTTTTTTCAAAGGTACCTTGATTTTTCTGTATTAGGACACTTTTTTAATTTTTTAACTGTTTTCTTGTGAATAAAAATAAACAAAAGTATTAAGAAATACTTCCTGAACGTAGTTTTTTATTTTGCATTCAAAAGTGTTAAAAAAATCTGGGCGTTCCATTTAAAAAAAAAAGTTGGACGTATTGCCGATTAAACCGGAAGTGAAAAAAATATTAACTGTATTGCATAAAATGCATTTATATTAACTATACCCCCATACCAAATTTCGGAAATCATAATTTTCAAATAACAAAGTTATTCGACCGTTCCGGGACTTTTTACTAACCCTGTATATACCAAATCAACATTCGTATGTACTAAGGAAGAGTTTGAAAAACGGAACGACAGCTGTTCGGAAAACGAACTCCATCCTCAAAAGGACCATCTATGAATAACACCGTTACATCGAATTTCTTTGAAGAGGATCCTCGAATTGGTGAAGTTTTTTTTTATGAATTACTTGTTAAATACTCAAAAAAATAATGATTTATGGGTAAATGCTCCCCATCATGTTTACTCGCTAAACTGTGTCTATTTTCGAACTTCTTTTGCAATATATAGAATTTGTTTTATTCTATATTATCCACGTCGGTACTATTTTCATTAAATTGAGCAATATAAGATTTATTAAATGCGCATTAAAATTTATTAAATTCATTAAAACTTATTTATAGTAAATTTCAACAATAATTTATCTCGTTATTTTTATTTGGACCTTTGTGTGTGTGTGTATGTGTTGTGCAACCTACAATTTCCGTTTTTTTTTTCTTTCACCTTCTCTCAATCACAGATAGATTTTTAAAAACTATTTTATTTCTTGAGTAAGCAGGTACACAAACTACTCAGTTTAAAGGTACAGACTTAACTAACTATATTACAGTTTCATCTTAGAAAGTAAACTCGATTTCTTTGTCTTGAAGATAATGGGTCCATCGGGTTTAAACCAAAGTCTCTCCGGATGTAAACATGTTAATAAGAAATTACAATGTATATTGACTAAAAATATAATTTTAAGATTTGTGATAACATAGTTTACCAGATAATGCTAATACAAGTGTGACAACACAATTATATGAGATTACAGAATACATTGATGAATAATATAACTCTACATATAGGATTTGTGATAACATAATTATATTCTCATGGCTTTTCGTAATGACCAATGACATAGTGATAAATTTCCTCCACTATAAGCAGTTCCTTCACGTAATTGGCTAACCAGCGGCAACACCATCTGTACAGTTTAATCAGTTATTAGCGAGATTCTCGTGCTAGCCTTCGTATAGTTCAGACCTGTCTTCTTCCGCTTTTGAGTTAAACCAACAGGTGCTCATGTCTTCCGTAGCACCAGTGGTTCTCTTTTGACTGGAGATCGTTTCTCGATTATTTCTTTATTATTTCCACTTTTTATTCATATTGACGTTGGTTGATTAAAACTAAACCTTTGATAATTCTTCCATTGATTTGTTCCTGTTGCATGCGGTCTGAGTTATCTCACTAGAATGTCTCTAGGTTAAACAACGTCGCACAAAAACAACGTTATTACATGGCTGTGGTTCTTACACATTTCTAATTTTTTCGAGTTATTTTTATTAATACTGGTTTTATTTATTGATTTGTATAATTTTAAAATATTTATACGCTAGAAAATATCACTTCTTTTTATCGTTACATTATTTTAAATTTGTTTGTCTAGATTCAAGTCGGCTGTTATTTACAATATGTTTCGTGTGTCTTTCGCTAGAATAATAAAGCACTCCAGTAACCTTTTACAGGTTTTCCATGTTCTACATCGTGTTCACTTAACTAACATAACCTCGCTTACTTCTGCACATGTACATACTAATTTTGTCTAAATTTCCTTAATATGATCTAAAAGTACTAAACTACAACAGAACTAATTTTCTAACTCTAATATATATATACAACACCTCCCCTTTTAAGACTAATCGTAATACACTGTGTAGATCACAATTTTTTTCGGAATTGCTCTAGTTCGTTGTGGTCGCTTTTTTTGGTTATGGGATTTTGTTTGAATTTCTAGGTCAGTGCTATCCGATTCGTTTTCTAATGTTGGATCTTTTATTTCAATATTATTCTCTGATGGTCTTAGATGATAACTTCTGACGATGTCGCCGTCCTCCATTTTGCACTATTTTACTATGTTGGTGTTTTTGTTTTCTTAATAATTCTGCCATATCTTACTGTTACATTATTCACTTTTTCGAATTCATCCTTTTCTTTGATAGTCCTATCATGGTATGCTTTCATCATTTCTTCTTTATTTATCAACCTCTTGTGCACTTCTTTCTGCTTTTATTTTCATGATCCCAAAGGAAGTACTTGGTATCATGAAAATACAAGGGATAACACGTTACTGAAAAAATTGTATTAATATAAGAAAAACACATCAACTGTCAACGATACAAACATTTTTCTTTTTTTTTTACGTCAACTTTGCGATCGTCGCATCATGTGCTGCAAATATCTGCTTCTAGAGCTTCTATAGCACTGGAAGTTTTAAATTTTAATGCAATCACTTCCAACCATTTAGAAAAATAATCCAATACAATCAGATAATGCTTACTACCATATTGGCATATATTTATTGTTACATGGTCAAGCTACTTACAGATATTTCTTAACTGGGTAATAAGATACCTCTAAATCATATTAGCAGCTTCTGCAACCAGTTTGAACCTCTGTTTGCAATATTTTTATACATAATTGCGACTAATGGTTTATGGTCTGTGACTATTTTCACTTTGTGTTCATATATAAAATTATAGTATTTGTTACATACAAAAACGATTCCCAATAACTGTTTTTGTTTGCGAATAGTTCATTTCACTTTCTATCATGTTCCTTGAGCTAAAATATACTGGTCGACCTGCTTACATCATACGACATCCTAATCCTTCTTTTGAGGCATCTGTTTGGATTGTAATATCTTTAGCATTATCAAAGTTGGCTAATATTGGAGCTGTCGTTAAAATAGCTTTAATTTAATTTAATTCTTTAGTATGGCATACTAACCACCAAAATTCGTTTTTCTGTTTTAACAATTCCCTTAGCTTGTGTGTAAGATAAGCTCGAAAATAATTGATAAGCCCTGGCATTATTTGTAGCTCCCTTTGGCACACAAAGATGCTATGTTCCACGGTGTCAGTTTTTCCACAGTAAACGCAGGTGTTGGTGTCATCTTTTTTAAATCTCATAGCACATGAACTGAAAACTCCGTGTCCGATTAAGATTTGGGTGAAGTGGTAATTTAGACGTCTATGCTCGCAGCTTATCCAGGCCCTAACGTCACATATCAGTCTTTGGTCACTGAGCAGCAACGCCTTCGCTGTCCCATCTCTCTTGCCAAGTACCAACGGTGTTATTCTGCCCGTATCTTTAACTCTTTCATGTCACTACTTCTATGTTGTTGTAGATAGGTTTTTTTCCTGCATCTGGAGGTCAATCGGTATCGTTCCCGTAATCACCTAGAGGGCTTTTGCGGACACCGTTTTATATGCTGACGCCACACGCAGAAGCATATTTCTCTGCAACCTTTGTAGCTGCCTATTATATTTTTTAGTATCGATTGCCCCATACTGGGGAACCATAATATAATGTTATCCAAGGCGGTACACAACAAAGTACGCTAGGACGCCCGCCCGGTCCTCCAATATTGGGCAACAATCTCGTCAGCTTCTCCTCTGCTTTGATGTTAATAGCCCCCACGTGTTGGTCGAATTTCATTTTATCGTCCATGGTGATACCCAAGTATACCACCGTTCTGCTCGGTATTATTCTCAACCCTTCCAGTTGAAAAAAGATGTGTTCTCTCTTGCGACCACCTTTAATTATCACCGCCTCGGTTTTTTTTTTTGTGCAAGGATCATCTCATGCCTCTTGGCCCACTCACTAATCTGTGCGAGTGACTCGTTTGCATTTTCCATTAGCACATTCTCATTGTCCGCGCCTACCATCAGAGATAGGTCATCAGCGTAAGCAATGCTATCTGTATTGCTGGTAAGAGACAGTACGTCATTATATTACATGTTCCACCGACCCCTGCGAGACTCCCATATTGATCTTCACTGTTTCTCCCTCATCTAGCATTATCTTCTCCATTAGTCTGGTAGGTTATTTTAGACTATCTTATCAACCTGGTAAAGGCTTTTGTACTGTCTGGCTATATTGAACGCATTCCTTATGTGTAAAGGGCGGAATATATGCACGTCAATTCGGTTAAAATATGCAAAATATATATGCATCGTTTTTCTCTGAAATATGCAACAATAGGCATTTATTTGTCGAAATATGCAATTATATGCCTTGAATATAACATGGAAAAATGGAAATAAAGAAACGCCGACTCTTACAAAAATTATTTATTTTAAGTAAAATTAAAAGAAAAACATAATAGGTAAAATTTTCAACCTGAAATAGTATAAAATGCATTTATAACGATATATTTTTCAAAATTTTCCAATAAAAATGTTTGCCTTCTGTCTGTAAAAATATGTTTGTACAAAGAAAAAGTTCTTTCAACATCTACCGATGTGATGTGGCAATATTTTAATTTGGGTAGTAAGTCATAAGGCCAAGGTTGGATGGTTTACTATCAAAAATATTTTTTACTTCCATTAAATACTTAAAGCCTTCATTCTTTCCCACAATAACTTCGAGTTTCCTTCTTATTTGATTTCCTACATCACCGGGAACTTCTTTGCATTTGTCGGAAAAAGTTTCAACAATATTAATTGATTCTCTTAAACTTATATTCCTACTTTCTAACGAAGTTATTATATCTGGTACAAAACTAATATTAACCTTAATAAAAACAAGTTCCTTAGCTAAATTTACATTTTTGAATAATGCTTGACTTTGCACTACACACTGCGAATTGTCTTCTAAATCTAAAACTATGTCTTTAATGGCTTCAAAATGGTCTGCGTAGAATATCGCGGCCTTAATCCATGTTCCCCATCGAGTAATTACGGGCTCTGGAGGTAAACAAACTCCTGGCAATTTCTCTCTATAGATCTGCACTCTTACAGGTGCTTTCAAAAACACTTTCTTTACATTTGAAATTAATTTGTTCACCAAGGGATGGATATGCTGTTCTAATAGTTTCTGCAACTCTGTTTATCCCGTGTAAAAGACAAGTGACATGTACCATATTGGGATAAAATATTTTTAAGTTTTGGCCTACTTTAACCATATACGGCGCTGCGTCAGACAAAAACACTAAAAACTTCTATACTGGAACTGAATTTGGTAAAAAAAAATTTGATAGAGACTGCTGAATAAATCGAGTTACGGTCACATTATTTGTTTTGTCTAACTGTTTAGAAGATATTAAATATGGTTTCCCTTGCTCATTTTCTTGAAGCCCTCCAATCATAAGATATATCGACCACATGAGTCTGTGCTTTCATCAACAATAATATAAAAATGTTCATCGCCCAGTGAAACTTTAATTTCTCCCATTACGGTTTCGTATACTGTTTGCACATTCTTCTTTCTAAGTGTGGATTCGTGAGGGATGTTTTGATTACAATATTTTTGCAAAAAATCTCTGAATTGTGTATTTTGCAGTTTCTTCAAAGGTATATTTGCTGCGACTAAAGCTTTGCATAAGTCTTGATGAAACACCTCCTTTTCACTCTTTGGTTTGACATTTTGAAATGCGGTTTGCACACACTGCTGAACAGGCACAGATTTATTTTTCTGCAACTAGCTTTATGCATAGCTGTTTTCAAGTGTTGATCAATTTGGAACTTCTTTTCAC
The DNA here is from genome assembly GCA_949128085.1 of Cetonia aurata. Taxonomy (NCBI): domain Eukaryota; kingdom Metazoa; phylum Arthropoda; class Insecta; order Coleoptera; family Scarabaeidae; genus Cetonia; species Cetonia aurata. The sequence continues at coordinate 1,866,046 of OX421887.1, forward strand.
AAACAATGATTTTGGCACAAACTTTGCAAAACACTTTATCCCCACTAAACTCCAACTCAGGAAAATTTTTAATCCACGAAGCGGCTTTCGGCATTTTAGGCGTTTGAAATAAAATATTTTCGAAATCACTCTTTTCACACTGGAGTCTATCGACAAACTAAACTATACAATATAAATACAAAAGAATAGACCACATCTGTTCTCCATTAGGCAAGCTGATTACTTGGAAATTCCTAAACACGCAATAAATGCCGGCAATAAACCATATAATAATAAAACGGGTGAGTCGACAAAACCTACCCACCTTTTAAATTATTTCAATTACCTGCAAGGGTCGCACTTAATCTTTTGATAAAACGAAAAACATAAAAATATGCACACAAATTTTATTTTTGCCGAAATATGCAATTTTTTGTGAAATTTGTTAAAATATGCAAATATGCACTTCTCATATATTCCGCCCTTTACTTATGTGTATAGTGATTAGGGCACAGCACCTGGTTTTATATTTCTTTACTGTTTCGATAACTGTTTGTACCGCCTCTATGGTGGATTTGCCTTTTTGGAAACCATATTAGTAGCTGTATAGGCTCCTTCTATCATCTAGTTCTTTTTGTAATGTATGTAGCAGAGAGGTCTAAAGGACCTTGAAAACTTTTCGGTATTAGGGTTCCCTTGGCAAATTCCCAGCGATCTGTGAACTCTTGCTTTTTTCATGACTTTCAACAAAAACTCCGGTACGCAGCAAACCACTTCTTTAATTATTTCCGAAGGAATCTTGCCTAATCCCGGTGCCCAACCAGATTTCGTTATGTTAGCGGCACATTCCAGTTCTTAAATCTAGAAAGACGTTATATTCGCTTCAGCAGCGATTTCAACACGGCTGGTATGGATGGGAAAAGATCCTGTATTATCTGTCCTCTCCTTTCAAGGCTAGGGTTGTAGGGAGTTAGCGTGCCAAGCGTTTTAACTATTATTTTATATGCCTCACCCAGATGTTATTACCTAATTCCATGCACAAGTCTTTCCAGTATTTCTTTATTGCCTCCCTGGTTGTCCTTATTAGCTCTCTCTTGGCTGCTGTATTCGTTTCTCTGTTTTCTGAGTAGTAGTCTTCTTGATTTGTTACAACTTTTCCCTCTTTCCTCCACGCTAGCGTTCCATCAGTACGGAATATTGCTGTTATATCCCTGCCTTTTGATACTATCTCTGTATGCTTTCTGAAACAGTTTTACACATGTGTTGCGCACCAGTATTTTACCCGCTTCCGTCAGAGTTTTGATCCTGCATCTAAAGGCTTCTCAGTCTACCATGGTTTTAATTTTTTCCTTCATCTTCACACTTTTTGTCCCTCTAATTTCAAAGGATATAGACCTATGTTCAGTGAGGGTCTCTAGGCTAAGTACTCTCTCAATTCCTTTTTGTAGAATTTTATCATGCTCCTGTTGGTTTGCGTTTGCTTTTAATATGTCATCAATATAGACTGTGACACCCTATATCACTTTTTTACAATTTACTTTTTGACATGTTCAAGTGCGATATTTATCCCCACACGAAGCCCATTTGCCAGCAGTAAATTCCAAACAAGGTTCAGTTTCAGTTTTACGAAGGAAATGTACTCATTAATCATTTGATCATGTTAGCGACCAACTTAGATATATATCTTTGCTTGTTTTAGAAAGCTGATGAGTTTGTCCCATACCTGTTTCAAATTCAATAAAAATGTCACATTTACTGGTAATGGAACGATATCTGTCACAAGAAAAGCATACAGCTGGTCAATGTTGTCCTTCAACCGGCAACATTCAAGAAAGATGTGGTTCAGGCTACTTTCCTCAGCACCACATGGATGTTTAGGTGACTCTAAAACGTCGATGCCTCAACATCTTCTAACACCCAAAAGGCGTTGTATAAGTCTGTTGACTTTCTACTTACAATTAGTCGAACATGATAAAACCCATTCTTTATATCTAAGACACTAAAAAAGCCTTGACGATATCTGTTTCTCCTGGGACTTCGGAATGGAACTTTTTGATGTATTTATTTAATTCTTTCGGATCTAAACATAACCGTGGGGATTTATTAGGCTTTTCTATATTGACTAGATTGTGTGCCCAGTCGGTAGCACCTTTTATTTTTTCTGTGCCATTTAATTCTTGCAACTTATCTAATTTTGCCTTGCCTTATTTCTTATTGGTAAAAGTATCCTTTTTGGTGGGTTTACCACTGGCGTAGGGATCTCTACGAGCTTCAACTGTAACTCATCTTAGAATTTTCCTAATCCCGTAAACACATTGTTGAAAGTGCTTGGGCGTGTGAAGCGGAGTGTCGAAAAATATCGTAGACTGTAAATGATTACGTCACACTAGTTATTCTGCGGTTTTTTTAAATAGGGCCATCAGCTGATTTGAATAGAATAAAAAACGATGAGTATAACTTAACACTGATTTTAATAAAAATAAAGGAACACTAAAATACAAAATCCACTTTTAAATTACTCATTCACTTAAAAAGTGTTCACAGCACGCTTTACTTCACTGCAAACAGTTTTCACCGTTGCTACTCTGACGATGTTATCTTGCCCTGGATAAAACGTAGAAATTCGCTGTAGTTACCAGAGGTGGGACTGGTCCTCCTTGATCAATACCATTTCGCCCTCTTGCAGGACTCCAATTGCTCTTTTGAAGGTGCTGAAGGTACTCCTTGGACCATAGTTGCCAAAAGTGTTGTTTGATCCTTTCCAATAACTGCAAATGTGACAGGTGATTCGTCTGGAGGATGGTTAAATTTAGTTCCAGATTTGCCCTAAGAGAGTCTCCAATAACGGAATGACCAGATCTGATGGATCTTTAGACAAAGGTAGTAGTGGGCGGGAATTTAGGATGGATTCTATTTGACTTGTAATAGTGCAAATTCTTCATAATTTAAAAGTGCATTTCCAACAATACGCTTGTAATGATACTTGAGCGATTTTAGCTTCCGAAGTCGAAAAATGCCCCTGGATTTTTTGATTTGTCAAGAAAGTTGAAATCTTACTTTGAGAAGATTCCTCAACCAACTTTCTTCTTAATTCCTCGAGTTCTTTGTCAGCCTTTATAAAGTTTGTGCCATTGTCAGAATAAATGTTGGCAATTATTCCTCTTCTTACTATGAACTTTTTTAAAGCAGTTATAAATGAGTCAGTGTCAAGACCGGTTAAAACTTCAATATGAACTGCTTTTACTGTCATAGAAATGAATATAGCAATGTATGCCTTCACCGAAGCTGGCGACAGTATGGTTCTCTTGGCAACCCGACCTGGTCTTGTAGCAATTGACACGTTGTATTGGAATGTATTCCTATCCGAATTCCATTGGACTCCCAGTGTTTTCAAACTGACAACTCCGTCTAGATCCAATATAACAGGAGATAGATCCAATATACTAGGAGATACAGCATCCGGTAACAGTATTGATAATAACTTGCGGACCCTGACTTAAAACAGTGTTGATTTAATTGAATTTTACCTCAATTTCTTCTTCTATCTCGACGCCGGTTAACAAATCATCAGCGTATAAATCTGCCTTGTCGCGAGGAATGACGCTGATGCTGTGCCATAGGCAATTTAGTTAGTATGTCTGCAATTCTTTTGTGGGATCAGACCTCCAAATGATCCTATGGAATCCTATGTGCTGTGGATCTACCTATACCTGTCTATACATTTTCGTTACATATCCCAGTGATTACTGTCTTATGAGTTCGAAATTTGCACACGATGGAGAAAAAATCCTGTTGTATCGTAGAACCTACATCAATATGTCGTTTAGCGAGTGGCCTGTCTTGGTTTTCGCGGAGCCATCAAATACAAGCAGCTTGCTGGTAATAGTTTCCTGTTTTATAATGGCAGGATGAATGATGAGGTAAATAAAATGTTCCTCCTGTGACTGCTTCATCTGCAGGTTGCATCTGGCCTAATTCCACGTATTCTTGCATAAAATCCTTGTATTGTTGCTTGAGACTTGGTTGGTTTTCTTTCTATGGAATAAAATCGTTTTACCGCTGCTTTGCGCGAATCATCTAACTATGTTATAGAATCCTCCTTTAAAGGCAATTGAGCTACAAACCTCAAATCCTCGTTGCGCCTATGTGTCTTAATAAAATGATTTTCGTAATCAATTCTTCGTTTGTGTACTATGTGCTGGCTGGTACTTCCAACGCCCAGAATCTTCTCAACGTTGCACCTAGTTTCTGGTAGATATATAAATTGCAGATCGTGGATGACGTAGCATGTGCTCCGTGTTCTAATGATTCAGATACTACCCATCCAGCTGTGTTTTTTGCATTATGACCTGAGTGTTAGGTATCTTTCTTTTTTCCCCTATGAACCATACTGGTCCAATTCATGGTCACCGATAAGGCACCGCAGCCTTCATGCTGTGGTGCCACGTTTGTGCATTCAAGCTACCAACTTTAATATAGTGGTCTCCTCCACTAATCTGTACAGAGCTGTCTCCGGTTCTATCGCGCAAGGTCTCCATTTTGGCACCGCGATATGTCCGGTCATCAGACCCGTGATAATGCAGAGCTGTTTCCTGCTAGGCTGCAGCAGTTCTCTAGCTCTTTTCCTGCATGGTTTCCTGCAGGTTTTGCCATGTATTATACCGGGTATGGTTCTCCAGTATTCTAGCTGTATGGTCCGGACCCAGTCGCCTATATATTTCCGGGCAATTTGCCTTTTAATCCCGAAAAATGGTTCTGGGCCTGAACGATACTTTTCGGCTTATAATGCCTTCAGTGCCGCTTGGCTATCTGACATGATTTGAATTCGTCTATTGGTCACCGCTTCCACATTCATTATGTTTGCACACTGGAGGATAGCATACACCTCTGCCTGAAACACAGACGCATACTCTCCCAATGCGTAACTGTACCCCTCTTTCTGAGAGTATATCCCTGAACAGCAGATCCTTCCGTGTACTAGACCAAGTTCTGCTTTTTGGTTTCAAGTGAGTACCTAGCAGCTTCCTCCCGTCTGTCTGGTATAGTCACCGTGGAGGGACTCTCATACCTATGCCTTACCGCCATGCGGTCTTCATTTCCAACACCTCCCTTCTCACATATTTGGTTATCGACATTTGGAATCGTTGAGTATTGCAGCCTGTATGCCCTTATCTGCCCCTGTCTTCCTAAGAATCGTGTTCTCTTGACACGTTTTTGTTCACTACACCAAAGCCGCACACATCATTGTTGGCTTTATCACCATGCTGTATATCCTATCCAACATCTCTGGTCTCAGCCCCTATTTCTTCCCATATAAGCGTCTGACGAGTGTAATGCTGTCACTGCTTTCTTGGTAATTCTATCCAAACTTTGATTCCAGGTAAGTTTGGAGTGTAGTTATACTTCCCCCACTATCTCTACATCAACTCTCTTCAACATTAGCGGATTTAATAGTTCTTGTTTTCGTCGGCGGACAAGGCCACGATGTTGGTCTCATCAGCACTGATATTCAGTCCTTCTAACTCCGTTAATCTACTAACTATGTTCAGAGCCTCCAGCATCTGTTCTCTGACCGTGGTGTTATGGCTGCCTCGTGCAGTAATGACTATCACGTACTCCAGTACTCTATATCCGCACCCGTTGAGTGTCCTCAGTAGCCCGTCCTCAACTAGGCACGACAGGAGAGGGGACAAAACCCCACCCTGCGGACAACCCTTAGCTATCCGGACCGCCAGAGTCTTTCCGGCGACCGTGTTTCAACCACTCTCTCCATGAGCATAGAGTCTATCCAGGCGACATAAGGAATCCACGTCATAACAGCGCGCGACAATACAGCACGGTCAAACTAGCGCATACGACAAAACAGCGCAACGACAAAATAGCGCACACTATTTTTCTCACAGTCAATAATAATATTATATTTCTATGTAATACGTGCTTTTAATGTTAAATGACGCAGTGTATAATAAATACAGTTACTATACTTATTATTAATAATAAACTTCCCTTCACACTTTATCTAGGCTTAGAACTAGCAGCAAATACTATATACTGGCGTGTTTAAACGTGTTGTGGTGAATTTAGCGATCACTTCTCTTGTCAATTTTTTTATTTGCTTGTTTTGTAGGTTTTTAGTTTTTTTTGTTTTATTTTTTAAACTTGCAATTGGAAGTTATGTGCAATTCCTTGTAGATAATCAAGAACTGGTCTGTTACCATACTCAGATATTATTGTTTGTATTCTTTTGGAAGTGTCTTTATAAATTTTCTTCTGCGGTGGTAGATGTCCTGCAATATATTGCTCTATCTTCACTTTATTTAAGTCGTTCTCTTTTTTTTAATGCTTCAATAACTTTCCAAATATTGGGATGCACAGCATTTAATATAGAGGAGAAGCTATTGTGCCATCCTTCGACTGCGTTGTTGGTACGTGGCAAATTTTGCGTTGAATATAAATTCCATATATTCTTTGAATATATTGCAGACCTTCTTCGCATTCTTCTATCTACTCTACCTATCCAAGTATCTTCGAAATAGTTGACGACAGGTAGCAAAACTTCTTCATTCTCCGTAAAAAATTCACTTTCCACTAATTCTTCAAAGGCTGTCTCTACATCTTCTTCCGGAACAAAAGCAAGAGCAGATAGCTTTCTCAATTGTAAGGCAAAGTTTGAGTCTGTGGAATACCTGCTTTGTAAGCCATAATGTTGAATCTGTCGCCAAAGACATTGAGTAAAGTGAAAAAAACAGCCGCGTATTTTTGCGTTTGGAAATTGTTGTTGCAAAGCATTCATTGTAGCTTTTTCAAAATCTACTAAAATTGACGTTGGTTGCAGCCCAGGTTGTAAATTTTTAAATGTTGAAAATAAACGGTTATATGTTTCTTCTGTTTTATTCGGCAATAGAACATATACGGTTGGAATGACATTGCTGTACTGCACTGCATGTATGGTATACATTTGACAAAAAAGCATAGGACTTGTTTTAAAAGTACCATCGGCATACCAATGCTCACAGCATTGCATATATTCTAAATTCTTAAGCGTGGAGAAAATTAAAATACGTTGTTCTTCAGGACCACTGTCAAAAAGCAAAAATTGTTCCCCAAGTTTATCCTTTTTATACTCTTCTGGTATAATTAGTTCCACCAAAGTTTTGGGCATAGGAGGTACTGCTTCATTTCTCTGGCGTGTCCGTTGAATTGTTCGCTTTATGCATGATATTAACGGCAGTTGACCAACTGTAGCACAGGAAACAGTTTGGGAAACGTTTGCTAATACAGCTTGTGTCGTTATTTCTACGGATTGCGCCAAAATTTTCATTTCATTTAAGGCTTCTTTCGCTTCTACTTTCGCGATATCCGCAACATGATTACGATTTGAAAATTTTACTACTTTGTTATCCAAAGTATGGACTCTTCCAGGACACTTGTTTTGGTGATAATTTGCACACTTCCAGATTACTTTTTCACCGCTCGCTCGTTCTTTTCTATGAAGAAAACTGTTGCAAAGTAACAAATCGTGGCCTTTTTGGCTTTTTACAAATTGTAGTGCCATATTTACAAGTTAAGAACTGTTGTAAAACTGAATATAATCAACTGTTGTACCTAATTTTTATATGTACAAGAAGTAAACACATACCAATTACCAGGAAAATTTCTAATTACTATCTCTTATCTTTCTTTATTGACGACCAAGGGTATAATACTAAATACATTTAAATGATCAACCCCCTGTTATATGAACAATGAAAATATATTATCATTTCTATGCAGATTAAATTAGATTAAACCAAGTAATGGCCCTGTATTACCAGGAATATTTCTAATTACAATCTCTTATCTCTCTTTATTGACGACCAATAATAAATAATACTAAATACATTTAAATGATGAGCCTCCTATTATATGTATGTACAATAAAACCCTTATAATCTGCCTCAACATGCAAGAAAAGAAAATGTAATATTTAATAAAATATTACGGCCCACATCTCGCATTAATATATTATTATAGAATCCTAGAAAAATGTGGTGCGCTATTTTGTTGTTGCATTGTTTTGTACACGGGCTGTTTTGTCGCGCGCTATTTTGACCGCGCTCTTTTGACGTGACACCCGACATAAGTGCCGTCCACATCTCTGCTTGTGAGAGCCCTGGTAATATAATCAAATCCTGTGTTGCTGAACGCCTCCTCGATCTCGATGAAAGTCCCTACCACTTCCTTGTTTTGTTGTGTATCCTCCACTAAGCTTACTAGTTCGTGGAGTGCTGTTTCTATCGAAACTCCTATCCGTTAGGGATACTGGTCACGATGTAAATGTGTTAGTGCCAGTATCTCATCCCTCATATGCTTGTCCACCAGTTTTGCCAATGCTCTCATAGTGAAGAACATTAGGTTGATAGGTTTTAGGAATTTTGTGAACCTTGTGTGTTGCTCCCCACATTCAATGTGTATATATATATCTGTACCCTAGAGGTAAATGATCGTAAGTCCACTTTAACGAATTTCCCAGGAACAAGAAATATAAGATAACTTTACACTTACTAATGTTAAAAACAATCTTAACTCAGTTTCGTAAAAAAGTGGAGTTACGATCGTTTACCTCTAGGGTACAGATATATATCTATATATTGTGTAATTGTCTGCTACAATGAACTGTAAAAGCGACTCATCATGAGCAAATCTATTTTCTTAGCTAATGCTTAGGTATCCTTTCTGTCGGAATGGTGTTCGTTATACTGTCAAGTATTAAGCAATTTAAATATGTGGAATATGAGTCGCAATTAGATATAATGTGTATTGAGGCTGATTTTGTGATTTTAGTCTGTACCTGATTCATTCCAAATACTGGTCTGCATTCCGTTTCCAATTTGACTCCAAGTTTGGTGATAAGTGAATTTGATACAAAATTTTATTGCCATCCTGCGTCCAATAAAGCAAAGCTGTCTGAAACTCTCCCGTCAAATCTGTCACTTGAATGCGGGCTGTGGAGAGCAATACTGTATGCGCTTGTAACTGGGCGGAATGAGCAACAACTTGCTCAGGTGGAGATGTTTCGGCGCTAACCAGGCTGCGTCGTTTGAATCATTTGCTTGAACTATATGCAATAACGTATTATGCTTAGAACCACATTCTTTGCAATTCCCTGAAATACACTTGCTGGTTTGATGCCCGAATCTCAGGCAATTTAACCAAAGCTTCGCGCTCCGGATTTGTTTAATCGTTTGCTGGAAAGTAATTTTGTTGATTTTTTGGCAAGCAAATATGTAATGCTCGCCTTTGCATATTCAATATGTCTTACCTTCACTGGAGATGTGGGCCAAGTCCGCAAAAGTTGGAATTTCAGTGATTTTGAAACGCGACTTCCTTTCTATGCTAGTTGCATGATCAAATTTGCTGCTAACAACACATACTAACCAGTCATCCCAATGTGAATTCTAACTCTACTGCATTCCATATCATTTCGGTATTATCGTGTGTGTTGAAGGTCCATGAACGCTTAATTAACGGTAGACTGGAGTGGTGGATTCAGTAGAATAAGTTGTTTTCTTCACAACAATACGGATTTCAGCAACAAATAGGTACCGTTGATGCGGTGACCGATCTAGCATCTGAGATACAATTAGGTTTTTTCCGGAATCTTTATGTTGGGACTATTTTCATCGATCTTAAGAACGCTGATAATAGCGTCGATTTGGATATTCTTTTCTCAAAGCTCTGTAGTTATAAAATGCTTGGTCTTATTGTTAAAGATATAGTCAAGATCTTAAAAAACCGTGGAGTTTATATAAAAGCTCATAATAATATCTAAGTGGCTGCATGGATAATTAACATTAGTCGTGCACAGGGCTCGATTTTAAGCCCATTATTGTTCAATCTTTATACGGCTAATTTACACGATATGAGAACGACTATTAAGACTATTTAATTTGCAGATGATTTATGCATCGCTGTAACGGGCACAACTTTGCGCAAATTACAGAATATGCTTTCTACGCTGTGGAGGGAGTCAAATAAGTGGCTCCAACTACATGGTTTTGATTTATCACCTGAAAAATCGTAAGTGATGTTATTTTCTCGACATAGACTACCACTGATAAATCACAATACACTTGATAAAGATACACTAATGGTTGTGGATGTTGTGAACTACTTAGGTTTTGTTCTGTACAACACATAAAAACGGTCACATTATATAAATAATATATTGCGAGGGATGCATTGAAAATCCACCATGTATGCATCCCTTTGATTATGGATGTGTACTTTACAGCTTGCCTAATGAGTCGTATAAGGTAATTCAAAATGATACTCTACCCATTTGTACTGCAACAAGATCCACGCCGCAAAAACTAATATATATCGCGGCAGAGGAACCACCCGTATAGCATGGTCAGGAATATTTTGCTTATAAATACATTCTTAAGCTAGAAACTGTTAAGAACGAAATGGTATTATCGGCCGTATTCATAAACTCTCAGTTTTGGAGTTGTCAACCGCATCAAGAAGAAACCTCCCTTGCTTACTTCTGCTCACCGTTGTATTACATCATTTGAACATTCTATCTTATTCAACCCAGCTAAAATTAGAATTCCATCAATACATTACGCCAGTCGAAGTTTTTATACCAAACTAAACTGGGCAAGCTGATGTGGGCAAGATAATACATGGGGATATTGTCGACAACTTGGCTGGTTATACCATCCTTTATGCGGATACTTCCAAGATAGCGGATAGTTGTGCTTGTTCATATCTTGCTTATAGTTCTTGCGTTTCTAGATCTTTTCGCCTTAACGCCTTAGTAAATATTATTTCACCTGAGAGAAGGCTTTACAGTATGTGGGGCACATAAATGTCGAAAAAGTTGCCATTATGACGGATTCTCTGAGCATTTTACAAGCGAAAGAAAGAGTGGTATACAAGTGTCACATGAGTAGCACTGAATTGGAGGGGCAAAACAGAATAACTAAGTTCTTTTGGGTGTTATGGTATTCGAGTATCACACCTAATGACGAAGGGGATTGTTTGGCTAAGCCGGCGATGGGTAGCGACGAACCCTTCAACCGGACTGTTTGCATCAGGGAGGTTGATGCCAAAATTCGAAACTATTTTCTGCGCGAAAAATTGGAACAGAGATGGTAGATAATGTGCAAAAATCTATCTTTCACTGCCGCTGTCATCGTTGATGTATGGTTTCCTGCTATTTTTACTCCACCACTGCTAGGTTAAAATTTTACCGCGTTATTTTTCAGCACACCTATACAGGTTAAAAATAATCGATTCGACGTAGCTGATCATTTGTTAGAATGCCCAAACTATGCACAGACGTAATTTGATTGCGTTCTTCCTACAGCTACAGTACCAATTCCTCCATATAGCAAGATAGAGATTTACAGAATAATTATGAATTTCATAAAGAAATATATATTTCAAATTTAATGGTTTAATTTCTATTCTAACACGAAAGTTGCTTATAGGCTATTTAGCTGATAGGCTATGACCCTATGCCAAAAACAAAACTAATTTAAAAGTTTTATAAAAAATCATTAACAAAAACAACAAAAATATTCTAGCTCCTAATATTAAATACACACTATAGCCGACGGCATTGCAGATTAGATCAATATAGCTACGTCTTATGTTTCTGCAATCATGGTCGCCCCCATGATATGTCACAGCAGAAATGATGATAGATATTATTTTGGTTGCAGCGGCCAATCCGATATTTGCAATATGACGTTGGGGGATCACGAGACGTTCTTTAAAATTTTATAGGGCATTGGCAAAATTAGATAAATATGTTGAATGATATGATTGAGCGGTCTGTCACAAAACCGCGATGTGTATCTTTGATACTTAGACAAAAAAGTAGTAGATGTTCTATAATTTTGCTTTATTAATTTAAGGTAGGCATAAACAAAAAGTCAAATTCATGATTTAAAAATTTTATTTATGTTAATATTAAAAGCAACAGAAAAAAGTGCAAAAACTATTTATTTTAAACTTAATCAACCCTTACACTTTCATATCCTTCATCGTTTATGTGCATCCTAAGTCTAGGCCCTTTCGTGATGTTACGATCCATGTTTATTTTATATACATTGGAAGGAAATCATATTTGCACGATAGGTATTCAGATAGTCCGGAAATCCTTTTCAGTTGGTATATAGGCTCCACATGCTTTTCCTTTTGATACATAGTACTTAGGGTACTTATGTGTTTTTGATGATCCTCTATGAATACGTGCCCGATCCTCGATGAGAGTAATGGTTTCTTCTTGTCTCTCTTCTATTGAACTGTCACGATCTTTTTTACTTCATTTAAAAAGATCTGTACCAAGATAAGATCCTGGTGTAACAGGTAAGCCATTACTCCTTAACTTAGGTGGTGTTTCGTGTCAGGATGCAGGAGATAAGGTCATTTGCTCTTCTGACTCTCTTTTGGTTTTCAACGACTTTATCGCCGCAATTTCCTGCCAATGCGGTGTCGGATGTTTGTATATCCTGATTTATATAGAACTGATTGATGGTGTCAGGTGTTATGTCTGCTTCATTCTGATGTTGACTACTTTTCCCCGTTTTCTTCCCCCTCTTCTTATTTTCCAGATTTCTTTGGTTTTATCAGTAGAGTTTTCAATGTGTTTATTATAATTAAAGGGCGGAATATATGCATCGTTTTTCTCTGAAATATGCAACAATATGCATTTATTTGTCGAAATATGCAATTATTATATGCCTTGAATATAACATGGAAAAATGGAAATAAAGAAACGCCGACTCTTACAAAAATTATTTAAGTAAAATTAAAAGAAAAACATAATAGGTAAAATTTTCAACCTGAAATAGTATAAAATGCATTTATAACGATATATTTTTCAAAATTTTCCAATAAAAATGTTTGCCTTCTGTCTGTAAAAATATGTTTGTACAAAGAAAAAGTTCTTTCAACATCTACCGATGTGATCTGGCAATATTTTAATTTGGGTAGTAAGTCATAAGGCCAAGGCATTACTTCGTTGGATGGTTTACTATCAAAAATATTTTTGACTTCCATTAAATACTTAAAGCCTTCATTCTTTCCCACAATAACTTCGAGTTTCCTTCTTACTTGATTTCCTACATCACCGGGAACTTCTTTGCATTTGTCGGAAAAAGTTCCAACAATATTAATTGATTCTCTTAAACTTATATTCCTACTTTCTACCGAAGTTATTATATCTGGAACAAAACTAAAATTAACCTTAATAAAAACAAGTTCCTGAGCTAAATTTACATTTTTGAATAATGCTTGACTTTGCACTACACACTGCGAATTGTCTTCTAAATCCAAAACTATGTCTTTAATTGCTTCAAAATGGTCTGCGTAGAATATCGCGGCCTTAATCCATGTTCCCCATCGAGTAATTACGGGCTCTGGAGGCAAACAAACTCCTGGCAATTTCTCTCTATAGATCTGCACTCTTAGAGGTGCTTTCAAAAACACTTTCTTTACATTTGAAATTAATTTGTTCACCAAGGGATATGCTGTTCTAATAGTTTCTGCAACTCTGTTTATCCCATGTAAAAGACAAGTGACATGTACCATATTGGGATAAAATATTTTTAAGTTTTGGCCTACTTTAACCATATACGGCGCTGCGTCAGACAAAAACACTAAAAACTTCTCTACTGGAACTGGATTTGGTAAAAAAAAAAATTTGATAAAGACTGCTGAATAAATCGAGTTACGGTCACATTATTTGTTTTGTGTAACTGTTTAGAAGATATTAAATATGGTTTCCCTTGCTCATTTTCTTGAAGCCCTCCAATCATAAGATGTGCGATATATCGACCACATGAGTCTGTGCTTTCATCAACAATAATATAAAAATGTTCATCGCCCAGTGAAACTTTAATTTCTCCCATTACGGTTTCGTATACTGTTTGCACATTCTTCTTTCTAAGTGTGGATTCATCAGGGATGTTTTGATTACAATATTTTTGCAAAAAATCTCTGAATTGTGTATTTTGCAGTTTCTTCAAAGGTATATTTGCGGCGACTAAAGCTTTGCATAAGTCTTGATGAAACACCTCCTTTCCACTCTTTGGTTTGACATTTTGAAATGCGGTTTGCACACACTGCTGAACAGGCATAGATTTATTTTTCTGCAACTTAGCTTTATGCATAGCTGTTTTCAAGTGTTGATCAATTTGGAACTTCTTTTCACAAACAGTGATTTTGGCACAAACTTTGCAAAACACTTTATCCCCACTAAACTCCAACTCAGGAAAATTTTTAATCCACGAAGCGGCTTTCGGCATTTTAGGCGTTTGAAATAAAATATTTTCGAAATCACTCTTTTCACACTGGAGTCTATCGACAAACTAAACTATACAATATAAATACAAAAGAATAGACCACATCTGTTCTCCATTAGGCAAGCTGATTACTTGGAAATTCCTAAACACCCAATAAATGCCGGCAATAAACCATATAATAATAAAACGGGTGAGTCGACAAAACCTACCCACCTTTTAAATTATTTCAATTACCTGCAAGGGTCGCACTTAATCTTTTGATAAAACGAAAAACATAAAAATATGCACACAAATTTTATTTTTGCCGAAATATGCAATTTTTTGTGAAATTTGTTAAAATATGCAAATATATGCACTTTGCATATATTCCGCCCTTTAATTATAATCCTTTGGAATTTCATTTTGTAAAGCTGTTTTGTACTTGTTTGTATATTCCTAGTACTCTTCGTATTTGGTTTGATCTCTGGTTGTTTTAGCAATAACTGCTAATGCGTCCAAGATATCTTTCATACTTTGTATGTGTTCAGAAATGTTGTGCTCTTTGCATTTTTTAATAGGTGTCATTCTTTTTACAGGAAAACGTTCTTCATAAATGTTATATATTTATATATGGGTCTTACTGTAGTTGTTGTTTACCTGTACGTTGTAGTCGAAGTTTTTAGTTGTAAGTTTTTTGTGATAGCACGTATATCTAGCGCGCATATATTTTACATAGAATAAAGTGACAGTTGCCTCTCGACCATCGTATCAGTAATTATCCTCCCAAATAGTTACAATAAATTCAATATCTTATAAGTAAGATATAACAATAAAGGAGTTTAATTGTTTCAAGAAAAAAACAAGCATTCATATTGGCAGACGTGGAGTAGTTATCTAGGATATCGTCTCACTGGTAAGTACTAAATTTCTCCATGAACTCTTGAGTACTGTGAAAATCAAATCGCCTTATACTTCTATGCTCGTTGTTTACATGTATAACGTCCTCAATCCAATATTCTGTGCACAGTGGTCTGCCATGTGGAGATTTAACATTCTACTGCAATATTCACTTTCATCAACATTTACTATCAATACATAGGCATAAATGGTTTAGACGACATTATGAATCTTTTCTAGTCATTGATATGCAAGGATTAAACAATGACGACTTTATACTTGCAATGACGACTTTATACCTAAAGATGTGTCTATTTCGGATGGGAAACGTTCTATGCACGTTTTGTTTAAACCTTAAAGAGTGATTCTGCTTGTCTTTATCATGTTAAAGGTAAATTAAGTATGTGTACAGAGCGTAATGTGGATGACAATTTCGATTTGTTTTTCCATAGAATCTTCCATTGTTACTATTTGCAACTTCTTTGTGACGGAATATAATTCAATATGAGTTAACAATCCGTGTAATTGTTTTATATACTGCTCGAGTCTGTCTTGAAGCATATTTCGATCCATAATGAACACATCATTAAAATTTATAAGATTTTATTCTGTGATAATAACTTATACAAAGTACATTTATAGAATACAATTTTATTTATTACTTTCTTATATACATATACTTCTTATATTTCTATCTATAGTATTCGAAATATTCTCTCCAGTCCCTCATATACCCATGTACTTCTCGCAAAATATGAAATATCTGTGGATTAAAGACTTGCGCCGGCGGACATTGTTCTATTCGTGCAAACACAGTAGACAACTTGATGAGGACCTCGTCCGCTATGCTAACCATTGCCATTTCCGACGAAAACTCGTAACGTGTTTTTAATTCCCCGCAGCTCTGAATTGATCCATTTAAAAACATCGTTTTCGTAGGATCTGTTTAACTCGCCATCCGATGACTCGACATTGGAAACATCCAAACTATTAGTTTTATTAGCAGACGCCATTCTAAAACATTTAAAAGTCAAAGTAATAACAGAGACAATATAAAAGGGTAGATACGTATTTTGCAAATATAGAAAGCATGAAAACATGCTAAAAGAAAATACTTACGAATAATATAATGTGAAGTAAATAGAGTTGAAGAGTACTGAAAGATGTTTCTTATATCATAAGAAATCGTAGCAAAGGGAAAGGGTAAGCATCAAAAACCGATTATTTCTCAAGGGGCAATGGTCACATAAATCTAATTTAAAAGAAAAATTATTTTTGATTTTGATTAAATTTATTTTCAAATAATAAATATAAATAAAAATAATAATAATACATATATGTATGCACACATTTACATGTCACTGCTCTTCGTTATCGAAGAAATGCTGTGCGTTGGTGAACATGCCGATGTCCTCTTCGAGTTCAGGTGCCCTTAATAACTGGTTTTCTAATATACACACAACAGATGATGATGGTGTTGGTGGTGGTTGTGCCTCTCGCCTTATTTTTTTCGCTGGTGGTGGTTCCACCATCTCCTCCTCCTCCTCCCTCAGGTTGAATCGAAATCGTTTCAGCACCTCTTGAAAGTCATTGGTCTTCTCTTCATGTTTTGGATATAATCTCCTATATTGAACTGGGAGATTACCCAGCTTTCTCCTTACGGTCACATTCCGTGGGGAATAGTTTAGTGAAACCACCACTTTCCCGTTTGCACGGGATATTTTTTTTACACCATACCTATATACATATAATATTTATATTAGAGAAAGAAATACATACACTTAAAAAATTGACTTACCTGAACCCGTCCTTGCACGCTACGAATACCATTCCCTCTGATAGAGCCGTCGTATCCATAATGTCAATAATTAAGTCACAATGTACACTACCCATTTTAAAATTTAGATTTAATATGTATATATATATATAATAAAAAAAAATCAATTAATATCGTCGAATATGAATTGCTGCGCGTGTTGCGTGAAGTCCTCGTCTTCCTCCTCCAGAAGACTAACAATCTCCGCATTCTCTGTTTGAAGGGAGGGTAGCGGTTCTCGTTTTAGTTTTTTGGTTCTAGGAGCCGACGTTTGTATTTCTTCCTCCTCTTCCTCTTCCTCATCCTCCTCACACAGGTTAAATTTAAATTTTCCTGTAACGTCCAGGAACAAACGCAGCTCCTCCTCGTTGTCAGCGATCACTCTATGATACTGCGCTGGGAGGTCCCCCAGTTTCCTCAACATCGTTCGATGCCTCGGGCAGTAATTGAGGCAGACAACAATTTTATCCTCTTGCCGAATTATCTTCTTAACACCATAGCTATACATATATAATATTCATATTAGATAGAGAAAAATATTTAAAAATTGAATATTATCTTACCTAAAGATGTTTTTGCACGCTACAAAGAGTGCTTCTCCAGGCAAACCTTTCTTATTCACCGTCTCTATAACCAAAGTGCATGGTTTGTTGGTCATAATTGTTAAAATAAAAACTCTAAAATCACTACTGTAGTAAATATTGAGAATGAATGACTGAATAACCTAGACAGCTAAGGTTTTATACTCAACTAAGTATTAGTTAATGATGGAAAGCTATCGCTAAATTTCTTTGGTATTTACAATGGTCAACATATAATTAGTATCGAAATGTTATTGTATAATGTTACCCTGCAAAGTTTCTACTTAGCTAATTAGTCGAAATCATTATCCTAAAATTCTTTGAAAAGTGTGGAAGCTACAGAGAAAGCAGCTAGACAATGGTCAACATAAAGCTGCTATGCACAAAATTCTCCAAAAAAGTAATCAGTATTGGAATGTTATTGTATAATCATACCTATATGCGAAGTTTCTACAGTAATTATTAGGCAACTAGTGAGAATCAATATCAAAAATTCTTGGAAAAATGTGACAGCTATAAAGAAAGCAGTAACGTCATAAGCATGCGTTGAGTCGCTAATTAATATAATCAAAATTATATTATGATACCCCTCACCCCTCAAAGAAAAGCTCTCCACATGTATACCGCTACAGTCAGTAAAGCCAGTAAAAAAGTGCAAATTAAATTAAAGCTCGCGAATACCAGATGGTAATTCACGCAAACGACCTGGAGGTCGCGAATAAAACCGCAAATTAAAATAATTCGCAGGTTGGAAGTCGCGGATGTGTAGTTGGAGGGGACCTGGTGGACGAGTGACCTTGAAGTGGTCTAGGATTCACCTTGTTTACCTAGTTATTATTTATTTCTATTTTTGCTCGTTTTGTTGGGGAGCTTCGCGAAAATTTGAATATTGCGCGTTACTATTGTTGTTCTCCTCAGAATGTGGGTGAACTTTCGATGTATTGTTGTTCTTCACTGTATTCTGTGGGATATGCATATGGATATTCGGTGTATTCGAGAGTATACGTTTCATGATAATGCTTCGTCGTAGTTTTCGACGTGGAATAGTTCTTGCAACGTAAAATTCTTTGGTCCGCTCGGTTTAAAGAAATTGTTACTTCTATTAGAATGATGGGCTGATGTTGTGTCCATCGGTTTGAAGTTTCGCGATTTAAAATCGTAGTTTGGGGCAAATGCGTTTCTTTGAGAAGGGGGTTTACCAAAGACCTGTTGGTTAGTAGGGAAATGTTGTTTTACTGGTCTAGTTTGAATTGGAATAGGTTGCGATGGAAAGCTGGGTTGTTGAGGAGTCTGTCTATTAAAGTGGAATTGAGTTGGAAACATGTTTTGTGTTGCTGGAGCTGGAGGATTAGGGAAAGCTGGGAATGGGTTTTGCCTAGGGGCATAGAGGTTATTAGGATAATGATTCATTATTGGCTGTTGAGGTACAGGAGGGTATCTAAAATTGGACTGAGAAATAGTTTGCTTTGGAATTTGAAATTGCGGTGGTTTGTTTAATAGTCGTGAATGGTCCGGTTTTCCTGAAAGGGCATTTATGCGTATGTCGTTGTGGAAATGTCTAGTAACTACTTCAGCAGCTTCGGCCAGGGTTGTTGGTGCTCTTATGTCTAATATTAATCTAAGACCGTCGTCTGAATTTGCGGAAAGTATATCTAATGCATTTAACTCATTTTGATTAATCAGGAGCCTCTTTTGTTCTGCGGAAAAGAGTGAATCGATATGCATTTTTACTTCTACCTTGGATTTCGTTAGTTTTATTCTTTCTAGAAACTCTAAAATTGATTCATTTTTACGTCTGGTCATTTGCAAAAATTCTCTTGTCATACTTTGTCTATCGATCCCTTAGTGCCACTGTTACTTGTAGCCAGGTTGTGAGATCTGGTCTACACATAAGAAAGTTGTAAACATTGTGTTTCAATTTCGAACAAATTACATTAAAAACAAACTCATTTAAATTATTATCAGTCGTTCTACCGTATGTATTGTAAAACTTATCGCATCTATTGATAAAACTCTCGAGTTGGTCGCTTGCGCCATCAAAAATGGGTAAAAATTCTGCTATAGATTTTGCAGCAGAAAAGGTGGGAGTTGCGTTTGCATTCTGCTGATTATTTACATACATTGCTTCTAGTAAATGTGTTAGTTCGTCAATTTTGAAAAGGAAATTTGGATTGTTCAGACTACTTGTGGTTGTAGAGAAAGTAATGAACAAAGGAAAGGTTTGTTCGACTCACGTTTTTTGTTTTTCTTTTTTTTCTTCTTCTTCTTTTTGGAGGTCCAAAGATTCAATCGGTACGATACGGCTTATAGCGTCGGCCTTGAGATAATCTTCGAATCCTCTGGGATGTAGTTCGTTAGAAGCGAATAGTAGAAACTAACCTCTTGGATGAGTTCTTCTGTCCTACTGACTGCGCCAATTTTGCTTGATCCTTTTTAATTCGATTTTTTAAAAAGGAACTTCAAGACTTTGTTTCAAATTTTATTTCAAATACACAAGAACTTCTGGTTAAGACTGTTCTAAGGCTAACTATAATAATGGATTTGACTACTATTTATAATATATTATAATTTCATATTAATGATGTTGTTTGAACTCCTCCTGGTTTGAAGGACTTATGTTTTGCGATTCTAACCCATTGTAAATAAAAGGCACGTGTGGTCACTATTTACACTATATTTACACAGGTTAGTTTAAATCAAAAATGTACAGTTTGTCGATTGCTTTACAAGCAATTTTAATGTATTACAAGTTAACCCGCTCACGACGAAATTGAAACTTGGAGTCGATACCTTTCGCTTGAGGGTGGTATTTGCAACTGTCTGATGTACAATTTTTGTTGGTCTTATATTACCTTCTATTTCTAGCTTAATTACTATGATAAGCAAATACCTTGCAACTAATGATTCATTGTAGGGTTAGAAAGTACACAGGACGTACCCCTAATAAAACGTCGAAGTGACGTCAGTGATATCAGGTACATGGTAAAATACCCTCTGTGTAATCAGTAGATGCAGGTACATAAATACTAATAAGAAATGAATTTAAAATAAACAAAATAAGGAATGTAAATCCCAACATGCCGCCCGCCTTGAAAGCATTGGCTTTCAAAAACCATGCGGATATATACAAAACCCAAAATGTTTATCATACACGCTATAATTAAATATAAAAAGTAATGGAATGAAACTATAAAATTATTAATTGTCAATGGGGAGGGCGCACAGTTTGGAAACTGTTCTTTGGTATACCCCGTTAGCTGATTTTACGGAAACTGTACGCACAACACCGTCATCACCAAAAAACACTTTTTCCACTCGACCAGTCAGCCAATGTCCAGGTGGAATGTTGTCTTCCTTCAGCAATACCAAGCGTCCGGTGGTTATTTCCGTGGATCCCTTGGTTTTCCATTTGGTTCTGGTTTGTAGTTGATGCAGATATTCCTTGTTCCATCGCTGCCAGTAATGATCTCGTAGACGTTGTATATGTTGCCAACGGGATAATGAGTTTACACGCAAATCTAACAAACAAGGCTCTGGGAGTTGCGTCAATATGTCTCCAGTTAGGAAGTGGGATGGAGTAAGGAAAGTGAAGTCATTTGGATCATTTGATAGAGGGGTCAATGGTCGAGAATTTAGTATTGCTTCAATTTGTACTAATAACGTATAAAATTCTTCATAATTTAATGCTGAGTTGCCAAGAGTTCGAGATAAATGGTACTTTACAGATTTTACCGCAGCTTCCAAAATACCGCAAAAGTGGGGTGATCTTGGCGGAATAAAATGCCAATTCACACCTTCCTAACTTAAATTAAAGTGAATCTTGTTTTGCTCTGTTTTGCTAAAGAATTGAGCCATTAACCTTTTTAGTTCTCTATTGGCTCCCACAAACTGGGTACCATTGTCAGAGTAAAAGTTTGATACCTTTAGCACATAACAATTACATGCGCTTTCTTTTGACGTGTTTACAGTACGTATGTAGATGCATGCTCCATATGCTTGCTCGTTAGCGTCACAAAAGCCATGAATTTCATATACAGTAGGCTTATCAATTAATATTACATGCCTTGAAATCTGTATTTCATTCAAATTATTTATCTCGTTAATGAAGGACAACCATTTGTCTTGGATGTTTAAAGGGAGTGATTCGTCCCAGTTTAAATTTAATTGCCAAATCTCTTGCATCAATATTTTCGCTCTTATGGTGAAAGGTAATATCACCTGACGAAACCCAAAGGATCAAAAATTTGAGAAATTTGAGATAGAATTTTCCGTTTTGTGAAACTCCTTGAGTGTTCAAAAGTTGTCGAATATTGCAAGCTGTCCGACTTACAGTCCCATGTCAGAGCTAATGTATTAATACTACCGGATTTATCGGCACTCAGTGTTATATTGCTTTTATTTGAATTAGATAAGTCTCGTAAAAGATTAGGTTCGTTGGAAGCCCACTTTCTTAATTCTGCTCTAGAAGATGAATTATTTCTTGTCGGATTTGCATAACATTTTGAATGGTATCTGCACCTGTTAACAGGTCATCGACATAAAAATCGCGTAATATGATTGATGAACCTAATGGGTAATTGCTGACCTGATTGTGTGCTAATTGCTGCAGAGCTTTAATTGCGAGATAAGATGCTGAAGCCGTTCCGTAGGTTACCGTATTTAACTCGTATGTTTTAACTTGTTCGGTTTTATTTTCTCGCCATAAAATTTGTTGAAAGGGTCTATGTTCTTTTGTTACCATGACTTGACGGTACATTTTTGCTATATCTGCAGTTATAACATACTTGTGCATGCGGAACCTAAGTAAAATATCAAATAGATCCTTCTGAAGTTTTGGACCTACCAAGAGGATATCATTTAATGATACACCAGTAGTGGTTTTAGCAGAACCATCAAAAACCACCCTAACCTTTGTTGTTAAACTGTTTTCTGGTGCGGAAGATAAAAATGAGGTGCGGCTAGGGTTTTGTTTGTATCATTTAAAAATTGTTTGTGTAGAATTATTATTATTATTCAGTATTCTTTCGATTCGATTAAAATTTTGCGCGAATACAACATTGTTCCTTTCAACATTTGTAATTTGTGAGTGTTGTTATTAAAACTCTTGTCGTCATTCAAAACGGAATTTATAGCTTTATCGTAGCGCTCAGCATCTTCACTATCTAGGGTACCAAATAAGGACTTGAGTACAGAACCTATTCCATTAATTATTCCACGTTTCCTTCTAGTGGTAGTGGTCGTCTCTACTGAATATTTTGATTTAATTTTAGGGATTATTGATTCCAAAATGGTTAATGAAGTGTTACACAATTTTGTAATTGATGATTTCTTGACCCTTTGACATGAATTAATAATTTTTACATAATTATATTCAACTAGTTGCAATTTTGATTCAAAATCTCTTAGATTAATGAAACTTACAAGGTCCCAATGTGTTTCGTAGAAGCGTATTCGTCCTAAATTTTCGTAGTATATACCAGGTGAGGTTGAGAAGTGATTGTTGATGACAATCGTAGATGCAGGTAAAATTAAACATCTGAAACGAAGGCGAGTTTTAGCCTGTTGGCATGTACTACCATCTTTTTGTTCTTAACAATTATGGTATAATTTACGGGTGAATTAATATCGACAATTTTATATGGTCCTGTGTATGTAGGTGTTAATTTCTTTGATGTACCAGGTTTAGAAGATTCGTTCGTAAGGTAAACGCTGTCGCCTAATTTAAAAGTGACGTTTCTTATTTTATTGTCGTACTTGTCTTTATTGGTTTGTTTTACTTTTAACAAATTTTCACGCGCAATTTGTTGCGATTTTTGCATTCGTAATTTTAATTCATCAATGTAATTATCGTAGGTGTATTTAAATTGCGGTGCTTGAGTTAGACTGGCAGGAATTGAGGGTTTATTGCCGAAAACTAATTCGTATGGTGTGAATTTTGTAGAGGTGTGAATGGTTGTGTTATATGAAAATGTGGCGAAATCTAACCAATTATCCCAATCGGTTTGATCCTTGTTTACAAAGGTTTTTAGGTAATCTGATAAAGTAGAATGCGTACGTTCTAGTGATCCATTTGATTCTGGATGGTATGCTGAACAATTAATGCGTTTAATTTTAAATAGTTTTGATACTTCCTGAAATAACTTAGACATAAAATCTCTTCCTTGATCGGTCAAAATCGTTTCGGGAATTCCATAATTACAAATAAATTTATGTACTAGTTGGCTAGCAATGGTTAAAGACTCGTGATTAGGAATTGCGTAAGCTTGTATAAATTTAGTAAGATCGTCTTGAAGAGTTAATATGTATTTATAGTAGGGAGAAATTTTATTTAGCCAGGAGTGGTATATTGTAGGCGAAATTTATTTTTTTGGAATGTGGCTAGTAATCGAATAAAAAGATTTACATTTTACGTTTCGGCTTCTTTATTTACTTTTTAAGCCTTCATCAGAAACTGATTGTATACGTTATCGCCAAAGGTCAAACACATAATATTAACAATAACAATTTTTTTTTACACGTTAAAAGAAGTGTAAAAGACGATAAATTACAAACATTATAGAAACAAACAAACGTATAACTTTACAATCGTATGATAAATAATATATAATAAGTAAATAAAGAAGCCGAAACGTAAAATGTAAATCTTTTTATTCGATTACTAGCCACATTCCAAAAAAATAAATTTCGCCTACAATATGTATTTATTACCAGATTCTGATAGGGGTAGAGGTCCTACTATGTCTAGAGCGATCTTTTCAAATGATCTAGAAGACGTTGTTGTAATTTCCATAGGTTTCTTGGTTTTCTTGCGATCTGTTTTATTACGTTGGCAAGTATCACATTCTTTCACAAATTTCTTGATGTCGGATTTCATGTTGGTCCATTTAAATTTTTGTTTTATGCGATTATAAGTACGGTGAAATCCTGAATGACCTGATGTGATATTGGAATGATTTTCTAATATAATACTATCAATTTCTTCAGGTAGGGGTGTTATCAATACATCATGGTGAACTTTAATAATAATTTCAGTCTTTCGAAAAACGTAACGAAATATTGACCTTTATTCCAACTTACATTATCATGACCTATTCCTAACCTAGGTAAATTTATTTCATTAATTCCTTTTTCTACTAGAAGATTTTTTAATTTTATTAAACCATTAAATAAATCTTTAGTATCTAACTTATCCCAATAATATCTTTTATGAATTAAAAAGAAAATCGTTACATTATTTGCTAAAACTTCTTTAATATCGCCTAATTCTAATTGACTTTGCTTTAGATCGTTTAAATTTGGGTGTTTGGCAAATAAGTCGGTTAAAGGTTTTCCAATGAACTCAATATCTGCTGATATAGGAACTAAAAGATTATTTGACTGACCTACGTAATTTGTACTTAATTCTTCTATTTTATTGAAATTTATGATTTTATGTGATAAACTATAAATAAAATCGTCATATGTATCTTCGCTTGTTTGTTTAATGCTTGTAACTTGTGATTCAAGTTGAAGTCTACTAAGGGAGTCGGCATGCTGGTTTTTCTTACCCGCGCGATAATCAATTTCATAATCATACTCTTCTAAAATTAGACGCCACCTTAACAGCCTCGAACTAGGATCTTTGACACTAAATAGATATTTGAGAGGACGATGGTCTGTTAGGATTTCAAATTTGCGACCATAGAGATAAGGACGGAAATGTTTGACAGCCCACACGATTGCTAATAATTCTTTTTCGATGGTACTGTAGTTACCTTCTGCCTTGTTCAGTGTTCTGCTTGCATATGCTACTGGACGATCTTTGCTGATCTTTCCTTGGGAAAGTATGGCTCCAATTGCAAAATTGCTGGCATCCGTAGAGAGTATGAAGGGTTTCGTGAAGTCTGGATATTGTAGTAGAGGTTCTGACGTTAGGGAATTCTTTAATGACTCGAAAGCTTCTTGTTGTAAAGTTGTGCAATGAAATGATTCTCCTTTTCTGAGAAGTTTAGTTAAAGGTTGTGCGATCTTACTGAAATCGGGAATAAAACGTCTGTAATACCCTGCTAAACCCAAGAATGAACGTATATCATTCGGGGATTTCGGTTGAGGATATTTTTCCACAGCACTTATTTTGGACGGATCAGGTTTGACGCCGTTTTCTGTGATTAAATGACCAAGGTACATGACTTCCTTCCTTAAAAATTCGCATTTATCCGGCTGGACTTTTAGATTGTGTTTGGCGAGTCTGTCAAAAACTTCTCTAAGCCTATTATTGTGCGTTTGCAAATCACCTCCGTAGACAACAATGTCATCTAGGTAAACAAAACATCTAAAATTTTGAATACCTGCCAAAACAGTATTCATTAATCTTTGAAAGGTGCTCGGCGCATTGCGGAGTCCAAAAGGCATACGTTTAAACTCATAATGTCCGGTGGGTACTGAGAAAGCTGTTTTTTGTGAATCTTTAGGATCCATTGGTATTTGATGGAATCCAGAGGTAAGGTCGATAGTAGAAAAGTATTTTGAATGTCCTAATTGATCTAGGATATCCGTGATGTTTGGTAACGGGTATGAATCTCCAACGCTGATTTCGTTGAGTCTTCGATAATCGATTACGATCCTCCATTTCTTCTTACCTGACGCATCGGATTTTTTTGGAACAACCCATACTGGCGAATTCCAGGGAGATGATGATGGCGCGATGATTTCCTGCTTTAACATTTTCTGTACCTGATTTTCTACTTCGGATTTGTGTACTTCAGGAAATCTATATATTTTTGTTTTTACGGGAATGTCACTAGTTGTAGGTATGCTATGTTGCACCGAATTTGTGAATGAAAGATTATCTCCGTCTAAATGAAAAATGTGGTCGTATTCTTTACATATCTCGATCAATGAATCTTTTTCTTCTTTGTTTAAATGTTCGGTTCTTAGGGAGTTAACTATGGTTTGTGTGCGTTCTTTATTGCAAATTAAAAGGTGAATATTTGCTTTTTCTGATTCTAGATTTTCTGCGCTTTCGGAAAAAGGTTCTAATACTAGATTTAAGCTCATGATATTTACAGGTTTCTCTGTTACGTTTAATATTGACGTTACCGCTGTGTCGTCATCATTTATTTTAACTATACTTGAACATAAATATACACCATCGAGAATTTTTATATTAGGGACAATACCTTCTTTTACCTTAGGATAATTAGTGACGTTGATTTTTACGACAGTTTCACAACGAGGTTGAATAGTGACCAATGTCTTTTTTGAAACGGAATTTGAATTTTGATTTGATTTTGAGGTAGTACTGTCATGATTTAGAATAAGTTCGTGATTTAACATGAATATACGATCTTTGTCATAATCGATTAATGCTTTAAATTCTTTTAAAAGATCATTGCCAATGATACCATCATATGAAATAGGAAATTCATCATTAATGACGTGGAAAATATGAGTTTTTGAATTTGTTTCAAGAGGGATGGTGAGATTAGTGTATTGCTGGGTATAAGTAGGATTTAAGACGTTGTTGTGGATACCTTTTAATAAAATTGATTCACTAGAATGAATTTGAGTAGTAGGCTTTATTTTAGAATTTTTAATAAGGCTAATGTTCGCACCAGTATCTATTAGAAAATTTCCTATTTTGTGCAATTCAGGGATATTTAAAGCGATTGAAGTTGTAGTACCTAAATTTATTGAGTAGATTCGGCCATTATGGAATTGGTGTTCCCTTGCACGACCGTTTGCTTGGGATGATTGGAGTTTAAAGATTGCGAGGTACACGGTTGCGGATTCATGTGTGCGTTTTTTCTTTTGTTATTATATTCTCTTTTGCGACATTCTGATATTACATGACCAACTTTTTTGCAGTAATTACATGTTTTAGACTTAAAAGTGTTAGAATTCGATTGGTGTGTAGGTTTTTCATGATTAGTTTGTTGGATATGGTGAATTTTAGAATTTGGGTTGTGATTTTTGTTTTTGAATCTACAGTCGAAACTTGTATGACCTGATTTATTACAAAAGTTGCAATGTTTTGTAAATGAATTATTTATATTTTGAAATTTAGACATTTCGATTTTCGCTGTTCTTGTTCTTCTGCGAGAGCTATTGATATTGCAGTTTCTAATGAATTGGGTCTTTGTGATTTTACTAGTACGCTAAGATCTTTATTTAAACCAGTTAGAAATACATTTAAAGCTTGTTGTTTTAACAGGTTAATACGCGCATTTCTGGCTTCAGAGCTTAATTCATCATCTAATGAATTTAGTAATTTAATGTAGCAATTTTCTACTTTGTTTGCAAAACTCATTACGTTTTCTTTAAAATTCTGTCTGCATGAATTTAACTCTAACTGCCATTGACCTACTGTTCTTTTCTCTGAGTAAGCGTCCAATAAGTGATTTTTTAATGTATCCCAATCAGTAAAACAGCGGTTTCGAATTAATGCTCTAGCGTTGTCTGTGAGTTTAGTCTCGATTAACGTTAAAAGTATTGATTTGTATTCAGGTTTAACAAGAGAAATAGCTTTAGAACAATTATCTATGAATTCGTATAATTTCTGTTTATTACCGTCGAATTTAAATAACATTTTTTCTGCTAGTTCAAGTGAAACAGACATGATTTCTGATTTTCCTTCTTTTGTATCTTCGGATTTAAGATTTTCTAGGTTTGGATATAATATATCCTTATTCATTAAAATAAGCGATTTGCGATGCGAATAGTTTGTAAGAGATTGTAACTTCACTTACAGTAGGATTGGTAGATGTAGCATCGTAGACGGTAGATGGCTGGATGAGATTCTTGGAAGGCGTTGATTTTCGGAACGTAGAAGATTGGAACAGTGTTTTCTTGCTTGACACTTCAGTGGCTCTTCTCTTCTGAGATATTACCGGCAGCTTGTTGATTTGGCACGATCCTTGCGAAATAATCGCGATTCAATCCCACTTCTGACACCAGTTTTGTAATGTGCGCTGTCGGGCTGCTGCGGTAACTCCGGAATAACAACACCTTTTAGTTTCACTTAACTTTATTTACTAATAACTTAAACTAAATTTTACATGGATAATTTTAAAATGGTAATGTTTCGAAGATTTTGAAGAACTGGACTGACGAACTAAGAATTTAGAATTGAGAATAATTGTTGTTTTTGAAATGCTGAAGTTTTATAGTAATCACAATCAACATACAAATAAAGATAAATGCAAAACTTCGGTCAAGTACAAATAATAATTAACAATATTGATTATGAGGAACAATAGATATACAATGGAAGAATTGAATGAATGATATTTCATATTTGGATATAGATACATAACAATAAGCAGTAGCCTAAAAGTATGAGTAATATAAATAGTAATTATACATCAATCTACTAGCAAACTTACAGATAGATAATACTTAGAACTAACAGATTAAATATACATATACAGGCTGGTACATTACATGAGTTTGAAGACAGTTTCATTTTAAAAACAAGTGATGATATTAATACACTTCAGTAACTTTTACAAGACTGACCTTAATTACTATTTTGCGCCTAATATAACATTTTGGTATTACTTATCATTGTAACTAACAAAAGAGATTCGAAGAAATATGGAAATTCATTAGCGGCGGAACTGCATATCTTAAATCTATACACAACGCTCTCGCCATGCGGTAGTGATACAGATGTTGTTTCTTAATTTCAAAGTGCGGATAACTCACACAACATAATACAACGTTCTCGCTGTGCGATAGTGATAAAGATATTGATTCTAATTTCAAAGTGCAGATAATTCACACAACATAACATATGTTAATAATTTTGCTCTGTGCTTTAAGCCTTTAAGGTATATGCAGAATAAGATAAATTTATAGTATAATTTATAGAATGTACTATCCGGGGAAAGCTACTATATTATTCCTGGAATTCCTAGAAAGAAAAAGTATTTAGCTGCTTGTGTATTATATTGTAATATATCTTTTTAAATTGTCTAAATAATGGCGTGTCACATGTTTTGGATAAGAATGGTATAATTACACCAAGTTGCTACAATAATTATGAGCATGTAGTAATGATGAGAAAGCTAGGACTATTTTGGATATATAACGTGCATTTACACAATCCTCATCATCAATAGGATCTTAAATCTATACACAACGCTCTCGCCATGCGGTAGTGATACAGAAGTTGTTTCTTAATTTCAAAGTGCGGATAACTCACACAACATAATACAACGTTCTCGCTGTGCGATAGTGATAAAGATATTGATTCTAATTTCAAAGTGCAGATAATTCACACAACATAACATATGTTAATAATTTTGCTCTGTGCTTTAAGCCTTTAAGGTATATGCAGAATAAGATAAATTTATAGTATGGACATTTTATTAAGGTAATAATAAAAGAACCAGAAATAAAGCGCTAAAGCTATTTATTTTAAAAATTTTCAACAATTTTTAACTATTAAATAATCCTCACCTACACTATCATTACATACTACTAACTAATATATAGACAGATCCATTTGTAAACATTTGTTGTCACTAACTATAGGTAATATACAGTCCTAAAAATTTGAAAAATTATGTCAAAATATGCAGTATGTACAAATAATATATACAAGTCAGCACAATCTTTTTGGAGTGCGAGGCAGTGGGGTTATCATCCGTGGGTTTCTATAAAAGCGAAATCTTTCTTCAATGGGTAGGAGTTTTAGCTCTACGATTTGCAGCCTCCCTTATCCTTTCTCACTCTTGCTGATCCATTGATGTGCGTTGGTTTTTCATTTGGAAATGTTTCGATGAGTTCTTTTATATCCAGATTTTATACTGCTAACACCTTCGACTAAATTTCGGGAAGTTTTGTTAGCGTAACGCCCGCAGTATCCTTTATGTACATCCTAAGTTTAGGATTCTTGGTAATATTATGAAGCAAGGTTGTTTTATATTCATTAAGAATGAAGTCATATTTGCACGATAGGTATTTAGATTCCGGAAATCCTTTTCAGCTGGTATACAGGTTTCACAAACTTTTGTTGGGGATCTTCAACACTTTGCTTAGTTGATAATTGTTGAAAGCACCGCACTGAAATCCGCGATGCACCATCCACGTGTTGTAAGGTCGTATAGCTATTATTGTTGCTTGATCGGCGACGGTTTGTATGAATGAAAAACTCATTGTAAAAATCACTGTCTATATTAACAATCAATTAAACTAACACTAAACAAAAATATACAAATAACGAGTATACAAAAGACTATTACAGAGGGAACTGTATTGTTGATATTGTACAGCTGTTCGATGCTCTTGTGGGACTAACTCAAAATCGAAATTGGTTGGGTATTTATAAGAACAAGTAATGCCTCAGGTAATAGTAGAAATTATAAGAATCTTAAAGTAAAATAAATATTAATTGGGGAAATACCAACTAATTTCGATAGAGATTGACAAAAGAATTTAAATATTTCAATTATTAATCACCTAGGTAACAATTGAAAATATGAGATTCAAAATGCAAAAATAAAAAATTATATATAAGCTTGCAAAACAGCTAAATTGTGAAAGTCACAGTTATATACATTGTATACACATATAAAAGTAAAACTAAAAAGTTATACAAACATGGGGCACAAAACAGCTGTGCAAATTTCATATATATAAAAAGAAAATTATACAGAATTATTGGGTATCGGTGAATGACAAACACATTTTATGAAATCTAGCCTAGACAAATAACCTGATTTAAATGGATTTATACAATTTTTCAAATATTTTTATTTATTTTTCATATGCCTATCCTTTATTTTATTAGGAGTATGTAAAGTTTGTATTTTGATGTTAGTTTCAACTTGAAATTCTTTCAGTTTTTCGATAAACACATATATATATAAATTAACATCTCTAAAACTACGGTAGTACGATAGATCATTGTCATATGAACACTTAAAATAATATCCGACACTATATGGTACATGTTTATGTGTGCGTCTGTGGTCGCTATTGGGACACAATAAACACTCAAAGTCAGCATATATTGTGAAGGGGACCGCCAGCTTGTTTTTGAAGTTTTTTAACTTAATAACTTTTTCATCCGGAAACGAAACTTTGTAATCATTCACTTTACCACACTCTACATTGTGTTTTTGCAGTTTCGCTTCCGAATAAAAATAATGTAAACACCGATCACACACAAATATTTTAGCTTTGCTGGCAGTTAATTGTTTCGAAACCAGTCTACTTAAATCTTTGACCCACCCGTAGTGGCATTTTGCCTGGTCGTTCAGATCCTGTAATAACAAGAGGTTTACATGTTTTTGTCTTAGTAAGGCGGTTGGGGGAGCATACAAGTTTTTCGTCCAGCACATACACATTAACGCTAATATTGTTTAATCTTTCAAATAATTTAATATCTGACCGTTGAATTGGAAAAGAGATGTTCTCAAGATTCAAGACTGTAGCGTAGTGAGGATAACTGGTGGTGCGGTAGGTGTGTGATTGTGCAGGGTACAACGCTGACACGACTGCCCACGCAAA
Organism: Cetonia aurata; assembly: GCA_949128085.1. Classification (NCBI taxonomy): domain Eukaryota; kingdom Metazoa; phylum Arthropoda; class Insecta; order Coleoptera; family Scarabaeidae; genus Cetonia; species Cetonia aurata. The sequence continues at coordinate 1,898,091 of OX421887.1, forward strand.
ACATGCATCATCGTTCACATTCCTGACGTTGATGCAAGCCTGTTTGCGTTGGATTGCTGGTGGTAGCGGTAAATATGAACCTACTCGTTGCGGTGTGTATTTGTTGATATTCACTGACAGATCCACTACGGCCAACAACGTCCTACAATTTAAATAAATGATACTTATTATTCCCTACATTGATATAGTGTGTAACTTACTTGAAATTCTTCGAGGTCACGTAAAATGATATCAGAAACGTTTTCGATATACCACACATCCGAATCGCTGTCTGCAGTAATAATTTTATTTTTTGTGTTAAAATATTTGAATTCTTCCACGTCCCCAAGTTTAAATTTCCCGCTAAATGTTGTATTGACTTTTAAAAATGGTTGTTTCTTGAGCTCATTTTTAATACGTCTCACGAACATGGTTTTGGAATCGTCTAAAAGAGTTATCGGGTCGATATGATATAAATTACTAATGTAGCCGGTTCGGATGCGACTTTGGAAGGCAGACTTCACATCGTGCCATCGGATACGGTCACTCCTTTTTACCCTCCCACCTCCTTGGATCATTAATGTTTTGAGGAAGGTGCGGTATCCCATGAGTTTTCCGATTGCAGATGTTAGATTTGACTGTGAGATGATAAAGCAAATTAATAGAAAGTTGTAATAAGATAAAAACTATGTGCTTACTTTTGTTCCAATATTTTCGGCCTTTTTCAAAGCCGAATTTAACGTTCGAATGCTTTTCGAACATGTTGTGATGAAGGAAGTCACATCATCACCTCTTCGAACAGTATTTTTGATTTGTTCCATGGTCGCAACCATTCCAATTGCTAATTCACATGCCATTTTACACAATCTTAAACTAACACTGAACTAACACAGAAAAAGCACTAGTACTCTAAGTAAAACTACACTCACAGCAAGTAAAAATAAACTCTATAGCATAAACTATTGAGAATGAGTGAATAACCTGGACAGCTTGGGTTTTATATTCAACATACATCATTACGCTAACTATTTATTTAATGAAGGAAAGCCGCTACGTCAGAATTGTCCCTAAATTTCTTTGAGATAGATTCCAATCAATACCATCAAGAGTGGTGTCATTATGAAATAATTTCTAACTGAAACTTCAAATTAATACCAATAAGAGTGGTATCATTATGCATAATTTCTAATGTTAGCTAATTACTGCCGAAAGAATTTATTTAGAAAGAATGTCTATACTTCATGAATTAATATTATTTAGGTAATGGGACTTCGTATAAAAGTGGTATCGGTATGTTAAATTTCTCTTGCGATTATTAGGTAGTAAATACCGAAAGAATGTACTATCCGGGGAAAGCTACTATATTATTCCTGGAATTCCTAGAAAGAAAAAGTATTTGGCTGCTTGTGTATTATATTGTAATATATCTTTTTAAATTGTCTAAATAATGGCGTGTCACATGTTTTGGATAAGAATGGTATAATTACACCAAGTTGCTACAATAATTATGAGCATGTAGTAATGATGAGAAAGCTGGGACTATTTTGGATATATAACGTGCATTTACACAATCCTCATCATCAATAGGATCAGCCACATATCTGATACGTCTCCCGTTTGCATTAGCGTCTCCTTCAGACGTTAGGAAGAATTCCGGACGACAACGTTTGAAGCCCAAATTTGTTTTATTAGAGTTAAGAAAACGTCCAAACTTATCGATACTCATTCTGAAAATGATTTGTGTTTGTCGTCAACATTATATTTATTGTACAACGCCTGGCTCTCTCAATTCTTCTATTATCGATATAATTCGTTATTGTGGCTAGTATTCCCTGCTTGGTGGGATGCTTTTAGAAGTCGAAGACGATCAACTAATTCGTTGAAATCATCCCAATATACATATTGATACGGTGTTTCCGATACGATCATGTGACCTTTACCAGAAGCTCGTTCTAACAACGGCTTGATTATATTATTATACTTGTAGCTCTTGTTTCCCTTCAGCTGATGTTCGGGATTGAAATCGCGATATAGCACATGGGTACGTTGTAAGATATCGCGATATGAATTTTCATCATCCGGAGTGTAAGTAGCGGGCTTTCTCTTGAACAGCAATTCATACAAACCCTCTGTACCTTTATATACTTTATCGTTGATTACTATATCATTCCCAGAAAAAATAATAACACTGTTACCAATTTTAAAGAAGCTGGTGTGAGGATCTATTATTGGTCCAAAAGTGGTGTCTAACGCTTTGGTGCTAGTATCGCTGAGTAGTCTTAGTATATAACTTTTAGGCGCAATTGTTCTAATATTTGGTGATGTAGGTGTTACCATTGGTTGTGGGGAAGGAGATGATTGAGTTTGTGTTGGTATTTCCAGTAAAGGTTCTTTATTAGTAATTAGCGGTCCCTTGAGGGATCGAACTTCTTCTTTAAACGTTGAACCCAATTCTTTCAAAGGTTCAGAAATTGGTTTGAACGTTTTCTGTAACAATTCATCAGTATCCGCCCGACCTTGCTTTAGCTGCATATGTTTCTTTCGTATTGCTCTACTAGCTTTTAGAATTTTCAATTTCAGTTCCCGTACCTCTGGCTTTACTTCCATATTTATTCGCTCAATTGTGATGAACGGTTACCTGTTGTAATACAACAGCTATCCCGTTGTAAATGCAACAGCTACCTGTTGTAATTAAACAGCTATACCAAGTTGTAAATGCAACGGCCACCTGTTGAAATGTAACAGGTACTCCGTTGTATTGGAAAATCTATCTGTTACTAAACGATTTCAACGGATATTAAATCTTTTATTAATGAGAGAACATTTACTGTTACATGAAAATAAAAAATATAAATATACGTTTGATTTTCTTTTTAACCTTACTCGACATAGTTAGCAGTATGACTGAGCAGTGGTGCTTTTGTTAGAAGTATATATGCCAATCAAAGGTCTTTTTATAACGTCCTTTATCAATATCTCCGTCTTTATCAATCACCAGAAATCCATACTTATCCTTCCAACATTCAGCACACATCATTTTAAACTGTTGGAAAGTCATTTCCGTACCAACGTGGTCATCAAATATATGTTTCAAATTCAAATCATCTTGTTTAAAGACGATCAAGAAGTTGCAATTACCGCGGACTAGTTGTTTTGGGATTCGAGAATATGTTTGACACAAATAAAAGCTGTCTACAGCTTTGTGTCCACCCATGCAAAAATAAAGTCTAATCTTATCTTGCTTATCACACACAACATCGTCAAATATAAAAACTGAATTTTCTCTTGCGTCCATAGGATCTACAACTTCTTCATTCTCATTATACGCGTAATATTGTACACCTAATGACTTCATAACCTTCTCAAGGAATTGATACTTCGGCTGATATAAGGATTTGGAGTACACATACAAATTGTCAAACCTGAGTCCGTTGGCGTCAATTAATAACGTAAGCATAACATTCGTTTTCCCACAGTTTGAAGGTCCGCAAATTATAGAACGTAGCGTATTAGGTAGCAAACCTCCGTGTCTCTGCGGACATCCATCATCTACGTCCAAGTTTAACACTTGTAGACGTTCCTTTTGTTTAACTAGTCGCATAGTAAATGAGATTTCAACCAAAGACTATCTGTATAAATATAAATCAGTTCATGTGACAAGTTCATTTGAATGTCGCATCTTAAAGAGGGAGGAGGTTTTGTCAATAACCTTATAAATAAATTACCTATAGAGTTGCACCTACCTGGATATCAATATTGCGGTCCCGGCACAAATTTGAAGAAAAGATTGACACGTGGAGATTCTGGTATTAATCAGTTGGATGTGGCATGCAAACATCACGACATTGCATATTCACAAAGCAAAGATTAAATAGTAGGCACGAAGCTGATAAAATTCTTCAGGAGAAAGCTTGGTCAAGAGTTAAAGCGAGTAACGCTAGTGTGGGTGAAAAAGCAGCTGCATGGACTGTTACCAATATCATGAAGTTTAAACGAAAGTTGGGAATGGGGTTGAAACAGAAACCGTTTCGAAAAACCGTGTTTAATAAAGCTAAACATGAAATGAAGCGTCATAAAGTTATCGATTTGAAAGAAGGAGCAAAAGTATCTCTCAAAGCCGCTAGAGCAGCTGTTAAAGAAGCGGGTGGACGCAAACGTATACGTACTCCGCGAATTATACCGATTCCAAAAAGCGGTGGAATGTTACCATTAATACCGTTGTTTGCAGGCCTTAGTGCCCTAGGTAGACTAGCGGGCGGTGCTGCTGGAATTGCCAACGCCGCTAACAAGGCTAGAAATGCACAACAGCAGAGGCGCAAAAACATAACAAAATAATGGAAGCCATCGCGTTAGGGAAAAAAGGTGATGGATTGTATATGAAACCATATAAGAAAGGGATGGGTTTATTTATAAAACCGTCAAAAAACTATTAAGTCGACTACCGCAACGAGCTTTAACTAACGTGGACATTCTAAAATTTGCTAGAAATATACCTCATTTTCGAGGAGTGTTCATGAGGGATCGTTTACCAAAGTTCCCTCTTAAAGTTGAATGTGCGGTAGTAAATTTGGACTCCTCGGAAGGTCCAGGAACGCATTGGGTTGCTTATTATAAGAAAGAAAATTTAGTGTACTATTTTGATTCATTTGGTAATCTGAAACCACCTTCGGAATTATTAGACTATTTAAATATAAGGAAGAAAAGAATAATTAAATATAATCATGAAAAATTTCAAGATTCTAATCAAGTCAATTGTGGCCATTTATGTCTAGAATTTCTAATAAATAACTCGTAAACACACATTGCGGTTTAGTCATGTCATATACATTCACATTAAAAGGAAGGAGCCACGTGCTCTCTACCGACTACTATCCACCAATTGATTGAACTCTAAACACGACTATTCTATCGGAGTCATAAACTTGCACACGTACAATACTATTCCGAATATAACCGAAAAGAATAACACATTTTGCTATGATAATAAAGTGTTAAAAATTCCTGTAGGATCATACGAAATAAGTGATATTGAGGAATATTTGAAACGTTTTATGCCAAAAGATTCAATATCACTCAAACCGAATAATAATACGTTGAAAGTAGAAATCGAGGGCAAACACACAATAAACTTCGAGCGAGAGGGTACTCTGGGTAGACTTCTAGGTTTCAGTAAAAGATTTCTTGAGCCTAATCAAAAGCACGAGTCTGACTTACCCGTGCAGATTTTAAAAGTTGTGACAATACGCATTGAATGCAATATAATATCATCTACCTACCACGGTATACATCCTTCACATACATTATATGAATTTTCGCCACAAGTGCAGCCCGGTTATAGTATTTATATTGAACCGCAACACGTGATTTATCTACCTGTAAACAGAAGTAGTATAGAAAACATAACCTTAACTTTATTGGACCAAGACGGTGATCCCGTAGACTTTCGAGGTGAACAGATTGTTATTAGATTAGAATTGAAGAAGTTATAATGGGTTTATCCTTTACCAACCGAAAATATAAAATAAGAGGAAACACTACACTCCACACCATTCACGATCCAAACATTCAACATTTAACATCCACCAATATTTCATACCTGCAGTCAATTGGACTCAAGGTGATAAACAATGGAAAAATTAGAAATATTCGAAGGTCTGAATTTCGACGAAACAATAACCAAACAGGAATACCACACTTATTATCCGAGAACAAATAACCTAAACGATGAAATCCGCATTTGTATCCAACATCAAGGTATCTATACTCTTCCCAGTGAAAGCTACATATATTTGCAAGGAAAATTTAAAGTTGATGATGAAGGAACCGGCACTTGTACTTGATCAAATAATGCGTATGCTTTTATGTTTGAACAAATACGCTATGAGATTAATGGAGTAGAAATTGATCATTGTACTAAACCTGGTATTACTACATCAATAAAATCATTAGTCTCCTATAGTGATAATGAAAGTAAGCTGCTGCAAATGGCAGGATGGAAACCGATACGAAACAATCAACCCACATTATCAGATAATACATTTAATGCTTGTATTCCGCTAAAATTTCTAATGGGAATCTTGGAAATGTTAGTCAAGAATTAATACTTGTTAGGAGCCGAACAGATGACAATAGTTACATAAGTACTGATGCTACAGGTGCGAAGAAGGCATCTATTGAAATTGAGAAGCTCGAATGGCATGTACCCCACATAAACGTTAACGATGAAATTAGATTTAAGTTATTGGACGCTATTCAACATAATAAAACGATAAAGATTCCATTCCGAAAATGGGAACTATATGAATTACCGTCACTGCCCAACACTAAAACAGATATTTGGCAGATAAAATCTAGTACAAATATGGAGAAACCGCGCTATGCGCTTATCGCGTTTCAACGGGGTAGAAAAGATAATTTTAAAACGGACTCTTCGCTCTTTGATCATTCAAAGATAACAAATATTAAACTATATCTAAATTCAGAAAATTATCCGTATAATGATATGAATATCGATATGGATGATAAACGCTATGCAGTAGCCTACCGCATGTATACCTCCTTTCAACCAAGTTACTATGGACGGTTGAGCAAACCATTAATGGATTATACGAAATTCGGAGAATGTGCTGTATACATCATTGATTGTTCGAAACAGAATGAGGCGGTGAAATCTAGTACTGTAAAGCACACAAAGAAGCATTTGAGGCTGACACTGTAGCGTACTGTCTTATTCTGCACGATAGTGTGGTGGAATATGAACCACTCAGCGGAATAGTTAAGAATTAATTTAGGCATGAACGTCACGTTTAGTAATGTGCCAGTGAAATATGAGTGGTCTGAAGATGAAGATAGATGTTCGGAATGGGTGTTTCGTGCGGCAGATAGATTAAGATTTGAAAGACGGATAAAATATATGGAGGAAATTTGGAAACCTGTTTTACTACCAATACATAGGGATAAAATGTTTAGGCGACATTATGAATCTTTTCTGGTCATCGATGTGCAAGGTTTCAACAACGTTGATTTTGTACCTAAAGAAATGTCTATTTCGGATGGAAAACGTTCTATGCACGTTTTGTTTAAACCTTCAAGACCCTTCCACCAACTACCGCATTATAAACAGAAGGAGATACGATGGTTGGAGAGAAACTATTTGAATATTAATTATGGTGATGGTTATGTAGAGTTAGGGTCTATTGGCAAAATTTTAAATAGTATTTGTAAAACTTATGAAAAGATTTATGTGAAAGGTCATCAGAAGGCTGATTTTCTAAGAAAATATGTAGACTTAAGTATTGTTAATTTAGAGTTTGTAGATAATTGTGTTCCAAATTTTGTAAAGACTAATTCTGCTTGTTTTTATCATGTTAAAGGTAAATTAAGTATGTGTACAGAGCGCAATGTGGAGATGTTGTGAAATTATTTACTCGATAAGTAGTTCTTAAATATTTTATTTATAATAAATTAGTGTACAGAATAAATCGATAAAATCACATATTTTGTTTTATTTAATGAGATATTTTATCTATAATAAATTAGTATACAAAATAAATAGAAATCATATATTTTGTTTTATTTAATGGAATATAAACATTAAAGGAATTTGTTACATGCTACACAGTTTCTTATGGCTGGCGGTGGACCGTCCAATTGATCTTGCGCTAGTGGATTGTGTATGTGACATGGTAAACAGTCTTGAAGTTTAGCTCTCTTTCGTTGAGAAATAAAATACCATTTTTGTTCTAAGGAGAGTTGATGCACTTTGGTTCGTAGCACGTGTAATGGCAGTTGTGATATAACATTATCGCTTATTGTGTTCAGTCTTCCACAATTTTTTTCAATATTTTTTATGGCAATTTCGATTTGTTTTTCCATAGAATCTTCTTACTCTTTGCAACTTCTTTGTAATGGAATATAATTCAATATCAGTTAGCAATTTGTGTAGATGTTTAATATACTGCTCCAGTCTATTTTGAAACATGTTTGGATCCATAATGAAGACATCATTGAAATTTATAACATTTTATTCTGTAGTAATAACTATCATACAAATACATTTTCAAAATACAAGTTTACTTATTATTATATACATAAACAACTTGTATATTTTTGTTTTACACATGCTCTTCGAAATACTCTCTCCAGTCCCGCATATACCCATGTACCTCTCTTAGAATACTGAATAGTTCCGGATTAAACACTTGCGCTGACGGACATTCTCCTATTCGCGCAAACACCGCCGTCAGCTTGATGAGGACCTCGTCCACTATAGAAACCATCGCCATTTCCGATGAAAACAACAACATGTTTTTAATTCCCCGCGGCTCTGAATCGATACATTTAAAAATGGAATTTTTATCGGATTGGTTTAACTCCTCATCAGATACTCGAATATCAGAGAAATCCAAACTATTATTACTAGCAGATGCCATTCTAAAACTTAAAATAGTAACCAAACTATTATTACTAGCAGATGCCATTCTAAAACTTAAAATAGTAACAGACTCAATATAAAAGTGTGGATGTATGCGCTAAAGAAAAATACTTACGAGTAGTATAATGTGAAGTAAACAGAGTTGAAAAATACTGAAATATATCTTTTATAACGTAAACTTGACACTAGCACAGTAACTTATGAGAAGGAACACTGAAAGTCGTCTTTTATATATCATAATAAATTGTTGGAAGATAGAAGAAGGGGTGCATCAAAACTGGTTATGTGTAATGATGATAGTAAACTTAGTTTAAAAAAATATTTTGATTTTGGTTAAATTTATTGGTAATAAAAACAACTATCAATTATCTTCAAATATAAATCGTTGAGCGTGCTCAAACAGTTCGCCGTCTTCGTCTAGAAGATTCACTACCTCTACCTCTGGTTGTGTTTGAGGCTGAGAACGAGGAGTTGGTGTTATGTGTTTAATCTTTTTCGGTGGAGAAGGACCCTGTTCTTCTTCTTCTTCCTCCTGCTTCAATTTTTTGGAGAGTTCATCTGTAATAAAGTTAGATTGAGAACCGCTACCTAACAGGGTTCTCAACTCATCCATTCTCCGCAATAATACCTAATCAGCACACACGCGGTAGAGAGTAATATCTGTGAGTAACAATGACTTGTGACAGTTACGGATACCTCTGTAGATTGTGAACTAGATGGTACGGGAGCATGTAAAATTGAAGAGGGACTCTCCCTTTCACATGCTCCCAGGTGCAGGGCCTTTGAGTTGCACAGTGCAACGCAGTTTGAGACTAGATGGATAGATGTTTCATCCTCTTCCCCACAAAATCTACATTCGGCTTCCTCCGCTATTCCAAGCCTGCTTAGATATCCGTTCAGTTTACAAGGGCCTAGAAGGTTCCCGGCGTGGTTTATATGCTTCGCATCGAGACCACTTTTGACAAAAGAGTAAATACCGACATTGTTATTAAAGATAGACATTGATGTAATTTCATTATAGTCATATCATTTTTCTGCGTAAATTTGAAAAATGAAATAATATATAGGGTGTTCCATTTAAAATAACGAAGTAAGTATGCGTTTGCCTACTTCTGGGACATTCTGTATGGTCAGAAATATTTTTAGGTGACGCATTATTAGATTCTATAACATTCTTGTAGAAGAAGTTTCTTTCTAAAATTAGAGCTATATCGTTTTGCTTTTCTAATGGCTTTATCGTCGAAGGTCTCGGTGTAGCTCTGCCAATCTCCGGTACACTTGGCCTTGTTAAAGAGACTGTACCGGATCTTAACATTGAATAGATGGCTAGATGACCATTTTACCAAGGTGCGTCCCTACAATGTTTGTTCGGTTTAATAGGAATTCGCATGCATCCAGAAGGCCTTTTCCACTTCTTAGAGATACTTTTCTATATCCACATCTTTTCTAGCCCTTCTGGTTTGGATGTGCGATAAATTGCTGCTTAAGTTAGTTTTGTACTTGTCCCAATCTGTTCTCCCGGAATTCCTCCTGAGTAGTCGCTCTGGAGTCTCTGGTCTCTAACCTGAACACAATTAACTTGTAGTCAGAAAAACAAGGTCCAGTGTATTTAATGGAATATCTGACTCTGTTACTTACTCTCTTACAAAGGTGGGGGTATTCCCCACATTGTGTACGAGGAGGTTGTTACTAAGAATATATGTATTCTAAAAGTTTCTGACCTCTCTGTTCTTGCTTCCCCAAACAGTGTTGTGTGCGTTGGCGTCTCATTCTAAAAGTGATGGTGTCCTCTTCTTCTAGCCGTGTTCTACCAGCTTCTGCAGTTCGGGAGGTGGTACAAGCCCATTTTATATAGTAGGAGGCTGTTACGATTTCCTGATGTCTCCTTTGAATTTGAGATATGCGCTAACTCAGACAAGGTCTCTCTTCATGAATCCTAGAGAACACATATAATTAATGTTATCTTTATCTAGAATACAAGCTCTATGTATACTACTACTACTACTATCATATACTCCTATTAGTTTACTGCCTTTGTAGGCGAGTCCTCTTACGTTCACTTGGGCGATGTTGATGCCCGCCATCTCGATGCTCTTTAGTTAACGTTAAGGATGTTGTCCCCTTCCTTTACGTTCGTAAAGGTTTTGTCCTTATCCTCGTACTCCTCGACCTCCATCGTTTCAGATGCGGATTCTACACGATACTGGTCTGAAATGTAGAGACTACCAGTGCCCTCTAAATCACTTTTAGGTTGATTCTCCTTGGAAGTGCTAGGAGTGGGTTCCTACTCATGCTTCTTGCTGGTTCCTAAGCTCATGAACAAGTATTTTCCCAATCCTATCATAAATGGTGTACCCTTTGCTCTTGATGGTGTGGTAGGAAGTTCGATCAATTCCAACCCTCAATAATTCATTCTTCGGGCTTATGAAATTCCATAGGTTTGTCTTTACCCCTTCATTCTGTGGTTCTGTAAGTGCTAGAAGCTTCTGTGGGGTTTGTCCCGAACATCTGAGGAGAAACAGGGTAGTGGTGTACTATTTTGGGATGTGGTCTCTCTTGCACGTCGTTATCTCTACTCTCTTCCATTTCCTTAGCTTGGATAATTTTAGGCGAAGCCATTCTACCAAATGTGATGATTGACATTCTACCAGGATTAACCCAGGCCTAAAGTGATAAAATGAGTTAGTTGAATTAATTAGTTAATATAAGTATATGTCTGCATATGTACGTATTACTTTACTTTATTTGTTTTGCTTCATTACGTATACTGTATTGACTTACTTCATCTGTTGCAGCTATGAAATGAATCTCTATTATTATTATTATTATTACCTCTAAACTGTTAATCTTTTTATAGTGGTTTTATAAAAATGTATTTTTAACCTTGCAAAAGGTAGTTGCAGGTCAATACCGCCAACCAAAGCTTAATCCTCCACGCACCATAAGGGATCTGCTTTCATCGGACTAGGAGCAAACGAATCAGTACGATGTTGCTGCGAAAGAAAAAACGGCCACATCTACTGAAAAAGCAGGGCCTTGTGGCCGCACCCCGTTCCTCATTAATGCAACCTGCACAATTTTAATCCTTAATTATAAACCAACCTGTAGCGATCCTTACGCCGACAGCACTCATATCAAAATAAGACCTGACAATAAAAACGAAAATTGGAGCCAGCATGTCAAGATTGGATTTGAATTTGTTTGTACAAAATTTCGACCCAGACGTTGTAGGTATATTATATCATCTGCGTAAGCAATGCATTGTACTTTTTACCGTGAGTTTCTTTAACTCTGAACGTACAATGTTTATATAATTACTGCCCTATGTTCCATTTTAAAAGGACAAGTCAATGCAGTGCATAGCGAGTACAATATACAATGAAAGCAATCTTTGATAAAACAAAGAGTCTAGCCGAATAACCATAGTGAACTGGCCTCCAGAACGGATTTTTGGAAAAAGTTATGCATCGGTACTGACAAATCCTAAGAAACTAATTTAGGGGTATTTTGATCCCTGGCTTCCCACAGCTCTTGAAATAATCAGAAATATGTACAGACGTATTTTGTTTTTTTTTTTTTTTTTCATAGAAAACTATTGTTGAAGGTGATGTGTCTGGAGCTATGTAGATGAATGCTTCACGAGGACTGTATCCTTTAACTCCAACACTAGTTCTTTTTTTGTGTTCGAAGGACCAGTGAACATTAATAAAATACGTGCAGGCCTTTAAAACTTTAATTCACTTAAAACTTACAAGAAACATAACACAACTTAACTAATGTTCACAAATAATAGACACTAATAGTATACGAATTTTAAACCCTTTAACCGATTGCTTACAATGTGTAGGTATGTATGAAAATGTTGTACCGAACTGTTGTTGGAAGACTGTTGTTTTAAGACTAACAATGCTGTATGAATTTTTGTAGAGGAAACCTCGGTATAATATATTAAATAAATAAAAGTATCATGATTCCCAGAAGGGGTAAATTCCAGTTGTAAGAGGTAATTAAATATTCTCGAGTAATTTACAGCGGATGTTGACCATTACTCATCAGTAGTATTAATATCATTGGAAATATAATAGCTACGGCAGTATCTATGAATAGATAAGTGTGTATAAATAAAAATCTAATACCTACAGCCAGGTAGTGAGCTATTGAAATATATAAGGTGTAAAACTTTAACTTAAATTAGAGGAAATTTGAAACCGAAATAATTTAATGGGAAAACCCAGATTCTGATGAAGTAAGGGTTCTCTAAATATAATAAGATTAAATACAAATAAATAAATGCTTAAAATACTAAACAATTATAAATATTTGAAATTTACTTAAATAGAACCTTAATTAAATAATAAAAACATGGATGTGTACTGTACATAATGCCGCCCGCGTTGAAAGATCTATCTTTCGAAACCTAAACTATGGTAAAATAATGATTTATAATTCATTTACTGTCTCTATGGGCAATACACACAACTTATTTGCAGGGCGCTTCACTTCACCGCGAATCGTGTTCACTGTTGCCGCGTGCACTACTCCATCATTGCCGGGAAAGATACCTGAGATTCTTCCCATTGGCCAGTGCATAGGCGCCAGATTATCTTCCTTCAGTACCACAAGCTGTCCGATACGAAGGTTGATCCTAGATTTCGCGTTCCACTTCCCTCTTTGTTGTAGTTGATGCAAATACTCTGATGACCATCGTTTCCAAAAGTGTTGTTTAAGGCGCTCGATTAATTGAAAACGCGATAAACGATTCAATTTAAGATCTAACAGACTTGGCTCTAAATTAGATCTTAGTGAGTCTCCAATTAAAAAGTGGCCAGGAGTTAATACTGATAGGTCAGAAGGATCTTCGGATAAGGAAATGAGGGGTCGTGAACTCAAAATCGCTTCTATCTGAGTTCCAATTGTATAGAACCCTTTGTAGGTCAATAGGGCGTTACCAGTTATACGTTTAAAATGGTACTTAAATGACTTGACAGCTGCTTCCCAAAGCCCGCCGAAATGGGGTGATCTGGGCGGTGACAAGTGTCAAGATATCCCGTAAGTAGTTAGCGTATCTGTAATTTTCTCCATTTCCGTGAACGTTGTAAACATTCTGTGGAGTTCCTTCAACTCTTTATTTTCCTTAACTAAATTGGTACCATTGTCAGAATATATATTGGATACCATACCTCGCCTAGATATAAAACGTTTTAATGCATTGATAAATGAGTTAGAATCCAAACTTGTTACTAACTCAATATGCACGGCCTTTACTGCCATACAAACGAAAATCGCGATATAAGCCTTAGATGGTGAACTTCGCCTATTTGTACTATTCCTGATCATGAAAGGCCCACAGTAGTGGACTCCTACATTGATGAACGGCCTGGCTCCAGACGTACTGCAGGTAGATTACCCATGATAGGTTGATGTATTATAGGGTTCGCCTTGAAGCATTTGATGCACTTTCTTACTACTTGACGAACAGTGCTTCGACCTGATAACGGCCAATACTTGCTCCGAATTTTCGCTAACGTGGCCTGAGTTCCAGCATGAAATTCGGTGCGATGCGTATGTTCAATTAACAACTTCGTGAATTGGTGATTACTTGGTAATATTATTGGTTGCTTTTCATCATATGTACACTGTGAGTTTTTTAGTCGTCCGCCTACCCTTATTATACCTTGATTGTCTAAAAAGGGTTGTAAAGCCTTCAATCGACTTTCAGGTTTAACATCTCGAGAGCACGACAGACGATGTATCTCTGCCGCAAAGAATTCACCTTGTACGGTTTTAATTAATAAATTCATTGTCGTATGCAATTCAGATGTAGTCAAAGGTCCGGTAATGATAAGTTGTTGAGTTTTATTCACGTAACATTTTAAATTATGTATGAATCGCTTACAATAACTAATCACACGTTGTAATTTTAAAAGGTTTGAGCACTGATCAATCAAATTTTCATCAAGTTTGTACGATGCGATGTGGCTACTAGTAGAGATGCTGTTGCTACGCTGTTCTGGAACTTCTATCTCCTCTGGTTTAATATTTGAATGCGGCCAACTGCTGTACGGACTTGCGAGCCACGCTGGTCCTTGCCACCATAAGTGAGAATGTAGTAAGTCTTGTGGTAAAACTCCTCGCGAGAGTAGATCCGCGGGGTTCTCTCGGGTACTGATATGATGCCAATGAGATATATCCGTAATATCTTGAATTTCACAGATTCTATTTGCCACGAATGTCTTTAATTGTCTCCCAGTCGTATTTAACCATGCTAATACGATTGTTGAGTCTGTCCAATATTTTTTACAACTAATGTTTGATGTGATAGCTGGTGTTACCTTCCTCATTAATTGCGCTAATAGCAAGGCAGCACATAATTCAAGTCGTGGGATAGTAGTAGGTTTGACAGGCGCGACACGTGATTTTGAGCATAATAGTTCGCATGTAATTTCTCCGGTTTGAGCGTTAGTTGTTCTCACGTAAATGCAAGCACCATAAGCCCTTTCGCTGGCATCCGCGAATCCATATGATTCAATTACATCCTTACACGGCATTACATTACGTGTTATATTTACTGAATTTAAAACTGACAACTTGGTTTGATATTCAAGCCATTCGGTGTGAATATGAAGCGGTAGCGTTTCATCCCAAGAAACCTTTGTTTGCCATAAAGTTTGCATAAGAATCCTTGGTTTGATAATGACTGGACCAATTAAGCCGAGAGGGTAAAAAATCTGTGCAATTTGTGAAAGTATTAACCGCTTTGTACTGCGAACTTCAGCGCTAACTTGAGGTATTGTGTATTGTAATGTATCACTAGCAGAATTCCATTGCAACCCTAAAGTTTTTATAGTGCACTCTTTGTCTAGATTTAAAACCATGGGTTCGGTAGCGTTTGGCAATAACTCCCTCAAGATATTTACATCACTACAAACCCATTTTCGAAGTTCAAACCCACGCTTTTTCAATAAATCATTGACTTCGCGAAATATTGTTTTAATACCTTGAATATCGTCAGCACCCGTTAATAAATCATCTACGTAAAAATCTCTTTGAGTTATTTTTGATCCTAATGGGAATTGTTGAGCTTCCTCGATTTCCCAAACCTTAACGTTAATTTTGAATCTAGTGTTTGTTGTATAGAAAAATTGCAACTGCTGCTGGCTGACATAATTTTATTGCATATAGTACCCGAAATGATCCATCCCAACTGCGTTTTTTGTATAACTAAGTTAGTATTAGACATTTTTATTTGACCTACACAAACTAGTTGCCAAAAAAGTTCAGCACCAATAAGAAGATCTATTTTTCCTGGACAATGAAATTCAGGATCAGCTAATTTTATATTTTTGGGTATGTTTAATTGAGCCCTGTTGATGGTGACTGCAGGAATACTATTTGTTATGTTTTCTAATACTAAACAACGCAACGTTGTGTTGAATTCGTTAACAATTGAGTGAATAGAGGCAGCTGCTGCTGTTCTTATACGCGTACAAGCTTGTGAAATACCAGTAACCGGTATGTTGACTCCTGTTTCCTTTAGTTTTAATTTTCTTACTAGCTCGGTAGAAATAAAATTTGATTGAGAACCAGAGTCTAGCAATACCCTATATTTGTGAAATATGCCTTGTTTGTCCGCTATCTTAACTGTGGCCGTTGCCAATAGTACCTGAGTGGAGTTGCAAAAGTTTGAAATGTGTGCTGAAACCATGGCTGATGTTCCCGGTTTCGTGTCGCAATCATCTGAATCACTAACCTTTGGTTCAGATGTTTTATGTTCAATTTGATGTAATAGTGTGTTGTGTTTAGAATTGCACTTTTTATAATGACTAGAATTGCAGTTCTTTGACTTGTGTCCACCACGTAGGCAATTTAGACAAAGTTTAGCATCTTTTACGTGATTTGTTCTTTCTTCTACTGACATGTTTAGAAATTTAAAACACTGATATATGAAATGATTTTTCTTACAAATAGCGCAATGAATTTCTTGTCGTGCAATGTGTGATAAAGCTGCCTTTTGAGGCTTGTTGTATTTTACAGTAGGTGATAGACTTGAACTACCTTTGAATATGGCTTCCAGTGTGTTGCATTTACGTGATAGAAAATCTAATAACTCATTGAATGCCGGCATGTGATTGACTGCAATACTCGATTCCCAGTCCTTGTTGGTTGTTTTATCTAATTTTGAAGTGATTAGATAAACTAGCCAATCGCTCCAGTGTTCGACCGGCCGTTGCAAAGATTTTAATGCTCTGGTGTGCTTTTGCGCACTATCAAGAATTTCTCTTAATGTACCTACATTTTCGTGTGTGCAATTTGGCAATTCATGAATGGCTTGTATGTGCGTTTTGATTATGAGCCTTTTGTTGTCAAACCTATCCTTTAGAGTTGACCATGCTATCTCATAATTAGCTGATGAATATCCCTAACAATTTTTTCAAACACTAGCTGATTAAAATTGTAAATGAATCTGTCTAAGTCAAACCTCCTAGGCCAGTTGACACCAACAGCACATTAGTAAAACTTGAAACTCTCTTTATTTATTGAAGTTTACTTAGGTCAATTTTACCATCACATAATGCATTATTAGATCCTCCAAGTACCACAATACAATCCTCCATGGAATAATCGGCAGCTAAAGAATCAAAATCGACAACCACATCATCCAAGCCAGCGTTAGGTTTAAATATTGTGACAACATCGTAACTATCCGTACTACAGGCTTTCCTGATCGCTTCGCTGAAATTTCGTCCATGACTATCAGCAACTATTAAAATTTTAGGTTTGGCTTTGTGCTTCGTTGATGTAGGCTTATATCCACTCGATCTATCACAACTAACATAGGACCCCTCAACACCGACAACATCATCGTAAAGAACACACCCTAGATCAACAGCCACAACTCCAGAGGTACCATCATCGCATGTTTCGTTCGTTTCACAATTATTGTTTTTAGCAGTAAACTTTTTACTTTTACTGTTTATTTTGTTTATCCTAAATTTACTTTTAATTAGTCGTCGTAGGTTATTTTTTGTTCTAGCATTTCAATCCTTTTCACAATGGAAAAAGCGTAATTTCTATACTTTGATCTTTTTGGAAGTTTAATAGGTGCAATCATTGTGGCATCACTACTATCACTGGAAAATGTGACATTCGTATCTTCGTCAATATTTATTTCATTGTTTTCGTACGGTAAATAGTCCGACTTCAATATCTGTTGCAAACGGGCAACGAGAACACTCTTTTTCCCCGTAAAAACAGCATTGCGTTTTTGTAGTTCTTTTTTCAATTCGCACACCTTTAAGTCCGATATACTTTTGTACGACATGACTAACTCACTATTTAATAATTAACTACAACTAATAATATCACAAGAACAGCGTCAAACGAAAAACAAAACTATAAAGTACCGGTATACGAATTTTTTAAAAAACATATCTTTAGGTACCTATATACCTCAGAATTGTAAGATTAATCCAAGAGATGCACAATGCACGTGAATACTGCACAATAACAAGGTACTGAACATGTTATGACGTATAATCCCCTACAAAATCAAAACAGAAGTCTGATTCTTGCCCTGAACGATAGACGTGGAGATGTCCGGTTCTTGCACTGGCGTGTTCAATTACGCGGGCTCTGCCCAGTTGCAACGAGAGTCGGGTTTTTCAGAGTTTCGATTTGAATACAAGATATGAGACAGAGGAATGTTATCGTCAGGATCAGTGTCACTGTCGATATCATCGTCGTGCTGATTACCTGTAACAGTGAATTGCCGTTGTGGTTTCAACTGTCTTTGATGAATTACCTTGTCATTCGATATGATTTTGTTGTCATCGACAATTCTTGGATTAATTAATTTAAGAAACGGTTATTGGTCTTTCTGAGTTTTATTATTATTTTTTGAATGCAGAGGTTGTTCTGTATTTAGGGCAGGTGATCGTTGGCCATATTAGTTTTCGCGTTCTAGGGTTTGCGTTTGTTTCTTCTTCAAGGTCTCAGATAATTGATTCGACAACAATTCCAATATTTGCGTGTGCTCGATAATATAATTAGAAATTTGTTCGTTCCTTGTTAATTCAAAAGGTTTTTTTTTTTTTAGATTTATTTGACCTTCGGCAATTTGAAAGGGGGTATATTCTGTGGCGGCGTGTATGCTGTTATTGTATGAGAGAATTGCGAAATTCATGAGATCTTGTATATTCAAGTTAGGTTTTTCTAAACTTTCTAAAATACTAGAATGAAAACGCTCTATCGGGCTGTTACTGTTAGGATTATATGCGGTCACGTAATGTAATTCAATTTCGTATAAGTTACATAAATCCTGGAATACTTTATTTCGGAACTCGATACCATTATCACAACTAATTTTCATTGGAATCCCAAAACATGAGAAATATTGACTTATTTTATTAGCCCGTTTCTATGGCATTTATGATGTTATAGGATACGCTTGGGCGAATTTAGAAAAACTGTCGATTATCGTAACAAAATACTGGTTAGAAACTTTAAACTAGTCAATATACAGGTGTTCAAATGGTTTAGATCCGATGGGTGTGGATTACGTTAGGCCAATAGAAATATTTTTTTATTGCCGAAATGTTTTCCGTTATTCCGCGGTGTGAAGTTTTTGTCTCATGATGGAGTTTAATTTTCTCCTGTTGTTCGTCGTGTGCGGTAATATCTTCTAGCATAGTTCGACTAATAACTAACGTGAACGTTTTATTTCTAAAATATATTTGGACAAATCGTATGAGAGGTTTCTCCATTTCTGTAAATTTAAAAAATATATCATACGTTTGGTTCGGTCGCGCTAATTCCTTCAGTAATTTATAAAAGATGGTTTCTAATTTAGAGGGGCCTTTAACAAGTGTTTCATGCAACAACCAAGTATGTCTTTTCTTATTAAAAACTTGTTCAAAATGGTCTTGGAATGTTTTACATGGTGATGACAATTTGATTTGCGTGCACATTGACTGATTTTTCTGTATAAGGCAGTGTAAATGTCGGGTATTCTAGGGCTGTATGAATGGTGTCAGTAGATAGGCTAGGTGCACACGAGAACACTTCAAGGTCACCGTCGTCCCGCTGTCGCGGTAATTACAACTGAGGCCAGGCCATTAGACAGCTTTCACTAATTACTGTGACGTAGTCTTTGCTAATGATACAAAACATATTCGCCAATTCTGATTCCTAGAAATTTTTAAATTTACTATATGTGACCTAGTCTTTGCTAATGATAGCTGCTTGTGACGTAGCTTCTCTGTAGCTTCCACACTTTTCAAAGAATTTTAGGATAACGATTCTTACTAATTACCTAACAATCGCAATAAAAATGTGTATACCGCTTTTCTGACTAATCAGCTAATAATTATTGCAGAAACTTTGCTTAACGCATAATTACACTAGTAATTTTGCATAATGATACCAGTCAAATACAAAACGTAATTGTAGAAACTTTTGTTTAATGCACAAATCTACCTATGACGTAGTTGTTTTGACATTTTTTCAAAGAATTTTAGGATGATGATTCAAAGTAATTAGCTAATAGTTACTGTAGAAACTTTGCAAGGTAACGTGTATATTTAGATACTAATTATATGTTGACCATTGTATATACCAAAGAAATTTAGCCATAGCTTTCCATCATTAACTAATACTTAGTCGACTATAAAACCCTAGCTCTTCAGACTATTCACTCATTCATTCGTTCGTTCAGGAACTAAATATTGTGACTTAGCACATCCTTTATTGTTATTTGTTATAAATAATGGCTAAAATACCGTGCACTATTATGTTGGAGAGTCTAGACAAAGAGACTATGTCGGAAAAGATGCTTTATGTAGCATGTAAGAATATGTTCAAGTAAGTTAATATTAAATTTGTAAATATTTTTTCTATCTAATATGAATATTATATATATAGTTACGGAGTGAAAAAGATGAGTCAAATGGCGGATAAGGTTGTGGTCTCCCTGATCTATTCACCGAAGAACGTTACCATGCGGAGGAAACTCGGGAATCTACCTGTGAAGTATCATCGGGCAAATATGGACGGTGATGAAGAATTGATTCTCTTCGAGAAGCTGCTGAAAACGTTTAAGTTTAACCTGAGGGAGGAGGAGGAAGAAGAAGGAGAAGAATCAACACCTCCTCCCCCAAAGAAAACGAAACGGGAACCACAACCACCACCTCCTCCTCCAGAGCCTAGAGAAGTCGTCAGTCTTCTTGACGATGGCGAAGACGACTTTGCAGAGTATGCACAACGCTTTCTGTTTGGTGATGAATAATAAAATATATAATATAATAAATATTAATTAAAATCAAAAAAAAAAATATTTTTCTTTTAAATTAGACCTACTCGACTATTGCTTTCCTTTAGAAATAACTAATTTTTGATGTGTACCCTCCCCCCTTTCTTGCTACAATTTCTTATGACATATAAGAGATGTCTTTCAGTACTCCTTCTCATAATTTACTGTGCTAGTGTCAATTTGCGTTATAAGAGATGTATTGCAGCACCTTTTAACTCCACAACCCTCACATTATACTACTCGTAAGTATTTTCTTTTACTGTTACAAGTTATCTAGTTTTCTTTAGTTACAAATATTGTAAGTCTACATTATTTTCGATATCTACATACACTTTCATATTGCCTCTGTTATTATTTTAACTTTTAAATGTTTAGAATGGCGTCTGCTAATAATTTGGATTTCTCCGATGTTCAAACATCTAATAAGGAGTTAGACAGATCCTACGAAAATGACACCTTTAAATGGATCGATTCAGAGCTACGGAAAATTAAAATAGTGCTAGATTGGAATTCCGAAATGGCGATGGTTTCTATAGTAGACGATGTTCTCATCAAGTTGACGGTGGTGTTTGCGCGATTAGAAGGAGCGTCAGCGCAAGTGTTTAATCTAGAGCTATTTCACATTCTGAGGGAGGTATATGGATATATGAGGAATTGGAGAGAATATTTCGAATACTATAGGTAGAAATATAAGATGTACCTACATGTATGTAATAAAGTAATAAATAAAATTGTATTCTGAAAATATATTTTGTATAAGTTATTATCACATCAGAATAAAACGTTCTAAATTTTAATGATGTTTTCATTATTTGGTAAATGTCGATTTCGTAGCATTTTATAAATCAGTATTAAATTCACGTATAAAATTAGAAGGTGATTTGTACACTAATATCTTAACTTTATTATCTGCATACACTAATTCTTATATGCGTTGTACTTGCTGGAAACATTGCACATATGTTTCAACACTGTTTCTTATGATTTTGAAGTGATGAAGATAGGTGAAAATTAAAAAATATACTCAAATATGTGTGTGTTTTATTTCAAAAAGAAATTATAGTAAATTTGTCAACGTGATTACAATATATTATTTTTATCAATCCAACTGTTGTGTGAATTGTCAAATCCAAGCCACTTAACATAACAATTGTTTCTTTTTGTTCGCAACACCTTTTCAACGAGATAGACGTCTTCATGTTTTGTCTTCTGTAATTCCGGCTCGTAAAAACAGCCTCGAATTGGTCTTCCATTCATATCCTCTAGATTCTTATGACTGGTGGTGGACCGTCCACAGATATGAAAATATATGTAAGTTTCTTGCAACCTTGACAATTTATTTTGGCTGACGGCGGTGCATCTATGTGGTCCTCCATCTCGACTGTGTTGTAGTGTTGGTGACATGGTAGGTAATCCCGAAGCTCGATCCTTTTGTCTTGAGGGATGAGATGCCATTTCTGCTCTAGCGACAGTCGATGCACCTTTGTTTTTAATATGTATACGGGGAGAAGTTGTATACAGCAGTCGTCCATCCCGTCCAATCTTCCATAATTTTCGTCGATCATCTCCATAATTATCTTCAATATTTATTTCTCGCAATTTTTTTGTTAAAACATACACTTCGATTAGAGCTTTTAATTTCTGAAGTTCTTTAACGTGTTGTTTCAGTCTCAATCGCAACACGTCTAGATTCATACTGTATAGATATAATGAATTTAAATAGCTGTATAGTCATTTTTGCTTTTATTACGTCGCCACATTTCTTAGGACAGGATAGGACAAGATAAAATACGTTTGAATGTAGTTATTCACAGGCTTTATTTACCTCAAAATCGTAAGCTACTGTCCTATATGCCACGTGCAAAGCTTCCAACATATATAAGGCGTTCTGTGAATTAGTATGTGTATATAACAGTGTCTTAACAATTGTATATAAGTCGCCTTCCATTTTAGTACAAGACCTAATAACACTATTGTAAAATGTGACAAAGTCAGAGTTCACTAATATACTAATTTTCTGATTAATTAACTCCTGAAGGTTGTATATATTGTTGTATGTCTCCGCCGATAAAACAATTTGCTTTCTTCGACTCTTTAAGCGAATGACTTGAATGCCTCTATAGGAACTCGCTTCCATCTGGTGATTAGGACTGCAACCTTCTGTTTTGCAAAATTCTTCCCATTCCTCCTTGGTGAAGAAAATGCTTGTTGAGGACGATCTAATCTGGATGATGGGCATGAAACCTGCTGCTGGACTAAGACCAACGTTGACCCATTTAGAACCGCTTTTATTCAGGAAATATGATGACTGTCCAATTAGTTGCTTCTCCTTTAGAATACTCTCCTCTTGCATTTCAAGAGCCTTTTCTAGAAAATCGTTTTTTTGTTCAACTGTAACAAAAAGTTGTATTAATATATGCAACTACACAATTTCAAAGTAAGTGGTACCTGTTTCCATTTTAGTTTCGACGAGCGTGTTTACACTACCAGAAGTTGTCGCTCTACTGTTTGAATGTACTTACTTCGTTGGTGGTACAGGTACAGCATAGTGCCCCAGGGTAATGTGTCGGTAAAACCAGGAACTCGAAACCTCTTATCGTCATGGGGGCTAAGGGATATTTTTTTGTGCACAGTTGTGTATATGGTGTAGTGAAACGATCTAATGCCCACCTGTTCATGTGACATATCGCCGTCCCGTCTCAAACAGTTGACATAATCGTCAAATGTTATCTGTCGTTTCACCACATACCCCTTCATCCCCTTCGCCTTCCTGGTCTGGATGTCCTGGAATTTGCAGGCGTACATCTTCGATCTGAGGCCCACGAATTCCAACAGTAATTTACCGGCGCCTTCATCCTTCATTAACCCGGGCACTTTTTTATTCACCGGCGGCATCCCGTATAAATTTTCGGCTGGGTAGTCCGATGTGTCGAAGCGCGAAATATTTTGTTTCATATGTTCGAACACATCTAACGTCTCTATCGCGTAAATTAAAGAGTCTGTGTCCGTATAACACAACTTACACTGGTGTTCATATATGCGTTTCATGTAGTTATAATCGAATTCATATAGTATTTGTCTTTGAAGTATCCAAGACACACATGCCCACATATATTGGCTTATCAAACACTATTTCCAACTTTGATAACTCGACAGCTACCAAGTTTTCGTTGAAAATAGTGCCCGATTTGAAATTAGGTCTACTAATCAACGCCTCCGCCCCGTACCGTCCGTCCCATTTGCTTACCAACTTAATATCGCGCCGCAACCGCACGTTTTCCATAGTCTTTCCGAACACAGCGTTGTTCATCAATTTAAACAAATTCTTTTCGAATTCATTTTTTGCATTTTGACGCAACGTTGTGTTCAGATCAATATATGATTTCAACCAGTTTGATTGGATGAATTGTAGCGCTTTATGTATCTTGGTTACCACCAGGCCTTCGCTTAGGTACTGCTTCAAATTGCGGTAGTGCACCACGTAGTTTTTTTTTATCATGTAGGGTAGCCAGCATCTTTTGCTCCCTGTTACCTGGTGGTTTCGCTTTCTCTGGGGCCATCGGGAGGTCGCTCTGCCGGTCATGTATGTGTCGTTGATATTCCAAATCGACTTCCAAGATATAGCCTACGGGACTGTCGTCGGGGATGTTATAATCTACATCTCCTACTACCCATTTCAGCTCTCCATACGGGAGGTATTGCGACATTGCCCATGAGTACATAGCATTGATGTCGTAGTACATCAAGTATGTGCTAGGTTCGTTGGGATTGTAGTCGGACATATATTTATTGTTTGCTTTTGCATAACTGGCCGAGCACTGTGTTAACCCACCTCGAATGCCTCTCTCCAAGAATAAAAGCATGTCAACATCTTGGAGGGTCTCTAACTCTATGCCGGTATGCTTCAGCATTACATCCCACGCTAGACCTGGCGCTGTATAATAGTGATCTGCATCCAGCCCATAGTTTTGCATACAGCTATCGCGAAAGTTCTCAAATACGTCGACCAGCAACAAAACGTCTGTTTTCAAATACAGGTCTGCATATTCCGCTAGACTGTAGCATTTAAACTCACGCCATACGTTGTGAGCATGCACATAGTCTTCTGGGCTTATGGTTGTATCGGTCAGATCGTTGTGGAATTCTTCCACTGCTGGCAAACAGTTTTCGTTCAACTTCTCCCAACAATACAGATATTTATACGGAAAAACACCTTTCCTTTTTAAAAGAGTGGTATCAACATTAAATTGACTTTCCAAAATAGTGTACTCCTTTAGATATGAGGCCAACTTCTCCAAAGAGGACGCCATAAATCTGAAGGAGTCAATAAATTTAAATTTTATATCTGAATCTTTACAATTCCAAGTCATGGAAATGTATTTCTCCGTATTGTTGGGAAGTATTTTAATGTCACCGTTCAACGTCAGGTCTTCGACTAGCAAATGTCCGTCGTAGCAGGAGAGGTTGTGAAATACAACTGGGATCGTCTTCGTGACTTGGTAGTCCAGGTTACATTGAGGGTGTGCCGCACCTCTGTAAACATGATTAAACTAGTATCCGTACCAACTGTTTTAATATTTTTGAACTTACCTGTATACACCTGTCAAATGGCAATGATCCCTAACCCGCTCCTGGCCAAGTGGCTTCTCGCATATGTGACACACTGTGGCAGTCACATATTGTCGATATTGGTCCTTGGTTAACCTCTCCATCGGGATGGGGCACCAGTGGACCGTCTCAACGTCCTACGCGAGACTTTTTAGTTCTTCTACGAACCACTTGGCGCTATCGGTTCCACTATAACTACGATAGTACGACAGGTCCTTACTATACCCGCACTTAAAATAATAACCTACACTAAACGGTACGTGCTGGTGTGTTTTTTGAGGATCACGAGTGGGCTGCAGGAGGCATTCAGGAGGCATATACAATGAACGGCGCTGGTATCTTGTTCTTATAGTTTTTAAATTTGATTGTCTTTTCCTCTGGAAATGAAATCTTGCAATCATTTACCTTGCCGCATTGTTCTACATGTCTCTGTAGTTTCTCATTACTGTGGAAATAGTGTAGGCATCTGTCGCAGAAATACTTTTTGCTGTGTCCGTGTGTGGGTAATTGTTTAGACACGAGCCGACTTAGATCCTTAATCCACACATAATGACTTTTCTCGCCGTCCTGCAGCAGCAACAAATTAACATGTTTATCACGGAACACATTTCAGCTTCCCCTCCAACACGTACACGTTAACACTAATGTTATTGTTTCTTTCAAATTTTGAAATATCACCCCTTTGAATGGGGAACGTTATGCCCTCCAAATTGAAAACGTACTCGTAGTGGGAGTATTTGCTGGTGCGATGTGGGTTAGATACAGCTGGGGATAACCAGGAGAGGATGGCCCAAACGAAGCACGCGTTGTCCGTATTGTGAACGTTGACACATGCCTGTTTTCTTATTATCGCTGGAGGTAAGGGGAGATACGGGCCGACGCGCTGCGGTGTGTATTTATTTATGTTTATAGTTAAATCAATAACCGCAGACAACGCCCAGCCTGAATCTCGTTCCTATAAAACAAGTGTTTTATAATATCCTATAGCATGCAGAACGTTCTCCAAAACTTACCTGAAACTCTTCCAACTCCATCAAAATTACGGCACTCACGCGTTCATTATACCACTCTTCCAGGTTTGTGTCCAGATCGACGACACCATTCCGGGTGTTGATGTACTTGAAGTCCTCCGCCTCGGGCTTTACAAACTTACCGCAGAATATCACATTTACTTTTAAGAACGGTTCTTTCTTGAGCTCGTTCTTAATGCGACGAATAAACATCTTTTTTGCATCATTTAGAAATGTTGCCGGTTCAATATGATGCAAGTTTGTAATGCAGCCAGTGCGGATGCGACTTTCAAAAGAGGATTTTAAATCGTGCCATCGAATGCGGTCCTTCTGGTTCACCTTCCTCTCGCCACCTCCTTGAACCATTAAGGTCTTTAGATAAGTCCGGTATTCCATCATTTTTCCCAAAGCCGATATTAATTTCGACTATGATAAAAAATAATTGTGTCAAATTAAAAAAATAATTTGTGATAAAAACAAAACGTTGTACACATACCTTTTCTCCAACATTATCCGCCTTTTTCAGCGCCAAATTCAAAGTTCGAAGAGTTTTCGAACATAGTTCTATATAGGGGGTTACGTTATATATTGTGTTTTTTACACGTTCCATGGTTGCAACCGTATCTGCCGCTACGTTAGCCGCCATTATTATACGCAACACTACTACTGCACTGAATAAAAACAAGTTTACAGAAGCACTACTACTGCACCGAATAGAAAAGAAAGAGAAAGTATTTGGCTGCTTGTGTATTATATTGTATAGCAGTCGCCACAAGTGATGGCGAGCGGTGGGAGTAGGTTCGCCCAGCAGTAGACGGGCACAACGGATTTACCATCGCCTCTGCATATAATTTCTCTATACCATTGGCGTGCAGGTTAATATTGAATAATGCAACGTTAATGTAATTAAAAATTTAATAAAATGGTTTTATTAGTATGGGATATCTCCGGACAATATAAGTATTTTGTTTACTAATTACTACTATTTACAAGTGCCTACCTACTAATTTATTCCTGGAATATATGAACATATGTATATTCACAACAAAAAACAAAAATATTATGTTAATATAATCTTAATGAACTAATAAACATTTAAATCCGATTAACCGTTAAGGGGCACATAATCCCCTGAATTGTTTACCAGGAAACATCAGCGATGATAATAACAAAAAAGGATTATTGTTTAAACGGTTTATTGAATTTAAACATTATAACCTATTAAACAAATTGAAAATTTAATGGATAAAGTTAAACCTCTTCCGCACTAAAATCGTTGTCGTCACTACTACTATCATTATTTACATTTATAATTAAATTTTCGGTCCTGTCGTCAACTAGAGTTTCTGATTGTAAATATTTATTTTCTATATTGGCAACATGGTTGCAGCGTTGTAGCCAATCTTCTGGTAATATTTTTTGAAATTCTTCTTCTGCTAATTTACGCACATCTTCCATTTTAAAAGTTACGTTTCTTGCTGCGACATTATTCTTCACCGTAGCCCAGATCAGTGAGCCGCCACTGACAAATACTCAGAACGTATTATTGCAGCTAAGTGGGCGTGCACGCTTTTAAAAGCGTCTACAGCGCATCCCTACTCCTCGCCATCACTCGTGGCGACTGCTATAATATATCTTTTAAATTTGGCTAGACATTGGCGCGGTTAGGTAGTAATCACCGAAAGAATGTACTTAGAAAGAATGGCTATACTTCATGATGGTGAGGTAGTCATTAGCGAAAGAATGTACTATCGTGGACAAAAGTCTTATCATTAGCAAAGGCTACGTCACATATTCTAATTTAAAAGTATTTTAAGTAATATGTTCTAAAAGAGTGGTGTTATTAGCAAAGAGTATGTCACATATAGTAAATTTAAAAATTTCTGGGAATCAGAATTGGCCAATATGTTTTGTATCATTAGCAAAATTACTGAGGTAATTAAGACGTAGAACTATTATCGTAAAATTCTTTGAAAAGTGTGGAAGCTACAGAGAAAGCAGCTACGTCACAAGCAGCTATCATTAGCAAAGACTACCTCATCGGCGTTAGTGTTAGTGCTGTCTTTTTTGTAAATAATATTATATTCATACACTTCCAGTTTAGGTCGCCAGCGTACTTATTTTGAATAAAGTTCTTTTAACGAAAATAGCCATTGCGATGGTTTATGATCGATAATGATGTTAAATTTTGTACCGTAAATATATGGTCGGAAGTATTTAGTTGCCCAAACGATCGCGAATAACTCATTCTCGATCGTGCTATAATTGCATTCGGCGGGATTTAATATTCGACTTGCGTATGCGATTGGTAAATCTTTACCAATTGGGCCTTGTGATAGCACGACTCCTAAAGCGAAGTTAGACGCGTCGTCGTAATATTTAAAGGGCTTTGAAAAATCTGGATCTTCCATAAGTGTATTTTTACCAATTTCTACACATTTAATAAATTCTGGGCTGTGTTTAATTTGGACATTTTTCTTTAAACAATCCGTTAGCAGTTTTGTTAAGTGCGCAAAATGTTTTATGAATCTACGGCAGTAACCGACAAGTCCTAGAAAAGACTTAATTTCCTTGGCGGTTTTAGGGATAGGAAATTTTTTAATTGCCTCGATTTTCCGCGGGTTAGGCTTTACGCCTTCCGGAGTCACGACGTGGCCTTACAAACTCTACTGACTTACAGAGAAATTCCGACTTGTCTAATTGAATTTTTAACCTGGCTTCTCGTAAACGCTCAAAAACTTTTCTGAAAAACTAGAAGTGTGCTCTTGAAAACTGGTAGAGAATATTATTATGTCGTCCATGTAAACTAGACAGACGTTACCTTGTAGATCTTTAAGTACGTTATCCATTACCCGTTGGAACGTCGCGGGCGCGTTTTTTAACCCGAATGGCATACGAACAAATTCATAATATCAATTTTCTTAAACGCGGTGTTTGGCGTGGAATCCGCTTCTAATTCGATCTTGTGGAACCCAGAAGCTAAATCAAGGGTGGTGAAATAATTGCAACGTCCGAGTTTGTCTAGGATGTCGTTTACATTGAGTAATGGGTACCTGTCGTCGATTGTCTTTTCGTTGAGTTTCCTGTAATCTACAACGATTCTCCATTTCAGTTGTGCGCTAGCGTCGACTTTTTTTGGAACAATCCAAATGGGCGAACTCCAGGGTGATTGACTAGGCCTAATGATACCGTCGTCTAACATTTTACTAATTTCTTTACAGACCTCATTTTTGTGAACGTAAGGGTATCTGTATGACTTACAATTAGTGTGAATAGGTACGTCATCCGTAGTTTTAATATCGTACTTTATTTTATTAGTAAAAGTTAATTTATTGGAACTATCATGAAAGATTTCTGAAAACTCCGAAATAATTTTACCTAACGTTTTTTATCACTCTGAATTTAAATTTTGAAGGGTAACGTTATTTACGCAATCAGTCGGGGTTTGCGGGCTTTCTATGTGAAAACATTCGAATTCATCCGTTTTGAAAATGGTACCAAATCGCTCTTTAAAATCGTCATTTATCGTTTTCCTGGTGGGATTGCGAAATTCTATTTTAGCTACTTGGTCTTTTACTTTAGTTATGCATGCCGATATTCTAACAGAGTCGCGATACATTAATTCTTTAATTACTACTTCGGTGTTATCTGGTAAAGAGGTGTTGATGTCTTTAACGATTATGGATTCCAAGGAATCTCAATTTTCTGTGTTCTAAAATCAGTTCTATATAAAAAAAAAGGGAATCTGAATGTTACCGTTGCTTAGTATTTGCTTTTCCAAATCCATTTTTAAACCTAGTCTTTTTAAATCCCTTAATCCAATGATTCCATCAAAGTACTCATGAAAAAGGAATAATATGAATTCGAACAAGCTGGGTATATTAAATTCTCGCAAAATAGGGATTTCAGCTTTAAACTTACTGTGTTTTGTACCAGCACAAGTGGTCATTGGTATGCTACTTTGATAGCTGTTTTCTGGGAAATGCTTTTCCGCGATGTATGGTCTTAATAAAGAGCCATGACATCCAGTGTCGATCAGCAATTTTATCGGTATGGTTTTCAATTGAATGAATGGCAACGAATTAGCGATAGTAATATTGTTTAGGTCTATCCGGTGTTGTTTTCGTCCGTTGCTTCGTAAAAATTTTGAGGATCAGTGTTTTCAGGATTATACTCATTTACAGGGTATGATTCTGGCTTAAAATATTAGTATTCGTCGTATTGTTCGGGAGTTATTTCTGTAGTATATTCCGTATTACGCAGTTCCTCTGCTATGATATTGCTAGGGCCTGGTTTACGGAAGAAATTAGATCTGTTACCTGAAGAGGTATCCATGGGTTCAGGTGGTGCTGAAGGTTTATTGGAATTTTTTGCTAAAATACATTAGATGGGGATTTCGGTCTTCTAAAAACTTGCTTGTTTGTCGGGAAGTTTCTAGCCACGGGTCTTGTCTGCACAGGTATAGGTTGTGAAGAAAATTGTGATCTAGAGTAGTTGTACTGTGGCAAATAATTAGGAAGAGGTTGTTGATTAGGGTAATATGGATATTGATAAGTTTGTGGATTAAATTGGGGAGTTGGCATTGTTTGCACGGGATAAGCATGCGACATAGGTGCAGATTGCATGACAGGTGTTCCATAAAATACAGGTTTAGGCGGTAGTTTTGGGGGAGGATTTGGTTTATGCGTAGCTTGCTTGTTTTGATTTTGTGTCAAGATGTTTATTCTAGTTTCATTATGATAATGCCTTAACACAATGTCAGACGCATTTACTAAGGTAGCAGGTTATCTTATATCCAAAAGAAGCCTCAAAGTATTGTCCGAGTTAGCCACAAGAACGTCTAATGCGTCGAGTTCGCTCTGACCGAATAAAAGAGTTTTTTGATCCGCCGTAAGGTTTGGATCCGCTTGAATTTTGATTTCAACGCGTGATTTAATTACTTTTAAGCGTTCAAGAAATTCTAAAACCGTTTCATTTCTATTTTTAGCTAATTGCAAAAATCCGCGCGTAAGCGTTTAGCGATCTGTTTTATCGCCGAAAAGTTCTCTCAGAGCAGTCTTTATTACGGGCCATGTAGTTAGATCAGGCCTACACATTAAGAAATTTATTAGATCGCCTTTAAGTTTTGAACATATTGCGTTAAAACAGAAATCGTTTACCCCATTATCTGTCGTACGACCGTAAGTATTATGGAGTTTGTCGTACCTATATACAGGCTGTCTGTAAAAGGTCTTTACACACGCCTACCACATATTCCTTAGACCAAAACAAGCCGATTTAAGTAAACTTATCTTAGTCCAAAGTCGCTTAGTTTGGGCGCTATG
The DNA here is from genome assembly GCA_949128085.1 of Cetonia aurata. NCBI lineage: Eukaryota > Metazoa > Arthropoda > Insecta > Coleoptera > Scarabaeidae > Cetonia > Cetonia aurata. The sequence continues at coordinate 1,929,753 of OX421887.1, forward strand.
CGGCCTTAAAGTTAGAATTTTGGAATCGTTTTTTTATTATAAATTCAAAACGGCTTATGCGATTTTAATAAGATTTGACATGGTCAGTTAGTATTATTGGACGAATGTTTTGCGAAAATTTCAAGAAAATACTAATACCGGAAGTGAATAAAACACGCATGACCATTATGAAAATTAACATAATTTTTTTGCTGTCTATAGTAGAGACACGAAATAATTTTTATTCGATAAAGTATTCAAAAGCGATCAAATTATGTCTCTTGTAAAATTTTCTTATTTTTATTCGTTTTCGAGAAAAACGAAAAAAAGTGCTTATGGTCGTACGGTCGAAAAAAGCAAAAAGTAATCCAGTCGCCTATGATTTCTATCATAAACAAATGAATTTCGCATGACTAAATCTACTGCTCAAATAAAGACTACAGGTAAACGAATAGGCTTAGTAAAAGTTCACGGTTTCGAAGATTCTGGGTAATTTATTTACTACAAAAAGAAAATTTATAAGAATTGATTACTCTAATGGTTTTTGCGAAATTTGTATTTTAATAATTCGCATCAGGTTATTTTACACAAAAATTATTAACAAAATTAAATAACTGAAACATGAACACAAATAATAAATATGTCACAAAAACTGTTGAAAGTGTTCTCCATTTACACGCATACAAAGATTTATACGACGAAGGAAATTAAACTGTACTCTTTGCAAAATTTCTCCATCACCTCGAAGGTCATTTATTGCATGTTGAATACGTTGCCATAGTTGTGCTTCATTAGCCACAGGTGTCTTGTAAACCACGGACTTAAGATGTCCCCATACAAAAAAATCAGCGGGAGTTAAGTCTGAAGAACGTGGAGGATTTAGGTAGTTTTGAACATCTACTGAAAAATGTGGTGGAGCTTCATCATGCACGTACCACATATCTCTCCGAAGTTGTAGAGGTAAATCGTCTAACAAATCTGGCAATGTATTTTGCAAAAATTGCAAGTAGATGTCTCCCGTTAATCTTTGTGGAAGAATAACAGGACCAACAATAAAATTGCCAATTATTCCAATCCACACATTAAGTTTGAATTTGTGTTGAACATGATTTATCTTTATGGCATGCGGGTTCTCAACTGCATAAACGTGTTCGTTATGGAAATTAGTTACCCCTCTTCTTGTGAAACAAGCTTCATCCGTAAACAAAATAGTGTTGCCAAAGTTTAAATCTGCTTCTCTTTGCCCATTAACAAAGCGACAAAAACCCAGACGCATTTCGGGATCATGTTCTAAAAGATCTTGAACTGCTATTTTATGGTATGGATATAGCAACTGTTCTCTAATTACTGCGTGAACGACATCTTTACATACTCCTACTTCCCTACCTATTCGTCTAGTACTTATTTCTGGATCTTCTTCGACACGTTCTAAAATTGCTTCTTCAACTTCAGGAACCCTTGTATGTATGTGTGATATTAGGGTGATAGTACACTGCGACCTAAAAGATCTATTGTGTCCCCTCTTCTCGCTGTATTTACAGCTGGCCGTCCAGTCTGATTCCTTTCAAGAAGTGCAGAATGTCCGAAGGCCCCAAATTAGGTAACTCTCCCTCTTCGATTTCACATGCTCCCAGGTGCAGCGCCCTTGAGTTGCACAGTGCAACACAGGTTGTGAGTAGATGAATGGACGTTTCGTCCTGTTCCCCATAAAATCTACATTCGGCTTCCTTCGCTATTCCAAGCCTGCTTAGATGTCCGTTCAGTTTACAATGGCCTGTAAGGATCCCTGTCAATATCCGAATATTATTTTTACTCAGGTTGATGCATTCTGCAGATCTCTTCTGGTTATAGGTACCCAGAAGAGTTTTAGCTTGCCTCATTCCCTGGAGATTCTCCCAGTATTTGGATTTTCTCTGCTCTACTTCATTTTCCAGTTTCTCCAGTGTTATGCTGCTACTTATCCCACAAAAAGGTTCTGGCCCTACAAAAGGTGTTCTAGCCCCTCTCTTAGCGAGATTATCTGTTATTTCGTTTCCTTCCACTCCCGTGTGTCCCGGAACCCACAAAAGGGTTACCTTGTTCTTTTTGCCTAGCTCGTTTAGTTTTTGTAGACACTCCCAAACCATTTTGGAGCTGATTATGTTTGACCTCAGCGCCCTAATGGCTGCTTGACTATCAGATATTATGATAATCTCCTGCTTTTCATAGCTTCTGTCAATATTGACCTGGACACATCTTTCAATAGCGTGTATTTCCGCCTGGAAGATACTTGGGTACATCCCCAAGCTTTCGAAATATTTGGTTCTAGGCCCATATATCCCTATTCCAGTTCCCTCTGCCGTTTTGGAGCCATCTGTGTACCATTTAATGGCATTTCTATTGAGTTTCGAAATGGTATCTCTATCCCATTCACTCTTAGTGCTAAGCTTTGTGGTAAAATCTTTCACAAAGTTGAACTTCCTTGGCATGTCATCTCGGGGCATGTCCCAGATTTGGTCACCTGTAGGAGGCTGAGGCCTATGCCTAGCCGTTCCTTCCCTGATCATCCTACGTGTGGTCCTTTTAGCTATGCTCTCCACAAAAATGTGAAGAGAAGTGAGATTTAGTACCACTTCAATAGCTGCTGTTGGGCAGGTTCTCATTGCGCCAGTTATGCATACACATGCTAATCTTTGCACTTTAGAGAGATTAGCTCTCGCAATGGCCAGATTAGTTCTCTTGCTCCAAGCCACTGCCCCATAAGTGATCTTTGGTCTCACGATTGCTGTGTACATCCAGAGCAGTATTTTTGGGTTGCAACCCCAGTTGTTTCCTGCAAAGTTTCTACAGACCATTAGAGCCTTCTTTGCCTTGTTAGTTACTTCAAGCTCATGCTTATTCCACAGAAGCTTATTATCCAGGATGAGTCCTAGATATTTCACCTCCTTTTTCCAGTCTATGCCTTGCCCATCTATATTTATGGTCTTGAGGCTGGGTTCTCTTTTCCTTGTGAATGCTATTAAGGTAGTCTTAGTGGCGTTGATGTTGAGGCCCACTGATTGGCACTACCTTTTCGTAGTATTGAGCCCTCTTTGAACTATGTCGCAAAGGATATTCTCAAACTTTCCTCTTGCAAATATGACTATATCATCAGCATACCCTTGACATGGTATGCCTAGATTAGTCAGCCTCCATAGAAGTTCATCTACTGTCAGGCTCCACATGAGTGGGGAAGTAACTCCCCATTGTGGACATCCTCTGGTCGTGCTGATCGAGATGGTTTTGCTTCCCACCTCCATTTCCACTGATCTAGTAGAAAGCAGCTGCGAAAGCCATCTGGACGTCGCGCCGTCTACTCCTCTTTCAATTAATGCCTTCTTGACGGCCTCGTGCGGAGTATTGTCAAAAGCGCCCTCTATATCTAGAAAGGCGCACACTACAGTTTCTTTATTCGTCAGTGCATCCTGGATTTGATCTGTCAGCTCCACTAATGCAGTCTCAGTGGATTTGCCCATTTGATAGGCGTGCTGACAGGGGTGCAAAGGCACCTGCTCCAGGATATCTGTCCTGATGTAATTATCTACCGCCTTTTCCACTGTTTTCAAAACAAATGATGTTAGGCTGATAGGTCTTTGAGATTTCGGATGTGTAGTATCCTTCTTCCCTACTTTTGGTATAAAAGTAACTTTGGCCCTTCTCCAGACTTCTGGTATGTATCCCATTTATAAGCTATTCCGGCTAATCCGAATTACGTGTGGTAGGATTACGTCCTGCCCTTTCTGAAGTAGCGCTGGAAAGATCCCATCTACTCCTGGTGTCTTGAAGGGCTGAAAGGTGTTTATGGCCCATTTCAGCCGTTCGCTACTACATATGTGCTTGGCCATTGTTGTAGCTTCCTTGGTTGGTCTTCTGTGCTCCTCGTGTAGGTTGTCCGAGGTGACTGTTTTTCCTTCAGGAAAGTGAGTTTCTAGAAGGAGGAGAGCTCGTTCTTCCTCACTGTCAGTAAAGCTTCCATCAGCTTTCCTTAGTGCCACTCCTGTATCGACCCTGCCCTTTGCCAATACCTTGTGTAGTCTTGCGGCAGCAGGTGTTGAGTCAGGAACCCTTACAAAACGCTGCCTTCCATAATCAGCGGTTGCAGGAGCAAAGCGACCGGTCTCCCGAAGACGTCGCTCAACGGCAGCAAACGTTGGGTGACTTGGTATTCGACGATTTGGAAACCTTTCAGAATACACCCTAACACACTCTCGAGTCTTTCCTTCACAAAATCCAAATACCAATAGCATATCGGTATATTTTGCATTGGTGTATTGTAAGGCCATGATAAATCACGAAAAGTTAAGCTTTAAGGTATTTTAGATTTGACACTATTATTATTTAGCCATGCGAAATTCATTTGTTGATGATAGAAATCATAGGCGACTGAATTACTTTAAGCTTTTTTCGAACGCACGACCATAAGCACTTTATTTCGTTTTTCTCGAAAACGAATAAAACTAAGAAAATTTTACAAGAGACATAATTTGATCGCTTTTGAATACTCTATCGAATAAAAATTATTTCGTGTCTCTACTATAGACAGCAAAAAAAATTATGTTAATTTTCATAATGGTCATGCGTGTTTCATTCACTTCTGGTATTAGTATTTTCTTGAAATTTTCTCAAAACATTCGTCCAATAATACTAACTGACCATGCCGAATCTTATTAAAATCGCATAAGCCGTTTTGAATTTATAATAAAAAAACGATTTTAAAATTTTAATTTCAAGGCCGCATAGCGCCCAAAGTAAGCGACTTTGGACTAAGATAAGTTTACTTAAATCGGCTTATTTTGGTCTAAGGAATATGTGGTAGGCGTGTGTAAATACCTTTTACAGACACCTTATATAAAGCTTTCTATCTGTCCGCTGTTACCGTCAAAGCTGGTAAGCAATCTGCGATGGCTTTCGCAATAGAAATTGTCTGTGTGGTATTTTGCCCGTTTAATGCCATTCTTTCTAACGAATCGGAGAGATTATCAATATCGTTTTGCATAAATCTTATCGCTAAGGGCTCTAATCTAATTTTTTAAATAACGATTCGTAACAATAAAAATGTCTGTTCAAAATTCATGCAATATGTGGGAAAGAAAGAAATGATTGTTTGACTTGCTAAGACGGCTTTCGGTGGTGGAACTCGGAGATACAGCTCTCGACGTCGCACAGTGGTTCAGAACGCGAAAAAAACGCGATCGAAATTGTATAGTCTTTAGTTTTAACAAATTTTACATTAAAAGTTGAGTAAGATCATGTTGTTGGGTATGCTGAATCTGAAATTATGCATAAACAACCCGTACTTGTAAAACCTACACTCAAATACAACCCTTAAATGCGGAAAATTGGTAGCACTTAATACAAGTACGAAGAATATTTTTTATACAAATTGTACAGTTTAGTGTGCAAATTCGAAGTATTTGTTTGTCAAAACCACCCCTCAATGCATTGAATTTGACATATTTAGTAGTTTGTACTTTGCTTTTAGAATATCGTGGTAACTTGGATATAATTTGCAACCACGTTTTAAAGCTGTTGCTCTAATAAGCATATATTGCTGCTTTGTAAAACCACGCGCGATAATAAATGATAAAGCCTCTTCAGGCTCCATCTTAGGGCCCATTCTTTTTATTACATACGTTAACGACATCACTGTTTTTATCAATTTTAGAAATGTAGCATATGCCGACGATACTACCATTTTGACAAGATTACAATGTCTGGTTTATTGCAAAAAGAAGTGGACTGTTATTGCCGCCAAACGGTATACGATATTAGGCACAAACGATATACTAACCCACACTTCAGACTATCCAAAAACCGAAACTCTTTCAGATACCTTACAATAAAATTTTACAAGTACTTCCTACAAAGTGGAAAGATTTCAATATCAGTTTCCTTAAAGTATTCCATATTACAAAATGCAGGAATTTATCAGTAATATAACCACTACTGTGGTGGGGTAGTGTGAATTTAACTTGTTACTTAGCTCTTTCTCTTCTTTTTATGCTGAGTCCCCTACTACGGACCTGTACCTTTCGGTTATGCGTTTTGTCAATGCGTATAGTTTTATAAGTTGCCATAAACATGACCATTTCTATTATAACTTTATTTAATAGGCAATAGAAAAACACACACACAAACAATAGTAGTGCGGTAATATTAACATTTTAATTTGTTAAATTTGTAAACAAAAATTTAAAGAATTCAAAAAGAAAAGAATATATATTAACGATGACCCCACAAAGAGAGAAAGAAAAACAATAAAGATTAATCGCTAAAACGAAGATAGAGAATGGAAAAACTGTGAAGATGGGGTATAACAAGCTAACCATAGGTTAGTAGTATGTAGATGGAATAAAGGGTGAAATAAAGTAGAAGAAACAAATAACTTAAGAACCAGAAAAGAAAACAGGAACGGATACTGTTACGGTTTTTTTTCTTCACCTACCTTGTGTAGTACTCGGCCAGTCTTTTCGACAAGCTTTCGTTTTTTTTTATTTCCTTTTTCTATCTGCCTTCTAACTTCAGAGATGCTTCTATGTATTGTTTCTCCTCAACGGGTATCGTTATCGATTTATTTTGGTCCTTTCTTCTCTCTTGATTGCTAGAATTTGAGAATCTTTAGTTCATCACCTTCAGATGTTGTTTTGTTTCACTTAAATTTCGATCCTAATTTCGTTTATTCCATTCCAGTAATTCATTTTCTATGTTTTGACAGTTGTTCAATTTTTAAGGTTAGTTTTGTTTGTACTACATTCATCCGTTTATAGATTTCTAGGCATCGATTTTCTATTGATTGCTTTCTGATAGATCTTCATATTTTGTGTTCACATCTTTTCAACGTGAGATGGCACCTCTTGTCCGTTGTCAGTTTTCAAATTTTAATTTCCTATTTTCTGATTGGTTGTGTGACGTATTCTCCCGCTTGGTTTCCTGTTTCCGGGATCATCTTCGTTTTTGGTCTTGAAAATGGTGTAAGACGTATTCTCAAGAGTAAATTCTTCCTGTTTTTGGAACTTCGGATATTTTCTAACATATGTGGATATAAATGGAAGTTTACCGAAATTAATCATCGGCCGTATCTTCGCTTGTGTTTGGTGTGGAATATTGATGTGATTACCACGGCTGATGGATTCGATTAATTCGAGATAATTTGAGAACCCACGCGTCTGCAACGCCATTTTGAAATTTTCTGCGCTACTTTGGAAAAGCCCGTTTTTACCGAGGTTTTATCGTTGTATTATTTTTGGAGTTTTGGAATTTTAACGTCGTTTCAAGTGAGGATCCGAATACCCCCGCTTGGCTGAGATTTTCTGCGGCTTTCTTTGTTCCTGCATCGCCCTTGGGGAATTCAACGGACCTCCCGCTTCTGTTTGCTTATCGAGTTGAGCCCGAGTCACGATTTCTTCGGATAGGACGTCACATCCAAGCCCCGTAACAACCGTTTGAGGGACAAGCTAAGTTGCACGTTATATTTCTTTTTAATTACTAAATTCTAACTGCGTTTAAAATGTTCATTCTTAAATAACTACCCCGATCAATTAATTTTTTTAATGTTTTAATGTTTTAGTCAACAATTCTAGAAATTTTGTATATTATAGATCGGAGGGTATAATTGAAACAGTTTAACAGATTAATTCTTTAATATTATATTATAACATCAACCGATTAATTATCGGCATGTGATATACAGGGTGGTTTATTCACCGCTGGTATATTTATTTCAAAATTTCAACTTTGTTTCAATAAATTCTATTTTTTTGGTAACTCTAAAACTTTTCAAAATTTAATTTTAATTCTTAGGATAAGATTTTCCTTTATATTATTGATGTGAAACTGATTGCGTTGGCCATAGCGTTCGGTGTTGGAGTCCTATCGTAGGGCTATTTGTTTTAATTCTTTTTCTGTATTTAAAATTGCTTATTCATTTCATTTAACTTTTATTTGCAATAAACGTTTAACCGAGTTACTTTTAATTCTGTCTTTGTTTTTTTTTTGTATTGACTTGCAAACTGCTTTACCCCTTGGTACTCGTTAACACCTTGGATTCCTGCTTATCTAGGGGACATGACAGGGTAAGTAAACCTAAGCAGGTGGCGCCGAAATTTTTATTCCATCTTGGGTTTGTTCGTTCAACCCACTCCCTCGCCGACGAGCCGGCTGGCACCCTGCATGATTGTCAACTATCAACCCACTGAGTCTAAGGTTTGTAAAGTGGTAGCGCAGCAACTTTTTGGTTTTCTTTTTGGATTTCACTCGGTCACTTTCGGTGCCGAAAATTTTAGGTAACAATACAAAGGCGACGGACTGGGCAAAGAAAAAGGTGATGATAACGGTTAGTAAAAAAAATTACGACACAGCAGAGAAAAAGAAGGTAAAAATAACTCAGAAAAAAAGAAAAATAAAACAAAAAGTAAAAACATTAATGAAATCACACAAAAAAAGATGGGGAAAAAGACAAAATAAACAGGACACAAAAGACGTGGTAACAGCTGTAATGGGCACATGGAATGTTAGAAGTATAAACAACACAAGGAAGAAGAAATAGTGGCAGAAATGGAAAAATATGGAATAGAAATCCTAGGGATGACGGAGACAGAAAAAACACAAAGGAAAGAAAGCCCTGAACAAAGGATATTTGATGCTATGGTCGGGAGTAGATGAAAAGGAAAGAGCAAGAGAGAGAGTAGGAATAATAGTAAAAGAAAGGTGAATGAGAAGAATATTGAAAGAAGAATATATAAATGCAAGACTTGTACAGATAGAACTGGAATTCATAAACAAGAAAGTATGGAATGTTGTAGTAGCATACGCACCAAACTAAGATGCTATTAAAGAAGAAAAAGACACATTTTTTGAGAACCTACAAATGATGCTAAATACAGGAGCAAACAATAAAATTATAATGGGCGACTTAAATGGAAGGCTAGGAAATGTTAATACAGGAATAGAAAGATACATGGAAAAAGAAGGAGAGCAGACAAAAAATAACAATATGGAGAAAGAATAATAAACCTATGTATAAAAAACGATTTAGTTATAACAAATACAAAATTTAAACATAAAGATACACACAAATACACAAGAGAAGAACCAAGCCGGAATAAGAAATGAATTATAGATTATTTCATAACAAACAGAAAAAATTTGAAGTGCCTAAGAGACACTAAAGTGATAAGACAAGTGGAGATTAACAATGATCTGCTATGTTATTTCCGATATATTATGCTGAACAAAACCCACGGAATCATAATATCGACTATAAAATTGCTTACCTATTTATTTATTTTGTCAACGTATGTAATAATTTAAACTAAAAGCTTACTTATTTCGTATCTAATTCAATTAATGCTTGTAAGCATGGATTTTAGGGCATGTGTATGTCTTTCGATTAATGTTCGACGAGGGATTTTTATGCTGTCGTATTGTTGGAAATGATTTCTATGATCGTTGCCGGGGTCCTTTTGTCCTTCTTTTTCGGTTTTTGCTGAATGTGGTTGCTTTTCGTATATTTATCTGGAATTTTGTAATATTTATTACAATTTAAGTCCATACAGTTTTCAAATTTACTTACAAGAATGAGAGTATTACGTGTATAGTGTCAAGATGATGAGAATCCAGTGATTTCGAGATTTGGGGTGGCCGTTCATCTAATCCTGGGGTGTTGAAGAATTACATTCGAGGCAGTTTGCTGTGAGATCGTTGGAAGACCATTTGGAAGCTGAAATGATTGTTTTGAATTTGGAATTATTATTTGGATTATACTAGAGCAGTTTTCGTACCTGAAGTAAACGATTTTTTTCATTTTTTGAAAATATAACCGGCATATAATGCATAAAGGCATTTGAGGTTATATTTATTTGAATGATAACTGTGAATCTAGTAAATTTGGTTATGTGAGGTTGTATTTGACTCTGTGGGTTAATTTCACGAGCAGTTTAAGTTGGCATTGATCTGGTTATACTTGATTTTTATGACGGGAATTTAGCGGGAGATTTGCATTTTATTTATGATATTAAAAACGAGAAATACGAAGTTTTAGTTTGGATTAAGATTCTAGAAATCTTATTATTGTATATCTAAGATAGTAAAAAACTTACTTACCCTGAGGGAATCTTTCGAAGATTCATTTCTTTGTTCAGCAAATTTATTTAACTCTCAATAAATAAATTACACTGTATTGTCGTTTCCTTTATTCAATGTATTACAACAACATCACTAACTAATAACTACTACAGTCGCTTTAAAGATACTTAGATGTTATAAGCTAAATTAATATAATAATCAGTGGTTCAGTAGACTGACGTTATCCTCCCGCGTCCCGAGGGTGATTGGAAATTATATATCATATTCGTTTGCGGTGACCTTAAAACCCTGTGGTGGGGACAAATTTACTTTTCACGTGCTCTAACATTTGAGATCTAGCATATCTTTGGAATTAATGAGAGTGTAATGGATGACGCTGAGTGGTGTTTAGGAGAATAAAATCAGTGTTTACTTAATAAAAAAAATTAATTAATATTTGAAAGATTTATCTACAAGTTTCGTAGCAGATCATTACTTGCTGCGTACAGAACTAAGATATATACAAATAACAACCCAAGAAAAAAGAAGAAACATAGTTAAAGAAAAAATTAAAAGTTATAAATTAAAAGAAAATATACATACAGAAAAATACCAAGCACTACTACGAAAGCAACTTGAAACGAATAGAATAGAAGGTAATGTAGAAAATAGAAGGGGAAAATTCAAAAATAATATTCTAGATGCAGCAAAAGAAAGCTGTGGCGCATCTAAGATTACAAACAAGTAGGGTAAACGGACAAAATGGTGGAACCAAGATTTAAAAAAGAAAATATCACAGAAAAAGTGAAAGAACCAAAACCATATAAGATTATGAAGAATATAAAAAATGCAGACAAGAAGTAAAAATAGAGGTATAAAAAGCAAAACAAGACGCATGGAAAGAATTTGGGCAATCTATGAAAACAAATTATACAGAAAATCAAAAACTATTTTATAACATAATATAAAAAGCATAATAGGAGAATACTGACGCAGGAAGATGATATCTTGGAAAGGTGGAAAGAATATTTTAAAGAATTAACGAGTAAAGGAGAAATAAAGGGAAATGAGAGTGAAGGAAGAAAGGAAGAAGGGAAAAGGGAAGAAGAAAGTATTCCTGAAATAACAATGGAGGAGGTAGAAAGATCAATACAAAAATTGACACTAGGAAAGGCCCCAGGAATAGATAACATCTCTCCAGAAATAATAAAATTTATGGACAACACGGGAAAAGGAGAACTGAGAAAAATTAGGAATAAGCAGGGATGCGTCCTGAGTCCAGCTGTTCTCAGTAGATAAGGCTATGAAAAAAGCTAAAGAGAATATAAAAAGATACTCAATAGGTAATTGGAAGATGGAAAGAATAGAAATAGCGGAACTCCTGTTCGCGGACGACATAGCCATTATAGCAAAGTCAGAACGAAGCCTACAATATAACATAAATATAGTAAATACAGCATTGAAGGTCAATATGAAGATAAATAACACGGAAACAAAAACGATGTTTATAGCAGCAAAACATCCAACCCACAAGATCTATATAGAAGGAAAAGAATTGGAACCAGTGCCATATTACAAATACTTGGGGGCTATAATAGAAAGCAATGGAAAATTAGATAAAGAAATAAATGAACGAGTAGGAAAAGTAGGAAGACTATTTAACGCCATTCGAACAACATTTCTTGGGAAAAGGAAAACACCAAAAGAAATAAAAACGAAAGTAGTAAAGAAAGTAACTGTACCTTAATATATGGAAGCGAATCTCGGATATTAACAGAAAGAAACAAAAGCAGAATAACGGCAACAGAAATGCGAAATAGAAGGCAAAACAAAAAGAGACAGTATCAGAAACGAAGTGTACAAGAAAGACTAAAAATAAAACCAATAGAAAAATTGATCCAAGAAAGATAATTAGTATGGCTGGGACACATCCACAGAATGTCGGAAAGTAGACAAACAAGGAGAATATACGAATTGTTACACTTTGCATTGAATCGAAAATGACATTGATTTCAATAATTCATTTCGCTTTTTTTAATCATAGACAACATCAGCGATATAAGCCTTATTTTGAAGGCAAATTTAAATTCATTCTCTTTACTTTTAATCTGGCAATTGCAGCTACGACTTTAGAAAAACCGTTACGTCACTTAGCGATTCCTTTTCGCGCGGGAGTATTTAACTTACGCGCCACAAAATTTAAACTCGCTTATTTTAAATTCATTCATTTACGCGCCAACTTCTTAGACGCTTCGTCTTTTATGATCCTTTGTGCATCTCTGGACGTTGCTATTGGTTCATCCTTTTTTTTATACCTACTTACCGAGCCTTTATAAGGGTTTTGCACGCTACGCGCGCTCTCTGTGCCAGTTCAGTTAATTTGCCGTTGTGACGGACTCGTTTTGACTCGAAAACACAGGAACCACGTGCTGTCCCTTCAGCTTCCGAAGCCCCATTGTCTTCAAGCTACAGCTAAGTAATCTCTGTTCTCTTCAGTTAATTTTGCCGTCGCAACGACTTTTTTTTAACTCGAAACACAGAAACCACGTGCTGCCCTCCAGCATACACAAAAGCTTCGAACTCAACTTCAAGCTACAGCTAAGTAATCCTATTTAAAACGTATCTATCGCTCTCTTTTATTTTGTTTCATTACTGTTGCTATTTATACTTTTAACTTGTAATTGCCAGTAACTTTGCTCTCACTAGCAGTCATTTACAATTCACTTATAGAAACGGATTAATTGCGTCACTTTTAAATTAATCTCAGGAATTCGGCTACCACGTGCTATTCCTTCTTTTGTCTTAATTCTAATATCAGAATACAGCAACCACGTGCTGTTCTTTTTACATTGATCTTAACACCAGAAGTCAGCAACCACGTGGCCAGTTTTCTTTTTTTTTTCTTTTTTTTATTATTACAATAAAGTTATCGTTACGTTTTTGGATCTTTATTTTTTTATTAATCATTACAGCGACTCCAAGCGTCATAGTCGTGTGTACCGCTTTTCTTACTAAGTTGCATCAGGTGGAGCACACATTGCGCCCGCTGGCCACGCACACCTGATCGTAACAGAATCAAGAGCGGTAGGAAAGAATCTCTTTTATTTTTTCCTACCGAAGACCGAGAAAAACATGGAAGAAAGAAGTAAAAATTGCGGCAAATGAAAGAAACATGCATGGGAACAGATACAAAGATTATCACAAGATCGAAAAGCATGGAAGAATATGATTGAGCAGTGAAACGAAATGAAAGCATGAAGAAATGGTAAAGCGAGAAATGTAAAGTTACGGTCTTACACTAAAAAGTAGAAAGACCTAGGAATAATAAAAAAAAACTTTGTAAACATTGATTATTTCAAAGTATAGTGTATCCTTTGAAAATTTTATTTGTTGTTATTTTGCAATCTAAGAAAACTACATATTGTTCTATATTTATTTATTACTTGATATACTATCATTTGTTCTAATCGCTCGCAAAGAACAAATGTTTGTGTTAATAAATCAACCATATTTTTGTTCCTTTTATTACTTTTTCTATACCATTGTAATAGTATTTCGGAAATTAATAAAACTTACTTACTTCCTTACTTATATCATTTAGAACGCGAGGTTGAGGAAGTAGTGAATTAGGCTCTTACTAACCATAGATTATACGATTGTGAAATTGTTCAAATAAAATTCAGCTGTTAGCTATAGTGCGCATTAATGATTCAGTATGGCTCCGTGGATGGCGATAATCATTGTGGTCATCACAGCAGTGGTAAGAATGCAGATATTATACTATTAGATGCTGTATAAATACAAAAAAATATTGTAAACTCACATTTTTGCATATATTTTCTATATATAAATAAATTTACTGGCTAATGCAAATCTACATACGAATATGAAAGGTAAGTTTTTTTTCTTAGATAAAAAATAAATAAAAGTTTGCATTACTTGGATGAATGCAGCAATAAGTGCTTTGCTAGTTTGAAACAAATGGCTAATATAAATAAATAAGACGCAAAATTTCTTCTACTTTACATACACAAAGATATATTAAAATTTTAAAACACTTTGACATACTCATTAAAATTTTTTAACTTTCAGAATCAACATTTTAAAAAACTACTGTAAGTGAAACTTAATAAAAATAGACTAAATTAAAATAACATGTGTTACTATCGAGTCCAGGGAGATGCTATTGCATTGATATCGAACCGCAAAATTTTGCGTCTTATTTATTTATACTTCACATCAATCCGAAGACACATAGAAATTAAATGCTTAATGTTGGATGGATTTCTTCATGAAAATCCTATGCGATTCTGCTTCCTGAAGAATTCACAAAGTACACCACTATGCAGTATTTGTGGCGAGCCTGTACTTATTCGTTGTGCATGGTGTAAGCAATTTATTTGACCGAGTGACACCTGAACGGGCAGCATACACACCATTCTTGCGGGAGGAGGGCGAAAAAAACTGTTACGCCACGGCTTTTAGTGTCTTTAACACTTGTTTATTGCTTCATTGGAGACACTATAAATCAAACGAAGTGTAAATAACATAATATTAGTTAACAATATACCTTCTTTTATTATAGAATAATGTAGACAAGCAAGAATACAAACCAATACAGAATACAAGTGATTTAACAATCAAACTGATGGAAATAAATTAAAATAAGCCTTAACAAGACAACTATGTACATATCAAAAGTGAGGTTAAAACTAGCAAGTACCCGCGCAAAAACCTCTGAAATGCCAAAAGCTCAGTGTGGATAACCTACACATAATAAAATTCAATGGAAAATAATGCCACTGGAAGCGCATTGTTGTTTATAAGTGTGAGAAAGCACAACAGAAATTACGCAGTTATCTTGTTGGTTCAATTGCAGTAAACATGCTTAAATATTGCTCAAATTACTAATGTTAGTTTTAAAGTTAATATCATTGTAGTTCTTGGAATAGTACTGTAATTTCTTCAAAATTGAAGTTATGTGAGTGAATCGGAGAATATTCCAAACGTGGAATATACGATTTCAGTTGTATCATAATTAGCAGACTCAATTGAAAAGTCATTTCCTTAAGTAAACTGTTTTTATTTTTAAAAGAAAAGTCCGATATCTTTATTGCATTTTTCATAGTTTTAAACGTATCCAACTTTATTGAGATGGGGTGACTTCAGAAGCAATTAAGGTATCTACCCGAGAACATTATTTAGTACATCAATCAAATATAATCTTAGAATATTCTTTAATCAATTACTCTGCCAATACTATGATATGAATCATTCTCATATGTCGCCTTATGCTTGTTACTTCCAAATTGTTTTTATAGTGCTTTTTTTAAAAGTGTGTTTTTAACCTTGCAAAAGGTAGTTACAGGTCAATACCGCGAACCGAAACTTAATCCTCCACGCTCCATAAGGGATCTGCTTTCGTCGGACCAAGAGCAAACGATTCAGTACGATGTTGGGGCGAAAGAAAAAACTGCCAAATCTACCGGAAAATCAGGGCCTACTGGAAAATCAGGGCCTACTGGGAAATCAGGGCCTCCTGGAAAATCAGGGTCTACTGGAAAATCAGGGCCTACTGGAAAATCAGGGCCTCCTGGAAAATCAGGGTCTACTGGAAAATCAGGGCCTACCGGCAAATCAGGGCCCACTGAAAAAACAGGGCCTTCTGGCCGTACCGTAGTTCTCATTCACGCAGCCTGCACAATTTTATTCCATAATAATAGACCAACCTGTGTCGAACCTTACGCCGACGGTACTCATATCAAAATAAAACCTGACAATAAAAACGAAGATTGGAACCACCAGGCCAAGTACGGATTTGAATTTGTTTGTAACAAATTTCGACCCAAACGTTGTAGGAATTAAAATAAACTTTCAAACATTCGTGCGATGTATTGTTCCTTCTAAATAAATGAAATAAATAAAGCACACACAATACTGTATCTTTTTCTGATCTTCATAGTTATACTACTATATCATCTATATCACTATATCATCTATATCACTATATCATCTGCGTAAACAATGCATTGTACTTTATACCGTAAGTTTCTTTAACTGAACGTGCAATGTTTATGCAATTGCTGCCCTATGTTCAGTTTTAAAAAGGACAAGTCAATGCATTGCCATTCCCAAGCCTGGTGAAATGCGAGGGGAAGGTGGCCAGCGGCGGCGCTTCGCAATACGTATCTATCGTGAGAAACTGAAAAATCGCGAATATATCCAAAACCGTTAAAGATAGACACAATGATACCCGTATAAAATCGAAAGAAAATTAAATTTTACATCCATTTGTGTAAAAATTGCTATACCGTTCAATTTAAAAAAATCAAGTTATCCATGATTTGAGAGTTCGAAAATTACAGATCCCTATTTAATAACGCTGTAATTTAAACGCAACAATTTTAAAATAAAAGACGTGCGCTGTTTCATGGTTAAGCGAAAACCGAAAACCGCATCTTTCTAACTTTCGTATTTCCTGAGGTATTTCCAAACACCGAAGACACTGCAAATGTCATTCTTTTCGAAAAACGTCATGCAATTCGAAAACGGTACAACTTAGCCCTAATGTATCCCTAACGTATTGTTATTTAAATTTAACAAGGAATCCAACAGTGCAATAATATACAGGGTGTTCTATTTAAAATAATAAAGTTAGTATCTACTTCCGGTACAACCGGAAGTCCGCCATTTCTGAAACTAATTTTAACATGTGTAGAATATGATTCGAGGCAACATTTATTTGAAATATTTTTTCAAAAAGGTAATAATAAATCGGCTAGGGACCGTTGCATCTTAGGCTGGACACCCGGTATAATAAGAGGAACAAATTCCAGGTACGACCATTACTGTGCTATTATACTTACTTGTTGTATTGCTAATCTTTTGTGTGATATCATGATTGCATAATAGTGACAATATAAAAAAAAATATATTAACTTTGTAATTACTGTAAATCATATAAGTTTAATAGGGTCGGATCTTCCAACAAATTATAGGAAAAATGACTTCATATACTCATTATTCTGTTATACGATGACGAATGCATAAAATAATTTAACATTTCATTTTCATATTTGGGAGTAAAATCAATTCCAAAAATTATAAAATTCTCATTATGTCTTAAAGACGTCCTAACGGTTTCGAGAATCTGAAAGTAGCGATTTTTCGGTGCATCCAGCCAATCATTACTGAATGGAGTGGTGCCTGCAACGTTGAAATCGGCATTAGTTAAATCCCTCCACAAGAGAGGAGGAATAATAATAATAATAATAATAATCGAGTTGCTGTGTTGTATGCACGCCTGTTTACCTTGTATTGTATCTTGTAGGCACGGTTTAGTACTTGCTGACTAACGCTTCGGCGCTAGCATCGATTTTTTTACCAATAAGATTGAAGTATGATGACGCGTCGTCAACGACAACAAAAAAAAATATTGTTTGAAAATTTTATACACATCCGTCATTTTGAAAGTGCGTTTTCAATCGTTTGAAATTGCTTTTATCTCTTTGTGATTTGTGAGTGAAAAGGCTGTAATAATTGTGAATAGCCGTATTTGCAATAATGGGTGGCTTAAGAAATTGCTGCCCGTAAGGATGTTTTGGTACAAAAAGTGTTCGAAGGAAATTCCCAATTTACGATGAAGCGGTGAGAATTGTTGATCATAATTACAAATAAAACAGGTGCGAGAAAGACGGAGTTTGCATCAGAGAATCAGCTTATATAAAGTAGCAAGATCTTTCCAAAAACAAGAAGCGTGCCTGAAAAAAATTTGTAAAAGACTAGAAGACAAGGTTCTCCGCATAGAGGATTTTATGAAGACCAAGCCGTATGAAGCGTTAGAAAACATGAGCAAATCCGTATCAAATTTGATCCCTTGTCAATTACGGAATGTACACCATTACAAAATGTGACAGGTGATTTACAAATTTCATCACATGATCTTAATTTAATTAAATTACAATGATTATTATTTATTATTATGATAATTATTCCTTATATATTTAGTTAAGTAGTATTAAGTAAGCGATTTATTTTAATTTGTGGTTATTTATGTATTGCAAATATTTGTACTGTAGGGTTATGTATTTATGTGCGCACAATAAACGATTTCGTTCTAATTTTTATTTTATTTTCTATGCTCATTCATTTAAGTGTAAAAAAAATTGGAACAATAAATTTCTTAATTGTAAATAATATCAAATCTCGCGCGTATTGAAAATAGTTCTTGCTGACTAACGCTACGCGCCACCAGTCTTAAAAGGTTCGAAACTTTGCTCGTGCCGCGTGAAATTACATGGGAGGTACACATCTATTATACGTATATATATTTATTATCTATGGTTGTATGTAGCGATATGTCTCCCAGTGAAACGTATGAAATACTGGTTATGGTATTCATAAAAATGGTTTACTTCGTAGAATACGTATTATAAAGAATTTGTGGATACTAAAAACTGTAAGTAAAGTTGAAAAAGATAGACAAACATCGTTTTTATACGTTTATAGATGAAGAAAAGCAGAATGTCATAATTGACATCTCCATTAAATTGACAACTATAATATGGAAGATGATATTCAAAATGCAGAGGACGTTATTGAATCAAATATATATGTAATTAAGCCACAAATTGAGAACGATAAAAGTGTTGTGGAGGAATCAGCATCTTCACCCACTTTTAACGAGTTAGAAGTAAACGAAACATTAAACAATGTTTCAATACTAGCACAATGTGATGATGTGTCGTTTATGTCTAATACTCGGTATTTGGATAGGCAGATTGCAACACAAATAATGGATCGCGAAAACGACAGCATAGTAATAGAATTAAATACTGAAAGTGTTTTTGGAACTAACATGTCCCAACCCACTGAAGTGGAAGAAGAAATAGGCAATAGACAACAAGAAACACGCCTAAACTTGCCGAACATGTTATTGAGACTACTATATCTCCCACCAATAATAACGAACAGTTGGAGTTCATCCAGACATCGCAACGTAGAAAACCGACAAAGTGGACAAATGACATGAATAAATATATTGTCCGTTCCTATTATAAAATAACCAGACTCGAGACAGAGCAAGCACCGTATGAAATGCGATTACACGAAGAAGTAATTAAACAGTTTCCGAATCTAAGTGGAAAAACTAAGCAGAATATTCTAGATCAAAGAAGATCGCTGATGCTGAATCAGCGGATACCAGCTGAAATATTAAATAGAATAAAAGAGGAAGTTGCAGTTGAACTAGGAATGGCCAATAAAATGGAGGAACAGCATATAAAGGAACCCGACCAAGAAGATGTAGTAGAAGTGGAGGAAACAGAAGATGAAGTCATGGAGCAGTTCATTACTGCCTATATCAAATATGATGGCGTACACCCTACAGCTAGACCTCGTCTACCCAGATTACAAACATAAAAAAAGACTCCAATGATATTAGCAAAGGTCGATAGAATACTGGGAAATAAGAACCAAGTTGAAAAAGATATCTCTATACAGAGATTGCATTTCTTAATTTAAATAAGTGCATTCACTATAATTACATTACATGGGCAGCGAATTGCAGAAACAATTAAAGATGCCCAAAACTGTCGAAGAAGATCAACCATTCCTCCGTGGGAGAGACGTTTGCAAAACAAAATAGAAGAGTTGCGAAAAAAGATAGACAGGCTAACACAAGCAATGAAACCTAGCCCCAGTAACAGGACAGAAAGGTTGGCAGCTACCATATTAGCACAACATAAAACAGATGTCCTAAAAGAAATACCGGAAGTCTTGGAGTACCTTAAAGAAAAAATTAGTGCGACCTCTAAAAGGCTAAAGAGAAATCTAAAAGGAAAAGATAAAAAGGAACAAAACAGGATGTTCAATCAGAACCAGCATCTTTTCTATGAGAGATTAAGCTCTGATCAAAACAAGGAACAGAGGGGCACATATCCAAATGTAGAAGCAATTACCAGATTCTGGGCAGATATTTGGAAACAAGGTACGAATTATAAGGAGGGCCAATGGAAAAGAGAAGAAAACAAATCGGTAAAAAATATAAAAACTATGGAACATGTGGCCATTACTGATGAAGACGTGAAAAAAGCCTTGAAAAAGACCAGTAATTGGAAAACACCTGGAGCCGATCATATACACAATTACTGGTACAAGAAATTTCAAAGCAGCCATCAGACTTTGGCGAAATGTTTGGATGAATTATTGGATAATCCTGAAGAGAATACGCCATATTTTGTAACAACGGGAGTAACGTACCTTATACCAAAAACTCAAGTGGCGAGTGATGACCCATCCAAATATAGGCCAATTACATGTTTACCAACAATATATAAACTAATAACTTCCATATTAGCAGACAAATTATATAAGCATCTTAACACTAATGGGTTGCTATATGAGGAGCAAAAAGGATGTAGCAGAAACTCGCAAGATTGCAAAGAGCAACTAGTGATTGATGCGAGCATAACAGGGGAAGTCAAGAAATCTTTTATAGATTATCAAAAGGCTTTTGATAGTGTACCACATGCCTGGCTACTCCAAATTTTGCAAATATATCGGGTGGATCCACGAATGAGTCGATTTTTAAGAGTGATGACCATGCGATGGAGTACCATTCTCACCCTTAGAACGTCCAACGAGACGATAACATCTGATATGATTGATATCCGACGAGGAATACTCAAAAGTGATTCTCTTATCCCGTTGTGGTTTTTCTTGCTCTTCGACCTTTGACGACACTATTAAGAAATTATCGCAAAGGTTATACCTTCAATGGCACCAATACATGTATAAACCACCTTTTATACATGGATGATCTAAAGCTATATGCTACCAGCAGGAAACATCTGAATGACTTGTTAAGCATCACAGCGAAGTTTAGTGAAGATATTGGTATGAATTTTGGAGTAGATAAATGTAGAATATATACAATGGTCGGCGGAAAATGGCAATATAGCGAGGACTATAAAGTAAATGAGGATCAGACGATAGAAAGCATGGGGCAACAAGAGCGATATAAATATCTAAGATATATGCAGGCTGGGGCGATAGACCACAAATATTGTAAGAAAACGCTGATGGACAAATCTACAAAGAGATTGCACCTTGTGCTAAAAACCGAATTAGGAGGCAGAAACAAGGTGCAAGCAGTAACTAAGTATGCCATGCCGCTACTTACGTACAGTTATGGAATTCTTACATGGACTACTACTGAGTTGCAAAATCTAGATATAATAACTAGAAAGGCGTTCACGAAATATCGAGCGCACCACCCAAAGAGCGCGATAAAGAGGTTCCACCTTCGAAGAGCTGACGGTGGAAGAGGAGTGCCTAGAGCAATTGATCAGCATGCACGACAGGATTATATGGAAAGGCATAATAATGTAGCTAAAATCTTGCACCTGAAAATATGTGAAAAATATGGCGTAGAGGTTAAGGAATCGTTATACTACAAGTACTCGCCTCGAAAAGTTATTGAAACATGCAGGTGCAAGATTCTTTGGGATTGGCAAGTTCCGACAGATATAGCCGTAGAAGCCAACATCCCAGACATTATTATTGTTGATAAAATCGAAACCAAAACATATATTATAGATGTGGCTGTGCCATTGGCGCAAAATCTGGCCAAAAAATACGCAGAAAAGGTCACCAAATACTTACCTCTCGCCTATGAAATTAAGATAATGTGGCATCAGCAGAGCGTAATTATAGTTCCCATAATTGTTGGAGCCACTTGGGAGATTCCGAAGAAATTATATGAGAGCCTGAATACGTTGCATCTTCAACGGGAGCTTTATGTACAGATCCAAAAGACCGTGCTCTTGAGCACATGTAGAACTGTACGCAGGGGCTTGGGGAGGCTGAGAGGACGGGATTAGCGTGAATAGGATTTCACTCTTTTGTTATTATATATATATATTAATAAAATTATGATATATAAGTAATACAATGAAATAATATAATAAGAATTAAGTTCTCATATCTTTCATCTAATGGAGAACTGAGTAGAAATAGTAAGCGTGGTATCAAGGGCGAACCCTCTCCGGCACTGACGCTTTATGGTAAACTAATAAAAATCTAAAATAAAAGGTATGTGACTAACAGCAGAACGGCGCTACGTGCCATACAGCGGACGCTAAGATGGACATCCTGCATGAACGATTTGAGGGTATGGTTATCTCTCGCAGAGGTGACGTGAATTGGCCACCAAGATCGTGCGATTTAACCTCGCTGGACTTTCTTTTATAGGGTTTCCTAAAGTCGCAGATCTATGTCAATAAGCCGCAATCGACTGATGCCCTTAAAGTCTATATAACCGAGGCCATCGCTCAAATTCAGCCGGATCTATGCGATAGAGTGTTTGAAAATTGGACCACTCGGATCCGTGAGAAGCCGAGACGGACATTTGAACGATGTTATATTCCATACATAATGGCATACATGAGCCTTCCAAATAAAAAAAGTACTTTGTTAATACCTCAGACATAGCTTCTGGATTCTAGGTCGGGGAAGGTGGTAACCACGTGCACTTAGGCCACCCTTACCCGGCTACTTGTGCTACCTCCCCTAGGTGGCGTCGCTCGTCCGCAGCCTATCCGAGCCAGCCCAAACTGAGCGTGATCTCGAGCAGAGCAGTAGTCAAGGCGCCGCCAAAATCGGCCATGCTGGGCCAGTACTCCCCCAGGATGGAACCTCAAAGTTGAACAAGCGCCAGGCAGTCACACAAAATGCGTTCCGTCGTCTCGTCTTCTTGGTAATATGCCCGACACAGTGGGCTGTTAACCAAGCCCATGCATGTGTTTGTTTAACTTGCAGTGGCCAGTGAAAAGCCCTACAACTTGTAGGTTACTGCGAGAAAACTGCAAGCAATATCTTGCTGATAACTGCCTCTGGTGATGCCACCAGTATATTATATATATGCAGGCTTGTTGCAATAACTTGCAGATATGGGCACAGAACATGAAATTAATAATTAATTACAACAAGACAAATGTGATGCATATAAGGTCGCCGCATATTAGAGTTAATTAAATTCCTAATTTGGTGTATCATCAGCATGACTCATCTTCACACATATCATTTTGCGGATTTTACTTGTGATTGCGACGATCATTTGGAATTGATGGATGAATTTAAATACCTGGGACTGACCATTCATTGTAATTTTCTATGGAGACCGCATACTACTTCTCTATGTCAGAGATTAAGATATTTTGGCCATAGGTTCTATTACCTGTCATACTTCCTGCCGGTTCATACTAACTTCTAAAGTTAAATTAACTTTTTATGAAAAGATTACAATCTATAATTTGGTATATAGTATATATAATTTGGTGGAATTTAGTATTGTTTGTATTGTATAGCACAATGCATTTAATTTATGCATAATTTCCACCGATAAGCAATGCTTTGCTTGGTAGGCTGCTAGATCCATTCCTTATTATATGTTGCAATAATTTTAATAGTATTTACAGCATATTTGCTTTAAAGGAGTTTGTAATATGTACACAATTGAATTGCATTGTATAAATATATAAATAAAATTTAATAATTGTGTTTATACTTGACATGAACTGTAACATTGTAATATATCCTGCATGTATTAATCATTAAATCGCCTAAAATGCGGAGGTAAGTTTTATGAGACCTTTATTGTCTATAGGTTTTGTTGAAATTGGAACCCATGCATTATTTTGTTGTTATTAAAAATATTATAATTGATTATATAAGTTATAGGTGTCAATTGAGTAAACGTTTTTTTTTTCGTGAAAGCGTTTCTTTCTTTTTGAAACAAGAAATCAAGTTCAACGCGAGGTAGTCAACTCGTGAGAAGAGAGTGGTGAAAATAGTGAAGACAGACGCGGAAGTTTTGAATTTAGAAGCTTACGGTGACACAAGAATAATACCTGTACGTCAGTGCGTAAAGTTTTTTTTTTCTGGAGTTAGTCATTAAAGTTGACAACTAAGGCTTTTTTGTGGCTAATAGTCAACGTTAAATCAAATGGCGACAGGAGTTTCATCCATAAATAGCGGAATTAATTTTTTTGAAAAAGTTGAAGGGAAATCAAACTATAATGATTGGAAAACCGCTATAGAAATGTACTTAATAGAGAAAGATTTATGGGATTACGTAGATAGAACAAAAAGCGATGACCCTACGAAGTCAAGGAAATCTTACTCGCTGATTTTGGCTTTGCTATGAAAATGCACATTTATACACCAATTCGAAGACGACAGAAAAAGCGGCATGGTACGTATTGAAGAAACGGTTTAAAGATACCGGGTTCTCACGAAAGGCTTGTTTAATTGCCGAATTAATAAACATTCGATTCGAGGATTGTAGAAACAAGGCCGAATACCTTAAGAAGAAAACCACGGCATAAAAGTTAAGGGCCATCAATACCACTGATGGTGAAACTTCAGCCGGCATTATTCCTGCGAGTTTCCTTAAGGATTACAAACAACTTATCGTGGCACTCGAGAACTGCGGACAACCAATCACAACGGATCTGACAGTCGCAAAGTGATTGCAAGGAGCAGATAAAGAGGCAGCAAAAGGTGGTGAATCCGCGCACTTGAAGGCAGAATAAAATTTCCTTGAAAGTATAATCATTGTAAGCGGCAAGGAAACAAAGAGGCAAATTGCTGCCAGAAGGATCAAAACAAACGGAAGAATAGTGACAAGAAAGACATTGGTACATCGATTCCGGAGCCACCAGTCACATGACGGCACCAATTGAGTAGGTGAAAAATTTTCGCAGTGTTCCAAAAGTGATACAAACTGGCAGTGGAAGTTTGCAGTCGAGTGGAGTTGGAGAGGTAATATTGCCAGTTAAAATCAACGGTCGTGTTACGTCATCCAACCTAAGCAGAGTTTTAGTCGTACCGAATTTGACCGAGAATCTTATCTCTGTGTCAAAAATACACAAAGCTAAGTTAACGGTGGAATTTGACGGCGATGTTACGAAAGTTCGAAGCAAAACAAATCGGAAAATATTTGCTATCGCCACCGAAAATGACGGACCTTACCGACTGAATATTGCTTGGGAGCGAATGGATTTTGTATCCGAAAAGACCACTTTCATAGTTTGGCACCAAAGGCTCGTGCATCGAAGTGTTGGTGGGATGCAAAGACTAAAGGGGATGTCGGAATGAATGACTCTCCCAGATCAAACCGCCTGCGTACCGTGTATTAAAGGGAAGCAGCACCGGATAGCTTACCCGAAGAAGGTGGAACGCGCAACCGACCTTCTCGAGTTGAGTCATTGGCAGAAAACTCTATCGGCGGCTCGCGTTATTTGTTCGTTTTGATTGACGACGTTACAATAATGACCTTTGTGTATTTTCTGAGGGCGAAGAGTGAAGTTTACGAGTGTTTTCGATTCTTCAAAGCTGATATAAAAAAGTGAACTGGTAAAGTCATTAAGCAAATTTGAACCGACAACGGAAAAGAGCACGTCAATGCGACAATGGAAAATTATTTGTTGAGTGAGAGAATTCTACATCAAGCGACTGTACCTTACAAACTCGCTCAAAATAGCGTAGCGGAGCGTGCCAAACGTATATTGGCCGAAAAAGCGAGGTCAATGTTAGCTGCCGCCAATTTACCGAAGAAGTATTGGATTGAAGCAATCGGTACATCGTGCTCTCTGAAGAATAGATTGCCTACAGTTGCAGTGACTCCATTTGAAGAATGGCATGGCTGGAAACCAGATTTAAGCAACTTACAAGTTTTTGAATGTCAAGCGTTTGCGTACATACTTAAAGAGAAGAGGCGAAAATGGGATGAAAAATCCATTGAATTGATGTATATTGGGTACAGCGAGATCACCAAGGGTTATTGTCTCATAGATATAGATACGTACAGGCTGACTGTTTCGAGAGATGTCACGTTTATTGAAAGTCAGCCCTAAAAGAAGATACTACACCGTTTTTCGTCGAAGTCAACACTTCTGCGCCCGCTTCCAACGAAATCGTTGAAGTAATACCGAACGATCCTGTGGCCGTGCTCCAGAGGGAGCGGATACAGATGTTGTCGTACCAGAGGCGGAAACAGATGTTGTCGTACCAGAGGCGGAAACAGATGTTGTCGTACCAGAGGCGGAAACAGATGTCGCCGCAGCCGACGTCATAGCTCTATCAACCAAGAAAATTCCAATAGACCAACAATAAGAACAACCGCAACGCGTGAAACAGAATCCTCGCCGAAATTGCGGACCGCCAAATCGTTACGGATACCAACGGATATGCGGATTTTACATCAGAATCTCCACATTTTGGCGAACGTTTCCCATTAGTCTCCCTGGATGACTATGGTATAATTACAGGCAAGAACGGTGAATATAGTGTTGTACAAAATATTGATAGCAATCAAAATAAGAATATAAATACAAAAAGACTTAATATTAAAAAAACAAACTAATAAAACGGAAGGCAAATCTTCCCAAAACACACAACTACATTCATCAACACAATATTAATCAAAATAATATTGTAGGAACTACCAAAAATTGTTTATATCTGTTTTGAAATTACAGTTTATAGTGATTTTAATATAAATGACCTCAGACAAAAGCCGCCTTTTGAAGTTGTCCCGATAGCCAGAATACAAGGATTTAAAAAATCAAAAGAATGACTAGTAGTCGAGGAATGGTGGGAAATTCCAGTGCGGCTGCTGTGTACGGAGACGTCCTAATTATGTTGTTGTAACCTTTTCTCTACAATTATGAACTCTGACCAATATAAAAAATGTTTCAGTCTTCAACTGATATACGACATTTCTCCTACCCAAAATATCAACTCTATCTTTAAGACACAATGGAGTTGTTCTCAGACTCAACGATTCTTTTTAATCTGGTAGAGAGCAAGGGTACAGATATGAATTTTACTTTATCTTTACTATTGTCAGTTTTAGAAGTAGGTCTTTTTTCATTGTATAATATTTTATTAATAACATGAAGACGGTAGTTATTAAGTTTTAGCCTATTTTTAAGTATTTGTACATTCTTTTTGTGGAATTTTATATTTAAAAGTGATAATATACAATGTTTTTGATTGTTAATGATCTTGTGATGGAGGGGATGATTAGAATTGAAATTTAAAATACGATTAGAGTTAGTTGGTTTTGAATAAAGATCAGTCAATATCTTACCATCAGCATTGATTACAAGGAAGCGTAAGGTACTATTGTTTTCTCTTTCAATGGTAAATTGAATTCTTTCATGTATGAACTTGTTCAGAAGTTGTTGTATGTCTGGAGATGGTACCCTGTGATGGGTGGAGACTGTGGCTTGAAAACTATAACAAAAATCCTTTTGTGGTAAGGGATTTTTTCACCTTTCTTTTGGGATTTTTGTTATGGAGATGGTACAATAAGAAAGGAGTCATCTACATAAGTGGCAATAAAAATTGGAGATGGGTCAATTTCACTTATAACTAGATTAAAAGTTTTGTTCATTATTATTTCTGCTAAAATAGGGCTAAGAGAGTCACCCATAGGGGCCAAATGTTTGCTTATAGAAATTATTGTCATGTTGAAATAAGTTGTATAAAATATTAGTTCAATGGTTTTTCAAAGAAAGAAAATACGAAATTTTCTTGAAAAAAACGAAAAAAAAAATTAATAGGGCTCATGTTCAAATATTTCTAAGGTGTAGATGAGCAAATAGAGGCAGACAACATTCTGTTTTCCATTAATTTAAAACCCTAGATAAATAGATATGTATACAAATGAATTTGTTTCAAACAGTCACAAAAATAACAAGTGCAAATGGGTTGAAACATGTCAGGTAAAAGAAATGTATAAAATATATAATGTAAAAATTATAAAAAAACTAATATTATGGTGGGCAAGAAGCAGTTTTTTGAATGGATAATTATATAGAATAAGCAAATCAAAACAACAGAATTAACAAGTTAAGAGAAAAACTATACTATATCGATACCTGAAAAATGTATAAATGAAAAGTTGATATAAAGCAGATTGCCACTTATACAAAATTGAAACATTGATTAAGTGTAAATATGGTATTAGAATTGCCGTAAAAAGTTATAATAACTAAAATATAATGATACTACAACGATACTTAGAGCATTTTTTTTTTCAAAAATTTTTGAGACAGGAGTATACTGATCAGTCTATAATTCTCTACCACGCATTCATCACTCACCTTAAAAATCGCCACAACTACCGCTACTTTTAAGTGCTCGATTCCGACTTCCGGTTAACAGGAAGTGTAAGAAATATTTTAGAAAGAAAGTAAGTACAAAATTATTGGGAACTCCAAATTTTTAAATCTGAAGAGTTCCACCAAGCCCGAAAACTTGTAACCAGGCACTTCGGTAACCATAAATCGGACATCAGAAATGGGGGTAGAGGTAATATATATAATTAATGTACTTCCTCTTGGAAGCAGGCTCTTCATTAGAAGACTCCATGAGATACTCATCAGGGAGTTTCTATAAGAGTTTTTACTAATAATGTAACTTTAAGTGTAACTTTCATTCTTGTTGTGCCCTTTCTACCAAGTGATTAGTCCCATCTACAATGCACCTATTACTATTAGTACTTGTAATATGTACATACTTAGACTTATTTATGGTGTTAGAAGGAATGAAAGAATATCTCATAAATTAATCGAAGCATCGTGGTTGTCAATGTACAATCGAAGACAGCGTCAATCACTAATTTTTTATCATAAAATCATACGTACAAAGCATCCAGAATATCTGTATGAACGGGTACGTTATAGATCACAAATTCACAATCGCAGTACACGTTTTAATTGCCACCTTCACTCTCCGCAACACAGATTTTAATTTTTTGAAAGAAGCTTCACGTACCATCTCTACAAATCATACAGTGGGCTTCCGCCTGGTTTCTCAGAATTAAGTTTAGGCACTTTTAAGCAAAAATGTTTTAAGTGGGTGTTCGTACAGCAGTGTGGGGGCGGGGCGCGTTAGGGTGCGTTGTCGGCGGCTCATCGCAGTTAAATTTTGTTTATAATTTGTTCAACATTGTCTTCATTTATATTCTTACATTTATTGCGACTCATGTATTCTTTTTTGTTATTTATGTATTATAAGTAGGATATTATATTTTAATTTTACGCAAGGTTAGATGGTAGAGCAGATTGCCGGGATGTATCTTGGCAAAACTGAATCTCGCCTTGGGGTTACCTTCCCACACATATACATACATACTTAATACTTAATTTAGTTGTATAAGATCGATGTTCGAGTTGGTAATAAAGACGTATTATTATTATACATTAGTATCTTACCGAGTGCTGAACCTTCGTGCTCCTTCATCCACCCGCCTGAGAACGTGCTAATTGGTGGAGGCGCCGCACAGTGGATCGAAAAGTGGTAAAAACCGGACATTGACTGAAATGGTAATCACTTGCTTAAAAATTAATGTTAATCAACGAAAGAAAATTTTGTCGAATAGGTAAGGTTGTATATTATTCAGGCCCGCGGCCTTCACTGACTTTCTTGCCCCCTTTCATACTTTTCTGCTCTCTTGTTTTTTCCCGTATCAGCTTCCTAAAGTTTGGGCATTTGGTTTGATCAGCCCTGTGGCCTTTCACCTTACATATGAGGCAGAAATCTTCCCCGGTACAGTCCTTTGCTCTGTGGTCCCGGTTACCACACTTCAAGCAAATATCCTTGTTGTCTTCACCTTTGCAATTTCGCTTATAGTGGCCAAATCCCAGACACCTAAAGCACCTGGCGATGTTCACCCGTGGACGCACTAACACATTGTTCATCCAATTGTAATTTTTCCTCTTTTAATTAATTCCTTAGTAATTCCTGTTCTAGCGACCAGCGTAGCATTTTGGTTTCCGTATTGGTTTGGCCGAATGGATACTGCTCTAATGTCCCCGTAATTGGAATTACCAACACTTCTTTTTATTGCATTCTCCATCTCTTGGCGCCCCACGTCACCATCGATGCCTGTCACGTACAAAGTTTCGTCAGTATTCTTAATTTCCACCCGGGTTTCCTGGCTTTTGTTTAGTATCCCACGCTTCAGTGCTTCCGCTTTATCAGGGCCTCCCTGTACTTCCAGCATCACATCGCCTTTTGTTGTCTTTTTAATGGATTTGATCCTAATGCCAGCCTCGTCGATATTGATGCTGCTTTTGATTGTTCGCATAATGTCCGCATACTGTTTCCCCTCAGATAACCATCTTCTCGAACTGTTGTTTTTCTTTTTTGACACTGGATTTTTGTCTACTTACTATTTCTATCTTGTTCACGGTACCCCTATATACGTATTCTACACATTTTCTCAAAAGCTCGCTGTCAAGGTTACCAAGTGCAATAAATTTGACCGGTTGCGTGCTGTGTTCAGCCATAACGTGTTTCAATTGGGCTATGATTTCATAGAGTTTACATATATCATTTATGCCTTCAGGGTCAATTGTGTACGGCAACATGTACAATATTCTAGAAGTTTCGCCCTTCCTACCCTTGCTTAATATAGTTTCAGTTTTTGTTTTGACGTACTCTATTTTACCTTCTTCCAAGTTTTCTTCCATAAGGGGCGAAGCCTCTGGGAAGTTGGTTCTGATCTCTTCCCCTATTTGACCGCTGGTGGGGAAATCAGGGCTTGCAACTACAGCTAGGTTCCCCCTGCGTTCCCTCAGGCTCTTTGGATCTACCATCTCTGTATTCTTGTAACAGCTAACTGGCCACTTGTAATCAGTTATCTTGGCTAAGTCATCCCATCCTGTTTTCTCGTTTATTTCTCTTTCCATTTGATTCACTAGATCTTGGTCTTTTCGTTGCATTTCCTGCGCTATTTCATTTTCTTCAGCCTGGACCCCCACACTACTATATTTAGCTACCAGCAGCCTTTTTTGTTCTTGGGTAATTTCTTGCATTTCTTTTTCCTGGACCTCCACTTTATCCAAAACTATTTCATAGTGCGCTTTAAGGGCGTCAATCCTTCTGCTAAGGCTTCCCACTATATTTCCTAGATTTCTCGTAGCAATTTTAATTTCAGTTTTACTTTTTGTGCTTTCTTTTACAAGTTTCTTCAACTCGTCAGCTTTATTGTTAAGCTGATGCATAGTTGTTAGGACCTCCATCATTACTTTGCTTTGTCCGCTCTCATTTGCACTTGAAGCAGATTGGTATTCCCTTTTCCTTTTTTTTTTTAGCTGGGCTGATAGCTTGAGCCTTTCTTTTCTCCTGGTGACCGTAGAGCTTGAAAAAAGGACTCGTCTGCATATCCTCTTCTTCCCAACAGCTGTCATTTTCGCCCACTGTGCTCTCCTTCCCTGCGTCCCGGTCTATAGAGCATCCTTCGCCTTCAGGAGTGTTTCTGCTCGGGGCAGAAAAACTTCTAGTTCTTTTGGGATCAGGTGGTGTTCTTCTTAAAGCGTCCCTCTTTCCAGAGTCGTTTGCTTCTTTTTGTAGGCCTTTCGTGTGCTTTTCCTGCTGTAGCGCCTGGGGAGTGTTGGGAGGAGTCCTGGCTAAGGAACTTCTCCTACCAAAAACGAGTGCTTCCTCCAATCTCCTTTCGAAATCGTCCTTGTTCATCGCCTGGTCATCAAAGTCAGTCTGTCCATCCTGTATTTTGGTTTTTTTTTGTAATATCACTCATCTTATTCCCACGAGCAGCTAGGGATCTAACGGTCACTCGCAGCAGAGCCCCGCCATCACTACGAGAAGGCTAACTGAAACTGAAGATCGCCCGGTCTCCAGAGTTCAGCACACTAATGACTGGGTTTATCCCCCCAGCCTTGCAGGTCCTCAGCGTGTGTTGTGCCACTTTAACCATCGGGTTGCGGTGTCTCCGTGTCCGCGAGCCGGCCAGTTAAGGCAAGCCCTACTGGGGATCTGGGCATTCTGCCCTCCCCTAAGGCTAATGTCGGAAGGGGACGCCTAATTCGTGTTCCCCATTTCAGCATAGATATGCTGCCCCTACCGAGGCGCTCTACAGGATAAAATCCTGCCGATGGGGTAGCCACATCCCAACTGGGACCCCATTTTGTTTATCTTCTATTAATCGATTATTATAAGCTAACACATCACATTTCACAATTCTAACTTAATATTATAACACAATGACAACGATACAATAAGTGCAGCGTATTCGCATTTAATATTTTAAAGAAGTAACATATTCGATCTCGTAATGTAGGTATATAACCGATATTCATAATTATGCTAATTGGTTTATACCCTTTTTAATCCGAGAACTAAGAGATTATGAAACATACATCGAATGTTTCGTCACTGAAATGGCATAACTTAACAATTTTTTTATAGAAATATTAATTAACATACATATATGAGAATGCTAGAAACGGTAATGCGATAAATAAAACGTCTTTTTTCAAAAAGTTGTGCAAACTAGCACCTGGAATCGCTGGAGCAAGTACTAGAAGGATCCTAGGTGACAAAAGAGTTTCCTTTTTTTTTTGGGATATTTTGACATTTTTGAAAAAGCTAATAGAAGTTAAAATTTAAAGTCATAGAACACGATCTTCAAGCAATGATAATTGTATAGTTAGTTACAAATATGATTTGCTAATACTTTGGAGGTTGAATTACACATAGTTAGTGTATATTCTGAGCAAATCGCAGTTTCGTACCGTTTCTAATGCCGAAGATTTTAGTAGTTGAAGAGGACGGTCGAAATACACTCTTAGCGTAACATCTCCGAACATATAAGGTATACTTTAAGATTTGCTTCTGTTCGATATTCCGTCAATCTACTTGTTTGTACTGTGATTTTCTTATCTAATGCTTATTTTACTATACACTTATATACATTTTATTATGATTATGGGGCCTACTGTGCGCCGGGCAAACAAAACGGAAAAATTTTGATAGAAAAATGTAATGTTGTCATATCGGAGTAAATTGTTATCACCTATTTTCATTATAATCCTTGGGAAAGCTAACTTTTTTTTAGAAGATTCAATTATATTATAATTTAACAAAATTCTAAAGCACCTTAAAAGTCCGAACCTGTTTGATGAACTAGAAACTATAGGATAACATCAGCTCTACAACAGGTAGTGGCTGCAGCGGATAAAATATGAATCCAACAATGCAAACACTCTCTCTGGCTGATAAACTAATAAACTAATAGTGGGCCAATACTTATCTTGCAATTAGAAATGCGTGAAATTACTT
Source organism: Cetonia aurata (assembly GCA_949128085.1). NCBI lineage: Eukaryota > Metazoa > Arthropoda > Insecta > Coleoptera > Scarabaeidae > Cetonia > Cetonia aurata. The sequence goes on from OX421887.1 coordinate 1,962,969, forward strand.
TCAAACAGGAAGAATATTGACTGAAATCAGTTTTTTTACAAGCGAACCTACAGTTATTAACCCTCAACTACTATCGTGGGGTGTCCCGACACCCCAGCTGTCGAATTTTGCTAGTTACTTATGTATATGTTTTTCTAATTGAAATTTTATTGTTTTAGGTATTCTACTACAATATCAAATCCAACAGAATAGTGATATAAAATTTTACTAACTGTATGTTTGTGTAAAAGTGGCAAGTGGGGTGTCAGAACACCCCAGACTAGTAAATACGCGAGTATAAAAATTAGTGCTATCAAAAATGAAACGGTTTTTAACAAACGATCAACTCAAAAGACTTGCTGAAAACTTTTATGAGGAAGCGGATAGTGAATGTGAACTTGAAAATGAACGGGACAGTGACCTTAGTGACGCCTCAAGTGAACACAGTGATCATAATACCGACACGGACGAAGAATACAACGTAGAAGATGAGAAGAGTGAAGGCACTGACGATCTACCACACAACACCAAATTTTTTTATGGAAAAAATAGATTTAAGTGGTCCAAAGTTCCACCGGCTCCAGAACTAGAAAGGAAAACATAATAATGCATCTTCCAGGTCTAAAAGGAAACGCATCTGTGACACCTCCCAAAACGCCATTGGATAGTTGGTCACTTTTGATAACAGATGAGATCATATCTGAAATTTTGGAACATACCAACGCTAAAATTACTGATCTCAGTGTAAATTACGGTCCCACAGTTACATTCGTGGGACACAGAGACAAGGTAGAATTGAAAGCGTTCCTGGGTTTGATGCTTTTAGCGGGAGACGTGAACTCTCTTTTTGGTATTGACAGTTTAGGAAGAAATATATTTCGCGGTACTATGTCTACAGATAGATTTTTATTTCTGTTAACCGCGTTGCGGTTTGACGACTGGACTACTCGACAGGAAAGAATTCAAAATGGAGATAAGTTAGCTGTCATTTCCAAAATCTATAATATATTCAACACCCAATGTAATAACAATTATTCATGTAGTGAGTATGCGGTGGTAGATGAAATGTTGGTTGGATTTCGAGGGAGATGCTCCTTCCGGCAGTTCATGAAAAGCAAACCACGAAAATATGGACTGAAAATAATGTGTTTATGCGATGCGAAAACGCATTATCTGATAAATTCGTTTATATACTGTTGGAAAAACAAACAACCCAATCCAAAAAAATTGTCAGTCCCTACTTATAGTACCCTAAAGTTAGTAGAACTATTAGAAACACCAACCGAAATATCACGGGAGGCAACTGGTTTAGTTCTATTGAATTAATGAAAGAACTGAGAAATATTGGACTAACGTATGTTGGGACTTACGAAGAAATAAACAAGAAGTTCCTTCGCAATTCCTAGCAAGCAAGCACCGTGAAGAGGGATCTTCCACTTTTGGTTTTACACGGAATGACTGTTATACTAGTTTCAACCATGCATCACGCGCCAAATATAGAAGAGAACAGGAAGCCTGAAATAATAAATTTTTATAACTCAACAAAAGGTGGTGTGGACGCTCTCGATCAACGATGTGCGACCTACTCTTGCCAGAGAAGAACGAAAAGATGGCCTATGGCTATATTTGGGGCCATGATTGACATTGCAAGATCTAACAGTTTCGTAATTTACCTGGCAGCTTCCCAAACAAACATCACAATATCACAACGTAAATTCACAATTGATCTTGCCAAATCTTTGATCCATGATCATGTCAAACGTAGGCTTGAATCAAAAGAACTGTCTAGAGATCTGATTTGTATAATTAAAAATATATTAGGCGATGCTGTACCTGATATAAATCAACCTCAACCTCCAAATCAACCCGGACCTGCAAACCTGCCATGTTCTAGTTCCTACGGTCGTTGCTATGTATGTCCCAGGAAAAAAGACCGCAAAGTCAAAACGACATGTCAAATATGCAGGAAGAACGTTTGTAAAGAGCATTCCAACAGTTATGTGCTCTGTAACAACTGCAGCGAAGAAAGGTAAGAATTATTGTTTATTTTTCATTATGTATTTTTGCCCTCTAAACATGTTTGTTGTTTTTCCTAATTGTAATACTGGCGCTATTTTTTTTTGTTTCAGAGACTAAGGTACATGGTCCTAGGATCGTGTGCAATACAAATGAAATTAATATCTGAGTTAACTGTGTGATATTTATTTTATAATAGAGATAATGTTTTATTTTTGCCTATATTCATATGAAGTCGTTAATGTTTATTTATTTTATTTTTTTATATAGAAAATAAATTTTGTGTTGCTTATAATGCTTTTATACATGTCCAATACGAACACATACATCACAAAATTTGTAAGAACTACCAAGAATAATTTTTTATGTACATACATACATATATAGATTGGGGTATCCAAACACCCCACGATAGTATTTACGTGTATGGAAACAACGATAGTAGCTAAGGGTTAAAAATATAATTATAGCAAAGCGAGAACGACACTTGTGTGTAAAATAAATTCACTACACATTAGGTATTGATCCTGAGAATACTTCAATTAATACATTCCAGTATTTATTCAAGGCAAACACATGTAACATTAATAGCTATCACAAATTAATTTTCTAAAATTAATATTTAGGGTAAAAGCATCCAGAAGTTAGCACAATTTAGACGTTTACACTTCTGTGTAGAGATGTCTTTACGAAACGATAATAATTTTTTTGAATCAGCAAAAATAGTGTATATGTTTAGTAAATATTTCGGTTATTTATCGTACCAATACAAAAAAAGAGAAAAGCACCTAGAAACATTAAATTTTCATTTAGTAACTTGGACGATCTTTCAAACAGCATGTATTCCTCTGGAAATTCATTTTACATATGGGGACATATCACGCAACTTTGGTTTCCTATCATTAATGGAGTACTGCTTCTTGTACATATATTATACCGTAGAGGTATTGACAATGCTGATCGCTCAAATTTCCAGTAAAATTTACAATAAGAGATTATTGGGTATCATGAATCAAATATTTGAAATCGAGGAATTTTTGAAAAACACTAGAAAGATACATTTCAAACGAATCCAAATTACTATTATAACGTGGATTTTGATTACTGTAACAGCCGTGTTCATGACATTTAGTATCTTCGTAGTAGTCTTATTAAACAATACCCCTTTCGCTTCAAAAATTGGCAGGATCGTTCTAATTTTTACCATATACTCAGCACATGTCGTCCCAGCACTATTATTTTCGACAACTCTGTGCGCCTTCAAAGAAATCCTGCACCAACTCAACGATTACCTGCAGACAAATATAATCGAGAACACTCCGGCGAAACTGTTACTGTATTCTGAAGATTTCAGCAAATTTTTAAAGGACATTTCGTCAATTTATCAAAAAATCTTTAAAGGCGTCAGAGAGTTGAGACAAATCTTCGGGTTGACAATCTTAAGCATATCCGGTATGGTTTTCTCCGCAATAATTTGCCATGTGTACGCTTACACCTCTGTGAAATACTTCAATATGTACTATCTGAACAAGATTCTAATTCACTGGTTGATGCTGCTATGTTTCTGTGTTGTTATTTTTAGCGTTTGTGTGATCGCCGGCGAATTGTATAGGAGAACGGTGAGTAGACCTGAAAAAATGCAAAAACGAATTTATACACATTATAAATTAGCAGTAATAAACAATTATAACCTTAAGAGTATCACAGCTTTTAAAGAAACTACCCATCGTCAGTCAAATAATATTTCTGTCGCTTCAGATGGAGCAATTGAAGAATAGCCTATACAAAGCTTTCGTTAAAGTTGGAGATGGCGATTTGCGTAAAATGGTAAGTCAATAGCTAAAGGTTTTCTTCCTGAGCCATCTATGTTGAACAAAACTTCGTTATAATTTGCCATAAGCAAACTGATATTCAAGTTTTGCAAACAAAATCTTTTTCGTTATACCAAGATAATTAATATCCTATTTGTTGGCGGTATTTTGATTTTTAGTTATTTTAATGTAAGATAACTAAGAATCAAACCCGTTTGCTATTCCAATAGATACCTACATTTTAAACTCTTTTTTTTTTGTTAAATGCCGATCAAAATGGACTTGCACATAACAAGATCAACAGTTTATCAATGCAGATATTCCAAGAGGATTATCAGATTCAAGCTGCTGGATTTTTTGTCATAGACCTAAGAATCGTGACCTCCGTAAGTCTTTCAACCATTACAATTTCTATATCTGTTTCTGGTTTTATGTATCATTTGACAATATTAGAATTATAAATTTGTGTTTGGAACTTATTAATATAATTGTATGATATTGTTTAATATACATTTTATTTTCTAGATCATATCGTCTGTAACTATGTATATTGTAATTCTAATACAATTCGACCCAAAATCGAGGATTCTTGAAGCATATTCCAAATATTAACCACGTGTCTGTCGTAACCATGTCGTGTTATATTCCATTTATATTAAAAGATCCTAGAATAAAATATTTTCAAAGCTGGTTTTATTTATTTATATCTTATTAATCTCTTTTTACTACAAATTCAATATCATAAGAAAGAAAACTTATTACGTACTATAAAATGTATGTAAAAAGCTACACGAACTTTATTATAAGAATAATCCAAAAACAACGTCGGTAAATTAGAATCTATAAATTACACAACCTGTTCAAAGATGCAAATTCATTACAGAGACTTTACGGAAAAAATGTACAATTCGCAAATAGATACCAGAAATACCGCTATTACTTTCATAACAGATCTATTACAATTGGCTCCACGCAATTGCCATGTTACATTAAGCGAACATTCTATTACGTTTTTCATATCGGAGTAGCGTTTTTACCGAAGTAAGAAAAAAGCAATTATCGTATCCGGTCATGATCGTTATCCACTACCCTTATTAATATATCTATATGTAGTTATGAAGCATGTATTATAATAAGGTGGAGGAGTAACAACCTCGGTAAAAAAAAAAACAGGGTTCACCTAGCCCGGGTGATAGCACCCTGTAAGGGCCCCGGTCAGGGTACTACCGGAACCCAAGGTGTCAAGCGACCCGTGCCGAGGGATGAATGGCTACACGTAAGCTGGTCTCAAACGGAGCCTCCGGAGTACCGGGCGTCCCTCCGAGGTATAAGCTTTGCCGGCGTATCGCGGGGTTCTGCGTCGGTCGACAGTATAAATCCCTTGCTACTCCTGGAAACAAGTATGGAAAGTATTGATAAAAGTTTTGAAGGGGTTATTGGGGAAGGGAAAATGGAAGATGTGTTCCGAAGAAGGGATTCGATCCAGAGAACTCCACCGGGAATCCGAAGGTGGCTTAGCCAAGAGGTAGCTACAACAGTTAGTGATGCACTAAAAGCCAGAGAGAGAGTGTCTTTGGAGAGGCACTAACAAGAGGTAGAGCAAATACCCTACCTAAGGATGTTGCCATAGACTTGCAGCAGAAGATTACCAAGGCAGTCAAGAGACCACTAGAAAGCGAAGAAATAGGCGTAGCAAAGGTAGATATCCTACCAGAGATGGTTCCACGAACTGCGCCTGATGGTTTAAGGTGGTTTTTAGTGGGTAGACTACGCATTGGCGTAGAACTTAGTTCATGGCGTCCATAAAGGATTTTCCACCGGCAAAAAAAAAGCCACTAAGCTCGTAGTGTACCACATAATATGGTCTCAAAAAATAGTTCCTTGGTCGTTTCTTGTTTCTCTTTTATTGTGTACGTCACTGTGGGGTGCATTTAAACTGAAAGAAGGGAACTGTGGTTTCACTATACGATAGTACAATGTTTGTAGTTATTCAACCGTTTGGAAGTACTTTTGAGTTTCACTTAAATGACGTACGATGTAAATTAGATTTTACATTGCCGCCGCACGCCACCTAAGAGATACCCAAACGTACTTCTATAGACGGTTGATTAAATAACTGTGAAGTAATAGATAAAATAAAGAAGTTCTTTTATATTGACCTCAAAAAATTATGGTTACGCTGGAAAGAAAATCTTTATTTTGATAACAGACACACGAAATGAAAATTAATGATACACCGAAATAAGTAGGTATAACAACAATAATATGGTAATAATGATAATGATAATAGCTTTGTTCGCTGTGCAGTCAGCAACTATCCACAACTGAACGACGCATGCGTAATAACAATTAAGCGTTCGCAGTGCTACAATTTCGGATTTGGACCGTTTGCAATTTAGAATTTGGTGTTCGCACAGTGTCAAATTGTAGTCTGTAACAGTTGGTGATTAATCCAAAAAGTTCACGGATTTCTTGTGGATTTCAAATCCGCACATGCGCATTAAACGAGAGAGATAAAACAAAGCGTGTTGAAATATGTTTTCTTGTGTTTGTGAGGGGATAATCAAAAGATTGACCATACCGAAACCTGTAAATTATATTTCTTGAGTGGCAAAGCAATCAATAAATACTTTCGTATTAAAGATTTACCATCCATATTAATCCTGTTATTTTCACAAAAATACAAGCCAATATTGAAATTATTATGTATCAAAGGCCAGATAACAAACACAAACTTTAGGTTATACCCTTGTTTATATACCCAGTGTTGAGAGGTAGAGATTGAACACTATAATTAGCTTTTACACTATTTATTCACAATGAAAGATATTATTTATAAGTAATTACAACAGTAAAATTCTCAAAACATGCAATGACGGTTATATCATGTAACAGGAGAAACTTCTCTCCTTAACCTCTTATGGCGTTGCGCGCCATCTGTGTGTCAGATGTAACAGCTCTCCCCCGCCGAAATACCCCTAAACGAATACATAAAAAATCTGAGAAACATTTAATTTTAATTATAAATTTAGTCGTTCAGGATTTTTTTTAACTCTAGTTGAACGTCTCAGTGATATTTCAATTTCGGGGTTAACACTATCGGTGTTTCCCATTGCATGGTCATTTATAGGTATAACATTTGTAGGTATAATATTGGTAGGTACAATATTTGTCGGTACAACATTTGTAGGTACAGTAGTTGTTGGCAATAATGGCTCACTTTTCTGGCTTTCCTTTGGCGTCTCAGGTAAACTTTCCGGTCCCTCTTCCTCTCTCAGGATCGGTTCGTCGTTACTTGCAGTATGACTTCTCCCTGCTAGTGGTCCCACCTTTCTTAACTGATTTATGTCTTTTCCAGATTCTTCCGTCGTCTAGTTTAATCAAATAGTGTAGATATCCGCATTGTTCTATAATAATTCCAAATTCCCACTTCCTATCTTTTGTAAGGAAATGTCTTGCTGCGGCTCTATCTCCTATATTTAAACTTCTAGGTATACATAGTTCTTCCTTCTTGCTCATACTCCTTGGTAATAACAAGTCCAAACGTGTGCGCAATTGCCTATTCATTAGCATCATACAAGGAGATTGACCTGTAGTTGGATGTACAGTCCGTCGATATGTTAACAGAATGTCACATAATGTCTTTTCTATATCAGAGGTGTCTCGTGTCAATGCTTTTAGCTTATTCTTTATGGTTTGCACGTATCTCTCCGCCTGCCCATTTGTAGCCGGATGGTACGGCGCTCCTAATTTATGTCTCACTCCATTTGCTCTCAAAAACTTCTGAAATGCCTCACTTTTAAATTGAACGCCGTGGTCAGAAACGAACACTTGCGGTAATCCGTGAGTTGCAAAAATTTTACGACAAATTTTTATCGTAGCATCCGTCTTAATCGTTGTCATTAAGTGTACTTCTGGCCACTTTGAGTACGCGTCTACCATGATAAAAAAATAATGTCCTAGAAATGGACCTGCAAAATCTGCATGTACTCTCTGGAAGGGTTCAGTTGGTGCTTCCCAGGGATGTAAAGGCGCCTCTACCGGATCTGGTCGTGTTAGCTGGCACTCCGTACAATTTTGCACGACATCTTGGATGTTTCTATCGATATCAGGCCACCAACAATATCCTCGCGCTAACATTTTCATGCGTGTAATGCCAAAATGGGTAGAATGTAACTCCTCCAGAATACTTCCGCGTAATCGTTTCGGTATATAAACTCGGATTCCTCGCATTAAACATTTTCCTTGTAAAGTGAATTCTTGTTGATCAATTCCAAATCGAAACTTAGCATCTACTTTCCGTCCATTCTTTAATCCTTGTATCAGCATTTTAACTGCTTCGTCCCTTTCCGTGACTTCTCCCAATTCCTTCGCTGATACGGGTAGTTCTTCAATTAAATTTAATTCAATAACATCAGCTTCTTCCATGGTATATTCCGACACAGTTTTCACGGGTAAACGTGACATTGTATCCGCATTACCATGTAGATGTGTACTTCTGTAAATTATGTCATAATCAAAAGCCTGTAAAAATGTGGCATAATGTTGCATTCTCATTGCAGACATAGCCGGTAAACCTTTCTTAGGATTAAAAATCTGCATCACTGGTTTACTGTCGGTTAGTAAAGTAAATTTCCTACCGTATACATATTGATAGAAACGTTTTACTCCAAATATTATTGCGTATGCTTCGCGATCGATTTGGCTATAACGCTGTTGCGTCGGACTTAGTGTTTGTGAAGCGTAATGTATTGGTTTTTCTTCACCATTTGGGTATATGTGGCTTAAAACCGCTCCTACGCCGTATGGAGAAGCATCCACTGCCAGAACCAATGGTAATTTTGCATCATAATGCACCAAACATTTATTCGATTGAACCTCTTTTTTTATTAAATTAAAAGCTTCTTGACACTCTTTTGTCCATTTGAAGGAAACTTTATCTTTTAACAAGTTATTTATTGGATACATTTTCGAGCTTAGGTTTTGTAAGAAACGTCCGTAATAATTTACAAACCCTGCGAAACTTCGCACTTGATCTTTATTTTGAGGACGTGGCATATTATTTATTGCATCCACTTTTTCTTTAATTTTGTGTATACCGTCTTTATCAATTAAGTACCCACAGTACTCTATCTCATTCGAAAAAAAATTACATTTATCAAAATTGACACGCATGTTATATTTATCCAACGTTTGCAAAACTTGTTCTAATCTTTTCATATGGGTATCGTTGTCCGGTCCTGTTATTTTTATGTCATCTAAGAATACCGTCACTCCCGGAATATCTTTTAAAATAATTTCGATTTGCCGTTGCCATATCGCTGGCGCAGACGCTATCCCATACATTAATCGCGTAGGTTGATATAAACCCTTATGAGTATTTAGAGTCAATATTTCCCTACTTTCTGGTGTTAATTCTAATTGTAAATATGCTTGGGATAGATCAATTTTTGAAAAATTTTTTCCACCTGCCATATCCGCGAAAAGTTCCTCTACCGTTGGAATCGGATGTGAATCCACAACTAAGTTGGGGTTAACGGTTACCTTGTAATCTCCGCATAATCTAATTTTATTTGATGCTTTAGGGATTGCAACTACAGGAGTAGCCCACTTACTTTGCTTGACTTTTATCAAAATTCCGTTTTTCTCTAAGTTATCTAATTCCTGCTCTATTCGCTGTTTTATTGAAAAAGGCACTTGCCGCGCTTTTTTGAATACCGGTTTACTATCTCTTAGTTTTAATTCAGCCTGCATGCCTTTTATTTTTCCCATGGAATTGACATCAAAAACTCTCGCATATTTGTCCCTTAATTCTGGTAGTTTGATTCCCTTATCTTGAGTCGTTGCCAAATTTAAGACATTTATATTATTAAAAATTTCATTCCAGTTTAATTTAGTTTTCTGAATCCAATCTCTCCCCATAAGTGCCTGTCTATCCGCGTCTACTACATATAATTTGCAACCGTCAATTATTGTACCTTTACATTCAATTTTTACTACAATATAACCTAGTATTTTAATTTTTGTATTACAATAGCTTACTAAATTTACATCAGGTTTCTCTAAATTCAAAGTAAAATACCTTTTATATATATTTCTACTGATTATACTGACTGGGGATCCACTATCTACTTCAAATTTTATTTCTACATTATTACATTTAATATTTAAATATATTTTTGACATCGGTTTGCTATTATTAATATTTGCTAAGAGCTCTACATTGGAATTATTGTCATTTCTCTCTTCTACTAAATTTGTAGCATGCTTTTTTGATTTAGCTTTTAAACAAGACTTTTGTATGTGATCTTTCTTATGACAATAATTACATGTAGAATTTTTGTGAATACATTTATCTGCCAAGTGTGACTCACCCCCACATCTATAACATTTTATTTTATTTTTCACTTTACTCTCTTTTGCTGTCTTCTTTTCATCTGTTTTCCGTTTTCTTTCCTGGACGTAGTGGGTCTGGCTGGTCCTTACCTCGCCTTGCATCTCGCTACCCCCTTTCAACGATAGTTCCAATGCCCTCGCTGTCTGTAATGCATTGTCTACCTTTATATTTTCCTTTTCCAGTAAACGGTTTAGTATTGTTTTATTCTTCAAGCCAAATATAAACTGGTTTCGTAATGCTGTGTCCAAATAGGTACCAAAATTGCATCCTATTGCTAATTTCCTAAGTGCTACCATATATTCTTCTACATTTTCTTCTTCCGTTTGTTTTCTTAAGTGAAATTTGTAATTTTCTACAATTTCCAACGGAATTTTTACAATGTCTTCATAACTTTTCTCCTGTGCTTTTTGTGGCGCCACCTTATCGCACAATATATCATATGCCTCTTGACCAATATAATGCAGCATCAGGTGTTTTTTTTCTTGAAGGTCCGTAATTTTAAAAATAGTAAATGCTCCCTCCAATCTTTCAATCCACCTTGTCCATTTTGTTTTGTGTTTATCGAATGATTCGATAGTAAATACTGTTTGCAACATTTTGTAGTATATTCACCCAATTTTCCTCGTCGCCAGTTGTTGAGAGGTAGAGATTGAACACTATAATTAGCTTTTACACTATTTATTCACAATGAAAGATATTATTTATAAGTAATTACAACAGTAAAATTCTCAAAACATGCAATGACGGTTATATCATGTAACAGGAGAAACTTCTCTCCTTAACCTCTTATGGCGTTGCGCGCCATCTGTGTGTCAGATGTAACACCCAGTTATATCAAAGTTCACGCTGCGCGCATAAATTCCAATTGTTGAACACAGATGGCAGTATTGTCGCTTTTGGATGTGTTCGCGGTGTAAATTATCAAACTAATTTCAAACTACAATCCTTTTTTGAATCATGCGCACTGGAAAAACCGAAATAGTTTCCAATTAACTTCTGATTCGCACAGCGAACAAACCTAATAGCAACATAATAATAGTGATAAGATTGGCAATTTAAACGACAAGGTATGAAAATGTAACACTTACATGTAGAATAAAATGAAAAAAAAAATAAGATGAAGGTGTTAATTAAAATGATCCTAAGTTAATGTCAAAGAAGGAATTCGGAGTGAATTACAAACTCAATATGAAACTAATTGTCACAAATCAACTATAAGAATGTGTGAGGAAAATAAATATCTATTTAGGAGATTCATGTATGTACAATATTAAATAATATTGTATTTCAATTAACGTAAATACATATATACTTACGTAATTACGTTAATTGAAAAACTGTTTCGAACTGTGCTTATCACAGTAAGTCGGTACTGGTCGGTACGATATTAAAAATCGATGCATATACCTACAGTCGCGGCCATTCATTTGGAAACATCGGCCTTATCTAGTTTACTGGATATTTCTAATATTTAATAGTGTAAGCGTTATGTCATGAACTCTTGTCACTATTAATTGATAGTGAGATAAAATTAAAACACTAACAAAGTCCAAGCGAGAAACAATTTACAATAGAAAAATCTTGGTGTTTCCAAATAAATGGCCGCCAGGGTATATGCCCTTGATGTATTTTTCTCTATTTCTCTCTGTTTTATAAATTCAAGTTCGTCTTCGCTTTGTACAAGTGGAACCTTTTTTTATAAGGAAGTCAATAAAATTTAGTTTCTCGTAATAATAATAATAATAGCCCTATATTTGCAATTAAACCATTACGTATACTCTAACAATTAACTCATAATAAGTTACTTACTACTTGAAGTGCTTTCTCCTCATTCATTTCTATGATATTCACATCTGTGTAGGAAATTTTCACAAGAATATTTGAGGTTGGCCATCATGAAAATATTCGCGCTTTTTATGTCGTGTTTATATGTTTACATCAGTGATGTGATGGTGGTAATCAAGAATTGGTTTCGCTGATATTATTGTGGCTATTAAGCTATTATTTTATTTGAAACAAAGTATTTCATACTACAACTTGTACAACAAAGCGTTTTAACCATGACATTTGAATATAGACGTGTTTCTTTAAATACCACACTGAAAAATGCAAGAATCTTTGATGATGTACGTTAAAATTACACAGTATTGTGTATTGTGTTAATTTATTTTTGATAATTTTAGGACTCTTGGGAATCAGACCAGGATATCTTGAATAAAATAAAGAAAGAACCAGTTGATAGCGAAGATACCAATCAAAGCTGGTTCGAAGATAGAATTGCCTCTGGTTCTCTAAAAGAGGAACCGTGGGATTCAGATGATAATGCGGTGAGCCCTATCAAGCAGGAAAGGATTGATTTCGAGAACAAATTGAGGTTCGATTCTAATGACAGTAAAGATAGTACAGCTGCCGATAATGAAATTAGCCAGCCTAGTACTGAAAGAGATCGTGTAAGAAAAAATTTGAAACGGAAGAGTGATATGCTTATAAAACACGAGCCAGAAACAGAAGATACTCCAGCAACTCCTAAGAAACGGTTGACATCAACTTCTTCAAAAAATTCATCTCCTGAACGTAAGAAATTTAAAGATGGAAATAAGAAAAGGTATAAGATATTTCTAAGTACTGCCGTGATTTTATATTTGTTAATTTTCATTATTTTGGGTGTTTTAGGAAAAAAGAAATAGAGAGGGATCCTATTGTATTGAAACGCAGGCAAAAACAGATTGATTATGGTAAAAATACAATTGGTTACGATAAATATATTGAAGCAGTACCAAAGTAAGTTTTGTTTAATATTACTTTTATCTTTCTTAGAAAACAAATTTTCTTTAGTAATATTACATAAAATAACTTGAACATTACTTAACCACATGCTATTGGATTTTACAAACATTAATTATTTGTCATAAAGTAAGGCTTTTAATTGTATACATGTTTAATATAATATTACTAGCGTAGCTAAACTGATAGGACAATTATGATATTTCTTACATGTAGATAAAGACATGTAACTTTTGTAATATTTGTCTTTTGTGATTAACAGTATGTAATTATTAATTTGCTTTTTATTTAGAATTTAATGGAATACGTTTATATATGGTTCACCAAAACATTCTTGAAACTGTTGATTGTAGCACAATAATTGTATGTAGGTATTTTTGAAATACTGTTTTTTCTTTAATTTTCAGAATATTCGAAAATAATTTCTTATTTAATTATAATTATATATTTAACAGTGCGATGTCGATTTTTTCTAAATCCACAACTCTGATTTCTTATTTTGTTCAAAACTGGGGATTTAGAACGGATGGGCCAAATTAAAACAACAAAATTAGTGCTGCTCCAAAAGTTATTATTTTAGTTTCATTTTTTCAGTAAATGAAATATGGATTTGTGACAAAATTTATTAACAAACTGTTTTTGTACATAATGAAAGTCGATCGTTCCTTGCTGGAACTGTAGGATCTATGAAACTGGTTTCATAGTTTCATCATTTCTTCATATTGAGCACTCATTTGTAAATGTCTAATTTTTTATAATTATAATGTGCTTGCCAGTAAGATTTAAGTCTTATTTAATTTAAGTTTAAACAATTATGGTCCAAAGATGTACGATGATCCAAACATTGATATAAGTTCTCGGCTATTTTGCTCATTGGTTTGTATGTTTTTCCCATCTGCGGTGAGTTATAGAAATCAATCTTGTGTTAGATCTAAAAAACTTCTTTGAATTCAGTGCTGCATCGCATTTCAATGAATTCTAAGTGTATTGTTGGTACTACCCGTTCAACATTCATTATATATGTATATGGTATTGTAAAAAGGTTCACTAACATTTCCAGTCTTGGGAGTCTTCCAGGTTATGACGGTATGAGGTGTCATCAAGGCGGCGACGAACTCTTTTAACTTCTTCATTTTAAGAATAGTAAAATTTTCAATCGTTCAAAGTGTGAAAGATTGCGTTTCTTAATACAGGTAGGGAGGGGAGCTTTGGATTCATTTTAATAGACTGTCCCCCAAAGTTCATCCATCAACTGACTTGTGCCCTGCAGTTTTACATTAACTGTTGAAGTTGCAAGTTCCGCTAATCAGTCCTCATCTTACTTGACCAAATATTGTTTTTCATGTTTTTTTTTTTTTTTTTAGAAGACTCAATTTTGCCTTTCAAATTCCGGACTCGCTAGAAAGCATTTCCACAAGTTAATTATCTTACTTTTCGCTTTCGAGAAACTTCTGAAATTGATTGGTGCAATAAGCTATGCAATTGAATGCTGGTGATGAGTTTAATGTCATCAAGTACGTGATTAATACACATTTTGCTGTACTCTAGTAAATATACGTGCAAAGCCAGATTTATTGACTACCATAGTAGGGCTCTGTCCCTTGCATGAATGCAAGATCTTCTAAACTATCCTTTGGTTATATGTATTGAATTGTTTATCTATTCAAACATCAATAACAGTGCAGTATAACTAAATCTGTACTTCCCATGGTAATAGAATGATTTACAGATTCTAGCATTATTATTTAATTCATCCAGTGCATTGTAGATATAATATAAAATAAGGAACAGAAAGAATACAGTCCAAATTAGTAGAAAACGTTAATACATCATCAAAATAAAAAAATTGCAGACTTTAGTTGTGAGAAATTTGTAACAAATTCAATTATTTATTAAATTTACGCCATTCTTGGGAGACCTACCAAACATCATGATGTATATATAGGCTGTTTTAAATTTGCCGGTCATCAAAGGGATTTCATTTATTAAAAAAAAAGACACAATGTTGGTTTAAATTTGACAGTCATTTCCAAAGCTTACTACCATAAGTCATAAGACACCTATGTAGGGCAGCCTCAGGAGAGGCTGCCCTACATAGTTTGGTGGGAAGACTCGAAAGGAGCCTTCATCAGAAGGAAGTTGCCCTTGCAGTGTTTTTAGACATAGAGGGCGCGTTTGACAATACATCAACGCCCTCAATCAACCGATCCTTAGTGGACCGGAATATTAACCAAACGACCATCAGATGGGTTGACTGCATGCTAAAAAGCAGAGTGGTCAATGCCCAAATGCTAGATAAAGACATCGCCATGAGGACAACTAGAGGGTGCCCTCAAGGGGGAGTACTATCACCACTGCTGTGGAGCTTAGTCGTGGATGATCTCATCAGGTCGTTAAACGACAACGGAATATGGACGCAGGGATACGCTGATGACATTGTCATAGTGGCTAGGGGAAAGTTCCCGGGCGTATTGGCAGGCATCATACGTAATGCACTGCGAAGTGTGGAGGAATGGTGTCTCTCACAAGGACTGTCAGTTAATCCACATAAAACAAAGTTGGTTGCTTTCACCAACATGAGAAAACTCAATGATCTAGGCGGCATTAGACTGTTCGGGCAGGAGTTACAATTAACCGAAGAAGTAAAGTATCTGGGTGTAACCCTCGATGCGAAACTGAAATGGAACAATCACCTAGTTAAAACAACGACCAGGGCTACCCAACTGTTCTGGCGCTGCAGGAGAGTTGTGGGCATCCATTGGCTATACACGGCTGTGGTGAGGCCGGCGAGGACGTATGGGGCAGTGGTCTGGTGGAAAAGGACAGAAGTGTCCTCCGCAGTAAAGCTGCTGACTGCTGTCCAGAGACAGGCATTGCTGGGAATCACTGGTGCAAATAACAGCACAGGGACCGCTTCTTTGGAGGCCATCGTGGGCCTCCCCCCACTGGAGCTCTATGTGAAGGCGGAGGCAATGAATGCGATCCTTAGACTGAAAACCAACAACTTGTGGCATCCCAACATTAAGGTTGGAGGGCACACTGATACTACGGGTACGATACTGGACGGACCATTGCTTCAAATAGAATAGAATAGAATAGAATAGAATATATTTTATTGTCATCGTTCTGTTAAAAGAACATAGACATTGTCCATAACATTACATTGATACAAAAATCCACAGGGCACGTCATTATTAATAGGTACATGTTAAATATTCTTCAATAGAATAGAAGCTATGTTTATACAAAAAAGTTTTTAATTTAGTTTTGAAATGGAATTTGTTACTACAAGTTTTTATATCTTCTGGTAGTTTATTGAAGAATATTATTCCTTTGTATGCCGGGCTAAATTCAAATGCTTTCGTACTATGTATAGGTATACTTTTGTTTATTCCATTGCGTGTCGTCATAGTACTATATATATCAGAATTTCTTAAAAAGGTATTTTCATTATTTTTCAAGTTCATCAAAATTTCATAGATATACAAACACGCCACGGGGAGAATATTCAGTTGCCTAAATAAAGGACGACAAGAAACGTCAAAGGACTTACACAACATGCAACGTAGAATTTTTTTTTGCAACGTAAAAATTTTTTTAAAACTAGGTGTGGCGCCCCAGAAGATAATGCCATACCGCAATCGTGACTCCACATACGCGAAATAAAAAATTCTCAGCGTATCAATGCTTACAGCACCCCTAAGACATCGCAGTCCATAAAGAGCAGTCGCCAACTTACGCGACAGTGTGGTACAGTGGAGTTCAAATTTTAATCTAAAATCCACTGTCAAACCCAAAAAGTTAACATTATCACTCTGCGGTACGGACTTACCATTACACGATACATACAGGCTGCTACCACCCTCCACCGTCGTCAGCGAAAATCGCATCAGACCCATCTTACCGTGGTTAAGTACCAAATTGTTAGCATCACACCATCTCATCATGTCCCTGACCAACTTGGATGTTAAATTAGAGGCCGATTCAACAGTATCAGTCGTTATAATACAACTAGTATCATCAGCATACTGTGCTAGTCTACAATAATCAAGCGTCGACCGTAAATCGTTGACATAAATTAAAAATAGGGTGGGACCTAATATCGAACCTTGCGGAACACCGCATGTCAAGCCAATGTAACCGGAACTATATGTCATTATCATATCATCCTGAACGCCCCTAACACTGACTACAGCCTTCCTACCAATCAGGTATGAATGAAACAAATCGTAGGCCACCCCGTATATACCAACCGACTCTAATTTTCTTAACAAAAGCGAGTGGTCTACCATATCGAATGCTTTGGATAAGTCAAAGAATACACCGGTGACAACATTTCTCTTATCCAAGCCCTCATAGACGTTGTACAAAGCATGTTCAATCGCAGCACTGGTGTTCTTTCCAGAAACAAAACCGAACTGCGCTGGTGACAATATTTTAGAGCAGGTTAAATAATCAACTAATCTGATATTTATCACCTTCTCATATATTTTAGCAAATATATGCCAACGGACAGTATGGCACCCGAAATTATCTTCACTGAAAAGGTGAAAATCTCTATACCGAGCAGAGACCAGGCACGTAGGGTTACTAATGATCCCAATAACTGGTTGACGGACGGATCCAAATCCAGCCAGGGCACAGGAGCCGGTATTTGCGGACCGAGCCCTCATCAAAGGGTATCCATAAGCCTGGGGAAACATGCGACGGTCTTCCAGGCAGAGGTATTCGCCCTTGCAGCCTGTGCAGAAATGATTGCAAAGGGGGGCTGCATGAGGAGGAAAATAAGTATATTGACTGATAGCCAGGCAACTATCAGGGCGGTCTCGAACCCTGTAACTAGGTCAAAACTAGTTAGAGACTGCAAACAATCCCTCAACTCACTGGCACAGGATCACACGGTGTCGGTGATTTGGGTGCCGGGACACGAGGATATTAAAGGCAACATAATAGCTGACGAATTAGCCAAGGAGGGCTCCAAGAGCCACTTCATAGGTCCAGAGCCCGTATGTGGGATTACAAGGGATTCTGCTAAAAGGGAGATCTGGACCTGGCTGGACAATGCAAGCACAAACAAATGGAGGACGACAGAAGGTCAACTCCAAGCTAAAGCGCTAATAGGGGATGGGGATGCCAAGTTCTCTGATAACCTACTTAGACGCAGCAAGAAAGAAGTTAAAACCATTACTGGGTTGGTAACTGGACACTGTCCCCTGAAGAAGCATCTTTGCAACACAGGCCGAGTAAGCGAACCGTGGTGCAGAAGATGTTAGCTACAGGAGGAAACGAGTTTACATGTAATCTGCACATGTGAGGAGTTGAAAACACTCCGGCAGAAACATTTCGGGAAGGGTCTATTGGAGCCCTCGAAGGTTCTCAAGTTCCCACTGGGCAAGATACTGGGCTTTATAGAGAACACCAAGCTGCTCGAGTGGAAGTAAGAGATTTAATAGGGACGGTACAATGAGCACCTAGCTCAAGTGCCTGGACTAAAGGTGTCCCCCTAACTTTATGAATGAATGAAGTCATAAGACAGACATGTTTTGGATTTCTGCTTGTATCTATGAAACATATATGAAACAAAAACCTATACTCTATCTTTTATAAACGAAACCTCCGGGATAGTCCGTGAGTTTCAAACACCTGCAAATTGTACTTCTGCTTTGTGGTAGGGATATATAATTATAATAAGTTAGGGAATTTTCTGCCCTACCTAAGTCTAAAGTATATATTTTTTTGTACTAGCCGAGATAACCCTAATAGCACCAAATATTTCTACCATATGGGTTAAATATTAAAATATATATTATATCTTTTTACTAGCTAGCCCGCGTTCCGCCTAGAACGCACCCTATTGAAAAAGTTGGTACGCCTAGCCCGCAATCCACCTTGGCCCGCGTTCACTATTGAAGATAAATACCCCTCAGGTAGCAACCCGCCCTTTAATCGTATAGAATAGATATGGGAATTTAGGATGAAGTTGTAATCTATTAATTTATTTTCTGTAAATTTTCTTTCATTTTTTAATATTTGATTTTCAAATTTTTTAATTTTAAATTTTTTTTAAGTGTGTCTTCAAAAAATTCGACGCCACGCGGTTTAACTTTAGAAACTTTTAAACAGACTCGACGCTTCGCGTCTCGTTGAAAAAGATATGTCATTTCTTAATTTTCGAATTGTTCATTGTTTTTTGGTTTTTTCATTAAACGCGGTTTAACTTAGGAAAACTCCTGGCGGTAAATATATTTAATTTTTTTATTTTTCTTGTTTCTACCATATGGGTTAAATATTAAAATATATATTACATATATCTTTTTAAAATATACAGACTTATTTACGCTATACGGGACGAAATATTGTGGTCAAAATTAGTGCTGTGCAACCGAGCAGATTTCGTGACCGGTTAACCGTAAGCATTTAATCGGTTGACCGAGTTGACCGGTTAACCGAGTTGACCGGTTAACCGAGTTGACCGGTTAACCGAGTTGACCGATTAACCGAGTTGACCGGTTAACCGAGCTGTCCGGTTAACTGAGTTGACCGGTTAACCGATTTGACCGTTTAACCGGCGTGACCGGTTAACCGGTCATTATTTTACACATAAGTTATAACCGTCTTGCGTCTGTAACCGGTTAAAATGCACAGCCCTATTCTATACATACAATATAAAATGTAAATAAACAGTAAATAGCGCGATACACTCTCTTTCGGCTTTTGTCCCAATCACCTCAACGTCTCTATTCACCCCGTTTTACGGTACGTTGTTTGTATTCGGTTTGTTTTTAAATGTAAAATGTTAGTCAGACATGCGTTATTTATCGTTTTGATGAAGAAAAAAATGTAATATGAACTACATACATGTGAATACCATCGCACAATACAAATTAAGTTACTTATGATTATATTATTATTAATTACTAGTAGTAGAGTGTGCTGTTTTTTATTGGAATTAATTTAATTTTCATATTAACGTGGTATACGTGAAATAAAAGCATTGTTTTTTCAAATTTACCAAAACTGTTTACACTTCATATCCGACAGCTCTTGCTAAACTCGCACTGGCCACGCCGCAGCGTAGTTATTATTTATTTTGAAACTGATATTTTATTTATATGTACCTATTTAATTACCTATAGTGAATACTGAGATTAGAAGATTTTTAATGTATGTCTAGCGCTGTGGATATCTTATAAAATTGATATATTGATCATATCTCCATAAGTAAAAACATAAAGTATAAAAAGAGAACTAAAGCAACGAATAAGACAAGTATTTGTAGCATACATCATGAACAAATAAAACAGCCTGCAGCAAAGTTTATATCAAAATTTTAAATTATTTGCAAGCGAACATGTCTATAAATCTTTTATAATTCTATTATTCTTTATTTCGTGATCAGCTAACTGCCGTGTCCGAATAATCGTCATGTCTCGTTAAAAGTCGTGACCGGTTAACCGAGTTGACCGGTTAGCCGAGTTGACCGGTTAACCGAGTTGACCGGTTAGCCGAGTTGACCGGTTAGCCGAGTTGACCGGTTAGCCGAGTTGACCGGTTAACCGACTTGACCGGTTAACCGGTCATTATTTTACGCATAAGTTATAACCGAGTTTCGTCTGTAACCGGTTAACCGGTTAAAATGCACAGCCCTAGTCAAAATACGTGTCGTTTAAAGTTTTACGTATGGAATATGTGGGGGTTTATTATGGTTACTTTTTAAAATTATTTTCATATTATACAGGATGTTCCAAAAGCTCTAAAAGTATCAAAGTTTTTTTTTAATGCAACCTCCTGATATGCAATAAAAAAAAACTGCAATAATATTATTGCATTTCTGAATTGTCTCATCAAAATAAGTGTGTGTTTTAATAAGGTTTATAATACTTAAACCTTAACGTTTTTTAAATAATATAATAAAACTCAATTATAATAAACCTGCTATCTTATGTAGGCTGTACGAAAATAAAAAGTAATCGAATAAGAATTTAAAGTGGCTATAATTTGATTAATTTAAATAGAACGCCATATTTTTTAATTTACCAGAAAATGTACTTTTTAATTACCTATTGAATAGTATTTATAGGTTAAGCTTCAAGTCTTTGCGGTTTAGAAAATACGCCAAATAATCGTTTTTTGCACCATCTGACGTTTTTTTTAAATAACCATTTGGTGTTTTGAATGTATTTAGTTGCCTATATAATGCCTATTTAGAAATGTCAAACATTTTACAATTATAAGAACAATAATGAAGAATATCTTTATAAATGCTCAGAAACTTAGAACGTAATTTATAATCCAATAGGCTATAACAGCAATAATGGTAATAACATACCAATGGTAACATAAAATATAAGCAAAATATGTATTTACAACAAAATTAAATGAATCACCTGACATTTCTAAATACTACAGGCAACTAGATACATTAGAACTCTTATTTAAGAAACGTGAAATTGTGCAGAAAACAATTATTTGGCGTATTCTGTAAAAACGTGAAGACTTAAAGTACCAGTCGATATGTAATTAAAAAGTACATTTGCTGGTAAACTAAAATGTGTTGTGTATTAATCAAGTTACATTTTTTCACAACTGTATAAGACGGTTTATTCTAATTGGGTTATAAAATATGATCTATGATTACACTTCATTGTAAATTTCGCTTACATATCTTAACAAATTGTTAGTTATTTGAAACATGAAATTTAGGTTAGATTTACACAAAATTCAAATTATTGAAAAAACCTTGGGGTTTAGGTATAAACCTGATTAAGACAGACACTTATTTTGATCAGATAATCCAAAAATGCAATAATATACAAGCTGTTCGATTTAAAAAACGCAACTTTGATATTTTTAGAGCTTTTGGGAGACTCTCAGTAACATAAAAATAGTAAGTAACCATAATACACAATACACACCCATATATCTCAAAAGTAAAACGTTTTGAACGTCACGTGTTTTGACCACAATATTCCGTACCGTATAGCATGAATGACCTGTATATATGATACATATTTTAAAAAGATTTAGTGTTACTTGGAGATAATTAGACTTTAAATCGGATTTATAACGTTTCGACTACACGCATGTAGTACAATTATCATTCTTCATTATCTCCGATATTATCAAGAAAAAAAAACTTCGACCATAAATATATTCTTATGAGACACATTACACAATACATTACGCGCACTGCAAGTTAATCTGAATAATCTATAGAGAATATTTATATTCTAAATAAGACCGTAAGCAATCAGTATTCAAGGAGGTTATAAGCTTTCAATATTCTATTCTAGGTAAGAAACAGCTGTACCGCAAAAAAAGCATATTTTTTTAAATAAAAACAACTAGTAATTTGGTACTCCTTCCACAATCAGATGTCCGGTCTCCGGCTGTACACCTTGCTCCCCGCAAATATCTATGTATCTTAAAATCCAAATATTACACTCTTTGATTTATGCAGCCTGCGTGATTTCGCCAATTCTGCTTCAGTGAGCTATCTGTTTACTTATCTGTGCTGGTAGCTATTGAAATAAAGTTTCCGAGATTTGGACAATATTCATGTTGTTCTTTATTTTATATCTAATTATTTAATTGTTTGCATAGCTGAATTCTGATTTCTACAATGCGCAAGCTTATAAGTTTTCTTAACAAGCCCATAGATTTAAAGTCTTTTATTTTTTTCTGGACTTATTATGTTAAGTTAATTATGCTAAGACATATGTAGCTAACCAGTGTGGGTGCTTTGTGAGCGTTATTTTAAAAGGAAACTTTAGGGAGGTAGCGACACAGCAAAATGAGCATCATTGACGAGTATAAATATCGTTTTAGAAAGAAACCGTTTCTACAAGAATGTTGTAGAATCCAATGCTGCATCACCTAAAAATTCTTTTGACTATACAGAGTGTCCCAGAAGTAGGAAAACGAATACTTACTTCGTTATTTTAAACGGAACACCCTATATATTATATCATTTTTCAATTCTACACACAAAAATAATATGACTTCATATAAACTACTATATGTCTATCTTTAATAATAACGCTGTTATTTACTCTTTTGTCAAAAGTGGTCCCGAGGGAAAGGGGGCGGGGTTTATATTTGCATTTGTTTTAGACATTCATATTTTAAATACCATACATACATAGTTAGTCAGATTCAATATTGAAATTATAATCGATGTAATTGTATACAGGTGTCCACCGTAGTCCTGAACATTTGCTTAACTTTAATCCAAGCTAACTTGATTTTTTTTAATAGCACCTTATATTTTTGACACCTGTATACAATTACATCGATTATAATTTCAATGTTGAATCAGACTAAGTATGTATGTATGGTATTTAAAATATGAATGTCTAAAACAAATCCAAATATAAACCACGCCGCCTTAACCGACACTTTGCATCGGGACCACTTTTGACATAAGAGTATATAACAACGTTGTTATTAAAGATAGACATATAGTAGTTTATATGAACTCATGTTATTTTTCTGCGTGGAATTGAAAAATGAAATAATATATAGGAGGTTCCATTTAAAATAACGAAGTAAGTATCCGTTTGACTACTTCTGGGAGACTCTGTATAGTCAAAAGAATTTTTAGGTGATGCAGCATTGGATTCTACAACATTCTTGTAGAAAAGGTTTCTTTCTAAAATGATAAATAGAGCTGTAATCAAAGACCCAGTCTTCGGTGGGACAGCCTGTACAGTGAGGTTGTAAGTTGTGCCCCCTTCCCTCCTAACTTTTGAAAGGAATGAGATAGAGCAATAAAACAAAAACGAGATTAAATTAAAGATAATTTGTGATGTTTTGACTATAGGGATACACACCGTACTTCAAATGTAAGATGGAGGACGTAGCTATCTTTAAAATTGTGAATGGGAAGTACATTATTTTCATTACTTTTGTGACAATGCAAACAGTTTCAGAATGTTCATATATATACTCACAAATGTATAAGATTTTGCAATAAACCGAAACGTTTTACAAACATACTTTTATTATTGAGATCTAGAAACCCATTTCATTTGGTAGTAGACTCATGAAAATTGGAACGTAAATAACAGTTACAGCTTGGGGCGTTTTTTGTGTGGCAGCCTGTATATTCTGAGTTTAACTAGTTTATCATCTTCTTTAAAATATTACATACTGTACTTTGTATTATTTCTATTTCCTAACTATAGATTAAGTGGAATTAATGCTTTCTTTTTTTTGCATATTGCAGACACAAACGAACTCAAACAGATCCACAGACTCCTGATAAATACGGAAAATATTCAAGACGAGGTTTCGATGGTTTAATAAAACAATGGAGAATTAAACTACATAAATATGATCCAACCGATAATATTAAATCACTTGATGATAATATTGAATCACTAGATGACAATATTAAATCAATTGATGATAATATTAATTCACTGAGTGAACATCTTTAGTTATTTTTAAGTTTATTATTATAAGGAATATGTGATACGAATCATGTAAATATTTTTAGTACAGTGACATAAGTATTGTAGCTTTTATAATTTTAACAGTGCAAAACAATTTGCTTAAGTTAATTTCCTTGATTGTTCGCATAGTTGTTTAAGATAGATTTAGAATTGCAATGCAATATTTTAGAAGTATATAACTGCCAATTTAAAATTGTAATTTAGTTTATAAATAGTTTAATATTATACATGTAAGTAAAGCAATTTTTTTAATTGTACACCTATGATTTGACTGGAAAAATAAATTATAAAATAAAACAAAACTATTTTTCTTGTATATACTTACATCCCCGTTTTTAAAAGGGATCCTTCTGAAATCAAAAACTACCGACCTATTTCGATTTTAAATAATTTCGCTAAAATTTTTGAACAATATCTTCATTCCACAATATACTTTAAAATACAACAACTTATTTCGCCACAACAACACGGCTTTATGATGGGACGGTCTACTGTGACTAATCTTGCTACTTGCTACGTTCACGCAGTTTGTCAGTGAGGTTATGGACGGACAGGGACAGGTGGACACAGTGTACACGGATTTTTCGCACGCCTTTGATACTTTGGATCACACACTTTTACTACATAAATTAGATTCCTTTGGCTTTTCCCCCAACTTGTGTTTGTTGATTCAAGCGTACCTAACTGACAGAATTAACTATGTATTTTATACCGGATTTTGTTCATCTGAATTTCGATTAACGAGCGGTGTTCCACAGGGCTCCAATCTTGGACCATTACTTTTCAATATACACTCCGCCAAAAAAGTATCGCATAAACTAAAAAAGGGCATTTATGAACCAAGATATTTTTATACGTTCACAAAAAGTTTGCCTCGTGTATGTGAACTATAAAAACACTAACAAAATAATGGAACTTAGCGTTTTTACTTTATTTTTTTCCTAAAAGAACACATTTAGAAAAATGCATATGTGTAAGGTTTGCTCAGTTGTTTATTGAAAGTCTTCCTATACGGACAAATTTTTAAGTGCGAAGTCAGAGTTCTGTACCAACGCTTTTAAAACTAAAATGAGCAATTTAACTTCAGAACAAGTGGCTGCTATAGTTGCTTTAATCGAAGATGGACGATCTCAAGCATACGTTGCTAATTTGATGAACATCAATCAGTCAAGTGTTTCTAGAGCCGTAGCCAGATATAGGGAAACAGGCATTTACAGTAGAAGACCTGTACCAGGTCGTCCAAGATGTTCTACTCGCCAAGATGACCGCTATTTACTACTACAAGCATTACGTCGAAGACATGTAACTGCGAGACAATTGCAGAACGACTTGGCTAGAGTCAGAAATGCTCGTGTGAGTACTCAAACTATTCGGAATAGGTTACGACAGAGTGGATTAAGAGCTAGAGTAGCTGTAACAGCCCCTCGTCTCACTAGGAACCACCGAGTGGCTCGCTTAAGGTTTGCCAGAGAACATGTAAATTGGAACATTAATGACTGGGCCAATATACTCTTCACAGATGAGTCAAGATTTGGTCTTTACACCTCAGATAGGCGTATCTCAGTGTACAGACGAGACGGTGAGCGCTATTCGCAGTGTAATATCAGACCTAGACCTAATTTCGCTGGTGGCTCTATTATGGTTTGGGGAGGCATCTGTTTAACAGGTCGTACAGAGTTAGTACCAGTAGACAGAGGTACACTGACTGCCCACAGGTATATAACGGACATTTTAGAAGAACATGTAGTACCATATGCGCCAATTATAGGAAACGAATTCATGTTAATGCACGATAATGCACGACCGCATGTTGCAATAATCGTCCAGGAATACCTTAACGATGTTAGTATTCCAGTTTTAGATTGGCCTGCGGTAAGTCCGGACATGAACCCTATCGAGCACGTGTGGGACCTCCTTCACAGACGGATACGAACCCAAAATGTTGCCCCAGCGGACCTGCATGGACTAGCAAATGCTCTCCGTGACGAGTGGGAGAATTTGGATCAGGCTTATATACGGAGGTTAATCGAATCTCTGCCAAACCGTATGGGAGCGGTCATAAGAGCCAGAGGTGGCAATACTCAGTATTAAAAGCTACTGTTATGACATTTTTCTTTCCAAAATTATAATATCTTGTTTTAATAAAAATCTCAAGTATGAGTTCTTGTTTTTATTTGGCCTGTATTTTATTTAAACAATCATAGAAATTATATCTTAGAGCGCATTAAAGTATATTTACAACTTTATGCTACAAACAAAGATTATGCGATACTTTTATGATTCAAAACTAAATTATGCGATACTTTTTTGGCGGAGTGTATTTATTAATGATCTTGAATCCCTGAATTGTCCCGTTTTGGCGTATGCTGACGATGTCAAGTTGTTCTGCTGTATATCAGGTCCTGATGATGCAAATACCTTGCAACAAAATATCAACACTTTATTTGAGTGGTCTGACGCTAACAACTTGGTACTAAAGAATGACAAATGCTACACTGTGTCATTTACTAGAAAAACTAAGCCTCATAACTTTATGTACACCATTGCTGACCGTGTTTTAAACAAATTAAATGTTATCACAGATTTGGGAGTTAAGTTTGACGCTGATTTGTCCTTCTCTTCACACGTCGAAGGTGCATGCTTATCTGCATCTAGAATGCTTGGCTTCCTCATTAGAACATCCAAACAGTTTAAAGATATCGTACTTCTAATATCTTTTTTTTTGCTTTTGTTCTACCTAAGTTGGAGTACGGCTCTATAATTTGGTTCCCTTACTATGCCTCGCGACAGATTCCTATAGAGCGTATTCAACGTCGATTTCTGAGATTTTTATCATTCAAACAAAATGGAACTTATCCGGACTGGTTCATTTCTGATGACGAGCTACTAAATGTACATCAAATGCGTCCTCTCAGCCATCGACGTAATGTTCATAGTGCTCGTTATTTATACAAGCTTATTAATCATAAAATTGATTCTCCGTCTTTACTTTCAGCTTTAAGTTTCAACGTTCCCCGAATTGTATCACGTTATTCTACTACATTCAACATGCCAACGCCAAGAACTAACCTATTACTTAAAGCACCACTTCACCACATGACACGTAATGCAGAAATCTTCTACGAAGACATTTACCTGGGAACTACTACGCAATAGTATATTTATTTTTCTTATTGTATTCAACTTTTTCTTTATAATGTATGCATTTTTCTACATATTTGTTATTTGTATTCACATATTATACATTTTTGTCCTGTAATTGGGGATACCTGATGGGCAAATAAATGTCTATTATTATTATTATTATTCTTATACCCAATATATTACAAAGTAAACTTAATTTATTTAATTCTTAATACACCTATGGTCATAATAACACAAAAATATCCAGCACTTCATTTCCGTTTCAAATCTTCTGTATTTATCCCATATTTAGATTTCATCTTATCAATTTCTTCTTGTTTTTTCTCAAGATCCGTCTTTTTAAATGCTTTACTTGCCTGGTAATATAGAACTACTAGATATCTATTACATACATTAAATCCTGACAAGTGATCACAAGCGTTCTTGGCATCGAATATATCCTCATACACAACGAATGCTGTACCCCTTGTGTCGGGCGTGTTGCCCACTCTAATTTGGCGTATTGCTCCATATTTACCGAATATGTCATACATCTCCTCAGCCGTTATCTTGTATGGTAAGTTTCGGACATATAGGATTCTATTGATTTCAGGAGGCAACCTAACCTGAAATATGTGAAGGAATTAAAATGTGAATACAATGAATAAAAACTATGAAACCTTACGTTGGCTTTCCTTTGCATAGCCAAAGCCATTTTGCGAAGTATAAGGTATTATATCACAAAGGTAAAAAAGCAAAATAAAGTTTTCAGATTTATAATATACAAACACTATTGTTAATAACCATTTAATAACCTATGTACACAATAATAATGTTGTCAACTATCAACACAAACTTGTTTGTGATCAGCACCGCCAACCTTTCAAAATGAAATAATCTTCCTATTTCCTATAAAAGCAAAATATTCCCAGAGTATAGTAGCATTGTTTATATATACAAAGTATAGGCACGTATAGGTAAACCAAGTAGCGTCACTAACGTTTTTATACATGGGTTTTTACGGAGAGTTTTCGGTGACCTTCTACCATTTTGTTTTATCCATTGCGCGAAATTTAAAAATGTATATGTAAGTAATATGTCTAAAAACAAATTAAAACGTGTTTTTTTAGCATTAAAACAAATTCGTTATTTAAATGTTAAACATGTCGATCAGGTAAATTAAACAACTATTTACAAATGTAAAAGATTTATTAATTTTCTATTTTGTCGTGGCTTTGTTTTCAACAATCTATTGTAAAATTTTAACGAATAAAAAATGTTCGTTCTAACAAATAATTTTATTAAATATTCCACTGAGAAAAGGCCAATTGATGTTTTTCATGAGCCTAACTAATTCAAGTTTAACATTTTTTTTTTTGCAAATACGTGTTGGAAAATACGAATCCATATCATTAAGAAAGCGATAAAAGCAGCTGTCAGGCAACTTTAAATTACCAAATAAATTATCATCATCCTGGTAATGGGCTCTATAGAATGCATTAATTTTGGAACTGCTATCAAAATGATATCCTTATACGTTTGAAAATTCAGTGTATTTCACACAAGAATGTTTTTCCAGACATTTTTTAATTAAATATCCTCCGATATAAGTAAGAGCATTTTCTTCGGATATATCTATGTGTCTATAATCAACTGGAATGTCGTAAAATTTATTAATTTTATTTGACTGTATCGGGGTCGGGTTTAGACAGTTTCTCCTTATTGTCGCACAGTTCCGAAGAAATTTTCCAGACAATCTTGATTTATTCTTCAGGTGTATATACATTCCATTCCTTCTTGACTTAATTCTTCATACAGTAAACGTAGAGAAGATATACTTTCAAGCGACCACAATTTCTCATCTCTAAAATGTCTCTCCGGTCAGTAAGCAATGCCCAGAATGACATCCTAGAAGATATGTATATTATTTACCATGTACAGATTGTATGTTACAACAGTAACCTCGTAACATCCTTTGGAAATCCAAAGAAATGAAGCCCCGAGGAATCAATATTATTGCTCCTACAATTTCTCACTGCACAGTGATGTGGTACTTTCCTTTAAACTTGGATAACAGTTCAAACTTATTCCAAAATCATAATAAATACAAAACACAAATGTTTGTTTACAATGAGCATTCACACGTGACATAAATCATATGGGATAAAACAAAATGGCGGCGCAATTTTCTTTTACCAAGAGAGTGACGCTACTTGGTATTCCTATACTTTGATAGGTACACTGAGAGAAATAGATAGTACTCTTTAACATAAATATAGTATACTTTAATATATTTTATAGCTCCTATAGGGACAATCATATTTTATATTACCGGTGACAATATCTGTATAGTAAATATCTGTGAATACTTTTTATTAACTCGTATGGTAAAGTGTACTATATTTGTATTATTAATTTGAGCATACATGTTAGTAAATGTGAAAAAAATGTCTAGTAGCGCTGACTATATTTGATAATAACTGTTAACAATGAAAACTATAATAAATATAGTTTAATAATTTTTAATTATAATTAATTAATATAATTTGATTGGCCGGTGACAGCCGGGCGAATTGCCGTCGTATCGGGCAGGATTGCGGGAATCAGACCAGCCCGTGTACTGTAGAGTACTACCGGTATTGAAGCGCCTCGTAATTCTCGTCTGTGGGGGATTGTCCACAGTACTTTTTACACGACGTTAACCATGTATAAGCATCATATAGATATTACGCAGCCACATTTACCGATCACAATTTACATTGAGTACGAATTTCAAAGATTATGAAACAAGCGTAGCGCCATCTTTACGACAAAAGCTGTAGTATCACATACTTATGTAGCTAAACCAATTATGAGTATTAAGATATTCCTACTATATAGATATAAAACTATACAGCATTCATTTCATGTTAACTATTTTGTGATGAACTGATTGTGTACTGGTACAGAAGTTTACTTCAATAACAAAAAGAAAAACAGCTGAAAACTTCTACCTCCGTGGTAATTTTTACCAATCCACAAACAATACCCAATTACTTCCATTTAAATCTACTTGTATTTATTGGCAGCAAGACCAGTGCTTTGTTTCTTCATTACTTCTGCTATGCTATTTGTGGAGAAATCATTTCGGGAAACATGGATCGAAAAATTTTGCCTTTTCTTCCTAACCTTGCCCCTTAAAACAAAGGACTGAAGCTGAAAAGGACCTACTACATAATTAACAAATTTTTATTCGTAATCATGGCAAGAGGACTTGGTGTGGCCTGGGTATCTGTTATTTGTAGACTTCCACGAAGATCAGTTCTGCTCAATATTGTTGTTAAAGTAATTCCATTGTGAAAGATTTCGCTAATTGGTTGTTATGACAAGAAGAAAGAAAAACCAGGTGGCCAAATTGAGCTATTCTAATTTTCGTTTTCTAATTAGTTTTCATACCAGGAACATTTCACCTACAACTGTAACCTTTAGCGAGTTATTTTTTTTTTAATCTACCACTGAAAAATGTAAAACAATAAATGAAGAATTATACTATTAGAATAATTTAAAGCAATATAGAACACAATTTCACTGATAAAGTGTAAAAGTGATGGTTAGTAAAAAATAACATTAAATTCTTATAGGAATTGTTTATATTAGAATATATATTATGAGTGTACAGCAGATAGCAGACGCGCTTGTGCTGCATAGGCTAGAGCCCCCATCTCCGAAAAATAATAAATAAGTCTTGTATTTCTTTGATCATTTATTTTTTTATTTATATTTGCAATCATTTACAACTGTTTAGTTATGTTAAAAGCTATTTATATATATTGTAAAAAAGTTTACTACCAAAAATTGCGATTAACTGCTAGGGCAAAATAGTCTTCGACAAATATCATTTCAAAAATGTTTATACTTTAAATTTATATAACCTTAATTTTTTTTATTTTTGACTCTTCTACAGACATGTTAATTTGATAAAGATTGCAGTTTTAGTCGAAACGTTGCTGTGGTATAAAAAATTAACTAGAAAATAAAGTTAGATTAGTACTCTACAGTAAGGTGACTGTTGCAAGCACCTAACCTAACCTAAATAAACATAACACAGTAAATTTGCTACACCTGTTATTATAACTGTCTTCACTACATTATATGCAAGTTATTATATTCACTTGTTGTAAAATATTGTAAAACATTTCACTATATTTTGTAGAAGATTGTCACACAATATTTTTAAACAATTTTATTGCTTTTTTTGTAACCGTGATATAGGAAAATGCAACGCCGTTGTTCTAAAATTTTGCATAATAGTAGGAATTCTTACTACAATTTCCGTCAAACAGTGAAGTGTAAATATTACAACATGGATTTTTCTCTGTGCAGACACAAACATGCACCGACACGAATACGTACACCTGTATCACACGTAGTACATAACACGTGTGAGTGGCAATACAGCTTATTGGTCGATTTCTTCGGTAAAGATCGACAATGAATAGAGCAAGGGGTGGGAAGAGCGTTACGAACATTTATGTTAGAAATTGAATATGCATCGAATACCTGGTAACATCCAGATTTTACCTCTTACTATAAGCATGGTAACATCTGGTTATTTTACTCTTAATAACCCACATATTGTCGTTTTGACAATAATTATGTTACTAATTAACATAAAGAGATTTACTATCTAATTTCTACAATCCATTTTTCTCAGTGTATATATTAAGATATATAAACAAGGATAGTAGTAAGGGTGCGTTCCGTTCTGGTTCCGTTATTCACTGCGTCTTATGTGACGTTACGTAAGTGTACTGTCAAGAGCGTTCCTTTTTATTTTCGTGCACTTAATGCTGTTGTATAATTGTAAAACGGAACGCATTCGCAGTACGTTCTTCACTGCGCCCATCAAGCTTCTCTTAATTTATAACCTATAAGCCTATAACCTTTCGCTAAAATGGGAACCCTACGTAAGTTCATTTGGAGCGCTGTATTTCAGTCGCCAGTGGATAGTCGCGTAGGCACGTACGAACATACATACCACTAGCATTGAAATGTCGACACGCGGTGCTCGCAATAAATGCGCATACATTCATATAGGTATATATGGTGCGGAAAGTTCCGGACAAAATTGTAAAGATTTGAAGTTATTGAAAATTTCGGAAAATAACTTATTGCGTGCTGAATGGATAAAAATGCGGGTAAATACCGTGTTAGGATAGCTTTCTAGCATTAATACAACACTAAAAACTCACGACAATATTGCTCTTGCAGTCCACATACATATACTGTTATTGTAAATTATCATTAAACATTAAATCATCATCAAAATAAAATAAAATTGCAGGCTTTAGTTGTAAAAAAATTCAATTATTAAATTTAGGTACGCCAATCTAGAGAGACCTACCAAACGTTTTGATGTATAGATTTTTATTTTATTTAGACCATTTGAAACAAACACAATTGTCTAAAAGATACTTGAGATGTTTAAAGCGACAATGTCAGTGGGCAATTGAAAGAATTGATCATGATGCGAACTTTTTCGAGAAAGTGATGTTTTCAGACGATGCTACTTTCCACAAAAATGGATTTGTGAATCGCCACAATTGTCATTATTATGACACACAAGATCCCCATCGATCACAGCACATAGTCAATACAGATGGCCAGCCAACATGTGGGAAGGTATCATTGGACAACATATCATTATAGGCCCGTTCTTTCATGAGCAACGCCTAACGGGTAGGGTTTATATGGAATTTCTTCAGAATAATTTAGGCGTTCTGTCAGCAAATATTCCGTTAGCTACTCGTCAACCCATGTGGTTCCAACACGATGGTGCTCCACCTCACAATACTGCCGAAATTCGTCAGCTTTTTTATGTCTTTTCCGTACCGCTGGATTGGACGTTGAGGACCTGTCAGATGCCACCTGCCATCTGACAGGTGGCTTCCGAGATCGCCAGATCTTAGCTGCGATTTCTTCTCATGGGGTTTCATAAAAAATAAAGTTTATGAGACGCCACCAACAACCCCTGATGATATGCGCCATCGTATTTTAAGAGCGTTTCAAGAAGTCATACCAGAAATACGCAATAGCGATTTCGATTATGTAGCGCCCAAAACGGACAGCATTTTGAACATTTAATATAATAGTGTTGTACAAATTCTCTGTACAATGACAACACTAGCGTTTAAAGTGTAGCCTGTTGCGAGCAAGACACTCGAAGTGTACGTACGCCATACATTGGATAGAGTAACGTAGTTTGAAAAATATGTTGATTTATTGATATTCCATGCAGTAATGTTATGTTTTCTTTTATCTTTGCTATGTTCATCTCCAATGTTTCAGAACGTACTTTACTAAATTCTTCTTTTCTTTAATTTTAAGTTTTGCTTGTTTCTAGTGGTCCTATTGTGTTCTGTTGGCCACTTCCTAAGCATGCCAGTATTATTGCTGCCAGTCCCAAGCCTAGTGAAGTGCGAGAGGAAGGTGGCCGGCAGAGGTGCTTCTCAATACGTATCGTTAGAAACTGAAAAATCCCGAATATCTCCAAAACCGTTGGAGATAGACACAATGATACCCATATAAAATCGACAGAAAATTTAATTTTACATCCATTTACGTAAAAATTGCTATACCGTTCAATTTAAAAAATCAAGTTATCCATGATTTTAGAGTTCGAAAATTGCAGATTCCTATTTAATAACGCTGTAATTTAAACGCAACAATTTTAAAATAAAAGAGGTGTGCTGTTTTATGGTTAAGCGAAAACCGAAAACCGCATCTTTCCAACTTTCGTATTTCCTAAGGTATTTCCGGACAGCGAAGATACTGCAAATGTCATTTTTTTCAAAAACGTCATGTAATTCGTAAACGGTACCACTTAGCCCCAATGTATCCCTAACGTATTGTTATTTAAATATAACAAGGAATCCAAAAGTGCAAGCGTGTTCCATTTAAAATAATAAAGTTAGTATATACTTCCGGTACAACCGGAAGTCCACCATTACTGAAACTAATTTTAACATGTGTAGAATATGATTCGAGGCAACATTTATTTGAAACATTTTTTCAAAAAGACAATAATAAATTGGCTAGGGACCGTTGCATCTTACGCTGGACACCCGGTATATAGGCTATTTTAATTTGCGGGTCATTATTTATGATAGGGATTTCGTTTATTAAAAGAAAGATACAATGCAGGTTTAAATTTGACGTAGCTAAATTTGACAAACAAAAAAATAGGAGTAGATCATTTCCAAAGCTTATCGCCGTAAGTCATAAGACAGACAGGTTTTTGATTTGTGTTTATATCGTCTATAAATTTGAAATTTTCAAAACTAAAGTTTCAAAGAAAAACCTGTATTCTATCATTTATAAGCGAAAATTCCACGGAGCCCGTGAATTTGAAACACCTACAAATTATACGCTTTTGCTTTGTAGGGTGGATAAATAATTAAGTATATTAAGTTAGGGAATTTTCTGCTTATACCCAAGTTTAGACTATATATTTTTTTTGTAGTAGCCGAGATGACCCTAGCACCACAAATATTAAAATATGCCGCTATGCGACACGGAATATTATGGCCAAAACTCGTGTCGTTCAAAAACTTTTTCACTTTTGGGATGTATGAAGGTTTATTATGGTTACTTTTTAAAATTATTTTCATATTATATAGAATGTTCTAAAAGCTCTAAAAGTATTACAGTTGTGTTTAAATAAAGTTCATAATAATTAAACCTTAACGTTTTTTTAAATAATTTGAATTTTGGAAAAATCTAATCTAATTTTCATGTTTCAAATACTTAAGAAGCGTAAGCGAAGCTTATGGTAAAGTGTAACAATAGACCATGTTATATAACTCAATTATAGTAAACCTGCTATATTATACAGAGTGTACAAAAATTAAAACTAATCGAATAAGAATTGTAAGTGCATATAACTTGATTAATTTAAATAGAATGCCATAGTTTTTAATCTACCAACAAATGTACTTTTTTTTATTACCTATTGAATGGTATTTATATAGGTTAAGCTTTAAGTCTTCCCATTTGAATATGCTAAATAATCGTTTTTTTGCGCCATTTGGTGTTTCTAATCTATCTAGTTGCCTATATAGTACTGAGAAATGTCAGAGTAAATAATTTACAATTATAAGAATATCCAATCGGCTGTAACAACAATAATGGTAATAACATATCAACGATAACATAAAACAGAAGCAAAATATGTATTTAGAACAAAAATAAATGAATTATCTGACATTTCTAAAAACTAAGCAAGTAGATACAGTAGACCTCTTATTTAAAAAACGTCAAATGGTGGGAAAAAACGACTATTTTTACGTTATTACAGTTTATTATTATGTAAAAATGTGAAAACTTAGAGCTTAAGCTATAAATACCAACCGATAGGTAATTAAAAAATACATTTCCTGGTAAATTCAAAAATATGGTGCTCTATTTAAATTAATCAAGTTATAGCCAGTTAAAGTTCTGATTTGATTAGTTTTAATATTTGCACACCCTGTATAGGATGTAGGATGGCAAGTTTATTGTAATTGGGTTATAAAATATGATCTATTGTTACACTTTATTGTAAATTTCGCTTATATAATTTAAATACTTCTTAGGTATTTCAAACATGATATTTAGATTAGATTTTGACAAAATTCAAATTATTTAAAAACCTTAAGGTTTAGTTATTATAAACCTTATTAAAACAGATACTTATTTTGATTAGACAATTCAAAAATGCAATAATATACAAGCTATTCCATTTAAAAAACACAACTTTGATAATTTTAGGACTTTTGGAATAGGCTGTATAACATAAAAAAAATTGGAAAAGATTTGATGTTACTTGAGGATAGTAAAAAGAATGACTTTAAATCGGATTTATAACGTTTCGACTACATGCACTACAATTATCACTATTCATTATCTTCGTTACTATCAAGAAAAAAAAACTTCATATATTATAACAATAATACAATAGTTCGTGGAATTTCAGCCTTTATTTTCCATATTTGTGACTTCACATTATTAATTAAATATGTTGTTACGTTTCGACTACTTAATATAGTCTTCTTCAGACATGTATAATGAAAACAATTAACAATTACATTAAACATGACAAACTACATTTAAAAAATCTACCTATAAAATCATCTTTTTTGAATGTAGTTTGTCATGTTGAATGTAATTGTTAATTGTTTTCATCATACATTGCTGAAGAAGACTATATTAATTAGTCAAGACGTAACAAGATTTTTAATTGATAATAAATATTGATATATTGAAAATAAAGCCTCCACAAATTTTTGTATTATTTACATAAACTACTGGCTATAAACTTTGATTCCTTCCAATATATTATAACAACCATAACATATATTCTTATGAGACACATACGAATAAATTCAACAAATACATTACGCGCAACAAGTCAATCTGGACAGTCTATAGAAAATATTTATATTCTAAATAAGAGCGTAAGCAATTCACATTCAAGGAGGTATAGATTCTATTCAATTTGCTATTCTAGGTAAATAATAGATGTGCGGCAAAAAAGCATATTTCTTAAATAAAAACAACTAGCGAGTCGCTACTCCTTCCACACTTCTTACTTATCTGTGGTATAGCGTCTGGTTAATCACCGGGTCCGTACGAAATCATAATTTACTACCTAATTCTTGCCGTGAAATCGTTGTCATTTTCCTTACCTCGCGGGCTCTTTATATATGAATAGTCCTAGCTATTATATGATGATGATGATGATGATGATGATTATACATGTAAAGGAGCACATTTACAAGCGGCAATACATACATTTAAATATATTAAATACATAGATGTACTACTAAATTTACATAAAGTTACATTACATATAACTATATCAATGTCAGAAATATACTTATTAGTGCAAATGGCCACATATGTATGGCACTAATTAATTTAAAACTTATTTTTTTAGGGAACATATTAGTGCATTATTGCTACTTCTTACAAAATTCACATTTTGGCTAAAATTATAAAATTGTATTTTAGCATTAACTTAAAACACACTTGGTATATTGTGAAGTTTGTAGAATTACGAGCCTATTCCAATTTCACAATTTGCAATAAAATAAAATAATCTTTATACTGTTGCGATTATTATTTACCTGTAATGTAGGCAACATTCATTACACTTTGATCGAGGCGCTCTCTGAATGTGGAAACCTAAACTAGCTTCCCTCTTAAGGGGAAGGCGTTTAACAGGAGTCGTCAGAACGGAGCGGCGCGAGTATTTGAGCGCGTGAATATGTCCAGTATTAGACACGTTCTGCATCGTATTGCGCTGTTGTTGCATTGTAAAGGTAAGGCACCTACCAACGGGATTCTGTAACTCGGTTCGACTAGAACATGTTTCAATTTTGGTCGATGTATCGAACGGCAGGTAGTTTCAGTGATTCTGTAACTCTTCTACTGTAGAACGCCGCTTGAATGAATCACGTGACTGTAGAACAAATATAGTGTTCTCTTCGACAGAGGACTTCTTGTCGATTAGTGTATCTATCTTTATTTAACTAACGGCTTGCATTTTGCATCTTTTTCGAACAGCCCTTGCAAACGCGCACCAAATGTTCCATTTAAAAGAATCAAACGACATTTTTATTTTAATAATGTGTATTGCATGTAATGATCAATTTATATTTAAGATAGACTGTTAGTTACTATTTGTATATAATAATTATAAACATTAAATAACGTTTATAATTGTTATATACAATTGAAAAATAATTCAATAAATTGTGGATATATATGTACTCGTAATTTTCAACCTTTCTTTCATGTCTGTTGCCAGTTAACTAATTCCATATGGGATACATATATAAAACAAACAACAATTGTTTCTTTCAGACGTATCTTGTATTTATTTGCAGTTGCATTTAAAATTTCTGTGTATATTCAAAATTATTATTTAATTAATGAATAATCATTACTCTTAATTTTAACAGCTATTCGTTTATTCTGTAGCTCTAAAACAAAATAAATAATTTAAGAATGCGCTTTATATGGTTGCATGATGCCTTTTAGGATATTTTAAAATTAAAATGTGAATACGTTCCTATACTGCACTTCACATCTGTACACATTAATTTAGGTCTAAAATATAGTACTAAATAGTGTTAATAAAAGACTTACGCATTTATTTTGTATAAAAGTTATTTGAGTAATAAAAAAATGCATAATATTTGGTAAAAAAAATCT
The DNA here is from genome assembly GCA_949128085.1 of Cetonia aurata. NCBI lineage: Eukaryota > Metazoa > Arthropoda > Insecta > Coleoptera > Scarabaeidae > Cetonia > Cetonia aurata. The sequence goes on from OX421887.1 coordinate 2,001,770, forward strand.
AATTTCTAGAACGTATTAGTATACTTATTTATATACAGTGTCTATTATATGCTACGTTAGGTCATGAATAGTGAAGTTCCGACACTCCTTTCGATACGATATTTGGTATCGAATCAGTATCGAAAGCACGTTAATAATACTCCGATATTCTCGAAAGAAAATATCGATACTGAGAATATCATTCGATTATTTAAATTAATTATAATCAAGCAAATGTTATAAAAACGAAACGCACCGAGGGTAAGGTAGAAACCTGTAAATATTTAGATTTAGTATTATTATACAAATTTTCATTCATACTTTTCAGTATTTATGTATTTTATGTGTAGTTTATTTATTTAGCTTATGTCAAAACGATTTCAAATTTGTGTACGAATTAGAGAGAATTTGTAAATTTCCATCTGCAAATTAGCAAAAATAGAGTTCCAAATCACACAACTGTCACACACTTTTATGTTTACATCTAAACAATAACCTCCGATGAGAAAGAAGTTGGGCATCGGGATTCGATACTTGAAAGTTCTTTTCGATGTCTCGATATTCTCGAAATCCCGATATCGATAAAAATATCGAATATATCGAAACAAATATATCGATATTAATAATATCGAAAATATCGGAACGTCATTAGTCGTGAACTTCCGAACATGCACGAATCTACTTTTTACAGAATCGCTTTGTTCGATAGGTTGTCTCGATAGAATGAAATTCATGCGGTTATTGGCAATGATAAATATTATATAAATTATCTATCCTATTCTACTATTAAGCCACCACTAGGTGCCAAAGTTTATTATAGATATTTGCAGTTGCACGTAAAAATTGTAATTCTTTAAATTAAAACAGTTTTCCTAAAGAAAGATAAACTTTTGGAAGGACAATCGGTGATTCACACGGGCTGACGGGCTTGGGCGGGCTGGGCTGGCAAACGCGACGGGCCGGGCCGGGCCCGTTTTAGGAAGATGCGGACCGGGCCGAGATAATTTCCAAACAATTCCCCACCTATATATATATTATACATAACATGAATCTTAAAGATAAGAAGTAGAGATATAATAATATAATATATAATAATTTCATGCATATGTGTCTCTTACACTTTAAATGTTGTGTGTTTGAATTGTTGCTTATTCCTTTTTGCGGTTAATTAAAGTACTAGTAAATAGTGACGATTCCTTTATGAAAATAAAATGTATCAATAAAATAGTACTTTTAGTCATATTGATAAGACTGTTACATTATATTAATATTGTAAATATAGTTTATTATTATACAGTTTGAGAGAAAAAAGGAAATAAGGTATATGTATATACTTTGCTTGAAAAAGTTAGTAATTGAAACAACGAAACAATCGTAGCAGTAAAAATAAAAACCAAATAAAGAGTTTTTGTTGTAATAAATCTTTTGAGCACAAAACCCAAAAAGAAAACATATATATATATATATATTGCTACGAAACTTGTAGATACTTCTTTATAATTTTTATTAAATTTTTAAACTAAGTCAACACTGTTTTTATTCTCCTTTCATATAGTCAGCGTCATCTATTATATTCTCTATATTCTCATTAATTCCATAGATATGCTACAACCCATATGTTAGATGGCATGAACAGTAAACATCGCAAACCAATCGGATGATATACTTATTATTTTCAGTCGACATACTGCGCCGGCGAGCACTGTTCAAGCGCGCATTCCAAATCATTGACGTATAATGGAAACAGTGTTGGCCCAAGTATAGAACTCTGTGGTATACCGTCAATCGACCTCGCGACGTGTTGGGATTACGTCACACCGCTGAGCCACCGATTATTATTTTAATACAGCTTATAACACTTAAATATCTTTACTGTGACTGTACTAGTTATTCGTTAGTGATGTTCTTATACTACATTGAATAAAAGAGACGTTATTTCAGTGTAATTTATTTATTTCGAGTTGAATAAATCTGATGAACAAAAAAATGAATCTTCTAAAGATTCCCTCAGTGTAAGTAAGTTCTTTACTATCTTAGTTACACAACAGCAAGATTTCTAGAATCTTAATCTAAACTAAAAACTCATATTTCTCGTTTTAATATCATAAATAGAATTAAAATCTCCCGCTAAATTCCCGTCATAAAATCAAGTATATCAAATCAATGCCAACTTAAACCGCTCGTGAAGCTAATCCACATAATCAAATAACAACCTCACAATACCAAATTTACTAGATTCACTGTTATCATACGAAAATATAACCTAAAATTCCCTTTAAGCATTTGACGCCAGTTATAGATTCAAAAGATGATAAAATCGCTTACTTCAAGTACGAAAACTGCTCTAGTATAATCCAAATAATAATTCCAACTCCAAAACAATCATTTCAGCTTCCAAATGGTGTTCCAACAATATCACAGCAAACAGGCTCGTACGAAACTCTTCAACAGGCCCCAGATTAGATAAACGCAACCCCAATCTCGAAATCACTGGATTTCCATCATCTTGGCACTACACACGCAATACTCTCATTCTTGTAAGTAAATTTGAAAAGTTATGGACTTATATTGTGATAGAAATTTCAAAATTCTAGATAATTATACGAAAAGTAACCATTGATATCTCCCAGGCAAAAAGGACGCCAGCAACGATGATAGATATCGTTTCCAACGATACGATACAGCATAATCAACCCACGTTCGAACAATCAGCGAAGGAACCTATTTCCTTAAAATCCATGGTAACCTGTCCTTTTTTAATTTGATACGAAATAAGTAAGTTTTTAGTTTAAATTTTAACATATGTTTACAAAATAAATAAATAGTTCAAAATACATTTACATAAATAATTTTATAGTTAACGTTTGATCCTGTAGGCTGTAGGTAGTGTATAGCATGATATATCACAGCAATATATACAGGGTGAGGCACCTCATACGACGCGTGCTCTATATGGAAAAGCATAGGATTTTTTGAAATCCTTTTTATTTAGTTGAAGTAGACCTTTGTATGTACAATTGAAAATTATTTTGAATTATACAGGGTTTGCGAAAAAATAAATGGAATACACTGTATATAATGACATATTTGGAATCTAAAGACCAAATTAGGGCAAGTTTATGTAATACTCCATATTCCTAAAGCCATCGGTTTTTAAGATATTTTAATTGGAATTCCCGGTGCCCCGAAGAGTGGCTTACAGTGAGTGGCTTGTGAACAGCCTCCAATAACCCGCACCGCCCTCTATTGCAAGGTGAGGATTTCACAGTACCTACGTGCAGAAGAACCATACACCCCAGAATATTTTTTTGAATAATAATAATAAATAATAATAGTAATAATAAGTACGTTATACAATTAGCAATATATCACCATAAAATAAAATAAAATATGCAAAATACGTGGAAAACCCCTGGGCAGAGTGCAGAAGTGTACAATATATATGAATAATGTACCTCTGGTTGTACTCTACCCAGATTTATTATTATTTTTTAATACAACTGAATTCAATCAAAGTTAGCTAAAACTAACAAACTAACGAACAAAACATGCAAGCACAAACTTAATCAGTACCATACTCCAACAATTTTAATCCTATACGATGCTTGAAGGCCAAGAAATTCACTACTTTATCTTCATTGGAAAGATCGTTATATAATTTTGCGATGTTATACGTAAAGCTTCTTTGATGAACAGACGTTCTATGTACAGGAGGTGTAAGCAAACCCTTGTATCTGACATTAAGGTGATGTACTTACGTCCGTTCTAAAAGTTATTTTATCGTAAAGATAAGATGGACATTTCTGGTTAATGGTCTTATAAAATAGACACCATATGCAAATACCTCCTATTTTTCATATTTAGCCACTGCGTCATCTTTAAAGTGTGGGACACCCTATCGAACTTTCGTATACCATGAACCAGTCTGAGACACGAGTTCTGCACACGCTGCATCCTAGACTGAGTAGCCACGTACAGACAAGGTCCATACACGACGTCACAAAAATTAAAATGTGAAAGAACGAAGCTATCACATAATTTAATCTTAAATTCACGTGAAAATAAATTTCTAATCGCGTAAATAACTGCGAAGACGATATTGAACCGCCCCAAAAAATGATACAGTAACATAGACGCGACTTCACATAAGCAAAATAAAAAGACTTTAGGGCTTCTAAATCACAGCACTGTCGTATGTTCCTAAGAGCATAAAACGATCTAGATATAGATTTATTTAATGCAGTGCAATGATCGCGCCATTTCAGGTTCGGATCAACACAGACACCGAAAAATACCGCACATGATACTTCCGGGATTGATGTACAATGGCATTTTATGTAAAGGCTACTTGGACTAGCTGAATAGCCATTTTTTAAATGAATGCTCGGTCTTATTCCGGTTTAAAGTCGATTTCTGGTTGTCACACCATGCAATCATCGACGTATAATAGAAACAGTGTTGGTCCAAGCAGAGAACTCTGTGGTACACCGCTCGTAACATTCCAGGCATTCGAATAAAACTGCTTCAGTGTGTTACTACTCTCTCCGAACAAGCATAATAACGATTGTCTACCTGACAAGAAGGATTTGAATACGTTGTAAGTTACTTCTCTTAGACCATACCATATAGCTTTTCAAGTAAAATGGTGTGATCAATAGTGTCGAATGCTTTTCTTGGATCAAAGAATAAGCCAATAACATACTGCTTCTGGTCCAAACATTCAAAAACATTGTCAACTCTCTACGTGTGAAACCGAATTTGCTGGTATTTAGTAATTGGAATTTGTGAGATATTAACGTCTTATTAATGATTTTTTCAAAGATTTTGGAGAATACAGATGGTAGAGGTATAGATCTGTAATTACTTACTTCTTTTATACTTCCCTTCTTATAAACTGAAATTACTTTCGATATTTTTTACATGCCTGAGAAAGTACCTTCCACTAAACACTTATTAAATACCTGTGCAAGAGGATCAGCAACACTGTCGGAAACATACTTCAAAAGTGAGCAAGGAATTTTCTCGATCGGATGATTACAATACTGGTATTTTCAGTTCTTCTCCTAATTCGTCATCCCTATAAAGTAATACACTGTTCTTAAAGATTCATACGGATTTGTGACATCTTTTATAATGGTTCAAGTTGTTTTAGATTTATTCTTAGAGTTTAAAATTAGGTTATTATAAAATTTCCTTTTAGTTTTCTCTATTTGGATTTTATACTGATGTTTCTTTAGTTTATACTTAATAATAATAATAATAATAATCTTTAATGCCCAACAGGATGAACCCAATTATAGGACATAATAACCAAATTACAAAACTCTAAAGACACAAAATAACCCTCAGAAACTAGTAAATACTAAATAAACATAAACAAATGTACAACCAATTTAAGACAAGGTATTCACAAAAATAATATGCAACAAATATGTATGCTACCACATATAAATATAATCAAAACAAGAAAAAAAGAACACACGCACGCACAATGCAATTTTCACCAGTGTCATATGTTAGGTGAATATATCTAACTAGTCTATTAGTATTCCGGTATATGGTGTAGATTGGAGAGCGCTGCAGCATATTAGTCCTCGCAACAGGCAACTGAAAGGTGACATCATATCGCGAAGAACTCCTTGGAACGTGAAACATCACCCTCGAGAGAAGATATGGGCAATCCACCTTTTTATTTATAAGCTTGCGTAAAAAGTTGGCGCACTTAAAGTTCCTTCTATCAGACAACGAATCCATGTTATGGCGTAGTAGGAAATCTGATTGCCTGATGCCTCTAGGTGGATAAACACCGTCATTTATCATTTCTAATAATTCTTCTGTCGTTATTTCATCGTCCTCTGCGGTCTCGTTGTTTTCTGTGTAAATCTCATTTTCCTTCTGTATATTTACCGAGTCTGTTAGTTCCATGTTGAGTAAATCTTCAAAATATTCTTTCCATCGCTTCATTATGTTTTCTTCCTCTTTCAATATTCTTCCTTCCTTTGATTTTACATAGATACTTCTATTTTGCTTGCCTTTTCTTATGCTTTTTAACACTCCATGAAATAAGTTTTGATTTCCTTTACTATCTCTTTCCATACCTTCCCCAAAATCTTGCCACGATTTTTGTTTTGCTGCGTTTACTAATTCTTTGACTTTTATTCTTTGCTCTTTATATCTCCCATATGTTTCGCTAGTTTTGTTACTGAAATATATCTTCCATTTTTGTTTTTTAACTTTTATTTCTTCCTTTATTTCGTTCGTCCACCAATTTGTTTGTTTTTTATTCCTATTTATTCTACTGAATCCACAGGTTTTTTCTGCTACGGTTAGTAATATATCTTTGACAGTTTTCCAAAGCATTTCTATTGACATACTGTTTATGTTATACTTAATTTTATTCATTTCTCTCTCACATCTTTCCCTATATAGCTTAGCTGTTTCTTCTTCTCTAAGTTTGTATGTTCTAACCGCTTTCATTATACCAATTCCTTTATTTGTTTCCTTATTCTGAATTTTTTCTTTGTTAGTTATTTCTATTTTTGAGAGGACAAGATAATGATCTGAATATATCTCAAAACTTCTTCTAACTCTAGTATATTTCACTTCTCTTCTAAATTCCTTGTTTACTATAATATAATCTATTATAGATCTTTCATTTCTACTTATTTGTTCTCTTGTATACTTGTGAATATTTTTATGCTCAAAAAAGGTATTGGTTATTATTAAATTATGTAATATGCAATACTCTATTAGTCTTCTTCCATTATTATTTCTGACGGTTTCTCCATAATTTCCTATTACTTCTCCTGTTTCTTCATCTTTTCTTCCCACTCTTCCATTTAGATCTCCTAGTATTATCAGTCTTGCTTTAATTTCTTCTGTGCTTTCAGATAATTTTTCCCAAAACGTATCTATATTGGTGCTTTTCTCATCTTCATTCGGGCCATATGCTACTATAATTGTTGTTTCCATCGTTTTGTCAGTTTCCAATTCTATCCTCAAAATTCTTTCTGAGACTGCATTCCATTTGCGTATCAGATCATTAATAAACAAGTTAAACAAGAGTGGTCCAAGGTTTGATCCTTGGGGAACACCGGATGCAGCTATGTACCTATCTGATTGATTACCTACATAACACATTCGATGGTGTAAGTACCATTTTAGGAAAGTGACAACAGAAGGAGCGAAACCAAACGAAGTGAGCTTAGCTAGCAAGGCATTATGGTTGATCGTATCAAAAGGGTGTGAAAAATCTATATAAACCACATCCACTCGGCTACTTCCATCAACAACTTCACAAAGGAACTGTGTAATAGTACATAGATTTGTTGTAGTTGATTTACCTCGAAACCATGCTGAAATTGAGATAACAAAGGTCGGACGTTATAATAAATTCTTGCATAAACAAGTTGTTCGTAGATTTTGGCAAAATTAGATAAAATTGATATGGGGCGGTAGTTAGACAAATGTGGTCGGTTTATAAGAAAGGAGATATCCTTTCTTATAAATCGGGCAAACGATAACTCGTTTCCACATATCAGGAAATGTTTGAGTTTTCAATGACAAATTGATAATGCAACAAAGTGGTGCAGCCAACACATACCTATATACCTACACTTGGAATCATGAATGTTTGTAGTTACATCATTGTTTCATCGGTAGACTAAAGACTCTTCATCAATGATCTGCTTTCGCAAATTGATCTCCCTATACTTGCTTATGCTGATGACATTAAAATATTCTCGGAAATTTCTTCTATTGATGATGCATGTCGACTGCAGAGTGCACTGGATACAATAGTTGATTGGTGTGACAACTTCAAACTTAAATTAAATGTTGAAAAATGTTGTGTACTCACCTATACTCGTTCATCCTCCCCATACTTATCGAATTATAGCATCAAAGGTAGCACCTTACTTCGCAAGTCTGAATATAGGGATCTTGGTGTACTTTTTGATAGTACCTTTACCTTCAGATTTCATATCATTGACATATGTTCTGCGGCCATGAAATCTCTTGGTTTTATCATACGTATCTCTAAATACTTTAAAGATATTTCCCTCTTAAAGACATTGTATTATGCCTATGTTATGAGTAAGCTTGAATATGCTGCGTTGATCTGGAATCCATTGTATGCGTGTGACTCTCTATATTTAGATACCATCCATCGTAGATTTTTAAAATTTTTGTCATATAAATCTGATGGAATCTATCCTGAGAGAGGAGTCCCTCAGGACGAATTACTACAAAAACATGGCATGTTGGCATTAAGCGTGAGAAGGGAGGAGATCTACAAGAAATTTCTCCGGAAACTACTTAACAACAACATAGATTGCCCCTTCATTCTTCAACGTATGAATTTTTCTGTGCCAAGGTTGAGCTCAAGACATAACAGTGCTTTTCTTGTTCCGTTTGCGAGGACAGACATCATGAGACGAGCGCCAACTTATACGCTTTCGAAGGTGGCTAATAGGCAAGAAGACGATTTATTTAATTGGATTTGATTCTTTTTCTTATTATTATTATTATTATTTTTTTTTTTTGTACTCTACTTATCTTTTTCTATGTATTGTGTATACCTTATTTATTGTATATATTATCCTGTAAATGGGCGATGCCTGTTGGATAATAAAATGACTATTATTATTATTATTATTATTAAAGACAAGCGTTATATCTAAAAATTGGAAGCATATGTTCACACAAGCAAAATACAGTATATAACATGAGTCGTAGCTACTTAAGATACGTCATAAACAAATATGGCGTAACTACAAACATTTGTGATTTCAAGTGTATATAGTTGATATAATTCTATAAAATTTGAATCGCCAGTGGAATCATAAAAAGCCCTCAGTTCACGGAGTTCTGTTGCCATAATTCTAAGATCGTCATTATACCAACGTGGTGACCTATTTCTTTTTACTAGATGTTTTTTTAGTGGGAAGCACATATTAAAATAATGCCAGAACGTATTATAAAAACTTTCAAATTTAATCAATGGGGTGCAAAGGCAATACATATTTATATAGAATTTTGTAGTTCTTTCTTATATAAAAAAAAATATACCCCATTTCACGAACCTACCGAATTCTGCAAGACATCATCATATTTCCCGCCCATGTCCAAAGACGTCCGATAAACTTTTTGTGGTCACCGATTCTCCTCCACCCGTCATTCGGGCGTCTTTCCGAAGTCCTTCGTGTATCATCGGCTGCAGCCCGACGCGAACCTCGCCGGCCGATCAACAGCGCACAACCGATCGAGAGTTTCTCGCAGCTCCGGTCGTACGTGTTTCTGTCGTGCCGCATAGTTTGGGTTGTTGTATTGCCTTGTAGTGTGAAGTGTGTTGTGTGAAAAAATCACAGCAGTGCCGTTGTAAACAATCTACCTCCTTCAGGGATACGAGTAAACAGACGACACGCCTTGAGTAAGTAGATGAAGTGGTGTGCGAAATATGGCTTTCATCCCTTTTGTGCGTTGTGTGTGTCAAAGTGTACCACCCACGCGCCGGTATCTAGATAATACTTGCGGATCGAATTAAAACCCTATACGAGCGAATACTTTGTTAAAATATCTTCATAGCGAAGAAATTTTCATTGATAATTTATCCATAAAATCACACGGCACCCGCAAAAGTTTTAAAATAATTTCAATAGATCTTTGCGGCTCACAGATTTTCATTAGTAGTACCCAACGTTTCCCCTAGGGAAACAAATAAGATTCTTCTTTCTTTAACCGAACAATGTAAATTTCGCCATTGCTGCGCAAGTTTTAAAATTAGAATTCTTTCTGTGAATCTTTTCGGATGTACAAGTTCCTGCTTATATTAATTTGAAATGCAAGAAAGTGCCGGAAGCTTCACGCAATAGAATAAGGGCGTTAATGCTTGGTCTCCTTGACGAATCACATTCGAAATCCGAGCAGATGTTGTACAGGCAACTTGGCCACCTGCTTCCCTTATAATACCAGATACAAGCGACTTAAATCTATTTCTCCATGCATAGAAAGAAACTATGTTGTAAGAGGATGGATGCGAAAGGATAAGAACTAGTTTTGTAGGAGCGTACACGAATCGTACCTGCATATTAAAAATATATCCTAAGTATATCGTATTAGATGATTATAAAACAGCCTTGAAAGTTTCCGTTTGTCTCTATAACAAAACATTTTCGTAGTAATGAAACCAATTATTAATCATCGTCAGTTTGAATCTAGTGAATGTGTGTATATAAGTTGACGAATAACACCAGTGTATTTATAGTAAAAGTAAACTTGGATTACTCATAAAAAGCCGGTGAATGAATAAGTGAATTTGTGTTAGCACTTTCACTATTAATAAATTGTAGTTAATATAATTTAGAAAAACAAGGTATAAAATATATATTTTTAAAGCTTTGTTACTTGGCAGTAATCAATAGCGAACTGCATCGGGCATAGGGCACGCACCTTAGGGTGTACACGTGTAACGTAACTGAAGTATTTCACGTTGTGAGGTTAGAATGTTAAATTGCAAACTGTGATGCAACGAACCCGGGATATTATTGATTTATCTGATGTGCCGTTCTGCCCTCTCCCTCAGTGCTCAGTGCTAGTTGATGATAGAAGTTCTAATGGGAATAGGATTTTTGATATATTAAAAAAATATATTTATTTGTTATAAACTGGAAATTTTAATAAAAATGGTAAAGATAGATATGTTACCTATTTAATTGTAGGTCAGAACATAAATCTAAAAGGCGTGGAATTGGTACAGAAGTGCTACAGCTTCGGTAATGAAAAATTTTTTATTCTGGAAATAACTTTAGATTTAAGTACAAAATCACTTTGGAACAAATCTAAGAAATAAACAATTACGATGTTATTATGTAATAGTTATAAAGCCGTGATAAATTTCCTGAAATGCTGAAAATGTTGCCATAATCTAATAACAAAAATTAGTTTCAAAATATCCACAAAACTAAAAAAATTCTCTCTTCCTGTTTTTTAACAAAAATAAGGGTGATTTACCATTAAGCACATATCTATTTGTGTTTTGCGTTATTTTGAAGAAAAAAAATGTTACAAGTTAACCGTGGTCGAGTACACACTAAAAAATATTTGCAATTCCTACGGGAAATTCCAGTAATGTATAGGGTAAATTTACCAAAAATTAGAAAATATACCTAAAGTTTTCTAGTAAATTTCCCAATTTTTGTGAATTTTACCTTAAACGTTACTGGAATTTTCCGTAGGAATTGCATATATTTTTTAGTGTGTAGATATAAAAATTACTCTAAAATTGTATTGTTTAAACAACATTGCTTGCATTGTCAACTCATTTTACCTTCATTATTCCCATATAATGTAAGGTGTTAAATATATTTCATAGCTATATTATCGGCCGGATACTACAAAGATTAATTGATTAAAATTAGCAAATCATTTTTCACTATTTTCATCTAGTAATTTTGGCGTTAGAATTTGTTTTTGATATATGTACCATATCTTTATATCATCACCTTAGACCTAAAGAGTGATATTTACGGTGAAATAACTTATCTAATATACCACAATCTATGAAGATAGTAATTGATGATGTAAATATACTGATAACAAATTGGCATTTTTATTTTTGTTTACTATATGAAATCGTTATCGCGAGAAACGCATTATGGATTATGGAGTGTTTTATACATATATTATTTTGTTTTGACTGCAATTTCAATAACTCTAATTCTTAAAAATGACAATTCTGGCTCATTTTAATACACTAATAAAAAGATCTCTTTCATTTGAAGAAATATTTTGCTTGTCATTACGTTATTTGCTTAAACCCTAGAATAATCCATTTTGTTGTGAAGCAATACTTTCATATCAAAACTGAAATTTATACGGCCTAGAAAATAGTGGTGATTGGTGAGAGAGAGAGAGAGCATTTGCATAGATTAATTGCCCCGTCTACTACGCTACTTAAAAGTTCAGCTCAAAATCTTGATATCTTTTTCAGGTTTTCTAGGGAAAGCTCAAGTTTCCTAAAGATCACATTTTTGATTCTCGTAGCGGTAGAGTGGTGACAGAAAATTTGCTCAATTGTCTCTTCGTTTTCCAAACACAATCGGCATTCTATATCATTGAGAACTTGATTCTGTGTAGTTGCTTTTGAGTCTGCAGTAGGGATGGCAACGATATATCGATAAATTCTATTTATCCATATTTCATAAAATATATCCATATATAAATATCGATATATTAATGTCGATATATTATAACATATATCGATAGTTTTATATCGAAAAATTTTTGTTAAATAATCTAAAAATTAACCAACTGTGTGAACCATTACTTGGCGTCTGTCTATCTTTGTTTATGCAATCAAAGGAGCGTCATCTGCAATCAAGAGGTTTACAACCACAAAAGGCAACCAAATTTACATAGGTATTAGACAGATATTGCCAGTTGAATACCGCGGATTCCTTTAAATTGTTAAATCAGCGAATTTTTTCCACGGTTTTCATAGTGCTACAAATAATCTCATCGTGAAAATCGTAAACTAAGAGAAAAGTGAAAAAGTTGTTAATAAAAGTGAACGAAAAAATGGCTCCTCTTCGAAGTAAAATTTAGGAATATTTTTAAGCAGTTACGGCGAATACTGCTAAATGCAATATGTGCTCAAAAGTTTTTGAGAATTTCAGGAAACACAACAAATTTGTAAACACATTTAAAATAGCAACCGTCCTCTATTATTAAACATTTATAAGATGAGAAAAAGGAATCTGATGAGCCACATGCGTTAAAGAAGACAACAATTCTATCGCAATTCAAAAATGTTGGAACTGAAATTACTAAACCAAGATAAAGTAAGGGTTGATACGATTAATTTCAGTAATGTAGTAACATTTAAAATTTCTAGGAAAAGCCAAGTAGTTTACATGAAATTACTCACCATTCAGGAACTGCAACTATATCAGTTTCGGAATTTGATTCAATTTCAAAACTAAGTACTAGTCCAGAATTCCGGCAGGCTACAATTTCATCTGCATTTAATACCATTTCATCCTTACGGGGTAAAAATTAGTCTATGCCTGTTTCTTCAATCAATTATTTGTTTCTATTTAAGAGGTGGCTTTAAAGATGTGAAACTGACGGATGCAATAGTGAAATTTATTATATTATTATTCCATTGAGTACTGTGGAAGGGAAGGGCTTCAAGCCATTGATGAAGAATGTGTGAAAGTGTATGATAAACAAAGTTGATAAGAAGTTGAGGTAATTTCAAAAGCATTTAAAAATATTATGAAGAAATCAAAGTATTTCACTATTGCTACTGGTATATGGGCTGCGCATATGCAGATTAAAAGTTTTATAGGTCACTGTTCACTTGAAATCAATCTTGCTGAAAGGAATCAACAAGAGATTTTATGCCATCGAGAAATCTTATATACCAGCAGTTTTCACAATATTAGATCCTCGATTTAAACAAATATATTTCCTCAAGCTCTAGGTACTATAATTAGACATATAAAAAGTGAAATCGTAACTTTTGAAAATATCTCTGCTGTATCATCGGAATTTTCAGAAGAAGGAAATGGAGAAGATGCTGAATTTGATTTATGGGAGCATCACAAAAAAAGCTTACGCTGAGCTTTACGACTAGTCAGAGCAGGAGAAAAAATGAACTAAACAAGTATTTGTGTCTACCAGTTAGGAATTTAAAAGATCAACTCTTGGATATCTGGGCCGATATTAAGGAAACTTACCCCAACTTGTTCAAGTTAATTGAAAAGTATTTTTGTGTGGCGACAACATCCGTCCCAAGTGAGCGGCTATTTTCAAAAGCAGGAGCGGCTGCTACTATGTAGGAACCGGCTCACGGAAAATAAATTTTCGAAGCTATTATATCTAAGTTCATTACATGCGGAATTGCATTTGTTTGACTGATGTTCATTATATGTTAAATCATAACCTTGTGTTCTAAAGAATTAATAAATATATCGTTTTTATTTTAAATATCGATATATTTCTTCCGATATATATCGTATATCGATATAACTCATTCGATATATCATATGATTAATATATCCATATATTTACATTTTTTGCCATCCCTAGTCTGCAGTGAATTGTTAAAACAGAAACAATGACTGCCATACTTTTACGGTCAAACACAAGTAGTTTCTAGGTTCTGACATAATTCCAATGTTGGAACACTTTTTAATTTACTCAGGTTAGTTGCTGCAGGGATGCAATGGTCTAGGTATCCAGATTACGGATAGATTATTAGCCGCCTCCAATAGGTACCTTTAAAGATCAGCTTCGTGTTGCATTTATGCGTTCCTAGTACCTTCAGCAATGCCTAACCGTTAATGGCGGTATTATTGACTTGTGTCTGATGTTTCTATTCAAAATCTCTCTAGCACGCATCTCAGTGATATGGATTTTAGTCTGAAAATTATTGTCTGCTGTTGTATTTTTTGTTTCTTTTCGAACCGTACTTAAAATGACAACCGTCCACGTTTTGTGGTAATTTCATTCATGGAAAGAAAGTAGTAAGAGATGTATCGATCAAGTCGAGTACACATCATATCCCATCATGCTGGCATTCCCAGCATAGTGTCAGAAGTGACCGTTTTCAGCAGCTTGTTTGCTTACAGTCATGTGTATGTGGCGATTGATTTACTATATGCCAAAAGAGCAATGTGGTTAATATCTGCCCCTCTTACAAGGAGGATAAGTCCAGAAGGGTTTCTAATGTCGATAATGGGAAAGAAGACATTGCTTTCATGATTGCTATTAACAATACTAAAAGGCACTTAAAAGCAGTACGCTATTAGTAGCGTGGACACCTCTAGCCGGTATGTTTTGTTACAAAGATCCGATCGTAGACTGCGAATAGGTGCCGGAGTATTTTTAGGGGGCGTAGATCGTCGGTCGTCTGGTACTAGGGGTATCCCAGTTCGTCGTTAAAAACGGGAAAACGCGTAAATCTTTTCCGAAATTTCGATTTTTCACAATGCCCAATGCCGATTATGTAATATTGCCGGTGATCAGCAGGTAGTCTTGCACCGAACATCAAACCATCGAAACCTTGAACGACGACGAATTTGGTGTGAAATAAGCACAAAGTGGGATCGAAGAAGTGGTAAAACATTAACATTATAATTAATTTAATAACCATTATTCGGAAGACGTCGGTTACCAAGTATGTAAATTATCGATAGTTGATGGATACCTAAAGCACATAAGAATTTTGTGTTTTCTTCGATTGTTTTAGTGTTACAATGGAAAATAATGAAGATACAGTATGAGTAATTTCTAATTAAGAAGAATGAATATACAGGGTGACTATTTCACTTTTAATTATTGCAATATATACAGTATGTGTAATTTTTAATTAAGAAAAATGAATATACAGGGTGTACCGACGATCCCAAACCAATCACAGGTGTAGACGGGAATTAGCGGTGAGTGGTGCGGTATAGGGGGTCTGCTGAGGTGGGTCGTAATGGGGATCAAACCAAGGACTGCGAGTCTTTTTACAAGTGGGAGAGGTTTACCGGGTCTTCTGAGGTGGGTCGTAATCCGTTATCAAATCAACGATTTGAACGCGAAGCGTCGAGTCTTTTTTCAAGTGAGAGACAGGAATTAAGAAAAAGGAATATACAGGCTGTACCGACGATCCCAAACCACAGGTGTGTACGACGGTTAGTGGAAGGTGGTGCAATTTAGCCGGTCCGCTGTACTGGGACGTAATCCGTCATCAAACGACTATTTAATTGACTGGGTGAACGGTCCGGAGTTTACTAGTACTTGTACCTAATGTTTTGTCTAGAAGTAAGTTCTACTGTCACTCTACCAGCATGATATCCTTCTATAGACTATGGCTGGAGGCACCACCATCAGATAAGCCCAATGAATAATTTTGTGGCTAGCTTCCAAGATTTATCGTCGATGGTTCGACAGGTTCATAAGAATATGGCTTGGCATTGTAGGTAATCGTTTCCACACGCGAATTCCTGGTAGATATTGGAATTATCTTATCAAATATGACGTCTAGATATTTTACATTACCTGCAAATTTGTCAGGTTGGATAGTGGGTGCTACCAAGGGCTTTCACTTTCCTTTCCCTTATTTTGCCCAATCGTCGACTTGATAGGGAATATATATTTGTCGGAGATTTCCTATTCTAACAAACGGAAATCATTTGGAAGTTCTTTCACTTTTAACTTTGCCCAACTTAGCGTACATTCAGTTGGAACGTGTCTCATAAGCTTTGTGCTCTCAATTGGACTTGAACGATCTATACTGTAGAAGAAGTAACCGCCTTAACCAAATGCGTGCAGTGAGACTATTTTTTACAAAAGGGTAATTAACAACGTTGTTATTAAAGATAGACATATAGTAGTTTATATGAAGTGCTGTTATGTTTCTGCGTAGTATCCAAAAATGAAATAATATATACGGTATTCCATTTAAAATAATACTTCTGGAACACTCAGAAATATTTTTAGCTTGTGCAGCATTGGATTCTATAAATTTTTTGTGGAAAAAGTTTCTTTCTAAAATGACAAATAGAGCTGTAATCAAAGACCCAGTCTTCGGTGGGACACCTGTACCAGTTTTCCTGTAGGTAACAATTATGATTTAGTTAATATAACGAAATATTTTCAATTCGTTCAACGAAAATACTTCGTTGGTGGTCGCGCTAACAAACAACAAGATTGAATTAACAAGATATTGTTAACGTTTTCAGATATTGTAACTTTAGTTTCTATCCAATTTGATTAAAAATTTTGTTAATATAATAATATTTTTGCAACAATGTGATTTTTGTTGACGAAATGCATTTTGTTCTCTTAGTGGAATGTTTCCTTTCTGTCGTAAAGCAAGCACGTCTAAAAGATTGTATGTGTGAATTAATGATGCAGTTTATGAGTTTAATAAACTATAAGTACAGTAACTTACGCTTTGTATTTGTTTGGGAGAAGAGGACATAAATATCTTCTGATAAGTAAACATGAACTTATTTTTACAATTTGCGACAATTATGTTCTTTGCGTCTTTTACACTCGGAGAATTAGTAAGTGTTCTGGAAATATAAGTGCCCATTAAAGGAGATTTCAACGTAGTTTTAATGTTTTATCTGGAAATTAGTGATTCAGAATCTAGGGATTTGCATTTAACACTTTCCTAACCGCATCCAGGGTCTTATAGACAATTAGAAACAATACCATGAAATTGAAGTGTTGTAACTGCATTGTAAGTTGGTAAGTGTGGCATTCAGCTCTATTCTTTGCCGCGCTAAATTATTTCGTCGTATTAGATATATATGTGTGTGCATGTCATAAAATCTGGCTAAAATAATTAGGTGCAATTTCGTTCATTTAATTTTAAACAATTATTGTTACATACTTTAATTATGAGCAATAAAAATTAACAAGGCGAATCGTAACGGCGTACACGTTGGACGCGTTTCATAGATAGTATAGAAACTCGTATTAATCGCTGAATGAATGACACAGGTCAATGGTGGGTCACGTAGCATGAGGAAACGGCAACGACTAATTATAACGATGAGATATGATCATAATAGAGAATTAATGACTGATGAATCCAGTGTGTGTTAGTTGTTTGTCTATTTACGTATTTATAAGAACTCGCGACTGATTATATATTATACAAAGGTAACCTAATTTTTAAATTTCGAAAAAAAAAAATCTCAATCAATTTTTATGACTGTAATGTACAATTTAATTCGCTATTAAAAAGCTATAGATATTCATATACCTGTATGTTATTCGATTTTTTTTTGTGGGAGCTACGCATTGCTAATGAATATCAATGTCAGTGGCGTAGATTAGTGCTGGGAAAACCGATTTATTTCAAAAACCGGATAATCATCATTCGAATGATCATAAAAACCGAATCATCACTCATATGATTTTTCACACAGATGTTTATAACACCAATGCAATAACATATTATAGGGGGTGTTTACGGTCTTGTGATTTTATTTTCAAGGGGTGATTAAGCATCTTAAAATGAGGTCATTCACGTAAAAATATCTTAAAAAATATTTAATAATAATAATATCAATTTATTGACATTTGGTATACGAATATATAATGTACATACATAACACATCACGCAAATGTCAAAAAGACTAAATCACCTAATGGTGTTCTTCCTTTAGCCTTTCACCACGTCCAAATTTTCATAGGTTTGCCTAAAGTACAATTCATTTGCTTCGTTCACGTTCAATTTCTCCAATTTAGTCATTTCATTTTCTAAAAACCCAAGAATTTTAAAGCGCTTTAAATGATACAACAGCAGTGGGATATGATCGAATACCTGTTAATGTATTAAAAACTTATCTTTTAGAGATGGAGTATTTCCCGACCAACTAAAACTATCGCTAGTAGTGCCAGTATATAAGAAACGAAGCAACTTAGAGATCGAAAACTACAGACCGATTTCTCTAACATGGAACATGTCAAAAACATTTGAAAAAATTAGGTATAAAAGAATAGATGACTTTATATGTAAACATGACATCTTGAATCACCTACATAGTGGTTATATTAAGCAGAGATCTACCATCCGATCTATGTTCCAACTCTTGGAGGAGGTAGTCATTGGACTTGAAGCAGGCGACACAATAATTGGTACTTTTATGGACTTGTCAAAGGCTTTCGATCGTGTACATCACCATGTCCTGCTTGAAAAACTAGAGATAGTTTTTTTTAGTCGACGTATCTCGTCAATAGACGACAGTGTGTGGTTGGTCACGACGAGGCAGGTAATGAAATCAGATCACAATGGGAATCTACGGCATGCGGAGTGCCCTAAGGCTCAATTCTTGGTCCTTTTTGATTTTTATTATATGTCAACGATTTACCTGTTGTTGTTCCTGACCTAGTGATAATGTTTGCGGATGACACGACTACTGTTGGAAAGCAATTTACAGCTGCTAGAAGAATGGTTCGTGTATCAAACACTAGAACTTAATATTA
Source organism: Cetonia aurata (assembly GCA_949128085.1). Taxonomy (NCBI): domain Eukaryota; kingdom Metazoa; phylum Arthropoda; class Insecta; order Coleoptera; family Scarabaeidae; genus Cetonia; species Cetonia aurata. The sequence goes on from OX421887.1 coordinate 2,020,742, forward strand.
ACAAAACCAAATTAATTGGATTTCTAACAACGTCAAAAAAAATAGTGTTAAATCCAATGACAATACACTTACCTGTTCGAACAATACGATGTTTCTGAGCTGCAAATTCGATTCCGAGGTTTCCTGGAAGCCACATGTCGAGTACATTCCAGGAAAACTGTGTAGTGCGTGTCACAGCTTGAGAGTTATATCCAGGAGTGTCAACACCGAAGCGGCTCTTGTAGCATATTACGCAAATGTCTATTCTCGTTTGAAGTACGCCGTCATTTTTTTGGGGGAACCCTGTTGAGGCGCAGAAATTGTTCATCCTGCAAGGGTGATTGTGATTCCTGTGAAGAAACTTTTCAATTATTTAAGATCCTTACATTACAAATTTACATTCTAGAATGTACTCTCTTTCCAAAAAAGTTACTACAATGAACTTTTTAAAAAAACTTTCACATGATTATAACACCAGCGGCACAGTAAATAATTTTTTTTTTTGCAACACAAATGGGCCGGTAAGATGTCCGTTGACCAGTCCGGCCCAAACGTTTATCGAAGCGAAAATTTCTGCTGGAAATGTTCACGACGAACAGCATGTGGATTTTCCACCGCCCAAATATGAGTATTACGACAGTTATTTATGCCATTACGTGTTAGCGTTGCTTCATCAGTCGCCAATACAATGGAAGAAAAGTTTGCAATTTCTGCATATTTTTGTAGAAACTGTGGGCAAAATTGTAAACGTAAAGCATGATCTTCAAGTTGTAAAGCCTGTACTTTTTGTACATGACAATTCGATTTGATACATTTACTTGGCGAGATATTTTTCGAGTACTACTAGAAAGATCTTTTTCGGCAAGATTTAAGACTTCTTCTTCGGCATCCAAAATTCGTTGGTGTCGGACAGGTCCACCGTCTCGATCTTGACGTGTTTGTAGTACACTAGTTTCTCGTGCACGAAATACTGGTGTAGTGAATGTTTGTGGAATAGGTGTTGGTCTGTTAGAAAATCGCTCAGCGTACAATCTACTTGCAGCAGCAGAATTCTGGCGTACTTCCCTATAAATTAATGACACGTCAACGTATTTACGCGATGGACCATTTTTACTTTTCTTATTAGGATTTATTCGAAAAAATTTACGTCAAACCAGGAGTGCAGTGGCAACTAATGAAACAGTTTGGCCAATTGGAAAAGTTACAGACATCGCCTACTTAGAAAAAATTCACTAATAATCTATCGCTTACATTTAAAAAATATTAATAAAAACCTTTTTTATGGTGGTTAATCACATGTCAACGTATTTACGCGATGGACCATTTTTACTTTTCTTATTAGGATTTATTCGAAAAAATTTACGTCAAACCAGGAGTGCAGTGGCAACTAATGAAACAGTTTGGCCAATTGGAAAAGTTACAGACATCGCCTACTTAGAAAAAATTCACTAATAATCTATCGCTTACATTTAAAAAATATTAATAAAAACCTCTTTTATGGTGGTTAATCACGAGTTAATAAAAAAAGTAAAAACTACAAATTTTTTTTTAACATTATATGCTCTTATTATACAACTTTTGTCAAGATATTTGTGCGTTAATGACCTTATTTTAAGATGTTTAAACACCGCTTGAAAATAAAATCACAAGACCGTTAAACACCCTGTATTTGTACTTTACGACTTCTTCTGTAACAGTTCATACTTTATCCTTATCAGATACATAAAAAATAATCTTTTATACCGTTTTATTTGCAGTTAGAGTCTCTTGCGCTGCTTGTGTGATATGTAAGCGCACCGAAAAAGTAAGCAGATAAAACAAAATAGTTTATTTGTTAGCGAACATCCGCACATCCACTCATATTTTTCGTATATATATTTTTATTGAATACTCTATTGTAAGTTCGAGTCTTGTGGAAATATAGTTTAATTTAAGATCAGGAATCGACCGTCTTTTCGTCTTAATTAAAAGTTTTTCCTCAAATAGCGAGCTTCTTAAAACATTTTGGACACAATTAACTTCCATCATTAATAATAAACGTTACTTGGAAACGCCTCTGAAATCACGCAAGCGCGGTTCCAATGAATGCACGACATTAACTGGAGACACGGAATTGTGTGCCCGAATGAGACGTATAAACGCATATGGCGAAGATAAGCGGAGCCGGCCGATTCATACTCGAAACAGGGACATCGGAAATTGTGCCTCGGAACATAGTTTCGAGCGTTGGAATATGCGCTAGTGTCTGTGGTGCGGAAAGAAACTCTGATCCCACCCTTATAAAAATACGTAAAACTAATAGCGTTTTCAGCTTACTGCACTACACGCGTGGAGTATATCTATCTCCCTTACTAATATTATGTATTAAAATAAGATGGAAATACACTCAGTGCATAAAAGTGCAGTAAAGTGCAGTAAGCTGAAAACGCTATAATAAAACAAAATAATGCACTGAAATACATGCGAATTTCTTTCTGTGTTTCTCTTGGTGGTTGGGTAGGCACGTGCCTTTGTGCCCTTTAGTACCAGCCGCCACTGGCAATAGCACTAAGAATTCACCAAGTTTAGAGTTTTCCTTCTCAATTTATCATCTTATATCTTTCCGCAAGTCATTTTTCTGTCTTGTTTTTGCTATTCCCTCTTTGATATACTAACATATTTAATTCTATTTTTGTGTTATTTCCAGGCTGTCCAGTGTTAGTGTGTCCGCCGTTTTAGTGCATCTGTAAAGTGCGCCGTTTCCTTCTCGGTCCGAGTGCGTTCGCGACCGCCATGTGTCCGTCTTCGCTTCCCCTACTAATCGCGTTGACTCTAACGGCGGCGGCTGTCGTTCAGGCGGCCGCCGAAGACGATACCGTCGGCCCGATTTTCCTGCGCGAACCTCCGAACCGTGTCGATTTCTCCAACTCCACCGGTGCTGTCGTCGAATGCAAGGCTCGCGGCAATCCTCCCCCTGAAATCATCTGGGTTCGCTCCGACGGCACGGCAGTTGGTGACGTCCCTGGACTCCGACAGATTTTGGCCAATGGAAATTTGGTTTTCCCGCCATTCCGTGCTGAAGACTACAGACAAGAAGTACACGCCCAGGTCTACTCGTGTTTGTCCAAGAACCAAGTCGGCACTATCCATTCCAGAGATGTGAACGTCAGAGCAGGTCGGTTGATTGTGTTTTATTTTTATTGGCGGTTTCGTTTGAGGAGACATTGGGACAAATTGAATCGATTGGGAAAAAATACTAGAATAACACAATAATTTAATAATGTATGGGCGTACACTCGTTTATTGCGACCGCATCATTTGCAAGAAATAATCACGATATTAATATGCCGGAATAGATTGCAAATCGTTGTAAAAGTTCATGCTAATTATACGTGTTTATGCTGATTATACTAACGTGTTATTCAAAAGGAATTAATTACTTTCTGTTGAATAGAATGTAATATCTGGTCTTAAATTTATTCAATTTTTCCCAATGCAAGTAAATCGTAAAGGAAATAGACTTACACACGTATTTTTGTAATGGTTTTCAAAGCACTATTATATTTTGAAGCAAAATTATCTTGTGACATCTATAACAATTTTTATTAACAATGTCTGTTATTTTATTTGTATCTTTATAATAGAAGTATTTGTACGAAACTTGCGTTGTATGCAGAATCTCCCAGTATCAATTAGTAAAATTTATTGCACAAGCCTGGCGTAATCCTCATCTTTGAGTCTTTGAGTTTTGATAAAAGCAATAACTTCTATAAAGGCGGTTTTCCACCAATCTGATTAATCGAGTTTTGTACTTCCAAGTTCAACTTGGAAAACAAATACGAAACTGAGGGAAACCCAAAACTCTTGTGTCCACCAAGCAACTACGTTCTGTTCTGGTTTTGTGTTTGTCTTTATTATCGACGGGGAGGTTTACTTCATTATTTTTATTCGTCAACAAATTAATGTTTCCAGAAAATAACTTAAAGAAAGAGTGTATAAATACGTATGTACTGAGAATTGAATAATGCTGCAAGTAACACTGATCTTGATTGTTATTACTTTAATGTAGAGGACAAAGTGATTCACTTCAAAATTCCCATACTATTGTGTGTTCAGTAAAACGAAAATAGGATAAAACTAAAAAGAATGAGTACACAACTATTTCCATTAGACTGAGTTGAGTTCATAAACATATAAAAACCTTTTGATTTTATCGCCAAAAACCAAACAGAAACAGCTGCTTAAAACTATGCGTAATAATTTTAATCTTTCATAGAGAAGTAAGCCTCCGAAAACCTTCGAGTCACCAGCGACATTATTTTTCTTTTTTTTTTATTGCTTCACGATTTTTTTTCTCTTCTTTTAAATTTTATTATTTGTTAGTAAACATCTTATAATAGTCTTAATGGTTTTTATTGCCGTTTTGCAAAATTTTTCTATCAAACAAAAATATAAGGAACAAAAATTGCATTTTAAACACGTCAAACAACACTGCTGCGAAGTTGTCGTTTGCTGAGAGACGAGGAAATGACAACTTCCCTTGCAAGTTTGGAATCAGAAAACAGTTCTTCTAATGTTGATGTATATGTCAGGCCATAAAAAGCAGTTCTATAAGAGAATTTCAACATCATTTGTTGGTGTAGTAATGCTTTGAATAAAGAAAAGTATTCCAATTCCATTTGGTACAAGTTGTCAGTGAGGGATTTATTATATCGTGTAATTTTCTTGCCGATAAAGAAAAAATGTGTTTAAGATGACTTCAACTATTTAGCCCAACGTCGATGACTCATAGGTATCTTGTTGATATCATTATTTTATAAAATCTACTAAAATCGGCATTATTTACTTCCCGTCAAAGTTCATTAAAATTTTTGTTTCTTGTTTTGATGCTTTGCAGAAAATAAAATATACAATAGGGTAAAATTGGTATAGATGCCTATACTAAGAATATTTAGTTACATTTAGTCACAAGTCAATATATAAAAATTTAAATTCCCATAACATTTAAAACACAGAATTTATTATTTATACGATTTCGAGCAGTATTTGGATTATAAAGGGCCTGCTTTCGGAGTAACGTTATTTGGGGATAGTTGCCTAATCCGTGTGATATATGCTCACATGAGAAAGTGTAGATGCCTCTAGATCCCCTATATGGGGATAGATGGCAAAAACGTAGAACAATAAAAATTATCAAATAAAAAAAAAAATAATGTTGTTCATGTGAAGGTAGAACCATCCTTTCAGCATTGTTACATGCTATTAATGACACACAAAAGGTAGTAAACGTTTTTAGACTGTAAACGCATTTACTACCTTTTGCGACTGCTACCTCGTTAGGCTTGTTAATATATTGGTTGTCTGTTTCATTCTTATTAAAAGTTTGGTTCGAAGTATCTTATAAGTTATTTAACGGTTAAGTTTAAACTTATTTAGCCTGTATTTAGTTAATTTGTTCTTTTTTTGGAAATAAGGCTGGAGAAAGCAGAGGGTTAAATTTTATAACACGTTTCGACTTTATGAATAGCCTTTTTCGATTAAAACGATAATTTTAATAAATGAAAGTAAACTGTGATAATAATCCAAAACACAATCATTGTCAAACAACCCTTCGACGCGCAGGGATAAATAAATTCAGTTAAAAAATCTATAATGTGAATTATGTTGCGTATATGTACCTCTAATTAATTTGTCTAATTGATATTGGGAAATCGTGTAGGTATAATACTTGTATATGTGTTTCTATTAAATAAAATTACTAAAAGTTGTAAGTCTATTTCCTTAACATGTATGTGTTTAATCGAATTTTGTAATTCACCAAAAACTGAAGCTAAAATTATGTTTTACTCTTTTTTTATTACAGCGCATATTTTTGCAGGTATTTTATGCAAATATAACAGGAATAGCAAATCGTTTACCAAATCTAGGACACTTTAACGAAGAGACAATTTGACCAAAGTTGCTTTTAAATGTCAAGCTAAATGCTGTGTATAAACATTGCAACTACATGAACAATTACTTCACAGTAATAGTACTCTGAGTAGTTGTTATACTTGGCACTTGCCTGCTCACTCTATTTCTGTTTTCCTTTTCTTGTAAATATTTATATTATGCGGCATGTCATGTATTCAATACCGCATACAGGGAATTTCATATGTACGCACAAATTTGGAATTTATTCCCACATAGGTGCATATAGAAGTTAAAAGAGTAAAATTTTGGACCTGCATATGTATATTCAAAAGCCCTCGAATCATTAAATTAAAGTTAATTAAAGAAGAATTTAACATCGTTGAATAGTTCAAATTGTAACCTGTACTGTTACAGGTGCTTTTCGAGATCAACTCAATATTTCATGCTAGTTGAATGAAGCTTAAACCATAAAAGACTTCGATACTTGTTTTTATGAAGTTAATCAAAACTATTTAACATTTTTAGCACTTTCAACTAACACTCCAAATACATTGTTCGTATTTAAAAGTACCAAAATGTTCATATTGCGATTTTATAGTTATAGTTTTTTTTCTGTATGTGAATGTATCATCGGTCTATGCCAAATGGTAACTCCTAAAATAATAATTGCCAGCAATTTATTTGCCATACAAGCATGAGCATTTTACGATTGATTATTTACAAGCCAAAGGTGAAATTTAGTTGTCTTGGCTTTTTTCCGGTACAATATGCAGGGAACCACGAAATATATGCGCATACATATGAATGGATCTTTTTAGGAAATATGCATAAATTTGGATCATATACGCAAACAAAATTTAGAAAATATGCAAAAATTTTACCTAAACTAAATAAAAGCAGAAATTAAAACAAACTTTATTGCACAACAATTTTTTACAAGAGATTTCTAAAACAATTTATAATTGAATGCTTTTCAAACTTGTGTAAAAGAAAGTTTTGTCTTCTATGTTTAGAAATTGAAAAGCTACACACGTAATGCATTCTAAACCTTTAAACATTTTGTTAATTTTGTTCAATATTAAATATCTCTAAATTTTTTGTATATAGAATTACCTATTGTACCATTAACCTTCTTACATAGCATATCAAATCCTTCTGCGTTTCTAGTTTACGAATGGAACTTGAAACAAAGCAATAACACTGGGCAACAAATTTTCGAAAAGTTCATGCTTCCAAGCTGAAAATAGTCATTTCTTAATGAATTCAATGTGCTGAACACGCAAATGACTAAGAAAAAGCTGAATTGGCTACGAGTTTTCTGTAATATGTACGCATATTTCAGAAAAAGTGTACTTATGTCAATATTATAATACATGGTAAGAAAACATTTACGCATATTTCAGAAAAAGTGTACTTATGTCAATATTATAATACATGGTAAGAAAACATTAGTCTGCTTCTGGCTTTTGACTTCTTTTGGCCTGCCGTTTGTAGTGGACTTGTGGAGCATCTCTACTGATTGTCCAACAATAGTCAGCTAGCATTGACGTAGACCATTTGCCTTGGTACCGTTGCTCCATGGTGGCAATGTCCTGATGAAAGCGTTCGCCGTGCTCATCGCTGACCTGCCCGCAGTTATCAGGAAAGAAATCTGAGTGGGAATCAAGAAAGTGGATCTTTAAGGACATATTGCAGCCGAATTCATGAAGGGGTGATGCAATATGACGCAAAATTTCGTAATTTCTCACTAAATTGCATTACATTATGCAATAGCATCTATACAATGGACAAAACGTCAATATCTCTGGAACGTGAGCCAATCAACTTTTTCCAATGTGATATTCGTGTTCAGCACGTTGAATTCATTCAGGATTGGGTACTTTCACCTAAGAAGCAATTTCACTGTTGACCAGTGTAATTTGACTTAATATACATAAGGTTTTATAGCAATTCTGATGACGTTATTACCTTTTTACAATTTTCTAGAGAAATGCAGCAACCAGTGATTTAAACAATTACATTTTTAACTCCTTCAAAATTATCGGCGTAAAAAATTGCAGCCTCTAACCATGTACCCCAAATCGTAATAATCGGTTGAGGAGGCAACTGAACACCAGGAAGTCACTTCTTATAAAATTGGATTCGCAAAGGTGCAATACTTTTCTTACATTGCTAATTAAACCATTCACCAAAGGGAATTTATTCCTAATGTCTTCGGCTATACGATTGAACCGATGAGCTAAGCAAGTGGTAGGAATAATGTTACTACAATTTTTTTTTAAATTTTGAGCGGCTTTTATCATGCAGCGTCGGACATTAGTAAAATTTTTTCACAAGGTAGGTACTTGCACCTCTAGGTAAAAAAAAATTGATAATCCTTGAACAAATTGGGCAATTGTTAAATTATTTGTTTTTTACAACTTGGTTACAAAAAATTAGATATGATTTGTCTAAAATATTTTCAAGAACAATTTCTATTAATAAATGAGCAATATTACGATTAAATAAATAAAATTATTCCCTACCAATTCTTGTATTTCTCTGACATTGTTAACATACTTTCGTCAGGTATATTACGTTTGCATTTACATTTTTGCGGAAACGATTTCAAATTAACATTATTTAATTTTGCTAATGGTATGTTAGACGAAATTAAAGCACATACCATGTAATGCTTACATAGATCCGTATTAAATTCTTCTTGTTCTAATTTTCGTGAATTTGATGTTACACATTGACGTATAGATTGCTGCAAACACGCGGATCGCTCTAGTTTTTTTCCATTTTTCAAAATGTGAAGACAGACAGACTCAGAAGACACCTAGAACAACAATTGCCGTTTTATATTGTCGCGTACTCGCTTGCTTAATCTTACTGCTAGAGGTACTATTAAAATGGTACTTACCGGGGGTTACTTCAGGTGGTACTCCTTCAATATCAACTTGGGAGGAACTTCTTTTAATAATAAAACTCCAACTTACTAGATAACAACTATTATATTAATAACTACACGCAACCGTTCACCACACGTACCCACAATCAACTCCCCAATTTGTTCCATACGCGCCTCCCCCGAGCCCTCGCTTCTTGTGTCTTCGATTGTTGAATCTCAAGGGTTTTCTTGAACACAGGAAACGAGGCTTCGCTTTAAATGGAACTTTCCGTGGCATTATCAACAGTTAAAAAATTGTAAAGCTTTTAGTAAAATTCATAAATTAATAACTTACTAATTTACTGCAGGCTTGGCAAAATATTTTGTCGCCATCCAGTACTAGTTCAGGATATGGTTTAATCCATGAAGTAGTTTTGTTGGTTACACTCATTGTATGTACGCGCAATATTTAAAGAATAACACGATTAGATGTTGTTCCGCTCCTAAATACTCAGTGAATGACAATATTTTATTTGGGAACCAATAAAATGTATTTTTAAAGGTGTAAATGAAATAAAATTCGTACTTCCTAATGTTGTATAATGATTTTCTATATGAAAATGCAAATGCTACCGGTTTCGCGCATATACCATCATCAGGCGAAAAACTTTAGATGTTTGAAAGCTGGTAGCTGTCATATAATAGTCAAAAAAATAAGAAACATGGAAAACTAAGTGAGGAAATATTGCGTGGTGTCGCGGGCGAACCCTCTTCGACACTCCCGACAATATATTTTACCTCGTTTTTCAAGCTAGGAGTAAAAATGCACGTGCAATGCTTGGAAAACCAAAATATTTCGTTCTGAAAATTGTCGGCTGTCGATCTGCATTAGTGATTGAAATGATAAGAAGTTTAAATATGCAATTTAGGCAACCACTAATTAATTTTAAAGTGTAATACGTGAACATATAAATTATACATAAAGATATGCAAAAAATAAAATATATTCACTTTGCATATAACCCTGCATCTACTCATAATTAACGGTTGACGTCATTATCGTCACAAAAAACCAATGTACCAGTCTAGAGCATAACTCCTAAGGTTTCCCATAAATTCTCTAAAAAATCCTTGCTGCTTAAGAAAACTTCTCCCAAATTTTGTGCAATAGGACTCATTCTTTTCGATTTTAAATTTCACGCCTTACATAGTGAACACTTTTAATTTTTCCAGTGTCCCCTTTCTCTTGAATAAGTACTATCGTGGTTGAAGTTCTATTACTTAATACTATTGTTTTGAAATCATTTTGTTATTTACTATTTTTATTTTAATTAACTGCAGGGATCAGCAATAACTAGTAAGGAAGACCAAAACAATGACACGCTTACAGAGGAGTACGGACAAATGATAACAAAATAGGAAATAGTAGAAGCAATGAAATGGATGAAAGATGGGAAAGCGCCAGGACACGATAGAGTCACACCGGAAATGCTAAAGAAGATGGGAGAGGATGGGCTAGAATTATTTACAGAAATATGTAATTTAGCTTGGAAAAGTGAGACGATACCAAAAGATTGGGAGATAGCGCTGCTGTTACCAAAACATAAATCAGGAGACAGTAAGCTTTGCAGCAACTATAGAGGTATAACACTATTGTGCACTTCTAGGAAGTTATATGAAAAAGTACTGGATAACAGACTAAGACCTATAATAGAAAAAAACACTGAATCAGGCGCAAAGTGGATTTTTAAAAGGGAGAAGTGCACACGAACAAATATTTATAGTTAAAAAAATAATTGAAAAAGCCATCCAACAGAACAAAGAAGCGATGTTTGCATTTCTAGATCTCGAAAAAGCGTTTGATAGCGTACCACGCGAGAGAATTTGGGAAAGTTTGGTGAGAAGGGGGATAGATCGGAAGTTAGTAAATGCCATCAAAAGTTTATACAAACGTAATGTGAATTAGATAATCAGAAATAACTTGAGATCTGATCCATTTCTTACTAAAGAAGGATTGAGACAAGGAGGAGGGTTAAGTCCATTGCTGTTTAATGTTTTCATGGACGATATAATCAACATCTGCACGCAGAAAACTAGGAAACTAGGAACTGTATAGGACACACGAACATGCAAAGGGTGTTGATATCGGAAGCAGCTTATGGGGACGACATAGTGGTGATGACGGATAGCCAACACAGTTTGCAGAAAAACCTGAACATCTGGAGAAAAACGCTAGAGGAGCACGCAATGAAAATTAATGTAGAAAAAACGGTAGTAGTAATGTCGGTGAAGAATGAGAAAATAAATATACGTATAGACAACAAGAACGTGCAACAGATTAACACATTTAAATATCTGGGAGTAGAGATAGAAAATACTGGCAAACAAGATAAAGAAATAAACAGCATAATAAAAAAGGCCTTAAAAACTTACCACGCATTGAGCTGAAGTTTCATAAACAGAAAAGAAGTATCCAGACAAGCAAAATTAAACGTATATAAAGTAATCTATAAACCAGTGCTAAACCTTTGGATGTGAATCGTGGACACTAACAGACAGGCAAAAAACCATGCTGCAAGCAGCTGAAATGAAATATCTGAGACGAGTTCGAGGCGTTACGAAACGGGATAGAATAAGAAACACACAAATACGACAGGATCTGGAAATACCATCGTTAATGGATATAGAACAGAGACAGCTAAGATGGTGGGGGCATCTCCAAAGGATGGAAAACTCGCATCCGGTAAAGAAAGTGTGGGAAGCAAAAATAATAAAAAGTAAGAGAAGAGGAAGGCCTAGGAAGACGTCGGAAAAAGTAACAAGTGAGGTGCTGGAAAGGAGAAGTGCAACGTGGGGAGAAGCAAGGAGAATGGTAAGAAATAAGAAAGGGTGGATAAATTTTGTGTATAGTGTATAGTGAGTACAGTGCGGGCCACACACCATTGTATGGTAAAAGTGGCGTTTTTGATTATATATATTTTAATTACAACTTGGCGCGACATCTATGTTGGCTCCATTAAAAAGGACGAAGTTGGCGGTAGCTACACTACCCACAGATTTGTCGTATGGCTATACACGCTTGCGATAAAATATGGTGTCTATCGTTTTTACCTGTTCTTATGTTAGTAATAATAATTCATGCCTTTACATCCCCCAACAGCTTTCGCCAATTACAGGGGGCATCGGCATTAGTTAAATGTGTTAAATTACATGAGTTGAAAAAATGCTATATTGTTTCCTTTTTTGTTTGGATATGTTCGCAAAGTAGTAAAGACAATTTTTTACTACCAATTATATTGATTTGTACTTATAACTCTAGGAAGTTTGATATTGACTGAACAAAAATTTTAGATTGCCATTTTGTTTTTACTTTTCTACAAAGGTAGTTACAAAAATCTAATTTATTTTTTTATTTACAAAGCCGACTTCTTTTTCCATTAATCGAAATCCCCTTTGATTTGTATCAAAATCAGCAATTGGCATGCGGTACTATTTAAAGTGATTTACTTATTAATTTTTTTGAATTACTAATTTTATTAATAACTGAATTATCCATCGAATAAGCTTCCACTATATACTTGAACAATTTTAGGAACAAGGTATATGGGAAATAATGAAATACCCTGTAAACAACTCACAACACACGAAAGTGAAATTAGATTATGGTGGTAACGGGGCTTCAATTGGACTTAATTTGAATATCCGACCCTATTAGCACTAAGCTGGTTGGCAGTCACACGCACGCACATACACACAAACAGTTATATCAAACCAAAGATTCGCCACAGCGGCTTTGCATTTCCAGTTTTATGTGTGCACGAATGATCTGTCTTCAGCCAGTTATCACGCCCTAGGCGTGGGCAGGTCAACAAATTAGGATCCCGTCTGGTTTTCAATCGATAATTTATTTATAGACCGTAAAATTGCGTATGGGAGGTAGCTATTAATATGGATAGAGCTGTTCAATGGTTTTTGAGGAAGGCACAGTGTTTGCAAACAGGTTTTTCTTGATATGTTAATAAAATGTCAATATATATAGATATATAAAGATTAATATAGGTATGCTAGTAAAAATATGTATTGATATGATCTAAACATTAGTTTTTCGAAGTTTCGAGTCCAGTAGAGTAGTGATGGCCAACTATGATCTGTTTAAAAATACTTTCTACTTTATAGCACTTCCGGTATAGGTACTTGATATGAACTTTGTTATTTTAAATGGAATAGCACAATCTTGATCGATCTAACGAATTGACCGTGTTATTTGTGATTAGCTCCATCTTTGCATTGTTCCCCGAATAAAATCAAACTTCTTAGATGGCTCGTCCATTTAAGAAACTAGTTGCAAGCGTAAGTTTTTTGTGTCCTTTGGCGTCAAATTCCGCAACCCATTTTTGTAGAAATGCTTTTAGCGATATCATCGTAAGATGAGGATGTAGTGATAGGTGCTATATATTTCCGAAACAGGAGAAAACGAAAGCGTTGTTAGATTCACGCCGATTCTAAGATAAATCATAGAAAGAGGTTTTATGCAGTAGAAAAGGCTACTTAAATTCCAACAAACATACAGAATGAGTCGGGATAAAAATTTCCACAAGTTAATAGGGTTAGTTGGCGCAACAGCTGAAAAGTTTAGTGTCAGACTAGGTAGGGAATTTTCTTATTACTTTAATGTCGATGAGGCATTTCCTCTTGCATCGCATATTACGAGATTCCACCCGCAACTAGTACTTGATAATGAAAAGAGAATTTACAATTATCGACCTAGTAGGCACGCAAAACTATTAAGTCCGCATTTGGCATGATAAATAGTAAATTTGGAGTTTTATCTACTTCAATTGCTTGTACAAATATGAACACAGTAAACATTATTCGTTGCATATGTGTTCTTCACAACTTTATTAGAAAGAGAAAAGGAGCAACATATCCGGCAACATTCAGAATGGAATATTCATTTAAATCAAGATCCGTTCATTTTTTTCACAAAGACCTACTGCATAAAAGTTGAGAGATTATCTTGCACGTTACTTTTTACAGTGGAACTATTGTGTCAATCAATAAAAAGCTACCATTGGAAATTTCTCTGAATAAAATATATTCATTAAAGTAATAGCTCTCCCATGTAAAGTTTATATAAAACTGCTCAAAACGTTATATGGATGATCTTAATAAATACTATTTTTAATAAATACAATATACTTTACGATTAATAACGTACTCGTCTCATTTACGACACCTGTTACTTTTCCCCAGGCGGCATCAACAATATTTCTTTTCACATAATTTCGCTTATAATTATATAAGCAAGGATACGTTTCTATTTTCCGCACTAGAGCAATATTTGAGTTACTTTAATCAGTCATGTCTCATGGAATTTTATTCTAATTCATCCCACACTAGTCTTATTGGCGACAAATCTGGAGATTGAGCAAAAAGGATGACTTGCCCACTCCGATCTCTAGATCTGCAACTTGTCTTCTTCCTCAAGTGACGTCAAATAAGTTCTATATAAACGAGATGAATGTTTGGGGTCATTATCTTCTTGGAAGGCGAAGTTTTGCCCATATAATCTTTCCCCACTCGGCACAATATTTTCCTGTAAGACTCTCAGATAACCCTCCTTACGCAGGATGGGATATCTCTGCCTATTTTTATCAAATCGCCTACAGCTGTACCAGCGAAACAATCAAACAAAGTCATCACACTATTTCTACCATGTGCCTCACAAATGATCGACGTTTTGAACCAAAGGTTTGGAGTTGGATTCATCTGTCCATAATACTTTATGTAATGTTTTTAACGACACCCATGCATAGTTAGAAACGTTTCCGGAGAGTGTAACATATTTCATTTTAATGTTATCTTAACAATTCTTTAGTGACAATTTACTAACTGTTGTCAGCAACACTACCACACCGTCTCACTTAACTACTGATGGTACTTCCCTCACGTCCAGATCTAACACCGTATTTTTTGTGTGTATTGATAGGAATTTAAATCAAAATGTTTATTTGCGTCTTTACGTGGATCTTTTGTTATCACTTTTTGAGATTTTGGAGCCAGAAATGCGTCAATTTTTCTTCTTTTTTCTATGCCTACTTTGAAACTTTATTCTGCGATGTTTTAAAACAAAGGATTTATAAGTTGTACAATTATTATTTATTTGACGAATTGTTTAGCATACAAGGGCACGTATTATTTTTCGTAGAATCTAAATCTACACAGCAAAAAAAGATTACAAGAATATTGCTGGTAATTGTACGCCAGGAATACTACTGTAATTTTACAGATGAGAGAGAAAATTTCAGTATAACTGTGAATTTACAGTTAAATACAACAGTACAGTTAAATACAACAGTACTGTATATTTAAAAGTTGTCAGAAATTTACATCAAGATTTTAGACTTTTACATTTATTGTTTGATTATTTACTGAGACATTGTAAAGCTGCAGTAATTATCTTGTAAAAACTTCCTTACAATAGTAATCCTCTTCAATAAAACATGATTATTACTGCATAATTACAGAAACTTTTTACTGTGTATAATAAAAATAGTGCTTCCCATACTTCCCACTACAGAATTGAAAGTTTACCTGAGCTCCACCCAATGTAGAGAAGAGAGTGGTCCACATCATTTGTTAGCCCTTTTGAGACGAACAAAATTTTACTCATGACGCGTTTTGATTCACTGTCTGGTTTTCAAGACATTACATCATCTTAAGGTAAAAAGCTTCATGCTTTTTAGTAATTGTAAAAAATTGTTCTTTCCGTCAGCTTCTAAATACAACATCAGTGTCAAACGGTACGCTAAATGTTAAATTAATTTTTGTCACGTTTATAATAATAATTGTCGTGCAATCCCCGTGTAAGATGGACACTATGTGATGTGCCACCAAACCTGTACCGATAACCTAATACGGTCCAAATATTCATCACACAATAGACAATGGGAAATTGAAGATCTTCAGGTCGATGACGACAGCTTATGCATATTAAAGCTAGTGTGATGACGAAAGAAAGGAAGTAATTACCATATTGTAAAAGTTAGTGATGAACATTTATTATTATATTTTTGACGTCCATAATTATGTTTATAAACGTGTATTTTCTTAGCTCATAAAAATCGATTTTTATAAATATGAGTTATATGCCAATTTATAGGATATGAAAATACAAAAAACTAGGAAGTACATACAGTGTTTATTTTTTCAATACTTCTTTACACACTCACCACCCTAATAACAGCTTTAATGCGGATAACCATTATTGAAATAAAGTTTCTACAAAATTAAGAAATCGTTTCCTGTATGTATTATTTGTATAAGACAACAATTTTGCATCAGGTTTAGAGAGGGATCTAAACGAAGAGAGAAAGGTATAGATAGTGAAGTGTAGTTCGCGAACGACTCAGTTCAAAGACACGTATCTTTGCAAGGACTCAATTGAACTGCATCAGTAAAATTCTTCTTAGCAGTTCGCAGTTCGTAAGTTCAATAGATCGAAGGAGACCGATGCATCAACCGGATTAGTTCGGATTCGCGTATCCGAACTGATCCGAACTAACTGATGGCGACATATTTTCCGTAAAATAAAGAATTAAAAGTGCAGCACTTCTATCACTATAACAACAATCTTGTGATAGTAGGTTATATAAATTACGTAAAATAAATCACATATATTATATGTATAGAGATACAATTTATGCAGGGTGTATTTAAATGATGTTGTATAAAGATGTCGTATTACGGTGTTACGTACGAAGAACTCTCATACCTCATTAACAGGCACTGAACTAGGTAGCTACTACCTATTATCTATGTATTACGTATGGAAAAAAAATAATAATCGGTGCATAAACATAGGATTGGTGGAAGTGAGCGATGTCGATCAGTCGATTCACTAATCCGAAGTGAACTGCGAACTGATTCAAAGATGCAGTTTAGTAAAGTGAACTAGATCTTTGAATCAGTAAAGTGAACTAGATCTAAAGATCTGATCTGTGAATAGAACTGAACTGCTCACCTCTAGGTGGAAGTGAGCGATGTCGATCAGTCGATTCACTAATCTGAAATCCAAAATATGTAATACGCCGCTGGTAATATAAATAAATGTAAAGAATGACGACCTATCAAATAATGTATTGCAACATCCATTTATTTCTATTTACATTTAAAAAAAATAATGATGACGTCATCATGCTCACATAAATGTCAAAAATAAGAAAGTAATCTGACGAATCTGTTCGTTTAAAAATAAAAAAACCCCGGGTTTCAGGATTTTCCTTTAAAGTCCCTAGTTTACGAAATAATAAATTTATTCCTTTCATTTGCACCATACCATACTATAGTTGAAAGTGACGTATATTATGCAGCAACAAGTGTCAACATGATCCAATATCGCTTGCATGCAAGAATTTCACGCTAAAAGAAGTTCACACGAGGAAACCATAATAAGGCCCCGTTAAAGTTGAACCCACCAAAGTCATTCATGAAACGTGCGAAGATTGATAAATTAATATATTCCATATTTTTCGTATATACTTTCTTAACATGAATTCTTCCTTAGATATATATTTTCCATATGATTCAGTACAACTGATCAAATTGGATGGATTGTTATTCGTACACTGCCGTACCACATCTTACAGGTCATACACTCACGCTAACTATGATCACTTTATCCATCTTTTGTCAAAGGACGACTGTATTACCATGATCGGAAATAAGTACACAAAAAATGATAAATGCTGGGTAACCAGCGGTATTAGGAAGTCATTACAAATACTAAAAGAATCTTTCACTTATACAAATTTGGATTAGTTGAATTAGACTACAATAAAAATATAAATCAATATAAAAACAAGTAATTGCATTATCGAAGAAAATGGCAAATGTTAGAAAAATTACTTTCGCACAAAATAGATCTACAACGGTGTGGAGTATTATTAACAATAATGTAAGAACTACAGTGAAAAGAAACCTTCCTAAACAACTAAAAGCAAATGACTATACCATGACAAATCCGACTGAAATAAGCAACGCCTTCAATATCCATTTCTCATCTATAGATCCAGGAATATTTCCTGACTTACACAACATTACATCACCATCACAATGCAGTCACACTATGTACTGAGAACTAGTTCTTGAAACTGAATTAATAAACATCGTATCAGAAATCAATAATTCGAAATCAGCAGGTTATGATGAAATTCCTACAAATGTTATTAAAGATTGCATGTTGTTAGAATCATCCCGCATCATCTCTCGTCACCGGCCGGATTGCCAACAACCGTTGGCAGGGTCACCAACAGTTGTGCTATATAGCGACTCCACTTGGCCATATCATAAATAAATCTTCTTTGACTGGAATTTTTCCAAATTGTCTAAATACACAATCTTCTTTCAAAATAACAAACATTTCGTTCAAGTAAAATGCCTTCTTTTACCAAGCAAAGTCAATCTCTTCAATCAACAATTTAAAGGCTTTATTCAATTATAAATATTCTTTTACTAAGAATATCTATTTACTTAGGCTGAGATTGGAATTCTTATTGATATTATGTTATGATTTGATTCAATGAACGATTTTCTTGTAGTAAGACATTCTTTTCTTGAAAATTAAATAAATATTATTTTTGATCCAAGAATATATTTATTTATTTGCGTATATATGAAACAATGATATTCTTAACTCAAGTAAAATTTCTTTGAATTAAAATTTTTTTTTTATGTGTGTGTAGTTAATATTTTAGTCATATCCACGAGTGTGCTATTTGGTATAGTAGTTTCCGGAAAAATTACAAGTATCTGCTTTGAAATGTTGTTTCTTCTTAGTGTTGAAGTATCTACTATGTAGAATATTTTCGTTTTTATTCATACCACCAATTATTAAATATAGCAAACGCTGTCACCTGGCTAACATTTAATCATACCATCTTCATGGCAAAGGCGACATATGGCATTATTTGCTGGGGCAGTGCTCCTGTAGCCCAGAGAGTCTTAGTACTACAAAAGAGAGCCATTAGAAGCATCTTTGGGCTACACTATTGTGACAGCTGCAAGTATATTTGCCAACACAATTCACTATTTACAATACCAAGCACTTATATATTAAAATGCATAATTTATGTTTATGAGTACATCACAGAATTCACACAATTGCAAGACCTACATACTTACAACACCAGATTTAATAAAGACTTACAAGTACCTAACCACCGATTAGTACATTTCGAAGTAAATCCACTCTACAAAGGCATTATACTTTACAACACCCTTCCGACTGCTATAAAAAACATTGAGGTCACTGTAACTTTCAAAATGAGGCTCAAAGCATTTTTTATACAGAAAGCCTACTATCTAAATGATAATTTTGTATAAAACTTGTTTTTTAATTATTGTTAGTCTTGCTTTATGTTTAAATAAGAATAAATAAATAAGAATTTTTCTATTATTCTTCTTTTTTTCTGACTTGTCCAATATCAATTATATATTGATCAAAAATATTATTATTTTAGGCTTCTGTGTTAAGTGCAGGTACTTAGGTGAGTACATACAAAACCGGATGTAATTGAGTCATTTATATGGAGTGTTGCGGCGATGTGCCTGTTTGTGGCCGGTCGCGTCATGTCGCTATTGATGACCGACGGTGAACTAACCCGCGTAAGCTAACGCCGTTAAATGCTCTAGTCGCACACAAAGCGTTTAATGAGACTAGTCGGAATTGCGGAATAATTGGCACGCTAAGGGACGGACAATTGCGCTGAATTGGATAATAAAAAGAGCACACGCATAGAACGAGTGGAGTACAGCTTTCCTTAAATGCTTGTAATTTCTGTGGAATGTTGAGTGTAAGTGAAACAGTTAAGCTACGCGAATTTTGTGCGAGGGTGAGTCAATAAATAAGTCGCAGACGTCTGGTTCCCTTAGGTCTCTCGCGCATTGGATGCGTGTTTGTGCGATTTATAACTATCCCGACTGATAATATCAGATAAAACCATCGCATACCGAGTCGGATCACACGTGCGAAGACGTACGATTAACCAATATCCGATCAGGTTGGGACTTTGGACGCATTTCCCTATTCGATTCGATAGCGGAAAACAGAATGAAATATGGATATAAAAAATTAACGGAATTAATTCGTCAAAAAACATGAGCGCCGTTGACATCTTTGTGATCTGAAACGAACCTTGTGGTAGGAAGTCGCTGGCCCTGGCTGGCAGAAAGTAGCTATATTTTACAAGTTTGGTATCCAATAAGTATTCGAAGATTTCCTTCCCCATTTGAAAGTAACTGCAAAAATGTTGCTCATTCTTTGTTAAATCTTCTCATAGATATATGATGTAATTCCCCTAATGCATTCATTTTTGAAGTCGTCGTTTTATTAGCAATGATGAAGTCTCTAGGAGATGTAGGCTACTCATCGACATTTCTCTGAATTAACAGAAGGTATGTAAGTATAGAAAATACTCTAGCCGAACAAATATCTATAAAAATACAGTTTAAAACAACGAAAGTACGACCTGAAAAGACTAGTGGTGTAGCGCAAAATCGGCGGACCCCCCGCAGAATTTGGTCTGGGCCCCTTGCCTACTAGTATATATTTTTAAAATATTGCTAACAAAAATATTTCTCAATTGTAAAGTTATACATGCATTCATCTGCGTGTTTAACGTTAATAAATTAATAAGTTAAAATTTATATTATTTTTTAATTTATATATTTTATTTTTAAGGATGGGCCCAGCCGCCTGAGGATCCCTCAGATGGCTGAGCCTCTCGTGCGGGGGTTGCGTGCGTGTAATTACATCATTTGTATGCATTTTGTTTCTGCACATGACAGCATATGTACCTATGCTTGTTGTAGACGCTGTGCCATATCTCGTTGACACGCGATCATTAACGCAGAAGCTGTTACGAATTTCGTTGGGATTGTTTGGAATATCCATTGTACAGTCCCGACTTAGCCCTCAGTGACTTTCATCTGTTCGGGCGCCTAAAAAACCATTTGAGTAGCCGTCATTTTGAAACTGATGATGACGTAATCCAAGAGGTTATACTCGCTGGCTGTGACAACAACCAGAAGAATTTTTTGTCACCGGTTTTCAAGGATTTGTAAAGATCTGGGATAAGTGTCTGAATGTACAGGATTTTTTGGATGAAAGTTGCTGCATATATTTGACCACCTTAGAAATGGCTCCCAACCAAATTTTCAGCTCTGAATATTAACGGTCTTCGAGTAAAAAAAGCCAATTTTTTATTGAAATTTTTATCTCACGATTGTGTTGTCTGATCGTAACGCAAAACAAAAGATATTCAGATTCTGCCGATTATACCCACAATTTTTTTTAGTTGATGTTTTTTGGCGAAGTAGCCATTTTAGTACAATCTCAAACATTTTTGTAAATCTTCTCTTACCAATCCCTCCATCTCAATTTTTTTGTAGACGATTCAAACGGTACCCCATAGTTTTAAGTTTTAAGTTAAGTTTATTAAGTTCAATAAACTATTCAACAAATAAAAAATAGAAATAGATACTTAATAATTATATTATCGTTCTTCTCTTCTACAACAGCCTCAGTGTTTCCTCTTTTCAAATCCGGTAGGAGAAGATTCACAAAAGTTTTGGTGATTGTACCAAAACGGCTACTACGTAAAAAGAAAAAAAAAATAAAAATAAAAACTAAGAAAAAATGAGATTAAAACCGAATTATTTCTTTTATTTACTGATAACCTCCAAAAAGCTGCATAGGTATTTCCTTTTTTACGTTATGATGGGACAGCCCTCAAGCCCAGATAAATGTTTTTAAAGGGAAATTGGTTTTTATTCTTTTAGTCGAAAACCGTTCGATATTCAGAGCTGAAAATTCTGCTGTGAACCACTTCTAGGGGGTTAAATATATGCCCAAATTTTCAACCAAAAATCCCCTGGCCCCTCCAATCTATACTATGGGTTTGAATCACTTTTATTATATCTACATTAACCCTTTCGGCCTTTCTGATCACAAACGTGTACTTACTATATTTTCATAACGAAAAAAATTGGTTTTGCAACCTGAAAAAACACTTGCATTTGATGCGAAGTAATTCCTAGTGTTGGTGCTGCCATATTTTAAAAAATTATCAACTAGTATATACATTATTACACAAAAGTGACCAACATTTTTGTTAAAGGCCCAAATTTTCAACCAAAAATCCTCTGGGCCCTCCAATCTATACTATGGCTTTGAATTTATTATATCTACATAACCCTTTCGGTCTTTCTGGTCACAAACGTGTACTTACTGTATTTTTATAACGAAGAAAATTGGTTTTGCAACTGAAAAAACACTTGCATTTGATGCGAAGTAATTCTAATAGTGTTGGTGCTGTCATCTTTTAAAAAATTATCAACTAGTACATACATTATTACACAAAAGTGACCAACATTTTTGTTAAAAACCAAAATGCCGGAACAAAGGTAAGAATCGATTCTTTCATCAATAAAAATGTCCCTAACTTCTTTTTGAACAAAGTAAAATTCAGTACCGAAAGGGTAAAAATTGTTACGTAAATTCATTACCAACCTAAATAGCTGCTGTCACCATTTACTACATCCCTTTCATTTAGGACATTTCCATCAGGTGTTCGGCCACTACCACTTCAATTAATACTTCTAATTACCGATGCCGCAGGTAAACATACCGATCGATTCTGTTTAATATCCCCTACACGTTTCTATTTGTGGATTCGTATTGAATGCATCAACCATTACCGCCAATAAAATCGAGTATCGTTCATTATTCGTTTTGGGACGTCGGTAACCATAATACCTATAAAATTACATTTTAATGGTTTTGACTTAACCGGTAATAAAAGTATTGTAGTTTTTTAAGAGAAGTTTTATTGTTTGATTGATGTGGAATGTTATGATTAATAAACATTTTAACTTCTACAATGCATTACATACATAAATTGTAAACATAGTTTCAATTGTTGCTATATTTAGATGTGATTCGTTTTAATATACCTACCTGATTAAGGTTGCTAGAAGGATGTGTCATTCAACGGATGGTGAATTAACAAGACAGGTTTTAATACATATTTATTTTCTTTTTACGGCTTCGTTTAGATTTTATGTTTTGAAAAGTGAACAACCTCTATTATTCGTATATATATGGGTATGACATTCATTTGAATTAACTATCTACGACAATGTGCTAATTAAAAGAAGAGAAATTTATATAGATACTTTGAACCTCTGTTTGGCGCAAATATAATCTGCTGTTAAAAATATTATTTAATAGTGCTGTTATCTTTCATTTGTGAGATAAACTTCTTACATGAAATAACATCATTCAATATATCCATATATTATATAGTATGTATGAACTTTGTATACAAAACTCTAATAACATTACAAGAAAATAGCTAACCAAAAGTAATACTCCGCGCAAGTATGTAACCCCTCTATTAGAAAATAACATTGATATTACCATGACAAATAATGTTAAGTTATTTCCGAGAGCAAATTGAAAGTACGTATCTCTAGGCTACTGTTATTTCTTAACAGGAATGTTATTGTTAACATATAACCTTGAAAATTAACAAAAAATGTTACCATGAATGTAAATTCTAAGTGTGTACCATATTATTTGCTGTTATATATATAATCGGTACCCTCGTCTACCATAAATGGTGTGTGGTATTTAGTTCTTTATTGATACACAAACTTCATCCATTCCTTTTTCCACAAGCTCCGTCACCGATTGCACCTCCAGATCTTCTATTATTTGTGTATTCCTGATCTTGTCTATTTTCGTGACGCCTCTAACTCTTCTGAGGTATTTCATCTCCACCGCCTGCAGTTTGCTCTTCTGTCTATTCATTAAGATCCATGTTTCGCATCCAAAAGTAAGCACAGGTCTAGACCCAGTTCTGTATACATTTAGTTTTTTGTTCCTTGTTACCTCTTTCTTGTTGACGAAGCTCCGGCTCATGGCATAATATACATTTTGCGCTTTCTCTGTTCTCCTATTAATCTCCAGTTCTTGCTCGCAATTGTCTTGGATTTCTACACCCAGATACTGAAATGTATTGACTCGCTGTATTTTTATGTTGTCTAAATATATATTAGTTTCGCGAGGTGTTCCTACTGCCATTACTTTCGTTTTGTCTTTGTTAAGTTTTATTCCGTACTCTTGCAAGACTTCATTCCATATTTCCAAATTTTTCTATAGATCTTCCTCCTTTCCTGCCGTTATAACAATGTCATCCGCGAAAGCACCCTCAGGGACTCGTTGTAGGTTTCGATACCCAACGGTTAATTTCTTGACCCTCTTTGTACATATATTTATTATGTCATCCATAAATATGGTGAATAACGAGGGACTCAGTCCTCCTCCTTGCCTTACCCCTTCCACGTTTATAAATGTCTCAGATTTCAGTGTGTTGAAGGTTACTGTTATTTCTTAACAGGGATGTTATTGTTAACATATAACCTTGAAAATTAACAAAAAATGTTACCATGAATGTAAATTCTAAGTGTGTATCATATTCATTGCTGTTATACAGAACGGAAATGTTAGTTTTAAAATAACAGCTAATTCGTAACAAGACTTCCTTACATGATATTAAACAAAACAAATTCTGTTTTTGAGCGACGTAGTGCTAATTCAGATTGATTTTCAATTTTAAATGGTATTTGATCGTTTTTAAAAATTAACTTGTATGTTTATCAGACGTAACTGATTCATCAGTACATATACCTACTGACTTTTTTATCCCTGTACGGAACTACTAATTTTTTTTATAAAATGTACTGATTTTTACCCTAAACGGCGATTTGCATATTTTTATGTCTTTGCTTTTTTGCTATGGCTTTGAAAAAAATTCCTTGTCTTACAACACTTGATGAAAAGAAAAAAAAAAGGTTTTTGTCACGAAATATATCGTATATTTAATGCACTTGGACACTCCTCTACTCTATGTGAAGTACCTTATCCAAATTTCCAGCAGATAGGCTCAGCCCAAACATGCAATCGGACAAGTACTGATTTTTTGCTGGACTGTGGTCTCCTCGTCTCTCCAGCGCTAGACGAATGTCTTTGGAGCGCTTTTTCCTTGTATTAATGGCGGGTTCTCAACTTCGCCAATATTGTTATTGGAAGTCTTTGGCACGTCGCTGTGCGACAATCACTGCGGCATGTCAATTATGTTGTTCCTTGTCCGATCAGTAGGATCTTATCCTGAACTCTACTGATCAGTACCCGAGTGGGGGTCTGTCCTGGGGCTCGACAACACGGACTAATAGGGGGTTTGAGGACTCGCTCGCCTTCCGCCATGCCCGGGACGCGAATTCCATAATACATTCTTGCAAAGACGAGATTCCAAGGTCGTCTCGGAGTTGTTTATTTCTCACCATCCATGGGGCCCCAAAACAATTTGACGCAGAATGCGGTTCTGCAGGACCGCCATGGTGGTGAAATGAGTTTTTGACATTGTGCAGAGGGCGCGCGCCCCATACGCCAAGATCGGCCTCAGACACGTCGTATACAGCTGGAGCTTTGACTTAGCATCCAGTCTGCTCCTACTGGATAGAAGTGGTAAGAGTTTGAACTTGGCGGCCTGAAACCGATCCTTAACTGCCTTGACGTGATGTTTAAATGTCAGTCCGCGGTTGAGCAAGAGCCCCAGATATTTGATCCGATCAGACCAGTTGATGTAGTCTCCCCCCACCTCAATGCGAACATCGGGCACCGTGCGCCTGCGAGTCAAGCGCACAACCACGCTTTTGCCAGCGTTGATACTTAACTTCCACCTGTCCGCCCACTGCTCAATGCTGTTTAATGCAGCCTGTACCTTGCAGACTAGCATGCCCTCGTGCCTTCCCGCAGCGAATACGGCAGTGTCGTCGGCGTACATCGCCAGTTCTACCCCTGGATGCCTGGGCATATCGCTGGTATAGATAATAAATAGCTCCGGGCCCAGAAGCGAGCCCTGGGGAACGCCAGCCCCAACCGGTCGAGTGGTGAAAGTAGCTCCACCCAACCTCACAGAGAAAGAGCGACCAGTCAGGTAGAACTTAATTAACCTTACAAGGTTGGGGTCGAAGCCCATCCCAGCCATCTTGCAAACCACGCCGTCATGCCAGACCGAATCAAAAGCCTTTTTAAAATCTAAGAACACCGCCACAGTGGCCTCCGTCAAACGAAGGAGCTGCAAGTCCGTAGATGGACCTGCACGGAACCCGAATTGTTCGTCAGGGAGGGGATTTAACTCAGTCATATCATTTCGCAGGCGGGAAAGGATGACTGCTTCAGCAACCTTAGAAAGAGAGGAGAGCAGATTGATCGGGTGGTGGTTCGTTGGGAATAGGTGATTTCTTCCCAGCTTCGGAATGACTATGACCGTCGCGTGTTTCCAGATTGATGGGAAATGTTCGAGTAGCAAGATGGCATTGACTATTCTGAGAAGGACTCCAACCACGATTTGGTATCTTATCAGGGCCCGGAGCTTTGCCCACTTTTAGATGTTTAATAATTGCCGAAACTTCGGCCTGAGTGGCAGGGGGTAGACCTTCACGCCTGCCGACATCCGGCACGGCGGAAACCACCGACAACCCCTCGCCGTCCTCCTCATCAGACGAATCTACATCTGGGGCTTCACCGCAAGCGGACTCTAGATGGTTCGCATGCGCTTCAGAAAAGGCAGCATCCCGTCACTATACCATGGCTGCCATGCAGCTGGGCGAAGCAAGGCGGCGCGCTATTGCGCTTGAGAGATTTAGCTATTCTCCATAAAGTGTTGTCCCCTGCAGAGAAGGAGGCAAGGTGGGCCTGCCACCGTTCATTATAGCCTTGACAGCTCAGTCCTAATTTTTTAAATATAAAAATTGGCCACAGCCTTGTTTGCTGGCCAGAGTGTTGATCTTGCGCGCTTGACGGCAGTGTGTTTTTCGCGGATTAGTTCCCTGATGCTCGCTGGGAGCTAGCGGTCATTAGTGATGGCGTGGACGGTGGTTGCGCTATCTAAAGAAGACGAGACGGCTTTCGAAAAACTCTCAGCGGCTGAGTCGAGCTCCGAGATGGAAATAGGAGAGCGAGGACAAACGTCCCCGACTGAGGCAACTCCGACAGCAAACCTCTCCCAGTCGACCGACCTCCGGAGAGGCGAGGTGTCCAGAACGGGCTCCGCCCCCAGCTCAAAAAGGATGGGATTGTGGTCCGACGACAAATCCGAGACGCTTTCGACGGGGATACTGAGCAATATCCCTGCTCAGAACGTAATCCAACATGTCCGGTCTAGTCCCACCTCGGAAATGAATGAGCCAATGGCTGGACCCATCTGGTAACCCTATATATGTTCTAGTCGTTTGGTTAGGTTTTGTTTTGCCAGTAATACTCATCCGATTCCCTTCTACAGAACTTATTGTTAGTAAATGTTTATATTGTTCTTTAGTAGTTTTCAGCAGTCGTTTTTTTTCTAATGTATCAGTTATGTTTTAAAATAATCAAATCACTTATAAACACCGACGATATAACCTAATGCAAATAAACCGACGCGGCAATATAATAGATGGAATTTGGACTCTGTTTGCGCATACACATGCACTGATACTGTTATTAGTCGACAGTTATCGACTACGCCCGATGGTATACGACTATTTAGTAGTGTTGTGAGTATCCGAATTAAAATAATCGTTGATTCCGATTATTGAAATATTCGGATGATTCCGATTATTAAATTCGATTCGGAATCGGATGATTTCGAATCGGATCATTCGGAATCGGATGATATAGATTCGGATGATTCTGAATCGGATGATTTCCAACCGGATGATTTCGAATCGGATGATCCGAATCGGATGATTCTGAATCGGATGATTTTGAATCGGTTGATTTCGAATCGGATGATTCTGAATCGGATGATTTCGAATCGGTCGGATAATTCTATATCGATAAAATTTGTACAACAATTTTAACCGAATAAGAAGTAGCAAAAGTTCTAGTAACTATCCGGTTTTGACTCGACCATTGTTTTCCGGACTGACGGGCGGTGATTCGTTGTTCATAGACGTTGTGCGTACTTAAATCATTCAAGCACATTCACTCAGGTGCATACAGTAATAGTAATTTGTAGAATTTGTTATTAATAAAAAATAGTAAACTTTTGTTGTTAATAGGTTTAATAGAAATTTAGTATGTAATATGGCCTAATATGTCAGTTACGTCATTATGTACAAAATAAACACGGCTACAAACTTTTGTATAGAAATAAACAAATCCTTCTTCTAAACAATTTAAAGTAAAATTTAAAACAACTCTGGTACAATAATTTCTATGAAACAGTGTAAAAGAAAATCACAAAATTCATTACAAATAATACGAAATAAACAAAGATCTTTAAAAAAAAAAGCTATGATTATAAATTATTAAAAACATCGTTAAAAATAATTCTGGAATGATATGAATTAATATGAGAATAAATAAATAGTAAATTGAAATGAATAAATAAAGAGTAAATTAAAAAGAACTATTTAAGAAAATGATTTTGTCCAAGTATTTTGGTGATAAACGATTTCTCCGAGCATTTGTAAGTTGTCCGGCGTTTGAAAATACACATTCTGATGGTACTGAACTTGCAGGAATACACAAATACTTTAAATGCAGTTTATAAAGTTCCGGCATCGTATATTTGTGTTTTTCCCAAAACTCTAACGGGTCATGAGCTCTATCACAATGTGGTAATTCTAAATATTGCCGCACACTTAGAAATGCACTGGTGGCGTGTAATGTTTCTGTTTGCATATTTTTAAGTTTATTTTCAAAATGCGACCACAACGATAACCCCTCTTCAGCCATGTTTGTAGGTACGGTATTTGTTGTATGTCGCGTAGAATATGGAATCGGAATATTATTCCGATTATTAAAATCAACCGAATATCTATGGATGTCGGGTAGAATATGGAATCGGAATATTATTCCGATTATTGAAATCATCCGAATATGTATGTATGTCGCGTGGAATATGGAAACGGAATATTATTCCGATTCAGTTATTCCGATTATTGAAATCATCCGAATATGTACAACTTATACGAGTATGTCGAGTGGAATATGGAATCGGAATATTATTCCGAATATCACAGTCTTCCGATTCGGGTATTCCGATTATTGAAATCATCCGAATATTTACAACACTACTATTTAGCACTGTGCATCTCTTTTTAACAAACAACTAATGGCTTGAAGGCTGTAGTTGATACTTGTTTCCTTATAACATCCTCAGAGCGCGGTTATAGTTCACAGGGTGTATAACAAGTTGTTTACTACGTGGATATATACTACAGAAAAAGTAATATTCTGTTATGCATTATGTTATTTATTACGCTGTTATAAAATAACATAACGTTACCTTTTCTTAACAGAAAAGATACTTACTTGGTATGACTATCTGACTATTGTGGGGGTTAAGTTAAATATTATTTGACCATTGTTTATACTTGTCATAATTGGCTATTTTATAAATAATAGCGATTATGATTTGCAACCTATTTTGTTGTTTTATATCGAATCTCCAGAAATGATACGTAAATTAATTCCTTAACACTTACACTTAGTGTTGCATTATCTATTTGGGGTTTGGGGTGAAATGGGGACGCTTGTTCAATAAAAAGTATCTTATACGTGGGTTGTAGAGTCGGAATCATATCTTACGTTTTAAGTTTCGAGTTAAATTTATCTTAGAGTAGATAATATCACTACACTCCTTTAAAGAGTTTGTTTGTTTTCGTTATATTAATCGTTATCCTCATTCCATAGATTAACTGACATTTCTAAATCTTTTAGTTTATTTGTTCAATGACGATGTAATATATCTATGTACGATGACAATGAAATACATATTTTAACATAAAACAAAAGATACAGCAAATGTTACACAGAAACCAGTCCAGTCGGAAGCTAACAATGGTTACAATAGTTATTTACTTCGGCAAATATTAGAATTAACGTTGTGGGAGGTCGTAAGGTAATTTGAATAACGGTATGTTTTTCACTCTCATATCATATTTACTTTCCATTTTTAAATACGATGTCATTGGATTTGTCTTATGATGCGCGAACTGTTCTTCAAACTTTCCTTGTGTCTCTTTTATAGCTGGTATGGTGTTATTGTTTTATTTACTATAAGTTTGTAATAGTGTGCATACGGGGCACCAAGAAACCATGGTTATATATGCTTGGGCTAAATGGAGAATGCATTAAGGGTGATTCAGAAAAAAAGGTAAACATTTATTGTTGAGATAGAGGACTATAATTTCATATTTGAATATAGCTGTTAATTTTAATGAACATTTTCTAATAACATTTTCATGTTCCTTGTAGAAGAAAGGTATTTTTCTCTTGAGCTTCTTATAATTTTAAATGCGTAACCTGTGTGCGGTAAAACATAAATCGCGTTCAACAGTTCCCAAGTAGATTTTAAAAGGTGTTCAAACTCTCTGCATTATTGCAATTTTATAAAAGTATTACAAACAATATCCCAGATGATGCGTAGTTTGTAGCACTCTGTTTAGAGCTACATACTTTGGAAGAGGACATTAACCAAACCTATATAAAGACCTATAGCTCTTATCGTCAAGTTACTATAAATCATCACTCGATATTCGTAATATGCAAGACAGAGATAATATAACAAGAATGACAGTTATATTTTCAGCTACATACTGTAAAATATGAACTTGATTAACGTTGGTTACCGGTTGTCGGTTGTGAAATAGGCTATGTGTACGCCATTTCTTTGGCTGTTTAGTCTATAGTTCATAGGTTACTCCTGTGATGTTATTATGTATAATAGTTTCTTTAACTATGTTTCAAAGCTTGTAAAACCGTATACACCTTCTCCTCGACGCCATTCTATTCTCACCTAGGTTTAGATCATCCTAAAGTAAAACTATATGCTCTAAAGTAGGGTGGTATGGTGTTTACAATTGCCAGTTTACTATTGGTTGTCTGAATATGCTTTTTCGAATTTTTTATTTTCAAAATCTTGTCAATGATATCTTCATCGTCGTTTAAACAATTTGATCTCAAACTTGGAAGAGGAATCATATCAACATATATTCCAACAGGGACATTAATATTTTCTTGTGGCAGCTCGTTAAAGAAATTTATTTTCATACTTTTCACTTGTTCAAGTTATAACATGTAATAATTCTGCGAGATTCAAAATTTATAATTTTATTTATAAGCTATGTAAACAACTATCATTCAACTCGTTTTTGAAAATCTAATTTTTAGTGGAACACATCTAAATTAGGCTATAATTTTCTAGAATAGCAAAATAGCAAATGATGTTTTTCAAATAAGTTTTTAGTAAGTAATTGTTCAGATCGTTTGGAATTTGAATATGTTTTTGTTCGCGCGTACAATTGCGCATGCGCAGTGTAGGAGAAGCTAAGTTAGAATATATATGTAAAAATACGTTGTGTTACACACACGTTGTACTACAATTATATCATTTCAAAATAAATAGTTTAGGAAAAGCAAACGAAAGTTTGTACGAGAAAAAACGAATTCATAATCCATCGGGATTAACAGTAATGTTGTTATGATAATTCATAAGCACAAATCGTTTTTTTGTTACAGTTTGCGCTAATGAATAATTGATTAATTAAATGTTAATTTTAAACTATTACATTAATAACACATAGTCATGCCCATTTTTACCTACGGGAAACGACATCTATGCATACCAGATTTGTTCACCGTTTTGTCTCCTTATACACCGTAAAACCACCATCTTCCGCTGCATTCCGCACTGCAGTTATAAAAAGCCATCGATCTGCTACTGTCCCCCTTATTAATGCGGCACATTGCTAAAGCAGTTTCTAAAAATAGACTCTACATAAAAAGCTGTGTATATCCAACTCGCTGTGGGTGACAAGCGATGTTTCAGACATACGTATACATTATGAATGCATTATATTATGTTATATGGCATTTATCTACCTGGTTAGCTACCGTTCCGATTATATGGAGGGAAAATAAACCTGATCAGATGTTATTTGCGGCAAAGTCGCCAGCCACAGTTAAGCGTTATCCGAACGTAACAGAAACCTCCTTTGAATTAATGCTGCCATGGTAATTTTATCTTTAGTGCTGAAGTTACTCGTTTACTGGTTCTGGTGGAAGTGGGGATGAATTATCGGTTTTTATAGAGGCGGACAGCAACAAGTGTGGCTATCGAAAGGACATTGGCGATGCCACGTCATCCTGTAATTTAATGTATATAAGTTATTAACTTCATTAAATTGTTTAATCACACCATTAAGAAGTATTTATAATGTTTTTTTTTAGGGAAGATTCGCACAAAGTGAGAATTTAATATTATAACTTCAGAGAGAAACATCTCCAAGTGCGGTAGGTGGCCGGGCGAACATTGTAATCCATTCTAATGCGACATATGCAATGAATCATTGCAATTACCATCATTTATGAATACATTGCTACGTTATTTTATACGTATTATGCTTCAGGAAACCCACAGAATCCATGAAATCAGAATTGTGTTATATAAGTGTATTTTTAATTTTTTTTTTATCTACTTCAATACGTAAATTAATGCAAAATTCCGACTAATAACTTATTTGATCGTATAGATTTCATTTTATTGCTTGTTACTATGGTTTTGATGGTATGTTCGTGTCTTTCGATGAATGTTCGACGTTGGAAATTTTAATTCACACGCATCTGTAGTAAGCATTTTTATTTGAGGGTTACCGGGGTAGTTTCGTCTTGGAAATATGAGTTTGTTGAAAACAAATGGGAGTTAATTGTAACGGTGTGAGAAAGTTTCAGATTTCTGAATTCAGTTCAGTTTGCTGATATATAATTCCATTTCTTATTGTGAATATGCTTCAGCTTCTCCGTTCATCTTTTTTCGGCGAGAGTATCGCCGTTAATTATATGGGATGAACAAATCTCAACTACTGTAGTTCAATAGTTTTCAAATTACAAAAAAATAAAACTTTTCGAAATTTCAAAAGCGTTTAGGTTTTATAACCTACAGATACTTCGATACCATTGTTATAAAAATACGTAAAAACATAAACAAAATAATGCACTGAATTACGTAGAAATTTCTTTCTGTGTTTATGCTGGAAATTTTTTTAGGCAATGGCACTACTTTGGGAAACTTTAAATAAATTGTCCGAGAAAGAGGACGTTCGAAGGCACTTTCGAATGAGTAGAAGGTGCCACGATCACAGGGCAACACAATTTGATTAACTTAACTCTAAGGCCGTCCTAATCAACAGCATTAGACTTTAACTACCTGTAATCTTTGCCACCTCTATTTCACTCACTTCACGAAATTCTAGTAAGCTACGCAAAGTGAGTTTCCTATTTAACATGTAAAATACCATTAAACTATGGTTCCCAGATAACATGGTATTACAAATACCGACAACAGACGTCTCAAAATTTTTACTAATCGCAATTAACATCCGACAAATGTTTGGAAAAAATAAAATAAAAAATTATATATAAATAAATCTAATAAATTGTAAACGATTTGCTATTATAACTCTTATATATCTTCTACATTGTGTATATATAATTTTAGCTTCAGTTTTGTTTATATTAATGCTGTTTTTCCTCCACAGGTACTTAGGTTGTAAACCCAATTACTTATGTTGCAATTATCACCTTTTATGACTATTTATTCCAGCAATGTGTACAGATTAATTTAGGATATTTTCCGCTGTTTTCGTTGTATTACAGTGGTCCAGCAATACTACGACACTGATGTTAACAAAGAGTATGCGATCCGTGGCAACGCAGCTATTCTAAAGTGTCAAGTGCCGTCATTCGTAGCCGATTTCGTGTCTGTCGTCTCTTGGCATACGGACCAAGGCGACGACTTCTATCCGGGAGCACCTGACGGTACACGAAATTAAGCAAATTTCATTTGATTTCGTTTCTCTTCCCTTTTCGCAGTCGTTCAACAGTTCTACCAGACAGAAGTGAACAACGAATACGTCATTCGTGGAAACGCAGCAGTTCTGAAATGCTCTATCCCTTCGTTCGTGGCGGATTTCGTTCTAGTGGTAGGCTGGACGGATAGCGATGGGAATGAATATGAGCTGCCTCCAAAGAATATCGGTACAATACCAATGTCAATGTTTCTGGGTATACTGAAAGGTGTTTATGCTTAAATATTGATGAAGTATTTGATCTGTCAGGAAATCAGAAAATGGTTAAAATTATTTTGTTGATAAATAATCCATCCTGGATTACTTCAGAAATACTTGCTGACGGACAAATATATCACAATTGATTGACATATCCATCTTCTAGTATATAACCATAATTGAAATTTTAATTATCAAAAATATGGTAATCCTAAGCTTGTATCTATATGATTTCATATATTATGATGTTACTGAATGTTGATTTAATATTGTACAAAATTATTTAAAAATTTATTTCATTGATTTAAAATCCAAAAGAAAGTCGACAAAAGATAACAATGTTCAGAAAATTGTTTATGAAAGGAATAATTAGACTCGGTCTATAGTTATGAATAATTTTTTGGCCCAACTATGTATAAAATCTTGTTACACAATCGCCTAAATTATGAAGAAAAAATGTAATATTAATGGTTATCTTTTTTTGTTTGGACATTGTGAATGGGCATGGTTCTGTGATTGTTTTTTTACTAGGTGAACAGCTGTGGTTAAATTTATTTCCAGTAAAAAGAATTTATAATACAGAGATCTTATAAGAAAAAAAATATAAAAGATGCAAAATTGCGGAATTACTTTCGCAAACGTAAACTATAAGAAATATATTGTAGAAGGGTGTACTTTGAAATAAAGTGTCACAAACCTTAAGGGGAATAGTGTGGCAAAATATGCAAAAATCTGCTTGAGTATTGGTCGGTAAATGGACGATTTCGGACAGACATGCGTCACTTTTTCATGATGTATAAATGAGCAATGCAATTTAGAAACACGCAAGAGCAACACTTTATATGAAATGTTCGAATTAACTCTCATCCTTTTCAAGACAGCCACAGACGCACTAGATTTTTGGGTAAGCTTTTGGCAAAAATTTTATGAACTTTTAGGTTAAAAGCTTCAGATTGCAGGGTTTTTGCTACCAATAAGATGGTAAAATCCACTATAAGGAACGCAAAAACAAAAACCAGCTTTCTGTAGATTCCTTACAAAAAACTTTGAAAATTCGTTTTATTAACAAAAAGTTTAAACGTTTATATTGCAACTGTTTAGAATTTGAAACTTACAAACGATTTAACTGAGGAATATTGACAAATTTTAAATAGGTTCCATAGTTTTACTACAAAATATTTACTCACAGTTTTATATAATTATCTAAGTTATATAGAAGAATTTTAAGAAGTGGGAAGAAAATCGAAATGGTCACGACTAACTCAGATATACCAAAGCAGGATGACATTTTAAAAAACTCCATCAGCTACATTCATATACCATATAAACATATTTTACTAATTATCTTAAAAAGTATCCATTTTAGATGCATAATGAATATCACTTTTTTGCATTTCTGCAAGCGCAGTTTGATGGGAAAGAGAAAAATAGGTAGTTGTATTTAAAAAAATGAGTTTTGACACTTTTTCAATTTGAAAGTTTAACGGTAATTTTCGGACAGGCTGTATAATGGTTTCAAAAAATTCATTCGCTTTCGAATGCTGCCCTATACGGTCAACAGTTTTGTAAATTTTCAGTTTTTCAAGTTAAATATTTTAGAGTTACAGAAATTCAGATGCAATCGTCCATCCGTCAAAAATTTTAAAAAAATGCAAATATTTAAAAAATAGTTGAAAATAACGACATGGTTGTTTGATCAAACTTACTTTAAAATTGAACGAGGAATTAAAAAATGTAATAACATATAGGGTGTTTCATTTAAAATAACAAAGTTGACAGTCACTTCCGGTATAACTACTGGATGATTCAGATTATTAAAAATATTTTATTCAATACCGCTCGTCGGCTTTAGTATACAGCGAATTTTTCAGAATTTTCAAATGTATACTCTTTCATATATCAATCGATGCAGTTCCTCGTGAGACATCCGGTATAACATGTGCTAATTGTGGACATCTAAGAAAATAAGAAATAATAAAAATATTTGCATGAGTATGAAAGCGTCTGATTTAATACTAGCTTCGTTGTGAGGATCATCTTTTTATGCCTAAATCAAAAAAAAGTCGATACTAAAAAGTACCTACCAATAGTTATCAGACATATTAAAAATTGGTAGGAAATCTAATAAATTATATTATATATATAACTTGTCAATGCCTACTTTTAAAACTGACTTTTTAATACTACTTCTAATAAATATAATCATATTGTAGCGGTCTCTGATGCAGCAAATTAATTGCGAAAACTTGAAGGAATAAAGGAATCTGGTTTTAATTATTTTTTGGGTGGCAGTCCTATAATTACGTTTTTTTTTTCTAATCCCTAAAAAATACAATATTATCTGACTGTCACCTATGGATTTTTTCCATTAGAACATAATGAGAGAAGGGTGTTAATAAAAAGGAAATTAAATTTTATGAAATTTAAGGTGTCATTGATGTACATATGTATATTTCAGATTAGTAAATTCGTTTTTTTTTTCATGAAATTTGTAAAACTAGTACGAGAAATGACGGGCTCAATGTATATTTTACGTAATTAATGGATTATTAAAAATAAAAATCATCTGAAAGTTTATAAACATGCACACAACGTTGCTTTAATGCATCCACGTTTACTAAATTGACGTACATAGTAAATCAACATTCAGTAAAACATATAATATGAATGATACAACACTTATAAGATAGTCGTAAACAAAAAATCACTTTCCACGGATGATTATTCTTGTCCATCATCATCAGCATTCGCGTGTTCCTCGCAAGAAATTCCACAAATATTCTGGGGCTTTTCTCCCACCTCTGCGACGTTACCTACGCCTTCATTCATTCGTCGTCTTCTTTTCGCAGTCGTGAATCAATATTACGAAGCCGAAGTAGTCTCCGAGTACGTCATACGAGGCAATACAGCGGTCCTCAAATGCAATATTCCTTCGTTCGTGGCCGATTTCGTCAGGGTAGAGGCTTGGGTCGGCAGTGACGGCAAAGAATATACTTACACGAGCGAATTCGGTTGGTAATGAATGCTGACCGGTGATGATTCAAACCTAACGATTCCCCTTTTACTTCCTACCGTTTTTGTCCCCTCTCTGCCCAAGCGTCGTTCGAATAATGCGTTTCCCTCTTCCGTTCTGCTTTTTTCGGGTTCACGAGGTCTGCAATTGAATCCAGCTGCGCTCATTTTCTGACTCACGATACGGTTGGCGGGTTCGCCGAAACAATTGGGTTTATTTCTGTTTAGAATTTAATTAGTCAAATAAACAGGAAATACTAGGAACTTTTTCTTGTGTATTTTATGATTGAAAGTATTATTTTCCACTCGGGATAAATAAAATTGTACTAAGAACGGGCCACACACCATTGTATGGTAAAAGTGGCGTTTTTGATTATATGTATGTATATACTAAGAACTTTAGGATATGCTGAAAATGATAGTAACGTAAAGTTAAAGCATGATATTTATAGCTGCAAAAGTTGTTTGAAATTTTACATTTAACAATATATATGAATGTGAATAACCTTTAACAATATACGCGCATATTTACCAAAGAATATTGTTTGAATAGATAACTTATCCTAATGTTTCCCGTACATATTTGTTTGTCTCCAAGCTTCTCCATACGCATATAACCTTGAAATGCGCATTGATAATATTTAACCAACGTAGCAGTACCGTATATATTAATGGATCAAAAATAATAAAAAAAATGGAAAAACAAGGCATAACTAATTTTGCAAACGGTATTCAAACAATAAAATTAAGAAAAGCTATCTACATATTTTATGTTGCGTTTATAATTCATACATTATCTACTTTATTTTACAATGGATTTATCATCTTCCGTGTATGCATCAATATATTTCATTTCCTATAATCAGATGGCACTGACTTGACATAAATTGACATTTTATATGCGAATTAGGAGAGAAGGACGGTTTGTTTTCACTACTGCATGTTTTTTAAATGGTAATCGATTTTATTACTTGTATGATACAATGTCGATCAGATATACAGGCCTATGACACAGTATATACCTAAGCAGTGGTTTCACTTCGTGTCGGCCCCCAGTCTTTTGCGACTAAATTTCAATTCGCGCATAGTTCTGCTCAAGGTAGAATCAGAGCATATAGCCCGGCTCCTGCAGGACCGGATTAACCCAATATTGGAAAAAATAAAAAGGAAAAGGTGAAATTGAATTTAAATGCAAACATTGATATAATAGTTTACATTGGCAAATTAGAAAAATACAAGATTACACGGTGCTACAAAATTTCCTTTTTTGCAAGCACTTTCAAAGTGACCTAGTGTATGTTATAGGTCTAGATGAGTGTATTACAAAACCGGTTTTAGAAGTTTCAATATACCTCCAAATTCCCGAGTTATGGGCCAAAGAAAATTTTTTGAGGCTGCTACTTTTAAACATTTATAACTTTTTTACTTATTAACCGATTTTTGAAATTCAAACGGTTTTGGAAAGCAAAATAATTGTTATTTTTAAATATATATACTTCTCATACAATATTAGCACAAATATGCATAGATTTCTTCAATTATATGGAAAATTTTAAATTTTTTTTAAACTTTTAAAATTTCTACGAGACTTTTTTCCGAATTTAGTTTAAAGACAACAAATATATTAAAGACAGTATTTTTCTGAGTAAAATGAGACGTCATTTGTTGAAATCGGTTGAGAAATGAGGAAGTTATAGTACTTTTTGTGAACAAAAGAGTGGAAACCTGTTTCGATTAGATTAGCATGATTTAATCAAATAACTTTAATCTAATAAAACTAACGAATTTTATATTTGTATCACTAATTTATATTTATATTTTTATTTCTAGGCATTTTTGTTGGACCACAAATCCGAAAAATGTTTCTTGATGACAATTTTACGAAATTGTTAAATGCAGTTGAAAAGAGAGCATGGATTAGTTTCATGTCATTGTCGGAACATTTTTTAGGTAATAAGAGAAGCGCTGACTACGTTCATGTTGTTAATGAGTTTCTGGAGGCTTACGAAGAAATGGGGTGCAGAATGTCTATAAAAATACATTTTCTGCATTCCCATTTAGATTTTTTTCCAGAAAATCTAGGCCAATTTAGTGACGAACAAGGCGAACGTTTCCATCAGGAGTTATTAACAATTGAAAAGAGATTTGAAGGAAAAAGTCAAATCAGGATGCTAGCTAATTACTGCTGGTCACTAAAGCGAGAAACTGATGATTTGTATTTTAAACGTAATAGATTAAGTAAACATTTTTAAAAAAATTTCATGTATAAATTGGTGATACAAATATAAAATTCGTTAAGTTTTGTTAGATTAAAGTTATTTTATTAAATCATGCTAATCTAATCGAAACAGGTTTCCACTCTTTTGTTCACAAAAAGTACTACAACTTCCTCATTTTTCAACCGATTTCAACAAATGACGTCTCATTTTACTCAGAAAAATACTGTCTTTAATATATTTGTTGTCTTTAAACTAAATTCGGAAAAAAGTCTCGTAGAAATTTTAAAAGTTTAAAAAAAATTTAAAATTTTCCATATAATTGAAGAAATCTATGCATATTTGTGCTAATATTGTATGAGAAGTATATATATTTAAAAATAACAATTATTTTGCTTTCCAAAACCGTTTGAATTTCAAAATCGGTTAATAAATAAAAAAGTTATAAATGTTTAAAAGTAGCAGCCTCAAAAAATTTTCTTTGGCCCATAACTCGGGAATTTGGAGGTATATTGAAACTTTTAAACCCGAATTCGTAACATGCTCACCAACACCTTTAACGCACACTAGGTCATTTCAGAAGTGCTTTTTGAGTGTAGCACAGTGTTATTATTGTATTCATCAGTTAATGCATATTATATGCGACTTGTGAATGTGTTTATTAATATTTACCTACATATAATGCTGGTAATCGCTTCATTAATAATTGCTTTCTATTTTACATTTATAGGTTGGGTC
This sequence comes from Cetonia aurata, assembly GCA_949128085.1. Lineage (NCBI taxonomy): Eukaryota > Metazoa > Arthropoda > Insecta > Coleoptera > Scarabaeidae > Cetonia > Cetonia aurata. The sequence continues at coordinate 2,060,630 of OX421887.1, forward strand.
TTTCTTTGTAAACAAGCCGTCAATCCGGCCCTGCTCAAATCCGTCCTGAGTCCCTACATGCGTAGAACTATGCGCGAGTTGCAAATTTATCCCAGTATTTTGAGGGAGTGAGACTACTACTTTGGTTGCTGTTTTTTTTTTATATTACTTGAACGTATTTTATTTTTATCTACAGTTCTAAACCGTTTTTTTTTTGTAAGTACTTAATTATATTTAGTTACAATATTATATAATTGATTTTCTTGTTTTCTTTTGTAGAATATAATTTCTCATCTAAACGAGTTTAATAACAAATGTTCAAAAGTAGTAGTATCTGCTGAAAAGATTTCAGTTTTAGCATATATTTCCGGATACATATGATTCAAATTATTTCTGAAACTCTCATGTGTTCACTGTAAGAACTCGCTGAAATCGAAAATATTTATGTGTACATTGACAAGAAACTCAGGTGGAAATTAAAATTTCGATTTTCTGATATTTAACATCATCTTATTTAAAACTATTATATGTACCTCTTGAGTTTGAAGAACACTTCAAAAAGATTCCCAAACAAAAACTTTATGAAAAGACATTTTTCAGCAATAATAAGAGGACGGTTTCTTCACATGTAATTGTCAAAAGTATTAATACCAAAGTAGCTTCTAGTCAGAGCGAAAGAAAGCTACAAAAACTTAAGCTTCGCTATTTATTTTCATTTAGTTATTAATTAATGAAATATAATTTCTATTTTGTTAAACGCAGTTCGCAAGCAAACACCTTCAAATCGCTGTTGCGACCGGCTAGCCCGACGGTATACCCCGACCAACTTCTAGCTATCGGGATATCCCTCTCTCCATGTATTGGACCTGCATATCTGGTCGGCATTGTATGATGACAATAATTTAAATGATAGACAACTGGTATCGTTCTTGTCATGTTCTGTTTTATATAATGTATCTATTTTTATGTTATTGAAGTATATTTGATTGAGAATGATCTTAGATTTTTTGACAACCTTTATATAAATTGCACATGCATCTTATACTCACTATAGGAGGTTTCCTTTTAAGTTTTAGCACAATGATAACAATCAAATAAAAATTGTTAACATGTAGAAATTCGGGAAAAGTTTATAGAGAGTGACGTACTGTCTTCAGCATTATACATATTCAAGTGTATACCGGTACAGCAATTCCAATTTATTTTTGAATGGGAGTACTGCTTGGAGACATTATTTGTGATGAATTTTAAAATTACACCCTGTATACACATATAAATAATAACGTTCTTACAAGTGGTGGTCGACAGATATTAACCCTAGTTTTTATCCCGGCTTTGTCAGTTGGTAATGGGGACGCCTTGGAGTATTTTTGTAAAATATTATCCATAGATGTGCAGGCGTTTATTTTTTATAATTTTTTAAAGTTTACAGTGGTTAATAATCCGGCTTAAGTACACTCGAATACGAGATATGTGGGTTTAGAAGCTTCTAGTGGCGTAGTTATGAAATCATAATTTTTTACAAAACAAACGAATTAACCTTCACAAAAAATCACATAATCTTAATATACCCCGACATAGAACAAAGTTGTTTGAGGCTAGTCCGAGATATAAGGCTATAGTACTGTACAATAAGTTACCGGTAAATTTAAAAACCCAGTCAACTTTATCACAATTCAAAGCTAAACTTAAGTCATTTTTAAATAATCATTCATTTTACACTTTGGACGAATACTTAAATATGTCATTTTATATATAACATTTATTATGGACCATTTTAATTCTAAGTTTTCTTCTTATATTTGTTAACAATTATACCACGGCAATAAACTCTTATTATTATTATTATTAGTGGTAAAGCCCAGTGTTAGTATACGGCAGGGCCATGGTACGAATCGCGACGGAGTCCATGCTTTCTTCTTTATGATTTCATTTATTTTTTTGTTTTAATCGTTTCAAGTTAAATATTAGAATGATAATAAAGGCCCAAATATTCGTTCGTTTTACGCAGACTGCCTGTAATATTAGTATTTAATTAGATGTAGATCACAAGTAAATGCATTTCGGTTAATTGCATTGGATGGTAATAGGATAATGATGATCCTTCCGTATCCTAATACTGGACTAGAAGCTTGTAAACCTATCTCGTATTGGAGTGTACTTAAGCCGGACTACTAACCACTGTAAACTATTAAAAAATTATAAAAAATAAATGCCTGGCCATCTATGGCTAATATTTGACAAAAGTACTCCAAGGGGTCCCCACCACTAACTGATAAAGCCCGGATCAGTACTGGGATTAACCTCTGGCGATTTCCTTGTATAATCCGATGCGTCTAGTGATTAAAAAAGGTTTTTTTTTTATCTAATGTGATAGTTCTAGGTTTTATTTGTGAGAATGTTGTTTTTGTTGTGGATATATGTATGTATCATTTTCTAGCATTAACTTTAATTAAACGAATTTTGTGCATGTAAATCCAAAAAGTTCTACCTACCTGAGTATATTGCTCTAATCTAATCTCCATGTTTAAATATGTATCACAAATCAGAGGTAAACTCTCTCGACTGCCGTCAATTGATTAGTTAGTCTACAGCTAACGATAACTTAAAGAGTAGTCTACTTGTTTGCGTATCTCATTTTTATTTCACTCTTATTTTGTAAACAAGGATAGGATCGATAACGTTAATTTTTACTTTAACAGTTAAAAATAGAGTATACATATCTATATTATCTATACGAGAACATAGGCCATATCCCTGTTCTAAAGAGCTAAGAGTGAGCTTTACATACACTCCGCCAAGAAAGTATCGCATAAACTAAAAAAGGGCATTTATGAACCAAGATATTTTTATACGTTCACAAAAAGTTTGCCTCGTGTATGTGAACTATAAAAACACTAACAAAATAATGGAACTTAGCGTTTTTACTTTTTTTTTTTTTCTAAAAGAACACATTTAGAAAAATGCATGTGTAAGGTTTGTTCAGTTGTTTATTGAAAGTCTTCCTATACGGACAAATTTTAAAGTGCGAAGTCAGAGTTCTGTACCAACGCTTTTAAAACTAAAATGAGCAATTTAACTTCAGAACAAGTGGCTGCTATAGTTGCTTTAATCGAAGATGGACGATCTCAAGCATACGTTGCTAATTTGATGAACATCAATCAGTCAAGTGTTTCTAGAGCCGTAGCCAGATATAGGGAAACAGGCATTTACAGTAGAAGACCTGTACCAGGTCGTCCAAGATGTTCTACTCGCCAAGATGACCGCTATTTACTACTACAAGCATTACGTCGAAGACATGTAACTGCGAGACAATTGCAGAACGACTTGGCTAGAGTCAGAAATACTCGTGTGAGTACTGAAACTATTCGGAATAGGTTACGACAGAGTGGATTAAGAGCTAGAGTAGCTGTAACAGCCCCTCGTCTCACTAGGAACCACCGAGTGGCTCGCTTAAGGTTTGCCAGAGAACATGTAAATTGGAACATTAATGACTGGGCCAATATACTCTTCACAGATGAGTCAAGATTTGGTCTTTACACCTCAGATAGGCGTATCTCAGTGTACAGACGAGACGGTGAGCGCTATTCGCAGTGTAATATCAGACCTAGACCTAATTTCGCTGGTGGCTCTATTATTCTAGTTCTAGGTTTTATTTGTGAGAATGTTGTTTTTGTTGTGGATATATGTATGTATCATTTTCTAGCATTAACTTTAATTAAACGAATTTTGTGCATGTAAATCCAAAAAGTTCTACCTACCTGAGTATATTGCTCTAATCTAATCTCCATGTTTAAATATGTATCACAAATCAGAGGTAAACTCTCTCGACTGCCGTCAATTGATTAGTTAGTCTACAGCTAACGATAACTTAAAGAGTAGTCTACTTGTTTGCGTATCTCATTTTTATTTCACTCTTATTTTGTAAACAAGGATAGGATCGATAACGTTAATTTTTACTTTAACAGTTAAAAATAGAGTATACATATCTATATTATCTATACGAGAACATAGGCCATATCCCTGTTCTAAAGAGCTAAGAGTGAGCTTTACATACACTCCGCCAAGAAAGTATCGCATAAACTAAAAAAGGGCATTTATGAACCAAGATATTTTTATACGTTCACAAAAAGTTTGCCTCGTGTATGTGAACTATAAAAACACTAACAAAATAATGGAACTTAGCGTTTTTACTTTTTTTTTTTTTCTAAAAGAACACATTTAGAAAAATGCATGTGTAAGGTTTGTTCAGTTGTTTATTGAAAGTCTTCCTATACGGACAAATTTTAAAGTGCGAAGTCAGAGTTCTGTACCAACGCTTTTAAAACTAAAATGAGCAATTTAACTTCAGAACAAGTGGCTGCTATAGTTGCTTTAATCGAAGATGGACGATCTCAAGCATACGTTGCTAATTTGATGAACATCAATCAGTCAAGTGTTTCTAGAGCCGTAGCCAGATATAGGGAAACAGGCATTTACAGTAGAAGACCTGTACTAGGTCGTCCAAGATGTTCTACTCGCCAAGATGACCGCTATTTACTACTACAAGCATTACGTCGAAGACATGTAACTGCGAGACAATTGCAGAACGACTTGGCTAGAGTCAGAAATACTCGTGTGAGTACTGAAACTATTCGGAATAGGTTACGACAGAGTGGATTAAGAGCTAGAGTAGCTGTAACAGCCCCTCGTCTCACTAGGAACCACCGAGTGGCTCGCTTAAGGTTTGCCAGAGAACATGTAAATTGGAACATTAATGACTGGGCCAATATACTCTTCACAGATGAGTCAAGATTTGGTCTTTACACCTCAGATAGGCGTATCTCAGTGTACAGACGAGACGGTGAGCGCTATTCGCAGTGTAATATCAGACCTAGACCTAATTTCGCTGGTGGCTCTATTATGGTTTGGGGAGGCATCTGTTTAACAGGTCGTACAGAGTTAGTACCAGTAGACAGAGGTACACTGACTGCCCACAGGTATATAACGGACATTTTAGAAGAACATGTAGTACCATATGCGCCAATTATAGGAAACGAATTCATGTTAATGCACGATAATGCACGACCGCATGTTGCAATAATCGTCCAGGAATACCTTAACGATGTTGGTATTCCAGTTTTAGATTGGCCTGCGGTAAGTCCGGACATGAACCCTATCGAGCACGTGTGGGACCTCCTTCACAGACGGATACGAATCCAAAATGTTGCCCCAGCGGACCTGCATGGACTAGCAAATGCTCTCCGTGACGAGTGGGAGAATTTGGATCAGGCTTATATACGGAGATTAATCGAATCTCTGCCAGACCGTATGCGAGCGGTCATAAGAGCCAGAGGTGGCAATACTCAGTATTAAAAGCTGCTGTTATGACATTTTTCTTTCCAAAATTATAATTTCTTGTTTTAATAAAAATCTCAAGTATGAGTTCTTGTTTTTATTTGGCCTGTATTTTATTTAAACAATCATAGAAATTATATCTTAGAGCGCATTAAAGTATATTTACAACTTTATGCTACAAACAAAGATTATGCGATACTTTTATGATTCAAAACTAAATTATGCGATACTTTTTTGGCGGAGTGTATTTCTTTAGTTCAAGCAATATTTATCCGAGACAAACAGTTTGAAATAAATAATTTTTTTTGTTTATTTATTTTATTTTATTGTACGATTTGCTCGTTGGATTGCATATGCATACTTTGATATCACCATAAAATTGTATCATACTTGTTCTTATTGTGGTTTAGTAGTTCCCAACGATCTTCGGTTTACTAAAGAATTTTGCGGCTTTTTGATAGAAATTTCAAAGAAAGTGGCCGACAGATCTGCCGACATGTTTACTTGTAACCTATTCTAAGCTATGTTTATTCAGCACACTTTTTTAAAACCGACTTATTTATATTCAACGCTACCAAAGAACATCCATAATTATATAATATATACAAAAGGCTACGTATCTGCAGGACCATATGTTGTATTTGCATCGCAAACGGTAACTAACAGATAAGGTAAACATATTTAAGTATGCGCACGGACGGATGCACTTGACAAAATATAGGTATATATTCGTTTGTATGCCTAGTGGCGGATGTTGTTTGCATAAGCAAATCTGTTAATTACGTGCGTCTATTATCACATTGAAATTATTGTGTGTCTTGCATCCTGATAATGAAACTACAAATAAAGTCGGTTCGTTTTTAAAAAGATAAGAGAAACGTTTGTCATATATGTATATATTTCAAAATTCATTTTGCCGACAAACATAAATGTAAATGTTAGATAGAGGAGTTAGAAGCAACACCGGCAAAATTTATGCCTAATATTTCAAATAATAGATATATTCTCCCTACTACAATTTAGAAATATACATTTCCGGCAACTATTGGAAATTAATTACTGATCATTTTTCTATTGTAGGAATATTGCATAAATTTTCTGCGCCAAATATTCCCTTATTATCCATTTATTTTACAACCTACATGGATTTTTTTAACCTTGTTTGTCGCAATCGTTTTTGTGATACCATGGCAATAATTTTGTGGAGACGAAGACAGAATTGTTTATTATTGTATGTGTTCGATAATGAGACAATCACTTAGAAATTATAATTAATTTGAAATTTTATGTTTATGATTACATAGATTGTAATATGTAAACTATATGCCCACTTGCCTTAAATGACTAACTGATGTGCTCTGGTTATTTGTCATAAGGTTTTTTTTTTTACTATCTATCTGGATACTTTTGTGGGTTTTAATTTCGCGTCTATCACTTCCTTTTAGCGGTTTATGCTTCCCGTTTGGAATTCAATCATTATATCTTTATTGTCATATGCTATTTTAGTTTATTACCCCTGTCTGGATTGTTGTACGAAACGACGATTACAGGTAATTCAAAACACCTGCTGTAAATACGTTTTTTCTCTTCGCAAGTACGATTATGTTAGCACTAAATATATCAAAATTGGCTGGTTACGTTTCCCAGACCTTGTGAAGTTTAGTTACCAGATCTTTTTGTATAAACTATTACAAAATGGATTTCCTATTTATTACGCAGAAAACTAATATTTCGTGGTGATACTCAGCGTAAATGTGCGAAGGAACACTATGTGCATACCATACCACCAAACTGCGATATTCAAGCGTGCTTTTAGTTATAATGCTGCAGTAAGTTATAATGAGTTTGTTTCCGAATTTGAAAAGCAGATGTCACCTGCGCTGTTTAAAAGACGGGTTAGATCTTTACTGGGTTCCTAGCACTAACAAGGAGTAGGCAAGAACTGCGAAACACAAAATTAAATGAGTCATATATTATTTGAAAGAGGAAATTAAGTCTATAAAAACTGTAAATGGGTTTGAGTGCATGGGCCTTAATTTTTGAGGTATGAAGAATTTTATTTAAAAACATTAACGCTTGTAGCTTAAGAAGAATTATATGTATACGACTGATTAGTGTATGTGTAGCCCAATAAGTTGAGGGCACGAATTACGAATTTTACCAGGAAGTGGAATAGGTTCGAGCCCTTCTTAGGGACATTATTTTTATTTTATCAGTATTCATTTTTTTTTATTTTTATTCGTAATATATGTGATTACTAATAATCACTAATAACATATACAACTTTCACATACAACATTGGAAAAAAAAACAATTATAATACAATGCAATAATTATTTATTAATAAATAAAAGAAAGAAAATGAGGTACGAAATCGTCGCACACGTGAACTTTTGTAGATATTTTGTATGTTAATAGTTCCTTGGTTTTCTTGTAAATAATAGTAATGAAAATAATATGTATGCACGAAACGCGTCTGCTAATAATGACTGTTGCTTATCAAATTTTATAATAAAGATATATGTAAAACTTTTCGGTTTTAACAAACCGAATACTAATCAGGTTATAAATCCATTAACGTGCTATGTACACGCTTTCTTTCTTAAGTTACAAGCATTAATAGTTGTTTAACATTGTCTAAAATTAAAAAAAAAAAAAACAACACAGAAAAGTGCTTAAAACTTGTTAAAGATTAATCCCATAGAAGTTGCTCGGTATTAATTTTCTAACCAACTCATTTTTTTTATTGCATTCCCAGAGGTTTTACTTTTCGTATACATATAATTCTTCTTAAGCTACAAGCGTTAATGTTTTTAAATAAAATTCTTCATATCTCAAAAATTAAGGCCCATGCACTCAAACCAGTTTACAGTTTTTCTACTCTTAACTCCCTCTTTCAAATGATATACGATTCATTTAATTTTGTGTTTCGCAGTTCTTGCCTACTCCTTGTAAGTTGCACGATTTCAATCTAAGTATCACTGTCATTAGTTTAGATTATATAACAGTATAATTTTAGTTTATGTTTTCTTATTTTGTTTCTCTTTTTCTTTATATTTGGGCAATTTAGATTTATAAATTAGTTCGTAGGCATTTGCTTTTTTATGTTTCTATTTAGAGAATTATAATTATTATTTTTTTTTCTTTTTTTGTTACCTGTTTTGTATGTTTATCATCGATTATAGGTTAACTGTAAGAATAGCTCATGCTAAACTTCGCCTGTAATTGGATGATTACACTTTATAACATCTTTCTGATAATAAAGACGAAATTATTATTATTACTATTATTATTTGGCCACCGGACAAATATTGTAACTAACTCGTATATTAGAATGTGAATAATAAACTAGTGGTTAAATAATTATTATTTATGGTACTTAATTTATTATTTTAGGCCACAAGTTTAGAAAGACCCAGTATATTTTTATTTACCATGCATAATCCAGAAGTTTATTGATATATTTAGTTTTGGAATTTGCAAAGCGAATCCAGTGTTAATTACCGGAATTCAAGATAACTCGGATTAAATGTAAATAAGGCTGTCATAATTGGGAGAAAAGGCATACCTAAATTACGTCAAGTATATTAGATATTTTTCATGACCTTGACGTATCTTAGATAAATATTTACTTAGAAAAATATTGAAGCACTTATTGGCATTCTACATTGCGGTATAATAATTCACAGGAATTGTTCATATTTACAATTTGAAGTAAAAAAAGTATAATTTTTTTATGCTATCTACTTATGATAGTAATTTTTTCTAGGTGATACAAAATACGTGAGTCAGAAAATGAATGCACGAGTTTCCTTGACCAAAAAATCCAAAGCTTGTAATATTCATGTCGTCTTTGATTTTTATCCTCAGCGAAAGATTAGTTTAGTAGGTTACTCTTCGAAAACTTGGTATAGTATGTTCTTCAGTTGTTTTCTTCGATATGCATATTTAAATATTGACGATTTAAATGAATAAATATTTTCAATTCACAAGACAACGAAATACCTTTTTCCAGTCGTTAACCAGTTCTACAAAGCTGAAATCCTAACCGAATACGTGATTCGCGGCAACACTGCCGTACTGAAATGCAGCATTCCTTCATTCGTAGCGGATTTCGTGCAAGTGGAAGCCTGGATCGACGACCAGGGCGGCGTGCTCAAACCCGCTAATGACAATTACGGTAATCACTCGTCGATAAAACCCTTTTCTGATCGGAGTTTTTTCGTTTCTTTTTCCGTTTACGCCATCCATCCCTGTTTTCCGGGGCATAGTGGTGTCGCAGTACTACATCACGGAAGCCGAGAACGAGTACGTGATACGTGGCAACTCGGCCGTACTCAAGTGCAAGATACCGAGTTTCGTGGCGGATTTCGTGCAAGTGGACGCGTGGATAGCCGACGACTCCAAAGTCTACAAATACGATGCGAATCAGAAGGGTATATTTGCTGGGGTTACTCTTACCAATATTGTAAATGGGAGGGAGATAATTTTGCCTTGAAACTCGGTAATCTACCTTATTCTTTTATTCCTGGCTGATCCTTACAACTCTTGAATTTCCTTTATATTTTGCTTCAGGTATATAGGAGATCGTATTTGAAGACCAGATAATCTTCTCTGGCATCTAAAACTTTTGTTTTTATAAAATATATTGTTGTTCTGGTTCAAATTTTGTTGGGGAAGTTTTGCTTCTACATTCACCGGCATTATTGTATTGTTGCAACATATGGGATTCTTTTTTTTTTTTAGTAAAATATGGTATTTTCCCTTTTCGGGTATGTTTAAACACCTCACACGCATAAATTTAAAAAAATACATGCTGTGTATCAGTAAAAAGTAATGTTGAGAATGTGTTATCCTACAAAATTACTTCAAAAAGTTGCGAAGAATACAATTTTTGGGGGTGCAAGCAAATTTTTATAACGATATAAGAAACGACTTTTTTTAAAATATTCTTAAATTCTTCTTTCCTTTTTCTTTGTAAACTGGAATAATATGGCATTAGAGATAAAGTTAACCACTGGTTCCGCTCAATACTTCGAAGATTTGAAGTATACTTCAAAGCTACTAAAAAAAATAATAAAAATATTTAAATTGTGTAAAAAATTGTGATTTTTTTAATCCCATTTTTTTCCTAAATATGTTTACAAAATGTGCATCTGCTACATAATTTTGTTACTTGAGACGTTTCGGTTTTTTGTTTAAACACTTTTCTTAATATTTATGTGCTTTTAAATCGTTAAAAGCTTTTAAAAAATATAACATTCATATTTCACATACTACATGTTTGATACATACATATGTTTGACACATACATATGTTTGACACATAAATGTATTTAACACATTTATAGTTACATGCGCATAGCAAGAGGGCGTGCTCAATGGAGTGAGACACCCGATGAAATATGGAGAAACATCTCCAACAACTATCTTCGCGATTCGTATTTATGTATCTGCACTATTGTACGCTGTTCGTTCAGGGACCTCCGCCTGCTTCCCCCTCTTCAAGCTAGTGACGCAAGATGCGCGTGAGGGTGGGTTTTCGCCAACAGAAAATGCGTATATATATATATGTTGTTTGTGTACAATATGGTACGTGAAAATATGTATCTTACAATTTTAAAAGCTTTTACATTTAACGGTTTAAACACATAAAATTATGATTGAAAAACGTTAAACGAAAAACCGAAGCGTCTCAATAAAGAAAAATGAACAAAATTGTCTAGTAGATTCTATTAAATCAAGACCAAAAATACAAAAGAAAAACAAAAAAAAATGTTGTTACCGTCAAAGAAAAACGAAAATTAATAATAACGTTTTTGGATATTGTCAAACATTTTGGCGATTTATGATATATTTTTGAAATTTATCGCTATACTCGGTATCCCAACTAATAGCTCTTGCATATAACTTTGTTATTTATAAATATTTTTTACAAAATTTGTAATGTACTATTAACTGTAAATTTAATCAGAAATTTACCTCAACCTATTCTATTATTTTTTTCTCATTTGATTTGTTAGTTTTCGTTTCCATGGTTACCAAAATTTGGAATTTTTAAGTTTGAATCTGGAGTGCTGCAAATACGCCAAAAATACTCCTAACTCTCATCATAACACCTAGAATCCCTATGTTACAACGCTTGTGCTAGTTAAAATTATTATTATTGAATCGTTAATCGCAGGATGTAAAAGTTAGTTTTTAGAATAATTATCTTTGTTGACAGATCGTATTCATGTTTAATTTGATGTTGCACAAAAGGGGTTGTTCGGTAAAGATGTTTAGGGTCATCCACAACATCTACCCTTTCTTATGAATATGGATGAATAACAAAACGCAAACTATATAAAAGTGTACTATTTAAAAGCTTTATAAAATTCGTTTAAATAATTTAGAAATAACTCTTATTTTTAAGAATAACTCAAGATATGCAACATTTTTTATTCCATGTTATGAATTGAATTTTCTTCAGAATATTCAAGCGGCACCTTTATGCCATAAACAAAATTTAGAAATAAAGAAACGGGATTCAAATTAGTTTCGAGTTTTCAGTTATTTAGAGTACTCGTAGTAGAAAAAAACACTTTTCTCTCCTTTGGTACTGTTTTTGTTGATTCACTAGGCGAATAAGTTTTCTCAGTTATATGGATAAAAACATAAATGAGCGAATTAATTAAAGGTATGGAACTCATAACTAAGTTCAAAGTCTGGATTGTGATTCTTAATGGCAGAAGTTGTAATTAGCATTCTATGCTAGGACTTTGCTTGGGCCTACAGTGATTGGTCAGTAGTTCCACTATTATGTTAACAACTAGTAGATATTTTGTGGATTCACGTCTTTGGTCCTTTAAGAATAGTTTTGCCACTCTTTGTCTTGTTGCTTTTTCCATCTTTTTTTGGGCTTTTGTTTCCATCCTGTGGCAGACTTTGTTTCTTAGGATTTGGTCATGCTGCAGGAAGTACAAATTCGAATAAAAAGACTTAACTAAGCAAGCCGGTTGTTAAGTAAGGAGTCCCTGTGTAACACGTTGTAAGAAAAAGTGGAAACGTTTTTTTTTTTAGTAAAAGAAGGATTAAAAGGCAACCAATTGTAATGTTTCAAACTCAAGACAAAATAAATTATGCTACATGTGATGAAAATATTATTGTTGGGATATAATATTATGCGGTATTTTTACAGTTTAGCAGGTAAAATATGCCAGTATTCCACAGCAGCATTAATTTTAATAATAATAAAATGTTCTTACTACTGTTTTTGTATAGGCATCCAAATGTATTTTTGTCTAAAATATTTTTACATTTCACATATTGTCTATATAATATTAATGTAAGAAGGAAAGTAAGAAGAATTAAATGCTATTTTGTGAATTATAATCAAGGTTTGGCACCCATATGGGATGAGTTGTTTTTTTTCTGGTTTGAACTTTACGAAATTCGTTAGATTTTCTAACAATTTTTTATTTATCTTTTGCAAACTAGTGGTGGCACAATCTTACGAAGTCGAAGCCGACAATGAATACGTCATTCGCGGCAACTCAGCTGTCATGAAATGCGAAGTACCGTCCTTCGTGTCCGATTTTGTCATAGTGGAAAATTGGCAGGATTCTAAAGGAAATACTTACCTACCCGGCAGTAATTTCGGTACATATTTTTGGGCAGAATGTCCACTTCCTTGTTTTTGCCATTATCCTTAAATCCCTTATCCTTTTATTTTTTACCACACCAAAATTCGCTGTGTTTCTCTGGATCACTTTTTCTAGTCATTTCCACTTTTAAATCTAGCAATATCTCTTGACTTTCCAGTCGTTCAACAATTCTACCAGGCCAGAGTGATAGACGAGTTCGTCTTGAAGGGCAACACGGGCATCTTGAAGTGTCTAGTACCAAGTTTTGTGGCAGATTTCGTCGAGATCGAATCTTGGATTGCTGACGACGGAGCAACTTTCAAATACCAAACGAATATATCTGTTAAAAACGGTAAAAATATAAACTGAACTGCGAATTTAAGCTCAGCGCTTGACGTTTACCACAATATCCAATTTGCCACCTCCCTTTACTTTACACTTTCTGTTTTACGTATCAAACATTGGCTTTTCTCTGTTTTGCAGTCGTGAATCAGTACTATGAGGCTCAGGTGTACGATGTTTTCGTTATCAAGGGTAATACTGCAGTTTTCAAGTGCCACATTCCGTCTTTCGTTAGCGATCACGTCGAGGTGGTGTCCTGGCAGGATACTAATGGCAACAAATTCTTACCTCCAAAAACAGAATATGGTACGGCAAAAAAATAATGAAATAAATAGAACAAAATTTGTTTCTTCAGTTCATAAATTACAAAATTGTAAGAAATAATTTAACAGGAAGCGGTGAAAGTGTAAAGATAAGATACGTTTGAGGTGATTATATCCAATGCAGATTTCATTAATATATCTTTTCAACTGATATAAACCTTATGAATTGTAATCGACCACAACATGTAAATATTCAGGTAATCAAACTTGTAAGAAGAGGCGATAGCGATTACATTTGTACAGAGCATATGGTGTATACCTTGCCCATTTTCAAACTTGAACGATCTATAAGGTAGATCAAAAACTGCGAGTTTTTTTTACAATAAAAAAATCTTTAATAATGCTTCAAGATGGTTAAAAAGAAAATCCAGTATTTCAATTTTTTTTTCAGAAGGAATTAAAATTTCTTAGTCACTATTATTAGAATAATTCTAACAAGGGAAGCTCACAAATTGTATATTGGTGAAACTCTGTTAGTTTGTAGACCTCCGTGTATTACTCAAGGGCGCTCTCTGTCGCGGCGGAACTTCAACTTTAAGAGGTGCAATTTGACTTTGAAATTCTTTCAAAATTTCGTTTATGCTAGATAACGTTTAAACGGTACAATATAGGAAAAAAATGTTCAATGGCGAGCCTGCAGCATTTAGGCAGGCTTTATACAGGCTGTTTCGAAAGTAATCTGAAATATTGTTGTGAGCGGTTGGTCATTCAGTTTTAAGACGAAAAGTGCCTATAAATATGTGTTATAAGTTTTGTTTAGCCGCCTTTGGAATTTTGACAATTACTATGTCAAACCTAACAACCAACGCATCATTCTAATTTCGTTGTAGTACTAGTTCTGTTTTCGTTTGTGTTCAGTATAAATTTTTTGACGATGCCTGCGTTTACTAATCCTGAAATGGCTAATATGCATTTTTTGTATGGATTAACCAATGGTAATGCCTTAGAGAGTAGACGTATGTATGCCCAGCGTTATCCAAATAGCCGCTTGCCATGTTCTGAAACGTTTACTAAACTGCATTTTCGTTTACAAGAAACTCTAAGTTTAGCAAGATCAAGGGATATTATTGGACAACCTGGAAATGCGAGAACTCCACAACTTGAAGATGAGGTTCTTTAAATTATTGACGAACATCCAGAAACGAGTACCAGAAAAATTCAATATTGATTCAGTTAGATTCAGTGGGTAGCCAACATGGTTTACATCAATCCAGCAAATATTATTCATCCGTTAATACTTTCACACTCTGTATATAAATAGCTATACCAGTCGAAAGGCCCGTCTAAACGGTGCGAGTCAGCCATTAAACTGTTTTTCTATCTTTCACCGGTTTAAAGTTATTTTGGATAAACGAAATGTGGGACGAGTTTCAAAGTCACATTGCATCCCCTAAAGTTGAATGCTGTCGCAACAGAGAGTAGCACTTGAGTAGCACTCCATGGGGTCTACAAACTAACAAAGTTTTATGAGAATATGTAATTTGTAGTTTATGAACTTTTCTTGTAAGAATAACCGTACCTTAGAAAGCAACTTGGAATACTTATAGGCAAAAAATATATACTGAACATCACTTTGGTCATCTGGATGGTAATAATGCCATTGTCATTTGTAGATGCAGAACTTTAAAGGTATAGTTCATATCCAGATGATGGAAGAGCTCTTTGATTTTTTCTCCTTTAATTTAACCATTTTTTACATCTAATTGCAAGATATTAAAGGCTATGAACGTTCTTTCATTTTCATAAAAGTGCAAATCGCCTTAAACCTAAATTTAGACATAATAGCTTTCACCGTCTTTCATTCATTCCTATTCTCCGTTCCTACGTCATTTTCTCCAAAAGAATCCTTCTGATTATGCGACAGCCGAAATTTGTCCGACTTTGAGCGAACGACCCCCCAAAACGCACCTGTTGCATCACCAATCCAGCCGTCTGCCCTGTCTGGCGTTGCCTAATCCCACGGAGACGTTCTGAACTAGCGAGTTTCCGTTTTGCGGGGCGGTTTTAACTGAACCCATCTGCGCTTCCACACCCCCGCCTCCGCCTACTATCTTCCTGTTTTCTCTTTCTATGGCCAAATTTGCAGCAATCGATCGTGGCCCGTCTGCAGTAGGAGGCGATTCCCTTGGAAACGTTAAACTCCGCCGCAGGAGATATTCGATTCTGTTGGCGCGTGTGGAAGTTTAAGGTTAATGGTCTTAGAGGGCGTTGATGTCTGGCAGTAATATAACCATATACAATGCTATACGAATGATTATTTATTTACCTTGTTCTTTTGTTAATAACTTGTGAAATTGGAGAGAGAAAATTGTTAGCTATTTGATTAAATATTCGAAAATAGGTTGCATTAAAATTAATTAATCTAAAACTGTTTTCTTTAAAGATTATTAAAAATTATAGCAGATTAACTAATAAGCGCCTATAAAAATAACCATGAAACATATTGTAAAACAAGTTTCGTACATAGGCAATAACCCCACTGTCACCTAGAACTTATTACAAGCCTTTCAAATTACTTGGTCTTTCTTTAATTGCAGTTTGTTTAATGTAATCCTAAAGACATAATTATTAAAAAAATCTAAAGGTTAAGGAATAATAAGAAAGATTATATGACAATTCCTAAAACGGATATAATAATTGAATATTATAAAGTATAATGTAATAAATTTTGCGTATTAATTAATTAATTAATTATGTAAGGAAAGCGAATGGTCTGATATAAATCTGGAAATAAAACAACGGCTAAATTGAGTTGTTATATTCAATCATATCAATATAATCATCTTTTAGAGTAAATCTTCAATTTAACTAACAATAAGTAATACAACAACGATATTCAAATTATAACGATCTAAGCTTTCACAATTACAAAAAAAAATACCACTATAGCAAAAACAGAATTTGCAGACTAAAGTGACAGGTTATATGAATTATCTGACATTTCTAAATTGCCATAGGCAACTGGATACATTAGAACTTTTATTTAAAACAAAAAAACTAAATGGTGCAAAAAACCATTATTATTATAAAACACGAAGAATAATAAGATATATACATCATCCGATAGATAATTAAAAAGCGCATTTGCTGGTAACTTAAAAAACATGGCGCTTTATTTAAATTAATAAAGTTATAGCCACTTAAAGTTCTTATTTGATTAGTTTTAATTTTTGTACAGCCTGTATAACATGGCAAGTTTATTATAATTGGGTTATAAAATATGGTTCATTGTTACATTTCACTGTGAATTTCGCTTACATAACTTAAATTTGAAACATGAAAATTAGGTTAAAGTTTTACAAAATTCTAATTATTTAAACCCTTAAGGTTTAGGTATTAAAGCAGACATTTATGTTCATGAGGGAATCCAAAAATGGGGGTCTCATTTAAAAAAACACAACTTTGATGCGTTTAGGGCTTTTGGAGTTTTGAGTTTTTGAGCACATTGGGCACAGCAATTTAGACTAACATTCTTCATCGGTTGATTCCTCAGCAATAGTGCAAATTGTGTGAATGGGACATTCGCATTCTTTACAAATATATGAGTTCCAATAGTTTCTTGTGAACAGACGCTGCATTTCTTATCGTCCTAACTGGCTGGCGGTTGCGGCTTCATGAGTAGCGCAATTTTTATATCCTCAGTAGTCAGCAGATTTTTGATGTCCTAGCTCACTCTTGCTACACTTCCCCCTGATCTTGCGAATAATTTATGACAAATAATTTTGAAAGTAGGTCAATATGTTTTTTAAGTTTTTAATAATTTTGTGGGAAACTCCGCCATTGTCGGACTGCAGAATGGCGTGGGCATATTATAGGAACATAATATGTTCCTATAATATGTTGTGACATAATACACTCCGCCAAAAAAGTATCGCATAATTTAGTTTTGAATCATAAAAGTATCGCATAATCTTTGTTTGTAGCATAAAGTTGTAAATATACTTTAATGCGCTCTAAGATATAATTTCTATGATTGTTTAAATAAAATACAGGCCAAATAAAAACAAGAACTCATACTTGAGATTTTTATTAAAACAAGAAATTATAATTTTGGAAAGAAAAATGTCATAACAGTAGCTTTTAATACTGAGTATTGCCACCTCTGGCTCTTATGACCGCTCGCATACGGTTTGGCAGAGATTCGATTAACCTCCGTATATAAGCCTGATCCAAATTCTCCCACTCGTCACGGAGAGCATTTGCTAGTTCATGCAGGTCCGCTGGGGCAACATTTTGGGTTCGTATCCGTCTGTGAAGGAGGTCCCACACGTGCTCGATAGGGTTCATGTCCGGACTTACCGCACGCCAATCTAAAACTGGAATACCAACATCGTTAAGGTATTCCTAGACGATTATTGCAACATGCGGTCGTGCATGATCGTGCATTAACATGAATTCGTTTCCTATAATTGGCGCATATGGTACTACATGTTCTTCTAAAATGTCCGTTATATACCTGTGGGCAGTCAGTGTACCTCTGTCTACTGGTACTAACTCTGTACGACTTGTTAAACAGATGCCTCCCCAAACCATAATAGAGCCACCAGCGAAATTAGGTCTAGGTCTGATATTACACTGCGAATAGCGCTCACCGTCTCGTCTGTACACTGAGATACGCCTATCTGAGGTGTAAAGACCAAATCTTGACTCATCTGTGAAGAGTATATTGGCCCAGTCATTAATGTTCCAATTTACATGTTCTCTGGCAAACCTTAAGCGAGCCACTCGGTGGTTCCTAGTGAGACGAGGGGCTGTTACAGCTACTCTAGCTCTTAATCCACTCTGTCGTAACCTATTCCGAATAGTTTGAGTACTCACACGAGTATTTCTGACTCTAGCCAAGTCGTTCTGCAATTGTCTCGCAGTTACATGTCTTCGACGTAATGCTTGTAGTAGTAAATAGCGATCATCTTGGCGAGTAGAACATCTTGGACGACCTGGTACAGGTCTTCTACTGTAAATGCCTGTTTCCCTATATCTGGCTACGGCTCTAGAAACACTTGACTGATTGATGTTCATCAAATTAGCAACGTATGCTTGAGATCGTCCATCTTCGATTAAAGCAACTATAGCAGCCACTTGTTCTGAAGTTAAATTGCTCATTTTAGTTTTAAAAGCGTTGGTATAGAACTCTGACTTCGCACTTTAAAATTTGTCCGTATAGGAAGACTTTCAATAAACAACTGAACAAACCTTACATATATGCATTTTTCTAAATGTGTTCTTTTAGAAAAAAAAAAAAGTAAAAACGCTAAGTTCCATTATTTTGTTAGTGTTTTTATAGTTCACATACACGAGGCAAACTGTTTGTGAACGTATAAAAATATCTTGGTTCATAAATGCCCTTTTTTTAGTTTATGCGGTACTTTTTTGACGGAGTGTATGTATATTTTATCTTATATACCATATTATTGAAAATATTAACTGTTACCATTTCAAAAACAATTACAGTAATGTGTGGATAATCCGAGCTTCCCATAATCCGAACACCCCTGTAATCGGAACAACCCAATTGTGGGAAAAGGTACTCATAATCCGAACTCTCGGAATCTGTACTCCGAACAAAGCACTTTTGCATATCGGGAAAGGTACTTGTGTTTCTTTGCTTCAGTTGTTTTTATTTTCTATATTTTTGTACTTAGAAGTTATGTTTTATAATAAACACTTTTTACAACCATTGCGTATTGCGTGTAAGCCATCCGTATTTCGGACTAACAAAAAAAGAGAAGAGCTAAAGTTCTCTGGACAAATTCAGGACGCTAGCTTTTTGAACAATGAAAGTTGCGTTGTAAAACATTGTCTTGCTAAAACGTAATCTCTTTAGAAAATCGATGATTACAAATCTGAAATCATTTTTTTACACCTGAGATACTCGTAACCTATTTCAGACTTCAAAGTAGAATATTTCTAGTTGCTCTTAGATGTTTATTAAAAAATAGTGGGGGTTTTGGTATAAGTGCAAAAGAAAGAAGGAAATGCCTTGATAAAAAAAAAACTGGGAAGGTTTTGAAATTTCTATTGAAATTATTCTGTTTTTTGTTTCTTTTCTAGAAATCTGCGTTATGTAATTGTTGATTCAAATTTGATGTAAATTAGAACAGATTTTTTTGAAGAAAAATGCATTTTTATCGAGAAAAACGTGCCTTTTTTTGTATTATGGAGATGCATGTATAAAAGAAGAAAAGCCATCGTATTCAATTATCTTTCCTTTATAAACTGACAATTATTCATACAATTTAATTGGGGAACTAACTAAATCCCCTTCACTAAATCGTGCACTGTGGGTCAAAGCGTTAGTAAAATTCCTACTAAACGATTCTAAAAAACCAATTCCGTGGAATAGCTCTGTATAAGATTTGGAGAACAATAATTGCAGTTATCAATTCAGAATGCCTTGATTGATCCAATTGCTGAATCTAGCCTTTAATTCTACATTCGAAAATGTTTAAATGAGTACACATATATCTCGTAACAAAAATAATTTGTATCTATTTCTACGAAGTTCGAATTTTAGAAAACCTAAAAATGTAATCATCGCTTCCCTTTTTTCTAGTACGTTTAAATTCAAGCCAATACAAATTCCATTGCAAATATATGAAATAATGCTCTGATTAGTAATTGCATTCTGTGTACTCTATAAATTCACAGTAAGGTAGCATATTTTTCAAAAAATTCCGCTAACCAACACTGCACTACCATTAAAGTTTTTATCGCATTAATCGCTCGCTATCTCCAACTCCTAAAGTAATCTTCCCCAAGAATGCATTTGTCTTTAATCTTCAGCTTATTCCACTGGCTTGTCTTTCGCATCTGTTCTCCCGTTGAACTTTCTTCTTATTTCCTTCCTTCCTTCCTAAATACCACTGTCTAGTCTAGTCGCTTGTCTAGTTAGTTTCTTTTTGTGTTAGTTCTTGCCGAGAGGAGAATTTGTGCTCGGAATTTCAACTCCACAAGTCCTATGGTATCTGCTGATGACTTGCATGATTGTGGAATATCGGAATCCCAGATTCTTATCTCGAATTTCGTTGTTTGATGTCTAGCTTGGGTTGTTTTTTCTTATTAGTTTAATAAAAAAGGAATGATTTTCCTTTTATGATAGATGTATGTATACAGTTGAAACGGTTTTTATCATTAGTTTCTCATTTAATTTCTGTTTGGTTTTTAATGTCGTCAACTGCAAAACAACACTGAAATGAGGAAATAAGGGTGCTTCTGCTAATTAATTCAATTCTATTTTACGAAAATTAGTTATTTTTTTTTGTTTGCTTTTAGGTAAATATTTGTGAAAATTATTTAAACAATTTAAAAAAGTATTTAAAGATATGCACCCACAATTAGCGTATCCGAAATGTTTTTTCATTTAAAACAGAAACAATATTTATTTATTCATAATGTTGAAAAGTTGTCCAGTTACGTGATGGAAACTTATTTTTTCTCACAGTATTTAGAGCTCTTGTTCCATTTGTTTCTTGACATGCAAAATACGAAATTAAAACAGCGAATAGAATTTAGCATTGACTCTAATTGACCCATACATTTTTATTCCTGCATTCATACACGCTAATGTTTCTCGGTTTTTTTTCTTGTAATTAATTCTTGCAACTATTATGATGTCATCAAATCCTCGTGACTAAATGCAATAATAAATATACTTAACGTATTTCATTATTTTGCTACAAATTATGTAAACTGAAGGACTTTATTTCAGTTTGAAACATTGCTATCTTGTATCACGTTATTATCAGTACGATACCAGAATTTCTAACGAAATTTTAAATCCAATAATAAGTAGTGGATGTATCAATAACGTATTAAGTTATTTCCAGATTGTATTTTAACCGGTGTAAAAGTAGCAATAGATTTGGGTAATAGAAATCTTGACAAAGAATAGCGATTTAAAGCAAAACTGAATACTATTGTATTAAAACGACATGATTTCTGTAAAACCACGAGTAATTAACCATATGGCATTCAAAATTGATCGTATTTTTGGAAAGTATCCTGCCGCCTGAAAATACTCACATCGGTTCGGCAAACATCTATTGCTATTCACGAAAAATTTAAATTTTTGTTTCAAATTCTTAACGAGTACGAAGTAAGAAACACATGGGGCAGGTATGAATCTGCTCCTACTACTCTAAGATTTTTTATTCATTTATAGTTGGCAATATATCAATATATAAGGTGTCTGTAAAAGGTCTTTACACACGCCTACCACATATTCCTTATACCAAAATAAGCCGATTTAAGTAAACTTATCTTAGTCCAAAGTCGCTTACTTTGGGCGCTATGCGGCCTTAAAGTTAAAATTTTTAAATCGTTTTTTTATTATAAATTCAAAACGGCTTATGCGATTTTAATAAGATTTGGCATGGTCAGTTAGTATTATTGGACGAATGTTTTGAGAAAATTTCAAGAAAATACTAATACCGGAAGTGAATGAAACACGCATGATTTTTTGCTGTCTATAGTAGAGAGACGAAATAATTATTATTCGATAGAGTATTCAAAAGCGATCAAATTATGTCTCTTGTAAAATTTTCTTATTTTTATTCGTTTTCGAGAAAAACGAAAAAAAATGATTATGGTCGTGCGTTCGAAAAAAGCTTAAAGTAATTCAGTCGCCTATGATTTCTATCATCAACAAATGAATTTTGCATGGCCAAATAATAATAGTGTCAAATCTAAAATACCTTAAAGCTGAACTTTTCGTGATTTATCATGGCCTTACAATACACCAATGCAGAATATACCGATATGCTATTGGTATTTGGATTTTGTGAAGGAAATACTCGAGAGTGTGTGAGAGTGTATTCTGAAAGGTTTCCAAGTCGTCGAATACCAAGTCACCCAACGTTTGCTGGCGTTGAGCGACGTCTTCGGGAGACCGGTCGCTTTGCTCCTCTGCAACCTCTGATTATGAAAGGCAGCGTTTTGTAAGGGTTCCCGAAGTTGAAGAAGCAATTTTAGAACGTGTTGAAGAAGATTCAGAAATAAGTACTAGACGAATAGTTAGGGAAGTAGGAGTATGTAAAGATGTCGTTCACGCAGTAATTAGAGAACAGTTGCTATATCCATACCATAAAATAGCAGTTCAAGATCTTTTAGAACATGATCCCGAAATGCGCTTGGGTTTTTGTCGCTTTGTTAATGGCAAAGAGAAGCAGATTTAAACTTTGGCAACACTATTTTGTTTACGGATGAAGCTTGTTTCACAAGAAGAGGGGTAACTAATTTCCATAACGAACACGTTTATGCAGTTGAAAACCCGCATTCCATAAAGATAAATCATTTTCAACACGAATTTAAACTTATTGTTAATGTGTGGATTGGAATAATTGGCAATTTTATTGTTGGTCCTGTTATTCTTCCACAAAGATTAACGGGAGACATCTACTTGCAATGTTTACAAAATACATTGCCAGATTTGTTAGAAGATTTACCTCTACAACTTCGGAGAGATATGTGGTACATGCGCGATGGAGCTCCATCACATTTTTCAGTAGATGTTCGAAACTACCTAAATCAAGTATACCCAAACAAATGGATAGGTAGAGGTAATGACGCTTCTGTAAATTGGCCTCCACGTTCTCCAGACTTAACTCCCGCTGATTTTTTTGTATGAGGACATCTTAAGCCCGTGGTTTACAAGACACCTGTGGCTAATGAAGCACAACTATGGCAACGTATTCAACATGCCATAAGTGACCTTAGAGGTGATGGAGAAATTTTGCAAAGAGTACAGTTTAATTTCCTTCGTCGTATAAATCTTTGTATGCGTGTAAATGGAAAACACTTTCAACAGTTTTTGTGACATATTTATTATTTGTGTTCATGTTTCAGTTATTTAATTTTGTTAATAATTTTTGTGTAAAATAACCTGATGCGAATTATTAAAATACAAATTTCGCAAAAACCATTAGAGTAATCAATTCTTATAAAGAGTGCCGTTTTTGTAGTAAATAAGTTACCCAGAATCTTCGAAACCGTGAACTTTTACTAAGCCTAATCGTTTACCTGTAGTCTTTATTTGAGTGGTAGATTTAGTCATGCGAAATTCATTTCTTTATGATAGAAATCATAGGCGACTGGATTACTTTTTGCTTTTTTCGACCGTACGACCATAAGCACTTTTTTTCGTTTTTCTCGAAAACGAATAAAAATAAGAAAATTTTACAAGAGACATAATATGATCGCTTTTGAATACTCTATCGAATAAAAATTATTTCGTGTCTCTACTATAGACAGCAAAAAAAATTATGTTAATTTTCATAATGGTCATGCGTGTTTCATTCACTTCCGGTATTAGTATTTTTTTGAAAGTTTCTCAAAACATTCGTCCAATAATACTAACTAACCATGCCAAATCTTATTAAAATCGCATAAGCCGTTTTGAATCTCTAATAAAAAAACAATTTCAAAATTTCAACTTTAAGGCCGCATAGCGCCCAAAGTAAGCGACTTTGGACTAAGATAAGTTTACTTAAATCGGCTTATTTTGGTATAAGAAATATGTGGTAGGCGTGTGTAAAGACCGTTTACAGACAGCCTGTATAGTGGCCCCATCTTTGAGCAGGCTGTATATAAATATTAGCTAAGAAGATAACTTAGTGTCAATAACTCGGCGTAATACCGTTTGTTGTAAGATAACAACCAGACTTTTGTTTCTCTTAATTTACATCATATCCTTTTACATAGGCGCTAGAAATATATAAATGATAATATGAATAAAATCATGGCATTTTGAAATGTACAATATCACTCTTTTACAATCAGTTTTTGCTTAATCGAACTTCTATCTTCTCATCCAAACAATATATTTACAAACTAGTTTTTCCAAAAATATTCGAATGATATTTATGCTAGTTAAATTACTTTGTCGCTTTGACCGTAACCGACTTAAAAACCAGTGATGAGTAAATTTTTCTTCTGAAATTACTTTTAAGTAACTAAATTTGATACTAAGTACCTACAAATATGCGTGTTGAAATCTAATGCATAAACTACTTCTTCCTTTGACTGTACATCTTTAATTCGATAGCACTGATTGACGCTAACCGCCTGTGGCCTCAATAATCAAACGAGATCCGCCGATTCCTTCTAGCCGGCATCACCAGAGCAAGCAGCCAGAGATTTAAGTGAGAGGCCCATTAGCGCAATTGCCCGCAACCGCTTTTATTATTAGACTTATTGCCATTTATCGCCGCTAATACTTAACGACGTCGGGCTGCTGCACTATCGTCTGACCGTGTGGGCGAAGATGTGTCTTCCATTCTACTTTTTATCTCCCCAAGAACCTTCTAAATTGTAGTCTTAAAAGTTCTTTGACTGCCTTTCCTTATAGTCGTCTTTTTCTTCCAGTCGTCTCGCAAGAGTACAACGCTAACGTTATGGATGAGAGCGTACTGAAGGGAAACACTGCCATCTTCAAATGTCATATACCCAGCTTCGTCAGTGACTACGTGCAAGTTGTTTCCTGGCTGCAGGATGGAAAGAAGGAAATTGTGCAGAAAAACGACCAGCATGGTGTGTCTTTTTGTGTGAGAATGCATATAAAAATCCCTGTGGAGTATAGATAGAGTGTAGTCTCGTTTCGTTTTCTTGTGGCATCTCGCTTTCAGGTCTTCGCAGGTGTTTAGTTATAAGTGCTTATAAAACCGCTTTTATATACATAACTCATTAGGCAGCGCGCAATGTACTGGTGTTAACTATATTTAAAAATTTGAGCAATTATTGTGGATTTTTCACGACAGTTTCCCACTAACCTAACCTATAATTAGATAGACCTTTCTTCTTATTTAACATGTGACTTACTGCCCTAATACTTTCTTCTATTATGTACCACTATCTAAGAATTAACGTTGCTATGAAAAATAATAAATATTCCTTCTTTTTTCAAATTGAAAATATGTGTGATTATTGAAGGGAAAGCGAGTAACAAGGATTTATTTTCTGGTAGTTTGTTCAAAAAATAATGTTTATGCTCCTGCTTTAATAAAATTGTGTTTTGTAATAGATTTTATTTTAAATTTAGGCCCCATACTGTTAATTGAAAATAATAGATTCTCACAAAGGTTAGTTGCGTTAACTTTTACAATTTCAATACACTACTAAACGCATTCATTGCTTATTTTAAAACAGTGGTTGAAGATTAAGAGAAGTAACATGAATTTCATTATCGTTTGTCATTTTATATAATTTTTTGGAAATGCACACGCTATGTCATTATGCAACGTAGAATATGCGAACTAAAGTCATCAGTGGCGGATGTGACTTAAGCTGATAAAAGCTGTGACGGTAAAATTATACAATATGATCATTTAAATTAAATTTGTTCTATAGCAGGCTATGCAATTATTTATTCAAAATATCATGTTGATAGATTTGCTAGTGACAAATAAAATACTTTTGTCGTGTGTGTGTTGGTTTATTGACACTCAAAAATGTTTACAATAAATCATAGAGTTTTTATTATCCAATCATACATTAGAAATGGTGTACAATTAGAAAATGGAGAGTGGCTGTGCTCTTTGTAGCAGCCGTCTATAGAATTTCGGGAAGAATTTCCAGTAACATATGACAGTTTGCGACAATTGATACAAAAATAAGTGACAAAATTCCGTGAAACAGAGTCTGTGTTGCGAACTTGGTTTTCGCAACACAGACTGGTGGTAGACCATTAAAACGGACAGTTGAAAATATAGCGGATGTTGAGGAGCGAATAACGCAATCACCTTAGAAATCAATTCGTAAGCTTTCACAGCAAACACAACTTTCATATGGAGTATGCTATACAATCCTTAAAGAAGATCTACAAAAATTTGCATACAAGTTTCATTGCGCGCAAGAGCTCTCACCCATTGATCATTCAACCCGACTAAATTACTATCAATGGTTGTTGAGCACAATGAATAACGATGACGTTCTTGACAAATCCTTTTTCTCGGGTGGTTTCATTTATCAGGATATTTAAATAAACAAACAATGCGCATCTGGTCTAGTGGAAATCCCCATGGAATTCTTGAAACACCCTTGCATTCTCCAAAAAATAGGCGTTTGGCTTGCTGTTTCTTGCAGACGGATTATTAGTGCAATATTCTTTAATAATCGCTATCGTAATATTTTTTTACAACCATGTTTAAATCAATTACATGACGATGAACCCTGCTAGGGATATTTCCAGCAAGATAATGCAACACCTCATAAGACAATGGAAACGATAGAATTATTGCATGAATTCTTTAATAATAATAAGACTTTCCACCACGATCTCCAGATTTGACAATTATGAATTATTTCATTTATCCACACCTAAAAAATAGAGTATTTACAAATCGTCCTCATACAATTGAATAACTTACTGAAGCTATCCGGAATGTCTGTGAGGAAATTAAACCACATAATTGAAGAAATACCTTGAATAACATAAAACGAAGAGTGACGTAATAAAACGACAGAATCTGTCAACGGTATAACATAACCTGCACCACACACACGCCACAGAATAAGTCAAGTTACACGTTGTTAAACTTATACTGCCAACTTAAGTTGAAAGAAGAAGAATTCCATGACCTTCTGGAGGATAAATTTAATTGATCATATTGTATTATATATTACACGTCAATATGTCATTCTGATATTTCGACTGTCTCAACCTGAATTCAAAATATATTCAACCCTCAATTTAATATAATAGACTCCCCCTACGATACCACCGCTCGAAACGGATATGACGTAATATGTATTTCTTAAATTGTGACTACTCTAAATGGAAATTTCCAATATGATACAATACTAAAACCATAACAACACATTTCGTGTAGATACGTAGTTGTAATCTTAGGCAATATATACGCCAAGAGAATGCAATATATCAGATATTATTGTTTCTAGGAAAACGTGCAACTAAAAGGTTGCAAAACTTAAATATAACGATATGCAATCTATTGTTGGTTAGTTTGTAAGAGAAATTTGAAAAGAAAATGCAAATGCACTGAGTTTGACCTTGCAAAGTATTGCAAGTATGGCCAGATATAGACTAATACAGCTAAAGATCCGAGAAAGAACTTAAAACTTTTTAAATAATCTTTTAAGTAAATAACAACAAATTGGATATTGTTTATTTAAAATTTATTCCTAATTAACAAATAAATATACTCCGCCAAAAAAGTATCGCATAATCTTTGTTTGTAGCATAAAGTTGTAAATATACTTTAATGCGCTCTAAGATATAATTTCTATGATTGTTTAAATAAAATACAGGCCAAATAAAAACAAGAACTCATACTTGAGATTTTTATTAAAACAAGAAATTATAATTTTGGAAAGAAAAATGTCATAACAGTAGCTTTTAATACTGAGTATTGCCACCTCTGGCTCTTATGACCGCTCGCATACGGTTTGGCAGAGATTCGATTAACCTCCGTATATAAGCCTGATCCAAATTCTCCCACTCGTCACGGAGAGCATTTGCTAGTCCATGCAGGTCCGCTGGGGCAACATTTTGGGTTCGTATCCGTCTGTGAAGGAGGTCCCACACGTGCTCGATAGGGTTCATGTCCGGACTTACCGCAGGCCAATCTAAAACTGGAATACCAACATCGTTAAGGTATTCCTGGACGATTATTGCAACATGCGGTCGTGCATTATCGTGCATTAACATGAATTCGTTTCCTATAATTGGCGCATATGGTACTACATGTTCTTCTAAAATGTCCGTTATATACCTGTGGGCAGTCAGTGTACCTCTGTCTACTGGTACTAACTCTGTACGACCTGTTAAACAGATGCCTCCCCAAACCATAATAGAGCCACCAGCGAAATTAGGTCTAGGTCTGATATTACACTGCGAATAGCGCTCACCGTCTCGTCTGTACACTGAGATACGCCTATCTGAGGTGTAAAGACCAAATCTTGACTCATCTGTGAAGAGTATATTGGCCCAGTCATTAATGTTCCAATTTACATGTTCTCTAGCAAACCTTAAGCGAGCCACTCGGTGGTTCCTAGTGAGACGAGGGGCTGTTACAGCTACTCTAGCTCTTAATCCACTCTGTCGTAACCTATTCCGAATAGTTTGAGTACTCACACGAGTATTTCTGACTCTAGCCAAGTCGTTCTGCAATTGTCTCGCAGTTACATGTCTTCGACGTAATGCTTGTAGTAGTAAATAGCGGTCATCTTGGCGAGTAGAACATCTTGGACGACCTGGTACAGGTCTTCTACTGTAAATGCCTGTTTTCCTATATCTGGCTACGGCTCTAGAAACACTTGACTGATTGATGTTCATCAAATTAGCAACGTATGCTTGAGATCGTCCATCTTCGATTAAAGCAACTATAGCAGCCACTTGTTCTGAAGTTAAATTGCTCATTTTAGTTTTAAAAGCGTTGGTACAGAACTCTGACTTCGCACTTTAAAATTTGTCCGTATAGGAAGACTTTCAATAAACAACTGAACAAACCTTACACATATGCATTTTTCTAAATGTGTTCTTTTAAAAAAAAAAAAAGTAAAAACGCTAAGTTCCATTATTTTGTTAGTGTTTTTATAGTTCACATACACGAGGCAAACTTTTTGTGAACGTATAAAAATATCTTGGTTCATAAATGCCCTCTTTTAGTTTATGCGATACTTTTTTGGCGGAGTGTAAAATACCTGTGGTCTATATACAATGACTCTGAATACTAATACTGTTAAAAAAAATGATGCATAAAATATTCGACAATTACAGCAAATCGATATACAAATATGATACTTATAACATCTGAACAAGCTAGAGAAATCGGGCCTTTCGTAGATTCAGCCAATTTATATGTACCTAATATTAAATTTTCCAAAATTTTAACTTTGTAAGTTTTCAGTAAATAACTTTTAAACAAAAATGAGGGAGTGGCATTTTCCAGAGAAAGTATTGGGGAGTTTCATTTATCAAAACATAGATTTAAACCATCCAAATCGCAAAGTAATGGATATTAAAAATAAAATTATATTAATTGCTAACAACTTAAAGAATTAAATAAAATGAACAATAAAAAACTCAAATATTGAAGATGAAATCGAAATTACATTTAATATTTAGAAGTTTTTCTATTGTAGTCTATACATTTTTGATATCGCTTAATTAATGCCACATCGGTTGATGTTTGAGGAACACGAGATATTGGGGTCCGGTTAAAATAGCGTTAACAATAATTATGAACTGATAACTTGATAAGACTATTTTCATTGTGTCAAAATTGTCTATTACTTTTCTTGAAAAAATTTGTTAAACTTTTCTATAGCTTGATAAAAACTGCAGTTGCAGCCTAAAACGATGTTGGTATATAAAAAAAACAGCAATACAGAAAAATTAAATTAGAATGGCTCAATTTAGCTGCTTCGTTTTTCTTCTCTTTCATCGTGAATAATCTTTTAAATTAGGGGGGAGTGGATGAAGATGTGCAAAGAGTACAGGAAGAGTTTTTACAACTTCTTTATTATTTGTACCAGTGTTTTATTGTACCATACTTTAATACTTAAAAGGGTGATCCAGAAAAAGAGCAATTGTTTTTATTTTTAAGATAGGAAGCTATAATTTCATATCTGTGTACACATGTTAATTCTATACAACTTTTCTTAATAACTTTTTTGAAAACGAACAGCACTTTACTCCTGAGGTTCTTTCAATTTTAAATAATTATAGGGTACCTATACACAGTGAAAGGTAAATTGCGTTCGATCGAATCAGTCTCAAGTTAACTTTAATTAAAATATACTAAAGCTTTCGATTGTATTAATACACAATTTTATAAAAGCCCGTAACAGCAAAAAGAAAACCATATGGAGCGTGCTTACTTTTTGACACACGCTACATATCAGAATTATTAAAAAATTTATTATTTTTCTCTTTTGCTGTGTCGTCAAAGAATACTTCTACACTTCGTCCTGCAAATCTGTAAATTCTTGATATAGTGATATAAAAAACATTTATATAATAACAAAATATTTAGAAAAAGAAAACATGACACTCAATTTCACAAAAAGATTAGTTTCATTATTAGTTTAATTGACAGATCATGACTTTGACAAGCCCAATTAATAAAGCGAAGAGTATTCTAAAATAAAATGATTAAACAAATTACCTTATCAAAAAATATTTAAACAAAAAATATTCTGTTTCTATAATAAATCACCAAAACTATAAAACATAATCAGACAATCACAAAATATATAAATATAAAAATTCCTTATGTAAAACATTTATCTCAAGTAGTAAAAAAAAATAATAACAAAATACAAAACCAAATCTACAAAATTAATATTAAAAATTGAAAAAATAGTATATCTACAGTAAGTATAAAATAAACTGTTAAAATTGTAATAGCATGTACATATATACAACTTGTCCCAAAAAGTTGGGGACAAATGGAAGTTTTTGCTACCATTAAACTAAGGCAGATATTTTTTGCTGTAGAAAAAGTCTGCAAAAAATTCCCAAACGTACGTACTACGTCCCCCAAAATATGAAGATTTCTATTTAAATCTTCAACGTAACCGGCATTTCTCAAAAAAAGAAAAAAAATAAAGAACGGAGTGACTTGAAAAAGTGGGTGGAGTAAACAAAAATTTAATACACAGGTGACATTTTTTGGTAATCTCCAAGAGTTTGTGACGGGTGTATTTCAAATGTATAGGGAACTAAATTTAGTGTTGCATACATACATGCAAGCTGCATAGAATTAATGAGAGCTTTGACTATGTGCAGCTATAGTAGTTAAGTAAGGAAGTTAACTATTTTATAATTACTAAGCACTTTAAGTTAACTTATGCATGCTGCAAGAATGAAAACGCTGCAGCATTTGTTGTCTTCGTGCTACCGTATTATAAGGCAACGACAACATAACTTCAAATTCTGTGTATACTATCTTAGTAAGGAGTGGGATATCACATTATTTGTTTTTGTTATTTCAGGGGAAACTTGAAAAATCATGCCACGAAAGTATGAAAGGTATGTAGGCTGTCGTAGCTAAAGGAACAACCTTAGATGGTGTTTGTAAGCTTTGAGGAGCATATTTTCAAGTTGTGAAGTTATGTTGTTGAGAATTCTTAGCTTATTTGCTCACTCAGACTATGTTTATGTAAGTACCTACCTACTGTATTGGCTGCAATAGTTATTTACGATCCAAGTGCGTGAAAAAACATTTCGCGAATTAGTGGCACGAATTCGCGAAATGTGTCACACACGAGGATTGTACAATACTTTTTGAACCAATAAATATACATACTTTTAGTAATAATACTATCAAATACCGTTTATTACGATTAATTCTGCTTATTTATGAACTGCCAAATACGTATAACGTTTGACAGTTTAGTCACTTTACTTTGCTAAATGTCACCAGAAATGTCAATGTGTTTGTATACGCCAATAGTACCATTTTCACTTCACGTAGTAGTGCGTGAAATGCTTCTTCCCGCACGCTTTTGGGTGCGTGCATAAACAACATGAGTACAAAAACATTTATTTTTGCTTTCAAATTTCCTTTGGATTAAATTTGTGCCGGTAATTTTTTTTTCTTTCAACTTTCTACTTCTTACACTACGAATACATGGAGTTCAAATAAATCGTTAGCATCAAACGTTTTTCAAGTCACCCCATCCTGGGGTGTCTTGTAAAATGACCTTTAAATTTTCTTTTTTCTAAAAAGAACAAAAGCTGGAGAAGCTGATTGTTTTGCATAATACTTTTATGAGAGTTGCTAGACAATTTTACTTGACTTCTGTTATATACGGAATATGGCATCTTAAAAAAATTCTAAAAAAATATAAAAGTTGATCAGAATTTCTATCAAGTTACGGTAATCCACATTTATAAACATAAAAGTTAGCGACGAGGCGGACATAGAATACTTCACCTTTTATAACTTAATTCTATAGTACTTAACTAAGTACTTAAACAAAATAAAAATTTACAATATGTATATATTTTTAGAAATTCTTTGACTAAAAATTAACATCGTTTTTCGTATTTAACGATAAAAACAAAATTGACACACAATTTACAAAAAAATATTTATGAACACATTATATTTAAAAAAAGACTACTGATTTTATCAACAAAATATAAGAATTGTCAAATATATTTTTTAATTTTACACGAAACGTAAAGTTTTAATAAAACCGAAACGTCTACATTATAGTTTTGATTATTATGGCAATTTAAAAGAGGAGGAGATGATATTAAAATAAAAAATGTTTCTTAATTTGCATTTTTGGTAAGTTTGTATATGGTAATTTCTCAGAACTGACAGAAAGAATGGATATACATGGAGAGCTTTGCTGTAATTTGTTCCTCACTCGACATTCCAAGTGTAACGAAACCCAGGGCAAGCATTTGAATCATTAATTTAAGAATTGTTTGTTTTTAGCTTTCCACTTTTTCCCTGTAGCGACATATATACTTCGTCCTGTGAAATCTAGAAGGTTGTCAGTCTTAAAAAAAAGTTATATTCAAAGTATTTCCAGTATATATTTTACATTTCATTCTAGTCGTTCTCTGTCTTTTGTGTGAAGATATTGTTTCTTCATATTATCGCTTGGGATTATTTATTGGGAGAATTTTGTGGAATTTCTTTCGAAGGTCAAATCCAGTTTTTCCTTCTCTGTAATATCCTTTTCAATTTTTTTACCTTCCTGTTTACCTATGTATCCAACGTCTAGAGATAAGTTAACGGGATAAGTCGATATTAACTACACTGACATTATGAGCGTTATCTCTCATTTGGCTTGCTTATTCTGCATAAGTGATTTATAAACATTTACTCAATTATTTTTTTATGATTACAGTTTGCAAACAATAGGTATGTCTGTTCAAAACCGTTATGCTTATAAATAGCAGATTTGATACAAATGTAACAAGTAAAACGTTCGGCTGTTCCTTAAATGTATCTTAGGAGACTATTGTAAATAATAATATGATACATCCTGGCATCTAACTAATTGTGTATTTATAATGTACATATAAACACATGTTCTATATCGTTGTGTAAGATCGCGATACATGTGTTAGAGTCACTGACCAACAACACCGAGTAAGCCAAGGTCGTAGGATCTTACTACCAATCAGTGGAGTCGATGATCATAACGAAGTGCTATATAATACACTTGAAATGGTCCAGTTGTTATTGAAAGCCAACACTTCTGTATTTACACGATGTATGTGGCAATAGTAAGTAGAAGCAGTACAATTATCAACGTTGAATGGCTAATTTGAAAACAAAGATTAAAACATAATCTAACAATTTAGGTGGTATTATTCTACAAAATTGTAGATAAATATAGCGGCCAAGGTACTTTGATTAGTGCATGGGTTGCTCTCATTCAGCTGTCGGTCGTGCGTGGGAAACACTTTGCATGTGTAGAAATGTCTCCATATTCCATACGTAAACACGAAACATACGCTATCGCCCAGCAATATTAGTTTTACAACATGCCACATAAACTTCTATACAAATCCAATTATGGGAAATAAAACTGATTTATTGCGGTATCTTTACTGGTATGAAATCGAGATTACATTATACCGTCACAGGTAATATGCTTTGAACGGATAAACGATAATGTGAAGGTATCGTTACAGATATAAGATAATTCGTTTCGAGGTTATAAATGATAGCTACTAATGGCGCCTATTTGTGGTATGGAACTATGGAAGCAATTTGATTGCTGTGGTATATGATATGTGCGGTATATCATCGTTAAATTGAAATCTTATACCTCTAAAATGAAATCTCCAAAATGAGTTTGTAAATTGGAATGAATAGTGACGTTATAGCTAGAAAACAGTTAGTATGTGGTTAATTAGTGGTTTTCATTCAAACCAAAAAGGATTATTAGAATATCGCTACTTTTTTATTCTATATTGTTTTAAGTTTTAAGAATCACGTTTATGAAACGTTTCGACAAACTATTGCTGCCTTCCTCAGCAAGGCACGATTCACACTGTGATGCCGTTCATGGTTCAATCTCGCTCCGGTCTCGGTCCGTTCCCGGTCAGGTTAAATATTGTTAAACAAGAAAGAATCAGAATTCTCACTATCTTGTCGCTCGATCCGATATCGCGCCGGTACCGGTTCGTCGTAAAAAATATTTTTTTACTGAAGCGAGATCGGACCTTTCATGACTTGTACCGACAGTGTGAATACGCTTTTGTGTCAACTCCAGTCTTTCATCGGTCCTGCAGCGAGACGTTACGTTTTTCTTCTAATTATTATGGCTAGTCATAAATCGTGGAATTCTGAAAAAGTTAGGTATTTATGCGTGTAATTTATAACATTTGATTATAAATAATTACACTATAATTATGTTTGCCAACATTTCTATAAGCGTTTTTTTTTTCGAGAAGAAAGTGTGTCTAGTAATGTTGGCGAAAATTTTAAAAGAATCGTCCATTGTTTCGCACTTTTAAAAAATATTTTATATACACAGTAAAAAGAAATAAATTGAATATAAATTCGTATTTATTATTTCCAGATAAAATAGTTATTGAATTAGTAAAAGGTTTCGACAATATCGTAAAATTTTTTCTTCGTCCGCTATCAAATGACGCTATAAAGAAAGTGTGATGTATCCATATCCTTTTTCTTTTCACTTTACGTTGTAATTTTTTTTTTATTTGTATCCTGTTCATTCAAAATAATAGCTATTATCGTTAATTTTTCCACTGAAAAATTAAATGCCATTTTTTGGCGAGTCAAATTTATCTAATTATTAAAAAAAAAAAGTCGTATGTCGACCATGGACCGAGACAGACTGATTGTGAGACTAGTAGTGTAGACACAGCGAGATTTGATCGGAGCGAAATTGAACCGTCAACAGCATCACAGTGTGAATTGAGCCTAAAGCTTACAATCACTAATAAAACTACAGCACATGTATTTCAGTTGGTGGATGCAATAGCAAGAGGGTGTGCTCAATTGAGTCAGACCACCTGAAGCAATATGAAGAAACGTTATAAATGTTTTAGCATAATGAACTTAAATATACAATGAGTAAGACAAAAATATGACGTGCTAGAAATTCTTCTATAGTGAAAGAAAATATCGACGTGCTGTGTCTTTGTGAACACTGGCTCACTGTGGAGTCAATACCGACCTTTCAAATCCCTAACTATAGATTTACTACCTATAGTGCCAGAACAAATCAAAGAGGTGGAGGAACTCTCATATTGATAAAAAGCAGTTTTACATTACTAATATTTTAACGGAATTAAATTTATTTATTGTTCATATAGGGTTGTGTGCGGTAAAGATTGATACAATACGTACCATTTTTTATATCTGTTTATAGACCACCCGCGGGTGATGATCAGATGTTTTTTGAAAACATTACTGCACTTAATGCAATATCGGAGAGATATCAACATAACAGAATAGTACTGGCAGGTGATTTTAATATAGATTTCAGTAAAAATAGCAGAGAAAAATATGACTTTATAATATTAGTAATATGTTTGGCTTAACACAAGTGGTTAACAAAGCGACTAGAATAAGTACAACTAATATACACTTAACCGCAAAATTAACGCACCACTCTGACTTTTGGTTTTATTTTAAGAAATATTATATATTTTCCGATTCATTAATATTAGTTATAATAATTTGTTCATTATTACGCCTTTTGTAGGTTTTTGTCTGTATTCTTTATTTAATTTTGAAATCATAGCAGCTTTTCATGAGGGGCTTGTTTTTCAAGTAAATAAGCCTCACTTCTAAAATAAAAGTAGGCATTGTTTTTTAATTGTTTTACCAATTGATAAGATAACTGTCATTCGTGGAATACATATGTTTGCGATGGAACGTGCTAGACGAAATTTAAATCGTAATGAATGTGTTCAAATTGTAACTTTGTCCAATGAAGGACTAACAAATCGCGAACTTGGTAGAAGATTTGGCGTGGCTCATACAACGGTCGGTAGGGTTCTGCACAGATTTGTAGAGACCAACGATTACGCTAGACGACGTGGCCAAGGCAGGCCACGAGCTACAAATGCGGTGGAGGATCGATTTTTGATGCTTCGAGCACTTAGGGAACGGTTCACTACTGCACGAAGCCTCCAAATACAACTAAGCGCGGTTCATGGCACTGCTGTTAGTCAAGATACCATAAGAAGAAGACTTCGTACTCAAAATTTACGACCTCGGGCAGCAGCTACTGGTCCCAGATTATCTGCAAACCACCGAAGAAACAGATTGGCTTTTGCAAGAAGGCATGTGGATTGGGAAATCCATCATTGGGAGCAGGTGTTATTTACGGATGAGTCACGGTTTTGCCTTGTAAGTTCTGATCGTCGTCCAAGAGTGTACAGAAGGCCAAATGAAAGATATTCCGCATGTAATATTCGAGAAACCACATTATACGGAGGCGGTTCAGTAATGGTATGGGGTGGAATATCTTTAACAGCTCGCACGGAACTTTCTATCGTTGATGGTGGACGTCTGAATTCTGAACGATACATAACAGACATTTTAGAACCTTTTGTGATACCTTTTGCACCTTACATTGGCGATGGGTTCATTCTTATGCAGGATAATGCGAGGCCACATGCGGCACATATTGTTACTGAATATTTAAATTACGTTAATATTCAAATCCTCGAGTGGCCAGCCTGTAGTCCAGACCTGAACCCAATCGAGCATCTTTGGGACATAATGGGACGGAGGATTAGA
Organism: Cetonia aurata; assembly: GCA_949128085.1. Classification (NCBI taxonomy): domain Eukaryota; kingdom Metazoa; phylum Arthropoda; class Insecta; order Coleoptera; family Scarabaeidae; genus Cetonia; species Cetonia aurata. The sequence goes on from OX421887.1 coordinate 2,097,943, forward strand.
AGTCAGCATCCACAACCTAACAGCTTAGACGAGCTGCGACAAAGTCTTATTCGCGTATGGGACGATATCCCTCAAGAAACCATCAGATCTCTAATTGAAAGTATGCCACGACGATGTCAGGCTACAATAACAGCCAGAGGTGGTAACACTAGTTACTGATAACCTAAATACGGTTCAAAAGAAGTTATCTTTGTGTTCGTAATAATAATGATCATGATCATACATGATTTTGTTAAAGAAGACATATTTTCAGTTTTTGTTTATTTCCTACAATTCATTTAAGTCAAACTTATTGTTATTATCGAAATAATTCTGTTTGTGTATTCAATTCTTAATATGTTTTTCAAAATATATGATAATTTTGACTGTAATTATAATAAATCGAAATATATAAGTGGTGCGTTAATTTTGCGGTTAAGTGTATGTATAGATAATATATTTACAGATTATAAAGATGATATTAAAGTAAATGTAGTCGAAACGCATTTGTCAGATCACCTAGCGCAGCTTGCCAATATGAAACTTGAAAGCGCCATGACTGAAACAAACAATCGTTGTACCTGTTTTTTTTTTTTAGAATAATTGATATTAACCAAATACATCTCTTCAAAAGTATGCTCTCTGATGACCGTTGGAATCACGATCTTTGTGGCGCCGATATCGAGGAGAGGTTTACCGCATTTCATAACACCATTGAAACAGCATATAAAACTTGCTTTCCTGAAATATGGAAAAAAAAAATCAGAAATGTTAATGTCAACTAAGAAACACAGGAAGTAAAAGATGCAAAAAACAAATTAGATGCGTTATATACAATATTTAAAATGACAAAAAAACTTTAGTGTATTGGAATTATATAAACAAGAAAAGCTCCGATATCAAAACACTGTAAGAAATGCTAAAAGGGATAAATATGAATCAGAAATCATTAACACTGAAAATAAACAATGGAAAATATGGGAAATAATTAATAAGGAAACTGGTAGAACAAAAGCAACAACTCCACCAAATATCGCTGAATTGGCGTCGGAAGATTTTAATGATTATTGTATAAAAATTGGAGATGATGTCCGAGAAAGCTTAGATCATAGTAGGAAAGACCCATTCACGTTACTGATAGCCACCGAGAAATCTCCTAGGGACTCATGTTATCTTGGACCAGTAACACCGCAAGGAATACTTGACATTACTCATCATCTCAAGAGCAAAAGGACTAAGGATATATATGGTATGACTACCTCTCTGCTTAAGGAGATAGCCGAAGTTATTGCCGAACCCTTGGCGGATATTGTTAACCATTGCCTGGACGAAGCAACATTTCTAAGGGAGATAAAAATGGCAAAGGTAGTGGCTATTCATAAACAAGGTGATAAGAGCAAGGTGGAAAATCACAGGCCAATCTCTGTGCTACCTGCCTTATCTAAGATATTGGAGATTAATATGTAAGAGAGTGGTTGCCTTTTTTGAAAAATAATAAATGTTTACCCCTGCCCAACAACGGCGTTTATAGAGACCGTGAAAGAGATTTTAGACGCGCAAGATCACCGGGAGTCTACGGAAATGATATTATGCGATCTAAGCAAAGCATTTGACACAGTGTCGCATAAACTACTGCTAAAAAATTGGACTACTACGGAGTGAGGAGAACGGCATACAAATTATTAACATCTTACCTTAAAGAAAGGAAACAAGTAGTGGCGTGGAATCATCTATCTTGTAAGATGCAGCCAATAACTTGGGGAGTCGCACAAGGGTAAATTCTTGGTCCAATACTCTTTAAACGTTTATCAACGACCTCCCTGCTAATACGAGTAACAGCAAAGTATGTCTACACGCTCGCTGATGATATCTCCTTCATAGTAAGGTGTGACAGCCACTTTTTGAGAGAAAATACCCTGACGGACACTAAGACCTGGTGTGATGCTAATAAACTGAAAATTAATCAATCAAAAACAGAGATACTTACCTTTTCGGTAGACACGCGGCATCATGCGGTAAACTTCCTGGGAGTCACGGTCGATTGTAGGCTTACCTGGTCGGAGCATATGTTATCGATTACTTCAAAACTAAGTACAGAGGTATTCACTATCAGAAAAATAAAACAAGTAGTTTCTTATGAAGCTGCGAAACTGGCATACTATTGTCTGGGGCACATCGCCAGAACTACAATAAGTACTGATTTTATAGAAACGCGCGATAAGAGCATTATGTGGATTACTGACGCTTGATAGTTGTCGGGAAATATTCAAAGAAGAAAAAAACATGACAATAGTTAATGTGTACATATGGTGCTGTATAAAATATATCCATCGAAACAAGAAACAGTTCAATAAAAACTGCGATTTTCATGAATATAGCACCGGAAATAAGGACAAACTAAAAATATCACGACATTGCTTGAAACGTACGTCGGTGACAAATTGGGGCGTCCGACTCTATACAATAAACTACCAACTTGAATAAAAGAAATGAATACGAGTAGATTTGACAAACATACAAAGAATATGTTGGCTCACAACGTCTTTTATAACATTAATGAATATCTTACACACAATTTTGAATTAAAATCTGACAATCTTCACCCCCGATGCGTGTCCTTTCTGCGTAAGATGTTTTCGGTATCTCGCACTAGTCTTTTTTATGTATTTGTATGATTGTATCACTTATTTGTCTGTTTTTATATATAGATATAAGTTTTATACATCCGCACTCCGTCCGCCTCTTCGAGCGGGTGACGTAAGATGTGCGTGAGGGCGGGATATCCGCCAACGGAAAATGAATTAGCAATTAAATACAATATTATTAAGAGTTCTGGATTGGTGGATATTAGAAGTTGGGTATTAATAACCAAATTATTATTTAAGTATTATTACAACACCTGATGATGGCAAATAGCCATTATCAGGTGGCTAATTTACAACCGGTTTCGGCTATTTGCCATCATCAGGTGTTGTAATAATACTAAAATGAATATAAATTTTGAAGATTGGATAGAACATATTCATTTGGTTATTAATACCTAGTTTCTAATTAAACATAAATTTGATAACAGTAATAAATAATTACAATTGTAATTATAGTCGCGCAAATCCAACCGGACGCCACACAACATTTTAAACATAATTTTCACTTGCTTTTGTGTTAACATGTTGTGTGGCGCCCGATTTGACTTATGTGACTACATTTATAATTGTAATTATGTATTCTTTCATCGAGTTCATTTTTAATCGCTTGTTATTCTTAATGAAGTAATTTACCAGTGACCATGTGATTGTAATGTGTACTGAGGAAGACAACAATGGTTGGTCGAAACGTTTAATAAATTTGTGATTGGTAAAACAAACGTAGAATAAAAAAGAACCGATATTCCAATAGTCTATTTTAATTTTATTCCAAAATTAGAAGGCTACTAGCACGCATTTTATATTTAATTAGTGCCTTTTATAAAAATAAAATTTACTTGCTGCACTTAACGAGGAAGTTATAATTATTGGGCGTTATTTTATCGACATTTTCGTAGTAATATACAATAAATTCATCAATATCGGTAATAAATCTCTGTTAGAAAGCTTAGAGCTGAAGGTTACTCAAGCTTCACCCGGAAAGTATAACCCTAACTTATATTGTACAAAAGCACACCGGCCAACAGTAAACTGTTCCTACTTACAATAGAAATTAATTAAACGCCTTTTAGATGGAACTCTTTAGAGGGTTTACAATTCACCCAGGATGATTAGCCCCTTTGAACAGACATACCTACTTCATGTTCGCACTAATTTAATTTATTTCTGCTGAAGTAAGTCTATAATTCAACAAGAAATGTTTATATACGCACACTGGATAATACTGTACGTATTCCGGGCAGAAACCTGCAGTTAATATCGACTTTTCTCTTTCAGCATGCCACGTTTGGATATGTTTGCTTATAAATGCGTTATAACCAGCACCAATTACCGGATAGTTTTAATAATGTATGTGCGCCCTAATTTTTCACTTAATAAGGTAGTAACGTATTTAAAGCAACGTATTCGAATATTAATGGTAAATGTAAATTTGCTGTGTAACCCACACGCATTTGAAATAAATACAAACACTTTTTTATTTGCGTGTTACATTTAAGTGTGCTATTATGTGAAAATTAATTTCATGCTATTCCAGTACGAGTTAGTAGAATTTGTGAACGGTAAAGAATATTGATTGAAACGCTATTAGCTGGGTTGCCGTCCTTTAATTTGCAATATTCCTTGCAGTAGAGTAATGATATTACTTCATTTCCAGCGAAGTGAAGCGGTGCACTAGTTAATGCATCGAAGTGAGTACACACGGAAATGAACTAGTTTCCTGACTCTGGAAAATTAGGCCACTTTAGTAGTTAAATATAAATCAACAGCTTGAATATTTTGCACATAGTTGTGTTTTATATCACGTGGGTTTAACATGCAATTTTACGGTTACTTTTTAGAATGTAGATACTTCTTAATGGAATACCTACAGTATTTGTAAATTCTAATCTAATAGTATTTTTATAAGACAATACTATTTATAAACACTATTCTAAATAATTTATTCATTTTGTGTTAAGCATTTCTGATAGTAACTTTTGGCGAATAGTATATAGATAACCTATATATTTTTGGAAATATTATAATGATATAATGGTAATTAGATATTTATAACATTAAAAAAAACCTTTTGTTTTAATTTATTAATAGAAAAGCTTAATTGACAGCAAAAGATGTTTTTTAAATGCATTTAAAAACATAATTTTATAACAATTACTGATATAGTTTTGAGGGTAAAAATTTTTAGTGGTTATTGTTGATACGTAATCAAATCTTTGTTTACATTGTCAATTTATTTGCAAAATTTTAAAAAATGCTGTAGGTATTCTTTATATACCCTGTAATGAACTGCTTCAATTTACTTATATTTTATTTTATTTTGGTGGCGTATAGATAGCAAATACTTGGTACTACCATCTGGAGAACTGCATATCAAGGATGTCGGACCTGAAGACGGTTACAAATCGTACCAATGCCGCACCAAACACCGACTTACAGGAGAAACTAGATTGAGCGCGACGAAGGGGAGATTGGTCATCACTGGTGAGTGCTTTTTAAAGATATTATTTCCATAGATAAGTTTGGGAAATATTTATGAAAATCACGTCAGATATTTTACGGTCTCTATGAATGTTACAAAAGGGTTATTTTCCCCCTAAAAGATATGAAACGCATTGATTTTGACAGGGTGTTTAGGTATGTAGCTTATTCAGTGTATTTACTGAAATCGAAATCATATAGGTACACAACTTTTTTACTATTAGTTAAATTAGTTTTTGTTTTTATTAAAAGAAGTTTTACACCGTCTAAAATTTAAAATGCCACCGTAAAATATCAAATTTTTTGAGCTACATACATCGTATGCCCAAAACTATGAATTTTGCGAACCGACATATTATTATTTTAGGTAATATCAGAAATTGTTATAAAAGAAACTTCATTAGAATTAAAAACTATGTTCTGATACATAATTAGATCCAACTATCCTATTTATCTATTACAGACTTGCCTTTCAAATCGTAGCTCTTGTAAATTTATCGGCCGGTATTTCAATCTCCTAATAAAGTTCCTAATAAAAGTTATTAGCTGAATAACTGAAATAACCATATATTTTTTTATATAGAGGGTGGCGCATTAGTATAGGGAAGCTCAATATATCCGATATTATAAGTTACAAAAAAAAAAATTATTAAGATAAGGTTCTTAAGCTTTATATTCTAAAATTAGTTACACATATACAGGGTGTTTCATAGCGCCGTGCCAGGCCTAACTTATATTTGTTAAATAGAATGCTATACTTTTTCTGCGTATTTGAAATCTTCTTACTTTTGCGAGCCTCCTCATATAGGGTTTGCCACATCTCTTTCGAGTGTTTAAAAAGTGATGACAATTTTTCCGTCTAAATTAAGGTATGAGACGGTTAGTTTGGGTTGGTAAAGAAATATACGACTTTTTCGCACCGTTACTTGGTGTGGGTACGTCTTCTATTTTCGCTGGTGCGAGATTTAACAAAAAAAGTTTTTTTCTTGTATACAAGATGAGTAAAAACTCGGATCCTTAATTTGCTCATTAAACTTAGATGAAACACCCTATATTTTTTATGATGTTTCGACAGATATATATTGGCTCTTTCATTTTTATTAATTATTAAAGGACCCTTTATGTCAAGTGTCTCTGTTTGTTGTACTTATCCCTTTTACAAAATTTTAATGTGTAAAATTTTAGATTGTGACAATGACTGTTATTATTGTCCCGTCAACGTTGAGCGTGATACTGATCCTCTTGTGTGTGAGGACGGTCATCATCCAGCGCTGTGGTTTGATGTGAGGCTGGGCAGTGTGGAATGTTTATCAACTTTTCCCATTAACAACAACATGAGGTACAACTTCAGAAGGGCTGATTTCAGGAAAATGTACTCGGCATTGCTTATGGTGGACTGGTCATTTCTTGATGAATGCAATAATGTGGATCAATGTGTTCAACAGTTTTATACAACTTTATACTCTGTTTTTGAGGAATCGGTCCCTAAATATAACACTGCTGCAATGAAAGTTTATCCTCCCTGGTTTACGAAATCAATCAAGAAGGGTCTACAACTAAAACAATATTTTCACGGAAAATGGAAGTCAACTAACAGCAGCTTTTACAAATCTGAATTCCAACGAATAAGAAAATCTGTCAAAATTGAAATATCTCGTGCCTACAGTCAGTACATTGATCATGTGCAGGGGGAAATGGTTGGTAACCCTCGCCTGTTCTGGGACTTTGCACGTTCGAAGACAGGTACATCCAGGATCCCGGGTACGCTGTTGGCTGATGGTCGCGAGTGTACTGACCCACAAGATATCGTAAACACCTTCGCATCTTCTTTTGCTGCAGTGTTCTTACCAGGAACTGATCTTGACTGCCTGCCTGACCTGGGATCTGACAGTCCATTAATAGCCCTTGACATGGTAACGCCAGATGAAGTTCTTAATTGCATCAGAAATTTGAAGAATAAGTCAACTACTGGTGATGATGGTGTCCCATCGTATTTGGTCAGGGATTGTGCATGCATATTTGCAAGACCGTTGAGTGTCATTTTTATCCTATCACTTCGAACATCTGCATTCCCTCAACTCTGGAAGACTGCTCGAATATGTCCTGTTTTCAAAAAAGGAAATAGGAAGGAGGTCAGTAACTATCGTCCGATTTCTGTTATCTCGATATTTGCCAAAGTCTTCGAATCGGTCATTCAGAAGAACCTGTCCTTTAAGTGCAACAGCATTATTTCACTTCATCAGCATGGTTTTCTGCCCAGAAGATCAACAGTGACGAACTTGTGTTGCGTGAGTCAGACTTTGGCTGAAACGATGGATGAAGGTGGACAGATGGATGTTATTTATACTGACTTCAGTCGAGCGTTTGATACCATCGATCACACCATATTGCTGAAGAAACTCTCTTCCATAGGTTTTAACTGCTCGCTTGTTCGCTTCATGAGCTCGTACCTCTCGGGGAGGTTGAACTATGTTTACTATAACGGATTCAAGTCAAACGAGTTTGTGACCACTTCGGGTGTACCCCAGGGATCGAATCTTGGCCCACTGCTGTTCGTCCTGTATATAAATGACTTGATCACTCAGCTGGACTGCTCTGTATTGGCCTACGCTGACGACTTGAAGATCTTCCGCAGAGTCTTTGATGGTCGAGATGTCGAACGCTTACAGTCAAACTTGGATGCAATACATTATTGGTGTGTGGAGAATAGATTGACGCTTAACGCTGCAAAATGCTGCTTTGTATCTTATACAAGACGACACAACTACTTGCAATCGTCCTATTCCATCGATGGTGAATTGCTGAAGCGACAGACGTCGGTTAGGGATCTGGGTGTCATTTTTGACGAAAGGTTGACGTTCGCTGGTCATGTGCGGGAGGTTACGGATTCGGCCTACAGGTCGCTGGGCTTTATTATCAGAATGGCTAGAGATTTCAGCTACCTGCCTGCTATAAAATCTCTGTATTTTGCTTACGTTGCCAGTAAACTTGAATACGCCTCAGTTGTATGGTATCCCATCTACAATGTCCATGCCGATCAAGTTGAGCGTGTCCAGCGGAAGTTTTTGAAGTTTTTGAGTTTCAAACTTGATGAAGTCTATCCGGAGAGGAATGTCGCATATTGTGAATTACTGGCTAAGCATGGATTCCAATCGCTGAGTGAGAGGCGGCAGCGTGCCAGTGCCCTGTTTGCTGCGAATCTTGTCAATCGTCGGATCGACTCTCCGCACCTTCTGGCTCGCCTTGGATTTCTGGTGCCTAGACCTGCCTCGAGAGCGTCGGACACCTTCTTTTTGCCCACCGCCCGAACCAATATCTTACAGAGAGCGCCTATGTTTCACAGTGCTCGGGACGCCAATATGTTGCTAGATGTTTTCAATTGAATTTCTTATTGAACTTTTTATAGAGCTTTTATTTTTGGTGTTCATGGTTCATTACTCATTTCATATATCCTCAATCTTGAATTAATATTGCAATATTTCATTATTTCTTGTTTGCTGTTATATTACTGTATTAGTACTCATTTCGTATATCCGCAATTTTAAATTAATATTACAATATTTCGTTATTTCTTGATTGCTATTATATTACTGTATCAGTCTTCTGTATGTATTATCATATTATGTATTGTCCTTTTGGATTTTTATATCTGTTGGGCGTAAATATATATATATTATTATTATTATTATTATTATTATTATTATTATTATTATTATTTTTATTAGCATGGTTTACTTCTATTAAATTATATGTTTTAATTGAAAAAGACTAATAAATAGTCGGGACGTTTTAAAAGAAAGGTGTAATTGTTTTGTTTTAACTAGCCTTATTAGCAAAGAAAAGACTACTCATCTTGATATATTTACAATACAGGCTAAATATTTTAAACTTAACCGTTGATTAATTATTTAATTACAATGCCAAATTTTTCCAAAATACATGTTATTAGAAAGAAAACCAGGTACTGGTATTTGCAAACTTAATGGTGATTTTTCAGAGTAAATTGATATAATACTCATAGCGCAAAGGTTTTAGTTCCAGTCAACTTTTCTTCATAGTAATTTTTGATATTGTCTAAAGTGAAGATAATCTACTCTTACGCAAAATTCATATTTTTTTGACAAACCTTTCATATGACTCAAGGAATGGAAATCCAATGGTTGCATTTTAGATTTTAGAGTATGCAGCTTGTAAAGAATGACTTCATTCTTTAAAACTTATAATAAAATAGCTTTTCATATATGTATTTCCAACTTAAGCACACATACTGTACATGCAAATATCTTCAATTGCCTCAAATAATGATGATGATGATGATGACAAGGCAATTACACGATAGAGATAAATTGGTTTTAGAATCATGCTTTGATCGCCTAATTTAAACACTTACAAACTACTGTAATATATACAATGGAAGGTTTGAGAGTATTGACTTTTGCTTTGTTAGTAAGTATCTTGCAAATTAGTTTCAATATATAGTAACCGCCAGAACTATGGGAACCATTTGCGACAAATATTGTCGTCAACTTGGTTCGACAAACTTTCGGTGGAGGTATTTAGTAAAAGAAAATACAATGGAGATAGTTACATAATATTATAATTTTGTTTCTTACATTACAGTGCTATTACTACGCGATCATAAAATTCCAAAGGGCATATAAAGCTCCTCTTTCAGCTTTCTCAAATAGATCCTCTAATTTTGCTTTTGTAATTTTTCTCATCTGTATCACTTTTAATACACACTGCCTTATTTTTCACACATCTGCAAGTTTAAGTTAATCGCAGAAAAGAACACCTCTCCCTATATTCCTTTTTAATTTTCAATTTAGATTGACAAAATGACGAAAATATCTAGCAAACGCAGTTACTTAATACGGCATAATTATCTAATAGCCGATATTTCTTTATTACTAATTGTAAACGCCGAAAACTTCCTACATACACCGATATCTAGGTTAAACATTAGATTAGATAATTGAGTACGAAATAATCCTATAATTAAATTTACTTATTGAGTGAGTTTGTATGCCAAGGGATAAAGTGCATCATTTAGTTGTTTAAAGACGTAATTAAGCATTACCATTTAATGATATTCTTCAATTACTGTTAATTTTTCCATTCTACCTGTATCATAGACTGTTTAATTTTGTTATGTCCTAAAGCTTTTTAACGTTTGCTTTGCCAAATCTTCTTGTCAGTTCCTACTAAGTAACTAAACTAAAGTAATCCCTGTTTCTACAATTATACAGATCATTATGTAGTTATATTTTCGTGCATATCAAGATTAACTTTTGCCAATATTTTTCTTCATGAGCTCGTCTATTTTTCATGTAGGTCTTATTGTTTGATCTCCAAACTTATTTTGTTGTTATCCCTTCACTGGTTGTGAATTCACCATTTGTTTTACATCTTTGCACATTTACACTGCTACTAAATCCCAAAAATTTCTCTTTCCATTTTCTTGAAGATTTGGGGCAAATTGGCAAAATTCAATGTTATATAAAAAGTTACTTCAAAATAAATACCTATATTTTCTTTCATATTAGCAAAAAAAAAAAATATGAAAGTAATATTTCGGAAATATGTAGAATAGAAAAAATTACTTGGAAGATTTAAAATCCTTAGGGAGATTTATAAAAACGTTTTTTCCCTAAAATATTCCAATAATTTTTTCTATTCTATTTCTGAAATATTGCTTTCATTTTTTTTTGATATTGTAGAAGAAAAGCATAAACAAAGACAAAGATTACGTTTTTATTGAATTTATTTTGATGTAGGTATCTAACTTTTTATATAACATTAAATTTTATCAATTTTTATAGTTTTTGAGTAAATAGTTCTTCGTAAAAATCAAGAAATAACATTTTGCTAACCTAGATTATTAAATACAGCGTTTCATTTATTCATTTTTCTTGAACGGGGTTGAAAAAATAACTACAGGTAAATTTCAAATTCGGTATTTATCGTTTCTCACTAAAAGCTTTTTCAAGAAAATTAATGAACAGAAAAAACAATATAAAGGTGTTATTACTGGCATAAAAGATAAAAATGGAAGTGTTGTTGAGGAAGAAAGTCAATACAAACAAATATGGGTACAGCATTTCAAGGGGTTACTCTGTGAGAAGGAGATAAGAGAGGAATCCGAAGGTAGAGATGAAAAAACAATAGATAATGAAGAGGAGGAGCCGTCGAAAGAAGAGGTTATGCAAGTGATTCATAATGCGAAGAATGGGAAAGCGCCAGGGAAGGATGGTTTGAACCTAGAACTAATAAAGTACGGAGGAGAGAAGCTAATTGAACACATATACCACCTAGTAAAAAGAATTTGGAGAGAAGAAAGAATGCCGGAAGAATGGAGGAATGGGCAAATCTTGACAATACACAAAAAAGGTGATCAGCAAAATTGTAATAACTATAGAGGGATTACACTATTAAGTGTTGCTTATAAAATAGTATCCTCACTAATCCAGAGTCGTTTAGCGAAAATAGCACTGACTATTGTAGGAGAGTATCAATGTGGATTCATGAAGGGGCGTTCGACAATAGATGCTATTCATGTAGTTAAGCAAATTATGGAAAAAGCAAATGAACATCGTATGGAATTGAAAATGTTGTTTGTGGACTTCCAACAGGCGTTCGACTCTGTGAGAAGGAATATGCTTATGGTGGCATTGGAACAGCTTGGGATAAGGAGCAAACTAAGAAGATTAATTAAGATGACGATGTCGTTATCAAGAGCCAGTGTCATAACTAGAAAAGGAGAAACAGAAGAGTTTGTATTTAATAGAGGAGTACGACAAGGAGACGCTCTATCAGCAACGCTGTTTAATCTAGCGCTTGAATATGTAACGAGAAAAATTAATAAGAACAATTTGAGAGCGGGAGGGGAGCAACTCATTGCATATGCTGATGACGTGGTAGTGGTAGCGAAGCAGAGGAGTGTCATGGAAAAAATGATAGATGAAATAGTAAAGGAAGGGGAAAAACTTGGCTTAAAAATAAATGAAAACAAAACTAAAATAATGCTGATTGGTAAGAATAGTAGGAGTAGTAGAATAAGGATTGGCCGACACGAATTCGAACAAGTTGACAAATATAAATATTTAGGAGTAATGATAGGAAAAGAAGGAGAAAGAAAAACCGAAATTGGCGAAAAGATAATGGCTGTAAATAAAGCATTCTACATAAATAAGAAATTATTAAAAAGTAAAATACTTACGAGGAATACAAAACTAAAGATTTATAAAACAACTATACGACCAATAATGACATACGCAGCGGAAACATTGACATTTTCAAAAAAAGAAGAAGAGGCCATTCGAATTATGGAAAGAAGAATTATGAGAGCAATACTGGGACCAGTAAAAGTGGAGGAAGATGCATATAGAGTGAGAATGAATTATGAGATAGCGGAAGAGCTGAAAGGAGAGGATGTGATTAGGAAGATTAAGCGGAAAAGAGTAAGATGGCTAGGCCATGTATGGAGAGCGGGAGCAGCGCCGCGGTTGCGGTCGGTGATGATGTGGGAGCCGTCGGGTGCGAGAAACGTGGTCGACCCAGAATCAAATGGTTGAAAGAGGTGGAGCAGGATCTAGTGGAGGTTGGAGTAGTGAATTGGAAAAGGAGGGCCGGGCTCAGAGGGTTATGGAGAGGAATAGTGCAGAAAATTGGACGTGAGGTGTGATCCACCCGAAAATGGATCAAGAAAGCTCTACGGAGCGGCGCAACCCCATAATGGGGTGTTTTTTTTGCCACTATATATATGTATATATATTTATCGTTTCTTGGATATGTTTTTAGATGGTAGATGTCACGGCTATCAACGTTATATTTATTATATCAAATTCATTTATTCTGCGATTTAAGTTAGTAACTGAAAAAAGAAAACAATGGCGTCATCAAATACGAGGGCTGCTTGATGAATACCCGGATTGGAAGATAGGTGGCGCTACTGAGTCAAAATAAGTGTACCATCATGTAATATAACCTTTTTTAGCCCGCCTGTCAAAACTTGGTGACAATTCGACGCTTAGTTTTGTTTTGACAGTCATTTCAAAACATTGTGTTAGTGTTTTTTGCGACCATGGAAAAAGAGCAGTATCGCTCCGTGATACGATTAACCTTCCCGTACAACCATCTAGCATTGGTAAGACCGTAGACAAAATCCATGCTCTCGTATTGGCGGACCGCCGAGCGAAAGTTCGCGAGTTCGCCACGTTGACTATTTGGGAAAGGAAAAACAATCACAGGAGATACTAGGTCGATTTATTGGGCCGATTTGAAGAAAAAACGACCACATTTGGCGAAGAAAAAATGCTCTTCCAGCACGATAACGCACCGGCTCACACCTCCGCAGTCGCCACAGTCAAATTGGTCGAATTGCACTACGAATTGCTCCTCCATTCTTTGCATTCTCCGGATTTGGCTCCCTGCGACTTCTTTTTGTTCCCAAACCTTAAAAGATCGCTTACCAGAAAGAAGTACGGGTCGAACTAGGAAGTCATCGCCGCCGCGGAGGAGTATTTTGCAGGCCAACAAAAGTCGTACTATGCGGAGGGGTTAAAAAGTTGCAGCACCGCTGTGAAACGTGTATCGAGTTGAAAGGGGATTATATTGAAAAATAAATTGTCAAAACCTAAAAAAGTTGCGTCGTCATTTCTAATTCGCGTATTCATCAAACAGCCCTTGTAGTACATTAAATAAAGTAATAAAAGAAATACGAAGGGTCAAAATAAATCCAGAAATTACATTACAAAGGTAAGGAATTTTCTCGTTTATATTAACTTAAATGATTCTGGAATTCACAGAATTAGAAAGAACATTGATCCTATCAAATCATCAATAAAAGGAGTTACTAATAAGTTTCAAGGTTTCTAGTTCAGTGAAGATAAGATAATAAAAAAAAAACACATTAGTGTGGATACCCACATTATAAAACGAAAACTTCAGCTCAATTTTCCCTAATTTATAAACCGAAAGCAAATGATGAATGCAGGATTGCCTTGCAAGATGTGAAAGAAAAGAGGATATAACTATCTTTAAGTCCTCATCTGTTCTATATAAGGCTAGTTTGATAAATTTAAAAAAGACTACATCTTCACGTAAATAGTAAAGTCGATAAAGAAGCTCCTAAAAAATTGTAATAAAATCCAATTGAAAACCTGATCAACTGATGAAACGAAGTTATTTGGGAAATATCTTCCCTTTGCATGCACCAAAGCAAGACGATTGTTCCAAATGTTGGAGCACTTCTTGATTTGCCCAGACGTTGATTTGCTGGTTAATTACCGTGGATGATATGGCAATGACAGGTTCTGGTCCCTGAAATTGCTCCGCAATACCGTTTCTCGCCGTATTTCCATGAATGCGTGAGTGCTCAGATTTTCCATATATGACATATATAACCAATAATTGATCTACAAGTTTAGTTCATGTGTATGCTGACTTGTGTTTTTGAGGCTGTTCATTTATTTTGTGCAGATTCATCAATAATCTTTGGCTATTACATACCTGCTAATGTCATTTTCTATACACTCCAATAAAAAATTTACTGTCTTGGATCTAACATGTGTTAGAAATTGCAGCTTCTTACACAGGATCTGCTTTTTCCTATAACTAACAATTGTAGTAGATTAGTGCAGGGTGGACCGCCTATGTGTAATCTTTGAAATTGTGAAACCCTTACTGGAGAAACTTAAAAGTGAAGTAGAGCAGAGAATATCCAAATACTGGGAGAATCTTCAGGGAATGCGGCAAGCTAAAACTCTTCTGGGAACCTATAACCAGAAGAGATCTGTAGAATGCATCTTGCAACTTGAGTAAAAATAATATTCGCATATTGACAGGGATCCTTTCAGGCCATTGTAAACATAATGGACATTTAAACAGGCTTGGAATAGCGGAGGAAGCCGAATGTAGATTTTGTGGGGAAGAGGATGAAACATCTACCCATCTACTCTCAAACGGCGTTGCACTGTGCAACTCAAGCGCCCTGCGCCTCGGAGCATATAAAATTGAAGAGGGAGAATTACATAATCTGAGGCCTTCTGACATTATGCACTTTTTAAAAAGAATCAGATTGGACTGTAAATACAGCGAGAATAGAGGACACAGTGTATTATCACCTTAACCCTCCATTAGGCGCGTCTGCTTGCGACATATAAGAAATGTTGGGCCTATGCGCGACTAATGAAGGGTTAATATTATATACATACATACTTATCCATCTGCCTTCCTCCCCAATTTACAATGAATTTTTTAAACAACTTTAAGTAAAATCAACGAGATTCTAAAAGTACACTCTCCACGAAAAGATGTATCTATCATAATTGTACAAAGTGTAGTTGTGATGTTAGTTGTGAACGAAATAAAACCATGCTTACTGAAAACTAGCGTTTGTCATTATCTACACACAAACAGGTGACAAACCCAGTCACGAAATTATACGAAATGATTGTATGTTCCCCAAGACTAGTATTTTCTGATTGTTGGACTGCGACAAAGATCCCTGCCGTCACACCATGCTCTGTTTTTGAAGCCTCCGTAAACCAGCAGGGGTCTGCTTATGTCAGTAGTTTTTCATTGCACCAAGGTACCATTTGTCGAGTACGCAGCATGCCTGGTGTTATTCTGACAATGATCTCGGAAGTGACCGATTCTAGCAGCTCATTGGTCACATAGACTTGAATATGTGAGTATTGATTTGCTACGTGCCATAGGCGGAATGTAGTTAATATGCCCTCCCTTTTCACAACAATTTTGCAATACGTTTGGTATATCCAGAAGAGTCTCTAAGATACTGTTTTCGTAATTGCCACACTTGCGATCTGTGGAATGGGTGTAAGTCTCTTTGTGGCTCTTGCTTGCTGCACTTTACGCCACCATGCTGGGTCCATAAGTAATGCTTGGACGTACTAGTATTACATAAAGTCGATGGACTAGCTTTTAAGAAATAGGACGCCTAGATATTATCGTGGTTTTGTTGGGGTTAATGCTAAGGTTTTCTGTGATTCACAGCTGCGAATGGTATTATTCACTTGTTAAGAGCTAGAGGGCTAAAGGAGTTTGCTGCGCACCCGCTCCCCTTAAGAGTATTACAATACCATCGGCATACGCCTGCACCTCGTAAGTGTATTAATCTGCTAGGAATCATGGATTCGCAACGTTTTTTCTACACATCAGTCAGAACGAAGTTTTTATGTAAACATAAACCAGGACGCGTATACTATCACACATTTACATACATTAAACGTACTGCTTATTCTCAACATGTAATTGCCGCAAATCGGAGAGCAAAGTTTCGTGACATTCGAGACGATGACATTAACCTTTCAAACACAGAGAGTTAAGCTGCAAGACGTTGTCCCGTAAAAAAAAAATATTTATGCTTAATCCATTAGGTATTACCTTCGCGTACCAGTACTTTCTTAATAAATATCAAATTTTCTTAGCCTCAAAATACCACCATTTTGTATCTAAGTATATTCCAGCGTTAGTAATAAACAGGAAAATAAACAATTCTGGCTTCCGACGTTACCAGATCGATCTCTACCGAGAATTTAGTCGTAAATTTTCTCCTGATAATAAAACTGCCATCGGCATTGCTAGAGTCCGCACGCAGTTTGTCCCAGACGCATCACCGCATTCCAGTTCAAAATCGCGCGAAAAACGAACTGATTAAAGGAAGAACGCTCCAGGAGAAACTGCAAGTCGTACGGCCGTCAGCCTCTGCTATCTGGTTGTCGGGTTATTATTAGAGTGTTTTCATTGTGCGTTGTGTATACACATCCGAGAGAGGGAGCACAAGCTCAGCAAGACAAACTAATCTCCAGTTGCGACGGCTATTAGTATTCTGGACACGCTCGCGCTGAAAACTGGCTAACGACTGCTTCTTCCCTCCTCCGTTCGTTCGTTCAATTCGTTTACAGTCGACGAGCGTGCATGTACTGTTTACGGAAGGTTACTAAAAGATAGATATTTACGTATACCACTGTTAGTAAAAAATGACCGCTTTATCGAAAAATATAACCTTACAGATATCATGAATAGAACGAAAACTATGCTCTTACATCTCAATAATTCTGTAAGTTGTAATAATACATTAAGAGGGTAATTTAGGTAATAGAAATGACAGTTTTCAATAATTTTTCGAAGCAAGAAAACGTTTCTTTTAGAATAATCAGTATTTTTTTTTTGCAAAATACAGGGTGATTTTAAAATCCACGTAGAAACAAATATCTTGAAATTATAAGGAGAAAAGCAGTTGTGTGTTTGAACGGAAAAATGTAAAATTGATCTTATTTTTAAAAAGTCCCAACTGTTGAGGACTGCGGTAATGTGTTGAGCCGGATCCGTTTCTGTTTACGATACGTAAGCGTACGCAGATCGACCGCACCACGTGTACGATACATTACGTTTCTTTACTATAAGGATATCGATGACCTGAAACGTCGCAGCTAGTAAGCATTGAGAGCGTGCAACGATATTTACCAGTACCTGTGCCCCTTAAAGATGGGGACATGTAGGCGACTTTGTAGTTTTTCTACAAGTGAATTTTACAAATGGTAGGCAAATTCCATTTTAAATATTAATTAAGAATCTAAACAGTACGATACAATACCAATGTGACGACATTCCTTAAAACTATGTACGTACTTTCTACGCAGTAACTTATAACATATGTTTGAAATGTTTACCATTGCTGTCTATACATGCCTGTGCACAACGGATTAGATCACCTTGCACGTGCAATAGTAGCTTCCTGTTCTGACGAATCGTGTTCGGTGTGTATTTTCACTCGTTCTGTTAAATCTGCAAAATAAATTATACACTAGTTGATTCATAAAAAATCACATGCATTCAGATTGGGCAATCCCGATGATCATGTAACTGGTCCATTACGTTAAATCAATTTTTCCTTGTTTGTTTGTCTAAATTTTGTAGTAAGTTTAATGTCATTTATTTTATATCTATATTTATATTTTCTTTTTGACCATTGTAAATCATACAAAGTTTTATTGACTGACTATGTTCTCTGTAATATTTATTACAAATATATTTACTATTATTATTATTATTATTATTAAATCCATCTACGAAACTTTTGATTTGACTAATCTGTTATAACGGGCCGCGATATGAGGTGGTGCACTATCGTGCATGAACCACACATTACTCCTTCGCGCATAAAGTAAATCATCTAAAAAATCGTTGTTTATGAAATTAAGATAATAATTCCAAGTTAGTCTAGAAGCCAAAATGTATGGTTCTACTAAAGCATGACCTACATATGATACCGGCCCAAACGTTCTTCGCTGGAAGTTAGAGTTTCTAATGCCATGTGGATTATCATCGACCCACAGATGAGAATTATGTACATCAAAGTACCTTCTCTGATGAACAAAGAGTCGTCTGTAGTGAGCAACACATTGAGGAACCCATAGGTTCTGTATTAACGTTTGCTAGCAGCCACTGACAAAGTAAAACTTCGAGCATAGGATATCTGAACATCTGGGTAACGGCCTCGGTGCAACCGACGAGCTGTCTCAGCATTCCTAGTTCTCTTTGGCTTCATCACACATTAATACTATATCAATTAATTCCATACCTGTGAACCGTGTGCATTTTGATAAAACAGAAACAGATTAAACTAACCGCACACCTTTGCATTACACGTAAAATAGCACCACAAGCACAATAGGTAAAGTTCTAATCACGCTCTTGCATTCATTAGTCGAACAAGACTAAGCATTTCTTCGGCTTTTTCGAACGGCTGACCCAAACCCTTGACCGTATCTTATTAACGAGGCTTATTACGTTTAAGGCGTGACTGCACGACAATGACTGGATTTCAACAGTTCTCAAACAAAAAACAGTATTTTGTCTGGAGAAATGCAGCTTTCTTTATCGGGGTTTTTAGCTATATTTTCAATTTCCGCAAATATTTTGTAATCAAATGATGACTTAATCAAAATGTAAAGTTATTTGCTGTACTGCTGTGGTTACTTACTAAAAAATTATATCAATGCAAAAAAACGGGAAATATTAATTTATTGGTCGATTAAATCCAAACGTAGACCGACATAAACGAAGGAGAGGCCTCGTTCTAGTTAGATTGATTTACTGATCACACTGACGGATAGCCCAAGGAAGTACGTTCGACAAGCAGATGTAAAGAACTTCATTGCAATGAGTTTCTTATGCTGCCACCTACATCTATCTAACATAGATATTAATTAGAATCCTGTAGTAATCTTTACAATCGTCTTATTCATAACAAATACATCCAAGCAGGTTTTTTGGGTTGCCTCTCCAGTTTCTTTCTCCAAAGTCTCTGCACACCGTTAGGGCTTTTTTGCGTTATTAGTTACTTCAAGCTCGTGCTTATTCCAGGGAAGTTTATTATCTGGAATCTAGAGTATTCTAGAGTAAATCCTAAGTATTTAACCACCAACCTCCATCTATGTGTTGTTTGTGTTTTTGAATTTGGATTCCTTCATGCTTGATCAATTTTATAATGAGATATTCTTATACATATATGTCGAATATGTTAGTATCGTTATGTATGTATTGCTATATTATTTCCTGCTAAACAAAATCCGCAGAATCATAATATCGACTATAAAATTGTTTATGTAAATGTATTTTTATCTATTTATTTATTTTTATCAACGTATGTAATAATTTAAACCAAAAATTTACTTATTTCGTATCTAATTCAATGAATGCTTGTAACCATGGATTTTAGGGCATGTGTATGTCTTTCGATTAATGTTCGACGAGGGATTTTTATGCTGTCGTATGGTTGGAAACGATTTCTATGATCGTTGCCGGGGTCCTTTTTTCTAGGAGATATTGAGTTTGTTGAAAACCAATGTGGGGGACTTCTTTTTCGGTTTATCCTGAGTGTGATTGCTTTTCGGATATTTACCTAGAATTTGTTAATATCTATCACTATTTAAATCTATGAAGTTTTCAAATTTACTTACAAGAATGAGAGTATTACGTGTATAGTGCTAAGATGATAGGAATCCACTTATTTCGAGATTTTGGGTGGCCTTTCGTCTAATCCTGGGGTTTTGAAGAATTACATTCGAGGCAGTTTGCTGTGAGATCGTTGGAACACTATTTGGAAGCTGAAATGATTGTTTTGAATATGGAATTATTATTTGGATTATACTACAGCAGTTTTCGTACCTGAAGTAAGCGATTTTATCATCTTTTGAACTTATAACCGGCATATAAGGGAATTTGAGGTTATATTTGTTTGAATGATAACTGTAAATCTAGTGAAATTGGTTATGTGAGGTTGTATTTGATTCTGTGGGTTAATTTCACGAGCAGTTTAAGTTGGCATTTGATTTAGTAATATATGGTTTATGACGTGAATTTAGCGGGAAATTTGAATTGTATTTATGATATTAAAAACGAGCAATACGAGTTTTTAGTTTGGATTAAGATTATAGAAATCTAATTATCGTGTATCTAAGATACTAAAGAACTTACTTACGCTGAGGGAATCTTTAGAAGATTCATTTCTTTGTAATCTAATCCGAGGAGATTTGAAATAAATAAATTGCACTATATTTTCGTTTCTTTTATTCAATGTATTACAAGAACATCGCTAACTAATAACTACTACAGTCACATTGAGATACTTACATGTTATAAGCTTTATTGATATAGTAATCAGTGGTTAAGCGGAGCAACAATATCCTCCCTCGTCCCGAGTGTGACTGAATATAATAAGAATCAATATCCTCCCACTTCCCGAGTGTGACTGAATATATTAAGCATCATCCTATTCGTTTACGATGTACTTAAAACCCTGTGGTGGAGACAAATTTACTTTTCATGCCCTCTATCATATCTTTGGAATTATTGAGAGTATAATAGATGACACTGAGTGGTGTTTAGTAGAATAGAAACAGTTGTTTACTTGATAAAATTTAATTAAAATTTAAAAGATTTATCTACAAGTTTCGTAGCAGTACGTATCATATAACAAATGTATAGATTTAATTTTTTTTGAGTTCATAAACATATAATTTGTGTTTTGGTTACCAAAGTTTTGACTTCTCTTTCAATCTGGACTGTGTCGGGTGTAAGTACACAGAGAAAACAAATATTATAAAAGTATTAAATGATACCATTTATTACTAATATATCTAATATTTTGTATCTATTTTTGCCTGTGATCCACGAAAAGTCTTCCTGGCAACATAACCACCAAGAAATTAGAAATATTACACTTTCTTGTGTTTTACGGCAACTAGAACGTAACAATGCATTCATTGATAGTCTTTTCGTAAAAACTTACACAAATAGATCTTTATCAGATAAATATACTTTGGTACCACATCCAGTGTTATACACTGAGAGAAATAGATAGTACTCTTTAACATAAATATAGTATACTTTAATATATTTTATAGCTCCTATAGGGACAATCATATTTTATATTACCGGTGACAATATCTGTATAGTAAATATCTGTGAATACTTTTTATTAACTCGTATGGTAAAGTGTACTATATTTGTATTATTAATTTGAGCATACATGTTAGTAAATGTGAAAAAAATGTCTAGTAGCGCTGACTATATTTGATAATAACTGTTAACAATGAAAACTATAATAAATATAGTTTAATAATTTTTAATTATAATTAATTAATATAATTTGATTAGCCGGTGACAGCCGGGCGAATTGCCGTCGTATCGGGCAGGATTGCGGGAATCAGACCGGCCCGTGTACTGTAGAGTACTACCGGTATTGAAGCGCCTCGTAATTCTCGTCTGTGAGCGATTGTCCACAGTACTTTTTACACGACGTTAACCATGTATAAGCATCATATAGATACTACGCAGCCACATTTACCGATCACAATTTACATTGAGTACGAATTTCAAAGATTATGAAACAAGCGTAGCGCCATCTTTACGACAAAAGCTGTAGTATCACATATTTATGTAGCTAAACCAATTATGAGTTTTATGATATTCCTACTATATAGATATAAAACTATACAGCATTCATTTCATTCCATCTCATTATTAATGCCGTTTTCAATAATCAAAGTAAGGTGACTGTTGCAAGCACCTAACCTAACCTAAATAAACACAACACAGTAAATTTGCTACACCGGTTATTATAACTGTCTTCACTACATTATATGCAATTTATTATATTCACTTGTTGTAAAATATTGTAAAACATTTCACTATATTTTGTAGAAGATTGTCACACAATATTTTTAAACAATTTTATTGCTTTTTTTGTAACCGTGATATAGGAAAATGCAACGCCGTTGTTCTAAAATTTTGCACAATAGTAGGAATTCTTAATACAATTTCCGTCAAACAGTGAAGTGTAAATATTACAACATGGATTTTTCTCTGTGCAGACACAAACATGCACCGACACGAATACGTACACCTGTATCACATGTACATAACACGTGTGAGTGGCAATACAGCTTATTGGTCGATTTCTTCGGTAAAGATCGACAATGAATAGAGCAAGGGGTGGGAAGAGCGTTACGAACATTTATGTTAGAAATTGAATATGCATCGAATACCTGGTAACATCCAGATTTTACCTCTTACTATAAGCATGGTAACATCTGGTTATTTTACTCTTAATACCCCACATATTGTCGTTTTGACAATAATTATGTTACTAATTAACATAAAGAGATTTACTATCTAATTTCTACAATCCATTTTTCTCAGTGTACTTTTTTTTTATAATCTAGGTCTAGCTTGTATTAGATAGTTTTCTTTGTGAGTAACTTAGATATTTTAGTTGTTTGCTAGACTATATCGTCTTTCAATACGGTGATCTAGTTTGAATCAGAGTTTAAATCATCGACGGACATTAGTATTTAACGTGGTCTATCGAATGAGTCGAATGTTGTGAAAATATAACTTCGATTACCGCGGTATTCGAATTATCAGCAGTGCAGATAAACGAAAGCGAACTAGGTACCTTCGGCAATATAGTTCGGTAAAGTCGAACAATTCTCGGTTGCAATAAATACTTGTTAAATATAACCGAATCCTATTGCAATGCAAATGAATTTGGTTAGAACGCCCAACTTATTACTAGTACAAAATATAAAATATTTTATAATTTACAGGAAATACAATACAAGGTATACATGTTACGTATTTTATCAAAATCTCTACCTGTTTATTTTCGTTTCAATCCATTGAAGCTACATACCTACGCAAGATCATTTTATATAAATAGTCTTAAACACTTTAGCACTGATCATTATCTTATCTGACGTGATTTTCCTACATATAAAGCGAACTCAATTCGAAATACTTTACGCTACATAGTATAGCGTGTATGTTTACCTTAAATGTCATTAACACTGAATGAACTTGAATACATACACAAGTGTACGCACGACGTTCTCTCATTTCTGTGGTAAATGCTGCTACATAATACATATAATAGGATATAATAGAACGTGTACCTACATAAGTGTATACATTTATGTCTAGCTATTATGTATATTCTGCTTATGTGTCGTGTACAATATTTCGAATTGTGTTTATGTATTTTAATAAATGAAGAGCCACGGTCTCTATATGAAAGATTCAGAACTAAAAGCTTAATAATAAAATTGCGTAAACTCCTAGAAACACCTGATTTCTAATGAACTTTTTAATTGAAATAAAAATATTTAATAACAGCTTTTATAGATTTTTAAGGCTTTCAATGACATATTTTTTTCTCATTTGTGATGTCGTCGGCCTTTTAAACTTAATTTTTAGTCCTACAGTGTTTCAGCAATTGAATGAGTCGACTCAGTCTTTGATCAAGTAACTTTGCTGAAAAGAAAATAGTAGATCATTCTATCTGGAAGATTTAACTTTATAACTTTAAAGAAATAGTAAAACAATAGAACGCTTTATCTTATGAAGCTTTCTATATGTTAAGCTTAGTTTTGGTCCACGGTTTGTCAGTTGGTAGTAGTGAAAAGCTATTGGAGCATTTTTTAAAAATATTCAGAATATGCCGAAAATAATCCAATTCCACTGTAAATCAAATAAATCTTTCTTATTCAGTTTCTTTAATATTTATTCATCTTGTTTTTCAGTTTCTATAATTTGAGTAACTGTAGGTGCTATACGAAATCGTTCATTAAAATTAGAAGGACCTTTTTGATGATGATCTTTTCAGATTCATTGTTTTCCCCTTTTTCTAGAATGCGTTTTTTAATTTTTGCTACCAAATTAGACCTATCACCCTTAATAATAGTGCCTTTAGCTATCTAACTCTGGGATTTTGTAGTAACAGAAATCTCGTCTTTGCCAGACATAGGCAGAGAACGTTGACTGAAGTTCCTTCTTATATTTGGCAGAATCTACTACTAGTGTCTTCTTCCAGGTCTATGTTATACATACATGTATATTATATATTATAAGTCTAAAGTGACTGATCGACAGTCCTACTGTTATTTATAGTCTTTCCTATCAACAGTTCTCTAGTAAATTTAGCCCTTTTTTCCCCTCAAAAAATAACTTATTGTTCATTCATTCGTTGATGAACTTGCGATTTGGTAATGCTGAAGGAAGCGCCAGCTTCAACGAAAAGCTTAAGTAAGGCTTTCCGTTGAAGCTGGCCCTTCCGTGTGCCGATTTCTGGAATTAATCGTGTCGATTGTCTGTCAATAAAAATATATAACATCTTTCTAGGTTTACTTCCATTGCAGCAGCAGTAGTTGACCTCATTGCATCCATGGCACGCAGACAAATCAGTCTTTGTATACAACTTAACATTTTGACCGCTCATACCTCTGCCACTTTAGCCACGATCTTATTATTCCATATGCTGTCATGGATCTAATTATTTAATTAGGCCGCAATTTATTCCATACTAGCTCTTGAATTTGCCCGAGGCAATGCTAGTGTTATTTTCTGGATATTTGGATTTCATATCAGTCTTTCATAGAATTATGCTCCAAGGTATTTCGCTTCTTTGACGTATGATTTCTTTCCTTTTTGTGTACACGGGTTGTACGTTTTTTTAGCGGTCTTCTTCTTGTGAACATGACAAACTGTATTTTTTTTTATCATTGACTGACAATCGCTCTTGTTCTAAAGAACTCTGAAGTCCTTTTAGTCCGTGGTTTGATTTTTAATCTGCGTACATTGCCTCTTCTTCATGTCCTTCATCAACTTGAAAATTGGCTATCAACCGCTTGAGCATGCCAGAACAAATTTCTCTTAGTGGGTAACTCTAAGAAAATATATACATTGAGCGATTATCATAAACACATTTGCATTATTTTTTTTTCACTGTAAAATTAATTGTTAGGAAAGCAAGTTCAAAAGCTTTGAAATATTAAAATATGGAGCTTGTTCATATTGCCTCATATGGTTCGAAAATCGTTAATGGGATAGTGTGCATCGTTTAGCACTATTCTAAAACTTGAGCATTAAATAAGACTATGTATTAAGGCGTCCCGTTCTTTTATTAAATTTATTTCAATATCTTTTCTAAATCAGAAAATATAAGCTGTTTAACCCTTCCAACACTGTAATTGCTAGGCAATTATTTGATGAAGAATTAAATAAAAACAAAGGTTGATTACTAAATATTATTTTAAAAGGCAATCTATAAAAGCTTTTACTAAAACATCCTTGGTTTCAATTATTAATTTCGTCAGAAATCAAATAATTCCAGTACATTTAACTATTTTTATTGGAATATTGATGAACTTGCTTACATATTTATATATCTGTGGGCATTCATCTAAAGCCGATTTTACATATGAGTGCCATGTCGACACGAAACACGAAATAATGCCAAAAGTGTCTTTAATAGGTGCTGAAAATTTTTTGTTGGAAACACCAATAACTTACTTTTTTTGCCTGTGTCAAGGGTGTTTCAAAAAAAAAAAATGGGCCTTCAATACGCACCAAAGGAATTACAATTGTTTCATGTGGACTCTTCTACACAATAAATAGTAATATTGTAACATCTTTTTCTATACTTGGATACATATTAAAATTATATACAGACTGAGTTGTTCCAATGGCAAACTTTATTTATTAGATAACTCTTAGTTGAATTAAAATTTTGATAATTGGAATATACATATATTTTTGCAATAGCTTCACAATCTAACAATATTTTTTCGGACACCGAGTGATCCGTAAGCTTGTCAGAAATAATAATATAGTTTCTTTAATGGAGCACTCTGTATATAACTAGCTTATTGTATTTCACATTAAATTCCGAATATCTTTTGTTAGAAATATTTCTCCACAAATGGTTTCGTTCTCTTTTTCTTTAAAAAATGGCGACAGCGCGCACCTACGAATTTGTCTGATTTTTTTTCCAAACAATTTAATTACGAACAGTCAGCTTCTGTACTGTTACAACCTAAGGATATCTGCATCTTAAAGAAGAATATTTACTATTTGTTGGACACTTGTACAAATAGGTTTTTCACAGCTTATTTTATTGTAGTAGGTAACTCAAAACAAAAACCATTTAAAGAATGTTATGTAATTTTTCATAAAACATTAATATTATGCCGCAAACTATATTTTTATGAGTGTAGCACATGTTTAGTAAAATTTTTAAAACTTCTTTAGCGCTATAAGTTTCAAATAAAAAATACAGGTTGTTCCATTTAAAATAATCAAGTTATCAGCGATTAAAGTTCTTCTAATGCAACCAAGGTGTACGATCACACAGTATAAAAATTACAGATTCTAATGTCGTTTTAAGATGCAGAGATGCTTGGGCTGTAACAATGCAGAATCAGACAAATTCGTAAATGCGGTTCCGCCATTTTTTATGGAAAATTGAAACTACTTGGGGGGGAACCAAGCCGTTTGTAGAAAAATATTTCTAAAAAAAGATATTCATAATTGAATGTGGAATACAATAAGCTACTTAATATACAGGCTGTGCCATTTAGAAAAACGTTATCATTATTCCTGACAAACTGATATATGCTGACTGTAGCGTAGTAATAGACATACAAGATATCTGATCACTCCACACTACAACGATTTAAATTAATTCGGGACAATTGTTTCGGAAATTTGTGAATTTCCTAATCTAAATTTATATTTACAAGTGGTTTACCGCCTGCGTTGACCTGCTAGAATTCCGGGAATTCCGAACTCATACAAAATGTAACTGCGAAAGAAATGTGTTTTTACCCTAATAAATCCATCAGCACGGAATGGAGAAGCGAAGCCTGTTCACAATTTAATAAATTATTATTTTTAGATTCTCTTCTAATATAAATGCTTTCAAAAGCGGATAATTCTGTTGGGGATGTTACCTTTTTTAGTAGATCGAGGTTTTCAATGTTGATCTTGTGAGCCGTATTATTAAAATGCTGTGCTACCCTGGACGCGTCAATTCTACCGTACCGATAATGTGCAATGAGTTTCTTAAATCTAGTTCCAATTGGTTTTTTTGTTTATCCGACATAAACTTTGTTGCAACCCTCACACCTACTTGGTGCCTGACCTTTCCTTGACGGTCAGTTTATCCTTCGCAGTACCTAACAAATTTTGTGTTATTAATCTATTAATCAAGAAATTAATGCCTGCCATTGTATGTTGTCCGCAATGATTCGAATTATATCTAATAGATTTATTATGGCTGATTCCAATCATTGCGGACAATATAAAATGGCCGGCATTAATCTCTTGATTAATAGATTAATAACACAAAATTTGTTAGGTCCTGCGAAGGATAAAGTGACCGTCAAGGAAAGGCCAGGGATTTATAAAATTGAGTGTGAGGGCTGCAATAAAGTGTATGTCGGACGAACAAAAAGACCAATTGGAACTAGATTTAAGGAATACATTGCACAGTATCGACACGGTAGGTTGACGCGTCCAGCGTGGTAGAGCATATTAATAATGGTATGGGTCACAAGATCAACATTGAAAACTTCAAGCTACTAAAAAATGTAACATCCCCGAGAGAATTATCCGCTTTTGAAAGCATTTATATTAAGAGAGAATCTACAAATAATAATTTATTAAATCGTGAACAGGCTCCGCTCCATCATTCGGTGCTGATCGATTTATTTATTAGGGTAAAAACACATTTCTTTCGCAGTTACATTTTGTATGAGTTCAGAATTCTAGCAGGGCAACGCAGGCAGTAAACCACTTGTAAATATAAATTTAGGGTAGCGATAACTAATCTTGTTTGGATATTTCATCGGTTCTTAGTTCATTCGGTCTTCGGTTGAAAATTGAAATCCGTGAATTTTCCAAACAATTGTCCCGAACTAATTTAAATCGTTGTAGGTGGAGTGATCGGATATCTTGTGTGTCTATTCCTGACAAGTTTACGAATCACTCGGTGTACGTAGAAGTATTT
Source organism: Cetonia aurata (assembly GCA_949128085.1). NCBI lineage: Eukaryota > Metazoa > Arthropoda > Insecta > Coleoptera > Scarabaeidae > Cetonia > Cetonia aurata. The sequence goes on from OX421887.1 coordinate 2,126,419, forward strand.
TTAGATTATGAAGCTATTACAACAATATATGTATGTTCCAATTATCAAAATTTTATTTCAGCTAATAGTTATCTAAATCTATATCTTATAAATTAACTTTGCAATTTAAAAAACTCACCATGTGTGTACTGAAAAATAAAAAAGAAAAACAACTCTTTAGTTCTTTACTTACAAGGAATCTGTAAGTATTGCTAAATAATTTGGAACAAGACATATTTCAAAATTCAACCTAAAAATTGGTAACATAATTACAATTATAATATTACTAATTATAAAGTTTATAACCATTTTTATTATGTATTTTTCTGTTTATATATATATATATATGCATACATAAATCTACATTGATTATAAAAAGCTATTATGCGATTGGCCTAACAGAATCAGATGGTCTTTTTACAATAACGGAACGTGGCTCTTTATTTTCCCTTTTTGTATTTTCCTAATAATGCAGTGGTTGTAACCGTTATAGCAATTTTAGTACGCGGTGTGCGATGATGCAATAATTCTATAAGTATAGTGTTTATCAACATTTGGCCGGAGGTAATGCAATCCTTTGGGTTTTTCTTTCAATGTCGATCGTGATTCATTAATGTTTTAATGGCTTTTTCTTTACTGATCTATAAATATCTCAGTGTTTGATGTCTAGTTCATTGTAAATACGCGTATAATTACTTACTAAAATTGTTCATCACTAGTGTTACCATAAGATTGTTTTTAGTGACGGTTTAATGATTTTAAAATGGAACATGAACTTTCCATTTCTTGGAGAGTTTGAGACAAAAACTATGTTTCAAATTATGATGTTACGTGCAATTCAATATAAATGATTTAGTTCAACATTTAACTCAATATAAGTCTATGCGTCATTGGTGGTGGAAATTATTAACCATAAATTAGCTAACTGTAACAACTGGCCAATCTTTGAGATAAGCATACTTATTCAAAAATGTTAATTATATACCTTTACACTGTAATTAAGCATTTAGAATTGAAAAATATTTGGAAAAATGCGCCATAGAAATACTGTTAGAAACAGAAAGAAAAAAGTTATTAAAACAACTGTTGCTTAACGGTTACAGCTTATATATGTTATCATATTAATATTTTATAAATCATCTCGTTAAATATGTCATGACAAGCACTGAATTTCTTCTAAATCCAATTCAATATTTTTAGAATTATTTTGTATTTGTTGTGTGTTCATTATATCTATCAAATTCTCTTGATATATTCAATAGAATTGTCATTGTTAAAGTGTTTATTGTGACATATCAGAAATGCCTGAATGTTGGGATAGGGTACCCTTGCTTCATGAGCGGGCACTGTCAAATTATTTTCCAAATTCTCTCTTACATGAAGAATTCTTTAATGAATTCAATTTTGTATTACCTTTTTTTGGCATCCAAATAGTTCAAAAACGAAATACCAAGACTTCATCCCTTCGACCTTATCCTGCTTCCCTCTTTCTGCTGTCGATTCAGTTCAGTTCGCATACATATCGCGCCATTTTCGACGAAGTGAGAGCCCCCTAGTGTTGTAGGTGGGTACAATTTTATATTACAATAAAAGCTTTCGTCTTCTTGATATTGCAAGACGGGTACCCTGATCCTCCTAAGTTATCTGTCGGAATGGTGTTTGTTCTGATGGCGATGCAGGAGACATTTAAGGTAAGTTTTTTCGAAGAGGAGAAAAACATTAACGATTTAAATACCTACGTGATTTCTCTAGAAAAATAATCTTTTAATATCGATGACAAGAATACTAAACTCTTTCAAACCCTTACTACAAACTTCACTATACAAAAATTAATACAGTACATTTCGGTTCTATATCGGTTTCATTTTAGGTATATATAGGTTATTTTCGGTTCTATATTACTGTTAGTGTATTTTATAATTTAAATTTTACAATGTAAAACTACCACTACACTAATCGTCATTTGGATTTGATACAGGTTCATTAATTGATTTTGAAGTTAAAATAAAGAAAAAATTCTCAATTATAATTACAAGTACGATGACTAGAATATTCGTATTACCGTATTCAAATTCGTGTAATTATATTGGCAATTGTTGAGTTGATTGAATCTTAATTCTGGTCAAAATTTGCTTATTTCCGCTCATATGAAGAGATGCGCCGATATCTTCGACATCTCTCGAAATGTATGTGTTGCTGTTACCATAAACAATAAACAGACCCTTGCGCTTATAAGAACCATATTTATTTTTTCTCCCACAACTCCCAATATCCTTAAAAAATGGCGGGTAATATAAAAATTATCGCTAATGTTAGAAAGTGCATCGGTAGGACGAGATGGCGGTAATAATTATATCCGCCGACATCTTCACCATTCCTCAAGATTTACGTGCTGTCATTTCTGAAGTCGATAAACAAAGTTATAAAAATTACACTTATTTTTTCCCGCCCAGCTTTAACCTCCTTAAAAAATGGCGGACAATATGTATATAAAATATATATATATAAAAAGTGTACCAGTAACACGACATGGCAGTAATAATTATATCCGCCGATATCTCCGATATCCCTCAAGATTTACGTATTGTCATTTTTGAAGTCGATGAACAACCCATCAAACTTACAAAAATCACATTTATTTTTTCTCCCAGGCTCCCAATGTTCTTACAAAACGGCGGATAATATTTATATAAAATTTCCGCTAATGCTAGGAAGCATACCAGGAAGGCGACATGGCAGTATATTCGCCGATATCTTTAACATCCCTCAAGATTTACGTATTATCATTTTTGAAACCGATAACCAAACTCTCAAAATTATAAAGATCACATTTATTTTTTTGCCACAACTTCCAATGGCCTTCAAAAATAGCGGATAGTATTTATATAAAAATTTCTGGTAATGTTAGGAAGTTTACCAGTAAGACAACATGGCAGTAATAACTATATCCGTCAACATCTTCGACATCCCCCAAGATTTCGGTGTTGTCATTTCTGAAGTCGATGAACAAACCCTTAAACTTATAAAAATCGCATTTATTTTTTCTCCCACAACTCCCAATGTTCTTCAAAACTGGCGGGTAATATTTATATAAAAATTTTCGTAATGTCAGGAGGTGTACCAGTTAGACGACATGGCAGTAATAATTATATCCGCCGATATCTTGGACATCCTTCAAGATTTACGTATACTCTTAATATTATAAAAATCGCATTAATTTTTTCCCACAACTTCCAATGTCCTTAAAAAATGGCGGCTAATATTAATCTAAAAATTCCCGCTAACGTTAGGAAGTTAATAAGTTTTGAGGATTTGTTTATGGGCTGCAGAAACGACAATATACAATATATAATTGTACCTGTTATAAAACAAAAATAACAAAGTATCCAAAATACCGATACAAAACCGAAAATAACCGATATACAACCGAAAAAGAACCGATATTATCACCGTCATCGAAACCGATATTTTCATGAATTTCGGTTCTAAATAACTGCTATGGAACATAACGGTTTTTCAGAACTGTTTTGAGAACCGAAACCGTTATCATAACTGTTTTGAACCCCTGGTTTAAATTATCGCCATGCATTTACCTTTCAACTACAAACGAAAGAAAATTACTACAATCTGCTACAAACTATATATAATTATACGACTGCGAAAGCGGATTTTCGATATCTCAAAGTGAGGTGCGATTGATTTTTTTATCCTATAATTATAAATGGATGGAACTACAAACGTAGAAACAACTATTAACGAAATACTTGCATCGTTTATGAAGAAGAGCTATTTTTTTAAAAATCTTGTGCTAGGTTTACATAGGTCCTTGTTATTTTTCTGTTGCCTCTTTTCAAAGTCGGATCCGTCAGTACTTACAATTAGATAAATAGAACGTTTCCACCAAATTTCAGGAAAAGCAAATAACTGTCGGCTGAGAGGAAAATTTGATCTCTTATGAGAAGTATTTCAAATTTCAAATACACTTTCTTGATACTTCAAATTTTGTTTCGATTTACGCATGTTCTCCGATTTTGTCTTACACTATTATTTCACTAGGCAAGTAAAAATGTCAAAATTCTGACAAAATTGTAAATCGTTCCAAAACAGTTGAATTTAGAGATAGAGAACCTTATTAGAAATGATCTTTAAATAAGGTGTAAAGTACATTAAGGCAAGAATAGAAATACTATTGCATTTAAAATAAGAAAGCTGTTATTGACTTCTCGCGTATTCAAATATTTTCAAATAGTGTCCTTCAGATGAGGTTCAGTTATAAACACTTGTGTTTTATTAATTTGGTTGTAATATATCACAAGGAAAACCTAGTGAACAGATGCTTTAAAACACTCTGTATATTACATGTGGTAGGATTTTATGGATATTTGCTTATTTCTTCTTATTTGTTGTCAACATATATAAAATAATGTATATTTTTATTTATCCTTTTTCTCCGCTTCCTTTCTATGGTGATTTTTAATTATCTATTGTAAAGTAATAAATTTATAAGTGTGCTCATGGTCTTTTAACAAAAAAATATCATCACTTCAGAATTTATTTATTCGTCCATATGAAGACATTTTTCTTTCATATTTTATAGAACCAATCGGCACGGCAATGCCAAAATTCCCTTTGGAAACCCGTAAAGATCACATTTACCCGGTCAACTCTTCCATAAGTCTACCATGTGCGGCTCAAGGGTATCCAGTTCCAATAAAAAGGTATTTTTGTCATCTCTGCTTGTATTCATTGCTTTTATCTACCACTTTTTCCTGAAATGCACCGATCAGAACCAGTAGGAAGTGTCATGCCGAAATTTCCAACGGTTGAAAGCTCGAAATCTTTCAAAGGCAACAGCGGAGAGAGCTTAGTGTTGCTCTGCCCCGCTCAAGCGTTCCCTGTGCCGATTTACAGGTCAGTCTATTTATGATAAGTAAATAAGTTACATTTTTTTAATAATCTCAAGGGTATCAGATCCCAAAATATGAAACCGTAGCAAGTAAGTGTTCTTTCATTATTATTTACATAAATCAGAACCAATTGGGAGTGTTAAACCGAACTTCCCAGCTGTGGATAACCTACGTGGATTCACTGCGTTCAATAGAAAAGCGGTAACTTTACTTTGCCCAGCACAGGGGTTCCCTGTTCCTTCATATAGGTACGATTTTTATTGATTTAGTCAAATTTAACTTTTGCCATTTTTTTTTATTATACTGTGAAACACGTAATTAATTATAGAGCCCATGGGAAAAGTTAGACCAAATGCTGCAAAGCAATTACCTCTAGATAATCCGGTAAAATCTTCTATAGCTCTGCAGTGTCCTGCTCAAGCATATCCAGCTCCACTTTATAGGTAAATATGAATTAAATAACGTTCTTTTAGCCGCGATTTTCAGAGCGGTGGTATGCAGATGTTTTTTCTTCATGATTGGCAATCAGATTGAAATAAAAATTGCGTACAGTTTTAATTTTTTTTTTAATCATTAAATAGTGAATATTGAAGTATGCAAAGTACAGAAAGACAACTTTTAAAAAATCTGTGAAATGGTGGATGGCACCAAGATAGACAGTTTTAGCTTAAGAAATATAGGTCTGAAATGGGTTTTCTTTGCTTGAAATGTAAGTTTCCTTAAACTAAAACTCCTTGAGATTAGGCAACGTTGACTAGAGATACATGACAGAAGTCCCCTTGGACATTCGCATCTTGCTTTAACGATGCCGTCACCTTTATCAATATGTACCTACATGCAAAATTAATATAATTAATAACCTTGTTTTGATATATTTATTTTTATTTTCACCTCCACATTGTACACTTTGGATTTCATACTCGCACACACCTTCCCCTTTAATATTGCTGGGTTTCGATTTACAGCGAGAGTAATTTCTGCGATATGACCACATTCGAAAGCATTTTCCCCTCGCTCTAGCTGCTTACTATCGAAGAAATTTGAAAGAATCGATACTTTCATAAAATGTTTGGTGATCATCTTAGCCTGCAAACCAAGGGCATTAAATATTGTGGCAATATTTTTGTAAATTTTACCCTTACAAATTATAACATGAAAACTATGTTCTGGCTCTAAAGGAGTAAAATACCAAATTCTGTAAATAAGTCTTTTCGATTAGCAATCATTTTAAACGGCATCGACTATTTGTTTTCTTAAAAACTGAAAATTCGTAAGTTTATCCATGATTTAGTCTGCCTGAAGTGACTAGCACTTGAATTTCGCTTATTATCCTGAAAGTACAAATAATTTTCAGGTTAAACTTGGGATGAACTGTTAACACATACTTCAGGGAACATACAGGGTGGGGCAGAAAAACCTATCCGATTTCAAAACGTTATAAAATTAAAACCACTCAACTTGACAAAATTTTTTTTTTATTAACATATCGCAAATTTTATGCCATTTTCAAATTTAAGTTTTGAAAAGCACATCACTTAAATGTCGTCCTTGGGAGCGGATACACTGATTTAGGCGCTCGCGGTAGCTTTCCATGACTTTCACCGTCATTTCCACAGGAATTTCTTCAATTGCCCGAGCAATTTCCCTTCGTAAAGCAAGAAGGGTCCTTGGTCGATGCTGGAATACCCTCGATTTGAGGTAACCCCAAAGGAAGAAGTCACATGGATTGAGATCCGGTGAGCGCGGCGGCCAGCCAAGATCACCTCACAGAGAAATGAGGCGTCCGGGAAACATTTCCCTGAGAACGTCCATTGATCGTCGCGATGTGTGGGCGGTTGCACCATCCTGTTGAAACCACACATTTTCCACGCCAATTTCCACCATTTTGGGTCGAAGAAAATTTTCCAGCATGAAACAATAGCGCTCGCTGTTGACCGTTACGGTTTGCCCATTTTCTTCAAAAAGGTAAGGCCCCCAGACGCCTAGGCGGGAAAGAGCACACCACACAGTCACTTTTGGGCTATGGAGGGGTTCCTGATGGACGTTCTCAGGGAAATGTTTCCCGGACGCCTCATTTCTCTGAGAGGTGATCTTGGCTGGCCGCCGCGCTCACCGGATCTCAATCCATGTGACTTCTTCCTTTGGGGTTACCTCAAATCGAGGGTATTCCAGCATCGACCAAGGACCCTTCTTGCTTTACGAAGGGAAATTGCTCGGGCAATTGAAGAAATTCCTGTGGAAATGACGGTGAAAGTCATGGAAAGCTACCGCGAGCGCCTAAATCAGTGTATCCGCTCCCAAGGACGACATTTAAGTGATGTGCTTTTCAAAACTTAAATTTGAAAATGGCATAAAATTTGCGATATGTTAATAAAAAAAAAAATTTGTCAAGTTGAGTGGTTTTAATTTTATAACGTTTTGAAATCGGATAGGTTTTTCTGCCCCACCCTGTATTATAAAATTTTCATTTAATAAATTCTAAAATTTATTAAATGAAGAAATCTCTTCCAAAGTATTGTATATCACTTTTGCAGTATTCATATTCCGAAACATTCATTGCAATTGTACATGTTTAGCAAAAATTAACGACTTTTCTAGGCTAAATTTTGTTTCTTATATTTTCCTTATTGTTTTTAAGAACCCGTTAATTCAGTGATCCCACGATTATTCTCCGGTGACAAAACTAGGAACGAAGATGTAAAATTAGGCTTAGTCATCACCATGTTGTGCCCAATGCAAGGATACCCGACACCGGCTTACAGGTACCAATTTTTCTCTAATTAATCCCTATTTTCCATGCTCATAGAACCGGTTAATAGTGTCATACCTCGCTTAACTTCCGGTGACAAGATACGCACTAGAGATGTTGATATCAGGCGGAACCTTACTACGACACTCTTATGTCAGATGCAAGCGTACCCAGTTCCTTTATTCAGGTACAGTTCAAAATTAATTTTTTCATGTTTCTCGATTAAATTAGAGCCAGTTGGTAGCGTTGTGCCAAAACTGACGTCAGGTGATGAGTCTCGAAGTGTTCGGATAAAGATTTCGGAGCAAATTACATTAGTATGTCCGGCGCAAGCGTTTCCAGTGCCCAAATATAGGTAGGAATCTTTTCTCATGAAGCTTGGATACTCTTTTCTGTGAGATTAAGTTATATTTTGGCCTATTTTAAAACTGCTAAGGTAAACACTTATATGCTTAGAACCAGTTGGAAGTGTTGCTCCAAGACTGAGCGCTGGTATATCAAAAATTCAAACTTTGGACGGCAGAAATGGATCCAATTTGACTCTTATATGTCCTGGACAAGCCTATCCTACTCCTGCTTATAGGTAAACATTATCATTTATATTTCACCTGAATAGTATTATTTTCTAAAGTCAAAATCTTCGGAAACTTTGGGGGTACTCTATAGCAATCTGTAAGGCAAAAGCTAGTAAGCGCACTGCATATTTTAAAGTAATCGTAATAATCAGAGCCTGTTGGTAGTGTCAAACCACAGTTCTCCAGCAGTGACAAGCTGAATCTTTTCGAAGCCTCTTCTAGAAGAACTGTAGTCCTCAATTGCCCAGCTCAAGCCTTTCCTGTTCCAAAGCATAGGTAAAGTTGTAATTTTTCTTTATTTTAACCAGTAAAGATCAGAAACCCGCTTTTGAAGATGGGGTACTTTATGTTTTGGCGCTCTTTAATCCCAGTAGACTTTATCGAAATTTTCGCATAGAACCCGTTGGTAGCGTCAAACCAAAATTGTCCACCATTGAGAGATATAGGAATCTCGACGCTATGGTAAGGACTAGTGTAACTCTACTGTGTCCAGTCCAAGCTTACCCAGTGCCTTTGCAAAGGTATGTTACATCTTCTACTATACAAATTGAAATTTGGAGTAGTTTTTAGATTAATCTGGAAAATCTAATGCTATGTCGATTGATACACCTACACTGTAAGATAGTTGTGAACTTGCGTTTCTTCAGTACCATGGATTATAGTATCTATAGTGTCCCAGGGGATTGGTGTAATGTATTTTGATATTGAAATAATAACAAAGGCAAGTTCGTATTCCAATCCTTTTTATTTTAATATCTTTTATTGCGACATGTTTCGGTCTGTTAGACCATCTTCTGGCAACTATAAGACGAAAAATATATTTTGTTATCAATTATACATTGATTTTACATTTAAAATTTTAAAATTTTAAAAATTAAATTTTATATAATCTGATTTGATAATAGAAAAATATTATTTTATGTTTATATAGTTTACTAATATCTTTTATTTTAAATTGAAATCAAAAACTCAAAAATTTAAAATTTTAACAACACAACAGAAATATAATCTAATGAATAAAATACTTACTAAAAATGTCAAAGGTATGTTACATATAAAAAATTGATGCGTCAAAATCTGTAGGTGCATTGAGAGAGTAATTTTTATTTGTATATATTTCCTATACTTTAAATTTTAATTTTATTTTAACTATATTAAAATGAAAATTATCGACGAAAAAACAATCACATTAAAACGGGAAAATATAAATTCAAATATCTCGGAAACATCACACAAACGCTACGGAAGAAACAAAACAATATTAAATGAGCAATTAGAATATAACATAAAACCACTTTTTACATTTTTACACCTTTAAATAATACATTGTAAAAACACACTAAAACGTACTAAGTGAAAAACATCATATTATTTCAACATAGTATATTTTTCTTGATTCAATAATCGTTATATCTTATAACAATTTTGTCTTTATTACACCCAAGAACCTCATAATTTAATGTTTTAAGCTAATTTAAAACAAACATAGTATATAACACATACATTCACAAAAATTTTTTTTTTCACTAAAATCATTTTTACACACATACGGTTAGAACAACACAAAATAAAATTGTTTTACTTGAAATGTATTAAAAATATGATCCTTCAGTGCGTCCTTGGCTGGCATTTTGGGCCATTCAGTCGTGTTTCTTCCGTAGCGTTTGTGTGAGTATTTTATTCATTAGATTATATTTCTGTTATGTTGTTAAAATTTTAAATTTTTGAGTTTTTGATTTCAATTTAAAATAAAAGATATTAGTAAACTATATAAACATAAAATAATATTTTTCTATTATCAAATCAGATTATATAAAATTTAATTTTTAAAATTTTAAAATTTTAAATGTAAAATCAATGTATAATTGATAACAAAATATATTTTTCGTCTTATAGTTGCCAGAAGATGGTCTAACATGTAACAGTATTGTAGTAGAGGTCAGGCTAAACGGACGTATTTTGTTTTGCTCTGCACAAAAGATAAAGAAATACCGGGTAAAATTGAATTTATTTGCATGTATTAGTGTTCGAACGGTAGTGTGTGGAAAGATGGACAATTGTATGTAGCGCAAACATTTCTTTGATAGTTAATTTTTAGAATAATCAAGTTGTTTGATGAAACATCCAAAACGTTAACGTATATTCAATACCTACATTTCTGTCGCGCTAGGTCACAGACAACTTTTTGTGGAGTTCTCGTTTTTGTTAAGCCAACTATACGTGCATACAACAAGAAATACCAACGATTTAACTAACCCAGCAAAAAGGGAAAAATACCTAAGATCAAAACAAACATTGGATATCCTTATACGTATACCTATTTGCATATACAGGGCTTGCCCAAAAGTTAATACTTTTCTAATTATGAAATCTCTATTGGACGTATAGTATGCAATAACATTTTGTGATAAGTTTTCATGTAAAAACGTTTATAGTGTTATATGTGTGTTGTATCCGTAAACTTATAAAGGAAAATGCCAGCGTTTAATATAGCCGAAATGAAAGTGGCGGACCTAAAGCGCGAGTTGGAGAGGAGGGGCGAACAAGCTACTGGTAGAAAAGTGCAGCTAATAAAAAAGCTACAAAGTGTCCTTAAGTCAACAAAAATGGAGTGTGATTCAAGCGAAAATAAAAGTGACAGACCTGTCGAGCAAAGCGACATGCCGGCTGATAAACTGGGAAGCTCTATGTGGAAGACTGCGACGACTGGTAAGGAAAATAGCGAAGATGAAGGAAATAGTTCAGATAAAGGCGAGGACTCGTCCTTTAACAGTACCAGTACGATTGTAAATATGGGCGAGATTAAGCATAGGAAAAAGCGCCAAAAAAGTAGTATTCAGCGAATAATGGGACACATTGAAGCCTTACAGAAACGTTTACATTTCCTCGAAGTCACATTAACCAAAATGAAACGAAAACATAAAAGAAACAACGCCAACAGCGTCCAGCCCGGGAAACGGGGGGTCCAGCAGACAGCCGATCACGAACGTAACCTCAGAGTAATGTCCGCAGATGAGCAGGACGAATGTAGTCAAACTTCATCTCAATTAACCCAGGAAAGGGTGAAACAAGTGTTGATATTAGCTGATAGCCAAGGGCGACATTGTTCCGAAATATTCAATAAAGCGATGATGAATTTACCCCAAACGTATAAACAGACAACTCTATTTAAACCCAATGCTAAGATTGAGGCAGTTACAGAAGACCTAAACCGGCTGACAAAGAATTTCGGCATCAATGACCACGTCGTGATAATGGCAGGAACAAATGATGTATTGGCAGGTACAAAAGTAAAGGACGAAACTTTGGAGCGAATACGGCAATGTTCACGCAAGACAAATGTACTGTTAGTACCAGTACCTCTATGTCATCGCAAACCAATCTTAAGAAGACTCACTTGCGAATTTAATAATAAAATTAAGGACTTCTTTAAAAGCGATTATAGCATTCGTGTTCTCGACTTATCGTCATTGTTAAATGTGAATTACATCTCTAAGGATGGTATACATCTCAGTAACCTGGGGAAAACACGACTGATAGAAGACATTAGCTACGAAATAAAATTTGTGGACGGGAAGATGAGGGGAGCTTACTCGTTAATGGGAACTTTGCGACGTACAGGAAAACAAGCGGACGAGCCCGTGTCGCCGCCAGCTGTGGAGGAGTTAATTAGGGACGCTAGTGTACAAAATTTTTAAGTGTATCATCGCCCCAACCAGGTAGGCCCGAAAGTGTGGATGACGGTAAGATGCTTAAATTGTTTTATATTAATATACAAAGTATTCGAAATAAAATAAACACATTGAACTCACTCCTACTAAATAAGGGGTATGATGTCATCTGCATTTCCGAACATTGGCTTACGGCTGGTGAAAGGATGTTATATAACTTGACGGGATATGAAACAGCAGCCATGTATTGTAGAGAACAAAAAAACTGTGGAGGCACAAGCATTTTTGTAAAGAGAGGGTTATCCTGCTTTGAAATGGTAAATTTAAGTCAATTTTCCTTAGAGAGTGATTGTGAGATTAGCGCTATTGGTATCAGGGATGTGAATTGTATAATTCTTTGTGTATATAGAGCCCCAAATGGCAATTTAGAAACCTTTTTTAGCAACATAGATAAAATATTGAACAATTGTCATACAAATAATTTCATGGTGGTTGTAGGGGACTTTAATATAAATTTGGGTGAGAGTACTACCGCTAGTAGCACTCTCACAGCCATAATGGAATCTTATGGATTGAAATTGAGTATTCATACCTTTACAAGGGTGGGTAAGACTTCGAATACATGCATCGACAATATTTTCACCAACCGTCCGTGTTGCGACCCGTGTGTTTTGGACTTACCGTTGTCCGATCATAGGGCGTTGTCGGCGGGGTGGAGGGTTGGTGAGAAAGCTCGGAGGGAGTATAAGTTAGTTAGACCCTTCAGTGTTGCAAATAAAACTGAGTTCACGCGGATACTTGCGCAGGAAAATTGGGAGGATGTATACAGGGGATCCTCTGCAAACTCTAAATTTAACGCCTTCTTTAATGTATTTGGACTTTGCTTTGGTGCCGCGTTCCCAGCAAAAAGAGTAATTAAATTAAGCAGAAAGTCTGAAAAAGATAAAATTCTGAAACATAAAATATTGTCTGATCCAACTGCTGTCAGTATGAAAACGCAATTATGTCTGCTAAAGGATCTATCTGAAATAAATAGTGAAATAAAGGAACAATATACAGAATTCAAAAAAACTTACGAACATTATCTGCATAATTTAAAAACTAGCATAAATCATTCGCTTATACTAAATTCGGATAACAAATCAAAAACAGTATGGTCCATTGTAAATTCGGAAATTGGTAGAGACAACAAAAAAGCGGGAAACGGTGGCATCACAGCGGATCAGTTTAACAATTTTTTTGTGAATGTTGTGTCTGACATTGCGGACGGCTTTGCGCGGGTCGATGGGGATCACGAGAGATTTATGAGTGCTATAAATTTACGAGTTGGTAGTTCAATGTTCTTTTCCCCGGTCACGGTATCCGAAGTTGATAACGTCATTAAACAATGTAAATTAAAACATTCCACAGACATATATGACATGAATATTGACGTAATAAAGCATGTGCGTTCGTTAATTGTTGAGCCGCTTACTAGTATAATTAATACTATGTTTGAAACAGGAACCTTCCCAGATAGATTAAAAAATGCAAAAATAATTCCTATCCATAAAAAAGGAAGTCTCCAGGATACGTCGAACTACAGACCGATATCAATCTTACCAGTCTTTTCAAAAATAGCCGAAAAAATTATATTAAATCAACTATTATCTTTCATAGAAAAATTTCAAATTTTATCAAATTGTCAATTTGGATTTAGAAAAGGGCGGGGCACTGTCGATGCATTGCTCCGGTTGACGGACGCCATTGTGGCCAATTTTGAGGAAGGGATCTCTAGCTTGGGCGTATTCGTGGACTTGAGCAAGGCATTCGACTCTGTGTCGCATAGTATACTATTAAGTAAGTTGGAGTATTACGGTGTGAGAGGCACGGCTTTGAAGCTTTTCGAATCATACCTCTCGGGCAGATGTCAGCGAGTCTGGTGCGACGGTGGCTACAGTCGCCCGCTGACTATGGAGTGCGGGGTACCACAGGGCAGCATATTGGGCCCTGTTCTTTTTTTATTATATATAAATGACCTACCCGCATCAATGCCTTATCACACACTGCTATTTGCAGACGATACCACTTTCCTGCTAAATATCGGAAAAAACGAATGTGCCACTGACGTCGCGGGCACTGTGGTCGCCGTCGCTGATCGGTGGTTCGCTGCAAACGGATTGCGCTTGAGCACCGATAAAACTAGCGCCGTAAAATTTTCCACGGATAATAGAGTTAATTTCGAACAAACAAAATTTCTGGGTGTCATGGTCGATTCTCGGCTAAATTTTAAACCACACGTCGAGGATCTATTTCTCAGATTGTCCTCGATTATTTACGCCATACGAAGGGTAAGAAACACAGTTGGTCTGGAAGCAGCAATTATCACGTATTACGCCATGTTTCAAAGCACCATTACTTACGGAATACGAGTGTGGGGCACAGTGGCGAACATCGACAAATTGTTTGTGCAACAGAAGCGGGCGATACGTGTGATTGCCAAAATTAGTAATACGGAATCTTGCAAGCCCTACTTTCACCAATTTAAAATTTTAACCTTGCCATCCTTGGTGATTTATCATAATTTAATCTATGTTCATGTCAATTGCGAAAACTTCAGTCATAATTACAACTTTCATAACTACAATACAAGAAAGGCACAGAATCTGGTGATACCTATACATCGGCTTGCGCTTTCGAGCAAGATGCATGTCAGTTATAGACTGTACAATAGATTGCCAGCCTCGGTACGTGAGCTTTCACTGTTGAGGTTTAAATCTTTTTTGAGGGACCATTTGCTGGGGGAGTGCTACTATCGTGTGGATGATTTTAAGATGTAGAGTGCAACTTCATTAGTTTTGTGTGTATGACATTATCTTTGTACTTATGTCCAAAGATGAATATATTATTATTATTATTATTATTATAACAGACCGAAACATGTCGCAATAAAAGATATTAAAATAAAAAGGATTGGAATACGAACTTACCTTTGTTATTATTTCAATATCAAAATGGATTATAGTATTTATTTCTATTTTGATATTAAAAACTTATATCAAAAGCTGTTTTCCATTCCTATGTAACTTAATTAATAACTAGCCCTTGAACATAATTATCATCTAGCATCTAGGACGTTGTTTTTTGATATAAATTATAGTTAGCCCAAAATCTAAAATTAGCATTTTAGCTACTTTATCTACGTATCGCCGGCCCAGAATGCAAGTGTATTCTATCCGAGTTAAAATGTAATATAATTATGTGAAGACAAAGGTTAGTTCCTTATGTATGTAGAGCCAGTTGGAACTGTCACACCAAAACTATCCATAGCTGATAAACTTCGCCTGACTGGGTTCACATTAAAGGAAGCTGCAGTATTATTATGTCCTGTTCAAGCATACCCCATTCCATATAACAGGTTAGTTGAGCCAAAAGTATGGTATGCCTTCATTAATCTTGACGTTTAGAATAACCAGAAAGAAGTAGCTGTCGCTCAAGGATAATATTATGTTAGGGTACCCAATCCTTAATTTTATGTTCGCGTTTGTCGTTTATGCTGTTTAACATTAAAATCATCTACAATTTCCTTCTTTTATATAAACAGAACCAGTTAGTAGTGCCAAACCTAAATTTCCAACGATGGACAAGTTGCGTGCTTTCGAAGCTATCGTTGGTAATGCAGTGACTATACTTTGTCCAGCCCAAGCCTTCCCAGTGCCTTTAATACGGTAAAGCAATATATTTCAATTTTTTTTTCTTTTTCTATTCAGGTCATACTTATAAATAAAACCGTTTAGAACTTGATTAATTTTATCGCTAAATCACATACAGCCTAGTCAATTTGTACGTGAAAAAGACTAAAACCGCCACATTTTGTTTGAATCAGTACCATTGCGTATTAATCCGTTTGAAAGACCGACGTTGACTTCGTAGTGCGTGAAAGGCTTATAACTTCTAAACTATTGAAAACGATGTCTATGAACGTACGTAATACTTATCTTTGTATTTGCAAAATACCATGTAAAAGGATTGATATATCGATGACGAGAACATTTTGATATGATTTGCCAACGCAGAATTACCACAAAGCTTTGTGATACCTGCTGTTCTCAATGCTTCTTTTCTGTTACTTATTAGATAGATACTTGAGGTGAGTTTATGTAGGTGGTTTGCCCGTTGCAGTGATGGGGGTTAATCTTTGCTAGCTACTCATCCAACCCTAATAACTTGCTTCTTTTTCTATCTCCAAGCATTTTTGTATTTTTAAGATAGATGCGGTAGACATGCTGTCTGGTAGTCTCTTACATTTAAGGCAAACGAGCCAAGTTAATGTTCACACTGGCTACCGTAATCCGTGTAGAGGTAGAGAGTCGTGCTTGTCAACTCCTCCATGAAAAACCACAATATACTGCTCTCCCGATCTGGAAATGTTTTTGTAATTGACAACAGAAAAGCTGTGGCTCTTTTTCTGAAGATCGTTCCATAATTTGATTTTACCGCCAGCTCAAAAAGAGATGGTGACACACCGACAGAATTTGTGTAAAGAAACGTTCAAATCTTGGGGCCACTTTAAGTTCTTCAATATTGAACGAAGTGATCAAGACTGACGCTTCTCTACCACTTTTCTGGAAGTGGACATTGTTGATGGTCGAAACTAAACTATCGCGAAGAATCAAGGTACACAACCTCTTTAATTATCAGTATGTTCAGAAAGGACATACTTTTGGCAAGCATATTTTCTGAAGTCCTCTTAAGTCTCAGCTGGCGGTAAACAAGAAAGTAAAAGGAATGAAGATGAGGGGAGAGAGACTCATAGCTAGTCTATTCATATGGTTTCTAGCTGAGAAAAGCTGTCCACGGGGTTTGTTGGCATTATATTAAGATTATTTTGCGACAGTCAATTTTATTAAATACATGTTATTTGCCATATTACTACTTTTACCTTCTTCTCTTCTTTAAAATGCCCAGGTCATGGAAAGTATGGTGATCCATTTCTCCCAAAATCCAATTCGCCATTTTTTGTTTGTTTTTATTTACAAATTGGGCCGATTAACCGGAAAACCGACCTTTTCTGTTTATATTTCAAAATATAGATCTATAGAAGTGACTTCTGCTAGTGGCGACATACGTCTATCGTATATCTTTGTTATATGAAATTCATAAACTAAGTGGATGTATGAAATTGGTATAATGGCCATCGATATTCAGCAATACATCACCACAAATCTTTCGAAGTTGGAAACTGGGATCTACACTTATACAGGTCCTAATGACATCAAAGAATCTAAGTACACACAAATTATTGATATATTTAAAGTTTTAACTTGAGAATCAACTTTCTGTTGAAATGTGAGTTCTTAGTTTTCTTTAGCATCTCTGGTATATCCACTATGGGTATCAAAACAAGTTATATTAATTTAAAATCTGAGGCTTTCTTTATTTAGACAGACAACACGCGATTTCATTTAGTGATGATAAGCTAGCCAGGGCGCCCTATCCTATTTACATTATTAACATGTTTATCATAAAATAAATCTTCAGTATTTTAAAATGTGTCCAGTTTTATACATATTTAGAACCTGTTGGGACTGTTAAACCAAGACTATCAATTGCCGATAAATTTCGTTCTACTGGTGCATCCCTAAAGGAGGCTGGAGTTTTATTGTGTCCAGTTCAAGCATATCCTGTTCCATTTACCAGGTTTGCTTAATATTATAGTTTCTGTTAGCAGCTATTATTTAAAAATTAGCAACTATCAAAATTGTGCGTGATTAATTTTTTATTAGCTTCATCACCATGAGTCGTGGTACCCTATCACTAAATTTAGTTTAGTTTAAGCTTCATTATTATGCTTCTTATCTTTCAAAATAGAACCAGTTGGTAGCGTCAAACCAAAATTCCCTACTATGGATAAGTCGCGAACTTTCGAAGCCATAATTAACAAGAGCGTAACTGTACTGTGCCCAGCACAAGCCTTTCCAGTACCTCTAATAAGGTAATTATTATAAGCAATGGTACACCTATCATATATAGAAATCTATTGTTCATTCTGTTTATATTTCTATATCCAAAATCATGCATACAGAACCAGTTAGCAGTGCAGGACCAAAGGTTTCATCCAAGTCAAAGTATGACGTGGTAAACTATAAGAAAAACACCGATTTTGCTTTGATATGTCCTGCGCAAGGGTACCCCGTTCCGAATTATAGGTAGGTGCATTTCTAAGTCTATTTAATTCTATATAGAACCCCAAGGAGCTCGTGCACCGACTTTTATAACTGATGCTAAAGGAACATGGTTCGAAAAGCGTTCTGGTGAATCTTTGGCAATGTTTTGCCAAGCTCAAGGGTACCCGAAACCTATTTTCAGGTAGTTATATAGTATTTCTCTCTGTGTTCATTAAAGTTTCGCTAAAACTTTTGTATATTCTTATCTTTTTTGTTTGGTGCGTTACTTATAGTACTTACAATTAGTGACGAATAAATACTTGAAATGGATATTAAAGACAACACAGAATTACTGGAAATATTTTAGTTAAATAACGATTACACTAGACACCTCAAAACACTGTATCATAAACTTCACTGTACTGGATCCGCGTTTTAATAGCAAAGCTATCATCAACAACAGTGAAACTAGACTAAACAAGTGAAAACATCACTGAAACTATTCTAATTTATACTTTAACATATGTTACACTGATCATGGTCATGGCTGACTGTAGTCATGTTTAACTAACCACACACTAATTCGCTTAAGGTCTCAGGTATCTGTGGATTGTTTAATTTCACTGTACTATGCTGAAATTCAGTCTAGATTACAGTATGGTATACTCTAATGGGGAAACTCGGCAAGTGCGCATCAAGTAATTTTAGCGCAAAAAACTGTGATTAGAAGTGTTGCTGGAGCTTAGTTTTATGATTCCTGTCGACCAATTTTTAAAAAATATGAAATCAGTTTTTTCTCTTTTCAAAAATATATAGTTTATGCGGTTGATTTCCACCAGTTATCTAATGAAACTTAAAAGAACATTTTTAATTAGAAAAACTATGATCTAGTAGCCTATGACAAACACAAGCATGTATTTCTGAAATAAGTAAAACCTATTTCATTACTATTTAACTTATGTATACTAAATAAAATTCAGCATATATAAGTTATATTACAACACAACTAGAAATGTATTACATCAAATGTTCAAACTGCACCCCATTATTGTCCAAACACAACTGACATCTTCTCCTTACACTTGCAATTGCATTATAAATATCAATATTGGAAACAGCATTTAGACATTCTCCAAAATTATAAATTAATTCCAAAACATTATTGTGCGGTATTTTATATAAACGATCCTTTACGTACGTCTCTCAGGCCCATTTGTTTCCAAAATTATTGTTTCAAAAATGGGTCATAATTCGAGCATTGTGCGGTAGTGCACCGTCATATTGAAAAAATAGAACGTGTCTTTGTTGTAATGACGTGTCGTCGATGAATTCTTCAATATTTTCTTGTAAGATTTGCAGAAACCGTTTACAGTTTGCAGCGTTTAAATTTTCTCGGTATATATGACATGCGATTATACGATTGTCCATAATAGCACACCATACATTAAAACCGTATCTCCCTTGTTCAATTTGATTGTTGACAACCTGGTGTAGGTTGATATCAGACCACAAATGCTTATAATTTCTGTTAAAAATGCCTGCGCTGCTAATGTGGACTTCGTCGGTCCATATAATTTTCCTAAAGTAAAATTCATTCTGCTGTTTTGTTTTTCTAAATACCATCGACAAAATTCTAAACCCGGGTTATAATCATCTGGATGTAGATGATGCACCTTTCTGATTTTATATGGTTTATATTTATTTCTTTTTAGAATTCTAAGTGAACGAACCCGAGATATACCAACTTCATGGTCTGTTTGACGGCTTGACATTTCTGGATTTTCCACAACAGCTTCTAAAACGTTAATAGCATCATCTTCTCCTTCTTTAGAATAGTTTTTTGGTCGTGGATTGTCGAAGGATCGATAATTAATTAAGTTTTCCTTCAGTTTACTATATATTCTACCATTGGGTTGCCTTCCGTCAGGGTAGCGATTAAAATACAATTCAGCAGCATAAGCGTGACTTTTATTTGATTCAATGTCGCACTCCAACATATCATACTTTTCAAAATTTTCTTTCATTTCAATATGTACTTAACACGCACAGTTCTTAGACTTATACTTAACACTTATGTCAAACCTTTGACTTAGAGAGAAGAAATCGACTGTTTTTTACAGTCTTTTCCATGTCATTGGCTGCTAGATGATAGTTTTTTAATTAAAAATGTAAATAGTTAGTTTTTTTATATTTTATTAGATAACTGGTGGAAATCGACCCCATAAACAATATATTTCTGAAAAGAGAAAAAAACACTCTGTCTAACTATGCCATTGCCTACTACATTTAAAAAAAGTCAACTTTATGTCGCTAATCAAAAACGAATGCATAAAATAACAATCTGATTTAAATAGTCGATTCTACTCATAAAAGTGCTTTAATAATGTTAAAACGGTTTTTTCGTATCGTTAACACGAAATTAATGGTAAATCATAGAGATTTACCATTAATTCGTGTTTTATGCACTGCATCTGTGCATCATTAACGTGGCAGTTAATTTAAGTGGTTAGGTACTCGTTTTTATGATTTTACAACAGTTTTTATAGATACTTCTCTTAGATCTATTAAATTTTTATGCATGTTCACGTTTCTCGAGACGTCAGTTTTTACGCACTGAAAAAAGTATTGTAACAGTATTAAAAGCTTACAAAAATGCGACAAATTATTAAGATTCTTTATTAAAATACTATTTATAACGCATATAAATTAAGAGTTTTATTTTGTACTCACCTTACTTTGATTATTCCAATATTTATCCCAACATAGCGTTTGTAGCAAATTTTTCTTTTGAGAAAACCTAATGTGTTTCGTGAATGAATGAAATGATCCTACACATACGTGTAAGCGCCTGTACGGTTTGCATCTATCTATATTTTAAGGTGGGAGAAAAGTATGGATACACCCTCATAACTTTTGGACGAATTTAGATATATAGTTGAAATTTGGAGTTGTCGTATAAGGTCATAAAAGCTATATTTTGTGCAAGATGGCATCCACACCGCACCTCATTGGGGTAGGAGGGTGGGAGTAACAAAAAAAAATTAAATCGTGTAATAGTTCAAGTCAGAGCACACTTTGAAGGTGGTTTGAAGGCGAAAAAATGTTTTTAAAAAGTTGGTTACGCCTCTCCAACTGAAAGTAATTCTCATAAAACAAAAATGTGCATTTCCTTGTTTATTATGTTAACTAATCTGTCAATGTCACAAGAATGTCATTGCCTATTCGACTAAAAGTTTCGGTTGAGTAGGAGGCGTGTATACAAAAATTTAAACGCCTATTCGCTTCGGCGCAATGCGTTTTAATAAAAAAATTAAAATGTTAGGTACTTCAATTTAATTTAATATTTATTTGCATTCGCGAAATGGTCAAGCGAATGCCAAATGAATATTCAATATTGGATACGGCATTGACATTTTTGTGACATTGATTAACTCATTAAATAAGAAGTCGCAACGAACTTTTTTAAAAGACGTTCTTTTTCGCCTTGAAAATAAGTCCTAACTTGACATATCATGCCATTTAAATTTTCATAGTCACCCTATCTCCCTTTCTCCAAAGGGGGAGGTGGTGTTGCCAACCCGCACAAAACATACCTTTCATTCTTACCTTATACGCCTTCTCCAAATTAATTTCAATTTTATATCCAGATTCGTTCGAAAGTTGTTGGCGTGTTTCCTTACTTATGTCTCACACCATATATTAAATCCGACACAAGATCTACTTACCAGTACAAAATACCTGCAATAAGTATTTATTCGGACTTTTAACCTTCCGATATTTATCCGTTGGCCATCACTAATTACTTATGAGTATTGTTATGATGTTTAGAACCGCAGGGTACCCGCGCCCCAAAATTTCTGAGTAACGCTAAGCTAACGTGGTTCGAAGAAACATCTGGTAAGCCATTGGCTGTTCTGTGTCAAGCTCAAGGATATCCTAACCCAATTTTTAGGTAAATATAAGCTAGGTATGAGTAGCTTTTAATTCCAAAAGAAAACGTAGAAGTAAAGGAAAAACTAAAAGAAATCATTTAGAAAGAATACACATTTCCAACTTTTTCCTTGCTATTTTTTACTATTGCTGCTTTTGTCTAGAACCTATTGGCGCTAGAGCTCCCACATCCAGTGCTCCACTAACAGCTACCAAAATAGCACTTGGTCAGGGTGTAGCAATTCTATGCCAAGCTCAAGGGTATCCTCCTCCAAATTTCAGGTATTGTTAAACACGTTTTTTGCACTCCTTTTGATTATTAGAACCAGTAGGCCTAAGAGCACCAAGTTTGCAAGCAGATATTAAAAGCATCACCATAGAAAAGGTTGCAGAGAACGATTTAAGTTTACTTTGCCAAGCGCAAGGATTTCCAAAGCCAGTTTTTAGGTAAATGCATAATTTGCCCATAAAGATTCAGGCATTTCCACTTCTTCAACATATTTGTCTTCTTATAATGGAAAGTCATTTTAATTATTTGTATTCTTGAACTGTAGAACCGGTCGAACGCAGAGCTCCTAATCTACAAGCGGATTCTAAATTCAAACACGTTGAACGCAGATCTAACACAGATTTTTCCTTATTTTGCCAAGCCCAAGGGTATCCATCGCCAACCTTCAGGTATTTTTACTTCGTTGCTTTTCTCAATTGTAGAACCTATAGAACGTAGAGCGCCGAACCTACAAGCGGACTCCAAATTAAAATCCGTCGAAAGGACCTTCAAAAGTGATGTAGCTCTATTTTGCCAAGCACAAGGTTATCCCGCCCCAACATTCAGGTATTTTAGCTCTTTTCATTGCCTTAACGTGGGTATTGTGAACTTGTATTATAGAGCCAGTTGGAGTTAAGGCACCTGTATTCTCAACTGATAACCTAATTAGTGCATTCGCTAGAATTTCGGGTAGCAGTTTTGCACTACTTTGCCAAGCTCAAGGGTTGCCTGTCCCAAAATTTAGGTAATTTTTTGATAGATGTGGTTTGAACTGAATGTATTATTTTTGAATTTGTATATAGAACCGGTTGGTACAAAAACGCCAACTTTCTCTAATGATCTCACTATAATGGGTTACACAAGGTCAAAAGGTCAAAGTTTCGCAATGCTGTGTCCCGCTCAAAGTCTTCCTGTACCTGTGTTTAGGTAAGGACTATTCGGAATAGACACTAAAGTTTTTATAATTGATGTTTCTATTAGCTCTTTCCTGTTAATCAGAATTTAATCAAATCAACAGAAATTTTCGGAATTATAAGGTCGTTTTGCTTTCGCTCTTATCTTTGGTCATGAGATACTTACAATTTACATTATGTCGAAGGCCAATATTTAGTTAATGTGAAATTTTCTATCAGAGCAACCTTTTTGTCAGGCATTTTTGTAATTTCATTCACAGTTTTCACGCTGCTTAAGGTAGATTCACACTTACAATCACTGCCAGAGACAATTCAGTCACGATTGCAATGGAAAAATTAGAAACAATGTTAAAAATAAAATTGCTTCTAAATATACAATATAAGTTCTGTGAAATAACCACGAACTTAAAGTAACCAACAGGGTCAAGAAACGTTTAATGTTGGGCAGAAACTTTGCAGAGAAAAACTGGGAGTACAATCCAAAAATGCCGCTTTGGATATACACAGCAATAATCATACCAATTAGTACTTAGGGTTTTTTTTTATGGAAGCCGTCTGACGTCTTTTGGCTTTTTGTGTTTAATCTCTCATTTCTTATACCCATTGAATCACGCGAGCCAATCCAATATCCTGGTACTTATGGGTTAGTGACATAGAGAAGAAAACCTAAGTTAGCTACCGCTGAGGAGCAACAAAAACTTTCCCAACGGCAGCTATTAAAGTGGTACCAAACCTTACTTCTCTCCACACGTTGGTGCAGAGTGTAGCGAAAACGACCGTCAGAATGTTGAAGCAAGGAACTATTAGACGTAAGCTTCAAATTTCTGAATTTAACCAAGCTTGGGATATGCTCCGGAACAAAATGCCAAGAAAAGTAATGTTTCATCAAATTTGCAAGAATAAGTGCAATGCGGACAATATCTTGAAATAGAAGTCCCTTGAAATGGTATCGAATGGCTCCAACACGGCTGCGGAAATTGGAATAGGAATATATGAGCTTAGAACCAAATATTTCAAGACCTTGGGAGTATCAGGATCCTATCAGACTCAAACTGAAAGGACATCTAAGTATAGAATAGAAAAGTAAACAGAATGCTGATTTTATGGGGAAGAGGATGAAACATCTATCTAAATTATCTTAAATTGCGCAACACTGTTCAAGTCAAGGGTGACCTATTAAAGAGGAAGATTCTTTCAACCTGAGGCCTTCCTAGCAGTTATTTGTAAATGCAGCAAAAACAGGAGTCACAATAAGTCACCTTTTCTTACGCATAGATACATACATATCATGTATGGTTTGTTGACATCTATTAATCAATATGTACCTATCTGCAAGAAATCGATGAAATTTATTAACATTAGAGAACCTATTAATGCGAAAAGTAAATATGGTGAAAACAGGTACAAAGCTTAAAAAATTACCTACACAGTTAATAAACAATCAGTTATACTTGCTTAGGAGTTCTGTCATATATTTGACAGTCTTAGAAAGTCAGTGTTGATATTTCAATAACCAAGAGGAATGGGTATATTAAACCCAATAACCATCAATATGAAACCCAGCACTGCATTCAATGCTCTATTAAATAATATCGTGTTCTACTTAAAAGAAAGAATTTGTTAGTTTATAGATCTACAAGATTCCCATTCAATTTATCTGGTTAATTTTAGATAATCTCTAAAGTTTTCGAAATTACCTTGGACCATACAATAGATGTCTAACATATTTTCATGCAATATTTTTCGCCTTCAGGTTGGGATAGGATATATCAACTATTTGATCATCTATTTGTTCTTTTGTTTGTCGGAAATATGTTCTATATTATACCTAATAATAACCCCATCACCTAAATATTTGTTCTTTTTGGTGACAAAACGTTGTATAACGTTGCAATTATTTATTTTGTCATTGAATACATCTTTAAGGTATGATGACTCTAAGCTAAATTGTTCATTGGGCTAAGCTACAACGGCTATGTTTATTTAAATCTTGAAAATTTTGAAAGCAAACCTTACCAGGAACCTTGCACACTTGCATGTATATGCAATATTTAGGTACGTAGCACTACTACATTTAGTTCTTTTCTTATTCCTCAGAACCTGTTGGAAGTAGGGCCCCCTCATTTACTAACGATCTAAAGAGCATGGGGTATGAAAGGCAGAAAGGTCAAAGTTTTGCTCTCCTTTGTCCCGCACAAGCGTTACCTCTACCAACATTCAGGTATGATTTTTAATTTACCAATCAACTATTCATTTTATGTTTATTGATTTATTAAATCTGTTTAAAAATCATGATGTAGAACCAGTTGGTTCGAAGCCACCCACGTTTCAATCGGAATCCAGCAGTTTTACCTACGCTAAAAAGTCCGGGACCAACTTTGCACTACTATGCCCAGCTCAAGCATTACCTCTTCCAATATTTAGGTAAACCATTAACTCAACAATACATTTTTCTGTCTTTTATTTAGAGCCGGTTGGGTTTAAAGCGCCATCTTTTTCAAATGATGCTATAAGCTCATCTTATATTCGATTAATTGGTCAAGGATTTGGGGTGCTTTGCCAAGCTCAGGGTTTTCCTGCTCCTATGTTTAGGTAGGTTAGTCGCACCTCCTTGTACTTTGTTGCCTGGTTTTTATTGTTTATATTTAGAATGTGCAGAAAGTGATATCTTTCTAATACGCCCAAAACTTTTCTTTCATGGCAGTGCCCAGCTCTAGTATTACTATTTCCAATATTTGGATAATTATTTCTAAAATGATTTGTTTAAAAGATAATTAGTTTATTTCATTTAGAACCAGTTGGGTTTAAAGCACCCACTTTTTCGAATGATGCAACCAGCTCGTCTTACACTCGAAACATAGGCCAAGGTTTTGGTTTACTTTGCCAAGCTCAAGCTTTTCCTGTTCCTATATTTAGGTAGGTTATCCCTTTGTCCTGACTTCAAGGCATTTTTAATTATTTAGTAAGGCTGATTTTTGCATGATTTTGTTTGTTTACATTCAGAGCCTATTGGGAGTAAAGCACCAACATTTTCAAGTATGTCGAAAACGTTTTCTTACGTGACTTCAAAAGGTGGGAGTTATGCTTTGTTATGCCCAGCACAAGGACTGCCAACTCCTTTATTCAGGTAATATTGTTTTTATTAGAATCACTTGAACCAATACTATAATTCCTTTAAATTACTTATTCATTAAAATTCAGGCATTTCAACATTTTTTGCAAGCAAATTTAATTTCTTTACTCCTGATCACTTCTTCACCTTTAGAACCTATCGGATCTAAAACGCCCAGCTTCTCATCAGATTCCAAAACGTTTTCGTATGATAGACGTTCAAACTCAAATTTTGCACTACTGTGCCCAGCTCAAGGCTTACCAGTGCCTGCGTTCAGGTAATGCCCATTAGATTTTCCCTAATTTGCATTCAGGTGTTACTATTTGGTTATTTGTTTAATTCTATTAGGATAAGTAGTAAATGTTTTTCGTAGAACCAATCGGATATGCACCGCCAAGATTGCCTCCGAAATCAAAACTAGATGCTGTGATTGGTCAGGCTAAAGAAGTAATAGTTTTGCCCTGCGATGCTCAATCGTATCCAGCACCAAAGTTTAGGTAGTGTATTCATAATGTAATCGATAAATAGGTGTTGTTTAGATCACAGATGCGTTTCTACCTTCCTTGCATAATGCAAATACTATGGATGACAATGCTGAAGACGATATTCTAATTTATCTGAAGGAAATGTTACGAAAATTCAAGTTGTACTTAAAATTGAACAATTTCTTTCATATTTCCTTAATTTGCTCATGATATTCTATCATTAGGTTTCTTTTGTAGAACCTATTACTGGCGTAGCCCCAAAAGCAAAAGATGTGGATGTCAGTAGGAGAAAGGTAGTATCTTCTATGAAACAAATGGCTTCACTAGGTTGTGCGGTACAAGGCTTTCCGCCACCGGTGTCCAGGTAATTGCTTTCTTAATTGTAGATTGAATCAATTTTTCCTGGAATGTTAAATTTTAGCTTTTATATCGACTTTTGCCTCCTACAACCCCCACCGTTAAAATTCTAATTCATTATCCTTATATATTTTATAAAATCTTCCAAATTTATTATATTATATTCCCAACATTTTAGCGCATATACAGATAAAAATTAAGTTGATATCGTTCGTCTCATTTTCAGAACCCACAAATAACGTTACGCCAAAAGCATTAGAAAATAAGTACGGCTTCGCAAAAGCCTTCTGTCGAATTGGCGAGAATGTATTCTTAACTTGTCAAGTGACAGCATACCCTGTACCCAAATTCAGGTAACTGTTTTTTCATTCATTTTAACTTGTTTATTTCGACCTACAGAACCTACTAGTAATGTCCCCCCAAAGGTTCCTGGTAAGAAATATGAAGGAGGGAAATTGGAATATTGCCAACAGAATGCTTTCGTTGCATTGGCTTGTGAGGTCGTCGGATATCCCCTCCCCAAATTTAGGTACCGTTTACATCTTCAACTTATTTGGTTATTTATAAGAGACTGAACAGCTTCGCAAACTCGTAACAACCACAAAAAAAATATCTCAATACCTAATTGACGACAAAGATATAATTTGCTTTACCAATCCAGATCCCAACATTCAAGCATTTTGCAAAACATTTCGAATAGTTTCATCATCCTATTTCTCGCGTTGCTCGATTACAGAACCCACCAATAACATTCCACCTAAAGCCCTAGATAAGAAAATCGGCTACACTTTGATTTTGGCCGCACGAAGTGAAAATGTGTATCTCATGTGTCCAGTCGTGGGGTACCCTGTTCCGATATTTAGGTAGGTCTTTAGTTTTTCCGCATATTCTTGAGGTTTTACCTTTATTATAGAACCTACTGGAAATGTACCTCCCAAATTGCCTGGTTTAAAATATGAAGGCGGGAAAATTCTGCCACTACCAAGAGGTTCGAATGTATTCATGACATGCGATGTTGTGGGTTACCCAGTTCCTATATATAGGTAATTGAATTGATAAATAATAAATAATACGACGTAGATTTTGTTCTTGGTTTTACAGAAAACTGAAGGAAAGTTTAATCTTATTTAACTTACAATATTATTTTTTAATGTTATATAATTAAGCCTTAAATTACACTTGTTTAATATTTACTGCGCATGTCATTTTAACTCATACTGTTAAGTTAATAGCCAAGTATTTATGATTCACCTATATAATAAAAGAATACAAAGATTTGATTGAAAGAATTGCTATTACATTGCGCAAAACCTCATTTACAAATTTGGTGGAGGAGCCAGTTATAATAAATGATATAATAATATTGGTAGGTATTGATAATGATATTTAGAGTGAGTTTGTTTTGATATTTTTCCATATATTATATCTTTTACTAGCTTGGTAGTTCTGGCATCTTGAAGAACCTTTATTGTTCCAATACGTCAATTTTGGTAAAGTTTACAAAAGGATTGCTTACATTTTTATGTATCAGCATCAATAGGAGTTATCATGTTTTGTTTTTATGAATACACTTTCATTATAGGTAAATAGCAAACCGGTAATCCATAATGATTAATGGTTCTTTGCTATAGTGAGGTAGTATTATTTATTTCATGTCTCGTCTGCCCCATTATGCTGGTTTAGAAGTTAAGAAGCTATGACATTATCTTTCTGATATTGGCAAAAACATGCCCATCGAGAAAATGTAGCACTGACCTAAAAAAGAGATAATCAAATGACATTAAGTTGCAAGTCGAATGAGGTAGCAACTCCACAAGTTCCTCAAATTTCTAGAGTTATTCGAGCAGTTTACCGCCTAGGGATATGTTGATTGAATAGCATACTATTTCTATTGACCAATGCAGGGTGTCTTTTTCATAAAACTGCTTGATTGTTACAGTGTAATTCGGAGTGCAGTCTTTTGGCACCAGTTCCAAGCGGATGACTTATTCCTAATTATCACGTTTGCATCAAAGTTTTATTCTAAACTACGGGTTAGTTACTAGTTTGTTTGTTTAGAATACGAAGACACGTTCATGTTTCGTTATAGTTTAGAATTTATATGTCGATAGAAACAGATCCTATGATGAGAAGTTGAGGATTACCCTAGCAGCACAAGAATCGGCATGATATCGGCTAAGTTTCGCCTATATTGCTGACCGATGTCGCAATTATAGCGGCCGCTGATATCATACCGATACAAAATGTGAACATTTTGCAATATTGGTTCGATATCGAAATTCCAATACTTATCCGATATCGAAATTCCAACATCTATCCGATATCGAAACTCCAATACCTATCCGATATCAATACAATTAAAATTAGATACAATATCATCAGTAGACCGATACATGATTGATACTTACCCAACGTTTTCTATGCTCCACCGATAAAGTTTTAGTCGTCCTGGGATATCGCACCGATATTGGTGTGATGACTAATTTCTACATATAAGTATGTAGTTTGTCTATCCACGATAGTGGCTGTCCCAAAAGTAGTTCCCGAAACGGAAAAGGGTTATAAAGAGTATAATTTCGAGTCAAATTAGCCCCATATGTGATTATTCATTTCTAATAAGGTTTTTGCGAGTTTTATAAAGATCTTCCACAAAAAACGTTCATAAAATTATAGGCAAAAACAGAATTTTTTGTAATGTTAGAATTTAGAAAGAAATTAGAAACCATCAACGTCTTCTGAAATATCAAAGCCGTTAAACAAAAGGATGTATTTTTGATGATATCACAATGTTTAATTTCAATTTAACTTCATTAAAAAATAACTTCATTCTTATTGTCGTACTCTTTTGTTTGTTGATAATTTAATGAACGTTTATATGAAGGAAGACTTTTAGAAAAAATAAATGATTCGTAAACTACGCATCGAATAATAATCACACCTAGGATTAGTTCGACTGGAAATAACACCCACTATAACACCCTTGTGTTTGAACATTTAATTTCGGGGCAGTCTCTATAGTCATATTCATATTGAACAATGCGGAAAAAATACAGCAGATTCATAATCACATTGCACATGTAATGTTTTTCAAATTGTTTGCCACCATTTTCTGTGTATAATAATTCATGAAAAAATAGAATATTATGGGCATAAAATAATATACATAATGAAGGAAAGACTTTATGTAATAGAAAGTAAATAAAGCAATAAATTTCAAGAAAAAGTACTAATATAAAAATACTTAATATGTTTATTTATGAGTAATTGACACAAATATTTAACGACATAATTAATAAAAACAAAAACTGAATATAACTAGGAAAACATGAAACCGAAAACAAACTCAATATGTGCATATTTTAAACGAAAAGTAATTTAACATTTGTTACAGTTTAATTTTTAACAAATCAATAACAACAAAAATTCTAAGTAATACCTAAAAAAAATCCAGTCGTCTAAATTATTCGTTCGCTAAAGACGTTATATTCTTCTTTCTTTCTTTTCTGCCCCCATCTCATCTATTGATATTTGTCTCTGTCCCATCCGACTGTTTGACTCTAATTGCTTCTGTAAATAAAAATAACAGTTTTGATATAGAGTTACAAATAAAGTAATAATGCATGTAACATTACCTAGAAATACTATGTATATTTAAAATTTATCAAAAGCTTCTTTGGATTGTCTCTATTTTCATGAATAATTTACATTAATACTTTTCGAGAGGATTTGTTTTAACATTAGATATATGCTTCCTTTAACGTACTTCCCCCAATTAAGCACCACATACGTATCTAAAAAAAAGTGTTTTTCTTAAGTGTATATATTCAGCATCGTATAAAAGCTTTAATTTGTCTGAACTACGCTTGTAATTTATTTTATTCTATTAATGCGAAACGTTTTTTTACGCTACACATATTGTAGAAACAATGCTTTCACGTAAAATAAGAAATTTACAAGCGTCTTCCATTTTGTTAACGCTGTATATTTACACAATAAATGAGTACTAATCATTAAATTCATATATACTTGATACCTACATAAAACATTATTCATAAAAATTTCCTTACCTTTATAAGCTTCATTCACCCATTTTGTAATGTGCACAACGCTTACTATAATGCAGCGACAAAATAAATAATGGCAACCACTTCACCTGGTCGTCATGCTCACACTGCAATAAGGAACGCTATGATGGATTGTGGTAGGTGGTGGTGGTAAGATATTGCGCGTAGATCTAACTCCCATAAACATTGAGTTTAGATGCCAATTTTTATAATCACGGCGGAGTTAGAAAATTGCATTTGCATATTCTTAAGTTATCAATCGCTTCACCTTCTAAAACTGTTTTATAGTCGATGTTAATTTTAATTTCACAATTGATGTCTCAAACGTTGAAATTTTATATCTGAACGCTCTTATAATGCGGTTATATTTCAATCAACCAGTCCGTATAGATTTAGGATATTAGCCGACTTCCTATCGTCAAAAAAATGACAATAGTCAAATCCATATACCTCATTTCTATCAATATCGCAGCGGCGTTTATTAATGATATCGCCCTGATATATGTCTTGAGTTTCCAGCCGATGATCAGTCGATACATCAAACGTTCAACCGATATTTTACCGATACTGGATCTTTTGTATCGCAGTGATATCGTATACTGGTAGAAAGCCGATATCGGCACAATATCTTTGATATCGACCCGACATCAGGATATCGGCCCTATATAAAGCCGATCATTAGCCGATGATTTGTGCTGCTAGGGTATATATTCGCACTCGTCTTTGTGCTTGTTTTGCAGTCAATTTACTAAGTATTTCTCTGCATCGTCTGCCCCTCAGTTTATGAAAAAGGCGATCTAGTTCCACTTCGAAGAGCCAAGCTGCTGTGACAATTCTCATGGCGGCGAGTCGCTTTATCAACAAAAAGAAGTCTTTTAAAATGACATTTCTTTAGAGAGTATGTATAATCATTCTCGTATTTTTATGGTGGGTTTGCAGAAACAGTCTTAGCAGTGCTCTTTTCTAATTTCCAGTGCTTTTGCAAAACTGCTAAAACCTCTTTTTGAATTCAGACGAAAAGAACAGAATGTACCACTGAATTCTACAGATAATTCCATATTTACAACAATCGTGCTTAATGTAGTTAACAGTTATTAATAACAACTATTCTACTTTTATATTTGACGGTCTACCAAGAACTAGCAATCTAATGAAACAAACACTAATTGTAAGGGTAGGAATTTTTACAAATTGACCTTTCTTCCTCTTCCTTTCGCATACATAAAACTCTTTAGCAAATCTTAAGCAATTGGACAGATTGTTCCCTAATATTTCTGTTTTAAAATTATTACCTAACGTGGAGTTTTTGCTTCATGTTGTGCATGTTCAATTGTGAAACCTCTAACAAAATGCCTTAAGTATTGCAAGCTACACACTGAAAGGAAATGTTTATCTTTCATAAACTTATCTTAAACATGTCTAAACATTACTTTGACAATACAAGAAGATCACTGTATTGTTCTTATTATGTTTAAAATTGGATGTTAATTTCTTCTAAGAGTTTTTAATTTTTTTGACTACAATACAGGTATGTTAAAAATTTAGGCATTTCTGTATTAATAAATGTTCGCAATCGACAAATACTCCTTTTACCAAAAAGCCAATGTTACCATAACAACCCAAATGTATCCCATATTTTCCAGAACCCACGAATAACATCGCACCAAAGGTAGCCGATTTAAAAATCTCACTGGTAGTTTCGACATTCAAAAGTACCATTTACCTATTGTGCCCGGTAGTAGGGTATCCTGTTCCACGTTTCAAGTAAGTACCTCATTAAACATTGTAATATTTATAGAACCAACTGGTAACGTTCCTCCAAAGTTATCGGGCTCCAAGTACGATGGAGGCAAGATTTTCTCCTTTGGAGTTAATACTACTGTTTACATGAATTGCGAAATCGTTGGGTATCCTATTCCGAGATACAGGTGCTATGCTTTCGTTAAAATTGCATGCGTCTTTCTCGCTCAGTTTTGAAGCATGCTAATTTGATATTTAAAAAAACTACGTGCTGCCCAAAGAAAAACTGGTAACGTTTTACAATTACAGAACCTACAAATAACGTTCCACCAAAGAAGGTGGGGGCTGAATTTGGTGGTTGGCGCGTATTGAATGTAAAATCGGCAGATGTTGCTTGGTTGACTTGTCAGGTCACTGGTTATCCTGTACCACGTTTCAAGTAAGTTTCTTCTATTTTATTTTTATTTTGGCAGATTGTAAAAGAAAATCCATCGCAATGATCATTTATTTTGCCTTACACTATGAAACATCCTTACGCAAATTGTGAACGCAATACGTGTCTTCTCTTGAAGCTTAATGGGTATCAAATCCGCAGGGCTGATAGTCTAGTTGCTTGCGCGCTTTGCTATCAGTCACGAAGTCCTTCGTTCGAATCTAAGAACTTGCTCTCAGAGTGAGACTTTCATGATCGTCCTCACTCCTTGGTAAATGAAGAGGTGAGCCGTCCTTCAAAAAAAAAAAAAATCTTTCAATCATTTTCAGAACCTACCAATAATGTACCCCCAAAAAAAGATGGCGAGGTTTTTGAAGGTTGGAAAGTGGTCTGTCCCTGAAGCAGAAACGGCTTGGTTAACTTGCAAAATTGCTGGTTTTCCTGTCCCGAAATTTGCGTAAGTTTCTTTTTTGATGCTTATGTATCTTATATAGGGTGGCATAGAGAAAACTACATAGCTTAGCACTACGCTATGGAGGTATGGAGAACCATAGATTAATGAAAAGTTTAAGATTCAAGACGTTAAAAGTTTCTATTATTCTTTTTGTTTTAGAAAATTTCTCCCTCTTTAATATCTCATACCAAAAAAAGAATTGCTGCTTGGTCGAAATGGACTTTAAAAATAGCAACCCAACGTAACAAGAAAAGACAATGACTACATATAAAAAAAAATACAAGGTGTTAAAATATTATATTGAAGTATTGAAGAAGAAACATAGCATCCGCATGGTTCGATTAATCATCCTTTCTAGTGCGCCCACTTGGGCTTATTGTAGAGCGAATTTTATCTTAAAGTTCATTTAATAAGTTCAGATCCTTGACGTAATTCAGACTCTTTCTGAATGAGATCTTTTTCAGCTCTCTAGAGAAACATCAACCTTTCTAAAGATCACAAATCCGCTTCTCGTCGCGACAGGGTAGTTGCAGAAGATATAGGTACTCAACTGTCTTTTCGTTTTCTAAACCGCCATTCGCCGGCATTCACTCTCCTCAGAGAGTCCTACTCTGTGTAGTTGCTTTTTGAGGCTGCAATGACTCAAGTAGTTTCTTGGTTCTGACGTGATTAGATGAAATACATTTCTTCACATGCAATAAACCACGACAATTGTTGAAGCACTTTCAGATTTACGCAGATGTTAATGTTTAGCTACCTTCCTGCCTTAGGCACTATGGCACTTGCAGGTTCTGATCCCTCAAATTGCTCCGCAGCACTCTTTTTCGCAAGAATGTTAGGGTCCTCTCTCATTTATGAATAAGTGAGTGCTCAGATAACCAAATTAGATCATTAGCCGTCCCCAATATGTATAGAGTATTTTATAGCTAGTATTATGAGGAACAAGCTCAGTAGTTGTCTTACATAATTACTCTTCATTAGCTTAATGTCGATGCAACAAGTCGGCCAGTATAGATCCACCAAATGTTTCCTTTTTCTTCGAGAAAAGTGACCTGACGAACTTTTCTGCATGCAGTACATTTGAATAATGTTCTAAGGAACATTTTCTAATGAAGTGTTTATTTTTAAAAAAAAAACAAAGGTGACTGTAGATACCTACTCACATATTAATGAAAAACCCATACTGATGATTCTGCAATACGGTTTCAGGAAGGTTTTTTTTTTATCTTCAATCGCTATTTTGACCAAGAAACCGTGTTCATCGGTGAACAGGATTACTAGCAGAAAATTTGCCTTGGCAGTTGATTTTATAACCACTGGCAATATTGTTTAGAGGGGAAATAATTCTGTTCTAATTCCCCATGATTTTTTTAGACACGAAATGGGTCGCTCTTTGAGGATGTAACTAACTTAAAAAACGGTTCTGTACAGCTATACTTATTGTTTTTGTTTATGCAAAACAGCTTCTCCGATTGCTACAGTATTATGAGTTTTGATAACCTCACTGGAACTTCTGATTTTTTAAAACAGCAATTTTCTTCTAAATGTCTACGCACATTAATGATGTTCTAACATTAGGAATATTTTATTACAATTGGTAGATATTTCTCGATAGATGTGTTGAGCTTCGAAAGAATTTGATTCAGCATTGCTATAACACGTAATCATGTCGCTGCATTCTACAAAAGTGTAGAGACACACAACCTAATCAAAACCTAATCAGCTAATCATAGCTAACTGTAGGTAAGCGTTTTTCTTAAGGTTTTAACAATATGATCAAATTCTTATAATACCCCAACTAAATAAACTAATATTGGGTTAATAATGTCTTGACAACCGGAAGAAATTTAAAAACAAAATAAATCTTTAAAAAACTTTTAGCAAACTTCAACGTACTGTATCTTGAAAACAAAAAACTTACGAACAATGCGTAAGATCCTTTTTGTTATTTTATGGTACTCTATTGCGTAGTACATATCGTGAATTTTTGTTTATCGCAGGATAGAACTAAGAGTATTTGGGTCATGTTAGTTATTTTTCTGAAACCCCTTACATTTGAAAATTTTAAACATACAACGATCAAGATTTATATTGAATCACAATATTCAGGCAATTCTGCATCTTCTTGACGTTTATGCTTCATTAGTACTAAATTGATGTCATTTACAGAACCAACGAATAATGTTGCTCCAAAAGCAATTGATCAGAAAATTCGGTTCACGTTGATAGTAGCATCTCGAAATGAAACAATCTATGTAATGTGTCCGGTGGTTGGCTATCCAGTGCCCTTATTTCGGTAGGTTTACCAGAAAATAATAGATTTAACCACTAAGATTTGAGTTATCAAAGCACGGACAAGAGAGTTAGTTTTCCAGAGGCGCAAGAAGGTGGTGCTGCCGAGGATTTTGCGGTGTACGGGATTACAAAGCGCATATTACACACAGTTGCTCTGCCAAAGAGTCAGTGTAATTCCGTAAAATGCTCGGCTGCGGTGCCGAGTTCAATTTGCACGGAATGGATCAGTGTGGTTTGTTCGCAGAGGATTGAAGAACACCTTGACATCCGTCTATCCAGCGCTTCGCTTGGAACTACTGCATAATTAAACTCTGCAATTGGCCCATTAACTTCTTTGTCGGTGCTCCGTTAATTATAGCGGATTCAAACCTTAACAGTCATCTGACGTTTCACGAACAGCTGTGGTTCGCGTCCTCAAATGTACTAACTACAGTCATATCGTTGCACACTATTTGTACCTTCTTTTCTTCTCTTTGATTGGAATGTCGCAACAACCAATACTTTGTCCTGAACTAATCGTTATCATATCTAATTGGTATATCCTGAATGCCAATGACAGGTCTAACCGTTTTACTACCGTCATCCAAACTCGATTCAGTTTGTATCCGTCAGCCTTGTTGATGTTGTTTGAATATTTAGATATTCTTGTCTGTTCATGTCCGAATCATTATGTAGTTAACTTTCAGTATCTGTAGGTTGTCTGTACACACTGGTTGTTGCTAAGTTTAAATTACGCTTTACAAGAACGCCAGGAAATTGGAATATACCATTATTCTTCATCTTCATTGAATATTGAGAAAAGGATAGCATCCGCATGGTTCAACTAGATGTCCCCTCCACTGCGGACACTAGAGCCTATTATAGAGTGGATGTTACCTTAAAGTTGATCCAACAAGTTCAGGCACTTAAAGTAGCTCAGAATCTTTTTGAATGCGGTATTTTTTACGTCTTGATGTGCTAAATTCTCTCGTCGTCCTAAAAACACAACCGGCATTCAGTTTCATGAGAGAGCCCGATTCTTTGCAGGAGCTTTCTGAGTTTGCAGTAACCTGTAAACCCAGAAAGAATTTGTGGCCAAGTTCAACCAGTTCCTTGGTTCTGACATGATTAGACGAAATGCACTTTATCGCATGTACTAAACCAGGACAATGTTGGAGCTCGATCTCCATTGTGAATTTAATGTTTGGATGTAATCCATTTAAACGTTCTAGAAAGGGTAATCTTTCTCTTCCGTGGGGCTATTTGAGAAAGGCGTCATCCACATACCTCCACTAAACCTCTGGTTTTTCCGTCGCTGTTTCAACAGTTAGATTCTCAAAATGTTCCATGGAAGAGAAAAATTAGAGCACATTCTACAACATTTAAATGGATTACATTCAAACATTAAATTCACAATGGAGAAGGAGAATAATGGAGTATTACCATTTCTTGCTAGCACTATCAATCGTAAAATTATTCAGAAAAAATACCGGTAGAGAGAATATAGGAATGATAAAGAAATGGGAATGTTAGATGCAACATATTTACCATACAGTAACAGTACAAGTGATAGAATAGGGCGTTTACTCAAACATTTCAATATTCGCACGGAAAATGAGTAATCAACTCCGTTTTCCAGTTAACTAACTCTGACAAGTTAAAAAAAAAAAGATCATTGCTAACACCGGAAATATGTTGTATTCATATGTGACAAAGTATATATCAGCACAACAGCATGATCGATCGCAACTAGACGGAAAGAATATAAAAGGAGTGTTGGTCTAAAGTAATCTAAGAAATTGTAAAGCATATTTGCTCGGAGCCGAATCGTAAGATCGAATTTGAGCAGACGAAAGTTGTGGCCAATACCAGAAATTACTATAACCGCTTCAACAGAGAAGCAATTGAGATATTTGAACATTCAAATAATATCAACAAGGATGGCGGATACAAACTGAATCGAGTTTGGACGATGGTATTAAAAAGTGTTGGACTTGTTATTGGCGTTCAGGATATACCGATTAGGGTGACAACATTTGATTCAGGACAAGCTGTTGGTTGTTGCGACATTCGAATCAGGGAGGAGAAACGAAGGTATAAATAGTGTTTAACGATTTGACTGCAGTTAGTACCTTTGGAAACGCAAACCATAGATATTCGTGAAAGGTTAGATTACATAGAGTTTGAAACGGTTAAACCCAAAAAGTTAGTAGTTTTAAGTTAAAATGATTTACTGTTAATAGACATTATTTATTATTATTACTATATATAAGTATATATTTGATGGGGATTTTTTCGTAGCCGTTACTGTAATTTTATGTTTTTTCTTTTTTTTTTCTTGAGTTAGCGGCTTAATTTTAATATAATGAATTAATCAATAAAACTCTTCATTTAACGTTTCGACAATCTATTTTATTGTTGTCTTCTTCAGAACAAATTTATATAATTCAAAAATTTTTTTTATAAATTTAAGGACAATCACAAAACATTTTAAAAACGTATTTTAAAAAATTGTTTACATTTTCTTAAAAATATAAAAAATGTTAATAGTCATTTACAATTAACTATGTATGGCGAAACATTTTTAATGCAAACTGCCGAAGAATTACATTTAAAATGTTTTGTGATTGTCCTTAAATTTATAAAAAAATGTTTTGAATTATATAAATTTGTTCTGAAGAAGACAACAATAAAATAGATTGTCGAAACGTTAAATGAAGAGTTTTATTGATTAATTCATTATATTAAAATTAAGCCGCTAACTCAAGAAAAAAAAAAAAAATATAAGTATATACAGTGTGTT
Organism: Cetonia aurata; assembly: GCA_949128085.1. Classification (NCBI taxonomy): domain Eukaryota; kingdom Metazoa; phylum Arthropoda; class Insecta; order Coleoptera; family Scarabaeidae; genus Cetonia; species Cetonia aurata. Next base: position 2,165,280 of record OX421887.1, read on the forward strand.
AAAAAAAGGTTGTCGGATATTTTACCCAATTGTAGTACTAGTGGAAATAAACAAAAAAGTCTTAGTCAACATGGGTCCGCAATTCAACTGTCTTTGACATATAGTCGATTGCATATTGTTTTAGTAGGACAAAAATTTTCAAAGAAATTCTGATCGCAATGTAAGTTAAACAAATGTTTATTTAAAGTAAAACTAAAGAAATTGTTCTACATGTCCACCGTTCATTTCTAAGCACGCTTCACACCTTCTTATGAAAGATCGACGCAATCTTTCGAAAATTCCTGGAGTCCTCCGAATTTCCTCGCAACAATTTACGATTCGTTGCCTGAGTTCTTCCAAATTGTTTAGAGACCGTGCGTACACTAATTGTTTTAGATGCCCCCAAACATAGAAGTCTAGAGGTGTCAGGTCAGGGGACCTAGGAGGCCATGCAGTTGGTCCACCCCGTCCTATCCATCTCTCGTTGTAATCTTGATTTAAGAAATTTCTAACTACGCTGGAAAAATGCGCAGGAGCTCCATCGTGCATAAACCACATATTTAATCTGTTAAAAAGTGGCACGTCTTCCAACAAAACGGGTAATTCATTTCTTAAAAAATCCAAGTATACTTGTCCCGTTAAACAATTAGGGAGAAATACTGGACCAATTAAACAGTCTCCAAAAATAGCAAGCCAAACATTTAGCGAAAAACGGTTTTGGTGATGCAGTTCAACAACAGCATGGGGATTTTCATCTGCCCAGACGTGATTGTTATGAAAATTGAATATTCCGTCTCTTGTAAACCCAGCCTCGTCACTAAATAAAATCTGAGTCGCAAAATTAGGAGTTTCTGCCAGCTTTCGTAAAACCCAATAATAAAAAACCCTACGTGCATCATAATCGAGAGGAGCAAGAACTTGCACGCGTTGAATGTGGTAGGGATAGAGCTGCTGTTCCCGCAGAATTCTCCAAATGAGAGGATGACTGACGTTCAGTTCTGCGGCAAGTCTTCGGGTGCTAATATTTGGGTTGTCTTCTACCCGTCTCAAAATATCTAATTCTACTGCGGGAGAAGAAACTGATCTAGGTCTACCAGAACCACCATTAATTTTAAATGAACCAGTTTCGGACAGCCGGATATGAAGTCTTGAGAAAATCTTATCACTCGGTAACAAATTCTTCGGCATACATACGCCGTGCTTCAGTGGCATTACCATTCGCACGACCGCACATAAAATGCATATCGGCCATTTCTGCATTTGTGTACTTATGCATAATTTGAGAACAAAAAGAAATTGACGCAAATGATAAATAATCTGATGACAGATGTCTGACAGAATTAATTTTAAGTCACAATCAGTTGTTTGACAAAGGGCACTATTCTCAAAACCGAAAAATGTTTTTTTTTATTTTAAAATATGCAATCGACTATATGTCAAAAACAGTTGAATTGCGGACCCATGTTGACTAATTGTAAGACTTTTTTGTTTATTTCCACCAGTACTATAATTGGGTAAAATATCCGACAACCTTTTTTTAACAGGCTGTATATACTATCATTTATAAAGTTCAGTATGATATTACTTTGCGAAAAAATAATATGCTGTCTTTGTAGGTTAAACCTAGAAATACTTAAAAATATGAAATTAGTTGAAAAGCACGGGTGACCGCATGATTTATAAATGAAGTATTTATGTATAGGTTTGAGCACTGTTGTATAATTTTTGGATGTTTACTTTTCAAATGTGTTTTCTACTGTTCCAAAACATCACATTAGTAATATCTTTTGATAAACATTTCAAATTAGTAAATATCCAAACTAAAACTTTAGGGGGTTACAAATCTGCGGTGTTGTATTGTTATATCTCAATAAGTCACAGTTAAAAGTATAATTGACGTTCTATTTGATGATGGAAAACCATAGCGAATAATTAAATTAGCGATTGGCACAAACAAAGAGAATGGGTGACATACATATAACGAAAACCAACTTAGCTTGCGTTCAAGTTAAAGCTACCGGTAGAAATGGGGTTGATACAAAGTACGCGTTTAGGTTTGCATCGGGGCTATTTTTTTTAACAAAGATTAAATGAGAATGTTATTATTAAAGATAATCATAAGATAGTTTGCATACAGCCAAGTTATTTTTTTTAGCAAAATCAGAAACAGAGGCAAATATAGTCAAAAATATTTTCAAGTTATACCACATAAAAAAATTAAAAATAGAATTGTACTCAAGGATCTGGTTTTCTCTAGAGTACCTGGACGATTTTGGTGTCCTTGTCTAAATACCTACGTATTTGTTAACTTTAACGAATTTATTTAACTTCATTTATTTTCATATGAAGAAAAAATATTGGTAGATTGAACTTGCACTTCAGTCTTAATAAGTTCAGTATTTTTCGAGGCCTATTCTCATCCTTAATCTTCCCTCATTTTACCATTCCAAAGAAATATTCCATTCATGCATAATCACATAATATCACACTAGTTGTAGCGTATCTACAAATTTGCATGTATTTGCTGGGACTACTCTAGACTATTTAAATTGGTGATGTTGACCGCTTTCCCATTAAAAAGGTAAGTAAGTAGCATGCCTTTCGTTTCATAAAGCTTGATAGTTCCTGGAGATATTAGAAAATGCCCTTTTCCAAAGCAAATTAGGATATTGTCTCCCTGAAGAGTAGACAGTTTTTCTTTTAAACGTTCTCCTTTTTTACTAAGACAAATTTCCCCTAATATTAGCTCCCCTTTCAGAGCCCACCAACAATATTCCTCCGAAATTAGTGGGAGAAAAGACTCTGGGAAAAATTGTTTCCGCCCAGCTCGCCTCAAACGTATCCGTAGTCTGTCCCGTGGTAGGATATCCTTTGCCCGTGTTTAAGTAAGTTAAATGTTGTCTAGAAAGAGCACCTTATCCATATAAAGCTTTTATTTACATACAATTTTGTGAAAATAAAAGGATAAAGGATAAACCTTTATACCAAATTTTTTCTTTGCTTTTTTTTGTTTTGTTGGCTTTCTAGCAACGATATTTCTTAAATGCCATAGCATCAAAGAACTCAGTAGAAGTAAAGCATAATTAAGCACCCTCTCCCAACTACCAACATATTTAGAATAATCATAATTTTTTTAAAAATCATTTTCACATATTTTTTTCGGTGTCCTTCTCAATTTCAAGAACCTACCAATAATGTAGCCCCCAAAAAGGCCGGACAGAAAATTGACGGCAGCATCGTTGTCGAGATGCGACTAAATCGTACCGCCTTTCTTATTTGTGACGTTCCAGGATATCCTATACCAAAATTCAGGTACAGAAAAATTAAATTTTGCAATTTAATTTGATTATATAAAAAATCGTACAGAGCCAACAGGAGGTGCTGCGCCACACGTATCTGGAGATGGCTTAAATAAGCAAACTAGACATGTGGGTGAAACCTTGGCTTTGCTTTGCGATGCCCAAGCATTTCCTGCGCCAAAGAAAAGGTACTGCTAACTTAGATATTTGAATAATTTAAAATTTTAAACAAATTTATTGTGCAAGCAAGTTTTTCTATATCTTAACGGTTTCTTGTGGGATAAAAGGACAAATTCGGAATACAAAATTGATTTTTAAGTCAAAAAAGCAAATATAGATATTCGCGCGGCTTTAAAAGTGTTTACTTCTTTTGGTTTTAAAACCTATATAAGATACTTATTTTGGAATGACTCAATATTTTTGTCCTAATTTTTGAAAGTGGAAAAACATGAAACTTTAGATTGCAGTTTTAGGTTTAGTTTTATTGTTTTTGAACATAAAATGATGACATAGAACAAAACCCCATTGTGGCTCTTTGCAATTACGCAATAACAAAAGATAACTTTTGTTAAACCAATGACTATTTTCAATATATGTTTATTCTTCCGAGGTTTACTGTTGTCGAATTTAGTTATGATAATGCTAGCTGTAGTCTACGGCTTTTCCCGCATGACTTGTCGTATTTGCTGAAATTACGATAAAATAACCTAAAAAAGAACGAATATTTATTATTATATTTATTTATGACATTACTGGCGAGTATCGCAATTTAGTTTACTGTATTTAAGCATTAATCGGGGCATATTGGATAAAAAGGAAACATAAGAACAATATTCATTCATATGCATCTTAACACATATCGAAATATATGCGAAATATATGTTGCCAACTTCCTAGATGTTAGAACTACCATCGAATTAAATGTACACTCACTGATATACATGTTAAATCACGCAAACTGCCTATACAACAAATAGTTTTATTTTATTTTACTCTCCGCTGCATGGCCGAAGCTCCTTGATCTTCTGAAATTTTTTGTGATCGTTATAGTCACTAACCTTCTTGGACAAATATGAAATAACCACACTTGGTGGTTTGAGATTATTATATATTTTCACAGTAAAATCCATCAATTGTTACCACCTTATAAAAATGAATTCTTTAAAAAAAATTCTTCTCAGTTAAGATACTTTACTTGTTGTATTACTTGTTGTAGGGATCTAATGATATAACAGTTATTGATGAGCATCGAGCTCTTATTCCTCTGAACTTTTACCCTGTCTAGCTTTATTACAAATACAAAACTGGTGTATACAGTTTGAGATTTCACAATTATATCCTAGGACTCTCATTATGGAATTGTACTCGGGAATACGTAAAAGATTTAGAAATTACCGAGAACTGGGCTTTATGTTTTCAGCAACTTTCATTTTCGAGATGTAGGTACTCTTGCAAACAAGTCCATTTCCTTTTTTCACTGTAAGAAGAAGTTTTCAAAAATCTTTCCTTAGTGTGTTCCTATGTCATGAAAATAAGATCTTCCAAATCTTATGCTCCTGGGTTGAATGATTTGGGGTCAGCATTCATGGGTGAGTCAATCAGGGCACTTTCAATTATATATACAAAATTTCAATTTTCATTTTGATGTTTTTGCTAAGTAGACATTACCTTAATCTACCAAAACCTCACAAGAACGTGCAGACACAAAAGTTATAATTGATTGCACTTTGAATCTTAACACTACCCTTATAAGCTATTTTGAAAATCTACGCTGTTGTCTATGCAAACTATTGTTTATTTTTTTTGAATTTGTGACAAGCAAATTGATACTCCATTAAAATCCTTATCAGGAAATAATTATATAGGAAGCATGCCGTGATCTCAAACGTGTTCTATCACATTCAAGTCAGAACTACGCGCTAGCCACTGATTGAATGCCACCTTCAAGCATTCATTCATGATCTGGAGTCAGTGCCCATTAGCAAAAAATTGCCGCCTATGTAAGGTGCAAAAGGTATAATATGTTCTTCTAAGAGCTTTTAATGCTCTTCCTCGGATCACTAGAAAATCCGTGCGGACTTCGAAAGAAATGTCACCCTAAAACATTATTGACCCCCAACGAAAAAGCACTCGGGGAACTATACATACTTGTCTCCATCTTTCTGCTGGTCTTCTCCAGATAAAAGTGCATCCATGGGATCCTAAGCGTATTCTGACTTCATCAATAAACAAGGTCCTGTTCCAGTCCAAATCCCAATCCACTTGATGATGACTTAAGAGAAAACTAATTCAAGTGACAGTACGGGGTTACTTGTTTTTATCAGAAAATGTATGATTTATAAGCCTACTTGATGAACAAATTTATATATTTATAAATTTATAGGTGGTGCGCTAATTTTGTCCAGTAGTATATTGGTTTACATTTAAAAATGAGCGAAAATTTCGCATTAGAAGCAATGGTACCTTGATTCCTTTCATTATTTGGGTTCATGTAATAGTCTTATGTTAAAATTATATTGCTTTTGTGTTAATATAATTTTTCTAAAGCTGTATTTATCGCTAAACTTTCACATCTTCCATAAATATTTTCTAAAACCTTTATTTTCTTTTTGCTACTCATTAATGCGACCGATATTAGAACCAACCAATAATGTTCCACCAAAATCATCCGGTCGAAAAATCGTTGGTAGCATCGGAATTGATGTATGGCTTCACCAGAATGGTGGTCTCACTTGTGATGTCACAGGGTACCCTATTCCCAAATACAGGTAATACAGTGAATCATTGTGATAAATCAAATTTACTTTGCATGCAGAACCAACTGGTGGTACAGCACCTAAAGTATCTGGAGACGGTTGGAACAAGCAGAAATCACCTAACAGTAGTGCTATAGCTGTTCTGTGTGATGCACAAGCTTTTCCCCCACCGAAGAAAAGGTAGATTGTTTTGTAATGTAATCAGTAATCAGTGTGAAATTAGATTTAAAGTATGTTTTTCTAAATTATATGTGACTTAGTTTTAAATTATTTCCTTATCATCTAGCTCATCTAAAAAAATCTACATTCTCTTTATTACAGCCCATAGAAAAGTTACATTATTATTAAGGTCAACGATGAATGCATAAAAGGCACTTATGTACGTAGAATATCCTGTATTTCCCTCATTGCTATATTTTCCATCTTTTTCCATTATCGTCAACATAAACAAGTTCCTCGACCTCATTGACCTAGTTTCTCTCGCGATCCTCTATGAGTACGGAACAACCCTTAACAAAGTAATAACCCGTTTCGTTTTTATGCAAGTTTTTTAAAGTCTGTGTTATTCACGTGTTAGCGATTCGAACAGTTGACTTAGCAATTCCTTTCACACAAAGGGTAAAAGTGACGTTTATGTGCTCATTAAGTCAAATGCTCTACATTCACGCATATTTAATCCACTTCATCAAGTTTCTACTATGACACTCAAGTCGTTTTAACGTTGAAGATGTGTCTATTGCAATATATATATTGCTGTTTAGTATGGCGATTTTGTCTTTCAATCAGCGGTTTGATGATTTATTTCTTTTACTTACATAAGCTTATGCCGACTCTTTTACTGTTAAATACGTCCATTTAGTGGTTAATAATGGAAATTTCCTTCAAAATTGGACATTCTTTTTTAATATTCTTATGTTTCTTCTTCTTTTCATCAATCTATTTTTTTGAGGTTATTGTCGGACATTTTTTTAGATTACTAAGTATGAAAGTATAATCTTAAAATTTACTTGAAAGAATATCACTTTAATAACATTGGTTGGTATTTAATAGATGCTTTTTTGTATAGTTTTATTTTTAAATTCAACTCGATCCTCCAACTCAACAACTTTGAAATCTTAAATGGGAACCCCCATTTTTTATTGCAGATTCGGATTCTACGCCATCAAGTATGTAGTTTTTGTTTGAAACTTTTTTTTCGATTCGTAACAGATTGCGCTGTAATCGCAAAAAACATGATTGTGAACGTCTAGAAAAAATACACAAAAAAGAGAAGCAAGCAAACATGATTTTGGGGTTTTCTTTATTTCAACATAAACTAACATTTCAAAAAGCCATGTGTTCGAAACTGTGATACATTTCACTTCGATACATTTATTTATTCGCAATTGGAACGCTATTCAACGATACAAAACCGTACTTTATTCAGTACTTGACAAGCTGTGAATACTTACACATTGTCCGATCCCCATTTAGATTATTAATTACACTGTGCTACACTCAAAAAGCACTTCTGAAATGACCTAGTGTGCGTTAAAGGTGTTGATGAGCATGTTACGAATTCGGGTTTAAAAGTTTCAATATACCTCCAAATTCCCGAGTTATGGGCCAAAGAAAATTTTTTGAGGCTGCTACTTTTAAACATTTATAACTTTTTTATTTATTAACCGATTTTTGAAATTCAAACGGTTTTGGAAAGCAAAATAATTGTTATTTTTAAATATATATACTTCTCATATAATATTAGCACAAATATGCATAGATTTCTTCAATTATATGGAAAATTTTTTATTTTTTTTAAACTTTTAAAATTTCTACGAGAATTTTTTCCGAATTTAGTTTAAAGACAACAAATATATTAAAGACAGTATTTTTCTGAGTAAAATGAGACGTCATTTGTTGAAATCGGTTGAGAAATGAGGAAGTTATAGTACTTTTTGTGAACAAAAGAGTGGAAACCTGTTTCGATTAGATTAGCATGATTTAATAAAATAACTTTAATCTAATAAAACTTAACGAATTTTATATTTGTATCACCAATTTATACATGAAATTTTTTTAAAAATGTTTACTTAATCTATTACGTTTAAAATACAAATCATCAGTTTCTCGCTTTAGTGACCAGCAGTAATTAGCTAGTATCCTGATTTGACTTTTTCCTTCAAATCTCTTTTCAATTGTTAATAACTCCTGATGGAAACGTTCGCCTTGTTCGTCACTAAATTGGCCTAGATTTTCTGGAAAAAAATCTAAATGGGAATGCAGAAAATCTTCATCTGATCATCCAATAATGTACAGGGTGTTCCATTTGAAAAAAAGAACTTCTTCAACTTTGAAGATTTTGTAATTGGTCATGCAGTTTTGGACACCCTGTGTGCGACAAATCAATTGTCAATGTGGATTTCGAAAGTGTCATTCTTGTGCTTCCATCTACCCTAGAAGTGTTTATTACCAGTCGAAAATGGGCAAAAGATACTGTGTTGCAAATAACGCTACATCTTTCAAAATTTTCAAAAAAATCAAGATATCTAAGTAGCAGTTTAAAATAGGTATAGGGAAACCTATTAGAACTCATCATAAAATTTTATCAGGAATTTAAAAATGAAATAATATACAGGGTGTTCCAGTTAAAATAAGAAAGTGTATGGCGACTTCCGGTATAACCGGAAGTGGTAAGACCCTGAAAATATTTTAAAATGAAAGAGAACTTGAATAGCCCCGGATTCCAAAAATTCAGAGTTCCAGGTTTTTTGTAACCTCGGAAACTTCTAACGAACGACTACCGTGGAAAACCCTGTATATGATATATGATTGTCCATAATAGCACACCATACATTAAAACCGTATCTCCTTTGTTCAATTTGATTGTTGACAACCTGGTGTGGGTTGATATCAGTCCACCACTGCGCGTTATTTCTGTTAAAACTGCCTGCACTACTAATGTGGACTTCGTCGGTCTATATAATTTTCCTAAAGAAAAATTCATCCTGCTGTTTTTTTTTTAATACCACTGACAAAATTCCAAACGGCGGTTATAATCACCTGGATGTAGACGATGCATCTTTCGGATTTTATATGGTTTATAGTTATTTCTTTTTAGAATTCTAAGAAAATGAGTCCGAGATACACCAACTTCATGATCTATTTGCCGGCCTGACATTTTTAGATTTTCCACAACAGCTCCTAAAACGTTAATAGCATCATCTTTTTCCCCTTCTTTAGAATACTTTTTTGGTCGTGGTTTGTCGATTGATCCATAATTAATTAAGTTTTCCTTCAGACTATTATATATTCTACCACTGGGTTGCCTTCTGTCCGGGTAGCGAATAAAATACAAATCAGCAGCATAAGCGTCATTTTTATTTGATTCAATGTAGCACTCCATCCTACTTTTCAAAATTTTCAAATTTCATTTCAAAATTTTCAAATTTCATTTCAAAATTTTCAAATTTCATTTCAAAATGTACTTAACATGCACAGTTCTTAGACTTATACTTAACACGTATGTCAAACCTTTGACTTTGATCGAAGGAATCGATTATTTTTTAGAGTCTTTTCCCTGTCATAGGCTACCAGATGATAGTTTTTTTTAATTAAAAATGTAAATAGTCAGTTCTTTTTTGTTTCATTAGATAACTGGTGGAAATCGACCTCATAAACTATATATTTTTGAAAAGAGGAAAAACACTGTGTTTAACTATGTCATTGCCTACTACGATTTACATTTAAAAAATATCAACTTTATGCTGACCAAAAACGAGTATATAAAATAACAATCTGATTTAACTAGTCGATTCTACTCATAAAAGTTCCTTAAAAATGTTAAAACGGTTTCTTCGTATCGTTAAAGACAAGCGAATTATTGGGCATTCTCGCAAACTCGTAAAACTTAATTTTGGCTATAACTCAGAAACAAAAGGATATAACTAATTTTCGTTTTCGCCATTGAGAATATCTCGAAAAACGTGATCAAAACTTCGCCACTAGTTTTTTCCTATCTTTTACGGTTATTGAGATACCCTATTCTCACAAGCAATTTGGACCACGCCGCGCCGTACATTATAGTTTGCTTTTGAAATATCAAAAAATCGAGTCCAGGTTATAAATTTAAATTTTCTTCTTAAACCTTCTATCCTTTTGCTTGAGGCAATCTCATTCCATTGATATTTTGATGTATATAGCAGTCTACTTCCCCTGCTCCACCTATTTTTTAGACAAAGTATAAAAGATTACAATTGAAACTTCTGGGAATATTTTGACTCTGAAATACACTACTTTTTTGGAGTAAAAGAGAAACTAATATTTTTATTAATCTATTCATTCACCGTATCATATTACTTATGTGTAAGAAGGTTCTTTTTACGCTCTTGAGTAAAACTTCTGGCTTTTCTAAATCCTATATTTTGTCTTTGAACTTGTCGTTTGTATCTGAGATCGCACCAGAATTTTCACTTTCATTTTCACATTGCTAATTTTGGAAAGTTGCCTCTTCCAGATGCATAAAATCTTCTCAATTTTTGCTAGTGGTTTTTTTTTTTTTATAAAAGATTGACTTTTTATACTTATCTTTGTAACGTGTCGTTTCATGGGAAAATCTATTTCAATATCCAGTTTTAAGTTTACTTTGAATTAATCATTAATTCCTTTTATTTTGATTTTATTTTATTTCATCGAGTTTTTATTTGGTTAATATTGTTTACGACGCGAGTGTCGTCCCCGCAGACGGTGCCTGATTCACGCAAAGCCCAATTCCCACCATCGCGACTGCGTGAGGAGAACCACAAGTGTATTTAAACCGCGCGCTTAACACACACAGTCCCCGAGTTCCTCCCAGCCCACTCAGACTGTCGTGTCGGCATAGCTTCTGATACATATCGAGCCTTTTAGTCCCGGTCTGATTGCGACGCTCACAATGCTCACTGACGTAACACAGGCATTTTACCGATTTTTCTCCGCTCTGGTCATTGCGCCGGCATGGCTTCTGGTGCTCCCAGAGTTTTATTTACGTCATTATCGTACCGCAGAGTTTAGCGCCGTCACCGATATCTTCTATCCGCGTACTTATCGACCGACCCCCGTATATAGATTGTCATGTTATGCTATTAACCGAAACAAAGCTATTACAGATTTCAAGAGCGTTACCGAAGCCCCGCGAATGTTTTAATGTTCACCACTGTACGTATTTATGTAGGCTTGCGAGTGTACGTGCAGTTGTTTACTTACCTTTTTCTTGCTGATGATCTACAAAATCTTTCTGTTAACATTTTGGTACATTGATATGTAATATGAATAAAATTTGAGTTTTTTTGGATTAAATTTTGTCCCTTTTATGAAAAGTTCGCAAAATTTGCTGTTTGTCTATCTATATCATAGCCTACTACGGTTTCCATTGGAAAAAGAAATAAAATAACGTGGTTAGTCTACATTCATCTAAACTATTGAATTTTTATAGCATATAACTTATTTGAAATTTTAGAAAATACCGAAGTTATATCGTATAATTGAAATTGAAGAAAGATCACTTTTTAATATGTTGAAAATGATAAGATTTATCTGAAATTTGAGACAAATAGAGCTGTAATCAAAGACCCAGGCTTCGGTGGGACATCGAATTTGGTTCAGCTTGTACAATCCTGTCGCAAAAAGAAATCGTATGAAAGAGTAGGGAAAGAGGTTTCAAATCCTTGCAATAGAATCGCAGGGATGCTGCAACAAGCGATACAACAGTACACATGAAAAATGCAAAAAAACATATTTTTAATGTAGTTAATAGCAGAAATCTTTATTTTGCAATCATTTCGGTGTTTGACTGAAATGTTTTGTATAATTTTTAACAACTAAGGTTTGTAATCATCTTACATATATCTTTTGAAAACAAACAATTCTACAACTGAGGCATTTCTGATACTATCCGGTACGTATAACTCTCTTCTATTTTCCTTTTCAGAACCTACCGGTTCTGTGGCACCACGACTTAGCAGTCGTACCATAGACATAAGAAGCGTGGAAATAGGTAATAGTCTAGTCGCCCTATGCCCAGCGCAGGCCTATCCAGTTCCTAGATTCAGGTAAACCATTCACCATTGCAGTCATGCACGTTGAATCGTCATATCCCATACATAAGAGATTATTGGGGACATGCTGTATTTGTAATCTTTCGCAGGATCGTTTTGGTAGAATTTTTTGGCTGCCGAATACGTACAGTGACATTTCAAATTTCTTTCTATTGTTACAGATGGTTCAAGTTCGTTGAAGGCTCCAACAGGAAGCAAGCCATCCAATTGAATGATAGGATCCACCAAGTCGCTGGAACACTGATCATAAGGGAAGCTCTCGTCGAGGATTCAGGAAAATACTTATGCGTCGTAAACAACTCTGTTGGAGGTGAAAGTGTCGAGACTGTACTGACCGTGACAGCACCATTGAAAGCTACGATCAATCCACCTGTCCAGACTATTGACTTCGGAAGACCTGCAATTTTCACTTGCAATTTTGAAGGCAAGTAAATATATTATCTGGTTTTTGTATTTTGATGTAACATTTACATTAGAACATTAAGGTTTCCATATTATTGCAAATAATTATAGGTAACCCCTTTAATTTTTGCTTTATGATTCCAATCATTTCATATTTATATTGTTGCTTTTAAAGTTTGAACATTATTATTACTTTTGATATGCTTTCAATTGTGGGTTGCTTGCAAAATCGCATTCTTATCGTTTATTAAAGGGGTATTACATAGTTTGGGTGTAGAGAATACATTTTTGCAAAAACTGACGTTTCTGCTAGGCTTGGCATTGGTTTTGTCAAATTATGACCATAGCAGTCGTCTTTGAAAGGATCCCGGCAAAACGTTCAAACCAATGGCAAAATCGAAATAAATGCAAACTATGAAAAAAGTAACTCCCAAGTTACTCCCCAGTGTATATACATTGCAGTGGACTGTTAGAAATTTTTTTCTAGTATTCTCAATATTTTTAGACCTTTGTCATTTTTGGCGTTTACCAAAAGATCAAATTATTATTTTTAATAAACTAAATATGTAAGAATTATTCACCTAACGTTGTTTTTGGAATCAAACAACCAAAGATATCTTTTTTTTTGTAGACCATTTCAACAACTTTTATATTCAAATCTGTATCTTCACTTTTGCAAAATTTCATGTAAAGAAATGCTGGTCTTCTTGATTTTTATTGTTTTCACAAGTATTTGCGATTGAGCATGTACAGATTCAAGGTAACAGTATGACTTTTTTATATTTTTTATTTCAAATTTCTTCAGAGACAATGTGGTATATTCAACACACATTTTTCATCAGATGCTTTACCTTTTACAACGAAATATTTAAGCAACTACAAACTTAAGATCTCCAATTCTTGTTCTTGATCAAAATATAAATACACATCTATTTTTTGTTTATTTTTATTCGTGTGACTTTAACCGAGTTCCTTACTCGCTCTACAATAAATATTACAGCTATTGCAAATAATTTATATACTGGCAGCAATTTCACTCTTTTATCCACAGTTATACCGCATCTAGAAAATATTCAACATGTTCTTCAAAGTAATTTCCAAGAAAATGCCACAGAACCCAGACGACAGATATACGTTGTGACTTATCATTTTCAGGTCAGGTTTTAGGGGTGGCATGATAGACGAAAAATTTACAGCTTATATATATGTCACCTATTTAGAGCCTGTGGTGGCCGCTTAAGGCCTTACTTAGGGTTTCGACTACTACAGGTACCCGAGTTCGAATCTGGTCAATTGTGATAACCGGATTTTTCCGAGGTCATGATGATGATTAGGACGGAGATTTGGCTCTGCAGGGGTGCTTGGCAAACATATAAATGCTTAAGCTTTACAAAGCCCCTCAAAAAAAAAACATTCAAAGTGAATTGAAAGCTGTCTACGTCGGTTGTACCTTAAAAAGACGTTAGTTTGACGTCATTATATTGTACTCCCTTTAAAGATTACTAGTAAAAATAGAGGTATTTACGTTATTTTCAGTATTTACGGTATCGTCTTTTCAATTGCTGGATGTTTTCAATAAAATATCTAGGATCACTTTGTTTCGTAGATAAATGTCGATAAGCATTTTGTAAAGCTAGTGTTAATTAATACATTTTTAACAAAATTTCCATTAGAGAGTTTTTTTTTTATTATGTGTAGGTAAATTTTTATACATATATTTATAAAGGACATTGCTGACCTAAAAACGAATTTAGATGACCAGTAGTTGAGAAAATTATTCAGTACTCGGCCCATTACTTTTTTATTAATAGATATTTCTTTATAAAATTTGTTTGTTTATAATTATTGGAATCGGCAAGAATTTCTTTCAAATTAAGGCACGTTTCCATTAGGTTGCATGCATTTAAAACTCAGTTTTTGTGACAAAACTGTCAGAGTGTAATTTGCCACCTACTAGTATTCGTATAAAACAAAAGAGTGTTATAGCGAATTTCACTGGTTGCACTGAGAGGGCGCATAGAGGTTTTCAGTTTTTGCCACTCGTGTACGTCAATACTCACTGGGTGCCGTAAAGTTGCACTCCCAGTGGAATACATACTAAATAGATAACATTTTGGCACTCACTGCGTCTTTTTTCGGTGCCAGTATGCCAGTGAAATGCAAAACACTTGGCGAATACGCAATGGCGCCGTCAGTTGAATACAACAACGGCACTCACTCAATACGCCTCAGTGCAACCAGTGGAATGCGCTACAAGAGTGTAACATTGGTAGTTTGCAGGTGCTGGTGATCTTTCTAACTGTCAACACAACTAGAAAGATTTTTGGTTTTTAGCGTATTCAAGGCACGCTAGATTCAAATAAGGAATTCTAAATTTTGGCAACCAAGGAAACACCGATTACTTAAAAGAAATTCTTACCGATTTAAGTTAAAAAAAAAAAGAGATCTAATCGAAATCTTAATGAATGCAATCAAAATTTTTCCATTATCTTCTTGTTCTTTTGTTATTAAGGAAACCCAATCAAGACTATCAGCTGGCTGAAAGACGGCCGTCCACTTGACCATTCCGAAGCAATCCTTCGCATCGAATCCGTACGCAAAGAAGACAAAGGAATGTATCAGTGCTTCATCAGGAACGACCAGGAAAGCGCAGAAGCAAGTGCCGAATTGAAACTTGGAGGACGATTCGACCCACCCCTTATCCATCAGTCTTTCGGTGAAGAAACCCTTCAACCAGGCTCTTCAGTTTTCCTCAAATGCGTAGCTGGCGGCAACCCAACACCTGAGATCTCATGGGAATTAGACGGACGCAGATTATCGAACAATGATCGTTATCAAATTGGCCAATACGTAACTGTCAATGGGGATGTCGTATCGCATTTGAATGTTTCTGCCATCCAGACCAATGATGGCGGTTTGTACAGATGCATTGCCAGTAGCAAGGTTGGAGCTGTGGAACATGCCGCTAAGATCAACGTTTACGGACCACCGCATGTCAGACCTATGGAGAAGCAAGCTATCGTTGCTGGAGGTACTTTGATTGTTCACTGCCCAGTGGCTGGATATCCAATTGAATTGATCGTTTGGGAGAGAGGTTAGTAATGAAGGGATTATTAATTTCCTCGTACCAAAATGTCATTTGTTTAGACGGTAGAGCCTTACCAATCAATAGGAAGCAGAAGGTATTTCCTAACGGTACTCTGATCATCGAAAACGTCGAACGAACTTCAGATCAAGCAACTTACACCTGCGTCGCCAAAAGCGAGCAAGGTTTCAACGCAAGGAATTCTTTAGAAGTTCAAGTCATGGGTAAGTTATACTTTTCCAAATTTTACGTTTACTTTTTGGGAACAAATTGCGAAAAGAGAGACGATATTGGATCTTTCTACGTCTTAAACAACTATTGATTTATGAATTTAGGTAACCCAAAATAATTTAGTAGTAAAATATACATCGCCTAGACGAGTATCCAATAAATTTAGCTTATCGACTTCGGCGGAGTGAAATATCTATTGGAACTTGTTAAACATGTATACGTTTATCATGAGATCCAATTTCCTATATGGCGTACAGGAATAGTATTAGTAAGCTATTGATCTTCATCACAGAATGAGTTTGGAAGGAAATTCGATAGACGCAAAAGAGGAAATTGGGTTCGCATTGTGTCGGATGGGATTATTATGTAAAACCAGCAAATTGTAAAGGAAATTAATGTTGGAAAAAGCTTAAATGAAATTTTCTTTTTTAGGTGGTGATTTTTGTGGAATGGTAGTTAGGTTGAAATGATTAAATTTGAATGTAACTAATAGATTAACTTCATACTGCAAATATTATCAAAAACATGTTTTTGGATCGTTACTACCCAGAATACAGGTTCAATAAAATACTACCAGCAAAATTTAACGTTTAGTTACTCTTTTTGACCAGAAGTTTTGCAAATTTTTTGCTTAAGCGAGTGATTACAATAAGAATGATGTCAACTTTTTTGTGTATTATTTGTTTTCAACACATTCCTTTGAGATCTTGAACTTATGAAATAGACTTCTACGAATGGTCATTCCTTTATTATATTTAAATGATTGAAAATATAATTTTGCGCTTGTACTGGCTGAATAAAATTTTCCACAGAAGTATTTCAGTTATGAGTTGATTTAATCGAGAACCTTTCATATATGTGTTATTCATAGACTATCTTAAGTTGATAAATTTAAGAACAACTATACATTCAGAAACTGTGATACAATATGGCTACTGAAAAAATCTTTAACTATATATCTCCTTGCTAACTATATTTGGCACAATATTTTTAGGTACACCTATTTTGTAATACGATCATAAATTACATAAGAAATGGGCATTAGATATTTGGCTTTGGCCTTTGATTGCAAATTTCTTTGTTAAAAACTTAATGCTATACATAATCTAATCTATATGCAAAGAAAAATTAATGTCTAATATTGAATATATTTCATTTAAATATTCATTCGTTCAAGATTCCAAAAAAATGGAAGAACAATTTTCTAACCAAAGAAAAAACATAAACTCTAAAGCATATTTTGACCAAGGTGCAAGAATAAGGTGCTCTGTGGGTTATAACCTATAATAGTTCTCTTTCGACAAGAAATTAGTATCTTGTTTGGCTATCATGGTTTGGTAATTATCTGCTAATAGTAGGAAATGCAAGCGCTTTGTTACTTCATTTCCTTTGAAGAAAAACTGATCAGGAATTTACATTAAGGTTAGGTTATTATGTATTTAATATGTCTTTACAGTAATAAAATCAGTTCTACCTCACTAAAAATCTTGATTGGTTCATGTTTTATGTTCTTAGTCAAAATTTCTCTAGCACGCTTCTTAAGGGCGTAGACTTCAGCCTCAAAGATCCAAGATTGTAGTATTTTCCAATTCTTTGATTGCAAGAGATCATTCTTGCACCCACACTTTGTTGTACTTTTGAACCATCCGTCAATCATCAAGTATTTACTGTTAGTTTAGTTTCGTTGCATCTCCATTCTCGTCTTTTCGTACAAGAAAGTGCTTTCTTATACCGACGAAAAAATTTGCTTGAAAATATCAATTTGAATTAAGTAAATATTTGCTTGCAATTAATAAATATATAATCACATTCGTGAAGTCTAACTTATTGTTAGATCAACTAAAATAAAAACTATTTAGAATAAAAAGTTACTTTCCGCGAATGACGCATGTATATCATATTTGCTATATATTTATTTTTACATCCATTTGAGTTAGATATTAAACCTTATAAGTCTTAAACTCTTCAGAAAGTTCACTTAAGCAATTTACTTTATTGACACAAAGAGATATAATTCAGGAATATACTATGCTAATATTTTTTGCAAAGTTTCTAAAAGAATCAATCTAAGAATGCAAAGTATTCTATTAACTAGGCTAAAACCGTATTTATTTGAATTTTCAAGAATTTATTTGGTTTATTCGTTTTGATTTTGAACTAGTAAATATTTTATTGCACATATACGAAACAAATGTTTACTTGACCCAAGAAATATTTATTTGATTCAATAAAGGACCCTTATGTGTATTTATAAAGCTTCTAACAGTTGCTTCTAATAGTTAACTTAACACCTATGTGGTAAATGCGAGATATAGTTAGTTAGACATCATTCTGCAGAACTATATCCAAATGTTAGATATCCAAAGAGTTTCTAATAGCATGATTATTAAATACCAATCAAATTATTAATTATTATAAACTATAAATTATAATTCTACACATTCATTTCATCCACAGAACTTACAAGTATTTTCAGGTATTTTGTCAAAATGCATTAAGCTGAAAATTTGCAAAAACTTTTCTTTAATTCATTTTAACTTTCTAGACATTATAATATCTCAAAAAAATTGATGTAACTGCGGTATTGTAGTTAAATAACGTAGAAAGATCCAATAGTCTCAAAAGCAAATACATCTATACAGTTTTTCTAATAAAATGTTCAAACTTGTGTAACTGACTGCACTCTATTTTGGATTATTTGCGATAGTAATAATGATAAAATCCAAATAGAAGCAACTAGGACGGATATATGTATGTGTGAACGGAAATCGACGAGAGATTCTTGTCACGTTTACAGCTGATAAAAATTTCTTTCAGAGGCGCAAACGAAGCGTTAACAAAAAATACACTACATAACAAAGTAGAAACACAAACGAATAACAACTATACAGGTAAGAAGACGCGTGCATATTTTCTGCGCAAAATGGCCGCTTTTCTAAAGTTACACTGTATAATTCGCGCTGCAAGTCACATTCATAGATTTCGCAACAACAACGACAGCGAAAACATCATCGCTATAACAGATCCCACAATTATTTGGTTGTTGCGTATTTCAAAACATCTAAACGTGTCTCATCCGTTAGATACACACATATAGATGAAACCGGAAATCTATCTTTCTCATTCACCATCGCATACTTTCTAACAAGGATAGTAAATATGTGTGTTTGTTGTCTGTGATTGCATACGCTAACTTTATTATTTTCAGTTTTTATCACATCATATAGCTCTTTGCGTTTTTGTTTTGATTTTCTTTTCTTCATGTCGATGTGCGCAGGAGAAATTGTTAACGCAAGGATTACTATATCATTGGTTACGTTTGGCTCTCCATCGCTTCTTTTTTTTTTTGAATTTTTAGTGTTTATTTACGTTTGTCTAATTTTTGTGCAGATATCAGAAATTATTTTTTTTCTGTTTAGTTCTGTGGTCGCTCTCAAGATAGACATCACAGATACGGTTAATAGATATAAGTATGGCTTATCTATTACCTAACTGAGGGAAAATAAAATCGGCATATGCAAATATGGTCGGCATTATGGAAGAAAATTAGGTGTCTTGGAAAGTATTTTGATTATGCAGAAGGTATTGGAATGAAGTTGGGTTATTTGGAGTGAAAATCACCTGACAATGTCAATGAAGTTATTTTATGTAGAGAAATGATTATTAGTTTTCCAAAGTTTCAGCAAATATTGTTTTATTATATCTATGATTATTTTGATACAATTTCACCTGAAAATTGTCTAAGTTTTTAAAGAAATGTAGCCGAATATAGTTGTCGAAAGCTTTGTCGGTTCCGTACCACAATAACTTATTTGTTTAAATAAGAGAAAGATATCGTCTGCTACCGTAGACTGGGGGTAACTTTAAGACTGGTCGAGTAACTTTAAGTCAATTAAAATTTCAAACCTAAACTCTTTAAGGAACTAATTTTTTTTTAATTTCTGATATATTTTTGCCTGTTTGACCACTAAAATGCGCTAATGTGACAACGTTTATAGATGGCAAACCAAAAAACTAAACTTTCGGAGAGTGAATTGATCCTGTTGTGGTTTCATCATTCGGGAATGGATTTATACTGAAAACACATCTTGGTAGAACTCTTATGTTTTCATGGCATGCATTTGGGGTGGCCAATATTCTACTACAGTTATTCAACTGTTTAGAAATCTTTTGGGTATCTATTAAATGATATATAGCGCCAATATAAAATCTTATTTCTGCCATGCGTCATCTAAAGATCTATTTGATTCTGGAATAATTGGTTATTACTATTAAAATTTTAGTTTTGGTTGTTTTCTTCAATATAGTTCTTTGATAAAAACTTTTATCAGTAAACATAAACAACAAAGGATGCATTAGACTAAGAAAAAGGGCTCTCTTTATAAACATATGAGGTTGAGTTGTAAAACGTTGTCAGGTCAAAAAGAAATGCCTGTCACCCCTTCTCTTCGTTAAGCAGCTTTCACACAAACATCAAAATTACCAAATTTACGACAATTACTGTCGATTTTGACATCACGACAACCTTTAGCAGTACGAGGCAATGATCAGACCGAATTGCTGAATTGGTTGTCAAATCGTATAAAAACCAGAGAAGAAATGAAAGAATGTGGATTCAAACCTATTTATGTGGAAGACGTTAATTTTATTGAATGAATTAAGTTTACATCGTGATGGGCAATCTGTATAACTATCTATACTTGCCTATCGCGAATTATGATTGGTGCATAATAAGTACAATAGCGAAAACAAGAAAAATAGTTCCAATTCAAGTTTTTTTCCTATTTTTGCCCTCTTCATCGTTCCGCGATGACGACGCACACTAGGCTGAACTTCGGAAAAACTAATCGCTATATCGTATTCTACCAGTTGAAATCAATCAAATAATTTTATCTTCATAAAAGAAGTGATTATATAATGCCCTATTCTTTAAAACAATCATTTATGCCATGTACATATCTTTTCTTTAAAGCAATATTTAGAAAGTTGTGACGCTTGGAAGTTTTCCTCAAAATATATAATTCAGGATGATTAGCTTTACAATGAACAATGTTCCATGCTTAATAATAATAATTCATGCCTTTACATCGCCCAACAGCTTTCGCCAATTACAGGGGGCAGCGGCCGGCCATGAGTTATTATTACGCCTGCGCCCGTGGAGCGACTTAAGGTGTTTGTCTCTCAGCATTTGCCAAGGAGTGAGGAAAACCACGAAAACCTCACTCTGAGAGCAGGCTCTGGCATTCGAACCCCGAACCCTGTGACTCACAGATTACCCCAGATGACGAACTCAACGTTAATTTGAATGCTCCATATAATATGGTTTTCTCTCTCTTTACAAGGCAAAATTAAGGTAGATGGCGCCATAGTAAATCCCGCCATAATTCAAAAAGCCTTTTATTATGCATATATAGTATTAAACACAAATAATACATCAGTAAGAATAACAAATACAATTTTATGAGTATTTTAAATGTTTATTTCAAAAATAGCATTAGAGCATAGTCAATATAAAGCTGCAGAGCGCAAGTAATACAGTTTAATATGAACAGGAAGTATAAGAACAGTAAAAACAATGCATGCACATGGTTACGTAGCAAAAATATGTAGTGCAAAGATTCAAATCCTTTAATTTTAAATAAAGAAATAATGAATGAATGAATGTGTACGTTAATTTTAGGGTAACATTACACAACATGGAAAACAAGAAATTCATTTACACTACTTTAAGAAAAAAATAAAAAATAGTAAAGCGTAGGTATAATAACAAAAGCACAATTTTCAGAATGGCAATAAGAAATGTAGATTGCGAAGTGTTGAAATGTACTATAAAGTTAGAAATAATAAAAAATAATGCATGGACATGCATTAGTTCTACAGAACAAACGCATGTTGGAATTTTTTAAATTTTCTGTCTAAATGACTTTGACGAGACTTCTCTTTCAAGCTTCGAACTACTACTCTTTTACAGTACCAAGGAATACCTATTCTGCAAGTATTGTGAATTATACATTTTTTTTATGTAATCACGATGGAGTTCACATGTCAAGAATGGAGAATTTAATGTTAAATTTCTGATGTAAAATGACAACTTGTATCATCTTATTGACATCAACATCACCTGAAGAGAGGCCCGGTTGTGGAATGACTGATTTTCAGAGTGACGATCTATACCAGCATTAATGAAGCACCGAAAGTTAGTGAGCAAGTTAAATTCGTCCTCTTCACAGTTACGTCCTTTAACCGACTGCCTACTTAACCTGTTAAGAACTTAGGTTTTCAAAGAAGCCACAAACTGCGACACTGTTGGAATGTCGAATGTCAATAAAAATTATCACTAAAATTTATGTAGTATATTTATGAAGCACAATTAATTCTGTAGAATACTTACAGTAATGTATACAATAACAGCATAAACGTTAGATACTTCTAAATACTGATAATTAATATACAAAATATTGATAAAAATTAAAATAAACAGAAAACAAAATCCCAAATATAACCAAACACCAACGTTTAAAAATCAAATAATCACAGAATTCCACGTATACCATATGTCTATCGCAAACGCGTCGTCACAAAGGAGACAGAAGCGATGCGTAAGTCGTACCTTATACCGGTATTTATCGGCGAAGAAGAACCAGCTGTGCGGCGCCATCTCTACTCACTTATAATAAACAGCACCCTCACCAGCGCCTCTACACGAATTTTGTCTTCTATAATGAAGGATTACTCTATACAAAATTTCCATTAGCTAGAAAAGGATACAGAGAGGAGTACATATTTCTATACAAGTTCGTCGTCTGGAGTAGTATGTGCTGTGACTGATAGCCAAGCGCGCAAGTCACTGCACCATCAGCCAAATTAACATTTGAAGTTATTTTTTTTTTCAATAAAAATTACACTATTTTATTCCACAAGGTAAGACAAATAATGGGAAGAAGAAAGAAAGTTATACAGGTGGCTCTCAAAAGCCATTCTGGGCTTTCAATAGACTTTGTAAAGCAGGGTCATGGTACAATGAATGACGAAAATACTGCCACACAGTTTTTCGCATACATCAAAACTGCAACTCATAGTACTGGTGTTGATAAAAATTTGATCCAAAGGTTTTCCTTTGTTCTGTAAGTACTTGTTTCTGGTTTTCCCAAAAATGCCTTCAAATTTTATAAAGCCACTTTAAAATTGTACACCAAATTATATAGTTGGTATTACATGCCTTTTAATGTGCGTACAATTCTCGTGCATAAAGGGATTATTATCGAAAATTTTGTCTTAATTCCAATCGGAAAACTATCAGAAGAGACCTAGAAACAAAAATTTCCAACGATATCAACAGAGCCAATCTCGAAAAGTTTTGTAGAAGGGTCACGAGCGAGGAAGGAATTTCATGTGACGGATGCGCGATAGCAAGATGGCGTGCTCAATGGAGTGAAACATACCCGAAGAAATATAGAGAAAAAATATAACTCGCACGTAAGAACGGGGCCACCCCACTATATTCGCGATTCGTACGAAACACGAAATTCAGTTTTGATCGTAATATGTATCTGTACGTTAGCCATTAACTCGGCTCCGCTCATCTATTCGAGCTAATGACGTTAGATGTATGTGAGAACGGAACTTCCTCCAACAGTCAAGACTGTACTTATTTAGGACCAATTTACATCAATAAAGCGTCTCAGATTACTCAGAAGGCACTAAAGTTTTCGTCTAGAGATGCCATAGCTGTATTAAATTTAGCCGATGGCTACAACATCAAGAAATATAACTTAGAGTTTGTAGATACTAAATCTGAATAAATGCATGACGATGACTACACAAGTGAAATTTTAATTAAAAAGTCTTTTTACTTTACTTTTTTACTATTTCGCGCTTAATCTATACAAACTGTCTCACGAGGAACTGCATTGATTGATATATGAAAGAGTATATATTGGAAAATTTTGAAAATCTCGCAGTATACTAAAGCCGATGTGCGCTATTGAACTAAAATATTTTCTGACGCATCCGGTTATACCGGAAATGACTGTCAACTTTGTTATTTTAAATGAAACTATATATTATTACATTTTTTAATTCCTCGTTCAATTTTAAAGAAGTTTGATGAAACAACTATGTTATTATTTTCAACCATTTTTGAAATATTTGCATTTTTTTTTTTTAATTTTTTAAAGTTTAACCATAATTTTTGGACACGCTGTGTAATGGTCCCGAAAAATTCATTCAGCTTCGAATGCTACCCTATTCGGTCAACAGTTCTGCAATTTTCAATTTTTCAAGTTAAATATTTTTAGAATTAGTTCAGATGCAATCGTCCACCTGTCAAAAATTAAAAAAAAATGCAAATATTCAAAAATTATTGGAAATAACAACATAGTTGCTTTAATAAACTTACTTTAAAAATTAAGGAGGAATTAAAAAAATTAATTATATATAGACTGTTTCATTTAAAATAACAAAGTTGACAGTCACTTCCGGTGTAACCGGATGTGTCAGATTATTCAAAATATTTTAGTTCAATAGCGCACATTGGCTTTAGTATACTGCGAAATTTTCAGAATTTTCCAATGTATACTCTTTCATATATCGATCGATGCAGTTCCTCGTGACACAGCGTGTATATTGACGTGTAATGCCTAAATTCCTATTGCATTTAACATAAAATGGAAATACCACTCGAGAAGAACGCATATTTAATATTTATATAATAAGTATAATATTATTTTTGTTGTCTAACCTTATGCGATAAAATAGAGCAATTTTTATTAAAAAAGTAGAAGTTCAAGTGTTAATTTGACCAGTTTTCGAGACAGCAGAAACCTGGGACATTGTTCACCTTAAAGCTAATCATGCTGACTCTGCCGTCTCCTAAATTATATTTTGAGGAAATGTGAGGTTTTTGAGTTATAATTAATTCTTAATACCTTTCCAAATAAGGAAAATTTCCAATTGCCATAACTTTCTAACACTGCTGTTATAAAAAATGTACATTTATGCCATGTAATGATTTTTAAAGGATAGAATATGAATACATAATCACTTCTTTTATAAAGACAAAAAATTATTGGATTGCATACAATATGAATGATCACAAAAGTTTTGCGTAATAACTTTTCAAATAATGAGTTTGCAAAAAAAGGTTCATGATATGAAAGTAGTGGTTCGACTAGTAGAATGCTATACAACGATTAGCTTTCCCTAAGCCCACATTTTGCGATTCACCCCACTGTACCACGTTTTGAACAAGAATTTACAAAATAATCCTGGAAATTTTGCTGTTACAAAAGTTGTCCAGTAACCAAGCAAGATTGGTAAAAATATCCATAACTTAAAGAAATTATACATGATTATTGATTCTTCGAAAATCCTGATATTTCATTACACTACCTTGATTACAGCTTGGATTCTTTTTCAAAACGAAGATTACTATGATGCCTCAGAAAGTTGAAAATGTATAAAAATATACTCCCTCTGTCCAGAAATAAGTGTCCGATTTTCATTGTTTTTAAAAATTAAAGAAAGGTGGCGCTGCTTTAAAAAATTAACTGCCATTTTGAAAACAATGTTTATATGTCAAGTTTTTGACAGCAGTTTTGTAGTTTTTCAAGAATTTATGTTTTCAATCAAAAAACAAGATTTTCTCAAGACTTGATATAAATCTCCGGCTTAAAAAAAAATATGGCAGATGTGGTGAAAATGTTGGCGAGAAACCATGGTAAGAGACCTAATTTGACTCTAAACACAAGGCAAGCGGTTTACCATGCATTACTTGAATTGAGCGACAATAATAAACTGAAGCAAGGTTCAATCAAGGCGACCAATAAATTCAAAATTTCTGTGAATACTATAAGCCGAATATGGCATCAAGGACGAAAATCGTTAGCCGATGGTGCTGAAGTAGCAGATGTCAGGGCACGTAAGAAAGGACGCGTTGGTCGAAAACCAAAAGGTTTCGACCCAGAGCTAATAAAGTCACTACCACTCAAGAATCATCGTACAATTCGTTCGTTGGCTATCTCTATTAACTTATCAGAATCTACAGTTCATAATAGACTCAAGTCAGGAAAATTACGGCGACACTCAAATGCAGTTAAACCTTATCTCACAGACGCCAACAAAATTGAAAGGCTCAAGTATTGTTTGTCAATGCTGTAACCTGAAAGTTTAAATGTTCAATCACCCGAATTCATCGACATGTATGCTCGGATTCATGTAGACGAAAAATGGTTTTACACTAGCAAAACAACTAACACATACTACCTTGTAGAAGACGAAGAAGAACCGTTCAGGACCTGTAAAAGTAAACTTTTCCTCACAAAGGTGATGTTTTTAGTCGCTGTTGCTCGTCCACGTTCGAATCATACCGAAAATAAGAATTTCGATGGAAACCTTGGTATTTGGCAATTTGTTTTTTCAGAACCTGCTAAACGGAGCAGTAAAAATCGCGCAGCAGCAACGATTGAAACGAAAGTGATTACTAATGTTACTAGAAAAGAGTACAGGAGTATGATTATTGAAAAATTATTACCCGCCATTCAAGAAAAATGGCCAAGCAGCGCTTCACGCAAAAGAATTTGCATTCAACAAGATAACGCTAAACTACACATTCTTCCTGATGACATTGAGTTTAATGAAGCTGCGAATAGAACTAGATTTGAAATCAGAATAATATGCCAGCCACCTAATAGTCCCGACACCAACGTCTTGGATTTAGGCTTTTTCAGTGCAATCCAGTCATTGCAGCAACAATCGGCTTGCAAAACTGTAGACGAATTGATCCGTGCTGTTGAAAACGCTTTTTTGCATTAACTCCTGATACTTTAAATAAGATTTTTCTTACTCACCAGCAGTGCATGGTAGAAATTATGAAAATAAGTGGTGGTAACAACTATAAAGTGCCTCATATGAGAAAAGACCATTTACAAAGACTTGGTAGGCTTCCAGTTTCTATAAATTTCGATTTTGAGCTTTATCAACATGTACAAGATATTACTAATTAAGCTTAAATAACTCAAATTATTCCTAAAAGTTTGTTAGTAACACTATTAGTAGTTAAGTTTCAATAAAGTACAATTTTAAAAGAAATCGGACACTTATTTCTGGACAAGCAAAAGAATCAAAACGAACACTTATTTCTGGCCGGAGGGAGTAGTACATATTACTAAAGCATTTGTAAAACCCATTATAGAAGTCCACAGCTATATTTGTTACCAAAATTGAAAATTAAATAAAAAACAAATAACCGACATGGCAAGTCCTAAAGTTACCCGAATTTGCGGCAATATCCATGTTTTTCGAAATCTTCAAAATAAAAACACTCTGAACCTAGCGGCTTAAAAGTATTTTTATTACCTACCTAAGTCAATTTTCAAGAAATAATGCCATTTGAGCGTGGAGCGTTCTGTGGTGTCCGTAATTATTTAAAATTTGCACTTGTTTTTAAACAAACAACCATTTTAAGTTTATTAATTTTAAAAAAAACTCCAAAAATTATGTGTCAAAAAAGATTGACGTTATTAAATACAACAGTATTTAATAACGTGGTAAATTTGTATTAGTCTTAAAAAAATTACTGATGCAAAGAATAAATCAATCCCTGTTAATGACTTCCAATATATATATATATATATTTTTTGTTTAATTTGGCATCTCGGGATCAGAGCCCATGTACCTCAATAGGGTAGTAGATTATATACGGTGCAAAATGATAAGGTATAGCAGGATATAATTAGCACAATGACTAGTAGTCAGTATTATACGTTGACTTCTAATATTTGCTCTAAGCAATACTAAAAATATAACAAACGTATTTTAAACCTTGATAAAATTCACCTAGGAAAACATTTTATTTCTTACATAAATCTAATATCTAAACCTTCATAGAATATCAACAAAAGACTTTTCCGCCTAAACTTTCTTCCACTAATGCGACCGCTATCTAGCATATGGCGCACGAAATACGACCGCGACGGATCTGGTGCACTCTGCGGAAGACGCTCTCTGTATCTAATTTCCCCGCTCATACAAATATCGATATTTTTTATTTATACTTTACATCTTCCTTCCACTCGCGACTGCAGTCAAGCCGGTGATCGAACCGTTTCACTTCCATGGTCCGGTGAATGCCGGCGACAGTCTCTTTATCACGTGCTACGTGCCGAAGGGCGACCTGCCCGTCAAGATCAAGTGGCTCCACGACGGCCATCACGTCAACGGCCACTCGCACGGCATTACCAGCTCGTCCTTCGGCCCGCAGGCCAGCATCCTCAATATAAACGCGGTGGAACCCCATCACCGCGGAGAATACACATGTTTGGCGAGCAATGCCGCTGGGAAAGCAACGTACGCCACTGTATTACACGTTAATGGTATCGTAACTAAAGTGTTCGACGTATTTAAATGGAGGTCTTAGTTTTTGTAGAAGGGCTGATTTTTTAGGAATAGATAATTTTGTCCACACTCCTTACTCCCTGAGGATATATGTATATTGAAATATATGTTTTCAATAAGTTAGAAAAAAATTGAAAATATGAAGATAAACTTTGATTTATAAGATGAATAAACATTATGTACCATACCGTATTATTCATAAGTATTTGACCGAAATTAAATACTTAAGATATTTCTTTTTTTAAAACTACTGCTTTTCGTATATTTGAGAGATCTTTGGGTAGCTATGTTTTTAGGCGATTAATTTGAATTTTTAACCATTAATCAAATTAACTTCATCGATTTTCATTACTTTAGCAGTCAAATTATAGACCGACTGCAATTCAAGCTCTCTCAAGATCCTTATTTTATCACTTGTGATTATTTATAACGTTATTTAAGTGGCTGACAGCAAACTTAATAATGAATCAGCAATATATTTGTAGTATTTGTAGCTAATTTGAAGTACATTTATGGTGGGATTCTAGGCATACATATCTGTAACGCTTGTAACATTATCTGTAAATCTGTAAGCATATACTACCTATAATTGCTTACAGATAACCTTACAGACGTTTCAGATTAGTGACAGATACACACTAACAAAATTTAGGGCAATTTAGATGGGAAAAGTAATTCTTTTATTATTTGCCACACTTTGGTGGGTGTGAAAGTGAAAAAACATAGATAACCTCATAACCTTATAGACACTATAGATTTGCACAAAGCTTCAGCATAAGAATGAACACTTCCGAAATAAATTTTCCGTGCGCTCTTGGTGGCACAAAATGGCTTTATAATACAATTCGTTGCGGAGATATTTCGTGTCCACATGTAGCTCTTTGGCTTACTTTGTAAGTAATCATAAGTATAGTAAGCTTCAAATGCATAGAATCTTATCATATTTCTACTTTATGCAGACAATAATTTCCAGATGCTACGTTTATTTTCAAAACTTCTTACCACAAAACTTCACTGTACTGGACATAACTATAGATGGTCAGATGTGAAACAAAATTATTTCCAAGTCAATATTTTTTGCCAATAAACTGAAGCAACGATACGGATAACAGTTTCCACACCACGTCGATTTATTTTGAGTTTATAACACGAACAATTGCTCCAGGAGGGATGTTATCGAACATACATTGAAAATATTTTCTATAGAATTGAGAAACAATAAAAATTATTTAGAAATAGACGTATATAGCAAACCTGCTACTAATAATAAATTTATGGGATCATCATAAAGTCAGGGATATACTTCAAAGTCTTATATAATTTTAAGAAATCAAGCTAGTAGCAAAAAGTAAATGGAATCTAGTTGCTTTCGGGTTGGGATTTTACTGTATGTATGGAGACAACAGAATTGTCGTGTCAACTCCTGATACAAGTGTCTCATAAATTATCGCGATTTTGAGAATTGTTCTTGAAATAAAGCTCACGTAAACATCCGTTGAAACGATCTAAACTTTTAGAACATGGATCACTACAAACAAGATTTGGTTTAGTTCAATGCTATTACGAATGCGGTAGAAATTACATTGTTGGATTACGCAGATTTCTTAAAAAAAATAAGGTTAAAATTAGGGCCCTGTAGTATGAAAGCATACCGTAATTTGATTAGCAAATTTGAAAGAACAGGTTCTGTAACTGATGTACCAAGATCAGGAGGACCAAGAATTAGTGATTTCCAAGTTGCATAAGTTCTTCAGGAAAATCAAAACATAGCCAATACTAATCCACTGGAAATCAGTGGTGTGAATTCGATATCGAATCGACTGCAAATGTCATATACCACGGTTTGGAAAATTTTACGTAAACTCCTTAAAATGTATCCCTATAAACTGAAACTGCTTTTTGAATTAAAGGATGCAGATTTTCCTATGAGGTATGATTTTTTTACGAATATTGGCACAGATAGAAATTGAACCGAATATAAGTAACCGTTATATAAATAGTGGAGTCGATACTCAAAATTGTCGAATATGGTCGAACACAAAAAAAATCGTTTAAGAAGGTTTTCACGACAAGAAAGTCACCGTTTTGTGCGGTTGCACTGCTAATTTTATCATTGGGCAATACTTCTTTGAGGAGAAGGTATCTGTAACTGTTATTGGTGAACGATACCTGCAAATCTTAGGAAATCGTACCATTCCGCCGATACAAAACGAGCACCAAGGAAAACATTATTTTTTCGACCAGTTAAAGAATTGCTAACTGCTGCTTTTCAGGATCGTGTTATAAACAGACATTTTGTAAATTCATGCCCTCCAAGATCTTAACCCAGCGGATTACTGGCTGTGGAATTATTTAAAAAGTTTGGTGTTTAGAACACGACCAGCAATGCTGGAAGAATTAAAGGACTCTATTAGGGACCAAATTGCTGCAATTCAACCAGAAATACTGAATAATGCTGTGTACAATGTCCGCAGGAAAATTGACAACATATGGAACATTTGCATTAACCACTGTTGGAAATAAGAAATCTCATTATTGAGGCAATCGAATTTCTTTCACATGTCATTGTTAATTTAATTTGTTAAAAATACATAATAGGCTGAAATATGTCCTTATTTTATGATAACCTTGTATATCAGAAGATTCTAATTAAATATTGAAAATGGCAACCGTTAACTGATATTCAGAAATATGGAAACACAAAAACGGTATAAAAATGTATATAAATGTAAGCCCATATAGAAATTATTGGTAATGAAAATGAAAAATCAAAGGCTTTCAAAAGAAAAGTCTTCTCTAGATTAGGCCTAGAAATTGCTTTTACAACAAATAACAACCTTGAGTGTATGTTAGGAACCAAAATATAATTTAGAGAAATTATTAGAAATTTCTTAGGAACCTAAAAAATTAATTAAATGCCGACATAATCAGTGTTTGACTCATTTTAAATTTACAAGCCTCGGCAAGTTTAATGTAGTCTCTTATTACATGCTTGAAGAGAATCCCATAGCAGCCAACGTAGAATTAGTTGCGAGTGTAAACGATTATGTACAATTAAATTGTCATGGAAGTATAGAGATTTACAAAAACAAATACAATTTATTACATCCAGATTTATTGTTAGTATCCTTTATCTTTAATGTATCACTCACAAGTAAAGATAGTTGTTCAGTTTAATTTGACTGCTAATTATGATAGCTTAACTATTGAAATGTACTTCCCATAAGCGGTACAATTTTGTGGTAAGATGTATTGAAGTGTTTAGCATTATTATGTGTTATAGTTAAAAACAGTTGATCTTTCATGCCATACAATCATATATATTACCCCTAGATTCCAATATCAAGAAAACATAAATTACTGATTTGATTCCTGTTCGTCTTATTGTTAGTGAAACATTTTTCTTGATAAAAATTGAGGGAGATAGAAAATGAGTAATAATCGAATTGCGGTTACACTACAATTATCTCGAATGTCGGCTATAATTTAGCTATGGTTATTTTATCTACGAAAACTGTGAAATCTCAGGTAAACTATTGTCTACATTTGACAAAAATATCACAAGTAAATGTATCAAAATACCTAATAAATATTTTGTACAAAAACTGATTTTCTTCTACCATTTGGTAACTGTCTAAATCAAGCCTATATCATATTCTGAATTTTAGGATGAGATTTAATAAAAGTCACACCCATTTGAATATGAACTCAATAGCTTCTAATACTCTTCAAGACTTTCCTCTGAAAGATCTAATTCAACAAAATTTTATGATCATTGTTAATTAGTTACCCAAACAATTTCTTCATATGTACGAGAAGCAAAAATCTAAAAAAATACTCGGTCAAATACTTACGGTATATATGTTTCCAACTACACACTCCGATTTTGATACATTCAATACATCAACTCACTTCATCGGTAGTGCCTCCTCAGATACTCCCATTCGATTTCGGTGAAGAACCTATCAATGAAGGTGATCTGACGTCAGTACAGTGTGTTGTCACGAAAGGTGCTTTACCAGTGGAGATATCCTGGCTGTTTATGGGTAATCCGATTACAGGCGATTTAAATGGAATCTCTGTCATGCAGATGAACCAGAAAATAAGCACACTGGCTATAGATTCAGTCAACGCAGAACATGCTGGGCAATACACTTGCACCGCCAAGAACTCGGCTGGTGAAATTAGTCACTCGGCTGTACTAAATGTTATTGGTATATAGAATTAGTATCGCTTTCGCTAAAAATTGTTTCTAAAGCACTCATTACTTGGATATGGACCTCTAACAATTAATTTGATTGAAAGTTGCAATATCCTATGCCTACATATCACCAATCAAAGTTTCCTCTGTATAATTCCAAAAGTCAGTTGTATATCATCTTAAAATTTCATTTTTATTTTCATGACATTTTTAAACAAGTCTTGCATCACCTACCTTTGAAAATATGATTTAGATTATGTTTTTCGGGTAGGCAAAACGTTTTTTTCCTTTAAGTACCGTTTAAATTTCCCCACCAAAAAGCTTAAAAATGTTATCAACTTCCCACTGTTTCAGTAATTCCACAAATTTCTCCATTTGCCTTTGACGAATCTGTTGACTCGGGACAGACTGCATCTGTGCAATGTACCGTGACTAAGGGTGATTTACCCCTGAATATAACCTGGCAATTCAATGGCCATCCCGTAAGCAGGGAAGCGGGCATAACAGTTATGACTATGAAGCGGTTCAGCACTTTAAATATTGACTCCGTGCAAGATGTACATACCGCAGAATATACTTGTACAGCCAGTAATTTAGCCGGACACGCTGTATATAGCGCTAGGTTGAATGTGAATGGTATTTTTTTTTTTTATTTTCGGAATTTGTGTAGATTCTTGTTTCACTAAACATTATTACCTGTTATAAGGGATTTTTTTGTATTTCTAAGTTGCAGTCCTTCAAAGTTATTATTTAGAAATATTCCTTTGTATGTTTCTGGCCACATAAAATTTATTGCTGATTATTTATTACTATTTAAATGCAGATATACACCAAATTAAGCTAATAAGTTACACGTTTTGAAGGAAAATTATATATAGGGCACACAAACTTTAAAACTAGGTTAAAATAATAAACCAAATTTGAAATCATTATCTAATTTATACCTACAAGTACTTCGATTTATCATGACAACTGCGTCTATCTCGTCAAATATGGAAGGATGTTACATTCTCATTACCTAATTGAAAAAAAAACTTTCTAATTTCATCATTCAGAAGTTTTGCACATGATTTATAAAGTAACTATAACTACTTCTATTATACCTTTCAACTATTTTTTTAGTAAGGAAAAGTGTTTTTTTTTTATGTTAGAGCAATTAATGCCTGTCAGGCACTCCCGCAGTCTCCTAATCATCATTAGGACCCTCGAGTTCTTCTTTTTGTCTCATGATCTTTTTTTGTTCTTTGTAATCTTTTTCTGTCCGTCCCGTTTAAAGAACATTTTTAGCTAATTGTAGGTTCCAAAACACGTAATACACGCAGTAGCTACAGTAATTCTGAGTTTTGGTTTTTCAAAACAAATAAAATTTATTACCCACTCATCTTTTTTCTGAGGAATTAGGAATTATTTTTTTCCTCTTTGTAACTCGATTGGAGGTTAGACTGTATGTAGGTCATGATGATAGATAGATCAAAATTCATATATCTTTGGAGTATTACTGTCAATATTTCGCTTGAAAGAAACTGGCCCCCACCTTACGTCAGCTAGGGGCCCCAACTTCTGGGACTGCCTCTAATGCCAGGCAATCTCCAACTCACGCTGCAAACAATAAAACCGATACTTTCATTCAAAATAATGTCTTAATTTCTTCCAAAATTAGTAAGTTTATAATGTGATATCGTTTTGCTTGCAGTGAAAGAAAATTTCTACAATATAATTATTTTCTAAAAGAATCCAATAAGTATAAATTTTCATTGGAAAGTATTTATTTACAACAAACAAATTATTAATGTAGTAATACCTAGCAGAAATATTTGTTTATTTTGAAGAAAATATTTAATATGACTTTATTAAAAACTACAATTACTTTGGGGTTATGTTTCTTACTTTCAATGAAAAAAAAAAAAAATTTCCTAGCAGTGTGAAACAGTTCCCTCAATTTGAAGGATTGCTATTTTTAATGAGGTAGATGAAACCTAAACATTTAGATATGTGTATGTGAAGCAACCTCGCCTAGCAAAATTTTCGTCCTAATCATCATTATGACCTAACACCGCAATTAACCAGAATGAAATTTAGATCTGCAGCCACTAGTAATATCTAAGATCCCTTAAAGTAGTCAACTGTCATAGAAATGTGTTTATTTTTCTATATTTGGTTATTTACGTCAAACCAATAATTATTAATTTTCAACATATTGTTTTCTCATTTCTTAACATAAAGGCGAAATATTTACTTTATCTTTTATAATTTGCATTGTCTAATGTGGCCAGAAACATCTTTCATATCACCATAGCTAAATGCACTCTCACCCAAAATTTGCAAAACATTGTCCGAAACTTTCCAGTACCACCACAAATCTTGCATTTCGATTTTGGCGAAGATTTCGTCAACGAAGGTGAAGGTGTGTCCGTGCAGTGCACGGTATCCAAAGGTGACTACCCTTTAAACATAACATGGACCTTCAACTCGTCACCAATAGCATCTCAAGATGGAATTTTGATAAACAGAGCTTCCAAGAGAGTCAGTACTTTGATTATAGACTCTGCTCAAGCACATCACGCGGGAAATTACACTTGCCTGGCGGGAAATAAGGCCGCAGTAGAGCAATATACAGCTGCATTATCCGTCAAGGGTAGATCTGCTTCATTTTCTTTAGTTTTCGCTTAATATTGTAGCGCTTATTTATCTCCTGAACCAACCTCAATAACTCAATAATGAAAATCAGTTTATCCGAACTAAAAAAAAGCAATTTTCCTTTATCAATTTCACATCATCTCCGATTATTAAATTTTCAGTTCCACCGCATATAACACCATTTGACTTCGGTGTAGACGCCTTAAACGCTGGGGAGTCTGCTTCTTTGTATTGTACCGTTAACAAGGGCGACAACCCCATTCAAATCGAATGGTACCTCAACGGGAAACCCGTTTCAGACACTCCTGGTGTTCTAGTGAATAGATACGAACGCAAAATGAGCGGGCTAAACATAGAATCGGTGCGAGCTGAACATAGCGGCAAATACACTTGCAAGGCAATGAATTGGGCTGGTTCTGCCTATTATGCTGCTGTATTAGCGGTTAACGGTGCGGGATATGTTTGATGCTACACTACTTCAGTTCATGTATTATAAAGTACAATTCTCAGATAGCTTCGTTTTTTTTTTTTGTAGGTTTTATAAGAGCTTTTTTGAAGTCGTGAGTTGTGTAAGTCCTTATTTTGTATTGGTAGAAGTGTACATTGCTTATATTATAGTGATTGCTTATTTTAAGTTGAATTCCAGCAATTTTAATTCAGTTTTTCTCTATAGTCGAGCTTTGGAATGACTTATTTACAGTTCCAATATTTGAGTCGCCGCTTTAAGTTATGCTAAGATCATAATTTCAAGTTAAACTATTAAGCAAACTGAATTTTGTTCATATTTTTAGCTTGTACCACCATATTTATTTATCTCATCCACCATCCAGAATTACATATCTTTTATTATCCTATATTTTTGGATTTGAAATTCTTTACTTATATACAGCGCTGAAACTTTTTCAATCGCTACAAAAGAGACTCACATAGTCTCATCGCTCTAGACACTTATATTGACATATTTATGCTTTACTTCAGAGTTCTATGTTATTGACTTCTACTATATTTACCATAGCTGTTGTTAAGAAAAATCAATTTGTTTCGAAATCACAGTTTCATATTAATTGTTATTTTCAGCATTAATCCTGAAAATGTTTTTAAATGCTTCTGATCAGAGCAGGTTGGGGGCGTTCCCCGGAACCAGGTCCCGCGTTGTGAAAGGCCTCGCGGTCCACGAAAACTCATGCAGTTGGACAAGCCTGTATGGAATTTGAAGGTGTATTCACATTCTGGCGTCCCAAAATTTTTGATGCGGGCTCCGCCAAAGGCCACACCGACCCTGCTTCTAATTTAGAGTGAATCGTTTAATACAAAAGTGGTATACTATAAAGGAATCAATTGTCACTTGCGACTCCTATAGGAATATTTACAAATACACGGTGTACTTAGTGTACTGTACCCATGTTTCATCTGAATATTATAAGTTACAAACTTGATAATGTAACATTTCAAATCCTGCTGGACTAATAGTTCTTTCGGCTTTGGTACCCCTCTTTACTGTTTTCCAAAATCTCTTGTTCCATTTTTAAGGATGTATATATCAAATCTCTAACATTTCATTATCATGTCACTTCAGCTATTGTTAGCAGCTCATTTGTTATAAGATATTTGATTTTTTTTATCACTTTGATGATTAAATATTGCTAAATCTTAATGTCAGTTTTTATAGAGCGTATACACACAGAAAAATGGATGCTTACCTTAAATAAATTTG
Organism: Cetonia aurata; assembly: GCA_949128085.1. Taxonomy (NCBI): domain Eukaryota; kingdom Metazoa; phylum Arthropoda; class Insecta; order Coleoptera; family Scarabaeidae; genus Cetonia; species Cetonia aurata. The sequence goes on from OX421887.1 coordinate 2,202,048, forward strand.
TCTTGGACCAAATAAATCTACATTTTGAATATTCACAAGACGAAAACTTCTTAAGGCAAGAAAAAAAAATGTCTTAACAGCCACTAGGCGGGCTCATGGTCTATTGTTGGAATCACCATACCAGCAAAAGCAATAAAAAGGGAATAGCACTAGAGAGGACCTCGAGTAATCACCGTCACTCCGAGTGCAAACCCACTTTCATCGTTATCGCATTCTCAAGCTATATCTGCGATTCTCTCTACTATGGAAATAAGGGTTTAGATTGTCTCCATCTACGGGACACAAGCAAACTCTCAATGCAGGAGAGGGCCGCAACGTAAGCCGGTAATGCAGTCACAGATCCAAGCTCGGACAATTCATCTCTATCTACTTGCACTAAGCAAATATATCCTCTAGTTAAGAAAATTCTTAGAAACAAAAGTTTTCTTGACTTAAAACTTTCAATTTTCTTAGTGGTAAAAGATTTACTTAGAACAAAACTATTTCATTTTCTCTTTGAGAGAATTGCGTTAAAACAATATTTTGTTTTGAACTCAGAATGCATTTTTCTGTGAGTATTATTTCTTACTATCGAAGTTTAGATAATTTAAATACCAATATGTTTAAGTTGATTACATGATCTGCCAGTATCTCATACATTACCACATTTTACCCAATTGTTATTTACTCGTCATCAAAAGGCTTTTTAGCAACCTCTGTTGATGTAATTTAGCTGTGTAATTTCATTTGGTGAGCCCAATTTAACAATTGTTTCTCTATATTATACCCAATATCTTGTCGTTTCAAATAAAGTTCATTTTTCAACTATTTTAGCAACTGCATCTATGCAAATTATTCTTTAGCATAAATTACCAACATAACCTTTGGAGAGGCTATTTTATATTACCGTTGAAGTTCATAAGTACATTCAATTGATACAAAAGGTTTGTTTTGGACGATAACAGTTTATGGTTAATAGCTCGATGATTTCTAGATATTATATATCCATAGTAGAGAAAATAGTACCTACTTCTACTATTTTGCGACAATTTTCAGTACCGCCTCACATAATTCCATTTGATTTTGGTGCCGAAGTCCTGAACGCTGGCGATTCCACTTCTTTATACTGTACGATCAACAAAGGTGACGATCCGGTAAACATAGAATGGTACCTCGATAGTACATTAATCGTAAGCATTGACGGCATAAGCGTTAACAGATATGGAAGAAAAGTGAGCAACCTCAATATTGAATCAGTGCAAGCCGAACATAGCGGGAAATATACTTGCAAAGCAACGAATTGGGCTGGTTCTGCATATTATACTACGATTCTGAGAGTTAACGGTGCGATTTTTTTAATAGAAGGACGAGAAAAGAGAATTGTTGTTGTATTGATTATTATTTCTTTTGATTTTTTTTAAACCTCATTTTATTTCATCTATCTTCTGTCTTACCTTATGTGTTTTGGCAGTCTTTATGAAGGCGTGAGAATTTTGCAAATTGTGTGTTTCTTAGTAACTCGGCATCCGCTCAATACTATTCTACAAGCAAAGTAATTGAAATATTAAAATACATTTTAGGATAAGTACTTTTAGCTGGGATTTACCGTTTTGAATATTTTTAATTATATTTCAATTGTAGGTCTAACTGACATCAATCTAAACAAAGAAAGGTATTTTGTGATTTACAAACACTTGTGTTACTCTTCACTGTTCGTCGTGTTCTTTTTTTCTTTTTGGTTTTTTTTTGTATATGGATTTGTTTAAATCTCTATGTCATTCCATCTTTCTTGCAACTTCACGCTAAGCAATTTCATTTTTACAATGAATGTTCATTCACTATAGTTGTGATAGAATAGTTGTATTAACGCCTGTTACATTAACTGTGCCGTATCATGCAGTTTTGAACAAGAAGTATTGGTGCACGACAAATATTTCACGATGTACCAATATTTCTACTTAGATTAGATGCTATTTCGTTACTATTAGATAACTAATTATTTGTAGTACCACCACACATAACACCAATTGATATCGAAGGCAGCATCAACGAGGGTGACTCGGTTACATTGTACTGTACTGTAAATAAGGGCGACAATCCAATATTCATCGAATGGTTCCTGAACAGTCAACCAGTAGGGTTTATAAGCGGAATCACCGTCAATTCAGTCGGAAAGAAAGTCAGCGTATTGACCATAGACTCAGTCCAAGGACACCATTCGGGAAAATATACTTGCAAGGCCACAAATTGGGCTGGATCAGCTTATTACCCTACAGTTTTGAGCATTAATGGTTTCTGAACAAGCACAATCAGTTTATTTTAATATTTAATCCAATTTTTCATGCACTACATGCGATCTACGTGTGTCTTCCCTCATTTCGATGTACCTATATACTTTTCCATAAACAGTACCACCTCACATAACCCCGTTTGATTTTGGAAACGAGGACATGAACCCCGGTGACTCGGCTTCATTGATGTGCACCGTAATCAAAGGCGACAATCCTGTAACGATAAAATGGTTGCACAACGGCAACGTGATCAACGGACAACAGGGGGTCACCATAGGGCGCATGGGCGTGCGAGCCAGCAGTTTAACAATAGATTCTGTGACGGCAGAACATAGTGGATTGCATGGCTAGCAATTCGGCCGGCTCTGCTAACTTTAGCGCTAGTTTGGCTGTGAACGGTATAGTTTGCTTGGGTTATAGAAGGAATATAGGATTGTTCTTAGATATAGTTTAGAAGAAATAGCCTTTATGAGAAGATGTATTGTAATATAGGATTTAATTGCAGAAATAATTTTGATTTTATTATTATTATTGTATTGATGCATCACAATCATCAAATTTAATGCTCTAAATATTGCTATACATCTCCCTTTGTATGGTAGATATGTATTAGTATAGAATCTTGTTCCATTTTGGAATGATCTTGTCTGGGAATTCAACATTAATTTTTCGTTACATCCTGTGAATATTACCCTTGCCATACATAGATTAGATAAATTCTAAGATTCCACATCAATAAATACTATATAGGCGTACTTATTATCCTTCTAAAGTATCGAGAGAATCGCTAACTATATTCAAAGTATCGTGAAATAGCCACATAACCATCCATAAATATGTTTCTCGTTATTTTGAAGTGATTGCTACACGCTAACCTTCTTTATTATAGCATCACATCTGGCTGTTTTATTACCAGCAATAATATTCATGGCGAGTTTATTACCGTTGGCTATTCTCGTTGGAGTTTATGTCAATTTCGAGTTAACGTAAATGCTTCCGGTGTAACAAGAAGATTTCCTCGTTAATTCTTTTATGGTTCTGTTCTTTTTAGAGTGGAAATTGCACGTATAAAGAACGAAATGATGTGATGTCTATTATGATGATAGGTTTGAATATTTGGACTTTAAAACTTATTTGTTGGCTTATACCTTTAGCAATACCATAATTTTATGAATTTATTAGGTAAATTATGGATTTGTCCTTACATTAGAACCGCTTTTAGGTAGTTTTACCGTGCGGCAATTAGTCAATAATTTTTTACTTCTATGATAAATCCATTTAAATTTCTTTCTTGCACTATACGTCATTCAATTCTATACCTTTTTAGAAATTACACTGATATACAAAATCATACATATATATAACACTTACAAAAGAATGGACAAAAAATGTAAAACAAACGAAAACGGATTCAATTATAAATGACTTTCAATAATAAAAAAATATACATGACAATATTATTTAGAAAATATTTTATTTGATTTTCCTCTATATTTATTGCTGGGTCGTATTTTAAGCCCCAGGCATGCTTTCGTTCCATTTACCTTTGTAGCGCGATTCAATTTGGCTGATATCTTGGTAAAATCTCTCACCATGTTCATCGCTCACATCACCCTAGATTCTCTGGAAAAAAATCCAAATGTGAATGGAGCGAATGAATCTTTAGGGACATGTTTGCTCCCAAATCTCTGTAATTTCGCAACAGTTCATAAACCAACTATTTATAGTTTTCCGCTTTTGTTTTCCCAAGGAAGTTTGTGACCACATTTTTGAAGTACTGCCAAGCAGGTGCTTTCCTTTCATCGAGGAGCTCGTCGGAACTAGTGTCTATCATTAGTTCCCTGACTTGGGGCCCCACAGATATTCCCTCTTTTATTTTGGCTTCGCTTATTCTGAGAAATTTGCCTTTTAAATAAAGAAAACTCTAACCATCTCTGTTCATCGCCTTTACAAAGTTTTTCATGAATTCCAATTTGATGTGTAGAGGTGGAAGCAGAATTTTGTCTGAATCAACGAGAGGGTCACAAACGACGTTTTTGAAACCAGGAGTAAGGTTACGTCTTCTTCGCCATTACTTCTTATTAAATTGGTTTTTTTGTATCCCTACTATTCTACTCATACAAAAAGCAGCAAAACTTAGTGTAGCCCAAGTGCAAACCCAGCACTAGAGCTATCACTTTTAAGTCCGCACAAATCTGCTACTAAAATCTCTGGTACTCTGTTTTATCCAGTAGTAGCTTCATACTTTCATACGACTCCTTCATATTCACAGCATGAGCAATGGAGATGGAAGGATTTTTATTTCCATTCCAGCTTTAAGACTCGTTTTTGAAGAGTCTATAAAAGGTCCCCACTGTTCTGAATTGTAATGCTGGCCTATTGCCGCTAGTAAATCGTTGACATCGTTACAGAATATCAGATTGTCTTCTTTTTAAAATAAATGCTGCAGTTCTTGCTTGTTACTGCGAAAGGTGTATATTCTTGTCCCTTTGTCCAATAAATTCCACCCCTTGAGCCTTAAAGCTAAGAGTTCTGCTTGATTTTTTGATACATTTAGATCACGTACTAATTCATTTAAATCTGCCTGGCTCAATTTATGCGATTCCTCGGATATGTCAACAAAGTAATGGTCGGTGTCATCGTCTTCTTGACTCCCAAAGTCATCTAGTGGATCCTCATCAAGTTCCACAATCCATGAATCTGGTGGGGTTGGTATGGGAAGCCCAGTAGTACTGTGCAGCACATTGATTTAGATGATATGCCAGCGATTTTAGTTGTGCAAAAGCAGCAGTCTGTTGAATGGTCCTTTGGTTCTCGCCATATCATTGGAATTGCAAACGGCATATGACGAGATTTTCTATTCAGCCAGCCAGTCAGTTGGGAAACACATGTCAAACAGGAGATATGTGGGGCCCATTTCCTATTTTAAACCCGAAGGACAGTTCATAACTCTTTCTGATGAGTGAGGTTATATTTCTTTTTCGAGACTTAAGAGTCACTTCACCACACACGTAGCAAAAGTTGTTAGGACTATTAACTGCGTGACATTGTAAGGTAACTAAATTGTACAAAGTTTGAATGGTTCACAAATGGTTAATTGAAGATGAAAATGATATGCGAAATGAATAGAGTTCAGATGTCACAGAAAATATATACTTCACCAATGATAAGAATGACAGTAAGAAATTCAACTCGTATGTCATTTGACAGCTGTCATTAATGTTATTCCTAGATACGCAAAAACGCCAAAATTCCTAATTATCGGGGAACTGTTAATTTTCCGATATAACCCCGTGGCATTTTTTCTTTATTGGCATGGTAATTTTTTGTAGTTTAAACATTCCTTTTACAATTTAATTCTCATCGATAGTTGCAGTATCTAATTTACTGTTGCAATAATGGATTTACAGATAAAATGTATGTAAATATGCATCTGTTAGGCGTCTTACCTCTTCGAAGTAAATTTCTGCCTATATAAAAAAAATGTCATGCAGTTCTGAACATACTCTATATTCCTACTAACCTTCATCAAAAGTTAGGAGGCTGGAAAGCTTTTCTTGTTAGTTGTGTTGTATAAAAGTTCATTAAACATTCTTCAACAATTAAAAGAACGAACATCGGAAGAAAGTAACCGTTTTATGCCATAAGTAATATGTCTCTGTATTACTTGAGATAATTTGTTGATCGATTCCCACTAGAACCATGTTGTCAATGGAACACGATTTAAATATTTATTGTTGCCTCAAACTAATTTTGTTGCGTTTACCAGGATATCTTGATTTTACGTCTTTTTTCTATTACATTCTTATCAATAAAAACATACGTGCCGATATTTCAGAAGGTATAGGTAACAATATACCTGTTCCCCCGAATGTATGGGAAGCATTCACTGTCAAACCTAAAGTGAAAAAAATATGAAAATGATCTAGTAAATTCCTTACTTTTAGTTACATGTCCAAATGTCAGAAAATTTTTTTTTTACCCCGAGTTTAGTTTTTAAAAATACAACTTAACATATGCGATTCCTTTTCTGATTTTCGTTTGTTTTTTTTTTTAGTTATGACGTCATCACAAAAAATTTAAATGACAATGTAGATTTTTAGTAGTTAAATCCGATAGTGGTTTTTCTTCCAGCGCAGAAATAAGTGGAGATAAAAAATTTAACATTCTTTTACAAATAAAAGAAAATTTTAACCTGGGAAGTTAGTAGCACATAACACTTGGTAAATTACAGCACTTAACAGGGAAAAGACGGCGCGTTTAGATTGGCGGCAGTAAGTCTACAGTACTCAAATTGATGAAAAGGAAAAAATGTCATGCATTTGAGATTCAGTTAGTCCAAGAACTTAATGAAGATGATCCTATCCGACATGTACAGTTCGGCGAATTAATGATGAATTTCTACCATGCCAATGAACGCTTTCATCACAAAATTCTTTTTTTTTTCAATGAAGCAACTTTTTTTTATATAAACGGCACAATTATTCGACAGAACTGCAGGTATTGGACTAGGAAAAGCCCCTATTTGATGGCAGAAACACATACTTAACATCCACAAGAAGAAAACGTCTGGCCAGGAATAGTTCATAATAGAATTCTGAGTCCTTCTTTGAGGGAAATCTTAACGGAGAAAGATATTTGGAATTTCTTCAAAATGATCTAATTCCAGCACTGGGTCCACTTTATCCAAACAAAGATGACTCTAATATCCCAAATGATACCCTTTGCTGATCTGACACTCTTCGATTATTTTCTATGGGGTTACTTAAATCAACAGCAGTACCAGACAATCTAGAAATATTGAAGCAGCGTATCTAAGAAGAAATTTGCAAAATAGGACGAAGTAATGTCTTAGATGAATTTCTTAGTTAACTATCTTACTGCCAGAAAGTCAATGGATGGGGTTTTGAACATTTAATTAAATGTGGAAGATGTAAATAAAGAGATGGGCAGGTTAGACTGCACTCAGGGAACAAAGATGGTCAGTCGTTCATAAGTTGTACATTTTTTATTAAGTTGCTAATATTTCGCTAGAATTTAATAGCATCAGCAGAGCTAAAACAGGTTTTACATCGGTTTTTTAGTCTTGATTCTATTAAATTGTAGAGAAATATTAGCAACTTAATAAAAAATGTACATCTTATGAACCATCTTTGTTTGCTGAGTGGAGTCTAACCTACCCGTCTCTTTATTTTTACTGCCATTTGATTTAATATTAGTGGTAATTTTATTTCGTTCATTTTCATTTTTTAGTTTGGTTTTTCCGTTTTTGAATTTTTTGTTTATCGTGTTTTATAAGTACCACAATATGAACATTAAATATTTAGCTGGTTTTTTCTCAGAATCTTTATTATGCAACCTCATGATTTTTGTATACGATCCTAAAGGAAAGAAAAAGCACTATTAAAAATGTAGATTGCCATATAAATCTTTTTGTGATGATGCCATTAAAAACAAATGAAAATCGGAAGATGAATCGCACATACTAGGCATATTTTTAAAAACTGAATCCAACTTGTTTCAGATTTTTTTTCAAAAACGATCGAGTTCCGTTATTTTAATCTTCCATACTTTAATTCCGGACTGTATACTATGAATTTACTGACTGAATTCTAAATATATCCTTACATATAAACTTCCTATATGCATTTATTAAATCAAAATAATTGGTTAATTATTTCTTATAATAGGTTTTCTTTTTAATATAAACAGTTCTGTTATTAACAAAAGAAAAATTTGCAGCAACGAAATTGAAATACTTTTCATTACGTCGTTCATAAAACTTACCTCACCACAACCATACTCAATGTGCCCTAAAATCTTTTATCGCAGTTTCTCCTCATGTAACACCGTTTGATTTTGGTGGAGAGCCTCTAAATTCAGGAGAGTCGGCTTCTGCAATGTGCACCGTAAACAAAGGCGATAACCCCATTACAATAGAATGGTACCTAAACGGGAAAACACTGAGCGACAGCTCCAATGGGGTTACTATCGTGGATTTAGGCAGAAAGCGTAGCGTTCTCAAGATTGATTTAGTAGACGCTGAACATACTGGAAAATACACTTGTAAAGCGACAAATTGGGCCGGTTCTGCTTATTTCACGACAGAATTATTAATTAACGGTACTAAACAGGAGCTTTAACTTCGTTAGCATTAAGTTTTTGTTTTTGCTTTATTTTACTTTGGACGAATTCTGTTTGTTTCAGTTTGGCTTTTTTGATTATTTTCATTAGTCTTCTTCGTCTTTTTCCAATCATTCCATAGTACCACCACATATTACACCATTCGATTTTGGCGGTCAGACTCTCAATGCTGGTGAATCTGCGTCTACAATGTGCTCGATCAACAAAGGTGACCATCCCATAAGCGTCGAGTGGTACGCTAATAGCAGACCAGTGGAGAACATTCCTGGAATATCTGTCATATTTTTGGGAAAACAAGGCAGTGTTCTCAGCATCAGCTCGGTAGATGCAGAACATAGCGGAAAATATATTTGCAAGGCTACCAATTCGGCTGGTTCGGCTTACTACAGCGCTGTCTTAGCAATTAATGGTGCATACCCATCAAATTTAATTACTATAAATGCAACTTTTTTATGCTTATTATTTTAACCATGCGCAAGACCTTTTTCGACATTTACTAGTATAATTTCATAGTTCTTCCACACATAGTCCCATTTGAATTCGCTGAAAATCCTGTGAATTCCGGCGATACCGCTTCAGTCCAATGTACTGTTGTGAAGGGTGACATTCCTTTGAATGTTACATGGTTGTTAAATGGGGAACCTGTTGTTAATATCCATGGTGTTACAACTGTGAAGAATGGGAAGAGAGTTAGCAGTTTAACAATCGATAATGTAGATGCTGGTCATTCGGGGATGTACGCTTGTTTGGCTTCAAATTTAGCTGGATCTAGTAACTTTTCGGCATCCTTATCTGTTAATGGTATAACAATTTATATTCGCAACTTATTTATTGTTTAAAAATTAGTATTTCTTTAGTTAAATTTTGTGCACTATCTCCTAAAATATCATCTATCTCAAGAAATTAAAGCAAGTGGTCTAATTGGTCGTATAATGACCTTTTTTTTTCCAGTGTGTATAGGTATGTACAAGAAGAGAACTAAACCTTTAAACTCTTAATAGATTTGAAGCATATTTTCTAAAATTCTTCTCTTGAGTTGGTTTATTATAGAATTAATATGGCAATGTAATTGTTTTCCTGGCGATCCAAATTTCTTTTGCGTGGTTTTACTGCAAACCAATAATGTAAAGGTTTTGATTTCTAGAAACTGTTTGCAACCAATAAAAGAAATACAAAATTTTCACGATTCTAATTCATAAAAAATTAAGCTATCTTTAGTTAGTTATGGAGTTTTACCTACAGCGATTTTAAGGAATTATTTTAATATTACATATTTATATATGGATTGATTTTATAAAAATACAATTTGGCTACCACTTCGCTAATCCTCTTTCATACAATTTTTTGAAATCAACCCCTATCAAACTGAACTACATTATTTTGTACATCATATTTATGTATTTTGCTTTCAATATTTTTACTTATTTATTGCTGCTATTTGTTAAAGTAACTACAGTTATAATGTAATCGCGAATTCAAGATAAATGGAGCAGTTTTCACCTATTTTGATGCAATTTTTAATATTGGCAAACTTTTTCTTTTTGATTCCTCTTCGCTTCTGTCAAACTTGATTGTAGCTCCAAGTTGAAAGTTGTAATTTTATTTCTGTCATGATACCGTTTCCTTTTAGTTCCACCACATATTTCCCCTTTTGATTTTGGAAAATCAGCGTTAAATGCTGGCGAATCAACAACCATAGTATGCACCACTAACAAGGGAGATCATCCCATCAGCATCGACTGGTTCCTCCATGGCAAACCAGTACAAAATATTCACGGAATAAATTTGATAAATTTAGGAGGTCAGGGCAGTGTACTCATGATCAATTCAGTACAAGCGAAACATAGCGGAAAGTACACCTGTAGAGCTTCAAATTGGGCTGGTTCAGCATATTATGCTGCCGTTCTAGCCATTAACGGTATCTAATATATTTACCAATCAATCAACTGCCTGCTTAAAAAGAAACTTTTTATGTTATTGTTGAAAACGTAGAATTGATTACTACAATTTGATCTTTACAGTACCTCCTCATATAACTCCTTTTGATTTCCTGGAAGAATCCGTCAATTCCGGAGATACAGTCTCTGTACAATGTACCGTGTCTAAAGGTGATATTCCAATTGAAATGGTGTGGCTTTTAAATGACCAGTCCACCAATAACATCGCTGGGATATCAACCAATAGAATAGGAAAACGTATCAGTAGTTTAAGCATTGATTCTGTTGACGCTCAGCATGCTGGGAGGTATACTTGCAGAGCCACCAATAAGGCTGATTCTGCCAATTATACTGCCGTTTTGGCAGTTAATGGTAGTTAATGATGTTTTTAAATAATGCCCTAAAAACAATCGGTACTTTTTGTTTGTTATTGCACTTTTAATAATAGCACTGACATGCACATATTTTCCCTTACCATAATTTATCGGAGAACCCAATACTTCCAATCTGTTTCCTTTTGTTTGAGCAATATTGTCAAAATGCTGCAATCATTAAACATTCATCTTTGTTCATATTGTACGTACGTATAATATGTGTAGGTACTTATATTTCATTCATCAGTTTGCGTTTCCAAATATGTAGGTACTTTTTTTGAATACCTTTTTGCAGCTGCATATTTTTAGCATCTAAGAGTTGCAGCCAAAATCATTTCTTTATTTGGAAGTTTTTTTGTGAAAATAATGAAGGTACCACTTATTTCTTTTTGTTTAAAATTTATTACACAATCAGCACTACACACAAAGAAATACCGTGTTAGATCGGGTGGTCCAAATACACGAGTAGTAAAAAGCGAGCAAAGTTGTGTAATTTATTACTAACACTCATGTGTCGGAGTAAAACTTGTTTTTATAACGTAAGTGTGCTGCTGCGCCGAGTTAGCAATGTACTAATTCACATTTTGGTGTTACGTTATCTCTCTATAGTTAAAGCATATATCAACACCAAAAGTAGAACCGAGAAATAACCCATGGCGGAGCTTATGATCTCTTATTAAAATCAAAACACCAGCAAAACCAATGAAAGGGGAATAGTGCCAGAAACGGACTCGAGTTTCAGCCTACCAGGTGTCATCAACATCACTCCGAGTGCAAACCCACCTTAATGCTATCACATCTCAAGCTTTATCAACCATCGCCTGTTAGAGAATCAAGAGTTTAAATGTACGCTCCCTAGGGGCGCAAGCCAGACTTTTAACCCACTGGACGACCGCAGCGTAAGCCGGTAATGCAGTCATGGGTCTAGTTCGGACAATTCGTAGATTGTCAGTCAACGAGAACAATTCATGGATTGTTGTCTAGCTGTCCATGAATTATCCGAGCTAGATCTGTGACTGCATTACCGGCTAACAGTGCAATCGTCTTGTGGTTTGAACGTTTGGCTTGTGTGCCCTAGGGAGTGCATATCTAAACTCTTGATTCCCCAATAGGCGATGGTGGATAAAGCTTGAGATGCGATAGCGATGAAAGTAGGATTACACCCAGAGTGACGTTGATGATCCCTTGTGAACAGAAACTCCCGTCCGTTTCTAATGCTATACCCCTTTCATTGCTGGTACGGTGATTCCAACAATAGACCATGAGCCATGAAGGCATTTTTCGGTTCTAATTGTATTTAGGCATTTTCTCTTTGAAGTTGTAACATCAAAAGTAGTTACATTTACGGCTGGTGTTATTATTATTTAAGTCCAACGGCAAACATAGGGTAACACCATAGAAAGATATATTTTTGCTTTTTGGAGTTAGAAATTTTGAATTGTATGGGATGTAGTTAAAAACTTGTGTGTAAAATATTTCCTTTTAATGATATTTTGCCAAATTTTTAGTGTTTGTTTAAGTTATTACAAAAGCTACAACATCGTTTAATTTAAGTCTGTAATTTTTTTATGTGTGTAGATAGTTTCATGCCACTAAACATACAATAGTGCAGATAAAGAATAGCAAAATATAGCGTAATGTGCTTTTTAAATACTAATTTTATAGAAAAGTGTCCTTAATATGTCCTTAATAAAAAGTTGTTCAATAATTTATTTTATATCCTGTAGTGTAAGAAAAGTTGTCTCATCTTCGACTATTATTTTGCTATCGGAACTGCGTTTAAAAATAAAATAAATTATCGAAAAAAGTCAATAATTAAATAAATAAAATTGGAAATATATTAAATCAGTAAAATATATCAAAGAAAAGGAATAACGCTGTTAAAGTTCTGCTAGTAAATGCTTCTTGTTCACAGTATTAAAAAAATTCTAATATTTGTTAATTTTTAAACAAATATAATAACAATAATTAACGATCTAATTACAATTCTTTGATTAATTAGAAAATTAATTTTCGCGTTTCATAAATTATCAGTAGCAGTCAACTTTTAGCGTTTTTTATAATATAAACAAGTCGGCAGCTCTAATTCTGTGCCTTCCATAATTTAATATAATTTAATCAGCTTTCCAGATTTTTTACCTACAATTTAAAATGGAAAAGTAAAAAATAAGACAGGTTGCTATTAACTGAAGAAAAACTGGTTATAATACAACTACATACTTGAAGATTACACCAGAGAATAATCATAATCATCCCTATTTGAAATATGGCACATCACCTCAGAAAATAACGTCAATGAAGAAAAGAAAAAATAATAGTAAGTAAAAGAGAATGTTACGAGCGCCAGTTTACTTTAACCGTTTAGAGATTGCGCTAACGGTCAATGCATCGAGAAACAAAGTTCACATACGCAACGTCAATGCATCGAGAAACAAAGTTCACATACGCAACGTCAGATGGCGGGGGGTTTGTTTACAACGCGTAAATGTAAAATCGCGATTGTTCCAGATTGGATTCTAGTAGCACCGAGAGGTGGCTCGAACTGTACTCGAACTTTACACGCGGTTAAATATAGAGTAAAATATAAATTGATAGTAGAGATAAATTAGTGAACGTAAATAAGTTAGTAGTTATTTAAGTGTTTTATTAATTATTAGTCATTAATTAGTTTTTGTTTTCTTTGTATTTAATTTTTAATAGACTTTAAGTGCATAAATAAATCAAATTTATTTAATATATCGCCGGTTACAATAATAACTAATGCAGAATTTTAATAACTATTTGTGTTAGAGTAATCCTCTATAATAATACGGTATAAATTACCAAACAACTTTTATTTTTCTATGTGATCGGTGTTTAACAAGCTATATATAAGCATATTACGGTATTTTTGCCATTCTGTATATGCTCTATATCCGATAATGTATTGATTTTTATTTATTAATACTCACTATTAGCTAAATATGCCATCTTTATTCTCTTGACTCATATTATTTTATCGTTGTAGCAACTCAAATCTTATATTATTGATTTTCAGACTTGATACTTGTTAGCTTACAAGACAAGTTTTACTAACACTGATTGTTATTTACTACAAAATTTTAAAATTCACATATGTTTGCAAATTTGGTAGTAGTTAATTAGATGCGCAAAAATTTTTTGCAAATTCTTTCTTTCTTGAACTGTTTAAATTCTTGAAAAAAATATGAACTCGTAGTTCTTAGCCAACGGTCATAATTACCTTCAATTGAAAGTAGACTAAACCACACCCAATTTAGATTTCCAATTTTTACTGTTTGAAAACCATATTGTGGAAGTTTCGATTATTGACAACGAGTTTACATTGGTACATTGCGTTGTAATAATAGGAGAATCAGAAATAAAGAAACAATGCCCACCTTTTGTTATTTAAACGATAACTAGTAAGTTGATCCAACTTCTTTATCACTCTACCCAATAACAACAATTTTAATACGAATCAAAATATATTTTATTGATTTTGTTTTAGTCTGCCGTAATTAAAAGTACCTTCACTTGATGTAGTTTTGGACAATTACTATTATAAACGTACATACCCACTAACGTTTAAAATTCTTGACAACATTTTTGATAAATTATTATCAAAATTTCTGTAGTACCACCGCACATCTCACCATTCGACTTCGGCAGAAATTCCCTTAATGAAGGTGAACCAGCAAGCGCAGTGTGTACAGCACACAAAGGCGATTATCCCATCAACATCGACTGGTACCTTAACAGCAAACCTTTAAACGAAATTCCAGGGATTTCCTTGATTAACCTTGGCCAACATGGTAGCGTTTTAACCATACATTCAGTTCAAGCTGAGCATAGTGGAAAATATACTTGCAAAGCGAGTAACTGGGCTGGCTCAGCATACTATGCAGCCCAGTTGTTGGTTAATGGTTATTAATCATTATTGGTTTTATTTTATTTTCTGTTGTCTTATTCCTTCAAGATACTTTTTAATGGCTTGTTACAGTACCTCCACATATTCCTCCTTTTGAATTTACGGAAACGGCTGTTAATTCAGGCGACACAGCTTCGGTACAATGTACAGTAACTAAAGGTGATGTTCCTTTGGATATAATCTGGATATTAAACGATCAACCAGCTCATAGAATCGCTGGAATTTCAACCAATAGAATTGGAAAGCGCATTAGCAGTTTAAGCATCGATTCAGTAGAAGCTCACCATGCTGGAAACTTTACTTGCAGAGCCACGAACAGGGCTGCTTCAGCAGATTTTACCGCCTACCTTTCCGTTAACGGTAGTCGCCAATTTCACATTTTCACGACTTTAACAAGCGCACATCCTTGACTAATTACGCACAATGTTTTTTTTTGTCTCCCTCTCGTAGTTGCCCCACAAATCACTCCCTTTAACTTCGCGCAAGAAAGCATGAATGTTGGTGATACAGGTTCACTAACGTGTACTATCATCAAGGGCGATAACCCTGTGAATATAAGCTGGCTACACAACAACAGGCTCATTGAGAACGAGGCTGGGATTAGTACAGTTTTATTGGGGAAGAGGATCAGTACTCTGACGGTGGATTCGATACAGGCCGAGCATAGTGGAGAATACACCTGTTTGGCTAGCAACGCAGCCGGTTCCGATAGATTTACTGTCCGCTTGGCTGTTAATGGTAGCGATTGCACGTGTTAGAATAGAATAGATTCGTTTAGATTAGATAGTTATATCTCCTATGCCGGTCTATTTTTTTATTCTTTCTTACTCTCCGTTTTCAGAAACGTCTACCCCAATTATTATTAATTAATATTGTTTATATACATATATATCTTTAAAACATTATAATTCCTAGAAAATAATGGGTTTTTATCCATTTGGTCTTTACATTTTATTCGACAAATTGTGACTAATTACTACAATGAAAGAACACAGAGATCATTTAATGACAGTTTGCTAAGTATATCATGAAAATTGAATGACTACTACATACGATGAAAAAGTTTCTTTCATTCAAGGCAATGTAGTTTACATGGAAGCAATTGTAGTTTTTAACAGCCAAGCAATTTTTCTAAGAGCAAAAAATATTTATTATTTCCAACACTGTTATTTTTTAGTATAAACATAGAGACGCTTAAAATTAAAAACTTTGCTTCTTTAATTTAAAGAATTCTTTCCGCCATTATTAATTATCGAATTAATTAATTTTATCGAATGCTTACATTTTAGAACACGTTTAATTTTTAACCATTGCTTAAGATATACAAAGATACAGGAAGGACTGTAGCTATGTAACAAACACCTAAAGTATCCAATCACTCTACGCAATATTAGTTCATCTGTCCAGGACAATTATTTTAGAAATTCGTTCATTTCCATTTTCAACCGAAAACCGAATGAGGATACACGTTTACCCCAATAAATCACACTGAATAGGGAAGCAGAGCGTGTTCCCAGCTTAATAAGTTAATAAAGTCTCATATAAGGTGAGTTGGGGTAACATCGAACGTATTTTTTATTATAAATATCATACACAAATAACAACTGAATTTGACGACACTTCAGAAATAACATTATTAACATGTAAATTACATACTTACGGTAATGCCATTAGGTTTAAATGTAATTAGCCCTTCCTAAAAAAAATATTTACATACCTAATACACGTTTCCGAACTTGCCCCAGTAGCGGGGTAACATCGAATAAAGTTGTAGAATTTTCTATAGCTACTTTATAAGTAGATGCGGTGCTAGATCGAATTCGAGATAAACCCCTAATCAATTTGGTATCATTTCTATGAAAAAAATCGTACCTTTGCACTTGTTTTTTATATGAAGATCGAACTTGCCCCCACATACTGAAAAGTAACAGGAAAATTTACAAATACCAGGAATAATGAATTTTCTTCTTGCACTTTGAATTAAAATTAACATAAGTAATTAACAAATATTTATAAGTATTATATTTTTCTACTATAAAAATAAGTTAGAAATAACCGGAAACAATTTTGATCGATCTTGCCCCGTGCCAAAATGTGAGGGGTAAGATCGAACATAACAATAAAGTGAACTAACTTTTGAGGTTAGGAGTCACTACACCTAAGTATGAACACAGTTTTATTCAGATATCTTGATATAAAACAGAACATATTGTTTACTTACCGTTTAGTATAAAATTATATATTCGGGGCAAGTCCGAATCCAGTTAAACAGTGTGAAAACAGCAAACATTAAATTTATCGTATTGTAGACGTTTTAAGGTCTTGCCGATTAGCTTAACGCATGCGCGAATGAGCTCTCTTGGAAGCTATATGGCGACAACGACGTCAAAGCGCGTGCGCAGTTGCTACAAGCCTCGTTCGACCTTACCCCGCATCCGATCTTACCCCAACTCACCTTATATGATTTCGTAGATGTCTAATTCTCTCGGAGACCTTACATTTTCCATTAATTAAAGGTTTATTATACTAATACTAGTCCGGATTCATTTTAGTGTTTTGCTACGCTCTATGATTGAACCTTATTGCAACCAGCACATCTAGTTTCGTAAATACCCGATCTTCTATTATAATTGGGTTCATTTTCGGCTTACTTAATACGTTTCTCAATGTGTTTCGCGAGATCCATATTGTGCTCATTAACAATATGGCCTACACCTTTACAGGACCTATGAAAGAGTAAGTTAACAAACTTTGAAGAGACCTTAGAACTTCGAATTAAGGACAGTATAGGTAGTGCTTTTAACCTTAGTTTGTTTGAGATAACAAAACATCTTGTTTGTTGAATCAGCTAAACTTTTATTAACCAAATATATTTTGTTATTGTAAAGAAATCGGTTTATTAGTGGAGAATAGTGTGAAGTGATCGGATACATTATTTGTGTGTGCTTCGAAAGACCATGTAAAACGGATATTAAAATTGCTTCAGAGATGGCGCTAACAATTATTTATACATACCTAACAAATACCTTTGTTTAGCGACTTATATTAGTACAATCTCCCAATAAATTCAGCAATAAAAGTGGGTTATCATATACGCCACGCATAAAGTATATTCTATTTTTTGACGTCAAAAATCGTTTATATTGGGCAAACTCAATAATGTTTGCGCCAAGCAGTCGCAAATCACAGGTTACGTGTTATTTTGTACCTACAAACAATGCAAATTTAATAGGTTTTGATAGAAAGCATAAATATTTTACAAACAGTTATGATTCTATATGTTAGTGTGCATACCACTTTGACGTGATTATCTGAAATCTACGTGCCTACTAAATTTGTGCAGCAATTTTAATATAATATCGTTCGAGCAAATCTCAGCGGCTAAATACAGATAGTCTCATATGTATTAGATACCTATGTATATTTTTTGCGAATAATCAAAGTAAGGTGAGTACAAAATAAAACTCTTAATTTAAATGCGTTGTAAATTGTATTTTAATAAATAATCTTAATAATTTATTGCATTTCTGTAACCTCTTAATACAGTTGCAATCGTTTTTTCAGTGCGTAAAAAACTGACGTCTCAGAAACGTAAACATACATAAAAATTTAATAGATCTAGGAAAAGTAGCTATAAAAAGTGTTGTAAAATCATAAAAACGAATACCTAAACACTTAAATTAATTGCCACAGATGTAATGCCAAAACACGAAATTATAGTAAATCATAGAGATGTCTATTACTTTTGAGCATAGCTGTATTTTTTTTACTTTTCTACTTGAATTAAATGTGTTACTTAGTTTATACAGACAGCTATGCTCAAATGTCATCTCTATGTCAACATCTCTATGATTTACCATTAATTTCGTGTTTTTTGCATTACATCTGTCGCAGTTAATTTAAGTGTTTAGGTATTCGTTTTTATGATTTTACAACCGTTTTTATAGATACTTTTCCTAGATCTATTAAATTTTTATGCATGTTCACGTTTCTGAGACGTCAGTTTTTTACGCACTGAAAAAAGTATTGCAACTGTATTAAAAGTTTACAGAAATGCGACAAATTATTAAGATTCTTTATTAAAATACTATTTATAACGCATTTAAATTAAGAGTTTTATTTTGTACTCACTTTACTTTGATTATTCGCAAAAAATGTAGATGTCTAATACATATCCGCATATCTGTAAGTACAACTTGTCTTTTATTACCGTATTTATGCATCGTTATAAATAAAATAATTTTAATCAAATCTGAAGAAAGTATTGATTTTTCAAAATTTGAAGATATAATTTGGATAAATCTACTCATATTTCGTGAAACTAAGTCGCATTGTTAATATTATTTTTGCAGAGAAAAATGAAGATTTTTTTATTCCAAGAACTATCTAATACAGTTTAAATTAAATGAAAACATGATACATGCTACTTATTATATAGATAGAGTTTTAGATCTCGTCAATTGTCTTTATAATAGAAATATAACACAACGTCTTTAGTATTACCTATTAAAAATCCCCATCTATCGTATTTGCCAAGATATCAGCCAGTAATTATGGTCAAAATATATATTTCTTTATAGTTTTTGTCCTTAACGTAATTATAATAAAAAGAAAATTGCAATTTTGAGCTAATATTCATTTTAAATTTTTACCAGAATCGTTAAACGACGTTTCCATCATCGGTGTTCTTCAAGCTAATTAATAAAGTATAAATTAGTTATGCATACATCTGTAAAAATGTAATGATGTTACTTTAAAAATTACAATTATTTTATCAAAATTACAAATATTTAAGAGTGATAAATCTACACTCAGAGAAATAAAATATTCGGTTCAACTGTTTTTAAAGTATTAAGATTTGAATATGCAATTGCTAAAAGAATAATTTTATGGGCGAAAGAAGTGAAACAATGCTGTACAGAGCTCCTGATCAATATTTTGTTTTAATAATTTTGGATATAATTAGTTCAGTACACTGCTTTATAACATCTTAGACCAGCGATTGGTCCAGTTGATTCCAATATTAAACTATAAATTGAACGTTCTTGGAATCCTTTAAATGAAGCTTCAAACGTATTTGAGACAACTTTCCTAATGTTTCCAGACTATTGCTTACACATATCCAAAGTGATAGGTACTACAATGTTACCGAGGAGACTCAAACGACTTAAAATTTTAGTTGAACGTATTTATGTTAAACATTAAAACTATATAGTTTATTAGAAATGGCGTTATAAATTCAAGTAACAATTGCAAAGATTGCTTTTCATGATCACTTTAAATTTCTTCTTATAAACAAGACATTTTCTATGCATTCAATTAACACTGCTAACTCATTACTCATATCTAAAATTGAAGACATATTTACAATATATGTGATATAATTTGAGTCCATATTTAGGTGTTTAAGTGTATAAAATCAACAAACCAATAAAGGGCTTCTTAATTTTATTTCCAATATACTATATAAACTGAGTATATGCTACCGGTTTTGGTTTAACAAACCTTCATCAGCCATATAAAGAACGCATATATATATATAATAGTCAAAATGACGAACACGGCAAACAATATACTCCGTACGGGCCTGCCTCGGAGACGGTTCATCCTGTGATGCAGCGCCATTGTTGCTCGATATTGTACTTTGATATGTTTCATTGTGCCGTGTTCATCATTTTGACTATTATATAAATGAGTTTCTTTATATGTCTGGTGAAAGTTTACTGAACCGAAACCGGTAGTATATATTCAGTTTATATAGTATATTTGTATATTAGAAATAAAATTAGGAAGGACTTTATTGGCTTGTTGATTTTATACATTTATAATATCGTTTTCAAGTTCGCTTAAAATTTCTCTCCCGGTGTGTTTATGGATCCAACTTAAAAGCGCTATCACAGGATTTTAAACTTTCAAGAATATTGTTACCATAAAAAGAAAAATATTAAAATGCTTTTCTTTCCGCTACAAGTCCCAAATACGTTCCCGATTTACATGTTTACAAACAACAAAAAGGTGATGCAAGACTTATTTATACATTTACCCTAAAACCCACAGCTTTTACTGTCCCTATAAATGAATTAGCAGTATTAGCACCCTTCCTGCGAACAATTGAATTTTTCCAGTTCCACCTCACATAGCACCCTTCGATTTTGGTCACAGTACAGTGAATGCGGGCGCCTCCACTTCCCTCTATTGCATGCTGAATGAGGGCGATAGCCCTGTCACTTTCGACTGGTTTCTAAACGGCAAACCTGTGAGCGAGACGCCTGGTATTCTGGTGACGCGTTTCGGCGCCAAGAGCAGCATCCTGAACATAGATTCTGTGCGCGAAGAGTACAGCGGTAGATACATCTGCAAGGCAACCAATTGGGCCGGTACGGCCTTTTACGCCGCCGAGCTGAGCGTCAAGGGTGATTTGATTTTGGAAGACGTATGTTTTTGTTTTGTTTTTTATGTTATTTCGATGTTGTCAGCACTACCAAAACCTTACCGATATATTGCAATTTCTCAGCATTTGAGAAAACCCAGAGTTCTTATTGTTTACCCGTCTTATTGAAAGTGTTATTAGCATAGGTCGGCTTGTTTCTTTTATTACTTTAATAAGTTACAAGAAAATCTACATGAATTTTGGCTAGAAATACATAGGATGCTCATAAAAATGACTGCGTCATTTTGACACATTGAATTACATCCTAATCACACCTATTTACCTAAGACAATGTATTTATTTAAGCACACTCAATAACAGAGCAGTTTATTGAATTATATACAACAAGATCTACTTCTTAAACAGTTCCACCGCATATCACTGCATTCGATTTCGGCGAAGAAACTTTAAACGAAGGTGAATCAGTATCCCTAACCTGTACAGTCAATAAGGGAGACCATCCCATCACTATTGAGTGGTTCTTGAACGGTAAACCAATCAAAAACATCGAAGGCATCTCCATTACCCGTTTTGGCAAGAAAGCCAGTGGTTTGAATATAGATTCTGTGCAGGCCGAACATAGTGGAAGGTATACTTGCAGGGCTACCAACTGGGCGGGTGCTGCGTATTCTGCAGCCAAATTGGCTGTTAACGGTATTTAAAATTACTACAAGCTGTAGTAGTCTTTTTTTTGTTTTCGTGTTGTACACTAGATTATCTAGCTATTGCGAGATTTTGAAATATCTTAAAATACAAAAGCTATGGCTTTAAGAAGTTGCCATACTAAAGGCCTTCGTAAAAAAAATTTATATTAATTTTTTTTTTTCAAGTGCAACATGGTAGTTATTTATTTTTCAATAGATTCTTTTAGAATTAATTTTTAATTTTCAGTATCAAAAGTTATCTAAGCTAATAATACAAGAGCATACCATAAGAAAAGATCCTTAGCTGTGAAAGACACTATGAACATAACCTAGAAGTTTTCCTTGCATTGTTGTCATTACCACAGCTTTTTAGCTACTTAATATGGAGATTTAGAAAATTTTAAATACACATTTCAAATATTCGAATCACTTCGATAACAACATGGCTGCACCATTTAAAGTCATGGAAATGGTGTTTATACTAACTGAGAGCTAATATTTTTTTAGAATCTGTTGAAAATATCATCACGTTCCATATAAAAGACGAGAACTGTTTTCCTCCAACATTTAATATGAGTTTGGTTATACAAGATGTCAAGTTTCGGGAGTGCAGACTTAAATTAATGATTAAGAATAACACAAATTGTAGCGCAATTCTTTTCAGACACAAAGCCACAGACTGTTTTACATCAGTTATTCGCTACCTTTTTCTCGTAACTATACTAATCCGACAACAACAAAATTCTTATAACAAAACTCCACCTGAAAAATCCGGAAACATTTGGTTATAACGAAAGTCGATTGTTTTAATTGGAATGTCTTTATCAAAGGTATGAATTCATGTAGGCAGGTATATATATATAATTTAGTTGTTCTTTTTACAGAATTTGAGAGATGAATACGCCAAAATTTTAACAAATTCCTAAATATACCACAAAAACTTTGACTAGAAAAACTTTAAATATAATTTTTTATATATGTAGAATGTAATAAAACACAATATCAGTCCCGTTGAGATAAGGAAGTTACTATCAACTTACCCATCACGAAAATTTCATAAAGCATACAAGGCTAAGTTTGGAGAAACGAGAGTTTGCTAATGGCCGGGCGCGATAAAAATTTTTTGTACTCATATTGTGTAATAGTAGTGTAAAGTATGCTGCTAACTTAAAATCTTTAAACTTACATAAGCAAGCAGAATCAGTCGTAATAAATCATAAGATATTTAATAGTACATATTGGTACTAAAAATATTTGTTATTCGCACAAAAGAAATTGTACAAACCTCGTTTCGCGAATTGTGTGTTTTCCGGCACTTGGTTCGTAATAGCTACTTACATTAGATCCTGTGATGGGTGGAGAGTCTGGCTTGAAAAGTATAACAAAAATCCAAAAGAAAAAGTGAAAAAATCCCTTACCACAAAAATTAAAAGATACAATGTTATTCCACTAGTGATTTGGTGAAGAGCATATCTTCCAATTTTTACCTTAGCCGAAAACACTACGTTTAACACTGCTCTTCACTTGTTTTCTACTGAAGATGGCAACTTAGTTGCCGAAATACGTATTTAGATTTGTATCTTTTAATTTTTGTGGTAAGGGATTTTTTCACTTTTTCTTTTGGATTTTTGTTATACTTACATTAGAGTACGGTAGGTGTCATTTACAGCGCGATAACTTAATTTCAGTGAAAGAATTAGATTAAATCACCTAACGCACGATATTTGTAATAAATTTTTTGGCTGAGAAAATATTCAGAAATTGTATTTAAAAAAATATGTCGGTGTCTGTAGATCTGGATTGGTACCATTGCATTTTGACAACTATACACACTAAAAAATGTTACACTTTTCCTA
The DNA here is from genome assembly GCA_949128085.1 of Cetonia aurata. NCBI lineage: Eukaryota > Metazoa > Arthropoda > Insecta > Coleoptera > Scarabaeidae > Cetonia > Cetonia aurata. Next base: position 2,225,631 of record OX421887.1, read on the forward strand.
CGGAAAATTCCTGTAATTTTACCCTATATATTACAGGAATTTTCCGTAGGAAAAGTGTAATTTTTTTAGTGTGTCCTCTATGTAAAAGTGAATAGTGCGCGTCATCGCGCGGTAAAATTAACCTACCGTTGGCGTTGTATTGTTTGACAGGTTACAGTTGACGAGTCCAAAAATAACTATTACGGGTTTTTATACTATTTTTTTTTAATTCAGGGTTTTCAACTTAATGCGTTCGTAGCACTGAAAGTTAGATTTGAGTTTGAAATTTGATTTGAATGATTTTAAACTTCACATTTCAATTCGGAAAACCATCAACAAAATTCTCATGATATAGCTTATGACAGCTGGCAGTTACAGATTTGTACCAACTTCAAAAATAAAAAGATACTCAAAACAATTAGCCTCATTGCTGCACTGTTTTCGATTATAAAATGTATTTATTACAGTATCCAAATAGAAAATATTGTATTCAAGCTTAGGTGAAAAGGTGTCTTGCAGACCGTCAAACTGAGCCGAAGGCGAGATTTATAATTGCCTCAAATCTGCAAAAGTACTTTTATTATCATGATTTGAATATAATCTTGTTCACAAGCCGACAGATTTTAACATCACTTAACGCAGTTGTAATCAAATAACTATTATTTTGGTTGTGTCACTGTATTTGACATTTTCATCTACTTATGATTTTTTTAGGTTAGGAGGTTTAATATTTCCAAACCTGAATTAGAAAATAATTATTAATATTCATTTTATATATTTATTCATCAATAAGCAGTGTCACATCTAACATGTGCAGTTTTATCACAAATCAAATCACTTATATACATTTTATCTAGATGAAAAAGTACAACTCTCTTACCCTAAATGAGGTGGTACGGAAGAAGTCTGGGAAAAATATTTATAAATGATGCATCAGGTGGAGTTCTGTTATCATGTTTTTTGCATTAATTTGGCTGTAATAGATCAACAGAAAAAATAGGCGTGATTTTAAAGACCATGTATCTTGATTTAATTCACCAACTACTTTTATTATTTGTAGTCATTAAACCAAGTTTACTTTACACTGCTAGCTAAAGTTTAAATAAAACCATACGGTATGCCTTGTATAACACTTTATATAACATATTTCATGTTACGATTATGTTTAAAATATTTTTCGTCAAAATTCCTACCGTATTTGAATGTCACACGAGAAACAAACCTTCCGATTATTAACGTTTGTTTAGATTTACATACATACTTATAATAGAAGTAGAGTAGTTTTTTTTTATAGATTTATTAGTGACTTAGACCTTTACCTTCAAATAATTACACCAAATAAACACCTACCCTTTAATTTGTTGGACTTGTTATTTCATACTTTATAGATTACGTTCTTATATTTATTATTTCCTGTATACACAATTTCTTCTTTTATTGTTTTTGAATAATTTAGCGCATATAAGTCCATTGAAAATCCACAAAATATAAATGTTTAAGATTTATTTTCTCCTTTTATTCATCTAGGACTTTACCATACTATCATACAATTGGACTCTCGAACCCAGTATTTGAAGAAGCTTCTTCACATGAAAGCAAATTCGATTGTTGTTTAGTTACTTTATCATATCGACTTCATGAAATCGCTGCCCTTTATTTATCTGCATAATTCATCTTCTCCAGCGGCACTTGAGCCTTTTCGCTTACATGCAACAGTTCTTTTCCACCAAAACTTACAAGATGGAAAAATTGTTACATTGTCTCTAACAGAATTTTCCATCAAAATTTATTATTTCAGTACCGCCGCATATAAGTCCGTTTGACTTCGGCACTGATACCAAAAACGCTGGCGACTCCATTTCGATACTTTGCACCATCGACAAAGGGGACCATCCCACACAAATGGATTGGTTCTTGGATGGTAAATCGGTACTCGGAATCGATGGCATTTCAGTAAGTCAGTTTGGACGGAAGAGCAGCATTTTAAATATAGAATCGATAAGGGCTGAGCACAGCGGCAAATATACTTGCAGGGCGACCAATTCGGCTGGTTCAGCCTATTACACTGCTAGATTGGCCGTCAATGGTGATTTAAAAGAGCACTGCACATTAAGTTGCTTCTATTTTACTTTATTTCTTTGTTGGTTTTTCTGTTTTAATGGCTGAGAATGAATATGCTTGATCTGTTACGCAAACCTTTAAAAAACAATCTGCCTTCTCTATCCGATATATCCTACCTAATACTTATTGAAATCCAGAATTTAAGAATCCTGGAACATCAAAACGGAGATTTAGAACACAAGTGTATAATTACTAAAGGATCTGTCTTTTTCCATTACCAGTACCACCTCACATAACTCCATTTGATTTTGGGAGTGACAGCAAGAAAGTGGGCGATTCTGCTTCACTTTATTGCACCATTGATGAAGGCGATTCTCCTGTGCATTTCGAGTGGTTCTTGAACAGTAGTCCCATCTACGATATGAGCGGGATAATGATTGGTAGATTTGGAAAGAAGAGCAGTATACTAAACATTGATTCCGTACAAGCCGAACATCGAGGAAAATACACTTGCAAAGCTACGAATATTGTCGGCTCAGCATACTATACGACCAAGTTAGCTGTTAAGGGTGACCGATTAAAGCAAAAACAATTTAAAATTTTTGTTTCGTTTGTTATTATTTCTTTAATATCTACATTTTTAAATTTATTTTAAATTTTGTCCAACTAACTTCGTTTAATCATAGTAACTAATCCTTCTATTTCTGAGTCGCTTAGTATTTTTTAGCAACTCTTCTTTATCTATTCCATCAAATTCAGCATTTTCAATAATCGGTTAAACAAAACCTTGGAGAACTAACTTCGATTAGGGTTAGGGATTAAATGCTGATAATTTTTGAAATAGTTTTGTCGAAGCTTCAGAAAATGTAATTAGATCATCGGAAAGTTTCGAGTGAAATACTGAACAGGCTGAACTTTTCTCTAAAGAGATATTAGGCAAGAATCTTGGCTGTATTGAATTGCTGTATTTAAACTCGAAACCTCAAGGTATTTGTCTAAACGTTATAGTGGCAGATATCGACACTTCTTTAAGTACAACTTTATTCGTCAATCGGGCATACGTACAGATCCTTTGACTACACAATAATTTTCTTGAGAGAAAATATTTTAGTATCAGGGAATTTTAAAGAGTAAAACATAACTTCATCGCATAAAGAAATGTATCTAAAACTACACCTGTCGTGTTGCAAAAAAGGAGGTAACAAGATTCTGTTGTAAGTTATGTGTGATGCAGGTGGCCACTTACCACGGGATGCGATTGCTATCCATTAAATGGGGAAAAAGTTGCACATTTTAAAGAGCAATAAAACATGTTTCTAGTGGTTCCGAATATACACGAAAAACCGAAAATTTTTTTTTCTTTTTGATATAGGATTTTTAAATTTAAACCGCTGTAATCAGACTTACAATAAGACGTTTCGGTTCTGAAGAAACGTCTTCATTCAACTTTATTTTTTTTTCACGTTTTTGCCTGTATTTACCTCGATTAACAATAAGTATTGTCGGAACATTTATTTTTCAAATTTTTTCTTTTATTTATGATTTCTAGGTAATATGGTTCTGCATAAAATCAATATTTCACTATTTAATGTTAAAATAACACGTTTTTTTTTTTAAATAAATAATTCCTTCTGCACCTATTTATTACCAACTTATAGCAAAGACAAGGTATCCATAATAATAACTATCAAATATTTTATATTAAACCCCTTCTGCATCAAAACAACGCAATATCGACGAAACAATAGTCAGATTAAAACGCGAGACAACCCGACGCTGTATTTAGTAAATCTGCAGACGCTTATAGCCATTTTATGATAAAAATGAGATCCTAATATTTTTTCTCTTTCATATTTTTAAGATTCAAGCAACTATGTTAAATGAAGAATGGATTTTTCGGTTTTTTCGTCTTATCCGATCGTCACCGATCTTATCTTATTGTTAGTGCATTTTATGTACATATGTGGGGTCTCTCGGGAATGGTTAATAAAAATGGAACAGCCGATCAATATCTATCGAAACATGATAGAAAATATAGGGTGTTCCAATATAAGTTTAATAAGAAAATTAAGGATCCGAGTTTTGACTCACCTTGTATACACAGAAATTTTTTTTATATAAATTCTGGCGCCAGCGAAAATAGAAGACGTATTCAACCAAGTAATGGTACGAAAAAGGTCGTATAATTTTTTTCTTACCGGAATTAACCCTCTCAATACACTTTAATTTAGACGTAGAAATAGTCATAACTTTTTAAACGCTCTAATGTGGCTCCTATATAAGGAGGCTCGCAAAAGTAAGCAGATTTCAAGTACATAAAAAAAAAGTATAGCGTTCCATTAAAAAAAAAATATAAGTTGGACCTGGCACGGCGTTATGAAACATCGTGTATATGTGTAACTAAGTTTAGAATATGAAGCTTAAGAATACCTACACCTCGTCTTAATAATTTTTTTTATAACTTTTATAATATCGGATATATTGAGCTTCTCCACACGAAGCGCCACCTGTATGTCAATATCTCACATTTAAATTGAACTAAAGCTTTTCAAACAAAAGTGGAAGAACGGAAGAAAAAAAATGTAAGTGCAGTTTCATTAAAGAGAAAACGTTTGCCGTGGTGAAGATTAACAGATCTGTTACAATGGTACCATTAAATAATATTTGTAAATTATAATGCAAAAATACCTCTAGTAACCATTTCTACGAGAAATATATGGAAAATGGTGGATATCCAAATAATAGAATGATCAAATTGTTTGTATTACCTATCTGAAATTGCTTGCGAAATGTTTTTCAAACATTTTTGCTAATACACTTGCTAAACTAATTTTCTAATACATAATTATTATTAGTAAAATTTCTTTGATTAGGAATATTCTTCGAACTGGAACTTTGCTTCCTATTACCATTTCGACAACATAATTTACCGTCATATCACATCAATTTTTATTTATCTTTTTTTCTTTTGCATTTCTTGATTTCTGCAGTTCCACCTCACATAAGCCACGGTGACTCTGAAGCAGATGCCAAAAACGCTGGCGATTCTGCTTCACTGTATTGCACAATTGACAAGGGTGATTATCCCATTCAGATCGAATGGTATCTGAACAGCAATCCAGTGTCCAACATCGAAGGCATCACCACTGGCCGTTTCGGCAAGAAAATCAGCATCCTTAGCATAGAATCAGTACAGGAACACCACGCTGGGAAATATATTTGCAAGGCGACCAACATGGCCGGTTCAGCATTTTATACCACAAGTTTAGCCATTAATGGTGATTTTAACAGATGAACGAATCCTTGATTCCTTAGCTTGAACAACTTCTAAGTCCCGAATAAGATAACGTAGCTTCAAATATCCCAAATTACATTTTATTCTAGTTCCACCCCACATAACTCCATTCGACTTCGGCTCGGATGCCAAAAATGCTGGAGATTCGACTTCATTGTACTGTACAGTTGATAAAGGTGATCATCCCATGCAGGTGGAATGGTATTTTGATGCAAAACCGATTTATAATATGGAAGATGTTTCGATATCCCGTTTCGGTAGAAAAAGCAGTATTTTGAATATCGAATCCGTGCAAGCTGAGCATAGAGGAAAATATACTTGTAAAGCGACCAATTGGGCTGGTTCAGCGTACTTTACCGCTGAACTAGAGGTTAATGGTGATTGGTTTTGCTGTTTTCACGTTCCTTTTAGTTTTTGCTATTAATTTTGCCATCCTTATTACCGAGTTTACCTTATCTGCATCATTTTATCGGAAGATAGATCAACACTGGTTACTTGAACATGGAATGCTTGAAACTCTATTGATTTACGAATATTCGTATAATAAATCGCGGTCGTTTAGGGAATACATCTAGATTCATACATTATATTCTGGAGATATTTTCTTTGCTATATAAAGTCATAATCAATCCTTTTTGTAGATCAAGAATGAAGTCTTATTCATAAATTTGAATATAATCCTAAAAAAGTACTTTTTTCGATTCTTTCCAAATATATTTTTTGCATTGTTAACGTCATCATTTAAGAAATTAAAGTAACAAAGTGGTTTTCAGAAATTATATAGAGGATTATCAAAAATTGTGGAAACGATGCTCTGGAACTGTAATTGTTTGTTCCATACTTTGGAATATTTTGATGTAGATGATTATAGACTAATTGTAAAACAAAATAAATGATCTTCGCACATGGTTGCCATCTTCAAAGTTTACTTAGTTATCTTAAACGGAACATCTTGTTCTGGAAGTTGCAGCAAAAATTGAATCTTTAATTTAGCTTACATACAATTTAGCTTTATTTTTAATTTTGAAAAAATCTTCTAAAAATTTTTTATAAGATCTTGCCTTAATTTCTTTCGACTACACAGAATATTCCAAAAATACGTAAATGCGTACTTACTTTATATTTAAATGGAACGTCGTATGTATTATTTCATATTTGAATTCTAAACAAAAATTAATATCCAGTAATTGGGTTTTGGAACCTTTGGTGTAACAATAACTATCACATTGACAAATGTCAATGCTAGGTTTTCCACTATCACCAAACAACAATGCACAATCTCTCGACGCGCGTTTTGCTAACCAAGTTAGCATCATCAGGAGATGATTAACAGTAAAGTAAAATTATTAAAACTACGATAATATATACAACAACGTTTCTGTACAGGCGCATTTTTAACGGGGAGGGGGATGTAAGCCAACCCTCCGTTAAAAATTCGTCGGTTCCAAGAGTTACTCTAATTACCGATGTCGTAAAAGTATATGATCTTTAGAAAGCTCGGTAGAATGACTATATAAGGAACATCTGTGCAAACAAGTGTTATAATAGGCAATTACCCGTCTAGTAATCTATACAATACACTTTCTGGAATTCGCCCATTGTCGGCATTCATATTGACCTTGCGTTTGGCGATTTTCTACACTTTCATAAGCATCTAATTTATAACTCTTGTTTACATTCTTTAGTAGTTTCAAATTTTCTACGCTAATTCTATGATTGTTAACAAAAGCATGTTGGGCTACACTTGATTTTTCTAATCGTCCATACTTTAAATGTGCCATGTGTTCTTTAAATCTCGTTAAAATTCATCGCTTTGTTTGCCCAACATATTCTAAATTACAATCTTTACAACTGATAGCATATATCCCTGATTTTTCTAATGTTTCTATAGTATCCTTAGGGTATATGCTATCAGTTGTAAAGATTGTAATTTAGAATATGTTGGGCAAACAAAGCGATCAATTTTAACGAGATTTAAAGAACACATGGCACATTTAAAGTATGGACGATTAGAAAAATCAAGTGTAGCCCAGCATGCTTTTAATAACAATCATAGAATTAGCGTAGAAAATTTGAAACTACTAAAGAATGTAAACAAGAGTTATAATTTAGATGCTTATGAAAGTGTAGAAATCGCCAAACGCAAGGTCAATATGAATGCCGACAATGGGCCAATTCCAGAAAGTGTATTGTATAGATTACTAGACGGGTAATTGCCTATTATAACACTTGTTTGCACAGATGTTCCTTATATAGTCATTCTACCGAGCTTTCTAAAGATCGTATACTTTTACGACATCGGTAATTAGAGTAACTCTTGGAACCGACGAATTTTTAAGGGAGGGTTGGCTTACATCCCCCTCCCCGTTAAAAATGCGCCTGTACAGAAACGTTGTTGTATATATTATCGTAGTTTTAATAATTTTACTTTACTGTTAAATCTGTTAATCATCTCCTGATGATGCTAACTTGGTTAGCGAAAAGCGCGTCGAGAGATTGTGCATATGTGCATTGTTGTTTGGTGATAGTGGAAAACCTAGCATTGACATTTGTCAGTGTGATAGTTAAAAATTAATATGACTATACAAATTATGTTTAATAATTGTTAACAGTGTTTTATAATTTTCTTTAAGGAACAACTGCGGTAAAAACTCATGTCCAATATGGCATGGTTAGCATGGGCGCATCTATTCTTAGTGTTGCAATTTGCTTTCAACACATACTAACCAACGTGTTGAATGAAACTGCAACACTAAGAAGGGATGCGATTCTTTCGTTCAAACTTGGCAGAAACGTTTAGCTATTCCAAGGTAATACATCTGAATCGTTGTTATTAAAAAAAACCTTTTTTTTTAATATAATTTAAATTATCTGAAAATCTTTCTAAGTACAAACAATGTTCTATTCGAAATTACTTGGATGCAATCAAAAAGCTCTTTGATAGCTTCCACAAACATTTCTAATTCCGGAATTGCTCCTTTACAGAATCTTTGAAATCTTAGAAAATACTTTTAGATTTTCCTACATTACATTGGTAACATATCTCAAAATATTTTTTATTTTTTATATTTGCGCACAGCCTTCTTATTAGCACAAGCCTTACTGTGTATAAATATTAATTACACATTGCTGGAAATTCAATAGCAAATATTAGTATTATGGTTTATCTCATTGACAACGCCATTAATAAATCATGTTGAAGATCCATAGTATTCGCTATTTATCGCTTATTTCCTTGGGTTCTCTGCAGAGTGCACTGTTACATATGTCACATTTGTCACCATCAAAATCAAGGTTTTAGACACATTCCACTAATCGTTTCAGTTCCACCGCAAATACTGCATTTTGACTTTGGCGAAGAAATTGTAAACTCAGGAGACATGGCTATGATCAATTGCGCTGCTACCAAAGGCGATTTTCCCATAACCATCTCTTGGACATTGGAAAACAGAACTATCGATCATATTGACGGGATTTCAATAACTAATACTAACAAACGCATTAGTCAACTCACCATAGAGTCTGTCAACGCTCAACACGCAGGCTTGTATACTTGCCATGCCCACAATGCCGCTGGAACCGCTACGTACTCAGCAAATTTGCTTGTAAACGGTTTGTTTGGATCAGGTTCTTGTAATTTTAAGTGGTTTTTATTTTACCAACTTTCGCAACTAAACCCTCCAATCTAGGAAACCAACAAAACCTTACAATTAGCCAACTCTTTGCAGTTTCTCCACAAGTATTGCCGTTTGAGTTTGGCGCCGATCAGATGAATTCTGGAGACACGGTGTCGGTAGCCTGTTCTGTGTACAAAGGCGATTTGCCCTTGCATATAACTTGGCTGTTGAACGGCAAACCTGCGCTAGAGTATCAGGGTATCACTGTGAATTTGGTCAATAAGAAACTGAGTACTCTGACCATAGATTCGATCGACGCAGTGCATGCTGGTCAATACGCTTGCCTGGCTAAGAACTTGGCTGGGGAGAGTAGTTTCACAGCCACTCTTTTGGTAAACGGTACGGTTATACACTGTATTTCATTAAATTGGAACTATATGGAAAACTTTTTTAATATTGATTGTAGGAAAAAGAATTATTCTTTATGATAAGCTCTGCGTGCTCTAAACCCAAAATTGCAACCAATTTTTTTCAGTGCTATAAGAGGTTCGCCTAAAAAGTTGAGGAAATTAATAAGATACTTATAGTTGCATTTTAGGTTTTGGACCATGCAGACATTTTTATAAACAACAACTTTTTTTCCCCAAAAACTACTTAATAAGTATCTAATAAAAAAGCTTTGCATGTAGCTCCGACTTAAGTAAATTCACCCAATTGGTCTTGAGGCATATATTATAGAATTTATTACGAATGTTGTTATATTATTTTTGTTATAGTTTTCTTATGATTTGAAATCCTCCTCTCCATAAATAAAAAAATAATAATATTTTAAAATAGGGATTAGAAATAAAACTAAATTTTAAGAAACATTGTGAACTTCTTTACAATGTGGGTTTATTCTAATACATTTTGATACAGGATTAAACAATTAACAAAAGTAAAATTTGAACATGTTTTTTTGAGCTTAGAAGGGGGAAGCAAAGTTAAATGAATAATAAATATCATTGAGTAAGGACAATTTATAGTAGAAGACCTGTCAAAGATGTTTGGTGCATACATAGATCTTAATTCTTAAGATATGAAGATTTTTTTTGGAAACATTAAGTAGAAAGACATATGTGAACTGTTTTATAATAATTCAAGAGTGAATATCGGCCAACCAGATATAAATAAGGAATTAAGGAAACAAAATATAATGAAAAATTGAAACTTTACAAACGGAACTAAAGGGTAGGTACTTGAATTAGAACAACAAAAACTATAAAAGAAGAGGCAAGAAGGACTTAATCTAAAATAAAAATATATTCGCATGAAAAAAGAAAATGGCTTGTTCAAGAAACTATTACCGAAAAATTAAGTGCTTTTAATGTTTCAAAAAATGTTTCCCAATTATCGTAACTTAACAAGGATTCTGTTATATTAAATTTGTCAATAATGTATATAGGTTTTTATTTCAATAAAATGAATTTTTGTGTTTATTACAAATATGACAGAAATTTCTTGAAAAGTTTCTTTGTCACTTAAAATATAGTTCACATCTCTAATTAAAAATGTAAGGAGAATATTCTAACGTAACTTCACCCAACATTTCTAACCAGGTAGCGAACTAATTCGTTTAAAAAATATTTAACACATCTATTTTACTGAACCTAAATGTGTGTGTTTCCAACTAAAGCTTCCTTCGAAATCAGCATGTTTCTAAAAGAATTCTTCACATCTGTATGATTGGGTATTAATGTAAGTCATTTACTCGAAAATAGCATTTAAATCTCATTAAAACAAATAACTTCTCAATTCCAATTTTTGATTTGCTGCTCCGATTAGTAGGTTAATGGAGTTTTTTTTTTTTCACCAAAAATTCTCATGGCTTGTTTTAAAGATTATTCAACAAAAATTTTCAAAATTGGATTTGGCTCTCTAAAACATTTGAATTAATAATTGTTTTTTATTATTATAGATAACAAGATGGCAATCGATTCAAAACAAGGTTTTTGTGACAACCGCTTCATCAATTTTTGATTATTTATAAAGTCAGGAAAGTACCTGTCTGCTAGAATATTTGTTGTAAACATTGTTTTCAATCTATCGAAAAACCCTTTAGTCAGTCACTTACATTACAGAATATGTATTAGCATACTACAATAACCAATTGAAAGGAAGTGGCTTTCTGCCAATAAACAATAAAACAACAGAAGATTAAATTTATCACCACTATTCTAGTCACTAGCTCTAATTTTATATAAGTATTTAGGGGTGTCTCGTATACAGAGGTCTTCATCTCACGCTAGAAAAAAAATAATGGTAAAATAATTAAATTATGACGACTTTTCGAAAACACCTCCTTATCTATGAACTGTGGCGCCAAATCAAAAATTGGAACTAACAAGCAAAGGCAACCAAGGGTCCACCTTCGTTTTTGATCAAATTTGGTGGGACACAGAATACGGAAAAATTTTTAACACGTATTATTTTCAGGATTCCGTTTTTTGTTTTAGGTGTGTAATGGGGGCTCAAAGTGACGCCCAAAAATAATTTTTTCGCAATATTTCGGAAACGGGAAGAGATCCAGATCGGGTAAAGACGAGATTGTTTCTCGTTAGTAACCCTAGATTTTAGGCTAAAAAAGAACAGTAGCGCACCCGCGAGGTCGTAGGGGGCTGAATAAATATATTTTTTTTCTCCCCCCTGCCCTTGTTTATTATGAATTTATTTTTCCTGTTTTTATTTTTAAACTACATGAAATAATAAAAATTACGTGTTTTTGGATTTTTTCTAAATGTCCGTTTTAGGAAAAACGTCACTACGACAATACGACTGCCGTAGCCCATTTTTCTATAGATTCTTAGAATAAAATTTAATGCTGCATTGTATTTAAACTAAAAATTGTTTATTATGTCTTAGAATGTATTTTTTTGCCAATATAGGCTTGTGATTTAAATATACATTTCTTTATGTATATAAAAGTGTGATCGGCTTGCTAATTGTACAGTGTGTTATCATACAGTGTATTGTTCGATTAGTTACGGTTACAGTTAGTTATTAAATACTTATTGTTAGAGATAATTGTGACGTATCTAGAATGATCTATTTTGCGTTAAATATAATGCACGTCTTGGCAGTATTAACAAGTTTCATAAATAACCATTACCAGGGTACAGCTGCATCTGCACAAAATGGGGTTAAGTAAATATAATATTATTTCTTTCTTGGTAGATATAATAGTTACTGCCCACATTTACGGTTGATAGTCTTCACAGTTGTGATAATCGTTAAAGAAATTAATTATGCACAAATATTTCTTCCTCCATCCACAAAATAACAAACATTTTTTAGGTTAAATACAATGCGGCATTAAATTTGATTCTAAGAATCTAAAGAAAAATAGTCTACGGTAGGCATATATAAAAATGACGACATCTTCCCTAAAACGGACATTTAGAAGAAAATCCAAGAACACGTAACTTTTATTTTTTCATGTAGTTTAAAGAGAAAAAATAAATTCATAATATACAAGGGCGATGGAGAGAAAAACTATATTTCTTGATCCCCTTAACAACCCCGCGGGCGCGCCACTAATTTTTTTTTTCAACCTAAAATGTAGGGTTACTAACAAGTAACAATCTTATCTTTACCCGATCTCGATATCTCTTCTTGTTTCTGAAATATTGCGAAAAATGTATTTTTGGCGGTCACTTTGAGTCCACATTATACCACCTAAAACTAAAAAACGGAACGCTAAAAAAAAATACGTGTCAAATATTTTTCAATATTCTGTGTCCCTACCAAATTTTATCAAAATCAGAGGTGGTCACTTGGCTGCCTTTGAAGAAGAGTTGTTTGTTTTAACAAACTGCCATTTTCTGATGTAACGCGTATGCACATCATAGGTATGAAAATTGGAAATTATCTGTTTCAATCCAATATTCAAATAACCAAATTATTTGAAACAGAAATAGGATATAACTCGTCATACACTGAAGAACATCAGTTACCTACTACGTTTCATGCTTTAAGTTTAGATTTTAATATGAAACTGACTTTATTCCGGATTTTTAGCAATCAAAAAATATTTATATATAATTTTTCCTTTATTAATAACCATCAACTTTCACAGAGTTGAATAGTTTGTTTACTTGCTTATACTCTTTACTAAAGCCGAACGGGTTTGGAAGCCTACATTTACAAATTCGAAAAAGTATCCTTTCTACTAAATATCTTGTTTTTAAATCGAGTTTTATATACTTTTACATCTACTTATAGTGCCACCGCAGATTATACCTTTTGATTTTGGAGACGACCACATGAACACAGGTGAAATGACTTCGGTCACTTGCACCGTAAACAAAGGCGATCTCCCACTGAGCATTAGCTGGAGTTTAAACGGCCAGCCGGTACAAAACGCTGTGGGAATTGCTGTAAATTTAATAAGCAAGAGAGCCAGTTATCTGACCATTGAACATATTTCTGCTGAACATAGCGGGGAATTCACTTGTCATGCCAAAAATATCGCCGGCGAGAATGAATACGGCGCCACTTTGCGGGTTAATGGTACATTGGCACAGAATTTATTGTGATATGACGTATTTTTCATTTAAAACTAACTTTGCAAATCCTATTTATATATACCTATACCTAAACTTGTCCGCACCCAAGAAGTTTTTATTGATATAAAGCTTTAATTCTTAAAGATACTATTTTGAGGTCTTCTGCAGAGGTTAAGCACCAATTCCGTTACTCCATTTTGCTATAGAAATCACACTCATATACGCTAACATCATTGCTATCATCTATCGAACTTCAATTTTCAGTTCCTCAATTTTATTTTCATTGCGGTAGGCGTTCATTTTCAATTTATTTTCAGTACCTCCTCATATAACACCCTTCGAATTCGAAGGTAAATTGAACACGGGTGACAGCGTCCAAATAGGTTGTTATATCAGCAAAGGTGATGTACCTTTGACCATTTCTTGGAACCTAAATGGCCAACCAGTCGACCAGCAAGACGGGATATCTATGATAGCGATTGGTGGCCGCACCAATTTGCTCACAATAGCAAATGTTCAAGCGCACCATTCTGGCGAATACACTTGTCATGCGGAAAATAGTGCTGGGATCGCACATCACAGCGCTACACTTTATATAAATGGTATTTTTTAAGGCAAAATGGTAGCATGTAGTAAGGAAGTCTGAGAATTCGTCTAGTCTACTAATTATCCTCCAATGTTACATATCCCAATTATGCCCAATTACCCATTTGATCTTTGGAAATTTGTGAGAACTAGTTGAAATATAGAAAGTAAGAAAACATCTTTATTATTTAAAAGTGAATATATGAAATTAATATAACTCCAGAAGGTCTTAGTCACAACAACACTTAAGGTAAAAAAGTAGTGAAATATAAAGCTATTTATGTGGAATATCAAAGATTTAACGTTGTAACGTATCTTCTAAAACGACTTGATGCAACTGCTGTTTTGGTATAATTTGTTTTTGTGTGTGAAGAAAACGCTTTAAAAATGCGTGCTTATGTATTTAATTGCCATACCAGATATTTACAACTTACACATATGAATTGATGAAACTGCATCAAAACTAAATTTCTAGCAGAAGATCCGATTACTCATCTGGAGAATATAAGGAAATCCACGGGAGATTTTACAAACACTAGAAAGGAAGCTCTTGAGAAAACTTCAGAAACACTTTCCAGTTTCGGAAGAAGTTAGCCCTAATAATGCGAACGACCAGTAAAAACCTGAGAACCATCCTCAGATACGGCAAAACAAACGACAGGGTAGTATGGGCTATGGAACACTGCCAGTACATTTATAACTAGGAAAAAAATACACAGCACCACTGCTATATAGATTATATAGAGCCTATTTAGCTCTAGGATAAGTACATATCAAAAGTATGAAATAGGGCCTTTATAACTAAACATTGATATATTGGTATATATATAAAATATGTACGTGGCTAATGGCTAACGCCAACGCCAATAACAACAACAACAACAACAACAACCTAAACATTGGCCCTGAAGGCTATAGAAAAACTGCTGAAAAAATACAGCCGGGAAACCTCTAGAACAGAGGCCGGTACACCTTAATCAACATCATAATCAGGAGATTGCACTACTGGCATTTCTGGACATCGAAGAAGCATTTGATAACAGCTACTTTAAATCACTGATAACCCTGGTTCTGAAAACACTATTTGTAAGTGGATCAAAGCCATACTGGAAGAAAGACTCGAAAATTCGTTAGCAGGTAAAACAATGGTGTCGGTATGTAGAGGTTGCCCCCAGTGAGGAGTTCTGTCACCTCCGCTGTGGACTTTTGTCATCGACGAACTGCTTGTAATCCTAAATAATGCAAGCTACTATACCCAAGAGTATGCGGATGACATTGCAATGCACAAAATGCAAGCACCATTTTAGAACTCATGCAGAGAGCACTGAAAACAGCCGAAAGGTGGTGTATACAGGAAAACCTAAAAGTAAATCTTGCGAAAATAACACTAGCACCCTTTACGAAAAGGAGAAGGCTGGATAGTCAAAAACCGCCAACTCTTCATAATGAAACGGTAGAATTCAGTCAAGATGTAAAATTCTTAGCAATTGCCCTTGATTCGAAGTTAACCTGGAATCAACATCTTTAACAGCACAAGTGTAAACGGGCACTAATGACAACCCGTAAAACTATTAGAAAAAACATGGGGATTAATGCACGCATGATGTATTGATTGTGTAGGGTGGTCCAAATTGCTCGTCCGAATAGGGTACCTAACTCAACAGCCGTAAGAGATAGGAAGAAACGAGTGGCCAAGTCTTGATCTCAGTTTTCGAGATATTCTCAATGGCGAAAACGAAAATTAGTTATATACTTTTGTTTCTGAGTTATAGTCAAAAATTGTGTTTTTCGAGTTTTGAGAATGCCCAATAATCGGTTGTCTTTAACAATACAAGAAAAACCGTTTTAACATTATTAAGTATTTCTGTGGGTAAGGTAAATCAGATTGTTAATTTCTGCACTCGTCTACAGTATAAAATTGATTTTTTTTAAATATAAATCATAGTAGGCAATGGCGTGGTTATATATACGAGAAGAGCTGTAAAAAGCACACCGACAGTTGCTAGGAAAGTTATGTTAAACTTAGCTCCCTTGGATATTTACATTTGAGGGGAAGCAACAATGGAGGTATATAGCACAGAAGTGTGGTGGAAACTGGAGAACCCAGAATACTTCGGAGCATGCCACAATAATTCCCGAAATTATAAACCCTTTCTTTAAAATGGGCAGTGATATGATGAGTCCCAAACTCACCTTCGGTAAACGTTTCAAGGTTGTCCTGGATTAAGGTGAGCGGAGAACAAAACGGAAACCAGATATTCGAAACAAAATATGGTGCGCAGATGCGTTAGAAAGAATCGAGGGTTCTGGAGCTGGTAATATACAGCGACACTAACGAATATAAGGCATTAGCGCAATATACCAACGTAGACCAAACGGAAATACTAGCAATTGAAACATATGCCCAAAGGGCATTGGAGAAGCAACCGAAGGGGCAGCTAATTCATATCTTATCAGATAGTCAGGCAGTCCTAAAGACGTTAGCATCCCATTAGATAACCTCAAAACTAGCTTGCGACTCTCTGAAAAACATAAGAACCCAGGCTAAACCCAACAAAGTCACTTTGATGTGGATGCCTGGGCATAAGAGCATACCAGGCAACGAATTAGCACAAAAGTTGCTACTTGACGGCTCTGAAACGGTATTTACTGGACCCAAAGCAGGTATTTTCCTCTAATATAGAAAATAGCAATGTTTTTACTAGAACAGGTATTCATCAATATATCTCAAGAAATTGAAATCATTTCATGAGTGTTAGTTGTTGTAAATGTCTGGTAAGCATAAAATTTAGAAAATCATAGAGAGTTATATACAACATAATCGAAATACGTTGTTCATGTAACTATGTTCCAACAATATGCTTATTGAGACAGACAATATAAGTTTGGTATCTAAACGTCTTGAGGATTTATAAAAGGCTTAAAATTCCACATAAAATAAAATTGACTAATACAGTTAGCTATATTTCAAATTAAACTATGAATCTCACATATTTCCAAAAGATATTCCATTCTTCAGCAATTATTTTTTTGCAGTCCAACCCCAAATAACCCCATTCGATTTCGGAGAAGAGATCGTTAACTCGGGCGACATGGTATCAGTTTCTTGTACAGTGAATAAAGGCGATTTTCCTATAAACATCACGTGGGTCCTAAACGAAAACCCAATTGAAACGTACTCAGGAGTATCAGTGTTGCGCACCAATAAAAGGATTAGTCAGCTTTCAATAGATTCTGTAAACTCTCAGCATAGGGGTGCCTACAAATGTATAGCTAAAAATGCTGTCGGTTTAGCTGAGCATGCGGCACATCTCAAAGTTAATGGTACCTAGTTGAATATTTAGTTATTTCAATATTTTCTTTTTTATCCTTTAAAATCCTCGTTGAGGGGTCCAAATATCCGAATGTATGGAAAAAGATTTAATGAAGATATATCTTCTATTATTTTGATCACTTTATAGTACAGCCTTCGATAACACCATTTGAATTTGGCGAAGAAGCTGTGGATTCTGGTGAAATGGTTTCGATTTTATGCACTGTCAATAAAGGAGATTTACCTATCAACATAACTTGGCTTCTTAATAATCGGAACGTCAAGCAACATTCCGGAATATCATTATTACGCACAAACAGCAGAATCAGTCAGTTGTCCATAGATTCCGTCCAAGAAGAGCACAGTGGATTATATGAATGTGTGGTTCTTAACTCGGCCGGAATTGCAAAACATTCTGCTCATTTAAGCGTCAATGGTATTAATTTAGATTTAACATTAAATTTGCCTTTCTGTTTTTGCATCCCAAAATTCTTTTCCTCGCCCAGGAATTTTACCACAAATTTCGGAATTTTACACCTTGCAGTTCAACCACAAATTACTCCGTTTGACTTTGGTGAAGAGGCAATAGATTCTGGAGATATGACTTCGATTTTTTGCACTGTCCATAAAGGCGATTTTCCTATTAATATAACTTGGCTCCTCAACGGCGAATTGGTTGGAAAACATCATGGCATCTCAGTTTTACGTACAAATAAGAGAATCAGTCAACTTTCAATAGATTCAGTAAACGCTGAGCATAGTGGGGTTTATGAATGCCTCGCTTCTAATTCAGCTGGAGTTGCTAAGCATTCAGCTCATCTCCATGTGAACGGTACTTCATTCTCAAATAATAACCAATACCTACTATTACCAGAGAAACTCAAATAGTGTATAAAAGGAATTTTTAATTGAATATGGTGACTTCCCTATACCTCAAATTGCGTTTCATTTTGTTTTTAGTCCTTCCCAATCTATTACCTTTTTCATTTGGCGAAGGCCCCTCGAAAATGGGCGATTTAACAACCGTGCAATGCAGCATGGCCTCTGGTGATATTCCAGTCAAATTTGTTTGGTTCCTAAATGGAAAACCAGTGGAGCAATCAGACGGTATTAACGTGGGATCTTTCGGAAGCAAAACCTCAGTTTTAAGCATCGATTCCTTAGCGGAAAACCACGCTGGAAATTACACTTGTTTAGCGCAAAATAACGCTGGACTTAGCAGTTATACAGCCGAATTAACTGTCATGGGTACTCCATATTTCACATTAAAATATTTCGCTTGAATGATATAATTACTACTACATTTGACCTTTCTAATCCTTATAGTTTTACCCAAATTGTTACCCTTTTCCTTCGGAGAAGAAGCTTCAAATTTGGGAGAATCCACTACAATCCAATGTAGTTTAGCTTTGGGTGACTTACCAGTCAATTTTTCTTGGTTCTTAAACGATGACAGCGTCTATGGCAAATATGGAATAAGCACTGCAATATTTGGGAAGAAAACTTCAGTTCTCAGCATTGAATCATTAGATGCTCAACATGCTGGAAATTACACCTGCGTGGCACACAATGCAGCTGGCAAATCTAGTCATAGTTCCGAATTAAAAGTGATGGGTACCTATATTTAACTATGACTGCTTCGTTATTTAAATCTTTGTTATTTAACATAATTCCTTAAGATTTTCCTCTAAATTCAATGCTCTTTTCCTTAATCTTTAGTTACACCAAAAATTATACCGTTCTCTTTCGGGGAAGACCCGTCGAATTTGGGCGATTCCGCTTCCATACAATGTGGTATCTCCTCTGGCGATCTCCCTATACAGTTTTCATGGTGCCTCAATAACAAGCCCATAGATAAACTAAGCAGTATAACTGTAGGTAGTTTTGGAAAGAAGACTGCAGTTTTAAGCATAGATTCTTTGGCCGAACACCATGCTGGAAATTACACTTGCCTGGCTCAAAATACTGCTGGAATTGAGAGCTATTCGTCTGAATTGGTTGTTATTGGTAATAAAATATTTTAAAATCGAAGAGGAATGCTTAATATAAAAATTATTTTTTCTAACACAGCCAGTATTTTCCTGAATTAAAAACAACAAACTTGTCCACCACCTATAACAGTATCCAATCATGGTTTATCTTATTTTAGTTAGGGTGCTAATTCTGCTGTTGTTTCCGAATCTAAACTTTTAGTACTAGATCAGTAAGCTTTAACTTGGATTACTACTACATATATGCAATTTTCAAAAATTCTTACTTTTAATCCAATATGGAAGCTAATATTATATAATTATTTTTCTAATTTTCGTATGAATGGCATTAGTTTTGTATTATGGTTTTACCATCTTTGATGGATCTGTATAGATTTTTCAGTACATTCCATGATTCCATTTAAATTAAACTACTATTCTTGATTATGCTATTTCGAAAAAATTTCTCCGTTGTTTCTAACTCTGACTGGTGAAGTGACGAGATAAATATTTATTAATTGGTATATAATATCTAGAACACATTACATTTTATTAAAATTGTAGGTGCAAACCCTCCTCAAAGGCACATGGAATCGTCTAGCCATTACACTATGGGGCAAACCGATTAAATATAGTTACAAAAATTTATAATTTTCTATACTTATTACCTTACAAACGCAAACAACATTTAAAGTACTATTCTACATATAGTGTCAGAAACAAAGTAAATTATTTTGGTTCTGGAATCAAGATTTTAAACATATTCAAAATTTCAAACTATTCCAAATGCTTCCAAAAATATAGGGAAAAAACACAAGCGTTGAAAATGTATTAGGATCTTTTATGACGAAGCTAATTAATTATAAATTACCTATTGCAATCAGATTTTCAAGACGTTTCGGTTTCAAAAAACTATTCTCAACTGTATTTGTTTAATACGGTACTCAGTACTTTTTTTACGTTTACTGTTAAAATTTTCCACCGTGAATGTGATGGCAACATTTCTATAAAAAATAACTATTAATACGGTGTGGGATAAAAACAAAAATTTACTATTTTTTAGTGTCACTTATTAATATAAAAAACTACATTGTTTTTTTTTTATAAATATCTCCTTCTGTAACTCCTACTTTTAATTACAATCATATGCCTTAGGAGCAAAAAAACAGCTTTCATTAGCTGCAAAATTTTTAATAATAAACTCCGGCTTTAATATAATTTTCAGTGCTAGACATAAAA
This sequence comes from Cetonia aurata, assembly GCA_949128085.1. Taxonomy (NCBI): domain Eukaryota; kingdom Metazoa; phylum Arthropoda; class Insecta; order Coleoptera; family Scarabaeidae; genus Cetonia; species Cetonia aurata. The sequence goes on from OX421887.1 coordinate 2,246,234, forward strand.
TCAACTGTATTTTGGCCAATGGCTAACGCCAAGGCCAATAACAACAACAACAACAACTGTGTTTTATAAACCTAGTCCATATTTCCCGTTTGGTGTATATGTGTATGTCTAGGCTTACACCAACCTACAGTTTTGAGTTTAAGTGCAAAAGCTCAACTAGCTTCTAATCATAGAACTAACCGTTTAAATAAAAAAAATCCGCTGCAAAGTGGGCAAAAGCGTGGACCTAGCTGGACAAAATTATGTAAGCCACCCTTACCGGAACCATTGTGCTACTTCGCCTAAGTGGCGTCGCTCGCCCACAGCCTATCTGAGTCAGCTCAAACTGAGCATGAACCCGAGCAAAGCAACAGGCAAAGTACTGCCAAAATCGGCCATGCTGGACCAATACTCCCCAGGCTGGAACCTCTGAGTTGGACAAGCACCGGATAGTCACATAAAATGTGTTCCGGCATCTCGTCTTCTTGGTAACATGCCTGGTATAGTAGGCTGTTAGTCAAACCCATGCATGTGTTTGTTTAGCTTGCAGTGACCAGTCAAAAGCCGCTCAACTTGACGTAGGTTACTGTGAGAGAGCTGCAGGCAGTATCTTGCTGTCTCAGGTGATGGCCTGGGGATGGCTTCACGCGCTTGACGGCAGATAGTTATGGACTTCCATATATTCTCGTGAAGAGTGGCAGTTCATTGCGTTACTATGGTGTTCAGTGTAGCCGACGAAATAGGAAGAGCAGGTTCCGGCTCCACAAAGTGGCAGTGCGAGCTCCGCAACGCCAGCCCATCGGCCGCCTCGTTCCGTAGATTTCCTTTATTTATTTAACCCACTTGAGTGTCAAGGCGTTATTGATAGCGACTGCTTCTAGGGCATTGTGACACTGAAGTACCAAACCCGAAGTGATCCTATGATTATTAAGAGCCTTAAGACTGTCACTATAAAGGACAATACGCCGCGCCTTAATGCCCCTTGCTAAAATTCCCCCGACACCTTGCAGGATCGCCAGCATCTCGACTTGGAAAACCATGGCGAACCTGCCCAGTGCCAGTTCTAGATTGAGGTCAAGGTCCGGGGAGAAAACTCCTGCCCCCGTTCCCATTTTCATTTTCGATCCATCTGTAAAGATGGCGATCGAAGATTGTAGTTCGACCTTGGGGTCAATAAGAACATGGTCGTGTCTGCTAAAAGCAAACACGGAAGGCACAGCATCCTTTGCGGCACCAAGGAGAGGTGCCTTGACGGCGCCCTCACAAATGATGCTCGCGTGACTCCGTCCTCGCCTCGCCATGTCTAGAAGACCCCGGGATCGCGATCTTATAGCCATCCTAAGCGCCGCCTCCTCCACAAACAAGTCCAGAGGGAGGACACAAAGGAGTGCTTCCATTGAAAGTCCCCAAGTCTCACCCAAGATGCGGCGACACTACCAAAAAGCCATACATGCTTTTTCATTTTTTGTTTTGACGTGCCTGCACCAGCTCAGCCTCTTGCCAAATAAGAATATTTTTTATTTAATTTTATTTCAATTCTTCGTTGCTTACTTTGGGGGCTCCACTTTCGCAAAACAAAATTCAAAGTTCGACTCTTTGTTGTTTTTTCAGGCGTCGCCGCCACTCTGCGAGAAAATCTTTCTCGGGATTCTGATGGTTGAATCTAAAAACGAAAAAGATCGAAAAAAAGCTTTTTATTTTCGTAAACTGGATACCTAAGTGATCACAAACACTCAAGAATCATGTTGAATCTATTCGAATCGAACGTTTTTCGGTCCACTGAAATGTCTAATTTGCACAATTGAATTAACAGCACCTTTTTAATCTACATCAAATGTGAGCGGTGCATATAGCTACCTGGTGGAGTGTTGTTGATTGTGTCTGATGGCGTGGCGCATTCGGCAATCACTCCTACCTTTCGTTTAAAATATTATTACTTGCAAGTTGTTGCGAGATCCGTCTTCATATTATAATATAATAATTCACATACCTTCTTCTCTTGAAAACCGTGATTACACCTCGAAATTTTCACTTACTTTTGTCCCCAGCTGAATCCACATTTTGCCTACTGTGTGCCAGAAGAAATACTGATAATAGTTAAAAAGACATTAGCAAAATTTTTGATATTTACAAACTCAACCTCATTTTTTCCTGATTTGTATAGTAACTGAATCAGTTGTTTAAAAGATTATTACTTACTTTAAATACTTGATTGATCAATTTCATTTTCTACCTTTTAAAGAAGTATTTAATACTTACTTTTGGATGGAATAATTCTCTCCTTTACATTTAATATTTTATATTAAAGGAAAATTTTTAAACTAAATTATTTTTTAGCACTAGCGGAAGGAGAGATAATGTTTTATTTTAGTGATTAAATTAATTTTTTAGTTAACATTAAAAGTGTTTTAAATGATAAAATTATTTTTTGAACAGCGGTGTGGGGTGGGGTTGTTATTTTTTTTCAATTATTGAATTATGTTTATTTCATAACACCGGAAAATGTTTAAATCCCCATCACATTAGTGTTATATAATATATATAATATTTTTTTAAGGTCTAATCCTCTCTTTCTCCCCTCCCGGAACGCAACAATATGATGGGGTATATTTTAATATTCTGTACCTAATGCATTAACATATCCTTTTTAGAACTGAGCATAGGACAATTTTAGCGCTGTATGTTCAGAGTTAAAAAAAGGCTCACGGTAGATGCCAGCACAATAAACTCACACTAGTAACTAGCAATTTTCATATATACATATATAAATTTTAAATCCATACTTTTCAATACAATAAACAAAACTAATGTATTTTATTAGAAAGTTTTCTTTTGTTCGAATAATTCTTTTGATTTATTGCGGAATTGAAAACTATTCAGTAGAAACATCACTTTTTTGTGGAGTAAAATCACCGTTTCTCTAAAAACGCATTTTTTGGAACCAAACAATTGTAATTGGTTTTTGGGAACTATGTTTTTTTACATTCTTTGATTTGAACAAATCTTAGTATAGTCATAAGAGAAATATTCTTTTAAAATAAAGTATATTACTTTAAATACCAAAAGCTTTTCTATCAGTGTAGGCTGTAAATTCTAACAGATAGCATTGAAGTGTTCATATTACCTCTCAACGTGAGAATGCTGGATATAAAAGTTAGATTCATTTAATGTTGAAACATATATTTTATACTACACGTTTGTCGTTTTTTAAACATTTGATCCGATTTCGGGAGTTCGCCCCGTAGTGCGTGGAACTCGTCAATTAACTTTAGTAGGTTCATATCCTAAATGTGAAAGCTGGTACTGGATTATTCATACACTAATCTAATTTTTGCGGATTTAAAAATTTTTAAACATCTGATATGGTAGATTCATTAATCTCTTTTCCAATACAGTTCCTCCGAGAATCTTACCTTTTGATTTCGAAGAAAACCCCGTATCTTCTGACCGTTACGTCCAACTAACTTGCGTCGCCAGCATGGGCGATCTACCCATGAATATCAGCTGGTTGTTTAACGGCACGGACGTCCACATTTATCAAGAAATGTCTACTGGCAGAATCGGCGCCAGGAGCATCTTCCTATCAATAGATTCTGTGTGGTACAATAACGCGGGATTGTACACCTGCGTGGCCCAGAATGGCGTCGGGGAAGACAGGCATTCGGCTCGTCTGTTTGTGAATGGTTATTGACGCAAATTGCTTTGAGATAGCAGCTTGAATGTGGAAAATTTTTTGCGCTTCTTAATATATCGCTGAGCAACAACGGCTTATAAAATGGTTTTCTTATCCCTGGAGTTTGTGAATCCCTCTAGCGTGATTTTGCTAACAGCTTTGTCTAATAACATACATACATAAATCATGCGCATAATTTTTATACTTTCACAATTGAAGCTTTAGTTGTAGCATTTAATCATACACATACGTTCATTAGAATGGAGAAACAATTGCATACAAATAATTTTTTTTTTTCAACAAACAATTTAAAGATGATTTTTGTCTAATAGTGTCTAATAGAGACATATATTTCCTATTACTGCACAAAATTAGCTGATTTGTATCAAAATCCATACTATTGATTGATTCTAGCTTATTTATAAAGTTTTGGAAGTGAAAATGATATCCGGTACCAATCAAACCTCCAACTCAGCAAGGTTAGGAAGTAATCGTAAATGTTACTATTAATTTTGTAAGTATAATTATAATAATCAATAATTTCAAATGAAATTATGAAAATTTTGCTTTTGTCTTAATTGACTTGCTTCCCTATTGGATTTTGCCTGAAAAATTGATAGGCCGCTACCATTGAATTAAAATTAATGAATACGATTACACATACAGTCTGCGACAGAATTGAGTGGACACAGTATTATATTTTATTATTAATTATTTGTTTTGTAATGTTAGTGTGTTTTAGAGAATTAAACCCTTTTGCGTCTTGTCGAAATAGTTTTTATTAAGACTACGTTTTTTTTCTATTCGTTTTTCTACATCTTTACTGTATTATTATGCCGTTTTGGGAGCAAGAATAAAACACTTTTTGTTGTCTATTCAACTGACAGTTTATTATTATTTTTTGTTACAACATGGTTACGACTAACAGATGACTACTAACATAACGTTCGTAGGTGACCATGTGCGACACCACTCATGCCAACTTCTAAACTAACATAAACTATAGAACACTATATTATACAGTATTCGAGGTTTCTGTCGTAATATTTCTTCGTTTTCGTTTGTTCCTTCTCTAATGTTTCTATCGCTCTGGTTATGTCATATTTTGGTGTTAGCATAGCTTTTGTCATCAGTATATCGATTCTTACTCTTCTATCTATGAGGAGTTCCGCTCATGAAGGTAAATTGTTCCTTGGAGTTGAATTGTAACTTAGTATAGTACTGGTGTCATCAATTTTTCTTTGGAATCTCCAGCTTTAATTAATAACCCTTTGATTGTCTGCATATGTCTTTCGGCTAGTCCGTTGAATTTCGAATAGTGGGGACTCGATGTAGTTGCTGTTATATCATATTGGTTCAAGAACGCTTTAAATTCGATGGAATTGAACCACGCACGCCGGTGGTGCATTGTCTGACATTATTTACATAGGTATTCCTAAGATCGGTATAATCTTCTTTAATGCTTCTATTACTGCTTTCGCTGTTTTTAACATCATTTCATTGATTACAACAAAAACTAGGTAATCTTTGTTTTTAATTTTAGCAAAGTCTATACCAATTTTATTCCACGCCAGTTCTGATATTTTGTGTAGTTTTAGCGGTTGCTGCCTATTAGATTTGGAGTATTGCTGGCAGATTATACATCGTGATATAAAATATTCTATGTCTTTCATCATAACTCGCCAAAGTGAAACTAGTTTGGCTTTGTATTGGCACGATGAGATACCTTGGTGTGAACTATAAAGTTTCTCTATTACATTTCGTCTTTCAGATTTAGGTATCGCAATTTTATTTCCGCAAAATAACAACTCATCCGCATACCTTAAATCATCTTTAACATCCCAATACTTACTAGTATCATCTTTTATGTCCTTATACTTTGGCCATCCTGTATGTGAGGTATGTTACGATCTTTTGAAGAGACTCGTCCTATTGTGTTGCTTTCCTAAGTTCTTATATGCGCGAGGACGTTGCACATATCAAACTATGAGCCTTGTTGCCATCCAACTATAATATGAATTAGACTAATTTGGATCACAGGATAGAGCGTCGGCGACATATGACTCCTTTCCTGAAACATATTTAATGCGAAATCATACCTCGTTAGCTTCAGTATCATCCTTTGCATTCTGGGTGTAATTTTTTCCATGAGCTTATTAATAATGGTCAGTAATGGTTTGTGATCGGTGTGTACCAGAACCTTTCTGACATTAGTATAAAGATGACATTTTTCCAACTCATGTTGTACTGCTAAGAGTTCTTTTTGAATTCGAGCGTAGTTTCCCTGTATTTGGTTTAGAGCTGCTGAAATATAACCTAAAGGATATCCATCTTGAGGAGCCACCATGTCCACCATAGTCCATGACTGCTTGCATTCACTGATATACACAAAGGTTTGTCTGGGTTGTAAAATTTCAAAACTGGGGCTTCACATACCACTTTCTTTAATTCTTGAAAACAGTCCTCTTCTTCCTTTTCCATTTGAATTCATTCAGTACGAACAAATGTATAATTTTAAACAACATATATTTTTTTATAAAGTAACGAGGTATTCCTCAATAACAGCTATAACATTTAAAAAACCTATACTATTTACCAATTACATTTGTATGTTTAACTATTCATTGAGGTATGGATTATTATGATATACTTACCATAAAAATGTAGTTTATTTTACGACTGTGTGTTGTTACAATAACTAGCAATACTCATACAATTTACCACAATACTAAACCACAAAAAATAGTACTCGCTTCGCTTTCGTTAGTAAAATTACAACATGACAGTAGTAGACTGAATTACAACTATTATAAAATATTTTTTCTCCGTGCAGACATCTACATAACCACAATTTGCTATTTCGAGCAGTGGCCACTCGCTTGGTGTAATGAGTGGTATGAATAAAAACGAAGTATATGCTAATACTACAAATGTAAGGATCTACTTCGAAGTAATTGCTCCATCATGAAGCATCTGGACGGTTCCGGTAGTACTTGCTTAACGTCGAAGTATTTACTACATTGCTTGTAGTATCTACTTTTAGTCCGTAGTATATACTTCAATATATGTAGCGTCTATCCCACTCCGTCTGTTCGGGAGCAGGTTATGACAAGTTTATTAGATTTTGTGTTCCATTTTTTGTTACACAAAATTGTAAAGACAGCCTGAAATATTATTTGGTACTTTTCTTGTGTTGTCAGTCAAATTGTCAAAGTATTAAAGTGGTAGTGTAAAATGTCTTCGGATGAAGAAATGCCTCATGAAGAGGAGTCCCAAACGGAAGACATACAATTAGCATTTGTTACAATGCTAGAAGATTACAAAATACTTTTGGATAAAAAAATGACACCTGCCATCAAGTCTGCAAAAGACAAAGCCATTAAACAATTAACCGATAGTTATAATAAGAATATAAAACAAAACTTAGATAGTAAACAAGTATTAAAAAAAATTAATAATATGAAAAGCAAAATAAAGAAAATTACGGATATGAAAAGAACAGGAAATAAGAAAATTAAATTAAATCAGTGGCAACAAAAATTTTATGACCTATGGAACGGAAATGAAAATCCAGTAGTTCAAAGAGTGCCAGGTATACTTATACGCTTTTTTTTGTGTACATAAACGTAACCATTAAATAAATGCTTTTCTGCTATAACTGTAATTTTTAATATGAGGAAATTTTCTATGTTAAAAATTTTACCTCGTATCGGATTTGAACCAGGCACCTGCCGCTTGCCGGGCGGGCACTCTATCAATTGAAAATTTCCTCATATTAAAAATTACAGTTATAGCAGAAAAGCATTTATTTAATGATTTTACAGTGTAAGAAAATTGCACTATTGCAAATAAATAATGTAATAATGCAATATTGTAGTATGTGTGGGTGCAGTATGTATTCAGTGTAGTCTACTATTGTACGTAATACTGTAATGTAATTATGTAATACGTTTTAGGGGGAGTGAGCGCAGGCACCAGTAGAGATGAAAATGCCGATCGATTTACTGAGGACGAGGATAGGATACCTTTTAATGATGCCAATGAATCAATTGAACAATTGCAAAAAACCTTACTTATTAAACAAATAAATGCTGCTACAGCTCAAGAAAGGGCCGCTATGGCTCACGAAAAAGCTGCCATAGCTGTAGGAGAAGCCGCAGGGGCTGTAGTGCAATTTGTAGAAGATTACTATGCATCACATTACAAGCCTTGAAAATAAGTGAAAGATCGGAGTATCTGGATACTTTTACTGCTTAGTTTTTTTTTATGAAAGAGATTTAAGGTTTACGTTCTATTATTGTGTAATCAAGTTTATTACGTTTCATTATTATTATATAGATTTTCATCGAAATAAAAAATACAAATTACCAAAAGAAATTTTTATTGATTTACTGTTTCAACGTTGTCTGTACATCAATTCTGCAATTTTACTACGAACCTGGATACCGTGGCGTACAATTTCAGCGTTATTTGGCTCAGCATAACTGGTTGTTCTTCTATATCAATTTCTTCAAACTGTTCATATGGATCGTTCAAAAACTTGGCACAATTATGTAAAATAAATGCACACATAATATATCGACATATTCTATCAGTTTTAAGTCGGACTGTATAGTTTAACATTGGAAATCTCCTTTTCAATTGCCCAAAACATCTTTCTATGATAACACGTTCTCTTGCATGTATTTTATTAAAATATCTTTCAATATTTGTTGCCGGACTTTGGAATGGTGTAAGCATCCAAGGAGTTACACCATATCCGGAATCACCCAAAAGACATACTTTCTCTTGATTATTATACATAATTGGATAAGTGAAAGAATTGTACCATATTCTGGAATCGTGGACAGATCCAGGCCATGTTGCATCTACGCTGGTAAACATCTCTCTACTGTCACACGTGGCTTGTACATTTATTGAGGCTAATCCTTTTCTATTAATATATTCATCACCATGTACAGAAGGTTTTAAAATTTTAACATGAGTGCAGTCAATTGCACCAATAACGTTGGGTATTACATGATGTACTGCCCACTCATTTTTAGCTATATTAAACGTATCGTCTGTATGAGGGAACTTAATCCAATATTTTTTTTTGCTGCAAATCGCACTTGAGACTTTATCAATAATTTTTGACACAGTTGTTTGATGAATTCCAACATCAACACCAACACCTACTTGAAATCCGGGGTCTCCTGAAACAACGATATTCAAAGTAGTTATTTAATTTCTTTTATTTATATTTTTGGTATAATTTGCTTTATTTTTCCTATTTGATTTAATTTCCATTTAAACATACCTAAGCTTCTTAAAAACACTTCCATTTGCTGAATGTGTGTAAGCGCACAGCCTCTTGTTTCGTTTACTTCTGTGAGAAACGTATTAGCTAGATAAGATACGTTTTCCCTATTGAACCTAAAAGAGAAACGGAATTAAACATGAACGACAAGTTATATCTTATTTTCAGTTACCGGAATATTTGGTAATACAAATTATCATCATTGATGTGTCGTCTTGCACTGTATATTTTTCTTCTGCGTATTCCATCCATTTTCAAACAAAACTAACTGTAGAATGCTCAGTGAAGCTGCTATCATACCAACTTTGCTAACGTCAAGCAAATACTACAATTGTTTCTTGAAATCGAAGTATCTCTTGTAAGAAGTCGGTACTTCAAAGTGTAGTTAATACTTTAGTCATTTCCACGAGAGTGCTACTTGGTATAGTAGCTTCCGGAAAAATTACAAGTATCTGCTTTGAAATGTAGTTTCTTCTTAGTGTTGAAGTATCTACTATGTAGAAAATCCTAATACTTCTAGTATTAGCATGTACTTCGTTTTTATTCATACCACCCAATGCCAGTTACTAGTTATCGCGTGACCGTCGGAGGTCAAGCTACTGGCATGCAAGTTAACAAAGGTAGTAGCTGTTTACTGTCGTAGCAGTAACTCGAACCGTGTAACCATGCAGCCATGAAGTTACCCGCTAGGATAACCTTTTTTCATATGAAAAGAAACAAACTATGTTTTGTGGTCACCCTCAAATAAAATATTATTTCATTTATATAAACTTCAGCAGTTGGAAGCTATTCGGACGTATAGAAACATTGCATGGTTTGGTTTTCTAAACTACGGCCTCTTACATTGGCTCCTTTTCCATAAAATAATCACTGGAGACTGATAATATTGATTATGTTTACATAACATGGAGTATTTTTGGGTTTTACGCAGGTAAATAGAATTCAAAGAGGTGTAAGTAAGACGTTAAGCATTCTTGGTAAAAAAACAGGATCTTTCCAAATATTCATCTTACGAAGAAAATAGTCTCAACAAATTCGCAATTCCTCAAATAGAACCTACCAAGAAACACAAAGATCATGAAGTTTTGACATTAAATAGTTAATTTCAGCTTATTTATATATTTACAACTATTGGTTTATCTTAAAAAAAATAATATAATATTAAGACTGGCGTACCTCAATGGTAGATTAAAATCTGTTTTTAAATATTGATATTAGGCAAATTTAATTTTTTTAAACTTTGGAAAGGAGTTATCAATTCCGATTGTAAGTTTAAATTTGTATTTTAACTTTCATAACTATAACATCAGCATTAATTATACTTATCATATATCGCAGTATCACCTCACATAACTCCCTTCATCTTCGAAGACAACCCAGTCTCTTCCGGACAATCCGTCCAGATAACTTGCTACGTCTCAGAAGGGGACTTACCTCTTAGGATAGTGTGGCAGCTAAACGGGAAACACATCGAGGATTTCAGCGAAATCTCTTCGGGAGTCATGGGCAAAAGAGGATCGTTTCTCACTATAGATTCTGTATCTTATAACGTGGCGGGAAATTACAGCTGCGCGGCCAGCAATGCTGCCGGTGAAGACGTGCATACGGCTCAACTATTGGTTAATGGTTACTTTACTTATAAATTGTATAGCTTTTGTTGCTATTACTTGTAGTGCGTTTTAAGTTTTGTAATTGGTTATTGTTGCACATTCTTTCCTACGTCACTCTTGTTATCATATCCTTGATAAAAACCCTCTTGGAAGCATCTTTACAAACTAAAATATTTAAAAGAAAAAAGAAATGGATTTAAGTTTGCTATTGAAAAATAAAATATAAGGAAATAAAATTAAACACATAACAAAACACCTTATCATAAAACACCCAATAGCTAATTGTAAGCTGTTATCATCAACAGTAAAACTGAGTTACCAATTCCGTTCGCATTTCAGTTTTCCTGTTGATAATACTTAGCTAGTGAAATGTTCTTCCAGTATCAGATTTTGTGATTTTGAACTGTTTGGTACTTAAGGATGTTCATCTTTAAAATCTCACAATTTGGAAAGCATGGCTTCACCCAGTAACAGATTCATCATTTCTTTTTCTATCTTTAGAGTGATGCTCATAATTCTCTTACGTTTTCTGCGATGAAATAAAACTGTTTGTTGCGAACATCTCCTATAAAAAAAATATCTTATTTAAAAACCCTTTATGTCCTAAAACTAAAAGAAACAATTTTACCACACTACAGTTCAACTCCATTCGTGTTTAATATAATTTTCTAGACTTCATGTTTGTGCACATATATAAGTAGCCACCTTGAGATCTAAATATATATCTTTAGAATTTTGAGTGTCAAGGTGGCTATGCATGTACGCACATAGTCCATAAAACTGTATTAAACCCAAATGGAATTGAAGTAATGTTTTATTGAATATAATTACGAAACCATTCGAATTGGATAAAACGCCTTTTTTCTTTGTTCCGACGTAATATTGCACGTATTTCTAATGAAAGATATAAATTCAAACGCACTCTCTTTTATTTTAAAAATATTAAATCAAAGAACTTAGAAGAGAAAAAAAAGAAGTTTTTTATAAACGGAAGTTAGTTTCTACCACCGCACACAAAAAGTACCTAAGTCTTTTATCGCAAAAAAAGTTATTTGAAGTTTAATAAGTCAAAATAATAAAGATTATTTCAATTTAGCAGTTTGTTTTTCATACTCTACCCTTGTATTCGCAAAATAACGCTGAAAAGAGGTGTAAGAAGATTAATAGGTGAATACTAATTATTAACTAGGAAATTCATAGATGGCAGCATAAGATACTCACACTAATCATCAGCAGTTTTCGTATATACTGAATAATAATTAATTCAACGTAATATTTATTTTTTATTACTTATATTATTTTAAAAGAAATATAGTTCAATTTTTATTAGAAAGTATTTTTTCACAAGAAAATTTGCTATTTTTTGATTCCAAAAAATTGGTAGCTCGGTAACAAAACAAACATTCCTTTGTTTTGAAAATATATATATTTATTTGCTACTATTAAGAGAATCATTACTTTTAGTTAAACTAAATTGGTTTGAACGAAAGAAACCTCTCTGTTAAGTGATTTTCGCTATTTTATGGGTATAAGTTCGTTAGAACTAAAGAAATAGATCACAAAAAACAATCAGCAAATGCTTATGCTAAATATAAATTTTATGACACTTTATATTTTGATGATTGACTGGATCAACTCAAAAACGAACAGGTGACATTGTTGATCATATTAATATAAATAAAAAAACATATGGTTCTAGCAAGACAAAAGTGGTGGGGAAATTAACATATGAATTTATATCATTAAATGTATAACCTGAAAGATTAAAAATGAGTAGAACGCGTTGTTTTACTAACGTAGAAGCATTTGGTTAGTTTTTAACATTATTCATTCAACTAACTTTAGTATATTTATAATTCAGATGAGTTTAGGGCATTAAAGTAGATTTCAATGTGAAATTTTTAAATATATTGCTGTCTATAAAATGTAAGTCTGAAGCATCAGCATGTTTCATTTTTTTTTTGCAGCAACCAGAAGTTCCCAATGATAATAAATGTTAGTCACACACGAGCAACGTTTATTAAAATAGAACCCTAAAAATAATTAGAAGCTAACTATATTAATAAATATTTAGTAATCGTAAAAGGAATATAATAAAATAGGGAACAAATATATAGTTCATCGGCCGCCAATGAATTCAGTTTAGTTTAATGAGTAGGTATCGCAAATTATTGTAAACCTACTTGCTATAAATAAACACTTTCATATGTTATGATGCTTATATAGCACTGTGACATAAATAACATCAATTACGATTTCATAGATTGGAATTTGGTACATGAACTAAATAATACACTGCTTTTATTAATCTGTCTTTTTAATTTTTTTAATAAAACAAGCTATTGTCTAAAATGAATCAAAACATACTTACACTATGGAAGTTAGGCAAACTACATTTAATCTTCAATTCTTCAAATTATTTACACATATACACTTTTTATAATAAAAAACCGTTTTCGACTACCACATCCGAAAGTACAGCCTTACTATACTCATTCGATGATACAAAGCGCCACTTTATTAAAGTGAACTGTCAACCCATCACTGTAACGTACTCTTCTGTTAAGATATGAAGTTTTTCGGGGTGTAGTTGTTAAAATAGATGTTAAACAATCTGTCATTCAAATATAAGTGATCTGTATTCTGAACACTACAAATGCAAGTAAATAGATTTTGGTAAGTGGTAAACATGTGGTAGTCGGAAAGTATCTACACTGGGTCAAAAAAAGGCCACAGCATTTTCAAGTAACACTTCTTCTAATTTTCTTAATATGACGTTTATCACAAAAAAGACTATTGCAGCAAATATTGTAATAAGTAAGGAAATAGATGAGTATCACAAAAATAAAATTTTATTCTACAAGAAGTAATAAATGAACAGCAAGTTATACAGGTACAAAAATGTAGTCAAAAAAGTTTCCATACACGATACAGAAGATTTATAATACAATATATCATAAAAGTTCGGCTATGTTTAATCTTGTACTAACTTGTGCTACCGCCTTTGGCACGTAAAACTCCCAGTAACCGTTTTGGTATCCCGTGTACCAAATTTGTGGTCACTTCCTCACGAATTAAGCTCTCTTAAACTGCCCTTTGTTTTTAATTTTGTGTTTGCAAACCCTTCTTCCAATCTTATCCCATGTATGCTCATATGAGGCGATTGTGGAGGTGTACGAAGCTGCTTTCCCACCTTAAATATTAGTTTTGGGTCATTATCTTATTGGAAAATAAAACTTATGTTTTTAGGAACTTGCATGTCAATTTTTCTGTAACACGTTCAGATAGATATTTTGGTCCATAATCCCATCTATAAACAACAAGTTTCCAGCCATTGCAGCGCTCATATACCCCCACACGAGAACACTTCCGCCTACCTCTATATTTCACAGTAGCACACAAATGCTTTTTTCTTCAAGTGCTCATTCTTCTTCCGGCAAACAATAGTTTTTCTATCTGACCCAAACACATTAAATTTAGACTCGTCACTAAAAATTACGGACTCTCAAAATGATATCGGTTTGTTCTAGCAAATTCGAAACATAGTACTTTGTACTTTTTGCTGATAAACGGCTTTTATATAAATATAATTTTTATAACAAATACAGTATGTTATAAAAATTATATTTATGCACTTATGTATACTACAGCCGTAACTTGAAAATGCTGTTGCCTGTATGGAGACTTTTTTGACCTAGTGTATATCGAATTCGTTTGGTTGCTCGCCCCGGCTTGCAATCTGCAAATTTGTTCGATAAAATATCACTTTCCAGCATTGGTACGTAAGTAACTATTAAATCGATAAACAATAGAGATGATAATATAAAATACGCGATAAAGGCTGTAACACGGCTTGCACATGGCTGCACATTGCACAGACTCGCATTCACGTGGACGTATATTGTTGATATCTCACGAACTTCGCAATTTAACCAATTTCTAAGATCTATAATCATTTTGCTTTCCCCAGAAAGTTATATTAGTTTAGTAACAACAAGTGATAATCTACATATTTCCTACAAATAATTTATTGCCAGCAACTCGGTTTATTTAAACCATGTTTCTTAGTGAAATAGTGAACTGTTTTCTTCATGAAAGAAGATTATTTTTATATAACTTTTGTACGTGTCGAAATTAGACAAAATTTATTTCCCGTAGTACCACCTAGGATCACACCGTTTATATTCGAAGACAATCCAGTTTCTTCTGGACAACCAGTACAAATTTCTTGTTTCGTACCAATCGGCGATTTACCCATTGACATACGCTGGACATTAAACGGCCTCAGTTTGGACGACTTCCCTGAAGTATCCAACGGAAAAATAGGTCATAGGAACTCCATCTTAGCCATAGAATCCGTCTCTTATACAAACGCTGGAAACTACACCTGCCAAGCTACGAATTCTGCAGGAAAAAGCTACCACACAGCACAATTATTGATTAACGGTGATTCATTTGCACTTAACCACATTTAACGCACGATTTTTCTTCATCCAGTGCCGCCTAGAATAACTCCATCTTCGAAGATAACCCTGTGTCCTCTGGTCATACTAGTCAAGTCGCTTGCTTAGTGTCTGAGGGCGACCTACCGCTGGATATCAAGTGGGCGCTGAATGGGAAAAGTTTGGAGAATTCTGCGGATGTTTCGGTCGGTAAAGTTGGCAAGAGGAATTCTATTTTGTCAATTGATGCTGTTTCCTATGAGAATGCGGGAAATTATACTTGTACGGCTGAGAATAAGGCTGGAATGGCGCAGCATTCCGCTGAACTTCTAGTTAATGGTTATTGGAAAAGTTTTTTTGATTTATAAATAACTCTTACTATATCGTTTATAAAAGCAATAATAATTTTTAACTCAGTTTTAGTGCACATAATAGCCTCACAAAATTGTACCTAAAATTACTGTAAAACTCCTCCAAATGAATTCTAGATAACTGTCGGTTTCTTCTTATTTCTTTTAAGAATAGATAGGGTTTTTTGCTTTTAGGTTCTTCATATTTACTGGGCATCTGTTTGAAATATTTAAATCGATTCCGATGTTATGACCATGATTAGCTTTAACTGAAGTTTCGAAGTGTATATACCGGGTGTCCAACCTAAGATGCAACGGTTCCTAGCCAATTTATTACTGCCTTTTTGAAAAAAAATTTCAAATAAATGTTGCCTCGAATCACATTCTACATATGCTAAAATTAGTTTCAGTAATGGCGGACTTTCGGTTGTACCGGAAGTAACTACTAACTTTATTATTTTAAATAGAACACCCTGTATATTATTGCACTTTTGGATTCCTTGTTAAATTTAAATAACAATACGTTAGGGATACATTGGGGCTAAGTTGTACCGTTTTCGAATTACATGACGTTTTTCGAAAAAAAATGACATTTGTGTCTTCGGTGTTTGGAAATATCTCGGGAAATACAAAAGTTAGAAAGATGCGGTTTTCGGTTTTCGCTCAACTATGAAACAGCACACGTCTTTTATTTTAAAATTGTTGCGTTTAAATTACAGCGTTATTAAATAGGGATCTGTAATTTTCGAACTCTAAAATCATGGATAACTTGATTTTTTTTAAATTGAACGGTGTAGCAATTTTTACATAAATGGATGTAAAATTTAATTTTCTTCCGATTTTATATGAGTATCATTGTGTCTATCTCCAACGGTTTTGGAGATATTCGCAATTTTTCAGTTTCTCACGATAGATACGTATTGCGAAGCGCCGCCGCCGGCCACCTTCCCCTCGCATTTCACCAGGCTTGGAACTGGCAGCAATAATACTGGGATGCTTAGAAAGTGGCCATGCTTGTGTCATGGTTAAGCGAAAACCGAAAACCGCATCTTTCTAACTTTCGTATTTTCCGAGATATTTCCAAACACCGAAGACACTGCAAATGTCATTTTTTTTTCGAAAAACGTCATGTAATTCGGAAACGGTACAACTTAGCCCCAATGTATCCCTAACGTGTTGTTATTTAAATTTAACAAAGAATCCAAAAGTGCAATAATATACAGGGTGTTCTATTTAAAATAATAAAGTTAGTATCTACTTCCGGTACAATCGGAAGTCCGCCATTTCTGCAACTAATTTTAACATGTGTAGAATATGATTCCAGACAATATTTATTTGAAACATTTTTTCGAAAAGACAATAATAAATCGGCTAGGGACCGTTGCATCTTAGGCTGGACACCCGGTATAAAATGAATATTTAAAAACTTGAAATATAAACGTAAATTATATTTTTGATATCTTAATGTAGCCAATATCCTGTAATGCGCCGTTGCGGTGACAACTGTTTGATTGATTGATTTTATCAATTCTTGTTTATGTCTTTTGCTAAGACATTCGACCGGGTGGATCATGGATTAGTCCCCCACAAACTGGAACGCTTGGGCTTTAGCACTTCGCTGATAAATCTTCTTTCATCTTACCTTCATAATAGACCTCCATACGTAACCTTCAACGGTTTCAGCTTCAGGCGCTACATCGCTACTCCAGCGGTTCTACAGGGTTCTACTATGCTTCTTCAGTACTCGCTTCTGTTGAAATTTATCGGGTTGAAATCGATTAATTTTGCATTACACGTGCCAATGCGCTTACCTCAGTCTGCTCACCTATTTACATTACAGAAAGAACTGTATTCTCCCAAATTATCCAGTTAGTTAGAGAAGGCTGGCAACAATTGAAATACTGTCGTGCAGTTCATACAACATTTGTATGGCACAAAATGTAACACTAAATCCTATCACGTTTTCCTCACAAAATTCATGCTGGTAATTTGCAAAATCTCAATCAACGTTAAATGGAAACTGAGGCTACACTTGTCAATAACTGTTTTCAAAGCTTACTACGTGAATAGTTTGGAAAAAGAGAGAAATTGCTGTTATTTACTAAATTGTGAAAATAACTATGGCAAATGTTATGTCGTTGCAGAAATGCTTTTTTATGAAGTCATGGCTGACTATGGTTTCCATTTAAAAAAATCTGAATTTTTTGTCATATTTCAGAAATTCTAGCTTAAATAAAACCTTGGTTAGAGTGACTTATTAACCACAATATTTCCTACAACTATCCCCTTTAAACTTTTTTTTTCAAGGTCCATAATAACAGAGCTATAAGTTAGGCATCAAACAAAATTAGAAGCAGAAAAGGCTCATTCAATTAAGCTCGTAAAACTGCAATTCTTTCTCCATTTGATCGTCTCTCCATCTCCGTTACTTTCCTAGATCTCCATACTAAAACATCGAAAAGAACTCACCCTGTATATCTCTTTTTGCTTGGCTGTTGTTTGAGGAATAAAAAACAGAAAGCCAAAGTAATTTAAAAGTAATTTATTTAAATCATTACGTATATTGACATTTAAAACAATAATAATAATAATAATAATAATAATAATAATAATAATAGTCTTTATTACGCAAAGAAAGAAGAATAATAACAAATGAATGACAATAAAAAAAAAAAAATAAGTGGGATATTTGCGTAACTCTAAGGCGAAGTTCAGCCAGGCTGCTTTTCAACTTAACCTAATATGAGACAATCACACTCAAATAAGGCAATGCGTACGACACTATGTTCTGTTATAGGATTTTATTTGTTTAGGTTGAGTAACTTCTTGTTGCTTCCTTTTATTATTTTATTTTATAATAACCATATAATTACACATTATAACACAACCTTCTTAGCCTTCTCACAACTACTGCTTACTTATATTGCATACACGTATATTGTGTTGCATACCCTACAATAAATGTGTATTTCAATTATACATAACACCTTCCCTTAATTGTTGTACACATTTGTTTACACATCAGATAAATTCAGAAAAATAAAATTAAAGAATTTTACAAAACAAAAATAACTAAAACTCATTTACATGTCAATTTTAAGTAATTAGCTTACATCGAAATGTTATCAAATATAACAAAAGTGAATATTCCATTTTACAAATTTGTCCAATAATAAACATTATTAGTAACTAAATTTTACATTATAATTTTGTTTCTAAATTTCACAAACTTTGTATGATTCAAAGGTTTTGTTAACATGTCTGCGAGTTGTAAATCTGTAGGTACATAATCAACATTAATTAAACCTTCAGAGACCTTTTCACATATAAAATGATATCGAACATCGATATGTTTACTCCTACGATTTACTATACCATTCTTGATCATGTGTATTGCACTTTGATTGTCTATGTACAACTTAACACTTACAAGTTTGTTAGTTAAGTCCTCAATAAATGATTTCAAATATAATAAGTCTTTACAGCATTCTGATGCGGATATAAACTCAGCTTCTGTGCTCGACAACGCGACGATAGGTTGTTTACGAGAGCGCCACGCTATTGGACCTCCGTTTAGCATCACAATATAGCCACTAGTACTTTTGCGATCATTTGAATCACCCGCGAAATCTGCGTCACAGTACGCTTCAAGTATCACTACATTGTCATTTATTTCACTTTTCTGTTCATAACTGATTCCACTATTTACACTCCCTTTTAGGTATCTTAATGTTCGTTTAATTGTTGGTACCACTTGAGGTGTTGCATTGTCAACTTTCCTAGAGCAATAGTTGACTACAAATGATAAGTCCGGTCTGGTTTTATTACACAAGTATAATAGACTGCCCACAGCTTCTTTTATTGGATAAGTACAACTTGTTGATTGTTCATCAGTGTCATATGCAAGCATTGGCGTTGATACGGATTTTGCATTGTCCATATTGAATTTCTTTAAAATTTTGTCTATATAATTTTCCTGAGTTAACCTTAATCTGTCACCTTCTTTTTTTGATTTCCATTCCTAAAAATGTGCCTGGTTCTTCAAATACCGTCATTTCAAATTCGTTCTTCATTTTGCTAATGAACTCAATGATCTGTGTTTTGTCGCCTATAACAATCCCATCATCAACATAGACAGCTAAAACTATGGAATTGTCTAAATTTTTAAAAATGCATTTCTCCGTTTTTAAACTCTCAAGCCCTTGACTTCTCAAAAATCTTGTAAAATGTTTGTTCCATTGATTAGGAGCTTGTTTTAATCCATAAAGTGCTTTGTTAAGTTTACACAATGTATCAGTATCGTAACCTTCTGGTAGCCTCATATAAATATCAGTATCTATGTCACCATACAGAAAAGCCGTTTTAATGTCAAACTTTATTATAGCGTTTTTGTGCTTTGTTGCTAATGCAAGCATTATTCGTAATGAGTCTGTATTTACGACAGGACTGTAAGTTTCAGTAAAGTCTATTCCGTATTTTTGTTGATAACCTTTTATTACCAATCTCGCCTTATATCTTCCGTCATCCTTTATCCTGAAAACCCATCTACTATCTAGTGGTTTGTTGTTCCCTATTTCTGTTTCATTCACGTATGTCCATGTATTATTCTTATTTAGAGCCTCCTTTTCTTCTTCAATTGCTTTTATCCATTTTTGTTTGTCTAGTCCGTGTACTGCTTCTTCGTAACTTAATAACACATATTCATCAAATCGTTTTGGTACTTTTCTTATTCTTTTATCGGAGACTGTAGTTATCTTGTCATTTTCATCTTCTTCTAAAGCATTCTGTTCTTCCACTGAATCCTTTTCATTTAAATTTCCTTTATTCGTGTTTTCTTCATCATCGTCTTCTTCAAATACAGTTACATTTTGTTTTAATTGTTTTTCAATTTCTTCCTTCTCATGTTTATTTGTCTGAAATATAACATCTCTTGCAATTGTTACTTTTTGTTCAGTTTTGTCCCACAATCTGTATCCGTTTGGAGCATAACCAATAAATATGTACTTCTTGCTTCTGTCGTCTAACTTCCTTAACGGTCTTGTTACTTTGGCATATGCTGTACTACCGAAAACAGCTAAATTTGAGAGATTAGGTTTTTTGTTTAACCATTTCTCTATAGGTGTTACTTCTAGAGATTCTGTTGGACTTCTATTGGTTAAGTATGCAGCTGTTCTTACAGCTTCTCCCCACATACCTTTTTCGGTTTCGTTTTCTGCTATTAAAGCTCTAGCTTTTTCCATCAGCGTTCGATTGAGTCGTTCCGCCTTGCCATTTAATTGCGGCGTATATGGAACTGTAAAATCTAACACAATTCCCTTGAATTTTGCCCATTGCTTTAAATCTGCATTTGCATATTCCTTGCCATTATCGCATCTAATTTTGCAAACTTTCTGATTCCATTTATTTTCTACTTCCTTGGTATACTGTTTTATTATTTCCCCTACCTCATTCTTTCTTTCCATTAGAAATATCATTGTGAAATGAGTAAAGTCGTCCAAGAATGTAATGAAGTACTTCTTATTGTCCCATGTGGGTGGATCAATCGGCCCACAAACATCGGTGTGTATAATTTGTAAAGGTCTTGTAGCTCGTTCTCTTTCTGTCGAAAATGGTTGTCTTACATGTTTTGCTTTTAAACAAACTTCACAAAATTTATCAATATCTCTATCAGAACTACTTATTTTGACACCATCGGCCATCATTGATAACTTTCTCATATTATTAATTGACAAATGTCCTAACTTTACATGTAATTCTTTTATTCGATCTGCACTTTCTGCTATGTATGTTCTTTCGTAATTCCCTAAATTTATTTCATATAATCCATTTTTATCTTGTTTACCTTCCATAACTTTGATTTTATCTTTATATACCTCTACTTTATTATCGTTAAATTTTACTTGTCCACCTTGTTCAGTTATTGCCCTTACAGATAGTAATTTTTTTGTTAATTCTGGGACGTATAGTACATTGTTTAAAATGACATCATTTGTTTGTATTTTACCACTCATTGTTGCATGCATTGAGGCTTTATTTTTTGCTACTAATATATTTACATCTGTTTCTTTACAATCTTCTAGCAATGTTTTATTATTAGTCAGGTGTGTAGTTGCACCACTATCTACAACCCAGCATGAATTTGTTTTTATTTCGCTGTTGTGAACCAGCTCTGAACAACTTAAGAAAGAAACAGCTGTATTTTTATTATTGTCGTCAGTTTGTCGCTTCCTGAAGTAACAATCCTTTTCAGAATGATTGTTCTTTTTACAAATTTTGCAAAATGACTTATTACAATGTTTAGCTATGTGACCTGGTTGATCGCATTTAAAACATTTTATTTGACTGTTCCTTGTAGAAGCACTGGATTTACAAAAATGTGAAAGATGACCTACCTTGTTGCATTTTCTACATCGTGTTTCGTCAGATTTACCTTTCACCGTTCTAAACGCAACCGCTTCTTCATGTTCTTTTGTTGTATGTCTCATTTCTTCTACCAACAATCTTGATATTAGTTTGTCCAGCGTCCTGTCACCCTTTTGTGTTGACTCCCAAGCACTTGCAAAGAATTTGTATTCTTCGGGTAATGTTGACAAGATCTTCGAAATCACCATCTCATCACTAATATCCTGCTTCAGAGCTTTTAATTTGTGTACCACATTTTGTAGATTACTTATGTGTGTTGCTAAATCGTTTCCTTTGTCAAACTTGTAGTTGAAAAACTCTTGTAAGAATGTGCATTTTCTTTCTTCACAATCTCTTTCATATATTGAACAGATCTTCGCATACATTTCCATGGAACTGTTGCAACTCATTATGTGTGCGAGAGATTTCTTGTCTACTGTACTAATTATTACTTTTTGCGCCTTTGCATCCCTCCTTTCAAATTCCGTTTTTACGGTGGCAATAGCATCAACCGCTAAAACCTCCTTGCCTGTTACTATATTGTATAAACCATGCGATTTGAATACAATGTCTACTTGAAATTTCCATAAAGAAAAATCCTCCACTGTTTTTAGTTTGTCGATTTGTTCAATATCGTCTACATATTTCGAAGCCATTTTGTTCCACACTTATTACCTTTTTTTAAAATTTTAATTTCCCACGTGTTTAGTTTTAGGTTATATTCTTCTTGTTAGTAGGTTTTACTTGTTTTTTTTTTTTACGTAAATCTGGGATGATCTGGGCCCATAACCTGTTCTGTTATAGGATTTTATTTGTTTAGGTTGAGTAACTTCTTGTTGCTTCCTTTTATTATTTTATTTTATAATAACCATATAATTACACATTATAACACAACCTTCTTAGCCTTCTCACAACTACTGCTTACTTATATTGCATACACGTATATTGTGTTGCATACCCTACAATAAATGTGTATTTCAATTATACATAACACACTACAGTAAATATAACTACCACAATTACTGCTAAAATCACTCCTCCTCTATAGCTTCCACCCCAACAAAAACACACACAGGCTACCTCATTAGAGTTAATTTTAATCAATATTATATGACGGGAAGGTACGCGATGATAAACAATCGATAGGCATGATGTTGATATTAATTAGCTGTTAGAAACCGACACTACTACTGATATTGCATAAGACTTTGACATAACGTTATGTACAATCGCCGGCAGGTTAGGCAACTTATTATACCGATACGTATAAGCAAAAGTATAAAAATTAATAAACATTAAAAACAACTAATCAAGGTGTAAGTATTTAAGAAAGCAGAAATTCACAAGAAGAGAAACGCGCCGTAAACTATCTTTACTATTCATAAATGATATTTTATTTTTTGTTATTTCTTTATTTATAGAAAATAAATTGAAAAATCGTATGTTTTGGGGTTAATACCTTCTAATAATACAGAATTAAATTCTTGTTCTTATTTAACAAGAAGAAGAGAGTGGAGGTCAAATTATATAATTCATCCCAACCAAATATCAAACCTGGATATGTTGCCGTTTGGATGCTATTCTACTTGATGTATTACATTCTACATAAATATACATTTTAAGTTAAAAAAAATAATCCTCAATACCAATAGAATTCCAACGTTTAAATTAGTTCAGTTTAAATTTTATTTTCTACGTAATTTTCTAGCACATTACTCATCTAAGGAAATTTGTTTTCTATAGGTATTTTCCAAAAGCTGCTTTAAATCTAAGTACCTGCAGCAGTGCACTCTGCCAATGAGGTTTAAGCTTTTAGGTTTTCATCCTTTAAATTTTCCAACTTTTCAAATCACTTTCGCAATTAAAACTCTGTGGTATATCGGCATGAAGAAAATTGATATACTTTACTGTTCATAGTTTACGTTTATAAAGAGTTAAATGACTAACTTAAAGTTAAGAAGGTGTATCAACAAATAATAATTTAAGATATATAAGTAATGTTAATTTATTTATAGTGAATATGTTTTTTTTAATATAACTGCAGGAGCTTTTTCTCTGGTCCCACCGATAGTACTTTTTGGCTCTAACCCTTAATATTAATTCCTAAAAAAAAGGTAATAATTTGTGATTAAGGTTGTATGGAATTATATTCTAGTTGAACACTACTTTGTAATGAACAGCGAATTCCATAGTAGCACTAGATTTTCCATACAAAATATCAGACATCATTTTAATCATCAAATTATGTATTCATAGTTACACAGAAATATTTGTAGGTACTGCCAACAAACTTTTAGACACATACAGACAATAAACCCATTTTATTCTTTAAACATCTACAAACTGGATTTGTTAAAATCTTTCTGCCTGCAGTTCCACCTAATATAACGCCGTTCGTCTTTGAAGGAAGTCCCCTACATTCAGGTCAATACGTTCAAGTAACGTGCTTGATATCAGACGGGGATTTGCCGGTTAATTTCACTTGGGATCTTGACGGACGCAAATTAAACCAATTCGCCGAAATCACGGTCTCCACAATGGGCAAAAGGAGTTCCATCTTGTCTATAGAATCAGTCTCTCACGCCAATGGCGGAAATTATACTTGCACAGCCCAAAACGCAGCTGGCTCCGCCTCACATACAGCACAGTTATTCATTAACGGTTACTAACGATTATTCTTTCGTATTTTATGTAGAAGAAATTTTATGAAACACCTCTAATTTCCATACTTTATTTCTCCCAGTACCTCCACGAATAGCTCCGTTTGCTTTCGAAGAAAATCCCTATGAAATTGGCCAGTATGCTACGGTAATCTGTGCAGTATCGCATGGCGATTTTCCTTTGAATATTACATGGGAATTCAATGGGAATCCCATAGGAATAGATGTTGGGATTTTGGTGACGCCCATCGGAAAACGAAGCAGTTCGTTAACGATTGACTCGCTTTCTCAGGATCATGTTGGAAATTTTACTTGCCGCGGGGAGAATTTAGCGGGTTATACTGAGTTTACTGTGGGATTAGATGTTAATGGTTAGTTTATTGACAGGGTGGAATGAAACGTGAATTATGTTTTCTAGTTGTAAATATTCTGCTCTAATATTCCTTTCCTATGAACTTATCCATACCCTCTGTTACATATTAC
The DNA here is from genome assembly GCA_949128085.1 of Cetonia aurata. Taxonomy (NCBI): domain Eukaryota; kingdom Metazoa; phylum Arthropoda; class Insecta; order Coleoptera; family Scarabaeidae; genus Cetonia; species Cetonia aurata. Next base: position 2,271,132 of record OX421887.1, read on the forward strand.
TTGGGAAATTCAACGTTCTTAATCGTTGAATTATTGATTGCTTTTGTTTTCAATAGCAGCATGCATATATTTTAGGTTTATTAAAAACTCCTAAATTAGAAGACGTAAACTTCAAAAAATTGCTTCTTCTGTCCAAGAGATATCTGGAATATTCACCAAAACATTATTGACTTTCAGTTTTTGTTTGAATATACATTCTGTCTACTTCAGTTAGAACCCTATGAATGAAATCTTGTTTATTATTGGTTTTAGGAAAAGAAGTTATGCTTTATAAGAAGTTCTGTATGGTCTAGAACCTAAAATTAGTTATCAATTACTTTTCGGTGTCCAAAGAAATATGAATTTTGTGTAATAGCAAATGTAAGGGACTGATTCACGATACGGTGAAAAAAGGGGATAGTGCGTGTCGAAGAATATATCGATGTTCATTTCAGCCTTAAAACCTTTGAAAAGAGATCGTAAATCACGGTCAAGGTCGAGCATTGTCACTTTCGACAAACGTAATTGCAGAAAGGCCATAAACTGCTGCAATTCGAGCTCTTTTTTCTCTTGTTCTCTACTAAGAATACTTCAGATACATTTTAAACTAACGCAAAGGAACGAGAAAATAGGCTCACTTTCACATAAAACGGACAATATCATTGTGTATACAGAGCATTCTCACATAGCCACCAGAAGAGTACGAACCAAATATACACATAGTTAAGAACACCAAGTTTTTCTTTTCTTTCACCACGTTGATTTCATAAGAAAAAAATTGTTACGTACATACATTAGTTATATAGCATCAAAAGCTACATAATCTAAAAACAGGGCGTAAACAAAAAATCATTGCAGCATGCGACTCAACCTCAAATAACTTAGCAAGCAACTTGATTAAAAAAAAAGAAACGTAATACAGTCCGATTGTACTTCGTTAGTACTTGTTTGTACAACCTTTCGTTTTTCTGAAAAAAAAAAACAGGAGAATTAAAAAAAATGGTCAGCAAGCCACTCTAACTGGTTTGGAATATCAAAACCGACGACGTCGCGTTGTTCGGAAGAGCATGGTTTGTATCCGTTTGTTCCACTTTTCAAATCGTTTGTATTTCAAGAAAACCAGAGCCGCAGTAGAGACATTAGAAATTATGTCAAATAGGAAATTTCGCCAATTTTTACGGTATCGCGAAATGCCAAAAGATATTCGAAAGAGCATCGCTTGTACCCGTTTGTAACGCTTTTCAAATCGTTTGTACTCGTTGGAGTAAGAAACCGGAAGTAGGGACATTTGAAAATATGTACGCTAGCGTAAGAAAATTATAATAAACTACCAAAATCAACCACTTAGAGCAAGTAAGTTTCTTATTTGATGAAATAATGAGCTAATTTTCTTTATCAGTTGGTTACAATGTGTGCATCAAAATCTATTCTTAAAAACTTTACATATTTCGTCCACGCTCTCAATCTCTTTATCTTGAGCGCGGAATACGTGTAAGTTGAGATCTTTTTTATTTTGTACGTTTTGGAAAATTACAAACTTGATTTTTTCACCAAGGTAATGGTAGTTTTGTCAAGATTGATAATACTGATTACAAATTTTTCTTTGATGATAGTTTCTTGCAACGAGTGCATATGTCGTCATCGTAATGCTGACGTAGAATACAGGAACTAAAGTGATCAGTGGCGGGAGTGAATTATTTTATGATAGAAATTAAATACAAAAAATACTTCTGTCAAAGTGACAGAAACCTGCATCATATATAGGTTTCTCATTTCATTTCATATATAATAAAATGGAAATATCGGTTCTGAAGATGACCTACGAGTTCTAAGTAATCACACTAAAGAAAAGAAAATGGGGAATAGTTACATCGTATAGAGGAAGCGAAGGATAGATTAAATGTTTGTCAATTTTAGTAAAAGGTTGTTTTATTGGTAAACTTATTATATAGGTTAATGTTAAAAGAAAGAAAGCTGTGAAATAACTAGTGTCATTTACTCAGAGTTTTTATTTAAACAATTTAAATAGAATTCCAATTGCAAAAATTTCTTTTTCTTGTAAAATATTCATAAGAAAGGTGACTCAACCTTCTTTCATGATTTATTGCTATTTTGTTTACGATTATTCAAAATTGCTGTTACACACTGTTAACTCCTTTTAAATTGTCTCCACAAAAGCAGTTTTCGACATATATATACAAGAGTTATGAAAATACCCAACAGATAAAAATTTTACCAATTGGTATGAGCTCAAAGACGTAACATCAGATCTGTAAAAATTTAAAATTGTACTACAATTTTGACAGATCTAATGTTCCGACGCCTTAACTTAAAACGTATACACCCCTAAACCTAGTATAATATACTCGTCCTAGGATTCTAGCGCTCAAAATGGATATGACGACTTATGTACTTCTCATTTTGGGTTCACTATACCGCCAGCATTAATATAATCCCTCTTGAAGAAAGTTGGAGGAATTTCCTATTACATATAATTTCAAATATCTCTAGTTCCGGTTTCGTTGGAGTACAAAGAATTTAAACATTGGTATATACAAACTGGTATATACAAACGGTGCTCTTTCGAATGGCGTTGTCGGTTTTAGAATATCTTATAGTTGCTTGCTTGGCATTTTCAATCTCCCCCTATTGTTTTACACTTTGAAGTACAAAAAAAAGGAGGGTGGTACAAACAACGAACAGTCAAGAACAAGAAGGGTCACTCTCGGTCGGTGCCTTTGATGTTTGGGTCGCCGAAAAATTAAGGACAGCGGTAATACATTATTTTAGCACCAGATGCCTCGGCTTTTATTTTTAATGTACACCAATTATAAGAAACGATTGTTAGATAAGGAACTAAACTTAAAATGGCGGTGACACATACAGGCACGCGCAAAGAATAACCTAACCATGATATAATGTATTTTTTTAGTTTTTCTCTTTGATGATGAATAACTTTCAACTACAAATAATTCGATCTTGTATGAACTGTAATTAACACTTAAGTATACTTAAATTTATATTAAATTAAATAAATACTCTCAACCACTTTCAAGATCAACCTCAGAACAATGACTGCAGTGGCGCCCTGTATGCTGTAATTACCGCCAAAGTCGTGCATTCGGACCCGCTAAAATGACAAATGACCCTTCTTAGTCTTATCTGTTCGATGGTACAAACAGTACGTTTTTTCTTTTAACAAGTTGCTTGCTAAATACACACCGATAAACAATTCATATCGATAGCTACCGATATGATATAAACCGCTGTGCTATCTATCCCGCAAGGAATACGTTCATACTGATTCCCTGCAATTGAGAGTATTTTACTGCGCAGGCTTCAGGGATACTCGGATGTTCGTATTTGGAGTGGCTGCTACTGTTTATGACGATACTGTATCGAAAGCGTTAGAGACTATTATTTATATTAAAGGATTTAGTGCAGAAATTTATTTAACTTATATAAAGTGTACCCGGATTATAATAGTGAACAAAAAACATAAATTTGTCAGGTCATCCACACAGAAAAAAATCCATATTGTAATATTTACACTTTGCTGTTTGACGGAAATTGTAGTAAGAATTCATACTATTGTGCAAAATTTTACAACAACGTCGCTGCATTTTCCTATATCGTGGTTACAAAAAAAGCAATAAAATTGTTAAAAAATATTGTGTGACAATCTTCTACAAAATATAGTGAAATGTTTTACAATATTTTACAAATAGTGAATATAATAAATTGCATATAATGTAGTGAAGAAAGTTATAACAACAGGTGTAGCAAATTTACTATGTGTTGTGTTTATTTGGTTAGGTGCTAGCAGTCACCTCACTTTGATTATTATACATAACTGGAAACCGCATTAATAATGAGATGAAATGAAATGAATGCTGTATAGTTTTATAACTATATAGTAGAAATATCATAATACTCATAATTAGTTTAGCTACATAAATATGTGATACTACAGATTTTGTCGTAAAGATGGCGCTACGCTTGTTTCATAATCTTTGAACTTCTTACTCAATGTAAATTGTGATCGGTAAATGTGGCTATGTAATATCTATGATGTTTACACATGATTAATATCATACAAAAGGTACTGTGATTGACAGTCGCCCAGAGGCAAGAATTACGAGGCGCTTCCCCCCCCATACTGGTACTCTGCAGTACGGGCCGGTCTGATCTCCGCAATTCGCCCGCTGTCACCGGCTAATCAAATTATACGCAAAACTATATTAATTATTGCAATAGTGTAGTTGATTTGTATGTAAAATCTGTTGACAAAATTTACTACAGGAGTTTATAATATTATAGTAGATTGTTTGCAATTTTTACCACTGGGGTAAACGTAGTATTTGCAACAAGTTACTTGTACTTTATGCTATTTTAATGTGAAGATGAATTGTATAACAAAATTGCACATTTTGTTGCAAAAGATGCAATAATTTTCGTCAACAATTTTGTAGCATATTTTAATAAAAGTTGTGCTCGTCCCTATATGTTACACAATTTGTTGCACTAAAGTTTACAATTGTTGTAAAATTTACAACTTTTTTTTTTCTGTGTATTTGCAATAATAGGGTACCTACATGTCTGGAATTTATAATTTTATATCTATACAATTTTCTAGTAATTCACTATTTGTTTGACTAACTTACTCAAGATTAATAATAGGGTTACCTACGTTACTTTTCGTACGTATTCATTTTTATTCAGTTCAATGCAAGTAACGCGAAGAGTTGGTTGGTTAGAACATACGATGACAGTTGTTGCAATATGACATATTTTGCAATTTTACAGTATGTTTTCTAGGAAACAAACCAAAAACCATAAAATAAAAACGAGGGTTATGAGAAAAGTAACATACCTCAATCATTAACTTTGGGTAAAGTTGAGTAAAAATTTAGAAAATCATAGAACTGTTTGCATTGTCATAAATGTAATAGAAATAGCTTCCAAATAAGCTTTTATAGAGACTTACTTCCCATTTTAAAATTTAAAGATAGCTACACCCTCTATCTTACATTTCAAGCCAAGTGCGTATTCCTATAGTCAAAACACCACTAGTTGTCTTTAATTTCACCTCGCCTTTGTTTTACTGGTCGTTCCTTCCAATTCAAAAGTTATGAGGCTGGGAGCACAATAAAATTTACAATCTCATCGTATATCAGGATACAGTACAATAATAAAAACTAAGTCAGTCAAAAACGAAGCGTATGTAATACGTACTTTAATAATTTCTGCCAAGTTTAAGGACATTTTGCTCTATTGTGTGCCGTTTAAAAGACATGCATAACATTGGTCAATTTAGACCCCACGTTGTCTTTATGACACAATGTATCAAGAAAAAAGCTTTCTGTTGTCAAAGGAAAGCAAAAGGGAAAGGTATCAAAACGAGGACAATCCTCGCGAAACTAGAGCGAGACATTTCAATTGTCCGTGTTTTTCGGTTTTCCGTGTGAACTTATTCCACATAATGCACGGATAATCGAGGTTCTACTGTAAATTTACTTTTATTCTATACACATTTTTGGATAAACCTGATAAATGACTTGAAAATAATAAAGTTTCAGATCACGAAGAACTTATAAAGAATAACTTCTTTACTTAATTACATACTAATAATGAAAGTTTTCCAAATGGATGCGAATTTAAATAGACATATTTGATACACTATGTATAGAGGGCGTTCGTTTTATCCCGAAACCACGTCATCAGTGACTTGAAAACGTATGGGAAATTATTTAGACCTTCAATTTAATGCCACTGCACAAAATAGTAGTTGAAGCCAATGCAGATAAAATGTTTCTGAATTCATTTAAGATTTACTAGTAATAACAAATTAGAAATTTTGAGAATTTAAAGCAGTGAAGTCGCGTTACTTAGGCAGCCTTTTTTTTGTGGTGACGTGACTCGCGGAACAAAATGAGTGCTTTCTCTCTCTATGTATATATGCACAAATATTCTCTCATGCCCAATGGGTACCATAATATCTGCTAACTGAAAACAAATTTAAGAGTGTTTCTTGTTGCCTTTTATTCAGATTTCGTTGGATTCTCCATTTATTGTCTAACGACTTTAATATTATATCTTTTCTTCCAATCTTCCCTTCTTATTAGTATTTTCAATCCTCTAATTCTTTTTAATTATTTGCGACTTATCTGTTTTTATAGATGTCTCCACACTCTCGACTTATTTAGTTAGTTAACTGACATTATTCCATGTATTCTAATATTAATTGCGTTGTAAGGGCTTCTCTGATTTGTTCCCTAGCAATTTCATCGTTGCTTGTTACTCGTCTTACTCTTCTCAATATATCATTTCTATTCATGTTTCTTGATTATCAGTTTTTTTTTGTTTTCAAGTTTGACATCGATATATTAAGATGGGGTTTTAACAGCTCTGAAGAAATTTGTTTTATTAACATTTGAATTTAAATTGTATCATCTATTCTTTTCTTTATTTCCCTTTTTTGCCTTCTTGATTTTTCTATTGTTACTGCTAAGTTTTCAAAATATTCTACCTATAAACAAAAAAAAATTAAGAATTTCATCTAAAAAATACCATACATATCATTGCACATAAACAAGTGACCAACTACTGCGCATGCAATAAGCAAAAAAGGGCATAAAAATTATTTTCATAAAGAATACTATTTTATTTAAAACAAATGTAATATCTTGATATATCTAAAACAGTTTTCTTTATAGAATAATATTAAATTTACTTCGAAATTTTTCTTTCTTCCCTAGGGACAGATTTGAGCGTATTTTTTACACTTTTAGATACCTAATATGAATTCATTTTATAATTTTTATGTCATAAAAACTTTCTCTCTGCAGTTCCCCCCAATATAACACCATTCGTCTTTGAAGGAAGCCCCCTCCATTCAGGTCAATACGTGCAAGTGATGTGCATGATATCTGACGGAGATTTGCCGGTACATTTCATTTGGGATCTTAACGGGAGCAAATTAGACCAATTCACCGAAATCACTGTCTCCACAGTGGGCAAAAGGAGTTCCATCTTGTCTATAGAATCTGTTTCGTACGCTAATAGCGGAAATTATACATGCACAGTCCAGAACGCAGCAGGCACTGCCTCACATACAGCGCAATTATTTATTAACGGTTATTAAATATTATCTGTATTTTATGTAAAAAATAGCGAAACACATTTCTAATTACCAAAAATTGTTTCTCCCAGTACCTCCACGAATAGCTCCATTTGCTTTTGAAGAAAATCCTTATGAAATTGGCCAGTACGCAACGATAACTTGCGCGGTATCGCATGGTGATTTTCCTTTGAATATTACTTGGAAATTCAATGGGAAATCCGTAGGGACAGATCTTGGAATTTTGGTGACGCCTATCGGGAAACGAAGCAGTTCTTTAACTATAGATTCCTTATCTCAGGATCACGTTGGAAATTTTACTTGCCGTGGAAAGAATTTAGCGGGTTACACTGAATACACTGTTACATTAGAAGTTAATGGTTAGTTTATTATAGAGTCGATCAAAAAAACTAGTTGTCTAAATATTCTTTGCTAACAGTTCCTTTCCAGTGAATTGATCCTTTAGAAACATTAATTGTTTGGGAAGTTCCTAATCCCTGTATCATTCAATATGTTTCTTATTCAGTTCCAACAAACAACAATATCTTCAAAAACATTGAACAGTTCAAACAGTGCTTCTTTCAGCTAATACAGTTCCAATACCTGCAGAAAATGTCATCCAAACCTGCGTGATCCACTGGTGAAATTATCTTAGGAATAGAATTTGCAAGAATAGATGTCAATCGAACAGGCTCATTGAAATTTTTCAGACATTTAGTAAAGATTTGCAATTTAACTTGCCGTATCACTGACAGTCATTTATTTAAGGAAAGTATTATCGTTTCCGGTATACAGGGTGTCAATATCAGATTTCTTATTTTAAATGGAATGATACAATATTTATAGACTTTTTTTCGCATCATTTGTAGCCCAGTTTATATTAGGATTCCTTATGCCTAATAGGCTCTATAAATTTTCAGATATTTTCTATTTTGGCGGCACTCTTTTGAATGAAATCAAATAAGTCTTAAGATATTAGATACTAACATATTTTACTCATGTAATAATAATAATAATAATAATATATTTATCCTTTACACCAAAATGGTAGAAAAAAGTACAGGGCGGTATAGGATAAGTCAATTACGTAATTAATGAAAAGCTAAATGCAACTTATAAGTATAAATGTATACAAAGTGTAGTAAGGGACTCACACATAACTGTCTGGTCAGCCGCAATCGACATTTAATCCAACTTAGCGTGAACCTCGGTTAAGGAGTAGAAACAATGTACAACAAGAAATTTTCTTAATTCATATTTGAAGGATTTTACATTTAAATCTTTAATAAAAGGGGGAAGCATATTATACAATTTGATGCCAGTTTGATTGAATTATTTTCAAAGAGAGCTAATCGATGCGTTGGGATGGCGAAACTGTCTGCACTTCTAGTAAAATAATCGTGGAAATCCTTGCTGCCTGGAATGCTATAGTTAGCACTTTTAATAAAAATAAGTAATTCAAATATAAATAAACATGGAAGTGGCAATAAATCAACCTTTTTAAACAGTAACCGACAGGAGTGACGTTTTGGCATTCCCGTTATAATACGTACAGCTTTTTCCTGAAGTCGAAAAACTCTCATGGTGTGAGATGCTCCTCACCAAAACATAAGATGATGATGCGTGACTCAAAGCAAGCATTATAATAATTTTTTATTATCTCGACACTGGCGAGCTCGGACAATCTATATAATACAAAGCAAACCTGTGAAAGTTTCCTGCATACCTCATTAATGTGCTGTTGCCAACCAATATGTGGTGAAATATGTAATCCCAGAAAATTCAGGGATTGAACTTGTTGAATAGACTTTCCGCTGACCATTAGCAATTGGCTGCTGTTTATATCTGATAATTTTGTTGATCACCATAATTCTATGCGCTGTAGAAATCACCGTCGTATGATATACAGAACGTTAAAAAACTCAGTCACAATATGGATATGTACAAATTTAAAAAACTCCTTTTTTCTAAAGGAACATGATATTTTTTGTTACAGTAGTGAATGTAGCCCAAATTCTATATCAGTTGGTGTAAGAGTTTGGTGTACCTATTATTAAAAGTAAAATTGTTTATTTGCATAAAATCATAATTTAAAAATTATATTAATTACCATATATATCCCTCAGTATATTATTTATTGCAACTGTATACGTATTTACTCGCCAGATATTTATTGTTACTAGTTTCCTTTTTATTAGTAAATTTCTTTTATTTGTTGAGAATGCATATTAATTATTAGATAATCAGCGACAAGAAACAAATGATATCGTTTATATTAAGTGTTAATGCTGTCCACTTCTTTAATACGAATTCTTGCTTATAGTAAAGCATTATAAATTGAAATAAATAAGAGAAATATTTAAAGTTAAATATACAAATGACAAGAGTCGAACAGATTGGTTTTCACTAGTAGATAGCTAACCTACTTACTTGCAATGAACAAAAATCTTAAAAAAAAAAGTGAGATACAATAAGTAATTAAAGGAGATATCTTAAATGCAGCCTTAATATTTCAAAAATAATCACTCTCTGAACCAGTTACTAAGAAATATAAAAAAAGATACAAATTAAGAATAAGCTATTATCCAACATGGCCACTTTTTCATTTACTTTATTTTCAAACAATTTACAAAACAGTTGGATATATTAGTAGGTAGATTTGTTGTCGTATAATAATTATAGCCTGCTAATACCTTAGGATATTAGTTTATTTATTTAGCAAAAATATATAATTAATTATAAAAAAAAATAATATACGGAGTGTATTGTATAAAAAAACTAGCTTTACTTCTTCACTGAGAAAAATGCTGGTTATAATATCAATAATTTACATTTATTGAGTGAACTTCCATTGACAGAACGAAATGTTTCATTTGCATGATAAAATATTATTTGCAATCTTTGATTAAATCATACCAAGATTCATTAGTGAAATAAATACGTTATCATTTTTACAACAAATCATTTTACAGTAGTCCAAGTAGTATATTTGTTACAGTAACTATTTTTTCATAGGTACAATAAATAATTTTGTTGATAATGTGAATATGCATTGTTATCTTTTACGCAAAATGTTCATAAAACTATTCACCATATGAATGCAATAAAGTGTTAAATAATATCCTATCTGTTGTTTTAATGGCTTGCAATTTATTGCAAGAACGTACAGATAACATACCTTGATGAAAAGTATACGTTATGACCATGACAGCTAACGCATTCACTAATTACATAGGGAACATGCCCTAGAGAAATCATTGAAATACAGTTAGTTAGATTTCTACAATAATCTATATTTATAGGTTGAATGAAACGTTAATTATAAAACTGGTATTCTTTACAACAATGACATATTTTATTGGGCCAATCAAGCCATCATTTAATTTTTAATTATACTTTGGTTTCATTAATACAATTAATAGTTTATTACCCAATAAATTTCTTGATGATTTCAGAAAATCTTTTTCATTGATTAGATGAACTCCTTCTTCGGACCAACTTTAATGCACTATTTCCTGTGAACAATCAATATTTTCATACTTTGAGGACCCATTTTTGCTTCAGTGTTGGAAATTGGCACATTTTAAGCAATTTTATGCAAAAATTATTACAAAAACTATCAAAAATAGCTACGCCAAACCCATATCCCAGTCGGTGCAATGTACCGTAAAAAGTAACTGCTTTCATTCGAAAAAGTGCACACGTTAAAAAATCAACAAAATTGCAAATATTCTCAGAATGGTTGAGTTTAAGAATTAGAAAACTCTCATGCAAACTAACAAGAAGTAATGCGGGAAATTAATTATATCCATCCAAATAATACTATTACATTTAAATTAAGTAATTGACCTCAATCGCCTGTATACCGGAAGTGATATAAAGTTAAAACTTCTTATTCAAGTTTCAAAATCCAATTGTCATTAGAACTACTGTGTATCTATACTTTGTTTATGAATTTTAGAGATAGTTAGGTTATAAATGTGACTGAATTTGGTCCAAGCAGTTATAATAAGAAACTCTCATATTTATGCGGGAAAGTATAATTTATAAAATGAAAAACTAGCAAAGAAAATTATACATTATGATGCAAAGATTTATACAAAAAGAGTTACATTACCGTTCACTATATTTGTTACAAACTTTTTGGGAAATTTTACAAAGTCTTACGGAATGAATTATTATATATTTATTTAAGTATATTTACTCTGATACGCTTGAATTTCTTCAAGAGCTGATTTTGTTCGGCTTGTTAGAAAAAATATTGTCAAAAAAAAATGATGCTGATAAACCATTACCGTTAAATTTTCCCTTTTTACCTTAGCTTCCATAGTGCGGCGTGCCCTTAAGAATAAACAATCTTTTCAATTTCGTTCACATTTCTGAATAGTATAGACCAACGGAAACTGATATTCTCTAGTATTGAGGCTTTGCACCAAGTTCACCCAATACTTGGGTATATAATACTTTGTTTTTTCCATATATGAAAATAAGCATTAAACTTAATTGTGTGGATCAAATTGAATACATTTGTTAATTTGTGAACAAGCTAGATACAGAAATGACACCATATGCATCAATGCATAGGGAAAATTGAGACCGGCAATTTTATTACTATAAAGCTACTCCCTACAATAACCTTTTCTGGTTTCTTCTGCAGTTGCGCCAAAAGTAGCACCTTTTACCTTTGAAGAAAACCCATACGAAATTGGTCAATATGCCAGTATAATGTGCGCAGTATCCCATGGAGATTTTCCGCTAAATATTACTTGGAAACTTAACAGACAACCCATCGAAGAAATTGGCGGAATCGTATTAGCAATGCTTGGAAAAAGAAGTAGCACTTTAGCTATAGAATCCTTGACTCACGATCATGCTGGAAACTACACTTGTCGTGGAGAGAATCTGGCAGGTTTGCAGAGTACACAACCATGCTGGAGGTAAATGGTTAGTTGCCATGGTTAGAGCTGTTGTAGCTTAAAATAGTACCACTACCATTATCCAGCTCCCAGAAAGAGGTTTAATATTTAGCTTACGTGTGATAACAGCTTAAAGTTTTTTCTTTACTCTACTTACATTCTGAAAACGTCATTTAGTTTAGAACCAACTTAACTGTTATGAAGTTTCCATAAATGCTGCTTATAAAACTTAAATAGATAGATACAGATTAATTAAGATACTTGATATCCAGTAACAGATTCCAACAAAGTTCAATGCAGGAAAAATTACCTGGAAAAAGGTATTTATTGCATATAGTAATACATGGAAATGATTTTTTTTTAATTAATACTGATAACTAACAAGAAAAAACAACAGAAGACGATGGTTGACACTGAGACTACTTGACATATAGGTTAGTTACTAAAGCTTTTCTGTTCGAAAATAAATTCTGCCTTGGAAGCTAAACACAAGAAAGAATCCAAATATACGCTAGATAAGTCAACTAAATTAATTCTTAATTTATTAATATCTTTGTTTTACTCTTTTTAAAAAAAAAATATTCAGGTACGGGGTTAATGTTGATAAAACTGCAAAAATACATAACTGACAATGAGTTAAACACTATCCTAAATGAACATGCACTTATTACTTTTTAAGATGTATATATATATATTTTAAATCTGCGAAATATATTATTAGTAGTCAAATGTAGATATCCTACTACTACAATACATGACAAATATCTCGAGTATATCGGGTGTACTAACTCATAGATCCCGGCCCGTAACTTTTTTATTTATAGATATTTTTTTTTAAATTCGGAATTTATTATTCATTTATTATTCAACCCATTTCATATTTTTGTAAACATTTTGAATGGAACACCCGGCATATTTTTGCATATTCGGATTCTGCGTAATTTTCCTTGTCTGAAAATGAAACCTTGTTAGTTTTTGTTTTCATGGTTACCAAAATGTGGATTTTTTATGTTTAAATCTAGAGTGCCACAAATACCGTAATGCCTAATTGTCAGCACAACACCTTCAAACTACAAATGTTACACAGTTTTGTTTTCTGCGCCTACTAGAACGTGACACAGTACACTCTGACAGTTTTTTTTAAATGCAACCTCATGGGTGCTCTGCCTTAATTTAAAAGGAAAATTCTTAGCGGTTCCAATTATATCAAATACTTGGTATTTGAATTAAAAGTTATTTCTCTGTAGATTAAAAATGATGAATGTATTCAAAAAACTGAAGGAATATTCGTTAACGTTAAATTTGAATCAAGTTCCATAGAACATTGGTAGAATTAAACGATAGCTACTAAAACTAATTGTGGGATACCTATCAAATATAAATTTTTAGCAGCAAAAGGATTCCTTGGAAGTTCATCGTAAATTGAAAACATGTCTAGCCTGAAATCAAAAGATAAGTATTAATAAAGATATAATCTAGCGTCTATTATACAAACTTGTTCATTTGAGTACATTTCAGTGAACGACATCGTAATTTATCAAAATAGTAATAACAAAGTACTGGTACATACACAGTTAATCTAATGAAAGAAAAGATTTAACAAATAACTAGTAAATACGACCATTTAGAAAACGATATTAAGGAAATGTTGACAGAAACCTTGTGAAATAATTACGGAAACGCAGTGAGACACATAAGAATTATAACTGAGAGAGAGTTTGGTAGCGTTTATTTAATTCTACCCCACGGCCTACTTTTTATGACACTGAATACAATTTTAACGTATATTCCTTCACACTGAGAGAAATGAAAATGTTATTTCAACAGTTTTCGTAGTCTTAAATATTAAGCATTAATCTAACCGTTAAACGGTCAAATGAATGCAAAGATATGTTAAACCAAATACTTTTAAGATTAAAATAATGTTTTAGGTGTAAATTTAACATAAAAACGCATTGCTCGTATTTAAAAAGAAATATGCATAAGTTAACTGATAAATGGTTAAGTAAACCATATTTTTTTCTCGCTACAGCTTTTTTGATACATTAAACATTTTCAATCTGCAGAAAAATAACTTTTAATTCGAATCCCAAGTATTTGGTATACTATACTTATAATTGAATAGTAATAATCTCTAGGAATTTATCTTTCAAATTAAGTCCGAGGACCCATAAGGTTGCATTTAAATAAACTCTACTTTATCACATTATAATAAGCGTATAAAACAAAAGAGTGTAACATTTGTGGCTTCGGAGTGTTATGTTGACAGTTAGGAAGATTTTAGGCGTATTCGCGGCATTCTAGATTCAAACATAAAAAATCCAAATTTTGGTAACCATGGAAACAAAAACTAACAAATCATATGTTTTCATACTCAGAAAATTACACAGAATCTGAATATGCAAAACCATACAGACTGTTTCATTTATAATTAATTTTTTTTTCTTAATTCCGGTAAACCCGGAAGTGATAAAAAATTATAATATAGGGTGAATAATTGAAAATTTACAGCAAATAGCACACTCCGAATTTTATAAAAAAAAATATTTATAAATAAAAAAGTTATGGGCAGGACATCCTGTATAAAACCCTATTAAGACAACTTTAGAACGCATTCGTGTGATTCGGTGACGAGTTGTCTATAATCGACATATAAAGATAACGATCAATAACGAACCTATATACAGGGGTGGTTCGTTATTGATGGTATTATGCCTTTGTTATACAATATTTCGCTGATATTTGCACAATTTGCTGTGCGTAGTTGCGTAGTAATAAAATTATAGAGCTGTAATGCTAGAAAAATCAAAAAGTTTTCATTTGGTTATATTTAGAATTCCTAATATTTTTCTAAACTACAAACATAAAATATTAATAGTAAACACTTAAAAACATTCTCGTGAAATATGGTTATCTCGTTCATCGTTTAAGCTGCAAGAATGTCTATGCCCATCATAGACTAAGAAAAAATTAACCTGCAATTGAAAACCGATTAGTATCACATCAAACAATTTTTATTAGAACCGGGTATGTTGAGAAACAAAAATTGACGTGTTCAAGCAGTATTTCTTAAAAATAATAAATACATATAATAATTTTTGCCACACGTCGTTGCCACATTGTTTCTTTTCTGCTATTCAATACTTTTATATCATAATATTGTCTGAGATCTCCGCCATTAGATAAAATGTGCGAAACATCGAATCTGTCGTTTCAGTACTTCCCCGGATAGCGGCGTTCGGTTTCGGGGACAGCCCCGTCCACTCCGATCAATCCGCGCAGGTCACGTGCCTGGTCAGCGAAGGCGACGCCCCTTTAAACATCACTTGGAGGTTTCAAGGTCGCAGGATCGACACCGACGCCCAAGCGTCCATTTACGTGAATCCAATAGGAACTAAAGCCAGCGTCCTGCTCATAGATAAGGTCCACGCGGCCTTGAGCGGAAACTACAGCTGCGTGGCTCAGAACAGGGCCGGCTCGGCCCAATACACGGCTTCACTGTTCGTCTACGGTAGCGTCCGGTTTGTCAGTTCATTTTTGAGGACAGCACGACGTTCTCTTTTGTGTTTCTCTTGAGTTTGAGACTGAATTTTCCGGTTCGAGATTTCTACTAAGTTGATTTGGCCTTCAGTGTTGTTCAGATGCATCTGATGTGTCTTCAGTTTTGTAAATACTTGTGTAGGCGTGTTATTTTAATGGTATTGGTGGTTTATGTCTACGATAAAATTGTTAAATGCTAATTAATAAAAATTGGTTGAAGTGGTAGAGTCAGTAATCCTAGATTATATAATCTAATCTCTAACGGTGTTGCTTTTATATAATTTCAATACCAAACTAATATAAAACGTAATGTCTTTTTACAAAAGCTCGTTCCTTATTAATATTGATCACACAAAAGATTGTTCAATTGTTGCTTAGAGAATGATTCTTGGAAACAACAAACTTCTTTCCCTTGTAACTTTATTTACATTATTACATTACGTTGTCTATGTTAGCAACATTTTCAAACACCAACTTTCAATCTGTTCTTGCAATTAGTTTTTCTTTGTACTTTTAGATACAAAAATCTTAGTGTTTCTTTCTCCATATGAATATAGTATTGTTTTCCTATGAATGTTTGTGTTAAATACCTTGACAAACACCTTGATTTACTACAATAGTTAAAATGGTATTTTACAAAAAAAAAATCAATATATTAACATGGAGAAACAGAGAATAAAATGTTTTTCTCTAATTAAAAAAGGAAAACTCGATGTACGTAATAAGATGTTGAAAGATGGTGCTTGAAAATGTTCCTGACATAAGCGATGAAATGTAGCAGTGTGAATAAAGTTACAAGCAAAGGGCGTTTGTTATTTCTTCCTAATTACGACCTAAAAAAGCATTTATAACGTCAAAAATAAACAAACGAAAACAGATGATTATAGATATCATATGCACATAAACGTAACCATGTAAGGCTTCCAGTGGGCCAGTGTTTTAGTAATCATCCCATTAAACCAATTATTAAATTTGGAGGTGAAATCGGGTCCCTAGCTAAATCAGAAGGCAAATGTTTCTTAATTTGTGTCTGTAAGTGAAGTGTACCAAGTAACAAGCAAACGATATGGATGCTGTAAATAAACTACCCAGCCGACCTGCATATGTCGTATAAACGTCATTTTAAGGTCATACATTATCGGTGACGTCACAAAAAATTCACTGCTTTTATCCGACACAACTAAGCTTCCATTTTATGCACATAATTATTATGTCGACTTAGGTAATAAAGATAAAAAATGTATTGACATATAAAATAAAACAAAATCTTGAATTCGTCTATATTAATTGTACGTTGAGGAAAACGCTTTGATGTCGTGATGTGGTTTCATAATTCGTCGTATCAGTGGGCTGCGACGTATATCTAGTCATAATAACGTCATCCTAAGAGTAAACCTAACCTATCTATGACGTCATTAAAGGATCTGCATGTCGGCTGAGTACCCTGGTAATTTTGTGTACAATCAATAAATTTATTACCAGTTTGAATTGGGTACTAACCTTTGTTGTCATAATTTCAGCATTTTCTACCAAAACTTCACAAACATATTTAAAGGAACAAATAGCCTTCAAATGATTTTGTCCACTGCTGTAGAATAATTACGCAACATAAAATGGCGAAGAAGAGTACATATATTAAGCAAATGAGCAGAATATCCACTATTTTCATGTATAAAATACATCAATATATCATTTTAAACATTAATTCCTGGAATGATTGTTTATTAGATTATTTGGTTATTTCAAAAACAACAAACAAAACAGTTTTCTTAAAGATTTATATGGGGACATAGCTACACTCTCGCCCCACATTTTCGAGCATGTGTGTAATGAAAGAGCTATATACCTACAAAAAAGTGTTGCAATGTTTACACACTATAAAGGACATACATGAAATATCTAATGTAATAAAAGCAACATCTGTTTTGTTTTATGTGTAACTTTAGAATATATTTCTACTAGAAGAAAGCGGATATTTCATAATACTAACACCATGAATCGAAATTGTGCTCTAATGCCAGTGTACACACAAACCACCAACGTTCTTTAATATTTATTAACAAGGAGACGTGTCTTTTCTTTTCTGTCTTTCACTATTACGTATTATCGGATAAGGGTAGGACAGACTAAATCTCTGATGATATTAACGGCTTGTCATATCAATTTTTCGCTTTCTTTGTTCCAATTTCTACAATCGAAGCTCAGCACACTAAGCAATCTATTATTAATAGTGATATCGTTCTTTGTCCACGTATGTGTTTGTGTCGTCTATTTGTTCCACGATTTCTCGAACTCGCCTTCTTCCAGAACACGTCTCGGATGCCGTCCTTCTATAATCCCGAATTTTCCCACCACGATTCCGATGTCCGAGACGTTGGGGTCGTCACTTGTCACACCTTAAATACCTTCACACTTTCCCGTCAATTCACTGCACTTTTTTTTATTTTATTTTAATTTAATTACTTTCATATTTTTGTTTTACTAACTTTTTTTTATACGCATGCTCTTTTCTGTTCTCTTTCTATCTTTTTATTGCTTTATGTTTTAGTTGTCACCACATTCTTTTTTTATTATTTGTATTTTTGGTTCTCTGGTAGCTGTTTAGGCTAACATAAAGCGCACGATTGCAAGAAATCTCTAATCACCACAAATAAATGGACAAATAATAAGCCTCGGTATTCAAAAGGTTTTTTTTTATTATTTTTTGTACCTACATAGGTTTTATTGCAAAAGTTGTCGAGCTCTTTGCTTATAAGGAAATTTATTATTTTTAGAAGATAGCTAAGTGGATATCAGTTCAGTTTAATCCAATCTGCTCTTAATTTAAAAGTACGGAGACGATTATACCTAAACAATTGAAAACGTATGTAACATTTTTTTTATTATAAAATGCGCATTTCATAACAGTTGAAATTAATAGTAGATACATATATTTCTTAGGTTTTCTTTGTATTCTTGCTGTTGGACAATTTGGTGATGAAAATCAAGTTTTGACTAAATTTTAATATTTATTACCAAATTTACGCAATACCAGGAATACTAAAAAAACATTCGTCAACAATAACGAGAAAGCAAACAAAAAATATAACACCTTATTGCCCAAGTCCCCCCTCATTACATTTAATACAATATTGAGGCGGATGCAGGCTATTTACAATAATTTTTTTTTGAGATTTTACGTATACAGGGTTTTCAACGGAGCTGGCTGGTTAGAATTTTTCCAGCTTAGCGAAACTCTTCAGCTTTAAAAATTTGAGATTTGCAATAGTTTAGTACTTACTTTCTGTCTAAAATACTTCCAAGTTTTTTACACTTCCGGCTAACCGGAGGTCGCTATGAACTTTGTTATTTTAAATGGAATATTATTATATTCTTATATTTTTGAATTCAGCATACGATTCTGTAATCATTCCAAGTAGGGTTTCTTATACCTATCATCAACTGCGTCTAAAATATTACGACTTATGCAAATTTTTTTATTAATTTTCACTTGCTTTATGTGCCACATTGTAAAACTATAACCTAGGTATACCAACATTGTTTCACCAAAACGTAGTAAAATTTTTCTTTCACATTATACAACATGTCTAAAAATTAGAGTTTAAAATCTTCTTTTTTTGACCTTTAATTATATTGGTGTTTTTTTTTCTTGGTTTTTAGGTCATTTCCGGTGAAAAATGTGTTTTGTATAAGCATTGCGTTGTAAAAAATATGTATAGTGGCTTGAGTTTTTTTGGTAAATATGAAAAACGTTTTAGATATATAAGTAGAATTCTAAAAAGTATTGTTGTGTTTAATTATAAAATGAAATTATATAATTTGGTAAAATGTTTGTGTATCTGTTTTATCATTAATTGCATTTTTATGTTTATAAATTTAAATAAAATGTTTTTATCATTAAATGACCTAAAAACCAAGGAAAAACACCAATTAAAAACTGTAAAGGTTGTAAACCTCCATTTTTTCAAACAGAACAGTGTAGAATTAAATTCTATATCGATTTGTTATAAGATTCACTAACCCATCTTCAATAGTTTTCTTCCAAGTACTTGTTTTATTTATGGATGCTTTCAAATCTATTACTATGAAATTATTACTACAATGAATTATTGTTGTATAATCACTCTTGTATCACTGTTGCATGCTTAAGTGCTCAGATAAGTGTATATTATTTATTTAATTTAAAAATTGAAATTTGTAAAAAATAATAGAAAATATTGAAGTTCTTTATTATAATCTGGATATCTTAAATTTATTTTATATCCGTGGAGAACACCAAAGAATTTCGACCTTGCCGACAATTTAATATGCCATACCGCCATTTGCCGCCAACATATGTATGTCGAGAAATTCAGAAAAATTGAAACACTTTTTTTAACAACTGATAGTATTAAATCAAGAAGAAATTGTGTAATAAACTTGTTTCTGGGAATGAGGAAAATGACATTAATGTTTTAGCGTATTTCGAAGCACCCTGTAGTTCAATTCCTGCTGCTTCTGTAGATTTGCGCATTTCAATAAAATGCATCAGCTTTCAGTGCAAACGCTTCGACACTTTTTTACTGAAAACTATAATTTATTCTAATGTCAAAGTGATTGCCTACTAGGTAAAATACTATTCGATAATTAGTTTAGCGTTAAATCGGTGTAGAATTTAATTCTATATCAAACAATGTAATCATATGCACGGTGTTCTATTTGAAAACATTGGATTTTACAACTTCAAAAATTCTTTGATACCTATGTATTTGTATAATATTAAAGGAAAGTTGTACTACGTTTTGTTGAAATAATGTTAGCATATGGTAGTTTTGCACATAAAGCATGTGAAAAATGAAAAATTACGTTCCACAGTGTAAATGTTAAAATTTTCACAAAAAGCAGTTGTATAGGAAACCCTAGTTGTAATGATCATAGTAGTATTGGGCACGGTAGGGGAAAATAACTATCGTTAGCGAGGACCAGACAGGCTCGTGTTAATTCGTTTCGGGGGAAGGGGTTTGTGTTGCTTACCGGCTTTCCCGAGAGTCGACTAAACACGAGTCTGCCTAGTCTGCGCTAACGATAGTTATTTTCCCCTACCTTGCCCATTACTAGTCATAGAATTTTATGCTGAATTCAAAAATGTAATAACATACAAGATGTTCCATTTAAATTAACAAAGTTCATGGCGACTGACGTTCGGTTAACCGGGAGTGTACCTAAGAATCTTAGAAATGTTTTAGAAAGAAAGTAAGTACAAAACTTACCAATTTTTAAATGTGAAGAGGTTCGTTGCTTAACGGCTTCGAAAAACTTCTAACTAGCCACTTCCATGAATGTATGTCATGCAACAAAACGAAAATGAACAATATTAAACGACCTTAAAACAGAAGCTTTAATGTATAATAAAAGGCCCTATAAGGTAATGACGCTACTGATGTTGTTATAAATAAAGGTCGTACAAAAGTTAAGTCAAGTATAAAAAACCTATTGTTGATGATGCAAATATGGAAATCGTCATTTTGGAGCGCACAACGGTCACTTGGCCAGAAATTTTTTGTAAGAGATATTTTCTGATAAGTGGAAAGCTAACGATGGACCTTTTTATGGCCATCTCGCTCCCCAGAGTTCTCCCCCAAGTTCTGGATTTCTTTGTATGGGGCAGACACAATCGTCCATCTGTCAAAAATTTAAAAAAAAAATGCAAATATTTCAAAAATCTGTTGAAAATAACAACATAGTTGTTTTATCAACTTTGTTTTAAAATTGAACGAGGAATTAAAAAATGTAATAATATATAGGCTGTTTTATTTAAAATAATAACAAAGTTGAGAGTCACTTCCGGTATAACCGGATGCCAGAGATTATTAAAAATATTTTAGTTCAATAGCCCACGTCGACTTTAGCATACTGCGAAATTTTCAGAATATTCCAATGTATACTCTTTCAGATATCGATCGATGCAGTTCCTCGTGAGACACCCGTAAAATGTGTGTCCAAAACATCAAATAATTATCTAAACTACTTACAATTCTCAAAAAGAATAATTATAGTCGAATTTGCTTATTTTTTTCGTTTTAATACTGACTTTTTTTAAGTTTATATTTTACAGAAACACAATCGGCATCTAACGCTACTTAGAGCTCGAAAGATAAAAAATAAATGATAAGTCTTTTCACATTCATCTTGTGCGTACGTGGACACGTCATATATAAATAATAAAACAAATAGAAAACACAAAACAATTTTTCTTTATATATAAGACTACATGTCAACGCATTTTCTCGACTTTCCATCTCTTCTTATTCATTCAACAGATATGTATGAATATCTAAGGAAATTTAAGACGATAGAATACATATCTGAGCATGCCAACAAATCTATTCATCGCTCTGACGTTTTCAATTTCCTGAACGATAAGATTTCTAGCAGATTTATTTCTGTCAGCTTTCACGGGAAGAAAACAGCCAATTCGATATGATCGCCATGGAAATGTATTATTTATAGCCTTTTAGAAATGCTTCTATAATAAGTATTCAATAAGGATTTTCGTAATGAAAAGAAAAAGCAACAGAAAAAGCCGATGAATGTCGAATTCAGCGTAATAGGTTTTTCTTTCTTGTCATTTTGTTTTATTAATACGAGCTATACATCAAAGAAGTTATATAAAATGTCAACTGCGATCTTAACAATGTTATTTGATGCTTTAGAATATATAACTTGAAAATACACTTAAGGTATCGAGTTTACTTTAAAACAAAAGGATAGTTGTAGTTCCTCTGTTCAATTGAAACTTTACAATGGATATTCGATGAAAAATGCGCACGAAACTTTAAGCTGCATTACAGTAGAAAAGTTTCACTAGACAGAAGAAAATATATTCACATTTTCTGATAAGACAACCAAACAAAAGTAGATGCATAATCTTCTGTTTAAAACGTATTGATCTCTATTTTTCAAGATTAAGAACCACAATATATTTAGCTATAAAGATTATACAATATTCCTACCTTCGACAACTGTACAAAATCATACAACCTTTCATTTACGGATTTATAGTGCGGTAATAAATTACAGTACATAACACTTAGTCTAGTAGTACTTTCTTATGTAAATCGACTAAAATAGTTTTTTTATCGTTATTCTTTTGAAAATACAAGGTTTCAAAACTAAATGTTCACCAATAATATATATAAAGGAATTGAGCCTAAGTAAATATTTAAGTTATACAAAAATAATTAATTTGATTAAACTGAACTGTACTCCCCCATAATACCTTAATATCTCAAAGATCAACTGATTAAATTACAGTATTATTTTTAATACTTCCATTCAATCACAAATTAAACCGTTAAACCAGTAAAATTTCCAATGTTACATTTAGGTTTTTTTTTAAGTAAACAATAATTCCAATAAAATTAAAGAGATTTCTTGCAATCTAATCCAAAATATTGAAATATGCCAAAATATAAATTGTGACTTATGTTTACAATCCGTGTTAGTATTGCATAGCTAGCAGTATACACTTATTGTTAGCTATTAATTTGACATCTGTCAAACGTCAGATATAGAAAAGTATATACCAGACTTCATATTACATTTTGTCTTGTGATATAACATATATTTCAATATTTTGTATAAAGAAGGACGTACTTTTTTGCTAGATACATAGCAGGAATTTATTGATGATAAAACAACGACATATTTTTTAGAAGGTGTCAAATTCTAACTTTTGCTAACAGTAATTTTTAAAATTTTTGAATCTAATTAGTTTGGGAATTTTGTAAAATACAATTTCTTAAGCAGTTTAATAAAAACAAATTAATTAATTTAACAAATATTTTAGTCACTTGTTTTCATTTAAAAAAAAATAGGTAACAGTTAAAACATCAATATGGTATGTATCAATTTAATTTTTTAATACAAAGACAAAAGTTCATGCACACGGTTCAGTATAAGGAAATTCAATTGTTTTGTAAATCCACTGTCCAGGATCAATTTTTCAAAAAATATCTAAAAAAAAAAAAACATTGTGATATCTCAAAAAGAATTTTAGAGGATAATTAATAAACACAAACATTTAATAGTTCCAATTTTATCATTGAATTTCTTTACTGTATCACCTTATCTTCACTTCTAAACAAAGTACGCCATCTTCTTGCTGCGCTGAATGCTTCGCATGCCGAAATCAATTCAACTACCCAATCAAAGATTTACCTAACGAAAGATTATAATTTTTTAGTTCCACCGAGGTGGATCTTAGAACCCACTGATAAGGCTTTTGCTCAAGGCTCTGACGCAGCCGTTGAATGTAAAGCCGATGGTTTTCCAAAACCCTCTGTTACATGGAAGAAAGCTACTGGTAAGTAACATGAAAAATTACAACAATAGGCGACTAAAAGTATTTAGATTTACTAAATATTTTTTTTACTACTCGATAGGTGGCATTCCTGGTGATTACAAAGATTTCAAACCGAATAATCCAGACATCCGCGTTGAAGACGGTACATTGATGATCAACAATATCCAAAAGAATAACGAAGGTTACTACTTATGCGAAGCTGTCAATGGAATTGGATCTGGTTTGTCTGCTGTGGTTATGATTAGTGTGCAAGGTGAGATAGCAACTTTCTTCCGATTAATAATCTCAGAAAATCTCATACTCTATTTTTTCTAATATATACAACGTGTGTCAAAAAGTACGCTCAAATAGGATGTTTTTGTTGTGGTCTTAAGAAGATACAAGTTTAACTGTTTTAATAGTTGTTACTGCAAACGACTATCTGACAGAAAAGCTGTAATGAGCTTCAGTTGAATACTAGAAAAATCATTTTTATCTTATAAATCCATTTTTATAAGTAATCTAAAAGATAGTATTTTGTGCAAAAAAATAGTTGACACATATTCCTCTTGCGAGAACTTCAACTCTCAAAGATATCGGCAGTTTCTACAGAATTAGCTCAGCAATATAAATTTTAGATGAAATGCCTTCAAATATACGATGAACACGATGGTTCCAAAAACTTCGGGATTTATTGCCCGGAATCTTAAATTACCCATTAATCATTGCAAGATTGCGATAAGGCAGAATTGGAACCCGCAAGGCGGGTATCCATAGAGCACTGACAGATAGCAAAGAAAGTGGTGAAATGGGCAAACAACTCATTCAAACCATATAAATCACCAGAATCGCATGGCATTTATCCAATAATGTTACAGAAGGGTACAGAACTTCTTTTGCAGAAGCTCAGTATATTATCCAGACGAAATATCGCACTGGGATACATACCAATAGCCTGAAGGCTGGTCAGAGTTACTTTCATACTAAAATCCGGCATAACGGGATGGAGCAAAGTCTCTGATGTCATTTAATAAGGATTCTAAGCAAAAAAATTCACAGAGATAGCCGTACATCAGCTTGTACATAGAGTTGACCATACTCTGCAAACTAAGAAAGTGCTTTTGTGCGCTTGCTTTCGCAGCATCAATCTCCAAAGCATCAAGAAATAGAGGGATCGATGAAACAAGCTGCAGATGAATAGACTGTATGAAAAGGAAAATTAGTTTACACGACCATCATGGAAGAGACATTGGTGCCTTAGAGGATGTACATGTGGGAGGATTGTTTTCTCTGCTGGAAAACCTAGTCTTGGACGAGCTACTAGGACAATGAAGGTCATAAAACTTTGAGATACGCAGATGATCTTGTCATTCTAACCCCGGGTAAATTCAACAACGTAGTGCGGGATAAAATGTGGAACGCTTATCTTCAAGTTGTATAAGTATGGACAATGGAGAAGGAGGTCTAAATATTGGTCTCTCCAAGACGGCCCCAGTAGCATTCACGAGACAGAGGAAGTTAGGCGACCTTAGGCCGCTGAAGCTCCGGAATGAAGAAATAAAGCTATACAGGATGAAGGATATAAATTATCTTGGTGTCATTCTTGACTCCAAACTTAATTGGAATCGACGGCTTCTGAGAATTAAAACCATAGCGGAGACAGCACTTATGCTCGCTAGAAGAGCCCATATTAAAACATGAGGGTTATGACCAAACATGATGTAATCGACATACATCACGATATTCAGACCCGTGATTACTTATGCATTTCTGGTATATTGATCAAAGAGGCGGCTGTAAACTGCAAACTGAACCCAGCTTGATACAAAGGCTTGCGTGTTTAGGAATAACAGGAGCAGTAAAGACTACTCATACAGCAACAAAGTAATGCCTCCACAATAATATTGTCTAACACAAGGAAGGCAATATTTTAGAATAGGATCAGACCACACAATTGTAAATCACGGATCGGATAAGCTAGAATCGATCCAACTACAGAGCTTCAAATCTTGGATCTGACCTGAACTCCAAAGCCTATGAAGAATGACTCATCAGCAATCAAAAGCATGTTGAAAACTTTATTTTCGAACATGCTGCATCATTACCCGAGTTTCATAGTAGACAATGGAAAGAGAAATGTGATAGCTGATTTAATCTGTTGAGAGATAAGCCATTTGCTTCGAAGAATTACCACTTACTCCTTCATACTATCAAATAACTAAATACTCTAAATGAGAAAAGGTTTTAATTTGAAATATTAGTTATCTTAAGGCGTGCCTTGTACTATAGTTTCAATGCATGTCATAATTCACCGACAGACTAAAAACTAAACTATGCGAATTTTTGACGTATACATTTTAATAATTTTTATTAAGTCTTAAATCGAAACACGTGAAAAGTACTGATTCACTTTTTTTATTAGTTATGTCAATTACAAATATTTTAAATAAATTCAATGTTGTAAATGTGATGTGGTAAAGGGCGATCCAAAAGAACATTTTTTTTTTATTTTTAAGATAGAAGACTGCGATGTCATATTTCAGTTAATTCCTTTCTATATAAATCCTTTACACTCGAAGCTCTTTCAATTTTAAATACATACAGTTGATTATAAAATCGATTTTATAAAGTCAATAACAAAGAGAATCCTGTGTACTTCTTGACATACGTAGTAAATACCTAATTTGAACCGTTTTTAGCTCCACCTCAATTCGATGTCAAATTGCGCAACCAAACCTCGCGCCGTGGTGATCCAGCTGTCTTACAATGTGAAGCTAAAGGTGAACGACCAATCGGCATCCTCTGGAACATGAACAACAAGCGACTCGATGCCCAAGACAAATCTCGTTACACTCTCAGAGAACAAATCCTGCCTACTGGAGTCTTGTCAGACTTAAGCATTAACCGCACTGAAAGAATCGATTCTGCCCTCTTCACATGCGTAGCCACCAACGCCTTTGGTAGTGACGACACTAGCATCAACTTGATCGTTCAAGAAGTTCCAGAAGTGCCATACGGACTTAAAGTTTTGGATAAATCCGGAAGATCCGTCCAACTGTCTTGGGTAGCCCCATACGATGGAAATTCACCGATTATCCGTTACCAAATCGAATATAAACCGAGCAAAGCTTCTTGGGATGTAGTTGAACGTGTACTGGTACCAGGACACCAAACCGAAGTCGAAGTTTCCAATCTGAAACCAGCTACTACTTATCATATCAGAATCGTAGGTGAAAACGAACTTGGTACAAGCGAACCATCTGACACTGTGACAATCATTACTGCTGAAGAAGCTCCCAGTGGTGTGCCGACTAATATCAGAGTTGATGCCATGGACGAGCATTCTTTGAAAGTGTTCTGGCAACCACCTGATAGATCTCAGTGGAACGGTGAATTGGTGGGCTATTACCTTGGTTGGAAATTGATTTCTTCCGACAAGTACTCCTACCAAACCGTTGATTTCAAAAGGGAAGAAGGAAACGAGCATAGTTTACTGGTAGGTGATACTTTTAAAGTGTTTTTCACATTTCTATGTAAGATACAAATAAGAAAAGTAACAATTCGTCAAGTATTTATAATAATTGGAACTGCTTAGCCACACTTTATTAACGACAGTACAAAGCTGTAAAGGACGTTCCCCAAACATGCTTCTTTAAAATATTTATGCGCGATTTTCACAATTGACACAAGCAAATAAATAAGGTTGCTACTTTTGCTATTACTATTTTACTTTACCCGAGGTTTTTTTTTTCGTTAGTAATTTTTTAATTACTAACGAATTTGAGACTTTTTCATTTCTGTTTATTTGCACATAGGTAACATTTTATACCTATAAGCAAAAAAACGGCAACTGTAATTTGGTTCGAAGGGTTTATGTCGAAACATTTCCAAATCAAAGATACCCAGCATACTTTTGTATGCAGTCAATGGAATGGCAGAGGCTCCTAACAGTTCGAAGAAATTCTCCCTAAAAGTAGGTGATTCGCATGATGCGCTTATTTCAACAACAGTGAATGAGTTTGGACCTGCATTCTGCTGTGCGTTCTACGGATGAAGCAAACTTCTCTCTAGATACAATTATTACCTTCCATGATGATCATCAACGGGCTGAAGGACATTTTTGTTGGGACAGCGAACTTTTCATGCAATATTAAAGTACACAACTACGATGCAGATTTTATTCGTCCCTTAACATTGCAGCCAATATCTCTGTTGTATTATTTTGTGTTTGGCTGGTTTGCTACTCATAAATAGATTGGTCGCTTTAACTACGCTCAATTGCGTGTAGGCAAATCTTTCTTCCAGCAGATTTTATTGTCACTCAGCAGCGTCAGGCCTGCTGGTGTAAAGCGACACATTCAGCTATAATAGGTATGGGAGTATGTTTCGTCCTCCTCGTTACGTAGTCTACATATCGGTTCATCTTTAAAGATTCCTATTCTGTATGTAGATACTACGTTAGACAGCAGACAGTCTTGTTAATAGTCTTGCCACTGTTCTTCGCTCTATTTGGTTGAGAGCCAATACATTCGCAGTCAAGTACTGGGACGTTTTCTCGCCATCCGTTTGCTGTGTACCTGCTTATCAATGCTGTAAAACTGGTGTTTTCTTACGATCATTCACTTCGCAATTGCATCACGTACAGCAGATTTGATTACTACCAAAGGGCCCTCTCTTGCTAATTGGTTTGCTATTTTATTGTCTCCTATACCCTAATGTCCCCCAGGATTGTTTGTCCAGCATCCTGCGAGCGTAAGTTTATATTTCAGTAATTTCCGTTTGATATAGAGTAACGGGTATATTCCTCGAGGTGCACATATTCTCTGTGATTTAGGATTTCTCAATATATATCAAGACCAGAAACAGTGACTGCACAAGCTTCTACTAGCCCTGATTTCTCTTTAACTCAATGTCTTAGATTGCGATCTCCAATCATCGCAATCTAAGACAACTTTGAATATTTTATCATAAAAGAATTTAGTATCGCTATCTATTTTAAATATAGGGTTTATGAGTTCTCCAGCTTCCAGTACATTTCAGCCTTTATGCCGGTATTCTTGCCTCTACCTTTCTATCCAATGGCGGGTTAGCCTGGATTTCATATTGGCTATTGACTGCCTTTTTTAGAGTGATACACAGGAAGCAAACCTCTTAATCTTTGTGACTTTCGTAATTGCTTTCTTTCATGTAACCTTGTTCCACCAAATTAAACGAACCGTAAGTAGACATGGGTCTTCCCCTGCTGCGCATCGCCCACAACCCTTTTTCAGACGCTACGCTGTTTCCAGATTAGGTTCAAATCAGAAACTCCACTCTTTCATTACGAAAGGTTGGTAAAAAGGAACTACATAGTGTTGTTTTTCTTGGATTGACTATAGGGTTTTTCTTTAGTACACCATCCAAAAGGACATATTTAGCAATTGCTCTAACGTGTAACCATAGCGCATTTAATGAGCCATATTTATTACAAATGTATAAGATAAGGAATTTGTTTTTTTGTTTTAATAAAAATTGTAATCGAGTATTAACAATTTATAAAATGGCGCGTAACTGATTAACTAAGTATTTTTAGACACGGGAACTTATTTTATTCCATACATTCCTTTGGTAAAGTTAGACAAAGTAATTCAGATATACCTTACATAGACTTTATAAGTTCATGTTTTACAATATGTTTACGTAAAGGAAGATGCAGACCAAATATCGGAGAGTAACAAAAAAATTGTTTTTATCAAACTTCCGCCTGGACGATTCGGTGTGTCTGACCCTGGCACTGACATTTATTGGTAAATAAGCTAACGATTATTATCAACCTACACTTGGAATCACGTATGATTCGTATTCTACATGTTTACCTCTTCGGCCAATGGCGCCATTAATAAATTTATCAACCCTATACTGCAAAACTGTGAACGGTCAGCATTAAATCTAAGACTTGTATTTCTCAAAATATTGACAAATTACTGTTGAGTAGATAGTGAACACATTATATGGACTTATTTGGAATTAGTAGCTCCGTCGGTTATAACAAATATGGCAATTTAATATATTTAATATTTATTTGTTTAATGCGGTTAGATTCGCGATTTGAAAACCTACACCCAATACGCAGTCGTCATTCAAGCCTACAACCGCATTAGCAGCGGACCTTTAAGCGAACCAGTTAAAGCTTACACGGCGGAAGGAGTACCTGAAGAATCACCGCAGGACACAATTTGTACGACGTTGACAGCACAAACCATTCGCGTTTCATGGATGTCTCCAACGCTTAATGCCACCAATGGCGTAATCAAAGGTTACAAAGTTATCTACGGTCCATCCGACACATGGTTTGGTAAGTCATATTAATATCAATTGAATCTAGATTAACACTCAAGTTAACGCAGATGAAAACACGAAAGATGCTAAAATCACCCCATCATCAGAAACAATCTTACACGGTTTGAAGAAGTATACGAATTACAGCATGGAAGTCTTAGCGTTCACATCGGCTGGAGACGGAGTGCGCAGTAAACCAATTCACTGCCAAACTGAACAAGATGGTAATAAAGTCATTAATAGATGGCCAAAATGCAAGTTACTGATGATAAAATAAAAATTTGCAGCACCTGAAGCTCCTGTTGCTATTAAAGCTTTAGTTATGTCTTCCGATTCTATCTTGGTCAGCTGGAAACCACCTACGGAACCCAATGGTATCATTGAACAATACACTGTTTACGTCCAGGAAGAATCCCCTGATAAAATCAAATCTCACAAAGTCATTCCAAACCACCGTAATCAGAATTTGAGCTTCCAATCCAAGGATTTGGATAGCAACTTGAAGTACCAGTTCTGGGTGACCGCCTCTACAAATATCGGTGAAGGACAAGCATCTAAAAAGATCTCTGTATCCCCAAGCACTAATGGTAAGATTCAGTTCAAAAGCTTTAACTGCTAACACATTTTTTTCACTATTTGCTTTTCATAGTTCCAGCAAAGATCGCTTCATTCGACGATACATTCACTACTATTTACAAGGAAGACATGACTTTGCCCTGCTTGGCTGTAGGTATTCCACAACCGGAGATTACTTGGAAAATCAAGGGCGTAGCTTTTACCTCAAACGACCGTATTAGACAACAACCAGATGGATCTCTTTTTATTCGTGATATTACTCGTACTGATGCTGGAGAATACTCGTGCCATGTTGAAAATTCCTTTGGTCAAGACTCTGTTACGCACCAATTGATTGTTAACTCACCACCACATGCTCCTCAAGTAAGTATCAATGGATTGATAGTGTTATCCTTAACTTAAAAGGAGCTCTAAACATTTATTTGTTTAATAAAAGATGAATGAAGTGAAAAAATAATCAAAGTTAACGGACAGAGCCATATACACGAGTAAAAGATTACTTTAACTCTTTGTAAAAGGAAGTATCAAAATCGACTTTTAGTATTTAAGATGTGGAACAACTTCATGCCATTATCACATAGCAAAACTGCGATTTTTTTTGTCCAAGAACATCAATAGCCAGGCACCTCCACCAAAATTATCAATATTTTCCGCATGTGTCAATTTACGTAGGTATACAGGCTGTTTCACTAGGAAATGCATGGATCTTCAGGGTATACATTGGAAAATTCTGAAAATTTCGCAGTATATTAAGGCCGACGTGCGCTATTGAACTAAAATATTTTTAATAATCTGATGGATCCGGTTATCAAAAATTTCATAGGAAATGCAAATATTTAAAAAATGGTTGAAAATAACATAGTTGTTTTATCAAACTTACTTTAAAATTAAACGAGGAATTAAAAAAAGTTGACAGTCATTTCCGGTATAACCGGATGTGTCAGATTAGTAAAAATATTTTAGTTCAATAGCGCACGTCGGCGTCGGCTTTAGTATACTGCGAAATTTTCAGAATTTTCCAATGTATACTCTTTCATATATCGATCGATGCAGTTTCTTGTGGGACAGCCTATATAGTCATTTAAAAAGAAAATCTATACAGGGTTCCTGTAAAGTCCTAAAACGATCGATTATACTTTTCTTTAAAATTATCCTGGATGATCCATCGATGTGGTTTATTTGAATTATTTGGCCTCAAACTTGATATTAAAACTATATTCCAGTGATAGTAGTAGTCAACTATAATCTGTTTAAAAATCGCCAGATGCTTAGCTCAGTTTTGGTCCCGTCTTTGCCAGTTTATATCACGGACCCGTTGGAGTACTTTTGTGAAATATTAGCCATAGATGCCCAGGCATTTATTTCTTACGATTTTTTAAGTAGTTGATAGTCTCGCTTTGTAGATCCGAATACAAGATATGTTTGTAAGGTACTCGTGGCATAGTGGTAAAACCCAGTGATAGTATGCGGAAGGACTATGGTTCGAATCGGCCATGACACGATGTTTTGTCCAACCATAGTAAACAGAACTGTCATAGAAAAGTGTCAAGAATTTGGGCAATATTGTCATGGTGAACGTTGAAAGTTCTGACGCTCTTATTAGTAGATCTTGTACCAATCACTCACTGCATCCAATTTTATAAATGCTCGATCTTTCTTTACAATTACATATATGCCGGGTATGCCATTTATCTGGCATCGGTCGACCATGCCCTACTACTTAATGGAAAAACTCTTAATAAAGTCGCAATTAATTATTGAGCACTTAGCACTAATCTAATATCTACTACTAAAATAATAATTTAATAAACTACTATTAACAAAATACATATATGTACTTATATTTTACTATTTTGCCCGCGTTGCTTGAAACTTCAGGTGTGCAAAAACGATGTGTGTAATCGAGAACTCGATTACACCGTTCCGATTATGGATGAATCACTCGATGCCATTTAGTGATAGCATCATTAAAAATCAATAAACTACGTGAAATCATTACGAGACTTTCTTTTTGGTCAAGCATTTAAAATGTGAATGTCAGTGAGAATAAATAATCCGTCATGAAATGAAAACCGTAAGCACATCAAGAATATTGCCTGATTGTAGATAGGTACTTTGAAAGCATTTTCTAGTAAGGTATTTTAAAATCACTAGAAAAAAAAGAGGCTAGGCGATCGGATTTTTTGCTTGCCGGTTCATGTATTTATCTACTTTATGTCATCAAATAGGTATCTCTACCATCTGCAACAACTGATTCTCTCACCATCAAATTGAAGCAACCGACCGACAACGAACCGATTCATGGCTATTCCATTCACTACAAACCAGAATTTGGAAGCTGGGAAACTGTCCAGGTGCCACCAAGTACTGAGAAATACACCCTTGGCAAGCTGCTTTGCGGAACTCGTTACCAGGTCTACGTTACTGCTTATAACAGGTGAATGAAAGCGCTCCCCGTATTCTTAGCATTCTGTGTGTGGGATTTTTTCTAATAAAAAATCGTATTTTGATAGCATTGGAATGGGTGACCCATCATCAACTTTGAATACCAGGACAAAAGGAGACAAACCAATCATCCCAAGCGCAGAAAAACTGATTGAACCATCCTCACGAAGCGTTTCTTTGCAATTGAATGAATGGTCTGATGGCGGATGTCCGATGCTTTATTTCGTGGTAGAACACAAGAAGAAGTAAGCTCATAATTTTGTACATTTTGCCGTAATCAATTGAATACGAAATTCATCAAGTCTGAATGCTGCTTTGTGTTTGAGGGTAACAAATTTAACTAGCTTACAGAAGCAGATAAAGATAGCCTTATCTAACAGTAAATTAATTGGTGCTTTAGTCTTGTAATTCATAAGCCAGGACTAAGTTTATAAATTTGCTTCATGAATATTTTGTTTCAATTTTTAATAGGACCAGCAACGAATGGATTCAGGTAGCTAACAACGTCAAATTGGAAGGAAACTTTGTCGTCTTAGATCTGGACCCCGCAACCTGGTACCATTTGAGAGTTACTGCGCATAACAACGCTGGATTCTCGGTTGGAGAATACGAGTTTGCTACTTTGACTAATACTGGAGGTAAGCTTATCATTAGATATCTTTAGGTATATAAAAACAAATTAATGATATATTTAAAAAAAAAAGTTGCTTTCAATTTGGTAGATGCAAAAGTTTGGTGCTTACAATGAAATTTAACCCCTAACTGGTCTGGTGAAAATAATGTTAGTGTAAGTTCTTCAAGTGTTGTACATTAAAAATTATATCTAAGTGCAAAAATATGCGTTTATTAAAATATTTTCGCTTAAAACGATCGCTTTGATACCTAAGTTTGATACCTACACTTTCATAGTGAACATAGCTTTCGTGTGTAAATATTGTAGTGCGAAACGAAAGAATGAAATAAACTGATCGTGAAGGCTACCTTCACGACGTGAACGTATACTTGTGTGAATACATTACCTTCCATGTACAACCTACGTACTTGCTTAATATACAGGGTGAATCTCAATATATGCGACAAACTTTAGGAGTTGATTCCTGAGGTTATTTTGATCATTAAAGTTCATATGAGTATATGTCCAAAACGGTTTCGTTTAAAAGTTATTGAATGTTTAATAATAAATTATGAACTATGACTAACACGATTAATATCACACTTGGTTCTTCAAAATCAATTGTGTTGAGAGGGAATTGTTTGTCATTTCAATATTTGACAGTAGTTGTCAGAGGGAATTGTTTGTTTGTCATTTCAATATTTGACAGTAGTTGTCAGATTTTTTTATTTTTTATTTATTTAGTTTTACTAATTATTAATTATTATTAATTATGTTAACTTACTATTAAACATTGTATAACTTTAGAAATAAGCAGTTTTGGGACATATGTTCTTATGAACTTTTATGATCAAAATAACCTCAGGAATCAGCTCCTAAAGTTTGTCGCATATATTAAGATTCGTCCTGTGTACTTAACAATTGCGTTCACAGCTTGGCTTTTATAATACGTTGCATTTTAATTTTAAAAGAAATAACGGGATTAGTTTTTCCCCTATATGGCAAATTGCTTCACAGTCAGGATATTTTTCCCATCTCTTGGCGTATTTATAACAAATAATTTGGTATTTTTATCTACTTACACATTCCTAGACCTATACATGATGTTTCAGACTACTCGCCCGCTATCTTGTTCTGGCGATCTATGGCAGCTAGACTCATGCGACAAAAAATTCAACAACAAAACCCTACCTGAAGAATCCTCTTAAAATAGTTTTAACTTCCGGAAACGTTCCATTATACCGGAAGTCGATAGCAATTTTCTTATTTCAAATTGAATCATATGTTTTTTTACTTACTTTAATGAATTCTACAGATTATTTGAATACAATTTGTACTAAAGTTCACTATTTCTAAATTTAACCGTTTTTGAGATATTTACGATTTTGTCAAAATTTTGACATTTGCATCTATCTCCCTCTATAGTATTCTGTATTTTATAAACCATCAGAGATAATTGTCTCATTTTGTTACGGCAGAAGAAAAATGGTCGTACATACCAAATACTGTCGTAGAAATCACTAAATTTTATACAGAGTGTTCATAAATCACTGGTCATCTTCAACACCTTTAATCTTAGATAATTCAATTTTTCCAAATGTGACATTACATTTGTAATTATAGAATTCGATGCAGAAATGAATTCTGCGGTGGAAGTGACCATGATGACGCCTGGTAGGCAGAAACTCGAGCCCGTTTCAAGTACTATTCCCCTTTCATTGCTTTTGCTGGTATTGGTGATTTCAACAGTAGACCATAAGCCCCGTCGAGGTGGCATTTTGCGGTTCTAATTGTATTTAGGTGTTTTTTCATTGAGATAGTAAAATTAGTTAAAGTTTAAAAAAAAATCATTTTCAAATTAAAGGATGACGCTCGCAGCATTAGAGACTGTAAGAATATTTTTCAAAATCTGATTTGGTACAGTAATTACATTAAATTCGAAATAATACCAGCCATTTTCTAAACACAGTTACGTGTTTTGAAAATCAAAATTGATCGCTAGGAGGTGTTACTTAGTTTTGTTGTGAATTAAAACAAGAAGTTGTTCACAATAATCCACATAAAGTAAATTATTTTAAGTAAGCAGCCTAGATGTTGGAACAACATTTTCGCATTTAAAAGATTTATTGACGCCAAAGCGACAAAACTTTACGGCGAAACATTTAAAAATTTTAAAGATTCTTAATACAAATATCTCTACTTTTCATGCAGAGCTTATACAATAATTTTACCATCGGATCGTATTGTCTGTGCATCTCACTACATACAATAGGCCACCTACCTGCACATAAGAGAGGGTTTTATACCTGAATCCTTGGACTATTTTGATCGAACTTCGTTAATAATAAAATAATTAAAGGAATGTGTAGTTCAAACAAAATCAAACCAGTAGATCTATTGAAATAATTAGTAAAATACCTTCAAACATAAGTGGGGTTAAATTAGCATTAGTGGCACAGATTTTTTGTACGAAGTGCTGGGCAACATTTTGAATTTTTAAAACTAGCATGAAAAATTGACTTGATTTCCTTAATGGCTTTATTTAGGTTACTATGCTGGATATTGCTTTGTACGTTCGTTTTAATAACTTCACACCATTAAATCAAAGTTTAAAATATAGAAAGTTACAAGCCACTCCTATTTGGTCTTTTAGTGATTTTTCTACGCTTACAATTCCGAAAAGAAGTTGCCCAGCGTCTTGTACAAAAAAAAAGCTTTTGCACAAATCAACTATAATCAATCGTATAGGATGGTAATGTTACAGATTCATTGCTTTTCATATCTTGCTTTATTTAGAATTTTTGTTTAAGTTGTGTTTGACATCGCTCTAATTGTAGTAGACAAAATTTGTATCGTGTGCTTGCTTGTTAAATCTTTAGTTTATGAATTCGTATTTATTTCTTTTTATGTTTCACCTGTTCTTGGAGGCAATAGTACCTGAAAACGTGACAACCAAGACAACGACGTGATAGTAACGCCTCTTCTTTCAGGTACTATTGCGCCGGCCCGCGAAATCCCCAAAGAGGACGCTATCCAAATTGTCCTGGCGAATTTGAACCTTGTGGTGCCCGTTGTGTCCGCCATCCTTGTCATTATCGTGGCCATTGTCGTTATTTGCGTGCTGCGCGGAAAGGGCCGCTACCAAAAAGGTAACCGCGAACTGTTCTTCTCCTTCTTGCAGGTACAATCGCGCCGATGCGGGAATCCCCCGACGTACGTATGCTGTTCCCCTGGCTGCCCGAGTGGGTCGACTTGAACATCGCTGTGCCTGTCGCCGCCACTATCATCGTAGTAGTTGTTGGTATAATCGTCGTGTGCGTAGCGCTCACCAGACGCAACCAAGGACCAACGCAGACGAGATTGAGAAGCGACTGTACGTTAGAGAGCGATAGTTCTCATTCGGGGATTTACCGCGTTAATAATACAAAGACCTATAATTAAATGTTTGTATAGAAAGATATAAACAAAACACATATTTAGTTTGGTTTTGATCTAAGCTGCCGGAGATAAAACATCATCTCCGTTAACGAAACAAAAAAGAAAAGATTCATACTTAGTTATGAGTAAACGTAACGATGAACGTAATTAGAAAATAAAAGGTGCCACAACATGCCAAAATTTTTCTTTGCTTGCAAATTATACTTAGAAACTCGACCATGGTTTAATATACAGACTATTTTAGACTACTCGCCCACCATTTTTCACTTGTCATTTATTGCAGCTAGATTTCTTTTTTAAATAAGATAAGGTCAGGATTGGGGTGGTCATAGACACCTGTTTCATCATGACCTTTTCAGATCTACTGTGATCTCCTATATTGTAGAAGATGCTACTTAGCTTTTACTTAGATCTTTGAGAGCGTAGATATGTGTTCTGAGAACCTCCAAGCCTAACAGTTTTATTTTCCTTTTGGCCGTCTGCCATGACATCTCCGAAAACACTCTAGCGTCTTGGCTTTTTGAGTAATTCAATATTTACAATTTTTTCTCAATTTAGAGACTGAAATCTGGTTCTAGTATAAATATAACCTCCTCAGTCTGCAAGAAATTTATTCTCCCTCTCTGAGCAAGCGTATATCGCAATTACCAGATTCATCTTCATGAAATGCTTCTTACCAATGACGTTTCTCAATTATTGTCATTAGTAACCCTGCTGCCTTGCTGGATCTCCCATTGGGTCCCTCTGAGGTTGTGTTTTAGAGTGCTCGTGAGGTTATTATCCTTAGTAATCTGGCTTATGTCTTCCTCCTTAGGTTTGTCTTTGTCCTTTCCTTTGTTATCTGGCTTCTACCTTCCGCTGTATTGGGATGACTATATGTAGATAGAAACACTTTTACAAGTTGTTTTTCCAAACCTGTTTTTTTAACGAAGTTGATATTCCTCTACATCCTGGCTTAGGAAAAGCTTTGGCAGAGTTGAGCTTAGTAGTAGAAACTTTGAATTAGAGTTTCCTCTTCATTTTGGCAGATCTGCAAATACGACCCTCTACTATAGTTTTTGTTTACATATGTCTATTTAGGCTACAGTGCAGTAATTTTAAGTCGCGTATAGTAAATTGCGCTTACACAAGGTCGCCATCATTTCAGCATTTTCGAAATTATTTGAAAACGTTTCGTCAAATTAATTTTATCATGGAGTGTTTTGTTTTTGTCAGAAACGTTTGACATGTGAGTCGTCAGTGACACTATAATTTCTAGGCCTTTTGTATTTAATTACCTATTTATTTTATCCATTTACCATGCCAGTCACTCCAAAATTCTCGTATCCCTCGTCATTTTGTAACAGGTTCTTGGCCGACTGACCAATGTAATCTTCTGATATAGTTTATC
This sequence comes from Cetonia aurata, assembly GCA_949128085.1. Taxonomy (NCBI): domain Eukaryota; kingdom Metazoa; phylum Arthropoda; class Insecta; order Coleoptera; family Scarabaeidae; genus Cetonia; species Cetonia aurata. The sequence goes on from OX421887.1 coordinate 2,309,790, forward strand.
AAAAAATCACACAATTCGCAGTAAGGTTCTCTCATGTCGAGCCCGATTTTATGTAAATGCCTCTTTCTTATCACAGCATCCTATAGTGAAATGTACGTTATTTCTACTAATGTAAAATTTAATAGTTCGACAGTCTTAGTGGTACCTGAATTTGCCTGGACTTCCTAGTCTGCTCTTCCTCACTCGTAGGACAGGATTTAAACGAAGTTAATGATACCTTTCTTGCTCTCTCGTTTCTCTCGATTTACGAGAATCTTGATACCTGCAATAGTTGAATCACTCAACAGATGCAGTAGTAACTACTAGGTGCCGACTTTGTAATTTCGATACGTCATCAGCACCTACATTGCTGGTCATTGGCTAATCAAACGGCTTGCTGACGACGAAAGAACCGATCAAACACTTATCTCTACATTTTTGTACAGGGCCAATATAAAGTACTAATTTATTAACACTCATGCTCATATGACAGATATATGGTGATGTGAATCTAAGACTTCAATGGCCACATTTAGGGCTGTGCTGCCACTACTGCATCTGCTCGACAACTGCCTGAAAAGCAGTATTATATGTCATACATCGAATTTCTCACTAAGACTCACTAGAAAATGTACTGTACTTGGGATAACTTGCAATCTGAAATGTTTCATTCTAGAAATAACATACCTACGGGTGTGGAAAACGGTGCGTAAATCTAGGGGATATTCTATTGTTGCTATAGGAGTTATCCTCATTGCTTCTGTTATTTCCAAACGCTAAGTCTTTGTGTTTTATCGAGATAATTTGTTCACCATACGAGAGATGCAATTAATTGTGGTAGTTATCATGAATGCCCAATACATTATAATTGTTTTGATAAATGTTGTTGTCTACCCTTGGAGTTTAATTAGAGATGTCGATTTTGAAATTATCCTTGTTTGAGAATTTGTTTTTCACTTTGAAACTAGCGGGCCAAAACTATCTAACTCCCTGCTTCTTGTGAGTAGCATTATTGCTTCAAAGATAATACGTCAATTTTGCACAATTATCTGTTTTATTTCTAATTACGTGGTGGAAGTTGCTTTGAAAAAATCTTCATAGTTTTGTACCCTACAACACCGTAATTATATTAGGCACATACTTACATATACCTATGTTTTTGCCAAATTTTTTCTTGATTTCCTTTATCGGACTGGCTTTCAAACCCCCATTCTGATACGTATAGTTTAATTTACCAGATTTTACAATTCACTTAACGCGCCTAATAGCATAAATATTCAGAGATTCCAAAACTGCAAACTTTAATATAAGACATCCATTAAATCAAATTTTATTTAAAATTATAAACTGTTGATGTAACCTAGTTCTGTATCTCTAGATGATGTAGTCTACAACCAATCCGTGAACGCCACCTCAACCTTGGACAAGCGCCGCCCCGACTTACGTGATGAACTCGGCTACATCGCTCCGCCCAACCGCAAGCTGCCACCAGTGCCCGGCTCCAATTACAACACCTGCGACCGTATCAAGCGAGGTACCATAAGTAAGAATCATTTTCGCCATCCGCTCTTCCTCATTCTGCATGCCCCCGTAAGGGACACACACTCTCGTTCAGAGACATAATACGTACACTCATGGACGCTCAGTGTATCACGGCCCCTCTCCTATTCCGGCCCTGCTATAGCCACGCCCACGATTCTCTCGCGAACCTTACCGAATCCCCAGAAACCATGAAATGGTATTCTCCCATTTGGTGGTGGAAATCAGTCATTTTTGACGCCCAGTCGCGATTTTGTAGATAGTTCGGTAAGATTTAGCGAGCGATTGTCAATCGCTATATGTTGTATTATATATATGTAGGCAACCATTACCGCTCACACTCCACATGGGATCCCAGAAGGCACCTTTATGAAGAACTGAGCAACCGTAGGGGATCTAATGAAACCATACACACGCATAGAGGTAATAATCTAAGCAAAATGGAGCACTGAATTGAGTTGGGCAGAGTAATTGCATAATATCGATACAGTAGTCTTTAGCGCTCTGTTAATAAAGAGTGGCGCCGACGCAGGCTTAACTTAAAATACCGATGTCACGTGTCACTTGCTACTATCTTGATCAGAAACTTGATTCGAAGTAATCCCCCGACGTAAACAGCGAACAGATCCACCTATGGCTGTTAGATTACACTGCATCAAGGTTGGAGTGGTTATTTTCACCGTGATCCTTTCAAGTCTATCCTAATTCACTTTGTTCTGGATGATGATCTCTAATTTTACCATCTTAATTACACCGATCATCATTGGGACGGACTTCTCTTGTGAGGTGTGAAAATCTGTTTCATTTCTTAGGAATTTATTTTTTAAATTTTAATTTTATTTGATGGATCTTCCTGTGGTTTAGGTGGTTACTATCGCATTTATTTTTTTGTTATTTTGTCGTTACATGTTTACACTTCGCATTCATTTGGTCACCATGCCCACCCATGTTTAGTCTCTACTTCCTGTTTAAATACACATGAATCCCGGCTTAATGGTTAACACGGCGTAGTTACCGTTTTCCGTTTAGATGCAGATCGTCGCCAGCTTTAAGAACTCACACGGAGTAGTTTCTGTTTTTCACTTACTAAGAGATTGCGCCGGCCTAAGGGTTGGTATGGCGTAAAAACGAAACCTATGTTTACGTGTCGGCAAAACCCGTTGTTACTCAATTTAGACTATTTTCATATATGTTTGTTTGCAAATGCCCTCATGGGTCATGATGACATTTTTCGGTTCGTATTTAGGCATTCGTCCCTTGATATTTTCATTGCGTCATGGCAAGCCGTTTCTGGAACCACTACACTCGCAGTCGCGTGTTCTCCTTTTACACGAGCTATCTAGCGGGGTTGACTCCATGAATTGTCCGAGCTAGATCAGTAACTGCATCACCAGCTCACGCTGCGGCCGTCTTGTGGATTGAGAGTTTGGCTTGTGTCCTCTAGGGAGCGCACAACTAAAGTGTTAACAGGCGCTGGTGGATAAAGCTTCAGATATGATAATGAAAGTGGGTTTGCAGTCTGAATGAGGCTGATAACGCCTGGTAGGCAGAAACTTGAGTCCGTTTCTAGTGCTATTCCTCTTTCATTACTTTTGTTGGTATAGTGATTCCAACCATAAACCTTAATCCTGCCATGGTGACATTTTTCGATTCTATTAATTACTTATAAGTAAATTCTCAACGATATAAGAAAACATACGAAATCATAGCTTTATCTCCATGCAGATATTTTAATTTTTGCAAAAATAAAAATACAATAAATGTAAGAAGAAATTGATCAGAAATCATATATTGAAGAGCTTTCTAAGTACAATAAGAGATACAGCAACAATTTAATTGCTATTATTTAAGATTTTGATATATTCACTAACGTATTAAGAGTAAAGAGGCAGTACAGTTTCACTTAATGTTACACAATCTAAGAATTTTTTTGATCTTACATTGTGTTCCAAAAGCAAATTATCTTGTTATGTTAAATATAAAGGTCTAATAGGTATATAATGCCCGTGCAATACCCAGCAGTTTATAAGACCAATAGTTTTGATGATAGTTTTGCAATCTGACCTTGAAAAACATAATTGTATTGTGGTATTATTAAAAAACGTTTCTTTTTTCTGCTCGAATATTGTTTCTATTTTATTACCATAAAAACTTAACATATTCTGCGCCGAGAATGATATGACTGTATAAATTCCCATATTCCGATGTAAATTTGGTGCGTGCATTTTCCTGCTGGATTTTGTTATCACTCAGTTCCTTACAACGCTTTTCAGTTTCAAGGATCTCTTATTGTATTTAAATTACACACTACTGTATCGATACTATGTCGTCACTTTGGTTCTTGGTTCCCATTTAGTTATTTTTTTCTTGGTAATTGGCGTTTTTTTTTTTCTCTTTACCTTGGGCATTTTGTTTTTCCTTACTAACACGTTTCCTGTCAATTTAGTTTGTTTGTTTGCTTTAATGTCAACGACGCAGAAATTTTTAATAAAAATGAAAGCTAAAGCTTCAAAAATATATTATCCAATATAAAAATAAAAAATAACTAATTTCGGATTTACCTACCATGATTTATGGAAAGAAGAATGAACTGTCTAGAAAATAGTTTATAGTTTTGTTATATTTATTTGCCAGCTTGCAAGTAACTAACTTGGCAACATTGTTTACATAGTTAATTTGGGTGAAAAGTTATTAATGTATTTAATTAAATCAGAATCTGTACCTACGTTTTCTTAACTGAGAAAAACTAAATCTAACTAACTTTCCTTGCCTCAGAAAGTTAGAGTAATTAGCATATGCAAATGGACTGGTACATTTACTTATTAATTGGTGGCAACAAATCTTATTTAAACGGAATAATTTTAAAAAGATCCTTATTGGTAATTCAAATGTATTATTTTACATTAAGCTGTTTTCTCGTCTAAAATTATCGAATATACTGAATTTTATATTTTACTTTATACTTACATTCGTCTATAATTTTTCTGATTTTTAATTACCTTTGAATGAATTACACCACCAAAAGCCATCATTTTCCGATGTAAAACTCGTAAAATGTAGTAAGGAATCATAAACAAAAGGGTTAATATCATGTTGTCACCACTTTTTAAGTAACGTTTTCAAATTACGTCTAACCGGCGTCTTGACTCTTGCTAACAATTAAACAATCCAGAAAGTTTTATTCGCAGGGTATGTTTGTTTTAGCTTGGTAAAAAAAAAATAGTTCATTCTATATATCTCGCAAATTTAAAATAACATTTATAGATAAATGACTCCGCCCCTGTTAATTTCGTAAATCGTGTAGAGGTACCATGGGATGCGTTAAGGGAAAACGTAAAGAGGGACGTAACAGTCTTATCTTTCGGTATGATAGTCTGCTGCGTCGCGAATCACGATGGCACTGCATTTTCAGCTATAGGAATGCGATAATAACAGTGCGTTGCTATTGCAGTTGCCCTCAGTACAGATATTGAAATTTTTGCCCGCGATCGTCGGAGACATAAGGAATCTAATATGTCGAGCAAAAGATATAGGAATTGATAGGGAATATTGATATGTGATGAAGATGTCACAAGTCATACTTTGCCAGTACAATAGCACAGTAGTCCTGTTCTAGCTAACGAAAACATATTTGCCTTTCTTTTGTTCTTTACCTCAGCCTATCCAGCATTCATAAACGTTAATAATCATAATTTTTCTATACACACTGGTTTTTATGTTACCATCTCATTTTCTGGACTAGGACATCTAAGAATGGGATGGCATTCTCCTTTTCCACTTCCATGGTGAACTTGGTTGAAGGTTCTATGTTGTTAATGTGTGTAAGGTATTCCTCCAAAGCATTTAGACAATGTGGCCATATGGTAAAGGGGTCGTCAACATATCTGAGCCACAAGGTTGTCTTGAGATGATGTGCTTGTATTGCTGTTTGCTGAAACTCTTCCATATATATGTTGCTCAGAATTTGCAACAGAGGGGATCCCATCGTCATCCTAAACTCTTGTTTGTAGAATCTGTTCCCCAGCTGGAAGTACGTTGTGTCTACGCATATTGTTAGTAGTTCCATGATGGTGTTTACACTCAAAGCGGTTCTTGTTTGTAAGGTGTCATCTTTGGAGAGTTTTTCTTTGATTATTCTTAGTGTTTTATCTGTTGGTACGTTTGTAGAGAGGCTGGTGACATCGAAGCTAACCATTGTCATTTGGATTTAATCGTAGATTCTCTATCTTTATAACGAAATCCTCTGTAGTCTTAACCGCGGACGCTGTAAGATATGATAGTGGTTTTATTATTTGTAGCAGGAATTTTGCAAGTGGATGGCATGGTGAATTCATAGAATTGACTATCGATCGTAATGGAATATCGGGCTTGTGAATTTTTGGTAGGCCGTAGAGATGTGGAGGCTTGCTATAATGTGGTGTTAGTCTGTATCGTATTTGGACGTTAGTGAATTCGTTTCTGTGTTTGTAGAGCGCTTTGTAAATTCTAGTATCTACAGATGATGTAGGATCTTTCTTTATTTCTGTATACCTTCCTGTTTCTAATACATCTTGCATTTTATTGTCGTAGTCCAGAGTGTCCATTACAACCGTAGCATTTCCTTTGTCCGCCCGTAGTATTTTTAAGATTTTATCCAACTATAAGGATCTTAGAGCTAGTCGTTCTTTGATAGTAACGTTGGTGTAGTTATTTTGTTTACATTTTTCTTTCTTATTTGCTTCCCTAGTGCTGTTCTGATTTTCCAGCGGTGTTCACTCGCTTTTTTTTGCTTCCAAATTCTTGGTTGGCTCTTCAAGTGCCAGTATCATATCTAATGCAGGAATTCGTGTTGGTACTATAGCAAACCTCATACCTTTGTTTAGTAGGCGTGTAGCGTTAGTGTTTATGGCGTTACTAGATATGTTAATTACAGTTTTCGTTGGATCTAGTTATCTGCTTTCTTCGTGTCTGGGTAGCAATCGTGCCAGTTTCTGTTGCTGCCGCTATTTCTGCTTTTCCCTTTCATAGTTTCTTGATATTGCTGCCCTAATTAGATCGTAATCTGCTTGTGATGTTGTTTTTTCAATGGTATGTCTGATCTCCTCGCATTGTTGTTGTAGTTGTACCTTTTTAACTCTGTGGTGGTTGATTCGTTCCCTAACTAGTGCTTGGCCTGCTCGTTTGGCGATCTTCTCAGCTCGGGTGCTTTTCATTGGTATTTTAATTCTTAAACCTTTGGGAATACTGTTAGCCTGTTTGCATTTGTAGTAAGATGTAGTAAGATGGTTTCCTTCTTTGGCAAGTTTCTGGATGGTCTTCTCATACAGTCTGAAAGACCTATTTAGCTCGGGCCAATACTGAACATTTAACTCATGACGTGTAATTCTTGACGATGGGTTAGAAGAATATAAGCTGATGTTGATTGAACTGTTTCCATCGTCTGTTGGATTTTGTACATCCGACGTTTCGGCAGTGGTTCTACTGCCGTCATCAGGGTAGCCCTGATAAGGAATGGTGCTTGCTAATTCCATGGTTGGCGGTGAAATTATGCGTACACGTCTTGAGTTCCCTGCAATAATACCGATTACCCTACTCTCATTAGGTCATTTGAGTAATAATATGACGTTTTTGATATGTGACTTCGGGCCGTGATTTTAACGCCATATTGGCGTAATAATGATATGTCCATGTATCTGAGTCGCAACAGATTTGAAATACTTTATGATACCTATTCTGACATTCTTGTTTCAGTAAGTGTACCAAATTACTTTTAAATTATAAAATTGGAAGAAGGTACTTGTTCTTGTATTTTTTCCATAAATTACGGAAACAAATCACTACATTTTTATATTTACGTTATTTTGCATTCTCTTTAATTTTTTAGTATATTTTTGTCTGTGTGTCTCCTACAATCTTCTTAGGTAATTACATCATTTTAAGACTATCTACAATACTAACAGCATTTGTATATGTACCTATCTTCTAAAGAAACGAAGTAAGTTTTGTTGTAGTAAAATGAACTATTCTAGAATCTGGTTTCCATGTTTCTCTTTTCGAAAGGAGTAAACAACGTTCATAAAACATTTACAAACGCATGTCCGCATGGGTGTTGACGTTACATTCCACATTAACTCATTTTGTAATTTTCATCTACATCCGTTAATACAAACTAACATATAATACATCCATTCTGCTTGCTGTGTTAGCTGTGTCTAGAATTACTAGGAATTTTACCAGTTCTTTTGAACACTACGTTACTAATAAAAACCTTAAAATGCAATGGAGCAGGCATGGACGATGAGATCTGCCCCTACGCCACCTTCCATCTATTAGGATTCCGTGAAGAAATGGACCCCACCAAGGCGATGCAATTCCAAACCTTTCCCCACCCCCACGCCGGAACCATGGGCCCTTCGGGAATGAACACGCCGCACCAGATGCATTCCAGGGCCGGCTCACAGTCAATGCCAAGACAGAATAGGCGCTACGACCGCGTTGGATCACAAGGTACATATTGTGCTATGCCCAGACAAAATAGGCAATATGACACGGTCGGACCAGAAGGTACATATCGTCAAGAATGCTTAGAAAATTATTGATAAATAATTATACAACGTGTTTTAAAAGTATGTGAATTTCATTCGTTTCCAAAATGCCAATTTTTAATACCTTGTAAATATATATTAGCATTACATACTTTTGGAAAATGGTGTATACAATCTAAAGTTTTAATACACAAATTCATTTATGGCGACTTACTTGAATCCAAACCTAATGCTCTTCTGCAAAACTAAAAAGACTACTACAGGAATAGGTACGTACTCAGACCGTATTTACTAGCGCAAATTTCACCTCTTACTATTATTAAGTACTTCAAAGTCATACCTCATGAATCAAACACAAAATTAAAGAATCACAATGAAAAAAAAAAAACCACAGAAATCAAATGCATCGTAGTGATACTTCTAGTTCCTCATTCATTAATTAGTCTATCTCGTTTTAATTATCATTACTATCATTGTCACTTACCGTCCAACTTTTTTTTTCAATTTTTTACTAGTGTCAATAGGTATTATTTTCCTCTTTCGTGCTCGTGTTGTCTGTTCTATTGTTGTATATGAATGTTTTAACAATTTTCAGCATGCAAAATACTACTAGAAGTCGCCATAAATGAGTTTAAAAACAGATTATATACGGGCTGTCTCCAGAAGGTGTTTCATAAATTTACAAATTTAAAAGTCTTGGACGTTTGATATTAAAATAGGTAAATGTTATGAGCCTCTTTCAGTAAACAGCTTGTATAGACAAATCTTCTAATTTGTGATGATGTTTTTTTTTTGCTATGAGTTCAGCAAGCAAGAAGTCGAGTTGCTATTTCTAAGAGCGGCTAAAACTATTTTATTTAGTTATAAAACGTTAAATAATGTGATCGTGTGATGAGTATTTTTCAGTTATGATAACACTCTTAGGAGTTGAACGACCTTCCCTTTCTTCTCTTCCCTTCTCTCCATTTACGTTTCCAGTAGTATCACTAGTGACCCTTTTCTAAACCAGATCAAAATTACAGTTCTCTTTTAAAATTTCCCTAATGTTATAGTGCCACATTATGTGTGGACGGCTCCTCTTCACTTGTCTCCTCCACCAAGCCACCGCAATTTCCTTCTTTCTGTTGCAATGTTTTACTTTATCTGTGTTTAGATTGTTTCGAATGATATATATGATTTGGTATTCGATCCATTCTTCTGATGGCTAATACTTTTCAAAGATATCACGTTGGTCTGTACGTTACTATCCAACTTCTTTGCTCAGATCCAACTTTCACAACCAGGGTCGTATCTGGGAAGGGGTTTTGGGGGTTCAACCGCCGCCTTCCCCTCCTTCTCCCCGAAATGAAGTACAAATATACATAATAATTAGTGTCCACAATTTTACTGTGCACCAGAAATTGCCCCCAGATAAATTGCACCTGGTCACCCGCCCCCTCCCTCCCCCGAAATTTTTGTCCAGATACGCCCCTGTTCACAACCACCGGCGATGAACATGGTCATTAATACAAATCTACTGTAGTACAATTTAACTGTACTCTCAATTATCGTAGTTATTTGGTTTATTCCTTCTCAGTCTTACCATTGACCATTACTTTTGTTTTTTTCCCTAGTTAAAAATACCACTATTAGTAGGGGAAGATACCACTTTTTTACAGCGACTAGAGAAATTCGTGTTTTGTCGACTCTCAGATAAGCCGGTTGGCAACACGAACTCCTTCCCTTCTTCCTCCACTTTTTTTCTCAATAAATCCTTATTACTTTGTCAACCTAATCTTCTGAAAACTGTAGTGTTTACTCTTTATACAAGCAACTATCAGCTGTTCTAAAAACTATATATGATTTAGCTGCTTTAGAAATAGAAAATTCGTTTATTTTTTTGTGTTAGAATATAAAAAGCATGCAATTAAAACCTTATTATTTTATGTTTAGATATTTTGCCCATATTTGCAATCACCTTGTTTCTAAAACAATGCTTCTTCGGTTTTCTTCGTTGAAGTAGATCACTAAAAGAACATTTATAGAAATGTCTGTGTATCTCCAAAGGATTACCTGTTGTGTGTTTAGTATTTTTTAGCACATGTTACAATCATTCTCATAAGTAACTTAACCCCCATTCACAGAATTTAATAATGCTTGAATGATTTGTATATTTTATAGGACGCCTTAAATATAGGATTCCGTTTCGACTGACAAACGGTTTTAGGGGATAAATCTGACTTCTGAAAATTGGAAGTTTCAGATATCCATAAGAATTTTTAATATTTCTAGGGCTATCAATATAGATTCAACTTTATTAGAGGCTTAATGGGCGCGAGCCCCACACCCAACCCTTATGTATGAAAAGGTGGGCATTTGTTTTTGTGGTTTCATATTTACTTTAGTATATACACTATTTGTTAGTGTTAAATGTTTTTTTGCATTCCATACTCGATTTTACGATTTTAATTTTACTTCTTCAACGAAAGTAGATAACTACTGCGGCTTTGAATTCATTAACGTTAACTGCGTACGAATGGCTTACCAATGTGCTGAAGTTTTCTCAAGACTATTCTGTGACCTTAGAAAGGCTAAGCACCTTTATATACGTATCCTTAATTTGTATGCATATCTAATATGAAATAATTAACGAAATACTCAAAAACCTCGAGTTTTCAAAGGTCAGTTTCGCCCGCTAAAAGTTCTCGTGTATCAGTCGAAATGGAAACCATTGTTTTACATAGCGTATAAAATGTATAATCACTCTTCAGATTATTTTCTGAAGGACGGATTGTGTACCTTTTCTTGACACTCATCTTTTCAGAATTTATAATTTATTACATCACTACATTTACATCATAACAAACATTAGAATATTTAGTGATTCATTTCAATAAATGATTAAATCAATTCTTTAACTATAAATTAAATTGAAAATATCTCCAAATTATAAAATAACTGCATAAAACTAATGTACATTTGGTATTTTACCACAGGAAACGGAAGCATCTACTCTCCAGGTCCGGAATACGACGATCCTGCCAATTGCGCACCAGAAGACGAACAGTACGGTTCACAATATGGCGGCTACAATAACCCCTACGACCAATATGGAAGCCGCAGCTCTATCGGACGCCGTTCTTTGGGTTCTTTACGCCTGCAACCGACTAGCAACAGCCCTGAACCTCCACCACCACCACCACGCAACCATGACCCCTCTTTCAATGACTCCAAGGACAGCAACGAAATTTCCGAGGCCGAATGCGACAGGGACCAATTGATCAACAACCACAGTTACGGTGGTAAGTATAGTGCGAAACCCTCGAAATTTAGAAATACCTAGCTAAAATATTCCAAGTACTGTTAATTATGCCAAAAGTATTTGCTTATTTTTGTTTAAAAACAGTATCAAACACGACAACATTATAAAATGAGCATTATTATGATTCTGCATAAACTGTGAAAATAGAATAAAGTAAATCCGTAGGTAATAGTGAATTTTCAATTATTTGCTAATAATTTAATATTTTGTTTCAATTTGTGCTAATATGTACTTTTAAATATGCAGTCTGCAATGTAAATTTGATCTTACAGCAATGTGTACTGATAATATACTCTTTACTTAGCCATTATTTTTATATAACCATAGTATATTGAATACGGTTTACTCCTTGTAAAATAGAATTTATTCGCACAAACCAAAAAATTGTTATTATCGCCACGTTACCGTCCACCTACCATTGCTGTAAAATCAAAATAATATTTCAAACTGTATATAAAAATAAATTAAATAATTTGTGATAATAAAGCACTTTATAACTGATGAAACACTTTAATGTAATAAGCACCTAATAAATAATAATTTGGGTGGTATGAATAAAAAGCCGGCTAATGCTCATAAGTGTAAGCAACAGCTCTAAGCTTATGCTCCAAGTAAAAGGTACGAGTAAAAGCATTTGCTTCGATTTGTATGAATAACGATTTGCTTTTACTTATGAGCATCTGCTTAGACCAAATGGGGATTTGCTCAACAATTGGAGACCGCTCGTGTTCAAAAGCAGTATTATCAAGAAATGATGCAAAAATCGAATACCGGTCGCTCTTATTATGAGCCTGATGGAAACGAAAACGATAATGATGTTCCTAGGTACGCAATACTTTAAAAAAATAATAAATTTGGTTTACCTAGGTACTAAGATATGATTTCATGCAAAGATTACATTTACAAAACATGGTTTTTGTTAAGGGTTATTTGTTATTTTTATAAAATGATTTTTCTTAAGGGCTATTGTAGGAAAAGGACTTGCCACTAGAATTTTATCTTTGTTTAATATAACACAAGTTTTTTTCTGAGAAATACTTTTCATACTAAGAATTTCCTCTTTATTTCGCATAGGTAAATGAAACATTACATTCTTAAGGGTTATAATTTGTATCATAGGGGTTTTATTTTTGTTATTGTTGTACGGCGCAAACTTTGTAGAAAAATATTTTTTTATATTTAAATTTGTAAAACATAATTATTTTATTATAAGGACTTCTGTGAAACAAAGAAATTGCGTAGAAAATAAATAAAAATATCAATATTTTTTTTACATTTTAAGTATTTCAAAGTTTTATAACACACAAACTCCTACCTCAAATTCTGTGTAAAGATAACATCAGCTATTTCAAGTCTTCGCCCCCTTGCACGCTGAAGAAGACGATCTTCTTCTAATTCATATTCTTCGCCGTTATTGAGATTTTCTTCATCATCATCATCATCTGGAAAATCTGCATCTCCTAAATACTTGGCAATGTTGTGTAGTACAATGCAACAAACAATAACTGAAGGGACTCTTTCCAGTTTAACACGGCACATATATTTTAGAATTGGAAATCTTCGCCTAAGTTGGCCGAAGCATCTTTCGATAATCACCCTTTCTTTCTTAAACAATCTGTTGTAAGCTCTTTCGGATTCGTTATTTGGGTTTCGAAATGGTGTTATCAGCCACGGTTCCAAACCATAACCGTCATCTCCTAGTAATATTGCACCAGGGAATTGTTGCATAATGAAACGGGTTTCAGAAGATATATAGAATGTCTCCAAATTCTAGCATCATGAACAGAACCCGGCCAACTTGCATCAATAGTAGTAAACATTTCTTTGGAGTTGCACGTTGCTTGCACATTTAAAGTCGCCAACCCCTTTCTGTTGATGTATTTATCACCGTGATGGAAAGGTTTCACTATTTGAACGTGTGTGCAATCAATTACCCCTATCGCACATGGAAATTGAAATGTCTTTTGCCACATCTCCTGTGCTTCGTTTACTTGATTCTACGTTGACGGAAATTTGATCCATAAATGAGCTTTTTCGAGTATTTTGTCAATCACAAACATAATTGTTTTTGATACTGTCGACCGATGAATTCCCTATTCTTCAGCAATACCAGTTTGGAAACTAGGATTGCCCATATACCGCAAAAATATCTTAATTTTATGGTCCGACGAAAGAGCACCTCCTCTTCTTTCGTTGTTCTCGTCCATAAAGTGAGTTGCAATCCAATGCAAATTTTCTTCCTCAAACGTAAATTAATAAACTCTGCCATTATTACCGGCCACTGGAAGGGCGCATCTAGTACTGAACTAGATGCACAATTTATCGAGCATATGCTCACAATATGAAGGAAAACCTCCGTTTTATTCATATCAATCGGAGGATGTGCTTAAAAGTAAGTAGATGCTCATGCTCAGAGGAGAGTCTTGAGTAAAAGCTTTTACTTACATTTTTATTCATAAAATATGTAGCAAATGCTCGAAATTTTGCGAGTATAGGGTTTTGCTCTCTTTTATTCATACCACTCATTGTGTGCCGGCTGTACTTCAGGTGAAACGAATATGCAGTAATATTTAAGCTAAAACCGTTCTAATTATCAAATTAAAGGAATACTATTTCCAAATTCATTAATACGTAGTAATTAATGTTGGTGTTTCATTTGTTATTTATTAATTACGATAATTGAGACCTCACCTGCACTTATTATCAAGATAAAAAAGAAAAATTAGAATAGCAACCAACACTCGTTGTACACAAAGATTCAAGCAGCCTTTTCATTTTCAGAAAGTGATCAGGGTAAGTGAAATCACAAAAAAAGAGTTTGGTTTGACGTGTTTTTTTGTCCTATTTCTCTTGACTTTCCTCGAAAATTTAGCGATTTAGAAAATATCATCCTCATTTAGAGATAATCGCACAAACAGTATACACACATCATCAGTTCAGCTCCATCTACCATCTGAATTTCATAGAATCAGACCCATGTGTAAACGGTTCCGTCACGATGTTTTCTTTTATTTGATGGTTTTTCGTGTGTATCACGTTAGAGAGTTTCTTTTTATGCACGCTGGGAAAGTGAATAGCGCAATAAATGTTTTCGTTGTGTACGTGTTTTCGTTGTTTGTGTTTTAATAGCATGAAGTTTGTTACTAACTTTTATATTTTTAATATATACACGATGTTTTTTTTGTGTTCGTATTGTTTTTCTTTTTTGGTGTTTTTAAATTTTTCTAAAATTACTTCGTTAGTAAATGTGTTCTTTTCACTATATTTTTGTTATACTCCCGTGGTGTATTTGTGGTCGTGTAGTAAGTGTGGTTTGTTTCAGTCATGAGAAATAGCGCCAAGGATGGCATGAACCATGAAGAGATGAGAAAACTGATTGAGAGGTAAATGTTAATTTCTAACTAAGATAAGTGAGGTTAGATACAATTGTGGTTCATGTATTAACATTATTAACATAATCATAATTGAACAATGGTATCGTGGATGTGGATATTATTTTCAAAATAATATATTTAATAGGTAATGGGATATTAAATTATAGACGAGGAAAATGCAATATTTATGAAGCGATATATCAACGTATTATCGTACAACAGACATGTTCAATTCGGCATTTATACTTTATACCTACCAGATAAGTAATAGATACATATCTACATTACAGTGCAGAAGGTGTCAATTACAGCGCGACAACTTAGTTGTCGCAAGTTGGAGCGCTGTAGGAGTTAATGGCCAAGAAAATATTTAGAAAATTTTCTTTAAAAAGAAATATGCCAATGGAACCTATGATGTTACAGTCGGTAGATGCGAATTCGTAGCATTGCATGTTAGTAAATCCACTTTTTTTTTATAAAAGTACCAATAAATGTTTTTTTTTAAACTAAATTAAAAGAAATGAAGCATATTTGACATTGGAAGTAACTGTGAAATGAGAAAACATGCAATGTGCGTTACCGCACTAGGGCGGTAAAATGAACCTTCTGTTGCGTTAGCTGGCAGGTTATGTTTACTGGTGACGAAGCCAAAAACACTGATTTTGCATTACTTTAAATCGTCCGCAAACATACCATTTTCCGGCCTTACACGTGCATTACACAAGTTCTTAATTAATTCATATTCTTTCCAATTCAATTTTCGGAAGATTTTACAAGTAATAACTTGTTAATAACTGCACACACAACCTCTGTAATATGAGCTGGGGTCTGCATTGCCCTTATTATTGATGAATATGTATCAAAACTTACCAAGCAAATTAAACGTCAAAATACAAAGAGGCGCGTTCGAAATTGTAGCACGGAGTACTCGGAGCTATTCGATGACGTCAATTTGACGGAAGCAAAACAGTAACTGACCAATCACAAGTTATGGCATACGTCAAATCAATGTCATCGAGTAGCTCGGAGTATGCCGAGCTACAATTTCGAATGCGCCTATTGTAATCTTAACCCTGATCTTAAATTCAAAATTCATACGTAACATGTATTGCCAAGCTGTACTGTTAACTCCCTACCGTCAATTTTTTTTTATTATTTTTAACAAAATTAGGATTTGTCGACGCAAAAAATAGTGTGTGTCACACCGCCAGAAACTCTTTTGCGAGTTTTCGCACACACAAACCGTATTCACACTAGTGCGTTAATATATACACTAAAAAAATTACACTTTTCCTACCGAAAATTCCTACAATGTATAGGATAAAATTACCAAAAATTGGGAAATTTACCTAAAGTTTTATAGTATCTAAATTTTCCAATTTTTGGTAAATTTACACTATACATTACAGGAATTTTCCGTAGGAAAAGTGTAATATTTTTTTAGTGTGTACCTATTACCGGACTTTTACCGGAATGTAATATGGGCGTTTAATGTGTAAATTAAAAAAAAAATACTATAAAAAACATACATTGAATCACTCGTGATTCAATTCGCATTACAACAAACTTCATTGTGACACTTGCGTTTTAATATACTATTGTGACATAGTTGGCGAGATTAAGAGCGACCGCAAACGTTCCTTTTCCGTATTCGAAATTAAAATGCGAAAAACGAACGTGTGCGGCCGAAGTCGATTTATAAACTTAAGTTGCCGCTGCAGTGGCGGCACCATTCACAGTTGCATTCGGCGTTGACGTTCTGGCTCCGCTGGCAATTTTCACTTTCCGCACGCATATGGATAAATGTCAAAAGTGAAAACATAACCAATCAAATATTTCAGGCGAAAATTAGATAAAGAAAAATAAATTAGGATAATCGATGCTATTATTCAAATCACTCGATTATGCCGACCACTAGGCCAAACATACGAATTTCGTCGGTTAAATCCTCAAGAGTGAATGACGAATTTAAAAGTTGTTTATTTTACTGTGACGCCCAACTGCGAGCGGCAACGATAATGTAGTTCATATCTGTTTTACAACACATCCTATAATTTAACTTTTGCTTGACAAAATCAACGCCGAAATGCGACGACAACGTAAATCTATAAATTATCTCTGTTCCTTCAAATTTTAATTCCCTAGATGTCACAATAACATCGTCACCGGTGTAATTATATACAACAGCCGTCCATTTGTCTAACTTGAACTATGGCAACTTAATTTTTTTTTAATATTAGGTGCTCTACATTTTTTGTTTACCACAAATTATTTTTCATGTAAACCGAATAATTATCTTTGGTAGTGCAACCTTTACTTATAGAATTTACTAAGAGATTCCATTAACTAATAACATTTATTACGAAAATAATTTCCACTCCATTGTATTATCATTGTTCATAAAATACCAGTAAAAGATGAGAATTGTATAATATTTATCTTGTAGATGTCTATATTGCTAACTTTAAATAAGAATTGGAAATAATTTTTTATAGAATTTCTTCAATAGGTATCTTATGGGTACTCCTAAATATTGTGTTGCTTTTGACATTGTCGGATCGAAATGTCAAATTTTCAATAGTAGTTTTCTGATTCTCTAACTTTGTGAGAATGCATATTTAAAATGTGCCGTATCATTTTTACTGCAATCGTTTTTGACATCTTTAGTGTCTTAGAAAACTAATAAGTCTCTCTTAATATTTTAAATTACTAAATAACTCCTCGCTATATACCATATTAGCCTGGTATGAGCCAACCCAGATTTTAGATTGGTAAGGTAGTGCCGTGTAACATTGACACATCTTGGAAAATTAATTCCATAAGATTTGAAAAATCCAGTTACTGATAAAGTGCTTAAAAAAGTTTAAATCCGTGATAACAATTTTAATTTCAATTTCTTTTTGTTTCCCTTCAGTTGGATAAGATTGACACTCTACAAAGCTACAGAAACTGAAGCCTCCCTAGTTATTTTCATTTATTTATTATTTAATAAAATATAAATTTTATTTTACTAAACGCAGTTCAGAAGCAAACACCTGCAAATCGCTATTGTGCCCGGCTAGCCAGGCGATATGTCCCCCACAAACTTCTAGTTCTCGAGGTATCCCTCTCTCTTTATCTAGTCGGCGTTGGCATGCCACATTGACTGGTGGGTGCCGGAATAGTATTTTAAAACACAAGTGTCACAATGACGTTTATGTAATGCGAGAGATTCAAAGTACGAGCATTACATGTCATTGTGACACACGCTTTTTACAGCATTTTTCCTAATTTGCACATTAATCGCCTATATTACGTTCCGGCAAGAGTCCCCCCCACCACGTTAATATCTCATTACAGCACAGTATGCTGTAATAGCCATATCAGCACTGCGTCGTCTTTTGTTTTAGCTTTATTACAACATCCAATTAGAAAATACTTATTTACATTAGAATGCAGTAACTCATGACATTTGTATTAAATTTTTTGGCTCAGAAAATATTTAGAAAATTTTATTCAAAATGAATCTTTTTTTATGATTTTTCGAAAACAAAACAGGAATAAAAATACCGGTAAATGTGTTTTTCTCATTGGACGTTACAATAAAGCTAAAATGATTATTACCGCACAGTGCTGTAATGAGATATTAACGCATTGGTGGGACTTTTGCCGTAATGTAATATGGGCGATTAATGTGCAAATTAGAAAAAATACTGTAAGAAACTCGTGTCACAATGACTTGTAATGCTGGTACATTGAACTTATACATATTTTACATTGAAAGTAACTGAAATGAAAAAATGCAGTGCGCGTTACCGTAGTGCAGTAAAAATGTTACCGTACTAGGGTGATAAAATGAACCTACTGTTGCGTTGGCTGACAGGTTTTATATTTACAGTTGACGAGGCCAAAAAAGATTAAACTACAGCTTTGTGCAAAACCGTTTAACATTGAACATGAATAATTTTGATTTCTGATTCTGCCAATCTTAGCCGGCCTTACCTTATACTTGCTTGCTGGATATGCACAGCAATTACTTCATGGAATGCATCAGATTGCAACCTCGAAATTATTATACGATTCTCGAATATCCGTTTGATACCTATTCATTTCATTTCACTCGCATCGTGTCCACTCATACCAACACACAAGACGTATAACAATTAACGTGTTCTTGTGTCAATTTCATGACCCTCTCAAGCAGGAAATCGTAAGTTTGAAACAGTTCGAACAAACAAAATAACAATGCTTGTAGTACATTAATTAAGTGTATTTTCTTTTCGTCTTTAATTTCTTTCGTAGTAGTGAAGTGAGCACTTTCCGTTGTTCTCTTGTTTAGTAGAAATATGTTTTTGCATGCTAATTTTTTCCTTTCCACAACTTCTTCACAACAAACTTGATGAGGACCAAGTTACCGATGCAAATCCCGAATGGCGGTTTTTTCTAACGTGATGACGAGACCTTTCTGATCTTTCTTTTGTAGAAACGAAACAGGGCAAACCAACGGCGGACTCACAACCTACGATACTGTGGCAGTGTAATCTATAAGAGGCCGGCCAATAACAACACGAAAACACACTTCCACAGACACTGTCATCGTTTAGTTATTGCGATTATTTTATTTTAAATTTGATTGATCTAAATTTATTTCGTGTAAGTTGTAGTTAGTTATATTATATTGTTAAACTATTTGCAATCACTACTAATTTAAACGGAGATTACAAACGATTAAGGACCATGAAAGTTTTTTCTATTCGAGACTGATTGTTCATTATTTAGATACTAGATACAAAACTTTTTCTAGATTTTAGACGACTGTCGTTTGTAAACTCACCTTTTCTCCTTCCAGAATATTTGAATTTTTAAAACGAAAGTTGGTAACACATTTTGCCATGTTCACTAGCGCCCTCTACATACACGTATTTAACACGAATTAGCGAGTTTTTTTCTTTTTAATTCTTCGACATATTTTTTTCGAATGTAGTTATGGCTCAATGTGTCTTGTGATATTTTGAGGTTTGTGAATAAATAAATACAAATTGGTTTTTAATAATCGTCGATGAGCGTTCGTAAAATAAGGTCGGCATAATCTTGATTTTATCGATTGATGAAAATGAAAGAAACCAACTTCATTTTACGACATTTTCGGTAGTATTGCTTCTTATTTGATTTCGGCTTTAGTTTTCGGTTAGTCTTAGGTTTTAGATGTACGATTGGCGAATCGGTTATCGTATAATTTGCGTCGCTTTTTCGGAACAGAATATCTCTTTAAGAAAAGGATGTTTTTCAAAGGTTGTGCTCGCCAATCCAATTAGATAGATGAACCGGCAATAGATGTTTGACAACTGCGATGAATTTGTAGATCTACATCGAGAGGAATCTATTCTAATATTTTACAAACATAAATAATTTCGGTTAGTACTTGAATATATCAGTACTTCCTCCAATAGCTTACGAATTCATCGCGAATGAATACCTGTATTAGCAACTAAGGTCTTGGAACGTTTATCAATGTTTATATATTATGACATAATATACTATATCTTAGCATGCTGTGTTTAAGTGTAGATATTGGAAAATATATAGATTATTAAAATAACATCATAAATATTTATGTATTTTAACTGTATGTTTTGCTCGTAATATATATGAGATGTGGAATGATACGGTTACTTCAACCTGTTACACATAATTCAAATTAACAGAAATATAATATTAGGCGTTTTGTATTATAATAATATTGGATAGGCTTGTTCGTAAGGTGTAAGATTTGTTCGGAAAATAGACTGCTTACATCGAAAAGAAAGAATTAGGAAATTGTCACATATCTATTTTTTGAAAATATAATATTGGGTGTATATTAATTGCCAACGTAAAAGGAAGCTTTTTTATTTTCCGAAATAATTCCGCACATTGGCACTGCGAAGAAATCACGAAAAAATACATAGAAAAGTGGTACGTATATCGTTGTATATCCATGACTAATTACAAAGGAGAATTAATTATACTTACATATAATGCTTCTTATTATAACCGACTTTAATGTAATAATCAATATATTTTACTGATTAGATATTAAGAATTAAGTTAAATGATATTATTAATAGAAAATCCTGTTTCTACCGAATTTTTTTCCCTTTTCCAATAGTATATCGCTGTGTTAAACCTAAAAAAAAAAAAACGTTATTGAGTCTTTGCAAGGTCCCAAAAAATAAAAACAAATATATAAATAAAGATAGAAATAGCCATATTTAAGTGCGGTGTGTCTTAACATTGTTAAGTGATGTTGGTGGAAATGCAGTTCCTACTTATCTAACGATTATGTGATTTTCTTTTCCCCAAAAAACATCGAGACTCAATAACGCCCAAATATTGTTATGTTTGGCAATTGGCTTCATGATGATTGTATCTCATTACGTCAGGTACTAGTCACAGTTTCATTTAATCTTGCTTTGTTTAACCTTTTGCTTTGTTTAATAGTTAAATGATTAAGCACAAATACCTTATTAATTAACTAACTGAAAAACGAATGAGAAACAATCATTTCCCCTCCGATATTAATATTACATTTTTTGTTGTGATTTATTTTCTTTTTATCTAATTTAATCACTTTTTTAATTATTCTTTCAATTTTTAAGTATATAAATATAAAATGCCATCTAGATGTTTTATAAGTGTGCTATAATAATATACATACATAATATAATGAAATATTATAATCTTTAGTCATAGGGTTCCCTAATATTTTAACGTAATAATTATTAATTAACCAATAAGCTTATTTTATATAAGTCCATGATATTATATTTGCATTTTTTCACTTCTATTTTTACTAATACATTTTAAAATACCATCCCTTTTCTGTACACATGGTTATTATTACGTATTGATTGTTAATTTTGCTACATTATATTGTATACTAACCCAATTATTGTCTATTTATAATATATAACACTTTACTACACATGAGCTTTCGTGTAATTTGCTACTTTTGATGTTTTTCTGTATCTTATTATATATATTTAAAACGTGATGATTACTTTTTTGAGGATTGTTTGTTTTTTTGTGAATATTAAGTGCGATTGTTGATCATTCATAAGACTACTCCTAACATGTATAATGTGTGTTCGTTTTTCTTTTTAATTAGATGATCGCACTTTTGTTCTGTAGCCTTGTACCAAAGTAACGTTTTAAACTTGGGTTTAATAAAATTAAACTAAGAAAAATCAATATTTTCATTTCCCTACCTAACAAATACCCGGCGAGGATTAGAAGCTGCCCAGTGGTTAGAAGACTATCTTAAGTAAAGTTGTAGTAATACCTTTTTTTTAATAAAACATGCTCCATAAAAATAAATACAAAATGTAACAAAGTATAACAACTATTTTTCTTTTTTTGTCGAATTTATAAAACTTAAATTCTTAATTACCGATATGGCGATTCATTTTCAATGCTTATGATGAGGATCGTGCTGACTAACCCAAACACAGAGTAAGTTTAAATTTACAATGTTCCTAAAGTTTGTTTGCATATGAAGAGAAAATAAGTGTGACAAAATGGCCTTTAGAATTAAATAAAAAACTTATTTGGTCTTGCAAAATACTGGAAAACAACATGCTACGTACCTCAGGGCGTGTATTAAAATTTCATCAAACGTAGCGTATTTCGAGTGAGACTATTTCTTACAAAAAAAAAAGTGACTGTTATTTTGAATTAAATTATGAATTAAAGAAGAAAAAAATCAAGCAATGTACCAGGAGAAGTGAAGGAAGGGATAAATGAAACAATTGTATCTTATTTATTGGTCGGTAAAACCCACTAGGTGGGATGGCGTTGATGAGTTGGGATCAGAATCTCCGCTACCGATGGGCGCCACTGGGTTCTTTACGTGCCTCTTACCTGTCGGTGTCGCCTGATTTTGCCATAACCCAGAATAACAAATAGGGTAAGAGAAAACCGTTGAAGGTATTGTGCAATCCTTGCACTCTACAACACACATAGTTACACAATTTTGCCAGCCATTTCTGCAGACGGACGCTTACTTTCACCACTATTTTTAGTATTAAAGGAGTCTACGAATACGTTTGGACCTCGAGTTGCGCAATCATTGTTTCGACCTGTAAATGTGTATATTTCTTCTTCGGTATCTGGTAAGCTCACTTCAAATCATTTCAAAACCTGGCTAACGGATGTTTTTCTCTCGAATACCGGGCCAAAGAGTGTCCTTTTGATTGATTCTTGGAGTGGGCATTGTGTTGCCGAACTTCAGCAATTAGTGCCAAAAGACAAAACTTTGAACATTTTAAATATACCAAAAAAAAGAACGACAGCGATGGTACAACCTCTAGATGTATATGGTTTTAGACTGTGGAAAAATTTTGTTAGAACTTTTTCGGATATAGTGATTCTTATGAACTACGACATAGATTTACATCAGAGAAATAATATTAAGTTGCAATCCATAACCCATAATCAGTTTTCTTCCCCAAGATTTTTCGACATATTCAAGTACTCGTGGTATAAGAGTGGATACGTTGAGGAAAGACCTGGGCCCTTTAAAAATCCTGTAGAGTTTTGTTTTAACAAAGATGCGCAGTCTACACCCTTGTGTAGTATTTGCAATAAACCAGCTATTGTGCGGTGTTCATGGTGCAAACAAAATCTGTGTTTTAAACACTTTTACACAAACTATCACTACTGTAATACTTACATAGCTTAATTACTGTAGGTATGTATATTAATCTTGTTCGCTATTGCAATACATATATACCAATAATCGCATTACAGTATGTCATGTATTTAAACATTTATAAGCATTATAATGTTTTTCTAATTTTGTTCTATTGTTTCCGAAATGTTATAATCGTTCCAAACACATTAGTTATATTTATGCTCCATTGAATACTTACATTGTACACCTACATTGCACGAAAAACTTGAAATAAATTAAAAAATATATATGTATGTATTATTTAATCCTTCGTCCTGTGTAGCAAATTTGTTCATATATACGCACTAAAGGATTATGGTATTCTAAGAATGAATAACATTTTATTAAGGAAATATATAAAACGCAGTCACTAGCTGCAGTTGATAAAACGATTTATATTGCTACCACCGATAAAAGTTTCGTATAGTATATAGTATAAGTTAGTAGGCATAGAAAGGTTTGACCATAGCTTGTCGAGTAGATACAATTCTAAATTAAGAAATATTTAAGTAAGGAGAACAGCGGAGTAACGATAACAAATAATTGTTGTTAATGTACTATATTATTATTATTACAATTATTTTTATTATTAATCCTCCAAATTTATTACCATTATTTTCTATGTAAAAGCGATCTTTTTTTGATGAATAATGAATAAACTTATTATTAAAAAAATGCGGGGGTATGGGGTACCCCGTCCCCCGTTATTAGCTTTTTATGAAGATATCTACCTTGAGACCATGTATTATGCTGGAAATTATGTTAAGGATAAAAACTTATTTCTGTTATAGTTCATTTGATTTATATCAATAGACAAGTTTATTAATTTTAAAGGTTTATTATTATTTTTCTATTTTTACAATTATTAATTTTCTAAACTTGTTATGCATCATCGTATTCTATGTAAAATCGGCCTTCTTTTGATGAATAAGGAAAAGAAAAAATTTAAAAAAAAGGGGGGGTACGGGGTACCCCGTCCCCCGTTATTAACTTTTTGCGAATACGGACGACGCCACCCTTAGGGCCATGCAATATGCTGCAAATTATGTTAAGAAGAAAATTTAATATCTGTTATAATTTAGGAAATATTTGCAAAAATTGAAAAATCGTCGAAACTTTGGAGGGGGCTGTACCCCAAAATCGTGCGGATACGCCGATAAAAAAAATACGTGTCTCTTATTTTAAGGTACTCTTTCGATCTGTTAAGTTTCATCGAAATCGGAGAAATCGGCACCCGCCGGTGTTCCCTGTAAGTACGTATTTCGTCCATCGAAATCCCAAATCACAATAACATAAAGATCGATGAAACAATTTTTCGGGAGGCGTAGAAATGCTTGCTTTTTTGTCGGTGATCGAACGTCGATCTGACGTCGCAGGAATGATAAAAACTTACGCGGGAGAACTGGAGCTTCCTTACATAGACTCGGTACCACAACAAACCCCCCTACGATAACGTGACGTCGAACGCCCAATTAGAGGGTTATATAAAAAAAAATGCCTAAATCTGAGAAGTGAAGAGATTTAACATTTAAAGAAAAGCTAAGTTCAATAGAAAAATATGATAAATTGGTTAATGTGAGCCAACGAAAAGCATCAATACAATTAAACATACCACAGCTACTTTTATGCAAGACCTTAAAAGATAGAGATGCTATTAAGCAAGCAGCAAGTAGAAAATAGCAAATGAAAGGTAGGAGAAGACGTAGTGGTAACGTAGTGTTCGAAATTTAGATGCTCGCATAAATGATGCGACAACAAGCTGAAAATTTAGCAATAACAATGGGAAAAACCAATTTTAAGGCAACGAATGGTTGGTTGTAACGAAGGTGCTAAAGACTGCATGATTCTAAAAGAACGTGACAGTACTACGTTGCGTTAATATTTAATATGCGAGGCGAGAAAAACCGCAAATCCACGATGTTTGAAAAGTGTAAAGAAATTACCGGTGGAATATTATGCTAACAGAAACGCTTGGATCATTGCATCTATATTTAATGAATGGCTAGTAAAGTGGCATAGCACACTAAATCGTAATGTTCTCTTACTAATAGATAATTGCCCGGCGCATTCAGTTGATGTTTCTCTAAATTATATAAAGTTAGTCTTTTTCCCCGCCGACACAACATCAATTATTGAACCATGTGACCAGGACATCATTAGAACAATTAAAGCATATTGTCTAAGAGAAATGCGTGCCAGGATATGGGAAACTATGAATAATTCGCAGATTGTCAACGCTAATCAAATTTCGAGAAAAAATAAGTCTTATTGATGCTTTGCATATTTTATCAATATCGTGGCATCAGATACTGCCAAGCACTATAATAAATTGCTTTCAAACATGGGAAATTCATCGAAAGCGAACCTGAATTAGAACCTGAAAGTATATGCCCAACTAACATTGGCCAAGAAGATTTTGAGAACTGGTTGGCCATTGATACTAATGTTACTGTTGCTGAACCATCCACTACTGAGGATATTTGTAAATCACTAATGAATTTCCAAGAAGAAGCTGATGCTATTGACGAACACGATATTGAATTGGATACTTCACAAATTCACAAACAAAGAAGAAATGAGACAAGCACTAGAAGTACTGCAGCGTGGTGTGCAAGCACTGAACACTGATTTTACTCTAAATTATATGCAACCTTTGTTAATGATATATTCAAATCGAGCCAAAGACAATCGACAATGCATGAATTTATCAAAAATTAGTTTGTTGTATGCATGTACTTTATTTTATTTTTATTGTATTTTTTAATTTAAATAAATATTACACTGTTGTTTTATTATGCTAGAATGGAGATACGGCGATGTGCCTCGCTAGAGTGTAGAGATATATATACCTATATTTTATAACATACTTTAACATTCATAATTCATATATATCATTTATTGTGGAGTATTAGTAACAATGCCAGGCTCAGACCGTGTAACAAGATCGACGGTGGAAGAAGAAACGATGCTACAAAAAGTTATGGAAAAAGTACTCGCAAGTGAAATATTTCTAAACAAAGTTGTGAATATTGTGGTGGAACATCTTGACGTCTACTTCGAAAAACTAAGAAAAGAAATGCGGGAGGAAGTAACCAAACTACAAGATGAACTGATGAAAACTAATGATAAATTAGAGAAACAGGAACAGTATTCGCGCCTGAATAGTATAAGAATATTTGGACTGGCTGAGAAAACAGAAGAAAATACCACCGAAGAAGTAGTAACTCTAATAAAATCAAAATTAAACGTTGATTTGAAGGTCGAAGATATTTGCTGTTGTCACCGCTTGCAATCAACAGAAGATGGTACTCGTCCCGTAATTGTTAAGTTCACAAGAAGATCGAAGAAAAATGAAGTTTTTCGCGAGAAGAAAAAACTCAAAGGAACAAAAATCGTCTTGCGAGAGGATCTAACAAGAGCACGTGCAATAGCGGTGAGAGACTTGGTTAAAATTCATACAAACAAAAATGTCTTCACAAATAACTCCAATATTTTCGTTAAAGTAAATAATAAAATACATAAAATTTCCTCTATGTTAGAATATAGACAGTTTAAGCTTAATTCATAAGTGTCTCGTTGCAGCATGACTACTTGCTATTTGTTTTCCTTACTGATTGAACTTATCTTTTTTTTTTTTTTTTTGGGAGAGAAGGAATTTAACTTTCTATTTGTTGTAGTACCGTAGTGTGCTGTATTATTCTGATGTTTACTTTAAATTGATTATATGCTATTTCTACATATTGCTCCCCTGTGCATGGCATAATCAAATCATTGATTAGATTATGAAAAGTTTATTTAAGATTGTTTACATTAATGTTAGATCGCTGTTACCAAAGTTCGTAGATGTCATTTCATTAATTAATGAGCATAATATTGATATACTGGGAATCTCCGAGACTTGGCTCACAAATGATGTACGCGATAACATGGTTGCTGTTGAGGGCTATCAATTTATTAGGAGGGATAGGTTGTCTCGGGGGGGTGGGGTCGGATTTTATGTACGGTGTGGTTTGCGTTATTCCATTCTCTGTCAGTCTGATGCAATAGAGCAATTGTGGCTGGAGGTGGCGGCTGCTGGATCTAAACTAATAGTAGGAATAGCTTATAAACCACCCACATTAGACTATAAATTTTTTTTAAACAAGCTGGAAGATTCAATCGCGCTATGTGCACATACTACTGACGCAGTGATCTGTGGGGGTGACTTCAATATAGATTTGCTGAAGTTGGACCAGTCCTCTACTAAGTATTTCGGGGATATGTTGGGGTCGTTTGGTGGTGGGCAGCTGATCACATCGCCTACGAGAGTAACTTTTGAGTCATTTACCCTTATAGATGTTATTATAGCACTTGATACATCGATAATAACGGATTCTGGTGTGATCGCTTGCTCATTTTCGGACCACGATGCGGTGTTTTGTCGGCTTTCGTGCGGTCGGGGATCGTCTGGGGCCAAATTTAGAAACATGCGGAATTTTAAAGCTATTGATCTTGAAGCCTTTACCACTGATTTACGCCGATTACCATTCCATTATGTCTTCCGTCTCAATACAATAGATGATAAGATAAGATTCATTAATGAGAATATTATAGCATTATTCAATGTACACGCACCTATGAAACAATATAAATTTAATAAACCCTATCTACCGTGGTTAACAGACAATATCAAGTTGCTAATGAGTTTACGCAATAAGGCTAAAGCTAGGTTTCGCAATACGAAAAATCCTCAGCATTGGGAATACTACAAAACTCTGCGAAATTTTACTAACTCAGCACTACTTAATGAAAAAAAGGCATACTTTGCGTATATGGGGAAATCAACAAATGCAGCAAATTTGTGGAGAGCATACAATAGTCTTGGCATAAATACAAAGAATAACATCGTTTTACCAGAAAACTTAAGGGATGTAAATGAAATTAATAAGTTCTTTATACATGCTCAAGACTGTGGGTCGATTGCGCCAGATACTACGCTTTATTCTACTAAACTGTTTGATAACATGTTCGAATTTCATACGGTAGATGTACATACAGTTAATAAATACATCCACAGTATAAGTACAGCAGCAATGGGGTGTGACGGAATTACAATATACATGATAAAACTGTGCTGTCCCTTTATTTTACCGTATCTAACACATGTAATAAATGTATGTATATCGGAGGGAGTGATACCAACGGTTTGGAAACAGGCCCTGGTTAAACCCCTGCCAAAAGTAAACACCCCCAAAGAATTTGCGGACTTAAGACCCGTAAGTATCCTGCCAGCCCTATCCAAAGTTTTGGAAATGGCCCTTAAAGAACAACTAACCGATTATCTTAATCAAAACAATATTTTGCCTGATAATCAATCGGGGTTTCGTAGGGGCTTTAGTTGCACAACTGCGCTGGCTGCGGTCACTGATGATCTGCTGATAGCAGTGGATAATAATATGACTTCTGCAATTGTTTTGTTGGACTTCAGCAAGGCATTCGATACGGTGAACCATGAACTACTTACGCTAATATTAAAATACATAGGATTTGGCCCCCTGTCGCTTGCCTTGATGAAGGATTACTTGGGTGATCGTTGTCAGCGGGTGCGGCTGGAGCATGATGTAATCTCTAATCTAATAAATGTACCATCGGGTGTCCCTCAGGGCTCCATTCTCGCACCTACTCTTTTCTCAATTTACACAGCTTTTTTCATGAAAAGTATTACATTTTGCAAGGCTCATGCGTATGCGGACGATTTCCAGCTGTATCACTCCTTCCCTACCGAGTCGTGGCCCACGGCCGTGCGAGAGATAAATTTTGATATTCAAGCAATATACAACCTCTCTAAAAAGCATTGCCTTAAGCTCAATCCGACGAAATCATCGGTATTGCTGATCGGTAAAAGAAAGAATTGTGAAAATTTAAAAAATGTCTTTCGGATCAGGGTCGACCAGTCGGAGATACCTGTTAGGGATCGCGTTAAGAATTTAGGCCTATATCTCGACAACTCGTTTAGATATAAAGATCAAATTTCAAGCAAATTTATCCTCATCGACACTTCTTGTCCGTTCAGCTAAAGAAACAGTTATGTGAGCAACTCGTATTGGCGCAATTCAATTATTGTGTTCCAGTTTATCACTCGGCCTTGGACGTCGTCACCTCCGGTCGGATACAGCGAGTACAGAATTGTTGCATTAGACTGATATATGGTATAAGGAAGTTTGATTCTGTAACTCATAAGTTGGAGGAGCTTCACTGGTTATCTATGAAAAATCGGAGAAAAGTGCAATCTCTGGTGTTTTTCCATAAAATAATTAAAAGCAGAACACCGCATTATCTTTACAATAAAATAACATTTCGGAAAGATTTGCATAGTTTAAATACGCGTCACAGATTATTAATCTCTGCACCAAAACATAGAACTTCTTTTTATGAGAGGAGCTTCTCCTACCATATATTTAAGTCGTACAATGGGCTCCCTCAGGAGTACTTTTCCCTGGAAACTTCAGCTTTTAAAAGAAAACTAGCTCAGTATACTTTTCAAAACCAGTGCTATGAACATCGTACACGATACATGTAGTTTAGATAACAGTATCGCCATGCTCAGGTAGTAATTTTCATTTATACTTTGTGTTGGGGCGCATCGCAGTAATCTAGATTAAGATAGTTAAGCTTTAGAATGTAGGCACGAAATTGAATTCTTTTTTTTTTCTTTTTTACAAGCAAGGTTGGGTGGCAGAGCGGGGACCTGCTTCACGCTGGTTACCTGAACCCCGCCTTGAGATTGTTGTAGAGGGATAGATCATTTCAATGTAATGTATATGCATTGTTATTTTGTGTTGTAGATCTTCTCTTAACATGCAATAAAGACATTTATTATTATTATTATTATTATTAATAATTATTACTATTAAAAATTTAAAGTTGATGCAAAATTAAAAAAAACAGATTTGCTAAATAGTATACATATACAACCACTTGGAAAATATATCGAATATTATTATCAGCCAGTTGTTGTTATCGCTTTTGACAAGTCCCGATGTGATTCTATTAAGCGGCTTCTAGTGTATATACATACAAACATCTGTATCTGATCTGCGGTTACTGCATTTCAAAAACTCATTCGCAGAGTATATGCACTGGTTTAGCAACAAGGCCTTTAATTTGTATTTAAGCATAGGCTTCGATGTAAAATGTTTTAAATCGGTAGGGAGAGCGTTATACACCTTAAAAGCCATATAAAATGGTGCTCTCTCAAATTGAACAGTTTTATGTAAGGATATGCTATAATTAAGGCTAGTACGAGTCTCCAACCTGTTAAATATATCGTCAACAAGACATTTGGTGGTGGTTGAACATCATTAACATAAATGAGAAATAAAGTAGGACAAACGATCAAATGCCTTTGATAAATCAAAAAACACCCCACAAACGCGATCACCCCTATCCAAAGAACTGTAGACAAGATGCAAAGTGTTGTAGAGTATGTCAGTAGTACATTTCTGTTTTAAAAATCGAAACTGTGAATCGGTTATAATAGAGTCTTTCTCTAAGACTAAACAAAGTTGTTTGTTAATTATTTTCTCTAAAATTTTACTAAATATTGAAAGTAGTGCTACTGGTCGGTAATAATTTATATTGTCAGAGTCGCCTTTTTTAAATACTACAATTACCTTGACGATTTTAAATATTTTAGGGAATATATCCCCTGAGAAACTTAAATTCTCTGGCCGCATCCCTTGCTGAAAGAACGATAATGTTCAACAAGACACACGAGTTCAATTTTGTATCTTAAACTAGTTCCATGATAACAGCACAAAGTTGTGCACTTTTGACAATATTTTCACAGGTCGCATAACATACAACCTAGTTTTTAATGCTTTAAATTAATTTCTGATACGTTACAGTCTTTTAGCGGTCAACCGTGATACTACACGGGACAAAAATATGATTAGTAAATAAATAAATAAAAAAAAACCTTTTATTTTTTGGAATTCCCATAATTTTGTTTAATGTTATTGCGTGTAAAAAAATGTCAGTTACTTTAACATTTTATTCCATAGTTTTTACTTTATCAAAACTATTCGTAAGAGAAATGTGAATCTTAATTTTGTCACAAAATTATTAATATGCAATATTTTTTTTACGAAATTTGGTACATCCCCATTTCAGGTGGCACTAATCTAGTGGCGTACTCCAGCCGGATTCCGTATAGTCGATACGATACACAAACTCGATACGATACCTCATCCGATGTCGATAGAGAGAGCGATTCCGTATATCTATCGAGTAGAAGCTCGGGTAATTTCGGGTATAAGTATACAACTGGTCTAAATATTGGTTAAAAAGTTCACTTTAGTTCAATTGTTCGCATTAATTTTGACAATTTGAAAACAATTTGAAACTGTAATTTAAAAATTGTAATTTATTAAAGAAAAATGTTACCCATTTTTCATCATATGTTACTTGAAGCTAATGCACAAAATAATCGATGATTAGTTTTATACAGAAGACAGTTGCGAGATAACAGTAATCCATATTTAATATGCCAGAAAGACGATTTGTGGAACTCTTTCGGTTAACAAGGGTACTTGCTCATTTTTTAATTGATTTACTAACTCCGCATTTAACTGAGAGTGAAAGGAGAACAAAAGTGCCCAAGGAAATCAGAGTACTTGCGCTTTAACGTATACTTAAAATCCGTCTAACACGTTTTAAATTATATTGTAAAAGTTATTATGCGAAATATTTTCAAACGTATTTTTGAACATTTGCATTTTACCACCGTTCGACCTAGCAGCGGGGGTACCTTATAAAGAAAGATAGAGAATAAAGCCCGTTTGTGAAAGAGAGATGATGCTTTGACCGAGAGTGTGCCGAGAGCCATCCGAGAGCTAAATAGCTATCGAGTAAAACCTTCCAAGTAGACGATAGCTGGGTATCGAATCGTTCTTACAGAATTCCTGTGGTATCGAGTTGGTCGATCTCGACCTTACGGAATCTACGGAATTAACATGAACATCGTACATATTATATATATCCTATGAAGAGAAGATTAATGGATTGATTATTCTCAACAATCCCTATACAATTACTTATGCCTTGTTCTTCTATAAAAAAAAATTTAAACTTTGTTCAGAAGTAGTTTTTCACGCACTACAATTTAAAATAAAAAAGGTTGTCAAAATCGGACAATAAATACAAATTTGATGGGTGTGTTCCGCTTTCAAATGTGGCACAGTGTATGTTTACCGGTTGAAACAAATATGTATGTGTAAAATGTTGGATATATTCAACTCTCTTTTCTTATTTGCTTAAAACTCATTCAAACAAACAATTTTTGTCTTAAAACGTTTTCTCTACCTCTTACCGTTGGCGAGTTACCTATGCCCAAAGACGGAACTTCAAATTTTTAAAAATTCATTTCGTCCAGTCAGAAAAAAAAATGCGCAATATACATATATCTGCACGTTCTCAAACTTTCATAGTTTTTTGAATTTCCGAGTTCGGAATCGTCGATCCCTTGTAAGTTATAAGCACTCCTAAACCAAACACCGTGTGCAGTGTATAAATATGCAGTAATTTTGCATAGCACTTAATTGCTGAAAAAAAAAAACTAGAAATAAGAACTTTAATCTGATGAAATTATAAATAGAGAAAATAGAAATAAATATTACTTTTTTTATTGTATTTTATAACATGTATATACCTACCATTATTATATTTGCAACACAGATCAAAATTTCGTCGTTTAAA
Source organism: Cetonia aurata (assembly GCA_949128085.1). NCBI lineage: Eukaryota > Metazoa > Arthropoda > Insecta > Coleoptera > Scarabaeidae > Cetonia > Cetonia aurata. The sequence goes on from OX421887.1 coordinate 2,342,931, forward strand.
AAAAAATATTTTCAAAGTCGAACCTATTAATTTTTTTACAAAAACATTGTAGATTTGAAATCTCCATCACATAAAAGTATTAAATTCACTTTTTCATTAACCCCCATTTGATTTTGATTCTCAATTCACCTGCAACTTAGATTAACAATACTTTCATTAATAACGGTAAATAAAAAATAAATAAAATAGTTTTTAAATCAAAACTGACTGAAATGTGGTAATATTATTCTATTTTTGAGGTAAATGTTATTTTACTTTTCCTTACTTCAATATACATAGGATATCCAATCACTCCACCCTACACCAATTTTAAATTAATTCCGGACAATTGTTTTGTCGATTTCCATATTCAACTGAAGACCGAATGAGAGAAACGATAAAATATCCAAACAAGCTTATTATCTCTACCCTAAATTTATATTTACAAGTGCTTTTTACCCTTTTACCGCCTACTTTGACCCGACAGAATTCTGAAGGAATACAAAATATAACTCCGAACGAAATGTGTTTTCACCCTAACAAATCTATTAGCACCAAATGGTACAGCGGGGCCTGTTCCCAATTCAATAAATTATTATTTTCTCTATTAAATTCTCTTAGGAAGGCTACATTTCTTAGTAGTTCAAGGCTTTAAATGTTGATCTTATGACCCGTATCATTAATATGTTGCGATATCCCTCCCGTACCGATAATGTATAATTTCTTCCTTAAAAATAATTGTAATTCAATTGTCATGAGTTAATTTAAAATTTGTGTAGCGCAGAGTAATCAGATATCTTGTGTGTCTATTACTATGCTGCAGTTGTTGCATATCTTAGTGCTTCAATTGATTGTGATTGTATAGCAGCAGATACTTGGCATTGGGCGAGTTTCGTTATCCACCGATGGTCCACTGGTTATACTGCATCTCTCTAGGTATAAATATTACCTCCTAAGACTGCCTTAGTATTGAAAGCAATATCCAAAATACAAGTGAAATAAAAGCTTATACTAAATGTAGATTTTATTTAACATTAAGGTTATGTTATATACAAGACTTGAATATCGCAAATAACTTAAAGCAAACAATTAATTAAATTATAATTTCTGTATCACCTAAATCTTCATCAGATGGCAGTGTTATTTTACTGGGATCGACTATATTTGGATCTATTAACGGCAAACCTTTTGCCTCCCGGCGACGTAGCTCTAAGAAGGCTTCCCGCTGTGACCAATCTCGCAAGTTATAGTCAGGTAAGTAGGCCCAGTAGAAACCCACAACAACTAGGCAGAGAGTCACCGAAGAGAAGAAAATATAGTGCATACTAGCCTTATCATCTTGCTCCGATTTTTTTTCGAAACCATAGGTCACCCAGTTCTTAGTTGAGGCAGCTGGACGTTCAGCAGTTTTTGCATCGGCCGGTATTGTTGCTGTATCGCTATTTTTCTTCGACGTGGAAATAGAACGATGATTTAATGCAGGAATTATTCTCCTCAAAAGAGAGGTTTGTAAACGAATAACCCCGGACATTATTTATATACACAGCAATTTTACTCTTCTTCACCTCGACTTTAATATTAGCTTGTTATTTCTCATCTGTTATGTCACAAAATCACATCGGTTTTCTGTCATTTGTCATTTAATGATCATTCATCTGGCATTGCATAGTGCGTTCAGCCAGAGTTCATACTGTAGTTCAGCCAGTGCAATTAATTCTAATCATCTTATTTTTAAAGAATTTTCCCATTTACATAGAGTATGCTGATTATTATCACGTTGCAAACCGAAATAGTATAGCATAAAAGTGTGAATAATATTTATTTACTATTCCAAATTTCATATAGAAGTCGCAAATTGTCGCTAGATGGCGCTTAGTAGAAAAATTTTTGTAGCCTATTTCTGATTAGCTAGAATTTCATTTTTTTTTAAAACAAAAAATGTGTAGATAGCTTCGACTTTCGTTAATAAATGACGGTATTATTATATAGAAATATCCTAAATTATTTTTTCTTAAAATTATATAAACCAACATTATAAAAAAATAAAAATACTTTATTACAAAACATAACATTATGATACATATAAATACATAATTACAAATTTTATACAAATATTTACAATAAATTATATATACACTTTTGTAAAAATTTAATCTAAATTAGCATATAAAAATCTACAAACGTCATGGTCTCACATACTCCAATCTGTGTGAAGGCAATGATTCTTTTCCATATCGACGTTTCGCTTCCAACATGAACGCTCCCTCCATTTGTTTCACTAATGTCTCAAAAAACATATTAGCCAATTGATAATGCAATTTTGATTTGAACTCAAAGTCTATGGAAAAGTCAACAATACATGACTGCGGATTACTTCCAAGCCCAGGGCTAAATTTCCAACATGTCATTAAATAACTGAACAATCTTCCATCTGAGCAAACTGCTTTTACCATATATGGTTTGGCGAGAGTCACATTAGATGTATAACTTTCACAAATAGGCGGAAAACCAATTTGTAATTCAGCCTTTAGCCCCCTGTGGTTTTCATAAATAACAGTTGAGCGTTTGCAGAAGGGTATGAACCTCTTATAATTTGCAACATCTGCGACCACTTTATACATCTGTTCCATTGAAAACCTGTAAGTACGTTGATCTAATAAGACAACACTTACTTTCTAATTTTTTTTTTGTAGTTTTGACAGTACCCGACTAGCTTTCTTCCATAATATTCTTTCCGTTTTTCCATTTTATTAAAGAACCTTGTTTGTATTTTACATCCTAGTGGATATAAAGAATTTTGTAGAACTACATAATCTGTACTGCTAAAAATAATAGTCTAATAATTAATGTAGTGTTAAGATATGTATTTACTTACATTAACATTTTGAACACGGATCTTGAAGTATACATTATTAAAATACGCTAAATGTTACTGTATAGTGTAAATTATTTAAATCACAGGCATAATGAGTTTGGAGACCAACTTGCGTTGGTGCACACCATACATAAGTTACGATCACAGAGTAAAATTATATCACGCGGCGCAAATTGACGCAAGCTACATATATTAACATTAGAATTGACATGTAACAGTTTTATTTCTTTTGACAAAACAGTGAACTATGTTAATTATAGAAAATGATGATAGATAGTAACACACTTCTGAAAGTCTTTTTTTATGTTTTTAAGTTTAAAACCACCTGCAAATGCAAACACCATACCTGCAAACACTTACAACATGCTTACAACTACCTATTTTAAAATTTTGGCGGGTTTATAATTTATATATTATTCTAGCCTGGATAACAACCTTTAAAATAATCGTTATATGAAAACACAGACAAAAGAACATAACAGACCATCAGCTAGATAGGGCGACTAGAATTGTTCATAGGACTGATTCCAGATGTCACTATAAGTAACGTCTGTACATAATTTTATAGCTGCGTTCGGGTAGGCAACTCCAAGTACACCAAGAGTGGAGTGAGAGCGGAACAGATACGGAGTGGAGTGTTTGCGGTACAGAAAGAGTAGATACACAGCCGAACGCAACGGAGTTGGATAGTATTCAATTCCTAACCTTAAATGTATCAACAGTCAGTGACAGCGGTGTGTGTATTTACTGCAGTTTCAAAGTTATCAATGAAATGGACCAGATTGGAAGACAGGCATTGGCGATGATTATACACAATGTTAGAATCATCTTTTTTGAGGATGAAGATAGCGATTCTGAAATTTTAGAAAAAATTGAAAACTATGCAGAATATACAGTACCCAGAATGAATAACTTACAATTTCGACAGCATTTCAGAATGGAAGCAGATACATTTGAAGATTTATTAAGACGAATGTTCAGTACCCAACAAGACAATCCCTTACCTCCATCGAACTTTCCTACAACTGCCTTGGAAAAAGAAGTCATGATAACTATATGGTGTTTGAGTAATCCCGAAAGTTTTCGGTAAGTGGTAGCGACTACGTGAAATGTGAAGTAGTTCGTGTGCAAATAATTGTGCACATCATTTATTGTTATTGTTTTAGATCAATTGCGGATCGATTTGGGGTGAGTAAAGCGACGTGTTGGAGTATTTTATATAGAACGTGCCGCTTGCTACTGAAAGTTAATAGGAAGTATAGGATTATAGTGTGGCCAACTAGAGCTAGACAACGTGAAATAAGCATGCATTTCCAGAATTTAACTGAGATTCCAGGTATTTAACAAAGCTTAATAGAAACCACGTTTTTACATCTCTACTTTTGAAGGTATCATTGGTTGCATTGATGGAAGTCATATCAAAATCAATGCCCCGAAACAATTTCCAAATTCCTACATAAACCGTAAAAACTATCACTCACTACTTTTAGAAGGTGTCTGTGATCACAAGAAACTTTTCACAAGTGTGTACACAGGAGAAGCTGGCTCAATCCATGATTATACTCTATTGAGACGATCAGATTTATATAGAGCAATGAATCGTGGAGCAATTATTTATTTTGAAGATAGTCACCTTATAGGTGACTTGGCGTATAAACTTAGCACAAACTTGTTAGTGGGATTCAAAAATAACGGGCATCTAACTGACCGTGAAAAGACTTTTAATTATCGGTTAAACAAAGCACGAGTTACCATTGAAAATGCTTTTGCATTATTGAAAGGGAGATTTCGTCGGTTAAAAATGCTAGAAACTGTACGTTTAGATTTTGCATCCCTATTAATCGTGTCCGGTTGCATTCTACATAATATATGCATTATGAATGGTGACGTTTTAGACGCTATTTTAGACTTGCCCCAAGAATTGCTGGAGGAAATCCAAATGAATCCCAGAAATCTACGAGATATCAATGAAGAACAAGACAATAACAATGCTGCTATTATTAAAAGATTTAATTTTATGAATGCATTACATGTTAATTATAATTAGTACAATGTTGCAATGTATTGTAAAAAAAACTGAGTAAACGTTTTCCCTGACACATGGCATTTTAATACTAAACAAATGTTAACTCTTAGTCTAATGCAAACAACCTTATTGCTAAATAACCATTCCTATATGTAGTTCTGGGCATGTTACACCATCCTCGAAGATCATCCCCTTGCATCATGTGCATCAGCCACCACATGAAATTCTCTGGTGATCTGTATGAACAAAATATACGTTGATCTCTAATTATGATTTCGTGCATTATGTACTTACCACTTATGCACAGAAAACATCATAGGTATTTGCAGTGGGGCGTTATCAAAGTAACCACAAACTTCATAAAACACAAAGAAACATTCTCAATGAATATAAAACAAACGAAACTAACTTCTTTGTAGCAATAAGCCTGCATATTATTACATTTTCTCCACAAATGTAGCAAAAATCTCATTAAACCGATCCATTCGCGCCATTTTTTCGTTATGTCTTCGCTCGGACGCTGAAGCTCGGTGCTTTCGTTTTTTATTAAACTGACTTTCAAATGGTTGGCTGTTTAAACTGGAACCGGCAGATTCAGGTGTGTCAGACACATCTGCAGTATCTGTTCTATGTACTACATTATCAATAGTGCCACAAGTGGCCACTGGTGTAATTTCAGGTCGCCGATTCATAAACTGATCAATCACGTCAAAAAATTCCCATCGCCTTCGTCCTTTGCCTGTTTTTTTATTGTGGAGCAGAATGCTTTTATATGTCCGTTTCAGACTTTTCCATTTGCTTTCAGCTTGTATGGGCGTTACGTTTTTCTTAAATTGTTTAGCACAGTCTGTGGCAATTTGTAACCACACTTTCTTTTTTAGTTGCGTTTCAAACTGACTTTGGGACTCTTCCACTTTGGAAATTAAAAACAGTGTGTTTGCAGAGGACCATAAGCGAATACCTTCTGGCTCATCTTCACTGCTTTCCATGTTGTTCGCAACATTAGTATCCTCCTCATGTTCAATAAGAGTAATATTAAACATGTTTGCAATTGTACCATCTATAGGCACATACTTTACTTCTTGACCTACAAATATTTTATATACACATGATCACACAACCCCAATAAGTACAACTGTTTACACAACTTACTTTCAATATGTTGAAGAAGTATGTTGCCATCATTGACTATTACTTGATGATTTTCATCTACTACTGCTCTGTGGGTTCCCTCTGTTATGTCCTGAGTGTTTTCCATTTTTGGCATGTAGTTTGGCACCTTGCAGTCTCAACAATTCAATGATCAATGCCAACTACGGGCGTCGACGATCTTAAACATAACCACACTTTTTTTTAGTACTCCTTCCGCTTCTCCTAAAAAGCTTGCGTAAATAGAGTCAACTCTTTTTAACCCACATAACACCACTCCAGTTAACCCGAACGCTACATAATTTACACTTTTCACTCTCAAATTACTTACCTGAACGGGTAAAGTGCAAATGGAGCGCATAGAGTGAAAAGAACCGTCTACCCGAACGCACCTTATATATCGCTAAAAGAGCGCCAACAGGATCACGCCCGGACACAGTACAATGTTGCCACTGCCCTTGTAGACGGCACGCCGACAAAGCTGTTGCATCTAAAAGGACACCGCCGCTAATCCGCTTATTTAAAATACCGGGTATTTTTTTATAAAAACATCGCAAATCTTGGTATCAACTTTCCTTTGGCGAATTTTTTCTTCAAACTCGGTTGTTCAGGTTTATTTCTTTTACCTTGCCATTCGTTTATTATTCCCGTTATTAAAAAAAAAAACAGGCATTTTTTGCTTTAGGTTATAGTTATTCTGTCGCGTACATCATTCACGACTATTGTCGAGTTAACATATTTTAAAAACTACATACCATTAAAAGTTTGAATTAGGTGAACATTTATGTCGAAACAGGAGTTTTAGATGGGAAAAATTTGATTTTATTTTATTTCAATTAGTCTGTCAGGCATAGAACAATGAGCCCGGTAAGGTAGCCTAAGTGCACGTGGTTACCACCTTCCCGACCTAGTATGTCAGGCAATAAGTGCAATTATTTAAATTGTGGAAGATCCTAGAAAAGATTTCCGAATTTAAAAATGTTTAGATTTCCTGTGCGTGATGAGAATTTACTTGCACAATGGATTAAAAATTCAAAAAAAAAACATATATTTTCAATTTTTGAGGTAGCTACCTCTTTTATTCAAGAGTATTCAAAACAATTTATTAACATGCACTTTTAAACAAGGTACTTCAACAATAAGTTTTGATGCTCTAAAGCAGACATATTTCATAGATCGGAATTCCACCACTCTAACGAAAATAACGGCCAAGCATATTAATCCAATTTCTTTCGAAAAAATTTCGTGCAAATTGGCATTACAAATTTTTTCCAACACACGTGTGCGGTAAATTGGCAAATTATTCTAAAATCGTCTTAGATACCGCAGAGTTCTTACAACAGATCAACAATTTGTTTATGCCTTGAATAATAAACTGATGTAGCATAAGTGATAAGAATCCCGAGATTATAAATATTTTAATTTGAACAACGGAATTTTTCAAAAGTATGACAAAAATTGACAGGAATGGTAGAGAAAGTAGACTGTCTTGATGGCATGATTCAAACTACAACGGCATTTCTAAAATTGTATGAAGTCGAGAAGGGTAAAGGTATACATTTCATCTTAACTAACAGACTAAATCAGGATGCCATAGAAAATTTCTTTTCCGTCATTAGACAACGTGGAGGATGGAATCTTTACCCAAGTGCAAAGGCTTTTTGTTCATCTTTTCGGATAGAAACCGTTGCAGAACTTCTAAAACCTCCAAAATCTTCAAACTGCGAACCAGATCTGGATGTTTATTTACAAGTACAACACGGTCTAGTAACAGCACCCACTGCATCCAGTGTCACTTCCGAAAGTGATGTTGAGGTTTACCAACATTCTCCATGTAACAGCGATTCTCCAAAATCACGAAATATAGAATTAAACGGACAGTTGGAAGATTGTGCGGTTACTTATTATGCAGGGTATTTATTAAAGAAAATGATGAATATAATTGCGATATATGTAAGTTTGCACTTACATCGGAAGGAGACCTAAATAATCCCAACCAATTATTTTTACTGCATAAAAATTACGGATCGGTAGAAAGGGTGTGCTTGGTTGTATCGAGCGATGATTTCCTAAAAACTGTTTTTAAATCCATAGGTGTTTAAGGTTTATTTTGAAAAATATCAATGTCAAGAATATTTAGGTGACAGGCTACATAATACACTTATTAGTAAAAATAGAAGATGGTTAGGTAATATAAATAGTCCTTGGTTCCAGCACAGAAAGTTTATTTTACATACATTTAATTCCTGCTTTCTGATCACTACTAATCCAATAGTGATAATCGCATTATGTTACTGTTTTTTCAATGTTTCACAAGATGTTTCCCTTTTCGTTTTATTTTCCCATTTTTTAAATTAAACAAATTTACTTCCGCTGTGATAGGAAGCCTTGTGTAGTTTTTAAAATTAATCCATTGCAACTATTTTATTGTATTCTTGCTTTTCGACATTCTGCATGATTCTTTTATTTACTTTTATAGTAAAATAAAATGGAAGTATTATTTATTCTTTATTTATCCCTAATAACCTATACATATTAATAGGATGTTTATTAGCTTGGTATTTATAGATGGTAATTTTATGCATGTATGTAATACCTATATTAATTAGTTTAAAACCAAGTTATAGCAATTAGTTTTCATATTTATGCATTTCTGACTAATACAGATTAAATATCTCACATACACACGAATACCGTGTATTTTTCATACTTTTTAATTACGTTATCTTATGTGAAAATGAATCAAAATTATTGACAACGTCGCACATAATTCCTATACTTTAGCGGCGCCATCGCGTGCCGAATAGTTCAAGTTAGGGTCTATATATATAGCACAGGGAAGCAGCGGCACACATTCTGCTTCCTTTTATGTTTCCAAAAAATTACATTTAGCTGACGGTCTCTATGTTCTCTTGTCTGTGATGAAAACCTAAACATGAGTAATAAGGGTAATAACTACATTATCTATGATTATGAGCCTGAGTTATTGAAAACAAAAAATATTTCTAATGCAAATCTCAAATCTATAGGACGCTAAGGTCTCATTAGCATTATTTCCATTGAATAAATATGAATTGTGTTTGGCGCGAGACATCTATTAAGAGCTAGCGTAAACTTCTGTAATTGACACCAGACAGCATTGACAGTTGACACCAAATTCTATATTTTATAACCTTATACTTTTATGTACTATAAACAACGTAAATATAAACAATAATTAAAAATTGTATGTTTACTGCATCCAACTTAATTGCTTATTGTTTTTTAAGTACAATCTTCTATCGAATTAACCATGTCAAAAGCGGTACCAGCTAAGAAAAAGGTTACTTTCAATGTATTATTACAGTCTCCCATGTAAGATTTTTATTTATTGCAGGCCGTTGGTCAGAGTTCTACAGAGAGCTCTTCTGGTAGCACTTCTGATAGTTCTACTACAAGCACATCAAGTAGTGGATCTGATACTTCCACTTCGAGTGATACCGATACTTCCTCATCTCATTCTAGTAAAGCACAATCAGAGGCGGAAGAATCCAAAAAACTGACACCAATACCGAAAACTATTCGTAAGAGTGCTGAAAACAAGTCTGGAGGTAAAATTCCTGAAAAGCCGGTAGCTAAAGTGAAGCCCGCTGCAACAAAAGTACAAAAACCGTTAAATAAACCGAATATTTATTCATCCGATGATGAGCACATCAGTGTTAAACCACCAAATAAAGCTACTGCTAAGCGAAAATTGGTACCGAAAGCTAAAAATATGAGTAATATAAGCAATAATAAAAATCCACCATCTCAAATTAATAAGAGTAGTATTGTCAAAAGTATAGCATCTGGAGGTAAAGCTGGAGCTAGTAAAGGGTTTCCTCCCAAAGTTGGTGCAAAACTAGTTACAGGTAAAGCACCACCAAAGAGTAAAGAGCGTCCCATCAAGAATATGAAAAACATTGATAAAGCTGATTTAAATAAAAAGAAAAGTATATTCTCACCAGAAAATAGTTCAGAATCCGAGAATGATTCAAAAGGATCTATGAAAATGAAGCCAACCCCTGCAAAACCTAGACCAAAGGCAACGGCAAAAGTTATAGAGAAACCAAAAATTCAAGATATAAAACCGAAAATAGACACAAAACCGGGACCTAAATCTAAAGCTATAATAAGTAGTGCAAGTTCAGGTACCACAAGTTCAAATTCAAACAGTTCTAGTTCAGATACTGAGAGTAGCTTAGAATCATTGTCGAGTAGGAAAGGTTCAGCCAAGAAACCATTGAAAAAACCAACAGGGAAAGAAGTAAATTCAGATTCAGAACCTGATGTTACAAACAGCAAACAGGTTACGAGAAAATTGACACGATCAGCTAGCACAAGAAAATCAAAGCATGTCGTTGGAAAACCTGTATATTCAGATACTGACTCAGATACAGAGAGCACGAAACGTTCCCTTAGTAGGTCTCCTGTAAAACGGGCTCCCGTTTCTACGAAGGGAAAAACGAAGAATAAGAAGAGTGATATTAAGAAGAATAATGATGCTATTATAGAGGATCGTGCTTGTCCTATAGAGAGTTGTAACAGTCTGGGTCATTTAGGTGGAAAATTGGAGCAACATTTTACTGTTGATGCTTGTCCCAGTTATCACAATTTTAGTATAAATGATTGCAAAGAAATGGTGAGTATATATAGTTTTGATAATTGAGTGCAAACAATTAAATTTGTTTATAGACAATAGTAATAGGTAAGAATTAGTAATTCTAGTAATATATAAAATAAAGAGTTGCCATTGAATAATGATAATAATTGGCTTATTAGAATTTTTTGAACTGCTAGTATGACGTTATTTAAATACATTTATTTACACGATACACTATGGTGTATCAACACAGTATGCCATGTCGTCTGCATCTCTTTCCCTCACGGAGGGACAATTGTCTTGGGTTACTGGTATTGAGGGCCTCCTAATCTTCATTCATAACATTTCTTCAACCAATACTAATTTTAACTAAACTTTTCGTCATATTTCGTATGTAGTCTTTTATCTTCTTTTTAAAATTTATGTTGGTTTGTCTCTTCAAATCACTTGGTATATTATTATAGAAATTAATGGCTCTAGAAGTTAGCGTTTGTGAACATTTTTGACGGTGATATCTCTCAGTTCTTAAGTGTGATATCCTTCGAGTTTTGTACTCATGCATTTGTCTATTTGTACCTAATTTTACGTTTAATTTTATTTTTTTATGTTGTATTTTATATAATAGAATTATATTATTCATAATTATTAGCTGTTCAATATTTAATTCGTTTATGTATTTGTATATGTTTTATTTGTTGGAGTCCTATAGTTCATGTTATATAATATTTTCATGATTTTGTTTTGTTGCAATTTCGAGATATATTGTTTCTTTGTATTTCCCCATATGCTTATTAAGTAATTTATGTTTGCCGTAAAGAGTGCGTGATATACAGATCTTATATGTGCACTTGGTAATATATATTTAATTTTGTTTATTCTGCTTTTATTTTTGTATTTTTTTCTATCATTGTCATGTGCGTCCCATTTCATATTATTTTGTATTTTAAGTCCAAGGTAGGTTATTTTCTACACTTCTTTTAGTTTGTGGTTTTTTAAAGATTTTTGCATGTTATGTAGTCGTTTCTTGTTGGTAAAGATCATATACTCTGTCTTTGCTTCATTTATAGTAAGCAGGTTAGTAAAACATCATTGCTGCAAAAGTTCTGAATCTATTTTTATAAAATCTTCAATTTTACTTATATTATATTCACTGTATAACAAACAAGTATCATCTAAGTACGCATATATTTGACCGTGAAAAGTAAGTTTTAGTCAATCATTGGTAGGGTAAGGACGACAATGGTTGGCAGGGCACATGATCACATTTTTATCTATAATGTGTTACAACTGATATTGTCTGCGTTAAGATTTTATTCAAACCAAGGTTGATTCTTTTAGTGTTATCATTCATTACACTTCTCTGTAGAGTAGGTATCCGATATTTACGGGTGCCTACGACTGCCTGACGAGCTGTCGATGACAGTGTTATGCTGTCAGATACACTTGTTTTCACGGTAGATTAGTGTCCGAAAAATTGTTATTTTTATACTTGTGAAAGAGTAAATATGTAGGTATGTAGGTGTTCACCATGGGTGTATATTGTTAGTGTATGTACCTACGTAAGAAAAACTGCCTTATGTATAAGTTATAGTTTAAAAATCTTGATGCCAACCACCATATACTACTATAAAATGCAAATTTCATTGATTGGCATATGGATGCCAATAAGTGTTTCATGATTTTTTCCCAGTAATTCAATGGTTGGCAAGATGATTAAAATTGAATAAGTTGACGTTTCCTGTCTATAGCCCTATAGCCTATAACCGGGGGTAAATGTAAACTCGGCCGATTATAACATTTTCATCCGAATTTTCAACAAGGACGGTTTAAGTACACATGTAAACTTGTGACGTTCTGAAAAAATTAAAACGGCCGTAATGTAGCGACACCTGTCGGTAGCTTCTGAAATTACGCGTTTGATCATGCGCACAGCGCATATAACCTAACCATGTTATATTAAAATGTAGACATTAATTTGTTTGTAGTTGGTACCTAATACAATTACCTGTAATAGAGGTGCGAACGGGCTGGGCTGGGCCGAGAAATTACAGATGCGGGCCGGGCCGGGCTTTTTTTTATAATGGAACGGGCGGCCTGCAAGCCTGCTCGGCCCGTCGAGCGTAAAATTCATATGTACATATATAGGTACAATTCGAATAAAATGATATTTGATAATTGGATTTGTAAGTCAATAAACGTTGAGTTTTTATTTTGGTACGTACCCTGCGGGAGACAGTTGCCACCTTTATCAAGCTGTTGATACTGCTGCCATTCATTTCTTAATTACAAATAGTAATGCAGACATTTTTTTCTGTCTTTGTCGGATATTTTTAATTTTTATTTTTTTTTCAATTGCATTTCTTTAACATACATCTATAATACTGGTATGCACTGTTTTTTATTTTATTATTTAGTAAATGGACGGACTTTAAAATTTTATACTTTGAAAATTGCATTTTTTTTGTATATTATTCGCATTTTGTACATCGAGAAAATAAAATCCATTTATAAAGAAATTTGTACTTCTTAGCAAATTTATATTTTGGCAAACATAGTGAATGTGAATACCTATTATATGTATACTTTCAAGTATATATGTTAAGTACATTTTTAACTTCATAGCGAAAATGTTATATTCTTTTTATATGACAACTATTATATAAATTGTCTCTCCTATTCTACTATTAAGCCACCCCTAGCTGCTAAAGTTTATTATAGATATAAGAGATAATTCTCAAAATGCGCACCTCGAACGTATAATGCACGATGAGCAATTACAAAAAGAGAAGTCATTCAAGGCGTGAAATGTACTTCCAAGCAATGTTAATAATATGTAACACTATATACTGGCCCAGTTTACATATCGAAACTGCAATATAAAATATTCGGCCGGTCGAGTTTACATGGACACAGGGGATTAATGCTAATTTTTATAATCGGCCGAGTTTACCAGCGCCGTTTACCCCGGCGATTGTAACCTCTCTTTAAAGTAGTTAAGCCAATGACTATATTCCTAGATGCCAACAACTGTGGCTTCCCTGACAATCACTATGAAATATAACTATCTTTATTTTTTTTTAGGATAGCTCATGGTTAAACAAGGGTAGAGTCTAAACAATTGACGTAGTTCGAAAGTACTATCTTTCCTGTTACGGATGGCTTAGTTATTATAGATCTTCCTACACGGAATACATTGTGACCTCTATATAAAAATCTACACAACCTAATTGTGCCAACGACTGTCACCTTTACCCTATATAGTACCTATATACAAAATTGGCGAAAGGATGCCTCCTTGTACAGACCATATTGACTGTATAGGGGATTACTTTTTGTTGTACCTTTGTTTGTTATTTGAGGTCTGTCATATAAATAGCTTTTTATCAATTTCAATTCCTTTCGCTGAAATCCATATATTTTTTTTTTCAACTAGTTTTTCTTTTGAAACAGTATCATATGGTTTTTTCATAGCTATGTAAACTGCCACCACTATTTTATCTGCGTCGTGTTCTTATATTTGTTTTGTAATTCTTCTATTTGTAATACGTTCCACTATTTTGTTTAACGTTGAAAGTAGGGAACTTGGCCTGTAGTTTCTTACCTCGCAAGAGTTTCCTTTTTTGTATATCGGTATTGCAATAGCAATTTTAAGAGAATCTGGATATTGTATATCTTCTTCCAAAATCGTATTTATTAACGTACATATTGTTGGAGCTAATTTGTGTTTATGTTTAATTATATTTGTTGTTGTGTTATCAAAACCTGGAGCTTTATTATTTTTTAATTTTGATATTATTTTAAGAACTTCCTTCTCATTGGTTTTGTTAAAATACGCCTGTGGTTTTCTGTATTTTGTAGTAGTTGTTATAGATTGATGGTTTCTTGCTTTAACAAGGTCTTCTGGTAATTTCTTCTCTGTTCATTTTTGTGCTCCTTTTGTTTAATGTATTAATTTCTATAATTTTGGTTTAAAGGATGTCTTGCTGTTTTCTTATATAGTAAAGTTCTTTTTTTAATTTGGGCAATAATGTTACTATCTATCCTAGTATCCATGGGCATTCTTTTCTACGTTTAATTTTAATTATGTTACAATAACATTTAATTATTTCTTGTAACTTTTCCGACAAATCTTGAAATGATTTTATTGTTTCTGTTGTAGTATCTATTTCTGTTGTTATATCTAAGATTTCGTATTTGTTATTTTTTATTGGAATGTTATTATCGATTTTTGTTATTATGTGCGCACGGAAAGCTGCCCGCTTTACACATTAGTAAAACCTAAAACCCCTTAATATTTAATAATCCATGAAATATTTGTTTTCATTTGAAAAAGTACAAACTTCAAAAATTCAGCAAAATTTCGCATAGGAAGAAAGAGAAACGGTTGAGTTTAGGGATAACGGATCTTCATACAAACTGGTCACAAATATTGATATAAATCGACTAGATTAATCAAAATGTACCATTTGATTTAAAATAAGAAAGTTGATGTTAGTACCCTGTATACGTTAAGCGCCATAAATTTGAAAATATTTGCCTTAAGTAGATAATACCTAGTCGATCATCCCTAGAAGGTTCAAAATCAAATTTCTACTAGCAGTTCGATAAATTTTAATGAACCAATTCAGTGGGACAACCTGTATAAGAATTAATACTGCAAAACAACTCTAAACAAATATAATTGTTATATATTCGATGATTATATCATTATTATTAATCACTATTAATGGGATAAAAGACGTTTGTGACATTATCATTGATATTTCGATAGTTCGCTATTTTTGTAATCGTTTTTATTTTCTAATAATTACTCATCTGTTAACTATAGCTTACTGAGAGGAGAAAACGTGAAGAGAACCGCAAGAAAGTAATCGACACCACTAAAAGATCTCCCAGAGCACAAGCAATACAAGAACAGAAACTTTACCAGCAAAAGATCAAAGATATTCGTAAAATAAAACTCGACACTCCTGAAGACATCAAACCTCATATTGACAAGAACCGCGAACCAGATTTGGCCAACTTCGTCTCCGACTACGACTTAAAGCTCTTTCGCGACGCTCAAGCGATAGCCAGTGAGAAAATCGAGGAAGAACTAAAGACGCAACCCAACACAAAAGGCACCAAATACATCGAGATGGGCAAATTCGAAATGGAAGTCTGGTACCAGAGTCCTTACCCTGAAGATTATGCCCGCCTACCTAAGTTGTACATCTGCGAGTATTGTTTGCGTTACATGAAATCGAGGACTATTTTACAGAGACACGTTCATAAGTGCGTTTGGAGGCATCCTCCAGGAGAGGAGGTCTATCGTAAAGACAAAATTAGTGTGTGGGAAGTGGACGGTAAACGGTATAAGTGTTACTGCCAGAACCTGTGTTTGTTGGCGAAATTCTTTCTGGATCATAAAACTTTGTATTACGACGTTGAGCCCTTCTTGTTCTATGTGATGACGTTAGGAGATAACGAAGGATGCCATACGGTTGGATACTTCAGCAAGGTAAGACAGCAAAAAATTGTGCATTCTAAATGTATTTGATTTGCCTTTAACACTATTTTAAAGTTCCAATGTTAAAACGAAAATTAAATGGGAACTGTTTTAACTATACGCTGATGTAAAGTAAAATCGCGTTTGGAAGTCACCAACAAAGAAACGATTGATTCTTGCATGTACGGTCAATTTTGTTAATATGGTGCATTACATGATTTTTTTTTAAATATTTGGAATATAAGGTTTTTATTGCTGTAATACAATATTTTTTATTTACCTGTTGCGCTTGTTAAAGTAAATGTTTCTTTTGATATGATTAATGTGCTTTACATATATTAAATAGGGAGAAAATTAATTTAGTATAATGGTATTTCCTTCTATTGGAAGCGTCCAACCCATTGCGATATTTATTTTTTGTCAGAGCGTATCTTAAAAACCCAATTTCGCATAAGTAGGTAGTTTTATAAAGAAATAGGTTTCTTGTCGATAATATGTTCCAATTGTTTATGATATTCTTTGGGAAAATATTGTTCAAATGTTTCGCTCAAATTTTGTAAATGTTCAACCAACATCAATACTGTCTTCTCCCAATACATCGTTCAAAGCTGAAAAAGAACACGTTCTTGGCGATTAGTACAACCAATCCAAAACTGCAACTATTTTTAGAAGCCTGAATTTTTTCACTGGCAGTTAACACATTTACTTGCTTTTCTTGAAGCGTAGGGTTTAGCAAAAGTATCACGCAGCAAGTAAGCTACCCTAAATATCCATTGTGTGTCGTTTAAACGATTCTCAATTCAGAATCATGCTCAAAAAAAGAATTCACGTACTTCTTCTCTCAGTTCAACAAATCTTGCTAATATTTTTATTTTACTTCTGTGTGTAGAAGAACCTATTATTCAGCGGCCAACCCTTATGAAATTTATTATTTTAACCACTTTATCAAGGACATTTTTAAATCCAAGAGTCAACTTCTTTATGACAAGAGCTTCCCTATGAATCATGAAATGATTATTAGTGGCGTTTCTTGCAACTTGTCGTTAATAAAATAACTTAGTAGGTTAAAATTTTCAGTTCCAGTTGTGTGTACTGGAAGGGGCTAGCATAAAAGATCTTCATTTATAGCGCAAACCTGCACGATCGAATGCGCTGAATTAGTTGGTCTTTAACATTGATTGCTAAGTCATTTATCCGGCGCGCCACAGTGCCATTTGAGAGAGGAATGCTTGATATTTCTTTCACAGACTTCTTATCTAGCATACATTTAACTATGCTAATTGCACATTGTTTAATGAGATTCTCTGCAATCGTATGTGCTTCAACTTCCCAAGCAATTTTGTAACTGACTAAAATCGAAGCCTCCGTCGCCACTGTATAGGCTACCTGATTAATATCAATTTGAGCGTTCATATGCTCGTCACGTTTGTGTCTAAAAAAATCAACGTTTTTATCTTCATATCCGATGCATAGTGCATATTGTCTTAATACTTTTATTATCACTAATAAAGGTTAACAACTATTGTACAACTGTATTATATTTACTTCTATTGCAAGATATTAAAATATGATATGGATACATAAGTCACATGTCATGGACACACAGCTGCTTAGTTTATTGTGTCTATCGGTTGGCAACGGTGTCGCGGTGCCAACACCGTTATCCCAGAAGTTCCAATTGACGACGTATTTTAGCTGGTGCCCTATTCGGAAGTATTTTTCCGCATACAACATATTGAGGATTAAACTCCCTTTTGTTTAATCCTCAATATGTTGTCAATATGTTTACAGAGACTCATGAAGACATGGGCAGTACTGTTTCGAACTTATGTTCTCGTCAGCATGCCACAGGCGAGCCACAATCAACAACACTACAGCACGCAGCTAAAGGCACTGCTGACATAAAGATAACGATTGCTTTACCTATACTCCACTACTGCTTGATAGCTTTGCTATTTCTGTTATTACTTTCTACCGCATTGAAGTGTAAATTGCTTATTAAAATAGCACTTAACCAATGAGCGAACTCAAAAAACTACTAACTATAAACATTTGAACTATCTACATATTAAGTTTTTCTTACTGTCGGAACTACCACTGTCCTTATTTAACTTCACAGACTGAAATCGATATAACGGTTCACAACTAATTTAATATTTAAATTTAAATCATAACGTTATTTCTTGTAAACTTATTTGACTTTAATACTGCGTGCGCCATCTACAGTCTCGGTATCGAATGAATTAAGTTTCTTGTTTTTTTAAAACTTCCGGCTGAAGTTCACGCGTGCGTATTTTACGTAGCGTAGATCGCCACCATGCAATAACAATTAATATTTCGGCGAAACCCCTAGGTAGTATTGATGGTCCCGCTGAATATACTTTGAGAAACACTGATGAATGAACTTTCCTATATAAAAAACTCAGCCTGTATCTTTGTGGTCGATACAATATAATTGGCAATACTGGTTCGTATATAGTTTGAATGTCCCTGGTTTTAAGCTGGTTTACATTACTCCAGTAGTAGCCGCACGACACAGTGCATGAAGCCGAACACATCTATGGGCAAGGTGGGCGAAAATGACTATCGTTAACGAGGACTAGCAACCCCGACTAGAGATACAGGCCTATGACATGGAGTGGGAGTAGGCATCCTGTCGGAGTCCTCCACAGGATTCTGAAATCACATTCAGTAATATTCAGTATTAGATTGCTTGTCGTAGCAAGAACATCATTGATGAGCTTAGCTCTTGTTAATATAACCAGAGATAAGCTATCCTTGAGATAGTAAACTTCAAAATAAAAAGTTGCTACGCGTGAGGAATGTGGTGGGGAGCTAATTCTGGAGGTTCTGGTCTCAATTCATAGAGGTGCACGCGTCAGTAAGAGGGCGTAATTTGAATGCATTCCCTATTTTTTTCTTTTTTATATTAATATTATTGTTTGAAAATTGAATGTATTATTACTGCGAAAGTAAATACTATGCAAATACATGATCAATCATTGCAATAATACAATCAATTTTCAAACATTAACGTCAAGTTTGGGAATAGAGTAAGGTATTTTAGGAAATAAACAAATATTTTATTGGGAAAGAAGTTTTTTATTGTTCATTATTTTATAATAATAATAATAAAGTTTATTATGCTACAGTAGGTTAATACTTTTTACAGGATAATTTAAAGTGATACAAACTTAAATTAATGTTATTTTATTGTAGCTTTTAGTTACATTCCGTGACCTAAATGTATGTGTCCCTTCTTCAGACCTAATATACAACATTAATATGTACTTTACAGGCTTAAAAATTAACCAAAAAGTTCAACTAAGCTGAAAAATCTTGGAAAAGTATGCAGACATTAAAATTGCAAAACGTAGATTAAATTGCTTTTACCAATGGACAAACTGCACATATTGAACTTTTTGTAAAAAAAAACAGGGTACTAGATTTGTTAAGTTATCGGGAATAACTGCTGATGGTTTCGATAATTCTGACGAGACTAAAAACAAAAAAGGAGATTAATGCAAAATATAATTCGAAATTATTTCGCCCAGTTGTTCACATTTTAAACTTACATAGTGTTTTTATTTTTTGCTCTGTACTATACGCTTCGCCACTGCATGATAGATCTTATTAATAAAAATAGTTAGTTAGTCTTGTACTATGTTTTTATTGCTGATTTACCTCCACATTCAAAATGTGCCTGCTGGAGTACTCCATTGACAACACTTGAACTGAAAACTACAGAAACTATTGTAAAATAAAACATGATTACTAATATACTAATAATATAATTACCACTTTTCTTAGAATATGTTTGAACATATTAGTTATAACATTTACCTGGGTATAAAATAGTAGAAATTGCATTCCAATTTAATGCTAATTTTTCCTTTGTTCGACTCAACAAAGTGCGCCGCGCATAGTCTTTTCTTTCGGCTCTCATCGCCGACATTCAAGTGTAATTGCAACTGCAATGATAATGTAAATCTGGTTTATTTTACGTTTTATAAGCATAAAATCATATCGTTGTTAGAAAGATTTCAGTTAATATATGTACCTATTTTGCATATAACCAGATATGTGAATTGAGCTCACATCGAATACTCGGCGTTCGGAACTTTATTGCTCAGAGTGCCCCTTGAAGCGTCCCCACCACTTTGTCGATGCGACCAGGCTGATGGGGACGCGAGAGATTGTATAAAGGGACACTCCGTCCAATAAAATGTCGAACGCCGAGTGTTATGGGCTCAATTCACATCCCTGCATATAACTATGCACTTATTATGACTTTATGACTAAGGACCTCAAGACTCCCAATAATTTCCTATCCGGATATTCGGATCTGGACGTTACCCGGATCCGTTATCTGAATTTTGTGGAACAAAAGCTTGCGATCTATTTCCGTTCAGACCGATCAACAATAAATCGAAACGAAACGTTAATTAATGCCTTGTTTTAATATTAATCATAAAATTATTTACCTGTCTGTTTTTAGAGGGAACCAAAATAATTTCGTAGAAGATTTTTAGTTTGGTTGTTGTTTTTTTATAATACTTCAACTTCAATTTGGGAATAATCAACTTCAAATTGAGAATTAATAAAATTGCAGCACGAGTTCTTGTAACAAAACAATAATAAACGTCAATGTTACTGAGTATCATTTAGTGTCAGTGGTAAGATATTTACTGACATTTACCATTCCTTACATTAAAAAACGCAAAGCTGAGAACGTTAAACAGCAAATTTTTACTGTATATAACTGTCAAGGTGACTGGAGAGAGCTTGCGATTAGATTGGGCGTTAAAAAATCGACTGCCTGGGTAAAAAATCAAGAAAATGTGGGAAAGCCACGTGGGGGACAAGAGTTTGTGAAAATCACGGACGAGCCACGTCAATTTATCGTTCAATACATTGAAAAAAGAAACCCAAAATTTACATTAAAAGAACTTAAACTAAAAATAGAAGTACAACATCAAATAACAGTATCTAAAGAAACACTTAAAAAGCATTTGGACAATTTATTGTTCACATTGAAAGACATACGAAAAGATCCTGAAAGAGCAAATAGTGATGATATATATATATATAATGAAAAACGCCACTTTTACCACCATGGTGTTCGGCCCTGGCAACGAAGTGAAAAGTTGTGGTGACAATCGCTCCGTAATAAAACCCAAATATCTGGGAAATTACGAGTACAGAATCTAACGGTGAATAACCAGAGGTAAAAGTGCAGAGAGTGTGTATAAGAATCTAAAACGCTGAATTGCAAAGAAAAACGGAAATAAGATAAGTATGTATTTACTAAATAGTGATGATAATAAAATAAAACAACATGAGTATATCCAGCAACGTTTAATTTATCCAGCGGATAATATGTCAATTATACATTACATGGACGAAACAAATTTTAATTTGTTCATATCAAGGAGACAAGGACGATCAAGAAAGGGATCCCGCTGCAGCAATATAAATGGCTGGTTGCCGTGGACCCAATATCCACGTTATAGGCTGTATTGATAATAGGGGAATGATTCACAACCAGGTGAGAAGAGGTGCCGTCAGAATGGAAGACGCAAATCAATTTGTTCGTCAGTGTTTACGTGCAGCCTATAACAGTTATCAAACTCATGTGGTGTTGGTAATTGACAATGCTTCGTGCCATGCCGGTATAGAATTTGTATTGACGGCAAATGAATTCAGCAACCATAAATTGCTGAAACTTAGTCCTTATAGCAGGGTCAAGTCATTTCAAATTGGATTTAACATTTCCAATTTGAAATGACTTGATCCTGCTTAAATGCTGCTATTAAACGGGATTTAAATCTGCGGTTGCTACATATTTCGTCTACAATAATTAGAGGGGATAATACATACTTATGTTAATGCAATGAATCCGGCAAACTATGCAAGATATGTAGCGCATATTCAACGATTTATAGTGGACGTATTAAATTTAAACTATCTGATTATGTAATTTCCAAAATTTGTTTATAAATTGTGTTACTTTACAATTAAAGCAGTTTCCAATTGTAATTGTTTGTCCTCGGTATATATTCTCAAATTGAACTTGATTATTCCCAATTTGAAGTTGCAAAGGTATACAGTTCTAAACCGTTTTTTTTTTCTAAGTAATTATAGTACAATATTATATTTTTTATAACATAATTTCTCGTCTAAACGAGTTTAATAACAAATGTTCAAAAGTAGTAATATCTGCTGAAGAGATTTCAGTTTTAACATATGCTTCAAATTATTTCCAAAACTTCCATGTGGTCACTGTAAGAGCTCGCTTATAATTGCCGATCCTAATTAGATTTAGATGACGTTTAAATCAAAAATATTTATGTGTACATTGACAAGGAAACCAGGTAAAAATTAAAATTCCTTTTTCTGATATTTAACATAATCTTTTATGGTTTATTTAAAACTAGTATATGCATCTCTTGAATTTGAAGAATACTTCAAAAAAGTTCCCAACCAAAAAACTTTATTAAAATGTATACATTTTTCGGCAACAATTAGAAGAAAATGATTGTTACAGTTCCTTCTAATGTAATTGTGATAGCAATTTACGATATTTAATTGAAATATACATTTCTTCATACCTGTGCAATATATTTCTAAATAATTATGTCAAAAGTATTAATGCCAAAGTAGCTTCTAGTAAAAGCGAAAGAGAGATACAAAAAATTAAGTCTCTTTAGTTATTTCCATTTATTTATTATTTAATAAAATACAATTTTTATTTTATTAAACGCAGTTCCCAAGCAAACACCGGCAAATCGCTGTTGTGTGCGGTTGGTCTGACGATATGTCCCCCACCAACTTGTAGCTGTCGGAGTATCCGTCTCTCCATGTTTTGCGTCTGTAATCTAGTAGGCATTGGGACTAGACAAGCTCGTGTGTATTCGTTTGGGGGAAAAGGGGGTTCGTGTTGCAAATTGGTTTTCCCGACAGTCCATTAAAGACGAGTCTGTCTGTTCCTCGCTAAACGATAGTAGTTTTCCCCTACTTTGCCCTTATATCTAGGGTTGCCTTATGTTTATATTTCTTTTGCGCAGGCCGCATAAACGAAATATCTCACCTAAAATTACGAAGTTATACGAAGATTTACGACTAAAAACGATCGTTCGAATGTCAGCGAAAATACCCGAGCACAGTCGAACACCGGTCGGATCGGGCGGGTCGGGGTCAATCACACTAGCGCCAGCTCGGGAGGAGCGTCTGCGGCGCGGCCACCGTCGCGACGATCGGGGACGAGGAGGGTCGACGACCCGAGCGTCTGGCCGGGCGATTTACGCCGCCCGCAGGGGTGCGAACCGTACGCAACTCGGCGACGCGGATATTTACATCGGATCTCTGCGCGTCTGGTCTCTCTTTACGCTTCCGGTCGATGCCTCTGTGTGCGTGTCGGTGTGTACGCGACATAATCGAAGAGGAAGAGAGACGAATACAAGTTAAAAAAAAATGAAAGGGAAGCTGGCTATGAGAGATGGGGGCGGCTTTAAACTTCATTGAGGATTGTCTAGGAAGTGGAAGCTAGACAACAGAAAGGTTTTCCTTCTCTTGGATTAGGTTGCTTTTGCGGTGTACAAGGCGGAAGTATTGTTGTTTTTTTCCCTTCACATCACATAAATGAAAACAAAAGTATGGGAAATGTAGATATTACAAAATAATAAAAATAAATATTGGTAACTTATTCATGAAAGATATATCGTTTATTTGGGTGTCATAACCTTCTTTTAAAATATATATATTTTTTTTGACTTTCATGGGCAGGTTTGTCCCGTAAGGCAGCTCGGCCATAAGACCTATTGTGCCCCTTTTTAAGAGTGACATTAGTGTATGCCTAGTTGCGTGTTTTCCTTGTTTTAATTCATAAAATTAACAATTAGTAAAAACCTTGTTTTATAATATAATGCTTTCAAATAAATTATAGTTTGGGACCAAACAACCTTTTTCGGGCTTCATTACCCTTTTTTTTTTTATCGAAGAAACAGTAATTTTCAAAATAAAATAAATGTTATCGCGAAATTGACTGTGATTTTTAAAATGTTTAACAGTTTAGATCCCGCGCCTGTACTACCTGTATATACAGAATGTGGCACCACATTCGCGTCGGTTTATATACGAAAAGCGGTAATATATTTTCAAAATATTTTTATTTGGGGTTATATAGATTCATAAGGAGCACATTTTAAAGTTGTTTCGAAATATACAGTGATTAAAAAAAAAATTACACACCAATGTTATAAAAATTTAAATTGAACACCGTATATATTATGTCATAATTTGATAGTACGGACTAAATAAAATCAACTTCCTGTTACTTTTCCTGTACCTACACTGAGAGAAATGGATTGTACTCTTTAATATAAATATAGTATACTTTAACATATTTTATAGCTCCTATAGGGACAATCATATTTTATATTACCGGTGACAATATCTGTATAGTAAATTTCTGTGAATAGTTTTTATTAACTCGCATGTTAAAGTTGGTGTACTATATTTGTATTATTAATTTAAGCATACATGTTAGTAAATGTAAAAAAAATGTCTAATAGCACTGACTATATTTGATAATAACTGTTAAATTTTTTATTGTACCCAGTATAATGTAATATTTTACTATGTAGGATACATGATGCTCATACTTACTATATAGCCTTGTAGTACTTACAATACTATTTTCTATTATAATAATCTAATGTCTCTTAGCATTTAAAATAGTAGATAGTAAACAATAATATAATGGATCATATGCTGGCACTATACAGCGATACTTACCTGTAATGAAAAATATAGTACTATACAAGGGTTTACCCAGTTCATGCATAGGGAAAGTGGAATATTACACAATAAAAACTATAATATTGATTTTATATTTTTATTTGTCCTTAGAACCATTATTACACAATTCCAACGGTATTACTTTCATTAACATAACAATCACCAGTAGGTTAGATTTAGGTTAATGTTGTATCAAAGCATAAAGTACCTACTACGAAGTGTATGCATATAATATCTATTACTTACCTTTGAATATATCAATTAACTGTGGAAACCCCAACTCGATTAAAATGTTTTCCACGTTTGCATCCATTTCTGCTCATGATGCACAGCAATCAACGAACGATTAGACACAAACATGCACCGACACGAATACATACACCTGTATCACAAGTACATAACACGTGTCAGTAATTTTGTCGCGGCAAAACAGCTTATTGGTCGATTTCTTCGGTAAAGATCGACAATGAATAGAGCAAGGGGTGGGAAGAGCGTTACAAACATTTATGTTAGAAATTGAATATGCATCGAATACCTGATAATATCGCAGTCAATCGCAGCGACTATCTATATAATCCACGTCATTATATAGGCTTTCAGCAATAGAGTATATTAATTGTTACATCCATAAGATGTAGATGGTAACATCCAGATTTTGCCTCTTACTATAAGCATGATAAAATCTGGTTATTTTACTCTTAATACGCCACATATTGTCGTTTTGACAATAATTATTTTAGTAATTAATATAAAGAGATTTACGATCTAATTTCTACAGTCCATTTTTCTCAGTGTAACTTAATCCGTTTCTGAGATAATTAACTATTCTTCAAAATGTAAATCAAAATTTAGGAGGTGAGGTGTGCCTGTCTTGCTTATTCACGTTGGATATTTTAAATGTCAAGCACTAGACTTGACAATAAAACTAAAATGACGCTTAAAAATTATACAGGGTGAATAAAAATCTATTTTTCATTTTTACTATCATTAAAGGCCAATAACTTTCTGATTTTAAGTGGAAGATAATAAATACAGAGCTTATTATCTTATTTAGATTTTAGTTTTAACGGTCTTTAAGATTGTATCAAGGTTTTCTTTGCCTATCTCTTATAGTTTCTTAGTAATTTAGCATTTTCTATTTCAAATACTAATCCTTAGTCATTAGTTTTCATTTTAGTAGGGATTGCAAAACTTAATTTATACAACAACGTCCAGAATACTGTTAAAAGAAAGGGTAGAATATGTGGAATAACTGCAAATGTTGAATGCTGAAAATGAAGTTTTTAATACAGTAAAACGCAAAATTTCTGCAATGGACGTTGTGTATTGCTTCTTACTAGGATACTAAAAATATAGAATAAAAGAACGACTATAAAATGTAACAATAAATAAAGATTCCAGAATGGAATAAAATAAAGTTTAATTTATAAATTTATTGCATAAAGAGAATGTATCACAATGTCATGTATTCATCGATTCTATAAAAACTATTTGCCACGAGGTACTCTTTTAGTTTGTATTTGAAGGTTCTAATATTATTTATCTCCTTTATATCTGTGGGCAGCTTATTATATAAGTGTATACCGACGCAAGTGGGATTTTTCTCGTATAACGGCATGCGATCGATGACTAGGTATTTGCAGGTTGGTGCCATGCCTGGTGGGATAAGAATGATGAAGTTATTGCGAGGAAGTTTGTTAATATTTTCTTTGACAATACATAGTGTGTGTAAGATATATAAGCATTGACCGATGATCCTTGTTTAATTGACTGTGAGTTAACTTTTAACAGATAACTAGTATCGGTGCATTTAGTTTTACGTGTAAAATTATGAAAACAGTTTTATCACGATTCAGACACAGCCCGTTTGCTGAGAACCAAGTGCTGAACTTAGCGAATATAATGCTGGCTAAGTTCAACGTTTCCGCAATATTGTTCTTTGCGCACAAGTAAGAAACATCATCAGCAAATAGCACCAAACTACCAATATCATATATATTCGGTAGGTTATTGATGACACATTAAAAAAGGCAAAGGATCAAGAATCGACCCTTGGGGTACACCCATACGAACCCGCAACGGAGAACATATTACGCCAGCTATTTCCACTATCTGCTGTCGGGCATCAAGGTACGACGAGAACCATTTGTGAATGACGCCTCTCAAGCCGTAACCAAGCATTTTTTCAAGCAGAAGTGAATGATCAGCTAAATCAAATGCCCTGGTAAGGTTCATAACTATACCAATTGTTTTACTATCTGCATCTAAATTTTGGTAAAGTTGATCAATAAACTGGTACATAGCAGTATTAGAAGAACGGCCTTTTCGGAAGCCGTGCTGTTCAAAGAAAGCACATCATATTTACAAAAAAATCATCTACCCTATCAAAGACAACTCTCTCAATGATTTTACATACAGTGGATAAAATTGTAATTGGCATATAGTTATGCATGTAGCACCCTTCTTATGGACAGGAATAATTCTACCTGTTTTGAAACAAGTTGGAAATACGCCCTGAAACAGAGATTTATTTATATGGTGTGAAAGAAGGTCGGCTACACTCAACACCATGATAACGCAATGGACTGCCACTTTTCATGAGAATAGATGGAAATCCATAACCACCTGCCGTCAAGCGCGTGAGGTCATCCCCAGGCCGTCACCGAAGACAGCAAAATACTGCCTGCAGCTTTCGCGCAGTAACTTACATCAACTTGTGGGGCTTTTGACCGGCCACTGCAAGCTAAACAAACACATGCACCGCATGGGTTTGGCTACCAGCCCACTGTGTCGGGCATGCTACCAAGAAGACGAGACGCCGCAACACATTTTATGTGATTGCCCAGCGCTTGTCCAACTTAGAGGTTCCATACTGGGGGAGTACTGGCCCAGTATGGCCGATTTTGGTGGCGCCTTGCCTGCTGCTCTGCTTGAGCTCACGCTCAGTTTGGGCTGGCTCGAGTAGGCTGTGGGCGAGCGATGCCACCTAGGGGAGGTAGTACAATGGGCCCGATAAGAGTGGCCTAAGTGCACGTGTTAACCACCTTCCCCGACCTAAAATCCAGAATCCAGAAAGAAGGTCGATAACACTGTTGGCATATGCTTTAAGGCACTACTCCAAATGCCGTCAGTACTTCTGGAATATGAAGATTTTAATGGTAGAATGGGATTATAAATTTCTGTACTTGTAACTGGATTAATAAACATTGTCGGTATCGGTTTAGCCTTAACATTAGATTTAACATGATCTAAAGCCACAGTATCAGCGTCCGGAGAGGAAATATTTATGAAAGAACTATTAAAAGCATCCACCATATCAGATGCCCTGTGCAGTACATCATGCACAGTAATTGAGCTAGGAGTTACATTATGTTTAGGTTGCACGGTTTTATTGATTATATTCCACATTGTGTTAGGTTTATTTGCTGCAGTGCTTAGTTTATTACTAAGGTTTGCCAGACGAACAGAGGCTCTGTATTCTCTTTTGAAGCACCTGTACGACTCCCAATCGTTGGGATTGCCAGACTGGACAGCCATGCGGAACAAACATTTACTACTTTCACTATTCGTTTCACTCATCATGGCAATGTATTCCATTAACCTTTTACAGTTATAAAGAGGCATAAAAACCTATTTAAAATAAATAATCACAAAGTAATAATTTTGGCCACCTGAGTGTGCGCCGTCCAGTACACGTGCTTAGTATATTACGCTTACACAGTTCATAGATGGTCTATACCTTTCTCTCTTTATCTGTATTCTTCGTTGAATTTGATGCAAGGCTTGTCTTATACAGGGTGACGTAGAAAACACTACAATGCATAGCAACATGTGATAGAAGACCAAGAAACAACAAAAAAGGTTCCTATACACTAATGTCCGATTGCTTTTTGTTTTCAAGTTACAAGCTGTTGAAGTTAAAAGGCTTTTATTAAACAAAACAACATTCAAAAATATAAGATACATAGTAGTTCTGCATAAGGTATTCAAATTGGTGACCTTGTTCCTGAATACACATCTCCAATCTTCGTGTTAATGACTGACGGCATCTTTGAAATATGTTAGCATTATTACGAAATCTGTCAGCAGACTCCACAATTCTGTTCCATAATTGTTCTTCACTATTTAGTTCTGCGGCATACGCTTCACTTTTCATAAATCCCCAAAATCGAGGGGATTAAGGATTAAGGTCGGAACTACGAGCTGGCCATGGTTAGGTTCCCCACAACCAATCCAAATATTTCCAAATTTTCTTTGCAGAAATTCCCTTACTCTACTAGAATAGTGAGCTGACGCGCCGTCATGCATTCTTATAATATTCAATGGAACATCTTCTATTAAAGTATTTAGTTCATTTGCAAAAAATGTTGATAGAGTTCGCCTGTCAATCGTCTGGGCATTCGAAATGGACCAATTAGATAATTATCGATTACACTTGCCCACACATTAATGGAAAACCCATACTGGTGATTCCGTATTACGTTCTGATGAGAGTTTTCAAGGTTCCAATAATGCATATTGTGAATATTCAAAATGCCATCGCGACTAAAACCTGCTTCATCGGTAAACAAAATTAATGACAGAAAGTTTTGCCCTTTATTTTGCAACCACTCGCAATATTGTAAACGCGGTAGGAAATCCTGTTCCAATAGGTGATGGAGTTTTTGGAAATGAAATGGATGAAGAAGTTGTTCTTTGACGACTTCCCTAACAGATTCACGATTGACATTCGGTCCAGCTGCACGTATTCTTCTGGTACTTATTCTAGGATCTTCTCCCAAATGCCTATGTACGTCAATAAATGTCCTAACATTAGGAACTTGCCTTAATGGGTATCTCTCTCGATAAATCCGTTGAGCTTCGGAAGAATTTGAACGAGCTTCGCCGTAACACATGATCATGTCCCTGTATTCTACGAAAGTATAGCGTACCACTTTAAAATAAAACTTTCAAGACACTATGCTAATATTGGTTTGACACTTACCAAATGTTTTGTTTCATGAAATCACAGCCTACCTTAAAATATTTTTTATTGCCTAGGTAATACTAAAATACAAGAACAATATAAAAAACAGTTTCTAACTTGAAAACAAAAAGCAATCGGACAATAGTGTATAGGAACTTTTTTTGTTATGTTTCGTTCCTCTATCTAGTGATGCTATGCATTGTAGTTGTTTCTATGTCACCTTGTACATAGGACACAATAGAAATACTTACTCTAAGCGTAGATGTTCGAAATTATTTCTAAAATTAGGTGTAATTTATTCGCAGATCACTTTTAAATGGAATGATAATTGAAGACCCTGCAGCAAGAAGGAGGTAGCTCCGTTTTACTAAACATAAAATTGTTTTGAAAATAAATATTATTACATATTATTTTGAATTTTTTGTTTTTATAATAATAAATTGGACAGCAGATAATGTTCCTGGATAAAAATAAACTTGTTATACCAACACGTTAGGCCAAAAAAAACAACAATAATGATGGAGCTACCTCTTTCTTGCCACCAAAATCAAGAAAAAATGGGGAAAAATGTAAAAAGAAAAAACTATAAGTTGTGATTTTAACGGCAGCTTATAAAATGTAAAGAACACTTTCAGTTTTGTAGGTTTTTATTGCAAAAAATAGAAAAATAGAACATTAACGTTGCATCATGGGTAGTCACGATTTTAGGAACGTTATATAATTTTATTCATTTATGTCATCGTTGGTAATGTCGGTGTCATTTCCACCCATATGATCTTCGTCTGATGTTAGCAATCTATAAAAAGGCAAGTGAGCTTCAGGCACGTACTTGTTCGCTAGAACCATAACATTTTCCAGCTTCTTCTTCTTCAAAGGCAAATTTGAATTATACATTTTCTCACTCGGGATCAAAGGAATGGCTATATTTTGTTTTTTCATTATATTAAACTCTTCAGTAACTCCTGTTTCATTGGCTGTTTGCGAACACACTATTAAATTCGAGCCGCATTCATAAGTCAAAGTACGATATTTCGAAATGGAAAACTTTTCTTTGTGTGTATTAGTTATGGTCTTTTTAACTTAGGGTTCATAATGCTGCACAAAGTTCAAAATCATTTCTTGACGAACAATAACGATGTCAAATTTTTTAGATGCTTTATTGTAATGATGAATGTATTCCTCTGGCAAATAAACGCGTTCTACTTTTCTAATATACTTCTCTACCACACCAAAACACCTGTCGCAGGGTAGGAAACTATGTCCGGGTTCCGGAAATCGATGATGAATAGTTTTAAATCTATCATTTCGAACTAGAGCGTATAAGAAGTTGACCATGGTCGAATTTTTGTTTTGTGCTGCGCAGTTATCCGAAAAGAGGTATAAAACCTTCACATTTTTGTCAAGTTTGTTTTCAATAAAATGATGCAGACAGCTTATAGACTCATTTGGTGTTTTTTTAGCTACAGTCTCGTCATACATGTAAAATGTCGCCCTCTTAGATTTTCCAGAATATATACAAAAGTTAAACATCCATAGCTGCCTGAGGTAAAAAGCATCTCCTCATGGAACTTTAGGCAGTGGAGCATTTTGCTGATAGTCAAAAGTAAGTACATCCACTTCTGGGTTATTTTGTGCTAACTCCAGTTTTGCTTTCATTTCGGAATAAAAAACTTCGGCTTTCAAAAGATGCAATTTTTTCTCATTTCCAATATTAGCTTTTTCTTGATCGCTTAGGTCTCTATTTTTTAATTTGTTTTCAAGATCATCACATTTCTGACAGGTATCACTACGGGGATGACCAAAAGAATAGTTACTATAATTCGCTTTAAAATAACGAAAAAAGAAATCGTAACAAATTTTTGGTTTAAGGTTTATGCTATTAGGATCATTAATACTCCTAAAAACTTCAGGTTCGTAGCTTTCCAAATACATCTCATGTAATTTTCTTATATTAAGTTCAGGAGACAAATAATATTTCCTCAAATTTTTTTGGCGGCTGTAGTGGGAGGATCTACGTGGAAATTTTTGTATGTGAGCATCTATTTGAGCAAGTAAGACATCGGGAACAGAGTTTGGTCGGTTGTGATGTTTTCCTCTCTGATCTTCTTTTGCTGAAATAGCTGCATCCAACCCAATATTAGCAGCTATCAACTCCACTCTTTTTTGAGAAATTCCAAGAATTGCGGCGAAAGCTTTTTTGCACACTGTTTTTTCATCAGTCCCGATTCGCACCTAAAATTAGGGTATTTCTTTCAACCTGGAAAATTGTGTGAGTGTTACTTAACTTACTTTATAAAAGTTTGCCACTCGTCGGGATTTTCCACTATCAGCTAGCTTTGGACGTTTACGTTGAACTGGTAGACATTTGATTAAGCCAGAGAGATATTCATCTTGTCTTGATTTATTCCCGATGACGTTAAAATTATCCAAAATACTGATTCGGCTTTCCAAATTCACTCTTTCAAAACAATGGAACTTGCACCGACAGTCGTTTCCAGTTTTTCGGGCTCCGACTTGATGTCCAGCGGTATTTACATACGCCTTTCCTGATGCCCTGTTATTTTTTCTTATATTTCGTTTCCACTTTTCTTTATTGACTGATTTTCTCTTTTTCTTAACCTCACTTTCCGCTGCCTCCACTACATTTTCACTTTCACTACTTTGGCTGGAAGGCATATAATCGTCAGATGACTCTGCATCTTCTTCGAAGGATTCACTTGAACTCATTATTGCACTTATGCAGTTGCACTATTACATACATCTACACTAACGACACGTTCGAATGACATCACACTCACGGTACACGGAATACGGTATGCTCGCCGCGATTCTCAAATTCGTCAAGGCCGGTCAGATGACGTCACCGAGGAACAAATCAACGCCGACCACACGTAAGCATACCGTATTCCGTGTACCGTGATCACACTGTCAAAATGCAAGTTGTTTTTGTTATGGAATTGGCGCAAAAACGAGGCATCTGGTATATACCTCACTTTAGCAACCAATACAACTTGGAGGTATCTCCGGAGCTACCTCTATATTCCACCAATAATATTGATGCCTAGAGAAGAGGTAACTCCAAAACTTGAAATATGACCTGGACTGTACATGGTAGATACATCGTTGTTGCCCCAACCAAAGTTAACATATTGATAGACCTAATAGTGTACGTAACTCATTTTCGCCAAAAAGTGGAGCTACCTCCTTCTTGCTGCAGGGTTTTCAATTAAGTTATATACGTATAGAGAATTCAAACTCCTTGCTTATTTTGTAGGCAGTTAACTAAAGTTTTCAACATAAATAACAAAAAATTGTTTTTTTTATAAAAAAATATATAAATATAGAATAAATTCAGTACATAAAATAAGACTGCATATAATAATATTCAAGCATTATATAAAATTTATGTGGGCATAGCATTCCTGTATCGTTTCCATTCTGGTAGTTCAAGAACTCTCATGTTCGGCATAAGTATCATCAAAAAGATACTTGCAACTTGGAGCGCGAAAAATATTAAGTTTTCCAAATAATCCACAGTTAAGCGGGAAATGAGTATCTTCATTGTATATCTGACAGCGTAGGTGATTATTTCGGAAACACCTATAATCAAACCCAAACCTGTAGCTCTCATGGCAGTCGGCAACAATTCTGCAGAATATAGATAAATCACCCACTCCAGTCCGAAGAAATATTGAGCTGACAATAAGTTTAGTACGTACCAGTAGCCAGTTCCAGTATACACGAAGAAAGTCAGAAAGAGACAAAGGGCCCCAGAGATAATTAGGTAATATAGAGATATATATCTTCCAAAAAATATAAAAGGTGGCAATACTATGAGAAAGCTGAACATCTCCGCTAAAAATACTAAAAACTTGTGGGAGACTGCGCTCAAATCTCGTATTTTTACGTAACGTCTCATACTTCTGATTATGATATTTCTAACAAATTTAGTCCACGCCATTATATAAACGGTTCTCCTACTCTTTTTGTATGCAAAAAGTACACGAAAATTATCTATCATAAGTCCGAATTTATTAAATGGCACTTCTGGTAAAAATTCTTTCTCTTCTATATTTTCACCACACTTTGCCAGCATTTTCCAGGCTTTCCGCTTTTTACCATAGCTTAAACACCAACGTGATGATTCCGGTAAAATATATATGTATACTATCAAAGCAATTGCAGGAAGTGAATACAAGTAAAATAATCTTTCGCAGTCAAGAATATAAGATTTTATTATATATCCAGAAATTTTACCTATTGCTCCAAATATGTTGATATAGATCATGAATAAACCTCGATGGCTTTTATGGCATAATTCTAGAATCCAAATGTAATTTGAGAGAACGAAACCTGCATTACCAAATGCCGCTATTGAGGTAGCCATAACAAAAGTGTAATATGTGTTAACATTTGGTGTTAACAAAACCCCAACAAAGTATATAACAGCTGATACTATAAAAATGGGTTTCCTGCCATATAAATCTGCAAAAATACCGGACAAAATATAAGATATTCCTGTGGCTATATTTCTGTTGTTTTTAGCTCTTTCTTTGAACTCAAATCCCGCACAAGAACAAAGAAATGTCTTCGCATGCTTACTGAAGGAGTAATCGCCACCAGTTGCTTTAACTGCGCATCTTTTAATTTCAACACTTTTGTTTTTTTTTATCTCCAAAGCTTCTTCAGGATCCATGTTGTTGAAAATTGTGTAGTCGTAATCGAAATATGTGCAAACTCTGCCTTCTATCGGCATCGTTAGGTTTCTTATTGCAGATATGTTCCAATGCATTTTATTAATCAACTGTGGGATTAAGCATGTCATTTCTGCATCGCTGGATGCGGTTAGGGCGATTTCGATTAGGTCTGTTAGATATATCGGCAGACACGCTAGCGAAAAGATTATGAGAAACCAACTGGAATCGTAGTATATCCAATATCGTTCAAAAAATTCACTATCTGTAGGCTCCACACAGTCCGCGTCGAATGATACAGTCTTCTTCGCTCTGAATATGGCCATCGTAAAATTAATAATAAAATAGTGTAAAATTAACAACAAAAAGGCTCTTTATGACATATTATATGTCATGTCATTTATCAGCAAATGAGCACCACTTGACAAATCTCAACTTACACATCGTTCTGATTTGTTGTTGTGATATGTTTCAATGCATTATGCTGTGAAGCGTCGTAAACATATTTTTCTGACGTATCGTGTCAAAAATAGGCACTTGTTAATTGGGCATTTTGCTTGATTTTTGGCGCGTAATTCTTGTCGATGGGTTAGGAGAATATGAGTTGGTGTTGTTTGGTTGTTTGGATTTCTTCAGAAAGTTTCATTATATTTTTGTCGATCTTAAGAACGTACTCGTCATTGCTCGTACCTTGTTATGGTGGTTCTAGATTCCAGTAGTATATACTTATCATCGGAGAAGCCAGTATACGAGCGCAATATACAGTAGTGTGTACTAGGGTTCGTACCGTTGATTCGGTTCCCGTATATGATTCGTACAGTACGAATCTTTACCATTCGTATATTGATACGAATCCGTATTTGTACGTATTGCCTATACGGATCATTTCAGTTTATATAAATCCGTATCCACTTGATACAAAATCGTATCGGAACCAATAGTACACTAGTATCATGCTGATGTATTTATACGTAGAGTAGTCATCTGTCGTACTCATATTATTCGTACAATTTATACAATTCCCATCGGAAGTAGGAATCGTTACTGGTTGTACGAATCCGTATAATTTGTACAAAGGTTATGTACCTACCTAGTTAAATGCACCAATTTTTATTTCAAAGCATGTTAAGAATTTACAACAGAAATTACTGTAGGTATAAATAATACTCTACACACTAAAAAATTTTAGTCAATTTACCAGGATTCCTGCTAAAAATTCCAGTAACATTTGGGGGAAAATCACAAAAAATTGGGTAATTTTGTTTTTTAACAAAAAAGTATTAGGACACTTTTTTAATTTTTTAACTGTTTTCTCGTGAATAAAAATAAACATCTTAATACTTCCTGAACGTAGTTTTTTATTTTGCATTCAAAAGTGTTAAAAAAATCTGGGCGTTCCATTAAAAAAAAAAAAAGTTGGACGTATTGCCGATTAAACCGGAAGTAAAAAAAATATTAACTGTATTGCATAAAATGCATTTATATTAACTATACCCCCATACCAAATTTCAGAAATTATAATTTTCAAATAACAAAGTTATTCGACCGTTCCGGGACTTTTTACTAACCCTGTATATATTTACGCCCAACAGATATAAAAATCCAAAAGGACAATACATAATATGATAATAAATACAGAAGACTAATACAGTAATATAACAGCAAACAAGAAATAATGAAATATTGTAATAATAATTCAAGATTGAGGATATACGAAATGAGTAATGAACAATGAACAATAAATAAAACATTCAATAAAAGATTCAATAAGAAATTCAATTGAAAACATCTAACAACATATTGGCGTCCCGAGCACTGTGAAACGAAGGCGCTCGCTGTAAGATATTGGTTCGGGCGGTGGGCAAAAAGAAGGTGTCCGAGGCTCTCGAGGCAGGTCTAGGCACCAGAAATCCAAGACAAGCCAGAAGTCCGGAGAGTCGATCTGACGATTGACAAGATTCGCAGCAAATAAGGCACTGGCACGCTGCCGCCTCTCACTCAGCGATTGGAATCCATGCTTAGCCAGTAATTCACAATATGCGACATTCCTCTCAGGATAGACTCCATCAAGTTTGAAGCTCAAAAACTTCCGTTGGATACGCTCAACTTGATCGGCATGGACATTGTAGATGGCATACCATACAACTGAGACGTATTCAAGTGTACTGGCAACGTAAGCAAAATACAGAGATTTTATAGCAGGCAGGTAGCTGAAATCCGTAACTTCCCGCCCATGAGCAGCGAACGTCAACCTTTCGTCAAAAATGACACCCAGATCCCTAACTGACGTCTGTCTCTTCAGCAATTCACTATCGATGGAATAGGAAGATTGTGTTACCACCCACGGTAATAACTAGTTATTTATACTGATCTTATGGGTTCGGGCACGGGTTGCTCTTGAAATAAGACGCGACTATCACTTAATAACTATGATATAATTTCGACAAATAAAAAGGAAACATTTAAATAATTAAAGAAATTGATTAATCCTACTTAAATCTACTTATTCTACGGTACTTAACTTACATTCTAAAACCCAACATTCAGAACTCCGGCCGGACTCGTCACCCGCACACACTCTCGACTCCACTCTTACTCTCTACTCTCTACTCTCCTCTGCACGTCACCCGCCTCGCTTGACCCCGTTCGGTTTTTGCTTCTTCAGCTTAATTTTCGCGAAGCGAGGAGAATGACTGCAGAACTTACAACTAAAATGCATATACAGGGCGTTACATTGCTTCCCCTTTTAGAAAAGACAATGTTCTCTCTTAGACTTTGTCTTATTAGAAAAAAGAAATTAAATAAAAGAATTAATGAATTATCGCTACTAACTCTTTAGTCCTCTTTCGGTTAGGTTCACCATCGTGCGTTGCTCGTGCTGATGTATTATGCCGTTTTTTTTTCGTTGATGTTAGGTCGGTGCAACGAATTTAGTAGTCTTCCTTTTAATATCTTCTCTGTTCTCTAGTGGGTCCAAAGTTTATTCGTTATATGGACTTTTAAACGCAGGTATGTCCCTTGATTTCAGCGTATTAGTACTCGAATCTCGTAGTAATGGCATAAGCGCTTTGATTCCTAGGGAATCTTTCGTCACTCGGCTATTGTGATATTCACAATGTTGTCCGGAGTTGAAACTTTCAGCTCTTCTTTAACTTTTGTTAAAAGCGATGGTACCCATATGCAAGTCTTGTTTCATCAATCTTGTTATCGGCATAGGTCCCAGTGAACATCCGTATCTTCTTTAACTTCATGATGTTCTTTAAACGGTTGATATTGAGATTAGTAGTGAGTATTGTAGATTACACATTTTTAGTTCAAATCTTAGACTCAGAATCAATAAAGAGCGAGCAAAGTAACACCTCTACCATTTATCCTTAATCTACTTACAATATCTAGATTGCCTAAACTACATGTGTTTTGCGTAATTAAATTCATCTCCTTAATCGTGTTTTACAAACGTTTAACAATTCAATTTTCATCGATTTTATGCTTTCTTACAACTATAAAAGAATATTTGGCATATGCGTTTAATTATCTATGATTAAGTAATAATATTTGGTATACCTTTTGATTACATATATAGGTTTTTTTTTTTTTCTTTTTGTAGACGTCTACTCACATTCGGGAAGATTTGGTTAGGTGAGGATTTTGTCAATCCTTATGTTAGGTGTTAACAACTTCAACTTGGATAGTCGGGTATAACGGCGCCGTTGGTAGTGGTTGAATAACTTGCTCGTCAGCTTCTGTTTCTATTGCGTTTTCAGGGACCTCAGGGCTCTCATTACTTTGGGTTTTCTTATAATAGGATCCGGCCAAAACCCAGCTGGTTAATACGCTCCATATACTAGCGAGTAGCGGCAATCCACATCCTAGGATCCGATACAAGGAGTATCCATTTAGGACCACACCTATTACATACTGTATTATAGAAATGATAACATAGATCCCCAAAAACCCAGACGTGTACATCCCCACGTCGACAAATATCCCCCACACATAGCTCAAAGTACTTCTAGCAAGTTCTTTTAATTCCCCCTCGTTAACTAATTTTAGAAAATCGTAATCTGTTTCGTCCACTTGATACCCCATAACCTTTCTAGTAATTTGGTTAGTTACTGCCCTTCTTTCTAATCCGAAAATAAAGTTATGTTGAATACTGTCAATTTCTGATTGCGTGTATAAACCTCCACTTCCTGGCTAAGTACTGCTCCGATAGCATATCCCGAAGCGTCGGTAGTTAAGATAAATCGTTTAGTAAAATCCGGATACTGAAGTACCGGCTTTTTACATAATGCAGTTTTAAGAGTGTCAAAGGACGTTTGACATTCTGCATCCCATTCGAATAGTGCCTCCTTCTTCGTTAAAGCTGTTAGTGATTTTGCATAATAAGAAAAATGAGGAATGAATCGCCGATAAAACCCTACGAGTCCCAAAAATGATCGTATTTCTGTTGCATTCTTCGGAATAGGATAATCCTTTATAACACTTATTTTATCAGGGTCAGGTTTCACTCCCCCCTTTGAGATAATATGGCCTAAATAGTTAGTTTCAGTTTGTAATAATTTACATTTGCTCGGTTTTAATTTTAA
The DNA here is from genome assembly GCA_949128085.1 of Cetonia aurata. Classification (NCBI taxonomy): domain Eukaryota; kingdom Metazoa; phylum Arthropoda; class Insecta; order Coleoptera; family Scarabaeidae; genus Cetonia; species Cetonia aurata. The sequence goes on from OX421887.1 coordinate 2,382,117, forward strand.
ATTGGCTGCCCTTTTCAAATACGCGTTCCAATTTCTCTAGATGGTCATCTAAATTATCCCCACTAAATACTATCACATCATCTAAGTAAACTAAACACTGATCCCCTGATAAGCCTGCTAATACTGTGTTCATTAGGCGCTGAAAGGTGCTAGGCGCATTGACCAAACCAAATGGCATTTTATTGCATTCATAATGTCCGTGGGAGTGCTAAAAGCAGTTTTCTCCCGATCCCGTTCGTCAACCTCAACTTGCCAATATCCTGAAGCAAAATCTAAAGTGCTAAAAAGTGCAGCTCCCCCCAATTGATCTATTGTATCTTGTAAATTTGGTAATGGATAATAGTCCCTCTTCGTAACTGCATTAAGACCTCTATAATCAATACAAACCCTTATATTATCGTTACCTGTAGAGTCCTTTTTCGGTACTAGCACTACTGGTGCAGACCATGGTGATACTGACGGTGATATTACTTGTTCTTTTAACATCTGACTAAAATGTGTGTCTAAAACCTGTCGTTGATGAAAAGGTACACGATAAGGGGCTTTTGCTATAGGATGAACATCTTCGGTGATAATTCGGTGTTTAAAACCTTTCGCGGTTCCCAAATGTCTATCGGAAGTAGCAAAAATATCTGAAAATTTACTCAACAAATTTTGTACTCTATTTTTGGCATCCCCTGATAATGTGCCCAAATTTATTTGGTCTAACTGCGTGTGTTCCGAAGTGACAGTAAAAACATTGGTACCACTTCGTGACGAATTTACTTCGTTTTTGAGACAATACACCCTAACATTAATTTTACTAAAACCAAATATAAATTTCATAATAGCGTATACTTCGTTCCAGTCTAGTTTATCTAGACCCGATCCTAATTTTGGTACAGCTAATTTAGTAATACCTTTTTGTTGACAAAATCGCATTAAATTACGTAATGCCTCGAATATAGCTGAATACGTTGGTTTTTGCCAAAATCTATTTTTAGTGACCAGGTAGATCAAGAAACGTCTTTCGTCTCGTATATTTAATACCTTCCCTACCTGTGGCCTCTGTCGCCGTAACTGTTTACAATTAAAAGGAACACGATACCTAAATTGTTTCGCAATACCCTGCCCCAATTTCAAATCTTGACTAACGCAATGGGCTAAACTATATTCACTTGGAGCCGAAAACAAATCTCCCTTAACTATAGTAATATTAGTAATATCCTGATTTCTAATTTCATCTTTGTTCGCTAAATACTCTTCATACGTACACTCTTGCCTATTTACTCGATTGCTTTCGTTACCAATTTCACCCGTTTGGTACACCTTAGTATTTAATCTCAGCATCTCCCCAGACGCTACACAAAGCTTATTTCCCAATTCAACTTCTTTCTCGGTAATATTCATAATACGTATTGGAATTTCCCCTTGATTATTTACTCGCGCTAAAACTCTCGCCGTCATCACCCCGTATATCTTAGTATCGCATGGTTCAGTAACTAGCTCAGTATTTGGTCGAACCCCTATCGGTATGGCGGTGCACACCATTTCACTTCTGGCAGGAATAATATATTTACCCTTTAGTACAATAGTACACGAATTAGAGAAACTATCACTCTCCTGACAAGTGTTATTTACATTTTTGTATTCGGATTCATAACCAGTGACGACGCCCTTCGTTAAGCATACTTGCTTCTCGCTACCCCCTAATAACGGAGTAGATATCCCAATATTATCTATCACTAATACTCTAGTTTTATAATCGACCACACACCCATTTTGAATAAGAAAATCTCGCCCAAATAATCCGTCTTCTTCGAACGGTAATTCCTCGCAAATCACACATCTTACTTTAACCCGTTTATCCCCAAATACAACATGGATTTCTACAACACCTAAAGTATTCATTTCATCCCCCGTTATACCCATTAACTGAAGATTACTGCAAACTCCCGTATTTTTATACCCTATATTTAAATCTTAATCAAGTGTTTTACGTTTAATTAAAGTTAATTGTGATCCTCCATCGACAAGAAAATAACATTTCACTCCCTTAAGTTTAAATTCTACTGTTGTCGGTTGCTCCTCTAGTTGGCTAATATTACTAGTGTGTGGTATTAAATACGTATTTTTATCCCCTATTACTCTTTCTAACCCGACGATGTGGGGTCGCTCGCGGGTCTGACCTCGTTTAAATACTCTTTTCGTTGCGAACTTACCGTACCTTCTCGCTTATTAAAGGGTCGTCTCGCTTGTTGCGGCCCAACTTTTTGATTCGTGCCCGTATATTGTCCCGCATTCGGTCTTGGCGAGCTACAGTGAGCTTCTACGTGTCCCGGTCTAAAACACTTCCTACACCGCGTTTGTCCTCGACATTCGGAAGCATAATGCCCTAATTTCAAACATTTAAAACATTTGGTTTCGGGTCTTTTCTGTATTCGCGGTCTAGAAGGGTGATTATGGTTAACGCGTCCCGTCTGAATATTGGTACCCGTCGCTACATTAGTATAAGTAGGCCTAGCTTGTAAGGAACAAGTCTGCATCATTAATTGATTTAACTCCTCTTGTGCTGCAATTTCTACCGCTCGGTCAATAGTTAGTTCGGGCTCTCTAGCCAAAATGATACCGATAGCTCTAAATATTTCGCGTTTTAAACCCATTTTAAACTGTGACAATAAAACATCGTTATGTTTCCGATTTATACCTACTATTTCCTCCCTCTTTGCTGCTACTAAATCTTCCGTTAATACCTCCTGCCCAATTAATTTTAACCTCGTTACAAAATCAGTAACGTTTTCGTGTTTCTCTTGTCGGCATTGCAAAAGTTTAAATAATGCGGCCTCCGGTACCCTCAACGGTGCAAACTTAGCAATAAATTTTTGTTTAAATTCGTCATATGTAAGTTCATCGCTCCCCAGTGTTAACTCTTCGCTTTTGTAATAGTTTAATGCTGACCCCGTAAGTTTACATTTTACAATTGCTAATAGTTGGTCTTTCGTCAGACTATCTAATTTTCCCCTTTGTTCCAATTTCTCGAAGTAATATTTAATATTTTCTTTACCCGTTAGATCATCAATCGAGTTCAAAATACCGCCTAAAAACATTTTTGGTAGTTCAACACGAACACTTGGTCTCGTACCATCACCGGATACAGGCATCGTCCACACCTACCAAACCGCAGCGTCAGCGTTTTATTCCAGCAAGCAACCACGTGCCTTTGCGCGATTTCTAATTATGAAATACGTAGATTCTAGCCAAAATCAAAATTAAAAATTAAATTCCACCCCGCTGCCACCAATTTGTTACCACCCACGGTAATAACTAGTTATTTATACTGATCTTATGGGTTCGGGCACGGGTTGCTCTTGAAATAAGACGCGACTATCACTTAATAACTATGATATAATTTCGACAAATAAAAAGGAAACATTTAAATAATTAAAGAAATTGATTAATCCTACTTAAATCTACTTATTCTACGGTACTTAACTTACATTCTAAAACCCAACATTCACAACTCCGGCCGGACTCGTCACCCGCACACACTCTCGACTCCACTCTTACTCTCTACTCTCTACTCTCCTCTGCACGTCACCCGCCTCGCTTGACCCCGTTCGGTTTTTGCTTCTTCAGCTTAATTTTCGCGAAGCAAGGAGAATGACTGCAGAACTTACAACTAAAATGCATATACAGGGCGTTACAATTGCAAGTAGTTGTGTCGTCTTGTATAAGATACAAAGCAGCATTTTGCAGCGTTAAGCGTCTATCTATTCTTCACACACCAATAATGTATTGCGTCCAAGTTTGACTGCAAGCGTTCGACATCTCGACCATCAAAGATTCTGCGGAAGATCTTTAAGTCGTCAGCGTAGGCCAATACAGAGCAGTCCAGCTCAGTGATCAAGTCATTTATATAGAAGATGAACAGCAGTGGGCCAAGATTCGATGCCTGGGGTACACCCAAAGTGGACACAAATTCATTTGACTTGAATCCGTTATAGTAAACATAGTTCAACCTCCCCGAGAGGTACGAGTTCATGAAGCGAACAAGCGAGCAGTTAAAACCTATGGAAGAGAGTTTCTTTAGCAATATGGTGTAATCGATGGTATCAAATGCTCGACTGAAGTCAGTATAAATAATATCCATCTGTCCACCTTCATCCATCGTTTCAGCCAAAGTCTGACTCACGCAACACAAGTTCGTCACTGTTGATCTCCTAGGCACAAAACAATGCTGATGAAGTGAAATAATGCTGTTGCACTTAAAGGACAGGTTCTTCTGAATGACCGATTCGAAGACTTTGGCAAATATCGGAATAACGGAAATCGGACGATAGTTACTGATCTCCTTCCTATTTCCTTTTTTGAAAACAGGACATATTCGAGCAGTCTTCCAGCGTGGAGGGAATGCAGATGTTCGAAGTGATAGGTTAAAAATGACACTCAACCGTCTTGCAAATATGCATGCACAATCCCTGACCAAATACGATGGGACACCATCATCACCAGTAGTTCACTTATTCTTCAAATTTCTGATGTACTTAAGAACTTCCTCAGGCGTTACTATGTTAAAGGCTATTAATGGATTGTCAGATCCCAGGTCAGGCAAGCAGTCAAGATCAGTTCCTGGTAAGAACACTGCAGCAAAAGAAGATGCGAAGGCGTTTACGATATCTTGTGGGTCAGTACACTCGCGACCATCAGCTAACAGCGTATCCGGGATCCTGGATGTACCTGTCATTGAACGTGCAAGTCCCAGAATAGGCGAGGGTTACCAACCATTTCACCTGCACATGATCAATGTACTGACTGTAGGCACGAGATATTTCAATTTTGACAGATTTTCTTATTCGTTGAAATTCAGATTTGTAAAAGCTGCTGTTAGTTGACTTCCATTTTCCGTGAAAATATTGTTTTAGTTGTAGACTTTCCTTGATTGATTTGGATTGATATATGGAAGGTTTCCAGGTGTTTAAAGGCGCGTCAAAAACTATTCAGAACGAATTGCTAGTGCAATGTTGCAAATTTACAAGCAGGAAATATTAGAAGAAATTAAATCTGCAAATGTCATTGCTTTGGTGGCGGATGAAACTGCAGACACCTCTAATAATTAGGAAATGGTTGTTATTATTAGATACGTGTTTAATGAACACATTTTTGAACGCTTTTGGTCTTTTTTTAAGCCGGGTGGACATAACGCTGATGTATTAGCAAAAACATTGCTGAATGAATTGCAAACGATTTTAAATGATTCTTCTGGATCTTATAACAATAAACTAATCGCTGAAAGTTACGATGGGGCGTCCGTGATGAGTGGTAAGACAAATGGTGTCCAAGCTATTATCAAAAGCACATTTCGACATGCACATTATATTCACGCGCATCAATTTAATTTAGTTATTAAACGAGCGGCACAGTGCGATAAAAATGTAAAGTTTTTATTTTGTACCCACCCTATTTCATAACTGACGAGGCGCCACTGGTTCATAGAAAAGAGAATATGTTATTACCATTGAACTGGATCATGGGGGTTACCTTTATTACCATAGTTAATATCATTTTTTCGTACCCTTTAGCGTTAAAGCATTATTCAACGTCGCATGTTTGTTGATTAAATAAAATACGTACCTATAAATGGTAACGTATCAACGATCCGCATGCGACATGAAGTAGAAGTGCAGTTATTACTACACGAACAGACCACATATATAAACCACATCGGGCGAGATACAAGACTTAGTCACTTGCTCTTGTAGGACATCATATATTTGCTCTTCGGACCAACTAATCGGTGCATAAGTTGTGTTTATGATCTGCTTTGACAGCGGAGCAGGGACAGAAAGATCAGCTCCGAGAGAAGGGCAGTTTTAACCATCTCTAGTTATAACTGTATAACATTGTGTGGAATTATTGTATTTGAAGTAAGTTCTGACATCTAGCGGTAAACATTTGACTTAATTTCTTAAAGAATGCAGTTAAACAAACCATTGCCCGACTCTAAGAGATTAAATTTAAAATACTAAAATAAAGGTATTAAGGAGCTAGCTCCTTTAGCCTAGATGATTTCTTTAGTAATTAATTGCACACACAACTTGCATTTTCAGGTAAATAAATCTAATAGTGCAACTGCGTAGATTTCATTTAATGCATAATTAACTCATATTTTTTCATAATGGGAGATGATTCTTAAGTAAGCGCAGAGATCAATATCCGCCTTATTTCGCATGCATTATCCAAAATAATAACAAGGAATCACTTAATGAATTAGCACTTAACCGCACCAGGAGATCCGGTAGTAGAATGCGGAATTCCGGGACTTCCCCGCGGCGAAAATTTTAGCCGACAACCGCGTTCCCTGGAACGTCGGAAATTAGAGAAAATGGAGAGCAGAATTAGACAACCGTAAACTCCTTGGCGACGACGTTGTTTTTTGCGTCTAGACCGCCCTTAGGTCCGGGATGAATGACCAAGAGCAGGTCGCGCAAACTCCCAGCAAACCCGGACTGTCACTTTTTCCATCTCCGTTTCTCCAAACGAGATTTGCCCGCTCGGCGTTTCGGTCTTTGTCCTTCCCATTTTGGCCGTGCACGCTCGTATGTCGTACGTGAAACGTGTACTATGTAATAACTTCCCGGACGGATCTTTCGCTCGTTCCGATTCAGGGTTGTCGACCGGCGTGACCCGCCGAAATCCGGTGTATACAAGGTTAAACCGTTAATGTGGCGGCGGAGATACTGCCAAAAAGACACTGAAGAAAACAATGCGGCGGAAATGTGACTACATTTACACACATTATCGTCCTTTCAAACGACACTAAAGTGGATTTCAAATGGAAATGGTCTAATCGCATAAAAAACATTCCATGGCGCTAAACTAATGTGCATTCGATAAATAGGCATTGATTTTTCCTTAACGAATGCGCTATCGCCTTCAAAATTAAATCGCTTACTTCCATTATAATCATAAAGTAAGAAAATTAAATTAAAATGTACACGTGACGTCAAAATTGCGTAACGACAACTTATGATTGGCCAGCTACTGCCTATTTACGTCAAATTGACGTCACGGGCTAATTCGGCGTAGAAATCTGAACGCACCCCAGCAGTTGGGAATTTTAATTTGTTGGAAATTGTGTAAATAAGGGTTTTAGAGGACGTATTTACTTATCAATGCCAAAAATGCCATAAATCATTTTTTTTAGGTAAGTATGTTTTGCGCTCAACCGTAAAGACTCAAGATATAAATAAAAATATAACTATGTAGAGAAAAAAGGTTTATACATAGAGTAAACACATTGCGGTCTCGATGGCGGTGTTTCCTGTAGATGATAAGGAAATACCAAATAAATAGGGAAACACCCACGCAAAAAAACAACAACAAAAAGTCCTCTTGAATCGATGGCCTCATTTAGAAATGTAATATATATGTATTTAACTTGTTCGAGAAAACATATGGTGGTGGGATTTTAAAATTTTGTTACTTGTTAGTTCTGATTTGATATTCGTTACTTAGTTCGATTTATGCTCGGAAGTATTACTTCGTTGAAGTTTTAACATTTGGTTTGTTAAGTTCAGTTCATTTTAGTAGTCCGAGTTTATAATGCCGCATCCAGACTCCAGCAACAAGACACATAATTATATCATATTTAGAACAAGGTTACTCCATCAGAGAAACTGCTGCAGAAGTTAATGTATCAAAATCAACAGTAGGGCGTTTGAAGCTTAAATCGGGGGTTATTTTCACAGACGAAACGGTTTTCCAAAGTTGTTTTGACGGCCCGATTAGAGTCTACCGACCAGCAAACATCAGATTCGACCAGCGATTTATGACTAATTATGCTAAATGCGGGCGTTTTTCGGTGAATGTATGGGGATGGGTTAGTTATCGAGGTCCCAGAATGTGTCGGGCGATTGAAGGGAAGCTTAATGCTGAACATTACATTAACATTTTGGAAGATATAATGAAACCATCAGTAGAAATTTTTTATCCAAATAGCAACTACATTTACCAGCAGGTGAGATTTTTGGCAATAAACAAAGTAATTTCTCTTATTGTTCTGTATCAATTAGGATAATTCTCCCATACACACGGCTAGAATAGTCCAACAATGGTTTACAAACAATAACATAAATGTTTTGCATTGGCCTCCTCTAAGCTCTGACTTCAATATTATTGAAAATGTGTGGGCACATATGGTAAAAAGAATATATGATAGAAAAAATAATGGCCAATTCGTTCAACTTAAGACTAGGGCAGACCTTGCAGAAGCAATACACCATGCCTGCGAAAATCTGGAGGTGGATTATATTCGAAAACTGGTGCAGTCAATGACAACCCGTTTAACACAAGCTATTAAAAACAACGGCGGCCACATTCATTACTAATATTTATTTATGACAATCTTTTTGATGTTATATTTATTGTATAAATTAATATTGTATTACTATAAAGTTTCCTTCTCTTTTCTTCTTTGTAGTAAAGATTACCAAAAACAATTTTAAGATTATTTATAAAATTCTGGAAGCAATTTCACAAAGAAATTATTTATTTCATTAATCCTTCGCTACATGCGATTACTCCGAAAAGTTAACTTTTTACTGTTTTTTTTTTTAATTTGATAATTTTGTTTTCAAGAAAGCTGTCGCCTGTGTAATTCAATGTCGTTCTTCTATTTTCTTGAAATATGTTTAACACTTGGTGTGTTGTTGTTTAAATATTTTAGCACTTATTGAAATTAACCAACAATATGCTATCTTACAATGTTTTTTATGCAATAATTACTGCCTAACGTTCTTGAACGAAAGTCGAATATTGTTTGTGTTTCTGGTATCGGAGTTTATCTAGAGAAAAACTGTATTGAAATGAAAACGGCACTAGAAAAGTGGTATATCTTACCAATAATACATTCATGTACATATGCGAAGTTTGAGAATATAGTGTTAAGAACGATGCCTTCACCATCATTCACGGCAAATCGTTCGTAACATAATATGGCTTCAAGCAGTATATTTCTTTCATTATCCGAATGATGAATAATAAAGCGCTTTGCATGAAGTAAATCTTTCATATTGCTTTCATGAAGCTATAGGGATAGCGTTTAATTTCCCATATGCTTGGCGACTAGTATTGCGTTTAATTTCGAATTACCTAATAATTTTCTTGTTCCCCAACGAAGTTCGCCGTTTCATTTGGACGGTACCCATGGACGGTAAAGTCACGGAAGTGAGGTGTTTACCGTTCAATTCATACTTCAATTCGGTGATACATATAAAGGGGTTGAACCCTGAAAATATTTTAAAATGAAAGAGAATCTTGAATAGCCCCGGATTCCAAAAATTTAGAGTTCCAGGTTTTTTCTAACCTCGGAAACTTCTAACGAACGGCTACCGTGGAAAACCCTGTATATAATTAGTAATAGTTAGTGTAGTTTCTGGTGATTGTCACTCTAAGGGAACCATAAAATGCATAATTTCAAATATTTCAAGATAATTTTTTTTTGCATTATATGAATGAAAATTTTTCAAAAAAATATAGGTATAGTACACTATGATTCGATGTCTAACAGATGGCGGAAGCGCCGTTTTTCTAAAAAGGATAGTTTCCTAAGAAAAAAAAATTAAATATAGGTATGTTTGGGGCACATTTTTCTAATTATTTCAAGAGCACTGGGGAGCCAGGGAGTAAAATACCCCTATATTACCTTCTTATCAACTTATACTTGTCAGAACCCATATTATAAATTCAATATGTAGGCGTAAAAACTACTTGCAGGAAAAGTACGTTTTCTAATTTGATATACAACATATATAAAACTAAAACAAATGATGTCATCGTTTGTTGCGTCGTGGAAATAATTTATTAACGCACTAGTGCGTTAATAGACCTGTTAACGCGCTGGTGGAACTTTTACGGAAAGGTAATACTCGTACATTATTATACATTACATTATTATACATACATCATTCGCATTACAACAAGCGTCATTGTGACACTTGTATTTTAATATACTATTCCCATATTCAATGGATCTAAAAATTATAGCGTCCAGTAAGCATATCTACTCTTACTCGTTTTACCCATTAGGCTAACTAGGCTAAAGCCTCAGGCGAAATTTTGTATGGTATAATTTCTGTTGTTGAATAGTATTTACGGTTGAGGTAAAGAAAAAGAAGATTCTGGTATTTTATAATTAGTTATAAGTACCTTATTTGTAGTTTTGGGGACTATCGGTATTTTCAACTATCGATAGTGACAATAAATAGTAGGTTTTTCATTCATTCACCCTGTATAATTTTATCATTTTAATTTTATTGTCATGTCTAGTACTTTGTTTAAAAAATAAATGCAATTTAAAATATCTAAAATATCTTAAATATGTAAGACAGTCACACGCCTTAAATTTTGGTTTATATTTTGAAGAATAGTTAATTATGTCAGAAACGGATTGAGTTCGGTATAGGAAATAACAGGACAATATATAGGGTCCATTTAAATTTTTAGAACATTGGTGTGTAATTTTTTTGGGTCAGTCTGTATATTTCGAAACAATTTGAAAATGTGCTCCTTACGAATCTATATAATCCTTAATAAAAATATTTTGAAAATATTATACGGCTTTTCGTATATAAACCGACGGGATGTGGTGAGCCCCACTCTGCATAATGAATTTTAGAATTAGGTACTAAAAGTTTTTGCAATCAACTATACGTCTCTAGGCTTCCTGAGATCATTCACGGGGGAGAAAATATTGTATTCAGGTTAGCATGTCTAATTTCAGTTTCAGTGTTACTATTAATGCTATCTAATAGTATTACAAACAACGAACAAACTTTATTCGATTCATTTAATTTTATAACGCGCCGACAACATTTTCTATGCAAACAAGCCTACCTATATAATTTTTTTTAACTTTTTTCGAGCAATCGTCTTCCTAGTTTGCAGTCCGGGCCGGGATTAATTAATCAACATACGGTCGATGCCGATGAGAATTCCGAGAGAATCGCGAAGACCCAATCCCATAAATCAATCCTTAACTTACTTATTTACTAGGCATCAGCGCTCGTCTCTGCCGAACGTCGAACTCTAGAACGAGCGCAACTATCTTCGGATTACGCTCGGGAAAGTCTGGAAGAAGTCGCCTCCCAGATTCCCCTCCTAAGCCGTTTTCCTGCTTCCACCTCGTGAGACGTCCATCGTCTGGAGATCCAAAGATCCGCGTAATAGACTTTCCTGGACTTCCCCGGGATCGTCGTGTGTCGTTCGTTGGTTCCGGCGAACGGGCGAAGAGGGCCGCATTGCGCCAATATAGCTGCATAATTCAAGATTTCGGACGGAGTTTATCGATCGGATGTCCTTCCTCTACGTATGCGAACACCTACCTATTCCGATCCTATTCGCCTCTTTGCCCTCTAGAGGCCTCACTCATTCCGGTTACGGACGGTCGCCACCAGTGGCGGGGTGTGATTTTGATGGATGGGTGTTACGGATTATGTGTTACCTTAATAGTAATTTACTTAATGCCTATTGATTGGGAGAAGGGCGTTTCAGTACAAACATTTTTGGAACTTCTACACAGAAAATTTTTTGGTGAAATTAAGTATAAATATATTAAGCTCAAATATATTTTATATTTAAATATGGGACAAGCAGAAAATGCATTTAGATCATTTGTTGTTAAAAATTTGTGTTGTTGAAACTAATTTTTTTTATTTTTCTAATTACTAGCAGTTCTTTTTAAACTAAAATAATAAATTTTCTATTCTAAAACACTTGATATTAAGAGTTATACCAAAGACATCGATATAACAATAATTTTTATTTGTTTTAAATACGTGATATGTATCAATTTTAATTTTAAATATGATCATGTGTCAATTTAACACTTTTTTTTTTAACTTTAAATGCGCTAATGTGTCATTTTAACGATTATTTTTATTTATTTTTAATATGCCAATGTGTTAATTTAACAATAAGTTCTAGTTACACCTTATTTGTCAATTTAATTATGAGTTCATTTTAATATGCCTTATGTAACATTTTAGCAATAGTTTCAATAGTCAATTTTACAAACACTGCGTAATCTTTCAGCATCTGCAGGATACCTTAGCTACTTATTCTTTATGAAAAAATCTACTACTAAAAGCAACTATGTACTTATATTCTTATATGTATTGTTTATATTATATTATAATTGCAGTAGATCTGTATTTCCCGTGTCATTTTTCTGGCCGTATTTTTCTTAATTTTGTATTTAATAACAGGTAGGTATGTACTGAGAAAATTGTTCTTATTAGGTTTTAGATAGGTGTATATGTGGACAAATTATTTAATATATAAAATAAATACATATATAGAACCTATTTTATTATGCTCTATTCAAAAAGTTTGCTACTTAAAAAAAAGTTGAAAGCATGACTGCATATACATTCTGTAGGTAGGTACGCTGTTCCAAAAAAGCAAAAAGGCATATTAAACTGTGAAATGTTCTAAAAATTTAGCAAATAGTATAATAACAACAGGGTTTTCCACGGTAGCCGTTCGTTAGAAGTTTCCGAGGTCAGAAATAACCTGGAACTCTGAATTTTTGGAATCCGGGGCTATTCAAGATTATCTTTCATTTTAAAATATTTTCAGGGTCTTACCACCTCCGGTTATACCGGAAGTCGCCATAAACTTTCTTATTTTAAATAGAACACCCTGTTCATTATTTCATTTTTAAATTCCTGAGAAAATTTTATGATAAGTTCTAATAGGTTTCCCTATACCTATTTTCAACTGCTACTTATCTTGATTTTTTTGAAAATTTTCAAAGATGTAGCGTTATTTGCAACACAGTATCTTTTGCCCATTTTCGACTGGTAATAAACACTTCTAGGGTAGATGGAAGCACAAGAATGACATTTTCGAAATCCACATTGACAATTGATTTGTCGCATACAGGCTGTCCAAAACTGCATGACCAATTACAAAATCTTCAAAGTTGAAAAAGTTCTTTTTTTCAAATGGAACACCCTGTATATTATTGGATGATCAGATGCAGAATTTGATTCTCCATCGATTCGCTATGACTTTCCCTATACCTATTTACAACGGTTTTCTTGTTATTCCATATTTTTTTACTAAAATCTAATAAAACTACAAAATCGTATCCAGTAAGCATTGATTATAAGAGAAATTAGAACAAGTGATTTGACAGTTGTTGATTTTATGTCAAAGTAGTACAATTTTATTTTGCTAATTCTATGAAATACAGTTAATAATGGAGAATATTGAAGAATATTCGAATAATGATCTGCTAAATTTGTTTTATACGCACGGTGAATGTGAACGAATTGTCAGAGGCACATGTAGATTATTTAACGAGCGATATCCGGACTTACCAGCAATGACTCCTGGAAAATTTGTTTTTGGAAACTGGGAGTGTAAAGGCAACTCGTAATCACCGAAAGCCAGTAATAGATAATGAAGCTAACGAGGTGAATGTTTTGGCTTATTTTCAAGCTTATCCACGGAGTTCAATTCCAGCAGCAGCGCTGGAATTGGGCATATCAAGAACTTCAATTCATAAGATATTAAAAAAACACAAAATGCATCCTTTTTGTGAAATAACTGTACAAGGCTTACGCCTTGGTGATGAGGCAAGACGTCGCCTTTTGCGAGTTCATGTGCACAAAGATGACAGAAGATCCAAGATTCCTTTATAAAATTATCTGGACTGACGAATCAAAATTCAGCAGGCAAGGAATTATAAATCGTCAAAATATTCACTACTGGGCACAAGACGTGTGGATTACGTCTTAAGGGAGAATAATCACCAGGACCGGTTTAGCTTTAATGTTTTTTGTCTGGTTATGGACAATAGCGTAGCATATCAAGTCTACGATGAAAGTTTAAATGGGGCTAGATATCTAGAGATACTTAGAGTATTTGTTAGTGATTTTTTAAATACTCTACCTCCAGGAGAGAGAGAGCAAACAGTTGGTATCAACTACACGGTGCTTCCGCGCACTCCACACTAGCTGTACATCAACAATTGACGTTGATGTTCGAGGATCGGTGGATTGGTTCCCAGGGACCCTGGAACTGGCCACCCAGATCACCCGATTTGACGCCCTTGGACCTTTACCTAATTTTTTTGTTTTTCATTTGTTACTACGTTTCAAATTTTTTTATGTTCCTGTTTTGTTTCCATTTTCTAATTAAAATGAAACACATACGATGTTTCAGTTTCTGTCAAAAATCACATTAAAACAGAAAATATTGACATAACAAGAAAACCGTTGTAAATAGGTATAGGGGAAAGTAATAGCGAATCGATGCAGAATTAAATTCTGCATCTGAGAAGATGCAGAGAGATTTTGTAATTGGTCATGCAGTTTTGGACACCCTGTATGCGACAAATCAATTGTCAATGTGGATTTCGAAAGTGTCATTCTTGTGCTTCCATCTACTCTAGAAGTGTTTATTACCAGTCGAAAATGGGCATAAGATACTGTGTTGCAAATAACGCTACATCTTTCAAAATTTTCAAAAAATTGAAGATATCTAAGTAGCAGTTGAAAATAGGTATAGGGAAACCAATTAGAACTCATCATAAAATTTTCTCAGGAATTTAAAAATGAAATCATATACAGGCTGTTCCATTTAAAATAAGAAAGTTTATGGCGACTTCCGGTATAACCGGAAGTGGTAAGACCCTGAAAATATTTTAAAATGAAAGAGAATCTTGAATAGCCCCGGATTCCAAAAATTCAGAGTTGCAGGTTTTTTCTAACGGGAACTTCTAACGAACAGCTACCGTGGAAAACCCTGTATATATGGAATAGTCGAAATGCAATTAGAAATTGAAACTAAATATACATATGTATTTTTAAAGTTACTTATAGCTAGTTTATTTAAATTTACTTAAATTCTCTGAGAAATGTGTCTAGTGAGGTAGCTGTTTTATCTGCTTCTGATGAAATATTGTACACATACTATTGTATAAATGTAATTATGTACAGACGTAATTCCTTTTGAATGTTGCATCCAAGGTCTTTATTGGTTTCACCAACATATATGTTTGGTTGTTAATTATAGAATGCTGTGTTTGAACCTCTTCTAGTGATATGCAGAATTCTGTGAACAAATTTTGTTGTCAGTGTTTGCCAAGATTTTAAGAATTACATTTTAGTAATATTCTTTCTTTTTAAGTCTGTGGTGTCCGGCTGCTAGGTAATATATTTTTATAAGAATAAACGTAACGATTAATGTTCGACGAGGAATTTTAATGCTGTCGTATCGTTGGAAATGATTTTTCTGATAGTTGCCGGGGTACTTTCGCCCTGGAGATATTGAGTTTGTTGAATACAAATGTGGAGGACTTCTTTTTCGGCTTTTCCCGAGTGTGGTTGCTTTTTCGATATTTATCTAGAATTTATATAATCTATCACTATTAAGTCCATTAAAATTTTCAAATTTACTTACAAGAATGAGGGTAGTACGTGTATTGTGCTAAGATGATGGGTATCCAGTTATTTCGAGATTTGGGGTGGCCTTTCGTCTAATCCCGGGGTTTTGAAGAACAACATTCGAGGCAGTTTGCTGTAAGACCTTTCGGAACACTATTTGGAAGCTGAAATGTTTATTTAGATCATGGAATTAGTATCTGGATTATACTAGAGCAATTTTCGTACCTGAAGTAAGCGATTTTTTTCATCTTTAGAACTTATGATCGGCATATAACGTATAAAGCATTTGAGGTTATATTTATATGAAATTCTAAATTATGAATCTAGTGAATTTTGCTGTGTGAGGTTGAATTTGATCCTGTGGGTTAATTTCACGAGCATATTTAAGTTGGCATTTGATTTAGTTATACATGGTTCTATGACGGGAATTTAGCGGGAGATTTGAATTGTATTTATGATTTTAAAAACGAGAAATATGAGTTTTTAGTTTGGATTAAGATTATAAAAATCTTATTATAGTGTATCTAATATAGTAAAGAACTTACTTACCCTGAGAAATCTTTATAAGATTCATTTCTTTGTTATTCAAAATGAAATAATTTTTAAACAAATAAATTTCACTATATATTTGTTTCGTTTATTCAATGTATTACAAGAACATCACTAACTAATAATTACTACAGTCATTTTAAAGATACTTAAATGTTATAACCTATACTGATATAATAATCAGTGGTTACGCAGAGCAATTATATCCACCCACATCCCGAGAGTTACTGAATATAATATAAGTTCTATATCATATATATGATATATATAATATCATTCTAGCGGTGTACTTAAAACCCTGTGGTGGGGACAAATTTACTTTCCATGCCCTCTATCATTTGAGATCTGGCATATCTTTGGAATTAATGAGAGTATAACAGATGACTCTGAGTGGTGTTTAGTAAAATACAAACAGTTTACTTATAAAAACTTTAATTAAAATTTAAAAGATGTATCTACAAGTTTCGTAGCAATATATATCATTGCCCGACCTATAGTTGACGGTCGGTTTATCCTTAGCAGTACCTAACAAATTTTGTAAAGTATTTTGTGCAATGAAACATGTCTGCACATTATGTCCTTAAAAAATGCCGCTTATACCTTTCGAAATTCGGTGGAAGGTGGTAGTTTTTATCGCGGGTTTGACATAAATTTTCTTTAAACGACGGAGTACATCCGCAGAAGAGTAATCGTTGTAGATAGCAATCTTTATAATGTATAATAATTCTCTGTCGAATCTGATCTTATTAAGTAGAAAAGTTATTAATCTATTAATCAAGAAAATAATGCCGGCCATTTCCGCAATGATTTGAATCAGCCACAATAAATCTATTAGTGTTGGTTTCTTTTCTATAGATTTCTATTTCTAATTTGTTATTTATTGTTCCTAATTACTAAGGTATCGAGAAACGAACGTTGTTTGTTTACTTCTTCTTCTACCGTGAATTTTATACTATGGAATTTTGAATTTATTTTGGTGACAAAATCAGCGATGGTGAATTTAGTAGAATCGAAAGCCGCGAAACCTCAACCATTGTCATTCTTTTGTCCGTCATACATCAATAGAAAACTTGTTGAAAGTTGATTGTTTATTGATGGATTAATAGCTGTTTAGTTAAGATTTTTATTATATTATATACATTAATAAAGAATATTAAACTATGAATCCACAAAGCCAAATTTTTGAATGAAAAAGGGGAAATATCGATGCAAAAAGTGAAAGTACACAGATATGTTTCGGGAAAACGTCCATATTACGCTCAAGACCACAGATCAGAATCCGAAAGCGAAGATGAAGATTTCATGGAGAAGCGGAACTTGCCCACGCAGCAATTGCCATCACCAGAACACGAACCGAGCGATGACGACTTGAACGGTCCGAGATTAAGGAGACTTAAAATACGGGAAACTCATACGGAAGTGCGGCCGGAGAGAAGGAGACATATAATCGAACCGGAGGTACTCGAGGAGAGCGACAGCGATCAACAGGAAGAAGTGATAAATTTGCCAGAACCGAAGCATACGCTCGAAGCGCCGGACGATGAAGAGTCTGAAACGGAATTAAGCGACACGGAAATCGAAAAGAGGAGAGAATTACTGAAGAAGCGGATTCTCGTAAAGCAGGAAGAACAGGAGGTCATGACTAAAGAAGAGGAAAAATCCGATTCGGAGTCATCAGAGAGTGCGGAATATGAGGAATATACAGATTCGGAAGAAGAAACAGGGCCGCGATTGAAACCAGTTTTCGTATCGAAAAAGGATAGAGTCACCGTAATAGAAAAGGAGAAAGAGGTTCTGAAAGAGAAACAATTAGAATTAAAAGCAGCCAAGCAAGCTGAAGAAAGGAGGCGACAAACACTTAGAATGGTCGAGGAAGCGATTCGAAAAGAACAGCAAGCTAAAAATAAAGATACCAACGAACCCAATATTAATGACGTTTGTACGGATGAGGAAAACGATGAAGTGGAATACGAAGCATGGAAATTGAGGGAATTGAAGAGGATTAAGAGAGACCGTAAAGAACGAGAAGCTCTTGAGAAGGAAAGGTTAGAAATCGAGAGGATGCGCAACCTAACGGAGGATGAACGTCGTTTAGAAATGAGACTCAATCCTAAAGCCCTCACCAATAAGGCGATGAAGGGGCAGTAAAAATTCTTGCAGAAATATTACCACAGAGGCGCGTTCTATCTTGACGTGGAAGATGTCGTTTATAAGAGGGACTTTTCACAAGCCACCCTCGATGACCATTTCTATAAAACCACCCTCCCTAAGGTCATGCAAGTGAAGAACTTCGGCAGATCAGGTCGCACTAAATATACCCATCTCGTGGATCAAGATACCACTCAGTTCGATTCTCCGTGGATAAGCGAAACTGCACAGAATCTTAAATTCCATTCGTCTCAAGCCGGAGGTGTTAAGCCTGTCTTTGACAAACCGTCGTTGAAGAAGAGGAAATTACAAAAAAAGTAATTTAGAAAAAAAATAATAATATATTTTTAAATCGCTATAAGATTATTGACAATTTGAAAGTGTAATAAATAATTGTGTAAAAAATATTGTTCTGTTCATTATACCGGCTATATTAAAAAAATAATTGAAAATAAAATAATATTTGGGGTAAAAAAAAAATCCTATGGAAATAATTAGCTTCTTCTTTTAACTTAGTTTCAAATTTACTCATGAAAAGATTCTCAATGAATGGAGACAATGAGTTACCCATTACCATTCGTTGTGATTGTTCAAAAAAGTTCCCGTCAATTTAAAAACGATTTTGATACATCCCTATGCATGTAAATCATTAACTTGAATAAAACTGAATCACCCATAATTTACAGCAAGCGGCGCCTGAACGAAAAAAGCATGCCTTTGTTGAACGGTTAAGAAGGAGCTTGTTATGCATTAGAACTTCTTGGAAAAACTTTATATACCATTACAAAGATTAGCCTGTCAACTTTAATTCGACGCCTTATAGTATCAATAGCAGATAATAAAATAAATAATTTTTTTCTTATAAGGTTAGTTACTTTTAAGATATTTTGGTCTCCCGTAATGATCCATTGTTTGCGATTATTCACCCTTTCACAATTAAATGAACCTTTTTCAGCCGTCACTGCTGAATATCTTTCCTCTCTTTCCTCCATTCACCTTTTTTGTTTGTGGCGTGAAGTTTCTCATTATCCGTGACGCAAAGACGTACGCACGCAGAACGCACTAACGCCTCCGTGTTCCGCTCTTTTCACGACGATGGCCCTCAAAGAGTTTCCTCAGCGAAGGGTGACGACCGACGCGACGGAAAATGCTCATTCACATTCGCGCTAGATGAGGATCGGGGAAGCACTTTCTATTCTCTATTCCTTTCTAGTTTAAAAAATTTGCAGTGAAGTTCGCACTGTAAATTACATTCACTGTAGTATAATCTTCTTTCGCTACGATAACGCTACGAAAATAAAGAAACTACATATTTGGCAAAAATTGAAATGAAAAATAAGGTCGCGTAGCGTGCTGCCATCTGTTCGCGAAATTAGCAGTGTAGTGGCGTATTGTTTCGCGGTCAAATTTATAGATGGCGGTAGTATGATTCATTTGGAAAGCATCGAAATAAAAAAATAGAAAAAGCGATAAATAGTTTTTCTAATCGGATGTTACAATAAAGCTAAAACAAGCGACGACGCAATGCTGAAATTGTTATTACCGAACACTGTGCTGTAATGAAATATTAACGCACTGGTGAGACGCTTACCGGAATGTAATATGGGCGATTAATGTGCAAATTAGAAAAAATACTGTAAAAAACTCGTGTCACAATGACTTTGTAATGTTCCTACATTGTAACTAACTAACTTGTACTCGCATTATATAAACGTCATTAAGACACTTGTGTTTTAAAATACTATTATAATATTCTTGACATAATTACCACAAATCTATTTAATCACACAAACTTGATACCATGAAACTTTATATTACATTTTGCTGCAAGTATATAATGTTTCTGGTTTTAACTACCGGATTAAATTTTCAGAATATCTAACTTTAAAGAATTTTGCGGCTAAACCTAAACCGTTACACAGTGGAGCCAAATCGCAAAAAGTTGGCCAATAGTCTAAATCGTTATCCAATTCGCGTGAAATTGAGTACTCGGGGGTTCTTGATGTTGCTGATTACGAATCAAAATTCAAAATTTCAAAAAACAATATGGCGGACAATTTCTTCAAAAAGTGATTGAATCAGGAATGAATTGACTTCTTGAGGGTATTAAAGTTACTTATTATAAATTCAAGATAAAAGTTAAATATAATACAACACAAGACAAAAACTTCTTAAGGCAAGAAAAAAATTATCAGCATAATCTTGACGTAAGAGGTTAGCAGTCTTAGATGAAACTAGTTTTAGTCTCCACTTTAGAATATCGTTTACTTGCATTAAATTGTCTGGGAGCAAAATGTTAGAATTCTTGAATTAAATCACTTTTCATATCTTTTTAAGAATAGTAAACTTACCTTAAAATCACGTTTTATACAAGGATAAATACTTATTTCTATTAAATAAATAGTACCTATTATTTATGTGAAATAAATGCTTGGTTTGAAAAAGTTTGTTTGGGAGCAACAATTAGTTTTAGAAGTTTTAAAAATGATAAAATATGGGGTATAATATTTTCAGAAGTTCCGCCTTATTTGCAAATACACCGCACCATTCATGAAATGAATGCAGCCACCTTAAGTTTTATCCTTCTAAATGTTCAAATCAAATTTACAAACACATCTTCATTGTTCAGATGCATAAAACTAGTACTAGATGCACATGTAAGGCTTACTCCCTTGTGCATGTACAACTTATCGAGTTCCAGATCTAACAATTTTTTTCGTTACCTTTTAGTTGTTCTATTCACTAATGTTTTTAAAAGATTAACAACTACAAAAATACTTACAATCGATTCAAATTCCGGAGTCTTTTTTTTATATAGGCGTGTTGGGGAACTAAGCCCATACGCCGCAGTTTAAATCACTAAAGTGAAAATTGCTGTAGATCTGATACTTTTGCAGAGTAATACTAAGTAGATTATTTGTAAAAGATATACAATTTAAATTATTTTATATAATAAAAAACAATTTCATATATTTGATAAAGGTTACCCTCTGATACTCAGAATTCGCTCAGTCAAATGACTAAAATTAAACTTAATGTAGGTGTGGAATTAATCAGGTAAAGAGACGGACACACATTTCACATCTCGCGGCTATCGAGATGACTAACAATAAAATACACAAAAAATCGGCCAACGGATAAGAGGTGGACCTACGAAGGTGCAAATAGGATGGGGAATTCAGGAGTCTTTTCAACGCAACTAACTAGTCCACAATGCGTTAAATGAATGACTGCTTAGAAATCCCTCATTACAAAGTCTTCTAATCTAAGATTTAAAGTAAAACGGGTTGCCTTTAATGTTGGTGTCCCCGAATCTTTTCTTGAGAGGTGTACGTATGTCCCTGCCTGATCACTAAAAAATCTGTTTGCCTTATTGGTATGTTCTAACTTACCTTGCACAGTTGCATCTAAATATTATACTTGCTAAGAAATACTTTATTATCCCATATATATAAGAATTAATTCCTTTATATCATTTACGTCCAAGCTTATGAACTTGGCTCCATCAATCAGATTACCGTAAAAGAAAGTAGTTTCTTATTATTAATATGATGCGATGAAAAATACACGGCATTAGATGTTGTGCTACCTGAATATCTTTTCGGTTCTATAATTATACTATTGTACATATGCATACCAGCGTACCGATAATACTGTAATCTAATAAAAAAAACACTTGCGTTGAAATATCTTTCAGAGTTCAACAAATCCAATTCGAGCAGCAGCTTACTTACCTACTTCATCATTAATATTATTCGGTAGACTTATCCCTACATATGTTTACCAACCTTTTTGTCATATAATTATACATAAGTACATTGATACATGTAAAACTAATACTCTATTAAACAACTTTGCTAAAAGAAATTCACCAACAAACTACTTTGTAAGGTAAAAAACGATCACACGATTGACCGACAACGCATATACAGCGTTCTGCTGCTGCACTCTAACGGATTCTAACATTTATTTATTATATTAAATAAAGCCACGTATTGCTGCGCATGTATAATAAGCTGCATTCTCTATTTACTTGCACGAAGTAAGCAAATACATTCTCTCTAGTTACGAAAATTCATCGAAGCAAAAGTTTTCTTGAATTAAAACTTTGAAGTTAGTTAGTGGTAAAAGATTTACTTACAAGAAAATTATTTCATTTTCCCTATAAGAAAATTGTGTTATAACAATATTTTATGTTGAACTCAGAATGCATATTTCTGTGTGTTCGATTTTTACAGGCAATTTTAATACAACGTGATGTTTTATTTTTCATTTTAATTTTGACAACATAACAATTGTAAAGAAAGAACAAAATTTAAAAGCACGTAATATACTTGAAATAATTGAAATTTGTAAACATAACAATTGAAGTAATTGGTAATAATAAATTAAATGTAATTTGAAGTTAAGATATTAACAGAGAGTGTTCGTGTTCCAATCCTTGTTTATTTAAAATCTTTTATTTACAGCATGTTTCGGTCATGACATGACCATCTTCAGGTAAAATAAAATTGTCAAAGTTTGTTTTTTAACAATGATGTGTCAATATTTGCATCATGAGCGTAAAATATTTAAATTATTATACTGTAATTCTACAATTTCCACTTATTTTTTAGAGACACCAAACTTTGACAATTTTATTTTACCTGAAGATGGTCATGTCATGACCGAAACATGTTGTAAATAAAAGATTTTAAATAAACAAGGATTGGAACACGAACACTCTCTGTTAATATCTTAACTTCAAATTACATCAAAACCAATCCCCTGGGAACAATATACATAATAAATTAAATGTTCTGTCCAATCAATATTTATTTTAAAAAATTCGCTGTGCCTACTGGTTTCGGCCTTTTGCCATCATCTGGACACACAGTATGTCTAACATAACAACTCAAGTAATGATAAAACCGATGAGTACACAATATTTTACCAAACTATATAATTTAATTTTATAATTGAACACAACAATATTTTTTTAGAAATCTACAAATAAAATTTAAAAACGTATTTCATATTTCCCTAAAAATCAAACTAATATATTTTACAACGCAATCTTTATATAAAACACAGTTTTCAAAATTCAATATTAAAACAAAACAATAATGATTTTATCATTTATCAAACAAATAATTTTTTTAACATTTTTAACGTCATTTTTTATAATTTTATATGCATATATACTTGAAAAAGGTTTTTACATAAAACTAAGACGTTGTACTCGTAAAGTTTTATCCATATAGAGTGTTATTACATGACCAAAAAATCAACAACTGGTCAAAAAAAGAACATTTTAAACAGTATTTTTCATAATACACAATGCAAAATACGCACGAATAAGAAATTAAATTAACATATTAGACATAATTTGGGATTTGCTCCAAAGGACAAGCCTACTATTACAAAACAATGGGAAAATAATTTGATAAATAGTAACATGCATTTGACAAAATCCGAAAATCAAACGAAAGTAAATGTTTTAACATTTTTTTCTCTCAGCGCACAATTGCCAACATTACACAATGGAAAATAACATGCCAACCAATTTTCCTTGCAAATTAATTGAGATTACGTCTAACTACCGAGTTCATGAACAGTGTATCCGTGTTTTTTTTTTTTTTAGTTACTGGATACGATTTTGAAAAATTCAATCTGATCCCGCATTGGTACTACTTACCAACGTTAATTAAGTTTATCTGTGCTTTTATACGCAGAAGACTTGCTACTTTGCCGCTAAGGCATTAGTCCTGTTAGAAAGCTGTTGTTATCGTTGTGCAACGAAGCTTAATCCTGCTCACCCACACACTTCAATCAATGCAAAATAATATTAGCGAATTGTAACAAAATTAAAACTAAAATTATTTACATAAAGGGTTGCATTCAAAAGTTGTAACTTCTACAATTATATAAAAATAATGCATTGTTCAACTTTATTCTTTTGTTGTATATATACTTATCTAGAGCGTCTTGTATCCATGCATTTCCGCGTGAAATCTAGATGACTAATACAATGGAATGCTAATACAGCTATTTGGTCATTCTTTGAAGCTGTAAAGAACCATCATCGAGTTCCAAGTTCCCGCGTCGTTTTAACACGATTTAATTCGATGACCTTGCTTGTGACTTTATATCGCTGCAAGCGCGATTCGTTCTTTTCCCATGCTGTTCGACATTCTTGTCGCATTCTCTGAAGGAAGAACAGAGTTGTCTTGGTTACAGAGTAATTATCGAAATATGAAACCAAGATAAATCTCACGATACAGTACTCCCTCGTTAAGACGAACTCAATGGGAGAATAAAATATTCTGTTCGTTTTAAAAATAGTTTGTCATAACCGAAATCGATTAAGGCGAATATATCTTCATACTTTTTTGTGTTGCTGTCTCTGTTTGCAATGTTTAAATTATGCAAAATATTAATGAAAATTTTTAATACAAAAATTTGTTCATATTAAAATTACAGTTATAACAGAAAAGCATTTATTTAATGATTTCACACTGTAAGAAAATTGCACTATTGCATATTTGCCGCCCTGGCGGCTTCCTAAGATCTGTATTTGAGACATTTCTTGTGAAAACCAGAACACCTCGTTAGCTGAACTGGTAGAGTGGCCGCCCGGCAAGTGGAAGGTGCCTAGTTCAAATCCGACACGAGGTTAAATTTTTAATATAAAAGTTGCCTCATATTAAAATTACAGTTGTAACAGAAAAGCATTTATTTAATGATTAATGATTCCACACTGTAAGAAAATTGCACTATTGAAACATAAAAAATGTTTCTAATTTGCATTCCTTTAAAAAATATTTAAAGCAATATTTATTAGGAACTAATTGTTATAATATAAATGATTTCTTAAATTTTAGGTCTTAGTTACCGATTTCCTTTTTCTTTTTGACTTGTTTCTGGCTTGTACTTTGCATTTTGTCTTTCTTTTGTACATGTATTTCCTTTTGAAATAAATGATATTATTATTTTTATTATTATTATCATGGCATGGGTATGGGTAGTAGGTATACGAAATATTCGAAACACAATATTTGATTGAACAACATTTATTTATCAGTTTTTTTCCTTTTTCGGCACCACTGTGCGAGGTTAGTGCCAAAACTAATCAACTCAATATCTTCTTGGTGATATTGCAGTCACCATTGTTTTTCTCATTTATCATACTCATCTTACTCATTTATAAGTGTGTGTAGATGTACAAAAAGGTTAACCTCAACTTTCTTATTGTTCAAAACATATCCTCATGTATGTATGTGTGATTAGGGTGATAGTACACTGCGACCTAAAAGATCTATTGTGTCCCCTCTTCTCGCTGTATTTACAGCTGGCCGTCCAGTCTGATTCCTTTCAAGAAGTGCAGAATGTCCGAAGGCCCCAGATTAGGTAACTCTCCCTCTTCGATTTCACATGCTCCCAGGTGCAGCGCCCTTGAGTTGCACAGTGCAACACAGTTTGTGAGTAGATGAATGGACGTTTCGTCCTGTTCCCCACAAAATCTACATTCGGCTTCCTTCGCTATTCCAAGCCTGCTTAGATGTCCGTTCAGTTTACAATGGCCTGTAAGGATCCCTGTCAATATCCGAATATTATTTTTACTCAGGTTGAGGCATTCTGCAGATCTTTTCTGGTTATAGGTACCCAGAAGAGTTTTAGCTTGCCTCATTCCCTGGAGATTCTCTCTGGTGATATTGCAGTCACAATTGTTTTTCTCATTTATCATACTCATCTTACTCATTTATAAGTGTGTGTAGATGTACAAAAAGGTTAACCTCAACTTTCTTATTGTTCAAAACATATCCTCATATATACCGATATAACTGTTTCAACTTATAATTCATATGCTTGAGATGAAATACAAACTTATATCGGTGTTTTAACAATAGCTGTTCATTACGAAATGAAATCAATTGAAAGTAGCTATGAAATGATCGGCATATCGGGTCCTGCGCTATTGTGTCTAGATTTGCCGACACGATCTTGCTTTCATCTGGTGCAAAATATAACGGTATATGGATATTCTGTACGTACTGCAGTATATCATCGTTATGCAACTATTGATTTTGAACTCGCATTACTAGGGAGTAAATTGTAATACTAGTTTACTAATTTATATATGACGAAAGACACTATGTTATTTCTGAGGCTCGAACAGACGCGTATCCTTATTGCGTACGCGTGGCATCGAGCAGAGCGCTGTATATGGTGGAGCAGTGGTTACTAGGTGTTTGTTTGCAGCTCTGTTTTGCATTTTAGCAAAAAAAAAATTCTCTAAATATTGTGTAAAATTCACCGGTGATTGATCGTCTGGGTTAAAATTTCCAAGAATATCTCAATTTCAAACTCTTTTATATTTTTAATAGTGTCTAAACAATTCAGTCATGTGTTGGAAGCTGGGAACAAAACCATAATCTATAATGTACTGGAATGGCAACCGGGAGGAAGAAAAAGGCGTGGCCGACCCAGAGCTACATGGCTGCAGGAGGTGAAGACCGACCTAGATAGAGCTGGCGTGTACATATGGCAGGAGAAGACCAGATACAGAAACAAATGGAGAGACATATGCGAGAAGAGATAACCAGAAGAGAATGGGGATTGACTACCCCGCAGTTTTCCAAGATATAGAAAGTTTAGAAGCGGCGATACCCCTTTTGGGATCACTAGCCACTATATATAAACAATTCAGAACAATTGCTTGCATGTTGCTTTCGGGAACAAACTTTCGTGTGTATAAATTATGCTAACAATTCTTTAATATATGTAGGTTAGGATAGAGTAATAAAACTCGTTCTTTCGTTCATCTAATGTTTTAATATATGATTACTAGTTTCGGCTAAAAGCCATCTTCAGATCAACGTCAAAAGGTAAAATTGTCGATTATCAGATAAAACATTAAACATCAAAATAAATTGTAAAAATTAAATTGAAATCAAACGAACGACAGATGACAGATTGTCGTTCTGTAAAAGTTGGTGTTCGTTTGATTCCAATTTAATTTTTACAATTTATTTTGATGTTTAACCCTTCATTAGTCGCGCATAGGCCCAGCGGACCTATCCGTGTGCATTTCTTATATGTCGCAAGTAAACGCGCCTAATGGAGGGTTAATGTTTTATCTGATAATCGACAATTTTACCTTTTGACGTTGATCTGAAGATAGCTTTTAACCGAAACTAGTAATCATATATTAAAACATTAGATGAACGAAAGAACGAGTTTTATTACTCTATCCTAACCTACATATATAACGTTCATTGGATACATAGCACATCATCACTTCTTTAATATATCTTGATTTTGCGCAAAACTTATATTAATAAATTCTAAATGTATGAATTAAATATTTATTTTACGTTTCGCCAATGTCAACATTGGCTTCTTCAGAAATTATTCAATGATTATTATAAAAAGGAAAAAAAACAATCTGTAAAACAATAATTGTTGGTGGAGTGTTATTCCACTAGTGATTTGGTGAAGAGCATATCTTCCAAGGTTTACCTTAGCCGAAAACACTAAGTTTAACACTGCTCTTCACTTGGTTTCTACTGAAGATGGCAACTTAGTTGCCGAAATACGTATTTAGATTTGTATCTTTAATTTTTGTGGTAAGGGATTTTTTCACTTTTTCTTTTGGATTTTTGTTATAATAATTGTTTTAGTATTTAAAATTTTATTTTGACATTAAAACATTAAAAATTGAGAATGGAATTATGGGTTTGTGATCTTACCTTAATTAATCCGACATTTGTAAAAAGAACAAATGAAATATATTCATATTTATAATTAACATGAAATTTTATATAACCACCTTATTCCTAACTTAAAAGTTCTTATTTCTATATAAATAGTGCAATTAATTTATAACTTTGTAATTAACATTTTCAATTTTAAATATTGTTTGTTTTTTCCTTAAATGTGTGTGTCATTTTAAAGCAGTTATATTTAAATGTGTGTTCAATACAATATAACAGCATTGGCGAAACGTAAAATAAAGATTTAATTCCTACATTTAGAATTTATTAATACAGTTTTGTACCAAGATGCATATTGCTACGAAACTTGTAGATAAATCTTTTAAATTTTCAATTAAATTTTTATTAAGTAAACAACTGTTTTAATTTTACTAAACACCACCCAGAGTCATCTGTTATGCTCTCAATACTTTTTAGACAAGCCAGATCTCAAATGATACACTGTAAAAAAATTTCTAGTAAAATTACATGTAAAATCGTTGGTAACAAAGTTGCCTACGATATTACAGGTAAATTTACTTCATCCAGTAAAATTGCTATCTACCAGTAAATTTCATACACTGATGTATTTTTCAGTTGTTCTGTAAAATTCATATGTAATATTTATATAAATTGTATATTTACCGAACAGTCAAGTAATTTTGGCATGTAATTTTATAACGAACGCAGGTAAAAATACTAAGAAGGTGAATATTACAGGTGTAAATATACATTGCACAGAAAATTCCCTTGCATGTGTGATTCTGATTACAACCTTATTACTTTTTACAGCATACTGTAACTCGAATTAAATTCCTGTTTAGAGTGCCGATGATTCCAATATAAATTTGGTAACATTGAGGAATATAAATTGTATAATTTTACTTAGACATCACCATTAATATTCCGTAATGTTATCAAATACACATATGGATATCACAGGCTAGTATAAATAGTAATTTAATTAAAGGCAAAGTATCATTACTATAGGATTATAAAACATAATAAGTACTAAAACAATAAAATTCTTAGTTATTAGACAATTTTGTTGCAGCTTCAGAACTTGCAAAACGTCAATGTTGTTGAGTTATAGGAATAAAACTAAGAATAAGCAAATACATATTTTATTAATCTTCAGTAGAATAAAAAATATAAATTTCCTTTATCTGACATTTAACGGCTATTTCCGAACTAAATGCTATCAAATTCATTGAATTTTGCTCTGAAACAAAAAAAGAGAAATGTTACTTCCATTATATTATTATATGTATATATCAGTAAATAGATCAAATGAAATTAATGTAAATAGGTACCTACAGCTTGTGCACGAATAAATATTCCACTACAAGAAGGAAAAGATAAATATAATTTTTACTTATCGTAACACCCAATTGATGAATAATCATTAAAAACGACTACTGAATTATTACAGCCAAGTTATCTTTAAAAAGTCTCTTATACATTATACAAAAACGAATACAAATTGCATCATAGGTTTTCACAGTTCTCTACACCGGGAGCAAGATCCTGAGATGCAATTACTGTAAATATAAATGCATTATTTCTTTACAAAAGTAATGTATTAAAGGTTTTGTTTTAAGTAAATAAGCTGTAACAGTTTAGCATTCGTTTTAATTTTAACAGTGAATCGTGAATAATAGTGAAATTTTTAATCAATTTGTGTTTATATTCATGGGGCAATAAATAATTTATGAAAACATTAGGTTATGTTTAATATTGGCGTGTGTTCACATCATGAATCAGAATACCCTCCAAAGTATTAACAATAAGTAAAATCGGTGAAATATTTAAAGCAAAAAAGAATTGCTGTATTAACCACATGTGAAAATATATTAAAATGAGTATTTTTATAAAAGCATCTTACCTAATTCTTTTGCAATGCTTGAGGCAGCACACAAACAGGAACAATCACCCCAACTTGCGATTGTTTATGCGTCACCATAACTGACTAGAATTACCTACGCGCACAGGCAAATAACCCAATAACCAATCACATTGCGGCGTATGAATTTTGTGCATTTGAAGGTAATTTTACCCAAATATTCCAGTAAATTTTAGTAGCAATCGCAAAATATTACATGTTTTTTACAGTATTTTTTCTTTTCATTTTTATTACATCTTAAAAGTACATGAAATAACTGTAAATTTTACCGAAACTTCTCTTTCCATCTCAAATATCCTGGAAAAAACAGGTAAAATAAGGTTTACCTGATTTATCGTAGTAAATTCACAACGTTATTTCATGTAATATTTCCGATTTACTATAGTAAAATTACTGTAATTTTTTGCAGTGTAGATGGCAATGAACGGTAAATCCGCCCCCCCTCTTACGGTTTTGAGTATACCCTCAGTATATTGGTATGTTATTTCCTGAGAACAAAACCCACAGAATCATAATATCGACTATAAAATTATTTATGTAAATGTATTTTAATCTATTTATTTATTTTGTCAACGTATGTAATAATTTAAACTAAAAACTTACTTATTTCGTATCGAATTCGATTAATGCTTGTAACCATGGATTTTAGGGCGTGTGTATGTCCTTCGATTAATGTTCGACGAGGAATTTTTATGCTGTCGTATCGTTGGAAATTATATCTATCATCGTTGCCGGGATCCTTTTTGTCTAGGAGATATTGAGTTGTTGAAAACAAATGTGGGCGACTTCTTTTTCGGTTTTTCCTGAGTGTGATTGCTTTTCGTATATTTATCAAGAATTTGTTAATATCTATTTAAATCCATAAAGTTTGAGACTATTACGTGTATAGTGCCAAGATGATGGGAATCCAGTGATTTCGAAATTTGGGGTGGCGTTCATCTAATCCTGGTGTTGTTGAAGAATTATATTCGAGCCAGTTTGCTGTGAGATCGTTGGAACACCATTTGGAAGCTGAAATGATTGTTTTGAATATGGAATTATTATTAGGATTATACTAGAGCAGTTGTCGTACTTGAAGTAAGCGATTTTATCATCTTTTGAAATTATAACCGGCGTATAATGCATAAAATCATTTGAGGTTATATTTATTTGAATGATAGCTGAGAATATAGCAAATTTGGTTATGTGAGGTTGTATTTGATTCTGTAGGTTAATTTCACGAGCGGTTGGCATTGATCTAGTTGTACTTGATTTTATTACGGGAATTTAGCTGGAGATTTGAATTTTATTTATGATATTAAAAACGAGAAATACGAGTTTTTAGTTTGCATTAAGAGAGAATTAGAATAGATAGAAATCTTATTATTGTGTATCTAAGATAGTAAAGAACTTACTTATTCTGAGAAAACCCTTCTTTCATTTCTTTGTTCATCAAATTTGTTTAACTCTAAATAAATAAATTACACTGAATTGTCGTATCTTTTATTTAATGTAGTACAAGAACATCACTAACTAATAACTAGTACTTAAACGTTATAAGCTATATTAATATAATAATCAGTGGCTCAGCGGTGTGACGTTATCCTCCCGCGTCCCGAGGTTAACTGAAAATTATAAGTATCCTATTCGTTTGCGGTGTACTTAAAACGCTGTGGTCGGGATCAATTTACCTTTCATGCCCTCTAAAATTTCAGATCTAGCATATCTTTGGAATTATTGAGAGTTTAATAGATGACGCTGAGGGATGTTTAGGAGAATAAAAACAGTGTTTACTTAAATAAAAATTTAATTAAGATTTAAAAGATTTATCTACAAATTTCGTAGCAATATATATTCAGTAACACCCGGGATGTGGGAGGATATCGTTGCTATGGCCAAATACTGATTATTGTACCAAAATGGCATATAACATTTAAGTATTTTTAATGTGACTGCATAAGTACTAATTAGTGATGTTCTTCTATACGTTAAATAAAATAAACAATAAATATTCGTGAAATTTATTTATTTTAGATATTTTAAAAAAATATATAACAAAGAAACGAATCTTCTAAAGATTTGTTCAGGGTAAGTAGGCTCTTTTACTACAATATATACACTAGCACAAGATTTCTATAATCTTAATTCAGACTAATAACTTATATTTCTCGTTTTTAAAATATAAATAAAATTCAAATCTCCCGCCGAATGCCTATCATAGAACCACACAGTTAATCAAATACCAACTAAAATATGCTCGCAAGAATAATCCACAGAATCATGTTCAACCTCACATAGCAAAATTCCCCAGATTTACAATTCATAATTCAAAACAAACCTCGAAATCTCTTATACGTTATATGCCGATTCTAAGTTCAAAAGATGATAAAATCGCTTACTTCTGGTATGAAAACTGCTCTAGTATAATCCAGATAATAATTCCGTGTTAAAAAAAAGCATTTCAGCTCCCAAAAGTGTTCCAAGGTCTCACAGCTAAACTGCCTCGAATGTTGTTCTTCAAACCCCCGGGATTAGATGAAAGGCCACCCCAAATCTCGAAATAACTGGATACCCATCTTCTTAGCACAAAACACGTAATACTCTCATCCTAGTAAGTAATTACAACACTTTCTATGAACTTTTTAATGATAAATAAAACAATTTCTAGATAAAGATTTCGAAAAGCAACAACTCTCAGGAAAACCGAAAAAGAAATTTTCTAACATTTGTTTTCAACAAACTCTATAATTCCAAGACGAAAGTACACCGGCAACTACCAAAAAGAAATCGTTTCCAACGATACAACAGTATTAAAATTCCCTCGTCCAACATTTATCGAAAGACATACACATGCCCTAAAATCCATGGTTACAAGCATTAATTGAAAATGATACGACACAAGTTGGAATTATCACATAAATTGACAATAAATAAATAAATAAATAGATCAAAAATACACTTATATAAACAACTTTATTGATTGTCATCGATTCTGTGGGTTACGTTTATCATAATTACATAGTATAACATAGCAATATATTAAAGGATTGTAAACATCGGAAAAGAAAATAATACCCAAATAAGTGATGTTATTGACAAGGTATGCCCTTGTATATATTTACCAATAAGCATCAGTTTAATTTAATTAAGGATATTCACAATATTGCAACCAGGCAAAAAATAAATTTTTTGTACCTTATGAAAGATGTGACACCGTGCGTAATTCCACAAATTATGTAGGTTTAATAATTTTTAACGAACTTCCTGTAGAAATACGTACCTGTAAAATTTTACTAATAATTTTAAATCAAAATTGAAGAATTATCTGTTTGATCGCACCCCTGTATACGGTCGCGGAACTAGTGGCGGCTTGATTATTGTGTTCTTTTTTTTTATTTTATTCTTGTAATTTTTATTATTTCTTTTTGTGTGGCATGTCTTGTATACAAAATTTATTTTTTGTAACACAAGATTTTAAAATTTTGATTATAACTATGAAAATAGATAATTAAATAATTTGAATTATTTTAAAGAATGTTCTATGACGAGTATTTTAATACTATAATTTTAATCTGTTGTGCCTTTTACTTTTTTCAATGTGTTGTATATTATTGTCATTATCATTATTATTATTATTGTTATTATTATATGATGTTGACCTGGCAGCAGTGGAGGATCGGGAATTCAGGGCTGCAAAAAAGGTCTTGAAAAAGCTATAAATGCAAGTAAGAGAGCCAAATGGGAAGAGGTATGGCGAGAAGCCAATAATGATCCCTGGATACTGGCATATAAGATCGTGACTATAAAGCTGGAAATACGGTCTGTTCGCCACAGATTTGAAGCAGCACAGATGGATCGCATTGTGCCGACACTCTTTCCAACAGAACATGAGGCACAGAGAGTGGAACCATATGGGATTCCTCTGTTTGATGAGGAGAAAATGACTCTTGCAGCAAGATCTCTACAGAATAAAAAAGCACCTGGACCAAACGGAATTCCGGCAGAGATTATTAAGAGCGTGGTGGCCTCGTGCCTGCGGCCTTTTTTGCACGTCTACAATCGATATTTGAAGGAGGGAGTTTTCTCCCGAGCATGGAAGACTCAGCGTCTAGTTCTAATAAGGAAAGGCAAAGGCGATCCAAGCACGGCATCGGCGTACAGACCGCTCTATATGCTCGATACGGCAAGGAAGTTATTAGAACACATGATTAAGACGCGAGTCTGGGCCAACATAGAAGAGAGTGGAAGACTCTCCCCAAGACAACATGGCTACAGGAAAGGATACTCAACCATTAGCGCCACACAAGAGATAGTCAACACTTATCAAAACGAACAGAAGAAAAATATGCACACAAGAAGAATTGTGACACTAGTCACACTAGACGTCAAGAACGCTTTTAATAGCGTTAGATGGGATGTCATTCTTGATGACTTGGAGAACCGTTTTCGTATACCCCGCTATCTCGCGTTTTGTCACCACTTCTGTGGAACCTTGTGGTAGATGACCTTGTCCGTATGCTCAATGTGTCTGGCTACTACACAATCGCATATGCGAACGATATCACGGTCCTAATTGATGGAAGATTCGAGGGTCTGTTCTGTCATATAATGCAGACCGCCTTAAGATCTATCGAAAATTGGTGTAGGGAAGGTGGTCTCTATGTAAACCCAGATAAAACAGAGATGGTACTCTTTACCAACAAAAGGAAAGTTGAACAAGTACAACCACCATAATTGTTTGGCACTGCTCTCAGTTTTTCGGAAGATGTCAAATATCTGGGCGTTGCGTTTGACAAGAGGCTGAGCTGGAACAAGCACGTCAAAACAAAAATTGAACAAGCATGTATCGCTTTTTGGCAGTGTCGCCGCATTTTGAGTAAGACTAGGGGACTTTCCCCGAGAATGACCTTGTGGCTGCACACTGCCATAATAAGGCCCATGCTAACCAATGGCACTCTCGTCTGGTGGCCAAGTGTGAGACGAGTGGTTGCCAGGAACGAACTATCACATGTGCAGCGCATCTCATGTCTCAGTGTAACAGGAGCAATGCGCACAACGCCAACGGCGGCAATGGAAGTACTCCTATGTGTCCCCCATCTGGACTTGTTTGTGGAGGAGGCGGCGCTTAGGGCGGCTATAAGACTGGGATCCCGAGGCTCTTCTAGACGTGACGGGGGGAGGACGCAGCCACGCGAGCATCATTTATGAGACCGCCGCCAAGGTGCCTCTCCTAGGTGCCGCAAAGGATTCTGTGCCTCCCGTGTTTGCTTTCAACAGACACTACCATGGTCTTATTGACCTTGAGGTCGAACTACAATCCTCGATCGCCATCTTTACAGATGGATTGAAAACGAAAATGGGGACAGGGACAGGAGTTTTCTCCTTGGACCTTAACCTCATCTAGAACTGGCGCTGGGCAGGTTTGCCACGGTTTTTCAAGCCGAGGTGTTGGCAATCCTGCACGGAGCCGGAGAAATTTTAGCAAGGGGCATTAGGCGACGGCGTATTGTTCTTTACAGCGACAGTCATGCTGCTCTTAGGACTCTTAATAATCATAGGATCACCTCGGGCTTAGTACTTCAGTATCACAATGCCCTAGAAGCGGTCGGTATCGATAATGCCTTGACACTCAAGTGGGTTAAAGGTCATAAAGATAACCTAGGTAATGAGGCTGCTGATGGGCTGGCGGGGCGGGACTCGCGCGCCCACTTTGTGGGGCCGGAACCAGCTCTTCCCATTTCGTCGGCTACACTCAACACCATGATAACGCAATGGACTGCCACTCTTCATGAGAATAGATGGAAATCTATAACCACCTGCCGTCAAGCGCGTGAGGCCATCCCCAGGCCGTCACCGAAGACAGCAAAATATTGCCTGCAGCTTTCTCGCAGTAACCTACGTCAACTTGTGGGGCTTTTGACCGGCCACTGCAAGCTAAACAAACACATGCACTGCATTGGTTTGGCTTTCAGCCCACTGTGCCGAGCATGCTACCAAGAAAACGAGACGCCGGAACACATTTTATGTGATTGTCCGTCGCTTGTCCAAGTTAGAGGTTCCATTCTGGGGGAGTACTGGCTCAGTATGGCCGATTTTGGTGGCGCCTTGCCTGCTGCTCTGCTCGAGCTCACGCTCAGTTTGGGTTGGCTCGGGTAGAGCGACCGACGCACCTAGGGGAAGTCACACAATGGGCCATCCAGAATCCAGAACCCTGCTATCTCTTGAGAATTATACGGAGCTATCTGCAGAATAGGGCATTAAGGTATGAGTCAGTAACGGCGGAAGCCGCTCAGGGGTCGATCTTAGGGCCGAATTTGTGGAATATCTCTTATGACGATATTCTCAGAATAGAGATGCTTACAGGCGCCTACTTGGTCGGCTATGCTGACGACATCGCGGCGGTGATAGTTGCAGCAGACATAGAGGCCGCCCAGAGGAGACTCAACCAAGTTATGAGAGGAGTCATGGCTTGGATGGATGAACATGGGCTAGCACTGGCTATGCAGAAAACAGAAATTGTTCTCTTGGCCGAACAAAGAATCCTTCTAGTTATCCCTTTAAAGATAAACATGGATGTGATAACAACTTTGAGAGAGGTGAAAGACTTAGGCGTGCATATGTGATATTCTCGCCAACTCGTTTTCTATTTCATGAATACCATGTTGGAAAACCATACAAAATACAAATACAAAGTAATATTTTATGTCACATATAACCTATGTTAATTCGGTAGATGCAAAATATTTTAAGTCCACCGCAGAACGTAATGCTGTATAAAATAAGTTGAAATATGAGCAATAATCAAATGCAGAGGCAAAAAATAAGAAAAAGTTACTTGAATACTGCTATATAATTTCCTACATGGTTTTCGTGGTAAGTTATTTTTCAGAAAAAGTATATTAAGTTTAAAAGCATACACTAAATGAAGAAGATGAGAAATGTGAAATATCCCCTTCCAAAATTAGACATAGTCGCAATACCTGACTACGCTGTTCCAGTAAGGGAATGTTGGGGCCTCATCTTCTGGCAGGAGGATTTCTTGATTGAAGTAAACAGTGCCTTTTTTTAGTCCATTCTCTAAGATTATAATAGCAAATCCCACCCAGATTAGGATAAAATATAAGCATTTATCGAAAAAAGATCTCTTATATTGCAATTCAAAATATTAGAAGAAACATCGTTAGTAATTACTTGTGTCTCCAAACCTCACTTTTATCAGTAAGGACTAGACATTTTGTTTTGCAATATATTCACAATTTTTCATGCTCTTGACGACATTGCACTTTATAATGCTGACACTCGGCTTAAAAATAATTCTTTTGCACTTAAATAATCAATTTATAAAACAATTTTAAGACAACCCGGTGCACTAGCCAGAAAACTCTAAATTAGGTTATGTGGACTTGACATACAACCCAGGTTTATATCATTAGGGGGAAATTATGTTAAAGTCACTTAACATAGTGTGGCTCGAAGAGCAATCTGGACTTAACGTTCTTTATAAAAGGCTATCTTCGTTATTATTGTAGGTATATAGCGGGACGATGAAAACAGCAAACGGAAGACAATATTTTATGTATGGATTTGACATAAATAACTCATTTTTGGCAAAAATGGATATAACATAGTTTGGGTCTGAGGTACTGAACTGGAATTTCGAAACATATTAATGTACCAGTTTGGTGGGACAGCCTGTATAATTAGTGACACTTAAAAAAAATAATTTTATTTAACCATAATTATCAGAAGTAATAGTATCTGTTATGGTAATTATTTTGCAATAATAATTAAAAGTCAAAACTTTGGAAAGAATTTTGCTTATAAGAAATTTACGATTACTCATTAATCATTTCACAAAGTTAAAAAAAAAAGAAAGACATTTAAATTAGTTTTTATCATAACATAAATCCATCATTTCATTGTGAAAAAAAGATTGAAATAAAAAAAAGAAATTAAAATACTAAATTAAATCAAATGTTTGTGTTACCGTTATTTGTTTAAATTAACCTTCCAATATATTTAAAAATGCACTAAAGCCACACTCAATTTTAAAAAAATTAACTTTTGCACGTTAAGTAGTAGGCGTTTATACTTGCAGTGTAATACGATATTGATGATGTTATTGGTAGGAAAAAGCGTTGAAACGAAACAATATTTAATACGTTTTTCATTATGCTGCAATTGTATTCGAATAAAGCGGAAAAGGGTAATGTGTATTGCCAGATTTTAATTACCTGATGATGAATGTTCTATTGTGCAGATAATAACTTATTTGTAAATAAAAAAGCATTTGAAGTAAACCCACACATACACATATCTAACTATTATTATACCCTGCACCAGTTATGTTTCGTTCTCATTAAACTTAATTTTATGACATGTTTAGAAAACAGAAAGAAAAAATCCGACAATCCATTGCGCCATTTTTTCTCCCAGTCATTAATAGTTAAGGCGCATGTCTAGCTTAAACCCGAGATTTACACAATATTGTATTTACTTTATTCTTCTATAAAAGTTGCAGAATGGTCCGTTTTATAAAAAATTATTTAATTTCACTACTATTTCTTATTGTGTTTGCTAAACGACTCCCAAATAATACAATTCCCATAGAATATAAATTAGAAATAGTAACAAATTTGGGTAATGAAGGCAACAGCTTTAATTTCAAAGGATCGGTTTTGATTCGTGTAAGCTTTAAACTTTGTTTCTTTTTTTTTAATAAGAAAAAATGTTCATCCAAATAGATCGTGATTTTCTAGATGGAATGCACCTCTCCCACTAATATCATCATCCTGCACTCTAAGAATCTTAAGATCGATGAAGGAAACATCATTCTCAGGAATTTGAACCAAACGGAAGACAGCCCTGCTATTTTAGGAACTTTACAAGATATTAAGAGTGATTTTTTAATTCTTACATTATCCAAAACTCTCCAGGTTGATTACCATTATGAAGTGGAATTGCATTTCGAAGGTGATATCGGTGAAGAAAAGATGGGCTACTACAGGAGTTCTTATTTGAGTGAACGTGGCATAAAAAAATGGATAGGAGTGACCTATTTCAAACCTAAACATGCTAGAAGGGCATTTCCTTGTTTTGACGAGCTTACTTTTAAAGCTAAATTTACCATTAGCTTAGGAAGGTCGACTAGGTTTTATTCACTTAGTAATATGCCGTTGATGAACACTGAAAAGATGTAAGTTTCTATATTATATCACCTCCGGTGTTTTACATTGTTATATTATAAACCGGCGTAATTTTGAATCACTGTAAGCATACTTCCGCTTTTAATAGGGAAAATAAACCTGGTTGGGAATGGGATCACTTTCAAACTACGCCCCCAATGTCTACCTACAATGTGGGATTTACAGTAATCGATTTCAAACACGTTAAGCTACGAGGCAGTGGCACGAAGGTGGATATAAGCATGTGGGGCAGGGATGTTAGTCGGCAATCATCGGGCCAGATCGTCATGGGGTTTTCCTCGCTACTCTTACATGCATTCGAAAGTACTCTCAAGATGAAATATCCCCTTCCAAAATTAGACATAGTCGCAATACCTGACTACGCTGTCCCAGTAAGGGAATGTTGGGGCCTCATCTTCTGGCAGGAGGATTTCTTGATTGAAGTAAACAGGGCCTTTTACGGTGTCGATAGTATGGGTCCAGTGGGAAATCAAATACTGCGTCAATGGTTTGAGAATCTCGTAACGATAAAGTCGTGGTCGGACGTATGGTTTGCTGAGGGTTTCTGCTTGTTTGTCTTGCAAATCGCTGATTTTGAGTTTTTAGAACACGATTTGGGATTGTTCAATTTTGATATTACTCCTGACGTTGTATCTGTTTTTAATTATGATTCATTCAACAATACACGCGCGGTAAGTTGTGCCAAATATACGTGAGATTTGCCGAAAATTTTTACTGTTGCAACATAGGTGAGTATGCATCTACGAGATATTTTCACATCCAGTAGGTGGTTTCCAGTTAAAAATGTTCGGCCAGATCTTTGTACGTACCAACATAAGAAATGATAGAAGGTCGTACATGTTCTTTTGTTGTGATTTAGATTTCAAATCGTCGTAACCGAGCCAATGCACCTATTACAATCCCTGACGATAACCAACACAAAAAGACTGCTCTTCTTTTTCGCATGTTCTCATACCTTGTGGGACATGAGAATCTACGCAAAGTCATTCAACAGTACTTGACAATGTACAAATACAAAAATGCAGGCAGTGAAGAACTATTACAACTTGTAAACAACATATCTGAATTTCGAGATATCAATATGAACACTGTAATGGGCAGTTGGTTCTCGCAGGCGGGTTTTCCTCTAATCACAGTTACCAGAAACTATGAACGTGGCTTGTTAGTGGTGACGCAGGTGAATTATTTTAATGTTGTGATTACATTGATGTTTTTATTTAGGCTGTTGTTTTAAAGGAGAGATTCTTTAGATACGGTGAGTTAATTGGCATGGATTCCACAAAGTGGTGGATACCTCTGACTTACACGACAGAATGCGAGATGGAATTCAAAAGTGCTCCAGCGAGAAAGTGGTTGACACCAAATGAGGATTCTGTCATCATCGAAGGTCATCTATCCCCTGCTGATTGGGTCATCTTCAATATTGACGCGTCAGGTCTTTACATGGTCAACTATGACGAGAAGAATTGGAACCTCATCATCGACTTTCTAAACACACCTTTCTTTAACCACATCCCATCATTAAACAGAGTCCTCCTGATAGATAACGCAGCAAGACTCGCTTGGGTCGAACGGTTGGAGTATAAAACCTTTTTGGATTTGCTCAAGTACGTAAGACAAGAGGACGATCCTCAAGCAAAATATACTGCCCTTAGCCGCATTGACGATTTAAATGCCTTGTTGAAGAGAAAACCGGTACACGGAAAGTTTATGAATTACGCCAGAAAAATACTTCAAACAAATTCTCAGAAGAATCTAAAGGCGAACGATCGCTATAATTATATGACCGTCCTTGCTGCGTAAGTGTTTGTAAGTGCAAGATGGCAATGATATAGATCAGTGGTTCTCAACCTTTTTTCGCCTAGCGCCCACTTACTGGATTTTGTATAGATCCCAGCGCCCACTGGTGGGCGCTACCGCCCACGTTGAGAACCACTGATATAGATAGCTTGAAATGTTTAGTGTATTCCCTTATCCCATTTTTTCCTTTGGTCGCTGGTAACTTTTTCAGTAACAGTGGTTTGCTACAAAGATAAGTGCGGTTAATTTCTTACTAAAAAGCAGATATAAAGTTATTGAAAATGTAAAGAATTTGTCTAATATTAACTATGCACTCGTTCCAAATTTGAACGGAATCCTTTAGCAAACAACATCGCCTGCATCCATGCTAAATTCTTTTGACATTATTCGATACATTTTTGATCGCGTCGCTCCTCTACTTGTCAACCACAGAGAACCTTTTTAGAACAACTAAGCATTTTTGCGTCGTAACTTAAATCACTCTTGTGTATTTTCCTGTTCTTATATTGTAGGATGTTGTTAAGGCAAATGATCCTATGCATTGATGACGCAGCAGTGGAACACTCTTGGCGCGAATATCAACTATCTAAAGAAATAGCAGATGTTCAGTACACTATTTTGCGGTCGCTAGTCTGTTGTAAGAACCAAACTCTATTACGAGTTTATTTAGAAAAATCCCTGGGTGACGAGTCCAATGGGAATGAAGATATAACTCTGATTATTATTGCTATTGCGGGAAATAGAAACGGTTTCGACTTGGCTATAGAATTCTTTACTGAAAATTTCGAAACTATATACAAAAGGTGAATTATCCTCTAAAGCCAATTATAAATAAATGTTTCACAATTGTTTTGGTTTTCTTTTCAGAATATTTCCGCATGTTCAAAGTTTGTCTCCAATCATAATTGAAATAGCACGTCATATAGTGAGTGAACGCGAACTAACATGGGTAAACATGAAAATTTAATAAAAACAGATATGTCTAAATGATCAAATCTCCTGCAGTTGAAGAATTTTATTCACACTAATCGACAGTACTTCCTGGAGGTTCAAACAGGAGTAGTTGAAGCTTTGGAAATCGCAAAATCGAACGTGCAGTGGCATCATAAACATTATAGGACGATTGAAACCTATCTCAATGACAAGTATGGTGATTAACGAATGATTTTTAGCATAGAAAGTTTCTGGCCTTGATTGTGTAGAACTGAAAATTATAAAACATTGAAGTCTGTGTGCATTTATTCCTAAATTATTTGTATTAACGCAATAAACTTAAAAAAAATATAGTTTCCCTTCTCTGCATTCCGTTTTATTATCTTCAAATTGAAGCTCCATCTAGATAGCCTTACATAATTTTATTCGGATTATAAACTAGTGTTGTAGATATCCGATAAAATTAAGATCCGCATTCAAAAGTATCCAGAAATCCGAATCTTTTGATCTACTACATAATTATATACATAATTGGTCAATGATTTTTTACACACGCTCGCGAATGTTGAGGATTTACTGTATTATTTTTCTAGTAGTTTTTGTATGACACATGTAACAAATAAATGTTTGACATTCAATAGATCCAGATCTGACGTACCGGATCCATGATTCGAGGGTACAGGTAGCAGATCAGGGACTTCAGGTTTCAGATGGCAGATCCGGATCCCACGTTTCCAATAGTAAAGGGTTTTTAAATTGGGGTGGGTCGATGTTGGCAGCCTGTGACGGCCATGTTGTTTTGATGGCGTCTGTCTAATCCGTTGTTTATTATTCAATCAGTGATGTCAAGTCACCATGGTCACCATGGCAAGTTACACGATTGAGCAGCACCGATTGATAAACCTTTATTACCAAAATGAGTGTTCGTTAGTGCAAACATTGCGTGCGTTGCGCCCATTTACGGCAGACGCGGTGGCCCTTCAAAGTCGACTCTCCAACGTTTGATGGGTAAATTCGAGACAACCGGCTCGGTAAACAAGCAGCCAACGCTCATATGTCACAAGAACGCCAGATCGCCGTGGTCCGTGAAAGTGTGCAGGAGAACCCAAGGCAGTCAATGTCGCGCCGTGCACAAGAACTCGGCCCTTCGCAGACTTCAACTTCGCGAATTTTGTGTAGAGACTTGGGCTTACACCCGTACAAGATCCAACTGACCCAGGAGCTCAAAGCTTAGGACCATAGACAACGCCATTTATTCGTTGACTAAGCTTTGGAGCGTCTGGAAGAGGACCCCAATTTTGGGCGAAAAATCATCTTTAGCGACGAGGCGCATTTTTGGATGACTGGCTGAACGCCAACCTACACGAAGTTCACCAGGTGGCAATGCATCCACAAAAACTCATTGTTTGGTGCGGATTTTGAGCCGACGGCGTCTTTGGTGCGTCCTTTTTTTTTTTAAAAAGGAAGTTGATGGACCCATCACCGTCAACGGCGAGCGCTACAGAACGATAATAACCGATTTCGGCCCAAATTGAACGATATGGACGTAGACGACATGTGGTTCCAGCAGGACGGCGCGGCCGGCGGTACGTGCCACACAGTGGACGCTACGATGGACATTCTGCATGAATGATTTGACGGTATGGTTATCTCTCGCAGAGGTGACGTGAATTGGCCGCCAAGATCGTGCGATTTGAACCCGCTAGACTTTTTTTTGTGGCGTTTCCTGAAGTCGCAGATCTATGCCAATAAACCGCAATCGACCGATGCCCTTAAAGTCAACATAACTCAGGCCGACAGAGTGTTTGAAAATTAGACCACTCGGATCCTTGCCGACGTAAGAAGTCGAGGCGGACATTTGAACTATGTTATATTTCATATATAATGACATACATGGCCTTTCAAATAAAAAAAGAATTTCGTTAAACCTTCGCACACAGCTTGTTTTATCCAATTTCAACATCGACCCGCCCTTATTGAAAAATCCTTTAGATCCGGAGCTGGGAATTCAGATAGCGGATCCGATTTTGAGGTTACTTAATTAACAGCGCCGCCTGACAAAATTGGTATCACTATATATGTATATAACTAATTCAGGTATTT
The DNA here is from genome assembly GCA_949128085.1 of Cetonia aurata. Taxonomy (NCBI): domain Eukaryota; kingdom Metazoa; phylum Arthropoda; class Insecta; order Coleoptera; family Scarabaeidae; genus Cetonia; species Cetonia aurata. The sequence continues at coordinate 2,425,903 of OX421887.1, forward strand.
ATTACAGCGCACCTAATAATTACTAGTACACTCCGCCAAAAAAGTATCGCATAAACTAAAAAAGGGCATTTATGAACCAAGATATTTTTATACGTTCACAAAAAGTTTGCCTCGTGTATGTGAACTATAAAAACACTAACAAAATAATGGAACTTAGCGTTTTTACTTTTTTTTTTCCTAAAAGAACACATTTAGAAAAATGCATATGTGTAAGGTTTGTTCAGTTGTTTATTGAAAGTCTTCCTATACGGACAAATTTTAAAGTGCGAAGTCAGAGTTCTGTACCAACGCTTTTAAAACTAAAATGAGCAATTTAACTTCAGAACAAGTGGCTGTTATAGTTGCTTTAATCGAAGATGGACGATCTCAAGCATACGTTGCTAATTTGATGAACATCAATCAGTCAAGTGTTTCTAGAGCCGTAGCCAGATATAGGGAAACAGGCATTTACAGTAGAAGACCTGTACCAGGTCGTCCAAGATGTTCTACTCGCCAAGATGACCGCTATTTACTACTACAAGCATTACGTCGAAGACATGTAACTGCGAGACAGTTGCAGAACGACTTGGCTAGAGTCAGAAATACTCGTGTGAGTACTCAAACTATTCGGAATAGGTTACGACAGAGTGGATTAAGAGCTAGAGTAGCTGTAACAGCCCCTCGTCTCACTAGGAACCACCGAGTGGCTCGCTTAAGGTTTGCCAGAGAACATGTAAATTGGAATATTAATGACTGGGCCAATATACTCTTCACAGATGAGTCAAGATTTGGTCTTTACACCTCAGATAGGCGTATCTCAGTGTACAGACGAGACGGTGAGCGCTATTCGCAGTGTAATATCAGACCTAGACCTAATTTCGCTGGTGGCTCTATTATGGTTTGGGGAGGCATCTGTTTAACAGGTCGTACAGAGTTAGTACCAGTAGACAGAGGTACACTGACTGCCCACAGGTATATAACGGACATTTTAGAAGAACATGTAGTACCATATGCGCCAATTATAGGAAACGAATTCATGTTAATGCACGATAATGCACGACCGCATGTTGCAATAATCGTCGAGGAATACCTTAACGATGTTGGTATTCCAGTTTTAGATTGGCCTGCGGTAAGTCCGGACATGAACCCTATCGAGCACGTGTGGGACCTCCTTCACAGACGGATACGAACCCAAAATGTTGCCCCAGCGGACCTGCATGGACTAGCAAATGCTCTCCGTGACGAGTGGGAGAATTTGGATCAGGCTTATATACGGAGGTTAATCGAATCTCTGCCAAACCGTATGCGAGCGGTCATAAGAGCCAGAGGTGGCAATACTCAGTATTAAAAGCTACTGTTATGACATTTTTCTTTCCAAAATTATAATTTCTTGTTTTAATAAAAATCTCAAGTATGAGTTCTTGTTTTTATTTGGCCTGTATTTTATTTAAACAATCATAGAAATTATATCTTAGAGCGCATTAAAGTATATTTACAACTTTATGCTACAAACAAAGATTATGCGATACTTTTATGATTCAAAACTAAATTATGCGATACTTTTTTGGCGGATTGTATTTGTGAAGATTTTGGAAAGCACAGTCTTTAATTCGCTATTTTTGTGTGCAACGCATACCATGCCCCCGGCACTCTTTTACTCGCCAAAAATTTAACTAGTGCTACTATCTAACCGTACCATACACAACTATAATACATTGAGTCAAATGTTTCACCTCCGGGATGGCGCTGAACAATACGTCAAATGTCGATGCGCGCCACCCCTGCACAAAGCTGAACAAACACGCATTATTCATCACAATTTTGTAACGGACAAAGGATCCCCATAGCAGCAACAGTATTGCCATTGACAATATAAATGTGGGAAAAGATAAATTTACATTAATAAAATTTAGCCAATATTTCTTTTTTTTTGTGGGCAAGTACACAAAGTCTATTCTTTGCCCTAGTACCACCTTTGAAGGCTTCACGTACCACTGGTGGTACGCGTACCACAGTTGGAGAACCGCTGCTCCATGCCATTTATCTTTGACTGTTATCTTCGACATTTGTCTTGTTTAAATTTTTCTTGAATTCCCCTTTTAAGGTTAATCTTAGGCTATATGAGTAAAAGTACTTTCTACTCAGAATTAAACCCTTTTTAAGAATTTGTTAAAGAAAATATATTCCGTTAAAAAAAAACAACAACTTGATCTTCATATGACCTTCAACCGCTCTCCTAGAACAATGAGTGTGGAACCGTTTTATGGATACTCTTTTGTGTTAAACCATTTACTTGATTGAAACTTTTTTCAAAAAACTGCCTGCTTCCAAATTTTTGGGAAAGGCCATGATAAATAGACGAGTTTCAGGCTTTCTTAAATATCTCGCTTAATGTTCGTTATAAAGCCTGGCTGGCGCCTTAGTGTGGGGAAGCTCAATATATCCGATTTTATAAAAGTTAAAAAAAAAAATATTCAGAAAAGGTGTAGGTATTCTTAAGCTTTATATTCTAAAATTAGTTACACATATACAGGCTGTTTCATATAGACGTGCCAGATTTAACTTATATTTTTTTTAAATGGAATACTATACTTATTTTTGCGTATTTGTAATCTGCTTACTTTCGCGAGCCTCCTCATATAGGGTTTGCCACATCTCTTCTCAGTCTTTAAAAAGTTATGAACATTTTTACGTTTAAATTAAGGTGTATTAAGAGGGTTGGTTCCGGTTGGAAAAAATTAAGCGACTTTCTTTTTGCACCATTGGTTGGGGTTTGGGTACGTCTTCTATTTTTGCTAGTGCGAGAATTTAACAAAAGAAAAATTATTGTATATAAGGTGAGTCAAAATTCGCATTCTTAATTTTCTCATTAAACTTAAATGGAACACTATATTTTTTTTTATGACGTTACGACAGATATTTATCGGCTCTTTCATTTTTGTTACTCATACCTAACTCTTTGGCTGTACTAGATATTTCAAATTAAAAATGAAAAATTGCCTTATTACCGCATAAATGGGGGTTAAATTATTACATTGCTATATTTAAACTTTAATTTTATCAGGTAGCAGTAGCAGGTATACGGATGACGCGTTCTACGCGAACCTCTGAATACTGATGTAACATGTGTGGCGTTGGCCAGCCAATGTCACGAAAACGTTAAACGTCAACTAAGCCTTCTATTTTTGTATTTTATATTTTAGGCAAAAAAGTATAGCATTCCATTTAAAAATAATGTAAGTTAGGTCTGGCTGGTGTTATGAAACACTCTGTATATGTGTAACTAATTTTAGAATTTTTTTTTATAACTTTTATAATATTGGATATATTGTGCTTCCCTACAGTAATGCGCCATCCTGTATATACAGTCACCCATAGAATTGAGTGCACATAGTATTATATTTTATTATTAATGTATTTGTTTTATAATATTAGTATGGGTTTGGATATTATTTATGTTTAAGTATTTGATCTGCTAGAATATATGATTTTGTGTATCATTAAATAAGTATGAGTAAAATTTATAATTTAATTATAAATCGCTTATTGTCCACTCAATTCTGTCGGTGACTGTATGTATATAAGTCTACTCAGAATTGAATCCCTTTCAGAATATGATAACAAAATACCATTTTCCATTAAAGAAAAGCATTTTGACTTTCGTACGACCTTCAAGCGCTTTCCTAGAGCTTTTGACTGTGTACCCATTAGTTGGGTCTTTTTTGTGTTAAGACCTTTTTTCATAAAACGGAATGCTTCCAAAATTTGGAGGGGGGGCGATAAATGAACCACCCGGTATATATTAGATTCCAGCTTGTATAGTCACAAGCACAAACATACTTTCATAAATAAATAATAACTTACAAAGTTACAATGTCAGAGATCCATAAATACAATCAATGAGACAATTTGAGCCTAACCCATTATACGAGTATGTCCATAACGACCACTTTAAGTCTATAATTTTTTCTTTTTTATGTTTAATTATTAAAATACCAACAACACTAGTTATATTTTTAAGGAATTATTCTTGTATCATATGTGCCCGTCATTTAGCAACTTTTATGGCTATATTTTTTGAATGTAGGGTATTTGGGCGTATTTTTTTACTACCAAAATTATTATTGCAACATATCAGAGCGAACATGGCTTAAACAACCATAATAAAAAGAAAAGCTCAAAGGAATGTTCGGTCGCCAACATACTATGAGACTCGTGAATTAAATAGCAACTTGGACCTTGATTCGTCGATCGCGATAAAACGAGACAATGACCTTGCTGCGTCGTGAATACTTCACATTGATTAAGAATCTGATATCTAGAAGTAATTGTTTCGTAAGAGTAATTTGACTAACAACTTTTCTCAATCTCTATTCTCGTTATATCTGGAGCTTCACTTCTAAAATGACGAAACTGGTGGTTGTAGCGGAATCGGTTCCAATGGCCATCTATTTTTATTGCTCGATTGCATAAAGTACTTACTCGCCTGTTACGTATTATTCATGATTTTGAAGTTTATAGAAACTGAATAAGACATTCAAATTAGATTTCTGGGAGGAAATTATGATGCTTTTAGTGAAGTACGAAGTGTTTTTACCAGAGATTAAAACGGTTTAAAAAATAACTGTTTTAAACTGTTATATATCGGTTCTGATTAAAACAGTTCTGAGAACCGAAATAATGCCAACACAGTTATTATTATAGCGGTTCTCACCTAATATCAGTTGCGGTTACGGTTCTATATCGGTTTTTATATCGATTCTTTTCAGTTCTGTATCGGTTTCAATTTAGGTATATATTGGTTATTTTCAGTTCTATATCGGCTTTAGTTTAGGTATGATTTGTTACTGTATGACAGAGATTTATAGACACCAAAACCAAAGAAACAGTAATAATTCTGTCGGGTTATTGCAAATGGGGATGCATATATAGAATAGACTAGTGCTCGTCACTCCAGGGGAACCGATTTTCTGAAAAAATCTTCTGCATTAGAAACAGCTACGACGATGATGGTGACCAGCCTCAGAAAATAATATAATAACGAAAAGCGATTCCACGCAAGCGAAGTAAAAGAACCTTAGAACTTCCTCATCGGCATATTACGTCAGTAAACATTGGCCGATCGCGGAATCCAAATCATTAACGTACAGCAGAAACAGTGTTGGTCCCAGTATTGAACCCCGTGGCACACCGCTTGTAATATCCCACGTGGCTGAGTAAATGTTTGTGTTTTTTATAATTTAAATTTTATAATGTAAAACTATCACCACACTAGCAGTCAGTTGGATTTGACACAGGTTCATTCATTGGCTTTGAAGTTAGAGAAAGTTAAAGAAAAGATGCTCAATTCTAATTACAAGTACGATTACCAGGTTCGTATTCCGATATTCAAATTAATGTAATCATATTCGCGTAATCATATTTATTATTAATTTTAATTCTGCTAAAAATGTGCTATTTATGCTGATATGAAAAGATGCGTCGGTTTGAGAATAGTAATTGTGTTTATCCGCCAAGAAATTTGACATCGCTCAAGATTTACGTGTTACCGTTACTAAAACCAACAAATCCTTGAGCTTATAAGAATCATATTTATTTTTTCTCCCACAACTCCCAATGTTCTTCAAAAATTGCGGGTGATAAGAAGGAAAAACCTAAAAAAGGAAAATCTGGATAAAAAAAGCACCGAATTAGCTCATCTACTGAAAAAGAATCTCATGGCATCCAGTTAAACGATTCCAGTGATTCTGATCTTAATGATAAGATAAGATAAGATACATTTATTGCTTTATTATGATGATGCTTACGTTGCACTAGCCCTTATTCTGAAGACACACACGGAGAAGTGTGACTTAGTATATAGCATGAAGCGCTGGGTGCATGAAGAATGTGGTGCTTGTGATGAACTCTCCATTTGCCATCTTTGTTCAAAAAAGAATTAGTGACATAACTTATTGTAAAGTTTTAATACAAGTTTTAACTGTTATACGTTAATTAGTGAAACCCCCTTTGAAATTGTCAATAATTATCTCTACTTTATGTTTCATTTGCTATTAAACTAGTAAACAATGAATATTTAAATTGGGTAATGTAAAATCTGATAATAAATAAAATAAAATACTCTTTGCACTTATGAGCTGTAAGAAGTTACGTAGGTACAGGATTTTGAAACAGTCCATAAAACAGTGTCCCTTATTTTGGTAACTTTGCTTTACTCTCCTACCTACAGGCGCGCAGTCATTACTATAATACATATTTCATAATCATCATCTTTATTCATTCCATAAAACATGTTTAACAAATGTGTGAGATAAGTCAGTATACAAATTACAAATTAAATAACATAATAACACAATACAATAAAAGACAAAGGACCACAAACACTGATCACGTAATTTCAAATACTCATCTAAAGAGTATAAACAGTCTTGGAGAAGGAATGTTTTAATTGTACATTAAAAGATGACTTACTACTTATCTTGAGGTAGAGCGTTGAAAATTTTTAATTTTTTAAAAATCGTGGTGACTTTTTAACTAATTCAGAATTAAACAGTGGTATATGAAAATCAGATTTCATTCTAGTATTCACTACTACATAAAAAATCGTTTTTGTTTCTGAATACTAAAATTAACAATTCGTATATAAATATTGCTGACAATGGAAAAATGTTCCACTTCTTAAAATATGGTCTACATGAATGCCTCCTGTCTATTCTTGCCATACTTCGTATGATATGACTATGCGACGATACCCCCCATAACGCTACCCCATAGGACAATCTACTATGTATATTGGCATAGTAAAATGATAATAAATAATTTAAATCTATTATAGTTCTTAAATTACGTACTTGGTAACACAATGAGTTAAGTCTAGCTATTAAATTATTACAGTGAGTGTTCCACGATAATGTATCGTCAATGGTTATTTCCAAAAACCCCAATTCTTGGACACGTTCTATTTCAATCAATTTACGATCATCGACAAGTCAACCGCGTGCATACCGTATATTAGAATAGTTGTTGAACTAACGCATATTCGCAGGCACCTCCTAAACAGTTATAAAATCCTAATTTGTCGAACCACAGCGAACCTTGTAAATGACTGTACTACACGCTGTTATGACGTATCCCTTTCACGGCCCCGAGCTCCGATAATAACCATAAATGTCAACTCATTCAGAAGATAAAAAAGCGCAACGTTTTTTCGTTATCTCTCCTCAAAAGTTAAACGAACCGAGATATGGCAATCGGGAAGCGCTAGATACGTTGCGTCCAACGAAAGTTGGACTTCCCAAGCTCGGAAGAGCGCATTCCGACCCGATGACGTCACTCGCAGGCACGGACACTAGTACTTTATGATTGCAAAATCCAGCACCGTACATGGGCAGTACGCGGTGCAGACGGCATTGCGCTTATTAATATCCTGCAAAGGTATTTGCCTCCTTGTCTGTAGCTCTTGGTGTAAGGGAAATTACGTTAATACTTTAGATTAGAAGTTGATATTTTGCCCTTTTACGGGATGAAAGATATGTGAAAAAGCATTAAGGGCGTAGTTGTTTTCTCGGTCAATATTATGATTATGATTAATTAATAATGAGGGCACTTTGATATTTGTAATCTTTTTGTTAACGTTTGTTATGACATGGTTCAAAATGGTGTCTTTTGCATTTCGATTTGTCTTTGTGCAGTATTTTTTTATCTTTTATTCATTAAAACCGAATATAAAATAAATTATCTTGCCGTGCTTCGCCCATGTTCCTTACATGATTTAATTAATGGGCGACAACAGTTTATTTGAAAATCATTAAGAGATTACAATATAATAGGAGTAATGGTCTCACTTTGAATATAGATGATAAAATCATTAACGATCCAAAATTGGTGGCTGACCACTTTAATATTTGCTTCAATAAAGTTGCTGATGATTTACTTCCATTGCAAACAAAGTCCCTCTCAATACACAATATTATTTCTAATGCTAATGAAATGGAAATTATACGCATTGTTAATCAACTTAAAAATAGATATTCTTTCGGAAAGGATAGCATCAGTACAAATCTTTTAAAACAATGCAAACAATGAGTTTGTGATATCGCTAACACACATTATTAATAATTCAGTGACAAAAGGTAAATTTCCTGAAGCATTAAAAGCCTCGAAAATAAAACCTGTACTTAAGGGTGATACTGAGCAGTAATTATCAAATTATCGTTCCATTTCTTTATTGAGTTCTTTTCCAAAAATATTCGACAAAGTCATGGAAAACAATAATATTTTGAAACATTTGAAAACATTTTAGCCATAATTTTTCTTTGCTTTGTAATAAAAACTGTGTCGTCAGCATAGGCAACTATTTGTCCTCCACCCGTTCTGAGGTTCCCTTTGTTTATATTCCTCATCACATATTCCAGCGCTAGATTAAAGAGAGTTGCCGAGAGTGAATCGCCCTCTGTTGATTGTAAAGAACTTTGTTTCACCCTTTTGTGTTACTATGCTAACTTTTGAATTTCTCATAGTCATTTGTATCAGGTTTCTTAGTTTACTCTCTATCCCCAATTCTTCTAATGCTGTTATTAATGTCTCTCTTTTAATTGAGTCGAAAGCCTGTTGAAAGTCTATGAAGAGCATTTCTACCTCCATCTTATGTTGTAAAGTTTTTTCCAGTATTTGTTTAACTATGTGAATCGCATCTGTTGTTGATCTTCCTTTAATAAATCCACATTGATATTGCCCTACTATACCTTTCACTCTCCTCGCCAATCTTTCCTGGATAATTGATGTCAAGATCTTATACGCAACATTCAATAACGTAATTCCCCTATAGTTATTACATATCTGTTGGTCACCTTTTTTATGTGCTGTTATAATCTTTCCTTTTACCCATTGTACAGGCATTTTCTCCTCACTCCATATTTTTTTTACGAGCAAATATAAATGCTCGTGCAACACCTCTCCTCCATATTTAATCAGCTCCATATTTATCCCGTCTTCTCCTGGGGCTTTTCCATTCTTAGATTTCTAAATAATTTCGCTCACTTCCTGTTGTGTTGGTTCTTCTACATCTTTTCCTTCACTTTTTCTTTCTTCTGCGTCATCTTGCATAACATCTACTCCTGTCTCAGTTAAAAGTTCTTTAAAGCGGTCTATCCAAACCTGTTTATATTGATTTTCTTCTTCCACAACTTCACCCTTTTTATCTTTTATTCCAGTTATTTTACTTTTTTTTGTTTTATTTAGTTCGCTGATCTTTTTAAAGTATCTCTTTGTGTTCTTGCTTGTTTTCTCCTGTTCAATTTCCAATATATTGTCATCTATCCATTTTCTCTTATTTCTTCTCATAGTTTTGTTATATTATCTTCTAGTTTTTTTGTATTCCTCTTCGTCTTCTTCTCTATTCGATCTAAGCCACTTTAACCTTGCTGTAGCTTTTTTTTTTCATGAATTTCTCGACATTCATTGTTGTACCATCCTTTTTTGATCTCACCCCTTCTCTTCCAATCCACTTTTCTGCTGCCTTCTATATACACTTCATTATTTTATTCCATTCGTGTCCCACGTCCTTCTCTTTTTTATTGTTATTTTTTACACTAATAAGATACAATTATATTGTTAAAGATAATGAACAGAAGCAATATATGTTACAAGTGAAACTAAATGTGTGTCTTTTTCTTATTATATTATTAGTATTTCGTTAAACGTTTATTAATTGTTTAAGAATTCTAGAAAACGACATTGGCTTTGCACATGAATAAAAATCGTAAAAGAACTTCAAAATTTACTATTTTTTTAATCGTCAGGATCACCGCGATAAGGGTTCTCATTGACTGATAAATTTAAAATTTTACGCTTTTTGGTATTGTAGGAAAGAACAAGAAAATTTTGAACTTTGAAAATAAGAACTACCCTACTCTACGTGTATTTGTTTTCTTGTTCACTATTCACTGGTATTATATGAATTTCTTTTTATACTTGTTACAGGAGAAGAATTCCTTTCTAAACTACAATGTATCCTGCATACTAACATTACCACCGTATCAAAGGCAAGGCTATGGACGTTTACTTATCGATTTCAGTAAGTATCAAAAGCTAATATTATTTTGTTTTTTTTTTCAAATGGAGCACTTCGGATATGTATATACATACATTGTTTTTTTTTATTGTATATTTAGAAATATAAATAAAGAAAATGCTGTAAAGAATAATAATAAAAACAGGTATAATCACTAATCACGTAAATACTCTTACTCCTGTAACTCCATACAATTGAGAATTAACCATACTAGGATCTCATACATAAATACAAGTGTTATAGTTATCGATCAAAATCTTATACAGTGACCAGCATAAATGTTGCAACATACCGAATTTTTTTATTATTATTAAAATATTGTAATTTTCTTTTAGGGGGATGGATTCAGCATATCTGAGAATCCCGAAATTTATTTTGATACAGGTCGCGTGACCACTAGTGTGGCGGTAAATTAAAAAGTAAGATCGGACAAAATTGAGATTAGATGACATGATATCTGAGAAGGTTATTTGAAAAAGTTACTAGAATTCAATTCTGGAGCCATACGCCAATTTTTGTAAACATATTTAAAAAGAATTCAAAATCATAATATAAATAATAAAATAATCAATAATAATATTAATTTTATTTATTTATGAGAATACTCCTGATTTTAAAATTATTTGGTTGAGGTATGCAATATTATAAGTTTTGGCCTAACGGCCAACCACTTCAATGCAGAAAATAAAATAAAGATATTGTAATTTTCAATAAAAGTAATGTTTTTTTTTTGCCAGCCGGTCCAATCTGTACAAGTCTGTTTGGTCTCTGGCTCGTCGATCGAAGTAATTCTCTGGGTTCATTTTTGGTTTGCCAAAAATTGCCTGTCTGTACGTCCAGAGCCTGGTATTCACGCATGATGTGGTATGCGGTCCCTGCCATTCTATTACACTGTGTGCATTGGGCATCTACGGTTTGATCGCCATTTTCTGTGGGTGTCCTTTCCGTACACAAAACCCTATTAGGAAACCTGCTACTATGCGCAGATGATTCCTATTAAGCCTATATATAGTATATAGTTCTTCACTCCTCTTCTTTGATGATCCTTTCTAACGTGCTGTTCTGTGGGAAAATCCATTTTAGTATTAATTTCAAACTGATCATCAATCTATCATTGATTTTCCTTTATTTAATCAACGTAAAAGTAAAGAGATTAATAGGCAATAATAAGTAGTAAGAATTAGCAAATCATTAAATTAATATCAGTAAGGCAATTAAAAGCAAGTACATAAAGAAAAGTTGTTATTTTTTTTTTATTAAGGGAGTTTTTAAGTGCTTAAGCAATTGATGCTTGTCAGGCACCCCAGGCAGAGCCAAATCTCCCTCATAATCATCATTACGACCCCGGAAAAATCCGGTTATTGTAATTGACCAGTGCGAGATTTGAACCCCAGACCTCACGACTGATAGCCAAGCATGTAACCCACTTGACTATTAGCCGGGCTTGATAAAGGTCTTTCCATGAGTTTGCCTGGTTGTGCTGTTCTACTGTTCTCGGTGTTTCTCTTGGACCCAACTCCTTACCTGGCCCCGTACGGTGTTTCTGGACACTCGTAAATCTCGTAAGCAACTTTTTCGAATAACTTGTGTGGATATCATGTCATCTAACCTCACACACAAAAATGTGCATTGAATGGCATTTTGTTTAAATTTACCACCATCCTCACGGGATACATGAGTGTAGCAAAACAATTTTGAGGTTCTTAGACATGCTGAATCTATCCCTCTAAAAAGAAATTGCCATATTTTAATAATAAAAGTAATTCTCATGTATTGCAACATGTATGACGGTCACTGTATAATGAGCCAAATTAAATTTACATTTATTGACAGAAATACAACTATTGGTGAATGCGCCTGACTAACGAAGTTTTTGGCAAACATTGGCGGTAGTTTTTATTGGATGATAGTAATATAAAAACAATGTAATCATTTTGTATGTTCTTTGCGGTGGGTATGTTATCACTTTATTGTTCCGTTCTCGAAGCTTCTATTTTCCGTGAATACTGATATTCTTACCTGCCGGTCTATTTAGAGACTGTTCTTCGCCCTTCTTTGGTTCGGTATTTATTTGAAAATCTTTTTCGGTTTTTTTGGCCGAACCATAATGTTTGTTCTTCATTTCATTAGTAATTATGGTAGTTACGTCTGTACCATGGTTTTGTAAAGAAGCCCATTTTCATTGAAGTAGTTTAATAAACAATGAATAAACAAGCTTTGCATTTCGGGGGCAAAGAGAATCCACATGAAATTCACGAAGAGCCGTTGCATTCCCTCAAGTAACTGTTTAGTGTGGCATTTGCAGTGAAAAAGTTATTGGCCCTTATTTTCTGAGGACGCCGACTGCACCACCGTAACCGTAACTGGTGAGCGCTACAGATGTTAAACTAGTTTTTTTTGGCGCAAGTTGAATTGACCTGAATTGGATCTCGAGCATTGTTGGTTCCAGCAGGACGGAGTAACCGCTCACACAGCTCGGGCAAAAATGGAGAATTTGAAACACCAATTTCCAGGCCGTGTCATCTTCCGTTTTGGCGATTTGAATTGGCCGGCCAGATTGCTAGATCTGACGGCGCCGGCGCTAAATTTCTCCCTTTGGGTGTTTTTGAAATCTCGCGTTCACCAGAACAAGCCACAAACCTTGCAAATCTTGAAAGCCAATATTGAAGAAGAAATCACCATTTTGGAGCCACATGGTTTGCGAGCAACAATTTAAAATGTTATAAAACTCAGGAGGTGGTAATTTGACCGATATAATGTTTTCAGCTTAATGCCATCAAATTTACACCTTCAAATAAATTTCCGTTAAAACAGACCGTAATATTTTTCATTTCTAACAAAATGGCACCCAATTCACATTATGACATTACTTTTGCCCCACCTTGTATATGTTATTCAAATGTTGCGGAGGTTTCTATCGGCGTTCCGAAGGTTTCCGTCTTGGGTCCAGATCTTTTTATGGTAGCTGTAAATGATTTGAGCTGTTCTCTGAACAGTTGCATACTTTCTCAGTATGCCGGCGATACCAACAGTGGTCCTGCAATGGCTCGCATGTCTGTTAGCTTCTGAGTGTGTATATAGCCCGTTTTAATGAGTGGTATGAGAATAATTCATGAATAAAGAGAAGACGGGGCCGCTCAGATTTAGAGTTACTACGGTTCGATCTGCTAGCAGTCTATATGTTTCATTCAAAGGGAAGTCAATACCTGAGCAAGACACTTACAAGTTCTTGGGTATTACAGTTGATAAAGAGCTCAGGTTTGAGAAGCATTGTTCGGCGCTAGAAGCTATAAGAAATATTCGGGGTAGTGTGGGTATCTACTCCCCCATATTTTGGGGTGCAACACCACTGCTGCACCGGGTATTTTCATTGCAAAAGGAAGTAATTAGATGCATGGTGGGCGCAAGCTTCACCCAGTCACTTTTGTAGCAATTAGGTATCCTGCCGGTTTGTAGATTATACTTATATGAATTGTTAGTCTTCTGCGTCTATATATATATATAACGACAACCAGATCATGTAACAATTTTAGTATTCCAGTTTATAAAACTTCGTTTTTCGATTGTAGTCCTAAATATCGGTCCATATCATGTTACAATAAGCTGCCCGACAAAATTAAAGTAGCACCCGTGATGTATAAATCTAAGAGAATATTGAAAAATGTTATGTTAGAATACGGATTTTACAATTTTAATATAAAAGGATTACATACGACAATGTCCATGTTTTTTTTTTAAAACTCATGACAAATATTATTAATATCCACCAAGCTTCTAAATACTGTGCCCGTATTTTACAAAAATGCCCTCTGTATTTTAGGTTTTAATATACAGTAATAATTGATTGTAGATACCACCTGTATTGTACTTACAATTAGTCTTTCAACCTTAATGGTAGACCATTGTCCTAGTGTTTGTTGTACGCGTATCCTATGCGTGTCTTTCACCTCTCGTCCCATCCTTACGGCGACTCGCCTGTCTGGCCGCGGGTATTATCTTCTTCCCGATTGTAATTAATCGCCGCCTTAATTGTGCTACTGTCTGGTGGTTTTAAATTTTTAATGATGCGTCAGGTGGGCGGCCGCTTCAGAGCCGCACCCGCATTATAGTGGTACACGATGTAAATAGTCTGGAAACTCACGGAAATTAATTTTCGATTTAATAATGAATTATTGAAGTATTACTTTTGTACAAGTTATTTTTAACAACTATATGCGTAATACACCTAAATCGACATTACAGGAAAACATTACTCTTACAAGAGATGGAGTACGTGTATCGGATCCACATTGCGGGGCTGACAATTTTAACGCTTTTTTCGTATCAACATCTGCAAGCGTTGAGTTCTACAGTACCAGCTGTTAATCAGGATAAGATATTAGAAATAAATCTTAATTCTATGTTTGCGTTAGAGGTGCGAACGGGGTCCGCTTTAACAAGCAAGCTCGCTCGGTACGTCAAGTTTCATCAGGCGGCCAAATTTGCTTGGAAACTAGTTTTTAATATGAATAAACCATTGTATTCTATTGTATGTATCACCATTTACATTGATTAACGTAAAATACATATTACATACAATTCGAATAAAATGATATTTGATAATTGGGTTTGTCAATAAACGTTCAGTTTTTTTATGTTTTTATTTTAGTCCGTACGCTTCGGTAGACAGTTGCTACCTTCGTCAAGGTACTGCTGTCATTCCTTTCTTAATTACAAATAGTAATTCAGACATTTTTCTGTCTTTGTCAGATAGTTTTAATTTTTAATTTTTTTCAATGGCGTTTCTTTAACATGCATCTAGTACTGGCACAGAATAGGTAATTTACAAGAATGTCACTCAATGCATTGACCTATGGTCAGGATTTTAATCTTTGTGGTAATTATCTACGACGCCACGATTCCACGTACAAGCTTGGTGCAGGACCCCATTGACCCATTTTGTCAGCAGAGCCGGATTAACGTGATAAATTATGAATATGCAAAGCGAAATGTTCAAAAATACATTTGCCAAATACGTTTTCTAATAATTTTTGAATAGAAAACATGTTTTTAAGGCAATTAATTAGTAAATAACTGCTGAATCTCATGTATATGAATACCTATTATATGTATACATTTAAGTATATATGTTAAGTACATCTTTAACTTCATAGCGAAAAAGTTATATTCTCTATAATAAAATGAAATTCATTTGCTTATTGGAAATCACAAATATTATATAAATTATCTATTCTATTCTACAATTAATATTTGCAAGTGCACATAAAAAATGTAGTTCTTTAAACTAAAACACTCACTTTCAAACAGACTCGACGCTATATATTTTAAAAATTAAACGTGGAAATTATCAAATAATAAATTCGCACCCATATATATAAAATTTTATCCCGAATACAACTCACAAACCCTCAATTTGGAATATCTCTGTTATTTCTTAATATTTGAATTAATTTTTCTTTTTTTTTCGAAACTCACTTAAAAGCTCGAATCATACGCAGAAAATACAAACAGATTAAAATAAAATGAAAAAACAATTGAAAAAAATAGCGCTAACTTAAGATTCGAAACGGAGCCCGTCCTCCCATCCGTCGTAACACTGGACCAGCGTCCCCGATGAAATCTCATGTTTAAAAACCTATTATAAACTTTGATTTTTTTACCTTGACGCATACGTTTGACAAATGAATTTGGATTTACATCAGAACTGATCTAAAATAGCGGCTAATTTGAAACATTGATATACTAATAGCTATATAAAGATGTACTTGCCTTTTTTGAAGCTTCAAAATAATGTCAGAGTTTCCATTTGAATGATATTAACCACTCCGATTGAGACGATGTATTTACTTTGGATATAAATAAATTTGTGATTATTTTGGCATTTTAATGCGATTTTTCGCCTTGTTGAGGTACCTGGGATCTAATTCTTTTGTAAATTGTTCGTTTTTCGAACGACATCTTCCCCCCATAAGCGGCTTTTCAGCGTAAAAGTGTAGATCTGACGTTCTGACAAATCGATTTAGGATTTATATCAGCACTGATTTAAAATAGGAGTTAATTTTAAAAATTGACGCACTAATAGCTATATACAGGTGTACTTACGGCTTTTGAAACTTCAAAATAATGTCAGATTTTTCAAATTGGTTCCAATCGGACTTTTAATGCAATAAATCTCTTCAAGCGTTTAGCGCATTTATGCTATGAATGACAGCTTGCCAGAAACGATGTTATATCTTCATAAATTATATGTTTTCGGTGGGGTAAAGATAGTTTTCAGTAACCTGACACATATTGGAAACTTTCTGGAACCGGCTGGATTTCTTTTTTTCCACTAATTATAAACACTTTCAGTCACATAATAATAAACATATATATATCTAACTTGATCAAAAAATAACTTTATAACTTCAGAAGCATATATATGTATAGTCGCCGTCACGATATTTTAAAATGACATCAATTCGTACTAATCGGATTATAAGGGTTACAGTATTTGTCTGAACTTAAAAGGGGTGCTGTTTATTAAATATGAATAATATAATCAATATAATTAAGCATTCATTAAAAACCAATCCATAGTTACTATACGAATAACTCATTAGTTCAAATGTAAAGTGTAATATTATAAAATATAATAAAAACTCGTAGCCTCTTTTAAATTTATCGGAATGGGGGGTATCCATTAGATAAATACTGTAAACGATTATCCTTCACAGGTAAGCACAATAGCGAACCTTTATAATCCGATTAGTACGAATTCAGGTCACTTTAAAATATCGTGACGGCAACTATAAATATGGAAAACTAAATACGATTTTTTTTAATCTAAGTTATAGGTAAAATAATGACCTGTTTTGCGTTGCAGCGTTTAACCTGACACTACGATTTACTGATCAGGAGGGTTAACCGGTTAGAGAAGTTAATGTGTCAATTCAGTTGGGTGTTCGAATTAGCAATATCACCGATTTCTCTGCAGGAATACCTCTTAGAAAGTGTGAAATGCGGTTTTCCAACTGTAACCACTTGGTAAGAGAGATAGCATCTGTATGTATCTGCGGCCACTAATGCCTATTGTAGAGCTGATGTTTTATTAATGCTCATCTAATAAGCTTAGGTCCTCAAGATCGTTCAGAATCTTGTTGAACGAGATTTACTTTAGATCTTCTAGGGAAACGTCAACCATTCCAAGAATCACACATCAAATTCTTGTGGCAACAAGGCAGTGGTAAGAACCGTGCTCTACTCTCTCCATTGATACTTTTACAAGTAGTCTCTTGATTCATTTAATTTTGTTTTAATACAGATTTAGCTTCTGTTTTATGTTATTAACATTATTGTTGTTGTAACCCATTGGATTATCAATTACGTTAAGTTTCTGAGCACTTGTAAAGATATTCTTCATTATTATTCTTATAATTGTAAATTATCTGACATTTCTCAGTACTATATAGGCAAGTAGATAGATTAAAAACACCAGATGGTGCAAACGATTATTTGGCATATTCAAACGCGAAGACTTTTAGTTTAGTTTTACCTATAAATACCATTTGATATGTAATTAAAACCTACATTTGCTGGTAAAAAAAATATGCCCTGGAAAATATGGATATTTTGAAAAAATGGAATGCTACATGTATGATAGAAGCAAACTTAATTTAATACTTTCACGAGTTATCTTAACAAAATTAGCCAATCCGATAAACGGATATTCCTCCCGTACGAATACTTTTCTCCGGCACTATATACGCATATCCGTCTCCAGTTAGGCAGGAGGGGCGGCGGTGACTCTTTCTCTTCGTCTGGGTAGAGATCGGTGGATCCGTCTGCGTGGTGTGGCGAGAAGGAGCGAATTTCGCCACTTATCCCTGCCCGTCTGCATCGTGTATCCGGAAATTAATGGCTATCGAGTCGACTGTATGTGTATATTGTACTTGTATACTGTACAATTTGGCTCCTCCCTCTCAGAACCCCTTCTTCTCGGTTGTCGAACACTGCCTGCCGGTGTCACGCTTCGTTTCCCCGTATCGGATTGTTGATGTCATCTGTCCAAGGTTGGTGGCCGCCGTAACAATTAAACGTAAAATTACTAGAATCTCGTGCAAAAGTTTAGGGAGAAAGAATTTACGAAAACTATACTTTAAATATTGATGACGCAGTAGAATTACCTACACTTTGCCGTATATTTATGTATAAGATAAGGGTGATTATATAACACATAAACTTAATCAATACGAATTGCAAATTTTACATAGTTACTACGAATTGGTCAGCGATTATAGTCTTCACGTTACGTCAATATTTTTAATTTTTTTCGATATAGCGCGCATTGGCTGCAGCTCTGTGGTCGAAATAGATAGAGAAATCGAAATTTTAACAAATACACATAAATATGTTTGGAAGCAGTTTACAGAATTTTATGAATATTATAAACTCTGAGGTTAAGCACTAATATTGGGTAAACCGGTCAAAATGCTAATGGGAAACTCAAATCACTATTAAATCAAGCTTTCATAGATTTTATTACTACTTCATCAGGATGACACTAAGTTTTTTACAAATTAATGAGACAATACAACTCAAAAAACCTTGAAAAGTAACTCACGGAAGAGTTGATTGTTAACAATCCAAAACATTAGAAAGGTTCAACAATTCTTCCAAAATACATGTTAAAAATTAAAAGACTATCACTATAAAATCCAAAAATTTAAAATTAGCAGGACGCCATCCTTCTTACTAAGAGCAGCGACAGGAACGCAACAAGTACCTAAGTCGACTGAGGACCACGATTAAACCAGGAAAGTAAGGTGGGCAGCACACAGTGCAGCTAACCTAGAAGTTACAGGGTTCAACGGACAAGTAAATTAACCAAACTGGGGATAAGGATTGGTTGGTTAAATTTTATTATTGAATGGAATTAAAAAAGAATAAATGTTGCTCAAATTATCAACGGCACTACGGAAATTGACTGATGGGTGACTTGTTAATATAGTACATCTCTAAGAACAACCTCTTTTTATAGTGTCTTTCCGAACACAATACCTTCGTCATAGTCTTGTGCGGAGGTATGGTGAAGTTTGGCCAATATAGATCGACTCACAATCCGAACACGGAACAGAATAAATATTAATAAGAATAAATAACGTTAGACTCCTTGGAGTCGGTATCTTTATTTTTAGTAAAAAGTTTATTAGTTGGATTTAAACTATACAGACTCAAACAGATACTAAATTCCTTGAACAACCCGACCAATTGTGCTTGAATACCAGGTAGGAATGGGAATTTGATGTAATGTACTTCACGGCTGTTAACACCAGTATGCAACCGTTGGTCATTCAATGAATCGATCATGAGGTTCCCATTATATAAGATGCGGTTAAACATCTTTGCAGGGTAACCATTATTGGTAAAGAGATCCAAAAGAAACCCCAAAATTTTTCGATGAAACTCAGGATTTTTCAAGAAAGGTCTTGATTGGAATAAAAATTTAAATATCTACCCAAAAAAGTAGGTTTCGTATACCAATCCAACATTATAGATTGGCCATTACGTCTGATGACCAGAGTATCCAGAAACGGTAAGGAATTATACTAACGTTCGACTGTAAATTGTAGGAGAGAATTAAACCCATTAAAAACCTCAAGAGTAGTATCAACCGAATCAAAAGGCACAGACAGCTGTTAAGATATCATCCACATACTTGTATAAGAATGGAATGTTAAATGGAAGTTGTTTGATACATTCACCAAGTAGATGATCCATAATTATGCAAGCAACCATAGCACTTGCTGGACTACCCATAGGAGCGTCTTGACGTTGTTTATAAAAACCACCATTAAAGGAGAAGTAAGATGAACTGAATAAAAAGGTGATAAGTTGTTTAAATTTAGGTTGGGGGATTTCCGTATGTGGCTCGGCCAAATGCCGGTTGTTGTCAATTACCCCAATGACTAATTTTAAAGATATATTCGTAAATAAAGACACAACGTCAGGAGATATCAGGACATAACCCTCCGGAAGCACTATATTTTTGATATTATTTGAAAATTCAAAAGAATCCGTAATGTTGCAGTTAGTAAAACGCCCGAGAAGGATGTTAGCTACAAAGCGAGAAACTTTATAAGTAGGCGACCTTATGAAGGAAAGAATGGATCTATGAGGGCAAGATTGTTTATGTACTTTGCGAAGGCCATAGAATTTAGGTCAGACACCGTATGCAGCAGGACCGGATATAAATTCGTGATCTTTTAATTTTTTAAGGTGTTTATTGAGTTGAGTTTGAATGATTAAAGTAGAATTATTGTTGAGAGATATATATGTATGAGTATCATTAATCAAATCTTGAACCTTTTGTAAGTATTGTGACTCCTTCAAAATCACTGAGATCTGAGCTTTGTGTGCATCCATTATGAGTAAAGGATCCTTATTAGATTTAAAAAATTTTGTTAAAAAGTTAGTATATGTCGTTCATGTAAGAATTATTCTAAATTAATAATTTGTATAACATTTATTCTTTTTTAATTCAATTCAATAATAAAACTTAACCAACCAATCCTTATCCCTAGTTTCGGTTAACTTACTTGCCCGTTAAACCCTGTAACTGCCTGATTGGCTGCCCTGTGTGTTTCCCATCTTACTTTCCTGATTTAATCGTGGTCTTCAGTCGACTTAGGTACTTGTTGCGTTCGTGTCTCTGCTCTTAGTAAGAAAGATGGCGTCTTGTTAATTTTAAATTTTAGTTTTTCGATCTCAAATCATTGTATGAAAGCTTTTTTACTTTTTAACATGTAGTTTTGGAAGAATTGTTGAACCTTTCTAATGCTTTGAATTGTTAACAACCAACTCTTGTATGAGTTATTTCTACGTTTGAAGTAATAATAAAAACTATGAAAGATTGACAGTGATTTAAGTTTTTCATTGGCATTTTCACTGGTTTACCCAACATTAGTGCTTAACCTTAGCGTTGTGCGTTCACGTACTGCTTCTCCAAATTATAAACTCTGTGCTCAAATTTCAGACAAACAACTGGCAGATATCTTAAAAGATTGACCGTTTAGTATGAAGAGGGAAAGAACCGTAGAAACTCGAATATTTCCGCTAAACCCAACAAACTCATTCTAAGGCATCATTTTTGAGGACGCAAGAAAGGCACTGCCAGCTAAAAGGAAGATTGCTTGTAATAAGTAATTGCTGAAAAACTGAAAACAAGCTGTGCTGCTTAATCGGGAAGAAATTAACAACATTTAGCAATAGCGAATTGATCGTAAAAATGTTGCACCTTCTATCATCTACTGCTGACTACTTGAATTAATGTAGAACTATCGGCGTTATCCAGTTCATTAATTACAGGCAGCATTGCGTTACTTTTCTCAACTATACTATTTTTTATTTTCTGAATCGTTTTTTTTTTCATGCTTAGGTAAATAATGTGAGAGTCGGTTGTCGTGAAAGAGATTTAGTTTTACTCAAAGAGAATGTTTGATCTTATTTATATGAAGGTATTTTGGGGAAAAACGTATTTTAAGATTAAATTGACTGCTACTCTATTGGCGGCATAGACTTTGGGTGCGACTCTGCATGCATGTTATGTACCGTCTGCAGGGTCTACCTGGCGTTCTAGGAAGGGGTAAAGGCGCCGTTCGATTCGAACCTAACGCAATCAACATTGCAGCTAGGACGGCAGCGCTCCCGGCCGCCGACTGCATCAGCAAAGGGTGTGAGTACCATAGACGGGCAGACAGACAGACAGACGAGCACGGCGAGAGCAGGTTGGGGTGTGCACGACAGCAGGACGAGAAGACCAGCAGCAGTTGCAGTGTGCGGTAGTCTAGCCAGGTCAGAGACCCCGGTAATAGCAACAGCAGCATTAACCACCAGTACCAATACCAACGCACAGTGGTTTAGGATCTGATATACGCGATCGAAACCGACAATTTCATCTTTTCCCAATCGTTGCAAAATTGTGATATGCTACTCTTCTTACATTAGTTCAAGTTCTAGGCTGGAATTACAACTGATGCATTACAGAAATTAAAGATACACGCTTTCAAAGATCGTAAAGTTCACATCTTTTAAATAATGCGATTCTAATGTTTATAAATTCTTCACATTGTCCAAAGAAATTCTTTGGAAATATAACTGCTTTATGAGTTTATAATGAAATTCTTATCATAATACTATCATTAAGTGCGATTAAGGGTATTAGAAATTTATCTTTTGTTTGCTCAAGCCCCTAAATGCAATTATATGCATATTTCTTATGAAGTAGGTAATTAATCGAAGTATCAATAAAGAGGACAACTTAGGACGGAATGTGGTCAAAATAATATTGTTCCTTAATGAGTTATAAATATAAGGAAAGTTTATTTACATGCCCCTACGTGCCCCTGAAGGTGGCAGGTAGGGGTATGTAAATAAGGGTAGAGCTAAAGCCTATAAAAGGCTGCAAGGCATGGGTATATAAAATCATTCCACAGAGCTTTGTTTTGTTAACTGTTATGTGTTTTTATAAGACTTTATATCGGTGTTTCCACTTGCAAACTTTGTGATTTTCTTGTGTTTTTTGTTTTCTTTTCGAATTGCCGTATTGTGGCCATGGCGAGTCGGCCAATCACACGTATGGTCCTGCATGAAAAAATTATGGAATTTCATGAAGAATCCACGGAACTGCGGAAAAATCGAGTTCTTGATTTCCTGAAAGAGCATTTTCAAACAAATGGTGACGAAATTGCAACAAAGACTCTTGTGAATTTTACCAGAGAATCGTTTTTCTCTCCCTATTCTCGAAATTGGAAAAGTGCGCACAGAATGAACAATCGCTTCTTAGCAAAATTTGGCGCCTGGTTGCAAGAAGAAATAAAGTTTCCTGAAGTAGTTCTTCGTTGTATTCCCGGTCCTTCTTCTACTAGCGGGGGCCGACCATCGAAAGACTTTAAGGATGCTTCAGTGGTAATTAAACGTCGAAAAACCGAACTGTTAAGAAAAGAGAAATCGACTGCTGAATTAGCTTTTGCGACATCAATGAAGCTAAGAGAAAGTGGTGATCCAGCTGGGGCACAGCTTCTCGAGGAAATGACCACAACAACCCCTTCACGGTCGAAGCGAATTTTAACTCGTTGGAGATCTCCACATTATGAACAGTCAAGTTATTCATTAGAAGAAGCCGTTGCGCTTTTAATTTCTGCAAATCTGACTAAGACACAGTACAACACATTAAGAAGTGGAGCTAACCAGCACGGACATGCTTTGTATCCGCCGTATTATAAAGTCTTAGAAAGGAAGAAGCTTTTTTACCCATCGCAAATTTCAATCTCCGAAAAAAAGTGTGAAGTACCCCTGCAAAATTTATTAAATAACACTTGTGAAAGTATTTTTAAATGTATTTCACTTGAAGCACGAGAAAGTTCATTAGTTTTATTGTGTAAGTGGGGTTTTGACGGCAGTTCGGGATACACCGCGTATAAACATCAAAGTCAAGATGCACCACGTGCGGATGATAGTATTTTTATAACATCTTTGGTTCCGCTCCAATTGATCGATGAAAAATCCACAGACATTATATGGAAAAACCCGCGACCTGCCTCTAAGAGATATTGTCGCCCAATAAGACTTCAATGGGTGCATGAAACTGCGAAGATTTCAGCACAGGAAGAAGCGGCCGTGAAAAGTGAAATTGAAAATTTGATCCCATATGTCTCTCCAATAGGAAAAATCAATTTCAAAATGTGTTTAACAATGGTGGACGGGAAAGTCTGCAATGCGCTGACAAACACTTCAAGCATGACTTGCTATCTTTGTGGAGTAAAAATTTCACAAATGAACAATATAGTATCTCTTCGGCAACTGCCAGTTGATCCGAACTCTTTAGAATTTGGATTGTCTGTTTTACATTCGTATATTCGTTGTTTTGAATGTTTACTACATATTTCATATAGGCTTGAGCTGCAAATGTGGAAAGTTAGCAAAGCACACAAGGAGGCTTTCGAGACACGGAAAAGAAAGATTCAATCAGAATTTCGAGAAAAAATGGGTCTTCTTGTAGACATTCCGAAAACTGGATCTGGGAATACAAATGATGGTAATACTGCAAGACGTTTCTTTTCAAATCCATCTCTATCAGCGGAAATTACTGGGATTGACGAAGGATTGATTAAACGTTTTGGTGTAATTTTGCGTACAATCAACAGTAATTATGAAATCAATATCGATAACTTTGAGTTGTATTGTTTAAAAACTGCCGAGATATACGTTTCATTATACAACTGGTACTACATGCCTCCCTCCGTTCACAAACTATTGATCCATGGTCCAATTATTGTAAAAGAAGCAATTCTTCCTATTGGTGAACTATCTGAAGAGGCTCAAGAATCGAAAAATAAAGACATGAGGCGATATCGTCAACACCACACCAGAAAAATTAGTGCGGAAAAAGTAAACGAAGATCTGTTCCACAGACTCATCCTTAGTTCTGATCCATTGTTAAGTTCATTTAGTGTTACGAAAAGACCACATAGGAAGTTAGACGACGAAATGTTGCAATTAGTAGTACTTAACAGAGATGAACAAGACACTTTGTCCCTCGAAGAACAAATAGACTTGAGTGAAGAAGAATTTTCAGAGGAAGAATCATTCTAAAGGTTTTATCAATATGTATATTTATATTATTATTACTATTACTATATTATTACTATTGCGACTATTACCAAGCATATTATTAAAATTTTAAAAATAAATAAAAATTTTATTGAAACAAAGTTTTTTATACCTCTTGTATAGTTGCACCTTTCCCTAAACGGTACACACACTTTCACCCTCACTGTAAGTTGAAGATGACATGGTGTACCAAAACTTTTGCGTCAGTTGATTCTACATGCCTTGAAGCCCCTATGGTTAAATTTTCACCTCGTTTGGTCAACTATTTAAGGAGCTAGAGGTTTCGATCATGTATATCGGATCCTAAACCACTGTGCAACGGGAGTATCAGAGAGTAGTGGTAGCGACAGCAGCAGCGCGCTTATGGATCCGTCTGCGTCCCGACCTACCCCAACTATACGGGGAAAGAGCGTCGTAGTCGTCGACCGAATCGACGGTCGTTTGCCTCCCCAAACTACTCCGGATACGCCCCACTACAGCGGGACCACCTGACTGCGTATACGCACGAAACTCGACGCTATATGTATATACGCTTGCCTGCAAGCACGGTGCGTGTACACCAGCTACTGTGCGGCATTTGTGGAATCGCTTTGTTTAAACGAAGGGGAATTACGTTTACTTGTTCTATTCGATATTTTTTATCAGAAATATGTGACGATATAATGTCTATTGAAAATACAGCACCCATGTAATGTGATGATATACTTGCCGTTGTTTAAAAAAAATGTATTCTAAGAACATTTATTTCACGTGTAGTAGTAACAAACCTTATAGTTGACTAGTCAATTCATCTCGAAGACCAAAAGTTTTAGTTTTTAGTGATATAAAAATTAACACATTCAAACACAGAATTCAGAATACAAACAAGGAAAATGTGAACATATTCATTGACTTTTTTTTGATATTAAGAGAAAATGTTAATTTAAACTTTACAAATTAAAATCCATTATTTAAGATTGTTGAGTATTAAAATAAGTTAGAATTTGAGTTTAATTATGTTTTACAAACCCATTTACAATATTTTAATTACCATTTAAAAATTTGACTTGTCAAGCTAGAGTCATCTAGGGTAGAATAACAGAAACAAAAAAAGTAAGGTTGACAGATATCTGTAATCAGTTGTCAATTTAATTTGCTTCAAAATATGAGAATTATTGTTATCAGAGCAAAATAACAACATGAATAAGAACCATTATTGAGCGTAATAAACAATTAAAAATGTGTTACGTTGCAGTGTGGTATTTTCCGTACATCTCAAGTGAATTCAGCATCGTTTGACGTTTTCTTGGGAACTCGTTCGAAACATTGCATTCGACAGGATATGTAGGTTCAAGGGACCTGTGGGAAAAAATAAAAGAAGAGTGGTTTAGAAAATTGAAACAAAAAATTTTGGTTTGCGTATAGAACGCACGTAATTTTAAGAATTAGTGCCATAAATTTTCACAAAAATATGATTTTGATGGGGAAAATGAATATAAAGGCAGTATTTTGGTCTAAAGTATAAAAGTCGAGGCATATTTTATAAATAGTGAGTAAATAACTACAAAAAGTGGAAAATTAAAAAAAGCAGTAATAATCAAAGTGTAAAATTGAGAAATACCTCACCTGGAAGTGATAGAACATAAAAATCCAGTATTAAGGAGTAGCAGGAACGTCAAAATTCAACGGGATCCCAGAGTTCCAGAAGAACCGAAACATCGGACTCTGCATCCGAAAAAAACAATCAGTCCGCCGAAACGGACAAGATATCGATAAAGGCCGATATCGTAATAATTTAAGAATAATCATCGGAAAGAAACTTTAAAAATTTAGATTAGAGTTGAATCCATAAAGATCGTTTGTAGATTAGACGTGTTTATTTCCAGTTTTGTATAGGTTTATGCTTTAATGTATCCACAATCCATTTGAGAACTGTTTGTTTTATAACTATTCAAGTTTGGTTCAACCTAGAACGGTCAGCCGTATTAATACGATGTTCTTCATTTATAATTAAGTAATACATATCAGAATTCGTAATTCAAAGTTAGGTAATTTAAGGAATTTTGTAACAGGATTAGTGTTTCTATTACCTGCTAATGATTCGACGTTTTACACCTTTGCAAGTTTAATTCTATATATTTTAATATATTATTTAGTTTACCTGATTATTTTGTATTTTCCTTTCAATATAATCCATCCATTATAATCACAAATTTACCCACATCACAACTATATTGGCGGTAAATTATTTTGTTGTTACCAACCAGTATTTAGTTCAATTTCAAACTGATTTACAATTTGCTCAACCCACGGAAAAGTTCCCAGAATAAGGAGAGAATAAGGAAATTCAAACATTGATTACATCACGGCAAGTAGCAATATCAAGTAGGGGAAACTGGGGAAGATACAACCGCTTTCTAATTTTACATTAATATCTTGAAAATAAAATTTTAATTTTTGACATTTTGTGAGAAGTTAAGCATTTTATTGTTTTTTATACCTATTTTTGTCTTTGTATTCTCTTAAATATTTTACTCTGTATTTTTACACGATTTCGAAAAAAAAATTGCATTTGGTTGTATCTTCCCCAGTGCCGGGGTAGACTCAACCATGAACTAGGGAAGATTCAACCACAAATAAAAAAGAACTTATATCAAATTCAAATTGTTTATTGTTGAGTTATAATGTATCGTAAACCTTAGTTAGTAAGATACACAAAGGAGTGGGTCGATATAAAAAAGAATAATATAAAAATGGGCAAAAATAGAAGGCCAAAATTTTTAAATATTAGACATAATATATTAAACAAAAAAAAACAGGATTTTTAATTTACCGCACATTCCAGCCTTTAAAATTAAATTTAAAATAATAAAGCGAACCTGTTCTGGCTGTTCCAGAGCTTTCCAGAGGTGGAAGTACCATAACAATATCATCTCTTTCTACGCTTGAAATGTCGTCAACAACCGGAAACGCAAAGGTATCAGTGTTATGTTTACGTCTCAGGAATTTAACGTCATATTGATTTTGTTCCCGTGACAAAACTTGACCTATGTAATAAATTTTGTTAGTTTTTGTGCAAAATTTTGTTAAGACGAAATCATTTATCTTAACAATAAAGTCTTTTTCTATAACCATAGAGAACTCATCAAGAGCCACATCAGAATTGGCTACCTCAAAAGACGAATCGCTCACATCAGTTTCGTTGTGAATTTGAGAAAAAACTTTTCGTTTGGTCGTCTTCGCTAACTTTAAAGATGTTTTTCTATTTCTTTCTTCCTCCGCTGCTTTAATTTCGTCCATCATTGGAGTAGAAGTATATATTTTTGATTTGGATTCTCTTTTTCTTTGTCGCTTTTTTTCTATTTTTGCTTTCGGATAAGGTCGGACGTTTTCTACTTGAAGTATATTTGTTTGATTGCCGTGCTTCTCTGTCTTTTTAGTATTGTCCTTGGATGTCGAAGCAGTGGCATCTACTTCAACATCTAATAAGCTGCGCACCTGAAAACTTGTCACTGCTTTACTTTTGTCTCTAATATTGCTCTCTTCACTTTTACTTAAATCGCTGCTTTGAGACCTTACATCTTCTTGATTGACAAAAGCTTCAGGATTTGGCACATAGTTGTCATCAGTCACAGTGCTAGCGGCAAAGTCCTCATCGCTAAAAGCTTGTCTGTTCAATGGCCAGATTCCAGTTTTCTTAAATGCATTTGTTATATTAGATATAGAAAAGGTTCGGTAAAATGCCACTGCTGATAACTCTCCAATATTCCTAATAGTAATCGCTTTACCGGGATTTGATAGTAGCCAATCGTTAAATGCAACAACTAACGAACCCTTAAATGGACCATAAACACCAACATCTAGGGGTTGTAGTCGATGTGTGCTATGTGGTGGAAAAGACAATAAAGAAATCCCATTAGCTTTACAAAATTTGATAGATTCGTACGAGATATGTGACTCGTGGTTGTCCAAAAGTAGCAAAATACGCTGTTCCTTTGAGCAACGAGTCTGCGCCATAATGTGATTTAAGACTTTCGGAAAAAGTTCCTTTGTCATCCATCCTGATTTGTTATTCAAAATTAAGGAGGAAGTAGGGGCTCCAGTGATGTAGTTCTCAGGATGACGTAATCTTGGAACAACATATGCTGGAGGAAGAGCATTTCCCATTGCATTTACTATCCCAACAAATGTTACCAGCTCTCCTCTTTCTCCCGAAGATACCTGACCTACCTGTTTTTTCCCCTTTTCACTAATTACTCGTGGAGCTCTCATAACCGTGGTAATACCGGTTTCATCTAAATTATAAATTTGTTCAGCCCTAAATTTAAACATTTCTAGCAAAGAACAATAGTTTTCAAAAAATTCTTCTACCCTAGCTTTGTTAAACCCCATTCCACGTAGAATACTGGTACTCTCGGGCTTCCGTAGGGCCAAATCAGGATGCCTAGACATAAAGCAAAACAACCAATCTTCACCTAAAACAAAATTATACCCATATGTATATTATAAAAACAAATTAAACATTTTAACATTTAACATACCTGCTATCTTATTTTCATTCCAATTGCGTGGCATTCTACATGGCAACCTTAAAGCATATTCAAAAGCAAGGACCCTCACTTGTTTCTTTGACATACCATAATGCAAGGTTGATGATTTTTTTATATATTCAACCAAACTATTTTCTTCACTGACTGAGAAAACTTGTAGAACTGAGTATTTGCTATGGAACTTTCTTTCTTCTTCCTCCGACGACATACCAGAATCAGATGAATTGCAATACTTTTCTTCTAGGGCCCTTTTTTTAACAGCTTTCATTCTCGACATAAGAGTATCCCTTT
This sequence comes from Cetonia aurata, assembly GCA_949128085.1. NCBI lineage: Eukaryota > Metazoa > Arthropoda > Insecta > Coleoptera > Scarabaeidae > Cetonia > Cetonia aurata. Next base: position 2,455,423 of record OX421887.1, read on the forward strand.
TGATGTTATAGCGCCTTGCCGCCTCTCGAATTGAAATTCTTCTCCTAAAGCAATCTTTCAACGCTAATTTCATTCCTCTTTCATCGATTGTTCGATTTGTTTTCCTAACGTACACACGCGGCATCTGCAAAAATATATGAAATTATTGAAAAAAACTACAGTGCAAACACACACGGGATTAGATCTAATGGTTGAATGTTCCCCATAAAACTTGGTTGTATTTACCCCACCAGCACACAGTGTATTTAGATGGCTAAATAAGAAGTAGGTAATTTCTTAAGGTTATGTTCTACGCACTAAAACTAACCCAAAACTATATAAATTCACCTATGATTTCAATATTTTAAGCACTCAAGAAAAACACACTATGTCATAGAAAACCTTAAGTAACAGATACTTACCTTAAAAGCGTTAAAATCACAAATCTTTAATAAAAAGTTACCCTTTGATACGGCGTCCACTAAATTATTCACACAAGACAAGCCAACTGACTGGCACATTATGCTTGGAAGAATGCGCGGCAATTTTAAACTAGTTAAAAGACACAATCAATGGTTGTATCTTCCCCGTGGTTGAAGCTTCCCCAGTTTCCCCTACTGGTCAAATCGAACGTCATCAAAAAAACCCTGATATACGAAAAATTAAAAAGGTTTGTGTAACATTTTATTTTTATTACAATATATATATACAGTGTGGCAACCGTTCATAGCACGATGCATGTATTAGTAACTACTGGTCGACTATAAATGGGCGTGCCACCTTGAATTGCCACGCCTGTATGTATTGGGGCTTATAGGCAAATCAAAATCTTTTAGAGTTCTATGTTATAGCATAAGTGATTAATAACATTACATGTGGTAGAAAATACTATTCCTGAAAAATAAAAAGCACTGTTAGAGACAGTGTGTTCCCGATATAAGTAAATATTTTTAGTTGTTTGAAGCATCAGATAATCACTGATAACATGTCAGTGAAGTAATTCATCACAGCCTCATAAACAACATAAGAAATCAAAAATAAATAATCAGAACTCCTAAACTTTAAAATAAAAACTAAAATAATATTGTTCAACAAGTATAAAATCTAAAAACGCAACTATAATACAATAATGGAAAATAAAATATTTAATTCTTAAAACAGAATTGTATTCAACATTGCAATAAACCTGCAATTAGCTAAAAGAGAATATTATTCTTAAACAATAATAAAATTTGAAGTAAATTAATTTATTAGGTGTTCAAATAAACCTCCCTCTTGATAAGAACAGTAACCCAACCGATCATAAAAATTCCGACGAACATTTGTTAATATATCTGCTGTGACAGTATTATTGATTTCAATAATTCTCGCGCGCAGTTCCTCTAGGTTTGATGGCCGTTGATCACCGTATCCGTATATTGTATTATGTAAAAAGGGCCATAAAAAGAAATCGATTGGAGCTAGATCAGTGGACCGCGCTGGCCATTTAATAGGGCCCGAGTTACCGATCTGTTTTCAAAAACCGCGTTTATAAAGTTTGTTACAATGCGTGTATTGTGTGCTGGGCAACCATCTTGCTGAAACCAAACTTCATTTATATTAAATCGCTCCCGTATTGCCGGAATAATATTATTTTCAAGTAACTGTAGGTATCTATTTCCGTTTAAATTACCGTCAATGAAAAAAGGCCCAATTATATGATTTCCACTGATACCTGCCCATACATTTAGCTTCTGTGGAAACTGCGTTCGCGTTGGTATATTTAAATGTAGATTTTTAGTCGACCAGTAACGACAAACTGGGCGGTTATGATGCCCGTGTAGGTAAAATGTTTTTTCATCTGTGAACAATACGTTGTTAAAAAAAAAAGTGGTTATCGTGATATTTATTTATCATTCTTTCGCAAAATTCCATTCGGCGATAATAATCATCGGGAAGAAGTACTTGTGAACTTGTAAATTTGTATGAACGATATTTATTAGTACGTAAAATCTTATGAACCGTTGTTTTAGAGATACCTAATTCGCGAGCAACTTGTCGAGATGACACAGTGGGATTTACTTCAACTAAAGCACATACTCGAATTTCTATATCGCTTACATTCTTATCCGGAACAACTTTATTTTTATGATTTACTAAATAAAATGTAGTTTCAAATCGATTAACGGTCCTACGAACGGTGCTTGCATTGGGAATTTGACTTTTGGGGAAATTAGCTGCAAATAAATCCCGAGTTACTTCCGCGGAATTACCACCGTAAAAGTGTTAAATCATGAAGAGTTTTTGCTCCGGCGTATAGTACTCCATTTTTAAAATAACCGTTATCTACCTACCAACAACGCGTTTTATTAAATAGTATGAGCGAGTAGTTCTCCCGACGAAATATAAAATGCATCTGACACGCACGTGTGCGAGCGGCGGCTCCTGCACCTGTGCGGCGACAGCGTAGAAATGTGGCTTTCTTGGCAAATACGAGTGCATCATAGCAATATGCTAATGTAATCCAGTCGAATATTCCGTATACTTCTTTACCGTTCTAATTCACGGATACCTCTGTGTATGTCGCTTACACTACAGGATCGCTATAATGCGGACGCAGGCGGACAATTGGTATATAGATATACAGGCTGTCTGTAAAAGGTCTTTACACACGCCTACCACATATTCCTTAGACCAAAATAAGCCGATTTAAGTAAACTTATCTTAGTCCAAAGTCGCTTACTTTGGGCGCTATGCGCCCTTAAAGTTAAAATTTTGAAATCGTTTTTTTATTATAAATTCAAAACGGCTTATGCGATTTTAATAAGATTTGGCATGGTCAGTTAGTATTATTGGACGAATGTTTTGAGAAAATTTCAAGAAAATACTAATACCGGAAGATAGAGTATTCAAAAGCGATCAAATTATGTCTCTTGTAAAATTTTCTTATTTTTATTCGTTTTCGAGAAAAACGAAAAAAAATGCTTATGGTCGTACGATCGAAAAAAGCAAAAAGTAATCCAGTCACCTATGATTTCTATCATAAACAAATGAATTTCGCATGACTAAAACTACTGCTCAAATAAAGACTACAGGTACACGAATAGGCTTAGTAAAAGTCCACGGTTTCAAAGATTCTGGGTAACTTATTTACTACAAAAACGACACTCTTTATAAGAATTGATTACTCTAATGGTTTCTGCGAAATTTGTATTTTAATAATTCGCATCAGGTTTTTTTACACAAAAATTATTAACAAAATTAAATAACTGAAACATGAACACAAATAATAAATATGTCACAAAAACTGTTGAAAGTGTTCTCCATTTACACGCATACAAAGATTTATACGAAGGAAATTAAACTGTACTCTTTGCAAAATGTCTCCATCACCTCTAAGGTCACTTATGGCATGTTGAATACGTTGCCATAGTTGTGCTTCATTAGCAACAGGTGTCTTGTAAACCACGGACTTAAGATGCCTCCATACAAAAAAATCAGCGGGAGTTAAGTCTGGAGAACGTGGAGGCCAATTTACAGGAGCGTCATTACCTCTACCTATCCATTTGTTTGGGTATACTTGATTTAGGTAGTTTCGAACATCTACTGAAAAATGTGGTGGAGCTCCATCGTGCATGTACCACATGTCTCTCCGAAGTTGTAGAGGTAAATCGTCTAACAAATCTGGCAATGTATTTTGTAAAAATTGCAAGTAGATGTCTTCCGTTAATCTTTGTGAAAGAATAACAGGACCAACAATAAAATTGCAAATTATTCCAATCCACACATTAACCGTAAACAAAATAGTGTTGCCAAAGTTTAAATCTGCTTCTCTTTGCCCATTAACAAAGCAACAAAAACCCAGGCGCATTTCGGGATCATGTTCTAAAAGATCTTGAACTGCTATTTTATGGTATGGATATGGCAACTGTTCTCTAATTACTGCGTGAACGACATCTTTACATACTCCTACTTCCCTACCTATTCGTCTAGTACTTATTTCTGGATCTCCTTCAACACGTTCTAAAATTGCTTCTTCAACTTCAGGAACCCTTACAAAACGCTGCTTTCCATAATCAGCGGTTGCAGGAGCAAAGCGACCGGTCTCCCGAAGACGTCGCTCAACGGCAGCAAACGTTGGGTGACTTGGTATTCGACGATTTGGAAACCTTTCAGAATACACTCTAACACACTCTCGAGTATTTCCTTCACAAAATTCAAATACCAATAGCATATCGGTATATTCTGCATTGGTGTATTGTAAGGCCATGATAAATCACGAAAAGTTAAGCTTTAAGGTATTTTAGATTTGACACTATTATTATTTAGCCATGCGAAATTCATTTGTTGATGATAGAAATCATAGGCGACTGAATTACTTTAAGCTTTTTTCGAACGCACGACCATGCACTTTTTTTCGTTTTTCTCGAAAACGAATAAAAATAAGAAAATTTTACAAGAGACATAATTTGATCGCTTTTGAATACTCTATCGAATAAAAATTATTTCGTGTCTCTACTATAGACAGCAAAAAAAATTATGTTAATTTTCATAATGGTCATGCGTGTTTCATTCACTTCCGGTATTAGTATTTTCTTGAAATTTTCTCAAAACATTCGTCCAATAATACTAACTGACCATGCCAAATCTTATTAAAATCGCATAAGTCGTTTTGAATTTATAATAAAAAAACGATTTCAAAATTTTAACTTTAAGGCCGCATAGCGCCCAAAGTAAGCGACTTTGGACTAAGATAAGTTTACTTAATTCGGTTTATTTTGGTCTAAGGAATATGTGGTAGGCGTGTGTAAAGACCTTTTACAGACACCTTATATATTGCTATGATATCAAATTACCTAACCTACCTAAAATCAACAGCATACAACATCAAACGTTTGTTATTGAAATAAATTGTATTTTTAATTTATGTATTTAACTATTTTGTAAATTTATTGTAAAAATTCAAACTAAACACTCACTATATCGCATATAATTTTAAAAGGGCACGTTTCCATGGATTTTTTAGGTAAAGTTCCTTCGCTGATCGTACGAACGTGGGTTCACTTAAGGTTGTCGTATCGTTGGAAACGATTTTCTTTCATCGTTGATGGGATCTTAATGCCTAGGAGATATGAATGTTTGTTTGAAACAATTGTAAAGGACTTCTTTTTCGATATTTTCCTGAGTTGGTTGTATGTTCAAAAACATCTAGAAATTTCAAAATTTAAATAATTATAAGAGTCATTTAACTAAAGATTTACTTGCCAAGGATGAAGTGTTGTGTGTTTTGTGCAAAAATGATGGTATTCCATTAATTTCGAAGAATTGGGGGACGTATTTTCTATTCCTGGAGCCCCAATCGAGGGGTTTCGATACAACTTTGGGTGGCTGAGACATTGATAGCGCAGGTTTGGAGCTAAAAAGATTGTTGCAGAACTGGAATCAGTATTTGGAATATCAAGGAGCTATTTATCGTACTTAAAAGTAAGCGTTTATTCATCTTTCGAACTATTAACCGGCGTTCAGAACGTAATTAAATTCTGAGGTTAGAATGATTTGATAACAGTGATTTCTAGGGAGTTTTGATGTTAAACAAACGTTTGCTGTTGTAGTAAGGTTTTTGACAATACGCGATTGTATGACTGGAGGTTAGCGGGAGTTTTGAATTCAATTTTGATATTTAAACAAGTTATTTTGAGATTAGTTTGGATTAAGATTCAAGGAATCTTATTTTTGTATAATTTAAATAGTAATTGAATTTACTTACTTACTCTGAGAGCGAGAATATTTCATCTTAATTGTTCAAAATTTTTTATTAACTCGAAATAAACAAAGTTATGTATAAAAATTTGGTTTTATTCACTATAAGATAATAACATCACAACTAAATAAGTAATACAGTTGCTACAATCAAAACACAGAGAATAAAAGGTCATTTAAGCTATAATATTACTTCTTTGTCGAGAATACTACACCCCCCCACGCCCCAGGAGTTACTGAAGAACACGATTGGTATGCGGTGTGCTCAAAACAGGGAGAGGGAAAGGTATTCATTCACTTGTGTGCTATAGTGGCATCTAGGTATTGATGCATAGCTTATCTGTGGAGTCTTTTTATCTTAAATAGAGGACGCTGCATGTCTGAATGTTAATAAAACAGTGTTGAGTTAATTAAAAATCAATTTAATAAAATTTAAATAAAATATCTACAAGTTTTGTAGCAATATATAATCTATCCCTCTTCTACTGTAAAGTGTAGAGAATATTTCTATTCTGTTTATCAAGCTTGTCTTAATACAATGGAATAATTTTACTGTATTAGTTATTCTGTAATTGATTTCTCCCTCATGTTTGCCTGTACGGTCTATTGGTGTTCCTGGATAATTAATACTACTTATTCGACCGTGTTATTGTTGATTTGTATCCTTATTTTTATTTCTTTCACATTTGAAACCACTATGGTTTTTGTCTTGTTGGTATTGATTCACATTCCTCTGTCCTCCAGTTCTTTAACCCATACATCTACGCTCTGTTGCAAATTTCTTTCAGTACTTGCAATGACACAATATCGTCGGCAAACACTCACTTACTATTCTGGATGCTGTTAATTTTATAATAGTCTACGTTTATCTTTTTACTGGATCCACTGGCGTTTTTAATAATTCTGTCCATAAATGTTACGAAAAGTAGGGGGCTGAAGAGTCCCCCTCGTCTAACTCCTTGTGTTGTTCGGAATTTTGTAGTCTCATGATTGTTTGCCTTGATTGTATTAGTGGTCTTCTCGTACAGCGATTTAATTGCTTCTATTAATCTTATTTCTACGCCATTACGTTAAGATATTTCATATTTCTTCCCTTTTTACCTTGTCGAAAACTTCTTCAAGATCGATAAACACATGTATATCTCTTTGTTGTAGGTCAAAAAGTGTTCTAATATATTTTTTATCGTTAAAATATTGTCCTGTGTACTGTATCCAGGCCGTAATCCACTCTGTGCTCCATGTAGCTTATTTTCTACTGACCTTAGCTTCGCTTCCAAAACAATTTCATATTCTTTACAAGCAGCATAATAAAACTTCATACGTTGTATATAAAATTGACTGTAAAAATTGTAATACATAGTTTATATATTGGTGAAACCATGCAATATTTAGAAAACAGAAAGAAAGGGTATAAATATAGCAGAAATCTTGCAGTACTAAAGGAACATGAATAACTCAAAACCATTCGTTTGATTTTGACAACATAACAATTCTAAATAAAGAACAAAATTTAAAAGCACGTAATATACTTGAAATAATCCTAATTTATAAACACAAAAATTGAGTTAATGATAAAACAGATACACACATATTTTACCAAACTATATAATTTAATTTTAAAATTAAACGCACCAATATTTTCTAGGAATCTACATATAAAATTTGAAAACGTTTTTCATACTTGCACAAAAAAATCAAACTGATATACATATTTTATAACGCAAACTACATAAAACACAGTTGTTAAAATTCAATATTGAAACAAATCAATAATGATTTTATCATTTATCAAACAAACAAGTTTTGACAATTTTAATGTCATTTTTACAATAATTTGCTATGTTATTTCATGTGTATCATGCTAAGCAAAACCCACAGAATCATAATGTCGACTATAAATCATTTATGTAAATGTATTCTATTTATTTATTTTTGTCAACGTATGTAATAATGTAAACTAAAAACTTACTTATTTCATATCTAATTCAATTAAGGCTTGTAACCATGAATTTTAGGGCATGTGTTACAGATTAATGTTCGACGAGGGATTTTTTATGCTGGAAACGATTTCTATGATCGTTGCCGGGGTCCTTTTGTCTAGGAGATATTGAGTTTGTTATAAACAAATGTGAGAGACTTCTTCTTCGGTTTTTCCTGAATGTGGTTGCTTTTCGTATATTTATTTAGAATTTTGTAATTTCCATCACAATTTAAGTCCATAAAGTTTTCAAATTTACTTACAAGAATGAGAGTATTACTGCTAAGATGATGGAAATGCAGTTATTTCGAGCAGTTACTAGAGCAGTTTTGTACCTGAAGTAAGCGATTTGATCATCTTTTGAAGGTATAACCGGCATATAATGCATTAGGGAATTTTAGGTTATATTTGTTTGAATGATAACTGTAAATCTAGTGAAATTGGTTATTTGAGGTTGCATTTGATTCTGTGGGTTAATTTCACGAGAAGTTTAAGTTGGCATTGAATTTAGTAATACATGGTTTATGACGGGAATTTAGCGCCAGATTGGAATTTTATTATGATATTAAAAACGACAAATACGAGTTTTTAGTTTGGATTAAGATACTAGAAATCTTATTATTGTGTATCTAAGATAGTAAAAAACTTACTTACCCTGAGGAAATCATCCTATTCGTTTGCGGTGTACTTAAAACCCTGTGGTGGGGACAAATTTACTTTTCATACCCTCTATCATTTGAGATTTGGCATATCTTTAGAATTAATGGGAGTATAATAGATGACGCTGAGTGGTGTTTAGTAGAATAAAAACAGTGTTTACTTATAGTAATTAAAAATTTAATTAAAATTTAAAAGATTTATGTACAAGTTTCGTAGCAAATTTATAATTTTTGGTATATGTGCTAGAAAGAGGTTTCAAATAAACCGAAACGTAGTAAAACCAAGAACAGAGTCTGGATCTGATATAATATTACTTTAGTCACTTCATTTAGAAACAAAATTTTTATTAGACGAATTGCTAAAGAAAAAAAAAAAGATCAATCCAAAGGCTTAAAACTAAATATTCTGCGCCAAGCGTTTATTTTATTGTTAGTATTTTTCCTTTAAATGTAATCTCAAACGATTTTTAATCCTTAAAAAAGCGTTCCCAACATTTATTTCCAAGCGAACCTGGTCAGCTGCATAAGGCCGGCCGCAAAATGAACGCAGCACAGCATAGGCCAGCGCAGCCGCGGATTTTGCGTTTTACGGGATTTCATGTTAAAGTGCAAATTGAACGCAGTTGCTCTGTCACAGAGTCAATGTAATTCCGTATACTCCAAAATCCTCGGCTGTGCTGCGCTGCCCTGGGCTACCTTCAACTTGCGGCCGGCCTAACGACCGCACGTTACTTAAATTATTTTAGCTACAATATGTTTAGAGTGTGGCTAGTGGCTAATATTTTTCAAAACTCTTAGCTGGTAGTCCAAGGGTGTAAAATCTCGGGACCTGAAATCTTCAATGCCCTATAGACTAGGCTCTGGCAGGTAGTAGACATTTATCTAGTTCTTGGACAATCTGCATAGGCAAAGCTATTTTTAGATTATGCCATATTCACGTTTTAGAAGAGATTATTATTAAAAATAAGTTACAATGCAAGACTTAATCATCAGTGAGATTCAACATTCATTTCACTATACGCAACATGTTTGTTACTGGTGACTACTGCTATATGCCACCACGTTCACAGAATTAATGTGTAAGTAGGTCAAGAATAACACAACTAGCTTATGCCTTACATATGTGTTAATTATATCAACTCTATTTAGAAGGTCTATTCTGTTCTGATTTTTTTTTTACATAACAATGTTAGTTTAATGGCCTTGGGCGGTCGTCTTCAAGCAATTCATCGTATGTAGGAATGTAGGAGTCGAGTGATAATATATCTTGTATCGATGAGTTTCGTTCTGTTTGCTTTCATTTTTACCATCGGCTCTAATGTTGAACATGGCAGAAACCGGAAATAAATGGTATTCTCCTCGGAGTAAATATTAGAAGAGATAGTACCGTTATAAATATTTATGTCTAGTTTCCGTAGTAAGTAAATATGCTATTTTGATTGATCAGTAGAGGCGCTTTTTGAAACGTTCCATGCGCTCAGAACTCTCTATTTCTTATTTAAAGAAATAATCTCTTCTATAAAAGTTTTTTAGAATTCAATGTTAGAAAATCTAGAAAATAGTTTAAAATAAGTTTGCTTGTTCTGTTATTTTAATATCTTACATATGTAATACTGTTATCTAATCTTCTTTAAAAAAATGGGCCTAGTAAAAACTTTTGTCGAAGCTGGTGTTTATTAAGAATTGTTTCAAAACCGGCTTTCTACCAAACAGAAACAAAACAGCAATTCGTGTCGAAGAAGATAAAAACTACTATTTTTTACAAACATTCGCGTGACAGTTTTGTTATTGGTGTGCTTACTAAATTTTTTGCATATGCACGTTTCAAAAATATTAGTTCTTCCCTGCCTTGAATAAAGTATTGAAAGGTCACAGTTGTATGTAGAATAAATTATTAAGGTTAATTAATAAATTAGTTTTTATAATCTCTTTAAGCTGAGAGCTTTATTTTTTTACTAATTTTAGCATGACTTAACACAAGCAAGAGCTCTGCTGAGTTTATTGATCAATTAATGTAGTTGATTTTTATATGAAAGTAATAAGTTGCGATCAGAATCATTTGCTTTTTCCTACTACGATAAATTTCTCCTTTACGTATTTTGTCTTAATTAATATTTAATTTATTGGATATGTTATTATAAAATATTCTTGCCTTATAACAAGAAATTTTATAATGCAAAAATATTCACCACTAGAAAAATAAAGAAATTATATTAGCACCGTGCAAAAATTGAGTTAAAATTGCAATAACAAGGTATCAAAAATGTAATTAAAATGTAAAAGTACTAATAATGAAGTTTATTTAACGTCGAAAACTCAAAGCAATAAAATCACTTTTTGCGCCTCCGTCCAGAAACACTGATTTTGCATTACTATAAATCGGCCGGAAACTTACCATTCTCCGGCCTAGGCCGGCAAAAACACCACTATTGGTTGGCAAGACTATATTGGAATTACTGACATTTCTGTCATTAATTATAGATTCGTTGACAGATGACAGAATTCTCGTTACACATTCTCTTAATTAATTCATATTTATTCCAATAATATTTTCGGAAGTTTTTACAGGTAATAAATGGTTAATAACTTCACACACAACCTCTGTAATATGAGCTGGGGTCTCCATTGTCCTTATTATTGATGAATATGTATCAAAACTACCACGAAAATTAAAACGTCAAAAGACTCAGGTATTTTAACCCTGATTTCCAATTCAAAATTCATACGTAATATGTATTGCCAACCTGTACTGTTAACTCCCTAGCGTTAATTTCTTTTATTATTTACAACAAAATTAAGATTTGTCGGCTCAAAAAATAGTGTGTAACACACGGCCAGAAACTCTTTTACGAGTATTCGCACTTGTGAGACCTCGGCTTCGCCTCGGCCCCACAAACCGTACTCACACTCGCAAAACTATAGTTTCTGGCCTAGTGATACAAATAACTATTATGCATACCCTGACTTGGTATTATGTTTATATATTGCTGTCACAATTTTCAAACTGACATTAATGTAAGCACGAGAAGGCTAAACACTGCAAATCGAAATTTCCAGTGCTGGATATTAGTTTCCATAAGCTTTGCATTAGAGTAGGGGAAAAATTATTGAAATAAGGTAATGGATAAAGATCTTTATAATTAATTTAGTGCATTTTATAGTTAAAGTGAAACTTGGATGCATATGTAATAAAAACATTATTTTCATGAGAATTTTTTACTGTTATTATGAAGTAGATTTTAATTACTCTTTATTTATTACTTGTTTATATTATTAGACCTTTACTTGCTATGCAAATACGGCACTATATTAATTATTATTTTTAATATTATATGTAAATATATAAAAAGTATATCCATATATGGATGTATCCTGTGAAACCGGCAGTTTAGGTAGGTATTTCTGTGTGTATCGCCAACACGAGTAAAAATTTTAAGCTAAAATCTCTAATACAAAACTGTTGACGCATAGAAACTGTTTCATGTAATTCGCTGTGTGTAAGAAAACTGCTACAGAAAGTGACAGAATCAGGTTGTAGCTGCTAACGCAAAATAGCAGTTTTGCACATCACTAGTAGTAATGCAGACTTAGCAATTTTAAATTATTGTTATTAAAACGTTGATTTGTATAACTTTTAAAAAATATTTGACAATATTGTTTGTTTTATTGATAAAATCAGTATCTTTTTGGTTTTAATTTAATAAAAATTACTTCAAAATCTATTTTCAACAGATATGTTCATGACTGTATAACAGCATTAGAGGAAGAAAACATACCAAAATTATTAAAAGAATTTAATTCTTATCACCGTAGATTAAAATTTACAGTCGACATTGAAGAAAACAACGGCATTACATTTTTAGACATTCAACTGATAAAAAACACCAATGAAATTTTAACTAAATGGTATACCAAACCTACATGGTCTGGACGTTATCTAAATTTTAAATCATCACAACCAATCTCGCAAAAAATAGTGTTATTATTAGTTTAGTTGATAGAACTATAACTTTAACCAGTCCAATTTTTGATATGATACTATTAATAAAGCAAAAAAATATTCTAAAACAAAATAATTATCCAAATTATCTTATCCATAAAATATTCAAACAAAGAATGTTCCGTTTTTATAATAAATCAGCAAAACTATAAAAGATAGTCAAACAATTATAGAATATATAAAAATTCCTTATGTAAAACATCTATCTGAAAAAATAAATCAAATTATCAAACCTTATAATTTTAAAATGGCAAATCAAAATAATAATAAATTACAAAATCAAATATACACAAAATTAAAATCGAAAACTGAAAAAAATAAGACATCACTTATAGTATATGAAATAAATTATTAAAATTGTAATGGTGTCTATATCGGCGAAACTATGCAATATTTAGAAAATAGAATAAAAGGATACAAGTATAACAATCTTATAGCTTTAAAAAAAAACATGAAATAACACAAAATCATACATTTGATTTTAACAATGTATCAATTTTAAACAAATAAAACTAAAAGCGCGAACTATACTTGAAATAATTCAAATTTATAAACACAAAAATTCTGTACATAACAGGCACACAGTTTTTCACTAAACTTTATATTTTAATTCTATAAATGAAATTTTAGTAAAAATTAATAACATTTTTCATAAGTAACCGTAACAAATAAAATTGACACAATTTAGAAAACAATCTTTATATAAAACTTTTCAAAAATCTCTCAAATCAAAACAAAAAATATACTGATTTTATGAATAAAACAAAAAATGTTGTAAAATATTTTTTAAAAGTTATACAAATCAACGTTTTAATTCTGTATATTATCAATTTTACAATGTAAATGAATAAGGTTTAGATAATAAACCGAAACGTTTTACTGGGAATAGAGGTGTTTTATTATACGACCTCAAAACCAAGAGCCTATGCAATTGATGCTTCTCAGAGCACCCTTGCAGAACCAAATCTTTCTCCTAATCATCATTACGACATCGGAAAAGAGCGGCTATTGCAATTGACCAGGTGAAATTTCAACCCGCGACCGCATGACTGGTAACAAAACGTGTAAGCCACTATACTATCAGCCGCTTTAAAAATAACTTCGATAAATTTAGGTAATTGTTTCCATTATCATTTCGTATGTAAAAGAATTCTTTAAAAAAAATGAGTGAACTGGTGAAGACGACTCTGATTGTTGAAACGTTTTTATTGTTAAATTAAAAAATCTACAAGAATTAGAATAAAGCCACTCCCCAAAACTTGCAATTTTTATTAACAATAATTATGGTTACGCAGAATACTATAGTATATAATAAAAACTTTTCATCATTGTGTCATACAACAAGCACGTATTGTACAGATCATACAACGACAAAAAAAACTGCCACGCAACGCAACTTCTATATGCTACTACCATAGCTACTACTTGAATATAGGCGCATTTTTATATATGCCAGAATTGCCAATATCCACATCAGATAAGTTTTAAATTGGTACAAAAACGGCAACCGACACACCACCGACCGCCTGCGAAAAAGCAAAGCTCGTATTTATCAGTCAATGTGGGATATGCGCTATTTAGAATAAAATCATCTTTATGGGCGGCGCAGTTACAGTTAAAATCATCTAGCTGAAATTATGTTTTGTTAAAATCATCTAGTCGAAATTATCTAGTTTGAAATTATCGTTTGTTAAAATTCTTTAATTTGAAATTATTTATAGTGAAAATTATCTATGGTTGTATACTGTAAAATTATCTATGAATAATTTTCGAGTATTTATTTATCTGTATAATTTTGTATTTAAATAATCAACTTGAATAATTTTATTCGAATGATGCTCAACTCTGCTCTGTATTGTCAATAATAGGTAAGACAAGCTATAGTATATCGACATTAGAGCAGAGTGTTCGCCAAATATGCGTCTAGTGTAACCATTGTGATTGTTAGGGCGACCAATTTGGTCACGCATGCATCTACTGCCTAAGACGCCAGCAACTATAAATGTCGGTATAAAGAATAAATAAATCCGAAAAGCCCGCTTTTAAAACGCAACACCTGCCTAGGCATGCACCTGGAATTCTAACTGCAAACATTTGCTTGCCTCAAAAGAAAAACGGCAAATGCTTAAAATTAAACCACACTCACGTTTTATGATGTTATCCGTATGCATACACGCTTCCTAGGAAATCGAGAGGGGATGCTTCTGCTACATTCAAATGCCTTTACTGGCAATTTTAAAAATTTGTTTTCGTATGTAGAATAAAGGAATTAGAATACACTCTAACGAAGATTTGGTAAAATTCCTGTACGGTTTCGGGGCAATTATATTACCCCGGAAACCGTACAGGTATTTTACTTGTGGAGGTAAAATTACTTTAATCTAAAAATTCACCAAGGAAATTTACTACTAGTGTATGAAAAATACTAAATAAAATGAAATTTACTGGGTAAATTTCTTACGATAAAAAAAGGTCCCTAGTAGAGATCGTTTAGCATGGAAATTTCATATGGAGCTTTACTATCTATTTAGGAAAATCCCGAACCATGTATAAAAGAATTTTGTATAGGAATATCCCTAAAATTTGTAATTTACCCATGAAGTTTACTACGTGAGGTATTTTATTATTATAAATATATATTACAGGTAATTTAATAAGTATAAAAAACAATGCTTATAATAATAATAATACCAATAATACATTTAGATGGTACTCAACTGCTTCATTAAACTTATAACTTTCTTTTCGAGTGTGAAAAAAGGCTGCGTTTAGTGTCGGGATCAGGATGCGTCTTCATGATGTAGCGTTGGAGGAACTGCAACAAACAACTGATCTTTTTTCATTATTGATATACTTACAAGATCGTAAACTTTGATGAAAAATGAATGCCTAGATATCAATTAGTATCTTAGTATGCAATATGTAATGTGTGTCAAATATAGGTTTTAAATTACCTATTTGAAGGGAATATAAAAAATAAAGTATGAAGAAGGCTAACTGTATTATATATATTGTGCATTCGAAATTTGGTAGTAGAAATCATTAATGTTACTAAGCGTATAATAGTATAGTATAATAGTTATACCTAAACGCTTTTTTAACCATAAAAACAAATGCAGCGATTGCCATAAGATAATATTCTAAGTATAAATAGACAAGTTGAATAATACTTTCATAACCTCTACTTCAACATAGCGAAATATTACTGCTATAAACTATTTCTATAACCATTTACTTTAACATTACGGTAATACACAAAGTACAAATATATTTTATATACCCTGTCGAGGCATATTAATGTGTTTTTTTGGAACACAATTAGGTGTATTGTGTGTTTGTATATGCACAAACCTATATGTTTCAACGTTTGTAAATTATGAAAATGCAGCTGCAGGTCACCCTCAGTAGCATGAATGTATTATTTAACTACTAGATTTATTTTAAATTAGTCACTTACCTAAATATGCCTATAGATGAAACAAAAAGAACGACCACTGCTACTTCCGTGCGTGCTATGTGCTATCTATCTACAAATTGAACATGCGCGCATTGTAAGTATGTATTTGGTTTCCTACGTAAATTCCCTAACTGTGGATAAAATCACGAAGTAATTTAATAAGAATCCCTGGGAAAGCATAAAAATTTATATTATATTATTATATTACGTTTTTACGTAGCACTTTTACCTACAACTGAAAAATACTGGTCGATATCCTGGGAAATTTCCAAAAGTATAGGTAATTTTGTTAAAAAACGTAAAATTACCCAGTTTCTTGGTGATTTTCCCCCAAATGTTACTGGAATTTTTAGCAGGAATCCTGGTAAATTTGCTAAATTTTTTTAGTGTGTAGTTTGGTATATTTTATGCCCCTTGCACATGCCAATAACAACATATGTTTTGTTGTACATATTTAGGAAGCCTATTGTATTCTCGTTCTGTCTCTGACATGGATGTGTTTTCCAATTTTTCCTTAAAGTGGGCAATATCTAATTAGCAACGTGACTAGTTAATATGTTCAATTGGTGAAAAACACTTCTTAGCGATAATAATAAATAAATAAATATCAATAGTGTTGATTAGAGCTTTATCTCACGAGTTCTTACAACTAGATAAACCATACTTAAATTGGAAATAAATAATCATTCATGTAATCAATAAATAGAAAGTAGAGAGAGTGAATATGCAGATATCCACTTTGAACGGAAAATCTTGTGTTATAAATGAAAATTTATAGAAATGCTTATTCCAGCAGTATTGGCTTCTGCAAAGTTGAAATATCTTATTGTACCTATTGTAAACTAAAATACCAACAGTAAGTCATATGTATTTAACTCATTAGTATTATAATATTAAAGGCTGAGGACAGCACGTGTAATAAATTGGGCAATTGAAAATATGCATTGTACATACGTATATGACGTAATATGTATTTCAATTCTACTTCATTTTTGTATCAAAATATTCCAGTTCTGTGTAAACTTTTGCTTGTTACCTACCGAAAGTTTACTAATTCAATCAGATTTTGATTAAATTCAACACAATGCAAATATTCTGGTTTGCACTGTGCCATTATGATTCTTACAAGTTATGTTTCCTGAATTAATAGTTATATCTAATAAATATTCTAAATTGGAATTGATTTTTTTATCTCTGTCATTTCAAAACCATTGTTTAATTTTTAAGAGGTTTTCAAGTGACATGTGCAAAAGTGATTCTTACAGAAATTCTTGCCTATCCTTTTCGCTTAATAAAGCATGGTTCTTGATTTCGAAGAACCACTACCACCTGGTTCTATCTTCCACCTAACATTTCGATTACTGACCGATCGAAAATCGAAGTTTACTGGTTCAATCCAAACAATATTTGGTAATTCTACTAATTCCGCCACTTATAGTTAGGCGCTTTATTAAAATCATCAAAGATAACTTGAGCATCGAAATTTGAAGATATTATATGATGTAAAGTGTTGCTTGGTCATATAGAACAACTTAACCTGGTAGAAATTTATCTGATACAACAGTAAAACTAAATTACTTGAAAGTCTTCATATTCCGCTGAGAATGAATGATAAGAAGACAAAATTCAACACTTTAACAGATTTACGTTCGCAAGTGATTTCGGGGAGTTTGACGGGTGCTGTTGCAATAGTTGTATCCAAAAGGAATAAATAAATTTTACGAACATTTTTTATTCTAAATTACTCATTAAACATCATTTTTATTAAAAATATAATACTTTTGTTTTATTTTCTTCATTGAAGTGGAAACCGTTCGGCCAAAACTTATAATATTGCAAACATCGATCCTCACAATTTTAGTAGGTTTTGAAATCAGAAGTATACTCATAGGTAACTAACTAAAATTAAGTGTTGGTTATTTCTTTATTATTAATTATTTTTGTGTTGCTTATTAATATTCGTAATTTTCTTATTTCAGAACCTACACCCAAAAAAAAGAAAACCAGTAAATTTTGTTACAATTGTATTCCATAGTGCTACAAATTACAGTAATATATGCACCAGGCGCAAATTGTAAAGAAAAGTCACACAAAATTGTGTCTAACGTGTATAAGAATGTGTATTAGAATTGGTAAAAGAATTTGCGACAACAATATAGTCCGTACTGACTATATGACGTCATTTTATTTTTGAGAGAGCTTACTACAATATTGTAATACTTTATGCAATTTCTCTGATAGACAATTTCTCAAAATAAATAAGACTGAATCCACAAAGTTGTCGTAATTTTTACGCTAAATTATGCAACACTTTGTAATATGCACTGGTAGGTGTGCTAAAAAGTATTACACTAACAATAAGTAAAAGAATATTTGAGAAACTCTGCAACGGAAAATGGCGATTCGCACTACATTTATTGAGAACGCTTCTACTTGTATGGCTGTTGCGCAGTAAACAATGAAAACTATAAGTTACTAGAAATTGTAGTAATGATTATTACTATAGCATCTAACGCTGTTCACGAAATATATTACTATTTAGTAAGGAAGTGTTGTAAAAATTACTACAATTTTATATAGGTATATACTTACGCTGGTAAATGCTATATTTGCACAATCAAATAGTTATTCTATTAGTTGTAAGAACATTATACATATGTATGTACTTAGCAAAGCAATAAGGAAATAGAAATTAATAAAAACAAGAATTTTACTGAAAAATGCATTTACTAGACAACATTTTCAACGTAACACATTTTTATTGAAAAAGATACTGACTTGGAACACAAACATTTTTTACTCAGATTTCTTCAATGAAACTGAAATGCCACCTGATCGCATTCTATTGGATACTCAGCACCCAATGCAAACATTATTTTAAAACATGCATCCACAACTTTATATTTGATATAAAGTGCATACGTATGAGTCCGTTACGTTAAGAAGTTCTCCAACTATTATTGGTAACTGTTGTACTGGAAACTGAAACTTGGCGTTTCTTTCTGCCCGCAACTGTAGCTCCACATACAAGTCAGAAATATTCTGGAAATAAATACAAATTAAGTTTTGTAGTCATTAACGGGGCTCTTTATAAATATACTTTACGCAATATAACTGGAAATATGGAGCCCTGTGTAAGCATTCTGTTAGAATTAAAAATTAACTTCCCTATATCTTATTGTTATATCATAATTTTTAACATGTTAATTTTAACATAATTCCTACAGAATAGAGTATATTAACATAATTCATAAATGTAAGGTTTATAGCAACAGATACATAAAGTAGTTGATATACTCTGTAGGTAGATATAGGTGTTAAATGTATACACTAAAAAAAGAAAGAAGCCAATGTAAACCCACAAATATGTATTGCGATTTCAACTATATGTCAACTAACAAACAGTTAGAAAATTGTACTGTCTGGAAATTATTACACATCAGTAAAAGGTGTAAAAGCCACCGATATATGGACAATAGAAAGAACTTGTACAGTTATGATAACAATAAGCGTACATTAATATTATATATCTATAAAATTAAAATTACGTCTACATAATATAAACTCCCGTTTAGCGTCACTTAGAATTAGATAATATTATAATTATTTGTTATTATGACGTAATAGATTCCAGACAACCCAAGAATTACCTACTACATTTACCCTCTATAGGTAATTGTATGTATATAAACACATAGCAGAACCAATAATTGGTAGTTACACAGATAAAGAGAAACAATTTAATGCTAAATACATACATACACGCCTATACTTTTGTATTCAAGATATATTTCAATGTCTTACCTTCAAAAATGCTCACCAACGGTTCTAACCCCCAACTCAGTAAATAACTTTTCGCATCCATTGTCATTCATGTATATATTATCTAATGGACGGAGTACCATAGGACACGACATAAGAACACATAAATCACACGACCACCACCATGTACGCCTTATTAACGACTAATATAAAATGGCGTATTGGCGGGATGCTTGCTGGCACTTATTAACTGCGAAGATCAAAACACCGCAATTCCGCACATAATTTATATTTGTATCAATACTCAATATAGTAAAAATGCGTTGGGACATCTAATTTAATAAGATTCAAATGAAACAGATATTAATAAACAAGCACCTACAATAATTAATATAATGTATATATATATGAAAGTGTTTGAATTTTCAAACCTAATTGTGCTAAATTCGACTACATTATATTCGACTCTTTAATACAGGAAAGTTTGGCATACTATTGTGAACAAAGTGTTTATACATTGTAATTGATTTTTTAATAATTTGTAGTATTTCATGCTACATTACTTTAAAACAAAAATATATTACAAATTCATATCATTGTACTGTTAGAATATACCACACAATGTTAGACACAATAATGTAGTAAGCTGTACGAGAACGGATTAGGACTGGCTCTTACAATTGCAGTAACTATAACTAAATATTTTCAACTACAATATTATAGTAATAATTCCCTATGTACTTTTTTGAGTGTACTTAAATACCTTCGATTAAATTGTGAGTGTGAGATACCCAATGTTATAAAGTTTGGACTAACTGTTACCACTTAAATGGAGAAAACAAAAGAAAAATATGATTTTCAATGAAAATAATGTTTACTAGGTAGTTCAGAATACCTTTAGATTTATATTAAAGTTATGGACATTTATCAAATAATTATCTTTTTCGACCGATTTTGTAATGCTGGTGTTGTAAACGTATTGACAACTTTCCTCTCTAACACGAAACGACATCCGATAGCGAAATCAATTTACGGCGAGACACTCTATTTACGCAAATATTCGCAGGCGACGCGACGGCAGTGTTCATTATATGTGAATTTCCCGGTGATACAGGCGCATTTTCCCAATCGAAAATTCGGAATTCGCGTTGGCTATGGCTGTTAGTCACGAGTTAATTCTGACACACGCGTAAATGTCCCGGTATGCGAACGAAACCGGCCGTTCATTCACTAATTTCCGAAATATGCCAGGAATTGTATACAGAGAACGTCTGAACGCGGGCTATATTTATAATTCTGAATCGGGTTCGGCTCTGCTGCCTGAATGCCTGTTGGGCGTTTTTGATGTGTTTTTCGTTTTCGATTAATTTCGTTTATGATTCCATTCGTTGAGACATGTTGAGATTTATTTAATGTATTTGGTTACAGGAATTTGAATGTCAATGTCAATTTTAGGAACTGATGCTCTTGTCCAAGTTCAAGTTCAAAAGATAATCTATAATACGGATTCAAGGGGGTGATTAAGGGATAAGCAGCCAAACTAAAAACAAGTTATTTCCTTTTTTCTGTGAGAACTTTCGTAACTTTATTGGCGACATCTTCAGAGAGACTAAGATATAAATATAAGTCAAAGATGAAAAATAAGAGATACGATAAATTACTTACTCTATTGGAGAAGTACAGGGCAAGCAACCAGTAACATTAATACAGACATCGTATAACAATTCAGTATTATTACACTGAGAAAAATAGATAGTAACAATAGGGACAACTAACTTTATAGTTGGTTGTATTATAATTATATTAGAGCGTACCATCTTCCTAATAAACAGTAATACATGGATGAATACTGGGTACTAGATAACGAATTGTTGTCCTTGAGTTAATATCATTCGTTATATTTATAATACGTGGTAACATCTTTTTTTCTCCGTGTACTATTACAAAAATTTTAACCAAACTTTACAATAACCCACCACAAAACACGTGGAGAATCAAAGTTACGCAACTAATTGTAAGTTACTATTATTAGGAATATTATGTAATAAAACTAATGTATGATTGTTAACTTTATATAGCGTGTTTCAAATCTCAAATACTTTATGGTATTTAAATGTTTTCAATTCCTTTTACGAAATTTGTGGTAGTCCTGAAAAGGACTGATGCAGGTGAAACAGGACAAAATATGTGTTTTATAAAAAGTGTTCGAAATGCCCCACCAACAGCTCGAATCAATTCGGCGACGAAAGTTGTTACGTACGCTAGCAAAATTTAACATTTCCTCGCGAATGCGTTGAGCTGCTACGAAAACACGGTTTTGCAGATCTTCGGCATTTTCTATGTCAGGGCGACGATCATACACTAAGCTTTTCATGTATCCCCACAGAGAAAAGTCTGGTGGATTTAGATCGGGGCTACGGGCTGGCCACGGAATGTGACCTCCACGTCCAATCCAATGTGAGAATGTCCGGTTTAAAAATTGTTGAACAACCCTACTACTATGCGCGGGTGCTCCATCGTGCATGAACCATAATTGTAGGCGTGTCGCTAATAGTATTTCGTCCAAATATTCAGGTAATTCATTTTGAAAAAAAAAAAAAAACAGTAAATAAGATTCCGCATTTAACCGTGCGGGAGCACATGTCCAAGTGGTTGACCGCCTACTAGCCCTGCCTAAACATTGACGGATATCCTAACTTGAGAGGAGCCTTGGTTAATATCATGGGGGGTTTCCTACGCCCACTGGTGAATGTTGTGATAATTTAAGATACCATCATTGGTAAATGTATATTCGTCCGTAAATAGGATTACTGACGCAAGATCCGACGGACGAACTTCTCGGCGTTGGAACCACTCACAGAAGGCAATTCGGCGGGGATAACCTAAGTCCGTTAATCGTTGCACGAGTTGAATATGATACGGTTGAAGTAAATTCCTTTTCAAAATTTGATGCAGTGTAGCTTGGCACACATTTACTTCCCGCGCGATGGTTGTTGTACTTACGCTGGGATCCGTTTCTACGATATTTAAAATTTCCTCTTCGGCTTGTAGTACACTGCGTGATCTTTGAGGCCCACGACCTTCAAAACGTGGAATTACTGATCCTGTCTCTCGAAGTCGATACACGGCTCTTACAAATGTTTCAGGCGAAGAATGACGTCGATGCGGGGAACGTTCTACGTACAAATTCCTTGCTGCAATACTATTCTGTCCTGTTTCACTATAAATTAAGATCATGTCAGTGTATTCGATATTCGTATACGCTGCCATTGCAAACGCACGCATCCACTGCGAATAGCAAGTACGCACTAAATGTAAATCCCAACGTTCAAAGTATAGCGACGAGCGGTGATTCACCGGTATGCTAAATGAGTCAGAGCCGGACTCGAATAAAGAAAAATCATTTTCTCCGTACTACGTGCACTTAGAACCCCAATTTTTTGTATTTAGTCAACGCTCATTTATATCTTTCACCTCTTTTTTTATTTCGTACTATACAATAATAACCCTGTATAATACTTAGATTGTTGGCGTCAGTTCTAAAAATGAAAGATTTTTTGTATTTGTTAATATAATACGTTGCCAGTTATAATCTTTTTGACCAATTAAATTCGTGATGTAGTATTTTAAAGTTATCAAAATTGAAATTGTGGTCACAGTTCGTATTTGCGAACTACATGTGTTTGTTTGTATTCTAGGGTAAGATTTTTAAGTTTTGTGTAATGAAATTTAAGATTAATGATGAGCAACGTTTACCAGGCCGGGCAGAGGGTGTCTGCAGGGTGGAATTTTATCCCCACTACTGTAGTCATTACTCGTAGATCGCCTACTGGTTATTATTAAAGTGCTTAGAGCCGAGGTGCAAGCTTATGCGAACGATATTGTGATACTTTTAAGAGGATCGGGAAATACACTCATGGCTGTGTGCCTAACAAGCTGCTGGAATCGATCACTTCCGACAGTATGCTGTTAATGCCATCGGACATGGTGTGTCCTCGACCAATTATCATAACATACATCAATGGAGATGTTACGAAGAAACACTGACGCAGGCAGCCACCTGCTGGTTTACCGACGGATCGAAAGCAGAGCAGGGTATTGGTGCAGGAATATTCTGTCGTAATCCAAGAGTTAGAAGATATGACTACCACGGACAGCACACAACAATTTCTCAGGCTGAAATCTATACCATTGATATGTGTGCAAGAGAGATTTTGGATAAAAACATCAAACACAAAGCAATAAGCATTTTCAGCGACAGTGGGCACTCACTCATTCACGGCAATGAGAAAACAGACACTCTTGCGAAAAAGGGTTCTACTGAGTATTTCCTTGGATCAGAACCTACCATTGGCATAGCACCTACTGTAGCTAATCAGCAAATCAATGCATGGGTGGCAACATTGGAACAATTGCCCTGATATGGTGCATGCGACAAAGTGTACTTTGTGCAATCATGTTAAAACCAAGGAACTGCTAGAGCTTGACCGAAGAAATATCAAAGTAATTGTTTCTGTCGTTACAGGTCACTGCAAACTCCGAAAGCACCTACACATAATCGGACTCGCTCAAGAGACTGAATGCCGGTTGTATTTGGAGGACGAAGATACAGTTGAGCATATCTTCTGCCATTGCCCCGCCACAACGAGAATCAGTTATGACGTCTTTGGGAAGGTTGACCTTTCCCTAGAAGACCTGAAAAAGATCTCATTCAAAAAGATTCTAAGCTACCTTAAGGGCCTAAACCTGTTCGATGAACTTTAAAGATAAGATGGGCGGCCCGGATGATCGACCCATGCGGATGCTGTCTTCTCTCAATGCCAATACCAACGTTTGCCTATTCATTCTTTTCAAACGTTAAGTACATTATCAGAAAATATGTATTATTATTATAAAAATAAGAAACAAGAAAATAATGGCATGTACTATATACATAAATCAATAAATTGAAACTAAAACAACATTTTACTCAACGCGGTTTTCTTTCTGTTCAAAAGTACCTTCCCCTTCCGATATGACCGGTTGACCAGCTGGATAATTTAGTTTTCGGAAATTTCCTGGATTTCGTCAACTTTGGGAAATATAAAATAATCATCTTTTGTATTAATTCTCTTCCTCAGAAATTACCGGTTTTGCAGGGCATTCTGAAGTATTACATACGACACCCCACAGTTTTCTGGTGTTTTCCTATTGGTTGAATTGCTTTAGATTACTGCCGTGATAGAGATATTTGGCATATAAAAATCTGATGCCCAAAGTACTGCCGGGCGTCTTCTTTCTAATAATTTCGGTTCTTTCTAATAATTTCATCAAATAAACTTGAGGCGCATCTTCCAGTTGCTTAGCTTTTTTTTGAAACAGGATTTCTTAGATGAGATATTTTCGGATCGAATCTCAAAAGCAAATAGGTTAATAAGCGTCGGTGTTTTGTTGAGGGAATTTGCGAGTGTGAGATGAATTGCCTCTAAAGCCTCGTCAGAAAGATGTCCTATAAGTAAATCGAAACATTCAATGATCTTAGGACTAGGTGTCCGAAATAAGTTCACTTACTAATACAAATAGCTGTCGGTACTTTCCAACGCAAGACAATCCCGCAGATTTGGCATCGGGGGACGCACCAATAGGCAGTTTAGTAAATTCAGATTTTTCGTGGGAAGGTCCGATTTGGTTAAAGCAAGGCGAATCAAATTGGCCAACATTAAAAATTCCTGGTGTAGACATATACCGGAAAGAAAGGCTCCACATACATTAGTTTTAAAGAAATGCGAATCGAATGATTTATTTAAAAGATTTTCTTCTGTTTCTAAACTGACAAGGGTGACGGCTTATTGCCTAAGATTTATCAATAATGCACGCAATGCGGCACATAAACAGTTTGGAAGGTTAACAATAGATGAGTTAAATCGCGCACAGAATACGTTAGTAAAACTGAAAACAATTAGAATGATTTTCCACTGAAATTGGCATTATTAAACGCGATAAAAATAATTTAAGGGGTCCTATTAAATCCTTTCGTAGACGAACATGGAATATTGCGAGTAGGGGGTAGAATACATGCATCAGCATTTGATTACAACAAGAAACATCCTGTATTATTACATGGAAAACATATTATTACGATGCTTCTAATCGAAAGAGAACATTCGACTGCTACATGCAGGTAATCAGCAAACATTGTAATCCTTAAGAGAAACGTTTTGGCCTATCCGTGGACTAGTCGGAAGAGAAATAGTTCGCAAGTGTACGGTTTGTTTTAGAGCTGCACCACCAAGTATCTTAAATCCGTTATTGGGAAATTTGCCCAAACATCGAGTAAACATAAGTTTTCCTTTTCAAGTCTGTGGTGTGGATTACGCGGGGACGTTCGGGTTAAAGAATAAATCAGGTCGCGGAGGAAGTGTATCTAAGGCATACTTGTGCGTTTTTGTATGCTTTTGTACAAAGGCCGTTCATTTAGAGCTAGTTTCTAATTTAACCACAGAAGCGTTTCTTGCTACGTTAGAACGTTTTATAGTTCGTCGAGGCAAACCGTCTGATATTTAATCCTACAACGGGACAAATTTTGTAGGCGCAGTAAGGGATATGAAAGAAGCAAAGCGTTTCTTGTTAGGCGGTGAAAGTTTTCTTGATAAACAATTTGCGAAGGGAAAAAATCGAATGGCGCTTTATGCCGCTACGCAGCCCTAACTTTGGGGGGTTTTGGAAAGCTTTAGTGACATCGGTTAAGTCTCACATTAAATGAGATGTTGGTAATCGTGTATTCACTTTCGAAGCCTTGGTTACTATCCTAGCCCAAATCGAAGCAGTATGAAACTCGAGATCTCTTTTCCCATTATCCGCTGATCCAACGGATTTTAATCCCTTAACGCCAGCACACTTTCGTATTGGAAGAAGTTTGACCAGTGTTCCTGAAAGAAACTGCATAGACGTCAATGAAGCTAGGTTGAACACGTACGAAAAATATCAGCAAATCTACCAGCAATTTTGGGCTCAATGGTCGAAGGGCTACATCAGCGAGCTTCAAACCCGCACCAAATGAACGACTAATCAACAACAAGCAATCTAGTCAGGGTGTCTGGTATTACTGAAGGAGGAAAATCAACCCCGATTGAAGTGGTCATTAGCGCGCATTGCCGAGGCACATTCGGGAGCTGACGACATTGTACGAGTGTTTGACAGTGCGCTTGCTAAATGGGAAGACAATGAAGCGGCCAGTGTCAAAAGTGTGCTTGTTACCTATATGTATATGCTAAAAAGCAAGTTGACAAATATCGTAAATTTTGAATGTTTCCTTTTCAGTGCATTTTTTGTTGATTTTTTAAAGGCGGAGTCTTTCAAGGCGGGGCTGTAGGTTTAAGATTTTGTATTCTTTTTAGTAGTTTTATACTTGTAGTGACATCTATCGATGGCTTCCACATTTTGAAGTATTAATGAATGTGTTCTTGCGCACAGCGCATGTAACCTAATTTATTATAGAAAAGATGTCGAGATAATACGCTACGTGTCATGTACCTTAAATTAATAAAGAAATTACACACAAAAAAAGTCGTTCAAGGCGTAAATTTATTTCCAAACACTAGATGTAGATGAGCTACAAACTGAACTTTTAATTAGCATACCTGACTCTAAAACTAATAAACTAAGCTGAAGATTTACCGGAAGTATATGTACCTTTAAGATCAGAAAACATGCCCAGCATGAGATTTTTCTTCAAATACCACAATAGAAAAGTTTGTAGACAACTTGTAGAAATATATTAGTTTGCCGCAGGACATAGTGGTCATTGCTTTCGTGGATTTTCTGGGACTATGATGATTGATTCTGGTGAAAATATAATCAGTTTAAAGAGGTTAGGCGGCTGGAAATTGAAGAGAGTAGCTGAGGGATATATCGATGAGTCTCTTAACAAGAAGGTGGACGTGGCAAACAAAATCATCAGAAGATATTCAACCAAATAATCCTATACTGATTCTAATGCCCCGCCTATATAATCAATAGCTGTATATTGTCAAACTAACAAAACTGTGACAGTAGAAAGTATAATGTGGACTTTTTCATATCTATTTTTTGTAAGCAAAATTGATATTCTTGGTGGCAACGGATAAATTATAAATTATTTCAATTGAACATAAATTCTTTATTTCAGTAGTGACGTTCCAGCTATATACAGGGTGTAATAGTGGACACGTCTACAATTTAAAAATAATGTCGAAAATACAGGCTCTTCCAAAACTTAGCAGGGCATCAAAGTTATGTTTTTCTCAATGATACACCCTATACCTTATGGCATTTCTGAATTCTGCACTAAAAATTAGATCAATTTTATTTAACATTCCCTATGCCTAATTTTTATAGTTTGAGATATTTAATTTTTTTTGGAAATGGTTGTTGCAAGAAAAGTCTAGTATCTCGAAAATGATTTAATTCACAAAAGTAAAAAGAAAATCGTAAATAGTAAATCCTTTGACTGATTGAATGCGATATTCGATGTGGTCCAGTATTCTACAGGGCGTTTGAGTACCTCGAGCCACCTTTGTAAACTTTACTCGCGTGTAACTTTAAAATTTTAAATTGACCAGCCTGTATATTTTTATGTTGATGATTGATAGAGAAATGTATTATCTTTATACCAGTATTGTATGTATGTAATATTAGGGTGATAGTACACTGCGACCTGAGAGATCTATTGTATCGCCTATTCTCGTTGTATTTACAGCTGGCCGTCCAGTCTGATTAGTTTTAAAAAGTGCAGAATGTCAGAAGGTCCCAGTTTAGGTAACTCTCCCCCTTCAGGTTCACATACTCCCAGGTGCAGGACCCTTGAGTTGCATGTTCCCTCAGCCCGTATTAGGGCTCCCTAGGTCTAACTGCACTAGCTTTTAAGTAATTTGCGTTTTTATGTGATCTAAGTGAATTAGATTTATCACTTTAAATGAAACACCCAGGATATATTTATATTGATGAACATAAAGTTCGAAGTAGCTTTATTTTTCACAATTTACTTGAAAATCATAGGACACAAGAGGATAGAAACAATATAACAAACAAACAAATAATTTTAAAATATTGATAATGCTTGCGTTAATATTGTTAATTAATATTTAATTGATTTCTGTTCTTGATTATTAATTAATAAACTCAATTTTGATTCTAAATGTTTTCATTCATTTTTGAAATGCACAAGTAACTGTAAGGGAACGGTCATTTCCTTACTATGTAGTACAGAAATGAGCATTTTCTTACAGCTACTTTTGCGTTGTATTGATGTATGATGTATGGAAATGTCAACCTTTTATTACAAAAAAAAAATTGTTAGAAATGTCAATATTTTCGTATGATTTGCGGGAAACGATATTTCAGGTGCAATATTTTACTACTAATTCCATGTGTGTAGTTTTTTGAGTAGTAAAGTACAGTATGATGTTCTTGCCCTATCTCCTACGCAAACTAAAAATGAAATTTTACACTTCCCAACCTCGATATTCCGTCGAGGTCGTCGTATCCCTCGCACCAACTACGCTGCCAACTGCTATTAAATATTTAGGATATTTCCGGAGTTAATTGATCGGAATCGGCAACCGACAACGGGGCTCTGCCATGCCTCGCCCTGCCCGCCCGGTGTCTAGAGGGAAGGGCGTGGCGACACTCTCCTCGTGACGTCATCCATTGACGCCGCCGCGACGCGAGTACGGCGCCAGACGTCGTTATCGACCGCGTCGAGGTCAATATCCCCCGCCCCACACTCCTCTGAGCGCGAGCGACGGTCGCCTGTGGCCGCCGCCGCCGCCGTGGCCGCCCCCCTGCGTCTCGACCCGACCCGCTTGTGTCGTCCTTCGACGCGACGGCCGTTCGCCGCGGGTTGCCTACGCGGAAGGCAGTTCCCGGTTCCTAGTTCGCAGTAGCGAGCCTGGTAGGTATTGAGGTCGCGCGTTAATTGAGGCTGAAACGGATTGATTGGTTCCGCGTACGCGTCGGATGACGAGCGGGTCGAGAGGAGCCACCGACCCACACACACACGTTCAGAGCAATTCGGAAATTCCTGTTTCGTTGTAGTCGACGGGGCGCTTTGAGGTGAGAGATTTTAGCTTTATTGAAAATATCGGACTGGTTTACCTTTTTTTTTCTGTAGGGTATCGTTGTTGAAAATTCAGTAAAACTAGTAGGTGTACACGCAGACGTTCTCTATTAATGCTCAATGCATACATGCCAAATCCTACATTACTAACTTCAGTTCACTTTGATGTTTGTTGTTGCTTTTTTCAGATATTTATTTGTTGTTGTAATATTAACCGCATTAGCTATATACCCCACAAACAGTATTTAATCGCCAACAGAACATTGTTTTTATCATACAATATGAACATAGCTGCCGATTTACCTGAGGGTAACATTTTTGGTCTATTACAGATCCACACAGAAAAAAAATCACTATACAAGTGGTTATCACTATAGTCAGTGTATCATTTAATTTATTATTCTTGTTCTCGATTTTTGGATAATTATTTTTGTCTGTCCGCGCCCATATACAATCCACTTCGCTAATTGGAGGAATGTAAATCGGCGCCGAACCTACCTACGATTTTCTTTACGTTCGAGAGCATAAGGATCCAAGATATATTGTGAAACAACATTAAGAAATCAAGTAATATTAGGATTTACAAAGTAATTCTTATAGAAATCTAAGTATCCGAGAAGGTTAACATATTAAAATTAATCATAATATTCGAAAATGTATACAAATAACGTAAAAGAAAAATCCTAAATTCATAAAATACAAGAATCAAG
The DNA here is from genome assembly GCA_949128085.1 of Cetonia aurata. Classification (NCBI taxonomy): domain Eukaryota; kingdom Metazoa; phylum Arthropoda; class Insecta; order Coleoptera; family Scarabaeidae; genus Cetonia; species Cetonia aurata. Next base: position 2,485,782 of record OX421887.1, read on the forward strand.
TCGTAAAATACTTTAATAATGTATAAATTTGTAAAAATAATAAATAGAAATTAATTAAAATACGAAGTGTCAAAGAGTGGCGACATCTATCTGCAAATATTTAAGTTAATGTATCTTTCTACGTAAAAGTATCTAAACGTCAAATAAAGGTTATTAAAACTACAAGATTAATGTAAAAGTTAATTAATTTAATTAAAATGTAAAATGTGTGCTATTAAAAGTATATTAGTTTAGAAAACAAGGTTTCTAAAAATTTATTAATCAAATCCAATTTTGCATTTCAAAATATACAAAATCTAGTCTTAGACGGAAAAAAGGAAAAAATTGAGAGACGGTTGGTGGAGTTGTTTCAAACCACATCTATGTCGTACGACACCGAAAAGAATTAACCTGAGCAATAAATATCTGAAAATAGTTCAAAATAAATTACACACTAAAAAATATATGCAATTCCTACGGAAAATTCCAGTAACGTATAAGGTAAAATTGCCAAAAATGGGGAAATTTACTAGAAAACTTTAGGTATATTTTCTAATTTTTGGTAAATTTACATTACTGGAATTTTCCGTAGGAATTGTAAATATTTTTTAGTGTGGAGTTACTACAAAGATTTTAAAATAAAAAGACAACTTATACCTGACTGAATCCTCAATCCAAATAAATTACTGGGATAATTATCCTATCCGAAATCGAAATATCCTTAAGAATTCTGCCGGTATCCTGTGCATCCAGCCATCCTGTATCCAAATAAGCCGTGAGTCCAGTATAAAAGGCCTGTAGGAATTATTTGTTTTAAAATTATTATTTTGAAAGGGTTATAATCAATGTAGAGGTTAACAGCGAATCAAATCATAATTTTTTTGAATTAAAAGTTAGAAGTAAAATTTCTTAGGTAGTACACAGTAAAAGATATTTTATCGTTTTCTTAGTCTTCGGTTGAAAATGGAAATCCACGAATTTCCGAAACAATTGTCGCGAATTAACTTTAAATTAATGCAGCGCGGAGTGATCGGATATCTTGTGTGTCCATTACCATTGACAAAAAGACGAAATACTAAAGAGAAAATAACCCCTGGAATATTAAAAAATTCAGAATATTTTGCATTAGCTAACACTAATTGTTATTTCATTTAAGGACTGGTATTTCAATCTCCTAATCTAATAACAATTTAGCTAATATGTATAAGAAAAATGTAAGGTTATTTCAGTTATTCATAACTAATAACTTTTATTAGGAACTTTATTAGGAGATTTTTATTAGACCAATTGCTAAAATAACAAACCCAATGGTTTAAAATGAAATATTCTGCTCAAAAAGTGAAAAGCTTGGTTCATTGTTACTAGTATTTTTTCTTTAGATATAATCTCTAATGATTTTTAATCCTTAAAAAAAAAACATTCCGTTTAATGTATGCTCGGACACGAGGCCACCTGCATAAGACCCCACTACTTCACTTAAATATTATTGGCTAGAATATGTTGGCAGGCAGATAAGGGGTGGTGCCAGTCGAATAAAATCCGCAAATATTTGTTTGCAACCAAATATACACGGTACAAACCTCCTCCATAAGAGTAAACTATCGATTCATCTATGCTCCAGTTAAGTAAACGCCACGTTCATATAAACTAAAAGATATGAAGATATGCAGTTTATTGAAACATTTGCATACTTGGTATTAGAAAACAAAAAAACACATATGCAGTTCCCACTATTACCGAAAAACTAAATTTAAGTATTTAAAATAGTTGCATGAAAAAATTACTATTTGATTCCTGTAATTTTTTTCAGGAAAATAAAGTATTATATACGTATGTACAAGGTGACATAGAAAAAACTACAATGCATAGCACCACGAGAATGAGGAACGAAAAATAACAAAAAAAGTTCCTATACACTAATGTCCGATTGCTTTTTGTTTTCAAGTGCGCATTGTCGAGTCTTTTTTAAATTGAGGCTCAAACGCGACTCAAAAATTACAGATTGAAACTCTATTCTAAATTCCCATATCAATTCTACGCGATTAAAGATGCTATCTAAGTGGTACGCACCTTCTCTAGAGGGTGCGGTCTAAGCAGACTGCGAGTAAGGCGTATCCACTTTCTCTAGAGGGTGCGCTTCAATTGGCCTATCAATTGCTATGACAACAACTATCAGACAATTATGTAAATTAAGTTTTGAATAATCAAGGACAAGTAGATATATGCTCTGGTGCCCTTGACACAATAGATCATAGAGTTATTACTAAAGCAGGCAACTTTCAGTGCGCTCCACAGGCGGAGATACGGAAGGGCTATCTATCTACGTTGTATGTAATAATGTCGCAGATACGTAGATTGAGAAGACGACCATGTTGCAGCGAATAAGTTTGTTAAAGATTTCCCGAATTACCAAATTAACAAAAATTAAATGTTTATTTTGCGATATATTTCTAATGCGTTGGTCAAAAACACATTGTTAAGACCACGTACGAAGTGCAAACCTCAATAATAAAAGAACCGGCATAAACAAGAGACAGTTATATTTGATTTATGTGCAACTATGACGGTGTGTAATTCGCCGTGTACTTTGTTAAGTAACGATTCACTTATTTTATTTTGGAAGGAATACGCCAATTCCGAGTCGGACAACGCTACGAAATTATTTATCGTCTGTGCCTATACATTTAACTCGCAGCCGAAATACTCCTTCCGTATCTCCTCCTGCGGAACGCACGGAAAGCTACCTCTTTTACTTACTACTAAGGAATCTGATCGATCTAATTACGTTTTTGTTTTTTATGATGGCTGCCCCTTCAGCGAATTTATCTTAACTTCTGGTGTGCCACAAGGGTTGAATCTGAGTCCTATGCTGTTTGTTTTATATCTGGATCGTCTTCTTTAGTGTCCTACCTTGGCTTATCCTAACGACCTGAACATTTATTTATCAATTGGCAGTGAAGATGATGCACGACACTTGCAAAATAGTATATACAGGGTTAGTAAAAAGTCCCGGAACGGTCGAATAACTTTGTTATTTGAAAATTATGATTTCTGAAATTTGGTATGGGGGTATAGTTAATATAAATGCATTTTATGCAATACAGTTAATATTTTTTTCACTTCCGGTTTAATCGGCAATACGTCCAATTTTTTTTTTTTTAAATGGAATGCCCAGATTTTTTTAACACTTTTGAATGCAAAATAAAAAACTACGTTCAGGAAGTATTAAGATGTTTATTTTTATACACAAGAAAACAGTTAAAAAATTAAAAAAGTGTCCTAATACAGAAAAATTAAGATACCTGTCTATTTAGGTTGCGATTACAATAATTGTTCAAAATGCTCTCCATTTACAATTTGACAAAAATGTAAATTTAGTAAAATTTCTTATTGAATTTTGTATTTGTTCTGGGGTGATGCGATTGGGTTCTTGAACTATTCTCTCTTCCAATTGTTCAAGATTATGGGGACGATTTTTGTACACTTGACATTTCATGTGACCCCAAAAGAGAAAATCTAATGCCGAGAGATCTGGCGAAAGTGCTGGCCATTCGATTGCTCCTCTACGTCCGATCCAACGTCCCGGAAAAATTTCATTCAAATAATCGCGGACATTATGGGCAAAATGGGGGGCAGCTCCATCTTGTTGAAACCAAAAATTTGCATTCGGGTGATCACCTATGTTTGCATTTGGAAAGAGGGCCGCAAGTGCTGGAACAACCTCATTTCGCAATAAATTTAAGTAGACGTTGCCAGTTAAATTTCCTCTTATAAAAAATGGGTCCTATGATGTTGTTTCCAACAAAGCAAGCCCAGACATTCACCTTTTGAGGACGCTGTGTATGGACTTTTTCAATCCAATGCGGATTTTCAATTGACCAGTAGCGACAATTATGTCTGTTCACAGTGCAGGTTGAGACAAAACGTTGCTTCATCTGAAAAAATGATGTGATCTAAAACATTAGGCTGCTGCTCGATCAATTCCGTCATTGTTTCGCAAAATTGTAGTCTACGATCTGGATCATCTTCAGTTAACTCATGGACGGGATACATTTTATAGGCTTTCATTCTTGCTGATTTAAGAATCGTATGAGCAGATTTTTGAGAGATCTCATGAATTTGACCTAATTCTGTTGTGGACACGTGATGATTTTCTTCCACTGTAAGTAACACATTCAAACTAGTTTCTTCATCTGTTGCTGTTAATGGACGTCCCCTTCTAGGTAAATCCTTCACCTGACGAAAGACTTCAAACTTTTGAATTGTTCGGCATACCGTACTTTTACTAATGTGACGATCCGGATAAACGGTATTAAACAAAATACGAACCTCTTCAAAAGAACGTTGACGATCACCGTACCCACGCATCATTAATATCTCAATTCGTTCTGATTCAGTAAGTTTTTCTGCCATTTTCAAATATGTCAATGTTTAAAATAAGTAAATTTATAGCGATGCAAAAGTTAAAACGCTTTTAAAATGGTCAAATGTGACGGCAAAAAGAATGCAAACACTAAACAACAACTTTTTTCAAAGGTACCTTGATTTTTCTGTATTAGGACACTTTTTAATTTTTTAACTGTTTTCTTGTGAATAAAAATAAACATCTTAATACTTCCTGAACGTAGTTTTTTATTTTGCATTCAAAAGGGTTAAAAAAATCTGGGCGTTCCATTTAAAAAAAAAAAGTTGGACGTATTGCCGATTAAACCGGAAGTGAAAAAAATATTAACTGTATTGCATAAAATGCATTTATATTAACTATACCCCCATACCAAATTTCAGAAATCATAATTTTCAAATAACAAAGCTATTCGACCGTTCCGGGACTTTTTACTAACCCTGTATAAAACAGCCAACTGGTGCGGAACCAATAAATTAACATGCACTGGGTTTCTCTCGTCTACTGAATACAAATACATTTATTGTGGCATTCCAAATTAATCTTTTTCGTGTGGTACAGGAATGTACTAATATCTTATTAAATCTTAATATTATACCACAATCCGTGTTACATTATTCAATCATATAATAATAATTACCCGTTAATCAGTGAGTTAAAGATAAGTGCAAAGTTCATATTAACACTATTAAAGTAACATTTAAGTAAATTACTATATTACTGAAAACAAGCAAACTACTATATCGCCTACATTATGTAGACATTTTTATTAATTTTGGTAGTTTTTAATTTGTTGCTACATTCCTGCTATAGTTTTAAATTTCTTGATATCTGCTAATAGATAACGCTCTAGCTATTCGCGAAGTGCAACTTGTATGATACCCTCTGTGTGCGACATAACTTTTTGAGAATGAATATACATACGCTGTTATTATATTGCAATTTCGGTGAAAGGCAAAATTCGTGAACCCATTTGTGGGATTGGCAGATGAAAACGGTGCTCTCTCAATTATATTGCGAATTTGACAGCGATAAAGTTAAGTGACATTCCATAAGAAATACAAGTGCGCGAAAGAAACCTGCCCTCTAGAAGCAAATTGTCTGTGGGAAGATCATTTTTGATAACCCGTTACTACCAGAGAATCGCTACGCTTTTTCTTCGAACTGTAATCAATACTTTTTATTTTAATAGCATTACAGTAAACTACGAAACCTTTCCAGTAATGGATTGGCATCGTAAATATTCTTGACATCATAAATAGGTGATCTACGAATCCATTATAGTGTGTCTGCATTCTGAGAACTCATATGGTAGAATCTCCAATGCATATCGTCATATGCATAAGGTTAATAGCTGAGGTGAGAAAAATTTCTGGCGAACAATCTTCAGACAGTCTTTATGTACGCACGTAGTTGTAGTACGCGGAGCGTGTACGATTGTTATGTTCAGAATATATTTTAATACCAGTTTAAGTGCACAATAAACACATGCAAGACTTATGAAGTCCTATATACATGTGAAACCGTGCACTTTAATAGTACACACCGTAACGTCGCGGTAATCAATTCCCATCTATCGATTATCTCAGCGAGTCAGGGTCGTAAACAGTGTGGAACGCACAAACAGGTCGTTCAACGACGGTATTGCGCGTATGGGGTGATAATACACCACGATCCAATAGGAATGTAGCTTATGGAGTTTTTTTAAATGTCATCCCGCTTTGGTATATCTAAGTTAGTCATGACCATTCCAGAAACAATCCAGCATTGATGAAATGTCACTTAATTTTCAATTATAAACAATGCCGGCACGTTTAAGTTATATGTACGAGGATTATTTAAATTTGTTTATTATTTATGGAGAATGCAATCTATGTGTGATATCAAGAACATGTGATACCTTTGCCGCTCGGTATCCTCAAAAGCAGGAGCCGTCACAAAACACAGTTAAATGAAAAATACAGAATTTTAAAAACTTCCGATCGATCACACAAAAGCACAAGCCTATTGTTAATAATGCAAACATACACTGAGAGAAATAGATTGTACTCTTTAACATAAATATAGTATACTTTAATATATTTTATAGCTCCTATAGGGACAATCATATTTTATATTACCGGTGACAATATCTGTATAGTAAATTTCTGTGAATAGTTTTTATTAACTCGTATGTTAAAGTTGTACTATATTCGTATTATTAATTTGAGCATACATGTTAGTAAATGTGAAAAAAATGTCTAGTAGCACTGACTATATTTGATAATAACTGTTAAATTTTTTATTGTACCCAGTATAATGTAATATTTTACTATGTACGATACATGATGCTCATACTTACCATATAGCCTTGTAGTACTTACAATATTATTTTCTACTATAATAATCTAACGTCTCTTAGCATTTAAAATAGTAGATAGTAAACAATAATATAATGGATCATATGCGGGCACTATACAGCGATACTTACCTGTAATTTAAAATATAGTACTATACAAGGTTTTACCCAGTTGATGCATAAGGAAAGTGGAATATTACACAATAAAAACTATAATATTGATTTTATATTTTTATTTGTCCTTAAAACCATTATTACAAAAATCCAACGTGTATTACTTTCATTAACATAACAATCACTAGTAGGTTAGATTTAGGTTAATGTTCTATCAAAGCATAAAATACCCACTACGAAGTATATGCATATAATATCTATTACTTACCGTTAAATATATTAATTAACTGTGGAAACCCCCACTCGATTAAAATGTTTTCCACGTTTGCATTCATTTCTGCTTACGATGCACAGAAATCAACGAACGATCAGACACAAACATGCACCGACACGAATACGTACACCTGTATCACACGTACATAACACGTGTCAGTAATTTTGTCGCGGCAAAACAGCTTATTGGTCGATTTCTTCGGCAAAGATCGATAATGAATAGAGCAAGGGGTGGGAAGAGCGTTACAAACAGTTATGTTAGAAATTGAATATGCATCGAATACCTGATAATATCGCAGTCAATCGCAGCGACTATCTATATAATCCACGTCATTATATAGGCTTTCAGCAATAGAGTATATTAATTGTTACATCCATAAGATGTAGATGGTAACATCCAGATTTTGCCTCTGACTATAAGCATGATAAAATCTGGTTATTTACTCTTAATACGCCACATATTGTCGTTTTGACAATAATTATTTTAGTAATTAACATAAAGAGATTTACGATCTAATTTCTACAATCCATTTTTCTCAGTGTAGAAACTTGTTTAGAATACTTCATAGTAAAACCATAAGACAGACAAGTCTGGGGAGCAAGGTGGCCATAAAAAAGGTCCATCGTTAGCTATCCACTTATCAGATAATATCTCTTGTAAAAAATTTTGGCCAAGTGACCGCTTTGAAGAGGGACGCCGTCATGTTGATAAAAAATTTGTCTAAGTTTGGCCAGCGGTAAATTTTCTAAATATGTATCTTAAAAATTTTGTAAAATATTATAATAACCTTCACCTACAAAGAAAAAATCGTGTATATCTTATGATTAAAAATTACTTATTGATATCTACCGTTCAATTTTATTCATGGAAATGCAATACCACTACATCATTTTTTCTAACTGCACAAAAACCGTTGAATTGCCGGCTTTCCTGGAAGTTTTGCATTCTAAATACGTGTGGATCCGAATCGCTCCAATAATGAGAATTGTGCCGGTTAAGTATAACATTTCTTGTAAATTTGGTTTTGTCCGTCCAGATGATGTCCAAAAATAATGGATGATCTTGAGACCACATTAAAATAAATTGATAAAAACCCACGGAACCCTCGGGAAATCAAAATCTTTGAGTTATTGAACTATGGAAAACAGTTATGGACGAAACTTATGTTTGCAGTATCCTGTCTGTTGAGCATCTAGATAATCCTGATTCCAGTGCAGCTTGTCTTAAAGACATTGTTGAAAATGCTGTGAAGTATCCCAGAATGACGATTTCCATATTTGCATCATCAACAATAGATTCATGCTTTTGAATTTTTGCTTTGACCGATCCGAAGTCTAATTCTGTATTATTCGTTTAACTAGGTTTGGTGACGTCTTTTGTTTTTGAGGATACCTACACTGAGAGAAATAGATAGTACTCTTTAACATAAATATAGTATACTTTAATATATTTTATAGCTCCTATAGGGACAATCATATTTTATATTACCGGTGACAATATCTGTATAGTAAATATCTTTGAATACTTTTTATTAACTCGTATGGTAAAGTGTACTATATTTGTATTATTAATTTGAGCATACATGTTAGTAAATGTGAAAAAAATGTCTAGTAGCGCTGACTATATTTGATAATAACTGTTAACAATGAAAACTATAATAAATATAGTTTAATAATTTTTAATTATAATTAATTAATATAATTTGATTAGCCGGTGACAGCCGGGCGGCGAATTGCCGTCCTATCGGGCAGGATTGCGGGAATCAGACCGGCCCGTGTACTGTAGAGTACTACCGGTATTGAAGCGCCTCGTAATTCTCGTCTGTGGGCGATTGTCCACAGTACTTTTTACACGACGTTAACCATGTATAAGCATCATATAGATATTACGCAGCCACATTTACCGATCACAATTTATATTGAGTACGAATTTCAAAGATTATGAAACAAGCGTAGCGCCATCTTTACGACAAAAGCTGTAGTATCACATATTTATGTAGCTAAACCAATTATGAGTATTATGATATTCCTACTATATAGATATAAAACTATACAGCATTCATTTCATTCCATCTCATTATTAATGTCGTTTTCAATAATCAAAGTAAGGTGACTGTTGCAAGCACCTAACCTAACCTAAATAAACACAACACAGTAAATTTGCTACACCTGTTATTATAACTGTCTTCACTACATTATATGCAATTTATTATATTCACTTGTTGTAAAATATTGTAAAACATTTCACTATATTTTGTAGAAGATTGTCACACAATATTTTTAAACAATTTTATTGCTTTTTTTGTAACCGTGATATAGGAAAATGCAACGCCGTTGTTCTAAAATTTTGCACAATAGTAGGAATTCTCACTACAATTTCCGTCAAACAGTAAAGTGTAAATATTACAACATGGATTTTTCTCTGTGCAGACACAAACATGCACCGACACGAATACATACACCTGTATCACACGTACATAACACGTGTGAGTGGCAATACAGCTTATTGGTCGATTTCTTCGGTAAAGATCGACAATGAATAGAGCAAGGGGTGGGAAGAGCGTTACGAACATTTATGTTAGAAATTGAATATGCATCGAATACCTGGTAACATCCAGATTTTACCTCTTACTATAAGCATGGTAACATCTGGTTATTTTACTCTTAATACCCCACATATTGTCGTTTTGACAATAATTATGTTACTAATTAACATAAAGAGATTTACTATCTAATTTCTACAATCCATTTTTCTCAGTGTAGGGGCAAAGGTATCATCTGTCCTTTATATCACTTTATTGCATTCTCCATAAATAATAAACAAATTTAAACGTGCCGGCATTGTTTATAATTGAAAACTAAGTGACATGTCATCAATGCTGGATTGTTTCTTGAATGGTCATGATTAACTTAGATATACCAAAGGAGGGTGATATTTGAAAAAACTCCGTAAGCTACATTTATATACCATATAAACAATATTTTACTAATTATTTTAAAAAATATCCAGTTTAGATGCATAATGAATATGACTTTTTTTGCATTTTTATAAGAGTAGTTTGATGAGAAAGAGAAAATTAGGTAGTTGTATTAAAAAAAAATAGTTTTGATACTTTTTTAATTCGAAAGTTTATCGATAATTTTCGGACACGCTGTATAATGGTTTCGAAAAATTCATTCGGCTGCGAATGCTACCCTATTTTGAATTTCCTTGTTTACATCGAGATTTTGTTCCAATCAACTGTTTTTTTTTCCCTAAAGCATTTCATTGGTACCTACATAATTTGCGAAATTAACATGGGCTACCTAACTTTTATACTTATTGAAAGATGTTTCCTTTATCAAGAAGTTGTTATTGTGTGTCGAAAAGGTTTGTGTTAGAATAATAAAGCCAAGTTACATTGAAAGTATGGTGTTTGAATTAATAGAAAACCTATGTCAAACTAACAGTGAAAAAAGGGCAACTATCATTCACAATCAGATAATCGGGTTTCCTTTTATTGAGGACAACTTAACAGACATCTAGAATTACTAAAAAATAATATTACTCCTACAGTACGATGTTACTAAATATATCTTAATTTTACAACACTTGCGATATTATTATTGGAAATAACTCGAAACTTTGATATAGGCAACTATAAAATCATAAAATTCTACATTAACGATTAAATATCAACTACACGCTGTAACTGTTGTTAACTACGATAAAATGTAGTTCTTTCTGAAACTTCAAAATCAAGGCGGAAAATTGTTTGACGATTATTGAAAAGCAAAATATAAAAATTGTATGCAGCTTTTCCAAATAGTAAAAATTATTTGAAGAAACTACAATACCTGACTTTTTTGTTGTTTCATAGGGTAGCTCGTTTCGTCACGGTGGTAGTCATATAACGTGTGCTGCTACATGCTGAGGAATCTCTTAAAAAAGTCCCGACTTAAATATTCTTTGAAATATTAAAATAGGCTTCATTTTTAATTGATATTCTTAAAATATACTAGCTAATAGACCGTATACAATGTTTATGTAAGCCATTTACGTGCTAATAATATTTTGCCGGAGCAGCAATCAGGTTTCCGACCAGGCCATAGCTGTACCACAGCCCTACTGAAATTATGCGACGACATCCTCAGAGCCACGGACATGGGTAGATTGACTGTGGTTGTGTCACTCGATTTTTCTAGGGCTTTTGACACAATTAATCATCATGCTTGAGCGCCTTTGTTGGCCATTTTGCATTTTATCGGTTTGCGGGATGATGCGGTAGATTTTTTCCGAAGCTACTTAAACAACAGATTCCAATCTGTAATTTTGGGCAATAAACGATCGTCAAGGCGTCATGTTGGCTCTGGGGTTCCGCAAGGTTCTATTCTTGGGCCACTACTATTTTCGATCTATACATCTCAGCTGGCGTCGCATTTAAAATAGTGCGACTATCACTTTTACGCTGACGACACGCAACTGTACATGTCTTTTTCCTATAATAACATTGATAACGCCTGCAAAAACATTAACGCAGATATTAATTCCTTTGCCAAAGTATGCTCTGATCATGGATTGGTACTAAATCCCGATAAATGTAAATTGATCGTATTCGGTAGAAGGCGCGATATAGTCCTCGCCTCCACTAAAATTAACATAACTATAAATGGCGTCCAACTACCGCTCTCAAAATCTATAAGGATCTTGGGTGTCGACTTAGATCAACAGCTCCGATTTAACGAATATATATCTAAATGTGTCGCAACATCATTCTGCAAAATTAAAGATTTTGTATCAGCACAGACATAATTTTAATCGTAATACGAAAAAACTACTATGTGACGCCATTATTTTGAGTAAATTTAATTATTGTGACTCAGTATATGATTCCAACATAACCCAGTATACCAAGGGTAGGATCCAAAGACTTCAAAATGCGTGCTTGCGTCTAATATGTGGTATCAGAAAATTTGACAGAATTAGTCACATGTTTGCATTCTTGGATTGGCTGAACATGGAGAAACGACGTACTTTGCATAAGTATTGTCTTTATCATAAAATCATTTTGTCAAAGTGCCCCAGGTACCTATATAATAAAATCACTTACCGTACTGATATCCATAATCTGAACTTGCGTTTCCGTGGATTACTTACCCCGCCATCGCATAAAACCCAGCTATTTAAGAGGTCTTTCTCATACGATATTGTCATATATTTTAACAGATTTGGATATTCCGTACGTGCAATTGACGCACGCAGGGTTGGCTCACTGTTTCGTGAGCTTCTATTGTCTCGGTAATCCTATAGATTCTTATGGAATCGATATAGAATTGATATACTCATATTAATTTTGTTAGTTTTTGTTGTACCTCTGTCCCTCTGTTGCAACTTGTAGCTCTTTAGAAAGGGAACTTAGGAACCTATATTTCTATAGTACAGAAATTTTGATTTGCTATTTTTTTATTCAATTTAAAATTAGTTTTTCAAACAGGTTGAGTGGAAGAGCAGGGTGTTCGTAATAACTGCGCCACTGAATCTCCGTCTGTAATCAAAAATTTAAATGTATATTTTTTTTGTTATAGTGTATAATAAAGACATTATTATTATTATTATTATTATTTAAAATATAATTACCATCAGTGGCGTACCGAACATGGTTCCGCGGAACCAGGGCCCGGTCCTCTCCGGGCTTTTTTTTACAAGGTGCGAAATGCTAAATTGTTTTGCACACAACGTTGGGCCCCTCGGGGCCCGTGGTTTACCTCTCGTTCTTTTACAAGAATCAATGCGCCAAACAGTTTTGTACATAATGTATGTTTATATTTCACTAAATTGGTGCATTTTTTCTCCAACGTTGAGTAATCAGAAAATAAATCCCAAAGTTACTTTATACGCTTATATTTCGACCCCGTAGGTCTTTTTCGGTGCCCACTAATCCTATCAATAAACTATTATACAAATTATAAACCATACACAGTTTACATCTTAAAAATGTGTTTGAAACAAAGATTTTGCAATCCACGGATCTTCTGTCGAAACTACTTCAAAAAAAATCGCAAAGTATTAGTGAAGCTGCAAAATTATTCGAGAATGCCTTACGAAATATGAAGGAACTGCGGGAGCAGTTTCATTGCGTTAAAAGTGAAGCGGGGCAGTTAGCGATAAAATGGGGAATAAGTCCAGTGTTTTCAGAAAAACGGAGGTCTCGCCCAAAATTATTTTTCGACGAAACCAAAAATCATTATTGCGTTGAAACTAATGAAGAAAATTTCAGAATAACTATTTTTTGAAAACACTGGATATTTTAATTTTGCAATTAGAAAATCGATCTAAAGGTCTCTGTCACATAAATCAAACATTCAACATATTAAATAAAGATATTGCTATGATATCAAATTACCTAACCTACCTAAAATCAACAGCATCAGCAACAAACGTTTGTTATTGAAATAAAATGTATTTTTAATTTATGTATTTAACTATTTTGTAAATTTATTGTAAAAATTCAAACTAAACACTCACTATATCGCATATAATTTTAAAAGAGCACGTTTCCATGGATTTTTTAGGTAAAGTTCCTTCGCTGATCGTACGAACGTGGGTTCACTTAAGGTTGTCGTATCGTTGGAAACGATTCTCTTTCATCGTTGATGGGATCTTAATGCCTAGGAGATATGAATGTTTGTTTAAAACAATTGTAAAGGACTTCTTTTTCGATATTTTCCGGAGTTGGTTGTATTTTCAAAAACATCTAGAAATTTCAAAATTTAAATAATTATAAGAGTCATTTAACTAAAGATTTACTTGCCAAGGATGAAGTGTTGTGTGTTTTGTGCAAAAATGATGGTATTCCATTCATTTCGAAGAATTGAGGGACGTATTTTCTATTCCTGGAGCCACAGTCGAGGGACTGAGATACAACTTTGGGTGGCTGAGACATCGATAGCGCAGGTTTGGAGCTAGAAAGATTGTTGCAGAACGGGAATCAGTATTTGGAATATCAAGGAGCTATTTATCGTACTTAAAAGTAAGCGTTTATTCATCTTTCGAACTTATAACCGGCGTTCAGAACGTAATTAAATTCTGAGGTTAGAATGATTTGATAACAGTGATTTATAGGGAGTTTTGATGTTAAACAAACGTTTGCTGTTGTAGTAAGGTTTTTGACAATACGCGATTGTATGGCGGGAGGTTAGCGGGAGTTTTGAATTCAATTTTGATATTTAAAACAAGATATATTGAGATTAGTTTGGATTAAGATTCAAGGAATCTTATTTTTGTATAATTTAAATAGTATTTGAACTTACTTACCCTGAGAGAGAGAGAATATTCATCTTAATTGTTATTCAATTTTTATTAACTCGAATTAAACAAAGTTATGTATAAAAAATTTGGTTTTATTCACTATAAGATAATAACATCACAACTAAATAAGTAATACAGTTTCTACAATCAAAACATAGATAATAAAAGGTCATTTAAGCTATAATATTACTTCTTTGTCGAGAATACTACACCCCCCACGTCCCAGGAGTTACTGAGGAATATATAGTACACGATTGGTATGCGGTGTGCTCAAAACAGGGAGAGGGAAAGGTATTCATTCACTTGTGTGCTATAGTGGCACCTAGGTATTGATGCATAGCTTATCTGTGGAATCTTTTTATCTTAAATAGAGGACGCTGCATGTCTGAATGTTAATAAAACAGTGTTGAGTTAATTTAAAATCAATTTAATATAATTTAAATAAATATCTACAAGTTTCGTAGTAATATATTAATTAACAGTACAGACGATGATTTATTTAAAATGGCACAAAAATTACACACATTATACAAAAATGACACTACAGAAGTAATTTCTGCTCAAATTTTATCTTTTCGACAATGCTTCCGCGATGAACTAACCCAAATTAATTCGATAAAGGATCTCTTAAAATTTATATTAATTGATAATTGTTCATCAAGTAGTAGCTTTTCTGAAATTGTAACAGCCTGTACGATATTTCTTACTGTTCCTGTAACGGTAGCAACAGCAGACCGAACGTTTTCAAAATTAAAATTAATAAAAAATTACTTACGAAATACAATGAGTCAAGACCGGCTATCTAATCTGGCAAGCATTTCTATTGAAAATGAGGTAGTAAAAAATTTGAATGTATCCAGTCTGATAACATCTTTTGCCACATCAAAAGCAAGAAAAAAATTATAATATAAATACATTGATTTCCTCTATTTTTTGTTTTTTTTTTATTTATTTTTGCATTAATGTTTGTTTTTCAGCTGTATAATCCCTCTATATTGTTTGTTTTTTGTTTTTAATGTTTTTTATGTATTCAATAATTATGAAAAAGAAATTATATAAGTATTTTTTTTTTTATTTGTGGGGAAGGGAGTTGGGTTAGGGCCCGCACCACAACTGGAACCAGGGCCCGTTCATATGTCGGTACGCCACTGATTACCTTCATACACATTCTGCGTTTATAGTCACTAAAATTATATGTTGACATTAAGTTTTCTGTTTAAATTCTCGTTGGAATTATCAATTCACCAATTATTATATTACTAAGTTATAAAGGTTTTCTTTTCAGTTTTTGCTTGAAAACTTGAAACCCATGTTTTTAGCTATAGTGTACAATTACAAACCAACTGCTACTAATTTCTCGAAACTGTCAAAGAATGCTACTTTTATCCCTTTCAAGTTCATGTTTTTATTATCCTGTGTAAGCGTCGCTCAATGAATAACTAATTCCACCCGTCCCATAAAAACAGTAATAATATTTACAAACCGCAGGCACATTTCGATTTGCATACATATGTGCCTTGATTGGTGGGTAATACTGCAGTACTGCAGCTGTCGATAATAGCGACAAGACAACATCACGTCGATATATGCACATACAATGCACGTGAAAATTATTATGGGATAATAGATTGTACATTATAAAGTTTACATACGCACATATATAGACATTTTATACCTGAATGAAATATGTTAATTATATACCTGTAACGGTCGTTTATATGTGAGCTTAACTATCGGTACACACTTCAGCATTGTACATAGATGTGCATACATTCTAAAGCCATAAGTGTCCACTAGGCTGACCGAATCGAATCGAATAGAATCGAATTAATTCACTTCCCATATAATGATATGACACTGCGTCGTTTAACGAAAAGCGGAGATTACATTAGGTTAGATCTAATTAGGGTAACCTTGCACCGCAACTTATTGATCTATTGTGCCCCCCTACATCAGCTATAAGCTGCTAGGGTTTGCCCGCACTTATAGCTCCCCATCCAGTCTGAGAGCTTTAATAAATTGCAATAGCTGTGATGGTTTCAGAGAAGGTATTTCTCCCTCGTCTATGACATCTTTGCCAAGATGGTTGGCACGAGTTTCTGTGATACCAGTGCAGTTGGATATTAGGTGTTCCGCACTTTCACTTGCCGCCCCACAAAATCTGCAATCGCTATTCTGTTTCAGACTTATCCTTGTCATGTATTCCTCAAGATGATAATGCCCTGTAAGAATACGTAGTCTGTTTCTGCTTAGTCCTAGCATGGTCTTTGCTCTTTTCTTATTCTAATTTCCAATGAATATCTTGGAATGTTTCAGACCAGGGAGATTCCCCCAGAAGGAAGCTCCGAACTTCTCCTCCCTCTCTTTGAGCTCTTTTTTGTAGGTGCTCATCTCTATGATAATGACCTCCCTTACAATATTAATGATGTTACGATGTGCCTTTACGCTGACGACACATCTTTAGTTATACAGGCACCCGATGCAGAAACTGTAGAAGAACAATCAAGAACTGCGATGAAGGAGGTTGTGAACTGGTTTGCTGCCAACAAACTTAAAGTTAACGTCGGAAAGACCCAAAATCTTCTCCTATCTACCAAAGGCTCAGGTCAGTCGTCAGTAGTGAAACTTTTGGGCGTTACTATGGATTCTTCGTTAAGATGGCACCAGCATATCGATGTATTGGCGAATAAGCTTTCGACTGCACTGTTCGTCATCAGAAGAATTATACATGTCGCAAACCACCAAGCAGCGAAAGCGGCGTACTTTGCACACTTTCACTCACTGCTGTGCTATGGGATCCTCTTCTGGGGGGTGTCGACCGAGGCGCATAGAATCTTCGTTCTACAAAAAAGAGCAATACGGTATTTATGCAACCTTGAATATAGATCAAGCTGTAGAACGTATTTTAAAAAAGAAAATATACTTACCGTTCCATCTGTATTTATTCTATCCTGCGTCTCGTATGTTCATCAGCATGCGGAGGAATTTACCTTAAATGGGGACACGCACCTATATAACACCAGAACGCGTGGGCATGTGCGAGTACCGTATCACAGACTGACCTGTTCCCAAAAAGCAATTAACCACTGGGGTGCGAAACTATACAACCACCTTCCCGAAAATTTCAAGAAATTGCCTTTGGTTGTCTTCAAGAAAAAAGTGAAGCAAATGCTCATAGAGAAGGAGTACTACGAAATTAATGACTTCTTATGCAACTTATTATAATTTTGCTTTTAATATGTTTGTGTTGTTTGTTTGTCACATTACTGTCATTTGTTCTTTTACTTTTCATTAACCTTTTATGTATATTTCCTATATGTTTTTATCTTTACAAATATTTATTACACTTTTTTTTTTGACAATTGTAACATATCTACATACATAACAACATGACCTTTTCTGTAATGGTTTTATTGCAAAAAAAATATATATTATTATTATTATTATTATATTATACAACAGAGCGGCTCTGGTCCCACAAACGAAGTTGCGGCGGCTTTCCTTGCTAATAGATTAGCTTCCTCGTTTATCGCTGATTCCAGTATGTCCTGGTACCCAGCATAGTGCAACTTTGTTTTCTTTGCCTAGGTTATTTAGTCTGCCAAGACATTCCCAGACTAATTCCGAACTGATAGTATTAGATCTCAGTGCCATCATGGCTGCTTGACTATCGGAGAAAATTGCAATGCTCTGCTTCCGATAATTCCTGTCAAGGTTCAATTGAGCACATCTTCCAATTGCATTAACTTCCGCTTGGAAACCACTGGGGTATGTTCCCATTGGCTCTGAGTAGTTGGTTCCTGGTCCGAATACCCCTGCACGTGTTCCTTTATCAGTTTTGGAACTATCCACGTACCATTTAATGGTATTTGCCTTTAGGGAGTAGGCGGAGGGTTCTCCTTTCCATTCTCTCTTATTGCTTAGCTTCGTATGAAAATTCTTTTCGTAGCTAAATTTCCTAACCATTTCATCGTTCGGTAGACTCAGAAATGGAGAGAGTCCCGCTCAAGGTGATCAAACCCTCTGGCACGGGGTCTCGTCCCCTCCAGTCCCCATTCTAACTAGGATATGCATTGTCGCAAGGGCCACTCCCTTCACCACTGTGTGTAGGGGTGTGAGGTCTAGGATTCCTTGCTATGACCTGTGTGACCTTCTGGAACCAGGTTATCGCCCCGTGGTCCAAGATTCCCATGCGAGTATGCGTACAATAAGTAATGAATTGGGCGTCAACCAAAACTCACTATCGAGAACTTTGCGAAAGCATAAGTTTTATCCGTTTTATATTGAATTGGTTCAAGAACTTGACACCGGTGATTACAAAAATTTCCATTTGCGGAATGGGACAGATTTCGCTAAGAAAATTTTTATTTACTGATGAGGCAACTTTTTCCAAAAATTGCTATGTAAACCGTCACAATTTTCATTATTATGATACAGCAAATCCCATGTCATAAGACTCTTAGATCATCAACATCGATATGCTTTAAATGTTTGGGCAGGAATAGTGGAACCTCACTTGGTTGGACCATTTATTTCCGAGGGGCCACCTGCATAAGACCGCACTACCTCACTTAAATTTTGTTGGCTAGAATACGTGTGTAGGCAGAAAAGCTGTGGTATCAGTCTAATAAATTCAGAAAATATTAGTTTCCAATTAAATATACATGGTACAAAACTCCTCCATAAGTTAAACTATCATTCATCTATGGTGACGATGGCACTGCATTTTTAAGTGTAGGAATGCGATAACAACACTATGTTACTATTGTATTTGCAGTTGGCACAAATATTGAATTTTTGCCCGCCATCCTTTTATTAACAGGGAATCTAAAGTTAATAAAAAGAAAATGATATATAGCTAACTAAATGTTCCATAGACTCGAGTATGATGATGTTAAAATCAAGTATTATGGGGTTATCGCGATGTTAAATGGGAGGAAACTCAAAAACTGGCGAAGTGTACATTTACACTTTACATTCCCGTTGCTAACGTTTTTAGAAAAATTTAAAGAGCAAATTTATATGAAATTTCGCCCTGTAAAGTTGATAAATATCATTTGTTTACGAATACACTAGAACAAAATTGTCTGATTTAGAATTTTAAATACAAAAAGGAAAAATAAATAAAATAGAAGTTGTCATGTTGCCGACTATAGCAGGAATTATAAGAACTAGTTGTTTACTTTCACTACACATCCAATTAACACTCGACTATCTCTTGTTTCAGGTTATTTGCTAACTCGTGTTGAAGGTAAAATTGGTTCCCCAGAAAAACCACTCAGCGACCTTGGGTTGATCTCTTATCGATCCTACTGGAAAGACGTCCTATTGAACTACCTCTGCAAAACAGCTGGGACACAATTATCTGTGCGTGACATCAGCCAAGAAATGGCCATACACTCCTACGATATCGTCTCCACATTACAAGCCTTGGGCATGATGAAATATTGGAAAGGTAAGCACATAATTCTGCGCAAAAAGGACGTTTTGGACGAATACGTGGAAAGAGTGAAAAGGCGAGGTCCATTATTGAAGGAAGTAGACCCCACATGTTTAAGATGGACTCCATTTGTCCCGCCACAATCTAATCCCTCATAATATTTACTTGAGGAATAGTTTTCTTTCGTTTTCGTTTGGTTCGACTTTATTCTTATCAGCGAAGGAGACAATCACACATGTTAAAACATTTTTTGGTGTTACTTTATATATTTTAAAATGATAGGTGGAATTTTAAGGAAAATCCTTTATTAATACTGTGTATTAAAACCCTCTCTCTACGTAACTTACGACTATGTATGGATTTGTATTATATTAATATAATCGAATTTTTTATTTAGATGTAAGATGAAGATATTATGTAAATCCCTTTGTTTTACTGCCACTCTATATTTTATGTATTGTTGTGATATATGTGTATCAATTATATCATTGAGATTAAAATAAATTTATGAAACTTAGAAAGTAATAAAGGATTTTAATAGTGTTATTTTAATAATTATGTACAGAGAGCAAGTGAGGCGGTAAGTAAAATTTCGCTTAGGTTATCAAGAAGATTTATGTTTGTACACCACTTTGGAGAAAAGTCTGTGTTTGTTTTGCACCAATCACTTAACCATTAGCTGGGGTATTAAAGGAACGAATTTTGTTCGAAACCATTGTCTAGAAAATTAATATTCTATGATAACTAATGGTGAGACTAACCCGTATTGTTCTAGACAACCACAACTACTCGGTTGACATCTACAAAAAATTGATACATAAGTTAATTAATCTTAAGAAAATTATTTTTAAAGCGGCCCATACACTTTTTTACACGGTTTTTCCATCGAATTTCCATTAATCAACGGGACGACGTACATATCAGTTCGGACACTCAAATAAATTAAAAAAAAAAAAATGTTCGAACTCATTTTTCCAAAACTTATTATTATTAATACCGATTAAAATTAAAATAAAGTAGTAAAAAAAGTAATTCTAACGAAAAATAAACAAAAACTTCTTAAACACTCCGTTCATCAAAGAAACCCCCTTGTGCGCGAAGAACAGTTTTCACAATCCGAGGCATCCGCAGACATAATTACGCTTTAAACAACATAATAAATAGGAGTTTAGCTGTTTAATTTCTTCTTTTAAATTCTTATTTATAATTACTAAATACTACTGTAATGCTTTATAGGGTATGATATTAATATTTATAATACTAAATAATTCATTGAAAAAGAAATTTAAGAAATAAAATATTTTCGTGTTCTGGTAATTATAATATAATTTTGTAATTTATCGTAATAAATTTTGGAATTACTAAAATTAAAACATTGACTTATTATTTTAGGCGGAAACATCAGCTAAACCACATTTAAATGAAGATTAAATTTTTCGATCTGATGTTATTAATAAAACATATTTTAAAACGAAATAATTACTCAAATTACAACTTATCAATAAAATATTCAAACAAAAAATTTTTAGTTTTTATGATTAATTCACAAAAAGTATAAAAGATAACCAGGCTATTACAAAATATATAAAAATTCCTTATGTCAAACGTTAACCTGCAAAAATCTTAAAATAGCAAATCAAAATAATAACAAACTACAAAACCAAGTCTATACAAAACTAAAATCAAAAATTGAAAAAAGAAAGTAAAACACCACATGTAAGTAGTATATAAAATAAACTGTCAAATATATTGGTAAAACTATGCAATATTTAGCAAATAGGATAAAAGGACATAAATATAAGAAAAATTTACAACTTTACAAACTTTACAAAATCAAACATTTAGTTTTAACAATACGTCAATTTTCAATAAAGAACAAAATATAAAAGCGCGCAATATACAGACTTAAAATATACTAAGATATGCAAGGACTGTAGCGTAGTAATAGGCACAATACAGGGTGTTTTGAAACATCGTTTAAAGATTTTAAGGGCATGTAGTACGATCGAAAATAAGGTTAAAAGTCATAATAAACATATGTCCACAAATTAACTGTTTACGAGATAACAGCGATTTTATCGCAAATGCAGAATAAGTTTGCTTTAGCGGTTTTTATTAAGATGTTATTGTATTTTAACATAAAATAGATTATAACTAAAGAAGATGTAAAAAATGACGTCCTTCCATTTCGACACAGCATCTACATCTGCTTTCAAAGGAAGCGCGCACTCTTTCAAAAAACAAGGGTTTTTCTCGTATTATCTGGCAACAGTGTTCTATTCGTTGGCGCAACTCTGGAAGATCGTTTACCGGTGTTGCGTACACTAAACTTTTCAAATAACCCCAGATACTAAAGTCCAACGGGTTTAGATCGGGAGACCTTGGAGGCCAAGCAATGGGACCTGCTCGCCCTATCCATCTCCCAGGAAATTCATTGTTAAGATGTTCCCTAACAGCACGCGTAAAGTGCGTAAACAAAGAGAGCAATTGGAACTAGATTTAAGGAACACATTGCACATTATCGGTACGGGTGACTCCTCCAGGGTGGAACAGCATATTAGTGATACGAGCCATAAGATCAACATTGAAAACCTCAAACTACTAAAAAATGTAACACTCTCGACAGAATTATCCGCTTTTGAAAGTATTTATATTAAAATAGAATCTAAAAATAATAATTCATTAAATCGTGAACAGGCCCAGGCCCATTCGGTGCTGATGGATTTATTAAGGTAAAAACACATTTCTTTAAAAATTGTTGGTTATATTACGGAAATGCAAATTCATTACCTGCACTAAATCGTAATAACGTATTAAGCGGTTTCTTGGCAAATTAAACAATTTAATTTGCGGCCTGTCGGTTTTTCCTTGTAAGTTGCGTTACTAGCTTTAACGAACTAGATTTAAGGATCAGATAGCGCATAATCGATATGGGAGGTTTGAATCATCTAGCATCGTACAGGCCATAAACTTAACATTGAGAACCTTGAACTACTGAAAAATGTAACATCTTCGAGGGAGTTAGGCTCTTACGAAATCATGTATATGAGGAAAGACTAACAATTTGAATACTGAATCGGGAACATGCCCCTCTGCACCATTCGGCGTTGATTGATTTATTGGGGTAAACATATTTCCCTGTTAGATACATATTTCTCTCCGAGTTCTTGGTATTTCGCAGGTAAAGTAGGCGTAGAAAAAAGCATTTGTAGATGTTTAGATATTAGTTTTTCTTAATTTATTCGTTCGGCTTTTGGTTAAAAATGGAAATCCACGAATATTCAAAGCAATTGTGCCGAATTAATAAAATTGTGTAGGGCGGAGTGATCGAATATTTCGTGTGCGTAGAAAAAGGAAAAAAAAATATCGTTGTTACTACCTATTGGCGGATAGTATATCATGTAAAAATACTATTCCCCGATTTATTGACAGGAATATATTATTTTGGAGCGTTTTTGTAAGACCAAACGCACTTACGTAGGTATGTTAGCTGATAGCCAAGGATTCGCGTCCTTTTTACTCAAATAAAATATTTATTTACCATGGATCCAAATCCATACAGGGTTCGTCAAAATATAACATAGAAAGTACATATTAAAATAAGGTTGCTCGATTAAAGTTAAACAAATAAAAACAGCAAAGTATCACAAATCTTACTATCATGTATGTACGTGTTACAAAATCATTTAGAAAATAAAGTTGGTATGCTCTGAGTCGATTTTTAAATTATGGTAATAACTTTCTGTATGTTAGATTTAGATGGTATTTTATCGAAAACCTAGGTAGCTCCATATCTCGTCCTCATGGTGGTTGGAATTTTCAGCGTTTGAGTAGATCTAGTATTCATAAGCGAGTATACGTCAGCATTTTTTGCAAACAGTTCTTTTTTCATATGGATAAAGCTAATTCGTAGCGGCAATATTGTTGCAATATTAGCTAACTACGGCCAATGATCTAAGTATGCGTTTTCGACTGCGAAAAACTTTAATAAAACTGGCTGCGGATTCCCACAATATTAAACCATACTTCAATTCAGGAAAGACATTAGAGTTAACATACCAATACACTGACTTAAACTACAGCATGGCAGCGAGAATTTAAAGTAGGTACTCACAAGGCCTTGATTACGATGTTTCCAACGAAATCCAACATCAGTCGTTATTTCATCGAAATTAAAATTGTCAACGCTAGGAACTAACTTACTATTTTAGTTGACAAATACGATATTTATTACTAAAGTGAATTAACCTTGTTTTTAAGGTATTCAATTCTAAACCATCATGCCGCCGCAACTCTTACAATTAGATATTTCTTCGTGAATTTCCGTTGTAAGTCTTGATGAATTTTCCAAACGATCAGTGAATCCGATACACGAGTTATTATGAACAAATTGATAGATGTGTAACATAAACAACGTTGGATGAGCCTATAACATACATTAAATGTAGGATAAAACCCAGGTTGGACAATCACCGAAGTTATACGTATGCTCTCGTCAAATATGTTTCTATATTACGAAGTTATATGAAGAACTTCGATCATTGTCAGAACACCAAGCAAGCACCAGCCGCCACTGACCTCTATGGACGGTGTTCGTCGATCGATGTAATACTTTCTGCTGTCTTGAATCTATGTAGGTATGTGTGGTATTAGAGTGATAGTATACTGCGACCTGAAAGATTTATTGTGTCCCCTCTTCTTGCTGTATTTACAGCTGGTCGTCCTGTCTGATTCCTTTTAAAAAGTGCAGAATGTCAGAAAGCCCCAGATTAGGTAACTCTCCCTCTTCGATTTCACATGCTCTCAGGTGCAGCGCCCTTAGGTTGCACACTGCAGCGCAGTTTGTGAGTAGATGGATGGATATTACGTCCTGTTCCCCACAAAACCTACATTCGGCTTCTTTCGCTATTCCAAGCCTGTTTAGGTGTCCGTTCAGTTTACAATGGCCTGTAAGGATCCCTGTCAATATGCGAATATTATTTTTACTCAGGTTGATGCGTTCTGCAGATCTCTTCTGGTTATAGGTTCCCAGAAGAGTTTTAGCTTGCCTCATTCCCTCGAGATTCTCCCAGTATTTGGATTTTCTCTGCTCTACTTCATTTTTTAGTTTCTCCAGTATTATGCTGCTACTTATCCCGCAAAAAGGATCTGGCCATACAAAAGGTGTTCTAGCCCCTCTCTTAGCGAGATTATCTGTTATTTCATTTCCTACCACTCTCGTGTGTCCCGGAACCCACAGTAGGGTTACCTTGTTCTTTTTGCCTAGCTCGTTTAGTTTTTGTAGACACTCCCAAACCATTTTGGAGCTGATTATGTTTGACCTCAGCGCCCTAATGGCTGCTTGACTATCAGATATTATGATAATCTCCTGCTTTTCATAGCTTCTGTCAATGTTGACCTGGACGCATCTTTCAATAGCGTGTATTTCCGCCTGGAAGATACTTGGGTACATCCCCAAGCTTTCGAAATATTTGATTCTAGGCCCATATATCCCTATTCCAGTTCCCTCTGCCGTTTTGGAGCCATCTGTGTAAAATTTGAGCATTTCTATTGAGTTTCGAAATGGTGTCTCTATCCCATTCGCTCTTGGTGCTAAGCTTTGTGGTAAATTCTTTTACAAAGTTGAACTTTTTTGGCATGTCGTATCGGGGCATGTCCCAGGTTTGGTCACCTACAGGAGGCTGAGACCTATGATTCCTTCCCTGATCATCCTACGTGTGGTCCTTTTGGCTATGCTCTCCACCAAAATGTGAAGAGGAGTAAGATTTAGTACCACATCAGTGGCTGCTGTTGGGCAGGTTCTCATTGCCCCAGTTATGCATACACATGCTAGTCTTTGCACTTTAGAGAGATTAGCTCTCGCAATGGCCAGATTAGTTCTCTACCTCCGAGCCACTGTCCCATAAATGATCATTGGTCTCACGATTGCTGTATACATCCAGAGCAGTATTTTTGGGTTGCAACCACAGTTATTACCTACAAAGTTTCTACAAACCATTAGAGCCTTCTTTGCCTTGTTAGTTACTTCAAGCTCATGCTTATTCCACAGAAGTTTATTAACCAGGATAAGGCGTAGATATTTCACCTCCTTCTTCTAGTCTATGTCTTGCCCATCTACTTTTATGGTCTTGAGGCTGGGTTCTCTTTTCCTTGTGAATGCTATTAAGGTAGTCTTAGTGGCGTTGATGTTAAGGCCCACTGATTGGCACCACCTTTTCGTAGTATTGACTCCTCTTTGAACTATGTCACAGAGGGTATTCTCAAACTTTCCTCTTGCAAATATGACTATATAATCAGCATATCCTTGACATGGTATGCCTAGATTAGTCAGCCTCCATTGGAGTTCATCTACTGTCAAGCTCCACATGAGTGGGGAGGTAACTCCCCCTTGTGGACATCCTCTGGTCGTACTGATCGAAATGGTTTTGTTTCCCATGTCCATTTCCACTGATCTAGTAGAGAGCAGCTGCGACAGCCACCTGGAGGTCGCGCCGTCTACCCCTCTTTCAATTAATGCTTTCTTGACGGCCTCGTGCGGAATGTTGTCTTGAATCTAACAATAAGTACGATTCAACAAGATCCAGTATATTTTCTAAACAAAATATTGTGACCAATAACGTCAAAGGTTTTTGAAACGTTATAGTGTGTCTTGTTCTTTTTCTACTATATTGGTATACAAAAATTTAGATTAGATACTTCTGTTGATGTGCGAGGAACAAATCCAAATTGGAAAGAAGGTATTATATTGTATTTTTGAGAATTTTAGGTCGTCTCACGTATTAGACAAATCTTCATTAAAGAGTAACTGATCGGCTGTCGCTGACGGCTCTGTCGCATGCACTACGTCCTTATCCCACACTGCAATTAATAACCTCAAACACGCTCAAAGGTTCAAACAAAAAACATCTGCTCTATCAAAATCAAATCAGGAGCAGTAGCAAAACTTGCTTTTCTGTGAAAGTTGTCATTGTCTACTTTTGCTCGTTTAATTACAATTCCAATGTGTTGTAAATGATCTCATTAATGAAACGATGATAAATTTTTATTTATTACGGTAAGTTTTATTAGTGAAATAAGAGTAATCGTATCTAGCGGAAGTCTTATACAAAAAAAAGGGAGAAGAGAAAGAAGAACCAAAGATAGGAGCCCATCTGCCGATGTCAGCTGCAGGTGGCGACTTGAACACTTACCTAATTTGTATGCGCCGTAGGTAGATAATACCTTCAAGTGTTGTGAACCTGTAGGAAATACACGCATACAAAGATGTGTATTATACACTGATTCGAGATGTCTCATCTGCTAACCGGTGCTGCTGTTTCGTGTCGAGTTCTGAAGTAATTGGAGCAGCAAGGGCAACACGTGTCAGGTGATGGTTGTCCGTTATTGGATCGACTCTTGATAAGAAATAGTCGTAAAAGAACCTTAATTTGGGTTGTACATCGCCCATATTCTAGCATTCGATAGATAGGAGAATGATTATTGCGTAATTGAACACTAATGAAATTATTTAAATTGATGTTGGAGATTACAGAATCTCCATTACTATGAAAACAACTATTTTCGCTCGAATTATTTAAACACTTAAATTATAAGTAGGTATGTAGATAACAAGGTTTCGGGCAGTGTACTAAACGAATTTTGTTAACAACCAAGAGAAAACACGTAGGTACAAACTACAAGTAATATTGCTGACGTAATATAGAGGTACACAGTAAGAAATTTTGTATACTATTTAAAGTATTTAATACTAAAAATACACTAGCATTTGTACAGGGAGCTCCTCACTAAATACTGTTCAAAAATGTACCCGAACCTAGTGTAAACAGTAGTGTAAAATGTACTCTTCATAAATGATAAAGCATATACACTTCTAGTGTATTGGGCTATTCCACAACTGAGTGTAATTTGGTGTACACTACTATAAAATATGTGTATACGAGTGGCGGCTCCTGACGTTTTGTTCAAGGGAGGCTACTGTAGCCTAAGTAACCCTTCTCAGGTGTAGAATAAAAATTGAAAAAAAAATAGATTAAAATAAAATATAAATTATTGTCTAGCAAGAACCACGTAGAGGAGAGTGAAATTTTGCCTGGATAGGAAACTGGATGAGGTGATAGGTAAAAAGGTAATAAAAACGAAAAAATAAACTCTTGATAAACATAATAATAAACCAAAAAATAAACTCTAAAAACAATAACAATTAAATTAGAAAAGAAAATTGTAGATTCTTTGTTTATATTACAAGCTTTACTCAAAAC
Organism: Cetonia aurata; assembly: GCA_949128085.1. Lineage (NCBI taxonomy): Eukaryota > Metazoa > Arthropoda > Insecta > Coleoptera > Scarabaeidae > Cetonia > Cetonia aurata. The sequence continues at coordinate 2,513,874 of OX421887.1, forward strand.
TAAATTTAAGGCATGAGCATGACAATGTACAAAAAGAGCTTGAGGTGCAATTGTTTTTTTTTTTTACTTTGTAAACCATTTAAATGCCCTGCCATAACAATGGTGCATCTGTAGCAATATTTTGTTTTCCAAATAATTTAAATTTGCACAACGATGAAATGTGTTCTTTAGACTTAGAAAGAATGCAGTTCAATAGCGCGCGGTAGATGTTTTAAATCTGTATAACCTAATTTCGACCACGTTTCGGTTTGGTTACAAAAAAGTAGACATGGCCAACAAAATAATCTTTCCCGTTCAATTGAACCACTTAACCAATCACATTTAGTGTACCATAATGAACTAAAACCACGATTTTGCCGGTTGCCGTCGTTAGATACTACAGATAAATTAGGCCGTGGTTTCTCAATGTTTTGTACAATGTGTAATTTCGTCTCTATGTTTAAACAACTAAAAGAATTTCTTACCAACCAGTGGACAATATCTTGGCAAATTCTAATTTCGTTCATTTTATCCATTTTCTGTGCGTAACCTAACAAAACTCACCCAACGCTTCTTAAGTTATTAGTACTGGAAGCTGGGAGTCGCATGAGCAGTTGCGTAGCAACGTTTTACGACCGATAACGCACGATAATATGCCGATCGGGTAGGATCTCACCGCGGCGGCAAGCCTACAACCATACGTATTCGCCGTATAAAGTGCACATGCACTTACGGAGATACATTGTTTTCAGCCATGGCATTAATGATCGGTGCGGAGCCAAATCTGTGGCTAGCCTCCTCGCTTGCTATTATAGTGCGTACAGTAAAATTTCGCGCATTGTTGAAAATTTATTTGCATTTTTAAATTAAGTAATGAATAAATATACTATTGATTATATATTTTTTTGCAAAATTGCTTTATTTTAGCATATAACTGATGCTTAAACATTATTTTAATACATAATAAACGCTACTTATTTTATTAAAAATAATAGGGGAGGCTTAACCTCCATAGCCTCCCCTGACGAGCCGCCACTGGTGTATACACTACTGGAGTGTAAAACATGTGATTTATGTATTTTTTTAAGGGAAAATGGAGAAAAAGGAGCAAAATGAGGTTAGGAGTCTTGGATGGAACTACTTTTGGTCTCCACTTAAGAATAGCGTTTACTTGAATTAAAAGCATTAGTCTTGGAGCAAAATATTAGAATTCTTGAATTACATCACTTTTCATATCTTCTTAAGAATAGTAATACTTAGCTTAAAATCATAACGTTTTATAAAAGGATAAATATTTATTTCTATCAAATAAAAAGTATTTATGTGAAATAAATGCTCGGTTTTAAAAGGTTTTTTTTTTGGAACAATAAGTAGTTTTAACGGTGCCTTATTTCCAAATAAGGAGGAAGTTCTAAAAATGATAAAATATGGGGTACTTTAAGTTTTATCCTTCTAAATGTTCAAATCAAACACACCTTTATTGTTCAGATGCATAAAAACAGTACTAGATGCACATGTAAGGCTTACCCTTCCTTGTACATGTACAAATTATCGAGCTCCAGGTCTAACATTTTTTTTGTTGGTATGTTCTAACTTACCTAGCACAATTGAATGTGCTAAGAAATGTTTTTATTATCTCATATATAGGAATTAATTCCTTTATATCATTTCCAATCAATTCAATCAGATTACCGTAAAAGAAAGTTTTCTTAAATTAAAACTTTCAATTTTCTTTGTGGTAAAAGATTTACTTACAACAAAATTATTTCATTTTCTCTAACAGAAAATTGTGTTAAAGCAATATTTTATTTTGAACTCAGAATGCATTTATCTGTGTACATAAGACGTCAGCCACGCCCTAATGAAGGTGCCATTATGATTGTTACCTATCAACTAAGAACCGATATCAATATTGGTTCATTGCGCATGACGAAGTCAGTTAATCAATGCAACATACATCAACACATACAAATGTTGATTTGTATTGAATATTAGATTTGCCTCTATTTTATGTAGGACAGTCACTTTTACTTGCTGTTTCAAATACAGAACTAAAATTAGTCGTCTACAGTATGCACGATGTTTAACTTAATATTTTAAAGTTAAAGGTGAATATCTACAAATACTAAACTTCACAGCAATATTATCGGAGATATTTAGGTGTTTCCAGACATTTGCCCATAACTGTATATACGTTACGTATACGCCCGACGCGCATCTGGATAAATATTCGTTTGTGCAAAAAGCACTTCGTTACCGACACCAAAGTCGAAGTTCGTCGACCTCACCCAAAATGTTAATCGCCGCCTCACAGTCAAAAACATTAAATCCCACTCGGCAACTTATGCCAAACTTAATTAGGAAATGTATTTGCTTGTTGGCCGAGCCGACTGACGGAATTACATACATATATTTGTTGCTATCCTTAACACGTTCAGTGACTTTTTGATCTAGGCAGATATAACTGCATGGGGGTTTTCAGTATTTTCTAACGGAAGTAAAGAAATTTTAGCTATCTAAAGAGGGAATATTCAATCCGATATGCGTTATAATAAATAGTGAGGAGAAATGTCTATATTACTCCAGCATATGCGGTGTGCTGTAGGCTGTAATTGACATAGAAAACAAAATGTGTACTTTTTTTGTTGATGTTGATTTTCGAATTTGATGGATTTATTTATTATTATTACATTGAACATAATCAAAAGTGCAAAAACAGTATACCATTTACCAAAGATAATTTACATAACAACACAACATATTTGTAACTTGTGTGCCAAATATATGGCCAACATTGGTTTCTGTTATTACATTCATAAACAAGTCGAATCAAATTAAAGCTGATCAACGATTGAAAAAAAAAAACGGCGAAAAACAGATTTTTATTTTGTATATTTATTGACTATACAAGCTATACCGAAATTCAATGTAACTATTTGCTGCATTTAGGAAGGAAACATAGTGTAGGTGGGACCAGGAATGATCTACACACGGGAAGACGGTGGGCAGGTTTAAATGTGTTGCCTCAATATGCTGTTTAATGGAAACACTGTTTTTTATACCGTTAGGCAATACTATAAAGAACTGACATGTGAACACGTACGACTATCGCTTCAAAACTGTGACAATTAGGTCAAACTTTCGCATTTTGGCTTTTCCAAACTAATTTTTCAACATTGTTATGAAATGAAATTGTTTATCCTATACTGGGTGAGTTTTCTTTATCTTGAGACAACGGAATATGTCTAAAACACTGTATCAAATCAAAAAAAGATTTTGGTATAATGTAGGAGGCTTACTGAATCGTGCTGAACTCGATACCCCCCCCCCCCTCGCAGACTGGGAGGGGGACGACTTTGAAATCTTAAATGGAAACTCCTATTTTGTATCGCAAATTCGGATTCTACGCCATCAAGTATGTAGTTTTTGTTTCAAACTTTTTTTTCGATTCGTAACAGATTGCACTGTAATCGCAAAAACATGATTGTGAACGTCTAGAAAAAATACACAAAAAAGAGAAAAAGATTTTGTGTGTTTCTTTATTTTACATAAACTAACATTTCAAAAAGCCTTGTGTTCGAAAATGTGCCCTTTCACTTCGATAGATTTATTTATTCGCAATTGGAACGCTATTCAACGATACAAAACCGTACTTTATTCAGTACTTGACAAGCTGTGAATACTTACACATTGTCCGATCCTCATTTAGATTATTAATTATTAATCAAATACAAATTGGTTAGTGTTGAATATTTGAACAGTAATGGAGGCTAAAACATTATAAGAGGGACTATCACACTGACAAATGTCAATGCTAGGTTTTCCACTATCACCACTGTTTTTGTTGTTTGGTGATAGTGGAAAACCTAGCATTGACATTTGTCAGTGTGATAGTTATTCACATCATCAATTCACATCATATACATCAAAGGTTCCAAAACCCAATTACTGGATTATAAGAGAGAATTAAAATGATGTACATCTCTGGAGAAAGTGGTAGGAATATCAATTATGCCGTTAATCTTTAGCTTCCATGCATCAAGAACTTCATGGCGACAATTTTCAAAATCGAGTGCGATTTTGTCAATGGGCGCTTCAACGGATACAAGGTAATCCCAATTTTTTTGCTCGAGTATTATTTTCTGACCAGGCGACATTCACAAATTACGGTACGGTAAATCCGCACAACATGCATTACTGGAATATCGAAAATCCCCATTGGTTGCGCCAAGTTGAACATCAACATCCTTGGAACGTAAATGTTTGGTGTGGAATAATTGGCAATAAGCTTATTGGTCCATATTTCATCGATAGAAACTTAAACGGTGAAAAATATTGAATCATCTTGCAACACGAATCAGTGTTACTTGAAGACCTTCCCTTGGACGTACGACAAACAATGTGGTGAAGTTTATACAGAAGTGCCAACCACGAGGGAACACATGATTGAGCGAATAACCAACGCTTGTTCAAGGAATACGCCGGAAACACTTCTCAGTTATGTGCAATATCATTCCAATTGCGAATAAATAAATGTATCGAAGTGGAAGAGCACATTTTCGAACACATTTTCTGAAATGGGTATGATAAAGTAGAGTTCGTTGTAGAATGACTTTTTGAAATGTTATTTAATGTTAAAATAAAAAAAAAAACACAAAATCATGTTTGCTTGCTGCTCTTTTTTTGTGTATTTTTCTAGACGTTCACAATCATGTTTTTTTTGCGACTACAACGCAATCTGTCACGAATCGAAAAAAAGTTTCAAACAAAAACTACATACTTGATGGCGTAGAATCCGAATCTGCAATGTAAAATGGGGGTTCCCATTTAAGATTTCAAAGTTGTGGGGGGTGAGATGGGAGATCGAATTCAGTACCATTCACTGAGCCCCCTACATTGCAACAAATCTTATTAAGATCCTTTTTTAATTTGATGCAGTGTTTTAGAGATATTCCGTTGTCTCAAGATAAAAAACTCGCCCAGTATAGGTGCTTTAGACAAATTTTAGATACATTTACACACACTCGCACTATTTCTCGGTATTTAGCAATAATAATAATAATACAATATGTATATTTTAAACGTATAATTTTAATGTGTTTGGCGAATCGTTTAATTAAGTACGTTTTAGTAAAGATTTTAATTTTTGACATATTTTATCCAGCATTTTAATTCTGAGAGATTTTTCAAAAAGCATAGCCAATAACGCTAACTTGGAGAAGCCAAAACGTGGAAAAACTATGGTCATCACAGCTACGCTTGAAAAAAGAAATGGAAGAAACTAAAAAAATAAGGATAACGGAGAAAGTTATGTTTATATAAAACAGAAAATATTTTTAAAAAACAAAGGAAAATTTGGAGGAGACGGGTAAGAAAATGACGAATGCCTTAAATATACTGAAGATGTCATAGAAGATAGAAGACCACTTCAAATTGTGGAAGAACCGTCAAAAATTGACAAATTTGCGGTGAAATAAGTGGCAGAAATAGAAAGGAAGTCACGGCATTTCAAGTAAGGTATTATAAACCGCTGCTTTCGTCCAATTGCTAGTAATCTAGAATTGAAATTCTTTTGTTCGTGCCTTTTTATCAGTTACTTTTGATTCTTTCAAAACCAATGGAAGAATACCATGTCCCAGATCCAAAGACATGTTGTATTTTAACATTAACCCAGTTCCTAGTGTAACAGTAACGTATTGTAATCGATGGATCCGCAAAAACTGGTACAGGTATATCATTTATTCATATTTATAATAATAATTGTACCCCCTCTGCCCTCCCCGCACTCCCCTGACCCTCGCCTTCCGATAATCCAGTGTATTTTCATCATACTGTACATTGTTGTGCTCTGGTTCTTCTCCTGTTGCCAACTGTCTGTTCGTAACCTCTCTTGGGTTTGGCGCCTTTTTCACTGTTTGTTAATTGTTACGCAATGGCCTCTCCTTAAGTCATATACTTTAAAATTCATGTTTTATCTTAAGTTGGCGCTTAATTAAGTTTTTTAACATGTTATAATGTCCTCGCTACTGAATTAACGTATTCAACACAACGTAGGTACACTCAGCACTCAGTTGTAAGTTTATACTTATCTTGTACTTTAGTTTCGTAATTTGTTGTATTCTTGTAGCTAATTCTCTGATGAAGCAATAAATGATTGCAAAAGCTCAGAATCTGAACATTTGAGTATTCTGTATAATAAAGACTAAAGAATAAAAAAAATTTTTCGTTTTATGGTTTCTTTTTGGTAAAATTATGCTTATTAACCATCTTTTTGCTTTAAGAAAAACACCAATGAATCGCTTGCATTCCCGCAGATGCGTCAACGTGTCGGTTGGTTAAGGTGAATGACGCATCGGATCGTATCGTCGCCGTCGACAACTCAGGATAGACCGACCGGAAATAGCTCCAATACCGACCTCGGTCGACGCATTCAATCGCCGTGGTTGCCACGCCAGCTCAACGGCATTTCCGTTTTCTCGCTGGTAGAACTTTTTCGGTGAATCGTTGCCGTAGGTCGACTATATATACAAACGTCACTGCATGGTGCCGCTCATCGCTGTCATTATTTACTTCCTTACCCCTACAATTACCATGCGATGATGTGAATATGGTCACAGATATATAGGATTGCTAAAAAGTCTGGAGACGGCAATTTGGCTCTCGGATGGCTTGATCTACATATAAAATTTTGAGTATGTCTGCGAGAACATTCTTGGAATGGCTAAATAAATAGGGCATAAATTTACACATTCCCTATACAGCTTGTTTAAAAATTTCTGTTCATTATTGCTCTGTCGTTACTAGTACCGGACAAATTGCATTCGAATGATGTTTCAAAACATAGTTTAGACGATGATTAAAGTTTATGTCGAACACACAAAGAGAACAATTGGAACTGGATTTATAGGAACACATTGCACATTATCTGTACGGGAGGGTTCACTCGTCCAGCGTGGTACAGCTTATATTAATTTTTCAGTATTAATTTTGACTCTTTTTTTTTATGTATATTGTAGTATTTTTTTTTTTTTTTGGTAGGTGGAAATCCTTTATGGGCATCAGCTGCTTAGATCTATCGCAACCCGATAGTGTCGGACTCCCAGTCGATGTGTGCAATAACTGGTATACCCACTAAAACTACCCTAGTGATCTCCATGGAACCATCTTTTTAAGATATCTCCATCATGAAACAGCCGAGTAGTACTCTCTCACGCTACAATCCGTTTTTGGAAGGTTCGTTCCTCTTCTTCCTTTGTCTTCATAATCGTTCTGATCATTGCACGTAAAATATCCCAATGCCCTTTACTGTTAATCATGGTGTTCACTAAATTTAATTCTGTTACTATCTTTCCCAGCTTTCGAATGGCTGCCTGTCTTTATTCTTGCCACCTCTCACATGCGAATATAGTATGTGCTACAGTATCGCATTCGTCGCTCTCTACCTTTCCTATCCTCTTTGCGTACGCCCTAAAAACGCCATGTCCTGTCAAGACCTGAGTTAAGTAATAGTTCACATTCCTATGCTGGCATCTGAGCCATGGTTTTAATTTTGGGATTAATCCTTTGGTCCATTGCCCACAACTTGTATTGTTTTGCCACCTGTCCTGCCACATGTCTATTGTTGTAGCCTTCAGTTCCATTACAGTAATCTCTCCTTTGTGGACATACATGTGTTTTCTCTCTAGTGCCATGAGGTCTATAGGCGCTATACTACTTAGTACTTAATGCAGTCTTTAGGTACCACCTTTACATTATTAATCTTGAAGACTAGTCCCTCTCTTTTTCTTTCCTGGTTATTATGAGTGCTTCAGTTTTCTTCGGCGCCAGCTTGAGCTCGTTTTGCCTCATCCAGTTGTCGATTCGTCTAAGATTTTCGTTAGTAATCCTCATTAGGTCAGCTTTGGTGTCCGTGGTCACTACAAGTGCCAGGTCATCGGCAAATGCTATTGTTTTCGCTCGACCCTCTAATGTAATCTCCAGCACATCATTATATAAGACATTCCACAATGTCGGTCCCAAGACAGAGCCTTGTGGTACACCAGCTCGCAAGTCCATTTCTTTTTTGCTTACTTGAATACGCCTCTCATTCAGATAATCTGCCACAACATTGATTAGGTACGTAGATACTTTCCGTTTCTGCAACTTTGCCAAAATTAAGTTCCAGCTGGCCGTATTGAATGCATTTTGTGTGGCAATGGTGTGGCTGATGGTCCAGTGACTTGCGCGCTTGGCTATCAGTCACGGGGTCCGGGGTTCGAATCCCAGGGCCTGCTCTCAGAGTGAGGTTTTCGTGGTTTTCCTCACTCCTTGGCAAATGCTGAGAGACAAACACCTTAAGTCGCTCCACGGGCGCAGGCGTAATAATAACTCATGGCCGGCCGATGCCCCCTGTAATTGGCGAAAGCTGTTGGGGGATGTAAAGGCATGAATTATTATTATTATTATTATTATTATTATGTAAAGGCATGAATTATTATTTTGTACGTCCAACGTTACCAACACGTTCCACTTTTTCCCATTTTTCTCGGTGATGTTTTTAATTACCTCGAGAGCCTGCAATGTGGAGCGTCCCTTTCTAAAACCATATTGGTGCCTAGCCAAACCTCGTTTGCTTTCTATTTCCACCTCCAATCTTTGTCGTATCATGGATTCGTACGCCTTGCTCAATGTATTTAAGAGGCAACTTGACCTGTAAGACTAAACACATTTCTTTCGCAGTTACATTCAGTTCAGAATTCACAGAATTCTAGCACTTGTAAATATGAATTTAATCATTCAATTAATTCAATATGCCGGTGATATTTGTATTGTTGTTGCAGAAAAATCTATGCGATTATTGAAGGATGAAATGTCTGTTGTGGTGGATGGCGCTCTTAACAGGTTACAGGATAATAATTTCGAACTTTCTATACACAAAACCCAGGCTAGTTTTTCGCTAGACATTCAAATGAAAATGGACACCTCATATTAATTATATAGTCAAGAAACGTAGTAATTTAGTATTTTACGGGTAATCACCAAAGTTAAATGGGGATCAGATTTTATGGTGTCAAGAAACCTATACAAGGCCTGCATTAGATCACACATTGATTATGGCTTTATGTTCTATTCGACGATTTCCAAAAAAGGCCTACATCGGTTAGATGTTTTGCAAAATACTGCTTTACGGACATGTGTGGGAGCTATGCGAACTGCCCCGGTTGACGCACTGCCCGTGTAGGCTATGGAACTTCCACTAGACCTGCGGTGTAACTTTTTGCCACTAAATATATTTAGAAGTTAATGGTCTTCAATACGGACGAGATTATTTCGAAGACCTCTAGAACAGCAATTCTATCCACTATAGATAAATATTGGCAGAAAAAGAAGACGGCGTTGGAAGTAGAAGCCCTCAAATATATACGAGATCGGAACAGGCAATAATTGAAGAAGGAACACCATACCCAAAAAAAAAAAACAATGCAAATTTTGTTACAATTGTATTCCATATCGCTACAAATTACAGTAATATATGCACCAGGCACAATTTGTAATGAAAAATCACACAAAATTGTGTCTAACGTGTATAAGAATGTATATTACAATTTGTTAAAAAAATTGCGACAACAATTTAGTCAGTACGGTCATTTTATTTTTAAGAGAGCTTACTAGAATATTGTAATACTTTATACAATTTCTCTGCGAGACAATTTCTCAAAACAAATAAAACTGAATCCACAAAGTTGTTGTAATTTTTACGCTAAACTATGCAACACTTTGTAATATGCACTCGTAAGCTGTGCTACAAATTATAACACTAAGTAAAAGAATATTTGAGAAACTCTGCCGCAGAAAATGGCGATTCGTACTATATTTATTGAGAACGTTTCTACTTGTGTAATGCTAGAATTGGAGGTGAAAAGCTGTTGCACAGTAAACAATGAAAACTATAAGTTACTAGAAATTGTAGTAATGATGATCACTATAGCATCTAACGCTTTTCACGAAATATATTACTATTTAGTAAGGAACTGTTGTAAAAGTTACTACAATTTTATATAGGTATATACTTACGCTGGTAAATGCTATATTTGCACAAATATAGCATTCTAAAAATAGTTATTCTATTATTTGCTATTATGACATAATAGATTCCAGACAACCCAAGAATTACCTATTACCAGTAGTAGGTAATTACACAGGTAAAGAGAAACAATTTAATACATACATACACGCCTATAATTTTGTATTCAAGATATATTTCAATGTCTTACCTTCGGTGAGACATGCTCACTAACGGTTCTAACTCCCAACTTAGTAAATAATTTTTCGCATCCATCGTCATTAATGTATATGTTATCTAATGGACGGAGTACCATAGGACACGACAGAAGAACACACAAATCACACGACCACCACCATGTACGCCTTATTAATGACTAATATAAAATGGCATATTAGCGGGATGATGGTACTGCGAAGATCAAAACACATTTTTGTTTGCTTTTATTCAGTATTTACCTTTGTTTCCACAATTCCGCACATAATTTATCTTTGTATCAATAATCAATATAGTAAGAACGCGTTGGGATATTTAATTTAATAAGATTCAAATGAAACAGATATTAATAAACAAGTTAATCCTACTCCTATAGGTATATTACATACCTACAATAATTAATATAATGTATATCTGAAAGTGTTACATTATTTTGAATTTTCAAACCTAATTGTACTGAATTCGACTACATTATATTCGACTCTTTAATACAGGAAAGTTTGGCATACTATTGTGAACAAAGTGTTTATACATTCTGTGATGGGTGGAGACTGTGGCTTGAAAACTATAACAAAAATCCCAAAAGAAAGGTGAAAAAATCCCTTACCACAAAATTAGATAACAAATCTAAATACGTATTTCGGCAACTAAGTTGCCATCTTCAGTAGAAACAAGTGAAGAGCAGTGTTAAACATAGTGTTTTCGGCTAAGGTAAACCTTGGAAGATATGCTCTTCACCAAATCACTAGTGGAATAACACTAGTGTGGAATAACACTAGTGTTATAACTAGTGGAATAACACTAGTGTTATTCCACTAGTGATTTGGTGAAGAGCATATCTTCCAAGGTTTACCTTAGCCGAAATACGTATTTAGATTTGTTATCTAATTTTGTGGTAAGGGATTTTTTCACCTTTCTTTTGGGATTTTTGTTATTGTTTATACATTGTAATAGATTTTTTAATAATTTGTAGTATTTCATTCTACAGAACTTCAAAACAAAAATATATTACAAATTCATATAGTTGTACTGTTAAAATATACTACACAATGTTAGACAGAATAATGTAGTAAGCTGTACGAGAACGGATTAAGACTGGCTTTTACAATTGTAGTAACTATAACTACATTTTTTCAACTACAATATTATAGTAATAATTCCCTATGTACTTTCTTGAGTGCATAATTGCATTTCTTTTCAATTATACCTAAATGTCAGGTTCATTTTGCTCGATATACAGGGTACATAATCCATGATAAAGCTCTTCACGCCTCAATAAAATCAGAGTTAGAAGCTACTATTATCATTTATACTGATGCATCAAAAACTGAATGTGGATCTGCTATATACACCGCCATAACGGAGCATAAAGAAATGTATAAATTGAATGGAAACATGTCAATGTCATCCTCTGCTTCTGCAGCAAAAATTGACATGTTTCCATTCAATTTTTGCTGCGGAAGCAGAGGCCATCATGAAGGCTGTAGAATACATCCGCGAGACGAACATTGCCATGTTAAGTGAAAACCTACACTCTAACGAAGATTTGGTAAAATTCCTGTACGGTTTCGGGGCAATTATATTACCCAGAAACCGTACAGGTATTTTACTTGTGCGAGTAAAACTACTTTGATGTAAAAATACACTAAGGAAATTTACTACTAGTGTATGAAAATTACTAAGTAAAATGAAATTTACTGGATAAATTTCTTACGATAAAAAAGGTCCCTAGCAAAAATCGTTTAGCATGGAAATTTCATATGGAGCTTTACTATGTATTTAGGAAAATTCCTAAACATACATAAAGGAATTTTGTGTAGGAATATCCCTAAAATTTGTAATTTACCGATAAAGTTTACTACGTGTAGGTATTTTTCCGATACTTTTGAAGTTTATAAGTAGGAAAATTCATACATAACGATTTTTACTAGGGACATTCTTTCCTAGAATCGTAAGAAATTTACCCAGTAAATTTCATTTTACTTAGTAATTTTCATACACTAGTAGTACATTTCCTGGGTGTATTTTTACATCAAAGTAGTTTTACTCGCACAAGTAAAATACCTGTACGGTTTCGGGGTACTATAATTGCCCCGAAACCATACAGGAATTTTACCAAATCTTCGTTAGAGTGTATAAATAGACAAGCTGAATAATACATTCATAACCTCTACTTCAGCGTAGCAATATTACTGCAATAAACAATATCTATAACAATTTACTTTAACATCACGGTAATACACAAACTACAAATATATTTTATATACACTGTCGAGGCATATTAATGTGTTTTTTTTTGGAAGACAATTAGGTGTATTGTGTGTTTGTATATGCACAAACCTGTATGTTTCAAAGTTTGTAAATTATGAAAATGCAGCTGCAGGTCACCCTCAGTGGTAAGAATGTATTATTTAACTACTAGATTTATTTTAAATTAGTCACTTACCTAAATATGCCTATAGATAAAACAAAAAGAACGACCACTGCCACTTCCGTGCGTGAACCCATAAAATTGAACATGCGCGCATTGTAAGTATTTGGTTTCCTAAGTAAATTTCCTAACTGTGGATAAAATCACGAAGTAATTTAATAAGATTCCCTGGGAAAGCATAAAAATTTTAGTAATATTACGTTTTCAAGTAGCACTTTTACCTACAATTGAAAAATACTGGTCGATATGTGGGAAATTTACAAAAGTATAGGTAATTTTGCTAAAAAACGTAAAATTATCCAGTTTTTGGTGATTTTCCCCCAAATGTTACTGGAATTTTTAGCAGGAATCTTGGTAAATTTACTAAAATGTTTTAGTGTGTAGAAGCTATGCACCCTACTGTACAAAAAATAGTAGTTGAAATTGGGAAATTAAAACGCTCAGGAAATGGTATAGTATTTATGTGCATTAAAGGGCACGTTGATATCAGACCGAACGAGATAGTGGCTGAACTTGTTAAAAGGGCAGTTGCAGAGGGGACACTCTGTAATGCAAACTTAAGCTGGAATGATCTACTAGCGCTTACTAAGCAAGAAATTTACATAGAATGGCAAAATCGATGGCAACGGGTTAACGACGAAAGACCAATTCAATATGGATTAATTCACCCTAACATAGATAACATTTGGTCATGGTCTGTTTGCGGCACATCTTTATAGATTACACCTGAAGGAATCACCAGCTAGCAGTTGGGGGATGGCAAATGGAGACATCTACCATTTGATGTTAGAATGTGGCAACTATACTAACATCAGAAAGGAGGATATGTTATGAGAACTAACGCAGCTAAAGGTTCAGTAACCGACGAATGTGGTGCAAATTCTTGAGAGAGGATAACATCTATGCATGCAGAGCATTAATGAAATACATCAAAGCCACGAAAATAGTTATTTAGCTATCCTTTGTTTGATCCTATCTGGGTTTTTCCTGTCTTTCTGATTGCCTAACTGGTGTTTGTGTGTTTAGATAAAGTCGTTTCGACAAGCCCCGAAACGTGTCCATATTTTACCTAAGGTTATAGGAGATCTTAATTTATATGCTATTCATTTCACAGACAGCTTATGGGAAGTTATCCCGAAAAGTACAAAAAAAAATAGGTAGGGATAACAAAACATGTTTAGATATTTTATCATTTCTTAGTTCAGTCGGTCTTCGGTTGAAAATGGAAATTCAGGAATTTCCAAAATAATTGTCCCGAATTAATTTAATTTTATGATAATTGACACCGAAAAAAAAAGGACGACATCAAAATTACCAATTATATTAACCTTTTAACCGTTCCTACGTGCATATACATCTACAACACACGTGCATTGGTTTTCTCTTAAAGCATCAATTTATTTGTTGTGTTGCCGCATATCGAATCGACCGGGGTTCAAGTCGTTGTCATTAAAACAAGCCGCGGTCTCCCAAAACAAACCGAGAGAGGACCATGGAGACGATTACCGCGTCGTTGTTCGTTGTCCGCCAAAATCTAAGCGTAAAAAATAACCCGTTTTATAAATCATTTACGGTCTAGACAAAAATAAAACGAGACTCCGACAGCGACGACTGCGATTGTGATGGCCGATGACGGTTGCACTGTTTGTGTCTAGGTATGTATGTATGTGTGCAACGTTGCATTGTGCAATTTTGCTGCAGCGCAGCGTTGCAATATAAATGCGGCACTCACTGTTGTTGTCTTGTGCTTCGTAAACAAATTACTCATTGCTTTTGTCTATTAAGAATCGAAAATTAAATCTCCTTTGGCGATCAGATAATAGTATTGTATTAATTGACGTATTACTCTTTGTCGTCTGAGGATTGTCTATTAAAGTACCACCACTAAGTACACTAAGCAAATGACAGATAATAAATTAATGAAACCGGTATTGTTAACAAAATATTGTTTACTTAACTAAGATTATAGTTAAGAGGGAACGACATCAGCTGATCAACTCGACAGTAAACAAGCGGACCTCTCACGTCAGCATTTCAATATATAGGCCTATAAAAATGACCTTTACTTGTGGTGACATACTTGCATCGTATGTCTTTTTGTTGTGTGTGAACTAAGAAGCACGTATGAGATCAGTATATCAGTAAAACAAAAATAATAAGAAAAAAAAGCCATGAATTAGAAGTAATTAATTGAAGCATAAGCATGATTAACAATATATGCCAAGCTGTTATGGTTGGTGTCACATAAAGTGGAGATTTTATTAAAGTAATCACACGTCAGTGAAATAGGAAATCTGAGGAGCACATTGGATCGGTATGGGTTACAATAAAATGTGGGGTGAAACCGTGAATTTCCTCGAGGTATCAAAAAGTTAAGTTTAAGTGCAAAAGCTACGGGCAGTCCACCTTATTATGAACTAAGTTAAATAAAAATGTAATCAAATTAACAATTCTTCTAACTTGGAAGGACTCGTGATATTCTACAAGGATGGTGCCGTGACAAAACACATAGCGAGGAAAATGGGTGGTTTTTAGTGAGTATACCTGGACGATGAAAGGGAGTCTCACACTATTATGTTGCAAGAGAGAAGCACATGATGTCCATAAAGGATTTTCCACCGACAAAAAAAAAAAACTTGGAAGGGCTCAAAGCTGAATTTAGCTAGAAGTACCCCATAATCGAAACCCCTTAGTGGATATAATCCCTCAACCAAGAAATAGAGAAACATTAAAAACGTTCTTTGAACCGATTCAATATTATTAAAATGAGTTGAGTAAATAGGAAACCATACCAAAATAGCATACTCCAAACAAGAACGTACCAAAGAAAAAAACAACGTATATTCAGAGTATACTGGTACTGTGAAAATCTCTACAATTGCGGTAGATAAAACCATAAAGTTTAAAAAAACTAGCTACAACATCCACTTTATGATGAAAAAATGAAAGTTTGGAATCGAGAGATGACTGAATACCATTACCAGTAAAGATTAAGTATTGCATAGCTACGATGTAAGTTGTTCTTGATGTTAATATTGTTGCCAAGTTTAGATGGTCAATAGAGTAAACAGTTGTGGCTGTGGACAAGATTAAGTATTGGGTTGCTATGACCTAAATTGTTTTTGAAGTTGAGACTCTTACCAAGGTTAGATGGTCAACAGAATGAATAGTTGTGGCTGTTGACGAGATTAAGTGTTGGATAGTTATGATGTAAGTTGGACATTTTTGGTGTTAAGATTGTTGTCAAGTTTAGATGGCATCAGAGCGAATAGTTATGACTGTTGACAAGATTAAGTGTTTGATAGTTATGATGTAGGTTGAGATATTTGATGTTAGATTGTTGCCAGGTTTAGATAGCATCAGAGCGAATAGTTATGACCGTTGAGCAGATGTGAAGTAAGTTGAAATATTTTGATATTAAGGTTGTTGCCAAGTTTAAATGGTCATCTGAGACACTCGTGACAGCGATAATAGTGGCCGAGACCAGTTGGGTCTGCCCATTATTTGAGTCAAGTGTAATGACGTTGGTCATCTGAGACACTCGTGACAGCGATAATAGTGGCCGAGACCAGTTGGGTCTGCCCATTATTTGAGTCAAGTGTAATGACGTTGGTTATCTGAGACACTCGTGACAGCGATAATAGTGGCCGAAACAGGTGCGGTCTGCCCATTATTTGAGTCAAGTGTAATGACGTGTTTTTTCAAATTGGCAATTGATGAATGAATGCGTGTAGAGTAAAGTAGTTGAGGTCTGAGAGACGCTCGTGAAGAATGTTTGGGGCAATACTGCCTATCGGAGCTCAAGTCTAAGAGCTCAAACGTAATTTTGAGCTTTGTCAAGGTTTCGTGAAGGTCATCCTTTCACCATTTATTTATGATTTGTGTTTTCGCAGGTAAACTGGCGACGTATGGTATGAGGACATACTATTGTCAGGATGGCCGAATGTACGAAACTTTCCACGACTATCTACTAGCGAACGGTTTAATATGCAGCGTCAGGAGAATGCGTTGATAGGCGGCGTACCCGAACTTCGACGGGCCCTTGTTTATAAACATTACGGCGACTCGGATAGAGGTGTCTGAGAATTGTAACAAAGGCAGTTATATATTAAAACTCTTCTTGTAAAGACCTCCGTCTTTTATTTAATTTGATATATGTATACCTTAAAATATCCATTTCTAACAAAACGTCTGAATAAATAAAAGCAATAAATAAGTAAAATGGATGAACAATGAAAAGCAGCGGCCAAATATTTATCTAAATATATATACGAATAACGTATGCAATTTAAGTTAATTATGTAGATATGATCACTTGGTTTGTAAAGAAATAAAACTCATTTTTAACATGCGAAAAACTACTAAAAAGACGCTATAGATAAACAATTTACTAAATACATAAACAAATCTGAACAAAAAATGAGTGAAACTATTAGCTGAATGAAATAAAAAAATCATCATGTTTTCAAAACCAATCAAATGTTTTTGTAGCATATTAAATATAAAATTAGAGTTTAGTGTTTTGTCTGTCCACGTGTTTTAACTCACTCAAATGAAAAGCGTAGATAAGACCGGCGTAGCTAGGACACTTAGGATACATAGCGGAGTCCGTTCAAACTCACGTGGTTCGCCCAACCTCGCATGGCATAAGTGGACACCGTGTCTTTGATTATTTTTGAGGGAGTTTTCCAGCACTCCGCTCCGCACGTTAGTGGAAACCCGACCTAACTCGGGTATGGTGTTCAGACCATATGGTGTATCTCGAAATATCTAGCTTGATTACTAAGAGGTTAAAATACTTAATGTATCTCGTTTCTTCTAGTTGTTGTAGGCGAGTTTCGTGTTACTAATGAAGAATGAAAATATCTCTACCTTAGATATTTCTTATCTTGAAATGTATTCGTGGTCAATAAAATTGTAACATAAAAACTATTGTCAACATGTAATACGTGGTTGAAATTTGAATAAAACACTATCCAACATAGCGTCCATAACAAATAAGGAAGTTGATGTTGACAGAAAAAATACAAGAAAATGTATGTTTACTACTCCTGTTGCTTGATCAAGTTAAATAATATTATTTTCTGCGATTAAAATACCAACTTATCTGGGATTCTCCTAGAATGGAAGTTAACAAAGTACGAGCCTGAAACAGTTTTGGAGTCGGTATATGCACGACAGGCCGGGCAGAGGGAGACATTTTATCTTTACATAGAGTTCAGCAATTAAAGTTTTTCTAATCCAACCAGAGTTTCCGATTACACACCATAAAAACTATAAATGCTTATGTCGTCTCAAGATGCAGAAATCCTTATACTGTATAACAATAGATAAGCTGATTGCTCAAACTTAAACCGTTTGAAAAACAAAATCGGACAAATTTGTAGATACAGTTCCGCCATTTTTTACGGAAAATTGAGAATACGCGGAAAACTAAGCCGTTTGTGGAAAATATTTCTAACAAAAGATATTCGGAATTTAATGTGGACTATAATAAGCTACTTATATACATGCTGTTCCATTTAAAAAGAAATATCTTAGTATTCCTGACATGCTTACCGATAACTCGATGTACGTAAAAATATTTTCAAATTCTGAAGCGTTTACAACCATATATATTTCAATTATCAAAATTTTTGTTCAACTAACGGTTATCTAGTAAATGAACTTTGCCATTTAAGAAACTCAGCCTGTATATTTTCTTCGATTTACTGGCCCCAGTATTATTCTCATTATCCTTCTTTCTATTATTCGTATGACTTCTGACGGTTACAATTATGAGTTAAATAAAATTGACGATAATGACAATTAAAAACCATTCATTTCTGTTTTGAACCAAATAAGTAGTTATTTACATATTTACACATCAAGGCTGGAAAGTGATGGTTTTATCGAACGAGTTTGGAAGTTGCGAGCCGAGGCGAGCAACCAAACGAGTTCGTTAAAGACACATTCCAGCCGTGGTGTGTACAATACTTTTTTGACCACCACATGATTACCACTGACTAAAATCAATTGTTTGACAGCTATTTTGACAACTGAACCCAGAAAAACTTCAGAATCTTCACAGAAGAGTACGGTAAAGTAATGGAAGTGACGCGTTGGTAGTTCAATTCCGTATGTACTTTACTGTCCACTAAAAACTATGAGCAACACAGTTACAGTTAAAATTATTTATAGTGAAAACTATTTATGAATGATTTTCGATTATTTATCTGTCAATAATTTTATTTATGGGTAAATGATCTAGGTACCTTCTTTATTTCAATAATCAACTGGTATAATTCATTCAAAAAAGTACATAGGGAATTATTACTATAATATTGTAGTTGAAAAAATGTAGTTATAGTTACTACAATTGTAAAATCCAGTCCTAATCCGTTCTCGTACAGCTTACTACATTATTGTGTCTAACATTGTGTAGTATATTTTAACAGTACAACGATATGAGTTTGTAATATATTTTTGTTTTAAAGTACTGTAGGAGGAAATACTACAAATTATTAAAATATCTATTACATTTATACATTGTAATAGATTTTTTTTTTACTTTTTATTTTATTTGGCGCCTACAGAATCGAAGCCTATGCGCCTTTGATGAGGGCCACAAACAAATATATATTATATTTCAAAACAGTATTAAGTATATCATTTATATATCAGGCATGCTATAAAAAGATGAGAGTATTTCTAGGATACACTGGGACACTCATTTCACATCTCGGGGCCTATCGAGATGACTAACACAAAGACACACATAGATTTATTATTGTATTAAAGAGTCGAATATAATGTCATCGAATTTAGTACAATTAGGTTTGAAAATTCAAACACTTTCATATATACATTATATTAACCATTGTAGGTGCTTGTTTATTAATATCTATTTCATTTGAATCTTATTAAATTAGATATTCCAACGCGTTTTTATTAGGTATATTGATTATTGATACAAATATAAATTATGTGCGGAATTGCGGAAACGAAGGTGAATACTGAATAAAAGCAAACAAAAATGTGTTTTGATCTTCGCAGTGCCAGCAATCATCCCGCTAATACGCCATTTTATATTAGTCGTTAATAAGGCGTACATGGTGGTGGTCGTGTGATTTGTGTGTTCTTATGTCGTGTCCTAGGTACTTCGTCCATTAGATAATATATACCTTAATAACGATGGATGCGAAAAGTTATTTACTGAGTTGGGGGTTAGAACCGTTGGTGAGCATTTTGAAGGTAAGGCATTGAAATATATCTTGAATACAAAAGTATAGGCGTGTATGCATGTATTTAGCATTAAATTGTTTCTCTTTACTACCTATTACTGGTTCTGCTATGTGTTTATATACATACAACTACCTATAGAGGGTAAATGTAGTAGGTAATTCTTGGGTTGTCTGGAATCTATTGCGTCATAATAACAAATAATTATAATAATAATAATAATAATAGTTCTTTATTGTCCAACAGACGTATCCAATTACAGGACAATAGATATGAAATAAACAAAATAAAATATAATTCAAAGTAAAGATAAATTTACAAAATAATCTAGCCAACCAAAATACATAACAAAAGACATATATATATATATATATAAAAAGTAAATTAATGGGTAAATCGGTCTTTACCCATTAATTTACTTTTTACTCCCTACGAAGTACGGTCGATACTCCTGCCCAAATATATATATATATATATATATATATATATAATAACGTAAAAAATAAGGATTAAAAAAAGAAACGAATATAATGCTAGAAACATTATATATCAGGACGTAGCCTATTCGCATTACGACACATTGTAGAAATAGGCGCTCTGACTAATACATTAGTATGGGCTGTAGGTATATGAAAGGTGTTTGTTGATCTACTCGCAATCCGGGGAACATTGAATGTTATTTTGGAAAGCAAATACGAACAATCAATTTTGTTATCAATTAATTTGAGTAAAAAGGTAACCGAGTGATGCTCGCGTCTACTACTTAATGATGCAATATGAAGGTCACCCATTAATGTCTCCAAGTTCGCTCCTCTTGCAGGATAATCCCCAGTTATTCTGAATGAAATATATTTTAGAAACCTACGTTGTATACGTTCAATGTTTTGACAATGCGTTACATACATGGGATGCCACACAACACTTGCATATTCCAGTTTCGAGACTACAAATGCAAAATACAACATTCTCATTAGACCAATATCCGTGAACTCCTTACAGGTGCGTATAACGAATCCCAACGCTGATGATGCAGATTTGCACATTGCAGTTATATGCGGAACAAATGTTAATTCTGAGTCAAATAAAACTCCCAGATCAGAAATGGTCTTCAGAGACTGTAGTGGAACATCGCCTACCTTATAAATATTTATAGATGGAGAAATCCTTCGCGTGTATGTCATCGTGAAACATTTGGTAATGTTCAGTTTTAGCTCATTGTTATTGCACCAGTTGGAAATTAAGTTAAGATTATGCTGAAGTAATTTCGCATCATTTTCTTTGGTGATGGCAGTATATATTTTCAAATCATCGGCATAAGCTAATGCAGGGCAAGTTAATGAAGTTAACAGATCATCAATGTATAGTATAAAGAGCAAAGGGCCCAAATTTGACCCCTGTGGGACACCTGAAGTAACAACATATTCAAATGATTGATAGCCGTTATAGGAAACATATGCAGTTCTGTCTTCTAAGTAGGACTTCATAAGTGCCATAAAGGAAGGCGAGAAACCAAAAGCATCAAGCTTGGTTAATAGAAGAGAATGGCTGATTGTATCAAAGGCACGAGTTAAATCGGTGTACACGACATCAACCTGGCCGCGGTTATCCAAATGCTCACTGATATACTGCGTAATCGTAACCAAATTGGTGACGGTGGATCTTCCCGTCATAAACCCATGTTGAATGGGAGATAAGTAGGTAGGAAGACTCCTATAGATGCAATCGTACAATACTTGTTCAAAAATTTTGCCAAAGTTAGACAAAATAGAAATAGGTCTATAATTTCTAATTTGAGTTACATCATTTTTCTTAAATACAGGAACTATTTTTGATCTTTTCCATCGGTCTGGGAATACGTTCAATGTTAAACATAAATTTAAAATTATAGATAAAGGTTTAATAAGTGACATTCTACAGCTTCTGATAATAAAAGAAGGTATACAATCATCTCCTGCGGTGAATTTATTAGAAAAGTGTGCCATTATATCCAGCAGATAACTCTCAGTAACAAGTTCCGGATTAATAGTAGGTAAGTACGTCATGGAAGTTATGGTAGGTATAATGCTATCCTTTGCAAACGTGTCTGAAAATAATTTAGCAAAAGCATTTACAATGATTTGTGGATCATCCATTGCAATTTCACCAGAAAACAAGGTGCCAGGTATGCGCGTTCTTCCGTGTTTATTGTTAATATAACTCCATAACAAGGATACATCAGCCTTAATGTCACTTTGTGCACGCTTTAAGTAATCATTGTGAGCTCTAAAAATTATTAATGCACGTTTATTGTTATCATAACTGTACAAGTTCTTTCTATTGTTCATATATCGGTGGCTTTTACACTTTTTACTGATGTGTAATAATTTCCAGACAGTACAATTTTCTAATTGTCTGTTAGTTGACATATAGTTGAAATCGCAATACTTATTTGTGGGTTTACATTGGCTTCTTCCTTTTTTTAATGTATACATTTAACACCTATATCTACCTACACAGTATATCAACTACTTTATGTATCTGTTGCTATAAACCTTACATTTATGAATTATGTTAATAGGCTCTATTCTGTAAGAATTCTGTTAAAATTAACATGTTAAAAATTAAGTTATAACAATAAGATATAGGAAAGTTAATTTTTAATTTTAACAGAATGCTTACACAGGGCTCCATATTTCCAGTTATATTGCTTAAAGTATATTTATAAAGAGCCCCGTTAGTGACTACAAAACTTAGTTTGTATTTATTTCCAGAATATTTCTGACTTGGATGTGGAGCTACAGTTACGGGCAGAAAGAAACGTCAGATTTCAGTTTCCAGTACAACAGATGCCAATAATAGTTGGAGAATTTCTTAACGTAACGGGCTCATACGTATGCACTTTATATCAAATATAAAGTTGTGGATGCATGTTTTAAAATAATGTTTGCATTGGGTGCTGAGTATCCAATAAATGCGATCAGGTGGCATTTCAGTTTCATTTAAGAAATCTGAGTAAAAAATGTTTGTGTTCCAAGTCAGTATCTTTTTCAATAAAAATGTATTATGTTGAAAATGTTGTCTAGTAAATGTATTTTTCAATAAAATTCTTGTTTTTATTAATTTCTATTTCCTTATTGCTTAGCTAAGTACATACATATGTATAATGTTCTTACAACTAATAGAATAACTATTTGGTTGTGCAAATATCGCATTTACCAGCCTAAGCATGTACCTGTATAAAATTGTAGTAATTTTTACAACGCTTCCATACTAAATAGTAATATATTTCGTGAAAAGCGTTAGATGCTATAGTGATAATCATTACCAATGTGTATCAAAAAGAACTTCATCTAGTTGCCTATGAATGTAGCCTATAAATTATGGTTTGCCGCTTTCTCGAAATGCGGATATAGATTCAATGGGATAAAGGTTATCCAAGTGTCACTGTCAAAATTTATCATCGAGCGATATGGTAATGAACGGAAAACTAGTACAATTAGATTATTAATTTATTTAATAAGATAATCAAACAACTGAGGTAAATAACTTTGTAAAAATTTTAATTAATTATAATTTATAACAAATGTTCAAAGTGGTCACCATCCTGTTGAATGCATAATGCAATACGACGTTTCATGTTGTTAAAAATATTCTGCAATACATTTGGTGTGATTTCATTACATTTAATTGCAATTGTATTGATCAGGTCATTTAAGTTATTAATTCTGGTTTTATATACTTCATTTTTTAGCATTCCGAAAATAGAAAAATCTAACGGAGTAAGGTCTGGTGATCTTGCTGGCCAAACACCTCTGCTTATAATTCGATGAGGGAAGTAATGTTCTAAAAACTCTAAATTTTCGGGAGTTGTATGTGCAGTAGCCCCATCGTGCTGGAAGTAACCCCCATTGAGTTCGTCCTGTTGCAATTGATTTAAAAATGGTGTTAATAACTGCTCTCGGTATCGTTGGCCATTAATGGTATTGTGAAAAAATATTGGTCCGACGATTCTACGACGAGATACAGCTAACCATACTCCAACTTTAACAGGATGTAAAGGAACTTCGATGCGATTGTTTAGATTGTTTACAGACCATGTTCTGTAATTTTGTTTATTTACATACCCGCTTAAATGAAACCATGCTTCGTCAGTAAAAAAACTGAGATCAAGAATTTCGTCGTTATTTAAATTTTCTTGAAAGACGTTGCAATAATTAACTCTAGTAACGTGATCTCTAGGTAAGATCTGTTGAACAACCGATACTTTGTATGCATGCATATGCAAACGACGCTTTAAAATTCTATGAACGGTACTAGAAGATACGTTTGTTTGAGCTGATAAACGACGAACTGAGGTCTGTGGGTTTGCTTCAACAAGGTTTTCTACGTTTTCAACAATATTTTGCTGTGTCCGTGGTCTACCAGAACTTTTGCCTTTCAATACAGATCCCCTAGCCCAAAATTTCTCCACGACTAGACGAATGTGATGATGTAAAGCGATATTATCCACAACTCTATTAGGAAACTGCAAGTAAAACTGTCGCTTACATTCTCCGTAAGAATATTGCCATTCCCCATTAAGAAATTGTGCACTTCGAAAATATGCTTCAATAATAAAAATATTTTCTTGCAATGTGTACATTATTGTATTGTTTAAGAAAAAAACTTATTTGTCAGGAAAAACTTATATTGCTGTCACACAATGACAAATGTCAAAACGACACTAGATAAATAGTTTTTATATAAATAAAAGGTAAGTGGCTTATAATAATTTGGAAGTATTAGTTACTCAGCACCTACTGAGATGAAGATCTTTTTGAAACACATTGTACAATTTCTAGTAACTTATCGTTTTCATTGTTTACTGCGCAACAGCCATACAAGTAGAAGCGTTCTTAATAAATATAGTGCGAATCGCCATTTTCCGTCGCAGAGTTTCTCAAATATTCTTTTAGTTACAATTAGTGTTATACTTTGTAACACACCTTACGAGTGCATACAAAGTGTTGCATATTTTAGCGTAAAAATTACGACAACTTTGTTGATTCAGTCTTATTTGTTTTGAGAAATTGTCTCTCAGAGAAATTGCATAAAGTATTACAATATTGTAGTAAGCTCTCTCAAAAACAAAATGACCGTACTGACTATACTGTTGTCGCAAATTCTTTTACAAATTCTAATACACATTCTTATACACATTAGACACAATTTTGTGTGACTTTTCATTACAGATTGCGCCTGGTGCATATATTACTGTAATTTGTAGCGTTATGGAATACAATTGTAACAAAATTTGCTAGTTTTTCTTTTTGGGTGTTGCATTCATATAGCCCAACTCTGGTTTGTAGGTCTCTCCTTTATTGATTTTAAAGTGATTGATTAATTAAAGTAGGCATGTTTTAGAAATTAGTTTTTAGACCTTGTACAAGTATTAAACGAGAAAATTCTTCCCAAAGTCGGTAATTTCATTTCGTTCCGCTAACATTGCAATTGTGAGTGACGCAAACGTTAAACTCTCTCGGCAAGTAAAAATTCCTTTCCCGGATTTCCTCGATTACAGATATTTTATTTAGATACATATCTCTGTTAGACGATCGTTACGGAATTGCTCAATATTTCACGACGACATTCTATGTAGTCGAGCTTTCCACACTCTTTCAATTCTGTTGGCGAGAGCATATTTCTTCTACCACTACGATCTCGGGAACGCGGAGCGCACTGTCGCCGCTTAACGTGAAATTCCGTACACATTCTCGCAATTAAATAATTACCGCTCGTCGTCAGTAGTCAATGCCCATCTGCTGCTGTTACGAAGACGACGACAAGACATTCCCCCAGAGAAACTCTCCGCGCGGTCTTTACGACGCTAATTGGCCGTTTTAACGGTACTCCTGTGCGCTGCCGGTGAATGGTGTGCTCGATTTAAAAGCACTAGAATACATTTTCTCGCTATTCATTGCGAGCACAGTATCTCTTTCCGAACAGAGTAATAATGAGAGGTGTGGGTGTCTATAGGCTTGTATATTGGATCTGAATTACTCAACTACTTGCACGGAGCAGAGGAATTGTACGTCGTGGAACAATTTGGGATTGACTTGAATACATATATCTAGCGTAGCAAGGAACGAATATGTAGGTATAGTTTGTATTCGAATTCGTTTCTGGATAGGACTTTTATATTCAGATGAGAGTAACAATGCAACTAATATAAAAGTTTCAAATATTTGTTGTATGCACACAATTTGTGGGTAAAATTCATGCCCAACGACACTTTGGTAATTATTTACCACGCTTTCGAGTTTTTTTTTCGAGTGTATTTTTGTAGCCTCACAAGGGAACGTTCACTAACTGTAAATCGCAGATTCTAACGAAACTTTATCAGCCTGTGGACTCCATGGAGTATTATCCAAGGATACTCGCTGTTACGGCGTAACTTCATCTTTAAGTGGTGCAATTTGACTTAGAAATTTGCTCCAAAATTCGTTCACTTAAAATAACTTTGAAGGGTGAGAGATATAACAAAAATTTCAATGGCGAACTTGCACCGATTACGCAGTTTTTTTCACTGGTACAGCTATCTATATACAGGTATTGCAATAAGCACGGAACGACATATGTATGTTATGGTTATTTGATCGAATTTCAGAATTCAGTAATTATAGAGAGTGTTAATAAACCTATGATTTTTTCATACAAACTTATTGTTAGTTATAAGTATAAGATAATTATAATTATCGCGGTCTATTGTTTAATGTAAGATCTGATTTAAATATACATATTTAAAATACATAAAATCTACTCCAGAGATAAATTATAATTAAATAAAAATCCTAAATATAACATTGCTGGGCCTACATCAACAATATATACTATCATAGCGGGATAAGTAATTCCTTATGAATATATGTATATCTGTGAACTAAAATTTGTTTGTGTATATTCCCGGTTACACGTAAGAACATTACATTTTATCATTAAACTGCGGCCTTCTGTTTCATCTTTCTATCTTGCATATATGTGTCACTTAACGAAAAGAATTTGGAAAATTAAACAAAACCACAATAATTAAAATTGTTTTTAATTCTTTTATTAGTACATTAGGCAATTACGTAGATATAATATCGGAAAAATATGTAATTGGCACTGTCCTACCTGCTTATTTATATGAATAAAAACTTCTGACCGCAGTACGGGTCCCTCATTACAAGACATACGATTTCTGAACATAATTCAGGTGCACCCATTCAATGCACATCCTATGTAACTAATAGCGTTTTCAGCTTACTGCACTTTACTGCACTTTTATGCAGTGATTGTATATCCATCTTATTTTAATACATAATATTAGTAAGGGAGCTAGATATACTCCACGGGTGTAGTGCAGTAAGCTGAAAACGCTATAAGGTTACTTTTATGACATGCAATAAAAGCACATCAGCATCGGTTTTGTCAGACATACTTATCTATGGATCGTCTAGGGTAAATATATAATATATGTATATCATATCTGCTACCTGCGAATCCGAAAATAGCCGAAGCTCACGGCTTAGAGCGTGTGGTAGAAACTATAGATAGATGATCCCAAGGGGGAGTCATTAGATTTGAAGGACAGTGTACATCAAAGACCAAATTACTGATCTTTCTTTTTTATTTGTCTCTATTTTATCTTAATGTTTCTTCTGTTTGGTTAAAATATGTGCTTTCTTTCTTTAAGAAACCGCATAGCGCATATACCGGCGAAATATTTTGTATAAAATATAAAGAAGAAAGAAAAACTTTTGACAAATGCGGAGAAGAGTAGGATGAAAATTGTAGGCGTTTTACTTCAAACGAAACTTGGTGAAGAAAAGGAACTTGAAAGTAGAAAAAGAAACGGAATAATTTCGCCAAAACCTTCTCCAACAAATAGTGAATTTCTAGGATTCGAACTGGATGAATTAAAATAAATTCTGAATACTTTAGCAGATGGAAACTAGAAGATTCATTGTAAACAACATAACATCATATCCTACTAAATTTGTTTTTACGAATATGGCTACAAGTGAAATGGCGAATTCCTTACGTCTCGACATGTAATATATCTTATAATAGTAATAATAATAATAATTCATGCCTTCACATCCCCCAACAGCTTTTGCCAATTACAGGGGGCATCGGCCGGCCATGAGTTATTATTACGCCTGCGCCCGTGGTGCGTCTTAAGGTGTTTGTCTCTCAGCATTCGCAAGAAGTGAGGAAAACCACGAAAACCTCACTCTGAGAACAGGCACTGGGATTCGAACCCCGGACCCCGTGACCGATAGTCAAGCACGCAGGCTACCGGACCATCAGCCACGCATCTTATATTTGTAATTGTCTTTACTCACAGTCAGTTCTTTACTTCTTAATTCGCAGATAAACTTGAATAGTCCTGTATTTGGATTAAATTCAACTACTAGTCGATCTAGTATCCTCTGAAACTTCTTATCCGTTGGATTGGGCCGTTTATCGCTGGTTGGATTCGAATTGTCGATCAGAGATTCTCTCTGCGTTGATGTCTGCTTTACTGGGCCATATATATATTGCTATGATATATCATGCTAAACATAACCCACAGAATCAAATATCAACTATAAAATTATTTATGTATATGTTTTTTGAACTATTTATTGGTCGACATATGTTAAAATTTAAACTAAAAACTTACCTACGTATTTCCCATCTAATTAAAAAAAGGCATGTAACCATGGATTTTTTGGGAAATATGTGTTCCTTCGATGAATGTTCGACGTGGGTTTTTATGCTGTGTCGTATCGTTGGAAACGATTTCTATCATCGTTGCTGGGGTCCTTTTTGCCTAGGACATATCAAGTTGTTAAAAACAAATGTGAGGGACTTCTTTTTCGGTTTTTCCTGAGTGTAGTTGCTTTTCGAATAATTATCTAGAAATTTTAAATTTCTGTCACAATATAACTCCATAACTTTTAAAATTTACTTACAAGAATGAGAGTATTGATTTGCGTGGCGTATTTCTAATCCTGGGCCTTTCTGAAGAGTTTTGTTCGAGCCTGTTTGCTGTGAGATCGTTGGAACACCATTTGGGAGCTGAAATGATTGTTTTAGAGTTGGAATTAACATTTGGATTGTAATAGAGCAGTTTTCGTACTTGAAGTAAGCGATTTTATCATCTTTGGAATCTACAACTGGCGTCAAAAGCGTAAAGGGAATGTTAGGTTAGATTATCGTATGATAACAGTGAATCTAGTAGATTTGGTATGTGAGGTTGTTATTTGATTCTATGGGTTAATTTAACGAGCGGTTTAAGTTGGCATTATTTGATAATACTTGATTTTATGACGGGAATTTAGCGGGAGATTTGAATTCTATATATGATATTAAAACAAGGAATATGAGTTTTTAGTTTGGATTAAGAGTCTAGAAATCTTATTATTATGTAACGATGATAGTAAATAACTTACTTACCCTGAGGGAATCTTTAGAAGATTCATTTCTTTGTTCAAGAACAACACTATCACTTTCAGGTGATTTACCTCTTTCTAAATAAATTAATTTGCAGATAATACTTTTCTGGATAATTCGTTTCTTAATTATTTTTATTAACACAAAGTTTTAAGTGTCTCAAATTGTTCAACAAAGTTCATTTATTTTCTCATAGGCAACTTGAACTTATAATCACATTATCAAAACTTCCTTATGCTGTTGGATTACGTTGGAACTCGTTCAGCTCAACCGACTTCAAGCGGTATCTTCGGAGAATTTTCCAGTGTAAAGTAATACCCCTAAACTGTTCATTTTGATCAAATATTGTTCCTTTTGCACTAATTTTACGTTATACTGAGATATGCAAGGATTATAGCGTAGTAATAGACACACAAGACATCCGATCACTCCACACTACATCGATTTTAAATTAATTCCGGACAATTGTTTCGGAAATCCGTGGATTTCCATTTTCAACCCAACACCGAATTTGGTCTCTAAAATCGATGTAGTGCGGAGTGATCGGATATTTTGTGTGTGAATTTTAGGTTAATTAAGTTTAATAAATCAATTAATTACAAATTTATTTGACAGTTTAGTTTACAGATCCCTATACAAAATGATAAGAGTTAACTTTCCTGTTTCCTCACTAGATGTCAGCAACTTTACAGAAATGTTTAAATTTAATTTATTTAAATTCTGACTTTTAAGATGAGTTAAATGAATGAAAAGAAAACTAAAACGAACTTACAACATGCTTTAATAAAATAAATGCTTTACAATTCTTCATGATTGTTTTTGTTAAATTTTGAAATTATGACATGTAATTCTGATTCAAAAATGACTTCACATTTGTGTTTTCTTAAGTACATGTTAGTATTTAATTTTGAAAGTTAATTTGTTTTGTGTTTGTAATATACCGTGTGATTAATTATATCAGAATACATACACATAATCAAACTACATTCGAATTATAAATATCGATTTCTTACAAAATTCATTGCTCGTGGATAATAAATTATGCATAGGTTTATTTACTTTTCACGGATAGTAGTTCCTTTTATTTATGCCGAACGGATAAAGATAAAACAATTTTATTTATCAGTCATGGTTAAAGACAAGATACTTTTAAATTTTAATAGTTAAATTATGTTGATCCGTTAGCTTATTTAAATAATTTTTTGCCCAGTTTTGTTCATATTTTTCAGTACCTTTTTCTCCGATATATACACTGAATCATAGCCCATATAGGTTTATAAGAAGTTATGTGCCCTCTCGCCATAAAAATCTTCAATTATTGATGCGTCAACGGAATGGCATTCGGCTTTAACGAGTCCATTGGAGGAGAGAAAGGAATTTATCTCGATGAAAGACGTACGCGATACAATCGGCCTGTTGCGCGTGTCTTCGATACCGTTCATTACGCGATGACTGTTCCCAGATATGTTTAGTATGTATACTTATGCATACTTGTCGTATATAAGTAGCCACCTTTGTCTGTCAGTCCATTAACATGCGGTCCCGATTGAAAAAGAAAAAAAAAGATTCTACTGGCGTTCTTCGTTTAAATGCGTGAACTCTACGCTTGTTCCACAGCCAGTAATAATCGAGGAATTTTCAAGATTGCTTTCGTAATTGTTTCTTCTAGATTAGTGTCTAGTGGATTGTTGAAGTGTTAATTTATCTTAAACAATCTCTATATATATCTACGCATATGTAGCTGATATTAGATTTCAAAGCGGTTGATATACTGATGTATCTGTAATTTCATTGCTAAAGAACCGTTACAATTGTGAAAGTCATTGTTTAAAAAATTATTTGTTCAATAAAACCTAACAGTGAGTAGACTCTAAATATGCATTTACCAGACACGACCTATTTTTATTGAAACATTCTTTTCCGTCTTGCAAAGCAAATCAACTGAGCAACCAAAGATTTTTTTTCAAATCACCAATCCTTATTTCTTCATTAATTAGCATATAATGTTAGTGTAGGGTCCCTAGACACCCAATTATCGCGTAAGAATGATCCATAGTATATGGCTGGTTGCCGGTTGTTTTATAGTATAGGATTACAAGCCACAGTCTCCACCCATCACAGGATATAGGATTACGTCAAATGGTTCGATCAAAGACTAACATACACATCCAGGGAGCAACCAACAAAGTCACTGTTTGCCTGGGCAGGTGCAGGAAGTTGTATGGAAGAAATTGGGACCTCAACCCCAAAATGATGATGTTATTTCCGATGTATCAAATGCTAAACAAAACCCACAGAATCATAATATCGACTATAAATTGTTTATGTAAATGTATTTTTATCTGTTTATTTATTTTGTCAACCTATGTAATAATTTAAACTAAAAACTTACTTATTTCGTATCTATTTCAATTAATGCTTGTAACCATGGATTTTAGGGCATGTGTATGCACATGCCGTAAAAGACATATCTTTCGATTAATGTTCAACGAGGGATTTTTATGGTGTCGTATCGTTGGAAACGATTTCTATGATCGTTGCCGGGGTCCTTTTGTCTAGGAGATCTTGAGTTTGTTGAAAACCAATGTGCGGGACTTCTTTTTCGGTTTTTCCTGAATGTGGTTGCTTTTCGTATGTTTATCTAGAATTTTGTAATATTTATCACAATTTAAGTCCATACAGTTTTAAAATTTACTTACAAGAATGAGAGTATTACGTGTATAGTGCTAAGATGATGGGAATTCAGTGATTTCGAGATTTGGGGTGGCCTTTGGTATAATCCTGGGATTTCGAAGAATAAAATTCGAGGCAGTTTGCAGTGAGATCGTTGGAACACCATTTGGAAACTGAAATGATTATTTTGAATTTGGAATTATTTTTTGAATTATACTAGAGCAGTTTTCGTACCCGAAGTAAGTGATTTTTTTTCATAACCTGCATATAATGCATAAAGAAATTTGAATGATAACTGTAAATGTAGTGACTTTGGTTATGTGGGGTTGTATTTGATTCTGTGGGTTAATTTCACGAGCAGTTTAAGTTGGCATTGATCTGTTATACTTGATTTTATGACGGGAATTTAGCCAGAGATTTAATTTTTATTTATGATATTAAAAACGAGAAATACGAGTTTTTAGGATTAAGATTCTAGAAATGTTATTATTGTGTATCTAAGATAGTAAAGAACTTACTTAACCTGAGGGAATCTTTAGAAGATTCATTTCTTTGTTCATCAAATTTATTTAACTCAAAATAAATAAATTACACTATATTGTCGTTTCTTTTATTCAATGTATTACAAGAACATTACCAACTAATAACTACTACACACAGATGTTATAAGCTATATTAATATAATAATCAGTGGTTTAACCGACTGACGTTATCCTCCCGCGTCCCGAGGGTGACTGGAAATTATAACTTACTTACCCTGAGGGAATCATCCTATTCGTTTACGGTGTACTTAAAACCCTGTTGGTGGGGACAAATTTACTTTTCATGCCCTCTAACATTTGAGATCTAGCATATCTTTGGATTAATGAGAGTATAATAGATGACGCTGAGTGGTGTTTAGTAGAATAAAAATAGTGTTTACTTAATTAAAAATTTAATTAAAAGTTTAGCAGTATATACCGGACAGGACCTATCTTTATTGAAAAATTCTTTTGCGTATTGCAAAGCAAATCAACTGAACAACCAAAGGTTTTTTTTCAAATCCTTATTTCTTCATTAATTAGCATATAAGGTTACCGTAAGGTCCCGTCACTGTTTCCCTGGGCAGGTACAAGAAATTGGGGCCTCAACCCCAAAATGACTCTGTGGCTATACACAAGGGTAATTAGACTCCGTATGCTAACGGAGCAGTAGTATGGTGGCCATCGAAAACTACTAGATGAACTCGAGGAGGCGCCCCTTATGGGAGTGCCAAGTGACGCCATGGTTCAGAAATTCATTAGATAGAAATTATTCGGTTAAAATACGGAGATAGGACGGATAAGAAGGATTTGAGAAAGGCTCTCCAGTAGGAGCGGACTCAAAGTGGTGTGCAGGCGACAAAACTGATTATGGCGTAGGGGCCGGCATTTATGGTAAGAATCCCAGAAGAATAGATAGTATATTGTCGTCAGATCAAAGGATATCGACATTGTCAATGTAGGTACAGAGTGGAAATTACAATCAAGCAAAATTTACAATAGAAATAAAATCACACTAAATGCAATACTAATAGTAATGAAGATAAAGCAGAAATGCCAGCAATAATAATAATAATGATAATAAACAATAACAATGACAACAATAAAACAAACAGAATAGGCAAGAGTGTCAAAAAGGGAAGCCTACAGGTACATCAGAAACTAATACTCATTAAAGACGCAGCGGCCCAGTAAAAGCCCACGTAGCTTTTTTTTTTTAAGTTTAACGTTGGAAATCAACTTAAAGTAATCGGTAAGAATTTTAAAAAGTCTAGTTCCAATTGTCAATGGACCACGCTGAGTATTATATGTGTGAAAGCCTGAATTTTTAGGAATTTCGTGTTGAATTAAGTAAATGTACGAGAGAAGCTCTAAAATATAAACACACGGCAGAGGTAAAATTTTACATTTTTCAAAGAACGGCCTACAAATTCCAGAGATTTAATATGCGCAACACGGCGGATGATGCGTTTTTAAGAAATAAATACATGAGAAAAATAAGTCGAGGACCCCCAGAATATAACGGCATACGATAGTCTGGAATGGACTTGGACAAAATAGAAAGATGTAACGTGCTGAGTGGATAAAATGTATTTTAAGTTTCTAATTTGAAAACATACTTGATTGAGCTATGATTGCAGTGCTCTACCCAGGTTAACTTCTCATCGACATGTACGCCCAGGAAAAACACGGACTGCTTGTGAGCGACCTGGGCGCCGTTAACATCCATCTGCGACCAAACCGTGTGAAAGACCGTGAAATTCGTTTTGGTAGCATTCATATGAAGTCCGTACATTCAAACCACCGGCCCAACAAAACCAACAAGGTGTCGACCTTGACCCGTAAAGTATAAGGATGACTATCAGAGACGACGGTCGATGTATCATCAGCATAAATTATTAATGAGTTGATGAAATTGGTGATGTCATTTATAAATAAATGGCCATTTCAATAAGCTTCAGCAAGGACACGACAGTATTCCAGGCTGCAATGCACCACTGTAGAGAAGTAGATACATGGACCAAGTTAGGTAAAAGGGTCGCTATTCTCTCTGACAGCCAGACAACACTTAAAGCGATCGCTTGTCTAAGTGTTAACTCAAAGCTGGTTTGGGACTACCTAAACGCCCTAAATGAGGTTCGCACTTAAAGAAAGCTAACATTGGCCTGGGTTTCCAGTTACACGGGCGTGAAGGGAAATAAGGTGGCGAACGATTTGGCCAGGTGAGGTTCGTAAAGCTGGTAATTTCTTCGGCATTACCAAATCGCAAATTAAAAAGTTGATCAACGAATGGACACACACAAGGAATGGTGGCAAATCCAGGTTTGCCTACCCAAGACGTCCACAGCAGTTAAGGATCCCACAGACCATTCATCGCATTCTACATAAAGATCTTAGCTGACACAAAAATTGATACCGGTTGGTCATGAACAATGCCGAACTTTCGTTTATTGGGTGCTGGAAATGTAGGGCGGGTGATTCTGACTTTTTTAGAGAAATCGTTTTTAGCGATGAAGCCGACATCATTTCATTGTTAACAGACAGAACTGCGCATTTGGGGTTCTGAAAACTAAAGAAAAATTGTTGAGAATCCTCGTTATACCCTACAAGTTACTGTATAGTGTTATTTTAAAATTGTCGGAGTCATCGGACCTTGATTTACGATCTTGCGACGTGCCGTTCCATGGGAAAATCTATTTCAGTGCCAAGATTTGAGTTTATTTTGAATTAATCATTAATCCCTTTTATTTTGTTTGGTTTTCCCATGTTATTGTATTTCGTTAAGTTTTTATTTGTTTAATCTGGTTTACGACGTGAGTGTCGTTCCCGCAGACGGTGCCCGATACGCACGCTCAACTCCCACCATCGCGATCGCGTGGGGGGGAAACTGCAAGTGTATTTAAACAGCGCGTTTAGCACAGGTAGAGAGAGAGTCCTCGAATCTTCAGGTACCCCCCAGTCCGCTCTGGCTGGTGTGTCGACAAAGCTTTTCTAATACACGCCGAACTCCTTGTTTCAGTTATTCCCGACCTGATCGTAGCGCTGGCAAAGCTTCTTGGTCTAACACAGGCATTTTACCGGTTTTCACCGGTCTGGCCGTTGCGTTGACATAGCTTTCTGACCCTCCCAGGATTTTATTTCTAATCATTACCGTACTGCAGAGTTTAGCGCCGTCTCCGACGTCTAATCGTCATAGCCTGTGAAAACCGTCGGCGTACTTTTCGACCAACCCTTTATACAGATTATGGTTTTATGTTTCGCGTGTGATTTCGCGTCTAAATTCAAAAGCGTTACTGAAGCCCCGCGAAAATGTTTGTCACTGTACATGTATGCTTACGACTGTACATGCATATGTTTTGAAACTCACCTTTTTTGCTGTATATATTTGATGGCGTTTAGGTACACCTGTTGTACAGAAATAAATGTTTGATTTATAATAAATTTTCACTGTTTCGTTGCGGAATCAGTCTAGAAGTGTGAACATGCCCCCGCACTCAGACTCATAGCTACCACTTTGGGGTTAAAACTGTATTGTAACGGCATGATTAAGACGCAACACCATTTAAACCGGCACGAGGTTGTAATTCACCTTACTGGTCGTCGATCAGCGGCCTCTTTCGGCTTACGAGGATCAACGCATAAGTAATAAGCAAGATATTAAAGAGTAAGCAGTAAATATCAGTACACCGCACCAGAATCGAAAAGAACCACAATTGGATATCATTTTCTACAAATAATCAAAGGGTTTGTACTTTCACTTTAAATAATAGTTATTTACGTATCGAGGCTGGTAGTTTTGTCGAACAAGTTTGGAGATTGTAAGCCGAGGTGAGCAACCGAACGAGTTCGATAAAACACTTTCCAGTCGCGGTGCATACAAAATGTTTTCGGCTACCGCATGATTACCACTTACTAAAATCAATTTACTCGCATTTGTATTGTTCAGATGCCTCATATTTGAATGACACATTGTTTAACATCACCAGACCCAGAAAGACTTCACAATCTTCACAGAAGAGTACGGTAAAGTAATAGAAGTGACACGTTGGTACTTCAATTAGGTATGTGCTTATTATACTCTACTGTTCATGGACGGTAAAGTTACGAAAGTAACGCGTTGACCGTTCAATTCGATAAAATGGTGCTTTCTATGTTCGAATAGGTGTAGTAAGGTGTAGTACTTTCGGATGTTGTAGCCAATAAACATTCTTGTACTACTTAGAAATAAATAAATGTCTTCTTTTAAGATAGGACTTCTATCTCATTGGAAAACTGTTTTCTGATACGCGAAGACACAAGTCCCCGTAGTTGTTCACACTGTAACCTAATCTAATTGTAAGTTAGGCAAGTTAGCTAGGCATATTGAAAATATCAGTGATCTGCCATTCATTCGATTGTTCATGTTTGTTCATGTGAGCAGAGACATCTAGGCTCTGAGTAAGGCAAAATCTAATCGCCAAATCGCGGAGTAAAAAGTCTGAAAATTTTAAAATTAAAAAAAGTATACAAAATTTCTTGTGAACAGCGTTGTGGGCCCCCCTTCAAATGGGCCTATTGCGGGTGCACCTGTTGCACCTGCCTGGTTACGGCAATGACTGTATGCATCTCTACAGGAAGAACTTTTAAGATTATGGAAAATTGAGCTTATGTAGATATAGCTATTAACAGGTTGAACATTAAAATAATCAATATTGGAGAGGCTTTTAAAGGAAAACAAAGGATCAGTATTAGTGGTGGGGTTATTTATGTTGATGCTAATATCATTTTGAAACTGTGAACTGTTAAATGTTCAGTA
This sequence comes from Cetonia aurata, assembly GCA_949128085.1. Taxonomy (NCBI): domain Eukaryota; kingdom Metazoa; phylum Arthropoda; class Insecta; order Coleoptera; family Scarabaeidae; genus Cetonia; species Cetonia aurata. The sequence goes on from OX421887.1 coordinate 2,551,190, forward strand.
TATTGCACATTCCCATAAAAAATACACGATATAAACGAAGGATTAAGGCGTATTATACGAACTTTCTAAGAAAGAAGGCTAAGTACTTGGATAACGACCGCGTTAAAAAAGTTATCATCTTCATTGCGGAGTTCCTGCTCTCCAAATCCATGCCCATATATGCGGCGTGCATACATGCACGGTATGCACCGCTTTTAACCTGTAATGCTGCAGAATTAATCGAACGAGTGCGCTACACAGCATCCGCAGGAACGCGTCGGCAAAAACAGACAATCTCGCGGCTACCTGAGAGAGATGGAAATAGTCACATACGTCGCGTACGAGCGACAGAAGCTAGATGCGCATGTTCCCGGGCCGCCACGATGCACTCTGCTGCAGTGTCTGCGAAAATTCTTCCTTTTTTGCACGTTTTTCGCGACGACCTGCCCCCGTTCGCGCCGATATATGGCCGACGGCGACGCGTCGCCGATATGGACGCGGAAAAATTGCCCCGCGACGCAACGCGTATCTACCGAGTCCGACATGACGGTACTGAACAGGTCAGTGCACGCAGAAACAAAAATAAAAGGCCAAAGACATAAGTAAGAGATTCGCCAGCCACTTCTTGAAGACTAGGGTGAGGGATAATCCGCTTAGAACGGGTCGCAATCCTACTAAAGGACGGTAAGTCACGTCCATGAGTATAAGTTCCATAGGAAAAGGAGAGAATAGACTTTAACTCGGGTAGATATTACAAAAAAGAATATGATAGTGTAGATTTGATGGTTATTTTATGTTACTGTTATAGATTTTTGTCATATAGTTTTAGTGTTGATAAATTACATCTGAACAACGCAGAGTCTGAATAATTTCTTGTGGGGATTTAATTAAAATTCAATTTCAATACTTCAATAGAAGTTCTTGCGTATTGACTTTGGCACTGCCAAACTGCAAAAGAATTTCCGAACTGACCTTGAGATATTATGGTACAGTGAAGAGGAGCTTTTTAAACGAAAAGCTTGTAAGTAAACGTCAACCTTATTCACACTACACACTATGTTGGAATAAAGCAGACATCCGTGCTAGGAAAAGTACTTAAACGGGCCGCTGTAATTTTGCAGGTGTTCGGTCGTCCAAGTGGTCCATTTATGGATTACATTTGATACTCTCTCGTTGCTGTTGCATTATAATTTATAACTAAAATTCTTATTTGTACTTATAAAAGCATTTTCTTTGATATTTACATTAAAACAACACAACCGTTCCAATATCATGTATTTTTATGTAATTTCTCAATGAAATATTCATAATAATAAAGCATTGCTACAATTGCGTAAATGTCCATTACTTTCTAATGTACGGAATAAATGCAAACTAACAAACAGATGTAAATGTATGAAATTTGAAGGAGTCTTGGTAGCTAATATTTTTATTTTAAACCTCTATCGTATTTGCATTAAGACGCATTAAAATTATTCTTTATTCCTTATTCATTCCATATTTGTAAAGATTAGAAACGAAACAAATTTTATATAGTATACAGGAAATCTATTAGTAGTAGTTATTTTTATTTATGTGTCATGTATATTTTATTTATGTGTGGCCCAAATTGCTTGTCAGAATCTCGGTGACGGTAAGAGATAGGAAAAAACGAGTAGCCACGTTTCGATCTCTTTTTTCGAGATATGCGCAATGGCGAAAACAAAAATTTGTTATATTCTTGTTTTTTTAAGTTATGGCTAAAAATTGCGTTTGTCGAGTTTTCGAGAATACCTATGGTCTTTAACGATACGAAGAAAACGTTTTAACATTGGCAAGGCACTTTTATGAGTAGGTCTAGTTGATTCAGATTGTTATTTTATCCATTCGTTTTTGGCAACATGAAGCTGAATTTTTTGAAATGTTAATCGCAGTAGGCAGTGGCGTAGTTAGAGAAAGTATTTTTCTCTTTTCAAAACATATATAGTTTATAAGGTTGACTTCTACTAGTTTAATGAAATGGAAAATATCTAATTATTTGTATTTTTAATTTAAAAATTATCAAATCCTCTAGTAGGTTATGACAGAAAAAAGAAGCTGCAGCAGCATATTTCATGCTTTAGAATTTATACTTATAAAATACCCAGAATTTTATTTTTCTTTACCTTATAACCGTATATACTATTTAATAGTAGAAATAATACAATACAATACTTTTACTTATGTGTACAGGTCTCCCACCGAAGACAGGGTCTTTGATTACAGCTCTATTTGTCATTTTAGAAAGAAAGTCTTTCTACAAGAATGTTATAGAATCCAATGCTGCATCACCTAAAAATATTTTTGACTATACAGGGTGTGTCCCAGAAGTAGGTAAACGCATGCTTACTTCGTTATTTTAAATGTAACACCCTATTATTTCATTTTTCATTATATGAAGTCATGTTATTTTTCTGCGTAGAATTGAAAAATTAAATAATATATAGGTGTTCCATTTAAAATAACGAAGTAAGTATCCGTTTGCCTACTTTTGGGACACTCATAATCAGAAATATTTTTAGGCGATGCAGCATTGGATTCTATAACATTATTGTAGAAAAAGTTTCTTTCTAAAATGACAAATAGAGCTGTAATCAAAGAATGTCCTTTTTTGTTCGTAGATCAAATGTATAGATAAAAATGCCATAAATCTAAAATACAAAGTCACACTGCAGGTGTAGAGATCAAAGCGACTATCGTTTGTTTACTAGATATAAATGTATGGTTGACAAAATTTTTATTCCATGTATTTAAGTTTACGGCATCCTCCTTCTGCATCTCTAGCAAAGGCTATGGACATTCTATAACGGTGTCGATTTATCTGCTTTCGAGTGTACCTGTGTACCTACACGAAATTGACAAATATTTTGTATTATATCACTTATTTATACTAATTGTATTAACACCTGTTTGACAAAAAGGAAATTAGACTTCAACGAAAAAAATTAGAAATTGAAAACCTAATCTTCCTAAGCAACTGCAAGCATAGTGCAATTATCAGCATTGCTAGCCATTTTAACTTCCTTATGAATTTAAAATTTAGACGTCCAATATTACAGCAACGGTGGGCAAGTGATTGTTAAATGACTATAACAACTTTTACGGAAAAAATCTTTTATTTAGTAATAGATATAATGCTACTCTTTAATAAACCGGATAAGATTTCTTTTATTCACTCAGTTTCTCAAAATTCTTGTTTTATGGATATATAGGTGTGGCTAAAATTCTACAATATGTGCTTGTTTAATTGTACTTACTGTGTTTGTAACATTTTCAAGTGTAGTATAAATACAAAATAAAATTATTAAATTTGTAAAGAATATTAAAATATTAACTTTGCTATACTCTTCAAAAAGGTTTTCTAATTTAAGTAGTGAATAAATAACAGCAAAAGGAAGAATTTAGTTTTAGAATTTATGACCTATATTCCCAATAGAAAAGAAATTTTATACATAAGACGAGTTTGAAAGGTCAAATAAAATTCTTTTGGATACTTGGCAGCCAGAGTGAAAAATATGGGTAACAGTGTAACATCGTGTCAAGAAATAAAAAGAAACCACGGAACTAAGTTACTATAGATTTTTAAAGAATATAGCAAAGTTAATGTAAAAAAATGAAACATAATATTTTAAAAGTTCTTTACAAATTTAGTAATTCTATTTTCTATTTACAGTACACTTAAAAAAGTCAATAAATGAAATTCATTTGGAAACCTGATCAGGTGAAATTTCCAAATTAAATAGATCGAAAAAAAATGGTAGGTATATCCTTCCATTTAAAAGCAGCCAAATAATATTAATATTAATTACTTGGTCAATTAAATATTTAATGTGCCCATTATAGTAATTGCGGGAAGTATATTGATTTTTGTAATACGCTAGCTGTTATTTTTTGTTTAATATTTCGTCTCTTTGGATATTTTTTTATTTATTTTCATAACATGCTTTACACATGTCAACAGTAATTGTTGTAGGCGAAACTAGGTTTACAGTTTGATGTATAGAACTGTTGAAATCTTTATTCAAAATAAATTGTCACATTGATGTGAATACTAGTTTTACTAGTAACATATTTTTTTCACACAATTTGTGTCCAAATTTAGAGTTAATCCTGTGACAAATATGTTACGTAAAATTGGTTATAGCATAATATTTAAAGTAGCGTTGTATTCTACTTCACTATCGTAGATGAATTAGCTTCTTCAGAGATGTTATGGTTATATCACTACATTAACTTGTGGCGTCCGATGGTATTATACATATAAATAATTCATAGCATTGCAGTAACTTATCGTCATAATTTTGTTTCCCTTTTAGCGCATACAAAATTGAAACACCAATACATAAAATACTATTTAACAGAATCGATCAATAAATGTACTTCTGCCATTTAATAGTTAGATATTTCGTATTATTAGGTATTTTAAAAAGCATGTTGCTAACAGATTCAATAGGTGTATATTTTGTATGCCGAACAATTCACAAGTTTGAAGTCTTTCGTCAGGTGAAGGATTTACCTAGAAGGGGACGTCCATTAACAGCAACAGATGAAGAAACTAGCTTGAATGTGTTACTTACAGTGGAAGAAAATCATCACGTGTCCACAATAGAATTAGGTCAAATTCATGAGTACTCTCAAAAATCTGCTCATACGATTCTTAAATCAGCAAGAATGAAAGCCTATAAAATGTATCCCGTCCATGAGTTAACTGAAGATGATCCACATCGCAGACTACAATTTTGCGAAACAATGACGGAATTGATCGAGCAGCAGCCTAATGTTTTAGATCACATCATTTTTTCAGATGAGGCAACGTTTTGTCTCAACGGCACTGTGAACAGACATAATTGTCGCTACTGGTGAATTGAAAATCCGCATTGGATTGAAAAAGTCCATACACAGCGTCCTCAAAAGGTGAATGTCTGGGCTGGTCTTGTTGGAAACAACATCATAGGACCATTTTTTATAAGAGGAAATTTAACTGGCAACGTCTACTTAAATTTATTGCGAAATGAGGTTGTTCCAGCACTTGCGGCCCTCTTTCCAAATGCAAACATAGGTGATCACCCTAATGCACATTTTTGGTTTCAACAAGATGGAGCTCCCCCCCCATTTTGCCCATAATGTTCGCGATTATTTGAATGAAATTTTTCCGGGACGTTGGATCGGACGTAGAGGAGCAATCGAATGGCCAGCACGTTCGCCAGATCTCTCGCCATTAGATTTTTTCTTTTGGGGTCACATGAAATGTCAAGTGTACAAAAATCGTCCCCATAATCTTGAACAATTGGAAGAGAGAATAGTTCAAGAAGCCAATCGCATCACTGCAGAACAAATACAAAATTCAATAAGAAATTTTACTGACCGTTTACATTTTTGTCAAATTGTAAATGGAGAGCATTTTGAACAATTATTGTAATCGCAACCTGAATAGACAGGTATCTTGATTTTTCTGTATTAGGACACTTTTTTAATTTTTTAACTGTTTTCTTGTGAATAAAAATAAACATCTTAATACCTCCTGAACGTAGTTTTTTATTTTGTATTCAAAAGTGTTAAAAAAATCTGGGCGTTCCATTTAAAAAAAAAAATTGGACGTATTGCCGATTAAACCGGAAGTGAAAAAAATATTAACTGTATTGCATAAAATGCATTTATATTAACTATACCCCCATACCAAATTTCAGAAATCATAATTTTCAAATAACAAAGTTATTCGACCGTTCCGGGACTTTTTACTAACCCTGTATATCTGTATATTCATCGTTACATTTGCGTTTAAGGGTATAATGAAGGTTCTTTTTTTGTTTGAAGATCAAACGCATAGATAAAAAATGTGGTAAATCAAAGTAAAATAATATATTTTAGTGCGACGGAACAAACAACTTTCAGCTCAGTTTCTAAGTCAATAAGCTTTCTGGATCTTATAGAACGTGTAGGTGGTTCGTTATAAAAATCCAAAATCGGTACGAAAAATAATACATGCATCAATTTATTAATGACTAAATCTTAGTATTTCCAAAATTCTGAAGTCGTCGCTACTGACTCAGATAACAATTAGCTTTAGATTAAACCTTTCCATATAGTATGACAGAACTTAGTAACGCAATAATATTAATTACATAAAAACATAATATACTAAGCAAAGGTGTCTAGATACATTACATAAACAAAAAACAAATACATTAGTAATACAGAAAAATAAAAATGGTTATTCGATACCACTATTTAAATTAGTGATGGATCCACTCCATTGAAAAACAGCCGATTATTCGGTTTTTGAAATAACCATAAAAAAAGTTTTTATTGATCAACTTGTGCAAAGTAAATGTAAACGATAGGTTATTACCGAATTTTTTATTAAGTAGGCTGGTGTCTGTAACTTTTCCCATCTGCCAAGCTTTTTCATTAGTTGCCACTGCATTGCTGGTTTGATGTACATTTTTCGGAATAAATCCTAATAAGGAAAGTAAAAATGGTCTATCGCGCCGTGAATACAGATATGTTGTTAATTTATGTTGAAGTACGCCAGAATTCTGCTGCTGCAACTCGATCGTACGCTGTGCGATTTCCAAACAGGTTAACACCTATTACACAAAAATTCACCGTTCTAGTAACCCGTGCACGAGAAAACAGTGTACTACAAACACGTATAAGATCGAGATGGTGGACCTGCCCGACACCAACGAATTTTGGATGCCGAAGCAGAAGTCTTAAATCTTGTCGAAGGAGATCCTTCTCGTAGTACTCGAAAAATATCTCGCCAAGTAAATGTATCAAATCGAATTGTCCGGCGAACACTGCGCGATATTCAATTGTATCCTTTCAATGTACAAAAAGTACAGATTTTACAACTTGAAGATCATCCTCTACGTTTACAATTTTGTCGATAGTTTTTACAAAACCATGCAGAAATTGCAAACTTTTCTTCCACTGTATTGGCGACTGATGAAGCAACCCTAACACGTAACGGTATAAATAACTGTTATAATACTCATTTTTGGGCTGTGGAAAAGTCACAATCTGTTCGTCGTAATCATTTCCAGCACAGATTTTCGATAAACGTTTTGCCCGTACTAGTGAACGGACAACTTATCAGCCCATTTGTGTCGCCAAATCGATTGAATGGATATAATTATCTCTTGCTTTTGCAAAATCATTTGATGGAACTATTGGAAGAAGTTCCTGTGAATGTATGTCGAGAAATTATGTGGTTGCTTCACGATGGTGCACTACCGCATTTTAATTGTTGAATTCGCCAACGTTTAGATAATGTGTTTGAAAATAAATGGATTGGTCGAGGTAGTCCTGTGCCGTGGCCTCCTCGGTCAGACCTTAACCCCCTTGGTCTCTACTTTTGGGGCGTTATTAATTGGTAGTATTGGAAATAGTAACACAAAAAAAAAACAAATCAACTTCTTTGTAAGAACCCTATCGATGATGATCTCATCGTACGATAGTGCATTTTCTTTGTTCGAGCTTATGACTCACGCGCTCTTCAATATACCTGCCCGTACGGATTACCTAACAGAGTTAGTTTTTAGTTAGTTATTCGTCGATGTTCTTAGTAGTAAGATCGTGTTAATAAAACTGCGTTATTGGAAATTGTATTTTTAATTCCACAAGCCCTAATAACCAACAGGTAGTAACATTATTTTTATTGAGAGTGTTACTTTATTTTTTTCTGGACTTTTTGCTAGTTATAGTTTTGTTTTGTATAGATATATAGTTGCATAATATTGTTGAGGTTTTCTTGTTGGATATGGTTTTCATTTTGCTAGCACATGTTAACATTTTTAAGCAATCTATGTGCGCCATTTCCTTTTTTGATGGTTGTTGACCATCGAACAGTTCAATGCAAAAGTGCCCAGGCAGCTGCAACTGCCGTCATATCCATAAGATAAGATGGATAAGATCTAGAACCAATCGAATCAGCCGGTTGATACGAGAGCATAAAGTTAGATTTGCAATCGGTAAAAGGCAACTTTTCATTCACTGCAAGGTTGGTATCTACTATCAATACAAAACTGAATACAGTGAAAATCATTTATTGCAGCATCGGTTATAACGTAGGTAATATCGGTTAATACGTTCCATTATCCAAGTTTGTTTGCACCTCCAAAGCAAACAAATCTGCAAAAATCTTTCGGTTACAATGTTATCGTTTAGTACGAAATATCGCATACCCGTCCCTATTTCGTCCCTATATCGGATATAAAGACCAGCACTCCAGCACATGCCATTTTTCCGGTTTGGGCATGGTTCAGGAACATTGTGGTCTGCTCTGTTTTATATTCGGTTGTGGAATAACGGTAATAAACATTTTGCTCTATCTCTAGGTCTACATATGCATCTATACTATTTTTACGTGCCTACATATAGCTTGCCCAAAATAAACTGGCGAGTGCGCGGTAGCAATATGGCGTGCTCAATGAAGTGAGACACACCCGAAGAAATATGGATGTTACGTTATAACTCTCTTGTGAGCCATAATTCAGTTTTTATTGCAATAAGAATATGAGTTGATGTTGATTGGATTGATTCCATCGTCTGTTGCATTTTGTAAATCCGACGTTTCGGCAGTGGTTCTACAGCCGACATCAGGGTAGCCCTGACAAGGACTAGTGCTTGCTAATTCCATGGTTGGCGGTGGAATTATGCGTACTCTCCTTTTGGCTTATGCGTATTTTTGCTTCTACAATATATAGTGCACACACATACTGCGATCGTATACTGATTTCTCCGAGGGTAGGTATATACTGTTTGGAACCTATATTTATATGTAATATCTTGAAATTTGTATGCATGAGAGTTTTCTGCTCTGTGGGTTTTCTTCCCTCATAAGCTGATTGTTGAGATTTTTTGAAAACTGTAGTTATTTTCCGTGGTACATATTTATTATTGTAGTTTTTTTCATTCGTTTGTGTTTTTCTTAAAATGGAATACCGCAGACAGTTTTCTGTTAAAGAAAGAGCCCACATTTCATGGCGTTTGGAGGAGAGAGGAACGAATGCAGAAACTGCGAAAGACTTGGGGGTAAGTTTTATGATTACTTCAATTAAAAAAAATCGCAGTAATATTAAAAATTGCTTTAATGAGGGATGTCCACATAAAACAGGGGCTTGGTCCAATAAGCATTCAGATACTGAAGACGCACTTCTAAAGTGGTTTAAGCAACAAAGAGGCCATGACACCCTCCTTAACGGGCTGATGTTGCACCACAAAGGGACGGTTTTTACCACAATGATGAATACAACGTTTCAGAAATACACAAAATATCGTGTTCCGAAAAATTTGCGGCGAGTCAGAGTCTATTCCGACGAACAAATTTTTAATACCAATGAAACGGGCTTGCTTTTTAAACTGACTCCAGATCACCCAACGCAATTGAAAGGGAAAAAATGCAGTGGCCGAAAATTGTGAAATATCTAATGAGAGAATAACAATAATGGCGAGCATTAGCCGCAACGGCTAATATAAGCGGAATGGAAGATACCAATTAACTACAAAGATAATAGAAAAGCATGGATGACGAGGAAGTTGTTCACAGCTAATTAAGTTTCTAAAAGCAAATTATAGAAAACAAATTGTCTTGAAATGATTCATGATAACGGAACTAATTCTGCAGAAAAAAAATAAATTTGTTAGATACAATTGTAATGTTGGATGAGGCATGAATGATGAAGGCTTCATCAAAAACTATTGCACATTGTTTTAAACATGCCCATTCCATCTAGATCCTATATAAAGCATAGAATCCCCTGCTAATGGGCTGGGTAACTCAACAAATTCCTGCTAATATATTTGCCGAATTTAAGGACTTCAATAACGAAGTCTACACGGAAAATACTGAAACAGATGAGGAAATTGCAATTAAAGTGATGGCAACTGGAGGTACGAGTGATGTCAAAGGCAATTTTTATTCCCATTACCTATTTTCTGAACATACTTTCCTTTACAAGGAATTCCGTTGTTAAATCTAATCCTGAGCAGACATGAAACGTTGAAGTAGTTAAAACAGTTGGTTCTTTCATGAGTGATGCTTGCACTGCTGTAAAGATAGTGGCTACATTCCTTAACGGATGAAACAATAAAAAACAAGAAGTGTTGTTTTTTGGAAAAAAAAGTTACAACTAATGAAATACTCGCCCAAAACTTAAAAAACAATAAAAGATTATTTTGAAGCATAGAATGTCTTGACGAATGAGCTGGGCAACTCGAGTTACAAATTCCTGCTAATATATTTGCCGAATTTGAGGACTTCAATAACAAAGTCTACGCGACAAGCACTGAAACAGATGAGGAAATTGCAATTAAAGTGATGGCAACTGGAGGTACGAGTGATGTCAAAAGCAATTTTTATTCCCATTACTTATTTTCTGAACGTATATCCCTTACCGGGAATTCCGTTGTTAAAGCTGATCCAGAAGAGACGTATTGTTACGAGCGCCAGTTTGCTTTGAGCGCTCAGAGATGGCGCTAAAACGGTCAATGCATTGAGATTTCACGTACGCAACGTCAGATGGCGGAGCAGTTTGTTGTTTAAAACGCGTGAATGAAAAAGTCGCGATTGTTCCAGATTGGATTCTAGTAGCACCGAGCGGTCGCTCGAAGTGTTCTCGAAGGGGTCGCGTGGTATTTAAATAAGTGAATAGTTATTTAAGTGTTTTATTAGTTATTAGCGGTTAATTAGTTTTTGTTTTCTTTGACTGTATTTAATTTTTAATAGTGCCTAAATAAATCAATTTCATTTAATATATCGCCGGTGTTATTTCTTTGAACCCCGACAACGTTTCTATCAGCGAAGAACGCTACAATGGTTGCTGTAAAGATAGTGTCTACATTCCGTAACATCAGTTAAAGAAATAGATTTTATTTCTTTATCTCATGTTACGAATAAAACAATAAAAAATTTTTTTATATTGGAGAAAAAAAGGTCGAACCGGTGGCGTAGACTACATCCCCGCCACACCCGCCCGGCAATGGGACCTAGCCATCTGAGGGGCACTCAGGCGGTTGTGCCCATTCTTAAAAATAAAATATTACCGTATGTATCTCAGAATATTTTTGCTAACAATATTTAAAAATATATACTCGAGGGGTAGGGGAGGGGGGCTTTTGCGCGACACCACTGGTTGTAACTAATGAAAAACTCACGCAAAATTTAGAAAACAATAACAGATTATTTTGAAAAAAAAAAAAAAACTGGCCCCTCTGGCTTGCAGAGGGGCCAGTTTTAGGGGGTTAAGTAGACTTAGTTTGTATTTGCATTTGTTTCAGATTTCATATTTTAAACGCTAGACATATACACTTGTTTTGATACAACAGTGAAACTACAATCGATGTACAAAGTGCAATTTTTTTTACAGTGTGAAATCATTAAATAAATGCTTTTCTGCTTTTTTTAATATAATAAAAATTTTTAATATAGAAAATTACCTCATATTAAAAATTACAGTTAAAGCAGAAAAGCATTTTTCAATGATTTTACACTGTAAGAAAAAAAAAATTGCACTTTGCATATATGCCGTACTGCCGGCTTCCTATAAGATCTGTATTTGAGACATTTCAAATCATTATGGAACCAGCGCCTCGTTAGCTCAATTGATAGAGCCCCGTCCGGCAAACGGGAGGTGCCTGGTTCAAGTCCGACACGAGGTAAAATTTTTAATATAGAAAATTCCTCATATTAAAAATTACAGTTAAAGCAGAAAAGCATTTATTTAACAATCGATGTAATTATATTCGGGTGTCCACTATAATTCTGAACATTTAATTAACTTTAACCCAAGTGTTACGTATTTTAAAATATTATTCATTTAATACTATTGGCGCCCTCTTGTGAGGTTTCGTTCAAACAGTTAAAAGGTGCGCAATGCGCGGAAACCAAATTTTAGTAAGTAAGTAGATGATGTAAGACAACGTGTCAATAGCGAACATATATATATATATAAGCACTAACAGGCCTAATGGCCCAAGGCTTGGTGGACTAATCCTCTCCACATCTGTCTATCGTGCGCCATCCTTTTCCAATTGACTGCTCCTAGTTTCCTCAGGTCGCCCTCTACCTGCTTCTGCCATTGTACTCTCGGCCTCCCCTTTCCTCGATTGTCGATCATCCGTCTATCCATAACCCTTCCGATCATCCTATCTTCTCCTGCTCTGAGAATGTGACCCATCCATCTAATTCTTTGAGCCTTCACCAACTGTGACACTTTTGGTTCCTGATATAGATGGTATAGTTCTTGATTGCCTCTCCTCTCCCAAGCACCATCCACTCTCTTCCCTCCAAATACTCTCCTAAGCATTTTCCTTTCCCATATGTCCATGCGCAATTCCATACTTTTTGTGAGCGACCAGGTTTCACTCGCAAAACTCAGTACAGGTCTAATAACTGTTTTATATATTCGTATCTTTGTATTACGAGTTATTACCTTTGATGTTAACACTCTCATTAGGTTACCTGCACATCTAGAGGCTGCCTTCATCCTCTCCTTAATCTCCTCCTCATTACCCCCACATTCATGGAAGACTGATCCTAAATACTTGAATTTATCCACCCTTTCTACGACAATTTTTCCGCGCTGCTCCTCTCTTTCAAATTCAAAATTCTCTCTCCTTCCCTTTCCTGCTATCTTCCCTAACTCCATGTATTTGGTTTTTTCATAATTAATTTCCAGCCCTACCCCTTTCGCTGCTTTCTCTAGCCTTTGAATCACCCTTCCCAGTTCCTCCTTTGTGCGTGCCAAAATAACTAGATCGTCGGCATAAGCAATACACTGGTGGCTCTTACTGTAGATAGTTTTCTTAATTTGAATTTCACCTTGCCTTATAACCGACTCGAGTATAAAATTAAACAGGACCGTAGATAGTGGATCGCCCTGTCGTAAACCTCGTCTCACCGCGAAGCCATCTGATGTTGAATTCTCTACCTTGACTCTATACATTGTATTGGCTAACGTCATCTTTATGAGCCTTATTAATTTTCTTGGTATTTTAAATTCATCTAAAATTCGGTATAACTGTGGTCTTCTTACCGCGTCGTACGCTTTCTTAAGGTCCACAAAAATTGCATACACTGGCATCCGATGTTCTTCACTGGCTTCCTGGATTTGTCTTAAGATATGAATCTGGTCTATCACTGATCTGTTCTTCCTAAAACCCGCTTGATAGTCTCCGACCAAGCGTTCCATATATCTCTCTAACCGCTCCTTAATTAATACAGCTAGGATCTTGTAAATAGTATCCAACAAGGCAATACCTCTATAGTTATCGCACTTTTTGTTATCCCCTTTTTTCAATAGCGGGTGTATAATGGCTTCACGCCACCGATCGGGCATTACCTCCTTTTCCCATACCTCTATTATTATTTTGGTAATTTGCTCTTCTAATTTTTTCCCTCCGTGTTTTACCATTTCCGCACATATCTGATTATTACCCGGGCTCTTATTATTCTTTAATTGCTTGATTATGTTTTTATTGCCTTTGTATCTACCTGTTGCAGCTCTTCCTCTTCTCTGTCCTCATACGTTCCTACATCTTTGTCGTCATCACTTTCACTGCCATACAAACTTTGGAAGTATCCTTGCCATCTTTTCTTTTTTTCTTCAATATCCCCCAGAAGGTTACCGTCCTCCCCTTCGATAAAAATTGTGCTCGGTTGGTATTCTTTTTTTTCGCTCCTCAGTTCTTTATAAAATTTTTGCATATTTTTTTTTCTGCATTCTATTTCTATCCTTTCTAATTTTTCCTCCACATATTTTCTTTTCTTATCTCTACATACCTGTTTACCTAATCGTCTTGCTGTTTTATACGCTTTTATATTCGTTTCCGATGTATCTTTTAGCATTTTTTGTCTTTCATTTTCTCTTTTCTGTATATATTGCTTACATTCGTCGTCGAACCACCCATTGCGCTTTTCATGTTTTCTCCTTTGCAAAACTTCTGCACCGTGTAGTATAGCTTCCTCCAACTTTTCCCATTTTTCATTTATATTCCCATTGGCATTAAATTCTTTTAAGTTTTCGTCTATACGGGCTTGAAATGTTTCCATTATGTCCTCCTTGCTCAATAGATTCACATTGTATTTCTTCTTTCCACTTTGGTGTTTTGTAGGCGTATTTTTCGGAATATCCTCTTTTAGTTTTAGCAGTACTAAGAAATGGTCTGAGTTTACATCTGCGCCCCTAAGTACCCTAACATCTGTAACGCTGCTTCCACATTTTTTTTCTACCAGAAAATGGTCTATCTGATTTACCGTCTTTCCATCCGGTGCTTTCCAAGTACCCTTGTGTATGTTTTTATGCTCAAAAAAAGTTCCCATAATTTTCATTTTTTGTTCCATTGCAAATTCTGCCAACATTTCACCGTTCCGATTACATCTTTCATGTAAGCTATGTTTTCCCGTGCTTGGCTCTGTATGGTTTTCCCTACCGATCTTAGCGTTGAAGTCGCCTAGAATTATTTTTAAATCGTATTTTGGGCTCATAGTACATATTTCTTCCAGCCTTTCATAGAATTCCACTTTCTCTTCTAAATCCTTCTCTTCTGTGGGTGCATGTACATTTATCATAGTAATACTTCTATACCTTCCTTTTACCCTAATGTAGCAGATGCTGCTTGAAATAGCCTCAAACTTCTTAATTGCCTTTTTCCATTTTTTGTGAATCATAAATCCAACTCCAAAAATTGACCTTTCACAACCGGTACTCATTAATATATAGTTGCCTATTTCCGTAATAATACCTTTTTTTTGTTTAATTTCTTGCAATGCCAAAAAGTCTATACCATTTCGTTCCAATACCTCACTTAACTGTTTAAGCTTCCCCTCTTCATTTGTGCCTCGCACATTCCATGTTCCTATCCTTTTTTCTTTTCTACTTCTATTACTATTGTTTTTTATCATATTCCTTCTCTTATCCGTCGGCTTTGCCATGGTCATCTCATACTGCCCCTGCACATCCCTTATTAAATTTTCTTCAGTTAGTTTTTTGATGGAGGCCTGAACTCCTCCAAAGTATTATTCCTCCAGTTCCACAACCATTTGACACCATTAATAAATAATTTGTTAACACCTATTTTGACTGGCTTCCCTCTTTCTCTTTCTGTTTTTGCTCTAGCCATAATTTTTTTTTGAATTCCTAGTTCCTTCGTTGTATGGTCATTCTCTATATACACTATTGCATCCCTAAAATGCCTTAACTTATGCTTCTTTTCAAAAATCTCTGTTTTCCTCTCATAAGTATCTACTTCTAATACATACATTTTTTCCTTAATTTTTTTAGCCGCTTTCAGTTTTGTTTCCACTTCCAAATGACGTTTGATGAAGTCTTCCATCATTTCGCCTATTTCTTCACTCTTGTCAGTATTTAATTCCAAACCCTTCGTAGAAGTCTATTCTATTCTCTAGATAATCCATTCTCCTTTTTGATTCCTCTAAATCTCTTTTTATTTCTTTTTTTTCTTCTACTACTCTTTCCAATTCTTTTCTGACTTCCCTATTTTCTATTTTAAAATCCTCGATGTTATTTCTTAATTCGCCGTTTTCTTTTCTTAATCCTCTTATTTCATCTTTGATCTCTTTATTTTCGTTTCGTATTTCCTTTAATTCGCCTAGCATTTCTAACATCAGAGCGCCCATATCTTTTCCGCCTTCTGCCTCTTCTTCATCCGATTGAGCCGACTTACTAGGTGGTGTTCTAAATACTTTTTTACTTGCTTGGAAGGGAGAAAAAGACTCCCTTTCCCTCTTTTTTTCTCCTTCTGCTACCCCACTTTCACCCCCCGACATCTCCAAATTGATTGTATAGTCACTTTTGGACAGAGCTGTATATCGTATTACTTTTTGTCTAATCCGACCAGATGCGACCGATGCAGCGTGACGTTACCCGGATCGACATGAACATACATGTGTGTAACAATTACAATAAAGTGCATATAAAATCAAAAATACAGTCCACTCATTAAAATTCATACACCAAGGTAACTTCATTTTTCTAAATAGCACTCTGTAATTTTGCTTATGCTAGATTAACCCTTATGCAAAGCCCTTTCAATTCATATTAAACATTTATGATGGATAATGCAGAATTTTATAGATAATTGTATGTATGTATGTAAAGTATTTATTGGCTGAAGTAATATACAAGAAAAAAATAACAAGATGCCAAAAAGACTAAATCGCCTACCATTAATAATGGAATACGGCGTTCTTCCTTTAGCCTCTGTAAGTACTATAAATCAAACAAAAGTAAAAAAAAAAAAAAGATAATGAATAATAACAACTAAACTTATAGAAAGTCCAAGAAAATATATAAACACATGTACAAATAAACAAACATCAAGGTCTGTGTGTATGTGCCCATAAGAAACCGTAATGCCCATACAAAGTCCCCAAACATTTTCCTTAATATTCGGTATAAGCATCATTACTAGTGCCGCGAAAAGAGTAATAATAATTATAACAATCGGCAAGAAAACATCAGGTGTTAAAAAGAAACATTTACTATTGAAGGGCGATCAAGGAATTCATAGTTAATGATTTTAAATAAATTTAATGAATTTTCGATTAATTTTCAAGTCAGCTTGGTATTTAAATGCTATACAATTGAATACAGCTACGAATTAGTAAATATACGTCGGTATCAGAACACAAAACATAAAACTAATTACACGTTTTTTTATCAAAAGAAGAAATTTAATGTCAGTAATCTATGATTATCAGAATTTATAGTAGGTACCTATTTTTAACATTTACTACTTAACATATTTCTCCATAATAATTAAGCCGTCAAAAAACAATTTTTCCTTCTTAAATCTCATTCTTTGATTATTTATTTCCTTTCCGTGTAGTTTTATGTTTTATGCTCTGATACCGATGTATATTTACTAATTCGTAGCTTTATTCAATTGTATAGCATTTATATACCAAGCTGCCTTGAAAATTAATCCAAAATTCATTAAATTTATCTAAAATCATTAATTATCTATAAAATTCTCCATTACGCATCATAAATGTGTAATATAAATTGAAAGGGCCTTGAATATATAAGGTACTATTTAAAAAAATCAAGTTACCTTGGGTTAAATTTAAGCAAAAGTTCAGGACTATAGTAGACACCTGAATATAATTACATCGATTTTAGTTTCACTGTTGTATCAAAACAAATGTATATGTCTAGCGTTTAAAATATGAAATCTGAAACAAATGGAAATACAAACTACGTCGCATTAACCGAAGGCTTGCAGAGGGGCCATTTTTTTAAAAAAGGGTAAATAATAACGTTGTTATTAAAGATGGACATATAGTAGTTAATATAAAGTCATGTTATTTTTCTGCGTAGAATTGAAAAATGAAATAATATATAGGGTGTTCCATTTAAAATAACGGAGTAGGTATGCATTTGCCTACGTCTTGAACACGCTATATAGTCAGACATACTTTTAGGTTGTGCAGCATTGGATTCTATAACATTTTTGGAGAAAGATTTTCTTTCTAAAATAACAAATACAGCTGTAATCAAAGACCCAGCCTTCGGTGGGACAGCCTGTACAATCATTTGTCGTTAATACATGTCGGTAATATCATGTTCATTATGTTTATTTTTGTTCCTACACACATTTTTGATTTAATTTATTGAGATGCATGGGATATGAAGTCTATCGGTTAAATAAGCGAACAAGTCGCAGTATCTTCAGGGGCATTATAAACGATTTCCGCTGTACGCGAAAGTTACTTCGATTTACTTTTTACCTTATGGCGTCTAGTGCCGAACTTTATATATCACTGTTAGTTCTTTTCTTAGGTTAAATATGTTTTATGTTTATGTTGTACGCTTATTATCGAGTAGCCTCTCGAAAGTTCTTGATAATGCCTACTTTTATCATTAGGGCCGGAATTGTACGGTCAACCTTATTATAATTTCTATCAATTTTTTTCTAATATTTAAAAAGTCACAGCGAGTTTTACCAACAGCGCCCTTCTCGTTTTATTGTCAAAATTGTGGAAAAGAAAAAACCATGAAACCCAGAAAAGGTTCTCTGCCGCCAAACTATAATTTCTTTTTTGCTAGTTTACATACTCTACAGGTTACTCTGAAGGAATTAATAAGAACTCATTTTAATTTTTTTTTTTAATTCTTATAGATACAGAATTTTATAACCGCTGCTATCGATACTAGGTAAGATAATGTAAATTGCATCGTAATTACAGAGGTAAAGTATATACTCTCAAGGAACATTAGTTATTTTCATTTCGACATTAATTTTAACATATGAAAATTTAGAACCTTTGTAATTAGGCGCTACTAATTGCCATTAATTATATCAATTAGACATGTTTAGAAAGCATTACGGGCATCGCTTTTTAATAGAGATTCTTTTCATCTTTCCGAAATATTGTATTTACTATAATCTAATTAATTAATTTGCTCTAGATCGTCCGTTTAATACAGATATACAAACACTCATATGCGTAAGTTTATAATTATTAATTGGAACGTTTAAAGAAGTTTTGTAAGTTGGTCACATCCCCGAATGTAACTGTTTATAGTTAAATTAAATATGAACTAATATTTTATAATATTAAACAAATATATTCACAGGTGTTATGAAATGCCATTTGATTCTCCTTATCATCAACTTTCGTTTTTCTTACTAAAACAGTATAAGTACAAGAAATACAAGGAATGCACAGTATTAAAGCCCTTATTAATTCCAATTTAAGTTGAATTTGCCACGCCCCCTGTTAGCTTATAGCTGAACACGCCGGTTACAAAGAATTTTCTTCAATAAACCTGAAGTACTTATTGACTATATGAATAATGATTGTATCTTGTACAAGGTATGCATAAAAATTGATAAATGATTAGTTTCAAAATATGCAGAAAACTAAAAAAATTCAATCCCCTCTTTTTTCTTACATATTATTTATTCAATGTTAAAAATAAGGGCGATTTGCTAATAAGTTTCCTACGAGGGCTGTTTGATGAATACCCGGATTAGAAATGATAACGCAACTTTTTTAGGTTTTGACAATTTATTTTTCAATATAATCCCCTTTCAACTCGATACACTTTTCCCAACGGTGCTGAAACTTTTTTAACCTCTCCGAATAGTACGATTTTTGTTGGGCTGCAAAATACTCCTGCGCGGCGGCGATGACTTCCTCGTTCAACCCGTACATCTTTCCGGCGAGCGATCTTTTAAGGTTTGGGAACAAAAAGAAGTCTCAGAGAGCCAAATCCGGAGAATACGGAGGATGGGCGAGCAATTCGTAGTGCAATTCGATCAATTTGGTTGTGGCGACTGCAGATGTGTGAGCCGGTGCGTTATCTTGGTGGAAGAGCAAACTCGCAAAATATGGTCGCTTTTTCTTCAAATCGGCGTTGAATCGGCCCAATAAATCGACATAGAAGATTCCTGTGGTTGTTTTTTCCTTCTCCAAATAGTCAACGTGGATCACACCTCGCGCGTCCCAAACAACGGTGGTCATCATCTTCCCGGCCGAAGGCACGGTCTTCGCCTTCTTTGGAGCACGTTCACCAGGTAAAACCCATTGCTTCGGTTGTTCTTTGGTCACTGGTGTGTACCAATGAATCCATGTCTCATCGACGGCCACGAAACGACGCAGAAGCTACTCCGGATTTCGATTAAATAGGGCCAAGCACGTCGTTGAAGTGGTCTCACGATTGCGCTTGTTCTCCGGTGTGAGCAAACGCGGCATCCATCGCGCAGACAGCTTTCTCATGCCCAAAATCTCGTGCAGGATATGGCTAACGCGTTCAGTTGAGATGCCTGCCATCACAGCCAACTCGCGAACTTTCACTCGACGGTTCGCCAATACGAGATCATGGATTTTGTCCACGGCTTCCTCTGTGATAGCCGTGTTTGCGCCACCTGAACCCGGTTCATTAAAAACCGACGTGCGACCACGGCGAAACTCTGAATGTTAATTATAAATCTAGTCAAATTGGTTTATATGAGGTTGTATTTTATTCTGTGGGTTAATTTCACGAGCAGTTTAAATTGGCATTTGATTTAGTAATATATGGTTTTATGACGGGAATTTAGCAAGAGATTTGAATTGTATTTATGATTTAGAAAACGAGAAATACGAGTTTTTAGTTTGGATTAAGATTCTAGAAATCTTATTATCGTGCATCTAAGATAGTAAAGAACTTACTTACCCTGAGGGAATCTTTAGAAGATTCATTTCTTTGTTCATCAAATTTATTTAACTCTAAATAAATAAATTACACTGTATTGTCATTTCTTTTATTCAATGTATTACAAGAACATCACTAACTAATAACTACTGCAGTCACATTGAAGATACTTAAATGTTATAAGCTATATTAATATAATAATTAGTGGTTCGGTGGACCGACGTTACCTCCCGCGTCCCCTTGGGTAACTGAAAATTATAATCCTATTCGTTTGCGGTGTACTTAAAATCCTGTGGTGGAACAAATTTACTTTTCATGCCCTCTAACATTTGAGATCTAGCATATCTTTGGAATTAATGAGAGTATAATAGATCACGCTGAGTGGTGTTTAGGAGAATAAATCTTTGTTCATTAAATTTATTTAACTCAAAATAAATAAATTACACTATATTGTCGTTTCTTTTATTCAATGTATTACAAGAACATCACTTACTAATAACTACTACAGTCACACTAAAAATATTTCAATGTTGTAAGCTTTATTGATATAGTAACCAGTGATTAAGCGGAGCAACAATATCCTCCCACGTCCCAAGTGTGACTGAATATAAGAAGTCATACTATTTGTTTGCGGTGTACTTAAAATCTTGTGGTGGGGTCAAATTTACTTTTCATCCACTCTATCATTTGAGATCTTGCATATCTTTGAAGTTAATGAGGGTATAACAGATGACTCTGAATGGCGTTTAGTAGAATAAAAACAGTGTTTACTTGATAAAAATTTAATTAAAATTTAAAAGATTTATCTACAAGTTTCGTAGGAATATATTGAGAGTTGCGTGAGAGTTTTGCTCAAGTAAGTCAAATTGTTAGTAGACTATACAATTTTCAGATTTTTCCGAAGAACAGTTCTTCATATATCGATTGCTCGAGTTCATCGTAGAACACTCTGTATAGTAAAACATAGTTTACACAATTAATAAGTCTGATATTTTTTAATTAGTTTTGATTGACAAATAGAATGAAACGGAAAAAGATTTTAAGTATCCATTAAATTTAATTAAAATTTAATGCGGCGTGGCTTAAATTAAAAATTCTAGGCAATATCACAATGTCTTAATATTTAGTTGCTTCGATAGCTAATTAAACAATTATTCCTAGCGGTTTTTTGTTATTTTATGAATTTGTATTTTTCATCAAATTATATGCATACTATGGCTCATTTACATATTTACTCCAATGTCTATACTTATATGCGTTTGCAATGTTATAACATAATATGTATATTTAAAGAAATACTGAAATAAAGGTTTCAATTCAGTTTATTTTAAACAACTAAAGTGATCGGCCGTTATAAAATCAAAAGTGTACACTGTTCAGACCTTGGGAAGATAGTACTGCAGTTACTTTGAGAGATGTTCCAGTAGATGTGGGTATTAGCGACGCGAACGAAACGTGTAATAGAAAATAAAGACAACATTTATCTATGGATGTAAAAGAAATTCTATTAAATGTCTACAATGGAAATAGATGAATTATGTACTTCGAAAGCCATCCTGAAAGCTAATTAAGTCATGGCGCAGTGCCATCGATCCTGTTGAAAAAATTGAAAGAAAATACAATGATTTACCAAGGGTGCATCCGGAGCTCATAACTATTTTAAATAGTGACAAAGATTCCATCAAGTCACAGTTTGAGGATGATGCAGATATTTTTATATAGTAAATTCTAGAAACTTTCATCTCCCGTTTGTTTTTATATTAGCTTTATTTTTAAATTAACTTTCATACAATTTACAGAATAAATTAGCGAGCAAAATGTATGCTTGTATTTCACATAGCTTAGGTGATATTCCGTATAAAATGCAAATCTTATTGTAAAATACCCTTATTTTTAGTTGTTAAGAGACGTATTGATATTTCAAAAAGACAGCATTTTGACGAAACGTAATATACTGTAATAGTGTTTTTGTTTCTACAAATACTTTTATAAAATGGATTTCATATAAATATACATTAATATTATAATACACGTCTACTTTTATTAATTATAATCAAATATTATTAATACGGGCCTGTAGCGTATTTTCATATCATTTACTTTTATTGCGTACCGTCTACCGTGTTTAAATATGTGTTGGAGCTTAACGTCCGCACTATATTTTGAAACAGACAATACTGCGATATCCGATTTTTCCGCGCTTCGCAGGTTTATTCATTCGCGACACTTATTTGGGAAGTTACTTAACATTTAATTAATAATTAATAATCGTGTGTAACCCAGGTGACCTGATATCTTCTATGTATTACTCCGCTGCAGTCTTACATACCTTTGTATATTATTGCGATAATTTGACCGGTGTAATTCCACCTACCCGTTTTTTAGTGCAATAAAAAAAAGTTTAGTATACATTAAACCTCATCTTTCAGCATTAATTCCTTCCCAGAAATAATCTGTCATTGTTAGCAGGACGATTACATTGCCTTCACGCGTACAATATATACCACACTGGTCACAAAAGCAGACACTACGGTCGTTGTTCTTGTCTCCCGCTTCGGTTTTCGTTTCTGAGTAAACAGCGCACGTGTGGGCGTTCCGCTGTGAATGCAACTGGTCCATTCTTTGTACAAACAAAGAATGGACCTCCGTGCGTCTCCACTCTGCATATCGTATGTGTGTGGGGAAGGTCCATCTGTTGCAATCTTTAGCGAAAATGAAGGTTTAAGATCAGTATATACATACAGTTGTATTTCAACAAAAACAATCCAGCCGGATTTAATCTATGGAATGGTATTTAGGTGATCCTAATGGAAGATTATGAACACTTTTCTAGTATATTAAAATGTAAAAAAGGTCTGGTTATAAGTAGACATATTCCAGTAATACATTCGAACATTTGTTTCTTGGACCAAAATGCGACCAATATATACAGGCTATATTCATAACGACGCCGACGGTTATTCAGTGATTTTTTTTTGAGAAATGTTGCAACAAGTCGATTTTATATTTGTAAAAAGCAAAGTTGACGCTATGATGATCATTTATTTTTTTTTTAATTGCGATATTATTCTTTTCCTAACAGGAATAAATTCTCATTTCTTTTCTTTGGTTTAATTACACCAAACTCCTCACAGAATATCACTTTTTCTTTTCATATTTATTCAAAGTATAACAACCTTCCGGATAATATGAAGAGCTTTTTATTGAGTAAACACTGTTTTCATTCTCCTAAACACCACTCAGCGTCATCTATTATACTCTCATTAATTCCAAAGATATGCTAGATCTCAAATGTTAGAGGGCATGAAAAGTAAATTTGTTCCCACCACAGGATTTTAAGTACACCGCAAACGAATAGGATTATAATTTTCAGTTACCCAAGGGACGGGGGAGGATAACGTCAGTCCACTGAACCACTAATTATTATATTAATATAGCTTATAACATTTAAGTATCTTCAATGTAACTGCAGTAGTTATTAGTTAGTGATGTTCTTGTAATACATTGAATAAAAGAAATGACAATACAGTGTAATTTATTTATTTAGAGTTAAATAAATTTGATGAACAAAGAAATGAAACTTCTAAGGATTCCCTCAGGGTAAGTAAGTTCTTTACTATCTTAGATACACAATAATAAGATTTCTAGAATCTTAATCCAAACTAAAAACTCGTATTTCTCGTTTTCAATATCATAAATATTATTCAAATCTTCCGCTAAATTCCCATCATAAAATCATGGGTATACCCATCATAAAATCAAGTATACCCAGATCATTGCCTACTTAAACTGCTCGTGAAATTAACCCACAGAATCAAATACAACCTCACATAACCAATTTTACTAGATTTACAGTTATCATTCATATAATATAACCTTAAATTCCTTTATGCATTATATGCCGGTTATAATTTCAAAAGATGAAAAAAATCGCTTACTTCAGGTACGAAAACTGCTCTAGTATAATCCAAATAATAATTCCACATTCAAAACAATCATTTTAGCTTCCAAATGGTGTTCCAACGATCTCACAGTAAACTGCCTCGAATGTAATTCTTCAACACCCCAGGATTAGATGAACGGCCACCCCAAATCACGAATTCACTGGATTCTCATCACCGTGGCACTATACCATGTACTATTCTCATTCTTGTAAGTAAATTTGAAAACTGCATGGACTTAAATTGTGATAGATATTACAAAATTCTAGATAAATATACGAAAAGCAACTACACTCAGGGAAAACCGAAAAAGAAGTCCCCCACATCAACAAACACAATATCTCCTAGCAATATCCCCGGCAACGATCATAAAAATCGTTTCAAACGATACGGCAGCATAAAAATCCCTCGTCGAACATTAATCGAAAGACTTCACATGCCTTAAAAATCCATGGTTACAAGCATTAATTGAATTAGATACGAAACAAGTAAGTTTTTAGTTTAAATTATTAGATACGTTGACAAAATAAATAAACAGATAAAAATACATTTACATAAACAATTTTATGGTCAATATTATGATTCTGTGGGTTTTGTTTAGCATGATACATCGGAAATAACATAACATCGTAGTTCTGTTTTTCTTTTTAAGGGCCTTTTACAAGTCAGATTTCACACCAGATACATTTATTATTTGTGGTCAAGGTTTTGGTTTTAAAACGAAGTTAATCTGAACGTCGCCTTGTGGTTGTATGGTTCGTTGGTCTATATTAAATATTAATTATTATTATTGTTATTAATTTTTCCACTGCGGGAATAGCCACAACATGGATCACTTTCTCACCGTTCGCAAGATACAAGGTGTATGTTTTCTTGCTAAAAAGAAACATACATGAACTGAACGATGATTATTTTTAGAAAGAGTAATTTCATCATAAACGAACGTAATAACAGTTCTTGCAATTATTGTTAATGTACCACGTTAAAAATTTCCACTTTCAAATGAAAACCGAATTAATAAAACCAGTGTAGCGGGACATAATCGAATATCTTTTGAGTGTTTATTACAGTACAGCACTACCAGCGTCTCCATCTATTGAAATTAATAATTACACAGCTGTGGGAATACGATAAAATAATTATTAAAAATATAGTGAAAGCTTCATTAAAGTATGTGTAGATAAGTGTTTTAAGTTGCAATAGTATGGTATTTCTATTTTAATTTTGTATTAAATTAATTAATTAATTTGCCGCATATTTTGTCCGTGCAGCAATGGAAAATTCTAAAATCAATGAGTAGATGTTTATTTTCTTCATCAGGAATATTACTGAATAATAATAATAATAATAATAATTCATGCCTTTACATCCCCCAACAGCTTTCGCCAATTACAGGGGGCATCGGCCGGCCATGAGTTATTATTACGCCTGCGCCCGTGGAGCGACTTAAGGTGTTTGTCTCTCAGCATTTGCCAAGGAGTGAGGAAAACCACGAAAACCTCACTCTGAGAGCAGGCCCCGGGATTCGAACCCCGGACCCCGTGACTGATAGCCAAATGATAGTGAAATTAAAATAATGAGTTCTAAGGTTAAATAACTCACACTAGAGTGATAAAAAGTTCATGAGTTAACCAGCAAGCTGGGGCAGTGGGATGAAATGTCTCTTGAATGATTAAATTAATGTATTTCTCAATATCGGGTAAGAAAGCCCTGAAAGCAGTACCCACCTAAGCAGTATCAAGAACTAAAACTACCAAACAGCTTTAAATCATGAAAATGATTTTTTAACACTAGGGTGGGGCAGCGATAATTTGTTTAATGGATTAAACTGATTTAATTTATTGATAAAACACATTAAAACACAAGAAATCGCTTTACTTTTGTTATGTGGTTAGCAAACTGGAATGTGGGTCGTTGATATGGTTTCCGATTTATGATCTACATAGCAATATTATTGAGCGCGTTCAGCGAAGATTTTTGAAGTATTTGTCCTTCAAAACCGATGAAGTTTATCCTGAGCACAACGCAAGCTACAATAACCTTTTGAACAGACGGGTTTGAAGCTTTATTTTCAAGAAGACAAAGAACAAGTGCACTTCTTGTTTACAATTTAATTTTACTATAACTGAAACTCATCTACAATTTAGCTTCCACTGAAAGCTATAGAAAATTTTTGACAAAAATGAAGATACCAACGATTTGCAACCACTTTCATTCGTTATAGGTAATTACTTGTATATACAATATACCTATATATAACTTCCACACATCTACACTCAGAAAACTGCATGCTTACCTTAAATAAATTTGTCTTGGACAAAATAAATAAACGTTTTGAATATCCGCAAGACAAAAATTGTCTTAACAGCATAATCTTGACGTAAGAGGTTAACAGTCTTGGATGGAACTACTTTTAGTCTCCACTTAAGAATACCGTTTACTTGCATTAAAAGCATTAATCTTGGAGCAAAATATTAGAATTCTTGAATTAAATCACTTTTCATATTTTTTTAAGAATAGTAATACTTACCTTAAAATCAAAATGCTTTATACAAGGACAAATATTTATTTCTATCAAATAAAAAGTACCTAGTATTTATGTGAAATAAATGCTTGCTTTGAAAAGCATTTTTGGGAACAACAAATAGTTTTAGCGGTGCCTTATTTTCAAATAAGGAGGAAGTTCTAAAAATGATAAAATAGGGGGTATAATATTTTCAGAAGTTTCGTCTTATTTGCAAATACACCGCACCATTTATGTAATGAATGAAGCCACCTTAAGTTTTATCCTTCTAAATGTTCCAGTCAAACTTACAAACTTATTCAGATGCATAAAAGTAGTACTAGATGCACATGTAAGGCTTACTCCCTTGTGCATGTACAAATTATCGAGTTCCAGATCTAACAACTTTTTTCGTTAGCTTCAGTTGTTCTTTTCACTAATATTTATAAAAATAAAAAGGTCTCAGCAAAAGAACCAACATAGTTTATTGCACAGCAATGTAAGAGTCTCCATTACAACATGTATGTACTTGCAATGATTTAGAATAGAGTTTCTTTAAAGATTGCTACTACCAAAATAGTTACAGTCTATCCAAATTCAGGAGTCTTTTCAACGTAACTAACTAGACCACAATGCGTTAAATGAATGATTGCTCAGAAATCCCTCATTACAAAGTCTTCTAATCTAAGATTTAAAGTAAAACGCTGGGTTGCTGTTAACGCTGGTGGCCCCGAATCTTTTCTTGATAGGTGTACGTATGTCCCTGCCTGATCACTAAGCGATACATATGAGCAATATGAGCTATCTGTTTGCCTTATTGGTATGTTCTAACTTACCTTGCACAATTGCATGTAAATATTATACTTGCTAAGAAATGTTTTTATTATCCCATATATAGGAATTAATTCCTTCACATCATTTTCGTCCAACCTTATGAACTTGTCTTCATCAATCAGACTGTCGTAAAAGAAAATAGTTTCTTTTTATTAATACCTTGAATTAATCAAATATAGCTTGAATGCGATAGAAAATATACGACATTAGTGGTTGTGCTACCTGAACATCTTTTCGATTCTATAATTATCTGTTACACATATGCATCCCAGCTTACCGAATTTAATAAAAAAAAACACTTGCGTTGAAATATCTTTCTGAGATCATCCAATAAATCCAGCTGGAGCACCAGCTTACTTACCTACTTCATCTTTAATATTATTATACGTTACATATGTTTACCAACCTATTTGTCATGTAATTAGACATTGATACATGTAATTTAATAAATGCTTTTCTGCTTTAACTGTAATTTTTAATATGAGGAAATTTTCTATATTAAAAATTTTACCTCGTGTCGGACTTGAACCAGGCACCTCCTGTTTGCCGGACGGAGCTCTACCAATTGAGCTAACGAGGCACTGGCTCCTCGCTGGTTTCCAATGCGATTCGAAATATCTCAAATACAGATCTTAAGGGAAGCCGGCAGTACGGCATATATGCAAAGTGCAATTTTTCTTACAGTGTGAAATCATTTAATAAATGCTTTTCTTTTCTTCTTTCTTTCTCTACAAGCATTTATTAAATGATTTCACACTGTAAGAAAATTTACAATAAGCTGCATTCTGTATTTACTTGCACTAAGCAAATACACTCCGCCAAAAAAGTAGGTATCGCATAAACTAAAAAAGGGCATTTATGAACCAAGATATTTCTATACGTTCACAAAAAGTATGCCTCGTGTATGTGAACTATAAAAACACTAACAAAATAATGGAACTTAGCGTTTTTACTTTTTTTTTCCTAAAAGAACACATTTAGAAAAATGCATATGTGTAAGGTTTGTTCAGTTGTTTATTGAAAGTCTTCCTATACGGACAAATTTTAAAGTGCGAAGTCACAGTTCTGTACCAACGCTTTTAAAACTAAAATGAGCAATTTAACTTCAGAACAAGTGGCTGCTATAGTTGCTTTAATCGAAGATGGACGATATCAAGCATACGTTGCTAATTTGATGAACATCAATCGGTCAAGTGTTTCTAGAGCCGTAACCAGATATAGGGAAACAGGCATTTACAGTAGAAGACCTGTACCAGGTCGTCCAAGATGTTCTACTCGCCAAGATGACCGCTATTTACTACTGCAAGCATTACGTCGAAGACATGTAACTGCGAGACAATTGCAGAACGACTTGGCTAGAGTCAGAAATACTCGTGTGGGTACTCAAACTATTCGGAATAGGTTACGACAGAGTGGATTAAGAGCTAGAGTAGCTGTAACAGCCCCTCGTCTCACTAGGAACCACCGTGTGGCTCGCTTAAGGTTTGCCAGAGAACATGTAAATTGGAACATTAATGACTGGGCCAATATACTCTTCACAGATGAGTCAAGATTTGGTCTTTACACCTCAGATAGGCGTATCTCAGTGTACAGACGAGACGGTGAGCGCTATTCGCAGTGTAATATCAGACCTAGACCTAATTTCGCTGGTGGCTCTATTATGGTTTGGGGAGGCATCTGTTTAACAGGTCGTACAGAGTTAGTACCAGTAGACAGAGGTACACTGACTGCCCACAGGTATATAACGGACATTTTAGAAGAACATGTAGTACCATATGCGCCAACTATAGGAAACGAATTCATGTTAATGCACGACCGCATGTTGCAATAATCGTCCAGGAATACCTTAACGATGTTGGTATTCCAGTTTTAGATTGGCCTGCGGTAAGTCCGGACATGAACCCTATCGAGCACGTGTGGGACCTCCTTCACAGACGGATACGAACCCAAAATGTTGCCCCAGCGGACCTGCATGGACTAGAAAATGCTCTCCGTGACGAGTGGGAGAATTTGGATCAGGCTTATATACGGAGGTTAATCGAATCTCTGCCAAACCGTATGCGAGCGGTCATAAGAGCCAGAGGTGGCAATACTCAGTATTAAAAGCTACTGTTATGACATTTTTCTTTCCAAAATTATAATTTCTTGTTTTAATAAAAATCTCAAGTATGAGTTCTTGTTTTTATTTGGCCTGTATTTTATTTAAACAATCATAGAAATTATATCTTAGAGCGCATTAAAGTATATTTACAACTTTATGCTACAAACAAAGATTATGCGATACTTTTATGATTCAAAACTAAATTATGCGATACTTTTTTGGCGGAGTGTATATTCTCTGGTTAAGAACATTCATCGAAACAAAAGTTTTTTTGAATTAAACTTTTAATTTTCTTAGTGGTGAAAGATTTACTTACAACAAAATTCTTTCAATTTCTCTATAAGAAAATTGTGTTAAAATAATATTTTGTTTTCAACTCATAATGCATATTTCTGTGTTTACAATGTGTATATTTTCCTTTGAATCTACTTTAAATTTATTGTTTAACACTAGGTATTACTATTATCTACCTTATCGGCGCATTGGGTGCGAATTTGACATATGTATCTGTACGGCAATAGCCATGAAGCTTTTCTTTTAACGCACCGATACATACATACATACAACATGGGAGAAGAGGCGAACATCTATCCTTGGTCGGGCTGACGCCCTCGGTGCAGGCGAAAAATGCAAATATATAAATAGAGCCGGGGCAAGGTCGACCGTTTTCAATGTCACGCGCTCGCATCGGCCTGCCGGCGACCGCCAGACCGACCAGCATTAGCTCTCCGTTTCCCAGAAGGACGGCGGAGTGAGATTCCGCTGTTGCCGCTGCTGCCCACTACGTTTCGCTCGACCGCTTCTTTCGACCGCTGGCGCTGGTAATTACATGCCTCCTCCCTGCTTTTATTTGTCGCGACCCATTCCGATAAACAACTAGCCAGCCAACAAACCCGCAAGACGACAAAGGGAAGGGACAATGAACATATTTGTGTGAAGACAATCGTTTAGTCAACCCCATCACATGCGTTTGATTTAAATTTATGCACAAATTGTAAGAATTTATTTAACTCGATCAGACAACGATTTTCGCTATAGCGTTGCATTATTAACAATTTTTCTAAATATAACATCCCTAATAGGACTATTGTAATTTTGCTCTTTATTTAAAATCGTGCAAAATATTTAAATGTAAATAACCCCAAATCTGACTAACAATAAATACGTACAATGCACAGACCTGATAGACTGCCAATGAACCGTATGCGCATCGCTACGGCGCACCATCAAAAATCGACAGGACATCTTGGAATACAGGCGTCATTACTTGCGTCACGATTCATGTAGCATCATGCTTACGTTAGTTTTCTATAGGAAGTTTTTGTGTTAAGCCACGTTAAGTTTTTTGCAAGTTGACAAGTCTTACTGGTATTACCTAACCTTGTAGATCGATTGTTTTATTTACTCTCTTTGTGTTATTATTTCCTGGACTATTTCTTAATATTATAAATTATTCACCGAATATTTTTGATTTATGTGTAAGTATGCATATTATAGCATTAATAATTGGGCTTATGTGATAATTAATCCAGGTAATTTTTCCTGAAAAAAGTGATGCCATCGTGTCGTGTAAAATCCTGCAAAAGCAATAGTTACAAAGATGACGGAGAACTAACTTTTCATATGTAAGTTGCAGAATAATGCCATAGCTTAAAAATATTCTGAAATTGTGATAATACTTAGTGTTTCTATGTGAAATAATTTTTTGTAGATTGCCCAAACATTCTTGTGTGGATTACTGTTACAGGGACTACCATAAATCCCAGCAAAAGTAAGCGTGCATATGTTTGTTCATTACATTTCCTCGAAAAGGATTCTTATAGAGCGGGACAAATTGTGCGAATTAAAGAGGGAGTTATTCCAACATTGAATTCGGACAAAGAAAATCTAAAAATGTATATTTTTATTTAGAATCACTTGATATTCCTGAAAACAAAAAGTAGAGGTAAATAAATGATGTATAACATATATATTTCTTTAAATTTTCTGCACTATTTCTTAGGTAAATCTAATCTGCCCATCGAAGGAGGTACGATATTTTTGCCAGTTCACCGAAAAACTAATTCGGAAAGTAATGGTCTTGACAGGAAACAAGATTCCATAAGAAGAAAACTTCCTAACGACTTTTGTTTATTTACTATCAAGTCATGTTCCCCAAAATATTTTTTCTAGTTTATCCCATCATTTGTTAGATATGTCACCTCTGGAAGAAACTCGTGTTTCAATTTTAAGTAAAACCATAATATCGTCTTATAGCAAAATTAGATTTCATAATTTAGCGAAGACGTTTACAGAAAAAATACAAGGTAAATCAATAAGGAAGGAATTAAGTAAACTAATATTATTTAATCATCAATAAATTATACAACAACTACCGCAGTATATTATTTACTCCTAACGACAACATACAATGTTGGATTGTTATGACAAGTCGTGAAGATCTTATGAAACTTGTATTAGATTTTTCCTACGTATTTTTATATGGCGTTGAAAGAAATTTTTTCTTTTCTCTCTATTAAACCTGACAACCAATGAAGTATAAGTTACCAGTTAATCGTAAGTTTAGAAACTGTTTATAGGTCTAAGTTGCCACAACTTTAATAAAAAAAACAATGCCATATAAAATACATAGGATAAAATCTAACATATTGCTGTGATAATTATGAAAATGTGAATTATATAAATTAAATTAATGCTTGTGACCAAATGTCTGAAATTAATTATTAAGTTGAGCGCCAACTCTAAAATAGAGTAAAAATTGCTTGAAGAGCATGGGATTCAAAATCCCAGTGGTCACCTTCTGAAGGTAAACCTCAAGAAACTGAAAGTGGGTGTAAATTGACCACGATGTGGGGAAAACAAATTAAAACAACAAAATTTGAATTTTGAAATTAATTAGAACTTTAATAAATAAAAAAAAACAAATAGGAAGAAATTTAAAACCTTAGATTAATTAAAATCCAGGCTTAAAAGAAAACTCCCTATATTTAACGTGAAAATAACAAAATTAAGAAAATTTAGAAATATAAAATTTTTTATACACCACGTGTAAATCGCAAAATGGCGTTCACAGGTGAACGTCTTTAACTTTATATACTTAAAACTGCTCAAATGTAGTCAGCAATTACAAAGCAAGGTAAAAATACCTTCAAAACAGTGAACTACAATCAAATCTAATTGAAAAGGACAAAGAATGAATCAAAAAAATAATTAAATATCAAATAAAAAAATTAACTCTCAAAAAGTAAAATTAAATCAGCTATAACAACCTATCTGGAATTCCAAATATTATACAAAGAAAATTAACTGAATTGAGTGTAAGATGCCTCTACTAAGGTTAGATTTGTAAAAATCAAATGACACGCGGAAACAAAATGTCTTCAAACGACATACATTTACAGCGCTCAGGAAAATGATCTTACCTTCGCAGAGTCTAATTGTACACTACCTTCTCTCTCCCGCAACCGAGCAATCGCCGGCCCAAGAGAAGCGCACGCAACAGCGGCGAACTTACACGGTAAAATGACTTAAACCAAGGAAACAAACATAAAAACAAGAAACTGAGCTAAATGAAAATTACATAGCGGTAAAACAAAACTAAAAATGATATTAATAAGAATTTTTCAACATGTTTCAAAGTAACTTAATACTAACTTAACTTTTACGAAAAATTTAGTGTCTTTTAAAAATCTTCTTGAAACAGCTGACTTGGACGAAGGGGTCAACGCACTCACGCACAGTTTTTCATCCCCTTTTTCCACAGCACATCTCCCGATTATAAAAGAAAAAAATTGCACTTGATGAGTGTCATTGTTTTGCTTTTGAAATCGCACGCACACAAAAGAAAAAACAAAAATTGACAGTCCGAACAACGGAAAATAAAAAAAAATTAAAATCCTGTCTCCGCACACAGGGGTGAAAACGTCACTTCCGGGCGGCGAGCTACCCGGGGTCGTGGTGAAAGTTCTGGAGGGCAGAGATGTGGTACCGACCTTTGTTCTGGGTACCGTCCAAAGTGTGCAGTTCGTAGGTGACCCCATCAAACACACGGGCCACTCTGTACGGTCCAACAAACGGAAGTTCCAGCTTTTGGCAGGTTTGCTGGTCACGTCTTCCCAAACGATATCGACGCACCAGGACTTGGTCGCCGACATTGAACCGGGTACGCTTGGTGATCTTGGCATTTTCTTGGCGGACATAACGTTGTCCCCTGAGTTGAAGCTTCCTTCTGGCTTCCTCTGTACGTGCCTCCACGTATACATCCTCCTCGAGAAGGTTCCACGGGCGACTAGGCAACCTTCCATACATTAAAGTGTATGGGCACTCCTCCGTGGTGGTGTTGGGAGTGTTGTTTATCCAATTTTCGATGTTTTGGACGTGGCGGACCCAATCAGGATGGCGTTGATGGGTTTGCATCCTGAGAAACTTGACGATTTCCTGGATGTATCTCTCGCAAGGATTCCCACAAGGATGACGTATAGAACAGAAAGAAACATTAATATCACGCTCATTCATGGCGTCAACAAAACGATGCGTGTTAAAATAAGTGGCATTGTCAGCAAGAATGCGGCGCATTTTCCCTTGATTTCGTATAAAATTGTCAATACAACGGATTGCTGT
The DNA here is from genome assembly GCA_949128085.1 of Cetonia aurata. Classification (NCBI taxonomy): domain Eukaryota; kingdom Metazoa; phylum Arthropoda; class Insecta; order Coleoptera; family Scarabaeidae; genus Cetonia; species Cetonia aurata. Next base: position 2,585,351 of record OX421887.1, read on the forward strand.
ATCAGTGTTGTAATATCTGGTGGGAAAGAGTCTTACGTATTTGGTGAAAACATCTACCATGACGAAAATGTTGCGGTAGCCAAAATGTCCAGGTATGAGATTTCCAAGAAAGTCGACGGCGACGAGGTCGAGTTTGTTCTCAACAACGATGCTCTTGATGACATTCTGGCAGGTGCGGTTTTTTGATTTTCCCAGTTGACATTGAAGACATGTGCGGACGATGGATTTGGCAATGGTCTTGTCTCTTGTTGCGAAGAAAGCTTCTCGGAAGGTGAGCCAAAGTTTGTGACCTCCAATGTGTCCAAGAGATTGATGTAGCTCCTGCATTGCTTGACGTGCGAATGACTCGGTGAGTACGACATTGAACTGGTCTCGTATCCTTTTCATAAGAATACCATCTCTGATGACAAAATCCTTGTACTCATCCTGGTGGACTAATGCCTCTCGTATTCGATCGAAACAATCATCTTGTTGCACCTCGTTGATCCTGACAAAGTCAAACAACCCCTCGGCTTCATACATGTTGTATGTGTTTACCTCAACATGGTTGAAATGGCTTTTCAGATTGTGCATACGAGACAAAGCATCAGCTGTTACATTCAAATCTCCTCTTATGTGTCTTATCTCAAAAACATATTCTGATAATAATAAAGACCATCGATAAATTCGGTTGTTTGAGAACCGAGTTGACATTAAAGATGTTAATGCAGCATGATCTGACTCAATTATGAATTTCTTGCCTAGTAAATAAAATCTTAACTTGTTTACTGCATGGACTACAGCTAGCATTTCTTTTTCTGACACAGTGTATTTTAACTCATAATTTTTCAAAATCCTGGAGACAAAACAAATTGGTTCTTCTCCATTCCTGCCAATTTGAATCAAGACACCACTGATGGCTGTGTCACTGGCATCGACACGTAACAAAAATTCTTTACTAAAATCTGGCAATAATAAACATAATGATTTGTGAAATTCAGACTTTACATTTTCAAATGCTTCTAATCTTTCTTTTGTCCATGTGAACTTTTCATTCTTTCTCAACAATTCAAATAAAGGTGCACTGATGTGCGCTAATCTCGGAACAAACCTTTTGTAGTAGTTGACTACACCAAGAAAACCTCTTAATAACTTTATGTTGCTAGGTCTAGGGTACTTTTTGATGACGTCTAGCCTAGATTCATCTACTCTGACATAATTCTCTGTTAAATCATATCCTAAAAACTTTACTTCATGCTTTACAAACTCACATTTTCCTAAATTCACTTTTAAACCATTCCTTGCTAAAACTTCAATAACTTTGCGCAAATGCACTAAATGTTCATCTAAACTCTGACTAAAAATTAAAAAATCATCGATGTAATGAGCTACAAACGAATTGTATGGTTCTAAAATCTGTTGCATTGCCCGTATCAACGCGGCAGCCGAACTACTTAAACCATAAGGAACAACCTTAAACTGATACACATTTCCATCAACCATAAATCCACAAAACTTTCTAGATTCTTTGTTCAACGGTACCAACCAAAAAGAGCTCTTTAAATCTAGCTTTGTAAAATAATTCGCATTTGTACACCTTGCCAACAATGTTTCAACCGTGACTGGAGTTTCGAACTGCGGTCGTGTACGTTCATTCAGACGTCGGGCATCAAGACACAAACGGATGTCTCCATTCTTCTTTTGGACGACGACTAAAGGATTGACGTACCTTGTTCTTCCACGTTCAATTATCCCATCTTGAAGCATTTGGGATACCTCAACTCTGACTTTTTCTTGCATGTTTTTGGGAATTGGATAGTTCTTGATTTTGAAAGGTTTCGATTCATCTACTTCTAAAGAATGTTCATAACCAACTGCTAAACTCGGGAATTTATCAACTAGAGAAATGTACTGTTTTAAAATTTCTTTGACTTTAAATTCAAACTTTTCATCACAATCAATCTTAAAATCATTTAAATCATCTGGGAATTCAATCTGGGAATTGTTTGCTTCTAACTCTACTACTTCATCAACAACTTCTTCTTCTTTAACCTCATCAACTAATTCACTACCCTGTATATCGTTTTCCAAACAATCACTTTTCAATAACTCTAAATTCACATTTTCTTTCTCTTTTCTTAAACAATTAACAATTTTCTCCTCATTAGGAGTCTCATCACACCAATTAACTCTCTCCTCTCCTATCTGAATTAGTCTCTTATCAACATCTACCACCGCTCTCATCTTGTCTAACAAATCAATCCCAATAATTCCATCTCTTTTTAAACCTTTTAATGAAATAAACTCTCCCAGAAAAGTTGAATTTTGTAATTTGAATTCTACGACAAAAACTCTGTTGATGGCAGCAATTATCTTTTTTGTAGCAGTGACAATGGTTATTTTTCGTGTTGGCATAAATTTCCCTGAATTTTCTTTCTCTAGCAATTTTACTTTCTCCTCATCTAAAATTGAAACCTCACTTCCCGTGTCTACAAGACATTTCAAAACATTCTCACCGAACATTACATTTACATGTGGCAAATCTGAATTGATCGATCTTAAATTATCCTTTTGTAAGATGGTGTACATTTTTTTCCTTTTGGTTGGACTTTCTAAAAATCCTGCCCACGAGCTTCATCGAGTAGTTCTTTCTGCTTTGTTTGAACCTTTTGCTCATTTAAATTAGACCTAGTGTCTTTGTGAATTGCGCCAGTGCTGTTTGATATCTGATTTGTTTGAATTTGATTAACGTAGCGATTTGAATTCCACTGCACAGCATCTCTAGGCAAAACTTTGTCAGCTGACTTATTTGAATTCTGATTTTGTGGGGAAGCCACTTGATTGACGTTTGACCTTGTCTGGACATCGTGACGGTCATTTTGGTGCGTTGTGGATACCTGAGGCACATTCTGATTGTTTGAATTTGGACTCTGACGTCCACCATTTCTAGGAGTGAAAGACTGTCTCCTGTTGAAATAGGGAGCTGGTCTCGGATTTACATTAGCTCGCGAATACTGTTGACGGTTGAAACCATCATTACTCGAACTGCCAGTTGCCTGATTGTGGTTGACATGGCCTTCAGGACTTCGCGAATTGCTAGGATTTACCTTGCATTGTTCCGCTTGATCTAATCTCTTCATTAGTTCCAACAATTGACTAACAGAGGTTATATTTTGCATCGCAATGCCTTGAGTGACCTCAGGCTCAAAATGCCTGGATAATTGCGTGATCAAATCAGATTCCAAAACGGGTGGTGTTAAAAATTTGAGAATATTGATTTTCTTTATGACATAGGCTTCTCTACTATCTAATCCGCACTTATTATAAGAACCTAAGAATAAATTTGTTCTCACCCTTTGTTGAATCGCTTGACTCCAGTATTGTCGTTGAAATACATCTTGGAAGTGGTCCCAGGAATTGATCGTATCTGCGACGAAGTCAAACCAGGATCTCGCTTCATCCTTCATGGCGTTGCGGGCGATCCGCAGCTTGTTTCTTTCTCCCGGTACGGATTCTAAAAATTCGTTCAAATTTCTTAGAAACGCGATTGGATTGGGCGTTACCGAACCAAAAAATTTCGGTAACTGTTCCATTTGAACAGGCATTGACAAAATACTGTTACCAAACTGATTGACATTGGGAATTTCTTGAATTGATGAAATTTTTCTGTTTATTTGTTCTTCTGCTCTTTCCACACTCTCAGCAATCTTTTCCTTCACTTCGCATTCTATTTTTCTGACTCTTTCTTCAACCACATATTCTCTCTCATCCCATTTATTTTTCATTCCTTTTATCTCTTTCTGACAATGTTTAATTGATATTTCATTAGCTGTTGATCTTATTGTATTATCTAATACTTTATTCTCTACTTTCTTAACGTTTTCATCTACTCTTATGATTTCTGATCTAAAATCACTCCTTATCTCATCAATCTGTCTCTGTATCCCTTTTGTTACATTCATAATCTCATTATTAGAAACAACAAGCTGTCTAAACATCATCATCACATCTTTCATTCCTATACTTTCCTCAGTTTTTCCTGTCTCACTCTGCTCCAACGTCTCGATGTGGGACTCCCTCACATCCGTCAAAAGTGCTTGTGGAAGCTCCATCTGCTTGCTCTCCTTTTCCTCAGGAAATGAATCCTCCGAATACGTCTTGTCTAGCACGGTTGCCACAGATTCCTCGCTCCTGTACCTGGATTGCTCCCTCCAGGTTCCTTCTGGGACGAACAATTTGTCCTGTGCTTGGTTCTCTCCGGACATTTCGACGATTTTCAAAAATTTTTTAAACACAACAGGTATTAGTTTCCCCGAAACAGTTGAAAAATTCACGAAACCTCGTGCAGGGAAAATTACAAAGCAAATCGTGGCCAAAAATGAATCAAAACAACAATGAATCGTGAGCCCCACGTTGGCAAAGCCAAATAATTATGCTGTGATAATTATGAAAATGTGAATTATATAAATTAAATTAATGCTTGTGACCAAATGTCTGAAATTAATTATTAAGTTGAGCGCCAACTCTAAAATAGAGTAAAAATTGCTTGAAGAGCATGGGATTCAAAATCCCAGTGGTCACCTTCTGAAGGTAAACCTCAAGAAACTGAAAGTGGGTGTAAATTGACCACGATGTGGGGAAAACAAATTAAAACAACAAAATTTGAATTTTGAAATTAATTAGAACTTTAATAAATAAAAAAAAACAAATAGGAAGAAATTTAAAACCTTAGATTAATTAAAATCCAGGCTTAAAAGAAAACTCCCTATATTTAACGTGAAAATAACAAAATTAAGAAAATTTAGAAATATAAAATTTTTTATACACCACGTGTAAATCGCAAAATGGCGTTCACAGGTGAACGTCTTTAACTTTATATACTTAAAACTGCTCAAATGTAGTCAGCAATTACAAAGCAAGGTAAAAATACCTTCAAAACAGTGAACTACAATCAAATCTAATTGAAAAGGACAAAGAATGAATCAAAAAAATAATTAAATATCAAATAAAAAAATTAACTCTCAAAAAGTAAAATTAAATCAGCTATAACAACCTATCTGGAATTCCAAATATTATACAAAGAAAATTAACTGAATTGAGTGTAAGATGCCTCTACTAAGGTTAGATTTGTAAAAATCAAATGACACGCGGAAACAAAATGTCTTCAAACGACATACATTTACAGCGCTCAGGAAAATGATCTTACCTTCGCAGAGTCTAATTGTACACTACCTTCTCTCTCCCGCAACCGAGCAATCGCCGGCCCAAGAGAAGCGCACGCAACAGCGGCGAACTTACACGGTAAAATGACTTAAACCAAGGAAACAAACATAAAAACAAGAAACTGAGCTAAATGAAAATTACATAGCGGTAAAACAAAACTAAAAATGATATTAATAAGAATTTTTCAACATGTTTCAAAGTAACTTAATACTAACTTAACTTTTACGAAAAATTTAGTGTCTTTTAAAAATCTTCTTGAAACAGCTGACTTGGACGAAGGGGTCAACGCACTCACGCACAGTTTTTCATCCCCTTTTTCCACAGCAATATGCTACTAATTATTACAAATTCCAAGTGCTATTAAAATTTATTGATATCCTTAACTTTATTTATTTGAATATCCGCCATGATACCGACGTCATTGATGACGCCTATATTCAAATATGGCGCATTTCAATTGATGGCAGTTTTGAGTTCAATATCAGCACTCTATCATCTCTATGGTACAATGTGGTATGGAATAAAATAATGTTTCCTGTTATCGTGGAATTTAATGAAAAATGCTCGGACATGTCAATCTTTAATTTTAAAGGTACGCCTTCTGAATGTTTTCTAAACTCAGCTTTTATTTTTGGAGTCTCCAGCAAATAATCTTTTGGATATATGGAATAAGCATTTGGAGAAGATATCTTTATCATATCTTGATTGCCGTTTGCACCAAAATAAAAATTACGTAGGTAACGAAGCAATAAAATAAAGTCAGTATGACATTATCGTCTACAGGGACAGAAAGATTTTAGTAAATTATCTCTTTTTCAGTCATGCATCGTATAGAAATTTTGATGATGATCGCTTACAGAGATAAGTGTAGAAGACAAGTGGGAGTTACTGATATCTTTAATCAGAAGAATTGCCCAGTATTTCGCAAGGAACCGTTTCCAAAATTCATCCACAGTTTAGAGAACTTGGACATGTCCACCCGATAAAAACAAAATCCCATTTTGTGGAAGACTCATTGGATGGGTGAGACACATACGCAATATCCCCAGAACGTAAACGTCTGGACAGGTATAATCGGTATACCTGTAATATAATGTATACCATATAATTGGTCCAAATTTTATTGATGGGAATTTAACAGCGGTAAAACATTTGTATCTCATTAGAAATGACGTTGTTCCTATTCTGGCAAATTTATATCCCAATGTGATAGATCCGACCCTATCAAGTGAAAATGTTTGGTTCCAGCAAGATAATGCAGCACCCCATTTCGCTGTATTTGTAAGAAACTATTTAGATAAGGCCTTCCCTAATAAATGGATAGGTCGAAGAGGTGTAATTAAGTGGACAAGTAGATCACCAAATCTTTCACCTGTGGATTTTTTTATGGGGGAATCTTCAAAATAAAGTGTATGCACCAAAGCCGACAACATTGATGTTCTCAAACAAAAAATACAAACAGCAATGCGGAATATTTTACCTCAAGTTTTAGACGAAGTTAGAAAAGAGTTTTACTATAGATTAGGTTATTGCCATCAAGTAAATGGATAATATTTCGAACATTTAATACATTAAACTCTAACAGCAATTTTAATAAATTATTTCATAATCTCATAGCCTTAATGGCTGTAATTAATGTAATGAACCAATTAGGTCATAAGTGTTATAGATAGATAGATAGATAGAAAGATATTTTATTGTGTGTGACAGCTATTGGCTGTGTACACTCGTCATTTTGTACAAGTAAACAAAGAAAATTTTTAAAGTACACAAGCAAATACAATACATTACAACACGGCACCACACATTATACAGTAGAGACCGATAAAAGCATTTAAACTCAAAAAGTGCAGTCAACAAACTCTTGGATGTCATAAAATACCCTCCCCTTCAAAAATTTTTTTACCGTACGTTCGAAATCCCTGTGCGCTAATGTTTTCCAGTCATTTGGTATTTTGTTGTAAAATTTAATGGAATTAACTCTGAAAGATCTCAGATTCCTGGTCAAACGAAAATATGGTGTGGCCACAGTCTCCGGCGGGTGTCATACCCGCTTGGTCTACAAAATTCCTTTCTATTCGCGTAAGCATACATAATACACTCATAAATGTATTGACTGACGCACGTCAAGATACCTAAATCCTTAAAAAGTGGTCTACACGTATCCTGCGGGCTAGCTTTATTAAAAATCCTAACTGCGCGCTTTTGCAAAATCAAGACCCTACCCATATGCGCAGATCCCCCCCATAATAAAATACCGTAACACATAACACTATGGAAAAGACCATAATATGCTAATAACAAAACTTCTTTAGTGACGGTTTCGGCTAAATGTTTTAGTAAATATATGCAACTGGAAAGTCTTTTTGCTAGGTTACTAGTTTGGGCCTCCCATGTCAGTCTACCATCTAAAATTATTCCCAAAAATTTGATCGGCATGTTTGAACTAAGGTCTATGTGGGGATTCAACGTGAAAACCAGAGATCCTGTCTTTCCCGAAATCAAAGTGAGCCTTGTTCCCAAAAAATAGGTTTCTGCCTGCGATAGCGCCACACGGGAAAGCTCCTTCAAAACATCCGAACACCTGTCAGAAGACAAAATGCAGGTGTCGTCCGCATAAGTTATGTGCTTCGAAAACAAGCAATCGTCAATATCATTAATATATAAGATGAACAATATTGGCCCTAAAATGGAACCATGAGTACGCCACAGTTAATAGATCGCACAGACGATTTCTCGTCCCCGCAATCCACCATCTGCGATCTCCCCGATATATAATTTTGAGCAAAAGAAAAAGCCCTCCCCCGAAAACCCATTCTCTCAAGTTTAAGCAGCAGCAGGTCATGTGAAACGCTGTCAAAAAGCCTTGGTTAGATCGAGAAACTGTGCTACTACCATATTTCCCTTTTCCAGTTCATTTGAAGTAAATATTATCAGATCTAACAAAGCCGTTTTAGTGGATCTGTTTTGTCTATACCCGTGCTGACATGTCTGTAGGAGGTTGTTTGCTTCTAAATAATTCATTAGTCGAGTTTTGAAAGCTAATTCAATAATTTTTGAAAGTACAGGTACTATAGATATTGGTCTATAGTTTTCTGGAGCACTCCTACTTCCACTTTTAAATATTGGTACAACTCTAGACTTTTTCAGGGATGCGGGAAAGACACCCTCGCTAAAGCAACAGTTAACTAAATGTGTTATGTAAGTTGATAGCTCTGTTTTGGCTAATTTTAAAGAATTGCTGTTTAAATTGAAAAAGTCTCTAGATCTACTACTGCTCAGAGTATTTATATAGTTTATGATCTCTGTTTCGTTTACCGGTAATAGATACATGGAAGCGGCCTCAGTCCTGCCCTCATATGGCGCGTTGGTCTTCCCCAGAGCCAAGACCAGCTCTTGACCCACATTAACAAAAATAGTCGTTGAGTTCGTTGAAATCAATTCACTAAGGAGACTTCAAAACTAAAAAAATATACAGCGTGTTCAATTTAAAAGAGATCATCTACTTTTTGCTGCACTTACATGAATCACCCTGTATATTTCAAATTTCATTCAGGAGGCGTATTTTGAAAATTAATAATTGACCTGTACGAGCATTTTTCATAAAACTGTATGATAACATGAAAAATAAATTTATTCCATAAGTGGTTACCATACTGTGCCTCAATTAAACGTTTCTAAAGATTTCTCAACACACATAACACATAACAATTTCTTTGTGTAAACTGACAAAATATTTATACTATTACTTCTAAAACTAAAATACCAAAATTTAATAAGAAATATATATGAGCTGCATTATGAAATCATGTCATCACACTACACTATATTCAAATGCTACATCGAAACACGTGAAATTTAAAATAAAAATCGAGGTATGGATGGTTTTTGCCAGATTGGTTTACGTTGCTGTTGTATATCAATAGATTGTCAAGTCTTTCTTTGGTTGTAACAGTGAGGATTACGGGATAGGATTTGGACGGAGTAGAATTGGATTGTGCTCATCAAGAGCAACCCCATTTGCGCGCAACGTCCGAGTACAACACTCATGTTTTGCAACACGAGTGCTCACCGAACCCTTATTTTATCAATGTAAACATTGCCGCACGAATTAGGTAACACCAGAAGCTTCAAAAGGATTACGATCTTTGACAGGAAAGGAATTTGAATTTTTGGAGTTATGTTTGAAAACGGTTTTATGCTGTGTTTAGACAGGATTTTTTCTATACGCTCGGTAACTCCTTGGGTATAGGAAATATAAAATTGGATTGGTAGGGAGTCGTTGGTGTGTTGGATACTTTGGATATAGAATGTAGGCGTCGGTTTATGATACCTTGGATGTGGTGTCGAGGGAATTCTAATCTAATTAGAGTTTCGGTAAAAGGAAGGGTAATAATAATAATAATGATAATAGCTCTTTATTTTAACTATGGAACATAAAAATAACGTCAATAAAGAGAGTATCAATAGAGAAATAAGAAACATAAAACTATAAAATTATAAAAAATAATCATTAATCGAATTACAGGATAACTCCATTAAATGCGATTTAGCTTCATGCTTGAAATAATGTAAATTATTGGATGTTTTGATTTCATTGGGCAACTTATTGAACAGCCTATAGCCGATATAGGTTAAATTCTTCTGGAATAACGATGATTTGTGCATGGGAGGTAATAAATGATTAATTTGACGCGTATTGTGACCATGTGAGGTGTCAATAGAAAACTCCACTTTATATTTAAAAACAAAACACAGAACTTCCACAATGTAAGCATCATAAAACGTTAATATTTTACTAGTCTGAAAAACATCTCTGCAAGAGGCCTGATATGGTAAGTCAAATACGATGCGTAGAGCACGTTTTTGTAATAAAAATATTCGATTAACGCCATAACCAGATCCCCAGTGAACTACTTCATAGGTGATTTTTGAATGAAAATGTGAGATATAATAAGTTTTAAGAACAAAGGTACGGCACGACTTTTTCAAATTGTATAGAGCATAGCATATCTTGGCCAACTCATAACAAAGATTGTCAATATGGTGCCCCCACTTTAGACCTTCATCTATGATGATACCGAGCAATTTCGATGATTTAGTTAGTTCAATAGAATTACCATTTAATACAAAATTACTAATATTATATTTATTGTTATTCTTAAATAACATGCCTAACAATTTGTTTTACTAGTGTTGATTATTACAAGACAACCAATCACATAATTGGGTGTACGAAAGGTTAGCTGCTTGAAATAAGACGGATATGTTGGGGGAGCCAACAATTATATTAATGTCGTCGGCGTACAGAGCAACATTAGAAGCAATAGTAGGGACCTTGGGAAGGTCGTTAATGAAAATTAGGAAGAGGGTAGGGCTCAAGACTTGTGGCACACCGCGATCAACTTCACGTATATCAGATGAATAAACGTTAATTATTACTGTGTCAAATAACTTTTGAACCAACTTAAGGGGCTGCCCCTCGCCATACTTATACATCTTAGTAAGCAATAACTTACGGTCAATACTATCGAAAGCTTTCGAGAGATCTATAAACATTGCTAAACAGGGAAAATTCGAATCAATACTGAGGGAAATTTGTTGTATAAATTTATGTAATGCCGTATTAACAGAACGATTAGGAAGGAAATCGTGTTGTTGATTAGCAAAAAGATTAAATTTGTTAAAGTAAGCGATTAACATTTCATTCATCAAAGCTTCATAAAGTTTAGAAAGGACTGGCAAATGGCTAATGGAATGGCTAATGAAATTGCCGATCCCATCCGCTATGAAACCTCCAAAATCCTTTCTAGTACCAAACCTTCTAAATTCGAGATTCTAAGCCTTAAACATCTAAAACCTGATACTCAAATCGTTTTACTCAAAGCTGATATGGGAAACACAAACACACACGTATTGAACGTTCCATCACCAAATCCATAAAATCTTCACCTATTCCTTCTGAATTACACACGTCCTTAGGTAATAAGGATTATTCCATTTCTCCTAAATTATACGGTTAATTCAAACCCAATGTTACTTTCCGTTCTATCGTTAGTACCATACACAGCTCTACCTACAAACTTTCCAAATACCTCTCCAATATTCTAAAACTCAACACTAGAAACAGTGATTGCTTTTGTACGAAACTCCAAGTGCTGGTTTACATACGTTGACGACACCTTAATCTGGCCAGATGGGCGTAATTCCCCAAGTACTTTCCCTACATTCCTTAATTCAAACTCTAACACTCCGACCTAAATGCCCTCTTACACCATCATCCGACTCAGAAGAACGAAGGGCTATTGCCATATCCGATCCTAAGTCCTTATCCCAAGAACTATCCCATGTTATCGAAACCCTAATCAAGAACAAGTATCCTAGACACCACGTCCTATGTTGCATAAAGCGACATCTATCTCCAAAGTATCCAACATACCCACCACTCCGTACCAATCCAATGCCTATCTTCCGGAGGAGTTACCTTATCGTATAGGAAGACTGCTGTCTAAACACAATATAAAGACCGGAGACATCAAATACAATTGAACTCTGTCCAAATCCTATCACGTAATCCTCACTATTGTAACCTCAAAATCCGTTAATCCAGTAAAATCCATAAATATCCTAATAACCTTAACCGGGACGACGAGTGCATAATAAGTGAAATTACAGAGTCATTTTGGGGCTAAGGCGCCAATTTTTTCCGCACAACCTCCTGCACCTGCCTAGGGCAATAGTGGACTTGTTGGTTGTTTCCTGGATATGTGTGTTCTATATGAGTCTTTGATCAAACCATACCCCAAGGTATTTCGCCTCATTGATTTCATAGTCTTTTAACTCGTATAAAGGTAAAAAGAGGGCAAGCCAGTATAAACATTTAATAAACTCTCCAATTCTCATCAATAATAAAATACATGAAGTACTTTCTTTTAGAATTTGGTATTTTTGTACAATTATTTGAAAGCTAGTTTGTTAGTGCAACAGTTAACAATTGACACTTTGCATCAACAAACCACATTATTGCTTCGATGTTATGTGAAAAAGTTGTAAATGTTGTTAAAAATAGTATTTTCTGCATTAGGTCGAACTGACCGGTACGGCACTGTTTGCCAAGCGATGGAGGTTGGCACCTATCGGTTATCTACTTATAATTAAAACGATAAAAGAAAACAGAAAATTTCACTGGCGTTGGAAAAAATATCATTCTGGTTTGGATTATTTAACCTTTAAATTACTGCGTGGCAGAGGTAAATTATTGATAGATCAAGACTACAAAAAATAGCTTAACAATATACAAAATGCAGTTTGCACCAGCCCTCAACAAATGTGGTCATTTGTCGCAAATAAAAGAAAGACTATATTCCGCCTTCTATGGTATACGACGGTTTGATCGCTTCTGATGGCTCACAGATTGTGGAATTGTTTTCTAGGTACTTCAGTAGTGTTTTTATCGATAGCCTTACCACGGCATGCTCTACAATTGCTCATTATAATGCGTTACCGAGTCATGATTAGGTTTTAGACAGACATAACTAGCGTTCTTCTTGATTTGGACATCTCTAAGGGTCAAGGTCCGAATAATATTCCACCAATTTTATTAAAGAATTGCACCAATGCATTTGCGGTACCTTTGTCCATCATTTTTAACTCCTCCATTATCAATGGAGTATTCCCCACCCAAAGGAAAAAGAGTCAATCTTGTCCTGTATATCAAAAGTTCTAGAAAAATTAATTTATAATGTTTTATTCACTATCATAAAAAATTTGATTATCCCCCAGCAAGATGGTTTTGTGAGAAATAGAAGTTCTGATACTAACTTGTTGGTGTATACTGATTGTGAGTATATATTGTGGAATATGGACGTTTGTTTGCAGGTCGATTCCGTATACACCGACTTCAGTAAGGCGTTTGATAAGATTGATCATGATATTCTGCGGCGGCAGCTTGCTGAGGTCGGTGTGTGCGATAGCCTGTATAGGTGGCTTTCCAGCTACATTGACAATAGGTCACAGGCGGTCAAGTTAAATGGGTATGTTTCCGCCTGCTCGGTTCCTTCAGGGGTACCACAGAGATCGCATCTGGGTCCCTTGTTATTTTTGATTTATATTTATGATATACGTAGTTGTTTTAAATGGTCAACATTTTTATTATACGCGGATGACCTCAAGATTTATACAGCGGTCCGTACTATTGACGATTGTGTACTATTACAACAGGACTTGGATCGGTTCTATCAGTTCTGTCTAAATAATAACTTATTTTTAAACTTTAGTAAATGTCAGAAGATAACATTCACAAGAAACAAAAATAGGATTGTCTATACGTATGAGTTTTCGGGTCATGAAGGATTTGGGCGTAGTGTTCGATGATAAACTTCTTTTTGGTGAGCATGTAGAGTATGTGTGTAAGAAAGCTTGGAAAATGCTGGGGTTCATATTTAGGTTGACTCATAGGTTTAGTAATCTTGGGAGCATGATATCTATTTATAATGCTTATGTATTATCTAATTTGAATTACTGTTCAGCGGTATGGAACCCACAGTACGTTTCCTATATATCTCGCCTTGAGGCTATACAAAAGAAATTTATTTTTTATCTAAACAAAAAGACCAACCTTCCAACTTTTCAGTTTTACACACATAATCTTTACTTTTACAGCATGATGCCACTGGAGAAACGCAGGTTGGTGGCGGATCTTACCGTAGTCTACAAGGTGATTAATGGATTCATCAACTGTTCGGACTTGCTTCAACTTTTTAAAATTAATGTGCCAGTATACCCAACTGGTAATCATAATCTTTTTCATGTTTTATACTCACACACTCAGTGCCATGAATTCGCCAGCCTCCAGGTTGGCGCGAGAGTACAATGGTCAGTGCCCTGCCGATATATTCCAGTACAACCTTTGCACATTTAAGAAACGCATAAAGGAATCGATAATAGACCATCAATATTTTTTTTCTTTCGTTTTTCAAATTTTTTTCATGTTCACTATTGTTAGTTATTTTATACTGTTAATTATCTATAAGAGTTATCTTACAATTGATAATTGTATGTTTTGCTCGAAAGGCATTTGCTTTAGTCTTGAAAAAATATTTATGTTATTGGATTAGAGTATAATATAAATTTGGTATTATTTTCTATACTTGTATTGTTCTGTTTGGCTATGATTGTATTTTTTTTTCTTTTCTTACTCTGTACATTATATGGACAATGTGTTGGGTTCGTCCCGTTGTTGTCCTTAATTTCCAAATAAATAAATAAATAAATAAAACCGCCAAAACCGGTCAACCGGTTGTCCGGTTAAAATGCACAGCTCCACTAGGAAGTAAGGGTCCAAAATCAGCACATTGAGTGAAAGATCACTTCAACAACAATGTATCGAGCCATTCAATACATTCACCTCATGCTTCACACTTTCATTTCAAAAATTCTATCCGCATTAATAACTGCCTGAAAAATTATATTACAACATACGAGAGCTTTCATTTTCACAATTCGATTGGCAAAATCGCCCGCATTCGTTTACGGCGGTGAGAATATAATTTAATTATTTTTAAAAGATCGATGCTTGCCTGCATACACGACCAGCACGGACACAATGCAAAGGTCGTTGCCGATAATAACGCCCTCAAGCCGATAATTTTGTGAACCATAACGAAAACATAATTTGTAATTGCAAGAGCTGAATGAGTTATAGTGGAGAACATGTTGTGCAGTTAAGGATCATGCTGCACGTATATTCAATAAATAGATTCGTAGATAAATCATTGAATTTCTTTCGATTTTGTACGTGCTACGTTTCCTCAACCATTTAGTGTTTTAGCATTTCAAGTTAATAATTTACAGTTCTGCTCCATGGTAAATGTAATAAAGATATGTTTCTATGATAACATTTTTAATATTCAAAATCGTACAATTTATGTATGTAGCGTATTTATAAAAAATTCGTCTTGTTTAAACACTTTGCACAATAACGAATTCTATTATCCGTTTGCCGTTCATAAGTAGATAAATATACACGCACGAAAACGCAATGTTATATAGCACTAAACACAGCTATACTATACAAAAATTATTCGTGTCATAATATATTCGTTTATACTGTTAGCGTTTATGACCGGTTCCGTGTGACTGGGGCCAGAAATGGGAATTTCCTGTATACATAAATAAATATTTGTATGTTCAACTCCCGGCTTGCATATATGAAAACTATTGATTTTACCGGAAACTCGAACATTCGTTATGTTATGTAGTGTAACATTACAAAAATACCTGAATTCAAGGAGAATTATATGGTTTTTAGCCTACAATGTAAATGTCCAGCAATCTTATTACCGGGTAAATATTTCAAAATCAATATGAGGAAGACAACGAACCCTTAGCTATGTTTTTCTGTAAATATGCATAAGTCTACAAATTTAACATATGTGTTTTGTATGTGGATGATTTCACCGTTCACGGGGCGTAACTACCGTATAAACTTCTTTTTAATTTGTTTGGTGACAGTTTTTTAATGAAACACGGGTATGCCTTTTAAATATAATTTAATCAATACTTAAACCCTTAGCACTAAACTTTAACACTTAAACATAGGACACTATTACACTCTAAACCTGAACTTAAAAACTGTGATGATGATTGAATTGGATGCTTGAAATGTTGTTGGAAGACTGACAATGCGGTATGAATTTTTGTAGAGGAAACCTCGGTACAATATATTAAATAAATAGAATTATCCTGATTCCCAGAAAGGGATGAATTGGGTAAATTCCAGTTGTAAAATGTAGTTGACCATTACTCATCAGTAGTATTAATATTAATGGGAATATAATAGCTACCGCAATATCTATGAATAGATAGGTTTGTGTAAATAAAAATATAATACCTACAGCCAGGTAGAAAGCTATTGAACTATACTAGCTGTATAACTTAATAATAATAACTTAATTTAAAATAGTGGGAATTTGACGGAAATAAGTGAATGGGAAAACCCAGGTTCAGATGAAGTAAGGGTTCTCCAAATATAATAAAATTAATCTAAAACCGAGCATGATTAAATTAAATAAACAGGAATAATATTATAAAATAAATAAATGCTTAAAATACTAAACAATATGATAATCGTGTAGTTATCGTACAAAAACACGTTTAAAATTACGCGTCGGTCTTTAAAATTCACCTAACATGTAAGTTGCAGCACACATGCAGTAACGGTTACATGGACATGAATTATGCATACCTTTCATAGGTTGCATCTGGTTTTCGACGTTACGTATATAACCCATTTCAAAATATTTACTACGATGATATCCGAGGAATGATGAACCATTTAAATTGAAGCACCTTCAATCATCGAAGGCTTTAAAGCGCTTTCGGTAAAACTACAATAAGAGAAGACCCGGTAGGTTCATACAGAGTTATTCACGTTATGCCACACGGAGTATTGGGCAAAAATACGTTACCTTCAAAGAGAGTTACTTTTGGGATATATGGAGGTCTATTATGGATACTTTTTAACATTATTTTCATATTATACACGGTGTTCCAAAAGTCCTAAAAGTATAAAAGCTGTGTTTTCTTAAATGCAACCCGCCATATGTTATTGCATTTTTGGATTCTATGATCAAAATAAGTGTCTGTTTTAATAAGGTTTATAATACCTAAACCTTAAGGTATTTTGAATAATTTGAATTTTGAGATAATTTAACCTAATTTTCATGTTTCAAATATTTAAGAAGTATTTAAGCTATGTAAGCGAAATTCACAGTGAAATGTAAAAATAGACCATATTTTATAACCCAATTATAATAAACTTGCTATGTTATACAGGGTCTACAAAAATAAAAACTATATAAATAAGAACTTTAAGTGGCTATAACTTGATTAATTGAAATAGAACGCCATATTTTTTCATTTACCAGCAAATGCATTTTCTAATTATCTATCGAATAATATTTATATCTTAAGCTCTTAGTTTTCACAGAATATGCCAAATAATCGTTTTTGCACCATTTAGTTTTTTTTTTTTTAAATAAAAGTTCTAACGTGTCTAGTTGCCTATGGCATTTAGAAATGTCAGAAAATTCATTTAACCTATCACTTTAGTTTGCAAAGTCTATTTTTGCTATAGTGGTATTTCTTTTTTGTAATTGTGAAAGCTTAGATCGTTATTATTTGAATATCGTTCTTGTATTACTTATTGTTAGTCAAAATGAAGATTTACTCGAAAGAAGAGCATATTGATATGATTTTTATGCTTGGAGAATGCCATCAAAATTGTTTATTGACTTCTCGAGTTTATGCTCCAAGGTTTCCTGAAAGAAATCATCCTAAATCAGCCGTTTGAGATACTATTAAACCAGTTTAAGGAAAGTGGAAGTGTTAGTTATAAAAAACCAATTTGTCACTGAAGATGAAGAAAACGTTTTTACTGTAGTTCGTTCAATCCAAATATTAGTGAAAATCAAATATCCGATTTCATCCTTATAAAATCTAGATTTCCAAACGTTATGGAAACGATTTTGACAATCGATTTGAACTTTGTATGTGGGTGTTAGAAAATGTGGCAGAAAATGCAAACTTCTTTGATAATGTGTTATTTAGGGATGAATCTAGTTTTCATAACAATTATCTCGTAAACAGACATAATAACTCTGCCTTCAAAACAAACACTTTTCGTATACATTTCAAAGTCTAAACTAAACTTGAGATGTACTTACTAAGGAGAAAACGTTTACTTCAGTCAAGTGCAAAAGGGTACAAGAAACCTATAATAGATAATAAATAAATATAATATCGCCTGTCTACAGGCTTAACTTCTTCTTAAGGGTTTAAGTTTAGTATTCTAGAACGACACAATAACGTTTAAATTAGTGATGGGAATATCATTCAAGAATCGAAAGCATATTCGATTCTTAAAAGTACTCGATTCTGTCCAACGCTAGTGTAAATACCTTAGTTTTCGCAATATAATAACAAATTATAAAGATATATTAACAATATTGCCGGCAAGTTCAAACGATCTAAGGCATAAAGCATCACGAGCTTAGAATTGATTCGAACACTTAAGTTTGAATTTGATTGTTTTGTACACCAAAAGAAAGAACAACCCGTCCAGTTTGAGTGCGAGAGAAGATGTAGTACTATAACCCTCCGAAACAACCCGTAAAACCGAAAAGCCCCGAGTAAATTACTTGTGTAGGAGCGGGTGAAGAGACCACATCATGGCTGTCTAAAGTATCGTAACCTATTGTGAATATGAAACAAGAAACTGCCAGCGTATCGCCCGCGGCAATGCCGCTGTTAACGAGAAATACTTTATTGCATGGAGCTGTAGCATGAATCTTTTCGCGGTTTGCGAGTTGTTGAGAAATCGTACTGCCATTTTTGCTTATATCATGGGCTCTCTACATATGTATACTCTTAGTAGGTACATAGTTTACCGAAATAATAACAAATTTAGTTTATAAAATCGTCGATCATAAAAATAGCACGAAATTTTGCTGTGATAGCGCTAGCATATATAACTGATCTACAAACACTTCTAAGGAAACTCCGATAGGGGTCCCCTCCTATAAATCTCTACAGGAGTTCTTATCAAGAAGATCCTTAAGTTTGGCTTTGCCTCCTTGAACTCTACCCCTGCCGAACCAGGTCAAACTCACTAGAAACGTACACAAGGTAGGTACAATTATTATTATTAGTATATATTAATATTTATTTGGTAACCTTGCTCAACGAGTGTTCCCCTCTGAGTGTCTCTTCACGCGCATCGAGCACGTGACAATTGGTGGAGGCGCCGGGCAACAATTTTAAAACTAGCTATGAAAAAGATGAACAGATAAAAAAAATAAGGATTTTGCAATTTACGCTTGACCTCCTCCATTTCCGGGATAAACTATTCCTAGTCATGATACTTTCTATTTTTTTTTTTTATTTTAGTGGCAAACAGTTAACAAAGTGACCACCGACGTAAACGCCACTCGTCAGAAATCGAGTACGCGGTAACTTGAGGACTCTCTGCATCTAAACAACATCAAAATAGCGTCGTATACGCATAGTTAAAAGTGTTTTCATTTCAAACAGCAATTATCAGTTGCAAATCTATACGTTAACTCAGACAAATCATTTCTTTGGAAAGATTAAATCTATAAAAAACAAATTATTTTATCAAAAAAAATTAATTATTGTTGGGAATGCACAAAAACAAATTTCGATTTAAAGAAAGTTTAAATTTTGTTGAAATATACCATACTTTAAGTTAAAGAAATAGTAATTGAAAACAAATATTTCTTTCATTAGTAATTTAAAAAACATGTGTAAACCGGCTGATAGTATAATGGCTTGCACGGTTGGCTATCAGTCATGGGATCGCGGGTGTAGCATTATTATTCTTATTGGAATCCACATGAATACAGACTCATGAGAAATCCGAATAGGTGGTCAATTAATGTGTGGGGTGGAATACTAGGCCCATATTTGAAAGCCATATGTTTGTTCTGATGTTTAAAGGGACTTCTTCTAATAATACTGGAAGTTGGCGCAAAAGAAAATCGAGAAACATCATACCATTTAAAGGTCCTTCAAGAAAATGTGGACCCTAAGAAAATTTGGACCCGCCAACTTCCAGTATTATTAGAAGAAGTCCCTTTAAACATCGGAGCAAGCATATGGCTTCAATTGAATGGAGCCCCGCCTCATTATCATCGCGAGATTCGGCAATTTTTAAATGAAAATTTTCAAAACAGATGGATTGGAAAAAATGGATTTCAAAATTGCCCTCCCAGATCCCCGAACTTATCGCCACCAGATTTCTTTTTCTGGGGATACATAAAAGAGATTGTCTACAATACTACTCCAACATCATACGATATGAAAATACGCGTAAGACAACCTTTTGAAACTGTAACCCCGCAAATGTTATCCAAAGTTAGCAATGGTTGTCAAAAAAGAATATGTAAGTGTCTGGAATTGGACGGTCGACATTTCAACATGTGTTCTAAATAGATATTTTGTTCCTGTTTTACGTTATCATTGGTAGATATGTTATTACCATTATTGCCGCTATAGCCTATTGCATTATAAATTACATTCTAAGTTTATGAAAACGAATGAAGATATTCTTCATTATTATTCTTATAATTGTAAATTACCTGATATTTCTAAATACCATAGGCAACTATTAGAACTTAAAAAAAAACTAATTGGCGCAAAAAACGATTATGTAGCGTATGTTGTAAAAACGCGAAGACTAAGAGGTTAAAATATAAATACCATTCGATAGGTAATTAAAAAGTGTTAAAGTAGTCTTTAGGCTTTCACGGCCGTCGTTGCTGGCTGCTCTTCGGTTCTCGGGTTCTCTGCCGTGTAGAAAGTTTAAATTCAGAAGTGAAGAAGATCACGACAAGATGATCGAAACGTCAAGTAATTTAAACTTTCTACACGGCAGAGAACCCGAGAACCGAAGAGCAGCCAGCAATTAAAAAGTGTATTTGCTGGTAAATTAAAAAATATGGTGTTCTATTTAAATTAATCAAGTTATAGCCACTTAAAGTTCTTATTTAAATAGTTTTAATTTTTGTGCACCCTGTATAACATGGAAAGTTTATTATAATTGGGTATTAAATATGATTTATTGTTACATTCCACTGTGAATATCGCTTACATAGCTTAAATACTTCTTAAGTATTTGAAACATGAAAATTAGGTTAGATTTTCACAAAATTCAAATTATTTAAAAATCTTAAGGTTTATAAACCCTATTAAAACAGATACTTATTTTGATCACAGAATCCAAAAATGCAATAATATATAGGGAGTTTCATTTAAAAAAACACAACTTTGATACACTTAGGGCGTTTGAAACACCCTGTATAATATGAATACAATTTTAAAAAGTACCTATAATAGATCACCATATACCCCAAAAGTAATGAATGTCATGTATTTTGGCCAACAGAGTTGGAGCTGTTTGGATATTCTGTCTGTCCAATCAAATTTAATATTCTAGACTTTAATAATTCGTTATTTATTTAATGACTTCGTAATTCCTTAACGAAACGCCTGATAGGGCGCATAGAAGACTGGCTCGTCTGTAGACACCGATTGGTCGACTACTATTTAGCACAGGCACTAACGAGCCACTGATCCTTCCGCGCGTTCGCGAATCGTATAAATAAGGATAGCAGCGATGAATGCATTTACTGAGGAATAACTGATACAGCAGAGTACGCGCTGTTTGAGTGTTCTAAGTGGAAAAGGACAAGCGAGAAATACCAGATGACGCTGTGCTGTGATGTGACACCAGAGACCTTGGTACCCACCACGCTAGAGTCGCCATTTAAATGGGAAGCGTTGCGCGCTATGATAAGAGATATAATCTCGAGAAAAGAGGCCGATGAAATAGCGAGACAAGACCGATTATAAAAGAGGAGTAGTCCGAAGGAGTTATGGCTGCCGGCAGTATCTGATGTTATATCGCCATTAGTCCCAGATACTGTAGAGGGCATTTCGAGGGGTTTTAGAGAGTAGGGTGTGCGCAGAGAGTTCCTCACTCCCAAGTCGCGATAGATCTAAGCGCTTGGGGTGAGAGTTAAGCATTTCCCTTGGAAAAAAAAATTATGAAAACCATCCTTCCTAGACTAGTGAGCGATATATACGCACTATTCAAACCTACAATGGCACAAAAATCAATCCGAACAATAAGCCATGGTTTCTATACGGTTCATCACTAAGGTTTGCTTTTCATTCATCGTACAAAATCGAAGAAACTGCATTAGTACATTCCACTTCTCAGGAAAAAACTTATCTATGATTCTTCCAAAAACTAACTTTGATAGGCGTGATATCACTTGATATCATCATTTCTATATAAAATTATTGAGTACTTATTTGCATATTTCACGTTTTTTCGTAGAACTTAACGTCTACTAAGTATGTGTGATCATCGCATCCGTTCATCATTTATTTATCACATGCGTAATGCCTACATTATATAATCAACGCGTACGATCTATTTTTAGACAGTTCCATAGACTATACAGTTCAGATAATTATTAAGTCTTCCCCGAATTGCTTCGCTAATGTCATCGTTCTATTATTGTTGTTGTTATTATTAGGATTATTAATAGGAGTTTTACGAAATAGTTAGAATCATTATTATATATTAGTTTTCGTCATATGCCACATCATGGTTAAAAGTGCTTCACGCTAATTGATTTAGTATAAATATAATGATGTAGCATGTACAGTGGTGTGCCAAGTCATGTGCGAATTTATGGAAACGCTTATTGTTTAAAGGGGCTCTTATTAAATTTTTTTTTCCTAAATTGGGAACATTATATTGCACAGAATTGTTCTAAATATATGCGGGAAAAATTAAAGCTGAATCATTAGATTGCTTTGGTCACTTAAACTTATAAGAACATAAGTCCAAACCAGCTTTTTCTCTAAATTAGTTATAAACAGAAATAATGTAAATTAACAAAATACAAAAAAATTGTACAGCGTAGACCACATGGATGTATCTACATAATGACTAAATACACCCAACAAAGAAAAAGAAAGATGAGATAAGCATTCTAGGGCTACTTGCTCGAGATCAATTAAATTTATCTTACTATATCTAGGATATTTAAAAAAAAATATTTTTATTCGATCCCTATTGTGCGTTGTAACATTAAATTTCGAAAAATAGTTAATGATAATAAATGAACACCCTTAAAAAATTTAGGAACAAATAAAGATACGTAATTGTAAGTAAATAAAAATATGGAGCAATAGGTTCTTAAGAAAAAAATTAAATCGCTTCATTTGTAGTAGATAATTACGAAAGTAGAAATGATGAATACTTCGAGGTATGGGTGTAGTATTTTTTTTGTTTTAATTTTGTTTCCTGCGTGAGCAATGTAATGTTTTGTTGAATTATAATTATAGTTTATACCTATACCCTTTATTTTGTTACACGTTCGTATGTGTAATATTAGGATGGTAGTACACTGCGACCTGAAAAATCTATTGTGTCCCCTCTTCTCGCTGTATTTACAGCTGGCCGTCCAGTATGATTCCTTTTAAAAAGCGCAGAATATGCGAAGGCCCCAGATTAGGTAACTCTCCCTCTTCGATTTCACCTGCTCGCAGGTGCAGCGCCCTTGAATTGCACAGTGCAGCGCAGTTTGTGAGTAAATGGATGGACGTTTCGTCCTGTTCTCCACAAAATCCACATTCGGCTTCCTTCGCTATTCCAAGCCTGGTTAGATGTCCGTTCAGTTTACAATGGCCTGTAAGGATCCCTGTCAATATGCGAATATTATTTTTACTCAGGTTGATGCATTCTGCAGATCTCTTCTGTTTATAGGTTCCCAGAAGGGTTTTAGCTTGCCTCATTCCCTGGAGATTCTCCCAGTATTTGGATTTTCTCTGCTCTACTTCATTTTTCAGTTTCTCCAGTGTTACGCTGCTATTTATCCCACAAAGAGGTTCTGGCCCTACAAAAGGTGTTCTAGCCCTTCTCTTAGCGAGATTATCTGTCATTTCGTTTCCTTCCAATCCCGTGTGTCCCGGAACCCACAATAGGGTTACCTTGTTCTTTTTGCCTAGCTCGTTTAGTTTTTGTAGACACTCCCAAACCATTTTGGAGCTGATTATGTTTGACCTCAGCGCCCTAATGGCTGCTTGACTATCAGATATTATGATAATCTCCTGCTTTTCATAGCTTCTGTCAATGTTGACCTGGACACATCTTTCGATAGCGTGTATTTCCGCCTGGAAGATACTTGGGTACATCCCCAAGCTTTCGAAATATTTGGTTCTAGGCCCATATATCTCTATTCCAGTTCCCTCTGCCGTTTTGGAGCCATCTGTGTACGAAATGGTATCTCTATCCCATTCACTCTTAGTGCTAAGCTTTGTGGTAAATTCTTTCACAAAGTTGAACTTCCTTGGCATGTCGTCTCGTTGTTACACGTTTAATAGAATGTTCCGAGTTTTCGTTGTTGGTTGGTATTGATTTAATATTTGTTATAACCTCAGATCTAAGGTTTATTAGTTTTAAATATCCGTTTACTAATGCAATGATTACATTTCTTTTATGATTATTCGGTACAATGGCGCTATAATTTAAATATCTACCAGATGATGTTGGTTTGTTGTACCATTTTGTTGCAATAAACGTGTAATAAAACAAAGACTATATAAATTATATAATTCAATAAAAATTCAAAAACTTAACACCAATAACGTCACAAAATTTATAGCAATCTCCTATAACAAAAATCCCAAAAGAAAGGTGAAAAAATCCCTTACCACAAAATTAGATAACAAATCTAAATACGTATTTCGGCAACTAAGTTGCCATCTTCAGTAGAAACAAGTGAAGAGCAGTGTTAAACATAGTGTTTTCGGCTAAGGTAAACCTTGGAAGATATGCTCTTCACCTTAACACAATGTTTAACACTGCTCTTCACTTGTTTCTACTGAAGATGGCAACTTAGTTGCCGAAATACGTATTTAGATTTGTTATCTAATTTTGTGGTAAGGGATTTTTTCACCTTTCTTTGGGATTTTTGTTATAGTTTTCAAGCCACAGTCTCCACCCATCACAGGAAGCAATCTCCTACATTAAAAAATTATATATATAAATTCCCAAGAAATTAGCCATGCATTTTGGACTTCAATTGTGTGAAATACTTTTCATTTTTGTATGCTAATTAAATTTTGTAATTAAACCTTACAAAATTACCCTTTTTTTTAGGTTTTTAGGTTTTTTAGGTCTTTATAATAAAATAAATATATTCCCCAGTAAGACGTTTCCGTTTATTTCAAAACCTTATTCATTTACAAAATTGTATAATTCATAATGTAAAAATTAAAAAGTTGATATGTAAAACTGATTTTTTTTTGTTTTATTTTGAAAATTTTTTAAAATGTGTTATGTAAAGATTGTTTTGTAAGTTGTGTCAATCTTATTTGTTATAGTTAAATATGCAAAACGTTATTAATTTTTACAAAAATTTTATTCGTAGAATTCGGTTATAAAGTTTAGTGAAAAATTGTGTGTCTGTTTTATCATTTACAGAATTTTTATGTAGAGTTAACCTAATATCAGAACTATGCTACACCTACTACAAAAATAATAAAATAGGTGTACTTAATAATAAATGCTTCCATGTCTATTTTAAACAAAAAAAAAGAATGTTTCGCTTTATTTATGGCCATCTACACCGACACGTTAAGCTTGGTTTAATTTTGAGTGATATTTACGATTAGATGTGACTTTCTTGTATGTTTTAAATAAGAAATATCACATTCAAAACGTTAGTTAAAATTAAACCAAGCTTAACGTGTCAGTGTAAACCTGGCAGTAGTTAAGCAACTTTTAGGAATTACTAAAATTACATAAAATAGTCTGTGGCATCGACATCGTGATATTGATTTTGCACACCCTTGTATGTACATGCGAAACATGTTAACATTAACAAGGAATTGTTATTAGGATTGCTCACCGTCTAATAGGACTGCAGTTGACTCGTTAAACTCTATAAATAGAGCTTCCACATTAATTATAGCGCTCGATTCTAGAAGAATTTCTCATCGCGATTCCAAGGAAATCGTAAAGTTTATTGGAGCGTTCATTGTGTTTGTTGTATGTGTCCATATGTGCGCATTTTTGAGCGCGGGCCAACAGCCGGCAACGGTATTTTCTAAATACGCATAAAGAGAGATACGCAACGTATTTTCGGTTTGGAGATATTATTTTGTCCTGACGGATTATTGTCAGAATCATCTTCGACTTATGTTTGCTTTGTATCAGCTGTATTTTATAATATTCCACTGACAACAATTATTTTGAAATTGGCTCGTGGTATTGTTGAAATGGGAAATAACTTCAAATTATAGAAAGAGAAACAAATTATCAAAAAAGGTTAATAAATCAAATGTTAAACTGAAAAGCATTAATTACAAGGAAGATATAAAAGATGCTTGCTTAGTTTTAAGTTAAAAATATACTTGTAAGAAAAATAAGGTTATTATATATATAAGATTAGTACTTCAATTAACTCCTCTGAAATTTACTGTACAATGAGGTTTTTCGAATTGAGCTGCAGGGGCGAGCTAAGATTATTGGCTTTTCTAATGACTTGGTCTTAATAACAACAGTAAACGACAAATCCATACTAGTCCATAATACGAATGAGAATTTAAAAAGAATAGACGCATGGATGAAGGAAAACAAACTTCTGCTGACACCAGAAAAAAACTGAGACGCTGATTATTACAGGAAAAAGAAAAATAAAAGGCCCGAGATTTAAAATAAATGAGGTGGAGATAGTACCTAAAAATCAGTTAAATATCTAGGAGTTTGCTTTGACATGAAAAGCAGCTTCAAGGGCTACTTTGAAAGGGTTACGGGCAAAGCTGAAGAGAGAGCAGGAAGACTAATGCGTCTAATGCCGAACATCGGGGGACCAGGTAGTAGCAAGAGAGCAGTTCTTGTTGGCGTTGTATATTCAACATTGCTTTATGGCGCTCCAATATGGGAACACGTAATGGGGACTAAGAGGAATTGTCTACTGATGGAAAAGGCTCAGAGGAAAATTTTAATTAGAGTGGCTTCTGCCTATAAAGCGGTCTCCACGGTGGCACTCTAGGTAATAACAGGAACCCCACCCATAGACTTGATGGCACAGGAAGGAGAAGAAATCTACCAAGGCATGAACCAAGGAACGGTAGCAGCGGCAAAAGACCAGACGCTGAAAGCGTGACTGGAGAAGTGGAAAAGTACCTCAAAAGGGGAATGGACTAGGAAACTTATACCAGACCCGAGCAAATGGTTGACATGCAACCACAGAACCAGTAACCACAAATTGAGTTCTATCTGACACAATTTCTCACTAGCCACGGTTATTTCAAAGTATTCAAAGTATTCATCAAGAGAATAGGGAAGGCAATTGATGATGAATGCCCGTATTGCGGAGATGTAGATACCCCGGAACAGGCCATTCTGCTCTGTGACCGTTGGGAAGAAATCAAACAAGAGGTGCAGAAAAAAATTGAAACGGAACTTACAACCATAAATTTGATTGAGGTTATGCTGACGTCGCGAGAAAAATGGGAGGCGGTACATCAAATGCTCTAAACAATAATGAAAGCTAAGGAGCTACAAGAGAGACAAACAGGTCAATAAAATTAGGTACTAGGGCATTCATGAAGGAGATATCCCACAAATGGTTCCGTGAATGTCCAGAGAGGAAGTAACTGGGGGGTCTTTAGTGGGTATATCATATATGACAGCTAACTGGGAGCCCCACACTACTAATACAATATAGTACACACATGGTGATGGATTCGGTTACATTAGGAATAGGGCGGCCGAGTTGGTCTAGTTTTACCGTGGCCTTTTCAGGTCTATTGTCATCCCCTCCACCCTAAATAATTTTGTCTCCCTGATTAAACTTATCATCTTTGAGAGCGGTTCCGTCACGTAGCTGCCTGTTGTTGGGCTTTTTAACACATGAAAGAAGTATATCAATTTTAACCAAAATTCAATTTTCCATGTTAAATATCTTAGAAAGAAAAACAGAACTTGATAGTGTTGTTTGGTGTGCTATTTAGAAATAATTTACTTCAGCATGTATCCGATGATGATCCATAAATAGAAAATTTTAGATGAAAAACAACGCCTGAGGGTCGCGATTCCCAGGTTGAGAAACACCACTTTTAACTATATTCCACTATCGTTAAATAATCACCAATGCCGCTGTACACTCACGTACATAAATATGTAATGCGTCCCTTAATTAGCGTGGTCTCAATTTAATAATTTCCCCGTTTTTTTCACGTCTTAATTGAGCGGCCAACGCCAGCCCATTAAGAAAACGATCCAGTGCGTGACGGACGGCAGAGTTCCTTGACTCACAACGTCGAGCGTCTTCCTACTATACACTCTGCATCGTAACAATAAGCCATAGAACATTGCTGCGTATATAAGTATGTACCACTTACCATTCCATTCTTTCATCTTCCTTTCCCGTCTGCGAGTCGCTGTGAGCGTCGTCGGTACGTCTGAACGATGACCTTGGCTGTCGCCAAGGCTGCACTGTTCTCGCGGGCTGCGCGCGAGATCATCTGTCTCAAAGACGTTATTACAACGTATAGAAGCAGTGACAAGTATCACTTGCTTGTTGACATACAAGAAGCGGCATAAATATGGGTAGAAATGGGCTAAGCGACTGAAAAAATATTGTGCAACGCTAAACTAAATAGCATTTGGAAATTACGATTGAATTAAGTTCTTTTTCCTCAATGAATACAGAATCGTTTTAAAAATCGAATCGTTGGCTCCGATTTTAATCGTAAAGCAGGAGAGTCGAATCGAAATATTTAGAATCGTGTGCTTTATATTTACTTCTTTGCGCCTCCGTCCAAACACACTGATAATGCATTACTTTAAATAGTCCGGAAACATACCACTCTCTGGCCTAGACCGACAAAAAGATCACTAAAGATTGGCCACACTATATTCGAATTACTGATATTTCTGTGATTATTGTAGACATGTTCGCTGACAGATAGCAGAATTTTCGTTACACAATTTCTTCATTAATTCATATTCTTTCCATTCACTTTTCGGGTAACAAATTGTTAATAACTTGTTACTACCTGTATAATATGAGCTGGGGTCTCCATTGCCCTTGTATGTATGTATGTTGTTGCTAGGCGAAGCTTCCCGTTGTGGAATACACCTTGACACTAGCTGTCTCGGTGGCTGAATGTCTTACATGCTCGCCTTTCACCCCACAGGTGCTGGTTCGATCCCAGGTTGAGGCGGTGATTTTTAATTGTGGATAAAAATCAGAACATGCATTCTTCTCGGATAGGAAGTAAAGCCGTAGGTCCCGTGACAATGCGATGTTTGCACGTAAAAAATCCCTACCGGTGGTTGGAATTCCTTCGGGTTCGGCAACATTTCAGTGGGGTTGGTACAATACGTCAAATAGATGTCAGTGCTTAGAAGTGTCAAGGTGTATTCCACAACCCGAAGCTTCGCCCAACAACAACAACAACATACAACATACATACACCACAAACGGCTATTGCGTACCTCGGCTAACTCTTTCATGGTTAAATCATTTATGTATATATATTGCTATGTTATATCATGCTAAACAGAACCCACAGAATCATAATATCAACTATAAATTATTTATGTAAATGTATTTTAATCTATTTATTTATTTTGTCAACGTATGTTAAAATTTAAGTTAAAAACTTACTTATTTCGTATCTAATTCAAAAAAAGCATGTAACCATGGATTTTAGGACATATGTGTTCCTTCGGTGAATGTTCGACGTGGGTTTCTTGCGCTGTCGTATCGTTGGAAACGATAACTATCATCGTTGCTGAGGTCCTTTTTGCCTAAAAGATATTAAGTTGTTGAAAACAAATGTGAAGGACTTCTTTTTCGGTTTTTCCTGAGAGTAGTTACTTTTCGTATAATTATCTATAATTTTTAAATTTCTATCACAATATAAGTCCATAACTTTTCAAATTTACTTAAAAGAATCAGAGTATTACGTGTACAGTGCCAAGATGATGGAAATCCAGTAATTTCGAGATTTGGGGTGGCGTTCTTCTAATCCTGGGGCTCTTTGAGAATTTTATTCGAGCCGGTTTGCTGTGAGATCGTTGAAACACCATCTGGAAGCTGAAATGATTGTTTTGAAGTTGGAATTATTATTTGGATTATACTAAAGCAGCTTTCGTACTTGAAGTAAGCGATTTTATCATCTTTTGAATCTATAACTGGCGTCAAAGGCGTAATGGGAATGTTAGGTTATATTTATTATATGATCATTTGGATATGTGAGGTTATATTTGATTCTGTGGGTTAATTTCACGAGCAGTTTGAGTTGGCATGGATTTTGGTAATACTTGGTTTTATTAGACGGGAATTTAGCGGGAGATTTGAATTATATTTATGATATTAAAACGAGAAATATGAGTTTTTAGTTTGGATTAAGATTCTAGAAATCTTATTATTGTGTAACTAAGATAGTAAAGCACTTACTTACCCTGAGGGAATCTTTAAAAGATTCATTTCTTTGTTCATCAGATTTATTTAACTCGAAATAAATAAATTATACTTAAATAACGTTTCTTTTATTCAATGTAGATAAGAACATAACTAACGAATAACTACTACAGTCACAATAAAGATATTTAAGTGTATATCGGTTATATAAGTATAATAATCGGTGGCTCAGTGGTGTGACATGACCCCACCACGTAGCGAGGTCGACTGAAAATAATAAATCCGATTGGTTTGCGGTGTATGCAATACTGTGTGGTGGGGTAAATTTAGTGTAACTGTGTATTGTTAATGCCATCTAACATATGGGGTGTAGCATATCTGTTGAGTTAATGAGAATATAGAGAATATAATAGTTGATGCTGACTGTAAGAAAGGAGAATAAAAACAGTGTTGACTTAGTTTAAAAATGTAATAAAAATTATATAGAATTATCTCAGGGTCGGACAGGGGTTCATAATAATTGATGCAATTTGTGAAGTAACTTATTGTAAGTTTTCAAATAAGTATCTCCAATTAAATTACATTTATTACAAACATCAAAATGCTATTTGTTGTTACGTGCCGTGTCTATTTTTAACGATATTTTTAGACTCATCGCTACTCTTCCTTGACCGTTAGTTTTTAAGCGGTCCTGTACGTATCTTAGCGTGTAATTCCTTTCTCCGCCGGAGAGCCCTGCGTGTCCGCTTGTTCACGACGCATTTGTATTCTCTTTCTTCCATGGCAGACTCTACTTCCAATGTTTATTACTTGATGTTTGCGTCTCTGTCGATCCTGGGTTCCTTCCTATTATTATAATGTGTTAATCTTGTTGGATATCTCCTTGTTTTCATTCGGTTTTCCCTTGTCGTTCTTACTAGGTGTGAGCGATGTATATATGATGTTTTTGAAACATGCGTTTGTTCCGTTTTCAAGGTTTCTTTTTTTGTTTTTTCTGGTATAGAGTTTTACCTACTTTCGCTTATTGTTAGTTTTCTTTTCTGGGACGTATTCAAAGAATGCTCGCATATACACTACTTCCAAATACTTTTACAATAAAATCCGGCTGCAAATAAGGTCTTTTGGAAGATAACCGGTGAACGACTGAAATATTTGGCCGAACCTAGCACAAAGAAAACATATCCAGAGTTTTTAAGAATCGGCAGTATCAGGTCAGACACTAATTTTTTAATTAGTACTCAATTGATTTAATTTTATGATTTCTCGAATTCCAGCTTTGTTAATAATATAACGAACGTGTTTATTAAACAATAGCATTCAGCATTACACCCAAATTACAAATCATGTCACCGGTGGTTAGGAAGTGTGTATCCATATAATATGGAAAACTATAAGTAACGACGACGTTTCCTATTAATATAATAATTTCAAAATAATTTATTATAATGTATAATATCATTAAATTGATCTAATATGTTTGCAACTTGAACTCATCAGATATTGACAAAATCTCAGTGAATATTTTAATGCCGTCAGCATATAATATAAATTATTGAAAATTTGGAACAAGGACTCATATCATTAATACATAAGTTACAGGATGCGCGTGGCGCTAGATCAGCACATGTGCCGATGATATGTAGAATGCAAGATCAGCATTTTATTAGTATAAAAAGGGGATCAATTCCTCATTTGAATTAGTTCCTAACAACTCGCCGTTTGTTATACTCACTGTAGTAGCAAAAGTGTTAAAAAATGTGTTTAAAATAAACTAAAATTGTAAAATTAAAATAAATAAAGTATTTTTAAAATTTGTTACGAACCTGAAACGTAACTCATATATGTGTGTAATACGGTAATATGGTGATTGTACACTGCGATCTGAAAGATCTATTGTGTCCCCTATTCTTGCTGTATTTACAGCTGGCCGTCCAGTCTGATTCTTATTAATACATATAAGAAATAGCAATAGGCCAAGATGGAAGATGGGACAGAAACCGCATCAGACAAGCAGTAAGAAGTTAGAGTGATTACTTATATACGAAGCCACCCCTACAAACAAAATCGTTGCTGCAATTTGCTCAACAAGATTTTATGATCAATTCTGTCAAAGGTCTTACTAAAGTCTATATATACTGAATCAACTTTGATAACAAACCAGATGTTAAATCGAATAACGTTAATTGTTAAATAAATTTATTTTAGCAAATGTTTGAAATGCCTTCCCTCTTTCTCTAATTCTTTTTACTAATTCACACATGAAAGGTTGTTTCCACTTTTCTGAGTATGGCAGGTGTAATAGAGGCAAACGTCTGGACAATTCTTTGTTGCATGTTTTATTCACTGGTTGGAGGTTCCCTATAAACCAGGGATTAAAAAGGTTCCAAAAATAACTGTTTCAAACTGTTATATCGGTTCTGACTAAAACAGTTATGAGAACCAAAATAATCCCAAAACAGTTATTATTATAACGGTTGTGACCTAATATCAGTTTCGGTTACGGTTCTATATCGGTTCTCTTCGGTTCTATATCGGTTTTAGGTTAGGTGTGACTTGTTATAGTGTGTTATTGTGTGATCTAGATTTATAGAGGTTTTAGGATATAACTTTCAATTTGTTCTTGGTGTTTTTCCCAAAACTAGAGAAACAGTAATAATTCTGTCGAATTATTGCAAATAAGGGTGCATATATAGGTCAGAGAATCTCTCTGAAGGAAATCTCTCTGCATTTATAATATGACTCAGTGTGATCCGTATCGTATGCATGTTCTCGCCGAGAAACTTATAAAAACGCCCCAATCGTTTTTCCTTGGCGTTACGTTTAGTTAGGCCGGAGAATGTATGCAAGTGGCCCGTACGGAATAGCACCTTGCCGAACGCTGGGATAGACCTATGTCTATCCTTTACCTGAATTTAATCAAGGAACTTTTTATCCACTTTTTACATTTCCATACACCATGTTGGTGTTTTTTATAGTTTACATTTTATAATGTAAAACTACCACTATACCAATCGTCATTTGGAAGTTAAAATAAAGAAAAAATGCTCAATTATAATTACAAGTACGATTACTAGAATATTCGTATCACCGTATTCAAATTAAACCGTTATCATAACTGTTTTGAACCCCACCTATAAACCAATTTTTTTACTTACCCTCATAAAAAAAATCTATATCTGTGAAGTCGAGCGACCAAGCAGGCCAGAAAACTAGTGCTCCTCTTCCAATTCAGCAATTTTCATGCCGATTACTAGAGGATACTGGAGAGGCAATTGTGTCCACGTACGAAACTCTGCTCTCCACTGAAACTTATTTTCACTAAGAGCCTGATGCAATTGAATATAGTACGCACGAAAATGATGTTTTTTTAGAATTTTTGAGCTTACTTCGCACTTGAAGGTGAAACAATTCACCTTCTTACCCTACACTTGCTTGACTAGTATTTGGATTTTCTGTGGCTGCCAATAAAACTCATTGTCCTCATTTGTTGCTGTTTTTATTCTTCCTATCTTTTTATAGTTAGCGTTTCCTGTTTCAACAAAGCGCTGAAGGATTCTCGCAAAACCGATCGCTTCTGGATATCACCTTTCGGGGAACCGAGTCGCATAAATACTACTATCAAGAAAACAGTTTTTCTGACTCTCAGCCAATACAAAAATCATCCATTGAATATATTTATTTTCGACAAAATATTAACCGTTTAAGTACACTTACGTATTTCGGACAAAACATTTCATCATTTGTATCAATAAATAATAAACAACATGTTTGCTTTTCCATGGTCGCATTTGTTGGCAATTCGTTTTTAAATTTAGGTCTCTATTATTTTTTTCGAAATCTATTTAAAACTTCAGAAATCTATACCGCAATCTGTACCTAGAAAACACGTGTTTGAAAAATAATTAGCGCCTCCATTGTTCATTCATATCCTTGGAATTAAACGACGAATACGGACTTAGCTATATATATATATATAGGGAGACGATTTCGATCAAGGAATTCGGTCTTCCAGCAATGGAGGAATTAGTAAATGAAACTCATTTATTAATGCTCAATATTTCGGAAATGTTTATTTCCTTCTTCAGGAGAATTACTACAATTGAAAAGCAATCAGTAAAACAAATTAACAAACAAAAGTTTAAAAAACTTACATGAGAGATCAAAATGTCGGCAAGAACGACGCACATGGGTGGAAAATTTATTGTTATATTACGTTAAAAACTGATGTGTAAAATATAAAAAGGTTGTAAAAAATTTTAAATAAAAGTCGTAAACAAATTGATGAAAAACTGATGTAGTCAAATAATAAAATTGATAAAATAATAACAGATTAAAATTCGGAACCGATATGTATAACACAGAAGGACGAACACAACTGAAGTTGTCAGAAGTAGCAACAATTGGCCAGCGCATATATATATATCAGAAGTAGCAAGCAAGCTGGCCAATTGTTGCTACTTCTGACAACTTCAGTTGTGTTCGTCCTTCTGTGTTATACATTTCGGTTCCGAATTTTAATCTGTTAGTATTTTATTAATTTGAGCACATCAGTTTTTCCTCAATTTGTTTACGGCTTTTATTTCAATTTTTTGCAACCTTTTCATATTTTACACTTCAGTTTTTAACTTATAATATAATAATAAATTTTCCACCCATGTGCGTCGTTCTGGCCGACATTTTGATCTCTCATGTAAGTTTTTTAAACTTTTGTTTGTTAATTTTTTTTACTGATTGCTTTTCAATTGTAGTAATTCTCCTGAAGAAGGAAATAAACATTTCTGAAATATTGAGTATTAATAAATGAGTTTCATTTACTAATTCCTCCATTGCTGGAAGACCGAATTCCTTGATCGAAATCGTCTCCCTATATATATATTATATATATATAGGTATGTAGGTACACTACGATTCGATTCTCTTGCTTTATGATTATTATAATCGGTGCCAGTCATTGGATTTTACATTCGTTAAAGAAAAATAACTCATTCCTAGTTATCGAACGCGAATTCGTTTAACGATACCGAATATTTTTTCATTCGAATGGAGAATTACTAAATATGAGCCTTTTCTCTGCTCTTGCTGTGGCAAGTCAAGCGTTGACCTAATTCATCATTGACCTATGTGTGCTGTTTAATTGCGTTTCTAAAGAATATAAATTTGCGTTTAACGTTGTACCTACCTGTGAACGCAACGAGCAACGACAGCTGCGACCTTGCGGTGCTTCAGGTATAAATTAGCAAGTTCCGTTCTCGAAATCGCGTATTAATCATAAAGCAGACGGTGTAGATGTCGAAATTCTTAATAAGTATCCTTTTTCGATTTATGTATTTAACGAGACGACATGCTAATAATTTTTTATCTGATAATGTGATTAACGTGTCTATCATATACTCATAATGCTGAACCAAAAGTTTGTAAAAACATGATTAATACATAAAAATAATAACCAAGGAACGTACAGTAAGTAATGTACAATATGTGTATAATTTTACGGCTAGGTAGTTTGTGTTGTTTTCACACTATGATAAGAAACCACATAGTTATGTTTGGCACGTTTATTGTGTCCGTGTAATTGTGCATGTGTTTGTATATTTCGATTTTACCACCACACATGCAAGAATATAAACAGACGACGATTTAAGCGTAGCTTATTTTTCTCAAGGATCTAATCGCTTTTTTTGTTTCAGGAACACTCGTTCGGCACGAAGACAGTGACCCCATGTAAGAGTGAAGAATGCCGTTTACTGCTCGGGAGTGAAACATGGAAAAGTAAGTTAATTTTGCAACTTCGTAAGTGCCTGCTTCCATCATGCTTCTTCACCAGACAGTTTGCTGGTTGTTGCATCTCTGTCATTCTGATAACACAATTTGCTGGAGATGTGAAGGCCCAAGAAGCACACTGACTGCAAGTTCTGAAACTGAAGCATATTTGCGGTTGTATGCAATTGTTGTATCCATTCGCTGGCCTCTTCTATTGCCATCGCTGCAACTGTGACCCTCAGAGAGTATATATTCGCCACGGCATCATTAGCAGTCTTAGAACCGTCAGTATACCTGGCCAGGTCTTGTCCTCTGGTGTCCGGTGTGCTTGTAGCCCCTTCCCGCCAATCTGGTATTGAAACCGTATAGGGATTCTTATACCAATGCCTGATGTCTCCTCTCACATGTTCCGTTATTGCCATGTGTCCTGCTTTAACTGCCTTTGTGGTCGTTATGTTCTGCAGCCTGTACGCACTCATCGTGGCCTTCCCTTGTATCACTAGGTGCAAAGGTGGGAAGTCTAAAACTGCTTCCATAGCTGCCGTGGGTGCGCTACGCATAGCCCCGTTATACCTAAGGAGGCAAGTCTTTGCACCTTGCTCAACTTTTAAACAGCACTATCTTGGCATGTTTCTCTCCACCATACCAAGGCAGCGTGAGGAAGCGCCGGCTTTACCACTATATCGTATATCAAGTACAAGATGTCCATTTTTAGCCTCATTTTTTTCCTATATGTGCGCCTGGCTAGTGCAATGCTGCCATCGCTTTCTTGGTAATTCTATCCAGATGTTGAATCTAAGTATGTTTGTTATCTAAACTGACACCTAGATATGTTAGCTCCTCCATCATCTTCATTTCCACTTCCTTCAGTGTTAGTGAATGCCATGATGTTCGTCTTTCAGCGCTGATACTCAATCCTTCCAACTCCATCCATCTCGTTACTGTATTCAGAGCCTCTTGAATTCCATCTCTGAACATCGTGTTGTACCTGGCTCGCGCTATGATAACCAGATCATCCGAGTAGCCTAGTACGCGGTGGCCGCGATCAGTAAGCGCCTCTATTAGCCCGTCAACGACTAGGCACCACAAGAGCGGAGACAACACTCCTCCCTGTGGGCATCCCCTAGCCACGCGAGCCGACAGAGTTTCACTTGCTATTGTCCCATCCACTAGCCTGTCTATAAGCTTGCTGCCTATCCAGGTAGAGCAGGTACCATCTACTTCCCTGCTTATGAGAGATGGAGCAATAGAATCAAAGCCTGTGTTACTGAACGCTCCCTCGACATCGAGGAAAGTTCCGTAACGTGTCCTCCACTAGACTCACAAGCTCAGGGAGTGTTGTCTCTGTTGAAATTCCTGCTTGATACGCATATTGGTGGCGATGTGGAGGTCTAGTTACCAATAGCTCGCCCCCTACATACCTATCCGCCAGTTTCTCCAGAGCCTTTATCATGAATGATGTTAAGGGGATTGGTCTTAGGGACTTTATCGTAGCCTGTCCGATTTTGCCAGGTTTCGGTATAAATGCTATCCTAGTACCTCCTCAAGCTATACTACAGCTAAATATATTACATAAAATCGCATACAGTAGTTCTGCTGCCTTCTGTAGCATAATTGCATAAATGCCGTCTGGACTCGGCGATTTATATGATTCAAGTAGCCCATTTCACTTTTTCGTCGATCTTGGAGCCTTTTTCATACTCCTGTTCCTCCCGGATCTCGTGTGTTTGGTGTACGATTGCGGAACCAGGAAAATGGACTCTGAATAATTCTTGAATAGTCTCTCTCCTTGTCGTTTGGAAAGGATCTTTTACTTTGTTGAGTACTTTGAACCTCTTCGCAGTGCCTCCCTCACGATTTCCTTTTCGCTTCTCTCAGCTCTTTGTTATATCTGGTCAGAGCGGTCCTATATACTTCCCACTCCCCAGTTTGTTTTGCTCTATTGAACGTTCTTTTTACCTGTTTCCGTAATACCGCAAGTTCTCTGTTCCACCAAAGCACATTTCTTGAGGAACACAAGGTTAATGTTGAGATTAACGATATAAATGTAGTAGTAATTAGAAACTTACATTGCAATAAATAAATACGTTACTTATTTAAATTAATAGACAACAACTAGTTGTGAGATTTACACTTGATTGTTAAAGATGTTAAAATGACAGCTATTTCGCCGTACAACGGCTTCCTCAGAACATATATTATTTAAAATGGATTTACATCAAGTAAACGCCGAATCTATTCAAATGTTACTTATTTAATCCCCAGCACTTCCATTTTTTAACAAGCAAAAGAAGAGTGAAGTAGTGATCTTTAGTAGTAGTATTAGTAGTATTTTATTTTATCACAAATCGTAACATGTCAGAAAATACATTGTAGGCACAATTGTCATTACATTTGTACATAATAAAGATAAAAATATCAAATAAATAAATAAGCAGCAATCAACACAATCACAATTTAAAACAAGACATATATAAATAAAATTGTATATCACAAGTTCACGAAAGCAACACGAACAAGACATTAACATACATTCATATACACATTATTATGGGCAGTAATCAGTCATAAAAATTATAATTGAGATATTCATCTACATGATAAAAAACATTACTTAACAAAAATTGTTTTACAGATTTGCTGAACCTTTCTGTACTAAGTTGTTTAATTCGGTCAGGTAGCTTATTATATAGTTTTACCCCACGATAGTCAATGGATTGTTGAGTCCTTTTGAGGCGATGGTGTGATGTAGCTAATTCATTTCTATTACGAGTGTTGTAACTATGATAGTCGGAGTTCTTTGAAAATTGCACTCTGTTTTGATGTACGTATTTAACACAGCACAAAATGTACACATTAATTATTGTTAATATCTTTTCATTAGCAAAATATTCACGACAGCTGTCCCAGGATCGTAACCCACACAAAGCTCTTATTGCACGTTTTTGCAATATAAAAATACGTTGCAGGTCACTGGATGTGCCCCAAACCAGAATTCCGTACGACGCTACACTATGAAAGTTAGCATAATACGTTAGTTTTGCTGCTTCGCGCGTTACTAGTTGTTTTATTCTTCGGATCGTGAATATTGCAGTGCTGAGTTTAGGTGCGATTTTCGAAACATGTTCCGACCAGGTAAGTCCTCCATCTACTGTGACTCCCAGAAAGTTCACCGTATGGTTCCGTGTAGCCGATGTAAAGGTAAGTGCTTGTGTTTTATCTTGATTTATTTTCAGCTTATTTGCATCACACCAGGTTTTTGCTGCTAAAAGGGAGTTTTCCTTAATGCGATGAGTATGGTAACTAGTATCACTCCTGGCAATAAAAGATGTGTCATCGGCATATAAACATACTTTACTTTGGATTAAATATTCTGGAAGATCGTTTACGTATATTGTGAAAAGTATTGGGCCTAATATTGATCCTTGTGGGACACCACACACTACCGGTTGTATGTTTGATAGACCATTCTTCCAACTTACTGCTTGCTTTCTTTCATTTAGGTAAGATATTAACAATTTATTTGCCGTGCCTCTTACTCCGTAGTAATTAAGCTTAGTTAGCAGAAGTTGATGCGAGACCGTGTCGAACGCCTTACTCATATCACACAAGGTTAATTCCACAAATTCTTGACGATCTTGTGCCAGTATTATTTCCTCTATGGACTCAACCAGAGCCGTGGTCGTAGATTTTCCAGTCCTATATCCATGTTGCGCAGGTGTCAATATCTTACATGTTTCAAAAAAGGATACTAAGCGTCTGCATACTATGCTTTCCATAACCTTAGATAAAGTTGGCAAGACAGATACTGGTCTATAGTTTTCTTGTCTGTGTTTATCTCCATTCTTATGAATGGGCGTGACCTTAGCAACTTTTAGTGCCCTTGGGAAAGTGCCCTCTTCCAGACATTTATTAATTACTATATATAAAAGGTTCCGCAATCTCTGCACTAACTTCCTTCAATAAACTAGAAGTCATTCCATATACGTCTTTGGTTTTCTTATTCTTTATATTATGTATTATATCTCTTACTTCTTCTACGTTCACCGGGTTCATGTAACAAGAATTAGTGGGCGACTTCTTAGTATTTTGTAGCAATGTA
Organism: Cetonia aurata; assembly: GCA_949128085.1. Taxonomy (NCBI): domain Eukaryota; kingdom Metazoa; phylum Arthropoda; class Insecta; order Coleoptera; family Scarabaeidae; genus Cetonia; species Cetonia aurata. The sequence continues at coordinate 2,625,452 of OX421887.1, forward strand.
TATGGATCTACAATGCCCGTGTCGACATCTTTCTGTGTACTACTACCAATTTGAATAAAGAAGTTGTTAAATTTTTCTGCTTTAAGTTGTGTATCACAGTATGAAGTACCCTTCGTCTTCCCAGATTCTTTTTTTATAATGTCCCAGATTTTTTGCTGTTTATTTTCGGAGTGCCTAATCTGCGATTCATAATTTTTTCTTTTAGCATTTGTAACTGTCTCTCGATATATATTTTTTTCTCGTTTATACAATTGCAGTATACTAGGACTTTTTGTTGCCATGAATATCGTATGTAGAGCATCTAACTTATTTTTAGCCTGCTTTACTTCTTTAGTTTTCCAATCTTCATTTTTAACATGAATTTTTTTGTATGTTTTAGGGAAGCTCATATTGTATGTGGACATAATGATATTATGAAATGTAGTAAACATTTCTTGTGCATTGCCAAGATGGAGTATTCGATTCCAGTCCACTTCCGCCAGCATGCTTTTAAAAAGTTGTACTTGATCATGGTTTATTATTCGTATGCATTTTAATTCGGTCTTTGTTTCAGAAAAGGCATTCTGAAGCACAACACAAGCTATTTGAGCCAGATGATCTGACATGTGTGTTTCCATAATGGTAACTGTAACTCCTTCATAATTAGTAAACATATTATCTATGCATGTCTCTGCTGAACTAATTCGTGTTGGTTCATTTATTAATTGTGTTAACCCAAACATACTTTTTACATTTACAATTTCATTTTTTTCTTTACTATTCCTGATAAAATCTATGTTATAATCACCTGCGACAATAATTCCGTTTTCTTGATACATATCGGTGACACTGGTTAGTGTATCAATAACTTTGTCAATAAAAATGTTTATGTCTCCTGCAGGTGGTCTATAAAAGGATACAAAACTAGTATTCAATTCCTTTATTCTTATTGCACATAATTCAATATGACCATCAACAATGAATGCATCTAAACCGTTTATAACAGTAGCATCATAAGAATTCTTTACTAAAATCATCGTTCCTCCTCCCTTTTGACCTATCCTGGTACTGTAACTACCAATCTTATAGCCATTGATTCGGAAGGAAGGAAGTGATTCCGCAGTAAGCCAATGCTCACACATACACAAAACGTCAATATTTCTATCTGCTAGAACAATCTCTAGCATGTCAGTTTTTGTTCGAACAGACTGTATGTTTAAGTTCATTACATTTATTCTACCGGTCACGCTGTGGTTTACAGTTGTGAACACACAGTTTTCTTTTTCATTATTATTTTTGCAAAATTGTATTACATCTTTTGCGGGAATAGCGCCGTCCTCCGAAAATTTGTTTGTTTATAGGGTCGGATAATAGTATTGATCGGCCACAGAGCGGGATCAAACATTCCCTCATATAAATCCTCTTTGATTGCTACTTTAAATGCTGCAATTTCGCTATTCTTTATTTCTAGTCGATTGCATTGTGACACGCTGACGTCATTATCCCTTAAGTAATTGATTATATCATTTTCTGTTGTGGTTTTTACTAATTGTGATATAAAAACCCATTTTCTATTTTCCTCAGCCTTAAGTATGGTATCTGTACGTTGCCCGCGTATTGTTTTTGCATTTCTATTTGTCAACCTTTCTCTAACTTGAGTTTTCTTAGGGGATTCCACTGTTGTTGTCATAATTACGTTCGCATTTGTATGGTCAATATTTATATTTCTTTTCTTAACAATATCTTTCTTTTTTGAAATATTTGTGTTTGCTTTGGGTTTTTCCATTTCTGAAGCGGAAAAACTGTTATTTCCATTCACTTTTTCTTTTTCGGCGTCTTGTAGACCGTTTGTGAGTTTTAAATGTAGTTTTGTGAACTCATCTGTAACATCAGTGTTTAATGTTCTTGACCTTGTTGTCGGGCGTAAGATGGCTTCTCTTGATGAATCAGTGATTTTCCTGTGATCATCCGTAGTTTTGAGGTTAGTCAGTATGTTATTATGTTTCTCAATTTTAATAGTTTGTTCATTAATGATATTCATAAGCACTGATAGTTTTTGATTCATTTCTTCAAGTTTTGTATACATTTCATTCTGTTCTTTCTTGCTTGCACAGCACTTATCACAATGCCATTTTATGTTCTTATTATTTATTTCGAGAAATTTTAGTTCAGTCGGCTTAAATGAACTACACACATAATGTATGAACCCATCACATGTCCCGTTACACTTTATAACTTTATCGGCCTTTGTTTCTTGTTTTAAGCCACATTTAACACACTTACCACTTTCCGCCATATTTATATCTTAACGCAGTAGGTGTGACACCATGATTATTGTGTTTCTCATTTATAAATATACTCTGCATAACCTTTCTTTGATAACTAGCAAGGACTTTTGTGGTTTTGACTACTTCAGGAAACGGAAATACTGTTTCAAGTGACTCATCCATTACTGTTACGCAAAAAATATTGCAGTCACTACTTACTGAAGGTTATTTCAATTTTAGACTTCTGAGAACAATATATTAATGTATTCCTGGTTTGTCTGCAATACCAAAATTTCATTCTTGGAAAGAATTAAACATACATAAATACATACCGCAAAAACCAGCTCAACTATGAACAAAAACGTACGCTTCATACATATAACTAGTTGAGATGGCGCTTGCAATATACCTACATATGCTGTCTGACACTTTGTGTTCTAAGTGCACACATATCGATTTGCCGCGGTTCAGTTGCACGACGCAGTCACGTGCATACGTACGATGCACCAAACGACCATTGGTGCGAGTGAGAGAAATTAACCAGCGGAAGTAAAGGAGGAAAGAAAGGAGACGAAGACGTATTTTTCAATGAATCAACTACGTACAAGTGTATATTCATACTTCCTTTCCACTATACCGCGTGTATAAGCCGTACAATCTGTGTACTATACGCTTACTTGTTCGTACTCACTCATTACGTGGCCTCGGATAAGTTGTGTGATTCAGAACGGAGGCGCCAGGCTTAAAATTACTAATGCCGATGCCGTGAGGAGGGAGTGAATAATGACCGTCCCAGCCGACAGGTCCACTCGCTGGCTGATTGAATCGGAAAACACCAAAATGTTGCGAGGCAGCGGTTTTCTCACTCACAACTGACGGTCCTCTGGGCAAATGGTAATGAGAAGAAGACGGGAATACCGGATGATTAAATTGATCGGATGTGGGTGTGTTCGAAGTCCTCGTAAGTTCCGGAAGAAGATTGTCGAAGAGCATGCGGGACTTTGTGTGTTATCCTAAAATAGGAGTTTTTACTTTCTCAGACTGCGTTCCCGTTCATAGATATGCATTCTATGCGATTCGTCCATAAAATACATAGAAATTGCCTATACAAGATGTTTTACTGATAGGGAATTCCTCTATAACTCGTAAACTAACACCCTAAACTCGTTAATTTCAGAGATATCTTTGATCTTCTAAAAATTATGTATTGGAAATAGTCACACAAAAAAAAACAAATCAACTTCTTGATGATCTCATCGTAGGATAGTGCATTTTCTTTGTTCGAGCTTATGACTCACGCGCTCTCCAATATACCTGCCCGTACGGTTTACCTAACAGAGTTAGTTTTTAGTTAGTTATTCGTCGATGTTCTTAGTAGTAAGATCGTGTTAATAAAACTGCGTTATTGGAAATTGTATTTTTAATTCCACAAGCCCTAATAACCAACATTATGTTATTTAGGTTGTGCGGTTGTAATTTTATTACCACTTAAAATAAGCCAACCAAATTTTGAAATATCTTAGCACACTTTCAGATGTGTTTATAGTTGCACTTTAATATAGTGGGTGTTCGGCACTAAAATGCAAACTCAGTCAACTTCAATTAGCCATTTTTCTTTTTAAATAGAACCCTGTATATGTCAACACATTGAATTCCTATTAATACAAGTGCTTTGACTTTTGTGAAGTATATTCTACCTATATCCATCTCTTCTACTTTTCGAGTTATTATGATTTTCATTAATTTCTCATTATTTCGGCTATATAATTTTTGTGGGTGTCGACTATAAAGGCCAAAAAATTAATATTTAATATCAAAATTACAAAGAGAAAACAATATAAGTAAACAAATAACCAACAATGTGGAATAATACGTAAAAATAGTATATTTTAGACTAAACCGAGAAAGCTCATATTATAGCGAAGCTTACAGTTCACGGCAGAAGAGGCAAATAATAAGTAAGGTTTTAGGTACCGTGTATTAAATACCATTTTGTTTTTTTTTTTTTTTGGTTAAGTTCAAATGACAGATACGGAGAGGGTGACACTCTTCCCACGTTAATTAAATGTATTTTTCGACTATTACATCTGAAAGTACAATCTTATTACACTCACTCTAGGATAGAAAACGCCACTTTACCGAATTGAATTATGAATTAAACTGTAAACGCGTCACTTACGTTATTTTATCGTCCATAGACAATTAACCACATTAGGTACGCATGAATTGAACTATACCAACGCTCGCAATCTCCAAACTCGTTCGATAAAACATTTTCAGCCTTGATACTTACATAATTATTTTTCAGCTTCGCTGTACAATATTAATGACTAGAGATCGGATTATAGCCAAAGTACATATGTTATTTTTTGCATATCTTTAAGTATAGTCTATATGTCCACGTATTACACTGATTAAAGTTAATTAGCGTGAATTAGTGATAGCATGAATCCCATATCTAGGCATTTCTATGCCTATTTTTACAAAAGTTGCATATTTTGCATATTTAAGCTGTTTCTTATCCATTCTCTCACTAAAAATTCCTAATGCAGATCAATAGCCGACAATTCCCAGAACGAAATATTTTTGTTTTCAAAGAATGCACGTGCATTTTTACTCCTAGCGTGAGAAACGAAGTAAAATACATTTTGTTACTTCCTAAATAAAATATTCTCATTCACTGAGTATCTATGAGCGGAACAACATCTAATCGTGTTACTCTTTTAAATATTGCGCATACATACAATGAGTATAGTGAACAAAAAATTCTTCTTGGATTAAACGATATCCTGAACTGGTAATGGATGGCGACAAAATATTTTGCCGAGCCTGCAGTAAATTAGTATGTAAGTTTATTAAGGAGAAAACGATAAAACCGCCTAAATTCAAATTTGAGAGCCCCTCAGCGTTCTGCAGGCGACGTGCGTTAGCAAAGATGCAGGCAGACAGTGATTCTTCTAATAGAACTTCCCCGATTATAAAAGAACGATCGACGAAGGATGTCCCATTCTATCAGATCCTGAAACCGCTTACGTGGAAATTATGAGTGATAATAAGGACATATCTGATGGGGCGAAAGCGCTCATGCAGGCCATGGGTGCTAAAATTAGGGAGGTGTTAGGCAGAGACGTCACCCATGTTGTGTTCAAGGTTTGTGATAATGAAATCGAAGAGGATAGATTACATTTAACTGTTTTTATAGGGCGGTTCTTTCAAAACATTCCAGAAGGCTAAACTGTTGAGAGCGCATTTAGTGTCAGTTTTATGGATTGAAGCTATGCATAAGAATAGAATACGTGTACCGGAGAAGAATTATCCTCCTTTAGGTGCTGGTGGTTCGCATGCGGATGCCTCATTCATATGCAAGGTATTTATTCATATATTTCAAAATAGATACAGTGAAAATATTGACAAACATATTTTTCTTGATTTGTTTAATATGAATGACATTCGTATTGTAATTTTTGCAGCGATTTCAGCAGGAATACGCAGATGTTATAGAGGAGGAATTAAACAAGACCCAGCGATTGGATACGAATTTAAACGGAGAAGATGTAGTGGACACTAGTCAGACCGAAAACTTCCACTCTTTAGTGTCGATGAAAAGCGTTTTGAAAACAAAACCGCAGTTTTCGCCACCAGATAGTGTACGCTTAGAGACCACTCCGCAAATTACTTCAGATTCAGACGACGATTATTATAAACAGAGGAGAGTTAAGATGAAGTTATCGAAGAAGAGTCCAAAATCGGGAAAATCGCCGCCAAAAGAATCGAAGAAACTCGAAACGTTGAATGGTACGGCGTCACAGGGTGAAGACAGTTCCTCTCTGATCATTTCGGCCGGATCCGCAGATAAAACTTCGACGCAAAAAGTGCTTAATTATAACAATGTCACTCAACGGAAAAAGAAACCCAGCAGCAAAGATGCTAGTGCAAATATTTTGAGTTACGAAAAATTTTCACCTTCAAAACTAAGTTATATATGTGGTGTTGTTAGAGGAACTGAATTATCCGATTCGGAAATAAAACATTTAGACCATGATTCCAGTCCAAAATCGGGAAAATCGCCGCCAAAAGAATCGAAGAAACTCGAAACGTTGAATGGTACGGCGTCACAGGGTGAAGACATTTCCTCTCTGATCATTTCGGCCGGATCCGCAGATAAAACTTCGACGCAAAAAGTGCTTAATTATAACAATGTCACTCAACGGAAAAAGATACCCAGCACCAATGATGCTAGTGTAAATATTTTGAGTGACGTACAAATTTTACCTCCAAAACTAACTTATATCTGTGGTGCTGTTAGAGGAACTGAATTATCCGATTCGGAAATAAAACATTTAGACCATGATTCCAGTCCAAAATCGGGAAAATCGCCGCCAAAAGAATCGAAGAAACTCGAAACGTTGAATGGTACGGCGTCACAGGGTGAAGACATTTCCTCTCTGATCATTTCGGCCGGATCCGCAGATAAAACTTCGACGCAAAAAGTGCTTAATTATAACAATGTCACTCAACGGAAAAAGATACCCAGCACCAATGATGCTAGTGTAAATATTTTGAGTGACGTACAAATTTTACCTCCAAAACTAACTTATATCTGTGGTGCTGTTAGAGGAACTGAATTATCCGATTCGGAAATAAAACATTTAGACCATGATTCCAGTCCAAAATCGGGAAAATCGCCGCCAAAAGAATCGAAGAAACTCGAAACGTTGAGTGGTACGGCGTCACAGGGTGAAGACATTTCCTCTCTGATCATTTCGGCCGGATCCGCAGATAAAACTTCGACGCAAAAAGTGCTTAATTATAACAATGTCACTCAACGGAAAAAGAAACCCAGCAGCAAAGATGCTAGTGCAAATATTTTGAGTTACGAAAAATTTTCACCTCCAAAACTAAGTTATATATGTGGTGTTGTTAGAGGAACTGAATTATCCGATTCGGAAATAAAACATTTAGACCATGATTCCAGTCCAAAATCGGGAAAATCGCCGCCAAAAGAATCGAAGAAACTCGAAACGTTGAGTGGTACGGCGTCACAGGGTGAAGACATTTCCTCTCTGATCATTTCGGCCGGATCCGCAGATAAAACTTCGACGCAAAAAGTGCTTAATTATAACAATGTCACTCAACGGAAAAAGAAACCCAGCAGCAAAGATGCTAGTGCAAATATTTTGAGTTACGAAAAATTTTCACCTCCAAAACTAAGTTATATATGTGGTGTTGTTAGAGGAACTGAATTATCCGATTCGGAAATAAAACATTTACACCATGATTCCAGTCCAAAATCGGGAAAATCGCCGCCAAAAGAATCGAAGAAACTCGAAACGTTGAATGGTACGGCGTCACAGGGTGAAGACATTTCCTCTCTGATCATTTCGGCCGGATCCGCAGATAAAACTTCGACGCAAAAAGTGCTTAAGTATAACAATGTCACTCAACGGAAAAAGATACCCAGCACCAATGATGCTAGTGTAAATATTTTGAGTGACGTACAAATTTTACCTCCAAAACTAACTTATATCTGTGGTGCTGTTAGATGAACTGAATTATCCGATTCGGAAATAAAACATTTAGACCATGATTCCAGTCCAAAATCGGGAAAATCGCCGCCAAAAGAATCGAAGAAACTCGAAACGTTGAGTGGTACGGCGTCACAGGGTGAAGACATTTCCTCTCTGATCATTTCGGCCGGATCCGCAGATAAAACTTCGACGCAAAAAGTGCTTAATTATAACAATGTCACTCAACGGAAAAAGAAACCCAGCAGCAAAGATGCTAGTGCAAATATTTTGAGTTACGAAAAATTTTCACCTCCAAAACTAAGTTATATATGTGGTGTTGTTAGAGGAACTGAATTATCCGATTCGGAAATAAAACATTTAGACCATGATTCCAGTCCAAAATCGGGAAAATCGCCGCCAAAAGAATCGAAGAAACTCGAAACGTTGAATGGTACGGCGTCACAGGGTGAAGACATTTCCTCTCTGATCATTTCGGCCGGATCCGCAGATAAAACTTCGACGCAAAAAGTGCTTAATTATAACAATGTCACTCAACGGAAAAAGATACCCAGCACCAATGATGCTAGTGTAAATATTTTGAGTGACGTACAAATTTTACCTCCAAAACTAACTTATATCTGTGGTGCTGTTAGAGGAACTGAATTATCCGATTCGGAAATAAAACATTTAGACCATGATTCCAGTCCAAAATCGGGAAAATCGCCGCCAAAAGAATCGAAGAAACTCGAAACGTTGAGTGGTACGGCGTCACAGGGTGAAGACATTTCCTCTCTGATCATTTCGGCCGGATCCGCAGATAAAACTTCGACGCAAAAAGTGCTTAATTATAACAATGTCACTCAACGGAAAAAGAAACCCAGCAGCAAAGATGCTAGTGCAAATATTTTGAGTTACGAAAAATTTTCACCTCCAAAACTAAGTTATATATGTGGTGTTGTTAGAGGAACTGAATTATCCGATTCGGAAATAAAACATTTAGACCATGATTCCAGTCCAAAATCGGGAAAATCGCCGCCAAAAGAATCGAAGAAACTCGAAACGTTGAATGGTACGGCGTCACAGGGTGAAGACATTTCCTCTCTGATCATTTCGGCCGGATCCGCAGATAAAACTTCGACGCAAAAAGTGCTTAATTATAACAATGTCACTCAACGGAAAAAGATACCCAGCACCAATGATGCTAGTGTAAATATTTTGAGTGACGTACAAATTTTACCTCCAAAACTAACTTATATCTGTGGTGCTGTTAGAGGAACTGAATTATCCGATTCGGAAATAAAACATTTAGACCATGATTCCAGTCCAAAATCGGGAAAATCGCCGCCAAAAGAATCGAAGAAACTCGAAACGTTGAGTGGTACGGCGTCACAGGGTGAAGACATTTCCTCTCTGATCATTTCGGCCGGATCCGCAGATAAAACTTCGACGCAAAAAGTGCTTAATTATAACAATGTCACTCAACGGAAAAAGAAACCCAGCAGCAAAGATGCTAGTGCAAATATTTTGAGTTACGAAAAATTTTCACCTCCAAAACTAAGTTATATATGTGGTGTTGTTAGAGGAACTGAATTATCCGATTCGGAAATAAAACATTTAGACCATGATTCCAGTCCAAAATCGGGAAAATCGCCGCCAAAAGAATCGAAGAAACTCGAAACGTTGAATGGTACGGCGTCACAGGGTGAAGACATTTCCTCTCTGATCATTTCGGCCGGATCCGCAGATAAAACTTCGACGCAAAAAGTGTTTAATTATAACAATGTCACTCAATTATTTATTAATTTCACTAAAAGCTTCACAATTTTTTATCTTTTAATATGAAACGGCAATTGTTGTAGGTGTCTTCTGAGAGAAAATACCTGATTGATCAACACGCTAAAACTCCTTCACATATTGGAAAATGTGATAAACTAGAGCGATCCGCGTGTTTGCAGCAATCTATACATCAATGTGTAGCATCAAATTCACGAAAATTAGAACAAGAAGAATTTAATACGGATCTATGTAAGACTTTAATATCGTGTAAGATACCATTAGCAAAATTAAATAATGCTAATTTGAAATCGTTTCTACAAAAATATTGCCAACATAATATACCTGATGAAAGCAAGATACGAAAATATTATCCACATCTTGTTACCAGCAAACAATGTCAGAAATATAATAATTGGTAGCGAATAATTTTATTTATTTAATCGTAGATGAAAGTATAAATAGGTGTGGCCGTTATATTGCTCATTTACTATTCGGAATTCTTCATGAAAATATTTTAGGCATATCATATTTAATTTTTTGTAAACAACTTCAAAAAACAAATAATGTAACAATTGCCCAATTCGTTCAAGAAGGGTTATCATTTTTTTTACCTGGAAGTGTACCTTGTGAAAAAGATTTACCAATGTTGTCCATTAAAATACCTCTTGCTTAGCACATGGGTTCAATCGTGTAGCCGAAGACATTAGGAATCAATTTCCTTTGGTGAATGATTTAATTAGCAATGTCAAAAACGTATTTTTAAAAGCACCTCTGCGAATCCAATTTTATAAGAAGCGACTTCCTGGTGTTCAGTTGTCTCCTGAACCGATTATTACGAAATAGAGTACACGATTAGAGGCTGCAATTTTTTACGCCGATAATAAGTCTAAATCTCCAGTAACATTAGACGAATTATAGAGTACTATTGAAGGCGCACGGTATCAAATTCCTGCAGAGAGATGTAAAAAATTAGTTGAAAGTTTACCAAGAAGATGTGCTGCAGTGTTATCTTGTAAAGGCTTTCCAACGAAATATTGAATGCAAAAGCAAATAAGACTTAAAAAAAAAGAATATAGCATTTCGTTCTCAAGTGGGCTTATTTACATTTATTTTTTTATTTTGTTTATCTGAAACTTCATAAAATATTACATATTTATTATAAACTGCATTCTATTTGCTACACTTTTATTACGTTAAATTAAATATATCACTTGTTAATGTTTAGAAATTTGTCAATTCATCCGTATCAGTTTACCTCTGCTGGTGGCCGCCACTGTATGTATTGTAATAGAATAATAATAATTATAAATTGTTTTAGAGATATGTTGTAAAAAATATTTGTGCGATAAGTTCATGTTTAAATTTCTGTTTTTATTTATTTTAGGTAAAATTTCTGTATATTTTCGAAATTTCTTGCATATATGACCGAAATTTATGCATATTTCCTGAAAAATCCGTTCATATATATGCGCATATATTTAAGTTTTTCTTTACATATAATCCGATCTTTAATTATGACAAAACTGCCGCCGGACAAAAATTAATTCGTTTTATTTTTTGTTGTATTATTTGTGTGATTCAATTTTTCTAAATTGACCTTAGTAATATTTAAATTCTTTTAGTATTTTTATTAATATATTTTTATTGGGTTTATAGGTCTTCATTTGGAATAAAACCACATTATTATCCTTTCTTCATTTGACATTTCATCTAAACGACGTTTCGTCAATCGGTAATAAATCGTACAAATCGTTGGGAAGTAATATTGATTATATTACATTATAGTACTGGACATGATTTTTATTTTTTACTACCCATAGTCACTTGCATCGATAGTTGTCGATACAATGGTATTCGAAAGTCACTACCGATAGCATCCATTGCTATGTGTTCGGTAAATAACCGCATAACTTTCAAAATTATTTCAGTTACACATTAACCAGGATTCTTAAAATATACAGTAATTCTTTGATATTTCTGGTATTTGGTAATAAGAATTCTTCAAATATCTGTTCATAATTGTACACTCACAAGAAGTACACTCCTTCTGACGAAACCTAACCGACAGTTTATTTTGTTTTCCTTTATGTCCATGTATGTATGTATGTGTGATATTAGGGTGATAGTACACTGCGACCTAAAAGATCTATTGTGTCCCCTCTTCTCGCTGTATTTACAGCTGGCCGTCCAGTCTGATTCCTTTTAAGAAGTGCAGAATGTCCGAAGGCCCCAGATTAGGTAACTCTCCCTCTTCGATTTCACATGCTCCCAGGTGCAGCGCCCTTGAGTTGCACAGTGCAACACAGTTTGTGAGTAGATGAATGGACGTTTCGTCCTGTTCCCCACAAAATCTACATTCGGCTTTATGTCCATAAAATGTATTCTGTTTAAATAAAAATTGTTTAATATTGTTAAATTACTTCTAAATTCATGTTGTACAATTCATATCTATTTACCAAGTTTTGCAAATTCCAACTAGAAGCATCTAAAATAATATATGGCAATTAGAAATATGTAAATAATCAACACATAACTTGTAATGTATTAAATCAATTCTAAATTTACAGCAATAAACATTTAGGAAAGTAACGAGCAATCACTTGCCATTTATTAACGGCAAGTAGCATTTGAAAACATGTATTTAATGGAAAATGAAAACACGACCTTCTGATGATTCCTTTTTTTTATTTTTACAAATGCGATCAGCAAATGTTAGTTATGTAAATGCCGTCCTACTTTGTTAAGAATACAAAAAAATAACTATGATAATAATAATAAATTATGTTTTATTAATGTGGTCTCTGTCATTCCATTACACAGTCTGCCTTGCGTGGATCTCTGCTGTGTTGACCCCCATTTTCTGTAGGTGGCCTTTCAAGCTTTAGTAGTTCTTCATCTTCTTTTTTGATGATCCCTTGATAATTAGCTATTATCGTTGAAGAATGTCATCCTATACAGATTCTCTTAATAAATTATATTATATTATTATAAATTATATATATAAAATTTATTTTTTACCATTGTAGGGGTCGCTTGCAAAATTTTTGTTCAGGTGAAACATGCGACGATATTACTGCATTATCTATATTGATCAAAGACGAGCTTCCCACTTTAACACCTCTACGTTCGTCCACCATACTTCATCACAGGAACAATTAGTGTAAATGAGGAGCCAGGTCCTTCAAAGAAGCAAAGGAATTACCAACAGGATTGTAATTTAAAAAAACTTTTGATCATAAATATAATATTATTAAATGTTTCTTGTAATGTAGAATATCAATATTCAATGAAAAATAAGCAATTGATGAGATATTTTTTTTTTCAATTTGTTTTTATTTTCTACAATATTTTTTAAACCTGCTACTTTTATCCCTTATAACTTTTTTATTATTTTATTTAGGACAAAAAGCATTTGCTATAAATTTATAGCAAACTTAATTCTCAACGAAGAAGATTTAATGTATTTTGGTAATGAAATTAATGTAATATAATTTCTTACTTATGTTTGGTTTTTAAACGTCTTGTGATGTAATATTAAATATTTTGAAAAATAAACTAAAGGAAGTGTAATGTCGTTATATTCTTATTTTTCCCATTTTCGAAGATGTATCCTTTTACACTCATGTCTCTGGCATAGTTGTTTGTAGATGTCTGCACGCGTCCTATCATTACCTGTTCCCTCTAACGCGCACTGCACGGACCCTAATTACCGCTAATTGCCGCGGGAATAGATTCCACGTCTCTCCGAAAATAGAACGTTACTATCCCAGTGTTCCATTCAGCTCCAAGAGTAGTACAACTTGCGGAGCAAGAGCACAAAAAATGACTTCCTCTTCTATTATGGCTGCGTGTCAGCGCAGTCTCCTCCAGAACCAGTCTTGTATATCGCTTAATGGACGAGTTCAGATACGTCGAGTTCACCTAAATACATAATGGAGCAACGTGAAACGACCCGGCTTACAAAAAAAAAAAAATCGTCACAACTTGTCGTTCATACTGAGAGACAGGTTAATTTGTTAATTGCTAGTATGCGTACGGGTTTTCTTTTTGGACGTAGCTGACTGCGTCAATTAATTTCCATTTTCATTATTCAAACGGAAGTGCGTCGTTTATGACGATGGGAAGCTGTTGTTTTCTTTATTTTTTTTTCTATATATTTAACTAATGTTCACGAATAAATTAACATTTACTATCTAAAAATAAAGTAATGAATCGAAAATCAATAAAACCTCATGAATCTCCAACTAGCAGGTATTAGTACAAAATCGGGAAGTAATGTACTGGGCAACTGTTTATTAGAGTTTTTGTGTGAATTATCGGGTATTATCCACTACCTGATCTCGTGGGTCCTGAGAAATTATGTAAATGAGGTAATGGGTCGTAATAGGAAAAATTATGTTGTCTTACGCAACAAAGGTTTTTCGCAATCTGGACCATGTCCACATTATGCCAATAATACAAAAACTAAATGTTTCCTTCACTTATATTTACGCAGTTTACGATTCACCCCTGCTGTGTTTCTGGAACAGATCATTACTAAATGTATTCATAATATAATTGGGCCGGTTCAATATCGTACTAACGGCTTTATCTATCTCTACCAAATTTCCTTCATCACTGTTAGAAAAATTACTAATAGCCGCAGGTAAAGAGAACCGGGAAATTCCAACAGTTCTCCAGTACTTGTTCAATGCTTCTCCATCAAGCTTCATCAGTAGACTTTCTTTTACGGTAACGGTGGGAAAGGTAAACCGGACTGTTTTTGTCTTACTTACGTTAATGAGTTTATGCTGACTACAAGATCGATTTAACTCTTGGATACTTTTTTGCTGTTTACAATGCTAATATCATCAGCATATAATATGCAGTTATTGTCTTGAATTGTAGTTGCAATATCGTTAATGTAAATAATAAACAATAACGGACTCAGAATAGAGCCTTGTGGAATGCCATTTTGAAGCGGGAGCTTTCCCGACATCGATTTGTTTATGCATATTACTGGTTGTCGGTATGAAACATATGATAGTAGCCAACTCTTACAATTTCCTCTTATTCCCAAATATTCTTAATTTAGTTTCAAGTACTTTGAAATCAATTCTACAAAAAGCTTTGGATAAGTTTATTAAAGTTGCTAAAACTGTATCACCCTTGTCTATTCTGGTGTATATCTCATGTAAGAATTCGGTAAATGCAGTTGTAGTTGAAAAACCTCTTCTGAATCCAGGTTGTTGAGAGTTTATCATTGCCTTTTGATTTAGAAAACACATAATTCGCTTGCTAATTGCTTTTTCAAAGATTTTTAACATTGTAGTGCAGTATGTCGATAATTGGTGAGGTCTGCTGCACTTCTTCTTTTGTATACTGGTATAACTGTTCACTTTTGGGCAATTATGAAACTTACCAATAAGAAAAGATTGGTTGATAATATAACACAGAGGTGGTGTTATAAAGTGAATACGTCGCTTCAAAATTTTAATTCCTATGGAACCAAAGCTGGGAGATTTCATAATTATATTGTATACTAGTAAACTCCGGACCGTTCACCCAGCCAATTAAATAGTCGTTTGATGGACGGATTACGTCCCAAAACAGCGAACCGGCTAAACCCTCCACTAACCCTCGTACATACCTATATATTCCTTTTCCTTAATTCCCGCCTGTCACTTGTAAAAAGACTTGACGCTTCGCGTCTCGCAGTTGTTGGTTTAATAACGGATTACGACCCACCTCAGAAGACCCGCTAAACCCCTCCCACTTGTAAAAAGACTCGCAGTCGTCGGTTTGATCCCCATTACGACCCACCTCAGCAGACCCCCTATACAGCACCACTATCCGCCAACTCCCGTCTACACCTGTCATTGGTTTGGGATCGTCGGTACACCCTGTATATTCGTTTTTCTTAATTAAAAATTACACATACTGTATCATCATTATTTTCCGTTGTAATGGTAATGTTTTACCATTTCTTCGATCCCCTTTGTGCTTATTTTACACCAAATTCGTCGTCGTTCAAGGTTTCGATGTTTTCACGTTCGGTACAGGACTACCTGCTGATCCTCAGCAATATTACATAATCAGACCCTTCTCGCAGGCGCGCGGAGATCGGTCTTGGGCCTTGTCGGTCCGTTACTGAAAATCGTGAAAATCGAAATTTCGTGCACAATTTTTCAAATATTGACAGTCGACCTGAAGATGGCCAGGTGCCGAAACGTATAGTCCAAATAAATAAATTATAATATAAAGGTTTTAGAAATTTTATTGAAATTAAAAAATATATGCCCTTTTGTTGCGCTGTAGCTACTATCAAACGCCAAAAAAACAACAGTATATAATTATAATATGTTAAAGTACACAAATACAAGTGTCCCATTGAACTGGTTCATTAGAACTTCTAGCATAAATTTGGTTTTAAACTTTCCAAAATCGACATGGGTAACTATATAATCCAATCAAAGAAAATAGCTCTAATTTAATAGCTAGCTCTTCCTATATACAGGATTTTGGCTGTTTTAGTAGTATCGTACAATTTTTATTGACCTAAATTCCTCACATCATTTGTGTCCAATTGAGTTAGAGTTTCTTTTTGAACTTTTTATTTTTACCGTGTTTCCATTGAAATCAAACAAACAGTGGAACAATGGGATATTAGACATTCAGATATTTTTCGAATATAGCATCATATTATTCTTTTTTATATGACTCAAATTTGTAGAAAGACGACTTCCCTTTCACATTTTTTGAAAACTTTCTAAACTAACCTCCACATCATGTAACTGTTACCGCTCGTATGTTAAATTTATAGATTAGTGATGGAACATTCCACTTTAACCGCGATTTTATTCTGTCCATTTCAACAGCAACAAATTAAATCATCGAAAGAGAAACGGAACAACCTATATGGCATTCCCATGTAGTTGTTGACTAATGCAGTGTTTGTTCTTTAAAGATCGACTCGCAATAAATCCTCAACTCGAGCAACTGTTTTATTTAAAATCAATTTATCGATCTGTCCTTATACTGTAGAAACCTCCATGCCGAGACGAATTAATGGTGGAACACAACTTGAAACCTGTTCGCCAAGTTGATACACCTTCTCTTGCTTACATTATTACGATCGGTATTCATATTATGTTGAGAATTGTTCACATTAATTTCTTTTTTCATTAAGTATTTAGAAAGGCGGCATAGATTAAAAGGGGAATAAACTGCTAGGTGTTAATAAATTATTTCTTTCTCTTTTGTAGTCTCTTTAGTATAGCACAAATATCACTTAAAGTTATGCATTTACACTTTTGTGATATAAAACGGCAATCAGCCTTGTATAAAAAATTGCCCAGTCAAATATTAAGGATTTTCCCCACCGAATATTGCAATATTTAACCTACAGCTGATATAATCGGTTAAGATAGCTATAGTTCAGTTATAATACAAAATAACCGTAAAATTTGATTCCAAAGGGGCTCATTAGAAGTTCCAGTTGGAATTTGATTTTGAAACTTGCGAAGTTAATAGTAGCCATGGCCGACTAGAATCTACTTAAAGAAAATATTTTCAGCTTTATGGCACATCCTGTATACAGTGTGTTAATATCGACTTTTTTTATTTTAAATAGAATGGTGCAATTTTATGAAACAATGTCTTTCTTTGAGCATTTGTGATCAATTTGTATTAATGTCCCCTATCCGTAAACCTAATAGTTCCTCAAAAATTTCATCAAAATTTTGACGTTTACACTCTTTTCAACAAAATGAAATATTTCATAAGGTATTAGAGATTAAGATACATACTGATGTATATGCAAGTACATAGTCATAGGCATTATCGCGATGCCAGTAACCGCAAAATCCTATACAAGATGTCCAATATGAATACCTTTAAACTAAAAACCTTTCTTTTTCAAATATGTAGAACGTTGTATTTTTCATTGTACCACTTTACTGTAAATTGCTTGTGAATCGTTCAGGTTTAGCTTTGTATGATTGTACGTTGATTACGTAATGCTTCGTAGTATAACTCGAAAACTCAAAAATAATATAACATGTCAAAATTATGAAGACGCTTATATGTGTGGTAAACAATGTAATTGTATGTATTTCTAAATACACAAAATACTTTGAAAATAGGTTTCAAATACAAAATACATAAGAAAAATTATTTCAAATATAAAATACAAAACGTATTTTGTATTCCAAATATTTATATTTTACATACGCTTCGACCTAAAAATATATTCACCTAAAAATTCGACCTAAAAATATATTCAGATTGTTAACCTTTTTCTGGGAGGAGCTATACATTCAGGAGATTAATTAATAAGTGCCAAACATTTTTGAGGGTTAGGAAAACCTTTACGAAAGAGAATGCAAAAATGTTTTGGAGTTAATATTTTATTATACCAATCTGTTGGGGTTACAAATAGTTGTAGTAGTCTTTTTAATAAATAGTACGTTTATCTTCATCGTTTCATTTTACTTAAATTTTTAAATAAAACGCTTCGTATTTCGATAAAGGGTAACATTTCAGGCCTGTTTATAGAAGAATCACAGTCAGAGCCAATCATATACTGTAAAATTAGTCAGAAAACTGTTTCGGATTTCTTTTAGCCTATCGAATCGCGTCTAACTAATTTGTAATTCTTCTATTCTATATTTATCTATTCTATATTTATATAAAATAATAAATGTTTTAGATTAAATCATTATACCTTAGATTGATGATTCTCCAGCTCTATGGCAAATTACTAATGAAACAACCTGTATACCTAGCGTACTTGTCATAACTTCTTCTCTTTTTCTTGCACCTTTTGAACCTGGTGACCTCCAGAATTTAATTAACATTAAACTAAAAAATAAAACTTCACATGGTTTTGAAGAAATCCCTATGTTTTTCATTAAAAAGAATTTATCAGTTATTATTGCTTCCTTAGTTTATTTGGTAAATTTATCATTTTCTAGTGGAACCTTCCCTTCCAAATTGAAGTTGACTAGAGTTGTGCCCGTTTATAAAAAGAACGATCGCGATGTTTTAGCTAATTATCGGCTTATCGTTGTGACTTCTGCTTTCTCTAAGATTTTTGAATACTGTTTCCTCGAACGTATATCTAGATTTATTACTCACAATAGTTTAATCACTGACAAACAACGCGGCTTTTGTAATAGGAGGTCTACCGGTACCGCTCTCCTCTCTTTCTATGAGGATTAATTAACGGTGTCGATGCTGGCGGGAGTCCTGTCGGGATCTTCTGTGATCTAAGTAGGGCTTTCGACAGCGTCGATCACTCGATTTTGCTTAGTAAACTGTATGATTACGGTTTTAGAGGAGTGGTTTATGATTGGGTTTCATCCTTTTTGCGAGACGGGAAACAGTATGAGACAATTACTTATCATATTGGTGGATCACCTGTGACTGTTAATTCTAATAGTAATGTGAGCAATGTAGGAGTCCCGCAAGGTTCCGTTTTGGGACCAAAGGATTTTCTTCTTTTTATTAGCGAATTGGGCGCGTTATTTCAGGATAACTTTCTGGTAATGTATGCTGACTTCTTTTGATTCTGCCAGCTCTGACATTTCCCTTAAGGAGAACTGTAATAAAATTTTTAAACTATTTTCTGATTGGTGCGATTCCAATCTTTCAAATTTAAAGATATCAAAAACTGTTAGTCTGAGGTTTCATAACAGACAGAAGCATTTACATTTATATTGAACATAGATAATGAATCTTTAACTAACTCAGATAATACTACGTTTCTGGGTCTACAAATTGATCAACATCTCAGTTGGAAGTTGCATTGCGAGAACCTTGTTCATAAACTAAATTCTTCATGCTTCTTGTTCAGAAGTCTGGCAAATGTGCTGACTGCAGACCAAATGTTGGCTCTGTACCATGCCCAGGTCGAGTCGAGGCTTGGCTATGGGATCTGTTTGTGGGGGTTGTCCACCGCGGCGCCGTACGTCTTTACGATCCAAAGAGGATTCTGCGCATCATTCCCGGTCTTTTAAAACGAGCGAGTTGTCGAGATGCGTTTAAGAAGTCCGGTATTTTAACTTTGACAAATTTATTTATTTTAAATATTTTATTTATAAGTTACAGGATGCGCGTGGCGCTAGGTCAGCACACGTGCCGCTGATAACTAGAATGCAAGATCAGCATTATATTAGTATAAAAAGGGGATCAATTCCTCATTAGAATTAGTTCCTAACAATACGCGAATCTCGCCGGTTGTTATACTCGTTGTAGCAGCAAAGCAAAGTGTTGGTCAAAAATTGTGAAAGTCAAAAGTGTTAGACAAGTGTTTAAAAAAATAAAATTGTAAAAATTAAAAAGAAATAAAGTTTTTTTTGAGGTTGTTACGAACCTGAAACGTAACTTATATATTCAGTAGTAGAGACAGTTTTCAGAGGGTCGGTCAAGTGCAAAAAGCTGTTACTAGACAACAGAATGATTTTTACATACCGTTTTATAAATATGACACAGACATGAAGACGCCCTCATGCATCGGTCTAAAAATCTATAATTCTCTCTCTCAGGAGATCAAAAATATAGGAAGCTTTTTCCCTTTTAAGCGGGCTTTGAAAGCATATTTACTTAATCATGTTTTTTATAATCTAGCCGAATACTTCAATGCACCGCAGTTGTGATCTAAATTCAAATCATTGACCATGAGCTGTTAATGTTTGGATTCTAATAATTGACAATTCCTTAATAGTGTATCTTTATACAGGATATATAATATTATTATTATTATTATTATTAAATTTAATTATTTAACTAAGTTTGGTATATGACATTAAAATCATTTCTTCCATATTCTACAATTATACCACCCAATCAAAATCCACTAGTATGCAATTCCAAACGTAATTTTTAATAAGAAGTTTCTCTTATTAAAAATTACTGAATATCTTCCCATTTTCACGAATTTCTCATCGCTATTTCATCTGTTGTTTTGTCTGAATAATTTTGATGCTCACTATTATCACCCAATTCCATATAAACTAGTTTTGAGGGGTGGTTTTAACGAGCTCTGAAATTCTCACGAACAAACTACAGCGAATAATATGATTTTAATTCCAAAATAACTGGTTAGTTTACCCTTTCAGTTGTCGTTGTGGAAACGCAGGGAACTTGAACTGTCTCTATTTTGTAGACAGTAAAATAGTTGAATAGGTTCGGAAATTACGTTAAAACTTGTTAGTTATAGGTTTAAGGGTTTATATTACCTCTACTTTCCAACATTAAACTTTTCTGTTCACGCAGAGCAAGGCCTTTGATAACAATTTCGAATCGACACAATAAACACTTCTTTTTATTAATTAGTACCTAATATAAATTAGTACAAAGTTCGGGAACTCATACATTTTGGATTACAATATGTTGTAACATGTCCAATTATTAAAAATAATCAGCATCGTACATACATTGTAATAATTAGTCGTTAATTCGATGCAAATACGAGTTGAGTGTACTTTCTGGGCCCACGTCTGCGCCTTCTCTGTTCTTCATTGTGCCAACGTACCGAGTACGTGATGGTCTACTGACTGTTATCGTCTCTCCACATTAATTTCGCTCTTTAGCTATATACATACATAGTATATTAAGAAGGCAATCAGAAGAAGGAAAAGAATGATGAAATATTAATACTACAATTACAGTGTCTATCGGCGTGACTCTATGTTATACATATATCCTTAGAAAGTACAGCTCTCCCCAAAAAAAGGTTAACAACTGAATCGTGACTTTCGCTATGTATTTTGAGTTAAATGTACTCGGCTTCGGTGTTAACTAGATTCCACTAGGGAATTCATACTACTGTTTTATGGGGTGAGGATCACTATTTTATGTAATGCAAAAGGATTCATAAAAAATTGATTTTATAAACTGAAAAAAAATGCTTAAAATGGGAAAGGTAAAGTAGAGCATAAAAAACAAAGTTTCTACCAAAGACATAAACATGTATTTCAATATGTACTTAAAATGCAAAACAAATTTTAGTTTATATACATATATATATATGGTAGAAATACTTAATGGCAACTTCCTCTCCCTCTAATTTTACAACTAATGTAACGCCACGTTGACTAAACGATATAAAATGGACTAAAAGTAACAAGCCTCATCAAAATATAAAATGTTTTTATCATCGGATATGCCAAATTTACCACCAACTGCAAGAAACAAACACTACAAATTACTAAGCTAACTAATAAGCAATTATTAATTCTGAAATTAAACCTTTGTGCCACAAAAAAGTCTCAATTTAATTATCAGGAAAATATTATTTAAGAAAGCAATTCTCGCCAACTGACTACTATAAGCACAGTGGCGTTGTACGCGACGCATAAAACCTGCTCGGAAATCCAGCTTAAGAGCAGGTTTCATGCGTCGCGTACAACGCAAAACGCTTAGAGTAGTTACCGTCCACTCAGCCCAACTAAATAGTTGGCGCGCGACACCAACTGTTTTGTTGAATTGGGTGAACAGCGCAATGCACTAGGCGTTTTGCATATATTCATCCTGAAGTTTTGAATACTTACATTTAAATGTTCTGTTCTTAAAATTTTGCATAAATAGCAAATGTTTTAGAAATATCTAATTATTATATATTCTTTGATATGCAATATACAATGACAATCTCTCTAGAAATTTCTTGAAGATTATCTTGTACTTATTGCCCAACATTACGCGGTCTAGTTTGGTAAACTGAGGAAATATGACCGTTATGAATTATAAAGGCATGCATATGTGCAACAAGTTGTATTTCATTGCTGACATTTTGTGATTATTGATTTCAAGTTTTGAATTCACGTTTCTGATTTTATTTCGTTCATCACGGAACTCATTTAATAATAATTGATATTGTATTTTTGTGTACACAATTTAGATATAAGATCTGTTATTATTTTTACGTGCAGGAAGATATTTTAAGTTTAAAGAGATAATTTTTTTTGTTCGTTGTTAATTTTTCTGATTTGTAATTATTTATTAATCACCGGGTTGGGTGAATAAAAGCATTGTGCTGGCTTTTATTTTTCATTTAAATTACTTGAATTTTCCACGTTTAATTTAGTTATTTTAATATTGAGACCATGTGGATTGAATTGAAAAAAAAATTATTATCTTCCTGAACTTTTTGTTTTCTGTTGCTTTGTAAAAGGATTTTGAATTGTCCTTTTGTAATAAAATCAAATGCAGTTTTGATTTAGACCAGGACCTTTTTGTCCAAGATTTTTTATTCTGCAAAGTTTGTAATTAATTTTTTTTTCTTTTTTTTTTAAATAATAAAATTATTGAATTTTTATGTAATTCAAAATACTGTTCTTTTATTTTCGATTTAAACCTTTTAAAATTTTTTTTGGAGTATAAAAGAAAGTCAGATTTCTTTCACCCACATTTTACTTTTCATGATAGTAACCCTGAGTTTAACTGTTCTTTTGCGGCTTATAAAAATTGTTATCATTTGAGCTAGCTAATTTAATTTCTCATTTTTAATTTCATTTGACATTTTTGTTGGTACATTCAGTACACAGCAATATGTATACCAGCATATGGATAATACTGTAATCTAATAAACAAAAACACTTGCGTTGAAATATCTTTCTGAGATCCTCCAACAAATCCAATTCAAGCAGCAGCTTACTTACCTACTTCATCATTAATATTATCAGGTAGATTTATCGCTACATATGTTTACCAACCTTTTTCTCATGTAATTAGACATAAGTACATGTAAAACTAATAAGATTCTATTAAACAACTGCCCTAAATGAAATTCACACAACGAACTACTCTATAAGGTAAAAAACGATCACGCAATTGGCCGACAACGCAGATACAGCGTTTCGCTGCTGCAGTCTAACCGATTCTAACATTTATTTAGTATGCTAAATAAATCACACGTATTGGTGCGCATATACAATATATATACAATAAGCTGCGTTCTCTATTTACTTGCACTCAGCAAATATACTCTCTAGTTAAGAAAATTCATCGAAACAAAAGTTTTCTTGAATTAAAAATCATCATTCAATTTAAAGTAAAGCGTTAGTCGTAAAGGGTTTACTTACAACAAAATTATTTCATTTTTTCTATAAGAAAATTACCTATGTTAGAACAATATTTTGTTTTGAAAGCATTTTTCTGTGTGTAGTGCACTGGCCACAAGAAATAGAAGAGCGGTTTGTATTGATCCATTCGCGCATTTAGAAAAAAAAAAAGCTTAACTAGCTAAGGTATGGACCTTAATGAAACCCGATTTAAAGTAGCTTGCTTTTTCTTTTTATTTTTTCCTAAAAATTTCGTCGTATAATAAATACAATATACACATAAACTTTACCGGCCAACTTATTAAAATTTCAAATTTCTATATAGTCGAAGACATCCTAGTAGATAGTACTAGATCTAGATATATTGCTAGTTTTCTTAAAGTCTCATAGAGGTCGTGCAAATCACACGCCACGTCAATCGGCCGCGTTAGGGAGGGGGTTAGACGCGCATTAATTTCGTTCTTTCCAGTTTGAATAATGATATTTTCCACGAAAAGGCGGCTATAAGCGAGGGGGCAGGTGGCCCAAACGGTCGACCGACCGATCTGCCGACTACCTGGCCCGCCGGGCGCTCACACAAGGACCCTGGGTACACCACTCACTACTGCTGCGACATAAAACTGGGGGCACAACGTTCCGGCGCGTCTGAGTGCGATAAAAACACGTCTGACCTCCAAATTGCGAAAACCCACGGTACCCGTCTGTCGTAGCACCGTGCTGCTTGCTTGCTTGCCTGATGTTCGCTATTGCGAGTTGTCTCAATTCGATAAATGAAATGTTTACATATAATATTACTGAAATATTCAAAGAAACTATTCGTAGAGTTATTTAAGTAATGAGAGATGGACGATACGTAATTGTAGAATATCTTCTTCATTTATTTTCCTTTATTTATAAGGAAAGCATTAGCGAATTAGTAAAACTGTAAACTCAGTCCCACAAAATCTAATTAATCTTCGTAAATGACTGCTCCTGAACGGAAGTGTTCAACTGGAAGAATTATATTTATTATAAAATTTAGGAGAATATTTGGACGTTATTAATAGAATATTGGAAACACGACAAACATGTTATAATTATTAAATTCATTGAAAACTGGTATAAGGTGTTTTATTGCGCTTTCTGTACACGAAGAAAGATACATAGGAAAAGTCTATTGTTAAGACCCACTAAGGAATAGTACAGTGTAAGAAAAGAATTGTGCAAAATTACCCCAAAAATAGGCGGCAACTTTTCTACCTCCTATTTTTAATGTAAAATTAACTTCAGTGTTATATTTATTTTACGTTGTGAAAATTACATGACGTAAAGTTAATATTACTTCTGTTCGAGTAAATTTTTCTGTGGAAAATTATACAAGGAGGGTAAAAATACCAAAAAAAATGTACCGCAAAGGAAGTAAACATAACGGATATAATTACATAGGTAGGGTAAATATAACTAGGATAATTACACTGACAGTGTAAAACTAAAAACCTGGAAGGTATTAAAATGTTTTAATTACTTAAATATTTTTATTTGGGAATATTGGTTATATTCAATTATAATATAATTAATAATAATTATATATATTTTTATCCAGCAGACTACACATTGAGCATTGGACATGGCAAACAAATAATATACATCAATTTAACAATTTAAAATAATATTAAAACACTATTATAAGAACAGATTGTCAAAACTTATAGAGTAAAATAAAAAGCCAAACACATAATATAAAGGTCAGAGTCGTTCTGGTATTCTATAAGGGAGTAATAGCTCTTTGAAAGCAACGATCTTTTAATATTTATCTTAAAATCGGCTTGTGATATTACCCTGTATTTTATTGGTAGCTTATTGTAAACACTGACAGCCATATAATGAGCATTTCTTTCACTGAGTGCAAGGCTATGCCGTGGCACCTCTAGTACATGAGAATTGCGGGTGTTGTAAGAATGATATCGGTTTAGTTTCGGCATATCACAAAGGTTATTATAAACGGTACAAAGTCATTATCCCGATTTGCGGATATATTTCTCTACAAGTTGATGTTGAACTAAAGCCCATCATAATCCGTAATGCTCATTTTTGTAATTTGAATACCCGCACTGCTCTCCCGGATGTTCCCCATGCTATTACGGCATATGATAGTAGAGAATGAAAGTGCGCAAAATAATACGTTTTTAATACATCAAAACCAACTGCATTCTTTAACCGACCAACTTTCGCTGAGCAGGTCTATATGCTCACCCCAGTCGCATCTCGAGTCAATCACAAGGCCTAGAAACTTAGTGGAATTAACTTGTTGCAGACTAATACTATCTACTTTTATATAAGGCGAGTAGTCCTTCGCCAAGCTGTTCGCTCTGAACTCCATAAAAACGGTCTTCTTAGCGTTTGAGTAGAGGTTATTACGTTTAAAGTAATCGTTCAACCTAGTCAATTCATTATTGGCCGTATCACTAATTCGGCCAGGATCGTTAACCGATACTAGAAACGTCGTATTGTCTGCAAACATAACCGCGTCGGCAAGCGACAAGTCATTCACGTACCAAATATATAAGAGAGGGCCGAAAACACTACCTTGTGGAACACCTCGCTTTACTGGTAGGCTGGGCGACCGTGATCCCTTTATTTCCACATAGTGTATTCTGTTGTTCAGATAACTAGTACACCAGTCAAGTGCAACCCCTCTAACACCGCAATTCATCAACTTCCCCAAAAGAATGCTATGATTTATCTTTATCACATCAAATGCTTTACTAAGATCCTAATTACACTGAGAAAAATGAGGGTATTTTTACAGAATTTATACTGTATATCTTACAGAATAAATTATGTAAATTATGTATACTATGCTTTGCTGTTTTACATTGTATAATTATCACTTTACAACTGAATTATACATAACTTGCACTGAAACTACAATTTTTCCATAATAAAATGTGCAATTTAACCGCAGACTCTATGCTTTCTATTTGCGTCCTGCATGGTGTTCGTTTGTTCGGTACATACATATTTAGTGTTCGACCAGATTATACATCAGGGAAGTGCCGATCAATAATAAACTTTAAGAATATGAAGTATAGTATATATGATTATATGTGCTACAGCTTTAAGAAATATAATATACATCACCATATACACCGAAATTGGGTGAGTGTGCGCTTCAAATGTGTCATAGAAGATTGGCGAATGATTTTTAAGACATATAATGCTTTTAACGTACAGGGTGGGCCAAATTCGATACTTTTAATAGGAAACTTATATTTCTAAAGGAATTAGAAAAAATCTGATCTATGCTTCTGGAGCTCGATTTTAAAAAGAAATCGATTGGTGAAGTCCGTATTTTTATATCTTCCGTAATATAAGAGATACAGAGCGTTTTCGGAAAATATGCAATTTTTAAAAACCCTTGCAACTTTTTAATTTGTGAAAATGCTTGAGTTATATAAGAACTTTATTAGGGCACTTTTTGACGTAGAATTCAATGCTCTAATTTGTTTTTTTTTAATTCGTTTTTTTTTTTGAGATATTACCAAGACTTGTGTTTTTGTATATGGAACACGCTATATATTTTTACACTATTCAAAAGCACATAAAATTGCCTTTAATATGATATAACACACTTGATATTTTATTTAAAGGATTTTCAAGATATTTGATTTTTTCTTTGCAATTTAACAGTATTTCAAGATGGCTCTGGCTGTAACTAAGCAATGCGCGTATTTGTTTTTTTATTTCTTTATTTTTTGTTTGGCCGTGGATGCTCGTAAATAAGCAAATAAAAGATTTCTACAAAGCAGAAAAAAGTGGTTTTAATATTAAATGTTAGAAATAACAAGTCCAACAAACTAAGGAAACCATTAATAGTATTATTGATACTATAGTTGTAAGTTCTTATAGACATATTTGAACGAAATATTTACAGAATATACCCCTCTATACAAAAAAAATACGTAAGCATTATGAATTATAGTAAGTGTTCGAATTGTCCGCCATTCTGTTGTAAACATAATCGACACCGTTTCCTTACATTCTGAACTGAGTTCACCAACTCAAGCGGAGATAGAGAGTCGAACGCTTGCAAAACTGCAGCCTCTAATTCCTGTCTTGAATTGGGAGATGCTTAAACGCAAGATTTTTAATTTTTTCTTTACATTATACAATATATAGGATAAATTATCACATAATAACATGTTTAAAAATACATATTATATGTAAAAGTCACGTGTAATATTACACATTATACACGGCAAAATCACACATTAAAATATTTAAAAATACACGACATGTGTTATGTAAATTTACAGAATGGTTTGTGAAGTTCCATCAATTGACGTTGGTAATAAATTGCCAACGTTAGGTTATGTAAATTTACAAGTTTTTTTCTCCGTGTACATCCAACGGAGGTCTGACCACTGTCCAACCTCTTATGTAAATTATTTAAAAAGTCTAGTATAGCTAAAGTAGTTGATCAACCCCTTCTAAATCCGAATTGAATGTCATTCAGAATATTAAATTTCTCCAAGAAGTTGACAAGTCGCAATGCAACTAATTTTTCAACAATTTTAGAGAATGTATTTAAGATGGCAATAGGACGGTAATTAACTATAACATTGGTTGGACCGGACTTCCAGACTGGTATAATTTTTGCAGTTTTTAAGCGTTGAATAAAAATGCCCTGGGAAAATGAATTATTTATTATTGCTATTAGAGGCCCAAGAAGCTGATCAGCACATTGCTTCTGAGACACTATACCCATCAGGTCCACAGAAGTGTGTGTTCTTCAGACCCAAGATCACCTTACGCACCTCATCCCTCGTTGTAGGATTAAGAAAAGACGAATTGGGTTGCACAGATGCAGTTGCTGATCTAGCTTCCGCTCCTTCCACATCACTAGAAACTAGATTATCTGCTATAGAGTTAAAATAATCGTTAAAGCAATTTGCGACATGCTCCGGTTCATTGATGGTTGCGTTATTGATGGCTTAACCTCCTCTGACGAGCCGCCACTGTATATGCAATGGATATCTACTACAAATAGAGAAAATACTGATTATTGAAAAGAGATAAAACCGTGGGTAATAGCCGGAATATCTATATTTAATAAATTTAGTGAATCACTTTGTATATTTACACATGCTACATGCGCATCAGTTAAACTAAACGGATAAATGTTGCGAAGTTGTTACACAGAAACGACAGTTCAATGATTCGGAATGGGTAATAAAATGTAGGCCTTGGGAAGCTAAACGAGTTTACATGACATAAAATGACAATGAAAAAGCGCCTAGAATCATTGTAACATTAAAATATTGAAATTGTAGCGAATATGTGCATACACGTACTCATATTCTGTACCTACTGCTAAACATTTTAGTTACAATAAATTAGATAAAGCAGGTACATGTATCATCATTCTAAAGAAATGAACCAGTTCATAACAGAAGTGTTCTTATTGATTATTATCATTTTTAATGAAACGAATAATGTCTTCATTGTTGTTTTTTGGTTCAGTAGAGAGTAATTTATTTCTGGAGTATAAATGGTTTATTGTTTATTTTATATTTATTTACCTACCTATTTGTGTATTTTGTACCAGATATACGTCAAACAACATATCCAGATAATTATAATAATAATCTTATATTTAACTTATTAGAAAAAAACAAATTTTTGAAACTCATAATTACATTTGGGTTTTCGAGAACCAAATCGACCAACTTGGTAATCCATACTTGCAATCTCTAATTTTGTTTATATAGGCAACAATCATAAATAGAGGAAAAAAGGTAAAAGAAAATAAAAACTAAATGACTTATAATATTTATATAACTGCCCTGATCCATTCTTTTCTTGATTGTTGTTTCTTTCTTATTCCTTAGTTGCTTTAGTTCTGAAGGTAAGCTTTTAAATATTGTAATAGTTTTAAAACGATGATATTCATTACCAACAGTTCTATGCATTTGAAGTAGCCGAATATTTTTATTCCTTATTGCACTATTCGAGTTTAAAGGTCCAAATTCTATTTATAGTGACTAACAAGCAAATAATTGTTCACGGTGCAGCGGATATTCATTTGGCATAATTTTGGTTTTACTTATTTATTTGAAATCCTCATAATAAATTGAAGCAATTCAGAGACATATAATTACAAATTGAAATAACCCATCTAGGAATCGTAAACTAAAACTGAAATAAATATAATTTTATGTGAATCCTCACAAATTATGTTACCGGTAATATATTTTAGTAGGGACTTCTGCTTCTAAAAAGGAAACTACCTCTTATCCGTATTCCGTATCGATATATACCGGGTGCGCCATTAGTATATTGGCGGAATTTAGCACAAAAACTACTAAAGATAGGAAAATGAGATTTTCTGTATGTATATAGTTGATCAATGCGCATATAATAAAAATATTTTCAAATATACAGGGTGTTACAAATTTCCAGAGCTACTTTATTTTAAATGGATATTTTTTAGTAATTATTTCGATAGCCACCTAAACCACGTATACAATTATACTTCTGACAATAGGCTATATTGCAAATTTCGTCATAATTTTGACAAATGCGACTTCTGAGATTTTAAAATTTATCTTTAAAACGGTAGTAGTGTCGCGCGTTATTCTTGGGTTATCAATTTGGGGACTAACGATTTATATGTTTCAAGGTGGCGTAACGTTAAAATATATACAGGGTGTTAAATATATCGTGGCACATTTATCGAAATTCAAACGCGTTCCTTTTGATTTTTTTAAATGGAACTTATATTTTTCAATTTCAGCAGCAAATTCCTCTTAAAATTACCCTTAAAATGGTACCAATAACGTAACACTTATTTCCAGTATAATTTTATAGAAAATATATTTACAATATTCAATGTATGGGACACCCAATATGGTTAGATTGGCATGCTTTTCAAACAAAAGCTAGAAATCTAACGAAACGTCAAATCTCTGCTTAAATTTCTACATAATGTTGTTTTTTGTAGTTTATTCTTGGTGTTATAGCGTTTTACAATGTTTTATGGTTTTACTACCGCATGATTTTTTGCAATTTGAATTATTTATTTGTGGATTATTAGTTATTATGTATTACTTTAATCTGGTTGTTAATGATATCGCTTTGTTCCTATTTTTTACCTACTTTCGTTTATTAAAAATAAATTTTTCCAAGGAGGAACTCACAGCCGTGATATTTGTTCTTGGTGCTTGCAACAGAAATCCACTATCAGCATCAAGAATGTATGCAGCGAATTATCCTACTTGTAGAGCGTCAGATAGTAAGAGCTTTGAGAATTTGTTGGTAAGGTTTCTGTGATTGGGTTATGCCAATTATAATTAACATGAAAGGACAAAAACTATGGTTATAGAAAAGAATGAAGTCATTAACTCTGTTGTGGAAAATTCTTATAAAATTAATATTCACCATGGCTTACTACACACGGATTTTCTAAAGAGAAAATATTCTAGATTATTGTGCTTTTCACAGATAAAACAACATTTGTCGATTCTGGTATAATGAACAGAAAAAATGCACACAAAACCCTCATTTTGTGTAGCATCAGGGGACACCGTTGTGGATTCATGTTTCTTTAACAATATTTTAAATTGTGAGACTTACAGAAACTTTTTTTCAAAATAATTTATCAATACTGCTAGAAGGCCTCCAGAGGAACCTCATGGAGAGATTGTGGTACCAATACGATTGTGCATCCACACATTACGGAGCTGCTGTAAAAGCGCACCTAGGTAAGATATTTATTAATTGGATTGAGAGAGAAGATTCATTAGGTTGGCCACCGCAATCACCAGATTGACCCCTTCTGATTTTTTTCTATGGCCTACTATAAACACCCGATACAGCGGCAGACAACATGCACAAACGCATAAGAAATGCTTCTCTTCAGTTAAATGTAGATAATATGATAATATGGATATTTGAAAATGTAAGGCAGAGTACATACACAGAGCAGAATAAGGACATATTTGAGCATCTCTTGAATTAAAATTATTTTATATCTAAAGGCGTAAAAGATAAAATAATTTTGTATCATGTACGGTTTGTTTTTGTTACGTTATAAATAATCCAAACAACTTACATAAAAAAGAACAAATGAATAAAGGTAAATTGCTGTTATTAAGCATATTTTCCATAATCTATTCGAAAATACTGAAAATAAGTATTACATTACTGATTTTGAAGGCAATTTTACCAAGAATTTGATAATAATGTTGGAAAATATAAGGTTACATTTAAAAAAGTCGAAAGAAAAGCGTTGGAATTTCGAAAAATGTTTCACGACATATTTAACACCCTGTATATATTTTTAAGTTATACCACGCCCCCAAATCCATAACAAAAGAATCAGGCGCGACACTAAAACCGTTTTTAAGATAAAAGTTAAAATCTCAAAAGTCGCAACTGCCAAAATTTGCAATATAGCCTAAACTAACTGTCGGATGTGCACCACTGCGAAGGTGTCTTAGGTTGCTATCGAAATAAAAACTAAAAAATATAACAATCCATTTCAAATAAAAACGTTGAAAGTGGCTCTGGGAATTTGTATGCATTGATCAACTATATACATCCAAAAAAATCTCCCTTTCACATCTTTCAGGTATAATAGTATTAGACAAACGGATTTCAAATATACATACTTACATATATTATGAGAAATATGTAAATACAGTAAGCGCCTAAATTATGGAACAAATTTCTTAAAGCTGAAACAATTAGTTTTTCGAAAAACTGCACGAACAGTAACTGATTTTGATTTATGACGTCATCGTACCTTTTTTTGAACAACTTTTTTATTTGTTTTAGTGGGCCATCTATTTGTCTTAATGAAAACATCAAAATACGGATACCCTGCATAACAATATTTTCATAAGAAAAATTTTAAAAAGTGAAGAGTTCACGTTTGTTGTAAGTGGTTATTTAAATGGTAAAGCAACAGATATTTCCAGATTGCGATAAATTGTTATGGATGATTTTAACACTTAGTTGTCAATGTAAGATTTGAGAATATGTCAAACCGTAATGGGAGTAAACAGAAACTCTTTTAAACGTGACATGATGGCTCACTTAACAAGGAGAGGTCGCCGGATGTTAACCCCAGTTTTGATTCCGACTTTGTCAGTTGGTAGTGAGGAGCTCTTGGAGTACTTTTGTAAAATATTAGCCATACATGGCTAGGCGTTTATTTTTGATGATTTGTTAAAGTTTATATACTAACGCAATCTTTTTACATTATATTTTTACATTAAAAAAGATTGCGATTTACAATGGTTACTCTTCTACGGATGTACTCCACCGTTTAAAGAGAGTTCAATATGAACATTATGTGCGCGGCTCCACGTGTTCATTTGAAACGCGCCATCAAAAGTTTACTAAACTACATTTCCACCGAATTTCGTAAGGCATAGGCGGCATTTTTAAAGAGGATAATGTGACCACATGTTTCACTGCACACAATACATTACAAAAAGATAAAATTGGGTGCCGGGACTGCAATAAAGTTTATGTTGGACAAACGTTTTGTATGAGTTTAGAATTCACAGAATTCTAGCAGATCGAAAGCAGGCGGTAAAAGCAAAAAATTACTTGTAAATATAAATTTAGCGTAGAGATAACGAAGCATCTTTAGATATTTTTTTTTCCGTTTGAAATGTAAATTCACAAATTTCCGAAGCACTTGTCCCGAATTAATTTAAAATTAGTGTAGCGCGGAGTGATCGGATATGTTGTGTCGGGGGCAAACGAACTGCACAAATTCTAAGAGCAGGTAGTAGAGATGTGAAAAACGTACCTAATCTCCAAACCGAACTGCACAAATTTTGAAAGGTTGCGGATTAACCTAATTACCGATTAATTTATGAACTGCACAACAAATCCGTGTAACAAATTTATTTCTTAGAAAGAGGTAATGGGTTACAAATAAAATGCAGTGAGTTAGGAATTGAACTGAATCCAAGAAAAGTGTATGCAGACTTTGAGCAAGCAATACACGGGAGTGTCAAAGAAATATTTCCCTGTTCCGTTATCCTAGGCTGTCGTTTCCATCTAACTCAATCCTGGTGGAGAAAAATACAGCAAGTAGGCCTCACTGCAGAATACAAAAATAGAGAATCGACAACAGGAAAATGGCTACGATATCTTTTTGGGCTCTCATATTTACAACCAGAAGACGTCGGTAACGCATTCGTGGAGGATTTTATGAGCGACAAACCTGAAGGCAGAAAAGTCGATGAATTTGCTGATTATTTAGTCAATACATACATAGATGAAAATGCATTGTTTCCACCGAAAACATGGGCGTCACTTAGTTCAAGTACATTAAGAACAACTAATTCTTGCGAATCTTTTCACGCAAGATTTAATAGAAATTGTGGAGTTCCACATCCTAACATACATGTCTTTGTCAATGCTTTAAAAGATATGCAAACCGATACGTATATAAAAATGAATACCTGTTTTTTGGGACAGAAGAGATATGTAAAAAAATCTATTTTAAGGAAAACTTCATACATTGATGAAAAAATTGCACAATTGACAAACAACAGTATCTCTAGATATAATTTTCTAAAATGTGTATCGCATAATTTAAGTACGTCGAATTTGTAATATAATGTGTGTAATTTATATTTGTGTTCCGCTTTACTTTTTTGTCATGCTGTCGTATCGTATTATTTTATTTACCAGTCGAAATTATTAGTTTTAAGAATTTTTGTATTTTATTTTCGTTTCTGAAATTTATATGACTTTTCGTTTCTGAAGTATATATGTTCATTTTGTATTTTCTTTTTGTGTCTGAAGTTTAGTTCATTAAAATTTGGGCTATGTCAATGTTTTTGTTTTCTTTTAATTTGACTTTGCGTACCTATCTATATACCTGTACTCAATAGTTGTGCAGTTCGTGTTAGGGATTAAAACCCGCTCCATTACCCAAAAATTTTGTTGTGCAGTTCATGTGAGGGATTACGTACGGATTAAATTTGTTGTGCAATTCGTGTGTGTCCGTTGTGTCTATTACTACGCTACAGTCCTTGCATATGTTTGTATATGTTATTTTATAATTAAACCTACAGAAGTTGCAGTACCCAGATGTAATTAATATAATTTTGTATTTTTTTAGCGATTGTCACTTTGAAGGAATCATAAAACGAATAATTTCAAATATCTCAAAACATTTTTATTTTGAATTTTATAAATGAAAACTTTTCAAAAAAAAAAACATGATTCCACATACAGAAAACTGCATTCTTACCTTAAATAAAATTATCTTGGACCAAATAAATCTACGTTTTGAATGTCCGCTAGACAAAAACTTCTTAAGGCAAGAGAAAAATTGTCTCAACAGCATAATCTTGACGTAAGAGATTAACAGTCTTGGATGAAGCTACTTTTAGTCTCCACAGAAGAATATCGTTTACTAGCATTAAAAGCATTAGTCTGCAATCTAATAAAAAAACACTTGCGTTGAAATATCTTTCTGAGATCCTCGAACAAATCCAATTCGGGCAGCAGCTTACTTACCTACTTCATTATTAATATTATTAGGTAGATTTATCGCTACATATATTTACTAACCTGTTTGCCATGTAATTAGACATATGTAGGTAAATACGTACATGTAAAACTAATAAGATTGCATTAAACAATTTCCCTAAAATAAATTCACACAACCAACTACTCTAGAACTACGAAAGGTAAAAAAAAAAAACGATCACACAATTGACCGACAACGCAGATACAGCGTTTTGTTGCTGCACTTTAACCGACACATTTATTTGTTATATTAAATAAATCCCACGTATTACTGCGCATGTACAATAACCTGCATTCTCTATTTACTTACACTAAGCAAATATATTCTCTTGTTAAGAAAATCATCGAAACAAACATTTTCTTGAATTAAAACTTTTAATTTTCTTAGTGGTAAAAGATTTACTTACAACAAATTATTTCATTTTCTCTATTAGAAAATTGTGTTAAAACAATATTTTGTTTTGAAATCAGAATGCATTTTTCTGTGCGTACACACTAAAAAATATTTGCAATTCCTACGGAAAATTCCAGTAATGTATAGGGTAAATTTACAAAAAATTAGTTTTCTAGTAAATTTCCCAATTTTTTGTAATTTTACCTTATACGTTACTGGAATTTTCCATATGAATTGCATATATTTTTTAGTGTGTATGGTGGTAATATCATTTTTCTAAATAGAATGCTTCTCCAGACAAAAACAAATTGAAAAAGAGATCTATCTGGGATACATTTTTCTAGTTATTTCAAAAGCAGTTGGAGCTCAGGAAGATAAACTTACCAATATCCATACATAACTTTTTTTAAAAATCCCTTGTATATAGGGAGTCATGCTTATCGACTCTTTGTCTTTTATCTATCTACATCAAAACACTGCGTGACGCCACTCAATAGTAACTATTATGAAAACAAAATCCTACCCCTTCCAAACATGTTGATGATCCCGTAGATTTCCATTGTTATTTGCTATTTACCTATATCCATATATCGCTAAGGCAAGCTTGAAGTTCCTTTAGTCCTACTCACAATCTTATAATTGGCAATTTATTCTCTCTGACGAGTATGGACTGCTCACAAGCGAAAAAAGAAAAACACGCGAATCTCCTCGTTATAAATCTATGCAAGTGTAGATGGAAAAGTCTGAAAGTTATTGGAAATGAACCGGAACTCAATTATTTCTCGATAAGTGCGAGAAATACTGCGTTTCTATCTAGTAGCGCGTAAGTGTGTCAGACGTCGGTCTTCGTGGGCGTCCTGACGTCAAAGGCGCCTACCGTCTCTCCTATACAGATACTGAAATAATCATCGAGCCCTGGGGTGCCACCTATTCTACACTTTATTGTTATATCTCGCCTGTTCGTAAACCTACGTACAGTAAGTGTCATGTTTAGTAGGGCGTCTCTTTTTAGACAAAACACTGTAATGCAAATACTCTGTTAAGCACCATCTTGAATGTTTGCTCAGTTCCATTCGTCAAACCAATCCGCTAATTTTATCCGCCGATTTTGGTATTTCGAACTTCGATCTTTGTCGCAGCCAAAACAGGCGGTTGTTTTCTTTTTGCGGCGAGACGTCCTCGGCGGTAAATGAGTTTATTTAACTCTGCGAATATCCTCTGCCCACCCTCGAATCCAGTCTCGGGTGCGTTCTTTATCTCCGAACAGACAAAGCCGGCGATTCGCTTGGAACTCTTTAAGCGATTTATTATTGCTCTATCCTCTATCCGACTCGGCTCGTTAATTGTTATTTATGGAAATGTGATCGGAGGTCTAATATGTGTGTTATACTCTGTCGTATAGTATATCTTCTTAAACGGCTGTGCCGATCAGCAATCATCGCAAATCAAGATTGTGTTCAAGTTCACTTTAATTGGATCCAAAATTTTTGTAAATAATTTGTCGCTTGAGTGCTGTTGCTTGTTAACTTGACCGATTGTGTGAGGTTCGGGGCTGAAGAATTATAGATGGGTTTCTGTAATATCCGTTACAATATTTAATGAAAGCAGTAATAGAAAGAATTCTTTAAATTATAGGAGTAGAATGTAGTGTAGGGATAAACAAAGCTTTTATTCGCTTGCATTGCTACACTGTAATAACAATTCTGTTAAAATTAACAAAAATCCAACAAATTTTGTTGTTCCAGACGATCCACAAAATAAAAATGTTAATGTAACAACTACCCAAAGTTGTTACTGATAAACTTATTCCTTGTTAAAGGTTAACAATTTTTAACACACAACTGTTGTAGTTATTACTCAAGAATTTGAAAAAATAACAAATTAATTTAGTTAATCTACAAAAAAATGTTGTAAATGCAACATACGGTTGTTTTTAACTTTAGAGTTTGCTTTTGTTGCTTTAATGTGTTCGCTTTTTCTGCGTTCTCTTATTGCATTTATAGTAATAGTGCGTCAACATGTCATTTACTAGAGACCGGATTATATGCAAAGTGCATCTATTTTATTTTCTGCATATCTTTAATTATAGTCCATTTGTCCACGCATTACACTGATTAAATTTAATTCGCGTTAATTAGTGATTGCAGATTTAGGCTTTTCTATGCATATTTAACAAAAGCTGCATATTTAACCTTTTTCTTATCCTTTCTCTCACTAAAAATTCCTAATGCAGATCGACAGCCGACAATTCCCAGAACGAAATATTTTTGTTTTGCAAGGATTACACGTGCATTTATACTCCTAGCGTGAGAAACGAAGTAAAATACATTTTATTAGTTCCCAAATAAAATATTGTCATTCACCGAGTATTTATAAGCGAAACAACATCTAATCGTGTTATTTTTTAAATATTGTGCATACATATAATGAGTATAGCCAACAAAATTTCTTCATGGATTAAACCATATCCTGAACTAGGATGGGGACAATATATTTTGCCAAACCTGCAGTAGATTAGTAAGTTATTAATTTATTAATTTTACTAAAATTCTTTAAATATATATAACTTTGTAGGTATTTTTTGAGAGAAAATATCTGATTGATCAACACGTTAATACTCCTTCACATATTGGAAAATGAGAAAAACTAGAGCGATCCGCGTGTTTGCAGCAATCTATAGGTCAATGTGTAGCATCAAATTCACGAAAATTAGAACAAGAAAAATTTCATACGGATCTATGTAAGGCATTAATTTTGTCTAATATACTATTAGCAAAATAAAATACCTAACGAAAGTATGTTACGAAAAAATTATATCACGTCTTCTTACTAGCAGACAATGTCAGAAACACAACAATCGGTAGGGAATAATTTTATTTATTTAATCATAGATGAAAGTACGGATATGTGTGCCCGTTATATTGCTCATTTATTAATAGGAACTCTTCATGAAAATATTTTATTAATGTTATCCTACGCTGCACCATACATGATAAAAGCTGCTCAAAATTAAAAATTTTTTTTTGCGAGTCCAATTTTATAAGGAGCGACTTCCTGGTTAAAGTAGCAAAGTTATAAATAAATCACCTAGGGAACCAATATGGTGTGTTATATTTTTGAAAAGATAATTTAAAATGCTATCTTTTTGGATTAAAATATACAGAATATTGCATTAAAAAAAAATAGGTCTGGTCCGATAGCTTTTTACTTGACCCCGTATATTTATTCAATAGGCATTATAAAGAAACTTTTGTAGAAAATACACTCCGCCAAAAAAGTACCGCATAAACTAAAAAAGGGCATTTATGAACCAAGATATTTTTATACGTTCACAAAAAGTTTGCCTCGTGTATGTGAACTATAAAAACACTAACAAAATAATGGAACTTAGCGTTTTTACTTTTTTTTTTCTAAAAGAACACATTTAGAAAAATGCATATGTGTAAGGTTTGTTCAGTTGTTTATTGAAAGTCTTCCTATACGGACAAATTTTAAAGTGCGAAGTCAGAGTTCTGTACCAACGCTTTTAAAACTAAAATGAGCAATTTAACTTCAGAACAAGTGGCTGTTATAGTTGCTTTAATCGAAGATGGACGATCTCAAGCATACGTGCTAATTTGATGAACATCAATCAGTCAAGTGTTTCTAGAGCCGTAGCCAGATATAGGGAAACAGGCATTTACAGTAGAAGACCTGTACCAGGTCGTCCAAGATGTTCTACTCGCCAAGATGACCGCTATTTACTACTACAAGCATTACGTCGAAGACATGTAACTGCGAGACAATTGCAGAACGACTTGGCTAGAGTCAGAAATACTCGTGTGAGTACTCAAACTATTCGGAATAGGTTACGACAGAGTGGATTAAGAGCTAGAGTAGCTGTAACAGCCCCTCGTCTCACTAGGAACCACCGAGTGGCTCGCTTAAGGTTTGCCAGAGAACATGTAAATTGGAACATTAATGACTGGGCCAATATACTCTTCACAGATGAGTCAAGATTTGGTCTTTACACCTCAGATAGGCGTATCTCAGTGTACAGACGAGACCGTGAGCGCTATTCGCAGTGTAATATCAGACCTAGACCTAATTTCGCTGGTGGCTCTATTATGGTTTGGGGAGGCATCTGTTTAACAGGTCGTACAGAGTTAGTACCAGTAGACAGAGGTACACTGACTGCCCACAGGTATATAACGGACATTTTAGAAGAACATGTAGTACCATATGCGCCAATTATAGGAAACGAATTCATGTTAATGCACGATAATGCACGACCGCATGTTGCAATAATCGTCCAGGAATACCTTAACGATGTTGGTATTCCAGTTTTAGATTGGCCTGCGGTAAGTCCGGACATGAACCCTATCGAGCACGTGTGGGACCTCCTTCACAGACGGATACGAACCCAAAATGTTGCCCCAGCGGACCTGCATGGACTAGCAAATGCTCTCCGTGACGAGTTGGAGAATTTGGATCAGGCTTATATACGGAGGTTAATCGAATCTCTGCCAAACCGTATGCGAGCGGTCATAAGAGCCAGAGGTGGCAATACTCAGTATTAAAAGCTACTGTTATGACATTTTTCTTTCCAAAATTATAATTTCTTGTTTTAATAAAAATCTCAAGTATGAGTTCTTGTTTTTATTTGGCCTGTATTTTATTTAAACAATCATAGAAATTATATCTTAGAGCGCATTAAAGTATATTTACAACTTTATGCTACAAACAAAGATTATGCGATACTTTTATGATTCAAAACTAAATTATGCGATACTTTTTTGGCGGAGTGTATTTTTCTGTACCTTTTTCAATTAAAAATATATAGGGTAATTTTGAAATTGACAATTTTTTGATTTTCCCGCGTATCTCTTAAGCGCGCGAAAATTTTCAATTTTTGATTTTACCAGTATAAGTTTGATCCAAAAAGAGCACATGGCATCTATATTACTCTTTTGACTCACTAACAATTACGGAGATACCCTATAAAAGTGTCGAGAATGAGACACATATGTGGTGTATTCATGGTGTAGTGGAATTTTGATGAAATGCAAGTTTTCAAAACATTTTACGATGGTTGTTTGATAAGATAGGTGACTCTATGCAACCAAAAAGTGTACCACCACCACCTTTTCTAGCACGCCTGTCAAAACTTGGTGACAATTCGACGCTTAGTTTTGTTTTGACCATTTCAAAACATCGTTTAGTGTTTTTTGCGACCATAGAAAAAGAGCAGTATCGCTTTCTGATCCGATTCTTGTTTTTGAGTGGCAAAACCGGCGAGGAAATCAAGTCCATTCTCGATGGTGTTTATGGAACCCATTCACCTTCCCGTACAATCGTCTACCATTGGTTCGATTTTGATAAACCGCGTCCAGGTGGCCAAAAAGCGGCTACCACAGAGGAAACCGTGGCCAAAATCCATGATCTCGTACTGCGGACCACCGAGTGAAACTTTCGCGAGTTGGCTGTGATGGCAGTCATCTCAGCTAAACGCGTTAGCCATATTCTGCACGAGATTTTGGGCATAAGAAAGCTGTCCGCGCGATGGGTGCCGCGTTTAGTCACACCGGAGATCAAGCACAATCGTGAGACGACCTGCTTCGTCCTATTTAATCGAAATTCGGAGGAGTTTCTGCGTCGTTTCGTGACCGTCGATGAGACATGGATTCATTGGTACATACCAGAGACCAAAGAACAATCGAAGCAATTGGTTTTACCTGGTGAACGTGCTCCAAAGAAGGTGGCCGCAAAGGTGATGACCACCTTTTTTTGGGACGCGCGAGGTGTGATTGACGTTGACTATTTTGAGAAGGGAAAAACAATCACAGGAGCATACTATGTCGATTTATTGGGCCGATTCAACGCTCATTTGAAGAAAAAACGACCACATTTGGCGGAGAAAAAAATACTCTCCCAGCACGATAACACACTTCCGCAATCGCCACAGCAAAATTGGGCGAATTACACTATGAATTGCTCTCTCGTCCTCCGTATTCTCCGGATTTGGTCCGCTGCTACTTCTTTTTGTTCCCAAACCTTAAAAGATCGCTCACCGGAAAGAAGTACAGATTGAACGAGGAAGTCATCGCAGCCGCGCAGGGGTATTTTGCAGGCCAATAAAAGTCGTACTACACGGAAGGGTTAAAAAAGTAGCAGCACCGCTGGGAAAAGTGTATGGAGTTGAAAGGGGATTATATTGAAAAAATAAATTGTCAAAACCTAAAAAAGGTGCGTTGTCATTTCTAATCCGGGTATTCATCAAACAGCCCTCGTATATATAAATAATGCTTTTCTGCTAATCACTGTAATTAATATGAGGAAATTTATACATTAAAAATTTTACCTCATGTAGGATTTCAACCTGGCAGCTCCCGTTTACCGGACGAGTGCTCTACAGTGGCAGCTCGTCAGGGGAGGCTAAGGAGGCTAAGCTATTATTTTTAATAAAATAAATGGTGTTTATTATGTATTCAAACAATGTTTAAGCATTGGCTATATACTAAAACAAAGCAATTTTTACAAAGAATTTATAATAAATAGTATATTTATTCATTACTTCATTTGAAAATGCAAACAAATTTCCAATAATGCATAAAATTTTACTGCGCGCATATTATAAAAGCAAGCAAGGAGGCTAGCCGCAAGTGTGGCTCCACGCCGATGATTAATATCATCACGTATACTTTGTACGGCGATAAAGAATGAGACGTAGGCTTGGCTCCGGTGAGACCGGCAAGTTATGATACGTTGTCGTTCGTAAAACGTTCGCAGTTCGCACGTATGCGACTACATTTTCAATACTGCAGAATAACTGACATCAATTTTGCGTGGAATCGTTTGTTAGCTCTTATTCAAACTTTACAAGAATACAGAAAAAATAATCGTCGTTTTAATAATTAGATATATAATTACTTTTAATACTTATTCGACAAAGAACCCAGTCAGAAAAGACATAGATTGTCCTATCACTCGGAAATACAAGAATATAAACAAATTTTTAACGAAATTTTAGATACGTTAATCGTTCAGGCAGAAGTTAGATATCAAGATATACACAAGTTACCTTTCTTTGATTTATTGACTTTTGACAAATTCTTAATTTATTCAAAACACTTTCCGAAAAACTTCTTAGAAAACACTTTTACAACAATAGTTTTGTTTTGACGAAATTCATAATCCCCAAATGTTCGGATGAGAATGTTAAACGTCAACTGAGATGTTAAATTTTATTAATAAAAACGATTTATATGAATGTATGCCGGAACTGAGTAAACTTATAAGCATTGACTAAAAAAAAAAATTAAAAACTACAGCCGCAACACAATATCAATTGAAAATAGTTTTTTTATTACATTAACGAAAAATGATGTATTTACGAGCGGGTAAGAGTAAGCAATACAGTTTTCCGTGTTTCAAAAAAATATTAAAATATTTATTTTAGTTTTTAAAAAACATAGATCTATTTAGTTGTTATTATCATTTATCAACAACTTATTTTTTACTATTATATTTGTTGTTATTTATTATTAGTTTATTTTTGGTTTATTAAGAGTTTATTTTAATTTTTTATTAGCTTTTTCCCTATCACCTTACACCATTTATCCATTTTCCTATTCAGGTAAGATTTCACTCTCATCTCTACGTGGTTCTTGCCAGACGAGTAATTTTGTTTTATTTTAATTTCTTTTTTATGTAAATTTTTATTCTAAACATCCAATGATACAGTAATAGCTATAAAAATATAATTTATTGACCGAGAAGAGTTAGGTTACACTAGCCTTCCCTGGGCAAAAAGTCACGAGCCGCCACCGGTGCTCTAGCAGTTGAGCTAACGAGGTGTTCAGGTTCTTCACAATTTGAATCGTCTCAAATATAGATCTTAGAAAGCCGGCAGGACAGCAAATATGCATATTTTTAATATAAAAATTTCCTTATATTAGAAGTGCACTATATGCATTTTACGTTTCCTCAATGTATACATAACTTTATCAACAATTTAACAATCTTAAATGTTTTAACTGAATCATAAATTTATTT
Organism: Cetonia aurata; assembly: GCA_949128085.1. NCBI lineage: Eukaryota > Metazoa > Arthropoda > Insecta > Coleoptera > Scarabaeidae > Cetonia > Cetonia aurata. The sequence continues at coordinate 2,668,992 of OX421887.1, forward strand.
TTCTTTCAGTTTTTTTTTTAAATATATTAAAATTGAATTGAATGAAAATTACAAATTTACATACAAATTTAAAAACAACTTTACCTTTTTTTGTGTTTTACTTGACGAGCATCTACATGTGCATTTTGTATTACTGTAACTATGTTTTGTGTGTTATAATTATAAATATACTTTATTTGTTTTTTTTTTTGTCTTGGCATATTCTATGCAGCTGTCTGTATTATGGAATGTTAAATTAAATAAATAAATAAATGAAAATTGTGGCACATTAAATTTCGCCTAGAATATATCCTGAATTCAGGTTCTCCTTATATTAATTAGCAATAAGCTTTATTAGATTTAATGTACCGAAGGTCAAAGTTTTGAATCCTAGAAAAGCCGTTGAAAAAGGTATTACCATCTACCGTTAATATTATGAAAGTAACAGGCTTTCATGTGAAAATTCGTGGTATCATTAAAGTTAATCCTCCTTTATTTAATGAAGGATTAACGCTTTGATTACGATATTGGCTACTAGCAATTATTGTAATTGACTATTCATACGTATCTATTTATTTCTTTTTAGAACACAACAAAAAAAAATTACTTTCCCCGAACTTTATATTCATCCAGCAAGTCACTTTATAAAAACTCTGGTGGAATAACATAGATACTGATGGATAGTGTTTATACGTATATTAAAATTTGCTCCCCGAAACTGGCTGTTGCAATTAGTAGCATTTGTATTGTGTGGCAAAAAAATTAGATTTCTCGCAAAGATACGAACAACATATCAAATTGTCACAGCATTATCAGGCACAATTCATTTTTCTTTAATTCCGTGAGTCACAACACTTAGACAAACAACGCCCCAGTATGTATTAAATACTACATCCGGATGATTTCAATTTAACGCGTGTACAAAGTGCCCATTCATTTGTTAACAATTTAATGAATTCAAAAGAGAATCCTGATGTCTGCTGTTGTATTTACGTACAGGACAAAGTCTATATTTTACACTGCCGCTACAGATCCAGACATGTTCCACTCTCTCGATGATAAATTCAAGAGAACTATGCATTATTAATGTAAGCGATCAAGTGAAAGAATCAACCCTGTAGTAACGCGCCCATTGCCGTCCGTGGCGCACTCCAGCGACGCGTCGAGCGCCTCTGGACGGTCTCCTACCCCACCCATCCCGTCCCAAAGACTCTGGTTGCTATCTCAACCGTTGCTAGGTAGGAATTCGTCGGACTGTCAGCTTCTTTCTTCTCCACGGCCGTCGTGTCGGGCGACTTGTCAGAACCGAGACGGCAGTCCGCGCGCATGCGTCGCGCAATGTCGCTTTTCGTAGAAGGACATGTGCTCCTTGGATTCTTTCATTTGAGTGCCGACTGTTGTTGAAACGCGTGCATTTCTTAGTGGTGGTTTTTTTTTTGGTATCTCTGTATATAGTAGTTGTCAAGTGATTTATTTCGATGATCTCATTTCTCCTCTATAACCGAGGGAACTAACTTCCTATACGTTTACGGAGAGAGATAAACTTTAAGTGTGTGTTCGAACCCGTTGGATCTTACCCTTCAATCTCTAGAAAGAGTAAGTCCGCCCTAAATATATATTTTTTTTCTTACCACTTCACGGCGTGGCCGATTTTAAAAATGTCGGTCGCTCGCCGGCTGTCAAGTATCCTTGAGACTTTGAACCGGAAACGACTTGGAAATCTTAGAAGTACTAATCGATAGCCCCGGATACGACGTACCTAAATAAAACAGTTTTACTTCTGCAGAAAGGCGTCATTTCTTTCTGATGGGAGTATCTGTAATTTCTCGCTGCGGGAACTAATTTTGAAAGTGCGAAATTATCCCATGACTAACCTAGGCCAACTAAGATTAGAGAGAGTTGAGTAGGGAGGAAATCAATGCGACGAAATTAATACAATTATAGTGAGAAATATTTTCACATCTACAAAATGAAAGAATTATACGAAAATGACTATTATATGATCTGGCAGATTTATTAATCAAATCTTATGGAAATGATTTTCTAAAATCAGAATTGAAACGTTGCAATTTACTTATTTCTTCTTATATAATAGGTACGAAACAATTATAAAATTGCCTGTTAATTTGTAATAAATTACATTTGTACCTTTCTAAATGTTTAAAACATAGGAAATTTTTTACGAGAACGTTTTGATTATTTTTACGAGTGCGTCTGAAATTATACCTACGCACCTCCCAATTAAACATTTTACGAATATATTTCTTGTGATTACTTTATATAATTTAAGTTTATAACTGGCTTGATTTATACTTGAAGAAAAAATCGCAAACTGATTCCTAAATTTTTGGCAAACTCCCAGATTATGTAGAAAATAAACATGGAAAAATGACAGACAACTGGCAAGATTAGGTATTTTAAATTTAATTCTGTATAACGCAGATTAAAATGATATAATGGAATTTATTTCAATTTTATTGTGACTATTTCATTCAGATTATACAAAAGGATGTTGGAAGAAATATTACATTTTTTACATAGGATTAGAAGCAGAAAATTTCCAATTCCAAACATATTTTGTATCATTACTATTTCTAAAATATCGTTTGCTAACTTTCTAAATACACATATTAAACAACATTTCAAAATGTATATAAATATAGCGAATGCTTTTTATAGCCTTATATATATAATATATATAATTTTTATTAGATAGTTTATTAAAATTTGAAAATAAATTTTCCATATTAAAAATAAATTCAATCTAATATTACTGGTGTGAAGTTAGCAATAGATTTCAGCAATAGATTTTTCTTTGGTGAAATCCATTCCAAATGTGACAATGACAATCACGTTATTTAAACAAAATTAGTTCAAAGAGGGTTTGAAAAGGTTGATAACACAATTTTATTATAAAATGACGAACTTGCATGCGCCGCCGTAAACTTTATTTATTTTGACATTGTTCGCCACGTTTTTGTTCAAATTTCTGTTTACAGACGTGTTAAGGAATGTTCGAAGCCATTACTGGTTCAAAGTCAGTACCATTGCAAAATATTTTTAAACAATAATAGATTGTAAGTTATCGAGCCACATATCACGAGGTTCTTTATGTGTATCAAGTAGCTTGTAACTTGAGTAGTACAATTTTTCCTTTTTTAATTTTGATATAACGTAGTCTTTGCAAAGACGTTCCACTGATTTTACTTGGGGAACACTTTTATAGACGTTATTGATTTCGTTCATTTTAATTTTGCTTGGGAGCTTGAGAGCATTTTCGGTATAACACTTCCCCAAGAATATTATTTTTTAGTATACCAAACCAACCTTCAACTAAAGAGTTACTCTGCCTTTCAGTTTCATGTGGAGAGACCCACATTATACAGTGGATTACGTTTTGTGGCTTCATTACTAACTCTATTTACAAACAGATTCGAAATCTTATCTGAAGAAACAAATGCCCATGAACTAATCAGAGTTATTTCAAAAACTACCAGCTATCAGTTAATTTTTTAGGAGTACTTAAAAATATTTGTTTTGTGATCACATAGCCTGTGTACGCTCAACTTTGATTATTTATAAAAATTGTTACAAAAATATTGTCATTTTTATATTTTTTCTATATGTTCTCTGACATCTCTTAACACGTCTGTAGAAAGTAAATGGAACTAAAACGTGGCGAAAGATGTCAAAATAAAGAAAGTTTACGGCGGCGCATGCATTTTATTGGGGCGATTAGGAATTGTTAGGAAGTTCGTCATTTTATAATAATATTGTGTTTTCAACCTTTTCAAACCTTCTTCGAACTAACTTTGTTTAAATAACGTGATTGTATCACATTTGGAATGGATTTCACCAAAGAAAAATCTATTGCTGAAATCTATTGCTAACTTCACACAGGTTCTAATATTTTTACTTTTCACTTATTATTATTATTATTAAGATTTAGGTAATACTTCGTTTATAGGTCCAGGACAGCCTTCAACTTTTAAGATTTATGTCAGTAACAATATTTGTTTGAACATGGAAACATACATAAAAAAAATGGATAGGATATTAATTGCATGTCGGTTGTTTTATTTTTAGGATCTTACTCTACTTAAAATGAATCTATGAATGTGTCAGATTCATTCCTGTAAATATTGTTGACGTGTTGGGTCTCTTATTATGATTTATTTTGTTAAATATCTTCCTCCACACAATGTGATAAATTTGAAAGCACTACTCCATCCATCTTTTTTGTTTTCTACTGACTGATGTTTAAGTATAGGCAGAGTGTTCCATTACAAAATAATTTAATCCGGAAGAGCGACGCACAGTTGTTCTTTTTTTTATTTGTTTTCCACAGAAAATTATCTATGGGAATTGAATCTATGATAAATTCAACAATAGTGTTCCCACATCTAAATATAACAAAAGTTATGGAAATATAAAATAAGTCTGAGAAAGAAATATGATCAATAAAATGTAGCCTCTAGCAAGCTATGAAATTATTTATTGAAAATATTATGTTGGCAGATGTGATGTGTTGATTTAACATCTGTCATGTGTAATGTATTGGTTTATTGACACTCAAAAATGTTTACAATAAATCATAAAGTTTTTATTATCGAATCATACTTTAGAAATGGTGTGAAATTAGCAAAAGGAGAATGATTGTATTCTTTGGAGCAGCCATATATAGAATTTCGGGCAGAATTTCCCAATTTTCCAGTAACATATGACGGCGAAATTCCGTAAAACAGGGTCTGTGTTCCGAAAACCCAGGTAGTGGTAGACCATTAAAACGGACAGTTGAAAATGTAGCAGATGTTGAGGAGCGAATAACTCAATCACCTAAGAAATCGATTCGTGAGCTATCACAGCAAACACACCTTTCATATGGAACATGTCATAAAATCTTTAAAAAAGAACTACAAAAATTGCCATATAAGTTTCATTGCGTGAAAGAGCTTTTACCCATTGATACGTGATCAACGTGAGCCAATTTAATTACTGTCGATGGTTTTTGGGCACGATTAACGACGACGTTCTTGACAAGTCTTTTTTCTCGGATGAAGCATGGTTTCATTTATCAGGATATTTAAATAAACAAACAACAGTTAGTGATAATCCACCTGAAATTCTTGAAACATCCTTGCATTCTCCAAAAATAGGCGTTTGGCTTGCTGTTTCTCGCAGACGAATTATTGGTCCAATATTCTTTAATAATACCATAAATGCGGAATGATATCGTAATAGTTTACCGTTTTTAAATTAATTACATGATGAACTCTGGGGATATTTCCACCAAGACAATGCAACACCCCATAAGACAATGGAAACGATAGAATTATTGCATGAATTCTTTGATAATCGGATAGTAGACTTTCCACCACGATCTTCAATGCCTTCAATAACATGAAACGAAGAGTGGCGTTATGAATAGAAAAAGGAGTTAATTTTGAACATCTAGTGTAGGTGTTTTTTTTTATTAAACTTGTTATTTCTTCAACTGAAGCGTTTGCATGTAGTTATTTGTCAAAACGACAAAACCTAATCTGTCAACGGTATAACATTACCTGCACCACACACACGCGACAGAATAAGTCAACTTACACACCCATTGTCTTCTAAAGGGTAAATTTAATTGATCATATTAATAATAATAATAGTGGTTTATTGGTCAGATTAATTAAATACAATGAAATATACATTATGGAGAACAAAATGTGACGTCAAATAACAGTATCGACGAGAAGAGAAAAGTAAAGACAAAAAAAATCTATATATTAGTGTGTGCACAAAATGAAAATCTATTTCCAACACTTGCTATATAAAACTAGCAATAGTGTTATTAATAAATTGCATTCAATCGTTATTCTATTTTACACCTCTACAAACTGGTGTTCATAACTTCAAATTTCTCAATCATTGTATTTTTTTAGTCTCACTTTTTAAATTATCTCTAGCAAAATTATTCCGAAAGCAGATTAAATAAGAGTTTGGAAGAAATCGAAAGATTGTAAGTAAAAGTATTAATACGTTTAATTGTTTAGCCGTATGTATGTATTTTTTTTATTTAATAATTGGAAATATGGCTACTCTAATAATATAATATCAGTTAAAACATAACATAACGTTTCGGTTGGCTCAGCAACCTTTTTCAAATCCTTAATGCAGTCAAGTTATGATATTTAAAGTTAAAAATCAACAACAAAAGTTGTGTCGTAAACGGAACAGAAATACATTTTAAAAATTATAAAACAGAAAACGAAACACGAAAGACAAACAACAACATACATTCACAAACGGATTTAAAGTAAATTTATTTATTCTGTCCCGTTTACAACACAACTTTTGTTGTTGATTTTTAACTTTAAATATTATAACTTGACTGCATTAAGGTTGCTGAGGCAACCGAAACGTTATGTTATGTTTTAACTGATATTATATTATTAGAACAGCCATATTTAAAATTATTAAATAAAAAAAGTAAAAGTATTGAACTTATTGGTAATAATTGATAGTTCTTGTTAAATGTTTGACGTATAGAGTAAGGGGTAGATAGCATACCAATAAGGGAAATTAAGCATATTGAAAGAAAAATAAAAATTGAGGAAACATTAAAGAAAACAAGTTAGTCCTCTGTTTTCAATAACTAATTTCCAGAAAAAAAATATGACAAGAATGACTGACCTGTCCGTACTGTTTGTTTTGATTCAAGATAAAGTAAGTAAACTTCCTGGGATTTTATGCAGAGAAACGAATGTAATTTAACCTTCTGATTATTGGTTTTATGAATACTATGCACTTTTACATCAGAAATTGCGTTATTTAAGTAATGTATTTTAAATAGAAAGGATCATTTGCTTTTTTTAGCTGAACTCTGAAGGTCGTATTGGTGACTTAATATATTTTAAAAATATAACATAACAAAACTAAATATCAAACAGTGAACTAGTAACCAATTACTTCTATTAGTAAAAAAAACAGTAGGTATTATCTTTTTCTAATGTAATACCAAACGTATTTATGAACTTTAAAGGCCTATTTATAATCTTCAGCAAGAATAACTTGAACGATGTGTAGTTTTTGCCAGTGTGCCTAATTAAAACATTATCATTGTTCTTTATGCACTTTATGGATATTTTAAGGAGGTTCGGTATTGAAAAAATAAAAATAAAGCAGGTTCTGTGAGTGTTTCTGCACAATTTGTGACTACTTAGGTGCTATACATTATTGTTTCTTAAGCTTTGTGCTTATATGCAAAGGCAACAACAGATAATATGACCTTCTGACTTGGCCACGTCGTCGCGACAAACAGCAATCAAAATGTCTATATAGAAGTAACAACTTAAACAAAGTTTCCATATTAATAGTCACATATCGAGAATTAAGTAAACAGTGTGTCCAGCTACGGTGATTAACCTACGATATTATTATAGGCCTTTGTAATCATAAATGAAAAAGAAGAAAAAACCTCAAAGAGGATGTTGGACACGATCAGTTAGAAAGAACAAATACGGAAGGAATAAATATTTCGATGTTTTTAAATATTTGCATAAAAAAAATACCAAAGATAAATTCGTAATACAATTTATAATAAAGTTTACCGTAAAGCGGCGCCCCTAGTGGTACAAGTGGGTATTATCTAGGAATTCCGAAAAACTATTCAATTAGCAAAAGCGATTACACACCAGAAAACGTGATTATCACTTAAGTCAAGTAAACAGCACGCATATATACGCAAAGAAGTATTTACTTCGACGAAGAAAAATAAATTCTTGAATTTTTAAGCAAATATGCATTTGATTTAAATATTCGCATACTTGGTACAAATGAAAAAGTTCCTCAAATCAAGAAAAACATAATAAATATTTCTTTAATTCTTCTTACCCTTTGCTTTTGGTATACTACCCATTTCCAAACAGTCTGGACTATCATTATTCGTAATATCATCTAGACTGTTACATAGCAAATCATCAGCAGACATAACAGATGATTTTCCACTTAAATATTTATCAAAAATTTCAAACAACTCCCATGTTATTTTTCCTTCACCAGTTGATTTTTGTTTTTTTTATTTAATTTGTAAGTTTGTAGGAGATTCCGATATTTCTGTTGGGATTCATCAACAGTAACTAAGCAATTATGTTTTTCCAAGTTTTCATTGAAACTGTCCCATAATTTAATTTTCTTACACTTGGGATGCTGAAATTCTGCTTCTCTCTGAAGACGTAAGGTAGTTAACAATTTAGCTTCCTTTGGACCCCATTTCTTCTTTGGATTTTCTATTGCGGAATGTGAGGTATTTGCTAGTTCCACTTCTGCAACAGTTGAAGCTTTGGCCATTTTAATCTTATTAGATTTTGTAATGTATTTAGTATGATCAAATTATTTATTGAAAACATTCTTATTAAATATACACCATTTGAGATCTCTGCAATTTCATCTGTTCCAATAATACTTCCATGCTTTCGTATATCTAGTCTATAAATAATTTATCTGTAATCCAATATCAAAAATCCGCAAGAAACAATCAAGAAACGGACACGAAACGAAGCACATATGAGATACTACCCTTTTTTAAGGGGTTCCAAATGTCACTTTTCTACAAAGAATCGAAATATTTCGAAAACAAATGAATTTAGGTATAGCGATCCCTACATAAATTTTAACTAGAATTTTAAGGGCAATTAAAAAATATAAAAATATACAGGGTGGTAATTGCATTTAAAATAAGAAAGTTAAGGTCAACACTCTGTATAACCGAAAGTGCTAGAGAGTTGTGCATATTTTGTTCGATTAGGCTAAATTCATATTAGTATACACTGAAATTTTCAGACTTTTCTCGTGAATAGTTTTCCATATAGAGATCGCTGACATTCGTCGTGCGACACCCTGTATAAATGAATGAGAATGAACTGTATAGAGTACTTAACATGTTCTATCTGCCGAATATTCACTTACAATTAGATACATGAAAATGGAAAATACCGTACATTTATTAGTTTTATTACTTCCGTTCGTTGCCATACCGGCAATTATATTTACGACTCAGAATGAGTTAGTACAGCTAATAAAATATGACTAAATTACATGCTCTGAGATATTTGCGTATTTCTCTAAGTGAATGTATTATGGAAGTGAGTATATACATATGCGTATATATTTCAATTTAATTTCCGATTGCTATCCGGTAATAAAAAAATTATTATCGTAAATTGTTTAATTAATTAAATTATGATGTTAATTAGGTCAGCATATAGTAAAGTTCCTAATAAAAGGAGCTTAATGGAATTTTTGAGCAATCGAGAGAAAAGTCTGTTTAAACATGTCATTTATTCATTATTAAATGTATGTCATTAAAATTATTGTTTGCATGGATTCGCCTATTTAATCGATTGTTGATCTGGCTTTGATTCTCCTCTGCAATTGCAATATTTTCTTTTCTTATCTTCTCCTTTCTTTGATATATTGCTTTATCACTTTTAATATATTAATTTTACTTCAAATAATATTTACACTTTTCTAAATCCTTTTTCCGATAAATTGTTGATTACCTTTTGTTCTATTTTTTATATCTCTAATGTACATATTTGTCTCTCTCATAGTTACAGATTCCTTCCAAGCTTCCTTTCTTTTAAACCTGTTGCCGCATCCATGTGTACGTATATGTATAATTTTAAAATTACGGAAACATTAGCATATTTCTCTTATAATTAACTATGTACATACTACAATTTCAAAATATAACATAATAAACTTCTCCCCAAAATGTTAGGAAGCAATTTCAATTGCTTTTGTCAACATTTTTGTAAGGGATCTAGGTTATGCACCATAAAACATTAAACATAAAATGGATATAATAGTTGACCGCTAAAAATATTCCTTTCTGTTTGATTGTGTATTTTATTACCCAGATGATATATGTTGCTGTAAAGAGAATTAAAAGAACCTTTGAATGAGTGGTCACAAGACCCACCTTCCCTATCCAAATTTTAAGTGCTGGGACTACTGCACACTGAAAAATGGATGCTTACCTTAAATAAATTTGTCTTGGACCAAATAAATTTACGTTTTGAATATCCGCAAGACAAAAACTTCTTAAGGCAGGATAAAATTGTCTTTACAGCATAATATTGGCGTAAAAAGTTAGCAGTCTTGGATGAAACTAATTTTAATCTCCACTTAAGAATATCGTTTACTTGCATTAAAAGCATTAGTCTTGGAGCAAAATGTTGAAATTCTTGAATTAAATCATTTTTCATATCTTTTTAAGAATAGTAATACTTACCTTAAAATCACAATGCTTTATACGAGGATAAATATTTATTTCCTATTATTTATGTGAAATAAATGATTGGTTTGAAAAAGTTTTTTGGGAGCAACAAGTAGTTTTAACGGTGCCTTATTTGCAAATAAGGAGGAAATTTCAAAAATGATAAAATATGGGGTATAATGTATTCAGACCTTCCGCCTTATTTTTTCCCCTTTTATTATTAAAGTAGTACTAGATGCACATGTAAGGCTTCCTCATTTGTGCATGCCCAAATTATCGAGTTCCAGGTCTAACAATTTTTTTCGCTATCTGTAGTTCTATTTACTAATGTTTATAAAAATAAAAAGGTCTCAGTAAAAGAACCAACATAGTTTATTGCACGCCAATGTAAGAGTCTCCATTATAACATGCATGTACTTACAATGATTTAGAATAGAGTTTCTTTAAAGATCACAACTACCAAAATACTTATAATCGATCCAAACTCAGGAGTCTTTTCAACATAACTAACTAGTCCACAATGCATTAAATCTATGACTGCTTAGAAATCCCTCATTGCAAACTCTTCTAATCTAAGTTTTATAGTTAAACGCTGGTGCTTCCGAATCTTTTCTTGAGAGACGTACGTATGTCCCTGTCTGATAACTAGAATATGCATATGAGCAATATGAACCATCTGTTTGCCTTATTGGTATGTTCCAACTTGCCTTGGACAATTGCATGTAAATATTATACTTGCTAATAATATTTTTATTATCCCATATATAGGTATGCATTCTTTTATATCATTTTCGTCCAAGCTTATGAACTTGGTTTCATCAATCATATTATGGTAAAAGAAAGTAGTTTCTTAGTATTAATGCCTTGAATTAATACATGGGTTGACTGCGATGAAAAATACACGCCATCAGAGGTTTTGCTACCTGAATATCGGATAATACTGTAATCTAATAAAAGAATACTTGCATTGAAATATCTTTCTAAGATACTAGAACAAATGCAATTCGAGCAGTGGCTTACTTACCTACTTCATCATTAATATTATTAGGTAGATTTATCGCTACATATGTTTACCAACCTTTTTGTCATGTAATTAGACATAAGTACATGTAAAACTAATATGATTCCATTAAACAGCTTCCATAAAAGAAATTCACACAACAAACTACTCTGTAAGGTAAAAAAAAAACGATTACACAATTGACCGACAACGCAGATACAGCGTTTTGCTGCTCCACTCTAACCGATTCTAACATTTATTTATTATATTAAATAAAGCCCACGTATTGCTGCGTATGTACAATAAGCTGCATTCTCTATTTACTTGCACTAAGCAAATATATTCTCTAGTTAAGAAAATTCACGGAAACAAAAGTTTTCTTGAATTAAAGCTTTCAATTTTCTTAGTGGTAAAAGATTTACTTACAACAAAATTATTTCATTTTCAACTTTTTAAGAATGTACATCTTTGAACTATAATTTATTGCTTGGTTTAAATTAGTGACCATACAGTTAATCACATTGGTTTCATCTCACCAGCTGCCTATGTGTTTCATCTTCCTATCTTGTGTATGTGTCAAATAATGAGAAGCAGCAGAAGGATTAAACATAATGATTTTAATTCTTTTATTACGACATCGGGCAATTAGTTAGATATAATATAGGAAATGTGTATCATATTGAAGTTGAGGAGTTATCTACTTTTATAAATATCATGTAGTAAAAGCACAGTTATTAGACATCTATGAATCGTAAACCAAAACGGAGTAAATATAAAATATAAGTGACATCTTTTACCTGCAGATCCGAAAATGGCAGAACCGTACGACTTATAGTGCGTGATTGAATGTATATACAAATCCATCGTCACAAGGGGGAGACGTAATACAAAGAGTTATGAAGTCAAAACAATTGATGGCATGCGATAGTTACGAGCGGTAGTGCCCATCACTATACCTTATACATGCTTGGCCAAAAGTATTAGGCACCCTATTATAAACTGTTCTGGTTTTTTAAATGTGACAATTTCAATCAATTACATCAATATTTTGTAGGCCCACCCTTTGCTTTTATGACCGTAGCAATTCTTTGAGGCATGCTGGGAACAAGTTTTGCACACTGTTCCGCGGCTATGGTAGTCCACTTCTGAAGCAGCACATTTTTAAGACCTTGTTTGGATGTGATGCTGTATTCTCTGACCGTGCGCTTTAGAAAATGTTCAATATCTGAGGATTAGGCAGGCTAGTCCTACAAGATAACGTTGTCACGAAACCAACGCATTATGGTCGCTGCTTTGTGACAAGGGCCATTGTCTTGTTGGAATTTGACCCCATCCGAATTGGTGTCACCGAAATTGCGTGCTAATGAAGACCGTAGTACAGACTCGTGAATGTATTTTTCGCAGTTCATACGACCTTCACAAACAAACATTTCGCCGACGCCAGCGGCAGCCATGCATCCCCACACCATTAAGCTTCCCCCTCCGTATGGGGGTGGTATTCTTCGCCGACTCGACGCCTCACAAAAGTCATACCTGGTGTTTCCAATACCTGTGAAGATATCAGAATCGATGAGTTTAAAAATTCGTTAATAATTAAAAAATGGTAGAAGCAAGTAAGCTCAATCATCACTGTATTTTTGATAATTTATTGTTAGTAGAAAACTTACCTGAAAGTTTGATTCATCTGGCCACACTACATTTTTCCAATCTTGCTCCGTAAAGTGTTGCTATCGTAGATAAGCGATTTCTTTAGTCGTTGTCCGTGAGCTACGGCTGCTTTCTGCCTTTACAACTCCTTAGGCGCACACATCTACAAGTCTTCTTCTCGCAGTACGAGCGCTGAGGGGTTTTCCAGCCTCCTCCGACAGAGCTGCAGCGGGCTCAGAATTTAAGTTATTCGCGAATAAGTTTTCGGTCCTGGCGATCAGAAGTCGCTCGTTTTCTTCCTGATTTCGGTTTATTAAAGTGCAGATTGTACGGCACACCGCCAAAACTTTACCAATTTGGATATTTCCACTTGGAACTTCCCTTGATCATGTAAAACTTGGATTTTTACACGTTTTTCCTATGTAATCTCACTGGATTTTGGCATTTTGAATTAAATAAAATTGAGTTGAAGTAATAAAATCACGGGAGAATGCGTCTTCACTCAAATAATAACAGAAGAAGACTGTTCGAAGTGTTTATTAAAGTTTGAGAAACGCACATGTTTCACTTTTTACGTGCCATATGTTTTATAATCCACCTGATAAAGTCTTCTTTATATTCAATGTGGTACTTTATGATGTCGTTTTAAATTTAGTTTACAGCAATTGCCATTGCAACGAATGCACTTCTTACAGTGTGAAATCACTAAATAAATGCTTTCCTGCTAATCACTGTAATTAGGCAATTTTTATATAATTTTCTCCGTGTAGGATTTGAACTCGACATCTTCCATTTACCCGATGATAGCTCTGCCAGTTGAGCTAACGAAGTGTACGGACTGATAATTTCCTCAACTGGCAGAGCAACCATCCGGTGAATGGGAAATATCGGGTTCAAATCCTATACTAGGTAAAATTTTTATCCGGATATTTTTAGGGGTGCGTAATAACTTTGACCAACGCTGTTTGTATGCAGTGTATTCCAGATCCAATGTCTTCTCCTTCCTTTTCATTATGTGCACATGCAAGATAGAAAATTGAAACATAGAATGCCGCCGTTTCGCGATAACGTGTGATCAAAAATATACACAAACAAGTGTTAGCTCACCGATATATATTTTTAAGAAATTACATAACTTGTTTTAATAATAGATATTGTTTGATATAGGCCCATCAATGTTATATTTAGAATTATTATTTAATTGTAAAAATATTTTAATTTTTTCCTGGAATAAAATTTCTTCTTTATTTCTTTATACTAGAATATACAATAAACAACATACCGAGATAAGTATAATTACTTTATATTGATAACTAACTTATTGTAGATAACCAATTTTTTTAATCTCGTATTTTTAAATTACGTTTGGTTTTTTTCGGGAACTTGTTCACAGCTGACTAATTTAATTTATTAATATAAGATTTTATAGACAATTCAATGTAATAACGATCATAATCACATTCTCTAATTTTGTTTATATATCCAACATCTAATGGGTGTTCAATTAAAAACGTAATCAAGTTACCTGTAATAAGAGTGGAAAATGGAAGTCGTAACTTGCTCCTTGCAAGTAGCTCCTTGCATTGTACACTTGACAATTGTCATAGTAATTCAGTTTTGACATTATAAGTTATCTCTGGTTTGACTAGCAAATAACATAACCTGCTTTAGGGTTTCAAGTTTGTTTATTCCCGTAGTTCTTTCATTTTATCGCTTTTTTAACCAATTTTCTACAAATCAGCAACCTTGTAGAACTTGTAACAGTGATGTTTTCTTTAAAACATACACACTAAAAAAATTACACTATTCCTACGGAAAATTCCTGTAATGTATAGGGTAAAATTACCAAAAATTGGGAAATTTACCTAAAGTTTTATAGTATTACTACTTACCCTATACATTACAGGAATTTTCCATAGGAAAAGTGTAATATTTTTTAGTGTGTAGGTGTAGAACTGTCTTAGTGAATTGTTGAAATTAATGCTAATCCAGCGTTGTTGGACAATTTTCATCGCAGAATGTTGAAACGCATAGAATGGTCAACATTTTCAGCAATTCATGTAACTTTTAGTTAAATGAATTGAATGACCCGGTTTCTACACGCCTATTAAATAATATGTCAATCCTTCTTGTCAATTGACTTAACGAATGACAGTAATTCCTCACGCCTCACAGTGGATCGAAAGGCGGTAAAAAGCGGACGTTGACTGAAATGGTAATAACTTCCTTAATGTTGATCAACAAAAGAAAATTTTGTCGAATATGTAAGGTTGTATATTACATCCAGTAAAAAAAATATTGTTGTACCGTCACTACTTCTTTATGAACATGAAACTAAAAGTATATAGTATTTGAGACTGCATAAATCGAAGAAATAGCGTATTTGTTGATATAGATATACGTTTCGTAGTTGTTTCTGTGTGATGGAAGTTATAGTGTAGACTACAATATTATGCAACAGGAAAATATTGTGATCACTAAATACATTTAAGATAGAAACATGGGCTTTGGTATCGTAATAGATTAAATGTGTCGACACTATTGAAGCAGAGATAAAGAGTATATATAATGTAAAATTATGTATCTCTGTTTTTAATAGAAATTTCTTCTAAATAGTGTTGTAAACGTTTTTGTGTATAGTAAAGCAATTCGCATACCTCTCTTGATAACAGGTCGTTGATAAACAATGGCGGTACCTACTTTTCACTTAACACAATTTTCAATTTTGCCGCTGAAGGATTAATAATTCTACAGCTTCTGGTAATAACTCACTTCTTGTATGTTCGTTTAATTTTCGTCTTGAATGGGAAATATATGGATCGAACGTGATAAGTAGTCTTTTCAAACTATCTTTATTAGTAGCTGAATGTCTACATCTTCTGCTATTTTTCACTGAAGTTTTTAAGGTCTTTATTTCGAGCTTCAGCAGCTTCTTCTAAAAGTTTGCCTATAGGAAGTAACATGTTGAATGATATCTGCGCCATGCAATAGGATTTTATGTATGGGGGCATAGCATATAGTACAAACCATGCTGTTCCTTCTTGCAATCTATTTCTTTCCCTGTAGTAATCACTTGTAAGATTATCGCGAATCTTCTGATTATATTTGCATCTAGGACGGTTATTGAAGCTGTTATGGCTGAATATAAAAACATGCTTGTATCGTTTGCCACAGTATGTATTTTTAAATGTTTGTTTATATGGATTTAGCGCAGAACTACCGTCGAATCAGCATTTTGAGACAAATGTCAATTCACTTAGAATATTTTGTATTGTTCCCCCACATATTTTTACTATGCGAGTAGATGTGGTAATTTTCTGTTATATTTTTATTACCTTTAACCAGTAGGTACATTGATACATTTATGATAATAATATAGATAATCACCCTCTTTATGTGCACCTATAGTAAAACATAAATTGTATTCATATTAGCCACAATTCAACTAGATGGAGAATAACTCTTAGAATGTGTAGGCGAAGAAAGATACCCCATTTTGTTTATCTTCTATTAATCGATTATTATAAGCTAACACAGTACATTTCACAATTCTAACTTAATATTATAACACAATGTCAACGATACAATAAGTGCAGCGAATATTAAAGGAGTAGCATATTCGATCTCATAATGTAGGTATATGACCGATATTCATAATTATGCTAATTGGTTTATAGCCTTTTTTAATCCAAGAACTAAGAGATTATGAAACATACACTGAATGTTACATGTCACTGAAATGGAACAAATTTTTGGTAGAAATATTAATTAACATGCATTTATGAGAATGCCAGAAACGGTAATTCGATAAACAAAACGTCTTTTTTCAAAAAATTGCGCGAAGTAACACCTGAAATCGCTGGAGCAAGTACTAGAAGGATCCTAGATAACAATATAGTTTTCCTTTTTTTTTGCCAAATTTGGGCATTTTTAAAAAAAGCTAATAGAAGTTAACATTTAAATTCATAGAACACCATCTTCCAGAAATGTAAATTGTATAGTTAGTTACAAATATAATTTGATAATACTTTGCAGGTCGAATGACACATAGTCAGTGTATATTCTGAGCAAATTGTAATTTTGTATCGTTTCTAGTTCCGAAGATTTTAGTAGTTGAAGAGGACGGTCGAAACACACTCTAGCGTAACATCTCCGAACATATATACTTTCAGACTTGCTTCAGTTCGATATTCCGTCAATCTACTTGTTTGTACTGTCATTTCCATATCTAAGCTTATTTTACTATACACTTATACACATTTCATTATGATCCTGGAAGATTGATTTTTTTACGCTATATCAGATTTTTAACCAACTTCGATCCACTGTGCGCCCGTGAATTCTAGTTTGGAATTTGCGACCTATTGGCCAATGACATCACGTATATTTTCAGAATACACAGGCAGAATATAGCAACAAAACACCATTAAGGGCAACATAATGTGCTAAATTAGTCAAAATTTGAAACTTTTTGATGTTATTGACGTTTCGAATTATATTTATATAATTCGTATGTATACCTATTTTTTAATAGGCGTGGAGAAAATAGTGTCTCCAACTCGCGTGTGTATTCGAATGAGTCTAACACTCGCCTAACGGCTCGTGTTGGAATTATCACCCTCGTGAATAGGAAGTCTTATTATACGCTCATTGAATAATACTGTTATATCAATGCTATTAGATTGAGTTTTGACGGAAAATAAGAAACAAAGAACTTGTAATAATTATACAACTGCCCTGTTGGATTCTTTTTTTTATCGTTGTTTCCCTTTTGTTCCTTAGCTTTTTGAGTCCTGAAAGAAAGCTGCTAAATAATTTGTAATTTTATAGTATTTATTAAGAAGCAAATAATTGTTCAAGATTTAGTGGATATTAATTTAACATAATTTCGTTTTTATTTATTATATGCAGAAATAAATCACAACAAATTGAAAATTCAGAAATATCTAAATACAAATTGAAATGAAAAAAGGTCCTTACTCCCATTTTGAATTCCGTTACGGATATGCTTTACGTGCCTTATAAATATAATCAGTTGTAAGTTTTTGTATTTGTGTCTATTTTATTATTCATCTTTTATTTAAAATTTGCTTTTAATTTAGATTTTATTTTTATATTAACGATTTTCTTTTTGTTTCTAGGGTACATACAAATTATTTACTGTTTGTCATTAATAAAAGTAGTGTAAGACGTTTTTACTTATTAACTGATCACCAAACAGTTACACAAACGGCTTTATGGACGCCAAAGTACTGCGGAATAGCGGATATTTTGTAGCGAACAATTCATTGTTGTTCATCGCTAATGTGCCAGTAACATTTTGTAAACTCCTTCTAGTAAATACAGCGATGAAAATGCTCTCAAATCCACCAATTATGAAAAAACTATTCTAAATTGGTCGCTATTCAGAGCTATAGCATGTCTTTGATTTACTCATTGGGAATTTGGTTTTTTATCATTTTCTCGTTAGCGAAATCATACAAATTTATTTTATGTATAATATTTTATCTACCCTGTAACATTGAAAAAAAGACCACAATGCATAGTATTACGCGGTAAGAGACTATAAAATAATAAAAAGAGATATTATTCACTAAGCTGCAAATAGTAGAAAATAAGCTAAGAATAAGCACCAAAGAAATCAGTTGTACGGATTATTAACTGGGAACCATTTAGAGACCGGGAAAGGTGACTTCTTCATCAGTTTCATTTCCAAAAAAATCATCAGTTATTGCGACAGAATTTCTTTACCTACCCAATCGATTGATAGGCAAACCTTATTTTTTGGAAAACAGACTGAATACTTTATTAGAAAATATCCTATTGAACATTATTCCAAGAATTTAGTGAATGATTGACAGCGCGCCAGCTCACTTCCCTCGAAAAGTAAGAGAATTTTTGCAAAGATGTGGAATATGCTTATAGTTCCAACCTTAATAGCAATAATAATAATCGTCTTTATTTCAACAGAATAAACAAACTAAACAATAAAGAATCAAATCATAAGAGCTCAGGAATATATATAGAGCATTTCATTTGAGAGGAGCCACCTCAAATAACTCTACCTGCTATGATTCATATAAAATCCCGAAACCTATCAATTGTCACATCAAGGGGAATAACTTTTTGATAACGGGCTGACGATTTAAAATCATACCTAGGGGCGCAGCAACCCCCACAATATGTATCACAAAGTAATTTTTTTAAATCAGTAAGGAAAAGGTGCATAATTTGCAACATGTGTATTAAAACACGATTGAAATGAAATGGGTTCAAACACTCTCCTGACATTTCAAATTTTTCTTGTGGTAACCTCCTTATTTTTGTCACGTTCACTTATCATTTTTAATGTCGTTTTTGTCCACTTTTTTTTTGCTTCTGTTTTCAACTTTAGACACCTATTTTGTACGGTATTAGTTTAGGTTTGCATTATTTAATGGAGTTTACTTTTACTTTAATCGTGAGTTCACAATAAATTAATATAGTATATTCTATTCAAGAACTTGTGGAATTAGTGACTTTGAATTATGCGAATGGAAGATGTGCAAGAAAAATGTGCGACACAAGTACGTACTGAAATTAATCCAAAAATTTGCGGAAACGGGCTCTGTACATAACAAAGCACAAAATTTTCATCGGCTTGTCAATAATGAAGATATTAAGGTCGAAGTCTTAGGTCAGGTCGCAGTGCTTGGAAATGCGACGTCTATAAAACAGGTATCTCAAGCATCAAGAGTAAGCCGTTAATCAGTTTATAGAATACTTAGGAAGTTCAAATTTCATCCCTTTAAAATTGCACTTTTACACGATTTTGACCGGAGGTTGCATTTTCTGAATTAATAACCAAACGCGTCAACAGTAATCGAAACTTACCTACAGACCTAAAAACCAAGAAGATATATATTTATATATATCTATATAGTTGTGTTCGTCCTTCTGTGTTATACATTTCGGTTCCGAATTTTAATATGTTATTATTTTATTAATTTTATTAATTTGACCGCATCAGTTTTTTCATCAAATTGTTTAATTGAAAAATTTTTAAAAAATTTTGTAAAAATGTCGTTAAATTTGATTTATAAAATAAAATTTTAAATTTAAAATTCTGTTTTCGAATTTTGAGCCCTGATGAAGCATCAAGCTAGATGCGAAATATTGGCAATAAAAATAAAGAAACAATAGAGTAATTTTTCTAGTTAATGCCGCTACCCAAGAAATCATCCATTTACTCATTTACCCAACGGCAAAGACTCCTTGTCCAAACATATATATATATATATATATAATCAAATCCCCTTCTACCGAAAAGGTGTAGGGTGCTAATTAAATTAGCGGTATACATATTACTTATAACTTAAATACCTATTCCCTATTCTATAAAATCTAAAACTAAAATTCACTCTGATGTACAAATTTCCACCACATTCTCCTGTCTTTCGCCTCCTTTCCTGCCTCACTCCATATCTCCCCTCTACTCTGCAGAATCTTGCTCATCACTCCATCCCGCTGTTCCTGTGGCCGTCCTCTACTCCGTCTGCCTATTGGTTTTGCTTCCCATACTTGTTTCACAGCTCTCACCCTGTTTAGCCTGCATAAATGTCCCCACCAGGCTAGCTGTCTCATTTCTATAAATTCCATCAATGGTTTCATGTTTAGCTCCTCTCTTATTTGAGTACTCTTTACGTGATCTCTAAGTGAGGCACCTTTGACTTTTCTGAAGTATTTCATTTCCATGGCTTCCAATTTCGATTTCATTCGTTTTGTTAATGTCCACGTCTCACATCCATACGTTAAGGTCGGTCTATAAATACTTTTATATATAGTAATTTTTGTTTTTGCTGCTATTTCTTTTTTACCGATAAACGCATTACTCATTGCATAATATAATTTACTGCTTTTCTCAATTCTTTGTGTTATATCCGTTTCCTGCCTTCCTGTTTCATCGATGATGACTCCTAAATAACTGAGTTGTTGTACTTGTTCTAGTCTTCTCCGGTTTAGTTGTATGTTGGTGTTTTGTTGTTTCTTTGCTATTACTATTACTTTGGTTTTCTCAACGTTTATTTTCATTCTGCATTTTGAAAGCACTTGATTCCATATTGTTAAACTTTTCTGCAGATGTTGTTCCGTTCCCGCCTATCGTTTTAATACATGTTGCCGTAAATAGAATTAAAAGATCTTTTGAATGAGTGGTCACAAAACCCACCTTCCCTATTCAAATTTTAAGGGTGGAGGCTGCTGCGCTACCAGCGCAGATTTTAAATCGTCAGGCCTGTCATTAAAACCCCATTGTTCCCCATGATATGACAATTGACAAGTTTCGAAATTTTATATAAATCACAGCAGGTAAAAAGTGATTTGAGCTGGTTTGTTTCAATTGAAATGCTCTGTTTATAAAAACGAGCACCTGAAGAAAGCTGTTGCCGCGGTGTAATGAGATTTTTATTTATAATGTTGATGTGATGCACATCAGTGCGGAAGAGAATTTTCTCGTTAAGGTAAGGTGGAGTAGGAGTTTTAATTATCTTCCTATACAGCAGACATGTGTCGCCGATTTTTCATATTGAGGCACTGTAAATCATGTAGCTTATGGGAAATTTTATAGGTTTATATTTGCGGATACCAAATATAAACTTCATGCAAGAGTTCCGGACCTTTTGAATACGGCACCCATCAAACATATTCAAATACGGACCATAAATGGATGATGCATAATTAAATAGCGAGAGTATAAGACTTTCGCACAACATTGTCTTACAATTTGTAAGCTTAAATTTTTCATTTTGGGAGTTTATGAAAGATAAAGTGTCCGTCATAAAAATAAGTAGTGAAGAGCAACAACGAGCGAAATTATGGACTCTGCAAATAGATTCCGTAATAATTCCCGCAAAATTTAAAAAATGCAGCAATCATTACCACGAAACTTAGAAAAATGTATCCTATCCAAGAGCAAAGCCATCGAATTCTTCTTTAAAACGACTATCTATATTATGTTTTAAATGAAATCTTGTTTTTTTGTTATATTATTTTGTTGTTATTTGTTAAAATATATATCGACCAAGTGTGACTTTTTTGGTTATGAGATATTGAAGAGAAATAATTTTTTTAAAAAACTGAAAGCTTTAGCATTCTCTATCATGTAAGACATTTTATTTTTACTCTTTTGGGTCTTCTATCGCCCACTACTATGCCTTGTAATGTTTCCAATGTCGCCTTGTAGGTACAATAATAGATATGGAATAATAGGATAGAACCATTTCTTTTTGTTTTATAGGCAAAATAAGTAAAAAAGCTGTTGGTATTTCGTTAAAGGATATTGGATGCCTACAGGCCCTATTTCCAGCCCCGTTTAGTTTAAAGATTGAGAAATTATTTCGAAAAAGTGTGTTAGCTTAACGCTTTTAAAGATGTATTCTTATAGTAAACTGCAGTATGTTTAATGAACAAAAAGTGATCATTCACGTGACTGGTATTTGAGCATGTATTGCACTTCTCGAACAAGTTTTGCAGATGCGGGCTCTCCTCTATCCGACGCTCCGTTTCCCCGTTCTGTCTAGCTATTGCCCTCTCTCTTTTTACTTGAAATAGATCTATTTATCGCCATAGTAAAGCGATAGATGCGATAGGCGGCCGCAAGGCCCTATCTACACTATGCATTCGTAACAATGGCCGATGCCTGCAATAGAAAGGTAACCAGCGAACAGCACAGCTGTCGAGGTTTAGGCAGCTACGGTGATATTGCATTTTGTGTAGTGGTAGTATATAGTGGAATAGATCCCTGACACGGTACATAGTTCTGAGCGACAATGACAAATAACTTTCTACACAAAAATCCCAATAGTCACGTCTGTCTCTCCCTCTGCGGCCTTAATACCCTGCGGCAACGGTTCCAGGTAGAAAATGAAGAATTAACAAACAAAAGAATAACGATCGATGTGTGTGCTGTCTAGATTAGGGAGATATTGTGTATGTTGCTCTAGTCGAGGAGAGAAACCATTTTGTGTGTATAGTAGAGGAAACGCGCACAAAATGGATGTGAGACGTGTTAGGTTATCGGGATATTTTTCTTTACATATTTAAGGACCGAAATAAGTGTTTCACGTTGATAAAGGAATTTCGACGGAAAAGAGATCTCTTAAGCTGCTCTTTTTACTTTTCAAAAGCTCGGATTAGAAACTTGAGAAAGAGGGATTGTGTGTGGAAAGAGATATGTAGAGTTCTTTACAGCACAAGATTGCTTAGAGTATTCTAATGAATTATTCAATAATGTGGTAACTTAAAACGGATTCTATATACAAATAGGAATATACTGTTATGTTATTTATGTAATTTATTTACTAATCATTTTACTAGAGTTATCACCCTGTATACACAGTAATTTTAATAGTGTTAACAAGTTTTCTTGTTTAAAAATTGCATATGTGCATATACAGGCGTCTCAGCGAGACTGTTCATTAGAACTTTATGGGGTTCTGGCCAAAATAAAAATTTGAAAATTCAGACTTATATATAATCGATTGTGTTCTCTTCAATTAAAATATTTTTAGATTTCTACCGCTTCCGGTTATAGCGGAAGTCGCAATCTACTTTGTTATTTTTAATTGAACACCCTCTATATTTGTACATATTTGAATTTAGCTTTGCCTTTTGCAATTTAATTCGGCCATTTTGTAGTTATTCGATTTTATAGCAGACATTTATTCAAAAAATCACAGAACACTAGATTTTTCGAATATCAATTTAGGATTCATAATATACACTTAAACAACATGTTGGAGTATGTTTTGGCTCCGAGAACGGCTGCCCACATTGTGAAGTTACTTTAACGTTAACTTTTCGAAATTTTGAAAAACCATAACTTAATTTTTTTAAATGGCACCCTAATATTTTATTACTTAGTTGTCTTCGGCGTCTAATTTTACATCTGTTATTACCCCACGTGTTCTATACCTGAAATTGACAGTTTAGGAGATAATTAGGTTTTTTTGAAAAATGTACACATAACCCATCGATACTTATCCAGTGTGCCATGGGAAATAAATGTTCTCAAAGATTTATTGTCAAAGTTAAACGTCACGTCTCACTTCTTTACGTCGGTTGATTCTTGTGAGTTAATTATTATCCGTTAAGTGCCTTAACATTATTGCTCTAAAGAGTCCACGGTCCTAACCGCCTCCTTATCCACCTGTCTTCGAAAAATCAAGGTGAGTTCTTGGGATACTTCCTGGGTGCAATGGACCGGCGTTCCGCCAAGTTTATACCAACAGCTTTGCTATTTTTTATGCGGAAGCAACCAGACATCGTACCTTCATGGGTAGATGGCGTTACACCTTTTTCATCTACATCTTCATGTCAGCGCCCGGTGAAGTGTCGTTGCTTGTGTCTCTCCTGTGACATGCTGATGAGAGCTAATAAGCTCGAAACAGTACTGTCCATGTCTAGCGTGGCGCATTCCACGATCGCTCCTACCTTCTGTTTTGTTAGATAGCATTATATTTTATTCCTATAATGGTAGTCTTTAACATCAAACAGATTTGAAATCTATTTACAGGATAATTGATACAGATTAATCAGTTAAGATAATGCATAATCTGAATTTAAGAAGATTTAGAAGAAAAACAAACAACGTTTACACCTGTAAATTATGTCATATTCTCCTACAAACAACTGCTAATACAATTGCTGCTTATTAATAACAAAGTGATCCTCTCAAAGTTTTTAGCATTTCAATTATCATATTAGAAAATTAAAGAATAATAATATGCGAGATATAGGGTACCTCGCTCCCTTGCTGTTAATTTTTTTTTTTTTTTCGAAAATAATTTATTCATCTTCCTTGTATGGATACTTAACGTGCTTCGAATTCTTTTGATATTAAAAAATAAGGAAACTTAATAATTTGGGAAACACATGGTTACCCCACTTCCCCGTTGTTAATTTTTTTCAAAAATAAATTATGTCATCCTTAGCTATGTAATCTACTTGAAATTATATTTCAATAAAACAAAATATCTGTTATATATAAATCTGTAGAACTTCTTGGTTTTTAAAAGTCGAATAGTTAAACACTATTAAATTAAGTAAAACGTTTCGGTTTATTTGCAAACCTTAATCATTTACAGTTTTAAAAAAGTGAAGATGTAGAAAATAAAATTTTGGTGTATAGAAATATATAACATTTTTTGTTTTATTGATATATATTTCTATACACCAAAATTTTATTTTCTACATCTTTAATTTTTTAAAACTGTAAATGATTAAGGTTTGCAAATAAACCGAAACGTTTTACTTAATTTAATAGTGTTTAAGTATTCGACTTTTAAAAACCAAGAAGTTCTACAGATTTATACATATATTAAAAAGTCAAGAAAATTTGGAAGAATATCTGTTATAGTTTCCGTGATATTTACAAAAATCTAAAAATCCTGTAAATCTTCGGGGAGATGGGGTGGGGTCTGTACCTGGAAATCGCGCGAATAGGCCGCTAAAAAAATGCTTCTTATGTTGATAATCTATCAGTCTCTAGAGTGTCACTGAAATCTGAATTTTCGGGTTACTGGTGTTCCCTTGTGAGTAGAGATGGAGAGTAGATTTTATTATTGACCATAGCTTGATTCAAAAGTTGGCGATGAGGACATGACGACGTTTTTACAAAGTGCCATAAAATTGCATGCTGTGGATATGCAAACGATTGTCGTAATGCGTTCCACGTGAAAGGTACACACTAAAAAATATATGCAATTCCTACGGAAAATTCCAGTAACGTATAAGGTAAAATTCCAAAAATTGGGAAATTTAATAGAAAAATGTAGGTATATTTTCTAATTTTTGGTAAATTTACGCTATACATTACTGGAATTTTCCGTAGGAATTGCAAATATTTTTTAGTATGTAGATTCCGGTAATTTTAAATGAAAGATATTTTAAACATTCTTTTCTGCATCCTCTCTAATTCCAGTTTTGTACGTACAATACTACGAAAAACATTTTTTAGAGCTGTAATGTTGGTAAAATTTCGACATGATCTTATTACAGAATCAAGATTAGGATGTGCAGAATTACTCGTGTAAGTGTTTCACATCAGATTTTTTAATGATATTGCAATAACAAGAATAATGGAAACATACATGCGAGGGCTGTTTGATGAATACCCGGATTCGAAATGACAACGCAACTTTTTTAGGTTTTGACAATTTATTTTTTCAATATAACCCCCTTTCACCTCCATACACTTTTCCCAGCGGTGCTGCTACTTTTTTAACCCGTCCGTGTAGTACGACTTTTATTGGCCTGCAAAATACGCCTCCTCGGCGGCGATGACTTCCTCGTTCGACCCGTACTTCTTTCCGGCGTGCAATCTTTTAAGGTTTGGGATCAAAAAGTAGTCGAAGGGTGCCAAATCCGGAGAATACGGAGGACGGGGGAGCAATTCGACCAATTTGACTATGGCGACTGCGGAGGTGTGAGCCGGTGCGGTATCGTGCTGGAAGAGCACCTTTTTTTTTGCCAAATGTGGTCGTTGTTCGCCTTTTTGGAGCATGTTCACCAGGTAAAACCCATTGCTTCGATTGTTCTTTGGTCTCTGGTGTGTCCCAATTAAACGACGCAGAAACTCCTCCGGATTTCGATTAAATAGCACGTCGTTGAAGTGGTCTCACAATTGATTTGGAGGTCCGCCAATACGAGATCGTGGATTTTGTCCACGGTTTCCTCTGTGGTAGTCGTTTCTGGGCCATCTGGACGCGGTTCATCAAAAACCGACGTGTGGCCACGGCGAAACTCTGCGAACCAATGGTAGACGGTTGTACGGGTCCCCTAAACACCATCGAGATTGGCTTGATTTCCACGCAGGTTTTGCCACTCATAAACAAGAATCGGATCACGGAGCGATACTGCTCTTTTTCCACGGTAGCAAAAAAACACTAACACGATGTTTTGAAATGGCTGTTAATACAAACACTAAGCGTCGAATTGTCACCAAGTTTTGACAGGCGGGCTAAAAAGGTTATACTAAATGATGGTACATTTATTTTGGCTCAGTAGCGTCATCTATCTTCCAATCCGGGTATTCATCAAACAGCCCCCGTATATTTATTGTTAGTCTAAATATTTTTTTGTTAATAATGATTTGTTAAGGAGCAGAATGAAAGTCCTTAAACGTCTTGAAATTTTGTAGAACAAGATTAAGAAATTGTGTTGTTGATTTGCGCTAATTTGTTTTATGCTTTAGAGACATTGTAAATCATAAATAATATTAGACCAAAAGTAAACAACACACTCTTTATATATAATCGACAGGGTATAATAAAACGGAACGAACACAAAGTGATTCTTTATTATTGATAATAAATTAATAAAATTAACATATCTGAAATCGTAAAACAAATAATCTGATGTGAAATGCTTATACGAGTTTCCTTACCGAGGTGTTCTAATTTTTAATATGCTCCTTTCCTAAAATATTTCTAGAAACTTTTTCCCTTATTGTTAGCATTACCAAAGGATTAATTTTTGTTGATAATTTTTTTTGCTACTTCGGACTATTACGAAGGTATATGCGTATACTGACATTAAGCATAAGAGTAAAACCCCCCTCAGACAATTTTGAGAAAAAAGTGGGATAGGCAAATAGAAGCTCAAAAAATCGTGAGAGTAAACTCATCTAACTCTTAGGCCCTGTCACGTTCTGTAAGGATACTTAACGCATATGTCAAATAAGAATGTTAAAGAAAAAAGAGGATTGTGTAAGGGACATTTTGACGTGGCTGTAACACCTGTATATGACATTTTGGGAAAAAACCCATAAACTATGGATTAGAAGAGAAATATAATATGAATTTTTCATTTACGTGGTCGGGTGGTTAAAATTTGTTCTTATTTTAGATCCCTGCAACTCCCATCATGCACCACTGATCTCCTTATTAAACCAAAACGTCCGAATGCCCAAGAGGAACGTTTTCCTTTTTAGTTCAGTTCGATATCTCTTCTAGTTCCAAAGATATCGTTAAAAATGTGTTTAAGTGGTGTAACTTTAGGGGTCTGTGACTCCCCTATATGTGAATGTCAGCAGCTATAAAAAAATACGTGTCGATTATTTTTCAGTACTCTACATGCCTGTAATATTTGATTAAAATCGGATATGATCAATTCTGTCACTTTGCTTATTTATAAGAGAAGTCACACGTTTAACTCTTTCATAGGATTTAGGCCCAAAAATTAACAAACAAAAATTCGCGATTTCGCCTCCTATTCTGTAGCAATAATATGTGCGAACTTCAACTATGTACTTGTTAAACTTACTACCCACCGGTCTTCTATTTTTAGAGGCGCTTCTCGCGAATCCGACACACACCACGTCTGCAGTTCCCATACGAAATGGCCGATGGTTGGCTGATCTTGCCTGCCTGCACGTAGATAGAGGCGGAACGGATAGACTTTCTATATTTGTAATGCTACGTGCTGCCCGTTGTTACGTCGTCGTCACAGACGCGTATTGTGTGAGTCACGGTGATTTATGATGTAATACGTCTCAATACGTAACTGTGCAAATATGCACACGAGGCGATTAGAGAATGCGCCTGCCTACTGCTGTTAGTAAGAGAGATTAGAAAAGTACGTCATTTTCGAATAATAATTAAATAATTAGCGAATCGATTTTTTGATTAGTAACCAATCCGACATTTTTTTGCGTTTAATCTAATAATCTGTTGATAGTTTTGATTGTTTCAAGAGGAGGTATTAATAACTCAATGATAACTTTTGATAGAGTAGGTAGTACACTAAATTGATATACATTGAAACATCCCAATAACGACGTAATTAATGTTTTTTGAGAAAAAACATAAAACATATCAATCAATTTTCTAAAAAAAAGCTATCTTTTAATAACAGTAGTGTCGTTTTTGCAATGACCTTGGAAAGTTATGATGTCCTGTATTCTTGTTTCATTTTTTGATAGATGCTGTCATTCTCTAAATGACATTTCAAAAATATTTACACCTTACATAAGAAATTTTTTGAAAAAGCTGCAAAATATTATTCCAAAAAGTGAGAACTTCGTCACTGATCCTTACCCAAAGCCTAATATCTAAGATGTGTTTTTCTTTGTATTAGCTGTAGTAGTACAATTAGAACAAGTGGACTAGTTTTTTTTTGTCACGTTCTGTCAAATACATTCAAATTCAATTGAGCTAATTTAAAAATTATATAACAACGTATCGAAATACGATTGGTACTCGGAGCGTAATATGCCAACTATGCGTACCCAAAAATTGTACATCCGCGCACGTGTCGTTTTTTTTTTTTCCTCAGTGAGCTTGCGTCTTGTCTGGTAAATTTTGATTTCAATACAAGTTTAAGTCAATTTTTCCGCATAATTGCTTCAAAGTTATAAGGCGCAGTTCAAGTAAGGAGGAGGATGCTATTATTCCTTGCTTTTTCCGTGCAATCCTTTATAGAATATTCGCGGATTGTGTAATCGCACAGTTCCGAATGTTTCAACGCCCTCAATCGACCGATCCTTGGTGGACCGGAACATCAGCCAAACGACCAGCAGATGGGTTGACTGCATACTAAGAAGCAGAGTGGTCTATGCCCAAATGCTAGACAAAGATATCGCCATGAGGACAACTAGACGGTGCCCTCAAGGGGGAGTACTGTCGCCACTGCTGTGGAGCTTATTCCGTTTCGTGCGTCACGCTCGCTTCCTAGATGATTGGTTTTGGAGATAGAACCTGTTCATTTAGAGAAGTTTGTCATTTATTTAATGACACTCATCCAGACCGTGCTCCAATTAGTGTTTCCGTCGTGAGTAAAATTTACAATACATTTCGAGAGAAGGGCATGTTCGTAATTCGCCTCGGAGTGGTCATCCTTTGACCAGTGAAGATGCTTAACTCAAATGAAACTCTGAATAAAAATCTAGGTACATAATACCACACGACATCTTGCATCAGAATGAATTTTACTATCGTGTAGGAATTTGATTTTTCTCAAAAATAGTTACTTCTGGCCTAGTGGTAGGCCAGAAACTATAGTTTTGTGAGTACAATTTGTGGGGCTGAGGCGAAGCCGAGGTCCCACAAGTGCGAATAGTCGCAAAAGAGTTTCTGGCCGTGTGTTACACACTATTTTTTGAGCCGACAAATCTTAATTTTGTTGTAAATAATAAAAAGAATTATCGCTAGGGAGTTAACAGTACAGGTTGGCAATACATATTACGTACGAATTTTGAATTGGAAATCAGGGTTAAGATACCTTAGTGTTTTGACGTTTTAATTTTCTTGGTAGTGCTTGGTAGTTTTGATACATATTCATCAATAATAAGAACAATGCAAACCCCAGCTCATATTGCAGAGATTGTGTGTGAAGTTATTAACCATCTATTACCTGTAAAATCTTCCGAAAATAGAATTGGAAAGAATATTAATTAATTAAGAGAATTCTGTCATCTGTCATCGAATCTATAATTAATTACAGAAATGTCAGTAATTCGAATATAGTGTTGCCAAACATTAATGGTCTTTTTGCCGGCCTAGGCCGGAGAATGGTAAGTTTCCGGCCGATTTAAAGTAATGCAAAATCAGTGTTTCTGGACGGAGGCGCAAAAAATTAATTACGTTATTATTTGAGTGTTTCCAAACTTTTCCGACGCACTATATAAAGACGAAATGCAAAGCTTCATTCAATAAAGAAAAAACAAGGATAATATAAATCTGATTCGGAGTTAAACTTTCTAAAAGGTAATAACAAGTCTTTCAAACTTGTTCTTAGAAACATGCAAATTACTTTACTGGCAAAGATACCACAAAAATTTAAATTCAATAGCAAGAACCATGACAGCTCAACCAATTCGTTAAAACATAATCTAAAGTAGTTATAATTATAACAGATAAAAAATGTAAGCTATATGACATTTATCAAATTTTACCAAGAAATTCTTTACCGGCATAAATTTACACTGCACAGAAAAAATTGTCTTAACACATTCTAGATTATAGAAAAAGAAGTACTAAAAGTTATAACAAGTGTAATAAGTGTATTACAGAAATGGTTGTGAAGATGGCGGTACCGCTTATTCCACTAGCTTTGTAACGCAGGCCCAATTACACACTTGAATTGTGTAATAGTTCCAAGCGAAGCGCTGGACAGATATCGGCGTGAACGACTGTAGTAGAAATTTTACAGTACCGTGCCGTGTACATCAATCTGTAGGATTGACATTGACAAGCCACACTGATGCATTCCGTGCTAGCCAGCGCTAGGCCTTGCCCCACCTTCTTGCCCCACTGGAGAACCAACTATCTTGTCCTTGCTTTAATAATGATCAACAAAACGGCACTCACATTGTAGAACGGTCAACCTAATCCCCACATAACAAGCAAAATGCAACTGACAATGTTTTAAAATTTGACCTATCAGTCAAAATAATTATAGTCACCGTAACAATATTTTAAAATGACCTCAATTCGTACTAATCGGATTATAAGTGTTCGCTATTCTGCTTACCTGTGAAGGATGATCGTTTACAGATCTCAAAAATTTATTTGAATATTGCACATTACATCTAAACTAATGAGTTATTCGTGTAGTAACCATGGATTGGTTTTTAATTACCTATAATTTAATTATATTGATTATATTATTAATATTTAATTATTTAAAACAGTATCTGTAGCCCTTCTCCATTTTCAGAATAGCCTCCAATAGACAATTACTGTAAATGTTTTATAACCCCTTGCAACCGTTATAATCTGATTAGTACGAATTGATGTCATTTTAAAATATCCTGTCGGCGACTATACCTTCTCATAAAGCATTTTGGTTAATTTATATAAGTAAGAAAAAGTAAAAAAATTTGCGCGTACAAAATTTAATGTGTACATTCGTTCATCAAAATGCCATTTTGTGCTTTTTTATTTTCGCGCAAAAATTGTTTCCGGTTATTTTGTTTGCATTAATTAATAATAAGCAAGATATCACGATAACACGTAGTTGTAAGTGTTGCGCGTTTGTTGTAATCACTGTTCAAACGGAGCATTGTGTGCGTAGAAAATTCTTCTGAGCATTTCTTAAAAACCAACACTTCGTGCATGTAAAAAATATGCGCACTCAAACGTTCGTCCAGTACATACCTTAGCAATTATACACTAAACCATTCGTGGGCGTAAAAATGCTCTAAAAAAATTCAAGGGAACAAAGTATCTCTGATTACCTATTGTATTCGACGTAGACATTCTCCCATCAATAAGTATTATCGACATGCCTAAGAGTTTCAGCGATCTTTGAGATAGTAAAAATAATTTGCGTAGGTACCTATAAAAATTTGTTGTGGACCATGAAAATCTTGAGCAATTTTGACAACTAAGGAGGAAATCTATTTATTTATTTTTTACCATTCTGCGTTCATTATGAAGCGGGTATTTCGATTATTTGCTTAGCATTCCTTAAGAGTAATCCATAAAATTGGCAGTCATTCCTTAATCATTTCTGAAAAACAGAATTTAAAATGAGATATTAATAAACCTATACTATCAAGCGAGCAAAATAAAATTAAATGTAATCATGAGGTGCTACCCCAAGTGGTAGAGGCATTATCAAGGAATTCCGACAGGCTACTCAATTGGCAACGTTGTTAAAACAAAAACACATTTAAATAATAAGCGTACAACACAAACATAAAACATAACCTAAAAAAAAACCATCGGCAATAAATGCAGCACCCAGGGTTCGAACTTATTGTTAGTAAAATGAATCCAGTTCGTTTTATAGAGGTTTTTAGCAATCTTGTAAATTGGAATTAAGTACGATATGGGAATTGTAGTCTTGTTTGAGTGCTCGAACATTGGGAGGAATCCCCTTTTTTATATTTAGGGCCAGAGAGTTTTCAGCCATTGTAAATGTCTACGATTCTTGCAAATCTGGATATGAATACAGTTTAACTTAGGGTAAATTTTCTTAATGGCATTAATTGTAGACTTTAATACGATGTCCTAATTGTGTGTCTACGGTCTTTTGATGGTACGCTAATGATTGGCAGTGGTACCAGAGGCCATACAAAATTATTCGTTATCATTATCATCAAGAGCGATATGTGACATTATACAGAGAACTTAACCTAACAGATAAGCGATTATTGTAGGGATGCATATTGTCATGTTTGTCCTATTTTCATTTAAAATGCAACGAATGGCGGCGGCAATTGAACTTTTAACGCGCTATCGTCAGAAAAACTGATTTCTAGAGTCTATAGTTAAAGGAGACACATTATTGTATAGATGTGAGACCTGGGTGTTAAACAAGAAACAAAAAGAGGATGTGATGAAATGGGAGAGGAACATATTAAGGAGGATTCTGGGAGGGAGGAAGACAGAAGAGGGATATGTAAGAAGAACTAACGAAGAACTGTATACCCGACTCTGTATCTCCAATGTAGTTCCCATCTTACTGTAGGTGTACTTTCAGTGCACAGTGTCCTGTTAGGAGACCTACTACTGTGCAAATAAGAGAATTCCACTGAGATTTAGTACTTTTTTATTCCTCTTTTTTAAGGGTCCTTTAATAAAGGTTTTTCCATGAATTTGCCTAGCGGTATTATTCCTGAGTTTTAGCGGTCCTAGGCCATCTAACTTTCTCCTTCTCGTGAATGTTATTGTGGTCGTTTTGGAGGGACTAATATTTAAACCCTCCTCCTTGTACAACTTGTAGAGCGTTCTGCATTTTCTCCCGCACTACGTTGTTGAATTTACCCTGGTTCAGAATGCCAATATCATCTGCGTATCTCAAAGTTTTGTGCCCGTGATTATCCAGTCTTACTAGTAGTTCATCCGCGACAGCAGAGGGGAGAACACCCTGCCCTGCGGACATCCTCTCCCGAGCCAGCAGTGTTGCTCCATGATGGTCGTGTAAACTGATCTCCTTTTAAGCATGCAGTACCTGTAGCTATTTTCATCGATCCCTCGGTCCCTCCATGCTTTGGAGATGGACGCTGGGTGTGTATTTATCAAATGCCCCCTCTATGTCCAGAAGAAAAAAACTTAGTAAACTCTCCTTAGTTCGCAGAGCACATGGTTGAAATCAGAAAAAGAGACTCTTTCTAACGGCGTAAAAATTCAATATGGCGCCCATAAGAAAGTTGATGATGACCAGAAGAAAACGAAACGTCGTATAAAAATTTCAAGCATAACATTGCATAGAACATTAAAAGTGGCCTTGAGAATGTGTCTTTAATTTTTCTTTGCAAGGTCAAATAAAAGTGCTAGAGGCAAAATAAGAAAATGAGATTTTTCCGTTAAAAAAATCTCAAATGTCATTTGTTCTAAATCTACTTTCTTTTCTGGATCATAATAACCACAAAAATTAGCAACTTTGCCAAATTTAAACCTATGGTCTATCTTCAATAATAAGCAAGATCTCAACGGTGAGGATCGAAAATGAATCAGCCTGTATATTGAAATGTAGAAGTGAGGGTTTCCGTTTGTGGTACTTGCGCAGCTGATATCGTTAAATCTTAACGAGAATCAACAAAATAGTAATACGATTTATTTTATTCCTATGAGTTTATGCTACGCCTAAAAATTTCAGAAGTTCTTGTACTCATAAAGTAATTTCAGTGAGAAATATTCTCTCCATATTTAGTCAGGGCCTCCCATCAATGGAGCGGATATTCTTTTAGGCAAACGCTACTCCCGGACACGCTAAAAAATTACATACAATGACGTACTTTTTCGCTGTTGAATGAGTCATGATCATTAAAATTCCGGAGCATTTTTATTAGGTACTTCGAAACGCTCTACTGTGCGTAAGTAACCGGTTATAAAGAGTTAAGCGGACGACTATTTTATTACTAAAACAGCTTTTTTATAATTGTTATTATATGGATATAATTAAAATGCCGAGATCGATGACAGTAGCATATCATAGAGGAAGAATTCCTTAATTTGAAATCACAACACTTTAAACGCGGTAAAGAACAACGTTATAAATCCTTATGGGAGTTGCCCCACTATACCAAGTCATCATCATATTTTTATTTTCTTTATATTGTAAATGTACATATTTAGGAAGGTCTGATTTTATGTTCTTAAATTTAAATTATTGTTACAGGTATTTTATTTCTGGTTATACGGGCCTTTACGACTATACAAGCAGAGTGAAAAGTAAGTAAACTTATAAGCAATAAAAATTATACAACATTCCTGTTTATACCATTTATCATGCACGTACATCCATTATATTTTCCTGAACTGAATTCCATGTACTGCCGGTAATATATTACATAATAGTGAAATTTTGTCTTAGTTTCCATGAAGCCTGTTGTATCGTTCACGTTAGTTGGTGTAGTTCAGAATTTTACATTTCCTTTACTAGAACTAGAATATTTCAACATTAAGAGAAATGAAGTAGGTATTTTATTTTTCGAAGTCTTAAAATCTGAATTATCGACTTGTAATTGATGTTGATATAAATAAAAAAAAAATCTTTTAATACTTCCTAAAATGTTGCGAATACAACTTTGATTATTATGATTAACTCAGTGTAGTGTGTTACTTCAATCAATAATATGAATTCTCAAGAAGTAAACAAAAATTTAATGAAAATTGGGGAATTGCTAATGATTAAAGGGCGGAATATATGCACGTCAATTCAGTTAAAATATGCGCATAAATATGCATCGTTTTTCTCTGAAATATGCAACAATATGCATTTATTTGTCGACATATGCAATTATATGCCTTGAATATAACATGGAAAAATGGAAATAAAGAAACGCCGACTCTTACAAAAATTATTTATTTTAAGTAAAATTAAAAGAAAAACATAATAGGTAAAATTTTCAACCTGAAATAGTATAAAATGCATTTATAACGATATATTTTTCAAAATTTTCCAATAAAAAGTTTGCCTTCTGTCTGTAAAAATATGTTTGTACAAAGAAAAAGTTCTTTCAACATCTACCGATGTGATCTGGCAATATTTTAATTTGGGTAGTAAGTCATAAGGCCAAGGTATTACTTCGTTGGATGGTTTACTATCAAAAATATTTTTGACTTCCATTAAATACTTAAAGCCTTCATTCTTTCCCACAATAACTTCGAGTTTCCGTCTTACTTGATTTCCTACATCACCGGGAACTTCTTTGCATTTGTCGGAAAAAGTTTCAACAATATTAATTGATTCTCTTAAACTTATATTCATTGCTACTTTCTAACGAAGTTATTATTTCTGGTACAAAACTAAAATTAACCTTAATAAAAACAAGTTGCTTAGCTAAATTTACATTTTTGAATAATGCTTGACTTTGCACTACACACTGCGAATTGTCTTCTAAATCTAAAACTATGTCTTTAATGGCTTCAAAATGGTCTGCGTAGAATATCGCGGCCTTAATCCATGCTCCCCATCGAGTAATTACCGGCTCTGGAGGTAAACAAACTCCTGGCAATTTCTCTCTATAGATCTGCACTCTTAGAGGTGCTTTCAAAAACACTTTCTTTACATTTGAAATTAATTTGTTCACCAAGGGATATGCTGTTCTAATAGTTTCTGCAACTCTGTTTATCCCATGTAAAAGACAAGTGACATGTACCATATTGGGATAAAATATTTTTAAGTTTTGGCCTACTTTAACCATGTACGGCGCTGCGTCAGACAAAAACACTAAAAACTTCTCTACTGGAACTGGATTTGGTAAAAAAAAAATTGATAGAGACTGCTGAATAAATCGAGTTACGGTCACATTATTTGTTTTGTCTAACTGTTTAGAAGATATTAAATATGGTTTCCCTGGCTCATTTTCTTGAAGCCCTCCAATCATAAGATGTGCGATATATCGACCACATGAGTCTGTGCTTTCATCAACAATAATATAAAAATGTTCATCGCCCAGTGAAACTTTAATTTCTCCCATTACGGTTTCGTATACTGTTTGCACATTTTTCTTTCTAAGTGTGGATTCGTCAGGGATGTTTTGATTACAATATTTTTGCAAAAAATCTCTGAATTGTGTATTTTGCAGTTTCTTCAAAGGTATATTTGCTGCGACTAAAGCTTTGCATAAGTCTTGATGAAACACCTCCTTTTCACTCTTTGGTTTGACATTTTGAAATACGGTTTGCACACACTGCTGAACAGGCACATATTTATTTTTCTGCAACTTAGCTTTATGCATAGCTGTTTTCAAGTGTTGATCTATTTGGAACTTCTTTTCACAAACAATGATTTTGGCACAAACTTTGCAAAACACTTTATCCCCACTAAACGCCCACTCTGGAAAATTTTTAATCCACGAAGCGGCTTTCGGCATTTTAGGCGTTTGAAATAAAATATTTTCGAAATCACTCTTTTCACACTGGAGTCTATCGACAAACTAAACTATACAATATAAATACAAAAGAATAGACCACATCTGTTCTCCATTAGGCAAGCTGATTACTTGGAAATTCCTAAACACCCAATAAATGCCGGCAATAAACCATATAATAATAAAACGGGTGAGTCGACAAAATCTACTCACCTTTTAAATTATTTCAATTACCTGCAAGGGTCGCACTTAATCTTTTGATAAAACGAAAAACATAAAAATATGCACACAAATTTTATTTTTGCCGAAATATGCAATTTTTTGTGAAATTTGTTAAAATATGCAAATATATGCACTTTGCATATATTCCGCCCTTTACTAATGATGAATATCTCAAGGAGTGACGCGTTTCTATAACGCAACGTACTATTTTGTAACAACTACCGTTAGTAGTTCGTAGTAGCTAACCAGTATCAAAAGAAACTTGCTGTAACAGTTTTCCGATGTTGGTTCATACTAGACTAGAGTTCTGAAACGTGAAGCTAGAATTATATAAGTATGCACTGATACCTTACAGTTTGTAAATATTCCTTTTTTCCATTAGACATAGATAACTGAAGAATAAACAATTGCTTTAGCTATACATTGCCATCCACGACAGTATGGCTAAAAACCGTATGTTTAAAAAAAGAAAAGGCAACTAATACAAAAAGAAATAAGGATGAAAACTATTATAGTAGGACCAACAATTCGCACACTTCTGCCAAGCTAATCCCATAACAACTCAATGGTGTGGAAGGATTCTGCGATGGCTATGTCATTATTTGTAATATTCGTTTTGGTCGCTCAAATACTGTTTGCATTTTTGGGCTGTATGCTTTGGATCATTGTAAACTCTCTGATTAGTCGCAGCCCAGAAGGAATTGCATATTTCGCGGCAGCGCTCTTTCCGCATTATTCCTTCTATTCGGTGTAACATTCCTGTTCCTGGGAGTACGAAAAACAACCTCAGACCAACTGAACCGCTATCGTATTTTATTGTTGGTAGAACACATTTTGTTGGTATTGTTTGAACTGTTTCCATCGTCTGCTGGGTTTTGGAAATCCGATCTTTCGGCAGTGACTGCCGTCATTAGGGTAGCCCTGAAAGGACTTGCTTGTTAATTCCATGGTTAGCTGTGGAATTATATATACACACACTACTGTATATTGCAATCGTATACTAGTTTATTGGGGATAGCTATATACCTATTGGGAACCTATATTTATATGTAATATATGGAAACTTGTATCTATGCATGAGAGTTTTCTGCTCTGTGGTTTTCCCTTTCCTCAGAAGCTGAGATTTTCTGAAATCCGATTCTACGGAAAGTTTCATTATATTTTTGTGATCTTAAGAACGGAGTCTTCATTGCTCGAA
This sequence comes from Cetonia aurata, assembly GCA_949128085.1. Lineage (NCBI taxonomy): Eukaryota > Metazoa > Arthropoda > Insecta > Coleoptera > Scarabaeidae > Cetonia > Cetonia aurata. The sequence goes on from OX421887.1 coordinate 2,707,603, forward strand.
CACAAAAAGAAAGAGCAACCCGTCCAGTTTGAGTTAGAGAGAAGATGTAGTGCTATATCCCAACGCAACAACCCGTAAAACCGAAGAGCCCCGAGTGAATTATTTGTGTCGGAACGGGCGAGGAAACCACGTCATGGCTGTCTAAAGTATCGTAGCACAGATACCTTTTGTGAATATAAAACAAGAAGTTTCCTGGAATGCCTGCGTATCGCCCGGGGCAATGCCGCTATTAACCAGAAATGCTTTACTTCCTGCATGCAGCTGTAGTACGAATCCTTTTGCGGTATAACCTGAATCCTAATCCAAATAAGATTTCAAAGAAATTTGTTTTAATGAGATATTTGTCTCAATGTATATGGTTAACATATCGTTTAACTACAATGGATAATATAATCTGCCGCAATATTATAATTACCTTTACTAAAAAATAATGAAATGAATTATATTTAATAATTTTGGGAGTATCGCCAAATCATTATCATTATCTCTACATATACATACATATATGCATCTATAAGAAAGGAGAGTATTAAATAATTTAGGTTTATATCTATTGATGAACTCATTAACACATTTAATTCAAGGAGAAAAGTAAAAAAAAATAATATGGGGTATTACCTAATACTAATAAATATTTATTATTATATCTCCACATACATATGTATGTATCTATAAGAGAGAATATTAAATAATTTAGTAGTAACACATTTATTTCAAATGGAAAAGTAAAACAATTATAAATTTACTTTAGAGTGAAGTTTCACAGCTACTTTCCTTACCCCACTGGATTATAATACTTGTGCTTGTTATGAATATTTGGGACATAGTATCCAATGTTTGGACTTATTTAAAGAATTTGCTATCATTGAAGGATTAATATGATGCTTAATTTTAATTAAAAATTTAAACCTTTCCGGGGTTATTATTTTCTGTGATGGGTGGAGACTGTGGCTTGAAAACTATAACAAAAATCCCAAAAGAAAGGTGAAAAATCCCTTACCACAAAATTAGATAACAAATCTAAATACGTATTTCGGCAACTAAGTTGCCATCTTCAGTAGAAACAAGTGAAGAGCAGTGTTAAACATAGTGTTTTCGGCTAAGGTAAACCTTGGAAGATATGCTCTTCACCAAATCACTAGTGGAATAACACTGACATCTTTTACAAACAACAAGGCTTATATACTATCTAAATCTAGTGGGACGTAACGAACTAGCAAATAAATTACAATAATTCGTATAAGCCGGACTCGGGTATAGGTCCTTTGTCGGCATTCAATAATTTGCATTTGTTCTTAAGTATATAAATACTTTCGTAACTATCCAATTCTCGAAAGTTATTTACAGTTTTAACTAGCCTGAGGCTATCTGTAGGCATACCGTGACCTGTGTTTAAAATATGTCTAGCAACGCTAGATTTATCTGGTCTGTTGTATTTGAAATATGCAATATGTTCTTTATAACGAGTTGAAATTGAGCGCCTAGTTTGCCCGACATATTTTTGACTACAGTCTCTACAACTTATTTCATAAATCCCAGATTTTTGATCTACCTCAATTTTATCTTTAGTGTTACCCAAAAGAGATTTTAATGAACCGCTCGACTTAAATGCAATTCGCAGATCCTGTTCTTTAGTTAAACAGCAATTTTAAACTAATAATAATGCCCGGGAAGACGTAAATGCTTCTTAAAGATTAGACATCACATTAATCCATCAATGACAGTACATCCAAACATTGGAAACTATGTTCCAAATAGTTTTCATAAAAACCGCGCATAGTGCGACAAGGAAAGTAAGTGTGAAACATAAATCTAAAGTAAATTTTTTTTTTATTATTTTTCTACTTGAATTAAATGTGTTACTGAGTTTATACATAGATATAAACCTAAGTTGTTTAATATTCTCCTTTCTTATAGATGCATATACATATATGTAGCGATAATGATAAATATTTATTTGGCGATACTCCCAAAATTATTAAATATAATTCGTTTCATTATTTTTTAGTAAATGTAATTATAATATTGCAGCAGATTATATTATCTATCGTAGTTAAACGATATGTTTACCGCCTACATTGAGACAAATATCTCACTAAAACATCTTTGACATTTTATTTGGATTAGGATCCAGGTTATACCGCAAAAAGATTCGTACTACAGCTGCATGCAGTAAAGCATTTCTCGGTAACCGCGGCATTGCGGCGGGCGATACTCAGGCATTCCAGGAAATTTCTTGTATTATATTCACAATAGGTGTGTATCTGCATCGGCACTACATCTTCTCTCGCACTCAAACTGGACGGGTTGTTCTTTTTTCTGGGGTACGTTGTTATGGTGATTCTAGAATTTAATTTATACCTTATTAACCCGTTTGATTGTTGATTGAGTGAGGTCCTTATTGTATGCAGTTATGCACTAACTGCATCCATACCCTATGAAATTCCAGGTTTGGTGCACTGATGGCCTCTGATGTCGGGGCTATGTATGCCGCTTCTTTTATTTTCGCTTTTGGTTTGCCCGTCTTTTTTTTTTTTTTTGTTTAGAGAGGATGGAAGTATTTTCCTAATCTATTCTATGATCTGTTTCTCAAGCATGCTCTGCCAATTTCGATTTCTCTGTTTCTCCTTTCCTGCAAATCTTTTCTTTTTTCCTTTTTGTGTTCTACTCCTCCATTTATTTCTGTGTTATTCACAGAAATAAAATAAATGGATTCACCCATTTATTTATTTTTAACTGCACACGTTTTACTGATCATAATTTACATTTTAAATTATGGCCTCTGAAATAAGCGGCAGTAGTTGTGATATTGGTTTCCAAACTAACTTCCGTACAATTATTGTTACTTTTAAAAAGGGACTATCAGAGCAAAACTATCCGCATAGGATACAAACGGTGTTGACTTAAGGTAAAAGTGTAGGTCATTAACGTACAGAATGAAAAGAATAGGATCCAATGTTGAACCCTATGGAACACCTATGCTGGTTGCCAACGTCTCCGAATTAACAGTGCCATTGCGAGAACAGTCACGCATATTGCTTTCGGTCGTTGAAAAAGCACTTGCTACAGTCTGAAGCTATACCCCTAAGTTTAGAAATCCATTTACGGTGATCGACACAATCGTTCAAGTCACAAAAGACCGAGGCATGATACTCGTTCGCCTCCAGATAATCAGCAATCTGCTCACCAAATGAAATTACTGCACTGAGAGTAGATTTATCTTTTTGAAACAATATGTTGCTTGTTATTTAATATATTATGTTTATAAATAAAAGACACGGGCCTATTTAAAAGAGCATACTTCGAGAGGGAATTCAGGATAGTGACAGGCCTATAGTTCCCTATAATTTGGCGATCACCTCTCTTATAGATGGGGTAACTTTGCCCTAGGAAATACTCGCAGACGAAATGACATGTTAACCAAAAATGTTTATGGTTTGATAACCATACTTTGACCTTATGATTTTTTATTTTTCAATTATTGTTCAAGTAAATTATAAATTTCCTGTTCAGTGAAAGGTGCAGTAGATGAAACAATGTCAGGTCACGTCTGACGCTCAACGTGACTAATGTTATAAAGACTCTTAATGGTATCAGCATTAAAATAATAATAATAAAAGTGCCATAAAATTGAAAATTGTTTGGTCAAGTAAATTTTAGTTGACCAAGTTTTAACATCAAATTTCTGCAAAAAACCTCATTTACACTAAAATTATTTTTAGAAAGTGTGTTTCATGAAGTCGGTATTTCACTGCTTCGTTACCGTTGATCTGTTAAAATGGTGTATCATGTTATCACGCATAGCTTTTTATGCTGAACTTTTCTTGACAAGTCAAAACCGCGAGCTTCATTAATTTTGTAAGGGTTATTAATTGTTTTTGGTACAATTTCAGTATTTGAAGGATACTCGCGAGAGTTTATTATAAAGATTTCTTGCAAGATATATTGTAATTTTTCAACTGTTTTCGCCATTAAAAACCGGAGAATTTGAAATAAAAATAAATCGTCGTCTTTCTCGCAATGCGCCCTCACTGCACTAGGCTAAATTAGTGCCGTAAGCGTAGTTAGCAAAACAGACCAGACAGTCGAAGAATTTTGTGCTCCGGTGCAGTCTTTAATGCGCCGATAACTTCGGATTCGCCCGTAGTTGCTTGCGCAGCCCCACTTCCGGCTTGCACACGTTGGATGCGCCGTGGCCTGCCCTAACTCCGTGCGTCTAGACAACGTCACAGGACCCCCTCGAACCGTCGGCGTCGTGCGCGTATTCGCTGTCGTTATACCCTACCCTTCGCTGTAGCTTCTCGCAAGAACCAGCGGACGATCCCTGGCGCTCTTCACGTATCGTCTTCGCGTTTTATTTCGTTAAAGGTAATCAACATAGTATCGTTCTCAATTTTGAGTGCATAAAATCCGGTCTTCTAAATTCTAACGGTTCCATATCGATTTCCAATCTTTGGAGCGCGAGATGGAAGGAGAGGAGCAGTCAGTCTCTCCAATAAAATCGTCTAGACTGGATGGCTGTGAAGATCAAGGCCGTTGGTAGTGCATTTGGCGGTCCCTTGCACAGGCGCTTACTTAGAACGGAAATAAAAGAACTCGCGAAGGGTGTGAATGATAGGAGACGCGTATTAGGGTGAATTTTCGACTTTTTCGAAACGTGTCGAAAATTTCAAAGTGACAAGAAGCCAGATTGCGGAAGAATAACCAAATTGATGTAAGTCCTCTCTAATTAAATGCACAAATTTTGTTTCTGATCATCCATATTGCTTTCGCCTAATCGCACATATGGTATTTTAAATATCTGCACAAAATCCCCTATAATATAATATAAATTGTAAAAAATAATCTTTTATTAACTTAAAAGAGTAATACAAAAAAAAAATAATTAAAAAACTTAAAAATTGTGTTTCCTATTTTTATTACTAATTTTCCAAATCGACTATAATAAAAAACTATGATAACTATTTAGGATATATCCACGATATTTCTTATTATTTTTCTTTTTCCTGTTCTATATACCTACCTATGTAGATATTTACTGAAAACTATTATAAAGTTAAAAATAAGGAATTTACTTATAACTTTGTTCACTTCTTTTGCCATTAACAAAAAATGCTTATTATGCCTAGTTTACGCAACCATTAACAACCAAAAACTAATCAAAAAATTGCAATTTAATAACTAAGAAACGCTAAGAAACTAATTTTATTCATAAACCTGTGAGTATTCTAGTAGTGTGTAAGGTCTATAGTTATAATTTCTACGTTTTATCATTAATCATTACCAATTCCAAATAAATGATGGCCATATTTGCATTTCAATCGGTTCATCGGTCGCGTTTTATAAGGTGTTTTCCTTTCTATTTTCAATAATAACAATGCACTTGCCATAACTACAGAGCTAAATACCTACCACTAATGGCTGTAACTTCGTCAGAATCCATCGCCACAAAAAAGAAAACTACAACTAACGAATTTCAATTCATACCAGTTGGTTAACCTAATGAATACGATTATCTGTTGGGTCTGACACATCTGCGTCTTTAAGAATTTAACTAAAAATTATCATTAAGAAGAGGAATAATTGCATTTACAATTTTTAGTTATTGTCGCTTACAAGGGAACACAGGCAAAGTGGTGGTGACCGATTTAAATGCAACTTGGTCGTTTTATAGACTCATGTATTGTAAGAACAATGGAAACTTTCTTAGCTGCTAAATCGCCCGTTGTCGGGGGACGGAGAGACCTATCAACGACACTACCCTTCGCTATTTGCTTTAATATCTCCAAAACTATGAAAGATATAAAAAAAAAGTTAAGATAAATATTTAACTGTTTTAGTAGCACGAAGAGATGGCGATAATAGGTTCCCTCTCATAATTGTTGTTCACCTGCAACAACCTCCACCCCTCATATTTATTTTAAATTTGAAAATTTTTCCTAAACAAATACAAGAGATTATGTACAATTTATTCATATATATTAAACGTCCCACAAATAAATCGGTATCTAAAACCGATTTTAGAAATCGATTTTCAAACCGGTTACGGTTATTGTTATAAAAGTGATTAATCGTAACACCCAAAACCGGTTTCGATTCGCAGCACTAGTATTAACGCATGCGGGTAAATCATCCTATATTTCAAAGTCTTAATTTTAATTTATAAACATTACTTTTTAGTTGTTAATAATAATTGTATAAACTAGGCATGGCCACGTTTATTAATTGAAGGAGTATAGGTAACAATAACCGAGTACATCTAATTCTGTTTTTTTTTTCGAACTTTCTTTGCATAAATTTTATTTGACAATAAAAATGTTATGTTTGTTTTTTAATTATTTATGTTGTTGTTTGTTTGTTTGTTAAGGGGCAGCTTGCATTTTATCCGTACTATAACGTTTGCAGATAAAGTCATAGCCGGGTAATGTGTTGTTGGCCCCAGAGGATTTTGTGCTGAACATTGGGATATATATTTTACCCCCTGGCATGGGAGCAAAATTTTCACCACTAAATATTTAACGATCATCCCGTAAAGTAAATGAAAAACAATCTTTCTTTGAAAATTTTTATCACTCGATTGGGTTGTCGTATTGAAATGTAAGAAAAAGAAAATATGCAGTTTTTTGCAGACCATCAGAAAAAAAAAATAAAAATTTGGTTTTCGCTGTCCATCCATTTTTTTTTTTTTACAAATAGCCGTTTTGTTATAATCATAAATTATTTTAAATCTTTTCCTTCCACTGTCCTCCTTCTACCTCAATTTTTTTCTAGATGATCTAAGTGGTACGCCATAAAAATAGAAAATATTCAATTTTTAATCGATTTTTTGTGGAGTATGTATTTTTGTTGGGGAAACACCAAATTGATTATCCTTATACTTTGTAATTTTAAATTAGTAATTTGTTCATGAAATCTATTACATTTTTATAGATAAACATTATTTTCGAAATATACCTACGCTGAATGACGTAAATCAGGTAGCTGTTTATTCAAACTCTTCAAGCTAGTGATAATAATAATAATAATAATTCATGCCTTTAGTGATCCTCTGAATAGAAGAGGGAGGGGGGGCGTCATTAGTGTAACCACAACAGCATGTTTTATTACCAGAGCAAATACATTTCTCTTACCATTTTATGATTAAATTAATCAAATATCATAGGTTAAAGTTGACTATTGACAACATGACGATGATCACAGTTCCTATATGTTTACAATTTATGTTAAATATGCATTATGACTTGAGTGAAATGAATTACAATTTTTCTAATAGATCATATATTTAAAATATTTGCTACCACCATATTTACTATATAAAAAAACGTTGCTGTGGTAATCTTTAGATCGAGCACATGTTTGGAAAAGTGGAGAGGCGCAAAAGAGTTTCTGGTCGTATGATACACACCATTTTTTGAATCGACAAATTTCAAATTTTATTCAAAATAATAAATGAAAATGATCCTAAGGAGTTAACAGTAGAGGTTGGCAATACATCTTACGTATGAATCATAGAATAACCTGACAAGAATGGTGACTCTCCCGGCTAACCTGGGACCGCGCTTTACGCCGCCTGCTGGCCCGCGCCCATACTAAAATTATGGCGCGCAATTTGAATAGCCATATAATTTAAATTTATATTTAGAATTTTATAAATAAAAAAACTGACATTTTTTTAAGTATCTTTATTAATACAATAAATTACAAATACAGAATACTAACTAGTTTGTGTAAACTCATCAATTAAATATCCGTAAATAGTAAAACAAAAATACAATCACAAAGTAAACATAGGTGTCCAATGTGACTGTTATTAACATAATAATAAAAGTATGTTGAACATTTTGATGTTTTCGTAATAAAGCAAAATAAAATCAACATTTTCTAATAACTTTTTAACTTGGGTTATAAATCGCTCAGTAGGCAGTAAACTGATAAGTTATGACTTAAAGTATTGGTGCATCGATTATATAATAACATATTTGAGTTGGGCATCCATGTTCAGGTGCTGTTGCAGTTATGGTCAAATTATTATAACTAATTTCACATTGTTTAATAATTGAAAGGAAATGTTTTTCAAAATAAACACGTATATATTCCTGCATATGAAGCTAAAATATTTCCTGAAGATGTAATCATACGATCATTGGTAAGAAAAAGTGGTTAAACAAATTTCTCATCGCACCTATTTACTTGGCCACCCTCAACGAAATCAGCAACGTTGTCTAGAATTTGTCAGTCATTTTACAATTTCAACAAATTGATTTATATGAACAAAGCACGTATACAAAGATAGTTAATTCTCCAATGTTGCACGAAAAAGGGACAAGGCAATGCTGACTAGCACTGAATGCATCAGTGTGGTTTGTTCGTCAAGAATTGATATACATACATGGTATCCTACTGCAAAATTTCTGAATTAATTCTGTAACAAAAATTCGGTCATTTGTTATCGAATATGTATCGAATCTATAATTAATCACAGAAATGTCAGTAATTCGAATGTCGTTCACGTTTTTTTTTTTGTATTCAATTAAATTAGATTAACATTATTCTGCTAATAAAACTAGTAAAATAACTAGTAAAAAAATGACCAAAATGTTCAAATTGATACATACATTTATTATACCAATTATCTACTTAAATAGTTTCTTTTTAGATATATATACAGGGTTTTCCACGGTAGCCGTTCGTTAGAAGTCTCCGAGGTTAGAAAAAACCTGGAATTTTTGGAATCCGGGGCTATTCAAGATTCTGTTTCATTTTAAAATATTTTCAGGGTCTTACCACTTCCGGTTATACCGGGAGTCGCCATAAACTTTCTGATTTTAAATGAAACAACCTGTATATTATTTCATTTTTAAATTCCTGAGAAAATTTTATGATGAGTTCTAATAGGTTTCTTTATACCTATTTTCAACTGCTACTTAGATATCTTGATTTTTTTGAAAATTTTGAAAGATGTAGCGTTATTTGCAACACAGTACCTTTTGCCCATTTTCGACTGGTAATAAACACTTCTAGGGTAGATGGAAGCACAAGAATGACGCTTTCAAAATCCACATTGACAATTGATTTGTCGCATACAGGGTGTCCAAAACTGCATGACCAATTACAAAATCTTCAAAGTTGAAACAGTTCTTTTTTCAAATGGAACAGCCTGTATATTATTGGATGATCAGATGCAGAATTTAATTCTGCATCGATTCGCTATGACTTTTCCTATACCTATTTACAACGGTTTTCTTGTTATTCCATATTTTTTATTAAAATCTAATAAAACTACAAAATCGTATCCAGTAAGCATTGATTATAAGAGGAATTAGAACAAGTGACTTGACAGTTGTTGATTTTGTGTCAAAGTAGTACAATTCTATTTTGCTAATTCTATGAAATACAGTTAATAATGGAGAATATTGAAGAATATTCGAATAATGATCTGCTAAATTTGTTTTATACGCACGGTGAATGTGAACGAATTGTCAGACGCACATGTAGATTATTTAACGAGCGATACCCGGACTTACCAGTAATGACTCCTGGAATTGAAGCTCGGTTTTTGGAAACTGGGAGTGTAAAGGCAACTCGTAATCACCGAAAGCCAGTAATAGATAATGAAGCTAAGGAGGTGAATGTTGCATATGTTGTTGAGCATATCAAGAACTTCAATTCATAGGATATAAATCACGATGCGTTCACCAATATAACCCCAGACGGACTTCGGAGATCGGTTTCGCGAGGAGTACATGATAGAGTGATTCAGTGTTTGAACCAAAATGGTGGTCACATAGAACAATTATTGTAGTTATTTCATTCAATTTATTTTATTTTTTCTTGTCATTATGTTCCTAATTTTTTTGTTTTTCATTTGTTACTACGTTTCAAATTTTCTTATGTTCATGTTTTGTTTCCATTTTCTAATTAAAATGAAACACATACGATGTTTCAGTTTCTGTCAAAAATCACATTAAAACAGAAAATATTGACATAACAAGAAAACCGTTGTAAATAGGTATAGGGAAAGTCATAGCGAATCGATGCAGAATTAAATTCTGGATATGATCATCCAATAATATACATGCGATACTGTTGTGTGCAGATTTTAAGAATAAGCAGACTTGCCTATGCGTGCTGTTTCAGAATATAGTAGAAACAAGAAAAACCAGTCTACGAACTGTTTGGTTTCCAGTATGCAAGTAATCTTGGAGTCCAAACTATTACTATTGATGATCATAGGTACAAATCTTGGTTTGGTCAATTTTGATACCCGATTTTTCCGATATCTTTGTGATTAGATGGAAGATTTGGCGCAATGTTGGTACCTGACAAACAAGCTACAACTTGCTTAGACTTTACCTGCCCTAATAAAAAAATAAAAAACAATTTCTCATCGCTTTCGTCCCATTTTAAAAGCTGTAAACAAACTTTTCTTCGATAATACTCGAACAAGTACCCACATTTAACATTTTATTCGATCACACCTTATAATTACCCCAACCTACACGTCGCGAAAATTTCGTAGGAAGAATTTTGAGAAGAGGCCGTAAACACACTTCCATACATATAAGGGATGATGTTATGCAATAATAGGTGAAGCCACAATATATCACAAAATGAGTTATTGTTGGCACCAAGTTCGGAATAAGCTACTTGGTAATCTGCAAAAGTGTTTCATCCCATAACGTAGTTACCGCGATATCTGTTGACCATTATGTTAACCCTCAACTTGTCAATATATGTATACTTATTTAGCACAAATAGGTTAAGCCACAACATCTGAAACGGCAACAAGCAATAATGAGTTAAACCACAGTAACGGTAACACTCGTGTGTGTGTTTTTGATTATTATTGAAGTAACCAGCATCTTCTTAAGTTACGTGGTGTGCTGATATATGTATATTGTGCTCAATAAATACATCTCTACTAATAAACAGGTAGGCAAATACTCTGTTTTAAAATATTTTGTTACTTTTTCTAACCTCTAAAACACTACCTATTTTAGAATAATTTTTATTCTTACTACTTTATCGCGTTTAATATATAAAAACCAAACCAGTGTATGTATAGTTTCTCTGAGGCCATAAAATTTATAAAAATACTGCCTAAGTTTAATTCAAAAACGTATAAATAAAATTGTAGTGGCTTACTATTATTGCAATTTTTTGTACTTAGGATGGCTATTCCAAAATCAAGAGGCCAAATTCTGGTCGAAATGGCAAAAGTATTATGTAAAGAGAAGCGGCCAGTCGCAGAAAATGATGATGAGAGTGAGGAGGAACCATTTCAGTCATCGGGCAGTGAATATGTTCCTTCGGAAGCATCAGAGGAAGCACTAGTTGAGAATAATACCGTTACAATAGAATCTGGATTTACTAATAATGATAATAATCGGTTAACAATCGGTCGGCCGAAGCGCGGCAGAAAACGAAAGTATCCGAATCAAAATCGTTTGTTGCGAAAGAAATTCTGTAATGAGAATAAGGCATATATAAGCGCAAAAGGACAGAAAGTTGATCCTAAACATTATGTTGATTTCTCCTGTGGTTGTAAGAGAAAATGTACTGAAAAGATAAGCACAGCAATGCGGCAAAATTTATTTAGTCAATTTTGGACAATCGGGTCATTTCCCGGTAGATGTGCCTTTTTAAATGGTATTATAAGAGAAATGCCAAAGAAGCGTACATATACTAAAAATAAAGAATCAAAGCGAAATAATTCTAGAAAGTATTTTATTGAAGGTAGTGAGGTATGTAAAACGACCATTTTGAAAACGTTTCAAATAACTCAAAATCGTATAGATGTAGCTTTGAAGAAAAAACTCAAATCAATAATTCAGGATGATCGTGGAGTTAAAAGCGGAGGTAGGAATAAGTGCTCTGCTCAACAGATACAGAGTGTCCTTAATCACATTAATTCTTTTCCGACATATATTTCGCATTACTGCCGAAAAGAGACAGAAGCTAAGTATCTCAATCCTGATCTTAACTTAGCAAAAATGTACGATTTGTATAAAGAGTTAAGCGCAGAGGACACGTTACTAAGTTTATCGACATACAAGTCTATTTTTTATACAAAGTGTAACCTGAAATTTAAATCTCCCAAGAAGGACACGTGCCTTGCTTGTGATACGTACAAGGCAAAAATCGTCAGTTTGCATGGGGAAGAAAGGGAAAAATTAGAAAAGCAACACAAAGAACATATTGACAAAGCCCAAACATTAAGAAATACAATGAACGCTGACCTGAAAGATGCGAAATCTAATGAGGAAGTTGAAACACTCACGTTTGATTTACAAAAAACGCATCCGTTACCAAAACTTCCAACCGGAAAAGCATATTATTTGCGTCAACTTAATTTTTATAACTTAGGAATTCACATAGGAAGTACCAATAGAGCAGTATTTAATGTGTGGACCGAAAACATAGCTGGAAGAGGAACTCAAGAAGTTGGTTCTTGTCTATTAAAATATATGAAAAACAATATTCGAGCACCCGTTAAAGAGCTCAGACTCTGGTCAGACTCTTGCGGTGGGCAGAATAGAAGCATTAAGCTTGTGCTTCTACTTCTCCATGGCCTTTCAAATCACTCATCTTTAGAGACTATTACTATGCGATTTTTATTATCAGGTCACAGCTTTTTACCAAATGATTCAGAATTTGGCGACGTTGAATCAGCATTAAAGTACCAGGAAAGGGTTTACACAGACCTTGACTATATTGCAACAATGGAAAAATGTAGAAGAAAACGCAAGTTTACAGTACTTCGTTATGACACACAAGATTTTATTTCCGTAGACAATTTGGTCAAATCTGTAACCAATAGAAAACAGGATATTAATAAAAATAAAGTATCTTGGTTAAACTGCCATGAAATATTAATTAAAAAATCAGATCCAAAAATACTTGCTATGAAGAGTCATGTTACACAAAATGAACCACAGATAGTCAATATTGGTAAACCTAGCAGAGGAAGAAGCACACAGTTTAAAGACCTAGAATTGCCTTGCTTGTGGCCAAATGGAAAGTGTTTATCAAACGAAAAGGTTGCAAATTTGAACGAACTAATTCAGATCGTGCCTGAAGACGCGAAATATTTCTACAACTTTTTAACGGATGTAAGAACTAAAGACTTTCAAGATGATGTAAATGGGTTTGGTGATGCAATCGATTTTGAGACTGAGGAGACTTTCGAATATAACGGAAATGAAGAGAACTATGCAGACACAGTGGTAGGAGAACGTAGCACAGAAAACGATGTTTAATGAAATCTGCATAATTATCTCTTTACTGCAACTTATATTACGTACAATATTATATCAGTTTTTGTAAATCCCAATTAATAGTAAGCAAAAATGAGTTAAGCCCCAATTATACTTCTTTTGTTACTTTAGAGCAAGATTATCTCTACAAAATCTAAATACGAACACTGTACTAACTATAATCCTCCAAAATATATGTTCTTTAAACAAAACAACTTTATATTAATTTATGAACCTTGTGTGAACTTTGACGCCATTTATCTCGTAATAACATTGATGTTGGTTAACCTATTGTTGCATAACATCATCCATAAGTCCACGACGCATAATTATTACCTACCGTTAGATTAGGATCTGTTTAGTCCTTAAGATTTAAGTGTGCTCAAGCTATCGAGAATATCCATAAAGCAGGTATAATCTGCTACGTTGGTCCGGCCATGAATTATTTATAATGTCGAGTACGTCTGGTGCGTAGGTAATTCCATTTCCGTTCCAGTGTACCAACATAAAATATTTATTTTTATTACTTATCGAGTATATCAACAAGTCATCGCACGTATACACGTAAATAAGTGGATATTGTTGTACGAAATGTACGTACGTACGCAAAGGACGCAGCAGTTAACCAATCAACTAGTAAGCTTTTACTTCCATAACAATAGTGCTATATTGGTTTATTGTGACGAAGAGACAGCGTTGAATGATTCATTGTGAAAGACGGTTGGTCAGTTCGATTGACTGAATATTTGTGGGATTTCCTATCTAGTTACTCCATATTTATCGCCAAATATATGCGACGCCAATTAATTTGATTAAGTATGAGTCACGAAGAATCTGATATGTATATAAAAGGTGTTTGTTGTCATAACAGGTAATTTCGTAAATTATATTACAAAAAAAATTATACTTAATATAATCACGCCCAGTTGTAGTAATATACCACCAGTTATTTGTTGAAACCGCCAAAAATAGTACAAAAGATCTGCAAGATTATATGTAATTTCTATTAATAGTGCATGGCAAACAAAATATTTACACGAATGCATTTTAAATGAAAGCTGTTTGTGGATATGTTTTATTGTCTTGATTCCAAGTATCAGACAATCTTATAATACTGGAGATAACTCGCTATTAATTTATTTACTAACATTTCCAATATATTTAATATTATGTAAGAGACGACGATGTTATAAAAGAAACAAAGAGCAGAACATCCAAACTTTTTATAGGATATAGAAATATGGAAGCAGTCTGGTTAGGGGAATGTGTATTTGCAGATGACGTGGTCATATTTGCCAGGAGCGAAAAAGAGCTGAAAAGAAACCTGGGTGTATGGAATGAAAAACTTACTGGAAAGAAATTAAAGATTAATGAGGCGAAAACAAAGTAATGGTAAATACCGAAATAAATGGCAAGCCTTTAGAACAAGTAAATAGTTACAAGTATCTGGGAGTATATATCGACAACAAAACAAAGCAGGACACCGAAATAAATGCCAGAATTGAGAGTACGGCTAAATTATATCACAGTCTAAAAAGGTATTTTCTAAATAAGAAAGAAGTTTCAAGGAAAACAAAACTAAGTGTATTTAGATCTGTATTTCTGCCCACTCTCACGTTTGCGTGTGAAAGTTGGGTCTTAACAAAAGGGATGGAAAGTAGAATACAGGCCGTAGAAATGAAATATCTCCGGAAAGTGCTAGGCATTACGCGAGTGGCTATATCATGGTTACCATTTGAAAAAAAATAATAAAATAATGTAATTAGTCAAAATTAATTAATATTAAAAAGTTGATTTCATAACTAAATTCCAAAACCTGCATGAAAAATATCTAAACTATTTTTTGAAAAATTAAATAATGAGGAAGTCACAATGTAAAAAATAAGAGGTTCGATTTACTGACTCACCCGGACTATTGAATGTTCGAATTAACGAGGTATTCTATATTCTATACTGAAAATACGTTGCAATATGATATGATATTTATTTGTCAAAATTCATAATGAAAGACATCGTATACAGTAAATAATATATACTTATATATATTATTACTTATATACTTATCGTTACTACGAATACATACAAACAAAATTGAAACAAAAAATCACAGAATTCTACATGCGCATAGTTTTAGTACATGCATGTCGAAAGCCCACCAGCACACAAATCGCATACAACATGATTCCATCAAGTGTTACTTAAATATTCCTCAATAGCATAGAATGGTTTTTCTAGTAAATATTGCTTTAACTCAATCTTAAAACTTGACCAAGCTGAGTTTTTAATATACATTGGGAAGGAATTGTACACCTTTACAGCCATGAAAAAAGGACCTTTCCCAAATTTTTTAGTTTTGTGGTTGGGAACGGTAAAATCACGACAGTCTTGGTTACTATGACAATACTATCTAACAATACTATGACAACGTATTATAAAACTCTGAATTTTACACAAATAATTCTCGATGCTGCTTTAAAAAAATAATTAATCCAAACAAATATAGACCTACCAACGGTAAGGTTCAATTGTTTAAACAAATCTTTGCATGAAACTGTATTTTCAGCACCGCAAACGCAATTCTCTTCTGCGCCACAAAAACACTCCTACCCTCTGCAGAGGAGCCCCAGAAAATAATGCCATAACGCAGAAGCGACTCAACCTTGGCATCATAAAATTTTTTTAAAGAATCAAGAGATACATACTTTCGAAGATTGGATATCATACAATATAAATATGCAAGCGTGCTATTATGTTTACTACTGTGGTTAGCAAAAGTTAAGTTGTGATCCAATGTGACTCCCAGAAAGTTAACAAGCTCGATTCCGGTATAGACTTACCTCGACATCTAACGTTCAAGTTGTAATCTTTACTTCTGCATGTAAAATGTAGTGATTGCGTTTTTTCAGTGTTTAGTAACAGACGATTGTTCACACACAAGTCCACCATTGACCGGACAACGCAAGATGACGTAGTAACAGTTTCATCTATACTCTCGGTTGCAGCCACATATGAAGTGTCATCAGCATATTGAGATAGGATTCCAAATGGTTTTTTAAATTGCATTTATTCTTTCAGAGTGAAAACTTTGTATTACATTTTCCTTGCTAGTTATGGAAATAATCTGATCGCGATTTGCTAAAAAAGATTTACACAAATCCAAGGTTTTGCCACGTATTCTATAATGGTCCAGTTTTTTTATATAATATGACATGATCAACCAGATCAAAGGTCTTAGTCATGTCAAAAAAATCCACAAACGACATTACCTTTGTCCAGATTGTCATATACGAAATTTAAGGAATTGTATAATGCATCTTTAGTTGACGTGCCTTTTACAATCCCACATTGAGTAGGTGTTATATGTTCATGACTCTAAATAATTATGCAGACGATCATTAAAAGCTTTTTCAATTATCTTACTAAACACACACTGAGAGAAATAGATAGTACTCTTTAACATAAATATAGTATACTTTAATATATTTTATAGCTCCTATAGGGACAATCATATTTTATATTACCGGTGACAATATCTGTATAGTAAATATCTGTGAATACTTTTTATTAACTCGTATGGTAAAGTGTACTATATTTGTATTATTAATTTGAGCATACATGTTAGTAAATGTGAAAAAAATGTCTAGTAGCGCTGACTATATTTGATAATAACTGTTAACAATGAAAACTATAATAAATATAGTTTAATAATTTTTAATTATAATTAATTAATATAATTTGATTGACCGGTGACAGCCGGGCGAATTGCCGTCGTATCGGGCAGGATTGCGGGAATCAGACCGGCCCACAGTGGATCGAAAGGCGGTAAAAAGCGGACATTGACTGAAATGGTAATAACTTGCTTAAAAATTAATGTTGATCAACGAAAGCAAATTTTGTCGAATAGGTAAGGTTGTATATTACATCGAGTAAAAAAAATATTGTTGTACCGTCACTACTTGTTTATGAAAATGAAGCTAAAAGTATATAGTATTTCAGACTGCATAATCGAAGAAATAGCGTATTTGTTGATATAGATATAAGTTTAGTAGTGTGATGGAACTTATAATGTAGACTACAATATTATGCAACAGGAAAATATTCTGATCACTAAATACATTTAAGATAGAAACATGTGCTTTGGTATCTTAATAGATTAAATATGTCGACACTATTACAGCAGAGATAAAGAGCATATATAATGTAAAATTATGTATCTCTGTTTTTAATAGAAATTTCTTTTAAACGTTTTTGTATATAGTAAAACAATTCGCTTACCTCTCTTGATAACAGGTCGTTGATAAACTGTGGCAGTACCTACTTTACACTTTACACAATTTTCAATTTTTAACAGAACGTATTTTTAAATCTTTGTTTATATGGATTTAGCCCAGAACTACTGTCGAATCATCATTTTGAGACAAATGTCAATTCACTTAGAATATTTTATATTGTTCCCCCACATATTTTTACTATGCGAGTAGATGTGTTAATTTTCTGTGATATTTTTATTACCTTTAACCAGTAAGTACATTGATACATTTATGATAATGATATAAATAATCTCCCTGTTTAGGTGCACCTATAGTAAAACATAAATTGTATTCATATTAGCTACAATCCAACTAGATGTAGAATAACTCTTAGAATGTGTACGCGAACCGAAGAAGTCAAATATGCCAAGTATATAAAGAAAGATACCCCCTTTGTTTATCTTCTACTAATCGATTATTATAAACTAACACAGCACATTTCACAATTCTAACTTAATATTATAACACAATGTCAACGATACAATAAATGCAGCGCATATTAAAGAAATAGCATGTTTGATCTCATAATGTAGGTATATGACCGACATTCATAATTATGCTAATTGGTTTATATCCTTTTTTAATCCGAGAATTAAGAGATTATGAAACATACATCGAATGTTAGTCACTGAAATGGCATAACTTAACAAATTTTTCGTAGAAATATTAATTAACAAGCATTTATGAGAATGCTAGAAACGGTAATGCGATAAACAAATCGTCTTTTTTCAAAAAGTTGCGCGAAGTAGCAGCTGAAATCGCTGGAGCAAGTACTAGAAGGATCCTAGATGACAAAACAGTTTCCCTTTTTCTGGGCAAATTTGGGCATTTTTTTAAAAAGCTAATAGAAGTTAAAATTTAGAGTCATAGAACACCATCTTCAAGAAATAGTAATTGTATAGTTAATTACAAATATGATTTGCTAATATTTTGCCGGTTGAATTACACATAGTTAGTGTATATTCTGAGCAAATTGCAGTTTCGTATCGTTTCTAGTTCCAAAGATTTTAGTAGTTGAAGAGGACGGTCGAAATACACTCTTAGCGTAACATCTCCGAACATGTACTTTCAGGCTTGCTTATGTTGGATATTCCGTCAATCTACTTGTCTGTATTGTGATTTCCATATCTAATGCCTATTTTACTATACACTTATACACATTTTATTATGATTCTGAAAAATTGGCTTTTTTACGCTATGTCAGATTTTTAACCAACTTCGATCCACTGTGCGGCCCGTGTACTGTAGAGTACTACCGGTATTGAAGCGCCTCGTAATTCTCGTCTGTGGGCGATTGTCCACAGTACTTTTTACACGACGTTAACCATGTATAAGCATCATATATAAGATTATGAAACAAGCGTAGCGCCATCTTTACGACAAAAGCTGTAGTATCACATATTTATGTAGCTAAACCAATTATGAGTATTATGATATTCCTACTATATAGATATAAAACTATACAGCATTCATTTCATTCCATCTCATTATTAATGCCGTTTTCAATAATCAAAGTAAGGTGACTGTTGCAAGCACCTAACCTAACCTAAATAAACACAACACAGTAAATTTGCTACACCTGTTATTATAACTGTCTTCACTACATTATATGCAATTTATTATATTCACTTGTTGTAAAATATTGTAAAACAGTTCACTATATTTTGTAGAAGATTGTCACACAATATTTTTAAATAATTTTATTGCTTTTTTTGTAACCGTGATATAGGAAAATGCAACGCCGTTGTTCTAAAATTTTGCACAATAGTAGGAATTCTTACTACAATTTCCGTCAACAGTGAAGTGTAAATATTACAACATGGATTTTTCTCTGTGCAGACACAAACATGCACCGACACGAATACGTACACCTGTATCACACGTACATAACACGTGTGAGTGGCAATACAGCTTATTGGTCGATTTCTTCGGTAAAGATCGACAATGAATAGAGCAAGGGGTGGGAAGAGCGTTACGAACATTTATGTTAGAAATTGAATATGCATCGAATACCTGGTAACATCCAGATTTTACCTCTTACTATAAGCATGGTAACATCTGGTTATTTTACTCTTAATACCCCACATATTGTCGTTTTGACAATAATTATGTTACTAATTAACATAAAGAGATTTACTATCTAATTTCTACAATCCATTTTTCTCAGTGCAGAGAGCAAATATACCGGCCAATAGTTAAGCCTTCACTATTAGCAATTCACTTTGGATTAATTGGAATGTTTCGGTCGTTAAACAAGAAGAACCTGTATCATAATAGCAAATAATACGTTTAGCACAAATAGTAAATAACATATGTACTGTTATACTATGGAAACGCAAGTACATACGCACTTTTATTCGTGATAAGGCATAAAATCTAGTACTTTTATATGTATACATATATTATTTCTTATCTCTACGTGCCACCGCAGAGGAAGTCTGTATCATTTTTAGATATATATAGGTCAGTTATCAGTTTCTGTTACGTAAAAACAAGGGATCCTTAGAAATAAGGTGCTGCGTAAGCTTATAGAATTTAACTTTCCTATCTCAATGATACAAACCCATTTCCATTGCTGATTAGAAAAGCATGCTTTGTAAGGAAATGAATAAAAACGAAAAACCAAACCTTATAAGTGAAAGAATTTTACAATGAATGAAATTTGTTTACAAATATATATTAGAAAGAGGATGTTAGTATTT
Organism: Cetonia aurata; assembly: GCA_949128085.1. NCBI lineage: Eukaryota > Metazoa > Arthropoda > Insecta > Coleoptera > Scarabaeidae > Cetonia > Cetonia aurata. The sequence continues at coordinate 2,727,871 of OX421887.1, forward strand.
GATATTTTATAAAATTTCTCGCGACATAAACTCGTGTAAGTATCGATTTCTGATGAATGAATGCTGAAACTTGTTAGCTGTTAAAAACAAATGTATAAAATGTTTTCTTTTTGATGGATTTATGATTCTTAACTAAATGTATATTAAACCTGTCTTATATTTTCTGAGACAGTATTGCTTGGAAGGTAATTTCAAATTAACGTCATAAATGTTAATCAGTTCAGGGAATTGCGGTTTTCTTAGAAGGACATGCGTGAAAAAATAAGTGATTCCCAGAACGAGATTGGTTGTGTGTTTTCACGAAAAGTAACGGGTTTTGAAGCAAAACACTAAATGTGTGGGATTTACAGTATGCAGTTCGGGGAATTAAAAGTGAATAAATTTTGAAGTATAAGCTTAGGCTACTATCCAGTTAAAGAAGAGATTTTATCCTACAGAAAGTTGAGTAGCTGTAAGTTTTTGTTTGATGCTATATAGTCAGAGGGATAGTAAAAAGTTAAAGTTTCTCTACCTCCACTAATTTACAGCATTTTTTTTTTTTTTTTTAATTTTCCCTTATAACTTTGTTTTGATACATTTCTAGCGAAACAAAAAGTGATTAGCCGACCTGTAAGAGATGCAAAATTGGTATACAGAGTTTTTTTTTATGCTATGAATGACACTAAAGCTATGAAACCAAAATAAGACGCAATTATGTGTAACCGTTTGTGTTACGTTAATAAAATTGCAAATCAGTCAATCGATATAATATCACAATAAAATCCTAAGCTGATGTTTTCTTATGATCCACTTGGCAACTACAATACATATCACAGCTTCAATTGTGGCCAGGCCTGGCCCAGGTCGAAGGCTGTTTCAAAGTCCTTCCTTGCTAGTTGGTTTGCAATTACATTATCCGTGATGCCCCGGCACCCACACCAAAGGGTACTTTAGTGTGGATGTTTTTAGCCAGGGCTGTTAGGACTTATAGACATTCTCAAACTAGTTTGAAGGTGATCCGATAGGATGTGGCTTTAGGGCCGCCGGACTATAGGATGTGATTCGAATCAGCCGAGCCTGCTGCATTATAGTTAAATGCAATTTGTATGTAGCAGTGTCTGTTCAACCCATCCCTATCATACCGATTTTGTGTAGGAAGTGTTGGTTTCTGTTTAGCTCTCCAATCTCTCGTCTCAATCCAAAGCAAGCTTAAAGGGTTTATCATGGAAGAGGGATACCCTTGTATTACTGCATATTCCAAAGATATGGTTTATGATTACGTTTGTTGCCTGGAGGTGTTCTGGGTTCTCCGGTTTCCACTACATTTCGGTCTGTATACACAGAAAAATTCATCCTTACCTTAAATAAATTTGTCTTGGACTAAATATATCACCGTTTTGAATACCCACATGACAACAACTTCTTAAGGCAAGAAAAAAATTGTCTTAATGTCAGATGCACAAAAGTAGTACCAGATGCACATGTAAAGGCGTACTCCCTTGTGCATGTACAAATTATCAAGTTCCAGGTCTAACAATGTTTTTCGTTACCTTTAGTTGTTCTATTCACTAATGTTTATAAAAATAAAAAAAGTGTCAGTAAAAGAACCAACATAGTTTACTGCACAGCAATGTAAGGGTGTTCATTACAACAGGTATGTACTTACAATAATTTAGAATAGTTTCTTTAAAGATCACAACACTATACTATTACACATATGCATACCAGCATACCGATAATACTGTAATCTAATAAAAAAAAAACATTTGCGTTAGAAATATCTTTCTGAGATTCTCCAACAAATCCAATTCGAGCAACAGCTTACTTGCCTACTTCATCCTTAATATTATTAGGTAGATTTATGGCTATATATGTTTACCAAACTTTTTCTCATGTTATTAGCCATAAGTACATACATGTAAAACTAATAAGGTTCCATTAAACAATTTTCCTAAAAGAAATTCACACAACCAACTACTCTACAACTCTATAAGGTAAAAAACGATCAGACAATTGACCGACAACGCAGATACCGCGTTTTGCTGCTGCACCAATTTTAACATTTATTTTTTATACTAAATAAATCCCACGTATTGCTGCGCATGTACAACAAGCTACATTCTCTATTTACTTGCAATAAGCAAATATATTCTGTACCTAAGAAAATTCATCAAAACAAAAGTTTTCTTGAATTAAAATTTTCAATTTCCTTACTTAAGATTTACTTCCAACTTAAGATTTACTTACAACAGAATTATTTCATTTTCTCTACAAGAAAATTGTGTTTAAACACTATTTTGTTGTGAACTCAGAATGCATCTTTCTGTGTGTAGAAACATTCTGAAATAGGCGCCAGTTAATAGCTTATCTACAGCGGTGTTTTTATATAATACTTAAGTTTAATAAGGTAACATTTTTCTTAGAATAAGATATACCAAAATTGTGTAATATATTTGAAATTTAATTACTATGTATTACTAAGCAAATGACTATCATATTATTGAACAAATCACTTACTTATCATTATAATTCCAAAACAGGAAAATCTCTTCTGAGCACGTTCGAAATAACAAAATCAGCTGGCGTTTCATCATCATCCACGTCATTCGAATGTGTGAGTTACAAACATACATATACGTAACGTTAGACAATATTGCGAAATTATTCCCAACTTCTATCTATCACACAATGAATGCAAACCCAATAGACTCTTCTCGTATAACGACGCCATGAATAATGCATCTCTCAGTTGTGTTTATAAATAGCACTTATAGATAAAATTAGAAATATTTCTGTGCGAGATAAATCACTGGCATATAGCAGTCATGTATACATATACGATTATCAATAATATCACGCTATCCTCTCTGCATTTGTGAACTTTGGATGGTTCGCCGAATATTTGTTTGCGCCTAACGATATCTATTTGTATGGTAATTTCGTGAATAGATAAAAATTTCTAAAAGGAAACCGTGAAGGCTACTCATTGTTACTATGTCCTATTTCCGTTATTAGATTCACGCTGAAGGAAGTGAAGTAGTTAAAATAATTATTATGGTATCTTTCGTTTACTGAAGAACCTTAATATATGTATCTTAATTTAGTAACAAATGTATCTAAAAATTATTATTCAAATTTCAGGAATAACTTCTACTAATTCTGGCATATTATGTTTTGAATAACTCATTGCTTGGTATTAATCCACTCTGTTTCTGTTTTATTCCTATTCCTTGTAAATACAAAGACTAATTGCCTTAACTCAAAATATTTATTTTGGAAACACCAATCGGTCTCTTAATAAATAATCTTTGGCCACCTCTGCTAGTTCAAGTGAATACAAATAGTATTGTATGAATCAGTTATTGCTTATATAGAAACATGATTTGCATGAATTAACATATTTGTTTATTAGTAGTATGTAGCTACCGCCAATTTTAGATATTTTTCGCGTTATTAACACGAAATGTATTTGTTTTGGCATTTCTGCTTTCAATAACGTTGTCTTCAATTAAGTATAGATTGTAATTGTAAGCTCCAAACATCTATTATATCTATTTCTAACGTTAAAAAGAGCGTCTTCCATATATTTTTCGCGAGGGATACGTCACGATTAGTTAAAATGATTCATGTGAATACATACTTGTATAGGTATATGTGTTTTATGCACGCATTCACATGGTTTATTAGCACACTCTTTCATTAGTTTAGTAAGTAGGCTGGTCGGATGGAAGAACAAGTACCACTGCATTAATGACAATCACAGCTTCCCACCAGAGTTTCTCATATCAATTTCGTATCATATACAAATCAACCGATGACATTATCACAGAATAGACTAGCAATCAGAAGTTTCACTCACAATCAGTGGCGGGCCCTTTGATCTTTTAATGCTTTATATTGTGACGTCGAATGGCATCTTCCTAAGATAAACTCCAGGTCCGCAATAACCGCAATTCGCTATTACCAGGACTGTAGTAAATCAATTTCAAAAAACTATTAAGAATGATTTCCGTTAAACACTTTTCAAATATAACAAATAACTCAACCTTTTGACGTTGAAATATAGATATTTATTTACTATTTTGTCTTCTTATTGCTGCTACATACAAAGCAAACCAGTACATTTGTACATATAATAAATGTCAGCAAAAGGTGATGTTACCTCTTACTAATATTCCATTTAAATTATTGGATTAAGTGTACCCGAATATTTATTTGTTGGTAAATTTGTGATACTTTTGTTATGTTGTTTATGCAAAATAAAAAAGTAACTAACTACGATCGGACTTTATGATAGGTAAAGAGTATGTGACTTGATTTTCCAATCGGTCTTATTAAAATAAATATAAATATATTTTTTTTTAACATTTTGTACATCGTCCGAACATATAGTTGTTAGGGCTCGTATAGACAAGAGCATTAAGCAGACGTTAAATGTCAATTCGTAACGTGAAAATTGAATAAAAATTATCGAATATTCAATAGAGTTCATGAAATATTCATCTACTACAAAATTAATTATCAGTGCGAAATGTGGTGCATACGTCTTTCAACTTGTTCACCAACGGGAATGACCAGTTTCTCTGTGGAACCTTTAGTATCTCTACCATAATAGACGTTGAAATGAAATTGGTAGCTGCATTTGTTAACAAGCTGGATTCAGTTGAAAAAGATGCTACTCAATAACAACGAGGTTCATACTGTTACTAAATATCTGCGGAAAAGGGTTTAATGCCACAACAAATTCTTGAAGATATGATTAGTGTGGTTGACGATGATTCTTCTTAATATCAACTAGTGAAGAATTGTCGTTTAACTTTTTAAGAATTGGTGGCATGTAAATATATTTTATCGGGCAGTAATTTCAGTAGATAGTTCTTAAAGACGTAAATTAAATACGATTAATAATCCAATAACATTGGTAAAATGCCTTCAAATAATACACAAATTATTAAAAGCAAAAAAAAAATGTTTGATTAAAATTATGTAATATTCGTAGGCGGTAAATGTATTGTGTATCATCTAGTAGATAGTAGGCGCCGCGTTTACCAATGCAAGTCGCTCGAAAATATCTCACAGGAATTTCTTGGCAAGCGACGCCAAAGTTCATGTTCCGCGTGTTTTCCTCGACTGGTAGCACCCACATGATTTTCGCCATCACGTCTGCCGGTAGACGTATGCACAACTGTGTGCAAAAAGGCACAGGCGCAGTTTACGTTGAAAATTCTGGAACAACACACAAATAATAATACGCAATCCCACTTCGTTGTTGTTCATTTACCAAAAAGAAATTGTGTCAAGTCATGGTTGTTATTTCGTTTTCGTAGTTAAGGTTTATAATAGAACAAAAGAAAGTTCTCCCGAAAAATTAAAGAATACATAACAAAATCGACGTATATAAAAGTTAATTGTAATAATTCGAATCTTAAAGTGAACAAATAAGAATTTCGAATAGTCCATTGATTGGTCGGTTTAATTAAACTGCAAAATGTTGTAATAGATTTTTAAAATAAAGATTGAAAACAACAGATTGATTCTTTTTATATTTGTTAACTTACGAATTAATAGATATAATAAGAACTAGGTACATACTCCAAATATTCTTCAAAACGTTGCCAGATATACATACTTTGTCATAAAACCTCGTTTTAAAATAATAAGAAAGTGATACGGAGAAGAATTGTGTTCAAGCTCTTTTTTGGAATCCCGCTACTTACATTCATATGTTTGATTTCTGAAAGTTTCTGTTTTAAATTATATTTGAAATCTTTTCATGTCTAAAACTCATTCAAATGTAAATTACCCTTAGCATATTACATTTATATACCTTTTGCCACTTCTCTCCGCTCCGGCTGTCATACCCCACGCTATTTAACTGCATAACTAACTTCTCCCAGTGCTTCCTCAATTGGTTTCACCCATTCGAACTCAACTCTTCCTGTTGCCACACCAGAATGATTTTCTAAGTACTTTAAAGTAACCTCCCAATGTTTTCGTTCGGTTTAAAGGACATTGTAAAATGACTCTAAAATAAAGACATTGATTCAATATTTTATTTAATAGTGTGGTATAAATATTTATCACACACACAATTACAATTAGTGATAACCAAAGAAGCAAACTTGAACCTATATAGTGACGAAACACTCACGGAAACACTATAAAGTTTTGTAGTGCTAAAATGGCTTTAGAATAACCGAACTAGTACTCGTATTTTAGCGACAAATAGCTAAAATACGAGAATAACCGAATATTGTTAAAATTCATTTGGTCGAGTATGGTGATTTTGGATTCTGGATTACTTGGAGGGTGGCTACTACAGTTGCATCTAGACCTCATTAGACCTCACCTAGGTTGTCAACCAGCCTATTGTCTTCACAAACAACATTCTCCAGGGGAGCTTTACAGTTAGTATTGCTTTAAACATCGCAATTAATGTGCACTAGATAACGTTAGCCTCAACTGTGAGAGGGTATAACAATATGCTTCTCTTGTTGACGTTTGGTTTGACATCGCCAGCGTCAGGAAAGCTCCCCTGGGGAATGTCCTAGCGTTTGTGCAGACAATAGGCTGGTGGAAAACCTAGGTGGGGCAACTTAAACGGAGGAAGCATAATGGGCCTAATGTGACCTAAATGCAGTGGCAGTGGCCAACCTCCAAGTAATCCAGAATCCATGCTTCTCTTGTATCGTATTTGAAGAATTTTGACCAATGAAAGTATAGTGGCGAATACAATATATTGATACCTTGTTCCGTTTTTCAGATAACAAAGAAAACACTCCACTATCAAAATAATTTATCTATAAAAATTACAACAAATCATTATTTAGGTTAGGATAGAGTAGTAAAAAAACTCGTTCTTTCGTTCATCTAGTACACTCCGCCAAAAAAGTATCGCATAATTTAGTTTTGAATCATAAAAGTATCGCATAATCTTTGTTTGTAGCATAAAGTTGTAAATATACTTTAATGCGCTCTAAGATATAATTTCTATGATTGTTTAAATAAAATACAGGCCAAATAAAAACAAGAACTCATACTTGAGATTTTTATTAAAACAAGAAATTATAATTTTGGAAAGAAAAATGTCATAACAGTAGCTTTTAATACTGAGTATTGCCACCTCTGGCTCTTATGACCGCTCGCATACGTCACGGAGAGCATTTTCTAGTCCATGCAGGTCCGCTGGGGCAACATTTTGGGTTCGTATCCGTCTGTGAAGGAGGTCCCACACGTGCTCGATAGGGTTCATGCCCGGACTTACCGCAGGCCAATCTAAAACTGGAATACCAACATCGTTAAGGTATTCCTGGACGATTATTGCAACATGCGGTCGTGCATTATCGTGCATTAACATGAATTCGTTTCCTATAATTGGCGCATATGGTACTACATGTTCTTCTAAAATGTCCGTTATATACCTGTGGGCAGTCAGTGTACCTCTGTCTACTGGTACTAACTCTGTACGACCTGTTAAACAGATGCCGCCCCAAACCATAATAGAGCCACCAGCGAAATTAGGTCTAGGTCTGATATTACACTGCGAATAGCGCTCACCGTCTCGTCTGTATACTGAGATACGCCTATCTGAGGTGTAAAGACCAAATCTTGACTCATCTGTGAAGAGTATATTGGCCCAGTCATTAATGTTCCAATTTACATGTTCTCTGGCAAACCTTAAGCGAGCCACTCGGTGGTTCCTAGTGAGACGAGGGGCTGTTACAGCTACTCTAGCTCTTAATCCACTCTGTCGTAACCTATTCCGAATAGTTTGAGTACTCACACGAGTATTTCTGACTCTAGCCAAGTCGTTCTGCAATTGTCTCGCAGTTACATGTCTTCGACGTAATGCTTGTAGTAGTAAATAGCGGTCATCTTGGCGAGTAGAACATCTTGGACGACCTGGTACAGGTCTTCTACTGTAAATGCCTGTTTCCCTATATCTGGCTACGGCTCTAGAAACACTTGACTGATTGATGTTCATCAAATTAGCAACGTATGCTTGAGATCGTCCATCTTCGATTAAAGCAACTATAGCAGCCACTTGTTCTGAAGTTAAATTGCTCATTTTAGTTTTAAAAGCGTTGGTACAGAACTCTGACTTCGCACTTTAAAATTTGTCCGTATAGGAAGACTTTCAATAAACAACTGAGCAAACCTTACACATATGCATTTTTCTAAATGTGTTCTTTTAGGAAAAAAATAAAGTAAAAACGCTAAGTTCCATTATTTTGTTAGTGTTTTTATAGTTCACATACACGAGGCAAACTTTTTGTGAACGTATAAAAATATCTTGGTTCATAAATGCCCTTTTTTAGTTTATGCGATACTTTTTTGGCGGAGTGTATTTAATATATGATTACTAGTTTCGGCTAAAAGCCATCTTCAGATCAACGTCAAAAGGTAAAATTATCGATTGTTTTATAAAACATTAAACATGAAACTGAATGTAAAAATTAAATTGAAATCATACGAACACCAACTTTTACAGAAAGTCTTTTGGTCTTTCTGTAAAAGTTGGTGTTCGTATGATTTCAATTTAATTTTTACATTCAGTTTCATGTTTAATGTTTTATAAAACAATCGACAATTTTACCTTTTGACGTTGATCTGAAGATGGCTTTTAGCCGAAACTAGTAATCATATATTAAATACTAGATGAACGAAAGAACGAGTTTTTTTACTACTCTATCCTAACCTACATATATAACGTTCATTGGATACATAGCACATCAAATCATTATTTATTTGGCAATTGTGCAATGATTTATTAATATTTATTCTGTCAATATTATTCTGTTTACTAGCTATTGGCTCTATACTTTTGACGTTGTTCTTTATTATAAAATAGACATGAAATACAAATCAGCAGTATGCGTCAGTGTATGTCCTTACCTTACATCTTATAACTGTTTTTGGTGACGCAATTCTGGTATTTCTCTTTTCTTAGATTTTCTTCTTACAATATCTTAAGAGTATATGTTCCTAGAACTTCAGATGACACTGCATATCATAAACACAATAGATGACTTTTTCAAAGTATGCAATCCCAATGGAGGCCAACCTAGTTCTTCATTGCAATTCTATTAGCATTTAACGTTTATTTTGTAGATAAAATAGTCCAACATTTTTTTTAGTCTATTATTATTTTTAACAGATAAAAAATGACCACTAAATCATTTTGGCACGGTACTAACTAGTGGGATAAGGGAAGTGGGAAGGTTTAAATGTTGCAAACACAAATTGCTAGTTTCATTTTTAACGTATAATAGACGACAAGTTGTTAATATAAATAACGGCCAATTCATTCTCAGGTTTGTTTCCAAGAATTTGTAGGAAATACATAATAACTATAATCGTACAAAATTAATTATGAATATTTCTGTATTTATAATTAAAAGAGAAGCGCTTTTTAAGGTAGTCGACACAAGTTTTAAATGGAAAAACGCCACAGGCAAAGATTTTAGAGCCCCGGGGAATAAAATCATGCATTTAATATTTAGATTGTTTTACCGACAATACAACTGAACCGGTAGTTCGTCCGTCCTTGAAGAGCTATTTTTATCCCGAGTCTATTGCCACCTCACGTAAGCCACTGATGTCCTTGAGATGTCGACGGAATGCGGTGCAATTGTTAAAATTATTTACAGCTGATACCTAATATATCTCCATCCTACTTCAATTTCACATATTAACATTAGATGGAGATACTCTCAGTGCGACCAGTGAAAAACGCTATAAGATAGTTACATAGATATGCACACAAGATTATTGTTAAAGTAATTTAAGCTTTGGATAAGCGGTGTATAGTAGTGACGAAAAGTAATTAAACATTCTTTTTCACGCATGTTATGTAGTTCTTAGCGGGGCATATTTGTGAATAAGAAAATTATAGTGCAAAATTTATGCGTAAAAGAAAGGTTGCAATAGCAAGAAGTATTCTCCAAAAAAGAACAATAAAACGCTAATTTAATAATTTCAATCCAATAATAATATGTCTTTATCAGCACACAAAGATGTTTAAACAAAGCTAAGTGATTTTTCAAACATTGTGGTCGTTAAAAAACACTAAATTTTTTTCGTTTATTTTATGTACTGTGGAAGTACTATCAGAATTATTATTAAAATTTACTACTTTCTTTTCTGCACTGCACGCAACTTTGGCCAATTTCATGGCCTCCAAATAAAAGTTACTTAATCAACATAATACAGTGTACTCTCTGTTAAGCGAACACCTCCGGTCGCCACATATTTGTCCGCTTAAAAGACATAATATACACATGATCTTTTAAACTCACTATATTAAGTTTTTGTCAACACTTGCATATTCTTCAAAATCAACATTATCCGCTCCAGATTGGTGAAGCATTTTTGCAGTTCAAGCAGTTTGTAACTAATACGTTTTAAACGTTTAAATTCCTTTGATTGGAATACTAAAGAAAACGTTACTGAAAAGAATAAAGGGGTACTCCAATAAAAAAAAAACAGATAAGCTGTCTTTCCGACTTAATTTACGACCAAATAACACATCTCGGTATATAATTTTTTTTGTCAAAATTTAATTCAATAACAAATGTGGGAGATAGATAACATACCTTTAGGTACTGTACTAATATTTCCATACATTTAGTCATCAAAACAGCCGTGTATTATTTTTGCTCATCGCCGATTATGTACTGCACTGCTGTTAAATCAATAATCAATGAACCTCTCACCATTGTGGTATCAGCGGTAGTAAAACAATATTTAGGGGTAACTTCTTAACCTATAAATTGTTATCTTGGTTTCCTAAAAGGTTGGAACTTTCTCGCTAGGAGAAAATTGTACCATTTTTTAATGATCTTCCTATGTTTGAAATTTGTTCCTTTTTATAATTAACACCCTGTATATAAATTTCCTTATTTCTAGCAAGGACTATGAAATTCTATAACGGTGTTGATTTATCTGCTCCGAGTGTACATTGATAGACATACTTATCTCTTGCGTTTCGTAGCTTCTGTCAATGTTGAACTGAATGCATCTTTCAATAGCGTGTATTTCCGCCTGGAAGATGCTTGGGTACATCCCCAAGCTTTCGAAATATGTGGTTCTAGGCCCATATATCCCTATACCAGTTCCCTCTGCCGTTTTGGAACCATCCGTGTACCATTTGATGGTGTTTCTATTGAATTTCGAAATGGTGTCTTTGTCCCATTCGTTCTTGCTACTAAGGTTTGTGGTAAATTCTTTTACAAAGCTGAAAGTTTCAGCAATAAAAACCATGTTAATTATGATTAATTAAACATATCAAAAAAATCTACTATTATTTAGCCGAAAATAGCGCCGAATATATTAAAACAAATTTATTCGTCAGAAATATTCCTATATTTTGTATTCTATAAAAAAATATTTCCATTTTCAAGCCAAAAATAAATAGCCGCATTAGGTATATGAAATTGCAATCCCAAAACGAAAAATGAAAAGAACTTGTTTAAACGATCAATACCACGAATTATTAGGAAGATGATATCGATGACGGGACCAAACTGTTTTGTAGAGGTAAATGGTAAAGTGCTATTCGTGAATTTATTATCCCCAAGCTACGCAGATTAATTATAAATGTCTGGAAAGTTTCGGCTCGAAATTATTAATGTAATTTGCAAGGGGTTAGCACTAAATTTGGTTGAATTACGATTAGATGGAAAGTCAAATACATGTTAAGAAATTAAATGTTAAGAAACTGTGTCTCTTCGGAAAAAAAAATATATGATATTCAGAATTAACAATATTAAATTAATCCTAAGTTATTTCCAAAAGCGGTTAGATCGAGATCTTTGGTAAATCATTTAATATTATTTTGAAGAGAAAAAATTGTTTATTGTAACCGGCATTTTCAATACTACTGACCTGCAAACAAATTGCTGTAAATTAATTGCAGCAATCGATTTTTTACAATTGTTAACGACTCAAACAATATATTGGCGTAAACAAATGGTGCAAGTTATTGCAGCAATGTATTTCTCATAGGTGTGAACACTGTGAACAGATGGTTTTTATTTGCGTATGCTATTTGCTTATTTGCGTCGGCTATTTGCTCGTGTCAATCGCAAAATGTGTTTGCATGAGATTGCTAAATTTTCGAAGGAAAGGAATTAAATCAAAATTTACTAGGAAATTAGATATCTTATCCTGAATTGTAAATGAAATATAGAGTACAAAATCGAAGTAAGAAGAAAGTATAGTTGAAAAATATAAAGGAGCTAAATATATACTACGAAAATGAAATGCGAAAGGCGAAATCCATAATTTACGCACACAATTTCTTCGACAAATATAAAAACAGAAATATTACAAAAAAGAAAAAAACTGGACTAAAACTAATTATATTATATATATATATATACGAAAGGAAATGGAAATGTTTTGACTAAGCTATTAACATTTATTGCTTCAGACAAGGAATGGTCCAGAGTCTGGATGTTATACACCTTAAACTACCATACTGAACGTCGCGTAAAGCGCATATAGTTCGTTCGGGTTAGGGGTGTAGAACATATTTGACAGAAACAATGAGAACCAAGTTTTCTTTTTGAAGTTCTATAGGTTTTGTCAAAACATACAATCTATTGGTGTCACTACTACCACATGGATTACATACTAGTTTTGGTCGGTAATTCACCATTGCCTGGTAAATTTACAATTATTCTTAATGGCACTTGCTATATAGCTTGAATGAAGTAACTTCTCAATGTTTCCTTTATGATGTAGACATATACATCTGTGAATACAGTTCGTGAAACTGTTGCGTTCACTGCATGAGTATTATAATAAGTTACATTTTGATTTTTAAACAAACAGCAGTATTATCGGCAATTTGTTTTCTTTTATATATACAGGGTTAGTAAAAAGTCCCGGAACGGTCGAATAACTTTGTTATTTGAAAATTATGATTTCTGAAGTTTGGTATGGGGATATAGTTAATATAAATGCATTTTATGCAATACAGTTAATATTTTTGCACTTCCGGTTTAATCGGCAATACGTCCAACTTTTTTTTTTTAAATGGAACGTCCAGATTTTTTTAACACTTTTGAATGCAAAATAAAAAACTACGTTCAGGAAGTATTAAGATGTTTATTTTTATTCACAAGAAAACAGTTAAAAAATTAAAAGTGTCCTAATACAGAAAAATCAAGGTACCTTTGAAAAAAGTTTTTGTTTAGTGTTTGCATTCTTTTTGCCGTCACATTTGACAATTTTAAAAGCGTTTTAACTTTTGCATCGCTATAAATTTACTTATTTTAAACATTGACACATTTGAAAATGGCAGAAAAACTTACTGAATCAGAACGAATTGAGATATTAATGACGCGTGGGTACGGTGATCGTCAACGTTCTTTTGAAGAGGTTCGTATTTTGTTTAATACTGTTTATCCGGATCGTCACATTAGTAAAAGTACGGTATGCCGAACAATTCAAAAGTTTGAAGTCTTTCGTCAGGTGAAGGATTTACCTAGAAGGGGACGTCCATTAACAGCAACAGATGAAGAAACTAGTTTGAATGTGTTACTTACAGTGGAAGAAAATCATCACGTGTCCACAACAGAATTAGGTCAAATTCATGAGATCTCTCAAAAATCTGCTCATACGATTCTTAAATCAGCAAGAATGAAAGCCTATAAAATGTATCCCGTCCATGCGTTAACTGAAGATGATCCAGATCGTAGACTACAATTTTGCGAAACAATGACGGAATTGATCGAGCAGCAGCCTAATGTTTTAGATCACATCATTTTTTCAGATGAGGCAACGTTTTGTCTCAACGGCACTGTGAACAGACATAATTGTCGCTACTGGTCAATTGAAAATCCGCATTGGATTGAAAAAGTCCATACACAGCGTCCTCAAAAGGTGAATGTCTGGGCTGGTCTTGTTGGAAACAACATCTAAGAGGAAACTGGCAACGTCTACTTAAATTTATTGCGAAATGAGGTTGTTCCAGCACTTGCGGCCCTCTTTCCAAATGCAAACATAGGTGATCACCCTAATGCACATTTTTGGTTTCAACAAGATGGAGCTCCCCCCCCCCCTCCCCCCTCCCCTCTCCCCCATTTTGCCCATAATGTCCGCGATTATTTGAATGAAATTTTTCCGGGACGTTGGATCGGACGTAGAGGAGCAATCGAATGGCCAGCACGTTCGCCAGATCCCTCGCCATTAGATTTTTTCTTTTGGGGTCACATGAAATGTCAAGTGTACAAAAATCGTCCCCATAATCTTGAACAATTGGAAGAGAGAATAGTTCAAGAAGCCAATCGCATCACTCCAGAACAAATACAAAATTCAATAAGAAATTTTACTGACCGTTTACATTTTTGTCAAATTGTAAATGGAGAGCATTTTGAACAATTATTAGAGCTGTTATCCGGATCTGGATAATTTTGGATCCGGATAATTTACTATCCGGATATCCGGATCTGAGTGCTATCCGGATCTGCTATCCGAAACTTCAGATCCATATCTGCTATCCGACACCTCGGATCCAGATCCGCTATCCGAAGCTTCCGATCCAAATCTGTTTGAAAATCACAAATTCGCATTCTTTATCAGTTTTCTCGGACTTGTATCAATAAGATTATTTTGTTTGCGAGTTCTCGCTAATAAAAAAAAATAATAAAGAAGCGGATCCGGATCCGAGGTTTCGGATAGCGGATCCGGATTTGAGGCTTCGGATAGCGGATCCGGATCTGAGGTATCGGATAGCGGATCCGGATCCGAGGTTTCGGATAGCGGATCCGGATCCAAGGATTCGGATATCCGGATAGTTTTGGATCTGGATATCCGGATTTCAATTTTGTCGGATATCTGCAGCACTAACAATTATTGCAATCGCAACCTGAATAGACAGGTATCTTGATTTTTCTGTATTAGGACACTTTTTTAATTTTTTAACTGTTTTCTTGTGAATAAAAATAAACATCTTAATACTTCCTGAACGTAGTTTTTTATTTTGCATTCAAAAGTGTTAAAAAAATCTGGGCGTTCCATTTAAAAAAAAAAATTGGACGTATTGCCGATTAAACCGGAAGTGAAAAAAATATTAACTGTATTGCATAAAATGCATTTATATTAACTATACCCCCATACCAAATTTCAGAAATCATATTTTCAAATAACAAAGTTATTCGACCGTTCCGGGACTTTTTACTAACCCTGTATATATATCATGCAATACATAACTTACAACTCACAGCATCAAGACGTTAATTATTAAATTATTTATGTAAATGTATTATGATTTGTGTATTTATTTATTTTTGTAAACATGTTGTGAAAATCTAAACTAAACACTTACTATATCGTATCTATGTATTTCAAAAACAGGGTAGGTTTCCATGGATTTTAAGGTATAAAGGTTCCTTCGCTGATCGTTCGAACGTGGGTTGATTTAATGTATCGTATCGTTGGAAACGATATCTATCATCGTTGCTGGGGTCCTTTTTGCCTAGGAGGAAAACAATTGTGGGGGACATCTTTTTCGGTATATCCTGAGTGTAGTTGCATTTTCGAATAATATCTAGAAATTTATTAATTTATATCACAAGAGTCGTTCACTTTAAAATTTACTTACAAGAATGAGAGTATAGCGTATGTAGTGCCAAGATGACGGAAATCCAGTGATTTCGAAGATTTGGGTGGCGTATTTCTAATCCTGGGGCTGATTGAAGAGTTTCGTACGAGCATTATTCGCTCTGACATCATTGGAACACTAATTGGGAGCTGAAATGATTGTTGTGAAGTTGGAATTAGAATTTGAAGTAGAGAGCAGTTTTTCGTACTTGAAGTAAGCGATATATTCATCTTTTGAATTTATAACCGGCGTTAAGAGCGTAAAGGGAATGTGAGGTTAGATTATCATTGATAACAGTGATTCTAGGGATATTTGTATATAAGACGTATGATGCTGTATGTAAGACGTATGATGCTGTGAGAGGTTTTGGGTTGGCATTATTTGATGTATTTGATTTTATGACGGGAATTTAGCGGGAGATTTGAATTCTATTTTGATATTTAAACGAGATATATTGAGTTATTAGTTTGGATTAAGATTCAAGAAATCTTATTTTTCTACAATTTAAATAGTAAAGAACTTACTTACCCTGAGAGAATCTTTTAGAAGATTCATTTCTTTGTTCGTCACTTTTATTTAATTCGAAATAAACAAATTTCTAATAAATAACGTCTTATTTATTCACTATAATATAAGAACATCACAAAGGAATAACTAGAGAGTCACAGTAAATAGATTTCAGTGTATAACAGGTATATTAAAGCTAGTAATCGGAGAGGGGTAGATTTCATGAACTTGTTTGCTACAGTGGCATCTAACAATTGGGGTGTAGCATATCTGTGGAGTAAATTATATTTAATAAATGACACTGACTGTATGTAATATTAATAAAACAGTGTTGAATTAATTTAAATAAATTTATAAAAATATGTACAAGTTTCGTAGCAATATATGTATAGTAAATTGTTTCCTAATGACTAAAAATAGTCATTCGAAATAATACCTATTTATAACGAACATAAAATAAAATTGATAAGTAGACACCGGATTATATGCAAAGTGCATATATTTAATTTTTTGCATATTTTTAAGTATAGTCTATATGTCCACTTATTATACTGATTAAAATTAATTAGCGTTAATTGGTGATTGGATAAATTGTATGTTTAGGCATGCAACTTTTGTCAAAATATACATAGAATATTTTGACAAAAGTTGCATATTTAAGCTTTCTCTTATCCTTTTTCTCACTAAAAATTTAATTACTAATGCAGGTCGACAGCAGACAATTCCCAGAACGAAATATTTTTGTTTTCCCAGAATTGCACGTGCATTTTTTACTCCTAGCTTGAGAAACGAGGTAAAATACATTTTAATGGTTCCCAAATAAAATATTCTCATTCACTGAGTATCTATGAGCGGGCGGAACATCTAATCGTGTTACTCTTTTAAACATTGTGCATTTGCTGATCCTGCAGTAAATTAGTAAGTTATTAATTTTACTAAAAGCTTTACAATTTTTTAAATTTTTTAACTTTTGATATAAAACGGCAAATGTTGTAGGTGTCTTCTGAGAGAAAATACGCTAAAACTCCCTCACATATTGAATAATGTGAAAAACTAGAGCGATCCGCGTGTGCAGCAATCTATACGTCAATGTGTAGCATCAAATTCACGAAAATTAGAAGAAGAAATTAATACCATTTAACATACCATTAGCAAAATTAAATAATGCTAATTTGAAATCGTTTTTACAAAAATATTGCCCACATAATATACCTGTCAGAAATACAACAATCGGTAGGGAATAATTTTATTTACTTAATCGTAGATGAAAGTATGGATAAGTGTGGCCGTTATAATACACATTTATTAATGGGAATTCTTCATGAAAATAATTTAGGCAAATCGTATTTAATTTTTTGCAAACAACTTCAAAAAACAAATCATGTAACAATTGCTCAATTCGTTCAAGAACAGTTTTTTTTATAATTTTTTTTTTTAACTAGAAGTGTAGTTTGCGAAAATATTTTACTAATGTTGTCCGACGCTGCACCATACATGATCAAAGCCGCGCAAAATTATTATTATTATGATAATAAAATAAATTTAAAGTTCTTTCCAATCAAATATTTATTTTTAAATTAATTGTATCGACCGGTTTCGGCTTGCGCCATCATCTGGACATCAACCGGTCGATACAATTAATTTAAAAATAAATATTTGATTGGAAAGAACTTTAAATTTATTTTATTATCACAATTCCACCAATCAAAACTTCCATTATATTATTATTATGTTGTACTTATTTTTTTTTATAGTAACATTATTTATACCAGTTGCTTAGCTCATTGGTTCGTGTAGCCGAAGACATTAGGGATCAATTCCCTTTGGTGAATAATGTAATTAGCAATGTCAAAAAAGTATTTTTAAAACCACCTTTGCGAATCCAATTTTATAAGGAGCGGCTTCCTGGTTGGCTTCTGAACCGATTATTACGAGATGTAACCTTGTACCCCGGTTAGAGGGTGCAATTTTTTACGGCAATAATTTGGACGGAATAAAAATTGTAATTCTTGAAAGCACTAGTTGCTGCATTTCTCTAGAAAATTGTAAAAAGATAATAGCATCAACAGAATTGCCACAAAGCTTTCTGTATATTAAGTCAAATTATAGCTTTGTTCCAAGTTCCATTCGTAAACTAGAAACGCAAGAGATGTTGCTCTCGGAATCAGTCGAAATAGTACAAGAATTTGATATGCTATGCAGGGCCGCCGCAAGCGGGCGTCAAGGCGTGCACCGCACGCGGGCGGCATGCTCAGGGGGGCGGCAAATTTAGGTATAATCAGTACAGCATTAACAGCAATATGAATGTTACTTATCACGTGTGTACAATTTTTGTAAAACTCATATACAGTCATTATTAAAACGTCTCTGTAAGAGCTTTTAACGCGTCCACAACGAGTTTAATAAACAAATTTCGAGTTGTTTATAATATAGATAATATACAGATATCGTAAGAAAACGCAACGTATACAAATAAAGACGATAATAGAGTTATTAAGCACTCAATGCAGATCGTGCGACTGGCAAAATACCGACTTTGATATTTATGTGTACCTATAATATTCATTAGAGACTCTCAATGTAAATTTTGAATGATGTTTTCTAAGAGCTACAAAAGGTATGTCTGGTGAAGGCAAATTCTGAAGAAACAAACTTTTAATATTTAGATTTTGTTCTTGATTCTTTTGGTCACTTAATGATAATATAGGTAAAGCGTTAGATATAGGACGTTTCGGTTTATTTCTAAACTTTTCACTAAAGTCGAATTTTTCGATCCGATGCCACTAATAAAGCAAAATATATTTTAAAATAAAATAATTACACAAATTATATTATATACAAAATATTCAGACAAAGAATTTTCCTTTTTTAAAATAAATCAACAAGAAACACGAAACATAATCAAACAATTGCAAAATACATAAAAATTCCTTGTAAAACATTTATCCGAAAAAATAAATCAAATTTTCAAGCCTTAATAATTTTTAAACCAAATCTATATAATAAAAAATTGAAAAAATAAAACGTCACACGTTGCATATAAGATTGACTAAAAATTGTAATGGTGTACATATTGGTGAAACCATGCAATATTTAGAAAACAGAACGAAAGAACATAAATATAGCGAAAATCTTACAGCACTAATGAAACATGAAATAACTCAAAATCATTCTTTTGATTTTGACAACATAACAATAAATATAAACATAAAAGTACAGTTAATCATAAAACAGCTACACAATATTTTACCAAACTATATACATATTGCTGTGGAAAAAGGGGATGAAAAACTGTGCGGGAGTGCGTTGACCTCTTCGTCCAAGTCAGCTGTTTAAAGAAGATTTTTAAAAGACACTAAATTTTTCGTAAAAGTTAAGTTAGTATTAAGTTACTTTGAAACATGTTGAAAAATTCTTATTAATATCATTTTTAGTTTTGTTTTACCGCAATGTAATTTTCATTTAGCTCAGTTTTTTGTTTTAAATGTTTGTTTGCCTGGGTTAAGTCATGTCACCGTGTAAGATCGCCACGTGGTTGCGTGCGCGTCTCTTGTGCCGGCGTTTGCTCGGTTGCGGGAGAGAGAAAGTAGTGTACAATTAGACTCTGCGAAGGTAAGATCATTTTCCTGAGCGCTGTAAATGTATGTCGGTTGAAGACATTTTGTTGCCGCGTGTCATTTGATTTTTACAAATCTAACCTTAGTAGAGGCATCTTACACTCAATTCAGTTAAATTTTATTGTATAATATTTGGAATTCCAAATAGTTTGTTATAGCTGATTTAATTTTACTTTTTGAGAGTTCATTTTTTTTTATTTGATATTTAATTAATTTTTGATTCTTTCTTTTTCCTTTTCAATTAGATTTGATTGTAGTTCACTGTTTTGAAGGTATTTTTACCTTGCTTTGTAATTGCTGACTACATTTGAGCAGTTTTAAGTATTTAAAGGTAAAGACGTTCACCTGAGAACGCCATTTTGCGATTTACACGTGGTGTATAAGACTTTATATTTCTAAATTTTCTTAATCTTGTTATTTTCACGTTAAATATAGGGAGTTTTCTTTTAAGCCTGGATTTTAATTAATCTAAGGTTTTAAATTTCTTCCTATTTGTTTTTTTTAATTATTAAAGTTCTAATTAATTTCAAAATTCAAATTTTGTTGTTTTAATTTGTTTCCCCACATCGTGGTCAAGTTTACACCCACTTTCAGTTTCTTAAGGTTTACCTTCAGAAGGTGACCACTGGGATTTTGAATCCCATGCTCTTCAAGAAATTTTTACTCTATTTTAGAGTTGGCGCTCAACTTAATAATTAATTTCAGACATTTGGTCACAAGCATTAATTTAATTTTAAATAATTCACATTTTCATAATTATCACAGCATAATTATTTGGCTTTGCCAACGTGGGGCTCACGATTCATTGTTGTTTTGATTCATTTTTGGCCACGATTTACTTTGTAATTTTCCCTGCACGAGGTTTCGGGAATTTTTCAACTGTTTCGGGGAAACTAATACCTGTTGTGTTTTAAAAATTTTTGAAAATCGTCGAAATGTCCGGAGAGAACCAAGCACAGGACAAATTGTTCGTCCCAGAAGGAACCTGGAGGGAGCAACCCAGGTACACGAGCGAGGAATCTGTGGCAACCGTGCTAAACAAGACGTATTCGGAGGATTCATTTCCTGAGGAAAAGGAGAGCAAGCAGATGGAGCTTCCACAAGCACTTTTGACGGATGTGAGGGAGTCCCACATCGAGACGTTGGAGCAGAGTGAGACAGGAAAAACTGAGGAAAGTATAGGAATGAAAGATGTGATGATGATGTTTAGACAGCTTGTTGTTTCTAATAATGAGATTATGAATGTAACAAAAGGGATACAGAGACAGATTGATGAGATAAGGAGTGATTTTAGATCAGAAATCATAAGAGTAGATGAAAACGTTAAGAAAGTAGAGAATAAAGTATTAGATAATACAATAAGATCAACAGCTAATGAAATATCAATTAAACATTGTCAGAAAGAGATAAAAGGAATGAAAAATAAATGGGATGAGAGAGAATATGTGGTTGAAGAAAGAGTCAGAAAAATAGAATGCGAAGTGAAGGAAAAGATTGCTGAGAGTGTGGAAAGAGCAGAAGAACAAATAAACAGAAAAATTTCATCAATTCAAGAAATTCCCAATGTCAATCAGTTTGGTAACAGTATTTTGTCAATGCCTGTTCAAATGGAACAGTTACCGAAATTTTTTGGTTCGGTAACGCCCAATCCAATGGCGTTTCTAAGAAATTTGAACGAATTTTTAGAATCCGTACCGGGAGAAAGAAACAAGCTGCGGATCGCCCGCAACGCCATGAAGGATGAAGCGAGATCCTGGTTTGACTTCGTCGCAGATACGATCAATTCCTGGGACCACTTCCAAGATGTATTTCAACGACAATACTGGAGTCAAGCGATTCAACAAAGGGTGAGAACAAATTTATTCTTAGGTTCTTATAATAAGTGCGGATTAGATAGTAGAGAAGTCTATGTCATAAAGAAAATCAATATTCTCAAATTTTTAACACCACCCGTTTTGGAATCTGATTTGATCACGCAATTATCCAGGCATTTTGAGCCTGAGGTCACTCAAGCCATTGCGATGCAAAATATAACCTCTGTTAGTCAATTGTTGGAACTAATGAAGAGATTAGATCAAGCGGAACAATGCAAGGTAAATCCTAGCAATTCGCGAAGTCCTGAAGGCCATGTCAACCACAATCAGGCAACTGGCAGTTCGAGTAATGATGGTTTCAACCGTCAACAGTATTCGCGAGCTAATGTAAATCCGAGACCAGCTCCCTATTTCAACAGGAGACAGTCTTTCACTCCTAGAAATGGTGGACGTCAGAGTCCAAATTCAAACAATCAGAATGTGCCTCAGGTATCCACAACGCACCAAAATGACCGTCACGATGTCCAGACAAGGTCAAACGTCAATCAAGTGGCTTCCCCACAAAATCAGAATTCAAATAAGTCAGCTGACAAAGTTTTGCCTAGAGATTCTGTGCAGTGGAATTCAAATCGCTACGTTAATCAAATTCAAACAAATCAGATATCAAACAGCACTGGCGCAATTCACAAAGACACTAGGTCTAATTTAAATGAGCAAAAGGTTCAAACAAAGCCGAAAGAACTACTCGATGAAGCTCGTGGGCAGGATTTTTAGAAAATCCAACCAAAAAGAAAGAATTGTACACCATTTTACAAAATGATTTAAGATCAATCAATTCAGATTTGCCACATGTAAATGCAATGTTTGGAAAGAATGTTTTAAGATGTTTAGTAGATACGGGAAGTGAGGTTTCAATTTTAGACGAAGAGAAAGTAAAAATGCTAGAGAAAGAAAAAGTAGGGAAATTCATTCCAACTCGAAAAATTACAATCATTACTGCTACAAAAAAGATAATTGCTGCCATCAACAGAGTTTTTGTCGTAGAATTCAAATTACAAAATTCAACTTTTCTGGGAGAGTTTATTTCATTAAAAGGTTTAAAAAGAGATGGAATTATTGGGATTGATTTGTTAGACAAGATGAGAGCGGTGGTAGATGTTGATAAGAGACTAATTCAGATAGGAGAGGAGATAGTTAATTGGTGTGATGAGACTCCTAGTGAGGAGAAAATTGTTAATTGTTTAAGAAAAGAGAAGGAAAATGTGAATTTAGAGTTGTTAGAAAATGATTGTTTTAAGAATGATATACAGAGTTATGGAAAAGTTGTTGAATGTGATAGTATACAGGGTAGTGATTTATCCCATGAGGTTAAAGAAGAAGAAGTTGTTGATGAAGTAGTAGAGTTAGAAGCAAACAATTCCCAGATTGAATTCCCAGATGATTTAAATGAATTTAAGATTGATTGTGATGAAAAGTTTGAATTTAAAGTCAAAGAAATTTTAAAGCAGTACATTTCCTTAGTAGACAAATTCCCAAGTTTAGCAGTTGGTTATGAACATTCTTTAGAAGTAGATGAATCGAAACCTTTCAAAATCAAGAACTATCCAATTCCCAAAAACATGCAAGAAAAAGTCAGAGTTGAGGTATCCCAAATGCTTCAAGATGGGATAATTGAACGTGGAAGAACAAGGTACGTCAATCCTTTAGTCGTCGTCCAAAAGAAGAATGGAGACATCCGTTTGTGTCTTGATGCCCGACGTCTGAATGAACGCACTCGACCGCAGTTCGAAACTCCAGTCACGGTTGAAACATTGTTGGCAAGGTGTACAAATGCGAATTATTTTACAAAGCTAGATTTAAAGAGCTCTTTTTGGTTGGTACCGTTGAACAAAGAATCTAGAAAGTTTTGTGGATTTATGGTTGATGGAAATGTGTATCAGTTTAAGGTTGTACCTTATGGTTTAAGTAGTTCGGCTGCCGCGTTGATACGGGCAATGCAACAGATTTTAGAACCATACAATTCGTTTGTAGCTCATTACATCGATGATATTTTAATTTTTAGTCAGAGTTTAGATGAACATTTAGTGCATTTGCGCAAAGTTATTGAAGTTTTAGCAAGGAATGGTTTAAAAGTGAATGTAGGAAAATGTGAGTTTGTAAAGCATGAAGTAAAGTTTTTAGGATATGATTTAACAGAGAATTATGTCAGAGTAGATGAATCTAGGCTAGAAGTCATCAAAAAGTACCCTAGGCCTAGCAACATAAAGCTTTTGAGAGGATTTCTTGGTGTAGTCAACTACTACAAAAGGTTTGTTCCGAGATTAGCGCACATCAGTGCACCTTTATTTGAATTGTTGAGAAAGAATGAAAAATTTAAATGGACAAATGAAAGATTAGAAGCATTTGAAAATGTAAAGTCTGAATTTCACAAATCATTATGTTTATTATTGCCAGATTTTAGTAAAGAATTTTTGTTACGTGTCGATGCCAGTGACACAGCCATCAGTGGTGTCTTGATTCAAATTGGCAGGAATGGAGAGGAACCAATTTGTTTTGTCTCCAGAATTTTGAAAAATTATGAGTTAAAATACACTGTGTCAGAAAAAGAAATGCTAGCTGTAGTCCATGCAGTAAACAAGTTAAGATTTTATTTACTAGGCAAGAAATTCATAATTGAGTCAGATCATGCTGCATTAACATCTTTAATGTCAACTCGGTTCTCAAACAACCGAATTTATCGTTGGTCTTTATTATTATCAGAATATGTTTTTGAGATAAGACACATAAGAGGAGATTTGAATGTAACAGCTGATGCTTTGTCTCGTATGCACAATCTGAAAAGCCATTTCAACCATGTTGAGGTAAGCACATACAACATGTATGAAGCCGAGGGGTTGTTTGACTTTGTCAGGATCAACGAGGTGCAACAAGATGATTGTTTCGATCGAATACGAGAGGCATTAGTCCACCAGGATGAGTACAAGGATTTTGTCATCAGAGATGGTATTCTAATGAAAAGAATACGAGACCAGTTCAATGTCGTACTCACCGAGTCATTCGCACGTCAAGCAATGCAGGAGCTACATCAATCTCTTGGACACATTGGAGGTCACAAACTTTGGCTCACCTTCCGAGAAGCTTTCTTCGCAACAAGAGCCAAATCCATCGTCCGCACATGTCTTCAATGTCAACTGGGAAAATCAAAAAACCGCACCTGCCAGAATGTCATCAAGAGCATCGTTGTAGAGAACAAACTCGACCTCGTCGCCGTCGACTTTCTTGGAAATCTCATACCTGGACATTATGGCTACCGCAACATTTTCGTCATGGTAGATGTTTTCACCAAATACGTAAGACTCTTTCCCACCAGATATTACAACACTGATACAGCAATCCGTTGTATTGACAATTTTATACGAAATCAAGGGAAAATGCGCCGCATTCTTGCTGACAATGCCACTTATTTTAACACGCATCGTTTTGTTGACGCCATGAATGAGCGTGATATTAATGTTTCTTTCTGTTCTATACGTCATCCTTGTGGGAATCCTTGCGAGAGATACATCCAGGAAATCGTCAAGTTTCTCAGGATGCAAACCCATCAACGCCATCCTGATTGGGTCCGCCACGTCCAAAACATCGAAAATTGGATAAACAACACTCCCAACACCACCACGGAGGAGTGCCCATACACTTTAATGTATGGAAGGTTGCCTAGTCGCCCGTGGAACCTTCTCGAGGAGGATGTATACGTGGAGGCACGTACAGAGGAAGCCAGAAGGAAGCTTCAACTCAGGGGACAACGTTATGTCCGCCAAGAAAATGCCAAGATCACCAAGCGTACCCGGTTCAATGTCGGCGACCAAGTCCTGGTGCGTCGATATCGTTTAGGAAGACGTGACCAGCAAACCTGCCAAAAGCTGGAACTTCCGTTTGTTGGACCGTACAGAGTGGCCCGTGTGTTTGATGGGGTCACCTACGAACTGCACACTTTGGACGGTACCCAGAACAAAGGTCGGTACCACATCTCTGCCCTCCAGAACTTTCACCACGACCCCGGGTAGTTCGCCGCCCGGAAGTGACGTTTTCACCCCTGTGTGCGGAGACAGGATTTTTTTTTTTTTTATTTTCCGTTGTTCGGACTGTCAATTTTTGTTTTTTCTTTTGTGTGCGTGCGATTTCAAAAGCAAAACAATGACACTTTTCAAGTGCAATTTTTTTTCTTTTATAATCGGGAGATGTGCTGTGGAAAAAGGGGATGAAAAACTGTGCGGGAGTGCGTTGACCTCTTCGTCCAAGTCAGCTGTTTAAAGAAGATTTTTAAAAGACACTAAATTTTTCGTAAAAGTTAAGTTAGTATTAAGTTACTTTGAAACATGTTGAAAAATTCTTATTAATATCATTTTTAGTTTTGTTTTACCGCAATGTAATTTTCATTTAGCTCAGTTTTTTGTTTTAAATGTTTGTTTGCCTGGGTTAAGTCATGTCACCGTGTAAGATCGCCACGTGGTTGCGTGCGCGTCTCTTGTGCCGGCGTTTGCTCGGTTGCGGGAGAGAGAAAGTAGTGTACAATTAGACTCTGCGAAGGTAAGATCATTTTCCTGAGCGCTGTAAATGTATGTCGGTTGAAGACATTTTGTTGCCGCGTGTCATTTGATTTTTACAAATCTAACCTTAGTAGAGGCATCTTACACTCAATTCAGTTAAATTTTATTGTATAATATTTGGAATTCCAAATAGTTTGTTATAGCTGATTTAATTTTACTTTTTGAGAGTTCATTTTTTTTTATTTGATATTTAATTAATTTTTGATTCTTTCTTTTTCCTTTTCAATTAGATTTGATTGTAGTTCACTGTTTTGAAGGTATTTTTACCTTGCTTTGTAATTGCTGACTACATTTGAGCAGTTTTAAGTATTTAAAGGTAAAGACGTTCACCTGAGAACGCCATTTTGCGATTTACACGTGGTGTATAAGACTTTATATTTCTAAATTTTCTTAATCTTGTTATTTTCACGTTAAATATAGGGAGTTTTCTTTTAAGCCTGGATTTTAATTAATCTAAGGTTTTAAATTTCTTCCTATTTGTTTTTTTTAATTATTAAAGTTCTAATTAATTTCAAAATTCAAATTTTGTTGTTTTAATTTGTTTCCCCACATCGTGGTCAAGTTTACACCCACTTTCAGTTTCTTAAGGTTTACCTTCAGAAGGTGACCACTGGGATTTTGAATCCCATGCTCTTCAAGAAATTTTTACTCTATTTTAGAGTTGGCGCTCAACTTAATAATTAATTTCAGACATTTGGTCACAAGCATTAATTTAATTTTAAATAATTCACATTTTCATAATTATCACAGCAATATGTAATTTAATTTTATAATTAAACACAATGTTTTTTTGGAAATCTACTTATAAAATTTAAAAACGTTTTTCATATTTACCAAAAAAAAAATCAAACAAGAATATTTTACAGCGCAATCTTTATATAAAACACAGTTTTCAAAATTACATATTAAAGCAAACAATGATTTTATCATTTATCATTTTAAAAATATTTTTATAAATATACTCGAGAAAGGTTTAATAATAAACCGAAACGTCGTATTTCTAAAGTTTTATTTATATTATTATTAAGTGACCAAAAGAACCAAAAACAAAATATAAATATTTATACTGGTCAAGAAAAGAAGATTTCTGGTCAAGAAAAGAAGATTTCTTTTCTGTCATTGAAAGTTAATCTTTTCATAGTCCTCTATCATAAATCGCTATACGAACGCCAAGATGACTAGCAAGTCATTAAAAGCTAGGCCATTGTACATTGAATGATTTCTCCTAACCGTAATGTTTCTGAAACGAAGTGGCCGATCAGGAAGGCAAATCACAGTGAGAACTTGTTAAGAACAGTAGAAGTGGCGGCGGGCCTGATGCTATGTAAGAAGGTTTAATGGTGCAATAGGTAATTCTATATACGAAAAATTTAAAAACGTAATAAATAAAAATGAAGGGTATTTAAAATTGAACAAAATTAGCAAAATTTTTAAAGGTGAAGCAGTAAATGATTTCGACTTCAATTTTAGTTTAGAATGCATTGCAAAGCTTAAAAATGTACCAATTACGTCTGTAGATGATGAAAAAAGCTTTTCATTTTCTAAACATATGTATTCTGATAGAAGACATAATTGTTTTTTTACAAAATTTTGAAAAACATTTAATTATAAATTGTTTTATAAGTTGTAAAAAAATGTGTGCTGCTTTTATTTATTTTATGTAAAATTTTTGCATATTTTTGAATTTTTTTTTTGCATATATGGCTCAAATTTATGCGTATTTCCTGAAAAATCTGATTTTAAATATATCTACAATTTGACGGCAAATATTAATTATACTAATTGGCTGTTCTTGCCTTTTTAAGGCATTTTTTACTACTAAATTAATATGTGCAAAACAGACATCTTGCTTGTTAAAGGATATTACCTACAGATTCGAAATACGTTCAATATACACTTCTTTTATTTTACGTGTAAAACTCATCTTAGTTTTTGGTATCAGAACAAAATCAAGAAGAATCAAGCTCAAAACATGCCGCAGTTATGTTGTTACTCACAGTCTGTCAGAGTCGCAGCGCAAGCGTCATCACTGATTACATATGATAAGAAAAATATGACAGTGAGCACAACTTGATTATATTCAAATATAAATATCGATACTTTAATGCAACATATCGATATGATTAAAAACAAATATATCTTATCTCTAACAGGATATCGATGTATCGTATCGTTAGTCACATCTTCAGCTTGAAGCCGTATTATGATACAAATAATCTACCGTGAATGATGGTGATGCTTCATCCTCATAGCTCTATCGCACTACGTGCTAGCCAACAATTATAATATAAATCTTCGTCGGAAACTTTATACCTTTGGCTCCAGGATCAAAATACTTCAGGTATCCTTATCTTTAAATTCTTGTCGAGGCTCTTTATGAAAACTCAATGTATTTATTTCAAGTAGCCATTTTACTGATCTATATTTTGATTTTCGTTTGTTTATTTGTTTTTTATCTCTGTCAACAAAAATAGTATTGCCAAAAACGTGTAGGTACCAATTTGCAAAAACCAGGCGAGTCTTAATTGCATTTATTTATTTTTGCACAAGCATGAAAAGGGCTGCAAGTGCCTGCCGCACATGTTTGCTAGTCAGAACAAAGTTCAAAGCTTACCATTGCAATTTTATATGATGGTTTGAGCAATAAATTCGTTCATACAATTTGTTAAAATGAATTCAGTAACTCATTTAATCAGATTAAACTTCTAAATAATTATGCAGTTATTTCTATGACGTATTTATATGTCTGTAAATATTTATCTTAGAACTAACAATAAGTTAATATAGAAGCAAAAGAAAGAAAAATCCTTTATACTGCGAATTGCCAATTAGGAAAACGAAAATCATTATTCCAAATGTGCTAAAAGTACTAAAATAGTTCTAAACTAAAATACTAAATGTAGTAAAAGTATTATATATTTTTTTTATACACATAAAGGACAACAGTACATTGACTTTCACCTTTAAACGTTATCTCTGGGCGCTATGACGTTTGTAGGTCTAAATAAAGAGCGCCTAATCTGCAATTTCATTACATATTGCCGCAATATTAATGTTTCTCTGATAATAAAAAGAGAGAAAAGTCTACGTTGTATGTATAAACATCACGAACCATTGATGATAAAATGAGTCAGTCTGTAGTGGTATCTCCTGTATACAATACAGATTCAGGAATGCTTTTATTATTTTAGAGTTCATGAATACCGCAACTTAGAATTGCAAAAGAAAATATTTTCAGTATAATATATGCAAGCAACTACTGTTCAAATGATGAAGTTTAAAAAATTCCAAATTAATTCGATTGGAAATGTAAAACTTACATGTTAATAAATGTGAGCAAAATTTACCGAAAAAACTACAAAATAACCTCAGCAGATTTTTAAATTAATTCTTTAGCGTATAAATTATTATTTTTTCTTTTGATGCCTTTGCTTTCTTAGAAGACTGTAAGTTTAACAACCCAAAAACAACAACCCAAAAACAATTAATAATAAAGAAAATACGTCATTATACCAAATATGGTTTTATACGCAGTATAGGGTTTAGATAGCTCTTTCAGTACTTTAATTCGCATTATACTTTCACGTGTTGCATATTACAAGATACTTAATGCCATACATTGCACTATCAGCTGTGCGTGCTATCACTTGTTTAAAAACTTCGGTGAGTAATCGTCGGGTAATTTTTATTTCTTCTTGCCTTTATCTGCAAGAATGCACGGACGTGCATAAACAAATGATACGTGATTTCCATATTTCTTTGTGGTTCATGTATTGGAAACATAATTAACAATTAATTAATCCGAAACATTAAATCTAACCTTACTGTACTTTCACTAAATTACATATACATTCAAACATTATTAAATACATCGTACATTCATAATATAAGCAGATTTTGTTTCAGTCAATAAGTTATTCTTCAACCTACTTATCGCTAACAAGAACTAATTTAAATATTGGAAGATAAAAGCGTTCATGTTACAAATATTATAATAAAATTATGCGTACATATACATATATGTATGAGGTCAAAAAACTACATACAGTTCATGCATTTTCACCTGGCGGATACGCGATAGCAAGAGGGAGTGCCCAATAGAGTGAGGCACACCCGCTGAAATACGGAGAAACCTTATAACTCGCACGTGAAAACAACCCACTATCTTCGCGACTCGTACAAAGGGAAGATGAAAGTCAGCTTTTATTGTGATACGTATGTGCAGTACTGTAATCTCGCCATCAACTAAGCTCTCCGCTCGCCCTTTCGAATTAGTAGGGTAAGTTGCGCGTGAGAAAGGGGCTTTCGCCAACAGGCGGGCATAAACTGTAGTTGCATAAAGCAGATACACTTTCTATAGCTATAACAATGCGTATTAAAACAGCTAATAAGGCTTCAGGAAATCGGTACAAATATCGAAAATATTGCTAAATAAAAATTTAATATGTATTTATTCCACCTTCTGAAGAAATATTCTAGTATTTATTAATCACCGTTTGAGGAATTATACATGCCTATATACAATGTTAAATAACTAAAATTATCACTTTAGTAAAGTAAATTTGCCGCAATTTTGTTACTCTTTTATTTATAATTACAGTTTTTTATTGAATTCCCTGTCTCTCTTCAACAAATATATTTTAATCACTTCGCTTCATTCATTAAAATAAATTATTTTATTTCCGACGGTTGACAAAACCACAAGCCTAAGATTATACAATGGGATTTTGTTAGGTATACACTTTTTATTATCAACATCATACATATGAATTGAATCATAGCTTTATAGTATGATGCAAGTTTTAGAAAAGAATTGTGGTAGCCCCTTTGTTTGGCAATTCAAAAATACATATATATATAGCGATAGTAAATGTGACTAAAATATGTGACTTTCAAAAAGTGTCACTTCAGGATATATGCACTTTTATTATGGTTACCTTTTAAAATTATTTTGGTATTGCGGAAGGTGTTCCAAAAACCCTAAAAGTATCAAAGTTGTGTTTTTTTAAACGGAACCCCATGTACATTTTGCATTTTTGGATTCTACGATCAAAATAAGTGACTGTTTTAATAAGGTTCATAATACCCAATCCTAAGGTTTTTTGACCAATTTTAATTTTGTGAAAATCTAACCTAATTTTCATGTTTCAAATACTTAAGAAGTATTGAAGTTATTTAAGCTAAATCTACAGTGAAATGTAACAATATACCATATTTTATAACCCAACTATAATAATTTTGCCATCTTATACAGGGTGTCAAAAATGAAAACTAATCGAATAAGAACTTTAAGTGGCTGTAACTTGATTAATTTAAATGGAACGCGCCATATGTTGAACTTACCAGCAAATGTACTTTTTAATACTTATCAAATGGTATTTATAACTTAAGCTTTAAGTTTTCGCCTTTTTACAGAAAACGCCAAATAATTGTTCTTTTTTCACCATTTGGTGTTTTTTAAATAAAAGTTTTAATGTATTTAATAGCCTATTAAATTTCCCTGGACTGCGAAATGAATTTCGCAAGTCCGTACCTGGCTGAACGGAAGTCTTGGTGGATTTCTTCTTGACCCAATTTCTCACGGATCATGAATATTTTCGGACTATTTACGTCGTTTGAGTAAAACAAATAATAGAACTTGTTTGTACTGTCCTGAAGTAGACGACGTCTGTCATACATTCTTCAGTTGCAACTATTGCTTGAAATGGAGGTAAACAGACCCAGCCCGGAGTAGCATGACAAACGGTTCCGGGCTGGTGTCTGGAAGTAAGAGGGTTTTAATGGGTAGGTTAAAATTTAAAAAGTCCCACACTACCATTCCCAGTAGTAGACAATGGTATAAGGATATCACCGTGCCAAAAAAAAGTGTGAAGAGATTTTAAGTAGCACGCCTAATCATAAAAAAATCTCGTAATAAGCTTCTTATATGTTAAAATGCGATCCTGTACCTGTAAATGCACCGAAATCATTCATTACAAAGAAGATATCTGAAAATATATTTAGCCAAGTCAAATTCTATGATGTTAGATTTAATGAGTGAGTGGAATTAAACAACATGTTTAATAGACTTTAGTAACACGAATCTCTATTTTCTATCGCTTTTTTACAAAGATATTAGGGGTAATTGTATAATTTAAAATACTAAAAGTATCGTCATCTCGGCAACTCTTGTTACAAGAACATGAAGAAAATCTACCATGAATATGACAAAAACCAGTTTGTCTCACGCAGTGCTTGTGTAGCCGTGCCAAAAAAAAATACCTCAGAGCGACATTTTAATCAAATACATCCTAATTTCAATACAAGATATCCCATAAATTCAGAATTGAGAGCAGATAAGCAAGAAGGAAAAATCTTTTCCTAATCAACAGACATTTCCAAAGAAACTATGGTCAAAGTGTAAACCATTTAAAACCATATCTAAAAATTTTTGCTGAAACCGTAACAGATCCAAAAATTTTGAGAATGGTAGATGATATTATCCTTTCAAGAAATACTGTTATGGGAAGAATCGATGAAATGGTAGATGATATTGGTAAACAGATACTTCGACGCATGACCGCGTGTTCGTACTTTTCTCTTGCTTTGGATGAAACCTGTGTCTGATGTAACTGACTCTGCACAAATCGTCATTTATATGCGTTGTCTCCGCGAAAATAATTCGACATCACAGAAGAATTTCTAAATATGCGACAGCTAATTTTTAGTAAAGGAGAAGATGTTTGCTGTGAAATTAAAGATGCAATTGATAATCAATTAAACTAGGCTAAATTGCGTAGCGTTTGTCCCGGTCATTGTCGGCGACAAGGACTTTTTTTCTTTGCCAAAACGAAGTTTAGAAAACAAGTTTCACTCTTGAAACAATCGTTTGAAGAGAGATTCACCGATTTTCAAGAGAATGTGGAGTATTAGCAACACAAATCCTTTTTCAATTTTACCTACCGAAGTTGCTATTTATCCGGCTCACCCCCAAGTGGAAGTTTTGGAATTATGAAATCACATGGCATCGCATGCAAAAATTAGGGAAATACTTGGAAACCCATCAAGTCAAGAGTTCGCCTCGTTTTGGAAATTGTTTCCCAAGACAGTTTTTCCAAATTTAATTCAATTTGCCTCGACTTATATTTGTGAGCAAACATTTTCAACAATGAATTTTATTAAATCAGTATTTCTGATTTCTCTAATAGCTGATTCATATGAACGATCTATCAACGGAATAGTAAAGTAGTCTCAGATTAAAGCAGAAAAAAAAAATGTTGTTTAACATAAGTAAATAAAATTTCTGCCGATTACAACTAAAATTTAATATAAAAAATTGCGTCTTACGATACTTTGGTAAAAAGGTATCGATATATGCATTATGTCCCAGAAGAATATAAAAGTGGTACGTTAAATAAAATGGCACTCCAGAACAAAAAGTTTGGCTACCCTTGGCCGAGATGCAATAAAAAAATTTGAATTTTATAATAATACGTCTTAACGAATCCGATTAGAGCAACAGTGTGATCCTTCTGGTCCTTGAGTTGGCGATTTACACTCGTACCACGTCTTCAACAAGCCCCAAATTGCAATTTCTCCGTAACCAGAGCTAAACCAATACTACTTTTCAAATGATAACTTTATTTAAGTTTATCAGTTTTTAGCTGGGTAAATGTTTTGTCGAACAACGTGGATACGTAAAATCAGTGGTGCTTGTATACAAATGAACCTGGTATCTCCACATTATCACAGTACTATCACGTACTTATATATGCCAAAACCGGATTATCAGTGAAACAGTGTTATCGCCCACAGGCATAGCACGTATCCATTATCGCGGGACATTTCCGGATTTTGACGTTGCGATTAATTTTACGCTGCTGCAATGAAGTCATATTGTCACGCCGTATATTATCGATGCTCTATAGCTTATAGTATTATCATTAGATTTGAAATATCTGCCAATAATTTTGATTTTCTTTATTTATATGTGAGATACAGATTTTTAATATTAATATTAAATTTTATTAAATAGAAATTTGTAAAAAAATCTTATTCTTTTTTTTCTTTTTTGCAGAATTTGCTTAGAAGATACACTTCATCAACCTGATCAACAGAGAAGAAGAAACACCGTTACTAAGTGGATCTATATTCCACAAGTCGACACTGATATTAGTTCTTGAGGTGAGATTAATTAAATAGGTCATTGGAATTATTATTGTTTCCCCGGAATCATAATATTGTTCAATTGAATCGGTACTTCTTCTTGCAATTACCATTTCTAATATTGTAAGGCACTATAATTGTAGTTTCATAAAACATTTAGGAAAATATTTAATAAATAATCACTCTGACAATTTGAAGTTTTGGTTAAATTGACTGTCAACGGACATTTTATTATACTTATCTACTAAATAAACTCCTTCATTTTCGAATAAGTTATTAATGAACTGTCATGATCATTGATGAACTAAATCAAAAATTAGAATTTACAGACGCCACTAACCGCTACTTAATGCCTTCCATTACGTAATTTCTTAGTTCTTTATTAATGTGTAATTAAAACACCGGGACCGTTTACTCAGCCAACTAATTAGTCGTTTGATGACGTATTACGCCCGGACAGCAGACCGGCTAAACCGCACCACTCTCATCTTTCTTTCAAACGCCTCTAACTTGAAAAAAGACTCGACGCTTTGCGTCTCGTAGTCGTTCGATGACGGATTACGACCCAACAGCAGACCGGCTAAACCGCACCACTATCCTCTTTCTTTCAAACGCCTCTAACTTGAAAAAAGACTCGACGCTTACCAATATATGTTGCTATGATATATCATGCTATACATAACCTACAGCCTACAGGATCAAACGTTAACTATAAAATTATTTATGTAAATGTATTTTGAACTATTTATTTATTTTGTAAACATATGTTAAAATTTAAACTAAAAACTTACTTATTTCGTATCTAATTCAAAAAGGGCAGGTTACCATGGATTTTAAGGAAATAGGTTCCTTCGCTGATTGTTCGAACGTGGGTTTATTATGCTGTATCGTATCGTTGGAAACTATATCTATCATCGTTGCTGGGGTCGTTTTTGCCTAGGCGATATCAAGTTGTTGAAGACAAATGCGAGGGATTTCTTTTTCGGTTTTTCCTGAGTGTACTTGCATTTCGAATAATTATAAAATTGCTATTAAATAAGAGTCATTAGCTATTAAAATTTACTTACAAGAATGAGAGTATTGCGTATGTAGTGCCAAGATGATGGATATCCAGTGATTTCCTGGGGCCGATTGAAGAGTCTCGTTCGAGCCTATTTGCTGTGACATCATTGGAACACTAATTAATTGAGAGCTGCAATGATTGTTGTCGAGTTGGAATTAGTATTTGGAGTATATTAGAGCAGTTTTTCGTACTTGAAGTAAGCGATTTTATCATCTTTTGAATTTATAACTGGCGTCAAAAGCGTAAAGAGAATGTTAGGTTATATTATCGTATGATAACAGTGAATCTAGTGGATTTTTGTGTGTAAGCTTATCGTTTGATTCTGTGGGTTTAAATTCACAAGCAGTTTAATTTGGCATTATTACAATACTTGATTTTATGACGGGAAGTTAACGGGAGATATCAATTCTTTATATGATATTAAAACGAGATATATGAGTTATTACTTTGGATTAAGATTCTAGAAATCTTATTTTTGTACAATTTAAATAGTAAAGAACTTACTTACCCTGAGGGAATCATTAGAAGGTTCATTTCTTTGTTCATCACATTTATTTAACTCGAAATAAATAAATTTTGCTATAAAAACATCTCTTTTATTCACTGTAGTGTAAGAACATCACGAACGAATAACTAATACAGTTACAGTAAAGATATTTAAGTGTATTCAGGTATATCAAGATAATAAACGATGGTTCGGTGGTGAGACATGACCTCTCCACGTATGGAGGTCGATTGAAGATAATCATCCGATTGGTTTGCGGTGTACCCAAAACACTATGGAGAGGTAAATTTCGTGTAGTGTCATCTTACAATTGGGGCGTAGCATATCTGTGGAGTAAATGATATTTAATAGATGACGCTGACTGTATGAAATGAGAATAAAACAGTGTTGAATTAATTTAAAAATTTAATAAAAATTATAAAGAATTATCTACAAGTTTCGTAGCAATATATTTTTTTTATTATTTGCTAATGCTACTTTTACTGCCGTCCAAATGAAGTGCTAAATAAAGTGGTTTCAATCACTGGAATGAAATGCGATTATTACAACAATGAAATAAGTTCATAATTTTAATTACAAGTTAACTCTATACCAATTACTAAAATCCGTTATGATTATGAATAGCATACATTAAATCAACCACTTGTGATTAGCACATCAACAAATAAGGTTCATTCTATCACTGAAATTTGTATCTATATTAAATTGATAACTCGCGGCTATTCAGTAAATCAAATAAAGTTGACAAAACAAAACTAGTGTTCTTTACAACAATAACACACAGCCCGCGACAAAAATATAGATGCCACCGCATTCATTCTGTGAATTTAGAAATATAATAAAGCTTTCTTGACAAATGTATACAGTATTAATTATTTGATATTGCAGGTACGACCAAGCCAAAAGAAAATTATTATTTGCTTACGCTGCAGCTTTACATTTAATAGTCGCCACAAAACTATAGGCGCACGAATCGTTTAAAGTAAAATAATACACAAATTCTAATGAAATTAACTGAAATTTATTTGTTAGTATTTTGTGTAGCTCCTTTATTATGTATTACAGAAAATATTCTATTTGGTACTGAATTGTATAATGTTTTAATATAATCTTGCGGAATTTGATTCCAACAGGCAATTATTGCTTGTTGAAGATCTTCTTTATTCTTATAGATGGCACCATTTTTATAAACTTGCCGCGCCAAACATCCCTATACATTTTTAATGATGTATAACTCCGAAGACCTCGCTGACCAATCCATAAGTCGAACTCGATGATCCCCAAACCATTGCTTCATTGCTCGGGAAGTGTGAATAGGTGCATTATCCTGCTGGAAGATGTAACCGGGGCCTGCTAAAAACTCACCCTGTACTAGCAGTTCTCTTTCCAAAACATGTTTATAAATTTGGGAATTTACTCTAGTTGTGAGAAAGTGAATGCTAGTCGTGTCATGATAGCCGATTGCAGCCCATATCATTACTGAGCTTCCGCCCATTTATCTACGAGGAAATAATCGTTCCTCTTTTCTCCAATCGTAGTAATAATACGAAAATCCATCAGGACCATCCAAATTAATTTTTTCTTTAATCAGAAAACATTATCTATTTGCATTCATCATACCATGTCATGTGTTCTCGAACAAAACGTAGACGGTTTGCTTTGTGGGTTTCATTTAAAGACGGTTTTCGCAACATCTTTCGTAGTTTAATTACCGGTGACTTTTTAAGCGTTGTACATTTCTGACGTTTGTTTTTACACCTGCTGCATGTGCGATTTCACGAGCAGTAAAATTCGCCTTTTATCTCTTGCTGATTACGCTTGGGGACGACTATATCTCTTCATTTTGCCGTAATTTTCTTTATTACTTATGTTCGCTTCAGTTTATTTTACCAGCTGTTCACAGTTACTGAAACCTTCATCTTTAAAGGCATTGATTTGGCTTTTTCATACGCGCTCAGAATTTTACTCCTTGCCATTTTAGAATTTGAATCGGAACTGACACAACTAAACGCTTTGAAAGTTCATTTCTAAATGACACGCACGGGGGGGAAGAGGGGGGGGTCACTATTATCTTCAAGGTGAAACTATAAGTGTAGTGCCAAACTACACCTGAATTGGCGCCACTTGTCATGTACCTAACTTCAAACTTGTGGCCACCATCTTTAGCATTTTATTTTTGGTAGTTGTTTAGATTAGAGTAGATTAGATCTAATTAGGGTAACATTATACCGCGACCTATCGATCTATTGTGCCCCCCTACATCAGCTGTAAGCTGTTAGGGTTTGCCCGCACTTACAGCTCCCCATCCAGTCTAAGAACTTTAATAAATTGCAGTAGCTGTGATGGTTTCAAGGAGGGTATTTCTCCCTCGTCTATGACGTCTTTGCCAAAATAGTTGGCACGAGTTTCTGTGATGGCAGTGCAGTCGGATATTAGGGGTTCCGGACTTTCACCTTCCGCTCCACAAAACCTGCAATCACTATTCTGTTTCAGACCTATCCTTGTCATGTGTTCCCCCAGATGACAATGCCCTGTCAGAAAACCTGCAAGGATGCGTAGTCTGTTTCTGCTTAATTCTAGCAGGGTCTTTGCTCTTTCCTTACTGTAATTTCTAAGGAATATCTTGGAATGTCTCAGACCAGGGAGATTTTCCCAGAGGGAAGCTCTGAGCGTCTCCTCCCTGTCTTTGAGTTCTTTTTTGTAGGTGCTCATCCCTATGCCGCAGAAC
Source organism: Cetonia aurata (assembly GCA_949128085.1). Lineage (NCBI taxonomy): Eukaryota > Metazoa > Arthropoda > Insecta > Coleoptera > Scarabaeidae > Cetonia > Cetonia aurata. The sequence goes on from OX421887.1 coordinate 2,766,446, forward strand.
GGTTCTGGTCCCACAAACGAAGTTGTGGCGGCCCTTCTCGCTAGTAGATTAGCTACCTCGTTGCCGCTGATTCCAGTGTGTCCTGGTACCCAGCATAGCGCAACTTTGTTTTCTTTGCCTAGATTGTTTAGCCTGCCAAGACATTCCCAGACTAGTTTCGAACTGATGGTATTAGAGCTCAGTGCCATTATGGCTGCTTGGCTATCGGATAAAATCACAATGTTCTGCTTCCGATAGTTCCTATCAAGGTTCAATTGAGCACATCTTCCAATCGCAGTTACCTCCGCTTGGAAGACACTGGGGTATATTCCCATTGGCTCTGAGTATTTGGTTCCTGGCCCGAATACCCCTGCACCTGTTCCTTTATCAGTTTTGGAACCGTCTACATACCATTTAATGGCATTTGCCTTTAGGGAGTAGGCGGAGGATTCTCCTTTCCAATCTCTCTTATTGCTCAGCTTCGTAACAAAAAACTTTTCGAAGCTGAATTTCCTAACCATCTAGTCATTCGGTAGACTTAGAAGTGGGGAGAATCCCGCTCGAGGTGACCAGGCCCTCTGGCACGGGGTCTCCAGTCCCCGGTCTGACTAGTCTGTACATTGCCGCATGGGCCGCCCCCTCCACTACTAAGTGTAGGGGTGTGAGGTCGAGGATGACCTCCAGGGCCGCGGTTGGGCATGTTCTCATAGCTCCGGTTATGCATACGGTAGTTGTTTACTTAGAGGTTATATTTTATTCTGTTTATTATTTTTGTTTCGCTGTATTATTATAGTTTGTTTGTTTATTCGTTTACGTTTTTCTTTGAATTTTCTTTTTGTACACAATTCAATTCAAGACTTATAAGTATATATAATAGTGACAATAATGGTATTTAAGTGTTGTGTACCAAATTGCCAGAATTCTAATAAAGATTATAAAATGCATCGATTCCCTCATCTTGATGAAGTATATTAAGATAATTTTGAGCCTGATAAAGGAATTATTATTGCTATAAACCATCGTACTAGTTGTTATTCTTTCCTTAAAAAGCTTAATGATAGAACTCCATTATTATACATGTTTGTAGCATAATGTTAAATTATCTGTAAATCTGTCACCATCTATGATATCTTACAAATTTGCAGATAATTTGACAGGTGCTACAAATATGTATACAATCCTATTAATATTTTCAATTTAAAAAAAAAACCGCTTTTACATGTTTCCAGACTACACCTGCAGTGGCGCTGAATTGTTTTCATAAATATAACATTAGTTGCCCATCTATAGAATCTGTTGTCTATGCTGACACGGCTAGAGAAGTCCCACTTCTAGATTTCTAATGCGAGAAATAAATAGGGAAGTCACCTATACGACTATAGTTCTGCCGCAGTTAAAAGTTTCAAACATTTTGGCTTTATCACTGCATTAAAAATATTATCTTTGATTTGAACTATATTTATTCTTAATATTTTCATTTCTAAAATATTGTTTTCTGCAAAAATACTATATTTTTACGATTTCTTTATAAAAGTTTAATTTTTGGTTTTTTAGAAGCAAGTGACTATAACTTTATGGCGAAATGTATATCATTGAATGAATCAAGCCATCATTTCATTTTCAGTGCTTTTCTTTCATTAATGTACAACGTATAATTTATTACCTACGTAATAAATTCTTTCGTCTTTTAATAAACTCTTTTTCAATGATTTGATAAACGAATTTTAATGCACTATTATCTGTGAACAATGCATTTTTTCATTATTTCAGGACCCATTTTTAGTTCAGTGTCATATCTAACTTAAGTATACTTGTTTTCTTTTTTACTTTTTTAATGTTCTTTATATCGAGCAATGTATTGGACAATAAATAAATAAAAGTTTATAAAGGAACCTTATTTCTCTATTGAGACCATTAAGAACTAATGTAAGAAACAAAATGATCGTACTATCTCCTAAAATGACGTCATAATCTACGCCCCCTACATGTATTGTATATAGTCATACGCGCAGTCCGATCACGGCGTGTTGCTAAGGCAAAACCGGGCACGTTTCTTTTAAATGGTCATCGCAGTAGTGAGCCAAGGTCGTGGCAAGGACCGTCGTCGCGTAGCCGCGGTCGCAAAAATCTAGTCGTCGGTCACACCGTGCCCGTCTTGTATGTATTCGATTCGCCGGTGTTAGCGCGGTCATCCTCTTCTCTTGCTTCTTCGTGAGCGGCCACCCGTTTCTCGTCCTTTCGCCCGTTTACTCCGGTATTCGGTCGCCCGCGGGCGCATTCCTGCGAAGAGGAATGCCACGCGGGGCTCGAAGACCGCAGGAAGTGGGAGGGGTGAGAGACGGCTGACACTGCACCTATACTCTGTACTCTGCTGCCGTGTGCAACTTCTTCGTGCTGCCGCTGGTCGCGAACGGAAGACGCAACACATGCAGCTGTATACTGACGGAAGGTCACACACGAATCGGCTCGATTTGCGTGCTAAACAGCTATACTGCGACCTGAGTGTTCTCAAGTTGGAAAGTTCACATGTTTTACAGAGAAAATCCGACAACAGGTTGCTAATTTATAAAAACCGATACATTCTGATATTTTATCTTTACTTCTATCGCAAGTGTACGGTTACAATAGACGCGTAATTTGACGAATTTTGTTTTATATCTACCCAGCCGCAGGGGTTGGCAACTCAGGAAAAAGTCAGAAATTGCAGGTTCTTTAATTTTAGAAGAGCCATAAATGTTCAATGAAATCCACAGAATCCATGAAATCAAAATTGTGTTATATAAGTGTATTTTTATTTTGTATCTTAATATCGTAAATTAAAAAAAATTTAATTTAATGCCTTGTTACTATGGTTTTGATGGTACGTTTGTGTCTTTCGATGAATGTTCGACGTTGGAAATTTTAATTCACACGTATCTGTAGTAACCAGTTTTATTTGTAGGATGCCGGGTTAATTTCGTCTTGGAAATATGAGTTTGTTGAAAACAAATAGGAGAAGGGAGATTTATTTCTTTGTTTTATTTTGGAAATTAACTTTAACAAATTAATTTCACTTGTAATTAGTCTTTTATTTAATATAACATATAGAAAAACATCACTAATTAATAACTATACAATCACATTCAAGATATTTAAATGTTGGATGCTATATTGGGTGTTATAAGAAGTATTGGCCATAGCGATATATACCCCTTCCACGTCCCGAGGGTTACTGAATAACGTAATCTTCCTATTCGTCAAGGGTGGACGTGAGACCATTAGAATGGGGCAGAATTATAAATCATTGCCCTTTATCATTTGTGATCTGGTTTAACTCTGTAGTTGTTGAGAGCATTACAGACTCTGGCTGGTGTTTAGTTAAATTAAAGTTGGTTACTTAATAATATTTAGTTGAGAATGTAAAAGATTTATCTACAAGTTTCGTAGCAGTAGGTACATATACAGTAACACAAAGTTTATTCAATACCTATTTATATAAGACAACAGTAAATTCAAATTACAAAATAAAAATAAATTGTAATTCAAACTTAGCAGGATATAAATTAGGAAATATCGAAAAACGTAAAGATTCTGCATTGGTTTTGTCAAAAATATAATTTCTGAATTCTTAAAACCTTTTAAGAAAGGAATTTCGAATTTTATCAATCAATACAATGTTTAAAGTATTTAAATCTAACGAAACGTTGGATTCTTTATGTTTTCAAAAATTTAAAATGCAAACAGGTGCCCTGTTGTAAGTCAAAAGCAAACAAAAGCAATTTTTGCTTCAACCTAGAAATTTCTTCCACTTGGAAAGCGAATTTTTATCAGATAATTCAAGATGAATAATATTCTTGTCCGCCAAGAAAGTCTTTATCTTTGCCATTCATAGTGTGAATCATTTCAGAAGGTTACAGCCATCTTACTTTGTTATGAATTAAAAGTTCGGAATACTTATTATTTACTTCACGCAATAATTGTTGAAATTATCGATGATACAAGCTTCTTGCCGTTATTGTGTTTATTATTTTAATAAGAACTTCCATTATTTGACAAATTTCATTAAGCAAGGATTGTGCATATAATGCCTTTTGGTGGATAATGCAATAAAAGGATAAAATGTGATGTATGTATTTCTTTGAACCAACAAAACCTTGGCTTATTCCTACCATGCACGGTGCACCATCAGTGACATTAGAAGTTATGTTATTGATATTTAGAAGGTCCAATACAGCTATTGTTATATTCTCTGCCCTTTGAGTGGCAGAAGGGCAAGTAATTCTGCGCTGCGGCCAATGTTTGCTACATATCTTTCATGAGTTGTTGATCCGATATTTGTTCTGCCATTCTAGTTGTTCGGTCCTTAATCGTTTTTGCAGAAAGGGGCACGTCACGTCATGAAGGTGGTTATATTGATTACTGTCATATTTTGTACGAACTTGTCATAGATACAAAAGATATCCGATCACTTCGCACTACACAATTTTATTGGTTTCGTAGAATTGTTTATGAAATTCATGGATTTATACGGAATTGGATTCGTTAATTTAGTTAAAAACGTTAAAAATAAACTGTGAGTACCTTAAAGCATTTCTTGTATTTTGACCATAATTTCGCTTAATTTCAGCACTAAAGTGGCAATTCTCTTACTTATGCTAGAAACTAAATGCATATCTTCCGACTTCATTCAAATATCGGTAGGCATAATTCGTATGTAAACCACATGCCCCCTCTTGTTCTAATGAGTTTTAAGTCGAATTATTGTGTAAGTAAAATTATATTTTTTTGTAAAGCTTATAGGTAAAATCCAAAATTATAGAGTTGAGGCCTTAGGTAACTTCGAGATAATGAAAACGTTCAAACAGCTCTTCAATCAGCTGCCTTCTCATACGCGATTAATCTGAATGTAATTGTTTAAAATTAATGAACAAAATAAATTAGACAATTAGACTATTATTCGAATAAAAAACAAGAACCAATAAAACATTCCCTTGGAAATAATTGGAATGGAAGAATGGCATTTTTTAACATAAAAATTCCATTCTTGTGCACTTTTTTTTCTTCGAGGTGGCAGTTGTGTCACCGAGAATAAAGGAAGGAACTTACCTTAGGAGGATGCGCATTAAATTTTTCTCGCTATCAGAACCACATCACTAAATAATCAAAAATTCATATTAAATCAAAATAAAAAATGTGATACATTTGTGACAGTTTTAAAAATATTATTAAGCGTTTGGTATCTGTAGTCACCATTGTGCTTTAAATGTTGTCATAAACAAACAATGCAAAATTTGTAATTTATAATGAGGGAATCAGAAGAAATTGAAGTGTTTTCGGAAATTGATGTTATATAGTTTTAATGCAGCTCAAGCTTCTCTGTTGCCGAACAAGTCCAGGACTCCGTATAAGCGAACACATAGTAACTCTAAAGAATGGTGCTTTGGCAGAAATGACACAGATAATAGTGTGAATGGTGTTATTTCTGTTTCAAATAACGAAAATAATAAGATAAATAGTGAAGTCACACACCTTCATGAAAATTAAAAATTGCTCCACTTGTAAAGTTAGTATAAATATCGAGAAATAAACATGTTCGTCCTATCCATTATATTTATAGTAGTAGTCTTAGGAGCACCGTGTGTGGAAACTTACCTGTTGCGGTAAGTGACCTGCCGCGGAAAAATATCTTTTTTCTCCTTATAGATACAATATTAGCTACTACCTATTTACTGTTGTTCACCTGTTGTTTTACTTTCCATTAATGTCGACTTTTTGACAATGTAAAATTAATTTACCAAAGTTGCAGCGAGAAAAATATATTGGTTACTTTTAGTAAAAATAAGAACCAGCATTATTAAATGTAGAAATGGTTTAAGAAAATAAAAATTACTTTGTTTTCCAAAAGCGGTTGATTTCTCTTTAAACAACACACTCAAACATCACGACGATGCAATAGATTTATAGAGCATTTCTAACTAAATTAACAAATTTAAATCGTAGGCTATTGACTGGGATTTAATTCAAGGACGAGTATTTTCTAACAATGTTTGAGAAACTTTCCTGTCTGTCATTCGTTTATAATTTAATAATTTCTGTTTTCAACATTGCTCATCAAATTTCACCAGAAAAAATAACTACCATAAAACCGTTGTTTCTTTTAAAGAGGTAACTTTCTACCTCAAAATAATATATTCGAATCTTCCTGGAAGTAATATAACAAACAAAATAATAAAGATATCTTACTCAATTAACTCATAAAAGGATACAACGATTCTTATCCTAAACTAACACTTCTGATTGTGAGCACTTATTAACAACTTCCTGGAAAGAAAAATCCCGCTTGAGTATGCTAAACTATTCATTAATACCGTCATCATAGCGTGGCAGTGTGAAATGTAAAAGCCACCAATTTCCTTGCACAGAAAAAGAACCCGACACGCCTTTCCAAGAATGTTAAGTCCCAATATAAATAACAGAATTATAATTTCCCATAACTGTGTTACCTGTAACTGTTTTCGCACAGCGGTGATACATAGATAAACTCGTTTTGAAAATCCAAGGTTAATGGAGACAAACGAGACAATTATTGTTGAAGAGGCATACTTCTTTTTATCACTAGTACAACCACCGCGAACTGGACAATTTATTAGGAATGTCGGTTGTATATCAGCAGAGAAGATATCTTGAATTAACTAGACTACATACTTGCATAATATATGGATGCCAGCAATAGCTTTGTCCGTAATCAATTAACATATTTCTTAGTCGGAAATCTACTAGGCATTTCAGATTCGTTACGATTTTCTGGTATGTTCTTCTAATATAATTACCTGATGTTAAGTTAATTAATATGTGATATGATTATTAGGTAGTTTATCACAACTTGTAACGATTTGCTTTTTATCATATTTGATTATAGATGTAGTATACCTACCATATTTTTTCCTTACAAGCACTCTGCATAAATTAGCATGTATATTAAGATATCATTTTTAATAGTATACTAACGTCACTAGTTAATCAATCGATAATATTCATCGTTTCGCCAAGGTGATGATTATAACTCATTAATAGAATATCGTCATTTTTTAAACTTTTAGTAACAAATTGTAGGTTGCCTAGAATTCTTTATCATTGCACTAGCGTGTTTATTTATATTCTAAATTATTTTACAGAATTTAATTGGTATTTTCGTAATCCAGTTGCCCATAATGATTTCAAGGTGGCTCAATGATACTGCGAAAACTTTTATTTAGTGCAGAATGTCGGAAGGCTCCAGGTTAGGTAACTCTCCCACTTCAATTTCACGTGCTCCCAGGTGCAGGGCCCTCGAGTTGCACAGTGCAACGCAGTTTGAGAGTAGATGGATGGATGTTTCATCCTCTTCCCCACAAAATCTACATTCGGCTTCCTCCGCTCTACCAAGCCTGCTTAGATGTCGGTTCAGTTTACAATAGCCTGAAACGATCCCTGTCAATATACGCATGTTATTTTTACTCAGGTTAAGGTATTCTGTAGATCTCTTCTGGTTATAGATTCCCAAAAGAATTTTAGCTTGCCTTACTCCTTGGAGATTCTCCCAGTGTTTGGATTTTCTCTTCATTTTTGAATTTCTCTAGTATTATACTGCGACTTATCCCTCAAAAAGGGCCCTACAAAGAGTATTCTGGCCCCTTTCTTAGAGAGATTATCTGTTACTTCGTTTCCTTTCACTCCTGTGTGTCCCGGAACCCACAGTGGGGTTACCTGGTTCCTTTTGCCTAGTTCGTTTAGTTTTTCTAGACACTCTCAAACCATTTTGGACCACTCGCTCTTGGTGCTAAGCTTTGTGGTAAATTCTTTCACAAAGCTGAACTCTCTTAGCATGTCCCAGGTTTGATCACCTTCAGGAGGCTGAGGCCTATGCCTAATCATTCCTTCTCCGATCATTCTGCTTGTGGTCCTTTTGGCTATGCTCTCCACCCAAATGTGAAGAGGAGTGAGATTTAGGACCACTTCTATAGCTGCACTTGGAGCACCATACCCAGTATCCTCAAAAGGTCAATGTTTGGGTTGGCATTCTAGGGAGTTATATTCTCGGTCCGTTTTTGATCAATAGCTTCGACTAAGTATTTGCTGTTATTGCGAAATGAGATTATACCTGCTTATGCTACACTCTATGCTTGACAACGTGCTGGAGAAATATTTTCCCATAAGTTCTGCACTAGAGTAAAAAGTTCATTCAAATGAGAACCCTTTTTATCACGCGAACTAAGTTTCACGTCATTAAACAAATGTTTTGGGAAATAAACGGTTACTTTACTTTACTTTACTATACTATCGGGTTTAACTCGGGGCGTCTGGATGTCCGTACAATAACATCGACTGCATTATCTGCAGCAAACCACTTTTTTACCAACGTGGACGAATGCTTAGGGTCATTTTCTTGAACATACTTCCAAATTACCGGTAAACTTTTTTCTGCATAAGGAAGCATGATGTTTTCCATAATATTTTTGTAAACGTGCTAGTCCATTATACTGTTAATGAGGTGAAGAGGACCAACACCTCGCCTTTACGTTGCCTCCAGCTCCTTTCACGACGCTTGTGCAATATTTGGGATTAAAGTGTTGATTTTTCCATCTCCACACATGTCGTCGATCATCCGATCCTATTCTGTTAAATTTACTTTCGTCGCTGAAAAGTACAAATTGCCTTTGCTGTTTTGTCCACTGTAAATGCTCTTGTGCAAACTTTATTCGGTGTAATCGTTTACACTTGAAAACTAGCGGTTTTCGTCTTGCAATTCATCCATGCAACCATCAACTAAACATCTTCGAACTGTTCATGAACTTATGTTAATTGAACTGGCTGCAAGCTCTTTATTTATATCGACAGCTGTCAATAATGGATTAGATTGTTACGGTTTTTTTTCTTCACCTACCTTGTGTAGTACTCGGCCAGTCTTTTCGACAAGCTTTTGTATTTTTTATTTTCCTTTTTCTATCTGCCTTCTAACTTCAGAGATGCTTTTATGTATTGTTTTTCCTCATCGGGTAATGTTATCGAATCATTTTGGTCCTTTCTTCCCTCTTGATGGCTAGAATTTGAGAATCTTTACTTTCAGTTACCTTCAGATTTTGTTTCACTTAAATTTCGATCCTAATTTCGTTTATTCCATTCCAGTAATTCATTTTCTATGTTTTGACAGTTGTTCAATTTTTAAGGTTAGTTCTGTTTGTATCATTCATCCGTTTATAGATTTCTAGGCATCGATTTGCTATTGATTGCTTTCTGATAGATCTTCATATTTTGTGTTCACATCTTTTCGACGTGAGATGGCACCTCTTGTACGTTGTCAGTTTTCAAATTTTAATTTCCTATTTTCCGATTGGTCGTGTGACGTATTCTCCCGCTTGGTTTCCTGTTTCCGGCATCATCTTCGTTTTGGTCTTGGTAATGGTGTAAGACGTGTTCTCAAGAGTAAATTCTTCCTGTTTTTTTGGAACTTCGGATATTTTCTCACATATGTGGATTTAAATGGAAGTTTACCGAAATTAATCATCGGCCGTATCTTCGCTTATGTTTGGTGTGGAATTGTGATTACCACGGCTGATGGATTCGATTAATTCGAGATAATTTGAGAACCCACGCGTCTGCAACGCCATTTTGAAATTTTTCTTCGCTACATTGGAAAAGCCCGTTTCACCGAGGTTTTATCGTCGTATTATTTTTGGAGTTTTGGAATTTTAACGTCGTTTCAAGTGAGGATCCGAATACCCACGTTTGGCTGAGGTTTTCTGCGGCTTTCTTTGTTCCTGCACCGCCCTTGGGGAATTCAACGGACATCTCGCTTTCGTTTGCTTACCAAGTCGAGCCCGATCACGATTTCTTCGGATAGAACATCACATCCAAGCCCCGAAACCGCCGTTTGAGGGACAAGCTAAGTGCACGTTATTTTTCTTCATTACTAAATTCTAACTGCGATTAATATGTTCTTTCTTAAATAACTACCCCGATCAATTAATTTTTTTTTTAATGTTTTAATGTTTTAGTCAACAAGTCTAGAAATTTTGTATATTATAGATCGGAGGGTATAATTGAAACAGTTTAACAGTTTATTTCTTTAATATTATATTATAACATCAACCGATTAATTATCGGCATGTGATACACAGGGTGGTTTATTCACCGCTGGTATAAATAATTCAAAATTTCAACTTTGTTTCAATAAATTCTATTTTTTTGGTAACTCTAAAACTTTTCAAAATTTAATTTTAATTCTTAGGATAAGATTTTCCTTTATATTATTGATGTGAAACTGATTGCGTTGGCCATAGCGTTCGGTGTTGGAGTCCTATCGTGGGGCTTTTTGTTTTAATTCTTTGTCCGTATTTAAAATTGCATATTCATTTCATTTAACTTTTAATTGCAATAAACGTTTAAACGAGTTACTTTTAATTCTGTCTTTGTTTTTTTTGTATTGACTTGCAAACTGCTTTACCCCTTGGTACTCGTTAACACCTTGGATTCCTGCTTATCTAGGGGACATGACAGGGTAAGTAAACCTAAGCAGGTGGCGCCGAAATTTTTATTCCATCTTGGGTGTGTTCGTTCAACCCACTCCCTCGCCGACGAGCCGGCTGGCACCCTGCATGATTGTCAACTATCAACCCACTGAGTCTAAGGTTTGTAAAGTGGTAGCGCAGCAACTTTTTGGTTTTCTTTTTGATTTCACTCGGTCACTTTCGGTGCCGAAAATTTTAGGTAACAAGCTTTTGGCGCCCAACGTGGGGCCGCAATATTTTTTGGTGGGGCCTGACATTTTTTTGGTGGGGCCACAATTTTTTTGGTGGGATCACTTCCTTGTTTTTCATATTTTCTTTGGATTTTTGACATTTTCTTGGAACTTATATCTCAACTATGGACTTTAAATTGGAAATTAATCGCTTGAGTCAGGATGAGTTACAGTATGAATTACGAATTAGAGGGGTGACGACTCTGGATACGGTAGATTCTATGCGGAAGACTCTTCGAGGTCTCCGAAAGGTAGAAAAGTTAGAAAGTTTTAAGTGGCCTAATTATCCTTTTACATTCGAGGAGGACTTGATAGCGCTTACCGACAAGGTGAAAATGCTTGAGGACTTGGTTGGAACTTTTACTGGAAATTTAGCCTCGGCAGATTTTTCCAAGATTTCTTCTAAGTTAGCTCATGCTCTCGGTCGAGTTAATAGGAGTGTGCCTGCTACCGATGATGAAAGGAAATCGCGTTCCGAATTGCTTGTATCTTTTGTAACTCTCGCGTCCACTCTGAAATCTAAGGTTAAAAAGTTAGTGCGAACTTCGACTTTGAACCAATCCGTAGTTTCGTTGTCTCAAGTTGCTGGTGGGTCATCTTCTCCTGTCCCATCGTCAGAAGAATTGAGTGATGTTGAGGATGCGCCTAAGGTTGCAACCCCTTCCGTTCCAAAGAAATCAGTACCAGTTATGCATTGGAAGTTGAAATATTCAGGAGATAATAAAGAACTTTCTTTGAATGGTTTTCTAGAGCGAGTTGAGGAACTTATGCGTGCGCGTAATGTGTCGAAGGAGGAAGTTTTCGACTCGGCTATAGATTTATTTTCGGGTAAGGCTTTAATTTGGTTCCGTGCATCACGAAAGAATCTTTCTGGTTGGGATGAGTTGGTTGTGGCACTGCGTGAAGAGTTTCAAGCCCCAGATTATGATGAACAGTTGTTTGATGAGATTCGTCGTCGCACTCAGGGTCCTGATGAATCCATGAGTTTGTACATCTCGACTATGACCAATCTTTTCTCTCGTTTAACTATCGATATTCCTGAATCCAGTCGTTTGCGAATTATTTTGAGAAATTTAGCACCCTTTTATCAGAGTCAGTTGGCATTAACGGAAATTCGGACTCTGGAGGAACTTCGTACATTGGGTAGGAAGATGGAAGTTCGTAAAGCGTTTGTAGAGGCTTACGTTCCCCCGCCTCGTCGTAATCAGTCCTTGGAACCGGATCTTGCGTGTGTGTCAGCGTCTTCGTCAGTTTCGGAAGTATCCGCTTCACCTACTCAGAGAAAATGCTGGAATTGTGATGGTGAAGGTCATTTAGCTGCGAATTGTAGTCAACCTCGTCGCATGCATTGTTTCAAATGTGGTCAACCTGGAGTTACTGTTAGGAATTGTCGGTGCTGTTCTTCAAAACTTGCGTCGAATGTGTCAGAAAACCGGCTCGCGCATTCTAGTCACGTTTCTCCGGTTGCTGATCCTAATAGAGCGATCATTGATTTTATTCTGGGTCACGCTAACGATGATGAAAGACCTTATCTTACCGTCTATGTCTTTGATGTTCCGATTCAGGGTTTATTGGATTCTGGTGCTTCTCGAACCATTGCAGGAGGTGATGGGTGGAAATTACTTCAATCTTTGGGATTGCGTCTTCAGAAGAATTTAACTACTTGTACGGTGGCTGATGGTCGTTCTTGTCAGAGTCCTGGTGCCGTTTCAGTTCCCTTCAGACTGCAGAACCGTGAAAGGATTATTGACGTTGTTATAGTTCCCGACGTTTCGTCCACATTGATTTTGGGTGCAGACTTTTGGAGAATAATGGGTATTGTTCCTGATTTGCGCAGAGGCGAGTGGTCTTTTTCTTCTAGTATTCCGGTTGCGCAGGTTGCTGCCTTGGATGTCGATTTGAAGGAGAGTCAGCGTGAGCGTGTTGAGCAATTAACTCAGAGGTTATTTGAGGGAAGAGATCCCAATGTTATTGGCTGTACTAATTTAGTCGAACATGTCATCATTACGAATAGCGAACCTATTAAGCAGCGATATTATCCTATTTCGCCAGCTATGCAGAAACATGTCAATGCTGAACTGGACAAGTTGTTGGAACAGGACATTGTTGAACGTTCTAATAGTCCCTGGTCTTCTCCGATACTTTTAGTTCCCAAAAAGGATAGTAGTTATCGTTTTGTGGTGGATTATCGTCAACTTAATAAGGTGACGCAGAAAGATGCATATCCTCTCCCTTATATATCTCATACTCTGGACAAATTGCGTGATGCCAATTATCTGTCATCATTGGACATCAAGTCGGCCTATTTTCAGATCCCTGTTGCTGAAAAGTCGCGACCTTATACTGCTTTTACCATCCCTAACCGTGGTTTGTTTCAATTTAAGCGTTTGCCGATGGGTCTATCTGGAAGTCCAGCGGTTTGGCAGCGTTTGATTGATAGAGTTCTTGGTGCTGATCTTGATCCCTATGTCTTCGCGTATCTGGATGATATTATCATTGTCAGTCCCACTTTTGAAAAACATCTAGAAATTTTAGAGGAAGTTATTACTCGTATTCATGCGGCAGGTCTTACTCTCAATCAGGAGAAATGCAAATTTTGTAGAGATGAACTTAAATACCTGGGTTATGTTGTTAATCAGTCAGGTTTGCATGTAGATTCTGAAAAGATTCAAGCCATCCTTAATATTCCCACTCCTAAGAATGTGTCTGAGGTTCGACGTATTGTAGGCTTAGCTAGTTGGTATCGTCGCTTTATTAGAGACTTCTCTACGATCGTGTCTCCCATAACGTCACTTTTGAAGAAGGGTAAATCTTTTCACTGGGATGTAGACTGTGATAGAGCTTGGACTAGGATTAGAGAAAATTTGGTAACTGCCCCTGTTCTTTCGTGCCCTGATTTTGACCGTGAATTCGTCATACAGTGTGATAGTTCGAACTTTGGTTTAGGAGCTGTTTTGACGCAGAATTTTGATGATGGAGAAAAAGTCATAGCCTATATTAGCCGATCTCTTAGCAAACAAGAGCGTAACTTCTCTACTACTGAAAAAGAATGTCTAGCTGTGTTATGGGCCATAGAGAAATTTAGACCGTATGTTGAAGGAACACATTTCACCGTGATTACGGATCACTACTCATTGTTGTGGTTGAATAGATTACAGAATCCATCTGGACGTTTGGCTCGTTGGGCTGTGAGGATTCAGCAGTATGATTTTGCCATTTTACATCGTAAAGGCAAGGAACATGTAGTGCCTGATACACTATCGCGTGCTGTACCTGTGTTAGAGTCTGTTGAAGTTGCGGATAGCCGAGACAAATGGTACGATCGACTTAAAGATGGAATTAAATCGTCGCCTGATAAATATCCTTCGTTTCGACTTATCGATGGTGAACCACATAAGCTTGTGCGTAGCCCGTATCCTGATCTTGTTGACGAGCAGTCGGAATGGAAACGTATTATACCTAAGAATGGGCGAAAAGAAGTAATCCGCCAATGTCATGATGAACCTACTAGTGGACATTTGGGTGTGTATAAAACAGTAAATCGTATTAGTCAAAAATATTATTGGCCTGGCATGAAGTCTGATGTTTATCAGTATATTCGAAAATGTGAAGTTTGCATGAGGACAAAACCCTTACAGCAAGCTCCTGCAGGTAAAATGGGAGGACATTCACTTGTTTCGCGTCCTTGGGAGATTATTTGTGCCGATCTTGTTGGTCCTTTGCCTAGGTCTACTCATGGCTACCAATATATTTTTGTGGTGTCGGATTGCTTTAGCAAATACCCTTTGTTTTTCCCTCTTCGTAAAGCTACGGCTGCATCTGTAGTGAGACATCTGGAGAACGAGGTATTTTTACAGTATGGCGTCCCGAAGGCCATCATTACAGATAACGGTGTGCAATTCCGATCCAAAGAAATGACTAAACTGTTGAGAACCTATTCAGTAAAGCCTTTGTACACATCTTTTTACCATCCCCAAGCGAATCCATCGGAACGAATCAACAGAGTGCTGAAGACAATGTTAACTTCTTATGTATCTACGAATCATCGTAAATGGGACGAGTTATTGCCTAAGGTGAGTTGTGCCGTTCGTACTGCTAAGCATGAAGTCACAGGTTTAACACCCTATTTTGTGAATTTTGGTCGAGAAATGATATTGACCGGTACAGATCATAGAGGCACGGTCAAAGATAATCAACCGATAGTCGTACCACCTGACATTAAAGAAACTTTTGAACATCGATCGGAAGGATTAGTTAGAGTTTATAAGGATGTTCGTTTGCGACTCCAGCAGGCTTATGACAAGTCAAAAGCGCGCTATGATTTGCGTAGACGTGAGGTAGAGTTTTTGCCTAATCAAGTAGTATGGCGTAAGAATTTCGTGCTTTCGGATGCTGCAAAGTACTTTACCGCGAAACTGGCAGACAAATACCTAGGTCCTTTTATGATTCACAGAAGAGTTGGTAGAAATTCCTATGAGCTGAAGAGTTTGGATGAGAAAGTACTTCTAGGAACTTGGCATGTATCGCATTTGAAGAGTCAACCTACCGATTAGTGTCGTTTTGGCCTCCCCTTGGGCCTTGTACAAGTGTGGGGTCGGGTTGGTTGGGATTTTTTTTTGGGCTAGGCAGAATTTCTTTTGGATCTCGGACATCTAGATCATTTTAGGCTTTGCTTTTCTTTTACCCGGATTTGACTTTTATCTTTCCCGATTTTGACTCCTTTTAGGCATTTAGGATTACGTTCGTTGTGGGCGCTGTCCCCAATCCTGCCTTCGCTGAGACCCGGCAGCTTTTGTCTGATTATCGCTAAGTTTGTGTGTTCCGGGCATAGGTTGGATTCTTTTTGTTTTTTTATGTCGTTGATAGTTGGATCAGTTTCTTGTTGAGCCTGGGTTGTGGTTCGTCGAGTGCTTGATCATTAATCAGATTCCTTTTTCTGCTCCTTTCCTGCCTCCTCCACTGAGCCGCGTGTCCGAGGGTTTTGCTATTTCAGCACTACCGCAGCCACGACTCCCTTCTCTCTTTCTTCCCTCTCTTCTTGACCCGTTTATTTTTCTTGACTACTTTCTTTCCTTTCCTCGAACCCTTCATCTTCATTTTTATAATCTGGTTGTGACTTGTAGTCGTGCGGAGTTGCTCCCGGACTTGGCTGAAGTTGATTCCCGCTATTGTTGCAGTTTGTGTCTACTTCTTTTCATAAAAAAGACACACCCCTTTGGGTTGACTGTTGTCCCCGTTTTTCCGATTTGGTCGGATAGTGGTTTACTGGTTTTCACTGGTTTTCTTTCGTATGAGCTTTAGAGCTTGAGTTTTGGTGTTTTCTGGCCTTCAGCTGTTTCAGTCCGAAGTCGCCGTTCGAGACTTTAAATCTTCTAAATTCTTATCACACTTAACGTTTTGGTTCTTTTGTACGCATTGTTTGTTTGGCTGTTTGATCCTTTTTCCCTCGGTTTCTTCCTCTGCCTAAGCTTTGAAATTTTCGTTGAAAATTTCTTATGTGGGTTAGGGGGGAGTTGTTACGGTTTTTTTTCTTCACCTACCTTGTGTAGTACTCGGCCAGTCTTTTCGACAAGCTTTTGTATTTTTTATTTTCCTTTTTCTATCTGCCTTCTAACTTCAGAGATGCTTTTATGTATTGTTTTTCCTCATCGGGTAATGTTATCGAATCATTTTGGTCCTTTCTTCCCTCTTGATGGCTAGAATTTGAGAATCTTTACTTTCAGTTACCTTCAGATTTTGTTTCACTTAAATTTCGATCCTAATTTCGTTTATTCCATTCCAGTAATTCATTTTCTATGTTTTGACAGTTGTTCAATTTTTAAGGTTAGTTCTGTTTGTATCATTCATCCGTTTATAGATTTCTAGGCATCGATTTGCTATTGATTGCTTTCTGATAGATCTTCATATTTTGTGTTCACATCTTTTCGACGTGAGATGGCACCTCTTGTACGTTGTCAGTTTTCAAATTTTAATTTCCTATTTTCCGATTGGTCGTGTGACGTATTCTCCCGCTTGGTTTCCTGTTTCCGGCATCATCTTCGTTTTGGTCTTGGTAATGGTGTAAGACGTGTTCTCAAGAGTAAATTCTTCCTGTTTTTTTGGAACTTCGGATATTTTCTCACATATGTGGATTTAAATGGAAGTTTACCGAAATTAATCATCGGCCGTATCTTCGCTTATGTTTGGTGTGGAATTGTGATTACCACGGCTGATGGATTCGATTAATTCGAGATAATTTGAGAACCCACGCGTCTGCAACGCCATTTTGAAATTTTTCTTCGCTACATTGGAAAAGCCCGTTTCACCGAGGTTTTATCGTCGTATTATTTTTGGAGTTTTGGAATTTTAACGTCGTTTCAAGTGAGGATCCGAATACCCACGTTTGGCTGAGGTTTTCTGCGGCTTTCTTTGTTCCTGCACCGCCCTTGGGGAATTCAACGGACATCTCGCTTTCGTTTGCTTACCAAGTCGAGCCCGATCACGATTTCTTCGGATAGAACATCACATCCAAGCCCCGAAACCGCCGTTTGAGGGACAAGCTAAGTGCACGTTATTTTTCTTCATTACTAAATTCTAACTGCGATTAATATGTTCTTTCTTAAATAACTACCCCGATCAATTAATTTTTTTTTTAATGTTTTAATGTTTTAGTCAACAAGTCTAGAAATTTTGTATATTATAGATCGGAGGGTATAATTGAAACAGTTTAACAGTTTATTTCTTTAATATTATATTATAACATCAACCGATTAATTATCGGCATGTGATACACAGGGTGGTTTATTCACCGCTGGTATAAATAATTCAAAATTTCAACTTTGTTTCAATAAATTCTATTTTTTTGGTAACTCTAAAACTTTTCAAAATTTAATTTTAATTCTTAGGATAAGATTTTCCTTTATATTATTGATGTGAAACTGATTGCGTTGGCCATAGCGTTCGGTGTTGGAGTCCTATCGTGGGGCTTTTTGTTTTAATTCTTTGTCCGTATTTAAAATTGCATATTCATTTCATTTAACTTTTAATTGCAATAAACGTTTAAACGAGTTACTTTTAATTCTGTCTTTGTTTTTTTTGTATTGACTTGCAAACTGCTTTACCCCTTGGTACTCGTTAACACCTTGGATTCCTGCTTATCTAGGGGACATGACAGGGTAAGTAAACCTAAGCAGGTGGCGCCGAAATTTTTATTCCATCTTGGGTTTGTTCGTTCAACCCACTCCCTCGCCGACGAGCCGGCTGGCACCCTGCATGATTGTCAACTATCAACCCACTGAGTCTAAGGTTTGTAAAGTGGTAGCGCAGCAACTTTTTGGTTTTCTTTTTGATTTCACTCGGTCACTTTCGGTGCCGAAAATTTTAGGTAACAAGATCTTGCCCATCTTACTATTCTTTTATAGTGAATAGGTCCGTGTAAGAAACCGTGTCGTTTCAAATACATAATTGCGTTGTGCACTAAAGTTTTGGAAACATTCAACTCACTTGAAATACCACGTATACTTCGATTCTGTTGATGTAAATTAATTATTATATTCCGTGGAACAGCGGATCAATGTTTGCCTTTTCCCATATTTAATTGCACAATAAATAAAAATATAGGTATTCGTATTATTGGTGCTTACTCGTAATAATAGTATGAATTTCTGGACAAAACAGATGTTATTGCACGCATAACTCACCACTGTCCCTATTAACGTGACCGCAATCACTGGTACCTCTAGCAGCTATAGACACGAGATTCTCTTGATAATCAGTGGAAGCAACTACAAAGTATATAAATGCGCCATATACTCTTCAAGTTTGTCATATAATTACACTTGTTTCTTCTACCTTACCTTTCAAATATTCTCAATAAAGTTAACAAAATGTTGGCGTTCTTGTTAGTGTCCCTGTTACCGTGTCCGCGACTGTATACCTTATCTGTATAAAGATTTTACAAGAAACATGTAATTTGACAATGAAATTATACAGCGTTTAGTTTACAGAACATTGTTGCAATTAATTATAATAAAGATCACATTGTATTCATGATTACAGATCTAAAACATATAACGACCTAAGCAACCTCATTTTATTTTCTTATTGAAAAAGATGAGGGTTGTTGAAGCCCCTTAATAATTTGCAGTACTGAAGTGGTTTTGTACAATTGTTAACCCTAAAAATATAAGTGATTATACAGGGTGTCTCCTCGTTGAGTTGCATAACTTCATAGGGTTATTCCTTGTATCAAAATTAGCAAAACACTTCCAGTCAGCATAGGTCCAATTCTCAACCGTTTTCGAGATATGTGTGGTCAAAAGCGCTGAAAGTCACTAGTTACGGTAACTAATTTAGATGAATCATGGACGCAGTTGGCTCGACTGGTAACTTAGATCCAATGCGCTTGACGTAGACTTTTGGACAGTTGTCATGACAGTTGTTGTATTTTTGACAGTTTCGGATTTCGCTCGCAGAACATTTAAAAACGCCTCTTTTTACGAAGGAAGCCGACATGATATTTGTATGGCTCCTGTGGAGGAAACGCTTCAGCAGCGGCAAGAGAGTACGCAGAACGCCACCCGAACCGAAGACATCCTTGTCGGACAACCATCACGAACTGTTTCATATCGCTTCGGCAAACAGGATCCTTCCCGAAAAAGACTAATGAGCGAGAGCCTGCGCGAAGAAACCACACTGAAGCTGTTCTTCATGAAGTTTCTGAGAAACGGAGAACCAGCATAATTGCTGCCACCACAGGACAAAAAAGAGCGTGGATTCACAGGACTTTATGTGAAAATGGCCTACATCCATACCAGGTACAACAAGTACAAAATCTCTTACCTGCCGACTATGCAAAACGGGAAGAATTTTGCTCGTGGATCCTAGAGAACCAGGATCTCCTCCCAATTGCTTTGTTCGCTGATGAGTCCACCTTCACTCGTGATGGGATTAACAACTCACATAACGAGCACATCTGGAGCGACGAAAATCCCCATGCTTTGTCAGAAAGTAGATTTCAGCACCGATTTTCGGTTAATGTGTGGGGAGGAATCACCGGAAATGTTATCCTAGGACCGAAAATCTTTGATGGGACATTGACTAGCCATATCTACAGGAGATTCCTAGAAGAAGAGCTTCCCATTCTTCTTGAAGATATCCCCTTGAACGTCCGTAATAGGATGTGGTTTGTCCATGACGGGTGTCCGGCACACTATGGAAGAGTGGTAACCGACTTTTTGAACACTGCGGTTCCAAACCGCTGGATAGGGCGGAATGGAGCTGTCGCATGGCCCCCGCGCTCGCCGAACCTGACGCCTCTTGACTTTTTCCTCTGTGACCATGTTAAGACCATCGTTTATGGACAAGAGAAGCCGGCTACGAAAAAAGAACTGGTAGGTAAAATCCAACGAGCGTTTCAGGAAGTTCATGGAAATATGGAAAATGTCAACTGGATACTAGGACTGAGCCAAAGAGCAGAGTTGTGTTTGGCAGTCTAGGGTCGCTATTTTGAGCAGCTTTAAATGTTTACAGCATTGCTTGTTTATTAAAATCATTAAAACAATTTCTGCTCATTATTGTGGAAGTAAGACTGTAGTTTAAGTTCATCGTTCCTTAGCAACCATTTCAAGCCGAAATTCGAGCCAAAAGCGTCTATGATCCGTCTAAATTAGTTACCGTAACTAGTGACTTTCAGCGCTTTTGACCACCCATATCACGAAAACGGTTGAGAATTGGACCTATGCTGACTAGAAGTGTTTTGTTAATTTTTATACAAGGAATAACCCAATGAAGTTATGCAACCCAACGAGGGGACAGCCTGTATATTAATTTAATTTTATTTTGTAAACTTTTTAACATAAACCCGCATTGGCGTAAAATTCCTTTTTATTCATAATCATTCCATCAACATAATTTGATTTACCAAATTAGCATACCACCCTACTTACAGTATTCGTCTTTTTAATGGCCACTCTCCCCGTCTTAAGGAAGTCCATTTAATTCCTTCAGCAAAAAAGAAAATAATAGAAAAGAAAATATCCATCCCTCCTTTTCATATGACCCCGAAGTATTTCCTTATTATACAGCCTATATTACAGCTATTCGTGTCGCCTCTCGGGCAGAATTCCCGATCCAATTGACACGAAAAACGACGGACCCTGGTCGCTCACTCACTCGCGCACAACCCGCACAAACGTAAAAAAGAAGAACGAGAGTAGAAGAAGAACGGAAAACAGAAGTAGGATACATCAATAAAGGTCAATGGCACCTCGAAACCCTTGAGGCGCGATCTGTCGTGAAGGGAGGGCAATCAGGACACGCACATACACACACCCAAAGATATAGACAGAGACTTTCGTGTATAATACTTATACGTAGTGCCGCTGTAGTGGGTAGTAGAAGCAGACAGGCGGTCCCTTATCGATTGGTACTACGGCGGGTAGTAAAAGAGCCATTCCAGTCTACCGTAATATCCGTCTTCACGACACCATGTTCTACGTTCTACTCCACCCTTCTGTCGACATTTCAAGATGCCGCGAAGTGTAAATTGCCTCTACTACTACTCCCATTTTTCCTCGATTACTCTTGCGTCACAACGTTATCGTTTCAGGGGAGGTTCTCGGATCTTTCTTGAAGGAGTGTCGGCGCAGAGATCACAGGTGGTAGTTGATGGAATATTCTCATGCCCTAGAGCATACAAAATACAAAGATAATCTGTGATTTTTTTAATATTATAATTAAAAGATGTCACATGAGAGTAATAAAAGTATCAGCAAGTGATCTGCTGCACGAAAACAAGTAAAGAGCAGATACATACATGCAGTACACACTAAAAAATTTTAGTAAATTTACTAAGATTCCTGCTAAAGATGCCAGTAACATTTCGGGGAAAATCACCAAAACTGGGTAATTTTACGCTTTTTATCAAAATTACCTATACTGTTGGAAATTTCCCACATATCGACCAGTATTTTTCATTTGTAGGTAAAAGTGCTACGTAAAAACGTAATATTACTAAAATTTTTATGCTTTCCCAGGGATTCTTACTAAATTACTTCGTGATTTCATCCAAGTGTTAAAGTAAATGGTATAGATATTGTTTATTCCAGTCATATTGCTACGCTGAAGTAGAGGTTATGAATGTACATATTATTCATCTTGTCTATTTATACACTCTAACGAAGATTTGGTAAAATTCCTGTGCGGTTTCGGAGCAATTATATTACCCCGAGACCGTACAGGTATTTTACTTGTGCGAGTAAATCTACTTTGATGTAAAGATACACCAAGGAAATTTACTACTAGTGTATGAAAATTACTAAGTAAAATGAAATTTACTGGGTAAATTTCTTACGATAAAAAATGTCCCTAGTAAAAATCGTTAGGTATGAATTTTCCTACTTATAAACTTCAGTAGTATCGGAAAAATACCTACACGTAGTAAATTTTATCGGTAAATTACAAATTTTAGGGATATTCCTATACAAAGTTCATTATGTATGTTTAGGAATTTTACTAAATACATAGTAAAGCTGCATATGAAATTTCCATGCTAAACGATTTTTATTAGGGACCTTTTTTATCGTAAGAAATTTACCCAGTAAATTTCATTTTACTTAGTAATTTTCATACACTAGTAGTAAATTTCCTTGGTGTATTTTTACATCAAAGTAATTTTACTCGCACAAGTAAAATACCTGTACGGTTTCGGGGTAGATGTTTATACTTATAAGCAAATAGTAGACATTCGTAACCTGGGTGTTTTAGACCACTCCTCCACTATCTTTTTCTTGGGGTATATGGCAGCTATAGACGCATTCGATGAAAATAATAATGTTCCATTGTACCGGAAGTCGATAGCAATTTTCTGATTTTAAATCGAATCATATTTTTCTTCTTACTTCAATGAAATCTACAAATTATTTGAATACAATTTTTACTAAAGTTCACTATCTCTAAATGTAAGGATTTTTGTTGAGATATTCAGGATTTTGTAAAAATTTTGGCATTTGCATCTCCTTCTATGGTATTATGTATTGTATAAACCATTAGAGATAATGGTCTCATTTTATTGCAGCATTATAAAAATAGTCCTACATACCTAATACTGTCATAGAAACCACTACCTTTTATACAGAGTGTTCACAAAGCGATGGTCAATTTCGATACCTTTAATCTTGGAAAATTCAATTTTTTGAAATGCAACATCATATTTCTATTTATAGAATTCAATGCGAAAATGAATTCTGCGCCGATAAGTATTAAGAACTGATATGCTTATTCGTTCGTAGTCGTTTTCGAGATATACTCCTCTATTAAAATTTCAGTACATTTCTTGTAGTATCTATGAAAAAGACGAGTAGCTTTGATAATCATCAATACAAGCAGCATTTAAAAATAATAGTGATGTAAATCGGCATAATTTGCATTATTGGTGACACGAAAATCTACACTAGTTAATCAAAATGTGTGGAGCGTAAACATGTAGTGTGGTATCCTTGGTGACCGGACAATTAGAGCATAATCTATGAAGAACGGCTAAACGGAAATGTGTACAGCATTTTTTTAACACGAATTACCAGTGCTACTCGAAAACGTGGTTGGAATCAAGAAACTGCATCTGGTTTCAACATGATGACTATCCTGTATACACTTCGCTGTGCATCTAAGAGAAAAATTAAGTGAAATATTTTCGAATAAATGGATTGGCAGAGGGTCTAACGTTTCATGTTTAGATTTTTATTTTTAAGGAAGATGGAAAGGTATTATTTATCAAAATCGTCCGCACTGTGTAGAATAAATGAAAATAGGGATAAGGGAGGCATGTAGATTCATAAGCAGAGAATTAGGTCAAAAACAGAAGAACTTTGAATCCCGTATAGAACGATGGATAGAAAGAAATGGCAGACATTTTGAATAATTTATTTTTTTTTTAGTTAATAGGTATAGGTATTGCATTTAACGAAAGCTCTTTAATGAAATGTAGGACTGTTATTGTTTTGTGTTTTCAATGAACAAAACGTGGTTCAACTTTTGAAACTGTATTTATTTCGATGTACCTATATGCGTGTCGAACAGTTGATCTGTGTGTGTGGGTGGCGCGCATGTGCGTGTAGAAATACATATACAGGTATAAATATAACAAGGACTTACCATCGTTATATCTGGCATCTTTAAATTATTAAGTATATTTCCTTGCACATAAGGCAAATAACTCTTTTCTTGTCTGCAAATTAATGTAAAATATCTATTACAATATCGACCACATAACAATCAACCAGGATTGAGAAAATTAGATTTTGATGATGAAATGAGACACCTTTATGTTGATGATTGTTAAAGCTACTTGTTTGTTTCATAGATGCTAGAAATGGACTAAAATTTTAATAGACGAAAACGACTAGAAATATACACATAAATCCTAAAGTTAAAGGTGTCGTAGTTAACGATCGATTTATTTACACTCTGTATAAAATATAGTGGTTCCTTTGACAGTATTTGGTATGCACGACTATTTTTCTTATGCCTTAACAAAATGGGACCATTATCTTCAGTGGTTTATGAAATACAGAACACTATAGAAGGAGATGCAAATCTCAAAATTTTCACAAAATCATGAATATCTCGAAAACGACAGTTACATTTAGAGATACTGAATTCCATCTAAAATAAGAAAATCACTATCGACTTCCAGTGTATCAGGGCCGTATTTAGAGAGGGGTTCTGGGTGTTAACTCAGATAAATTGCACCCGGTCAAACCCCGCCCCCTCCAATTTTTTTTCCAGATACGGCCCTGAGTATAATGGAACGTTTCCGGAAGTTGAAAATATTTTAAGAGGATTTTTCAGGTAGAGTTTTCTTCTTAAATTGTTTGTCGTATAAGTCTAGCAGCCATAGATTGCGAGAAAAATATAGTGAACGAGTGGTCTGAAACACCCTATATGTAGAGTCCATACACAGTCAAAAGTTTGTTCTCTTTCAACTTATATCCACTAGATTCACTTGCACCTAAGCCCAGCAGTATCCTCACTACTCGTTTTTGCATTATAAATACTTTATTAGTTGCTTCTAAAAGCACAAAAATTGCAAGATATACGTTTTTGCCTCCAGAACATTTGCTGTATCGTTTGTTTTGCCATAACAAAACACAAACACATATGCAATAACTTTCAATCGCGTCACCAGATGTCACTGTAAACACACTTTAAGGTAGTAGCCAATAAGAGTTCTACATTCAAATTTTAGAAGGAATTACCCAGAAGTAGAGCGCAGTCAAATGTCATTCATACATTTCATGCATGACTACATAGTCCATTTTGTTGTTTACCGGTTGTGGTTTTGCTTTCCGTTTAGTGTATTATAGTGAGAAATAGATACATATGTGAAAAGTATATAAATAGGTGGCATCTCAAATGCCTTCCCAGCAAGGTATGCATACTATTTTATTGTGCGTATTGTCTTGTAATATTATTACCTAACCTATGAAATCATACAACCGCATAGTGTTCAATGGCCGCATTCAGGGAACAAATATGCTTAAGCGCTTTAAGTTAGCGGCTGTACTGCAGCGCTTTATATTCCCTGAATGGTATATTTAACAGCTGATTTGTTAAACATGGATGAATTGCAAAGAATAGCTGTAGATGACGTTGACGATGTAAATATTAATAATAGACTAATCAATATTATAGTTTACATCGTGAATGATATACAGCCAGAAGAAGTCTTTCATAGAAACAAACCTACACGAAATAAAAATTATTATGAAATTACAATTCCTTCTTACTCATTGGATGACTTCAGGGAATTTTTTTTTTTTTCAGTCATTTCGCCTTTTTACCAAGAATATTAGACAAAAACACAAAATTCTAAGTGAGGTTATATTTACGCTTGATTGCAGCGCTTTATTAAAGCACTCAAATGATACGCTGCAACAATGGCCGACTGCTTCAAGAAAGCGCTGCAAGTATTACGTCATACATGTACCGTTCAGGACACCGCTGTATTACAGCGCTGCAGCGCTGAGGTTCCCTGAATGCGGCCAATTATTTATTTTTTATTTATATTGAAAAGAAAGGACAGTGGAGGAAAATATAACTAGAATATTTTAATTGTATTTTATTGTTTGATTGTCTTAAAAGCAGCAGCTTTTATTAATAATCTAATAACTAATTATTTAATAAAGAATCGCAATAAAGTACTCCTTTAGGTATTTTTATGTTATTTATTTAATAACAACAAATTGGAATGGTAACTTGACACAAATATATTAGAATTATTTGAAACTGATTCGTTATAAAAAAAAATTAACAAGTTTGCACTAGTTTTTAAAAATGGAGAAACATGAAAAACAACTTTTTCCTATAATTTCCAAAAAAAAAAAAATAAGTGAGAAAAAGGTAGTATTTTACATTTTTTGACCACTGTCCACATTTTGAAATCTATAGTAAAGGGAATAGTATTTCAGCTTGATAGTTATTGTATACCTATATGTTTAAAAAGGTACGAAATTTTGAAATAGCTTTCTGTTAATCTTTACATAATTGTTTTCAAATTGTGTTATTAAATGATATTACTATGATGGAAATATTAGTCTATTAATTTCAATATGTATAGTTAAATAAAATCACCCTCCGACCTTTCGAAAATATTTCCGCAAACCATTGCAATGCTAATAATGATAATGATCAAAACTCCAAACAATCTAATACTAGTCAGCAGTAATAATCTGTATGTATTATAATTTTCTAATTGATTAGCGGAGCTAGTCATGTGCGACGAGTGATTCATGGCCATTTCGGGGTCAACAGTCTAAAGTTTATTCTGAGTCATCATTAGTACCACTCTCTTTGTATATTATTAGTAAGTACACACAGAATAGAAGAGAGCGTCAGGATATCTTCTTTTGTGGTGTTTCAGAACAATTCCATCCTAATAAAATGAAAAGAGTCAGTTATTCAATCTTGTTTGTATAGTAATTTGCAATTAACGCAACGGTAATGATAATAAGTGATACTTTCAAAAATGTTTTGAAAAACGTGACATGAAAGTAACTTATTTTATAACACCTACTTTTGTTTTATATAAACGAATGATACAATTAATTATTTAAATGCCAAAATAAAAACAATGGTTTTCCATAACTCCCCTATTTGTTACGTTGTAAAAGTTCTGGCAAAAGCGTTATATAAAAAAATAAAACCCTTATATAACTCAGGTTATTTGCACTGATTCGCCAATCCGAAAAGGCATATTCTTTCACGTCAGAAAGCTGTATTTACCTACTTGTACGGCATTTAAGCCATGACATTTCTTTCGTTTTTATAAACTTATCCAGTCTCTCGTTTAATCTAAAGTTACAAAAACTATTTTTTTTTTAGTAAATTGCCAATTAACGTGCAACTCTGTCTATATGATTTGCTAGGTTAGAAAATGTGTAATAATTTTCCAGTCAGTTCATTCACTGAACAAGTAGGGTAGAATGTAAAATTACATCAGGACTCATAATACCTAAAGAGTTCATATATTGTACAGTTTGATATGTACAGGTGTCCCACCGATGACTGGGTCTTGAATTGCAGCTTTATTTGTCATTTTAAAAAGAAACATTTTCTACAAGAATGTTGTAGAACCCAATGCTGCATCACCTAAACATATTTTTACTATACAGAGTGTCCCAGAAGTAGGCAAACGGATACTTACTTCGTTATTTTAAATGGAACATCCTATATATTATTTCATTTGTCAATTGTACACAGAAAAATAACATGACTTCATATAAACTACTATAGCTCTATCTTTAATAACAACGTTGTTATTTACTCTTTTGTTAAAAGTGGTCCCGATGCAAAGCATCGGTTAAAGCGGCGTGGTTTATATTTGCAATTGTTTTAGACATTTATATTTTACATACCATACATTGTACATACTTAGTCTGATTCAACATTGAAATTAAAATCGATGTAATTGTATACAGGTGTCCACAATAGTCCTGAACATTTGTTTAACTTTAATCCAAGGTAACTTGATTGTTTTAAATAGCACCCTATATTCTTGCTTGTACTAAATTAACCCTTGCCCAAAACCCTATCAATCCATACTAAACGTTTATGATGCCTCATGCACGATTTCATAGTTAATTAATGATTTTAAATAAATCCAATAATTTTTCCGTCGTTAATTTTCAAGTCGCCTTGGTATATAAAAACTAAACAATTGAATAAAGCTGCGAATTAGTATATACAAGTCAGTATAGGGTCATAATATAAAACTAATAACAAGTTTTTAAAAAAAAGAAAAAATGTATGTCATTTATGTATGATCAGAAATTATAGAACATATTTTTAGTAGGCCAAGGTAATTGTTTCACCATAATTAAACCTCAAAACTGTAAAAAAATAATTTTGGATACGTAATACTTTTGAGTTCTATAACATTCTTCTAGAAAAGCTTTCTTTCTAAAATGACAAATAGATAGAGAGATAATCAAAGACCCAGTCTTCGGTGGGACAATCTGTACAGGATTTTTGAAAAAAAGTTGTAGTTTTAACTCTACCTAATAAAAATTTGACAACTATCAGAATTACATATACAGGGCGCGGCTAACAAACATAGTTTCGATGTTTTTAATAGAATATCCTGTATATTTTCATGTTTTCGGGTTGGCCTGCGTCTTCTGATTTCAAGTATATTATATACGACTAGTTTAATTAATTAGTAGCTTAATTTAATAAATAAAATCAGAAGAAATTCTGAGGTAGAAAGAGAGGAGACTCTGAAAATGATTGCGAATTTGTAATTTAATGTGAGTTACACTATAGTCGAAGAAGTAGGAGTATTCTGTATTTAACTTATTTCTTAATTTTATTAGAGAAATTCTAAAAGCAGTTTGTTAATTGCTACAGTGGCGTTAGAAGAAAACAACTCCTCGATCCATTGAAGTTTAAAAAGATGACTACCAGCCGTATAAAATATTACCGATGCAAACCTCACTGAGGTTCATAAGAAGAAAAGATTACAGTTTCGCCAACAAATGATTAAAAGGTTTTAAACAACTTCCACAACTCCTTTGATAAAATTTTATTTACAGATGAGTCCTCTTTTGGCACTTTTAATAGACAAAATAGGCGTATTTATATAATTAGTACGTGGGTACTAAAAAACGATAGAATGAAAAAAGTAATTAAAATAAAAAAGTCTAGGAGAAACTCAATAAACGTAGGTGTGGTGTGGATTTTTTCCAAAATTCCAAATTTGGGCCAATTTTTTACAATTTCAAATTAACAGCGGAAACATATTTGAAAACAATTGTTGCACGAGTAGATGACTGTATAACTTCTCAAAAAATCAATTCGACAACATGATTTGGCACCAAGATGGAGCATCACCGCGTAATGTTTTAGGAGTTCGAGAACATTTAAGCAATCAATTTCCCGTTTGGATTGGTAATGCTGGGGCTATTCAGTAGCCATTCAACAGTCCTTAACTTAACGCCAGTAGATTCTATATTATTGGGCTTCTTAAAAGAAAAACTTAATTTCAATTCATATGCAAATATAAACACTATAGAGAAAAAAATCAAGAGGAAATTGATAATCTAAACGAAATAATAATAATAAAATTTAGTACTATACAAAACTTGAAGAAAATCATATTAGTTTATGCTTCGACAACAGTGGAGTTAAATTTAAATGTAGTGTGGATAGGTTTTTGTCAAATATATTGAATTTGATGGTTTTACATCTATGTGCTACTAATTACATTTTGAATTTTTTTTAGTGAAATGACTCGCTAATTATTTAAAATAATCATACAAAATATTATATATTCAGAATTAGGAAATGAAGGCCTATACAAAAATAAAAAATATACAGAATGCAGGCTCGACTCGTTCTTACGTCAGCCGGAGGCTATGACATTGATCGAACTTCTTCGTATAACTTCGTAACATATAAACATATAGAAACGTATTTAACGAGAGCATACGAAGAACTACGATCATTCTCCTAGCCTCTGACTGACGTAAGCACGAGCGGCGTCTGACAGAATGTTGCATTGAAAACTGCAAATATATATTTCGTTGAGGCAAAATAGTATACTTAACTTCTATTTGAAGTTTTTTTTTTTTGTATCTGTAATAGTAATGAAAATAAATGGTGGTCAAAATAAAATTAAAAACCCGGTGCATATAACCTATAACATTACATTGTTGTGATTTATTTGTCGAAATGGAGAGCAACTTTGCGTCATTGTTAGCTTGCTACATTTCAGTTAATAAAATTTCCAAATCATTTGACTGATTTAGGAAAAATACACAGGAGTTGAGTAAATAAAGTAAAGTGTAACAAAGAATTTAACCCCCATCAAGTTACTAAATAATTATTTATTTTGATGCAGCAACCTGACGTGCCCTTAAGATAATTTGCAGTTTGTATATTGTATGTATATTCAAATTCTTTAAGGAATTCATTTTAGAATACCATTTCGCCATATGGAGTAACTTGTGTCTGGTTGTTATGCATCGCTACAACTGCTAAGAATTTTATGAAAATAATATATATATAATAAAATTGAAAAAGACGCTGAGTTTCAAGTTATGCAAAGCATATTAGTTAATTCAACAGATTTAAATTTCGCTGCGTCATTCATGGTTGTATTTTCGTTATGCGATATCTCAATAGAAGAATTAGTTTATCAACATACAAAACGTAAAAATCGATAAACACAAAAGTTTTTACTTGTAACTTTAGGGGCAAATGGTTTGCGGCTTCAACTGAAGCAACAGGCTTTTCTGTTTGACAAATAATAAATGGAAGAATGTATTTATACTGGCGACAAATTTTAATAAACAGGTTAACAAATTAATACTAAACAGAACTATATACAAATACATAACCAAAATTGCAATTCAGATTGTTGACCTTTATATAGTAGGAGCGTATCTGTTACTATTTCAAATGTAAACTTATGCAGTACATTTCTACTAGAGCAGTAAACACATAATTTTCAATTTTCTTATAAACCAATATAGCTCATAATAAAGACGTAAGACTTTCATTTATTTCTAATTTCCTATGTTCCTTCCTTAGTTTTTTTGACCTATATACTGTTGTAAAACAAAACAGGGAGCTTGATTAATAAAAGTACCAGTTTTCCTAATTTAGAGTTCAACCTCATGCAGACCAAGTAACAAAATAATAAAAAATGGGTTATTTAAAGAATTCTTTATTAAAAAAAAAACAGTTGCTGCAACATTTGTGACGATTTCCAGAAAATGTTTCCACCGTTTTTATGGAAATAACAAAATAAACGATAGCTCTCCTTCAGAGTCAGCTGAGGACAATGTAATTAAACCATGCTGCCGTCATGACTTACGTAGCTCATTGTTTTCCATATCAGCAAGTTCATAAGTACAAATACCTTGATATGACGTCATAGTCGGCAACGTTGCGTAAGTAAAAATTAGAAAAAAATATTGGCTGAATGAAATTGAGAGAAATGATATGCTATCATTTTGAATCGTTAAAATTTGTATCATTAATATTAACGCTTTGACAACCGCCAAGAACATTTTTTTTTGTTGTCCTGAATTACAAATTCCTTAATTTGGAAAGTAGATTAAGCAAAACACAAAATAAATTATTTTAGGAATTATATATGGCCTCTGAGAGTTAAAACTGGGTATCAACTTGTGATTGAAGGAATACAAAGAACACTGTTAAGAGCTGCTCAACACTTTCATTTTGTTACTTCCATACTTATAAAAAATGTTACAGATTCCATTTGGTTTTGATTAATTCAATGCAGTCGTCGATCAAACATTGAAATTAAAAGAAAAAATAAAACTAAAGCTTTATTATTGATGGTGTCCTCTATTTAATCATAGATGACGCTACTAGATTATTAGTTTTGAACCAGGTTATTTGTTTCTATGCAAATAAATTTGAAATTTACTATTTCAAAAATGGGATTTTTATTCTTTTGGTATTTGTCAGTATAATTTATTTGAATTTTAACTTGTAGTTTCCGAATATTTATTTGTACAGATATAGAAGTCAAATAAATTTTTAAAATTGAAACAAATAAAATCAATCATTAAAATTGCTTCATTCAAATATTAGTAAACTTTAGGGCACCAAGCAAAAAATTGACATGTGTAAAATGAAGTTTTAAATTCTTACAACAAGCACTGTGTTTTGTAGTGCAAACTTGAACTTGAAGTTTTTTTTTCTCTTATTGTTAGTGATGTTCTCGAATCGCCTTTTAAATGTTTTGACCTCTTACCTCAATACGCCCAGAAAATGAGTCATTAATAATTTTGTAAACATCTTGTTCAATTATAAAAAATATTCGATGACAATTACATCCTGTAATTTTTTGAATTCAACCACTACTACAATATACTATTAACATATTGAAACGTGGAACGCTATAACATATCTTAGTAGACTTTTTACTTCTTTCTTTTTTCTTTTGCAATGGATTAACTAACAAAAACGGTACGAAATAACAGTTGATTCGACCATTTATCATGCACGAGGTTGGCAAACCAATGAAATTAAAAGAAACTTGGCAGACATATTTTTGTTTAAGGGTAGTGCAACCATATGCAAGGGCAGACTGACAAAACCCAACCTCTCGAGTATCTTTTGTTAATTTTTCCTCCTGTATTTCATTAATTTTAATGAGACTTGTTTATTGGATTTATCATAGTTTATTTTATCAAATTAGTCTTTGAGAAGTTTAACTTAGAGTCCATTGCAATAGAGAAGGAATGGTACAGGACGTCATATACGCAATGAACGAATATTGGTAATCGGTCTTGGTTGTTAGGCAATAACCAATGTAGCCTGATTGAGAGTGCGTTACACTTCCCACAGGTTTTGGTGACGACATGTACCATACTCTACCGCACAGGACTCTCTACCTATACTCTATTCCAAAAGAGCACTTGAGAGATGTTTTGTTTTTTAGACGAAAAATGTTTGCTAACTTTCTCAAAAACACTTGCTCTGATTTTCAAAATGATTCTTATTCTGCTCCTTTTTAGTTGGTAAATCGATTCAATATACAGTCACCGACAGAATTGAGTGGACACTAAGCGATTTTTAATTAAACTATAAATTTTACTCATACTTATTTAATGATATACAAAATCATATGATATTCTAGCAGATCAAATAGTTAAACATAAATAATATGCAAAAACATACTAATATTACAAAACAAATATATTAATACTAAAATACAATACTATGTCCACTCAATACTCTCGGTGACTTGTATATGTCCCATTCATTTTTGATAACTTGAAAAAGGAAATTAATGTTGATTGAAGCAAAATAGGTATCCACTATTAATTAGATTAGTATATTCTTCAACGAGCGTATAATGACCCTTATTATTCACGAGGGTGAAAATTTCCAACATAAGCCGTTATACGAGTGTTGGTATCATCCGAGCGAATAATAGACAATTTTTTCTCCACGTCTAAGTATTAAGAAAAACTTAATACATCCGAGTTATACAAATATATGTAATTTGAAACATCAAAACCTTTTTAAGTTTTGACTTATTTAGCGATTGCTATGCACGCAAATTCTGATGCGTGTTTTGTTGCTATACTAAAAGATCCTTTTAAAATCAAGTGCTCTAAAACTCAGAATTATTTTTCTAATTTGATGTTACAATACAGCTAAAACAAACGACGGCGCAGTGTGGTAATGAGTTATTGACGCATTAGTGCATTGATGACATATTAACGCACTGATGGGACTTTTACCGGAATGTAATATGGGCGATTAATGTGCAAATTAGAAAAAATACTATAAAAAAGCACGTGTCACAATGACTTGCAATACGCGTACATTGAATCATTCGTATTAGAACAAATGTCGTTGCACTTGTGGTTTAATATACTATTAACATATTCGGTTTTGTCAGTACGTTATGCAACTCTAAGTTTTTCAAATTGAACGTATTGCTGTGTACTGAATGTACCAACAAAAAATGCCAAATGAAATTTAAAAATGAAAAATTAAATTAGCTACCTCAAATAATCAAAATTTTATTAGGCGCAAAAGAACAATTAAACTCAGGGTCACTATTATTAAAAGTAAAATGTGGGTGAAAGAAATCTGACATTCTTTTATACTCAAAAAAAAAATTTTAAAAGGTTTAATTAAAAATACAAGAACAGTATTTTGAATGACATAAAAATTCAATAATTTTATTATTTTTTTAAAAAAAAAGAAAAAAAAATTAATTACAAACTTTGCAGAAAAAAACCTTGGACAATTGGCATTTGACTTAAAATTACAAAAGGACAATTCAAGTAATTTAAATAAATGAAAAATAAAAGCAAGCACAATGCTTTTATTCACCCAACCCGAGGTGATTAATAAATAATTACAAATCAGAAAAATTAAGAACGAACAAAAAAATTAACTCTTTAAATTTAAAATATCTTCCTGCACGTAAAAATAATAACAGATCTTATATCTAAATTGTGTACACAAAAATACAATATCAATTATTATTAAATGAGTTCCGTGATGAACGAAATAAAATCAGAAACGTGAATTCAAAACTTGAAATCAAAAATCACAAAATGTCAGCAATGAAATACAATTTTATATATCTGCTTACTTTCGTATTGATCAAGGAACTGAACTCACAAGGTTAAACAATCGTATAAGAATAAAAATCCCAGATGCGTGCGATGCAACGCACACAGATCTGTCCGAAAACGGACGAACTCGCAAAACAAAACAATATATACACAATACCAGTGAACGCAAAATGTACACCTGACTGAAATTAATATAAACAACTGAACAATAAAATAAACAAATTAAACAATCCAAAACATTAACTAAATCTTATATGAAAATAAAACAATTTGAAATTTCTCGCAACATTGACAAACGCTTAACGGAATGAACAAAAAAGAACTGAATTTACAAAAACCCGGGGTGCCAGACCACAGCACCATGTACTGTATATTATTACATTTTTAAATATCTTAACTTAACACATATTATAGTTATCCAACATCCCCACGACAAAACTTTTACTTTTGCGATATTAACATAACATTTTAAGTATTAGCAGTTACATTTAAATATTCTGTTTCATATGAAACATGATGGATGACATTGTAATAATTTAGATATTATCATGTTTTTTTTTTTATATATATACATATTTGCAATTAATGGAGAATTCAAACTAATTTTTTAACATAAAAATTTAAATTGATTTTTTTTTAATTAGGATACGTAAATCTGTACTTGAGATTCAATCGAATTATTTCTCATCAGTCAGTTAATTATTATGGGTAGCCAGACTCATTAAACAACTATTCGCTCAGGTCTGATTTATCACTGACGTGGATTCGCGAAACACAAAAAACAGGTGGTTACCTTCGAGGCGTCTGCTTTGCATAAATTATTTTTAGCAAAATAACGTGCAGCGGCTTTCGTGTCAAAAGTGCCGGTTCGTTTCTATAATAGGCTGCTCACCTATTTCTCTTCTATGCAGAACACACGCGCAGACCCACTGTTGTACTATTGCTAATGAAGTCGCTAGTGCCGACAAAGGACTACCAAAAAAATATGACCTCAACTCACATGCGATGTCCTCGCCGTCGAACGAAACGGATATTCGCCATCGGGTACAGTACACATCATACACATGACCAATACATGTGACGGACAATTCCTGGAACGTGTGGCTAGAAAGTGTCAGTAATATCGTGTATGCACGAAACGTTAATTTACCGTTAATACCTGGTTTTAATTTCGCCGAACAGGCACAGTGTGTTTTGTGTTTACCTCAGTTTTTAATTTTTGCTATTCCAAGGTATTACGTTACGATGGTGACGTGTCAGATTTTGAAAAAAGTTATATGCAAAAATCCGAGAAAATTATATTGTAATTTATAATCTAATACATACTACATATATGTATTGTAAAAGGCCTTGTGACGCCTATTTGATTCTTAATAATCTGTACAACGCGAAATAATGTAAGCCCACCTTTAACGAATACTTGAACTCTTTCTGGTTATCATCCCTGATATTGCACCTACCTTTCATTCAAGGTACCCGCCGGCTGCAGTGGAGACGGGGTGGTTCGATTTAGTTGATGTTAAATACAAAAGAAAATACACCCTGTTAATGTTACCAATAAATGGGAATTCGGAGTTCTTAAAAAGAGAGGAGCCAACAACGAGACAAGGATGTACTTACAAAAGACAATTCACGTTTATTATGTATTAAAAAGTGAAAATACTATCATGGAAATAAAGATGAATAAGTAAGTCAAGATTGACGTGTACATTAAAGTGAAATATAGTAAGGTCAGCCCATAAAACTGACCTAACTTGAAATTAAATCTGTCTCGGGGTTTAAAACGCCGGTACATACAGTAACATGCGGCAGAAAGGCCAAAAGCGCAATACAGAATATTTAGATATTAAAATAACCAGAAAATTCATCTGCCGGTTGTAATTTCCCGCAGTGCACAATAAGGTGTTTCCCGATGATCGTCAGAGTCCACCTGCTTACGATATGTACAACCAGAACTGTAAGTTAAACTAATCAATCGACAGGTAAATATGTGTAAAATCAATGGATTTAATTTTAAATATGAAATAGCATGTGAAGGCGGAGGCTATGATTGCGATCCATAGATTAAAAACCAACAATTTGTGGCAACCCAACATTAGGGTTGGGGGGCACACTGATACCGCGAGTACGATACTGGACGGGCCATTGCTGCAAATGCCCACGGACAGTATGGCACCCGAAATTATCTTCACTGA
Source organism: Cetonia aurata (assembly GCA_949128085.1). NCBI lineage: Eukaryota > Metazoa > Arthropoda > Insecta > Coleoptera > Scarabaeidae > Cetonia > Cetonia aurata. Next base: position 2,802,985 of record OX421887.1, read on the forward strand.
AAAGGTGAAAATCTCTATACCAAACAGAGCCCGGACACGTAGGGTTATTACTGCTCTTGATGACTGGTTCACGGACGGATCCAAATCCAGCCAGGGCACAGGAGCCGGTATTTGCGGACCGAGCCCTAATCAAAGGGTATCCATAAGCCTGGGGAAGCATGCGACGGTCTTCCAGGCTGAGGTATTCGCCCTTGCAGCCTGCGCAGAATTTATTGCAAAGGGTGGCTGCATGAGGAGGAAAATAAGTATAATGACTGATAGCCAGGCTGCTATCAGGGCAGTTTCGAACCCTGTAACTAGGTCAAAACTAGTCAGAGACTGCAAACAATCCCTCAATTCATTGGCATAGGATCACACGGTGTCGCTGATTTGGGTGCCGTGACATGAGGATATAAAGGGCAATATAATAGCCGACGAACTAGCCAAGGAAGGTTCTAAAAGACACTTCATAGGTCCAGAGCTCGTATGTGGGATTACTAAGGATTCTGCTAAAAGGGAGATCTGGACCTGGTTGGACAAAGCAAGTACAAATAAATGGAGGTCGACTGAAGGTTAACTCCAAGCCAAAGCGCTAATAGGAGATGGGGATGCTAAGTTCTCTGATAACCTACTTAGACGCAGCAAGAAAGATGTTAAAACTATTACTGGGCTGGTAACTGGACACTGTCCCCTGAAAAAGCATCTACACAACGCAGGTTGAGTAAGCGAACCGTGGTGCAGAAGATGTGAGCTACAGGAGGAAACGCCGATCTGCACATGTGAGGAGTTGAAAGTACTTCGGCAGAAACATTTCGGGAAGGATCTATTGGAGCCCTCGAAAGTTCTCAAGTTTCCACTGGGCAAGATACTGGATTTTATAGAGAACACCAAGTTGCTCGAGTGGAAGTAAGAGATTTAATAGGGACGATACAATGAGCACCGAGCTCAAATGCCTGGACTAAAGGTGTCCACATACCCTAACGTCATGAATGAATGAATGAATGAAATAGCACTTAAAATGGCTGAAGGCCATCCGCAACTTATTATGTGAAATTTAGAAATGTAAAATATTCAAACGATTACAAGTTAAAATAAACATAACCAGCTTGCTCGCTGGACCTTTTCGGATAACTCTGACTCTGAGGAGATGTGGTGATGGTATGTACCCTCTAAAGGCAAATTCTACTTCCTCGTACGGTCTATAGGGATGGTAACGAAGGTGTGAGGGTTTTCTACTAATTCCTACAGATGTTCACCGGAAGAGAATGTAATAATGCCGACTGATCTAATACTCCGCTCTATGACGAGACAACGTTGTCTCGATGTATACTAATATACCCATTGATTTAGTCAGGCGTATTCTATTAAGAAAATGTGATGAACTTGAAAAGCACACCTCTTTATTCAGTACCGAGTTTTTAAAAGCTGTAGAAATAACACTAAACTCCACTTATTTCCAATATGAAAATAAATTCTATAAACAAACTGACGGTTTAGCTATGGGAGCTCCTATCTCCAGTGTTATCACACAGTTTGTATTAGAAGACCTTGAAGAGACCGTCATAGAACAATTAGATTTTAAATTAAAATTTTATAAGAGATACGTTGATGAGTGTATATTAATTTTGCCTACTAATAAAATACATTATACTTTTTAACAAACATCACAATAAAATCCAATTTACATTGGAGATGGAAAATAATAATTGCTTCAATTATTTGGACATCACAGTTCGTAGAGAGGATAATAGAATACTCACTTCATGATATAATAAACCCATATCCTCTAGGAGATATCTAAATTAGAAGAAATTTGTTAGTCGCTTAATAGACAGAGGATTAAAACAAAGTCCTATAAACAGAAATTTTAATAAAACTTAATACTATACTTGAAAATAATAACTACCCCAGGATTTCATACATAAGATCACTAAACAACGTTTACATAAACTATATAACAATAATAAAACACTTAATACACATAAATATATGTATATCAATGCCTTAGGTTAAAAATTTATCAGAATAAAATCAATGCAATATTAAAACCTTATTTTATAAAAATAGCACATTAAAACAATAATAACTTAAATCACTGTTTCACAAAACTAAAAGCAAAAACCCCACCCTTCAAAAATTCCAATTTAATCTATTCAATCCCTTGTAATGATTGTAAAGGAGTATATATTGGTCAAACTAAACAATACCTTAAGAATCGTATCCAACATCACAAATTCTCAACAAATTTAAACATTAAAAAAACACGAACTTGATAATAAACATAAATTTAATTTTAATCACACAAAAGTTTTAGCTAAAGAAAAAATTATTACTCACGAAACATTTTGGAAATGATTTACATCAAAAAAGAGAAAAATAGTGTAAATACCCGAATCGACGTTGATAATCAGTTTTGTATTTTCATATATCATCCTTACTTTACATTTTAATTTTTTACTAGTCATGTTTTGTATGCACTCTTTTTCACTTTGTCTTTTCGTATCGCAAGCATGCTTCGCAATAGATTTTCATTCTTTTTGTTAAGTGTCTCTATTTTTTGTACTTGTCCCGTTAAAACGTTTTAAAAGAAAAATTTAATTGCTTTGTTCTAGCTAACCTTATTACCAAAGAATGGACTAATCATCTTGATATAAATTATTTTCTGTAATGAATCCTAAATGACAGAAAAAGTAAGTGAAGTACTAGAAAATTTATTAAAAATAAATTCGAATTTAAGGTTCGCTTAAGGGAGTGGATTTAAATACTTGAGCAAAACAGTAATTCATTATCTAATCCATATTTTATTATTAGAAGAATTGTACGGCTTAATATAATTATAATCCATTAATTATCAAATTTGCTGTCACTAGTTTTATTATCTATTGTTCTCGGTGTACGCGTACTATATATTGATGGTCGCCAACGATTGCCAAGGCTTCTTTTAATAAAGCTATTGTATACCTCAGCCATTCGTTAAAACGATGGTAAAATCACTTCAAAAATTACGAGAGAATTATCTCTGGATAAGCGCTGATAAAACGAGGTATTAGAGGAAGGTGTGTTTGTTAATGTAATTGGTACGTGCACCCGGAAAAAATCTCCGGTGTCACTTTTAGTAGCGACAAAAATTAAATTGTGCAGTATTACAACCAGACTTGCGGCAATCTTGTTAAGTGCAAATAAAATTTAGTTGAGAGATTAATCCATAAATTAACTGATTAAAAAATACCTTCTATAAAGAGGTGTACACCCAGAAAAAAAAAAATGTTAATTGAACCATAAAACCGCACCACATGAATATTTGTTTTACTTTTAATTTGAATAATGTTTGAATATGAATTGTATGTTTGACCTAAATATGATATTGATTATTATTTATTTCGCCACTTGAAAAGGCGCTTATAACTTCACTCTGCATTTGGAAGAAACTGCAAGTCTAAAAAAAAAACATCAAAGCTACTGACGCTTGCATCCACAGTGTTATACTGTGCTATTTTCCCAAAACATTGTAAAATAAAAGAGAAATCAGAAAGAAAATAATATAAGACCATATCAGTACTTTTTTTCTTATTTTCTGTTATTTTTGGCGCCGGATTGTATATTTTACTGCTGTTCTATTATCATGAATAAAAATTGGACCAATTATATGGTTACCGATGATACCTGCCCAGACGTTCACCTTTTGGGGATATTGCGTATGTATCTTACGCATCCAATGAGGATTCTCTGCTGACCAGTACCTACAGTACTGACGATTCATTTCTCCGTTCAATATGAAAGTTGATTCATCCCAAAAAAGGATAAAGGGTTACCTCATTTCTGTTCAGTGTATTCATTAATCCTTCGCAGAACTGTATTCTACGATCTGGATCTTCTTCGGTAAATTTCTGTAGAAGCATCACCTTATATAGGAATGAAGTTTTTGTAATGGAAACATTTTAAAACAGTAACTAACGTTATTTTCTCGAGCTATTTCGTCTGAACTTGATGTTGAATTCTCTGCAACACTTAATAAAATGTCTACTTTCACATCGTCTTCCACAAAATGGGGTTTTCTTTTTATCGGGTGGACCTGTCCATGTTCTCTAAACTGTGAATGAATTTTGGAAACGGTTCCTTGCGAAATAATTGGGCAATTCATTATACTCTTGATTACAGATATCAGCAACTTCACTTGACTTCTACACTTATCTCCGTAACCAATCATCATCAAAATTTTTATACGATGACTTTCTGTTATATATCGCATTGTTCATTAAGGACAGAATGTCTGAAAAAGAGATAATTTACTAGAATCTTTCTGTCCCTGTAGACGATAATATCATACTGACTTTATTGTTTCGTTGCCTAGGTTATTTTTATTTTGGTGCAAACGGCAATTAAGATTCGTATAAGAAATCTTTTTTTTTTCAAATGCTAGGTGAAAAAGTTTTACACGTGCATGTAATGAAAAATAATTTTATTCAATAAGTGATCCGTTTTTAATTGAACATGCTCATCTTAGGATCGCAAATTAAAACAGGAGTACATAAATGTAAAAAATAAATCATAACTTCAACCTGCGAATCCGAAAAAATAGCCCCTAAAAGGCTTATAGCAAAAGTATAATATAATTTTGTGACTGTACATAGTTGGCATAATATTCTATATTGACATTATGATGATGTAACATGTGTTTCTTAAATTGAGAGCATTTAGAAAAAACAATGACGTCATCACACTTACATGAATCATCTAGAAGCTGCATAGACAAAACGCAGAATCTGCCATAAAAATTTCTTTTTCGCATAATCAAAATTTTTGTTAATGGGGGTGCTATACGAAAATATCTAGAAAAGATGTCCTAAGGTTAGCTCATTTTACGTTATTTTTTCCAATCAATCAAATACGGATCTACATTTTAGCTTGTTAACAATAAAAAGGGTCCAATCGCCTTGTTTTATGGTTAAAATCAATACTCGTTAATTCCAGAAATAAGTTATTATAAAAATCATTTTGTATTTATACCTGTTTTATTCTTGCTTTAAGAGAAAGCAACTTACTGATTTTCTTTCTTTTTTTTCTTATTTAGATGGCAGTCGTGGATATCAGGAATGCGGTTTTCGCACCATACCCCACGCCCGACCGAGCGAGACAGCCCACCGAAAACTAACACGTCATCCCCAAGTCGGCGTCCGGTTATTTTTTATTTCCTATCCCTTTTTTTCAAACATTAAAAGTCGAACAAACGCACTCAGCAGGCACTATCGAACAGAGGAATACGTACGCGAGGCCCCGGCCTATCCGCGCCTCGTCCGCCCTCTCTACCATAAAATATCGGAATTGGAATGCAAACTTTTATGAGATGCACCGCAAGATTTTCGCAGACGTGCGCGTCAGACAAAGACGGAGCTATCGTGACGCACGGCGCGCCAGACAGAGCTGGCGAGCGTCTCGGCAGTTAAGTTAGGTTAAGGACCCAGACAAACCCAACTCACACTGAACAATAGTCGCATTTCGTCAGCTTTCGTGAATGATCGCACCGTGCGTCGACCCCATTGGTCGGGCGTTACTGGTTTTCCCGTCGCCGTGTCGGGCGGCCGTTGCTAGCCTGCCGATTCGGATTCGGCTTGTTAGAGCTGGTCAGTTTACGTGAACACTTCGTCGCGAGAGGTTGTTGCCAGCGGTCGGTTGTAATAATTTCAAATATATATTTTATACGATGAACCGTCGCTCATTTTTTTTTCATTTTATTTTATTGTGTGCGGGAGTGAAAGTTTATGTTCTTGCAATAAAACGAATTTAAGAAGAGTGTTAAAATTATTTTTTGTGTTATACTTTCAATAATTACTCTTATTTTATTTAATCGTAACCACAGCAAGGAGAAAAGGAGTATTCATTGTGCGTCTTAATCAGTTTCAACGACTCCTTTGTGTTACAATTGTCTGGATACGGTCCGGTTATAGCGTATTTGCATTTGAAACGCGGTTATTTTCGGCCAATTTCCGGTTTGGAAGTAAGAAATATTTTGTGCTAGGAATATCCAGGAATCGCAGGCACATATGACGTGTCTTTTGCATGTTCTGGAGTTTTCTTTTCGCTCTTGGTGACGCCGCCGTCGCTGTGTGGCATTTTTTTTTTTTGTCTCGAGCGATCACAGTGCGAAAATATTTCCGGTCGGTCGCGGTCGGTACGATACTACGAACTCGCTCTATACTCCTCTACCCTGCTATCGTTTGTTCGGTTCGTTTGTCTCTTGAGGAGCCGGTGTCCTAAGTATTTCAAGGTTCCGACGGCGTGACGTCACCGCTCGCAGCCTTGTTCTCCATTCCTAAATTCGACCGAATTCTCACTAATTTATTTGTGGCGTGATCCTTGAGGGCCCCTTCGCGACAATAGCAACGACGTGACGACACGGACACACACGAAAAGAAGAGAAGGAACATTATACATACTATTTTTCAACGATCAGCGTAAAACAAATTTTTTATAAAGACCTTCGAAGCATCTCAAAATAAAAAATCAGGTATTTATACTAAATGTGCATGGAGAAGTTTTACTATATTTTAAACTACGATATTTCGAAATTCAATGATATGCCGGTAGCTAGAGGTAGGTAACCTTACACATCACAATCACCATTTTTATTTTCTAGAAATAACCGGTTGCAGTCGAGGCAATCGAGCGGCGAATGTCCCGCAAGAATTCGACACTTCTTCCACGGAGGAATCCATTGTGGTTTTTACAACGGAATTCTCAATTCTCACCGGAAAGTTCCAGGAGGTGCACGTTCTTTTTTTTACATCGATTGCGTTGCGTGCTACTTCGGTGCTTGGCTATGTTACCCGATCGGTAAGTCAGGTACCTGAAGTAGCGCGCGTCGCGGTCGGTATTGCAGCGAACTGTATTTGGGTTGAGCCCTGAATTGAAGCGTATGCCCTCTGTCACATGTCTATTGTACTTCATCAGGTGCTCTGGTTTAGTTTCCCGACACCTGTTGGAGTGCACTAATTATGTGGCTGTGTCCTACCAGAAAAAGATATTGTTTTGATTTTTTCCAGCTCAATTTTTTACAATTCCTATATATAATATTAGTGAATATAATGTGATTACTATCAGAAATATCACTACGTATTAAATATAGGCAACCAAATTCGCTCGTTAAGGAATCAGTGGCGTAACGTTCTCTTTCTGATGTTTTAGAATGCATATCTTATACTTTTAGTTTTTAACGTTTTTCAATATTTATTGGAAGCCATTAGTCATTGTAATTTTTCTATTTTATGCATTTGTATTTATGCCGCCATATGCTGACTTACTTACATTTGTATGTTCATATAGTTAGCTCAATAAATATGATCTTTATCGATATTTAATTTTTTTAAAGTCTCACAATGAGTAACACACATAATATGTATTGCGTCATAAATCATGTTTTATTGTAGTTTTGTTAACACAGATTCATATTTTTATATTAATATTCGCAAATCTTGTATAGCAAGCAAATCAGCAGTAATTTTTATGGCATGTGGAAGTAAAGTACTATTTTTTAAAGTTAATAATTAAATATAATGCAGGGAATATTTTAAACAAGGAAACCAATATAACTTTAAAGCTAAGGATTTTACATGTACCTAATAGTATTATTAGTCACATATTTACACATATTAAAATCATGGTTTTTTCCAATATCTCGGTTTTGGTTATGCATGTTTATTCCAGGAAATTTTATATCAAGTATTATTGTATTATATATTTATATATTACATGCTGCCATAAGGTGTTGTAATGTTGACACATGAATGTCGATTGTTTTTTGTTTATATGTCTTCAGAAAATTTATGATGCTAGAGATAAAGAAACTTTATTTTGAACTTATGTTTTATACTTTGTAAGCACTTGTACTTTAGATTTTTATTATGTATGCATATATGTACTTCATGTAATCATTAAAATAAAGTATTAAAACGGTGCTTTATTTCACACTTTCAACATTGATGACTAATAAAAAATAATCAGAAAATCTGCACTATGTTTAAAGCATTTTACTTCAATTCAACGTTTATTGATTTGGTGGTTTGTCGATGTCTCATGAGGAAAATACCGGGGTCTGAACGAAGCCTGCATTGTCTGCCGAGGTACATATTTAAGATTGAAAGTGTAAACAACAACGATCAGTATTTATTTCTAAACACCACTTACAATTAGTGTTTAATCCATTTGTTTTTTTTTTTTTTCGTGAAAAAAAAAACTTATTCCTCGAGATTCATAATTATGTTACCGAATATCGGAATGTGGTCGCATCTCCACTTATTTAACTAACAAATCCGCAATTGCATATATCAAATAACGTGTCCCATATAACATTTCCAACATGGAGACCTTGCTTATTGTAAAACATACAAGTTTGGTTAAATTAAACGAATTATTTCGAAGGACTAGTGAAATTTACATTAAATTCTCCAATTTTCAAACTGCCATGTGTTTTAGGACTTAGACGAAAAAAATGTCAAATTTATGTTTCTTATAACTTTTTTGTTCTAGTAGATACATAATTGCTATTCACACTTTCTTAAGAGATAAGTTATATAAAATTTACCTATGCATCTTTGATTTTTTTTGCGGTTTTCGTTTTTTAGTTTTAACCCCACTAACTTATATTTTTCTTATGAAAGGTCAAGTCAGCTTTGAAATAAGTGAACGTGTTTTTTCATTCTCTTTACAATGATATATCATGTGCAGTCACCGACAGAATTGAGTGGACACTAAGCGATTTTTAATTAAACTATAAATTTTATTCATACTTATTTAATGATACAAAATCATATGATATTCTAGCAGATCCAAAAACACTAATTTTACAAAACAAATATATTAATACTAAAATATAATACTATGTCCACTGTCCTCAATTCTGTCGGTGACTGTATATACTCGTACTATCTATTTTTAAAAACGGTAAAGAAATTTAAAAAAATGTATTTTATTAAACAGGCTAATAACAATAAGTAGGCCATGGTAATATAATAATAGACAACAAAGATACTCAAGTAGGTAATAGTAATGAAGACAATTATCTAATTATAAAAGTTCTTCAAGCAATTGTCCATTCCATTCTAAACATAATTGTGCCCTGTGTATTGCCGACGTAATCGCATTGCGCAGCTTTTGGCGTGAAATGCTGCAAGAACAACTTCACGAAGATTTTCGGCATTATTAAATGTTTGTACATGTGTACACCTGATCTTTTATGTAGCTCCAAACAAAAAAATCCAAGGGCGTTAAGTCTGAAGCTCTAGGTGGCCATAAAATTGGTCCTCGATTACCAATATACAAATTTAGAAAACAATTATTAAGGTGTTCGGTAATTATGTTTGAATTATGGGATGGGGTTAATATTTTCAGTGTATTGTATATCAATCAAGTCTGATATTTCTAAATAAATTTGTAGTAAATACAAATACCTTTAACCATTTAGAGTTTTGTTAAAAAATATAGACTCGATAAGTTTAGTGTCAAAAATACCACCAGACATTAATACCAAATCTCACTTGATCTCGACTCTCCCTAAGAATGTGAGTATTTTCTGTTCCAAAAGTGAACATTATGTCTATCGAAGAGGCCATTTGTGAATCTGCTTTCGTCAGATTATAAAATCGTAGCAGAAAAATTTTCATTATTCTCACATTGAATAACATATACTATTGGCAGAATTATACTCTTCTCTGCAGAATGGTGTACTTATACGAGTGATATTTGTAACGCTTTAAAATTCTTTGGGTTGTAAGTAGGTACTTTTCGAAACACCAGCGTTGTGCTCAATATCTCGAACAAATGTTTTGGATTTTCAATAACAGATTCTAATCTTCATTTACTAATTGTGGATTTCTGGTAGACTTGGAAAATGAACCATATTCTTTTAAATTAAATACCAAATTTCTATACGTATACGAACACTGGCCTGCCTTCTTTCAGAATACAAACTCAAGTACAGTTGCTCACGAAAGTATCCCGGCCACCAAGCAGTTTATCGAAACGGCCAGAATATTATTAAATTATATGGTGATAAGAAACAACTATTGCGCATATTACATTCATTTATTAATACTACTTAAGTCAAACAAACTTTTAAATTGAAAATAATAAAAATTGTTGTAACAAAAAATATAACGTAAAATACGCACTATAGCAAGCAGTATCCGGCACCTAACTATAAACATCAAAATAGTAACACTAAAACTTTTTCAAAACGAAGTTAATACTTAGTGGGATAACTTCTGGATTTTGTAATGGCTCTCAGTCTGTTGGGCATTGATTTGGCTATCTTACTTGCCTAGTGTAAGGCTTATTGCTTTCCATTCTTGCAACAGGTGTTGTTTTAGCGTTTCTTTATTAGAAATCCGTTTGGTGCTAAGACTAGGTTTTAATATTGGCCACAAATGTTCAATGGTGTTAATGTCTGGTGACAGAGGGGTTTTTAGTTCATATCTGGCATTATATAGAATCCATTCCTTAGTTTGTTGAGCGCAGTGCTTCGGATCATTGTCCTAGGCTTGACCCTAACAACTACACTTTCATCAAGGGGCGAGTGACATCATTACCACTCCCAAATCGAAAATACAAACCTTTTCTAGTGATGAACACGCCTTTCTAACGACGATAAGAACAAAGGGGCTTGCGACCGTATTAAATAATTGAAATGAATTATGTAGTAGAAAAAAAAATTTCAATACAAAGCATTAAGTGATAAATTCATGACCTATTAAATATGTACTTTGGAAGTAGACCCAAAGAGTGTATTTTCTTAAAAGGATCTTTCCTCTTAAATATACAAGATGGGCATATTTAAATCAGATTCGACTGTAGATCGGTCAGCTCTGAACTTGAATGATCTGTAGCTTCAAACATGGATAATATATTTACCCTACTCAGGGTTAGTTATGATAGCAGTACCTATAGCCCTATTTCGTTTAGTCCTAATCCACCAAACAACTGAGTTTAAGGCCATTGATAAAATGAGTTTACCCTTATCGAGAGGTTTCCTACCATGTGTATTTGGTTTCAAACTAATACTTTCGAAATTTATTCGATTGCTATTAGTCCTTTTCTGCCTACAAACATATTCTAGCCAATAATCGCCTCATGTGCTGGGAAATAAACAGAATGGTTTTTTAAGGATTAAAAATCGCTTGAGATTACATCTAAAGCAAAAACACCAACAATAAAATAAACTTTGCTTTATAAAAAAATTGTTTTTAAATGAAGTAACTAAATATTATTTATTTATTTATCAGTTAAATATTTAATAACTGTGCTAGCCAACGCAAAATATTCTGAATTTTTTAATAGGGGGGTTATTTTCTCTGGTTACACTTTGCCGAATGGAAAGATATATTAAAGTTTTCGTTTCAACTAAATGAATATATAGTGTGTTTTTTTTTTTTAGTCAACGCTTATAAGTTTACTCAGTTCCGGCATACAATCATATAAATCGTTTTTATTAATAAAATTTAACATCTCAGTTGACGTTTAACATTCTCCGAACATTTGGGGATCATGAATGTCGTCAAAACAAAACTATTGTTGTAAAAGTGTTTTTTAAGAAATTTTACGGAAAGTTTTTTGAGTAAATTAAGTCAAAAGTCAACAAATGAAAGAAACGTAACTTGTGTATAGCTTGAAATCTAATTTCTGCCTGAACGATTAACGTATCTAAAATTTGTTTATATTCTTGTATTTCCGACTGATAGGAAAATCTATGTCGTTTCTGACTGGGTTCTTTGTGAAAATATAAGTAATTATATATATCATTGAGGATTATTATTCCTGTAGTATTGAAAATGTAATCGCATACGTGCGAACTGCGAACGTTTTACGAACGACAACGTATCACAACTTGACGATCTCACCGGAGCCAAGCCTCCGTCCCATTCTTTATTGCTGTACAAAGTATACGTTATGGTATTAATCATCGCCGCGGAGCCACACTTGCGGCCTGGCCTCCTTGCTTGCTTTTATAATATGCGTGCAGTAAAATTTTATGGATTATTCAAATTTCCAATATAATAATTTGCATGTAATGAATAGATATACTATTTATTATAAATTCTTTGTCAAAATTGCTTTGTTTTAGTATATAGCCAATGCTTAAACATTGTTTGAATACATAATATATAAACACCATTTATTTTATTAAAAATAATAGGGGAGGCTTAGCCTCCCCTGACGAGCCGCTACTGGTTCATACGTGTTATAAAAGAAATTGTATTTACGCTAAGCCAAGGTTTAAATATCTGTAAATATTTTTATGTACGTCACCAGCATGTACGTATATGAAAGCGATAGATATCTTGGATGCTTATGTTTTTGTGCGTAAAGAAACCGCAATCGTAGATAAGGTAGGTTCAGCTTTACACTCCAACAAATGGCGAAGTGAATGTCCAAAATCAAGAGCAAAAATAATACATTGAATGAACCGAAAATATATAATAATAACAACGATTCTTCTTGTGATTTGTGTCTTCTATTTTACATGAAATTGAATTGAACAGTCAGCAACCTTCAAAATGGTTGCCTTTATTATTAGAACGGCCGTGATCGATTCAAAATAGGGGATCACAAGAAAATACTTATTTTATTGGAAGTTATCAATTTTTAAGCTCCCTTCTTCCTGGTTTATATTCTTTATTAGTTACGGTAGTACCCGGGTGTTTTAGATGGCGTACGGCGTAAATGAGATTTTACATTGGTGTAGTGCGCCATCTAAGAGACATCTTCCTAACCGTTTCCAATTGTCACTAACCTCTAACCTCTTATCTGAACAAAGCTATTTGCAACCATAAACCACCATCTTCATTGATGCATTAGTGTAAACCGACCATCAGATCACAGATTGTGTCACAGATGTTTCACTTGCCCGTATTTCGTAGTCGGAATCTCATTTTTTTTTTAAGTGCGCGCTGTGGCGACCATTTTGAGTCCGCATATATGCGCTCTACTCGCACGGCAGCAGTTATGATTTATGTTTATATCATGTTTACGTGACGAGTTGTCATTTACGTTGGATGGTTTATAAATTATACCTGCGTTTGTTTTGTTATTAATTTATATTTTTCAATATTTATTTAACGTTTGAATTCACTTTTGTTTTTTGATCGACTTTTACCCACTTTTACCGTTTTTCATAATGTGCTATTGTTGTGTTCGCGGTTGTGGAAGAAAATACTATGATGCCAGAATAAGTTTCTTTAGTTTTCCATTAGAGAGCTAAGCTATGTAACATATTAAGATATTAAATAGTTATATTTTGTTTTAATACTTAATAAAGCCTTCAAAACTTCAACTGTTTACTTTTATTTCACCTTTACCATATTTTTTGGTTTTGAGTTTGCAATATTAATTCTGTAATTTATATTCTACTTTCATTTCTTATTTTTTTATGTAACAACCGTAACTTTACTGCTACATCATTTCCACTACATAGACAAGTTTCTACATATGTAGGTGTTGTAATTTTATGAATAATACTTTCGCAAGTTAAAAATCAATTTACCAATTTAATTTCATTAATTTATTATTGAATAAATTAATTATTTTTTTTTTTATTATTATTAAAAACGATTTTCCTATTGTTGTAACGTTAGGTTGCCAATAATAAACCAATGCAAACAAAAAAATACACATTAATTTTGTTTTCAATATTTCTGAATCCGTTCCTGACATTTTCACTAATGCGTACCTGTCGATACGGGCGAAGTTCAATTTTAATCACGCAATCAAAGGTGTCTACTCGAAGTGAAACATATTGTATAATCCGTATAATCTCAAATCTGATCAAATATAGCACAGTATTTACTGTGATTATAGCTTGTGATTCTTGTGAAGTTAACTTCACACCAGTTCCAATAAGTCACGTTGGTCACGTTTTTATTATTGCAAGTTACAAGTATTCCAAGTATTCAAATAGGTTGATGTTGTTCAATCCAAACTCACTGAATAAAACGTCATCTGCTGCGCCACAAATAACAGTATCAACCTGTAATGTTTACGGAAATAGATTAGCTGTCATGTATTATTATCATAGACGTTATAAAAAATGTGATATGCAATTAGTAGCCATATGGGAGTTAGACATTTACGTAAAATTGAAAATAAATATATATACAGAAAACTTGCATCGCCTTAAAAAATAGATTATAAAAATATTTCGTAACCTTCATTTATAGCAGAAGCTTGCATTTTCTATGTAGGGTTACACAATTCTCAGTATTTTTATCCTCTAATCTAATGTAGTTGCTAATGAATGGGTCATATTTCATATTACTGTGAAGTATTGGAAATATGTGGTGCCGTGTTGTATATTTACTCTTAGCATTTTGCTTACACATAAGGTAAATTAATTTATTTATCATTTAGGCATGTAATGCATATACTTGACCTATTTTATCTATTTTACATTGTGAATAGCTTGTTAACTGTTTGCAAGTTTTATATCAATTAGTGCCTTTGTTTCTTTACTTTATTGCTTCGTTTTTAACGATTTCTATATATTTTTATATTATTTTTTGATCTCCAAAATGAATATTGAATTTAAAACTACCTATGTAATCAAAATATTTATATAAATGAAGAATCAAATATGAAGACACGATACATTTTATATGTTTTTCTTATTCTAGTATTGTTATTAGGTAAAATGAATATATCACTTCAACTTCTTCTACTATTTTAGCTTTGCAGACTTTTACCAAGATAATGATTGGGATTACATATTATTCGTACAACATTGGCCTGTGACGATTTGCATAAAATGGATGGAAGGCAATGTTAAGAATAACTGTTCCATACCCACAGATTACCAATGGACGGTTCATGGTGCGTGGCCCACAAAAATCGGAACGGATGGCCCTCAATATTGCAATTCTTCTTGGCCTTTCAATGAGACAGAAATTGCACCAATCGAAACTGAATTAGAACAATATTGGACAAACATCGAAGCTAATACGGGATTGACGACGTTTTGGAGTTATGAATGGAAGAAACATGGAACCTGTGCTGCCGATCTGGAACCGCTGAATGGCGAATTCAATTATTTTAATGAAGCAATAACATGGGCTAAGAATTACTCAATCAAAGACATACTAGCACTACATGACATATATCCAGATGGTAATGGGTATTCTGTAGGACAAATACATACAGCAGTTAAGTCTACATTAGGTGTAACACCTGTAATAAGTTGTGAAGTGATTGGTAAGCCGAGGGTTTCACTTTTAAGCGAGATACGCCTTTGTCTTAATAAATCTTTAAACTTAATTGATTGTGATATCGATAAAATGCATCAGTACTTATTGCTCGATGAATATTTGTACGATTTTGAATTGGAAGATGGACAAATTTTGACCGATTGCAGTTTGAAACGACCTGTGATGTATCTCGGAGAAGTACCACAATATGAAAGAAATATTAGAGATAACGAAGTGGCTGAACGACAGAGGTTTATAGCAAAATTAGGACGGGTTTATCAGGTTTTGCAATTTTTAATTTGGCTAACTCTTTAGTGTATCTTGAAAGTAGTAAAATAACCATTTAGTAACAAAATTCTAAATGTTCTAAGTATTTCTATGAATACCGCTTTGAAGGAAAAAAATAGTTAATTGAAATGTTCCTTAATCACGTTATAAAAAATTACAGCATCGCAAGAAAATTAAATAATAGTCATAATTTTGTAATTTGCAGAGTATGTCTTGGAATAAACTGGAAAAACTTACATTTAACTCATCAACTTACAAAGTAATAGCATTATTTTATATTTTAGGATGTCTGTATGTAAGGTGTAGAATTATAACTAAGACGCAATTGTGATTTGTATCATCTTTTGATTGTTGACTGTGATCACATTGATAATTTAAATAATTGAATTATTTGAAAATGTGCTCGATGGTTTCTTTTAAAGTGAAAGGTTTAATATCTTCAAAGTAATTAGGCAATAACAAGGTTATAGCTTTTTTTTTAAATAGTTTCTTGATAAAATGTAATTGCGTTTAATTAAAATTTTAAGTTTTGGTTGACTTAAAATTAACTAGTGAGTAGAGTAACTACACTTTTGACCAAAAACGTTTCTCACATGTGTGATACTATTCAACTTAATGCAAATTTTTCATTGTTATCGTCACGAAATGAAACAGTTAAAGGTAGCACTGAACAAGCTGGCTTATTATGTGCAATTGATATTACATTTTTAATTTCTCCTTTGGTTCATTAGCATCCTGAATTCTGCAATGCGTGCTGGAAAACCAAAGACAATTGCAGATATGAATAAGTTCCTACACCATATGTTTCTAAAATCTGTTTTACACGTTCTGATTTATTGGTCAATTATAATTGAGCAAATTCTTTACTAAAATATTATATAGACTGACGCGGTTTTATATTCTACGATGAATGGAACATCTTTTTAGCGATTATGATTACTCGTTTGGTTTAGTTAACAGCTAAAAAGAGGAATTAGGAAATTTTCACGCTTGTAAAAATAGATTGGCAATTGGTAAACTGATACAGGCACATAGGTTAGGTCTCTTCGAAGGTCAAAACTTCTCAACTAGGGTGTGGAGCCTGAGGTCCTGTACCCTTTCATCTCTGATAATGCGGCACGATCAAGCCGCGGGGTGTGAAAGAATTGTTTGTAATTTAAAAATTACACTGATCGGGGTTAGGTCTCTTAAATTTCGTTTAGTTAATTCAAATTATTTTACCATGGCTTTAATTGTTTGTACCAGACCATCTCCCAGACCCTGAATTTATATTTTATCAAACTATCACTGGTTTCTATGTTTGTACAGGCTGCGAAAAAATATCACTTTTTAAAAGCTTGAGGAATGGTGGAGTAAACCAAGCTACATTTTTAGCTAATAAACGGTAAATAAAAGTTTTCTTAAAGTTAAATTTCTTGGGATTAGGCAAATATTCGACTCCTAATAATAGATTACGCTGTTATAATTAAATGACATTAATTTTATGCGTTATGAATCATTTAAACAGTTTCACACGATTCTTTACTTATGTAAAGAATCGTGAATTATGCAGCGATGATTATCTCACTGCTTAAACGAAATGACTAGTAAGAAATTGTCAGGGACTGGCACAGTGAACAATGCTAAAGTTATCAAAAATAATTGCTTTTGAAATTTCAAGATTAAAAAGTTTCAAACACCACTTATATGTGCACTATTGGCGTCTACAGTGCGGAAAAAAACAACTTAAAATGGTAGAGGACGCCGAGGTATACATTTTAGTTTAGGATAGACGGTTTAGAAAATATATTTTTTATACTTTGAGTTTAGGCAACCAATACAAATTTTATATTATTTAATATTTTGTCAACTTAATTGAAAAAAGTCAATACTAGCATCGTTTTAATTGGACAAATAAGTGATTACAAAAATGTTCAAAACTGTGGCATTGGTAATACCATACTGAAATGGTACAACTGTGGTGGTACTGTACGGAACAAGTTCGGTGCAAGTTGTACCGTGTCGTGGAAAATTGTTTATTAATTGTAATTTATCTAGAGAAGGTGTAAGGCGTACTATATGATCAGCGGTTTTGACATGAGCTAAATTGTAGAATTGTTTAAGCTTTCTAATAGTTAGTTCTGTTCCAAGTTGTTCTCATGATGTAAAAGAGTGAACATAAAATGCAAATAAATACAATGCAACTGACCACACCTCGTGAAAAAGCTACGAAGTCCAAATAGATTGGTAAATAAATTAAATTGAAATGTAAAAAATAAATAAAATAAAAACGTTCTATGCAATCTGTTTATATTTTAAAAAAATATTTACACTAGTGAAGAATTGTTGGAAAACTGGCACATATGAAACATGTTCAACTCGATTAAATTATCAGAATATAAGTTTAATACGTTTGGCAGTTTTATACGTTACAATAATAAAAAAAAAAAAACAAAGGTAAAATTGTACAGCTAATTGAAGAATAAATCGATACACGTAAAACAGACCTAAGATATGCTTTAAATCTATAGTATAATGAAAAATCAAGAAACTCGAAGCAAGACGGAGCAAATTGTGTATTCCCAATTTTTGAGCATTTCCTTTTTTTTATAATGCAAAACAATTAAGAACTGGCGTAGTGTTTAGATTCATTAACTGGGGCTTTTATTTTACCGTCTAATGCGACTTGCTGTGTCTCATTGAAGTATGTATATTTGAGTTACAACTCAACTTACTAATGTCCTTGTTTATATATATATAGTTATTCAACCGGTTTGAAGTACCTTTGGTTGGCGTTCAGATGGCGTGTCAGGTTTGGCGTGCCCATTAATTTTTTTTAATAATGTTGCATTGTCATTTCTTAATTTTGATTGGTTTTACTTTGTTATTAACTGCCAAGTTTATTTCAGAATCTACAACCAACATAGCTCGCATTCCAATGAATATTTGGCGGTATTTAATTTCATACATCAGTACTTTTATACTATCGCCGCCAGATGTCAGCACCTTACGCAGCTCGGTTGAATAACTATAAGATATATAAACAAGGCTAATGTGTAAATGTATCAAAGCCAAGTTAACTCGGTTTTAAACTAAGCCGACTTATATTCTAAATGAACCACTTTTCATCCAAATTTGTTTCTGTTGAAGCCGCAAAATACAAAAATAATGCCAAAGTAAAACAGTTACATATATGAATATCACATGCCAATAATCTGAGATATGTATACTAAACAGGAATTATTAAAGAAAAATACTGGTTGATAAGTAGGTATTACTATAATTCTTAATTTTATCATAATAGGTATTACAATACAAACTAATAGAGAATATTTACAGTATTCAGTACTAGAAAGCAAAGCGAAAATCATAAAAACCAAATCCAGTCGTTGTATATAATTTTTAATCTTTACTTCAGACATCTGAAAGTTAATTTCAACCCGAGATTTCTTCAGCATGTTGTAACTTTTGTAATATGAGTGAGGCGAGTCTAATTGTGATTTTTTTTCTAGTTATGCACATCTGACAGAAGCTTGTTGTTGAGTACAAAACCCTTAACAATATGTACTATATAAGACATAAATCATGGATCAGATTTAGCAACTAATACAAATAAAGAGAACGCGCCATCGTCCGACCACACGTACTTATTATATTACGCTCGCGCGGTTCATAGCTGGTCTATACCTTTCTCTCTTTACTTGCATTCGTCGCTAAAGTTGATGCAAGACTTATGTCTCATATAGTACATACCTAGGCGTTGGATTCCGTTCCTAGATCACCATTATATGTTTTGCACATTTTATTTTATATTTATTTAAAGTGATTCTAAACTCTACGCTTGCAGTGTATTTGTGAAAATGCAGTAGCAATTCATTGTAACACCGAGTTAGGGTGATGAGATAAATGTTATTGGGAAGACAATAACATAAATTTTCCCTGCATATTTTCTATCTGCCTTACAAAAAACAAGAGCCGTTTACTTCTTATAGGTAGGCTAGTTGAGCTAATAGAATATAAGAATATTTCTTTTTCTTTATTCGTAGGTAAAGTTGGCTTTCTTTTCGCAACATATGTAATCCAATATTAATTTCACTACCAGATCAGTTTTACCGCTGTTTAGTATGCGCTGTTTAAGAATACACTTAAAGTAAATACCGTCTTCCATTTGTAAAATAATAACGATTTTTGCTACCGAAACTACGATAAAAAATGACGATATCAAAGTGTTTCACTTTAAAGCAACCATCCGGTATGAAGTTTACACTAGAGAATTGTAATAATGTAAAATCTTTTTGGGCTATATTAAGCAATTTTTCCAATTATTTCCTTTTTGATGCTGTAAACATTTAAATTGAAATAAAAAGTATATTTTTTTTAATCTTATAGACATGTAGGATGAACTATTTTGATATTTTTATTGACATTGGAAATGTTTTGATTTATATAAGAGCTTTAGCTACTAACTTGCCTAATATCTTAGAATATCCTATTTATAGATTTATAAACTTCAATTATAACAGAAACTCGCATAGTATAAAGTAAAATAGTGGAAATTAATGATACTATCCAAATTACATATATCTATACAATGCATGAGGAAGAAAAAACAAATTTCAGAATAAAATAATCATAGAGTGAACTTGATTCAAAGTCCAAATGAACGCTTACGTCTACTCTAAAACCATTACAGGTTTGACTATGTACATAATACTGATAGAAATATTCCATTACTGTAAATTATTTTGTTAACTTATTACATGTTTTACATTAACATACTTTCGCTGTAAAACGTATAGTATGGATTTCGTTTTAATTTGTAGTATTCTGTATTGATTTAAACGGGTACCTACATACTTAAAAAAAATAAAAGATAGTGTGATTGCTTTGTCATTTTTACTAACAGTGGCGGCCGGCTACTTAAGACCGACAATAATTTTGGGAATAAAAAAAATCTAATTTTGGAATTACTTTTTATTACTAGAAGTTTAAATTTATTTTACAAACAGCTTAAACATAATATAACATAAAATCAAAACAACTCTCTTTCTAAACTTAAAGCATTACATATGATAGCTTGTTTTAATAATTTTTTTCCCAACATATTATACTTAAAATCACTTCTAGGTTTTATAATTTTCCTAAAGAAAACAAGTTTATTAGGATATTAATTAACACTTAACCGACGGGTCTTTCTGTTCGCTGTGACGACGGTCTGTTTCGCGAGAATTTCGCACAACATAAGAGTTAAAATAAAAAATTCGATAACTTTTGAATTAAAGAGAATTAAAAAACGAAAAGTCGAAAAAAGTAGTCCCTACCCGGTCGGTTACCATCAGCGGACGAAGCCGGTAGAAACTACCCGACCCGTCGGTAAAGTGTTAATAACGGGTTGCTCTTCCTTTTTGCCGGATGACCTCTTCACGTTCGGCAGCTATAGCGCGCCAATCTTCAATAGTGGCATAGAGTTGCTCCAAATTTGTTGTTTTTTTATTCTTTTAATCTGCTTATCGACATCAATCCACAACATCTAAATCGGATTGAAATCTGGTGATTGCGAAGGCCATGGCAAAATATTTACTGAATAGTCATTTAAAAATGCTTTTAGTCTGCGTGCGGTGTGTTTTGGGTCATTGTCGGCTTGTAACACTCAATCGATGGGCAGAAGATCCATGATGCCATTAATTCGATGAATGGAACCAGCGCCTTCTAGAGTCTTGCCACCCCAAACATTCACAGAACCTCATCCGCCTTTCACACTTAGTTTTATTCATTTACCGGAGTAAGTTTCATGGACGCGTCGTCGACCATCCGATTTACCATCAGAGTCAAGTCTGTTAAACTGCGTGTCATCTGTGAAAATCACTTTTCCCCATTCCAACTTTTAGGTAATCCGTTCTCTCGAATGGCTCCAGTTGGCTCCTACCCATTCACTCTCAAGTGGTAAAGAATGTTCATTGACGTAAATAAGTTATTGAAATAAATTCGAAAAGGGAAATATTTCTTGAGGCATCTGTTCTAAGAACTGCAGAAATGATTTTGATAAATCTCAAAACAAATTAGATAACCACTTTTTGAGCTCAAACACCAGACTTTATATCCGAAGCGGATGGGTTTTCCACTAATACATTTTCTGTGCTGGTAAATAATTTTTATTAGAAAAATCTTTATTTGATCAATTAGAGGTCTAAGCTTGGCCAATTTATCGGTTAGGTCCAATTTGGTGTTATCAGAACAATGCAAAAACCTCATTATTTGACTAAAACGATCGCGACGCATTGCATTATAAACACCAGTATTTCACAAATGATCTCCAGAGCTCATTTTGAAGGTTTTTTTTTTTATCATATCCAGATACAATAAAAATTGCTATAAAGCATTTCAATTCTTCTGTGGTAATCTTTGGATCTGGGCAGTTAACAAACATATTTACGGCTTTCTTCTAAAGGAAGACATCATTTGTCATAAAGAGTTCAAATATTTCTAGTGGTGACATGTTTCTATATTTCGAACAATCTACCTCGAACAATATCTTGTGTGCTGAATCAGGCAGGTCTTTATTTTGACACCACGTGATTTCTTTCGCATTAGGAATGACAAATCTAGCAGAGGCAGATCATCTTCATCGTAGTCTTGGTCTGGATGGTTGCCATTCTTTTCATACTGGGTCAAATTTTCGTTAATTTCTTCATCACCAAATCGCTTTCCGCTCTGTGGAACCATTACTGCAGATGCTGATAGTTGCCGACCAGTCAGGTCATCTAGCAAACCGCCGGATTCATCCCTGGAATCTTCGTCCGATGTTTCGTAATGTGAAAATCAACTTACCGTTTGTTAGAACTCATATCAATAACATTTAAGTACAACTACAAAACTAAAAATCTACTAACGATTAATTCCGTCGACATTTGAGATTAAAGTAGGCACTATCCGACCTGAAGACGTTGACAAACAAGTAATTTTGAGATTTGGGGGTGTTCTACGGAATTTTAAAGATTTACTTTTTTGCCGTGTCATATATGGCACGCTAATACCTAATGCGTTAAATGCAAATGGTTATCGTCATTGACCAGAGTGAGATATGAATGTATAGCCAAGTGTGCAAGCCACTACACTATCAGCCGGACTTATGAATTGGATTGCTTGTACGCATGCAGTTCTTGAAATATTTATTCGTTGCGCAATAACCGAAAATGAGTATCCTTCCTGTCTTAATAATTTGATTTGCACCCTCTACTGAGGAGTGACGTTCTTCCCCCGACTCATTTTCATACACTGATTCGAATATTTTCTATATTTGGGCCTTTTTAGCAAGTAGAGATACTAACACGTGCGTGTTTTATTGTTGTTAGTTATTAAATTGCTAGTGGTCTTCAGTTTGTAGCCGCTTTAAACTCTACCGCCGCTAAGCGAAAGATAAGACGACTCTGTTGAAATTTCTTTTGAGAACAATGATTCTTTAAAGCTGTTTCCTACTGAAATTGGTATATATTATTTGTATATTATACTATTCGAACAAAAATAAATTAATCTTGAAACCATTATTCGGTCTTAAGTAGCTGGTCGCCACTGTATGTTTAAATAAAATAGAGTTTAAATATATGTGAGATTCGCCAAAATAAGGTACAGTGTGTATGAAAACAATTTTTTCCAGAAAATCGCATTTTAAAGTTTTGCAATGGTAACACAACATGGAACAGTAAGAACTGTAAGAAGTATGTCAAGTAAAAGAAGATCAAATTATAATTTTAGATTTTATTAGTAGTATCTAATTTTTCATAGTTTCGATCACGTATGCTTTGTAGCATTGATAATTTTCTTACTACGTTGATTTATTATATATTCTTATGTTCTTCGACGCACTTTTATGTTCCCGACACTGGTCTTAAGTCAAAACCGGTTTTTAGACACACACGCCTAGGTTACCTTATTTCGAACGTCACACACATGCTGCTTTTTTTTTTAATATGTAGAACTTTTGTATTATAAAAACAAATAACTATATGTTCCCTATTATAAATTAGATGTACTTATTAATTGAAGAAGGATAAATAAAATGTTCAGAAAACGCAACGAGTTCTTATAAATACTTATTTTATTTCGTTCTCTGTAGGTACATCATACACAGTATCGACAAAATATCTCAGGAAGCTACCTATTGTAGTATTTTTATGCGGAAATAACTTAATCTATCCGGTTCATTTGACATACACGTTAACAAACTTCGCATACAATTAAAATTGTGTGAATCAAGAAAAAAATATGATGAAATAAAAAAAAAATCTCACCCGATTATTAATATATATTAGTCTTCAAGCTTTAGTAACGATAAGAACAGCAGATGGTGCTAAACCTGCAAAAAATGTCAACATTTAACATAAATTTAATACAATGGAACATAATAGTGGACCACCTTATACGACGCGGGCTTTATATGGAAAAGCATAAGACTTTTTTCAATCCTTTTTACTTAGTTGAATGCTAAACTTTTGTACATACATATTAGAATGTAAAATTATATCAAAAAAAATATCCATAACAAAGCTATCATTTTCTTAATGGAACATCCTGTATCTAATGATATATTTGAAATCTAAAGACCAAACCAGAGCAAATTTATGTAATACTCCATATGCTAAACCCATCGGTCTTGGAGATATTTTAAAATGTATGAAATTGCAATACAAATTTTCAATTTGATTTTTATTGTGTAAACCAAGGTTAAGCACACCTAACTACATTCAGCTAAGAGGCTGAGTAATGGAATGGGTGAAATTTTAATCACATAGTTATACTGGGTGTTAATAAACACTTGTTTAAGTTTGATGATCTTTGCAGTAAATTAAGTTTCTTATCTTAAATAGAACACCGTCTATTTAATGACACCATCCAACGTGGAATTTAATTGCGTTTCAAAATGTATTAGGGATCCCTATGTCTAATATTAATAGTTTTCTCGTGGTTAACACATATTTCATACTATATACATTTTATTTAAGTAAAGATGGCCTTGGACGGAACCACTTATAAGTAAGTCTTTTGTTTTCACGATTTCCTGTTTATGTTTAGACGACATAGCAAACATATTTCAGTGTTATTGAACTAAAATAAATCAGTGTTCTTTCAATCTATTAACCAAAGTAAATTCTTGAAATAATGTGATTTCTACATAAACAAAACAAATAAATATTTACACACAATGATAAGCCCGAACGAACGAAAAAATAAAAACCATGAATAATTTTTCTAAATGATATGTTTAAAATGGCGACAGCCCATCTTAATAGACAAACAGATTCGCTTTTTATATAATTGATTTACGTTCGATAACATATATATATATATACCGACGAAAAAAGAACTCCAATTAAATATATATACATAATATAGTAGCATTAAAGGCCTAGAAGGCCCATGGCTTGGTTAATAATTCCTCCATTCGGTTCTGTCTGCTGCTCTCCTCTTCCAGTCCCGCACTCCAATCAAATTTAGGTCTCTCTGTACCTCCTCCCTCCACCTTCTTTTGGGTCTTCCTCGCCTTCTATTTCCCGCCAGTTTGTAGTCCCACAATGTCCTCGGTATTCGAGTTGCCGGCATTCTCCATATGTGTCCCAGCCATCTGATTCTCTGTCCCCTCGCTACTGCAACAATATTTGGTTCATCGAACAGTTCCTCCAGTTCTTTGTTGGTCCTTCGTTCCCATTCTCCATTCCCATCTTCTTTCCTCCATAGATCTTCCTTAGCGCTTTCCTCTCCCATCTGCCTAGTAAATTAATTTCTGTCCTTCCCATTGTCCATACCTCGCTACCGAATAGTACTACTGGCCTTACTATCGTTTTATAGATCTGTTTTTTCAATTTTCGTGATACTTTCTTATTGTTCAGGATTCTTTTTAGAGCAAAGAGCAAGCGATTTCCCTGTGTAAACCTCTGCTGTATTTCTTTTCTATTCTCAGGCTTTCTATATATATTCGTTCCTAGATATTTAAAGACGTCCACTTCTTCTAAGTTATATATCTTGCCTCTTTCTGCCTGTACCGCTAATTCGCATCTTTTGAATTCTCTGTCAGACCAGTTCATGTATTTCGTTTTTTTTTTTCATTTATTTTCAGTCCCATTTGTTGTGCAGCTGTTTCCAATTGTAGAATCGTCTCTGCTAATTCTTTCTTACTCCGTGTTATTATGAGTATATCGTCCGCGAATGCCAGTATTTGGTGCCGGTTATGGTAAATTAGACCATTTCTATTCATTCTCGCCTTCCTTATCGTATATTACAATGCTAGGTTGAATAGCAATGGAGACAAAGGATCACTCTTCCTTAGCCCATTTCTCACCTCAAATTCGTTTGTCAACTGATCTCCCACTTTTACCCTCGCTATTGTATCCTCCAGTGTCATTCTTGTTAACCTCAGTAGTTTACCTTTAACTCCCAGCTCCTCAATTGCTGTGTAGAGCTCTTGTCTGTTTATTCGGTCGTACGCTTGCTGGAAATCCACAAAGGCAACCCAGGTCTCCAGGCCATGCTCATAGCTTTCCGCTTGAAACACACGCAGGGTAAATATCTGATCCACCACTGATCTTCACTTTGTGAATCCGCTCTGATACTCTCCCAATTCTCTCTCCATTTTGAGTGTTATTTTGTTCTTGATGGCTATTGCCATCACCTTATAACCTACATTCAGTAGCGCAATTCCTCTATAGTTCTCACAGTCTATTCTTTCCCCTTTGTTTTTGTATATCGGCATTATATCTGCTTCTCCCCAACTCCTTGGCATTTTTTCTTGGGTCCATATTTCGTCGATTAAGCTTTTCAAATACTCAGCCACCAGTACGCATCCATACTTCAACATTTCCGCCCTCACACTATCATGTCCTGGACTTTTATTGTTTTTCATGTTCTTAATTGCCTCTTCAATCTCCAGTACTGTTGGTGGGTTTGCCTCTGAATTTACTACCTCTTCTGGAAGTTTCATATTTTCCTCCGCACCTTCATCCTCATCATACTGGGCTAATGTTGTATTTAGCAGATCTTCAAAGTGGCTTTTCCACATTTCCAATATTTGCTGCTCTCCCCCGACTGTTCGATAACGTATCTGCAGTAATAGTCTGGGAAGCAGCAATTATTCCCACAAAAAAAAAAAAATCAAGTCAAATCCGGAGATCTTGCTGGCCATTTTGGGGTCTACCTTTTCCTATCAACTTGTTTGGAAAAACAAACATTAGCTGGTCTCGAACATTAGCATGGAAATGTGCAGAGACATCTACTTATAGCCACATTTTTTTTCTCTTACAGTTAAAGAAATATTTTCCAAATCTTTTGTAAACGATAGCGTCGAAATCTTCAAAGTTTTTGTCCATCAAGGATACTATTCAAAAAATATGGACGTATCACTTTCAACCCCACTGTTCCGCCCTGTACGTTAAGAGACCATCGGTGTTGGTGGATATTCATCACTATAAAAATGAAAGTTGTGTCTGTTTATAAAACCATTCTTGTGAAATGAACAGTCTTCCGAAAATAAAACATGATTAAATAAATCTTCCCCGTCTCCATTTTCCAAAATCCATTCGCAAAGTTCAACGCGATACTGGAAATCTCTCACTAATCTGTTGATGCATTTGGATATGACACCGCTGAAATTTGTATCTTTTTTAATAATCCTACCAAAACTTTGTTTACTCATTCCTGTTTTCTGGCTAATATTGCGCCGACTGGTATAAGGAAACTCAGTCTCTAGTCATTTCCTACAATGAGCTTCCATCGGTCGGCTTTCTCATATTTTACGCATCCAGTTTGCCGAAACGTTTAAAGTACGCTTTCAAACGCAGTTTTTCTTAGATGTGATCTATCCGGAAATTTTTGTGTGTACACCGTTAATGCAGGGAAAGTTTTCGTTACATTCACCAATTGTCAAAATCATGTCGATTCTCTTTTGAATAGAATTTTAATTTTTTGATTTTAACTATGAATTTCACTTTAGGAACTTAAGCAGATTAAAGTAAGCTTTGATTGTTGTTTAATGAGTTGTCAAATAATGATAAATTGTTTATTGTGTTTTATAAGTTGCTCTATCCTAAGCTACATTTACTTAGGAATAGAAATTTTGAGAGGCAATTAAATTCTATGCTGGATAGTATTATTAGGTAACTTTGTTGTGGATTTTTTTCTTCTAACAGCTTTTTAATTCAAATTAATTTCAAATTGTACATAGAAAAGTCTAGCATGCGTCTAAATAAAAAGGATTTCAAAAAGCCTATGCTTCTCCATATAAAGCCCACACCGTATTAGTGCATAGAAAGTTTAATGGGCTGTTTCCGGAAACGTTGAAACATTTACCTGTTCAATATCTGACAATTTAAGAAACGTGGCTTTGTCAAATTGTTAGACACTTAACCGGTGTTTTAAAGTTTCAGAAATCGAGCGTAAGATGTTCCAATTACGGCATTAGAAATATGTAATTATACAATAATTATCCACTATTGGGTATTGTATTAAAACATAATATTTAATTCCAAACAATACTATTGTGCTGGATATTTAACTTACCTAATAAGTCCAGTGGTTTATCGAAATCGTCGGGTCCAAATACCTGTCTGGGAAACGTCGTCATCAACGTAAAAGGTCCTGCATCATCTGTCCGATGTATTTGCACGTACACTCTAACAGCAGATAAAGGTTCCTTAGCACCGAACGTATGGGTTAAAACGTTTCCGTTCGTTAGTCTAATTTGCAACTTCACATCAGAATAATTCTGTGGCTGTGAAGGTTTCGGGGCAACAGTCGCAGGCGCACTGTCGACTTTCTCAACAGGTGGCGTGCCCCCGAATTTCACCTTCCTAGCGATTTTATCCTGTTCGATTTGTGCTCTGACTTTTTCCTTTGCTAACCGTACCTCTTCCTTTTCCCGTTTACGTTGCTCTAGTAATTTTTTCAGTTCCAACTCCTCGTGGCGTTTTTTCGCTTCCAAAATCTCTTTCCCTGATTTGATGCGGTTGATTTCGCGTTCACGTTCCTCTTGTTTCTCTTTGGCTTCGCGTTCTAGGCGACGTTGTTTTAATTTCGCTTCTATCCTAGCCAACTGTTCTATCTTCTCTTCTTCACTTAGTGGTTTCTTTTCTTCTGTTGATTCGCTAAAATTACCGTGACCTAGAATAAAACAATTATTTTTTTATTTATAAAAAGCGTAAGCTGTGTGGGTAAGACGGAAAAAAAAAAAACGGAAGAATACCGCGCAGCGGGCAATTCCGCGCACACTTGTTAAAAGAGGAGATGTCTTTGAACCGCGTGCCTATAATGCAGAAGGGGTATATCTTAGTCATGCTTTTACGGTTAAAATATTCTCGGACTGCATAGGAATTCGACAAGTTCTTTACAATGTTGAGTTTCTAATTAGTGAGGTAAGGTCCCTTTAAAGCATCAATTAAAATATTCATCAGAAAATATCGTCAGGATGTTCAGAAACTCATGCCCAATTAAACAAAAGCAAACTACCACGAGATCCCCATACTAATAATGAAAAAAAAAAAAAAATCAGCCTGTATAAATATTTATTGAGTGTCTTCTTATATTCACGTTAGAAAAAGATTGTTTTGTTGAATTAGTGGATAACCCATACCAAATTTTTATTCGTGTTGCCACATGGCAGTCTAACCACAACACGAAATTACCCGTATTGTAGGGGGGAATACCACTCAAGTGAACATTCTAGAAAATTATTAAAAAAAAATAAATGGATTAGATTAGATAGAAGAGAACTTTTACAATTATTTGAACTTTGTACAATACTACAACATACTGATAAAATTAATAAATTTCAACCACCTAATTGACATATTTCGTCCGTTATTGATTTTTAATTTCGTTGTCGATAAAACGACAAAATTCATTAAAAATTCGTTTTTCTGGAAAACTATCAATGGTAGGTATAGGGAGGTCTTAAGGAAACTTATTTTTAATAATGTGTGCTATCAGAAAATGAAATAATATACAGGCTGTTCAATTTACAATAAGCAAGTTGACAGTAGTTTCCGGTATAAGCGGAAGTAGTTCAGTGTTGCCAATATTCTTATTTGAAGGATCAATGCCAAAAACCTCCAAATACAAATTTTCGGCATTCAACTAGTAATAATTCCTAATATTTCGCTAATCGACGGTTTAGGCGTCACACCTGTAGATTATTTAGTAGTTACGTCATTGATATATAACATACAAATTTACAATTCGTGTAAAAGGACATTTCACGACAACAATTATTAACATTGAAATAAATAAAGTATTATTGAAGAGCATGTCTTTTCAAACCGGAATTCAATCCAGTTGTTGTTTTTTTTTTATTGAACTGATGTATTTTTGTTAAACATACCTATCATAAACAATATTAGAATAGTCACGTTTTCGACAGCAGTAACGAAAGTAACGATTAGATACAAGTAATGAAAAGTAGTAGTAGTAAAAGTAACGAAATTAAGTGAAGGGTGTTGTCTGTTGTGGCGATTATAAAGATTCTTTAGTATGCTCTATTTCAAATATGCAATCGATAGAATGGTCAAATTCAAATTAAAGAAGTATACCCGCAAGTGATAGCCTTTTAGAAGAAATAAAGATTTAAAATAAGTCTCTTCAAGAACATTCGCGCTGCTTAAACTGCACCTAAATCAGGCCCTAGCAAGGCAAACAAAAAAATGTAAGAGTATGGGAATTAAACTCAAAGACATACATATTCGTTCGCCGACGGTCAAAAATAGTTTTAGAAGATGAGGACGATGCCAAATTATATTGTGAGAAACTTTATTAACAAGTACAAATTATGGGATTTGGAGCTGGATTTAGAAAAAAGAAAAACATAATACACAGTCGTAGGAGAAAGAGGTAAAGATTCATATATGCGAGGAAGTACAATCAAGTATAGGTACAACACAATACAAAGATCTTGGAGTGACATAGAAAAGATGATGTAGACGGAACAAGAATGATCAGAGCAATCTCTAATTAGGGAGCTACATTCTATTTCAGGGAATCAATTTATTATCCTTTATTTATTTAGCAAATTATAAGCTATTTACATACGGTCAAATACAATAAACAATACATACAATAAAGAAATAGATCCTATAAGTATATACTATATACCAGGGTTGGGCATCATTCAATAATTTTTTATTCAAATAATTATTTCAATAAAATTTTCATCTGTTATTCTTTATTCCGTATTAAGTTATTGTTGAATAAAACTATGGGAAATCATTTGAATGAAGAATTATTTCAATAAAACGTTATTTGAATAAAGCATTATTGGAATGATTCTTTCAGCAAATAAATCGTTATTCAAATAATTTATTACTGAATAACACCGACATAAATTTAGATTAGGTATATGCCTACATGTTTGTGCGATTTTCACTGTCACAGCATCCGTACTTTTACACGCATTGCAAAGTATACGCGTGCGTTTCTTTTTTATCTCTAACGAGCGGAGATTTTGTATTTGTATAAATATGAAAACAGCTAAGCCAGTCTAAATTTCTTTTTATCTACTATTCGGGGATAGAATGCCCGTACGGGTTACCACCTCGCCGAACGCTGGGATAGACCTATTCTATGCTTTACCTGAAAATAATCAAGGAACTTTTTACATTTCAAGTGATCTTTCTTACTGTTGGTGTTTTTTATAATGTAAAACTAAAACTATACTAATCGTCATTTGGATTTGACACAGGTTCATTCATTGATTTTGAAGTTAAAATAAAGAAAAAATTCTCTCACATCTCCCATTATCCTTCAAAAATGGCGGGCAATCATCAAATTATCGCTAATGTTAGGAAGTGCATCGGTAGGACGTCATGCCAGTAATAATTATATCCGCCGACATCTTCGACATTCCTCTAGATTTACGTGCTGCCATTTCTGAAGTCGATAAACAAACCTTCAAACTTATAAAAACTGCCCTAATTTTTTCCTACGCAACTTTAATCTCTTTAAAAATTGGCCGGCAATATTTATATAAAATCCGCTGATGTTAGAAAGTGCACCAAGAACACGACATGGCAGTAATAATTATATCCGCCGATATCTTCGACATCCCTCAAGATTTACGTATTATCGTTTTTCAAACCGATAATCAAACTCTCAAACTTATAAAAACCACATTTATTTTTTTTTTGCCACAACTTCCAATGTCCGTCAATGGCGAGTAGTATTTATATAAAAATTTCTGCTAATGTTAGGAAGTGTACCAGTAAGACGCAGGGCAGTAATAATTATATCCGTCAACATCTTCGACATCCCTCAAGATTTATGAGTTGTCATTTCTGAAGTCGATGCACAAACTGGCCGGTAATATTTATGTAGAAATTTCCCCTAATGTCAGGATGTGTACCAGTAAGACGGCATGGCAGTAATAATTATATCCGCCGATATCTTGGGCATCCTTCAAGATTTATGTGTTCTCGTTCTAGAAACCGATAACCAAACTCTCAAACTTATGAAAGTCACATATATTTTTTTCCCACAACTTCCAATGTCCTTCGAAAATGGCGGCTAATATTAACATAAAAGTTCCCGCTAATGTTAGAAAATCCATTGGTAGGAAAAAACCTTAAACTTATAAGAATGTCCTATAAGTTTGAAGATTTGTTTATGGCCTTCAGAAACGACAATATACATATAATTGTAATTTTTACAAAACAAAAATAACAAATTATCCAAAATACCGATACAAAACCGAAAATAACCGGTATACAACCGAAAAAGGACCGATATTATCACCGTAATCGTAACCGATATTTATATACATACATAAACAAACTCAGACAATCTCTTTGTTGTTAGTACAGAGTAATTACTTGAATGAAAATTCTTACTTGAATAAGAATATTTATTTGAATAACAGTGGTTATTTGAATGAGAATGATCATTTGAATAATAGGAATTATTCTTCATTGAAATAATTATTCATCATTCGAATAATTATTCTTCATTCAAATAATTATTCATCATTCGAATAATTCTTATTATTCAAATGAAGAATAATTATTCGAATGATGAATAATTATTTGAATGAAGAATATTATCCAAATAATTATTTGAATAAAGAATGAAATGAATATTACCGTTCGTTATTGAATAATTGAATAATGAATAACAAGTTATCTATTATTTCTGAATAAGAATAACGACGTTATTCCTTTATTTTTATTATGAATCTGAATCAATTTTGCCCAACCCTGCTATATACGTACATAAAATTAATTACTAATTCGTAAGAGTGAAGTAATGGCACTACAAAACAACATAGAGCTAGGAATATTTCTTATTTCCGGCGGCAAAGCGTTGAACAGGTTCATAAAATAATGTTTTTTTGAAGAGTTATGTTTTTCACTCTCTCTATATTATAATTACTGCCCGATATAATATTATAGTGACAAAGATCTGATTCAGTAGATAGTCTTCAAAACCACCCAACCTCCCATTAATAATATCATGAATAAATAGTAGATTCGCCCGCTCCACCGTGAGCCAATCAAGTATATTTAACATAACTCTCGTAAGAGTATAAGTGTTACAACCCAATACAATTCGCATAGCCCTGTTCTGCAATAACTGCAATGTATATCAGTTCTGTTACATGCTATCAATAAAGAGCAGCAATAAGTGAAATGCGGAAAAATTATAGTTTTATATATTAACATTCTACACCATTGAGACAAATTATGTGAAAAAGAACCCCAACTTTTTACTTAATTTTTTGTATAAAAAGTCTATTTGATGAGAAAAAGTAAGTCGAGTCAAGCTTGCGTTATCTCTTCCATATTTGATCCAGACACAGAAATAAGAGTATCATCCGCAAACAAACTAACAAATGGCTGTCTCAGAACTGCATGCATATCGTTTCTATAGATGAGAAACAGCAGCGGCCCAAGCACGTTCCCCTGCGGAACCCCCAACCTTGCACTCAATTTTGTTAGAAACTATGCAGTTTATTCTACTTCTGTGATACCGTGACTTCCTAATTTTTGTATTAATCTCGATCTATCAATTGTTTCGAAAGCTCTCTGTAAGTCAATTAAAACACATAACACAACATTCTAATCGTTTTTGTGTTCTTCAGCGGACTCACAGAAATAATTACTGTGGAACCCGGATTGACCTTCGAAAATTATTTTATTAGTTTCGAAATAATCGCAAAGTTGGTTGCAAACCACAATTTCCAGTATTTTATCAATCACGAGTAGCAGATTTATTGGTCTAAATTTACGCGGTTGTGATGGTTTTGAAATTTTAGGTATTGGTATAATTGTGCTTGTTTTTAATTCACTAGGTACTCCACCAGAAGTATTGATGATGTGTAGTAACGGATATCCAATTACACCAAACATTTCCTTTAATAATTTGGCATTCGTGAAAAAAAAAAATGAACACATTATTTTCAAAAACTGGATATACATGGAGCTCTAGTATGATTTAAGTATATGCTTGGTTCTACAAACGGAGTTCTGAAGATAAAAAGCCAATGTTTCGCGAATTCCACACGTAATAAATGGAAAAAAAATAGCTGCTGTGGTTCAGTGATATGAATCAATGAGAACAAATACCAAGTAAATATTTTAAAATGGGCACCACACTAGAGAAAAAAAAAGGCAGGTTTTGAGTAGAATACAGACTACCATGAACAATAGAGGTTTTCAGCAATAGGGCCAACAAACTTCCTACTATAAAGAAGGTTGTTGGAATACTGACAGCAAAAATGTTGGAATCGTGCAAATATTTACCAGTGCTGCATAATAGAGATGTAAATAAAATGAGTATGGGTTACTTAGTATTAGTTACTCGCCGGGATCCGAAGTAACGATTACCAGTGAACAAAAGAATTCGATACTAAAGTAACGAAAGTATTGAATGCAGCTAAAGTAACGAGAGCATCAAAAGTAACAAAGAATCGAAATTTTATGTTTTTCTTAGTATGTTCTCAAATGCATAAATTCCATTAAATACACAAATAATTCCTTCAATATAAGTGTTATATATGTCTTATGTACGCATAAAGATCATCCCACTACATATATCAAAACTAAACAATTAGCAGTCTAAAAGACATAATATAGCATCACCACCAAAAGACTCAAATTAAACAGAGAAATAATTAAACATGACGATATCGTGTGGCATCGCACTCCAATTATAACTATGTATTACATATCTGTTTATGTATCTACAATAAAGTTTTCGGTAGCAATACCCAAAGTAATGAAATACCAGGTAGTGTCGATTGTAACCATTGCCGATACAATAACTTTCTTGACAGCACTATGAAAGTAACGAAATATGACATCGCTACTGCATAACAGTTACAATAGGGTAGACATAGAAATATCAACATACCTGTTTTAGACGCATGAACTTCTACATCCGTATGACTTGAAAAAAGTTTCCCACAATCGTCACACTTAATGGATTTTGCGGCTTCGGGTTCTGATGTTTCTTCTGTGGGCTTGCTCACTTCCGTTTCTTTTTCGGGTGGTTCGGAAATATTTGAATCCGATGTTTGTGCTGCAGGCTCGACTACTACATCCTCTTCATTGGACAATATCCAATCCATTGCAATTTGGACATCGTTTGTACCAGTGTGGGCTACAGCCTGCTCCCTATGAATATGTAAATGAATGAAATCTACAAATGAGTTGTATATTCTATAATGCTTACGCCCTGGTTTTGCTGAAACCCATTTCTATTAAGGTAGCGATAACTTCAGACATTTTGGACGTTAAAGAGTAATTAATAATAATATAACTAATCGGGGAGTCCCGGCGAATGCACAATTACGGTTAAAACCTTTCAGACGCTAAAAATAGAAATGTCAGAGATAAGCTGGATTATACATTACTGCAACGTCGCTACTATTTAATTTAAATTATTTAAATGGTAACTAGTGTGGTACAAGTAAAAATCATTAAATATTACGAAGCGATAAAACGTATTTCAATTAGTCATTCTATCATGATAGATAATTGTTCGTTCATGGACTATGAGAGGTACGTTCCTAAACATATATTAAGCATCAATGCGGTATTATTAGGATCCATTCAAATAACAATATTTATCAAATAATAATAGCAACAAAAATGGCTAATAAGTGGACAAATAAGTAGCGTAGTGATACATACGCTTTCTCTTACAAAATGCACATAGATATAAGTATAATTGCAGTAATTACGGTTATTGGTTTATTTTCTTTGAAACATCTCAAATAACTTGTAATGTTGTTAATTAATCATCTAATTTTAAACTTCTTCCTTTGGAAATTATAGAAACTGTAATTAGCCTTTATAGAATTTTTTAATAATAGTTCATTTAAGAATGGTGCCCAAGAATCATAATTGATGGATGAGTCACCTACTAACATATAAAGCAGCTGTTCGCTGTCACTGAACTGTCAAAATGCGTTAGACTGGGATTGTCATTTTTATAAGCGAATTTGTAAATAGAATGTCTTGTCAAGTAAAACTAACAGCAAATCTAGTGAACGTATCGAAAGTCAAAGATTGTTTATTTATTTCCGACAAATCAAAAGGTGAATCAATCACTGTAGAGGTTAATCTCGTTCTGAAATTCTGGGTATTTTAAGGTTCAGATAATTGGCTGCAATATTGTGGGCTGTCTGTTTCTCCTTGCGGTGATATTATAGCCATCACCCATGAAAAGAAGCTCCTTGTCTTAACAGGAAAATGGGATTCGAATCAATTGATAAGCAACTACATTGTGACATTCTCTGAAGTTGTTGATTCAAATGACAACATAACAGCTGTTCTTTGCCTGCCTATTGTTACACCTAGTTCAAGTTCACAGGTGAATAAATATTTGAAGAGCAAGTTTCTGTTAGTGCATTAAATTTTAATCAATTTAACAGGTTGGGCCGGATTGGACATGCATTGTATTAGGTTTCGAATCTGGCTATGTTCGATTTTATACTGAAGATTGTACATTGCTTTTAGAGGAACAGTTGCACAATGATAGTGTAGTGAGTTTGAAGTGCCAATCACAACATAGTCCTCGACCAGATATTAGTCCAGAATTAAAACCAGAAGAATTATACGTCCAATATGTTAACAATGTATGTGTTATTAGCGGATCTAATTTATTCACAAGTCTTAGAACATGCAGGAGTTACTTAGCCAGAAGTAAGTGTTACTCATTTGGTGATAGATTGTGATTATATCCTTGGTTACCACAAAAAGATGTCAGGAGAGTATGTATTTGAAGCCATTTCATTCTAATGGTGTTTTATTACTAAGGTTGCAAATTATGCACTTTTTGCTTACTGATGAAAAAAAGAATTACTTTTTGATAAATGTTGCCGTAAAGAGCATTAAAAGACCTTTTAAATGGGTGGTCACAAGACCAATCTTTCCTATTCAAATTTTAAGGGTGAGGCCTGCTGCGACCGCAGAAATGATTTTAAATCATCAGGTCCGTCATTAGAAGTTGTCCCCCTTGATATGATAATTGACAGGTTTCGGAATTTTATATAAATCACAGCAGGTAAAGAGTTATTTGAGATAGCTCATTTCAATGGAAAATGCTGTGTCTATTTTCTAAGTAGGTGATTTTTTTTTATCTTCAGAACAATCGATATATCCTAATTTTTTTCTAATGCATTTTATTATTAACCAAATTTCCTTCAACCATTTCTGTGTTACGCACCTTCCGTAGTAGTATCACTATATAACTTATTATGAACTATGATATTTAAGGACAAGCTGGTGGGGTGAACGTAGAGCTTGCAACTGCATCTATAAACCCGAAGAAATGGGGTTTCGTAGATCAAGATACCGTAAACGACATGGCAGTAGTCGGTCTTGACTTATCCAACACCTTTGACCATTTACTGACAGCTTCTACCTGTGAAGGATTTGATAGTCGATATCGATCTGTTCCGCCAAATAATAATTTAGTTATTGCCGCTGGTGTAAGACCTTTTGTTGGATTTCACTACGCAGTAGAGGGAGGTACCCAACCTGTGCTCAGCGACGTTGCCAAAGCGGTTGCAAGCAAACTGAAATCTGCATTACCGTAAGTAATATCGAAATAGTAATATGTAAAGGGAATTGCACATTGCATATTTGCCGTCCTGCCGGCTTCCTATAAGATCTGTATTTGAGACATTTCAAATCGTATTGGAACCAGCGCCTCGTTAACTCAATTGGTAGAGTCGCCCGTCCGGCAAACGGGAGGTGCCTGGTTCAAATCGGACACGAGGTAAAATTTTTAACAGAAAATTTCCTCATATTAAAAATTAGAGTTAAAGCAGAAAAGCATTTATTTAATGTAAAGCGAACACTGTCATTAGGGAATTGATCTTGATTGGCCTCAACGAATTTTATTAATATTTGTAATACTTGACAAAATATCCGTATTTTAAATTAATTAATCTTTGTAAAATGCTTTACTAAACATTAAAAAAAAAAAAATTACGGTGTTGTAGCCACTATTGCCATAAATAAATTGAATATGGGTGGAAATGGCAATTAGAGCTCATTAAAATTAATCAATGAAGGGGTACAACTACCTACAAGTGTAATCACATTAATGTGCTGAAACAATAAAGTAATTTACGACTTAATCGTTAAAGCAATAGTTAAAATGAAAATCAAAATTTTATATTGCGTGTGAAACGACTCCCGTCCTTTTCTCTCCCGTGTTCTCTCTTGTTTTGTGTCGCAAATGTCAGTCACCCCGATAGGCCCCGGGATGTGAAATGTGTGTCCCCTTCTTTTACCTCATAGTCGTTTCAAACTGGTCCTTTAATTTGTAAATAGAATGTCTTGTTGGTCACATTTAATTACACTCACTGGGGCTCATGGACTTGACCCCGAAATCCCAAAAAAAAAAAAAACAAAAAACTTTTTTTATTGTTCAAAATTTTCTTGTCTTGACCTTATGTATTTATTTTTTAAATCCAGGGCGTAGCCGATAGCACGCTACCGGCACAAGTTGCCCTTGCGAACCGCCCTTTCACTCAACTCGGTACCATCCAAATAGATATATCTTCGAATTGACAAGGCTTTCTTTTAAATTCTTCCTAACATGCTCTGTCCCTACATCTCCTGTCCCTTGTTACGGGGTTCCGGCTCTTAATTCTCAGGATCGTTTGTTTCGGAAGGTGGATTGACGTAATCAAACACAACACAATTTTACGATTAAATACTATATTAAAACTGATTAAAAAAACTTTTAAAATTTGCAGTTTCCAAGTGAAATAAACAAAATAAAATAATATATTTTACAGTGAGGTTAAAAGTTGAATTATCAATGCGATTACAAGATAAGTTGAACAAAATGAAATAATATATTTTACAGTGATGTTAAAAGTTGAATTAAACAAAATCCGTGTGACGAAATCTTAATTAATCTACAGCTAATCTACTCGATCGAGAAGCATACATAACGGGCCATAACTCAATACTTATCGGATATTCTGTATATTACTAAAACTAACAGCCAAAGAAAGGAACGTAAATTTTGAAAGACAAGTTATTAATAATAATAAATGAATTAGGGCACGTTTTGCAAAAGGAAAATTAAAATAACTTACAGTAACTAACACGAAATACACATACACTGATGTTGCTGTTGTTGTTGTTGTTCTACGGAGCTGATGTGAAGTGGGTGAAGTTCTCGTCTCGGGTCGTTTGGAATAGACTATATCCGTACACTGTTCGCGATTTTTACGGAGTGATCAAATTGCACTCTATGCAACAAAATGCCCCGTGGCTAACTTCCCGTAAAAATCGTTTGTTTTTTTTTAAATCCCCAAATCGTAATAATTACTTTTTACCGACAGCAAATTAGGATTTAGAAAAAGGCTCTACCCTGACACCGATAATCACATAATGCTCTCACTTCTTTTCTCTCACTTCCCTCGCGCCAGACGGAGGTTTCCCTTTTTATAACAGCTGTTCGTGAAATAATGATGGCGGTGTAATGTGACCAATCAGAAATTAGGTCAGTAGGACAAAGTGATTCCATTGGTCGCGAGTCAGTAGGTTCGCGAAACAATGCGCAGATTAAAATTTTGGGGGTGTGTCCTTCGCGGAATTCTAGTCTTTTCGATCGGAACAGATAAAACAATGTGTTTAGGAAAGTTAAGCGGCTTAAAATGTGTATGGCGGATACCGACAAAGTAAAATACTAAAACATGGGAAAATAACTATTTTTTAAAAAAGAATGGAAATAAACAAAACAATCCCTTAAGGAATGTGGAGCGGATTAAAAATGTGTATGTCGGATGCCGACAAAGTAGAATAGTATAACATTGAAAAATAACTATTTTTAAAATACAACACCCTCGTACTTATATGTAATTAGAGGATTGGGAGTTTAGGTATCTCTGAGCTATCTAGTTTTCCACGATATTAGCATGCCTGTCTCGTTGTTCATTCTTCTTCGTTTTCATGATGTTCTTTACCATAGCGTGTATGGACTGCCAGCTCTCTGATCCTAAGCAGTTCCAAAACGAAGTTGTCTTGGTTGAGTTCGTTGCCCAGCGTTTTCCGAATCTCCGTGCGCATACTCTGCCATCTCGGACACTCAAACACTGTGTGTTGTACAGTATCTTCTTCTCCGCAGTAAATGCATTGTGCAGAGGCATCTTTACCAAATATCAGGGCATGCGCGTCGAAAAACCCCATGGCCAGTCAGCACCTGAGACATGTAATAGTCCACCCTCCTAAATCTGCATTCCACTCAGGGCTTTATGTTTGGAATCAGTCACTTGGTCCATTGTGCTGTGTCGTGGTTCTCCATCCATCGACTTTGCCATAACTCGAACGTCATATCCGCTGATTCTTGTTTGGTTGTCATTTCATCGGTATATATATATATAGTATCTTCTTAGTTCCACTTTTTTATTTGATGCTCCGGTTTGTAGTGTATTGGAGTTATATATTTTTTTTTTCTTAAAATTGCTATACTTAATGTCCTTAGTTTAATGGCTACATAAAAAAAACTCAATTTTGGAAATTAGCTTTCGACTCTTTTGTTTTAGAGAGTTGAGATCCGTTTTATTTATTATTTATTTTTTCAAATAACAATAAAAAAAAATTTTTTTTTGATCACTTGCCATCAGGGCCGTATCTGGACAAAAATTTCGGGGAGGGGAGAGGGGGGGGGAGGGGAGGGTTGACCAGGTGCAATTTATCTGAGGGCAATTTCTGGTGCGTAGAAAAATAATTATTATGTATATTTGCACTTCATTGCATGTGGGGTTTGGACACCCAAAACACCTCCCCAGATACGGCCCTGCTTGCCATCGATTTTTGAAAGTGAAACATCTATAAAATGCTTGAAATATTTGCTATAATATTTATCCTAAACTTTTTTTTTCGATCTATCCAAAAAAATCTTTCAGTTACTTGAATACAGTTTTGTAAATATTAACAAACTAAAACAACGTTTCAAAACGATGTAGCTTCCTGCTATTGAACAATAAATACATTTTCATAATACCCAACAATCACACATTAGTCTATTTTTTTTTATGGCAGATTCGGATTCTACGCCGAAAACTGCGTACGATTTGTCCGATTATTTTTTTTTGATTCGCCACAGATGCCGCTGTAATCGCAAGAAATGGAACAAATCAAATGAATCAAAAATCAGAAAAATACGTATTCAGTGTTTTTCGACTATTCCAGCCAGACGTCACCTGCTGAGGGTGGGGCGGTTGTTTAATAAACTACTTTTAACCTAATCTAGGAACAACGGCCGACGTGGATGTAGTAGTTTTCTGTTCCCTTCGGGGTGCCTGATTATTATGAGTCCCCTTTTTTGACAATTTGTTGCAACACTTTATTTGGTCAAAAAAGAGAGTAAACGACAGGACTTCCAAATTGATTGAGAAGTAGTGATTATTCGGTTGAAAATCTGAAAAAATTTAAAAAGGAATCATGAATCTCTTTCTGCCCCAAGTTTTCCTAAAAAAAAAATCTGCGAGATTGGTGACATAGCCGTGCAACGGTTTTTAAGAAGTAATGAAAATACTCAGTATAAATACTCAAATTGATGAAATTCAGAAAAATGTATACAAAATGTCGTTATTGACAGACATATGTTTCGCTGTCACCTACAGCTCATCAGTGTCACTCGACGACATTTGTAATTTACGCTCAAAGCGTATATATGCTAATGCACCCTTGATAGTAATGTATGAGAGTTATACGATTTTAAACTCCTTATTTTAGCGAAGATATTTGCTAATTTGTCAATTTAGATTTACAAATATGTTCAGATCCGAACACAAATTTGAAAATATATTGACTGAAGCCGCGAAATTAGCGTTTAACGCCATATTAATTGATGAAATTCAGAAAAATGTATACAAAATGTCGTTATTGACAGACATATGTTTCGCTGTCACCTACAGCTCATCAGTGTCACTCGACGACATTTGTAATTTACGCTCAAAGCGTATATATGCTAATGCACCCTTGATAGTAATGTATGAGAGTTATACGATTTTAAACTCCTTATTTTAGCGAAGATATTTGCTAATTTGTCAATTTAGATTTACAAATATGTTCAGATCCGAACACAAATTTGAAAATATATTGACTATATAATTTCGCGGCTTCAGTCAATATATAAGAGTTTAAAATCGTATAACTCTCATACAATACTCAAATTGGAGGGGGAAAACCTAAAGCTACAGCAATTGTAATATTTTTAATGTTTAATGGTTGCTGTTATAGTCAACCTCGCTGGTCTCAGATTAATTTGTTATTTAAACGATGCAGTTACGTCATGTATAAATAGTACAATGTATTAAGGAAAATATCTAATCTTATATAGGATACATAAACGAGTATAATGATAAGTGATGTGAATTGAGCTAACATCGAACACTGGGCGTTCGAAATTGTATTGCTCGGAGTGTCCCTTCATATAACCTCTCGCGTCCCCACTAATTTATCGATGCTACTAGGTTGGTGGGGACGTGAGAGACTCCATTAGGGGCACTCCGAGCAATAAAATTTAGATCGCCAAATGTTCGATGTGGGATCAATTTACATCCCGAATAATGATATAAACATTTTTGGTTTCACCGGACAATTTGTTAAATGCCCAACGCTTCGGCCTCAGGCGAATCGATTAAGACGTAGTCTAGTGTAGCGTATATCAAGAGCTTTTTTTTTTTATTATTTTACAAACAGCATGATAAATCGAGTTTTGCACCAAATCAGACCCCTTACTATAATTGCTATTTTTGTGTGTTCTTTAACATTTTTCTATTTTAACTGCTACTGATAACTTCTTCCGGGTTTCGCCGTGTGTCAAAACTTTATCGACGTTTCGCTGTTCATGCTGACAGCTTCTTCAGGATAACTGAACAGTTCAGTTATCAGTATCAGTTAAGCCTATGCAGTGTTATTTCTATTTTAATCCGACTTTCTTTATGCAGCGACTGGTTAACCGGTGCGAAGAGTCAACCAGAGAAACAATCTAGTACCACACTATTACCAACAGAGAATATGTCGTGCCGTTTTGGTCTGTGCGACTTGCGACGAGTAGCATCTAATATAATTCTATCACCGAATAAGAAGCTCGCTGCCGTTTCGGATACCTTAGGTCGTGTAATGCTTATCGACACGCACAAAGGCACCGCTATTAGAATATTTAAAGGGTATCGTGAAGCCCAATGTGCATTTGTTCAAGTTCCCGACGAAAGGAAAGCGAAACATCGTTCCATGAAACCCATAGCTCTATTTTTGATAATTTACTCCTCGAAAAAGGGTACTATAGAGATATTCTCAGCTCAAGTCGGTACTAAAATAGCAACATTTACTGCTACGAAATACAGCCGATTGATCTATATGAATTACGGTTTGATGGGATTTCAAACGAATTCAAAATCAAAATATATTTGCCAGTATACAACACTTTTAATCGATCCTGACGGTTCTATTAAAGAAATTGTAGTGCCCTTCCATTTTGCTTTAACAGAAAAGAACAGTAAAAGGGTACGGGATCTTCACTTATATAAAAGATTAAAGCAGTATATCAAATTAGGTAATTATGATAACGAAAGTTTAGTTTCCGAAGCATTTAATACGTGTTCCGAGATAAAGACGATCGACGTAAAATTACAGTTATTAGAATTTTTAATTTCGAATAGAGAGGTGCACCCAGAAGTCATTCTGAAGTGTACGGATCATTTTATCGAGAAAATCAACTTGCAAAACCACTCCGAGATGGAAACAGACACAAAAGCTCTAAAGATAGTGTCGGAAAATTTAAATTCCTTGGTCAAATTTTACACTCACGTCACCGATGAGAACCAAATGGAAGATATAACGAATGGAAATTTCCAGTGTTCAAACGCTTTGGATACGAATGCAGTCTTGGGTATCAAGGAGATGGATAATCTTCAAAAACTACTGGATTTGAGTACTTTGAATAATTATAAATTGCAGGAATTGAAAGTATCATTTAAGGAGAATGGAAGAAAAACTCTGTCGAGTTTTTTGAGAATATTTGATTTGAGTGTAGAGGGCTGCATATTTCTGAAAAAAGATGTTGACGACGTGGCATTGTTCCAAACTGCTGAAACGATATACGCTAAATATATTAATGGAAGTTTGGCGACGACAGAATTACAGGTAATTTTTTTTTGTTTTATATAGAAACTAAATCATTCACTAAAAGAGATGCTGCTTTATGCGAACTGAAGTACCGATGAGGCTGATCTGTTGTCGTCCTGAATATTACACGTTTGAGCAAACTTGAGATTACATACAGTGGCTCACAGCTTATTTGATACAGCGTCTGTTTCAAAATGTGGATCGCCGTAAATTCAAAACTAAGAAAGATATCGACAAAATTTATGTGTA
The DNA here is from genome assembly GCA_949128085.1 of Cetonia aurata. NCBI lineage: Eukaryota > Metazoa > Arthropoda > Insecta > Coleoptera > Scarabaeidae > Cetonia > Cetonia aurata. The sequence continues at coordinate 2,847,335 of OX421887.1, forward strand.
GGTTTGTAGATGCATGTTCAATAAATGTATTGCGCAAAAGGGAATTCACGAAAGTATATCTCCCCATCCTGCAAGAAGGGAATACCAATTACGCAGCAAAATTGGAGCTCACACCTTATTTGATACAGATACTTGATAATATTGTCGCTCCTCCCCCCTTGATAGTTTTCTGTTACCGTTGCCTCGGTTCCATAGGCAATCAGTTTTTGGTAATATTTAGTCTTATCTAGCAAGCCTAAGCGTTAGTACAAGATTTAAAAAAAGAATGGGTCGTCGCACAATAATTGAGCAGCGTGAATTGACCTTAAACCAGTTTAAAAATCGAGAATCTGCCCGGAAAATTACCTATATGACGAATTTAAGTGCTTCTACAGTGCAGCACATTATAGAGCGTTTTGTGCACGAGAATCGCGTGGAAACTAAGGACAGAATTGTGCCAAACAAAATTTTCAACGCAAGTGATGAACGATTAATTATCAGGAAAAGCAAGACGAATCCGAAGTTATCTGCTCCAAAACTGATGACACAGGTGCAGCAATAATCAGGGAACTCGTGCAGTGCTGAACGGTCCGCCGCGTGCTTTGCGAGCATAACTTCAATGGACGAATAACTCGCAAGAAGCCGTTAATCAGGAAACGGAACCAACTTTGCAGACTTACCTTTGCAAAGGAGCATATTTCGAATAGTCCTGAGTTCTGGAAGCAAGTCATTTTTGCAGACCAATCGAAATTCAATATTTTTGACTTTGATGTTTTCTCCTTATGGCGCAAACCAAATACAGAACTCAAAAAAGAAAATTTAAAAGCGATTGTGAAGCATGGTGTTGGTAGGGTTATGGTTTTGGCTTGTATGTCCGCAGCCGGGATAGGAAATTTGGTGTTCATCGAAGCAAATATGGACAAAAATATGTGCTTCGAAAGAATTGAAGAAAAGTTTGCTCCAAAGTGCCGAAAATTTTGGCATACGAAAAGATTTTCGGTTCTATCAGGTTAACGATCCGAAGTCCGGAATAGTGCAGTCATGGCTTACATGGAACTACCCTCACGTAATGGCACCACCGCGCGGTCGCCGAATATGAACCCGATCGAAAATCTTTGGGCATTGTTGGACCAAAGAATACGCAAACGTAAGGTGTCCAACAAAGAGCAGGTAAAAAAAGGGCTGTTCGAAGAATGGCAGAAAATGAGTCCACAACTCACAAAAAATCTTGTAGATTCGATGCCAAATCGACTCAAGGTGGTTATCTAGGGTTAGAGCTACCATACAAAATACTAATCTTACAGAAAAACCACTGCTTTATAATATAGTTCAGTCGAATTTAACTGTATCAAATAAGCTGTGACGTAAAAATTAGCATTATTTGTAGTTTTTAATTCGTACGTTGTTGAACAAAAATTCTGTTCAATAAATGAAGCCCCTTCATAAAACTACAAATATTATTCTGCAAAATAACTTCAAAAATTTTGTCGATACACTTTTGACAATCCAAATTATAGCTGTTCACATTCTGAAAGCTGTAGTGTATCAAGTAAGCTGTGAGCCGCTGTATGCACACATGTTCAAATTCGGAGAATAGCCTACTGTGTTGTTGCTAGTAATTTGACATAAACTAACGCGTAGACGCGCTTCTCTGCAGTGTTTTCTAAATTTGACTCAGTAAATTCGGATGAGGCTAATCAGTTGTCTCGGATTGTATGTATCGACGGAGAAACTCGTCAGGATTGCGACGAAGGCTGCTTCAGAGTTGACCACACTATTGCGTTTATGCTCCAGTGAGAGCAAACGCGACATCCATCTTGCCGAGATCTTTTCGCACCAATTTTTTCGTACACAATTGAAAACACTGTACCTTTCGATAAAAAAAAATATTGTATATCACAAGAAAAAATGTATTCTGTCAGCTACATTTTTTTATGACTAAAGCTTTATATTTTATTTTTTTGCAGGCATACTTTAAAGACAGTAACATATCCATCAACGATCTCTTTTTCCTTCTACTAAACTATTGGGTGCATAGGCCTTTAAACATAGATATAAATCTAGAACGCGAGATGCGTAATTTAAGTGCGGTGATATACTGCCTTGTCCAAAAGGCCAATCAGGAAGATCTCATTGTCGACAATAATAGCACCTCACCGTTTTGGACTGGTATAAGACAATTGCTAATGGATTCTTCTAAATCCTTCCCCGCTTTGATGGCAGCTATTTTGTGCAAAGGTGTAGCACAGCGTATAGAGAACGAAAAGGAATTCCAAAAGAGTTCAGAAGAAGATTTTGAGGTATGGGAAAATTTGTCACAGGAAAATTGTGAATGGACTTTATTGATAGGGAAGTTAGAAGATGTTTCGTTGTTGAATATTATATTAGCTAATGAGCCAATATGTCATGGTACACTGCCGAAATTAAGACACGAGAAAGAAAGTGTTAGTTTAAAATATATTTTGAACAAAGGCAAAGGTTCCGTCAGTGAATTAATAGCACGTTGGCTGACGTTGCAAGGTGTGAATCCAAAATTATTATCGTTAAACGAGATACACCATCAAAATTCTCTGTTAAATGAGCAATCAGTTTCGCAACAACAAGAAAATGTAAATGCCGCACCCATCACCAAGGAAGATCTCGAAATTATAACTTCTGAATTAGTTTTCGAACACCTCAATATACTACGGAAACAGTTTCCATATAGTTTGAATTCAAATGTTCTATTAACAAACATATCCTGGGAGTACGCTTTGTCCTGGCAGAAAGACATTCAAGATATCCGAAAGCTCGAAGCTTCCTTAACTTGTTTGAATTGCATAACGGAACCCCATTTACGGATCGGACTGTACAACATGATTTGGAATACGCACCTCAAAATATTATTTGAGAGCTGTTGCAAGCTAATTAGAAAAGTAGGGAAGCTACCAAAAGAAAGACTCTGCAAACAAGATACTGGCTTAACTGATGCCCAAATGGTTATATTTATTAGCATTTGTACCGAGTTCTTTAACGATTTCATGGATTGCCTGCAGGAGTCATTCAATGAGGAAAAAATCAATTTTAATTACGAACCAATCTGGGAAGATGACACTGTATTACCTCTAACCGAATTGGCACACAGCCAAAATGTTATTAATTATGACTTATTACTATTACACTACCAACTAAGCCTGACTATGCAAATGATGGCAACGTTTTCAATAAAGCAGACTAAGTTTGTCAGTAGCCTTTTCGATCCGTCTGTCGTTCCTCTATTTTTCTCGGATTTACAACAAAAGATACAAATTACCTGGCATAAAACTGAGTCTAGAATAAATGCTGCTCGGATACATTTTTTATGCAAAGTTATACTAGTTACGATAGAAACTGTGACGATTAACGAAGGAAAAGTCTATTCAGCCGATCATGTGAAGTGGATGGGTAAATGTTTGGGTCTAGCGAGGTTGTGGAATGTCGATATTGATTTTTTGAAAAGATACCAGGTTGTGCAATTGTATATAAATGGATTCGATGTGGTCGCTGGGGAATTATTACCTGCCATTAATGATTTGAACGACCTGGGTCCTAGATTGTTGGAAGTAGCTGGAAGGAGACTTTCCCAATTCCTGACATCTTCGCCAGATTTAGCAGAGAAGATTGGCGCATTTAGTACGACGCTGACGCAATATCTAGAAACACTAGTAAGCTTTTGCTTGATGTGAAATTTAGGCTAAGGGTAGTCAACCTTTATATTCCTACTTTCGCAGCCCTTTTTTTTTGCGAAACTGTCCGTGCTCAACATTTTTGTTTGGATAATCTGCTAATGGGTGGTAGGACTAGGTTGACTACACTTAAAGGTTTTAGTTAGAGCGACAAAATCTCTAATTTTCGTATATATTTTTTCTCATTATCCATTTTATTTGTTTCAGAACGGCGAATGGTGTGTTCCGTGCTCTCTAAGTAACATCTTACTATTGTGTACGCATAGTGTACGCTGTTTGGATGAGAATCAACCGGAATACAATTTGGCAACACTAATGGTCGATGCTTGTACAACATTGCAGGATATGCAATGTTAAAAAATTGTTTTTAAATTAATTGACAATTGCGATTTGTGATCATGTGGCGAAATTGTATTATTAATATTATATGCTGTGTTACCCTTTATCAAGTTTTATAAGACGTTATTTTATAGTAAATACAATTGTTATATTGAAATAAACGATTGTTTAAAAACTCTTTTGTGGTATTAATTTATATGCTCAAATAAATCGTAAGAAAAAGACGATGGACAAGTGGTCCTAAAGCCCTGTAGGGTAAATGTGCTGGTAGTGTCCATATTAAGAGATTCGGCATGGTTAAAAAGTTCTAGTTTGTATTTTTGCAAACATTTCATTGTTCAAGCTATATACAGGCTGATTCATTTTCGATCCTCACCATTGAGATCTCGCTTATTATTGACAATAGACGATAGGTTTAAATTTGGCAAAGTGACTAAATTTTGTGGTTATTGTTCTTATTTTGCCTCTAGCACTTTTATTTGGCCTTGCAGACAAAACTAAAAACACGTTCTCAAGGCCACTTGTAATATTCTATGTAATGTTGTGCTTGAAATCTTTATACGACGTTTCGTTTTCTTCTGGTCATCATCAACTTTTTTATGGGCGCCATATTGAATTTTGACACCGTTAGAAAGAGTATTTTTTTCTGATTTCAACCATTTGTAACATGTTGACAAATTAATTTAATTAAATATACAGTATTTGCTACACAATGTCCCTCAGTAGGGTATTTTATATTACATGTGTACATACATTTCAATGCATATAAATACATATAAGTATTTATCACCGTACACTCGCTGGTTGCTGGAACTAGTAAGCCGACGTTGGCTAAGCGCGACCGTTGAACATAACGCAATAAGCGTACAACAGCCACTGACTACCATTCCAGCTCGGAGAACCTAGCCCTCTACTATAGGGAGCCTGCCACGGTCTGTCGCTAGTGCGCTCTTCACGCATGGCATGGGCGACCACCATTTCTCGCTGCTGCCGGCTGATTTTCGCAGGTCGTCATTTTCGGGCTGTCCGCTGTTATGACTGTTGTGTCTCGCGCGCACTGCTCACGTCTATTAGGTCGCGCGCAATTAGGTTTTCGCGCTTACGTTACGAGGCGCACAAAATAATTAAAATAAAATATCCTTTAATATCTTCATAACAAGTACTACAAAAAAAGTTTAATGGTTTATATCTTCTTTCTTGTATCATAAAATATCAGATCATCAGGTGGCTGCGGCCACATCCAGTAGATTCTTCCGCATTGCACTGCAATAATATTCGCCATTCTCTGCGTTCAAAATTGTTGCTGGATAGAAATTATCATATCTGACTATGACAAATAATCTCACTTTTGTTGATACTTCCCTTTATTCTTCAGTCTTATTTGTCTTGTTAAGTATTTCTTGATTTTCTTTGTCAGCTTCTTCTTAACTTACAGGTCTTTTGTTGGTAAGCCTTCCATCAGTTTTATGTTTTATGCCTTCCTTTGTGATCGTTTTCTTCTGATTTTTCTTCATTGGCATAATCTTCTGTTACAAATTGTTTAACTTTCTCTTTATAGAAGCATTAAAATTGAAAGTCCCTTTAGCTTCTAGAACTTTCAACAATTTCCCTGAAGTAATAACGGATGGAAAGACAGCTTTTCACGTTTCTAGACGAATCAGTTTTCTCTGGCTATGTCCTTACATTTCTAAGAACATCAATAACAGTTCGCTTTTCTTGTAATCGTGTATCTTCAGTAGCACTGGCATTGTCATCTTTTTCACAATTAGGTTGAACAAAGATATTCTGAAGTACATGCACTTTTATTTCAGTTGCTCCTGTATTTTCAACATTTTTTAAGGTTTGATTATCAAATTCTGGTCATTCACTGGCGCCTCTAGCTAGTCTGTCAGCAATTTTGTTGCATCTGATCCCAGAGTGGCTTGGAACCCATCTCAACGTAATGCTGTGATGTTCCGCCAATTTTTCGAGCTTCCTATATGGCACCCCAATGGTATTGGGGAAACGAATTTGCGAGCCTGTAGTGCCCTGAGGGCAGCTTGGCTGTGAGAGAAACTTTCGACCGATCCATTCTCATGCGAGCAGTTTAAGATGCCCTCTGCGCAGGTTTGGATGGCCATTAGTTCAGCGTGAAAAGCTGGAGTCTCCTAAACTGATGGCTTCACCATTCTGTTCTCCATTTCTCCAGATCCCAATGTCTGTGCCATTCGGCATCTTCGAGGCACCCAAAAACCAGCGATGGGAACCTTGCCTCATTTTGTGTACGTAAGTTTTTATAGTCTCACTATTGGAAATATCTACAAGTGATTTCCTAGTGAAGCCGAAGACGGGCGGAATCTTGTCCGCCCTTGTGGACAGTGGTCGTGTTTGTAGTATTGTAGTTGAAGATGCTGGTATGGTCTCCGGTTTTGCAAGAGAAACCTTTACATCCGGTACATTTTAGTCCGTATGCTCCCAGGGTAGCTTCTGACCGTAACCCCAACTGCAGTAGAGGAAGCCCAAGAATGGTTTCCATGGCAGCAGTCGGCGTCGAGGACATGGCTCCCGTGATGCCTTAGCAGGCAATCCTCTGGACCTTACTGAGCACGTTTACCGCGCAGCCCAGATTGGCTTTATGCCACCAGCCTAGCGAGGCGTAGGTTACAGAAGGTACCTTCGTGTACAACCAGTGTCCCATTGCCGGTTTCAGGCTCCACGTTTTACCAAACATTCCTTTACAGGCCCAGAAGGGCCTCGTGGCTTTGTTCGTCACTTGTTCCAGGTTAGATTTGAACATTAGTTTTGCGTCTAAAGTAACACCTAGGTATTTAAGCTCAGTAGATGCAAGTATCTTAGAGCCGAAGATGGTTGGTCACTGGAGTTCTGGAAGTTTCCTCCTCCAAGTGAATGGAACCATAGTCGTTTTCCGAGAGTTTACATTTAGCCCTTCTTGTTGACATCTTCTCTCCACCAGTTTGAGCGCGACTTGCATCCTTTTGGATACCACTCCTTCAAACTCTCCGCAGACCATGATGGTGATATCATCTGCGCAGTCCTGCGCGTGTAAACTCGCCGTGCGTAGATCAGAAAGCAAGCCATCCACCAGAAGGCACCATAGCAAGGGTGACAGCACTCCACCCTGTGGGCAGCTGCCACAGTTGCCTTTACATTGCAAAGGTTCTGCGATACATGAACCGTTCTGTTTCTTATCATGGAGCCGATCCACCTCCCCACAGTTGGCTCGACTTTCCATTTTTGCAGCGCCCTTTCCATCGACCGAAAGGACGCCCTGTCGAAGGCGCCCTCGGTGTGCAGAAAGGTAGCTAGTGCAATTTCTTTGTTGCCAAAGCCAATTTCTGCCCGTCGAGCTAGTCCACGAATGGCCTGCTCACACGATTTTTCTGATTAATAGGCATATTGGCTTTCCTGTAGAGAATCCGAATCCCTTAGGTGCCTATCAATTATTTTCTCCAGAGTTCGGAGAAGAAATGAAGTGAGGCTCATGGGATAGCACAGTTTACCCTGCTTGGGAATGAAGACCACCTCGGCCTCTCTTCAGCTATTTGGCGTGTATCCCATAGCTAAGGTTGCTCTTAGCAGGGTTTGAACAAACCTGGAACCCGAAAAGTGCACCTCCAAGAGGTGCTTGAGTACTTGCTGTTGTCAATAAGCCTCAGTTGATGCTAGAATATCAAAATCATTTACATGAGGAGTAATTAGTTCTGTTTACCGCCGATTTTAAATGTAACATGATGTTGTTTATCTAGGAAAATGGTAACATTTATTTCAGTTTTGTCAAAAGTATGACAGCATTTTTCTTATAACTGACCAGTTTAGTTTATCTAACTAGCAACCTAATTTTGGCACGGCGAAATTATATTTATTGTTAACTACTATGCGTACTTTCAATTGAATTAATGCCCTAAATAAGTCTTTTAAACGTCGTTTGTGGAAAAATCGCTTCTTCGTAACTAGATAATAAACAAAACTATCTTGAACTTCTAAAATTGCAATCGCTTTGCCGTAATAACAGTTCGGTATTGCTAAAAGTTTTTTTCTTGGATTGTACGACTAATTAGCGTTAGTAGTTCTTCATCCATTTTCATGTTTGCGCTAAGCGGGCGTTCTTTATTTCAAATATGCTTTGGCTCTTCAAACCTGGTGCCTCCACCATATATCACCATATGTGCATAAGGCACATGAAGGAATAACTTCAAATATGAATATTTAATAAATTATAGTAGTAACAACAATAATTGTACCTACCTTGTATACGTCGCTAGTCTAGGGCTTAATTTTGGCAGGGGTAGGACTCAATGAGTCAAAATCAAACTTAACAAGCTTTTGTAAAGACTCCAAGAGGATACCTGATGGAATCTCATAGCAGAGAGGACCCCTTTGGAGAGTCTGACACTTAATTTATAATTATCCCCACTCAAAAGTCCGATTTGCGGCTATACCTCTGTGGCGTTTACAGCTTGTTCATTTCATTCAAACTAAAAGATTTAGCACGGAATGATCTGGCTGGAAACTTTGTATAATGTCAGTTATATTAATTATAAGTAGATAGGTACCGTGGCGGCCATTAATTTGGAAACACCATGATTTTTCTATTGTAAATTATTTGTCTCTTTGACCATGTTATTGACATATCAATTTTGATAATTACTGTTTCAATTTTGTGTCACTATCGATTAGTAAAGAAATCTAATAGGAGCTCAAAAAAGTCGGGCCACACTGGAAGAAGGTTGGAACCTAAGGCGTGTTGCGGCCGACCTAAATGTAAGCCAGACTTGCATTTCCAAAATAAAAAAGAACTGAACACTCTATCATCAAATGGCGAAGAGGATGCAGCTTTGGTTGACCACATCATCCAAAATCCGTTTTCGAACGTTGTGGAGACCTGCAAAATTGCAAATTTCCCTGGTTCAATAAGAATTGCTCGAAGACAAATAATAGCAGGCTTGTCTAGCAGGAGTGCTGCCAGAAACCCTTTTTTAACAGTGGCACTGAAATAAAACAGGGTTAGACTTGCACTTCAATTTTTGGTTGTAGGTTTCGACTTTGGAACAAAGTTGTGGTTTCTGACGAAAAGGTCTTCAAGTCTTGTTATGATGACAGAACCCGTGTGTATAGACCAATAAAGGAAAGATATAGTGAAAGAAATATATAAACACAAATTGCCTACCAGTTGGAAATTCTCAGTAAACGAATGGGCCTGGATTAGCGCGGATGGTCAAGGCACATGCTTCAAAATTAACGAAAGGCTGATCGGTTTATATTGACATTCTAGCAAACATAATGTTACCAAGCGTAACAGATAGGTTTATCGATGGAAATTTGGTCTTTTAACAGCACAATTGTCCTATTCATGCTAGCAGAACAGTGCAGGATTGGTTAACGGTCAATAATATTGACGTGTAGGAGTGGCCTGGGCGCGGCCCAGACCTAAATCCTGTTGAAAATGTATGGAGCTGAATGGTGGAGAAAATTCGTTCATGGAATAGAGAAAAATTGTGGAGAGCGATTCAGCAGGCTTGGACAGAGCTCAACGAAGAACACGTAAGAAATGCAGTTGCATCAATAAACGGAAAACTGATAAACGTAATAGAAATGAATGGTACCACCACTAAATATGAAAAACTGTGAAGACATTTTTGCTTTATTTTTATAAAAAATGTATTACTCGCAACACTGTTCGAAAGGTTATGACGTGTAATTAAAATATTAAAAACTTGGGTTGATAAGTCGGTGTTTTATTGCGATCTGTACACTGCGATAAACGGAGTAAAGTAAAGCGAAACCTTCGCTTTGGCTGCGGCAGTCTGCTAAATGCGTTCAACGATGACATGGGCAACAGGGGTGACAAGAGTTTATGACATAACGCTTACACTATTAAATATTACAAATATCTAATACACTAGATAAAGCCGGTGTTTCCAAATTAATGGCCGCCACTGTACAATGAAAAACTGAAATGATATAAAGAGTTTGTTCTATTTCGCTGTATAATTTATATGAATTGCATTTTGATCTACAATTAAAATTAAAATAAAACGGAATTTGATTCCACAAACTATATAATTTTTCATTGGTTTTAAAACGTAGTAAGATACCTGCTATTTTGTTATAATATGAGAAGCATATCTTATTATAAGCTATAAGAGCAAAGATGATTATCCCCTGTTTTTTAACAGCATTTTTTGATTTTCTATTTTTGGTACTTCCATATTGTTTATACATAAACCAGAAAACAATAAGTAGTTCACAACATTTTTGAAGCATTAGGTTTTCGCTACTGAAGGGTATTTTGGAAAATAAAAATAACATGTCCAAAAATGAGATTTACGGATTTTTATTCGACTGTTGGCAGCACCATACACTTGATTGAAGCTTTCTTACAGTTCTTCACGTTTGATAGCGTCAAAATTAAAAAAAAGGAAATAATAAATAAAAAAAATAATACACATATTGTTAAGTAGTTCTAAAGTAACAGTTGAGCAAGTGTATAATAATTAAATGCTAAGAACGTTAATTTCACATGGTAAATTTTCTCCTATTTCTGACCATCTATCTATATCAGTAAAAAAAAATACTATGTACATGCACTTAACGTAGTAACAGAACCAATATCTCCGTCAAAATAGATCGAGCGCGTGAAAAACTCTTATTTCGTGAACTATTCAATTCTGTTTTTCACGTGCTCGAAACAACTACACCGTCATTCAAAAACCGAGTATGACAAATATATTTAAAACCTAATGAATTATTTCTTTAAAAAATATATATATTTATGTATATATATATTGCATAGAATGGCACCCTGAGTTACAACAACTTAGTACAAATATGTTTTTAATTTATCTTAACTTTCTGTATTATCAGCACTGGAATGTCAAATTACTACAAAACAATATTTTTAATACTTATGCATATAAAAATATATGTACCTATACATATTATATTATATACTCAAAGTATATTTCGTGAAGATCTACCGTTGATCTATATTTATATAATAATTATAATATTGTCATGATTTTGCCTTCGGCTTATTAATTAATTTTTCGATATAAAAGTCTTGTATTTTATATAACGAGCATATCCTTCCATTTAAGCCTGAAAGATTTTAAAATGTCGCACCTTTTCAAAATGTGCAATACTGTGCAGCTCCTTTAAGTATTAAATTTTATAATTTGGAATAATGAGAAGTGAAATGTTGGCAATATCTTTTCTTGCTATACCTTTGACTATATCTTACTGTTATGTCACTATAGACATAAAATTGCATTTTAAAATAATCAGCAGAATTATTTTCAGCTGGTGGATGCACGAGAGCAATAGGGCGTGCTCGATTGAATGAGGCACACTCGAAGAAATATGGAGAATCGTTAAATTCACACGCGAAGTATAGGTACTCCTACTATCTTCACGATTCGTACAAAATCTGTAATGCATTTTTTATTATAATATGTATCTGGAGTGCTGGGCGCTGTGCATTCAGGTGGCTTCGCCCCACCTCTTCGAGCTCGTGACGTGTGCTGCGCGTGAAGCGGAGCATCCGCCAACTGAGAGTAATTGTTTGCAAATAAGTAATACATGTTTACTTTGGTAGTTTAGTACTTATATAGTTGAAATTTAAAATGTACAGCAAATGCTATCAAAGGTAGCAAAACAATAATGGTGACAAAATATTTTAATCTACATATTTGGTTTTATTTATACAAACCGACATTTCCAACTATAATTGCAAAAATAAAAGCTATAAAATAGCTATTCTCTCTTTGATTTGATTTGTTGTGTATATGTTGCCGATTATTTTGATGAAAATAAATTATGTTCTTTAGTGGCTCATCTTAAATGTACAAAATTGTATTACATTTGCATTTAAATTTAACTGTCACTGTTTAATGAAGCGATTTGTATAGGAATGGAATGCATAATATTATCACCATGCGTAGCTTATTGACGATTCCGGAATGAATTTTATTCTATAATGACTAATCACTGCACATTTAGATTCTATGAATGCGATTGCATAGACTTGTGTTTCGCACGAGGATCTGTCAAAACATAGTTATTGGGCGTAGCCCTTGGAATCTCCGTCATCTTCTCTCTTGGAATTTCAGGCAATTTATCACCGGGATGTCTATGACTTGGGGGTGGAGCCTTGCGTGTCGGTTTATTGATTCTCGTACTGCTCAGGCCCGATACCGGATACTTGGCTTTAGTTGAACTGGAGGAAGGTAACCTTGGAGCTAATTCCGTCGGATGCTTGGGCATTACGAAAGCTTTCGTTTGCTTAATTAAGGACCTATCGTTGCACAGGGCGGAAATCAAGGGTAAGTCCATCTTCTTGCTTTTCTCCCTCAAAGTGCGAATGTCTAGAGCAACATTCGATGGCGATGATGCACCGTCCGATTTCTCCAATTTCGTCAGAGTCTGACTTCGTAGCTCGGGTCTTTTCTCGGGCAGTGGCGGTGGAGGGGGAGGTAACCGTCGGAATTTGGGGGGTTGCGGAGTCTCTAGCGAATTTAGTATGTTATCATCAGATCGCGTCCGCATGAATCTACTCCTGCATGGCGGGATAGGAGGCGGAGGTGGCTCAAAGCTTCCAGTGGAAGATATACTGGGCGCACCGTAAACTGGAAGAGGCACATAGGTATCTGATAAGTTCTGGGAAGAAGCATATCTAGTCAAGTAAGGTGTCGATCTATAAAGCACCGGTTGGGTATGCGCTAACGCTGCTAGCAACGACCCTTGTTTCGCCTCCAGATATTCCTGTCGACTAATTGCTGGTTCTTTCAAAGGGAACACAACAAAATCCACATCGCTGTACATTTGTTGTTTATACTGCTCAATCTGCGATCGTGATAATTGGCTAGTGTATACTGTAGCTAGCGGAGGAGGTGGGGGTGGTTGCCGAGGTGCTTGAGGTGGAGGTGGAAGGAAAGTACAAGGGAATAACACTCCAGCCTTACTTGCCGCTACGTCGATATAGTTATTCGGAGATATAACCGTACTACTCGTCCTTGGTTGCTTAGGCGGGATGGGGGGCACTTGTGATTGACTAGGGCTCGAATAACTTGGAGTTGAACTGCCACTGACAACACTAGTATGCGCTGTCAGTATATTTGGAGGTCTTGTCGTGATAAACCTAGCTGCAGCCTCTTCAGATGGATAAACAGGTGGAGGTACAGGTGTCGGATTCTCGGGATAAGGCGGCGGATCCCTGATGCACAAAAGATTTTCTTCAAAATTAACATCAGTACCGATCGCAGCTCCATAAGGTGGCGGTGGGGGTCTTGGGCGCGCTTCGACACTATCAATCCTTTTCGGAGGTATCGGTGCATAACCTTGATATGAAGAGGGCAGAGTTACGTAGTCGGAATCTGAATCTAACGTGTGACTAACGCTCTTGCAAGACGGGTATCTTCCGACGATCAGATCTGATAATTCCTCGGCGGTGAGGAGGGCTTGTTTAGTATCTGTGGGATCGCTACCATCTCCTCTAAAGGAACCGGAGTTGCTGACATTGGAATTCGAACGAATCCTGAAGGGCCCATCCACTTGATCGGTGTTAGTGAATGTCTCACCAGGGGTGGCGTATTGCTCGCTGGAGCTCAAAGTGTAGACACCACTGGTATGACTGCTTGGCGCTGGGCCTACCGTGTACACTGGTTCGCGGATATCGTCCAGTTCGACACAGGTGGCGTCGCTGACAGCCGAGTTTTGTGCCGTGTGGGAGTACCCAAGCTCTAGACTGCTGCTAGTGGAGGGTCTTCTTTTTGCTTCTGAAAAAAAAAAAAAAAAAAAAAAATATGTAAAACAAGATTATCAGTATGATCAGAGAGTGATTTAAGGAATATATTTATGATCTTTCATCTAACCCCAAATACCACATGATCGCAAATATAGGCAATTTAAATAACGCTAGTAGGCTGCTTTGGATTACACTGGCCGATCAAAGAAGACTGTTTAAAGTAACAATAAGTTAATAGGTTAACCAAATATTAACCAAAATATCTAACACATCTACCATCTTTTTTTTTTTTGTTAGATACATCTATATTTTTTTCTTGTATTTGCTATTTAGAATATTGCAATCCATATTACAATATAAATACTCAAAAATTATAAAATAACTTTTCTTTTCTTTTCTGTGGCGTTAAATTATTGTTTTTAAATCAACAGCGATCAAGTATCTTTGGCAGGTCTCAAACTCCTTGATACCCTGTTCACGTTGTTTTGATATTCTGATGGATATTCTTTTCCATCACAATCACCATCGCTAACTGCACAAAGGTCACCCAAGAAGAACTTTAAGGACAAGTATAGAAAAGCAATATATTTGGTTAATTTAAGAACACTTGCAGGAGTCACTTTTTCTGTGGTCCAATAAAGATGTCTTCTTGATATTTCCTTTTTATAAAATTTTGAAAGCATTACATGAGGGTTTTCAAAATATATAATAAGTATTAGCTATTTTTATTCCTATGGTCGCTTATTCAGTTAGCTGCTTTGGTAAACTAAGTCTCACACTAGATCATTTCATTCATTTTGTTGTATTAAGCGAGGTTTATCTGGAATTATTAACAATACCAGGAGCCACCAACGAAAGAGATTCTGTCAGAGAAGTAGAAAGACCGAGTTAGGTAAAAGCGTCGGCTATCTTCTCTGACAGCCAGGCAACACTTAAGCGATCACCCAAAGGTAACTAACATTGGGTTGGGTTCTCAGCCACACGGGCGTAAAGGGGAATAACACGTCCAAGGAATGGTGGAAAAAATCACCAGGACAAAGACAGGCAAAGAGTTCTTAAGAGAACAGAAACCTGAGATTATTAAAGACCTACTGAGTAAAAACAGGAAGACTGTCAAAATGATAGTCGGTCTGTCGACTGGTCATTGTGGACTAAATAGGCATATGTATAACGTAGGTCTAAGAGTACCCTCTATGACATAGTTCAAAGAGGAATATTGCGAAAAGGTGGTGTCAATCAGTGGGCCTTAACATCAACCCCACTAAGACTACTTAATAGCATTCACATGGAAAAGAGAACTCGGTCTCGAGCCCATAACAGTAGATGGGCAAGACATAGACTGGAAGAAAGAGGTGAAATATCTAGGCCTTATCCTCGATAATGAACTTTGTAGAATAAGCACAAGCTTGAAGTAACTAACAAGAAAAAAAAAGGCCCTAATGGTTTATAGAAACTTTGAGGGTAAAAACTGAGAATGCGACCCAAAAATATTGCTCTGAATGTATACAGCAATAGTGAGACTAATGATAACTTATGCGGCACTGGCTTGGCGCAAAAGAACTGGTCCAGCCATCGCGAGAGCTAATCTTTCCAAAGTGCAAAGATTAGCATATACATATATGCATAACTGGGGCAATGAGAACCTGTCCAACAGCAGCTAGAAGTGGTTCTAAATCTTACTCCTCTTTACATTTTGGTGGAGAGCATAGCCAAAGGGACAACACGCAGAACCATCGGGGAAGGAATGATTAGGTATAGGCCTCAGCCTCCTGAAGGTGACCAAAGCTGGGACATGCCCCGAGACGACATGCCAGAGAAGTTTAGCTTTGTGAAAGAATTTACCACAAAGCTTAGTACCAAGAACGAATGAGACAAAGAGACCATCTCGAAACTCAATAGAAACGCCATCAAATGGAACACAGATGGTTCCAAAACGGCAGAGGGAACTGGAATAGGAATATATGGGCCTAGAACTAAATATTTCGAAAGCTTGGAGATGTACCCAAGTATATTCCAGGCGGCAATACACCTATTAAAAGATGCGTCCCGTTCAACATTGACAGAAGTTACGAGAAGCATGGAATTATTATAATATCTGATAGTCAAGCAGTCACCAGGGTGCTGAGATCAAACATAATCAACTCCAAAATGGTTTAGGAGTGACTAGAACAACTAAACGTGCTAGCCAAAAGGAACAAAGTAACCCTACTGTAGGTTTCGGGACACACAGGAGTGAAAGGAAACGAAATAACAGATAATCTCGCTAAGAAAGGTGCCAGAATACCTTTTGTAGGGCCAGAACCTTTTTGCGCGGTAAGTAGCAGTATAATACTGGAGAAACTCAAAAGTGAAGTAATAAATCCAAAATACTGGGAGAATCTCCAAGGACTGAAGCAAGCTAAAACTCTTCTGGGAACCTATAACCAGAAGAGATCTATAGAACACATCAACCTGAGTAAAAATAATATTCGTATATTGACAGGGATCCTTTCAGGCAATTGTAAACTCAACGGACATCTAAGCAGGCTTGGAATCGCGGAGGAAATCGAATGTAGATTTTGTGGGGAACAGGATAAAACATCCATCCATCTACTCTCAAACTGCGCGGCACTGTGCAACTCAAGGGCCCTGCACCTAGGAGTATATGACATTGAAGAGGGAGAGTTACCTAACCTGGGGCCTTCTGACATTCTGCACTTTTTAAAAGGAATCAGACTGGACGGCGAGAATAGGGAACACAATAGATCTTTCAGATCGCAGAGTACAAGGAAAGAGAAGGCAAAATTAGAGGATGCCTTCTAGGACAAAAGGGATCACAATAGATCTGAAAAGATCGCGGTGAAACAAGTCACAAAGTCACCCCAATTTTAATCTAATCTATATGTCGTACACACTAAGTTAGGCACTATTAGATTAAAATTTAAAAACCTAATTAAATATTATCTGATACTTACTAGTTTGAATTGGCGTTACAACGACGGTACTGCAGGACGAACTGCATTGCGAACCAGCGCATTTTGCACTCGCCGTAGTTTTCGCCGAACTTTCACTGTTATCATGCTTGCTGCTCTCAGATTCCTCATCCTTAAGAGAAAGGGCAGCCAAAGCAGCCGTCGCTGATGCCGCGGAGGTTCTACTGCTAGCCGGCGCACTGTCCAGCAAATGCGCCAAAGCTAAGCTTTCCGTAGAAGGTGCCGGAGGGCTGGTTATCATAATTTCCAGCTCGTCCTCCGAGTGGACACGATCGCTTACGATTCCGGATGTCGTATTCGATGATGTACTAGATATCACGGACACTCTCTGGTCGCAATCCCAACGTAGCCGTTCTTCTTCTTCTCGTTTGGCTTCATGCAGTCTCGGAGCGACGGCCATACTGAATTGATGCGTGGCTTTGCATAGTGCCAACAATAATCGACTCTTTTCGTCACTGGTCGTGTACAGGGTGAGTTTCTCGTGGTTGGTGCGTATTTCAAACTTCTTTCGTTCGAAGCTCAACTTCGCTATGGAACTCCAAAGGAACGTAGATGGCGGGTTATTATCGGGACAAACGCGCAGTCCCTTCGCGCACACCGCCAACGTGATCGAACCCGGTGCCGTTTCCGCTTTGGACGCGCGCAATCTGAAAACGTGCGCGTTGACCGGCGCCTGGAGTTGGCAAGCCTCGGCTATGAAACGCGATCGAGCCTCCGATTTGGAGACGTCCTTATGTGAACGGTGGGAGGCCTCGACGGCGCGCAAGGCGGCCGGTTCCCGCATCCCCGGCGGCACGTAGTCTTCGGGTCGGAATACCGTGTTTTCCGTGCGGTCTCCCAGGTCGGCTTGGAGGGCGAGACCCGCGAGACGGGTGGCGTGGTCGCCCGCGGCGCCCGAAGCCGCGTTGAGGCGCAATTGCAGATAGTAGTGGTGTCTGGTGGTCTCATCTCGGAGCAGAAGGGGGCTGTCCACGTAGAACTGGACGCGGAAGTAGAAGGCGAGGGCGGGACGGCCGTTAGCGTCCAGGCCATGACTGTGTGAGGATTTCCAACTTTTCGGAGCGTACTTGGATAGTTTGCTATCAGGTTCTGCGAACAAGTATTCACCATCTGTAACAATTAGGAAGCATTAGCTTTCCTTACATAAATAGGCGAGTTGTAAGCACTAAATAACTAAAGAATTGTTTGCATTGATACGTGTGTATCCTGATCCTGTAATAATATCTTATTATTAAAATACTGTTGTCTATTGAAAAACATAATACAATCAGCAAAGAGTATCCTGAGTATAACAATTCCCAAATCAATAAGTGAATCTAACAACGTTATTAAAAGAGGTAGTTGACTCAACATTTCGTGCCATTTAAAAATTTTGAAATATACAACAGTTCAAATGAACTAGTATCAAACTCGGATGATCTGAGTAGCATATTCAATCGGTACTTTGAAGATTTAGCTAATGAGTTACAAAAACAGTTTACGGCAATCAAAAAAACGCGTTTTTGTTTCACCAATGTCTGTTAACTCAATGTTTGTTACGCCTTTTACAGAAAAAGAGGTAGCCCAACTTACTTCTAAATTGAACAATACTTAAGCTACTGGAGTTGATCATACAACCAGTTCCAATGGGGAATACATCAAGTGTATTTCCCATTTAATAAGTTTACCAATTCAAAATATTATTAACAGTTTTATTGAAATTGGCTTCTTGCCAGATATTTTCAAAATTTCAAAAATCATACCATTATGTGAAAAGGGTAAAAGACATCAAATTGCAAATTATAGGCCAATTATTATTTTGCCAACTTTAGAAAAATATTTGAAAGTGCATTAAAATCACGGTTAATGAGTCATCTAGTTAAAAACAATTTAATTTCAAAAAAATCAACATGGTTTTATAAATGAAAAAGATCTACTAGTACGGGATTGGCTAGGAAGGTGGCTTGTATTGCCTGTGACCTCTCGCGAGCTTTTGACTTAGTTAATCATAATATAGTATTAGAGAAATTATTCGCTTATGGTGTACGAGACACTGTATTTTTATCTTACTTGTTTCCACGAAAACAATTTACTGAAACACAAACTACGTGGAACGAAATGGATCTGAAACAATAGACAATTCTGTTGGAGTCCCACAAGGATCAATCTTGGGTACACTACTATTTGTTGTTTTTATAAAGGATTTGCCACAATACTTGTCTAGTAGTGTTAGGATATACGCGGATGATACTGTATTTTTGATCTCTGCGGAAACCCGGGAGGAGTTGGTAGAGAAGGTCCATCTCGTATTGGACGAAATGTTGGTATGCTGTCGAGAAAATAAACTACATAATTCTCAACTTTGCAAAAACAAAATTAATTCTTTTTGGTTAAAACATCGCAGCTGGAGTTAAAAGTTCAAAATAATGTATTCACTTCGGTATTGGAGTTAAAATTGTTTGGGGGTAATTATAGATAAAGACTTGAAATGGGATATTGATATTAATTCAGTTATTTCTAAATTAAACAGATCTTGATATGTTTTAAGAAAAATGAAATCAAGTAATTGCGATGTTAGTACATTAAAAACAATATATTTTGCATGTTTTAACTCACACTTGACGTATGGTCTATTATTTTGGGGAGTCAATTCACAGACAAAATTAATGTTAAGTTACAGAAAAAAGCTCTGCTCTTGTATTATATACAATTCGCAAAGGAGATATTCTTGCCGAGATTATTTTATTGAGCTAGGTGTCGCAACAGTTTATAATCTTTATATACATGCAGCTGCCTGCGCGTTCGAAAAACCATACAAAAATTTCAGTTAAATTCGACAACGCATTCCTACAACACGCGACGGGCAGATTTTGTTCGTGGTGATATTTCTAGGTCAAATAAATTCTACGTATCTTATATTCGAATTTACAATGCTCTACCTGATGCTCTAAAACTCTGCTCTCATGCAAGGTTTAGTAAATAATTGAGATTATACTTAAAAACAAAAAAATACTACTCATTCGAAGAATAGTTCATACAAGAATGATCGATTTGGCTCTGGATGTTGAGTTATGTAGGTATTCCGTTTAAAAATTTAAATTATTTTATGTATATTTATTATTATCTTTACTTACATCATCGACATTATTATTATTATTATTAATACTTATTATTATCATTATTATTATATACTTGAACAGGATGTCGGAGTACTAACGCCGGCAAACCTGAACGAGACAATGTTACCGAGGCACATGGCACAAGGCCTCCGCCTTCGCAAAAACCATTCTATTCACTAAGAAGCAGGAGATGGATGGAGGCTAAACATGGGGCACCACCTCGATGGAATGCGAAAAACGATACCGAGGTGGAATCTTGCCCGAGGGGGAGGTTTTTAGCGAGGTTTTTAGTGGGTGAGAGTCCTACACACCGAGTTGGTCACTCGAAGGTTCATAATGCATTTTTCCTTCCACAAAAAAAAAAAATTATATACTTCTTATGCTACACCACAGATAAATATATCTATTATTACCGATATATTTAATAAACATAATATTAAAAATGACGTAATTATTCGATGAAGGCAATCAAACTCTCGTGTACAGACCTGTGCAATAAAATCTGGGACAGATATATTTAACTTGTGTAAATTATGTAGGTCTCGTCATGGAAAGTCGATATCCTTAATATGCTGTCACTGTCCTGTGTTTCCAAAAATATTCAGAGATTAGTCAGTTCTAGCATATATGTAGGTTATCTCCGGTTCTAGCTTTGAAAACATCAAAAGATGCCTCAGCAATTAAACCAACTCATAAAAGCCTGAATTGTGTCCAAAATACACACATAAAAATTTTACGGAGTTAAATTAGACGGAGTTGTAGCTTTGCCTGAAAACAGTTAAATTGTCACTAAAAATTTGTTAAAATAACTTTAATAAATTAATTAATTAATAAATCATTATATTGAGATTTTAATTTCGTAAGGTTGTTAGAAGAATTCCGAACACCCCTCAATTTTACCTTACATCAACTTTTCCGTTTTTAACAACTTTAAGGAGTTAATTTTCACTTAACTTTAAGGAGTTAATTTTCACTTAACTCCTTAAAGTTGTTAAAAACGGAAAAGTTTATGTAAGGTAAAATTGAGGGGTGTTCGGTACTTTCAGTGCTATGAGGTGGGGTGGGATCGCAGCTAGCGCAAGCGCCTTGTATTTGCCTGTAGCAATCAGTGTAGAAGGTGACGTACTAGGTAACAATGGAAAATACATTATTTGTGAGGGTGAAATACCAAAACTTGAGAAAGTGGATAAAGATAACAGACGTAAACATATGTAGATGTTAATGCTATTAACAAAACAGGTAAGTGTTTTCTAACTGTTATAGTATCTTTATGGTATTAGGAAATATGCTGCACATATGCATGCCTAAGAGCAGGTTTTATGCGTCGCGTACACCGCAAAACGCGTAGTGCATTGCGCCGTTCACCCAATTCAACAAAATAGTTGGTGTCGCCCGCCAACTATTTAGTTGGGCTGACTAGACGGTATACTACTCTAAGCGTTTTGTGTTGTACGCAACGCATAAAGCCTGCTCTTAAGCTGGATTTTCCTACGAGCTGCAGCAACAAGCAAAAGCACAAAGATATTGAGATTATTTGTGGCGCAATGGTTTAATTTCAGAATTAATAATTGCTTATTAGTTAGCTTAGTAATTTGTAGTGTATGTTTCTTGTAGTTGCTGATAAATTTGGCATACCTGATGATAAAATTTTTTTATATTTTGATGAAGCTTGTTATCTTGCTTTAATCAACGTGGCGTTACGTTAGAGGGAGAAGAAGTTGCCAATTTGATGACAATCACTATTTTTTTCTAATCGGATGTTACAATAAAGCTAAAACGATGAGACGCTTACCGGAATGTAATATGGGCGATTAATGTGCAAATTAGAAAAAATACTGTAGAAAACTCGTGTCACAACGACTTTGTAATGTACCTTCATTGAATCACTCGCCGCTCCGCGGCTCGTTATTATATTATTATATACTTGTATTCGCATTACATAAACGTCATTGTGACACTTGTGTTTTAAAATACTATTACCATACATCTATATGTATATAAACTAAAATTTGTTTTGCATATTAAGTACATATTGAAATACATGTTTATGTCTTTAGTAGAAACTTTGTTTTTTATGCTCTACTTTACCTTTCCCATTTTAAGCATTTTTTTTTAAGTTTATAAAATCAATTTTTTATCTATCTTTTTGGATCACATAAAATAGTGATCCTTACTCCATAAAACAGTAGTATGAATTCCGTAGCGGAATCTAGTTAACACCGAAGCCGAGTACATTTAACTCCGTAACCTAACACTGTGAAGGTGTTGACGCAGCACCGCGACTGCGTTCATGTAACTGCGACACGAAGTTCACGTTATACCATAACGGAGTGGTTGTAACTCCACAAAGGAATTTATCCAACTCTGTAACGGAGTTCTGCTAACACAAAATAAGGATATCTTAACTCTGCAACAGAGTAACGATCACACCGCCTCGGGTTAAAGCCAACTCCAAAATCAAATAATTTCAACTCCATTAGGATATCAACCAACTCCGCACAGAAGAAATTTTACACCGTAAAGTGAAACTTTAGCTACGGAAAAGTGTAATTTAACTCCGAAGCACGGATATTAGTATTAAATTACACAACTCCGTCACGTTTAACTACTTGTGCATTTTGTCGCGAGGGAACTACCAGACGGTGAGGAATCGGTGTTGAATCCAACACCGTATTTCTTTGTGTGTAGAAGGTTGGTCAATACAAAGAATTGCAACGTATTTTAATTTAAATAAGAATACCATCTTTAGTGTAAAAAAGCGGTCGACATAGGGCGGAGCAAGAAAAAGTGGTTCTGAACGTCTTAGAAGCAGTGTTGTCGCTGAAGATGCGGCTTTGCTAAATTACATAAGGGAAAACCCTTTTACTACAGCTAGGAAAGCTATTGTGGAACACGTTTTCCAGCTTCTAGGTCAACAGCTTGCCGAAGAATAGGTGCTTCAGATTAAAAAAAAACCATTGCATGTTTAAAGAATTTATTAACCGAGGAAAATAAGCAGTCGCGATTACTATTTGAGTAGTTTCTCTGGATGATAAATGCTTCCAATCGTTCTATAACGGAAAAGTTAGAGTATATAGACCACTGCACTCTCGTTTTCATTAGAATTATCCTTTAGAGAAATCGGGAAGGTTTTCTGTAAACGCTTGGGCCTGGATGAGTTAACCTGGTTTGGGTGTATGTTGGAACATTGATAGACGTTTTGTTGCTGATACATACGTAGACATCTTGAAACATGTAGCACAAATGTTTCCAAATAATAAATTCCAGTACGATAATTGTCCTGTCCATATTGGTCATATTGTTAGAGAGTGGCTTCAGGATCACAACATCGAAGTTATGCCATGGTCACCAAAAACTCTAGACCTGAACCTTATTGAAAATGTGTGGGGACTTATGGTGAAAAGTATTTACAAAAGAGATTTTCATCCTTTTAAGGCGGAGGTACTAAACAATAACGAACAACACGGGATTTAATTCATTCTATGCCGAATATATTAAACCAAGTGACTGCAGCAAACGATGATATGATTAGATATTGAATATACGCATTGTTTAATGCCTGTATTTTATATTATGTTCTGTTATTAAGACATTTTTTTTTATTTTAAATGTTATTTAAATTTGTTTTACTACACAGTAAAATTTTCACATATACCATTTGAGAAATATAAGTATAAAACCAGGTTCACGACATATTTCAGTTGACAAAGTCATCCAAAGTAAGTAAATTACAATTTCTAGATAAAGATTTCGAAAAGCCACTATATTCTCAGGAAAATGGAAAAAGAAGTAAATTCTCCCATTTGTTTTCAACAAGCGCATATTTCCAAGACGAAACTAGCCCGGCAACCCCCAAATAGATATCGTTTTCTACGATACGACTGAATTAAAATTCCCATCGTCGAATATTCATCGAAAGACAGGAACATACAATCAAAACCATAGCAACAGCATTACTTAAATCTATACGATCAAGTAAGTTATTAGTCGGAATTTTATATTGATTTACATAATTAAGTAGAGTAAAAAAATAAAAGTACACTTATATAACATAATTTTGATTGTCATAATTCCCTGGGTTTTTTCAAAGGTGTTACTACTTTTTATTGTTTAACTGTCATAATACATATGTGTATTTTTGTACTTTTACAAATATCTTATCATTGTCACTATAACATTCAATTACTACAGGCTATCTATATCAACAACGTCTAACGTCTGCAATTGCAAGCACTTTTTCAATTTAATCCATAATATTTAAGAAGGACACGTGCGTGTCGCTAAAGTAAGATAGGCAACGCAAACCCCTTGCGGTACGCACGTACGACTGGAAGGTTGGAATTTTTGGAGGCGCAACCTTGCGTGACCTTGTATGGGATTCTTCGAAGTAACAACAGAGGAGTCTGTACGATTGGAATTTCGTATGTATAGAGCACAGAGTAGTCTGCACTATGCAAACCATTAAATATGCACGTACACTTGAATAGTTTAGGCTAGTCCAGAGAGCAGGGACAATAATAGTGGTTGCCTCTATTTCTATACTAAAAAGAGTTAATTTTCCTTGTAAGAAACAAACCGACGCAGAAGAAATTTTACAATTTTCAACGCAACGAACATAAGACTTACACATCAATTAGAAACATTTCACAACCCACGATGCATTGTTATATTTACAAAGTCGCTGGAGAAAATATGTGGTGCACATCCGTCCTAAACCTGAACCATATACGGTGGGCTATTCGTCTTTAAGATTTTATAAATGAAGCATAAGAAGTGCAATTTTTTACGATTACTCATATTTAACCACGACAAATCAGCCAACTTATGAGAAATATGAGCCCGTCTCCGTATACCAAAGATAAACCTCAGGCACGAATATAGTTAAAATGTGACAACACTAAAACGTCACATAATAGTTATTTATTACAAGTGTTTAACATATGCCTATGAGGATAAATCAGTTTTAAATTCATGTATGCCCGTTGAATGTTAGTAGTAGTGTTGTCCCTAAACCGCATTTCATTGTTAAAAATTAGAAATTAGACCCACATTTCTCGCAGAATTCTTAGAGTTAGCTCCATTCCATCAATTCGAAGCTTAATAAAATCATTACTACGTGTTCTTTTTAATGAACTACCAAACACCATAAAACAACACTTATTTTTATTACGACTCAAATAATGACGTCGCAAAATAACCGAAATTTGCTGTAAGTCCCTATTAATTGCATCTACAGCTGCACCGATTTCAGAAGGAGAAAACGATGCATAAACCTGAGTATCGTCAGCATAGAAATGATAAGAATAAAATAAACTGCATACAAGAGGGGACTCAAACCAGAACCCTGTGGAACGCCTGACGCTAAGAATACGAGGTCTGAAGTACCCTTATTAGGATATACCTGTTGACTTCTACGTTCCAAATAACTCGAAAGAAGTTGAACAGAACCAGAACCCAAACTGATGTAATGCAATATAGATAATGGAGGATGATTCTATCAAAAGCACTAGTCCAACAGCACGAAAACTGTAATATTACCCAGATCAGTGGTTGAAACAATATTATCTGTAATCTTGGATAAAGCTATAGCGCAACTATATCTAGATCTGAAACCGGACTGAGTAGTTGGTAGTATATATGTGTAGATCTTCTTGGTTTTTAAAGTCATATAGTTAAACAACTATTAGAGTGAGTAGGACGTTTCGGTTTATTGGTAGTATATTATTATTATTAATGTGAGACCGCAACTGCTGTTCTATAAGTCTCTCCAAAACCTTCGACAGAACGAGCAATAAACTGATAGGCCTGAGAACAGTGTAAGTCGCTTGATTATTACTTTTTGGTGCTGGAATTGTACGTGCCTGCTTCCACAATTAAGTGATGGTTAATTGTAAATATAAATAACTAAGACTCAAAAAACGTGCAAGACAAAACAAAAAGAAAAATTAAACAAAGTAACGTTGATTGAAAACAATTAAAGTGAGGAAAAGAGCTACTACTCTAGGCTACAATAAAACAAAAAACTTAATTATTGAGGCAAAAAACTCGTCTAAATTGTAGAAACAGGAGAAACTTCTGCAAAGCATTGCGGAAGGACGCAAGAGTTTGCAACGGGACAATTTTCCGAGGTAGATGATTGTAAATCTTGACTCCCATACCTTTCACCCCTAGGCTAGTAACGTTTAGAGTGTATCCCACAGTATGCAGATAATCTCTTGCTCTAGTCTGATACTCATGGTACTCGACATTAAAGGTAAAACTATCTTTGTTTTTGTGCACATAGCAAGCTAATTACAGTATATAAATACAAATTAAAGACAACAAATTTAATGTACGAAATATAGGTCTGCAAGATTGGGTGAAATGAGCGCCGACAATGGATCTCAGAAAGGTTTTTTGTGCTAAAAATACTCTCTTAGCGGTTGTCGATGAACCCCAGAGCAGAATATCATATTGCATCATAGAAAAGACTTCAGCATAGTAAACCCTCAGCGTACATTGCATTGTAACCTGCGATCAGACAGCGAAACGCATAACATTTACTGGATAATCTATTAATTAAATTCGGACAGTGTTCGTTCCATAAGAGATTAGCCTCAAATGTTATACCAATGAACTTTACGGAAGTCTTCTCCGGCAGATTTGTGCCGGTTAAAGAAATATCCGTAATATCTGTACGCCTGTGTATAGTATGAAAAAACATATACTTCGTTTTTTCTAAGTTTAGGGATAGCTTATTTGTCTCAAATCATTCCGTTAGAATGCAAAGCAGTGTATTTGTAATAAATTCAGTATCATCATTGGTAGTTAGTACGGAAATATCATCGGCATACATAATACATAGTCACATAAATATCAGATAGAAAATGCACAATATCATTCATATACAAGTTAAACAATACAGGCCCCAAAACGAAGCCTTGTGGAACACCCATCATAACCGGCAATGCATATGAGCGAGGAGTCTCAAACTCCCCAGAGTCCTTAATGTGTTTAATCCTCAAATTGAATGCGATCATACAAGTAAGATGCAAATCAGTTTGCTACCGTCCCCCTAATACCACATAGCTGTAATTTCTCAATCAAGTTGTCATATTGTGCGCAATCAAAGACCTTTTGCAAGTCACAAAATATTGAAATTTGGTCAAAATATGGTGCTTAGTCAAGAAACTGTTAAGCCTATCCAACATACAATATTCAAGAATTCTTGCAATGCAAGAAGTCACTGCAACAGGCCGATAATTTGAGGGTACTTTGGCGTCCCCTCTTTTATGCACGGGAGTAATTACAGCAAATATCCGTTACAGAAAGACATGTTGACTAAATAAGTTAAAATATCCATGAGATACACTTTATGTTCCTTAATCATAGCAGCAGTAAAATCATCGGGTTAGTATAAAGAATTGGAGTATTCCTCTAATTTATCGAAAAGAGTAAGCATTACAGTTTTCCGTGTTTCAATTAGAATATTTATTTTAGTTTTTAAAACAACATAGATCTTAGTTGTTATTATTATTTATCAATAACTTATTTTTTCTTTACCGTAGAATTTTATAAGTTACTATTATGTTTGTTATTTATTATTAATTTGCTAAGAGTTTGTTATTGTTTTTTGAGTTTATTTTAAGTTTTTATTACCTTTTTAC
Source organism: Cetonia aurata (assembly GCA_949128085.1). Taxonomy (NCBI): domain Eukaryota; kingdom Metazoa; phylum Arthropoda; class Insecta; order Coleoptera; family Scarabaeidae; genus Cetonia; species Cetonia aurata. The sequence goes on from OX421887.1 coordinate 2,874,815, forward strand.
GTATCACCTTGCACCTTTTATCCATTTCCCTATTCAGGTAATATTTTACTCTCACCTCTACGTGGTTCTTGCTAGACAATAAATTATATTTTATTTTGATCTCTTTCTTTACATCAATAGGTGACAGTAGCCGCTCCTGCGTAAAAAGTCACGAGCCGCCACTGCAACAAACACGTGGAGAATCAAGGTTAGGAAAAATAGCGCGCGCAAAATTTGGGGGTAGGTGTTCGTAGGTGTATATCGCAGAAAGAGGAGAGCGCAGGTTGGTCAATTTTAGGTAGGAGAGCAACTTTGTCAATACCGTTTGCGTACTTTGGATGCTCTTTCGATATTCGTAAAAGCCTGTGATTGGATTTAAAGCTTTTCTTTAGAGGTATGTAGGCTTATTATTATAGTTGGGTTACTGTTTATTTAATAATTCTTCAGTTTTGTTTGATTTAAATAAAAAGCTCAGAACCCCCTTAGAACCCGGTAAAAAATTATTTGCTTTCTGCAAGGATCTTTCGAAATTTATGGTGTATATGTGTACTACAGGCACAGATTCGTTTCATTGATCTTCTAAGTACAATAAGAGGAAGCTGGGGATAATATAAAACTCATGCCAATAAATACAAAAAGGAATACTTATTCGCAATCGATATTAATCGATTGTCCTTAGAGTGCGTAGCGCATCTAGTAGACAGAGAAAATAAGAGAGGAATAGACACTGACACACGACAGAAAAAGAACGATTGCGGCGTTAGGGCAGTTATCGTACCGTGCTCGGCTTCTGGTGCGGACTGTACACGGCTGGGCGCATTCTCCAAGTATACAAATGACCCGTCCCGCGCTCATCCCGCCATCCGCCGCGTCCGTCTACCGAAAGCGGCTACCTGTCTTTAGCCGACGTGGTGCATTGTTTTTTTTTTCGGGACGCGCGCTCTTTTTTACCCGGGGCTGTCTTCTTCTACTCTCTTCGCCGTCTCTTGGGTTCTTTTTCTCCTTGGCGTGGCGTTCTTCTTCTCCTTCTTCGTTTTTTTTTTCACGATTCTTTCTCGTTTTCCTTTTCTTTCCTTTCTTTTTTCCTCTTACTGCTGCTGCTGCTGCTGTTCCCCGTTCCTTTGCTGTTCTACGCAGTGCCGTATTAAGTTTATGATAGCAGAAATACATACGCCCTAGATATGTGTATATGATCCTTAGATTTCTTTTTCAATTTATTTTGCTTTGAAATGTTCCGACGAAATGTATTGATGATTTCCTACTAAAATGCCAGTTTTATTTTTCATAATATAATATGTAATGCACAGACGGCGGCGGCTTGTGCTTACAATGATCGAAGTGTATGTGTCTATGTTACGAAGTTATACGAAGTTCTTAAATAATATGTATTTCTTTTTACATTAACAATAAAACTTTAATATGATTTAATCGACTAGTAAAAATACGGTAAAATTGTACAAAACAGCGATCAGACCAGTAGTAACTTACGGAGCCGAAACGATGTGTTTAACAGCAGGAGACGAAGAGAAATTCAGAATTTTTGAAAGAAAAATATTGAAGAAAATTTTGGGGCCAAGAATAACAGACGAAGGGGAGTACCGACAGTTGATGAACCACGAGATAGACAATATTATGGAGAGAGAAGATATCGTCAGGGTCATAAAATCTCAGAGACTACGCTGGTTTGGGCATATGCAACGAAGAGAGTCGGAGAACCTTATCAGAAAAGTAAGTGAGTGGAAACCAATGATGGACAGACCAAGATGCAGACCTAAGGCAAGATGGGATGATCAAGTTCGTCAAGATATAAAGAAACTTGGAATTAAGGAATGGGGAAAGGCAGTAATAAATAGAGAAGAATGGACCAGAATAACACAGAAAGCAAAAAGAGACAACAATTTATAGTTGAGACTGACCAACACGATGCCAAGCGGAGTGATTCACCGTAGTCCATAAAATCTTAAGAGCTCCTCGTAAAGGAGCGGCTACCATTCGATTTAGAATGTATAAGCCATATATATATATATAGTAAATTAAGGAAATTTCGTGGATTGTCGAGGATGTATACCACTATAGATTACGTGAATTACTGCATTTAAGCAGAATTATGGGATTGTAGTTAATTAAGATGTAACATTTGTTCACACAATTAATTTTTTTTTTATCTAGAACCAAATTGATGAAGTATAATTTTTTTTTAATTACCGAAGGATAATGCAAGAAAATGATAAGTTTCCCGTAAATACACAACCGATCTTAAGCTAAAACTGTGTAACATATAATTTTATATAATACAACAGTTTTACATGTCTTAAATGTTAAATAATTGTGATGTAGCACCGATTTTGGTTGCATTACCATGGAATCATACAGAAAATAAATTTGAAAGACAATATAATTCCGAAACGTAATTAAAATGTAGTTTGATTTATTTACTCCCATAAAAACCGGAATGCCGAAAGAGAAGAGGTTTTAAAAAAAGAAATTCATAAGAGACTATTCCGGTTGATTTAAAAAGTAGGCATTAGTTACACTTAACGAGAGGGAGCCACAATGTGTATTCTGTATATACTATACACAAAACCAGCTGTTTTTTTAATGATAACGTTATCTTTGATATTATTAAATTGAAATTAAGTTAAATTAGATTTAATTTTTTGAAAACCCTTTATTCCAATGATATATAACAATAGTACTAATTGAAATAAATTTTTGTAAACGATAATAATTCCTCGCCCAATGAAATCCTAAGAAAATAATGTTGAAAAAAAAAGAAAACTGCTGCTAGTTTTCCATAATGTATGGCAAATATGAAACAGTTTCTATGCGTCTACAGATTTGTATTAAAGACTATAGCTTAAAACATTTTGCCTGTGTTGGTGATACATACACAAATAACTAGTGGATAGATACGGCTACAAATCTTGTAGACAAGATTTTAAATTATAAATTATATTTTGTAAATTAAATAATTTCAATTTTACTGAATACCATCCAGAGTCATCTGTAATACTCTCAACAAATGCAGAAATAAACCAGATTCAAATTATAGGAGGCCGTGGCTGTAAAATTCTTCCCCACTCAAACGGTTTTGTATCCCCTCTTAGCGAATATGACGTGGCGGAGGATGTATCAATTTGGTCAATACTCCTTATAACTCCCAATATACCATTTAATATCAATGTATCTTTAATGTGATTGTTTAGTTATCATTGGGTGATTTTTTTTTCTATACATTATATTAAATAAAAACGGTTTTACAAAGTACAATTTATTAGAATTAGTGTCCAAAATGTATCAAAGAAATAAAGCTTCTACAGATACTCTCAGGTAAGTAGATTCATTTAATATAAAAAACCACTATTATAAAGATTTCTATTATCTTAATTCTGACTAAGAACTTAAATCTGTCGATTTATAAACATAAGTAGAATACCAATTTCCTGCCGTAATTTCCATTATCAGCACTTTCATAAGTCAGTGCGCCAACTCAATGAACATAAAAGACTATATACATATATGAAACGTGATGAAACCCACAGAATTATGACCAACCTCACATGTAGAAAATTACTAAATTTCACAATATAACATGTCAACAAATATCTAACCTTGAAATATCTTGTACGTATTTTCGAAATTAAAAGTTCAAATGGATGATAAAATCGCTTACTGCTGGTACAAACAACTACTCCAATATTAATTCCGTGTTAAATAAATCATTTCAGCTCCCATGAAGTGAGAGAATAGAAATATCAGCATGTAATGATAATGGCAAGAACCGAAGAAGGGCTACAACAAAACATAAACATATGGAACAAGGCACTACAAAGAAATGGCATGATGATAAATACAGAAAAGACGAAAATAATGGGCGGCAAGAAACATCGCCTGGTATAGAGAAAGGTGGAAAATAGTGTGTAAAATATAGAACAATATATCCCTACACCGAGTGGTATTAAAGGATCACGATTAACATTACTAAAAGGCTTCCAAAAACAGTACGCTATTAGTAGCGTGGGCGCCTCTAGCCGGTATGTTTTGTTACAAGGGATCCGATCGTAGACCGCGAATTGGCGCCGGAGTATTTTTAGGGAGCGTAGATCGTCGGTCGTCTGGTACTAGGGGTATCCCCGTTCGTCGTTAAAAGCGGGAAAATGCGTAAATCTTTTCCGAAATTTCGATTTTTCACGATTTTCGGTAACGGACCGACAATGCCCAAGGTCGATCCCCGCGCGCCGGCGAGAAGGGTCCGATTATGCTGGTGATCAGCAAGTAGTCGTGTACCCAACATCAAAACATCGAAACCTTGAACGACGACGAATTTTGTGTGAAATAAGTACGAAGGCGTCGAAGAAATGGTAAAACATTAACATTAGAATTAATGTAATAACCACTATTCGGAAGACGTCGGCGTCGGTTACCAAGTATGTATATTAGTTGACGGATATCTAAAGCAGATAAGAATTTTGTGTTTTCTTTGATTGTTTTAGTGTTACAACGGAAAATAATGATGATACAGTATGTGTAATTTATAATTAAGCAAAATGAATATACAGGGTGTACTGACGATCCCAAACCAATCACAGGTGTAGACGGGAGTTAGCGGAGAGTGGTGCGATATAGGGAGTCTGCTGAGGGGGGTAGTAATGCGGATCAAACCAACGACTGCGAGTCTTTCTACAAGTGGGAGGGATTTAGCGGATCTTCTGAGGTGGGTCGTAATCCGTTATCAAATCAACGACTGCGAGACGCGAAGCGTCGAGTCTTTTTACAAGTGAGAGGCAGGAATTAAGAAAAAGGAATATACAGAGTGTACCGACGATCCCAAACCACAGGTGTGTAGGAGGGTTAGTGGAGGGTGGTACGGTTTAGCCGGTTGGCTGTTTTGGGACGTAATCCGTCATCAAACGACTATTTAATTGGCTGGGTGAATGGTTCAAAGTTAATTAGTTACATATATAACATTACGTATTTGTAATCCAAATAATGACAAGGGGCGCCACCACTTGTAATGCGTTTACACTAACATTATGTTACTAGTAACGCAATGGAGCAGTTTCACTTAGTGTGTTCAGTGACAAAATGTTAGAATAATGCGACGCTTGAAAAAAATATATATTTGTACATAGTGATGCAGTTAATTACCTCTATAATACAAATATAATATAACAAATATAATCTGTTTAATAACAGCAATTACAAACAGTTGTGTACCTATACAGGATATCAGACAAATAGCCATCGCGACGCATGCAGTAGTAAGTAATAATCATTTAGAGAGGATTTTTTATATGACGTGTAACCCTGTTATAGTTTTCGTATTAATTATGTTTTTATAGATAGCTTGGGCTGGCTCCGGTCCCGTAAAGCGAAAGCGTTAGGTGCGTAATTATCGTTAGTCAGCTAGTAGTGGAACATATGCGTGACCTTGACCTACACATATTGAGATACCAACACGATTGTGTGCTTCTAATGCTGAAAAACTGTAACTGTGGCACTCAACGTGATGCATTTAAAGGAAGCAATGAAAGCTTATGCCTTCACTGCAAATATTTTCTTTTTAATAAATTTTCCTTTATTAAGATTGATGAAAAATAAATGTAAAATGAGAAGCTCATAATATAATTACCTATAAATTTAATTCACGAGACTTTGAGATTGCACATATTATAAAGTGGTGGGGGAAGCATGCTTTTTGTTCCTGTAACTTTAGCGAATGTCAACCGATTTTAAAAAAACTTGGACTCATTGTGAAGAGAACATCAAGTAGGGGAAGAGCACGCTAATGCAAAGTACTATTATTTTGTTAAATTGTTGTAAAATTAGGAAAAACTTTGTATTGTGTACCAACTCAGAGTATTAATATTTTCTTAGCTGTTAGTCTCGAAGAGGGTCATAATTTACAAGAAATAATTCAATTAAAATAAAGATACCAATGGCCTTACGATGTAAAAAGAGCCAAAAATACTTTCGCACCACTGTAATTTCTGCGTACTGACTGCACATCCTAAAGCTCGCAACAAAGTTGTTAATTATAAGTTGGAATACCAACTGAACATCACAGTACTATGACTTGATGGCGTGGTAACAGAAACTTTTTAAATCTCATTATTTTCCCGTCATTTCGTATTCAAAACAGTGATGCTCCCATTTCACGCAACAGCCCGTCGTGCACCACGGCAGACCGCGAGAGCGGTAACTGCGTTCGTGCTCTGTGTGTATTTGTACCTCTTCCGTCCTTGTTCGACTAGTCGTTTGTTAATTTGCGGTTCTTCCATCCTTTTTTCACAGCGCACTTGTTGCTGCTATTTCTTTTTGTTTATTTGTTTTTATTTTTTTCGATACCGCTGCACTGGTAGAAATACGCTTGCATTATAAGCGGCGCAGATATTTCTGGACGAAAATGCCGATGCAGAATTGAGCCGGTCCTGGAAAGTTCGACGTGCCTCGAAACACCTGGACGAGAAACGATTCATGGCGCGTTACCGTAGAGGGATAGTCGCTTACAGTAGGCGAAACCGCTTTTGCAGTATGTGCCGAGGCAATAGTGGAAGGAATGCTCATATTTTATGGCATGTCAAATAAGAAAAGATCAGAAAACAATCCAATCTTGGAATGTGCCAATATTAATATAATGTAGATTAACTGATGGAAAAACTACTATAAAAGTACCTAAAGAAGAAGTATTAGATTGAAGACAAAAAAAAATCTCTAGTATAAAAATATAATAGAAAATACGCAAATATTAGAAATTACCAAAGAAGATATAATAGAAGCAAATTGGAATATTAAAAAAAAAAAAAAAAAAAAAAAAACCACCTGGACACCACAAAATAACAATTGACATGATGAACGGATCTCTATAAATATAGTCATAGAATAACTGAAAGAATTAATGCATATTATGACACAAGAACCGCAATAAAATATTGCACAATTGGTATCATTACACATCTATACTAAAAAGAAGATAGTAAAAATGACAGAATTATAAGGGTAGCAGATTTATCGGTACGGTAGCAGAAAATTATGCTAGAAGTGCGAATATTAGAAAGAATATTAAGGCCGAAAATTAGTCTCTGAATTGAGTTTACATGGAGGAGAAAATATATATTTTTTATTTCACAAAAAAAAAATTGTTTTGTTTGACTTTACAGAAACAAAACCTGCAAAGAAAACTACGGGGGCGTAAAATTAGACCATTCCTGTATATTCAACAATTTGCGATTCACAACCATTTGAGAATAGTGCGCTCGGCAGTCATGCTTTTAAAAATACACCTATTAATAGCCGATAATTGAGAGGTAACTTACAAGCAAAGGCTCCCAAGTGTCCACCTTCGATTTTGATAAAATTTTGTAGGGACACAGAATACCGAAAAATATTTGACACGTATTATTTTTTCAGCGTCCAATTTTTGATTTTAGGGGGTAGAATGGAGGCACAAAGTTAAAATTGTTAAAAATACATTTTCGCAATATTTCGGAAACGGGAAGATATCGAGACGAGATTGTAACCCTACATTTTAGGTTGAAAAGGAACAGTGGCGCACCCGCTGTCTCGTTAGGGGATTCAAAAAATAACATTTTTTTCTCCCCCCTTACGTGTTTTTGGTTTTTTTTTTAAATGTCCGTTTTAAGGAACATATTGTCATTTTTATATACATCTACAGTAGACTATTTTTCTTTAGATTCTTAGAATAAAATTTAATGCCGTATGTATTTAAACTAAAAATTATTTGTTATATTAGAATAATGAAAAAAGTAGTATGAGACATCCAAGCCGCATGCCTTAAAATGTCGGTTTATTTATTACCGTTTTTTGTCTTGATGACGTCTCTGGCAAGGGAATGTATTTTTTCGCCAATATAGGCATATGATTTAAATATACATTTCTTTATGTATATAAGAGTGTGATCGGCTTGGTAAATGTACAGTGTGTTATCGTAAAGTGTCTTGTTCGATTACTTACGGTTACGGTTAGTTATCAAATACTTCTGTTAAAGATAATTGTGACGTATCTAGAATGGTCTATTTTGCGTTAAATATACTGAACGTCTTGACAATATTAACAAGTTTAACAAATAACCATAACCAGGGTACATCTGCATCTACACGAAATGGAGTTGAATAAATATATTATTCCTTTCTTGGTAAATTTAATAGTTACAACCCACATTCACGGTTGATAGTCTGCAGAGTTGTGATAATCGTTAAAGAAATGAATTATGCACAAATATTTCTTGCAACATCCACAAAATAACAAACAATTTTTAGTTTAAATACCATGCGGCATAAATTTTATTCTAAGAATCTAGAGAAAAATAGTCTACGGTAGGCGTATATAAAAATGACATATTCCCTAAAACGGACATTTAGAAAAAAATCCAAAAACACCCAACTTTTTTTTCATATAGTTTAAAGATAAAACGAGAAAAAAGTAAATTTATAATATACAAGGGCAGAGGGGAGAAAAAAATAATATTTTTTAAATCCCCTAACGACCCCGCGGGTGCGCCACTGTTCTCTTTCGACCTAGAATGTAGGGTTACAATCTCGTCTTTACCCGATCTCGATATCTCTTCTCGTTTCCCAAATATTGCAAAAAATGTATTTTTGGCGGTAACTTTGTACTTGTCAAATATTTTTCGATATTCTGTGTCCCTACCCCTACCAAAATGCCCTTGCTAGTCAGTTAAACTACCTTCAAAAAATTTCTAGCGTATTCAAATATATTATCTGATTAATGTTGTTTTACATCAACAAATTAGGACTATGCAGAATAGAAGAATATTTCTAATACTATTTTATTTGTTTTTGAAGAAGTTGTTGTTAACAACAATGAAACGTTAAATGTATTCTAATTTTGGGAGTTTGGTTTCTTATTAAAAAAAAAATCCACAATACCATGCAGGTGCTAAACAAGTGTATAATAGTTGCAGAACGAATACGAAAACTAGAAGATATACATATCTACATGTATGTACTGCTACAAAACTTGTAGATAAATCTACATAAATTCTCAATTAAATTTTATTAAGTAAACAACTGTTTCGTTTTACTAAACACTACCCAGAGCCATCTGTAACGTTTCAACAATTTCAGAGATAAATCAGAGCTTAAATGATAGAGGAAAATGATTGGTAATGCTGCCCCACTCTAATGGTTTCACGTCCACCCTTAACGAATCGGAAGATTATATTACTATAATATTCAGTAACGGCACGTGGACGGAGTATATATCGCCCTGGCCAATACACTTCAAAACACCCAATATACTGTATAGCATCTAATATTTAAGTAGCTTTAGTGTGATTGTATAGTTATTAATTAGTTTAACTTAATTATTAATTAGTGATGTTTTTCTAACGTTAAATTAAATAAAAGAGTAAATTATAAGTGAAATTAAGTGGCCAGAAGCTAAAAAAGAAATAAATCGTCTAATGATATGTAATCTCAGGTGAGTAGAATCATTTACTAAATAAGAAACACTATTTTAAAGATTTCTAATATTTTCATTCAGACTTATAACTTATATTTGTCGTTTTAAAACATAAGTAAATATTGAAATATCCCGCTGAATTCCCATCATGTGAACATTCATATTAGTCAATGTCCCAACTCAAAGGACACATAAAACTGACAAATAGCTCCTAAAAAGAAACCCACAGAATCATGACCAACCTCACATATCAAAATCACTAGGTTTTACAATATATACATCAACAAAAATCTAACCTTGAAATCTCTTGTACGTAATACAAAGATTATCAGTTCCAAAATGATAAAATCGCTTACTGCTGACACAAACAACTCCTCCAATATAAGTTCCATGTCCAAAAAACCATTTCAGTTCCCAAGAAGTTTACCAAGACGCCAGTAAAAATCCCACAGCCAAAATTGCACCGAATGTTGTTCTTCAAAACTCCAGGATTAGATTCAAGCCACACCAAATCACCGAATAACTTGATACACATCGTTTTTGCAGAAAAGACGTAGTACTCTCATCAAAAAGTAACTAAATTGCAGCACTTTTAGAATTTTATACTGATAAATAAAACAATTTCTAGAAAAATATTTCGAAGAGCCAATATACTCTCAGGAAAAACGAAAAAGTAGTCCCTTCTCCCATTTGTTTTTAACGAACTCCCATTTCCAAGACGAAACTACCCTGGCAACAACCAAAAAGATATTGTTTTCTACGATACGATTGAATTAAAATTCCCAACGTCTAACATTTATTGAAAGACGCGAATATGCTATCAAAAAGATAGTAACAGGCATTAATTCAAATTATACGAAACAAGGAAGGTGTTAGTCGGAATTTACATTAATTACATAATTAAGTAGATAAAAATAATAAAAATACACTTATATAACGCAATTTCGATTTCATGGATTCTGTGGGTTTCATCAAGCATAATACACATAGTATAACATAGTAGAGTATAACATAGTAGTACGTCTGTTACGCGTTATTGCTGTTCTTTTTTTATTTTGTTTATGGTCCATTCTATAGATATACCAAATCTATAAGCAATATAGGCAATTCACCAGGTGTGAAGTGCAAAATAGATAATATTCCATTTGTTTATAAAATAAATAAAAAATTATAATACAACTGCTTTGAAAATCCACTAGAATCTGTCCTCTGGACTCCGACCATCGTTCTCTATTACCGCCATCGTTGCCGTTTTTCAATGTCGTTAATAAGCTCGCTCTCATAATTTATTGAATGATTTATTCGGAAAAAGAGAAATAAAAAGAGCGCGGTTATTTATGTTTATATGACGCGGAATACTTATTAAAATGCTCGCCGGGTGAAGGTCCCACTTAAGCAGCAGCATATACTGGTTTCAGTAACACACATAATAATAAGAATAACAAGTGTCTAACGAGTAGTAGTATACTAGTGGAAGTAACTGATCGTAGATCAATATAATAACACCTACATAGGAATTTATGCTTGTTGTTTGTTAATTTCGTTTTCAAGAGTTAGCTCATATACAAGCTTTATAGGCATATGAGTAAAAATAGTCAACTGAACGATTGAATGAGAGAGACATATGATTTAATGTTGTCTAGTTCCGCTTACCTATGATCATTATGAAACAGTGTTCTATAATTGCCAGATATATAGAGTGCAGTAATAGTACGTCCGTATTTATTACGTCAGCTGTATGCTAGATACCAATTTGACATTTTCAGCAGGTAATATAATGTTAATTGTGTGCCGTTAGAAAATGTTCTCCAATATATAGGCTGTTCCATTAATTTCCAGATTATTAATGCAATTGGATCTGAGATTTTCGAGTTGCACTGATAAAAATGCGTGTAAAGTTTTACATAGCTGATACTGTAACCTTACGTGATTATTATGATTATAAAAGCTTGCGAGTCATGAGTAAATAAAATCATTTCACAGAGCTTTGTCTTGTGAAATGTTAAGGTGTTTTTATGAGATATCGGTGTTTCTAGTTGTAAACTTATATTTATTTATCCGTAACTTAGTATACATAATATATATACAACAAAAGCACATACAGTATGTACACATCTTTGCAAGGTAAGGCGTACGGTCATCGTCTTCGTCGCGGGTGAAGGAAGCATTTTCCGCCCGGACTACCGGTATAAACCTCCTAGATTTTGTTAAACTTCGCTTTCTTCTATTTGTGTGCGCGTCATAGCTGGTTCGTTTTGATCATGTCCGTGATTTTCTTCTTATAGGTGAGGTATTTCATTTTCTTGACGTCGGTTTGTAAATTATTATAGGCGTTTATAGTTTTTGCTGGTGGTATTAGGATGTGTTTGTTACATGTAGCTTTTTGTGCTCTTATACTAGACGTTCTTCTTGTGTGGTGTTCATGCACTTGTTTGTTTTTTCTAAGTTTGATTTCAGTTCTTATCATGTTATTTTCAATTTTGTATAGTAGTAGTAGATTCTTTTGTTGTATTAACTGTTTTACTGTTAGTTCTCCTATTTGGTTGTATAGTTGAATAGTTGGTGTTCTTTTGTTTATAGAGTATATTGTTTTTAAAATTTTGTTCTGTTGTATTTGTAGTCTGTTCAGATTTTTCTCAGTAGTTTCTCCCCAAACGTTGATTAGATAGCTCATATGTGACGTAAATAGGCTATGATAAATAGATTTTTTCATATGCTGAGGTATAATGTTTTCTATTTTACGTATTGCGGCTAATGTTTGGATATTTTTATTTGCTAGTGTGTCTACGTGTTTGTCCCATTTCAAGTTTTGCTGTATTGTTAGCCCTAGGTACTTTACTTTCTGTACTTCTGTTATTTTTTGATTGTTGATGCATATATTAAAATTTGGCGGGAAAGTCTTTCTTGTGAATGTCATATATTCTGTTTTTGCATCGTTGATTGTTATTAAGTTGTTCTGGCACCATTGTTCTATTTTCTGCATGTCTGCGTCTATATTTTGCTGAATACTTTGTTGATTTTTTCCTGCGTATATGATACAGGTATCATCTGCATAGGCATATATGTCTCCATGTATTTTCAACTTTAACATGTCGTTAGTGTATGTGATATATAATGTTGGAGGTAGATTTCCACCCTGTGGCACTCCATATTCGGCCGCCGAACTGCTGCTCTCAACTCCGTTCGCTATTGTAGTTTGTGTTCTGTTCAATAGGTAAGTTTTGATTAGATTTAACTCTTTTCCTGTTACACCGTAGTTCTGCAATTTTTCTATCAGTTTGTTCTTTGATATGGTGTCAAATGCTTTCTTCATATCTATGAATATTGCTACTACTGTGTTTTTGTCTTCTAGATTTTGTTTAATATTGTTTAACAGATCCGTAGCAGCAGACGACGTGCCGCACTGTTTCTGGAATGCGTACTGTCTCTTACTTATTATGTTTTGTTCTTTTAGGTGTTGTGATAGTTGTTTGTGTATATGTTTTTCTAGAACCTTATGTAATGTTGATAATAGCGCTATGGGTCTGTAGTTTTCAGGGTGTGATTTATTACCTTTCTTATATATGGGAATTATAATAGTTTGTTTTAGGTATTGGGGGTATTGGCTTTCTCTTATAACGTTGTTGATTAATTTAGTAATAATAGGGGACAGCTTTCCTTTGTTGACTTTTATGACGTTTGTGGTGATTTTGTCAAACCCTGGTGCTTTGTTGTTTTGGAGTTCATCAATTATTTGATCTACCTCATTTACACTCGCTTCTTGGATTTTTAGTTGCAATAAGCTGGCATTTATTTTTTCTATACTTCCTGTGTTCTTTGGATTTCTTAATTGCTTCTCTGCTAGAATTTTGCCGATGTTTGTAAAGTATGTGTTTATTACATTACTAATTTCTTGTAAATCTGTAGTTGTGGTCCCGTCTTCCTTTTGAATTTCATGGATTGCTTTGTTTTTTTTTGTTTTACCTGTTTCTCTCTGTATGAGATTCCATGTTTTTGCTGGCGTCTGTTTATAATTTTGGAATTTGTGTTCGTAGTATTTGGTTTTTGCTTCTCTTATTTTGTCTGTTGTATCTTTTTTTTGTTCATAATATTTTGTAGTTATATAGCTATTGTTTGGATTTTTTATATGTTTCTTATACAATTTGTTTCTTTCTTTCATTTGCTTCATTATATTGTCATCTATCCATGGGCACTCTTCTCGTCTCTTTATTTTTATTGTTTTTTTATGCTTCTCTATAATTTCTTGTAATTTATTCGTTACTTCGTTAGTTTCTTGTGTTTTTGAGTTTTCCTTTTCGAATTGCAGTATTGTGGCCATGGCGAATCGGTAATTAGCCGACGAATCATTAAAGAGGACAACTTAGGACGGAATGTGTTCAAGACAGTATTATTCTTTAATGAGTTTTAAATATAATAAATAAATAATTTCTTTACCTGCCCCTGAAGGTGCTAAAGCCTAAAGAAGGTTACAAGTCATGGGTAAATAAACTCATTTTCCAGAGCTTTATCTTGTGAAATGTTAAGGTGTTTTTATGAGATATCGGTGTTTCTAGTTGTAAACTTCGTTAGTTTCTTGTGTTTTTGAGTTCCCCTTTCGAATTGCCGTATTGTAGCCAATCGGCCCATCACACTGTATGAAAAGATTATTGAAATTCATTAAGAATCTGTGAAATTGCGAAAAAATCGAGTTCTTGATTTCCTGAAAGAGCATTTTCAAACAAATGGTGACGAAATTGCAGCAAAGACTCTTGTGAATTTGACCAGAGATTCGTTTTTTTTCCCTCTATATTATCGAAATTGGAAAAGTGTGAAAACAATCGCTTCTTGGCAACATTTGGTGCCTGGATGTTTGGAAGAAGAAATAAAGTTTCCTGAAGTGGGTCTCCATTGTATTCCTTCTTATTCTACTAGCTAGGGCCGACCATCGAAAGATTTTGAGGATGTTTCAGTGGTGGTTAAACTTCGAAGAACTCAACAGTTAAGAAAAGATACATCAATTGTCGAATTAATAATAATAATAATAATAATAATAATAATACTTTATTGTCGTGGTTTTCAAGAAAACATTGACATTGTCAGTAGGAGAGGACAATAAATAAACAAATATAAAAATACAAAATAAGCAGCTATATAATGAACACTAATGATGTTAATATGTCAAATTGCTATCGAAAATATTCCTCCACAGTGTAGTATGTGTGTGCCAGTAGATATTTCTTAAGTTCTCTTTTAAATTGAGTTTTTGAAGGGAGCGATTTTATATATTCTGGCATTTGGTTGTATATAATAGTAGCTTGATAAGTAGGGCTAGATTCATAAAATTTGGTTTTATGAGTTGAAATACTTAAATTATGGCAGCCCCGTGTCGTCATACCGTTAAATATATCACGATATTTTGCAAACTCGGTCTCGTTATCTTTATAAAACATTAAGACTTCATAAATAAATAGACCAGCCAATGGCAAAATACCGAGGGCACCAAACAAAGAACGACACGATTAACAATTAGCTTTTGCAACATCAATGAAGCTACGAAAAAATGGTGATCCAGCTAGAGCATAGTTTCTCGACCAAATGATCACAACAACCCCTTCACGATCGAAGCGAATTTTAACTCATTGGAGGTCTCCAGAAAAACTAGGGCCAAGTTATTCGTTCGAAGAAGCCTTGGCACTTCTGATTTCTGCAAATTGTACTAAGGAACAGTGCAACACATTAAGAAGTTGAGCTAACTAGCTAACCAGAAAGGAAGAAACTTTTTTATCCGCCGCAAATTTCAATCTCTGAAAAAAAAAAAAAATGTGAAGTGCTCCTGCAAAATGTGTTGAATAACACTTGTAAAAGCGTATGTTAAAGTGTATTTCGGTTGAGACACGAGATAGTTCATTACTTTTATTATGTAAGTGGGATTTCGACGGTAGTTCGGGATACACCGCGTATAAACAGCAAAGTCAAGATGCACCATATGCAGATGGAAGTATTTTTATGACATTCTTGGTTCCGTTCCAATTAATTGATGAAAAACCCACAAACATTATATGGAAAAACCCACGACCTGCCTGCAAGAGATATTGTAACCTAATCAGATTGTAATGGATGCATAAAACTGTGGATATTTCAGCACCGGAAGAAGCGACTGTGATAAGTGAAATTGAAAATTTGACCCCATATTACTCTCCAGTAGGGCAAATCATTTTTTTGGGGTCGTCAACTGTAAACATATAGTTACCTGTCAACCAAGGCAACGGTAGGTAAATTTTACCGTCCAAGGGCGCTAAATCTTTCCCGCACTTTACATACGTTGACATATTGACTGGTTACAAGTAGAACTGTCAAAACGAATAAAATTTTCTATATATTTTCTCAGACAAAAAAATTATTACAAATGTCGTGCGTTAAGTGATTTACAGCGTCATTCAAATTGAGTTCTCGCTCTGTAGATGACACCTACCGCACTCCAATGTAAATAGCTTTAAAATGCGCTTAACAATGGTGGACCGGAAAATGTGCAGTGCGTTGACAAATACTTCAAGCATGACTTGCTATGTTTGTGCAGCAAAAATTTTACGAATGAACGATATAGTGTCTCTTCGACAACTGCCGCAATTTGAACTCAATGTTTTACATTCGTATATTCGTTGTTTTGAATGTTTACTACATATTTCATATCGACTTGAGCTGAAAATGTGGAAAATGAGCAAAGCTCACAATGAGGCTTTCGGGACAAGCAAAAGAAAGATTCAATCAGAATTTCCAGAAAAAATTGATCTCCGTGTAGACATTCCCACAATTTGATCTGGCAATACATGATAGAAAATCTGCCAGACGTTTCTTTTCAAATCCAGCTCTATCAGCGGAAACTACTAGGATTGACAAAGAATTGATTCAAGGTTGTGGTGCAATCAACCGTAATTATGAAAACAATTTCGATAATTTCCGGTTTTATTGTTTAAAAACTGCCGAGAAATACGTTTCATTATACAACTGGTACCACGTGCTTCCTTTTGTTAACAAGTTATTGATTCAAGGTCCAATTAATGTAAAAGAAGGAAATCGAAAAATAAAGAGATTAGGCAATATCGCCAACACCACACCAGAAAAATTAGTGCCGAAAAAATAAAGGAAAATTTGTTTCACAGACTCATCTTTAAGGTGCAGACACCAAAACCGGTGCCGGTTTTTCCGCAAATGCGTGCTTAAAAGACGCTGGTTACCGGCCAGTTTAAAAGCAGATTTTATGGTGTCAAGATGTCTAGTTTATCCTCAGATGAAGAATTCATTCTATTGGAAAGTGTGGCTTTACGAATGCAAATAACGAGGCGAGGAATACATCCCGTGAGTCAAAAGCGAGTAGTTTATGGAGAATATCATTACCTTTTTCCAACTTTGAAACAACATGAGCAAAGTTTTTTTCAGTACATGAGAATGACATTACATACTTTTAATTATATCTTAGGAGGCATAAACAACCAATTCCTCCCGAAGAAAGACTTGTGATTACTATTAGGTAAGTAAATTTTTCATTTTTATCAATACATTTACTAAACATATAGCTGTATGAATAAGTAATAATAATAATAAACGACAAATGAAAAATCAAAATAAATTTATTAATTTTCTAAATGACAGTATTTTGCTAATTGGAATAATACACACATGTGGGAGCAAACTGTTAAAAAAATAGTTGTGATTATCATCCTCCTCCACCCGTGAACGCTTATTAGTTTTTTCTTACAAATATTCTAATTATTTTTTTTTCAATTTTCAATGTTTGCTCATTCCAAGTTTCCCGTTTTTCCCGCTTTTCGCCATCCTTTGTTGCAGTTTGACTAGAATTTCTTCTAGTATTATCCCCATTTTGCGTGTGTTTATTTCCATATCTAAATCTTCATTTGAAACTTCGTTAACAGTACCTTTATTTGTCTGACTATTTGCAATTTGCGTACTTTCTGAAGTTACAATTTCCACTAGAAACTGTGGCTTTTACTACGTCTGTCAAAAAAAGAAGCGAATGAAAGTGTGGCCATTTGGACGTGTAACTAGAAGATGTTGAATCTCCTGATTACTTCCATTTTTTGCTTAACATATTTTCTGAAAAAAGACGGCTTATATTTTCTCTCAGAAAAGTAACATGCTATTATTTCTTTTAGGTATTTGGCAACAGGCTGTTCATTTAAGTCTCTCGCATTTTCTTTTCGAATGGGGCCTCAACTGTAGGAAATCTTATATCTGAAACTGTTATGGAAATATGGGAAGAGTTACAGCCGCAACATATGCCTATTTCAACAGGAGATACATTTAAAACAAATAGCTGATGGAAAACATGTCCGAGTTAACTGTCCTAAAAATTCTGGATCTATGTTTTTTAATTATAAACATTACTTCTCTGTTGTACTCCAAGGAATTGCAGATGCCAATTATAAGCTAATTGCTATGGACTTAGGTAGTTACGGCAAACAAGTGACGGCGGAACTTTCCAGTCCTCAGATTTCTACAGACTATTAACTACAAAGGAAATCAAAATACTCGAACCTTCTAATCTTCCAGGAACAAATACGAAAGCACCATATGTTTTCATAGGGGACGAAGCTTATCCTCTTTTAGGATTCTTACTAAACCATTTGGAGGAAAAAAATTGCCTATCGATCATGATGTCTTTAACAAAAGAGCTCGAAAAACAATCGAATGTACTTTCGGAATACGAACTTCAAAGTGGCGTATCTTGTCCAAACCCATAGAAACAGATATATTTGTGGCAGATAACATCATTAAATGTATTTGTGTTCTACATAACACCCTTCTTGATAAGTACTGAAGGTTTCCAAACACACCTAACTGATATAAAAATTGCACAACGGAACCATGAAAATCAGGTTGCCGGAAGACCACATAGGAAGTTAGATGACGATGCGTTGCAATTACTGGTAATTAACAGATAACAAGAAACAAACAGACTTAAGTGGAGAAGCATTTTCAGAAGAAGAATCGTTCTAAAGGTTTTATGAATATGTAAAGTTATATTATTATTACTACTATTATATACCACCATAGATCTAATCTAATCTAATCTACTACCATTATATTATTATTATTATTGATACTGTTACCAGGTTATTATTAAAATTTCAAAAATAAGTAAAAGTTTGCGTATTTGACTGAAAGAAAGCATTTTTATACCTCTTATATAATTGCACTTTTTCGTAAAACTGTACACACATTTCCACCCTCAGTAGGGGTTGAAGATGACAAGCTGCACTAAAACTTCTTTGTCAGTCGATTCTACGTGACTGAAGCCCACGTGGTTAAATTTTCTCCTCGTTTTGTCAACTATTTAAGGAGCTAGATGTTTCGATCACGTATATCAGATCCTAAACCACTAAGCATCTTATGGTCTTGGTATTGGTCTTTACCCAATAATGATAATGTCCTTCTCTCTTCATGTGTAAATCTTAGCTAAGCAGAAATACTTAGCTTTGCGGTGCGGAAGATTAATATTAATATTTGGTCGTTGCAACTAGGAGACACAGTTTAAACAAGGCACTGTACTTTACAAAACACTTGTAAATCCAATAAGCTGGTCTATTGTATCCTACGCAATTCTCAACGATTTACCGAATTAATTATTAACAACAGCATCTACATACATAGTAGGTACAGATAATTTTCCACTTTCTGTTGTACGTCTGATAAGGTAATAATTAAATTAATCATGTTTGTTATTACTTTAGCTGTTAGTGTGGATATAATATCTATCCTCAATAGTCCCTTGTTTGTTTTTATAACGTCTGGGTGGATATTGTCTTCCAAATAAGTGATGTTGCTTCTTCTGTTAGAACGCCTACGAAAGTACTTCAAGAAAATACAAAATATTATAGTGTTCGTTTAAAATGGTTAGATGCCGAGTTTAATCTCCTTCAATAAAAAATAATTACATTAAAGATATAGTGTCAAAAGTTCCTTCACCAGCAGGGTCAGTTAACAAGGTAAAACATATTTACACGGGCTTAAGATGGAAGCATGCACACATGCTTACACTCACGTTTGCTGAAAAACAATACGTCGCCGTACGATACGACAGCTTTATTTGCATAATAAATTTGTGGTTATTTTTAGCGGTTTATACGTTTCCTCCGCATTTTTATTCTTTATTATTTAAAGTGCGTGCGTATTTTAAGCCTCGTTAACACATATTCTATGTAAATGTGTACACAATTGCATACCCTCTATATATAGTATGTATATGAATACCTAGATGTATGAAAGTATATGGTATGAGCATACCTAAATCATATAAGCACGGAATCGTATATTCAAGAGTGTGCTCGTCGCCAATGATCCACTCAATCAAATACTGCAGTTCCGTATCTACAATGAGAAAAATTGACTGTAGAACTTTCATTATAAGTCTCTTTATATTAATCATTTTTACAATTATTTGAAGTGATAATATTATGCTGCTTGCAAAACTGGAATAATTTGATTTTTATTGCTTATAGACAGTGCTGGGTTTATATTTTCTATAAGGCGGGTTTACATGAAGTTAGTAAAGAAGTAACTGAAGTCAGCAAGTAACTTGACTTGAATTTTCAACAGTATGTGCCAAAACAAGTGCCACTTCATAAGTGGGCAAGTGGTTGAAGTAATTTCAGTTAGGTGTCTGTTTCTTGTTGGTGAAGTGTTGTATAAAAAAGACAATGAGAAAAATTACATATCTAAATTCTCTGAAAAATACACTTCTGAAGATAATGGATCGCCTAGCTTTTTCATACGTGATGCGTGATTTGTGATTGCTGAACTACTTTCAGTTGTTATCAAACTTGTTATAAATATAGAAACATTCCCGAATCTCTGGTAACGCGCTAGTCCTGTTCACAAGAAGAGCAATTCCGCACTGTTAACAAATTGAGCAGGTTATTTACTCCAATATATATTTTATTATTAACCAGCTTCGATCAACACATTAACATGGATTTTTACCATGCACATCTATCAATTTGACAACTTTTACTCAATATGTTATTGAAGAAATTGACAACCATGGACAGGTGGATGCGATTTATATGGATTTTTCTAGCACCTTTGATACTATTGACCATCCAGTATTGGTTCGAAAACTTAGCAACTTTGGAATGGCACCATCTTTTCTAAAACTTATAAACTTATATTTGACTTGTCGAAGTAACTATGTTTTTATAGTGGCTATCGTTCCAAGGAATTTTATTCACTTTCTAGAGTGCTTCAGGGCTCCAATTTAGGACCACCATTATTTAATATTTATTTGAATGATTTATTGGAAAAACTTACTTGTCCAGTATTAGCTAATGACGTGAAAATTTACGCAAATGTTGAGAACTACAACCATACCCAGCATTTACAATTTAATTTGGACCTACTTTCTGACTGGTGCTTGAAAAACAACCTAAAGTTGAATATTATAAAGTGTCAATCAGTCACATACACTCGCAAAAGGAGAGCACTCCCATCAGAATATTACATTAACGAAATCAGATTGTCGATGGTTGACACATGCAAAGATCTTGGAGTAACTTTCGATAGCTGTGTGACTTTTGTTCCATATATACAAAATATTGCTTTGAAAGCGCCTGCTCGATTTGGTTTTATTATACGTAACACGAAACAGTTCAATAATCTGCAGTTATTTAAAACAGTATCTTTTTCTTTCGTTGTTAGCTACCTGGAATACTGTTCACCTGTCTGGACACCCTATTACATCTGCCCTCAACTTACATTGGAACGAATACAGAGGAGATTTTTAAAATACATTATTTTTAAAACACAGGGACAATATCATTCTAGAGACACTGACTACCAAATTTTGTTGCAATGCCTGAATTTTTGCTCTTTGAAGAACATCGAGAAGGAGGAAGCGCAATTTATTTGGAAGCTGGTGAACGCTGCAATTGACTGCATTACTTTACTGTCGAGATTGAACTTCTACGGATCTCGATATTCATCCCGTAATTCTGTTACCTTCAAATTACCTACACCCAAAACTAGTCTGTTATTTACTGCACCTCTTTTTAACATGTGGAAATTATAGCATTGATACGCGGCTATAAGAAACTGCCGTCTAGTGCAGACTGAAAACTTAACGGTAGCAGAACACGCCTTACTGAATAGTAATTATGCAATTTGTTTTAAGGGTACTGAAACTCTATCAAAAACTGCGCAGTGCCATGCAAAACTATGTCGCGAGGTAATTTAAATTTATAAACGGCAAAATAATTTCAACAGGACTACCTCGAAGGTCAGAACTTCTCAGCTAGGGTGGGGAACCTACACACAGAAAAATGTATTCTGAGTTCAAAACAAAATATTGATTTAACACAATTTTCTTATACAGAAAATGTAATAATTTGTTGTGAGTAAATGTTTTACCACTACGAAAATTGAAAGTTTTAATTCAAGAACACTTTTGTTTCGATGAATTTTCTTAACTAGAGAATATATTTGCTTAGTGCAGGTAAATATGTTAGAATCGGTTAGAGTGTAGCAGCAAAATGCTGTATCTGCGTTGTCGGTAAATTGTGTGATCGTTTCTTTTACTTTACAGAGTAGTTCGTTTTGAGTATTTTTTTTTTGGAGAAGTTGTTTAATGGAATCTCATTAGTTTTACATGTATCAATGTACTTATGTCTAATTACATGACGAAAAGGTTGGTAAAAATATATAGCGATAAATCTGCCTAATAATATTAATGATGAAGTAGGTAAGTAAGCTGCTGCTCGAATTGGATTTCTTGTTGGATATCAGCAAGATATTTTAACGCAAGGGTTTTTTTTTATTAGATTACAGTATTATGGGTATGCTGGTATGCATATGTATAATAGTATAATTAGTTAGTATTTTTCATCGCATTCAACCTATGTTTTATTAATTAATAATAAGAACTACTTTCTTTTACGGTAATCTGATTGATGAAGCCAGGGTTCATAAGCTTGGACGAAAATGATATAAAGGAATTAATTCCTATATATGGCAGGGACATACGTACACCTCTCAAGAAAAGATTCGAGGGCACCAGTATTAAAAGCAACCCAACATTTACATTATATCTTAGATTAGAAGACTTTGTATTGAGGGATTTGTAAGCAGTCATTCATTTAACGCATTGTGGACTAGTTAGTTACGTTGAAAAGACTCCTGAATTTGGATCGATTGTAAGTATTTTGGAAGTTGTGATATTTAAAGAAACTCTATTCTAAATCATTGTAAGTACATACATGTTGTAATGTAGATGTTAAACTATGTTTGTTCTTTTAGTGAGATCTTTGCAGCACTTCGCAAAAAAACGCAGCTTAACGTATGAAGTGAACAGGCAAAATAAATAAGCAATTTATACAATAAACTCAAATATCTAATTAAATTATTGTTCAAATCGAATTATTAACTAACATAAATAGAGTAAATATTTTCTATAATTTATTCAAATATATTCCTTATTTTATGTGTATTTCTACCATCTCGAAGTCTTATTCTCCTTTACATACGAGAAAATAAAATAAAAAATAAAAAACAGACAGTCAGTATATGTACGAAAGGAATTAGCATACATTATCTTCTCGTGAATCGGTCAATGGAGACAAAACTTACGCTCTTACGTGTTCTTACTACTACAAATGACAGAAACCATGTCGAATGTTTTCGTTGGCAATCGAGTGCTGAGGAATGTAAATATTATTACACAATTCACGGTCGCTTTTTTCCAAATCGACGTCTCTTCGCAGATTAGAGAGACTATTGAACGGTTTTGTTCTTTTGTCTGTTTCTTTCTTTTTTCTCATTCTACAATCTGTGCATTTCAACAAACCACTAGTTGGCAGATAAAGTTTTTATTGTTATTGTTATACGTAAAATTTATAGTTGAATAGGTATATGAGATTGTTGAATATACTTTTAATGCATAGAACAACTATGGGTAACTCTAGCTGTTGACATATACCGGTTCAAGTATTTTGGTAATTGTGACCTTTAAATAAACTCTATTCTAAATGATAATAAAATAAATTTAAAGTTCTTTCCAATCAAATATTTATTTTTAAATTAATTGTATCGACCGGTACAATACACATCGTGACTAATGCTTTTAATGCAAGTAAACGATATTCTTAAATGGAGACCAAAAGTAGTTTCATCCAAGACTGCTAACCTCTTACGCCAAGATGCTGTTACGACATTTTTTTTCTTGTCGTAAGAAGTTTTTGCTTGCGGATATTCAAAACGTAGACATTTATTATTTATTTAAAGTAAGCATGCATTTTTCTGTGTGTAATCTAAAACAATTTTTGACTAGTTTGGTTTTTGTTTGCTATGTTGTCTCTTTAATTATATTTTTAATTAAATGCTTCTCTGAAGAAATGGACTGTTATGATTTTTCATGTCCTACGTTGGTTGTGTATTTATAATTAAAACAAAAACAATTATTATTTATTTTAGTTTAATTTACAATCAGAGTTGATGATTGATGATTTAGGTGCTGCATCTTATGTATATAGCGAGTAGAATAAAGGTAAAAGTTGAAATATAGTTTATCATTTACTGATAATTGGTACGAGTAATGTGTAACAAACTGTATTATTCTTTGGAAATCCCTTTAGAACTCATATTTCTGCCTGTAAATGCTAAAGTGATTTTCTTTTATAAATCAAGTATGTAGGTGCATAATGCATGCGATAACACACCCGAAATGGCAACGAATTTTAATATTTTATTTATATTCTAATACCTATTTTTTAATAATGCATAAATTATTTATTATTTTATTATTTTAAACATGCTAGAGATCACTATCAATACCATTGAAGATCTAACAATTTAATTCAAGTAATTATTATCTGGTGCAGCAAATTGGGGGAAAAAAATTATGAACGAGTGATTTGAATCTGACATATTCTATATTTATGAATGTATTCAACTCTAAAACTATAAAAGTCATAAATAACAAACTTAGAAATCATTAAATTTATTAAACGAAAGTACAAAGACAGACAAAGGCACATCGACAAACGTTTTATTAATATCAGAAGCTGTAATAGAAGGACGGCCACAGTATTCATCTCCCTTTAATTCATCCGAAGGCATTCGAAAGGAATTCCAAACTACCAACCGCTAGCGTACACATCAGCTACTGTACGTCCGGGGCTTTTATATCCAATTCCAGCACGCCGATCTCAACATAATAATAAATCAAAATGGTCCAAATTACCTGAATTAGATCCGGCAGAGGAGAACGCTACTAGCGCCCCCCGATGGACATATTATTTTCTACATCCTTCTTTCGATTCTGGGAAAAAGATAGCGCGCAGCATAGAAGAAGAACGTGTGCACACGATGGAAGAACTTCGCCTAGGAGAATGAAAAAAGACAATTGCCCCGGCAGCGCAGCTACCTACCTCTACAATTATTACCCGTCCTGCGCGAGACGGTTGTTGCCGTCGTGAGGAATTTTATAATTGCGGTGTTTATAATAAATTACCGAGAAATAAATCTGTCCGGAGGTATGATATATTAGAGGAAATCTGGCTGAACTAGTTCACGGGCTGTGTTTTAATGCGAAGTACTGGCGCAGGAGAGGTCGAAAGGACGTATCAGTACAGTCAAGGCAACACCTGTGCATTAAAAATGGATAATCTTACTTGGGAGTCAGATGATACAAGTCCCAACTAAAAAAGTTTTCGTACTTCGTTGTACTAACACTGTAACAAATATCTGTCTGTAATATGGTTTTATATGTTTTTATTAATTATTGCACTTATGTTAAATCTGTTAATTTGGAAATTTAAAGTAAAGATCTAGATAGTTCTGTACTTTCGGTCTAATCTTGCAGCAGGAAAAAAGTAAAAATAATTATTATTTCTCATTCTATAATATAGGTACTTTTAGAATCTGAAAATGCCAACTGGCGGGCGGGGCTTATGGTCTATTGTTGGGAATCACCATACCAGCAAAAGCAATGATGTAGGAATAGCACCCGGGACAGACATGAGTTTCTGCTTACCAGACGTGAACCCACTTTCATTGTTATCGCATCTCAAGCTATATCCGCGATGACCCCTACTAGGAAACTGAGAGTTGAGATGTGCGCCCTCTACAGGACACAGCCAAACTCTCAACCCACTAGGCGACCGCAGCGTAAGTCGGTAATGCAGTAACAGATGTATAATAATAAGTATGTTTCAACATAAGTCCCGAATAATTCGGAAGAATATCGAATTTTCAAACTCTGCGTTCTATAATTACAGATTGGAAATTTACGTTTTTCTTGGAACAACCTTTCTAGTGCTTTCTAGTGCCGCTTGAGTGGATAGTGTCATACTTATCCGAAAGGAAAATAAAAGCAAAAATTGACCGGGTTCTTTCGGATGAGTTTAATGCGGATTCGGGAGTTCCGCAAGGTTCCGTTTTTGGTCCTCTTCTGTTTTTGTTGGCCATTAATGATCTTCCGGACTTTGTATCGGCTGGATCTCTGGTATTGTTTGCGGACGATACTTCGATGGCAATCTCCTCTAATACTAACGAGGAATTGGTGCTTGGGGTGGAGCGAGTTATAGCACAAATGTCATCGTGGTGCGGCCAAAATAAATTAATTTTAAATAATAATAAAAAAAAAAAACTGCCGTCATTTATTTTCATAAAAAGCGAACCCTCCTGGCTGTGCGAAGAGTTTCATTTATTCTACTGGAACCTTTGAAAGCCACCCACTGCGACTATAGTTATATCATCAGCATATTCTAAGCAATAAAGTAGGATTAGGTAGCCCACGGCAAGGGGAAAAGAACTCCACCCTGCGAGGATCCTCCTCCCACCTCTGTTTCAAAAGTGGCTTCGCTAATTGTAGTAATCAATTGTTCCAGATTAGCCCTTATTAATTGCAGAAGCTTTGAGGTGACGCACTTTCTTCGTAGAATCTCAATAAATGAGTTTATGGTAGCGATGATGAATGCAGCTTCAATATCGATTATAGCTACTTCTTTGTCTTCTATTGACCTTAAAATTAGCCTCTTGAATTTGTTTAAAACGCAAACGCTGGAAAATTTCCCGGTTGATAAGTTGGTTGGAACTCTTCTCTTAGCCTCTTTAAGCAGTTGTTCAATTACACTGGTCTGACGCCTTTATAGTGCTTGATTCTTGCTGGACCGTTTTACAGGTATGCTGTAGCTTGCTGTACTTGACCCACTGTCAGTTTCAGCTTTTTCTGAAGAATGTAATACATTTTTGTCAGTTTTTTTCTTTTAGGTTTATGCACTCGATCGCGGTTAGGAAGATATTCAGTTTGAATATTATGTGTCGGTGGTTTGAACGCGACATACAGTGCTCTTCTTTTCTAATGCCCCGCCCTTGTGCGACCAAATATCGATACAATTTTCCGCACAGCAAGGCCAGGTACTTCGGCTCAGCTTGAATTCACAGCATAGAAAAAGAGCATAGAACATTATCATTGTTAAGCAGGGTGTGATTATATTTTCTTAACATATTTAAAGGAATTTCACCAATAAAACATTTGCATATAATAATCTCTTGGCTATTGTCGAAAATTTAGTTTCTTAGGTATTTTTTTTTAAATTCTATTTGTGCTTAGTCTTGTTATTGTCGGTTAATATCTATTTTGGTATAGATTTATTTTCGTTTATATTTGAAATTCGTGTGTCTTATACGGATACGGAATGCGGACAAGGGATCATCCAGGCGAGTAAAAGAGAGTTAGCAGTAAAATCATTATGAGGATTTACAGGAAATTAAATTAAATTATTACAGTTTTAGTTTACGATTTCCAGATGGGTTATTTCAATTTTAATTAGATATTTTTGAATTCGATATTTAGTATTACTTGAGTTTGAGGTGAGTGAATATATTGTGAAACTGCCCAGGCGACAAAGTCAGATTGAGTCGTTATTAGAAACGAGGGGGAAAACCATATCTCTATGGGAAAATGGGAAAACAAAAAGAGAAATAGCCCAGGAAGTAAACTTATGATATTTAAAAATACAACGGAATATGAAGTACAAAAAGGTATATAAATAGGTATACAATCAATGCCATATAAATAACAAATATAAATGAAATAAAGAAAAGTTAACACATTTAATTTCTATTCT
This sequence comes from Cetonia aurata, assembly GCA_949128085.1. Taxonomy (NCBI): domain Eukaryota; kingdom Metazoa; phylum Arthropoda; class Insecta; order Coleoptera; family Scarabaeidae; genus Cetonia; species Cetonia aurata. The sequence goes on from OX421887.1 coordinate 2,902,354, forward strand.
TCATAAAATTCGCAATATAACTTAGCATATATGATGATATATATGATTTATTATGGCTTTTTCCACAGTTTCATTCTTTAAGGAATAGTTACTTGGGATAGTCTTATAAGAATTGCTTCAATTTATTACCAAGATTTCAAAATCTATTTCTGAATATATTAGTAAAAACAAAATTATGTCTAATGAATATGCACTTAACAATTATTTGCTTGTGAATCGCTATTACAAAATTACCAACCATATAAAATTCAATATGACTCAAATAGTACGATAAAAAAAAAGATTCGGCTACTTCAAATGCGTAGAACTGTTAGTAATTAATACCATCCTATTAAAACTATTACAATATTCATCAGGCTAGCTTCTGCCGCAAAAAGCAAAGGATAAAAGAGAAACCACGATAAACAAAAGAATGATCAGGGAAGGTATCAGATTAGTAATATATGAATAAGTCCTTAAAAAGACAAAATGTAATGTTAGTTTTATACAATAACTTATTGTTAGTTATAAGTATAAGGTAATTATAATTATCTCAGTCTATTGTTTAATGTAAGATGTGGTTTAAATATACATACTTAAAATATATAAAATCTACTCCAGACAAATTACAATTAAATAAAAATCCTAAATATAACATTGCTGAGTCTGTATATCAATCAATATCTATTATTAAGCAACTGAGGAATTTCTTATGAATATATGTATATCTGTGAGCTAAAATTTATTTGTTTATATTGCCGGTCACACGTAAAAACATCACAATTGTTCTGTTTCATCTTTCTATCTTGCATATATTTCTCATGTATGGAAAAAGAACTGTAAAATTAAACAAAATCATAGTAGTAATTAAAATTGTTTTTAATTCTTTTATTAGTACATTGGACAATTATAATTATAACTATTATAATAATAATTAACATATATATAATATCGGAAATATGTAATTGGGGTACAAATTTTGACAGAAATCGTTAATAACACTGTTCTAATATCTGCCTATTTATATGAACGAAAACTTCTGACCGCAGTTCGGGTCCCTCATTATAAGACAAACAATTTCTGAGTGGAATTTAGGTGCACCTATTCAATGCACGTCTTATGTAACTGGGGTTACTTTTACAACATGCAATAAAAGTACATTATGACCGATTTTATCTGGCATACTTATCTATGTATCGTAAACTGAATCGAGGGTAAATATTGTAGCATTTAAAATTTTCTATAGTTAATAATTAATAATAATAATAATAATAATAATTATAAATATGACGGCTTTGAACATATCATCTAAATTTTTGATGAGGCAGTTTTCCGCAAAAATCGACCTTAAGTCGTCCCCTCATGGGTCTTGCCGATGCAAATCGGAGGATCGAGGCGCTATCTCCGAACTAAGCAAGCATACCGAGCAGATTGCTCGTGTTTTAAGTTTTTTCTATATGTAAGGTGCAACTGGCACGTGCTAAAATGCAGTAATCTGAGTTAAAAGGGAAGAAATACCGTTTCAACAATTTCATCGTTTATAAATTTATCTACTATTTTGAAAGAAGATGATTCTTTGTAATAATTTCATCGATTTATAAAGTTATCTACTATTTAGAAAATAATAAATTTTTCAACCGATCACGTGGCGGCAGGGTACATTTGGAAACCGTGAAAGCCAATTAAAAATGAGGTCCAACGCTGTGTCCAGATCACAATAAGCCGGGGACCAAATTATGGAAAACTTATCCCGAGGGCGCAACATATTTCTGGGGACTCCACGCGGTAGCCAAACCGGATGTACACCATCAGCTAAGTTCATTTTTCTTTTAATTTAAATTATTACCTAAATACATTTCATATTCAACGTTAAAATATCACCATTTACATAAAAAAAAGTAACAATCAAAAGGATTTTTTTTTAACTTTTATCAATAAATGTATTAAAATTATATACACACTAAAAAATATATGCAATTCCTACGGAAAATTCCAGTAACGTATAAGGTAAAATTACCAAAAAATGGGAAATTTACTAGAAAACTTTAGGTATATTTTCTAATTTTTGGTAAATTTACCTTAGGTATACATTACTGGAATTTTCCGTAGGAATTGCAAATATTTTTTAATGTGTATATCTAATGTAAACAAGGCCATTTTACTTTCAAAATTTACTATGTCATATATTTCCTCATGCAATAATTAAATATCTTTAGCACAAATGTTCATTCATATATTAATTATATATCTTTTTATGTCATACTTTTTTTCTATTGTGTTGCATTATAGCCTATGTATACGGAATTTTATTTAGTATATATAAGTTAAATTGTACTGAAATAGGTTTTATTTATGTCAGAAATACAGGCTTGTGTTTATCATAGGCTAGTAGATGATAGTTTTTTAATTAAAAATGCAAATAGTTAGTTCTTTTATGTTTCATTAGATAACTGGTGGAAATCGACCCCATAAACTATATATTTTTGAAAAGAGAAAAAGCACTCTATCTAACTATGTCATTGCCTAATACGATTTACATTTAAAAAAAAAATCAACTTTATGCTGCAGCTCAAAAACGAGTGCCTAAAACAACAATCTGATTTAACTAGTCGATTCTACTCATAAAAGTGCCTTAAAACGGATTTTTCGTATCATTACAAACAAGTGAGTTATTGAGCATTCTCGAAAACTCGAAAAACACAATTTTTGGCTATAACTCAAAAACAAAAGAGTATAACTAATTTTCGTTTGGGCTATTGAGAATATCTCCGAAAAAGAGATCCAGACTTGGTCACTCTTTTTTTCCTATGTCTTACGGTTACCGAGATGCCCTATTCTGTCAAGCAATTTCGACCACCCGTACATTCCATGGTTTCCATCATTCCATTCGAGCAGTGTTAGATCAAGCAGTACTGATGAAGGTGGCATTCCTGCCTGCACCGTTTCATGCAGACAAGGCGTTTGCGCATCATCCTACTATTTTATGTAAGGGTTTGATTGCTTTTGTATATAGTCATAGTGTCATTTTAGGTCTAGACTTCCGGAAATTGCGTCTTTGATCGAACAATAACCAATTTCGGACAATAAAATCTTTTTCATGTTTCATCTTTTTCTGGGCTGGGTCGTCGACTAGGGTAGCTCATGGCAAGAGGGGGGTACTCCCCTCTCGCTCTGCTTCGACAATGTTGGCGTTGCCATATGTGGATGCAATTTAACCACTTCAGAAACTTGGAAAAGGCGCATTGGAAAGTGATGCTTAGATGTCTAGAAATATCGCTACAGCTTATTTCGTCTTCTATTGACTTTAAATTAGTCTGTTGGGATTGCCAATTTTCTTGTTCTGTATTCTTGAATTGGTGAATTCTTTAATGTTTAATTTTAATTATTTTGATATACTTGGGTGTACTGCTGTGGTTATTGTTATATTATATGTTAAAATTCAGTAACACGAATAATCCTATCGCGAATGTTCATCCTGGAGTCGAAGATCCGAAATCTCCGCATGTTGCCCGCAGAAGACCGCTGCTGGCGCTCGCTTCTCGGAACGGACGGACGGACATCGTCCGATAATTTCGATATTAATTTGTCCGTCTGTAATTGGAGCTGATTAGCCGGAGAGATTTTATCGGGACGATGTTGCAATAGGCCGGCCCGGCCAGGCAGGCAAGCGAGTTGCGGGTAGGTAAGCAGGCAGACGGGCGGGCAACAGCAGCGGAGGCAGCAACGGCAGCGTGCCCCGGGGTGCGCGTTGGGGCGGGGGACGCGGCGCCGTGGAATGCTGTCCGGCGCTGCAACATTCCTTACCGGCGGGTACAGTCGACGCAGCAAGTCGCCAGTCGGTCGGTCCGGCTGGCCGGCCGGCTGTTCGAATTGTGGATTGTGAATGCGGTGGCCGAGCGACGATTGAGGGGATCCTCAATGCGATCTGTTGATGAATTTTACGTACTACGCACACTAAGGTTGTTAAGTCATTATTTGAACACCTTCACTTATGTACAACGAATTCATTATAACATTTTCTTTCGGTTCCGTTATGATAGGATGCGCTTCCTAAATTTTCTTTTAAATGGAGCACTTATATAGTTATATTTTCTGAGGGGGACTAAAAACATTTTTCAGAAATATTAAAGAAATTAAAAAAAACTAATTACCTAAAACTAGAATATCTTGGAAACTACAATAAATTTTCAAACATTTACAATCTGGCAATGATGTTATCGAGCAATGAAATATCTTATTGAATTCTACCTAAGTATATCATTCACTGCATAATTAGTTATTCATTCTTCTGATTATTTAAAATTATTTGATCGATTATTATGCATTTCAAGGAAGTTCACAAGAAAAAAACTATATACATATGCAGTTATTACAACAATATTATACAGGTATAATAATTGTAAAATACTATACTAGCGTATAATATTTTGTTGTGCATTTTACCAGTAAAGCGACGTGAATTTTTAATATAATGTTGTTTCAAATAGGTGTAGGTATACCGTAACCTAGGCACTATTATTTAATAGGAACTTACATTAATAATAATAAGAGAGGCTGAAGGGAATTGACCACATTTTTCATTTTTTCATTTTTCTAAAATGTTGCTAACAATTGCAAAGAAGTTAAGTTTTCTTTGCAATTGTTAGAACACCCGAAAGTATAGTTTTTAGCTATGTACTACTTAATCTTTAAATTTAAGTGTTATTTAATACCTACATGATAAAAGGTGAATAAAGTTCTTAAAAGAAATAGCCGACAGGACAAGTGGGCTCAAACATATTTTTGTTTCCGAAAGTCTCTCCAATACCATAATGTTCACTATGTTGTCAATATACTATCTAACAGTCCACCCTATACCTTTTATCGTGTAGCAGTTACATGCCTTCAATGCATCTTATGTTTTCACTACTTTTTATTCAGAAAAGTCGGAAAAACTCTAAAACGGTAACCGTTAGGTAAAAAGGTGTCTTATGAAAATAGCTTAAAATGCTGAGTAGCATCTACAAATGCAACAAAAGATATGGGTTCTTATTTATTACATTAAAATTGGTCATGATTTCCGCTGTAACAGGAAATATGATATCAATGTTATTATTTCTAAATAGATCACAGTCAACTGTATTAAACCTCGAAGTTTGAAAATCAAATTCAAAAGTTATATGTATAATTTAAGTATACATATACAGTCTGTCCTCGGATGGAGTTGACTAGAAGAAAAAACAATATTATTGATTTTATGACAAAGAGTCATTCTTTATAAAAATTCTGCTTGTTGCATAAATAAGTTTACCATCAGAAAATCTAAGACTAAATGTACATAATGTCCATATATTTAGATAGCATGAAAATGCTTCAAGGGAGAAAGAAGTTCCATTTATTGCATTTTGAGGTTACCGCTAGAAATGCGGCGTTACATTTTTTGGCAACAAGGTGGGTGCCCTGCACATTCGACGCTTTTCGTATGGCAGTGGTTGACAAATTAATTCCGTGAAACAAGGATGGGAAGATTTGGACCAATAAATTTTCCTGCTAGATCGTCTGACCTTACACCTTTTGATTTTTTTTTTGTGCGGTACTTTAAAACAAAAAGTTTACGCAGATAACCTGCCGCATGGTCGAGAAATGCGAAAAGTACGAATACAGGACGCCGTCATGGAAATAAATAAACCACAAACCATAGGTACGTAAAGTCTATGGTGAATGTATTAAAAGGATGGAGAAACGTGTGGAAGTTGGAGGCGGTCTTGTAGAATAATTTCTGTTGCCTTTCTTAATTGATTGAAATTTTGTATTTAAACTAAAAAATGCAATAAATGTACTTCTCTTTTTACGTTATCTTAATTTATGGACATTCTGTGCAATTAATCTTAGATTTTATGATAGTAAAATTATTTATTCATCAAGCAGAACTTGTTATAAAGAATGAATTTTTGTGATAAAATGAATGATATTTTTTCTTCTTCTTGTCAACTCCATCCGGGAAAACATTGTATAATTATTAGAACTCAAAATAAAAGCTGTAACCGGTTTCAGATACCGGTTTTAAAATCGATTTTTTAAACTGAAAATTTTAAAATAAATATTGGAATTAGATTTTGAAAACGGAGTTTGATTCTCAATTTAGAAAGATAGTTTAAAAAATAAGATTTCTGCTAATGGTAATTCTCCTTTTTTAATAAATTTTATTTACTTTGTTACAGCAACAGCAAGGCATTTTTGTGTTGTTACATATAGGTTATTTATTTTAAGAAGTTTAACTGTAAAATCTTAAATTATTTAATGGACGTCGTTTTTTAGAAACAATCATGGACAACTTGAAATATAAATCCGTAGTGTTAATACGCATTTGGCGATACGAATGGAAACCGGTTTGCGTTTACTCACCCTAAAAACAAAAACCATAAAATTTCAGAACTGATTTTGATATAGGAATCGGTTTTGATGTCGGTTTTTAAAATTTAATGTTGTTCGTTGTAATCAATAATTTTAGTTTATGTTTTTAATCTCATAGGTGATCGTAACATCTCATATATTACATTCTGTGGGTACATTTTTTGTGTATCGTATCTATTAGTGACGGCCAGAATCGAATACTTTTAAGAATCGAGACATTCATTGGAATACTTGAGTACTCGAATACCGACGCCAAAGTTCGCGATTCTACATTGTTCTCGAGAACTTTAGTAAGTATTCGAATACTTGTTATCAGGTGCCTGGTCTCGAATTGTGTTCGGCTTTCGGATTTCGAACTCGTGCAATTTATAATTGGTGTAGTATTTATTATTTTCATTCGACTTTTTTATCTCACTAAATAAATTAGATAGGTGTACTTTTTGTAAGTTTTAAACGCTGTCTTAATTTTTTCAATTCAATCATTACAAATTCTAAATTAGTTTTATATTTTTCCATTACAAGTTTGCCTTATAACTGGTTTTAATGTTAGTTTGTCCAAAGTTATATCGTTTGTATTTTACATGACATATGTTTAAAATTCGTCATTAATTCTTGTTTAAATTTAAGTTTGACAATGTTCAATATAGAACATAAAAACTTTCTTATCTATTAAAACAAAGAGTTTACATTAAAGAGAGGGAAAAAAGAAAAAATAAATTTGTTTGAAATAGTTGGCTTATAGAACAACGAAACTATCGTCGCAAATAAAAATGGTTAAAAATATACAGTTATTTTAATGAATCGACATAAATCCCAAAATAATAAAAAAACATGTTCATAACTATAGAACTTTGTCTAAATAAGTATGTAGATTTGAATGAACCATTTTATTTCTTATGTTTTATAAATGTATATTAGCAACAACTTATTATATAGTAACTTGTTTAATTTGTTTGCATGCACTCTTTATATTTAATAATAAAATTAAAAAAAAAGTTATTATATTCTGAGGAACATTTCAAGTAGTACATATTAGGTACAACACAAATTTCTGTAAATTTTCAAATTTACGACCTCTAAATTCCAAGTGTTTCTAGTAGTGATAATCTGATAATACAAATTTATAAAAAAATAAGAATAATAAGAAATAAAATGATTCATTCTATTTATTTAATTAGATGACGCATTCAAATAAAATTAATACACCTATTGGATCTCGAGAACCGAGAACTGACATCCGAGAACGAGTATTCGAATACTTCCACGGGTTCTCGAGTGGTGTCGAAAACAGTCTGGAATCGAGAACTTTGCCGTTTTGCATTCGAATACTTCCATCACTGGTATCTATAGTTTGTGCTTTGCTTATTTTTATCTTTGTCACTTCTTTCCTGAGTGAATATTTTATTCCAGAGTTCATTGTGACGTTGGTTGTTGAAGACCAAATTTTACTTTTACTAGGTATATTATTAATTTGATTCGTCCAACAATTTTAATTTGACTTGAAATTTAATGTACCTATGTTTGAATTTTTTGAGCTTGTTTATCTACATAGATATGTACGTAGGTTTTCTTTTACTGGTAAGACTTACGTCTTGATGTTTTTATATTAACAAAACTTTTTTCCAAAATACCTTTGTATATTCGTAAATAACTGTTAATTAATTATTTCCAAGCCTTCTATAAATACTAATATGACTACAAAACGTTTAACTGAAGCTTAGGAATCAATTGTCGATAATTATTTTTACGTCTACAAAATATGCAATAACAAATTTATGAGAGAATAGTGTACGTACAGATGAGCCTTCTCCAATATCGCTAGTAATTAACGTTTTAGTGCGCTTGCCTCATTGACTATATTATTTCTTAGCAAACGCCGGTAATGATAGCTAAATATGGCGCACGCTTTCAATGGCTAATAACATAAGTTCTATGTCGTCTGGAGTACGAGAAACTACGTCTACTCAGCGCATAAGTACCTAGTAAGGAATGCTAATAAAAGTTATTCTAATTCTACTACATTCTACATTTTGCTTTCGCTATTTTGTTTAACCCACTACTAGGCGCGTTTGCTTGCGACATATAAGAAATGCACAGGCATAGGTCCGCTGGGCCTATGCGCGACTAATGAAGGGTTAATATCGGAAGATTTATAAATTTATAAATGTTATTGATACCTTTCCTTGTCCGTTCTCTATTGTATTTTAATTTGACTTATTAGAACATGCGGGTTTTAATTAGTTTGCAACCTAAGAAATTCAAATTCAAATATAGATACTGCAATCTGAAACGATTTACTTATATACTTACATATATCACAAACTTTTATGTAGGAACATATTTTATGTCATATATAAAAGATGATAGGGCCATCTGAAAAATAAAAGTATCAGCTACTGTGCCATGTTCTTAGCTGAGATACGTAATATTCACTGTTAGGAATGCGAGTCTCAAGTCGCCACGTAAACCATAAATCTTTGAAATCTGTTTTTATGGCGTGCTACTGGGAACCAGGGCCGTACTAAGGACGCTAATCCACACTGGATCATTTTATCTCTCTTTAGATTGTTATTGGCCTAACTAGAGATGCTTCCTTAGGGAACTTCTGGCTGAAAATTGGGACATGTATTTGGCTCCCTGGAAGTGGCCTACAATTAAATTTTCAGCTCTGAATATTTAAGGGTTTTTGAGTAAAAAAATAAAAGGCAATCTTTTTTTGGAAATTTTAATATCACGATTGGAGGAAAATTGAAAAAAAAATAATTCGGTTTCCGCCGATCATGTGCTCAATTTCTTTTTTGTTTTTGTTTTGTTTTGATACAAATGCGAGGACAGCTAAAAACCACAACGTATCTCGAACCACCATTTTAGATAAATGTAAAGGATAAAGTCCCATGCAACGGAAAATGGATCCATCATCAATTTTGTCAATCAAGCTTGGTAAAACAGATTTTCCATTTGACTAGTAGAAGATTTTCCAGTCACCAGTTGTCATTTATTAGACAGCGTCCATGTGTTGATCAAAGTCCTAAACAAACATAATCTATTCACCCAGTATGTCGACCAGTCTCGACATTGGTTCGAAGCATTTTTAAAAGAGACGTACACAAATATTTACAAAGTACCTTAGAATTTGGCAAAAACTCGGGCTTCGGTATCAGAAACCAATATTATGCATTGGTTTGAGGAAATTAGCGAATATTTTATCAAAAGTAATTTACTTGACACTTTCAATAATTATGAATCTAAGTGCTGGCAGTAACCGAGTTTTAGTAAAAACAATAGCAGAGAAGTGCACACAATGTGATTGATTCCAATGAAACAGAGAATATAACAACTTGTATTATGGGGAACGCGGCAGGGGCACTAGCTGTCCCTAAGATAGTGGTTAACCTAAAGCTAATGCCCAAATCGTTAAGCACTCTTATACCATCATCGTGGGCTATTGGTAGGTCAGAAAATAGGTGGATGATCGGACAAACATTACAGCCTAAAAGCTTTGCAGGTTATAAAATAAAAAGATCATGTGATGGAATTATGTTGTGCTAAGGTATCAGGTGATCCTAAGCTTAGATTAGCTGTTATTGGCAAACCAACATTTCCACGAGCTTTAAACAATTTAAAAACACTTCCAGTACATTATTATAATAAAAAATTACCAAAGGTGGATCGTGAAATATTCATAGAAATTATTCCTTAGGATATCTTGTTATTTAAAAATTTGCCACATAAAGCATTGCTTCTAATATTAAATGCTCGTTTACGAAAATCATGTTTAGAAGGTGACATAGAATTAGATTTTTTGGATGAAATAGATAAGGATCCTCATAACTTTTGGAAGAAATGAGATAGAGCAATAAAACAAAAACGAGATGATATTAGAGATAATTTGTGACGTTTTGATTATATAAATTCACACCTGGCTCGAAATATAAGATAGACGGCGATCTTTACAATTTTAAATGGGAAGTAAGTTCATATAAAAGCGCATTTGTAACATATTTTCATTACTTTTACGACAATGCAAACAGTTTTATGATTTTCTCAATTTTGACTAACTTACCCAAGATTAATAATACACTCCGCCAAAAAAAGTATCGCATAATTTAGTTTTGAATCATAAAAGTATCGCATAATCTTTGTTTGTAGCATAAAGTTGTAAATATACTTTAATGCGCTCTAAGATATAATTTCTATGATTGTTTAAATAAAATACAGGCCAAATAAAAACAAGAACTCATACTTGAGATTTTTATTAAAACAAGAAATTATAATTTTGGAAAGAAAAATGTCATAACAGTAGCTTTTAATACTGAGTATTGCCACCTCTGGCTCTTATGACCGCTCGCATACGGTTTGGCAGAGATTCGATTAACCTCCGTATATAAGCCTGATCCAAATTCTCCCACTCGTCACGGAGAGCATTTGCTAGTCCATGCAGGTCCGCTGGGGCAACATTTTGGGTTCGTATCCATCTGTGAAGGAGGTCCCACACGTGCTCGATAGGGTTCATGTCCGGACTTACCGCAGGCCAATCTAAAACTGGAATACCAACATCGTTAAGGTATTCCTGGACGATTATTGCAACATGCGGTAGTGCATTATCGTGCATTAACATGAATTCGTTTCCTATAATTGGCGCATATGGTACTACATGTTCTTCTAAAATGTCCGTTATATACCTGTGGGCAGTCAGTGTACCTCTGTCTACTGGTACTAACTCTGTACGACCTGTTAAACAGATGCCTCCCCAAACCATAATAGAGCCACCAGCGAAATTAGGTCTAGGTCTGATATTACACTGCGAATAGCGCTCACCGTCTCGTCTGTACACTGAGATACGCCTATCTGAGGTGTAAAGACCAAATCTTGACTCATCTGTGAAGAGTATATTGGCCCAGTCATTAATGTTCCAATTTACATGTTCTCTGGCAAACCTTAAGCGAGCCACTCGGTGGTTCCTAGTGAGACGAGGGGCTGTTACAGGTACTCTAGCTCTTAATCCACTCTGTCGTAACCTATTTCGAATAGTTTGAGTACTCACACGAGTATTTCTGACTCTAGCCAAGTCGTTCTGCAATTGTCTCGCAGTTACATGTCTTCGACGTAATGCTTGTAGTAGTAAATAGCGGTCATCTTGGCGAGTAGAACATCTTGGACGACCTGGTACAGGTCTTCTACTGTAAATGCCTGTTTCCCTATATCTGGCTACGGCTCTAGAAACACTTGACTGATTGATGTTCATCAAATTAGCAACGTATGCTTGAGATCGTCCATCTTCGATTAAAGCAACTATAGCAGCCACTTGTTCTGAAGTTAAATGGCTCATTTTAGTTTTAAAAGCGTTGGTACAGAACTCTGACTTCGCACTTTAAAATTTGTCCGTATAGGAAGACTTTCAATAAACAACTGAACAAACCTTACACATATGCATTTTTCTAAATGTGTTCTTTTAGGAAAAAAATAAAGTAAAAACGCTAAGTTCCATTATTTTGTTAGTGTTTTTATAGTTCACATACACGAGGCAAACTTTTTGTGAACATATAAAAATATCTTGGTTCATAAATGCCTTTTTTTAGTTTATGCGATACTTTTTTGGCGGAGTGTAGTTACCTACGTTCCGTTTCCGAAAACCCTCGTATTCATTTTTATTCAGTTCAATGCAAATAACGCGATAAGTTATTGGTTAGAACATATGATAACAGTTGTTGCAATATGACATATTCTACAATATGACATATTTTGCAATTTTATAGCACATTTTCTAAGAAACATAAACCATAAAATAAACACGAGGGCTATGAGAAAAGTAACACACCTCAATCATTAACCTTGGGTAAAGTTGAGTAAAAATTTAGAAAATCATAGAACTGTTTGCATTGTCATAAATGTAATGAATATATCTTCCAAATATGCTTTTATAGACACTTACTTCCGATTTAAAATTTGAAGATAGCTAGACCCTCTATCTTATATTTCAAGCCAAGTGCTTATGCCTATAGGCAAAACACCACAAATTGTCTTTAATTTCACCTCGGCTTTGTTTTACGGCTCAATCCATTCAAAAGTTATGACCGTGGTGGCATGATTTACAATCTCATCGTATATCAGTGTACAGTACAATAATAAAAACTAAGTCAGTAAAAAATGAAGCGTATGTAATACGTGTTTCAATAATTTCTGCGAATTTCAAGGGCATTTGGCTCTACTGTGTGCCGTTAAAAGAGATGCCAAAATGATGACATTAGACCACTTAGAAGCTGTGTTGTCTTTTTGACATAATGTATCAAGAAAAAAAGTTTGAATTGCTTGACGTTTCGATCATCTTGTCGTGATCTTCTTCAGAAGATGATTGAAACGTCAAGCAATTTAAACTTTCTACACGGCAGAGAACCCGAGAACCGAAGAGCAGCCAATTTTATATCTCGATGGCTACACCTCTCACCTCACATTGTCCATGAGTGAGTTTTGGGCAAGTACTAAAAGTTGCATGGAAACAAGAAGTGTACAAATGGCGAATAGAAAATGCAGGGGTCGTCTTGAAACGAGACTTAATTCTTAATCGATTTTTTGTAAAATATCTTTGTTGGGAAAATTCGATATTTGTAATTAGTTCGTCGTCAAATACATGCCCAAATATTTCCAGTAAAAAATGCCTAGGGCCGGCATCCGGTACTTACCCGCATACGGCCTTTGTTTTGTTAAAATGTTCTTTTTGCAATATATCGAAGTTCAATTCATTTTGATTTATTAGCCTATTATGGTATACCCACCATAAAAATATGTTAGGACGCGACAACAATATTTTTTTACTGTTTTTCGATAGAGATAAGTATGGGTACTCACCACAAATCAGCGCTAAACCGAACAAGTCGGTGTCGAGCATGCCCTGTTGGGCGAAATGGTTGCATGTCTGATGGTAGAGTTCCCGTACCCTGCTCTTGACCTGCACGACGAAGTAGAGAGTCTGTTGGTGCAGCAGGTGGAGAGCTAGGAACCTGGCGGCCGGGGGGAGCGCTGCTGCTGGGCTGCACGCGGCCAGGGGGGCGCTCACCGTGCACAGGCCGGCGCGCATGACCCGCGCATCTCAAATGGGGGGCTCTCCTCGCTCACCTATAATCAAAAGCAACACAAGTGAGATTTTTGCACAGCTTCTTGCATACATCAAGCCCCACTATTCTTTCTCATAGTTGGTGAAACTTTCTTTCTATCACTTTATATTAAACTCTTTTTTGAGCATAATCCTTGGTATCAATAAAGTGTCATATTCATTAATAATTTGTATAATACACAAAATTTTTTAACACACAATTTGTATTTTGTTTAACTTAATGCGGTGCGTGAAATTAGCTATGGCATTGTTATAAACTTCAATATTTCGTCATATTATGATGTTAATGCGCCGTTATTCATCATAATGAAAAACTACCTGATCGATTTATGATAAATTAATGACGTTGCTTTGTCGGCTTAGTAAATAGTAGTCAAAATACATATACATACATATATGTTTTAGCAATTATATTCGCGTTTTATGTAGAATGTAACACAAACTTATGAATTTAATTAGAAGTATGGTAAACTTGAGAGCATATGTATTTTAGAGATTATAAGGACATATTTTTCGTCATAATAAGCTACTGTCTAGCTAATTTATGACTGTTGGTTGAACAAACAGTAGGTAGACACGTTTTTTTTTTTGGCATCACATTGGCGTTTTAATTGGAATGTACCACAAAATCGTCGATTTCATTAAAGTATAGTCAGCTAATGTTAATAACATGCATATTTTAAATATAACTAAATCCAAAAATACACAAAGAGTACTTAGTTCACTTTAAGTCAACCGAGCTCTTTAATAAATATAAACTGAAGATTTTCATTTGTTGTATTTTTGTTTACATAAAAGTTTATTTGTAAGATAGGGTTTTTGTATTAATTTTAGTTCACGCAGGTAGGCAATAAAGTATTGTCTAACCTGGGAAAGTAAATGTAAGTACTTATAAAAATAGTAATGGAGATGACAATGAAAACTATTAGCAAGTTTTTTTTGCAATTACCTTACTGTCGGCTATATTAAATTTAATTTAGTGTAAGGTATATTGTAAGAAATCATGAGACTAAAAACAAAAGACAAATGTAAAATTACACTTGCAAAGCAATTTGACTGTACCATATAAATTTATACATTCACTTTCTTAGTATTTTTCTATGACTTTCTTATAAAAATCCTTTTGGAAATTACTTGAGTGTTTGCTAAATATACAATTTATATAAATATTACATATGAACAATGTTTGATATTCAACGCTGTTACGCAAGTATGAAAACCGAAGCGCGCAGTACCTCACATCAAAGACGATAGCCGCGCGTAAGTAGAGGCACCGATAGAACTTCTACGGAGCTAGGGCAATGCACGAGAACTGCGCGCGCGGTACAGCAGTGCATATCAACCGACAACGCTTTGTATATCAGAACGTACTTTAAGTTTATATGTGAAATAAACAATTTTGAAACCTACTTAGCCTTTTTGTGTTCTCTCACCGGCGTATAGGTCTACAAATCAGTAGTATCCTAACAGTTATCAACGATTTTAGAAGTAACTTCACTAAAAATCTTTTTACAGTGAAGTAACTGATAATTATATGCGTTTTGCATGCAGCTTATCGTGCAAAGGCTATCGAATCGATTCTGTCTTTGTTTAGAATGCAGTTGAACTATCGGTGTCTTGTGTGTCAATATTTTCAAAGCATCGTTCGTTGTAAGCAACCCTATTATATGTGTTATATATACTATAATTGGTTTAAATAACTGCTCAAATATATAATAAATTTAGAAGTAACAAACTAGATTTGTTTTTAACCAAACACTTATTATAACCGGATTCGTATAGTTGCTACAAAGTTTGGTGGAGGAGCCTGCTATGCTTAAAATTTAATTCACTTATTTATTTTCTTTTTTGGCACTAAGTCGAATATGCAGTCTATTGAACGCCAATTTATCTGGTCTGTATGATTTTTAAATCCTTATTGTTGATACGTGCATACAAGAAAGCAGTCTCAAACTGTCGCTAATTTGTTTCGGTATTCAATAGCTGACTTAACAAATTCTGGTGACGCATTTTTCATTATAAGTAAATGTTTTTGCAATGAGGAGGCATGGAAACTATTTGTGTATTTCATCTTAGGAAATGGAAGTTTGTCAACTCACACTCCCGACCAGGAAGCATGCACCAATAAAAGATCAACTTTAATAACTTTTTTCGGAAGAAGAGACTGGCTGACAATTTAATAGAGAAAGCTGTTACAGGGAATCTTTATACTATAATTAGTGAGCTCCTAATATATTTAAACTTGCTCAGACCCTGATTAAAAAAAAAAAAAACAGAAAAATTAAGAAATTACTTACTTAATGTCTTTCGACGAGATTTATAGCGTCAAGTTCTTATTACAGCGAGACGCGCAGCGTTGGTACTTTTTCAAAGTAAGAGGCATTTGAAAAATATATAAGAAATCAAAAAATTAAAACAAATGAAAAAATTAAATATATTTCCAGCGAGGAGTTTTCCAAAGACAAACCGCGCTTAAAAAAAAACGAAATATAAAGAAAAATTAAGAAATTACGCATTTTTCCACGACGGTGGCGTCGAGTTTTCACTACAGCGAGACGCGGAGCGCCGAGTCTTTAAATAAAAATAATACAAAAATTAAAAAGTAAAAACAAATGAACAAGTAAATATATTTCCAGCGAGGAGCTTTCCAAGGACAAAGGGCGTTAAGAGAAACGAAAAATTAAGAAAAATTCGAAAATTAAGAAATTATAATTTTTTAACGAGTTTTCTAAAGAAAAACACACTTAAAAAAGTTGAAAATTAAAAAACTTGAAAACATTAAAAAATAAAAAAAATACATATGATGAACTAATAGATTGAAACTCATGCTTAAAGGAAGATCAGTTTACACGACCATCATGGGAGAAACATTAGTGGCTCGGGTGGGAAGAGGGTGTCTGCAGGGTGGGTTGTTGTCTCCTCTACTGTGGAAGACTGGTCGCGGACGAGCTACTAGTAAGACTCGACAACGAAGGCCATAAAACCTTGAGATACGCAGATGATATTGTCATTCTAATCCTCTCTCTAAACGCTCTAGAAGTTGTACCAAAATGGACTGAAGAAGGGGCCCTAAACATTTGTCCCTCCAAAACGACCACAAATGGGAATTCACGAGAAGGAGAAAGTTAGATGACCTAGGACCGCTAAAGTTTCCGGAGTGAAGAAATAAAGCTGTTCGAAGGAGTGGAATACCTTGGAGTTATTCTTGACTCAAAACTTGCTTGGAATCAGTTCACAGTACGCAAAATACTGTTATTTCAATGAAAATGCTCAAGCATCGACAACTTCAAAGAATTAAAACCAGGGCGGAGACAACACTCATGTTGGCTAGAAGAGCCCATGGTAAAACAAGGAGGTTAAGGTCGAATATTATTTATTGGACATATATCACGGTGGTCATAGCAATGCAAACTGCAAACCGCAATGCGTCTGTTTCCAACTAAAGATTTATTCCATGGTAGGAATTATTCTAACAATTGCTAATTTATTAACAACTGGAGTATGACCAACCAACTATTTATCTGAGTTGAAATTTTATCCTTGTTAGAACATGTACACTTAAACTGACAGAACTCAATGCATATTGCATTATAGCTATAAACTTGTTTGATAGATATAGGTATTAATTTTAATAAAATTGGAACCAAATATAGAATTCGCACGTTTCAATCATTATTGCTACCACTCTATAACTTTGAATTATTAATGAAAAGGTTAATATTTCACCAAGAACAATATTTTTGAAGTGTTTCAAAAATAGTTAGAGTCTACATACTCAAAGAAATACGGCCGCTTAGTACTTAGTTAGTCTGTATAGAACAGTGCTATATACTGTATTTATAATCTGTTTTCGTTTCATCCAACGAAGCAATTCCTAGTATTCGTGTGCAAAAAAATCTCTATCGACAATCGACATACTCTCTAGTAATGTAAATGTCGAAAACAGAATAGGCGCAGTTGTAGTTACATCCATATTTATGTATGTATGTAGTAGACTGGACCGCGTCAGTCAATTGCGCGAACATGGTTCGCTGTTTACGCTGAAAGCGTTGGGTACAGGCACACGTTTGTATTCCGCGGTCTGGTCGAATTGTTCGCATGTGTGCGTTAGCGTCGATACTTGGTAAAAATGTTTGTCGTATAGTATATGTGTGACTAAGTAGAAGGTCAGCCGCATTCCAGCGGGCTACCCAGTACAACATACATAATACTTTGTTGTATATAACGTAGTAGTAAGCGCTTAAATACTGAGCTGATATGCAGTAGTAAATATACAGGAATCAGAAGCGCACACTGAGAAAAATAGATAGTAACAATAGGGACAACTAACTTTATAGTTGGTTGTATTATAATTATATTAGAGCGTACCATCTTCCTAATAAACAGTAATACATGGATGAATACTGGGTACTAGATAACGTATTGTTGTCCTTGAGTTAATATCATTCATTATATTTATAATACGTGGTAACATCTTTTTTTCTCCGTGCAGGATTGAGAGTTGTTTGTTAGGCGCTACTGGGAAGCAGGAAAGATGGAACGGAAAAATGAAATTAAGGATGTAAAACGAATCAAAGGCCCGACAAAGTCGAAGGTTTGAATAAAGTTAGTTAAGGTTCTGGTATTATAATAACAAAAAATGGATACATATATAGTATCTATATTAAAACAGGTTTTATAAAGCGCCAAGTTTGGAAGGAAAAACGCTTTTATGAAATGAGTTTTTTAAATTATTTTTTCTATTTCGATAATTTTAAATTAATATTTTCAAAATAAGAAAAATTAATAGTGTAATAAGTAATGTCAAAACGTTATAGTACATCAAATTACAGGTTACAAGACTATACTAATATCTCAAACAGAGTTTTAAAAAATTAAATTCAAAAAATTACGAAAAAAATTGAAATATTGGAAAATTTTAAAAATTTGGAAAAGTTAAAAAAATTGGAAAGTTAGGAAAACCGAAAAATTAAAAACTTTAAAAATAGAAAATTCCACCCTGCATTCCCATACCTATTCTACGCGATTAAAGAAAGAACGATTACAACAGGCAGCGCTACCATCTTTTGAGCGGTGCGTTCCAGATGGAAGGCGGGTTCTCTAGTTATATTAATTAGGTATCATTGCTCCATACCGTGTGCCAGCATGGTCAGCTAATGACACACATTGTAGTATGAGTGAGCACGATAGAGACACAGCAACGGAAGGGTACACGAGGAAAGGTCGCACAGTTTTGATCTCGGCTTGAACACTGAACACACACTACCACTACTGCGAGTGTACTCAAGCGAGACTATCAACCACTGTAAATTTTAAAAAATCGTAAAAAATAAACGCTTGGTCATCTATAGCTAATATTTACAAAAGTACATAGGGAAAAGATACAGGTGTTGTATTGTATGAAATACCTCTTGCAAAAATAAAGTACAGCAGGTGCATAAGCCTCCAAAACAACAGGTGGAATACTTCTCGTATGGAATGATCTTAGTCTTGATTTACATTTCTTTAATATTACAAACTTTCCTTGCAGAGAAGTTATTTTTGAATAAGAACATCGCTCTCTTGATATGTATTAATAAATAAAATCTTTCAATCTCAGTTAAACATTATTCATATTCAGAACGGTATTCCATTTGTATCTCATAGGTACCGTAAAATGGGGTGACTTGATAATTTTTTTTTCAACTTAAATTTTTTTTAGCGTGCCGTATACAATAGAAGTAAAGCAAAATTTCGTGGCAACTCTTTAGACCTATTAGTGCATTATGCAATACAATCACCTCTCTATCTTTTGTTCTTAAAAAAAAAAATTCAAGCTCCATTTTTCAAGACACGTGGGGTGTCATAAATTCTATGCAGTTTGCATGTAACACTAAATTTAGTTCACTATACATTCGAAATAGTCCCGTGACAGACTTTTGTAAATTACCAAAAGATGTCACCTGTGTATGAAGGTTTTCTTCACAGATGTTTTCATGTCAAGCCACTCTGTTTTACGATACTGTATAAACATCTTAACAAAATAAAACGATATATCACTTTCTAACGATGTAACTACTACTGCTACTACTTCTTCTACTATCTTCTCTCTCTTCTATTTACGTGCTTTTCATTTACTTCCTGATTTTTTAAAGCTTACTACCTATTACAATCTTACTTTTACGTTGACCCCTGTATGTCTAAATCTTCGCGTGCGATCTGGTCCCGCGCTGGCCGTGCGAGTAGGCTATCAAACGAAGTGTCGCGTGTAGATTCGATTAATTCATCGTTACAATAATGTTTTAACCCCAGAGTGGTAGCTGTAGGTGCGAGAGCGGGGTATTCAGGGTTACGATCAGGGTGTGCGCAAGAATTTAAACAATGAAAGCCTGTTTTAAAACAAGAAGTTATTACCATATAATACGTGCAAAAGACATCAAGTATGTACAATGACAAGAAACAGGTGAGTAACAAAAATATATGTACGGACAATCGTAAATATAAGCAAATAGTCGCGGGGCGTCTGAGCGGAATTTTAATTGTTTAAATCCAGTGATAACATAAAACGAGAATCTATATACCGCGCCAAGTCAAAAATATGCGGACGGTTTTAACGTACAAAATTTGGTGCTATGTCGGACCAGAAAGCTGTGTAGGCACTAACCTTACGAAATGAAAATGACTAGGAATAAATCTCTGATGTACCGGACCAGATCAAATAAACGCGGACGGCTTTAACATACAAGTTTGGTGCTATGTCGGACCAGGAAGCTGTGCTGGCACCGACCTTACGAAACGAGAATAAATCTCTGCGTGCATCAGAAGGGTTTGCCGATACGAGTCCCAGAGCGAAGAAGCCTAGTAGAATGCCTGTGTTGTGTCAGAATCTGTGCCGACGCCAACTGCTAGACCGAGGATGTCTGGGAATCTCTGCGTGTATAAGAAAGCCTTGCCGACACGATTACCAGAGCGAGGAAGGCTGGTAGAATGCCTGCGTGGTGTCAGTGGGTATAACTGATGAGAATCCTCCTCTTACCGTCAAGCGCGCGGTTTATACACTGCTGCGGCCCCACGCGGTCGCGATGGTGGAAGTTGAGCGTGCGTGAACGGACGTACTATCTGCGGAGACGATAAAATTGATACTAAAATGGATTTTCGCAGAGCGAAACCGAAAAAATGCCACCATGGCTGAGTTTATGGTTTATTGTTGGAATTACCATGCCAGCAAAAGCAATGAAAAGGAAATAACACTAGAGAGGGACTCGAGTGTCTTATACGTCTTCATTTCTTTCACAATATATCAAATTTTCTTCCATTAGGTGTTTTATCTCCAGCCATCAAGTTTTTTTTCAGACTCAAAAACAATTGAAAAAATATTTTTAGAATGTGAAGCTATTACTGCAATTATCAAAATTTTAATTCAGCTAACAATTATCTAATATATGAACTTTGCCACTTAAAAAACTCACTTTGCACTAACTTTGCAGGCGTTATAATTATGCACAGAATCTCACCATGCGAACAAACATTAAATATTTAGGAAAATCGAAATGTACTGCTCTACAAATTTAGTTTCTTCAAGTCCACATGGCGCAAACATACGGTTTCACCTCTTAGTATTGCAGTGCCCCTTCTTGATATACTTAATTATTCCTTATAAGGTAAGTTACTTTTATAAATTCATATATCAATATTATTTTAGTCTTAAACTGGCATCAGAAATGGACATAGATGATAAATAAGAAGTGTAGAAGGCATAGCAAATAGTTACAAATGATAATTATATTTAGAATTCATACAGCTCGGTAACAAGTGTAAGTTTATGGAATTGTTGTGCACCCTAGTTTGCACACAAAGTACAATTTGAAGATATCATTTTGAACGCTCTAGTTGCACTCTTATCTAAATAGCATAATCATACTAATGTATATAACAACCATCAAAAGCACAAGTATTCTGTACATGCGCAATATGCAGATGAATATTGCATATGTAATCGATTTCAACGTTAAAATCAATAATTCTCAAGTCTGGCAGGATTCAAGATAAACTTTAATTAACCAGTAGCATATAGGTACATTTGCGAAGAGCTACTGGTTCGGTCAGTCTTGGCGATGCGTGCACAGAGTTATGATTGGTCATTGCCAATAAAAGAACCACTAGCGGTCACACAACTGGCTTCAGACACGAATGAATGGAGGAGCACGCGAAGATCCCAGCAACTTTCGCAAGACGCGCAGACCACAAAGTTAACACAGAAGGAGGACATGACGTAATAGTTTATTGATTTCGAAAATGAATATAACCGGCCTAGAACTGGTATGGTTTACTACTGTTTGTTACTACCTTTCAGAATTTCCGAGTTAACATGAGAACTCACTATTCAGCGTTATTAGTTGATTTCCTGGTACGAAAAGTGATTTTATTGAAGAGTCTTTTTTTTACAAACTTAGCCAAATTCAAATATATGCGAGGATTGTAGCGTAGTAATAGACGCAAAAGATGTCCGATTATCAAGCGCTACCCCAATTTAATAAATTCGGGATAATTGTTTCTGGAAATTTGTGGATTTCCATTTTCAACAGAATACCGAATGATTCGGAAATTTTAATTAAACTAGTTAATGCAGAAATCACAAATAAACTAGATGCGCCAGGTGGTAAGACGTAATCCTATGAGTATGTAACCTAATAAAGCACTTTAATAGCTCCCTAAAGATCTTAGTAAATTTGGAGTTTTGTTTTTATCGCATACTATTAGAGACAACTTTATTTTCTGCTGGACATTTTTGGCCAGTTAATTAAAAAAAAAAAAGTTTGATAAGGATCAGTCATTGTTAAGAGATGCCGTGTTTCGTTTTATCAAGGCTCATCAATGCTACTAGATGACATGTCGTAAATATATTCATAATAGGTGAAACAGTTTGTATTGGAATTAAATATGGATAATTCATTAAATTTGTGGAGATATGCTAAATTGTCGAACTATTTCTACAACATGCTTCTAAATATAATAAATAAAAGCACTATATCTGTAAGTTTTACGTTTCGGGACTTTTCTTGTTCCCTTTTTCTAATGTTTGACATTTCGATAACTAAGTAAGTTGGCAGCATCAGTAGTACAGTAATTTCATACGTCAGGTGATAATTTAGTTTTCGAAATTAATAAGTACAATTCAGAACATTACCATGCAATAATTAAGGGTCTACATACATTAGTGTTGGGCAAAGTAGGTGATATACCTAAATAGTAATTAACAAGAACCAAACAACGTCGTGTTTATTCGTCTGTGGGAAAGGGTTTCGTGTTGCTTACCGGCTTTTCCGAGAATGGGCCAAACACGAGGCTGTCTAGCTTATGTTAGTCGTAAGTTATTTTCTCTGCCTTGCCCAACACTAATAAATAGAACTTTTAGTATGAATGTGCTGAGAATATTCTAGGCATAATGCTGATAATGTTATTATTATTCAAAGTTAGTTAAACCATTTTTTAGGAATTGGGGGCAACCCCTACTAGAAAATACGTTTCCACAGATACGGCTGAATTAAAAATTCCCAACGACGAACACTAGTTTGAAAGATACAAATACCTCGTCATAGTTACGTAATTAAAACTAATACGATCATGTAAGTTATTAGTCAGAATTTTACGTTGTTACATTGATACAATATAGAATACACTTATATAAACCAAGTAAAATCAATTTAAATAATTAACGATTCTTTGGGTTTCATAATTCATAGAAAATAACATACTTTTTACTAGCTAACCCATACTGCACCAATCATAATTTGATACATATTGCTCTGTGCACTCTTAGGTCATTTTCTATATCTTGCGTATAGATTTACGATAAATTCTACAAATTCTTTTATCCGAGGTTACCAGTGCTACCATCACCTACTGTCCATGATTCATCACGCGAATATTCGGTCGCGAAATTGTATATTTGACTAACCTTTTCCATCGTCCTCTCTCACTGCTACAGTTTACAGTTTTAAGGTATGTACGTTTGTAACGTCGAACGTTTCGGGTCACATCTTCTTACCGATACTTTAACACAGGCAGCGTAAAATGATCGTCTCCGTGTAGTATTTTCGCGTTGTCTGTTGAGCAGCCTTTTATTTACATTGACGTACGAATGGTAAACTTTACTTTTTTATTACTTCATCGGAATTTCGTGGGCAAATTTCGTTGTCTGTCGTTGGCATGATTTGTCCTTCTGTGTCGTAATTATAATGGGCTTTGTATATTTTTTTTTTGGATCTCGTGTATTTCTGTTTGTATGCATAAATTTGGTCGGCGATTGCGTCAAAGATATTTTTAAATTGAGATTTCACAATGTTAGATGTGTGGGATGTGATGGGAATCTCTCCGTGTCTGATGTTACATATTTTATGATATGAACGAATATAAAAGCCGGTAAAAATTTAGATAAAAAAATCCCATTCAAAATGTAGAGTAAATAAATTTTGAATTATGTTATTCTGTAAGTAATCATAGCAAACATGGCTGTAATACAGTTTCATTTAGAAAAGAAACTTTCGTTAAACAGAGTATTTCTATTTTCAACAGAAATCTATAAAGAGTAAACTATTTTCCATGATTTTTTGGTTTATTTTATGTAGAGCCCAGTTGTTCGGCTAATTCGAACTCTCTGTACTCCGAATATCCTTGTTATCCCGATCGGTGACTTATTCCTTAATGCGGATCACTTGCAGGAATCACCAATATGTGTGGAATATATATGATAAAGCACGTTGAGTGCATGGATAAAAAAGATTTATTGAAAAGAAATATGCTTTCAGTAAAAGAAATAAAATAGTTTTTCCCTGAAAGGATATTCATTTTTTACCCAGTTCGTATTTTGCTGGCGTTGTTGTTCAGTTCACTGCGATAACAAGGGGAATGGCCCCGAACGTTAGACAAATCGCATCGCTGATTTGGCACGATATTTCCAGTTTTTTTTTCATTTTTTAAAGTCCGTTTATGTTTACCCCTATTTGCATTTACCCTAACTGTCCCTACTTTTTCCTCCTTTTCTTTAACATCGGAAATTGTGGATGTAGCAACATTAGATGTTTACATTTACCCCATTTTTTATATTTACGGAGAAAATGCCCAGCCGTCGCATTGTGTTCATTTGAGGATGCAGATCATACTCAGTCGTCAACCGAAATATCTTGTAACGACGTTTATGTACTGTTGTGCTACTGTGTACTTACTCCTTGCTACCTTACTTACGTGCTTTCATTTACTTGCTGACTTTTATAAAGTTTATTACTTAATACGCGGGACTCGCCTTGTGGTTGTACGGCGACTCTGTCCGGATCAGATCTCAAAACGGAATGTTGGTTGGAAAGGTGTTACGTCTTTTACGTCGTCACAATAACGTTTCAAACTCAGAGTGGTAGCTGTTGGTATGAGGGCGAGGTACCCAGGGTTACGTTCAGGCTGAGCAACAATTTAAACAGTGGGAGCGTGTTTTAAATTAAGAGTTTATTACCAGAGAATAGGTGTTGTTCTTCACAAGTATGTACAATGACAAAAACAGGTGAGTAACAAAACATATGTATATACTATTGTAAACAGATATATATACAATCGTAAACAAACAAATATTCGCGGGGCTCCGGAACGCTTTTAAATTTGGATGCGGAATTTTAACGGTTTAAAATCTGGTGGTAAGATGAAATGAAAATCTATATAACGAACCTGTCAAAAATACGCGGACGTTTTAATGGGCTATGTCGGGCCAGAAAGCTGAGCCAGTGTCAACTGCCACATAGGGAATAACTGGAAGTGCCTGTGTTACGTCAGAAGCTATGCCGACGCCAACTGTCAGACCGGGAATAACTGGAAGTGCCTGTGCTACGTAAGCAGCTATGCCGACGCCGACTGTCAGACCGGGAATAATTGGAAGTGCCTGTGTTATGTCAGAAGCTATGCCGACGCCAACTGTCAGACCGGGAAGTGCCTGTGTTGCGTCATAAGCTATGCCAACGCCAACTGCCCTGCCGAGAATAACTGGGAATCTCTGAGTGTATCAGAAACGCTATGCCTACACGACAGTCCGAGCGAGGAAGGCTGAAGAAGAATGCAAACCGTTCAACCACCGGATTTATTACTCATAACATTTTAAACTGGGTTTTTGGGTTCAGGCTGGTTACCCTCATATGTTTGGATGGAAACCGAACACAAATAAGACAAAATAATGGATGATCGCAGCTGATAGTGAATATACAGCAACACTTATTTTTTCTAACCATTTTTTTTTGTTGCATGAGCCGTCTAACAAAAAGTCTCTGGAAACACTGCAGCCTCTTGGCTTTTTGTGTTGTATCTTCCATTCCCTTTACCCATTAAATTATGCCAGCCATTCCAATATTCTGATGCCCTGTAGTAGTCTCTACAGATTTCTGGCTGGTGGATCGAAATAGTCCTCTAGGTTCATTTATGGTTGCCAGAAATTATCTTTTTTGGATCCAGAGCTTCACATTTACATAGAATATGGTGTATTAGGTATCTATGGTGTTGATCCCAATTTTTCAGTGCACAATTCCTGTTAGGACACCTGCTAGTCTGCGAAGATAATTTCTACTAAGCTTTAATAGTTCTTCACTCTTCTTCTTTGATGGTCCCTTGATACAGGTCTTTCCATGAGTTTGCCTACTTTTGTTATTTCAATATTCTTTGTGTTGCTCTTGGACCAAACTGCTTACCTGGTCTCGTACTGTGTTTTAGACACTCCTAGAACGGGGTGTGGGCCTAAAAGTGGAAGCAGATGATTCCTTCCTTTCCAACACGTCGATTTTTTCATTTTTTGTCGTAGTTTGGATTGTATTCTGGAATTAATGCCCTCAGTATCGCCTGGTTGTCTGTTGCAATGCAGATCCGTTTGTTTTTATAACCCGCTGAGCGATTTCTGTCACACAATGCAATATCGCGTATGCCTCTGCTTGAAAGACACTCTGCTTTTCACCGTTCTTAGATGAAATAAACTATTTTGCCGCTGAAAATATCTATCGAGGGATAATTAAATCCATTGAAATATTCTACAGTGATAATTAAGGGTGTATTAAAATAGCACATGCTTTGTTCTGGTAAACTTGTGAACTACTATCGAAATCGAAAGATGACATAATAAGATATGAAAACTCAGATCAATAAAAAACTTATATGTAAGATAGTTTTTCAAATAATTTTGTTTGTTCTCATGCATATACATTCTTCCATATCTTTAAGATACATACAACTTATTGTATTATGCAACCGTATCATCTGGTGGCAATTATGAGCTTGGGAAAGACGGAATGTAACATCTATTAGTATTGATTGCATTAATTTTTCAAATAATAATAGGAAAGAAAAAAACGGGAAAAGGTCAACAATTATAAGAATGGTACCAATACCGTTGTTAAAATTTATTCTGTAAACTCTTTCATTGTGTAAAATCCGAATTAACTTATTTGCAATGCCAATAATAAGAAAAATAGAATTCAAGTGTTGATATCAGGTGGGTAGCGTAATAGATTTATATAATGAAAACCGCAAGAATTTTTTTTTTTTTTTTTTGGTTACGAAATTTTTATTACATCAAGGAAGATTTTTCAAGTAGTCAGCCTCATAATCTCTAAACACAGGAAATACCAATTACTTATGCACAGCATAACAAACCCAAAATCATTCTTTTCCATCACATAAATTTTGATTAAATATTCGTAGCGGTTCTTATAAATAATTGGGAAACCTGTTGTTGTTATTCACAACTTAGAAATTAGTAATTAATTGTTTCAGAAATTTGCCGCTTGTTAAATCTAGTGCCAGGTCTAGTGATATGAATCTTGTAGAATGTAGAGGTTTCTCGCTTAATCAAACAGAAAAAATGGAGCGACACCGTATTAATTGCCTTGTTTTTGTAATAGTTAACATATGTAAATAATTTATGACGATGTTAGATGAAAGGAATCAGAAGAATCATCTACACAATATTGTTGTTCATTAGGTCTTTTACACAGCCATTTACATTGTTTGTTGGCAGCCAAAATTATAATTGGGTTTACACAAAGAAATACAGCGAATCTTCTTATAAAATGACAGCAATATCATGAAAGGTAGTCTCCAATTTACAAGTGAAGATCGCGAACTGTAAATCACAGTTTCTGATCAAACTTTGTCAGTTTTTAAACTCATTTGAGTGTTACTCAAGGATACTCTCTGTTGTGGTGGAACCTCAACTTTAAGAGGTGCAATCTGACTTTGAAGCTGGGTCCAAATTTCGTTTATCCAAAATATATTTTAAACGGTAATATGTAGAAGAAATGTTTGAATGGCAAACCTCCACCGCAGGCCTTTCGGCTGGTATAGCTATTTATATACAGGGCGTTACAATAAGCACAGAAGAACGTATCTTGTAGAAAGTTCGTCCAAAATAAACGACTAAAAGAAGAGAATGATGTGAGTTTTAAAACAATGGATTGTGTTTGCTGTTGCCGACTAGGCAAGAATAAATTTTAGGAAATGTGAAAACCTTTATTCGACATTGTTACATGATCAAACGCAGACTAATAGAACCTTTGTAACTATTTACAACTTTAGGTATGGGATAGACGCCAAATAAGGGGAGAGAGGCCAGCCGTGGAGACCAGTCTTGGGCTTTCTCCGTTGCAGTTGCTGTTGTGGGTAGAAGGTACCCTGGGAGCAGACAAAATAAAATGTAGTGGCTGTAAATGTTTCTCTGGCAAAACCGGAGACCATTCAACTACATCGAACAGATAGCACTACTGCCCATAAGGGCGGACAAGTTCCGCGCGTCTTCAGCTTCACTAGGAAATACCTTGCAGATATTTCTAGTAGTCAGACTGCAAAAGCTTACGTCCGCAAATCGAGGCGAGGTTTCTCCTGGAGAACCGAATGGCGAAGCCATCAGCATAGGGGATTCCTCTTCCATTTTCCAGACTGAAATAATAGCCATCCAGACTTGAGCAGATGGCATCTTAAATTAGTCGTCT
This sequence comes from Cetonia aurata, assembly GCA_949128085.1. NCBI lineage: Eukaryota > Metazoa > Arthropoda > Insecta > Coleoptera > Scarabaeidae > Cetonia > Cetonia aurata. The sequence continues at coordinate 2,930,827 of OX421887.1, forward strand.
GAGAATGGATTGGTCGAAATTTTTTCTGACAGCCAAGCTGCCCTCAGGCCACTGCAGGCTGTCAAATTCGTTCCGAAGTAGTGCTGGGGTGCCATAGGAAGCTTGAAAAATTGGCGCAACAGCGTTACGTTGAGATGGGTTGCAAGCCACTCTAGTATCAGAGGCAACGAAGTTGCTGACAAACTAACTAGAGGCGCCAGCGAACGACCATTCACAGATCTAGAACCGACGTGTAGCAGTTCTTATAGACTTGCAGGGCGACACGTTTCATTTATGCGAGGAAAGACTTCGCAACGCAATCTTTATGAGCAGGAACAGACTAAGACAACTTACGGGGTAAACCTGTCCATGAAGATAAAAAAATAACTATTTATGATTGCATTGCACTTTTATCTTTATCAGCACAGATATTGGAATTACCGTTTTTGATGAAATTGGGAAAAATAATCAGGTACGTACTTAACCCCTTTCTAGAAGTAAGTGCAAACCAGAGAGTATAAAAATATTTTTCCAATAACTATAAAACTAGAAAATGCCATAAAGTATTTTTGTTTATGTGGCTCGAAAGAGAACTGTCTTATATGTTGTTATTAATGCAGAAATTTAGCTTTTCTATCTCTCACACACAATGGGTATTTTGTTCAACAGTTTTGCTAAAAAAAAAAACAGTAGATACAATTTACAAGAGAATTCAAGATTATCATTTTTAGTTTCTGTGAAGATAATATTTTAATAATAGTAGTAATATTAGATATTAAAATACCGTCGACTGGGATTACTTTAGCCATTTGCGGGTAACTTTGTCCCAACAATAAAAAAAAAATTTAATAGTTTGTAGGTGGCAACTTTTGACTGCGCAAGCGTAGTTGGTAAGTGGATTCTCTCTTACGGTTTTTTTTATGTCTATCAAGAAGTTCGTACGTTTATACGTATACATGGCAAAGATCACGACGAATCAAATAGTTAAAAATATTGTCTTGCTTCAGAATTTCGTTAATTTATCTATTTAGCTTTCATCTCTTTGAATTTCTATACAGGAATCTGTAAGCTTTTATAAAAATTTGTTATTTTATCGGTAAGTTTTATTGCGTGTTCTACTGCTGAAGTAAAGAATAAATCATCTTTTGATAGATAATTTATGTCATTATGTAGAAAAAGAGATAAGTCCAAAATTTAATGTTTTTCTTCAGAATTTAGATTTAGAGTTAATCTTAGATCTTAGATTTAGTGCCATTTATCGGGTAAGAAAAATCTGTGGCTCTTTTAAAATCATTATACTCAAAATAATATCTGCAATAAAGGCTGTGTAAGACGTTAAGACACCAACCAGTAATTTTAGAACATTCTGAAGCAGACCTGCCCATTTTAAAAATAATTTTACCAAATCAAAAATCCAAGCCGTGGGCAATTTCGCATTCTTAGTAATTTCCTTACGGTTCCATCAATCCAATTGCCATTCCGAATTACGCAATAGTTGTTCTTAATCGAAATCGGACAAATTACAATCCTCCTTTTTGTTTCCGCTTCGTACTTTTTCAGTACGTTTACTCATCTTTTAGCGGTAGCCATTTCGCGGTTTAGCTACTCATTTTAAGACCGCAGTTGGAGCAATTATTGTCAGCTGAAACAGTTGTTGCAACATTGTATGCTTGTGTAAAAGAACTAATACGTGATCATCAACTTTTATACATCCCGGCACTTACGGCGGCGACTGAGACTGGGCAATTATGCCATGAGCTTTGTTTTGACGATTGGTATCTGCCTTTAATGGCTGTTTATAAGTACCCGCGTTCCTTTGAATGTTACGCAAAAATTACGGGTTTAAGAACGCGACTGGATAGCCGCCGCTAGGTGGTTATTGCCCAACTGTAATACTGCGGGCTACCAACAGTGTTGCTTAAATAGTAATTTATATGTACATATCTATATGAATGTATAAGAGATATGCGCGAGTGGTCATTCCTATGGGCATATCGGTATAGTGAGCCAACGCCTAAATATGTAGGTATAAATACAAAAGAAATCAGAAAGTAACTAGCGTTTTTCTGGTGTCTAAAACCGCTGCTTGATTATTTTTTTTTTTGCTTGATGCACTTATTATTTATTAAATAATTACGGAAATGCTGTTAGATGGAAAACAGAATATTTGTTTTGTACAGAAAAGCGAATGTCCTTCTTTGTCCGTTGAATCAATTAGACTACTTTAAAGTTATCGACAACAATACAGCTTTCATAAAAATAATGTGACCCATTTGAAATATTGGCCACATTAGGCACCAACAAAGTATAATTAAAAGTAAAATTCTAAGTTATAAAATCTCTCAAATCATGATATATTCCATAATGAAACCGACTGGTGATCCATACAATTATATATTATTGGTTCTAAGAAGAACTACGGATGTTCCGTAGTAACGACACCTTACAGAAAATTAAAACCAGGGCGCAGACAATACTTATGTTGACTTGAAGGGTCATATGGAAAGTCATGGGAGCTAAGACCAAGATATCACGGTGGTCAGACCGATGATCACTTATGCATCTGGTAAATCATGGTATGGTGGATAAAGATGCAGAAGCAAATTGCTATAAATGAACTCGGCAAGATACAGAGGTTTGCGTATTTAAGAATAGGAAGAGCAATGAGAAGCACTCCCGCAGCAACCATAGAATGCCTCCTAGACCTCTCTCCTCTCCATTTGGTGATAATGGGGGAGGTGAGAATGGGGTACCTCAGATTGCAAGAAATACCAAGTGGCAGGTATGCTGGATTGGGCACAAGAATATTGTCCATCTAATGGAAGGCAACTTCTTGGGAATGAGATTAATAATAATAATAATAATAATATAATATATTTGCAATAATACCATTACAGAATGTGTCAATATATGTGTATACGTGTAGAGTAATACACTTGTCAATAAATGGTAAAATTAAGTTAAAATTACTTGCTCTGGAACAGCAAGAAACAGAACAACTACTTCGCTTTCGAGTCCAAGAATTTTTCTATACTGTAACACACCCTCTCAATTAACAGCCTCTTCACTTGCTTTTTAAAGCTAGCCGATGGTAGTTGCTTTATGTTGGAGGGCAAGTTGTTGTAAAGCTTTGTACCCTAATAGCCAACCGATTTTTAGGTGCAAGTCAATACGCGTGTGGTGTTCGTGGTGACAACTCTTCAGGGTAAAAAGGTATTTGTTGTTGCGTACATAAGTGACGACAGATAGGATGTAGGTAGAATACAAGGTAAGTATGCTTTCATTTCTGAAGTAGTTTCTGCATGTTCTATTGTATTGCAGGTTGCACAGTAATCGAATTGCACGTTTCTGTAGAAAATTCTATGCGCACCTGCCGCCATTCCCCAAAATTGGATACCATATGATAAGAGGGAGTGGAAGCAAGAGAAATAAACTGTTCTTGCGGTTTCATGAGTAGCCACCTGTTTTACTCGCTTTATTGCATACAACGCAGAGGACAGTCTGTTGGAGTCAATGTGCCGATGCCACCTCATATTAGTATCGATGTTGATACCTAGGAATTTAGCCTGCGCCGCTGAGTTGGTTTTAGTTGAAAACGTTAGGGACTGCGTTTTTACGAGGTTTACTTCTAATTTATTTGCAAAGTACCCAGGCAAAAATAAAAAAGAAACAAAAAAATTATTTGCAGAGAACCATTTCTCGGCAATATTGATCGCTGTCTGGGATTTTTCAATAAGATCGTGAGAGCTATCGCAGAGCACTAAAAGTGAAGTGTCGTCTGAGTACAAAAATATTTCTGCGCTGTTTTGATGCTGGATGGTAGATCATTGATAAAGATTATAAATAGTAGCGGCCCCAATATCGATCCCTGTGGCACTCCACATCCAACGTCCCCGGGACTCGAATCCTCGCTATTCCAGGATGTCAGTTGGATTCTATCAGAAAGATAGGACTTCAACAACCTGAGAGGTACACCCATTGCCTCGTAATATTCAAGCTTATGTATCAGGATGTCATGATTTACTGAGTCGAAGGCCTTGGTTAGATCGAGTAGGGTTATTTCAGCACATGTGAAAAGCATGATAGATCAGCTTTACCATCTGCGATACTCCTGTAACTGTGGAATAGCCTTTCTTGAAGCCCTGCTGCTTAGGCGTCAAGTAGTTGTTCTCCTCAAAATAATCTACTAACCGGCTTGCTACGGACGATTCCAATATCTTCGAGAGTGTAGGTAAAATGCAAATTGGGGGATAGTTCTCATATTTATCCTAATCTCCTGTTTTGTGTATGGGACACACTTTGAATTCTTTTCCTAACATTTTTAATAGGTTAGTGGACATCCCATAAATATCTCTTGTGTCTTTACCCTTCACGTTTACTAGTGTGCTTTTCACTTCTTTTGAAGTAATTGGCGCAAGAAAAAACAAGTTCGTATTGTTCATATTTATGTTCGACAGAAATTCTGATGTTATACTCCAGGGCACACGATTAGACAGAGATTTCTACATATCTATTTAACAGAAATTTCGAGGTAGGAATCGCGGATCAGATAAGCTGGAATCAATCCAACTAGAGAGACAGGCTTGGCGAACTAATCTGGTTTACAGACAGATCAAAAGCCGACTCTAGTACTGGAGCTGGAATTTACATGGAGGTGAAAAATACAATGATCACAATTTCACTAGGAAAATATATCAGTGTCTTTTAGGCAGAGAGATACGCAATAATGCAATGTGCAACAAAAATCAATCAGAAGGCTTATAAAAACAAACGCATCTGCGTTGCAGCAGATAGCCAGGCGGTACTGAGGACATTAGTGAGCCATGGTAATCTGCGGTATACAGGGCATTTCAATTAAAACGAGCCACCGCAAATAACTCCTTACCTGTTGTGATTTATATAAAATTTCGAAACCTATCAATTGTCATATCAAGGGGGACAACATTTAATGACGGGCCTAATGACTTAAAATCATTCTTGGGAGCACAGCAGCCCCCACCAGTTAAATTTGGAAGATGGATCTTGTAACTACTCATGCAAAAGGTCTTTTAATTCTCTTTACGCCAATATGTAATAAAAAGTCATTTTTTAAAATAAATAAGCAAAAAGTGCATAATTTGCAACCTGTGTAATACAATGCGAATAGAATAAATAATGGTTTGGATTTTACTTTATTAAATGTTTAAAATGATGACCGTTAACCTCCCTACAATAGTGCAATCTTGTTTCAAATGCTCTCCTCACATTTCGCAACATTTCTGGAGTTGTTCGTTGGCATTCTTCAACATTTTTTTGGCGTAACTTTTGTAAGGAAGCTGAATGCGTGGCATACACCTTAGACTTAAGATCTCCCCAGGAAAAATAAACAAGTGGTGTAAGATCCAATGATCGCCAAAGTGATAATCCAGAAATTGTAGTGGAGGCGTTCCATCTTGCTGGAATACTATCTAATTTTCCCACAAATCTGGATCTTGCTCCAATTCTTCTGTGATCAAAGGATTGATTGTATCGTCCAGCATGTTCAAATACATTTGACCATTTAAAGTCCCGTCAATGAATAGGAGTGCTATGAGATGATCGTCAAAGGTACTAACTCATGCAGTAAGTTTCTGTGGCTGTTGTGTGTGTGTGTTTATTGCGTCAAATGGAGGTTGGTGTCACTGCAATATGTATCTGCAGTTGTGACGATTCAGTTCACCATTCAATGAAAAAGATGATTCGTCCGAAAAAAGTTTCGATTATTGTTGATGCATTCGGTCATCAATTCACAAAATTCATTCCTCATTCAAGTGATGAAGCTTCAACTTCTTAGGTATTCTATAAACTGATGAACGACTTACTCCTGATGCATGAGATACCTGTTATATAGACGTCACATTTCCAACCACTACGACTTGACCTAAGACTTCGATGTTAATATCTTCATTATTGGCAACCCGATGAAAATGTTTTTATTGTTATGTACAGAGCCCGTGTCAGTAAGTACTCGTTGAATAAGCAAGCTCTAGATCTTGCACACCTCCCATTCTCATAATACAAAGTCACTAATTCCACACGTTCTTGGATAGAATAGACCATATTGATTTATTACGAATTCACCATTAAACTAAAAGTAAACTCCACTAAAGAATATTCCACTAAACAATGCAAACGTAAACGAACACCGTACAAAATAAGCATCTAAAGCTGAAAATAGAAGCAAACAAAGTGGAGAAAAACGACATTAAAAATGATAAGTGAATGTGACAAAAACAAGTAGGAGTTACCTTGGTTACCACAAAAAAATGGCGAAATGTCAGGAAAGTACATAAGGGAGACCACTAGAAGCCATTTCATTCTAAGCATGTTTTACTACAAAGGTTGAAAATTATACACTTTTGCTTAGTGATTAAAAAATATGATTTTTTGATATGGTCACAAGACCCATCTCCCCTATTCAAATTTTTTAGGGTGGAGCTGCTGTGCTCCCAGGAATGAGCCAAACCAGAACGCATCCGTCGCTGCCAAAAACATTAAATTTACTCTCGTTCACGAAAATTACATGTTCCCAATATTTTTTGTTTTAACCAAACGAAGAAATAAAAATAGAAAATTTCGTTCTAACGGTGAACCATAGAGGTGGCTCACGGGTAGTATGAAGTTGTATGTCCGCTGCTGGTGTTGGGCATCTGGTAATTATAGAGAGTATTCTGAATCAGCACGTGTATTTGAATATTTTAAAAAGCCATTTAAGGAGCAATGCTGAGGAAATGGGAATTTCATACATTCAGATTCTGCCAAGACAATGACCCTAAATACAAATCCTACCTAGTACGACAATGGTTATTATATGACTGTCGAAAAGTACTCGATACGCCGGCACAATACCCTGACATCAACCCCATTGAACATTTGTGGGATGTTTTACATAAAATAGTTTGCAAATGCCACATCTCTTCAAAATCCGACCTGAAAACCGTGTTACTGCAAGAATGGACGAAGATAAGCCAGGAAGTAACTTTCAAATTGGCAACATCTATGCCTAGTAGACTGAATAGTGTAATAGAAGCCAAAGGGGGTCCGACCAAATAATAACTTGTTTCATAATTGTATTTATGCTTATTTTTTATTAATTCCTGGTGAATTTATTGAGATAGAAAATTATTTTTTTTTTATTTGAAAACGTTGATGTATTTTAAGTTAGCAATATGATGATGTCTATATACTTATACACGGTAACCCAAACTTGTATCTACTAAAAATTATATTGTTCTTCGTACACTCGCTCTTTTATTATTTTATGTTGGTGTCCGGTCAATTATTTGAGTCACTGTATATCAAATATAAATAGAACTCATATTGAGCCTTCTACATCCAATTAAAGAGATTTTCTAGAAATATTAAATATTTTGTCCGGATTATGCTCTGGCATTCCAAGATCTCAAAGTTCCTGGTGTGAAATATCTAAATCAATCGTATTGTAGGCGTTCTTGAGGTCAAGAAAAATTACATCTATATTTGAGTATAGAGGTATTCCATTTAACAAAACCAAGTGAAATCATTTTAAAATGTTATGGAACTGACCACCCTGTATGTCAGATGTTAACATTCTTCTCCAATCTGGTTGAAAACATTGTATTCGTCGTTTTACACAGTAGCATCTTAACTGCTAAAATATCTGCTTGTCTTTGCTACTGCCATTAAAAGTCTCTTAAGCAATTCGATTCGTTAATAATTTTACAATGCCAATTTCCACATGCCTTCGAATAATTGCATTTGTCGTTGCGAAAGCCTCGAAGTATTCCAAATATTTGCGTGCTCGAAACGTTACATCGAGACGACGACAGGATACACATTGAGTAATCACCGACGGCTTTCTGTCAAAATATATAACTAAAAATGCTTGCAGATGCGTGCTAAATCAAACCAGGATAGCTTATTAGAGTAGCTATCCAAATTCGATATTTACTAGATATTAAAAGATGAAATGTTGGTAAATAGTTACGCAATAAACGCCTGTGTGAGTATATTTACTTCATTAACGGAGATATTCACAGTTTGTGTCTTTAGCGCTGTCTTAATAAACGTTCCTGTCGTCATGTCACTGTGTCCTTTGTTTGTTGTACAATGAAGAAACCGTGGAGAAAGTCAGGCTTCGGCTGTACGACTTGTGTGTCGTATGTGAATAGAAATTTATAATATGCATGATTTAAAAAGCTTATGTGTGTGCCTTTGTACGGATCATGTCGCGGAATTCTAATGAGTTGGGCATATAGTTGAAAATGACACGTAAAAGTCTAAAGGATAGCTATATGAATATGCATGTAAGTATATATGAAATGAAGAAACAAGTAAGTATCTAAAACGGAGTTAAGTTAATTCGGAATGAGTTATACTTTAATTTAAATTTAATTAATTTAGAGGAGTAGTCAAAAAACTAGATCAAAAATATCCCTTGTTTCTCTTACAGGAATTTACAAGTGTTTCTGCAAGTCACGTTCTTCTCATTTAACAAACATCGATCTCAGTCGACAATCATTTGATTTTTCTTAAATTTAGTACATACGTTTTAGATTATCTAAACTCTGACAGGTACGATTTAAAAAAAAAACCAGTAGAGAAAAACAGTTACAGTATGGCGAACAAAAGCAAAAGTTACTTTGTTTCCCAGGCTTTCGACTTATGAAAACAATCCGCCAGGATTTGGTTAAAAAAATTGCTCAGATTTCAGAAAAATCAGGTGATTGTCGGCTAAGATGGCATTGTCGCTAAGGCTGCGTTTATAGCCACCAGATTCTATAATAGGAACTAAAACATCCTAAAACATATTTTATTAAGAAAGCACATATCAAACATGCTGTTTTAATGAATTATTTGAATTAGTCCGAGTAATTGCTATATTATGTCTGATCCCAATTTTTAGATTTAATCTTTCACTAGGGATTGTTGTAAATTGTACAGGATCAAGCGAACAAACAAAACTTTCTAACCGAAAAAAAAGAAAAAGAAGCACTTTGGTAACCCTACAATGGTAACGTAAATTATTTGCGTGGGCTATTGAGCAGGTACCTAATACGTATTCAACATTAACATAATAAATAATGTAATAATTAATCTAAGGCTGTAGGCAAAAATTATAAGATCAAACTCTATACTTAAAATATAGACTACTACTAAAAATATGCTCAAACTGACAACACTTAAGATTATGCTTGATATTGTGTTAAAAATAATTGCAATTAAAATTCTTATTGTCTTTCCTAGTGTAAAAATCCAATCAAATCCAAATAAGATTATTAATACACTTATTTTTCAAGAATTAATCTTCATTCAAGCCACAAAATTTACGATTCCAGCAGTTATTATAATTCAACCTTGAACCTGCGTCAACTTTCTCGTATGGATTTGATTTCTCGCTTTATAAATACGAAAATAAAATGAGATCAAAACGTTAAGGACAATTTCTGCTGTTAATCAAATCTTTTCATAACTTTTAACCCTAAAATCTCAACATTATTATAGTGTAGGCAGATATAGGCTATATTTGCCTGCAAACTTGTATTAGATTATTGGATTTTAGACACAATCATTTATCATAATTCGAGAATGCAAAACTGGTTGGCTAGATTTCAATAAATGTTGTAATGTAGTAATTGAAAATGTGGTTATTTGAAAAATATTATTGGCACAACCAATAATGAATGTAATTTGATTCAAGTGGATTAAGTATATGTGTAAGTGTTTAAAACTATGTCAAATTTGTAAAAATAACGTTGTAGTTGCCTACTGTAGAGATAGGGTCAGTGTGGGTAATTGGAAACAGGGGTAATTGGAAACACTGCTAAAAACTGGTTTATAATGCACTTGGCGGCAATGTGGGGGTTGGGATATCCAATGTTATAAGTTTTGGACTAACTATTACCACTTGAATGATGAAAACAAAAAAAAAAACATTGTTTTCAACAAAAGTAATGTTTACTAAGTAATCTAGATTAAAAATATCTGTAAAATTTATTTATTCCATTTGCATACAGTTCATTGCAACAGCAATTGTCATACTGGAAACCTACTTTTTAGTTTTAGCTATATTAATTGTGAAACAATTAACAAAATGTTTTGAGTATCAACCATATTTAGAGAATTTACTTCAATTGAGCTATTAAAACCGAAAAAAAATGAAAAATTTGGAATTGAATTCTAATCAACTTTTTCAAATAACTTTTGTGGATATCATGCCACTTAATCTCATTTTTTGCCAATTTATTGCACATTTTTTAAATTTCCCGCCATATTAATGGTCATGTGACGGGTGTCAAAATAAATTTTGGGGTTCTTAGACATGTTAAATCTATCCCGCAGAAAAGGTCACTGTAGAATTGCATGTGATAAGTCGGCTACTATTTTGGAAAAAAAGAAAAAAAAGATTTTTCTAATATTAAAAAATAAACAACCAAATCAAAATATTTATACTTTTATTTTCCCAAAAATATGGAAAATATAGTATATACTATATTTATATATAATCGTAAAAATAAAAATATAGGTAGTTGTTACCTCGAGAATATTGGAAATTTGGAAAGAACTTCCTTTTATTTTGTTTGCTTTGTATACACTTGCTACCCATAGGTATAGTTTTAGCACATAAGCACATGCGCGTATGTTCTCTTAGCAAACCGTTTTCTTCAACTAAAAACTCTTTTTAAAGTAACATGCATTGTACAATCTTAGCGTTACTGTGCGGGCTTCAAGTTTTGTGTAACGCATGTGTTTACTTGGAAGCCTTTATTGTAAAATCATAGTTAGCACAGTGTAAGAAAAACGGTTCATAAAATAAAACTTGCGTCTGTGTAATGTGTATCTACAAGTGCATATGTTGGGTGTTGCACTACATATTTGCTCTGAATAGAACAAGTTTGAAGTCACAGAAGAGTCCGGGATTGAAACGAGCACCTGTTCGAAACAAGTACCAAACAACCACTTTCTTATGGCAGAAAGTTCGTGTTGTTAAGCTGCGAGCTGACGGTAAACATAAGTAGAAATCTAGTTCTTTATCAATACAATCTTTTTCTAACGTGAACGTATTTTGAATGATGATAGGTACTTAATGAATATTTCTTCTCGAATTTCAAAATTACCTTAATTGTCGAGCATAATACCATCTGATGCCGCTATTTTTGTTCGGAACAATTTACTTCTACTCTCGACCAGGAGCAAGGAAAGCTGAACTGCGCAAGTTACTCTGTCCTGTTCGATGTTTAACTAGCACAGTGCAGTATACCTAACCAAGACCATCCATCCACACATTCCGATCAGCCAGCCAAGAACAAACTCAACATACAGCCCCTACAATTCACATTTTATCAACTGTTATAAATTATAACCTAAATTTCGTTTTGCGCACGCTCAAATGCACTCCAACTAGTAAATACAAGCCAAATCGGTACCTAAAAGTAGTAGTAAAATAAATCGTCATTTTAACGAGCAGCTAATGCTAATTGAAGATGCACACTAAAAAATATTTGCAATTCCTACGGAAAATTCCAGTATAGGGGAAATTTACCAAAAATTAGAAAATATAACTAAAGTTTTCTAGTAAATTTCCCAATTTTTTGCAATTTTACCTTATACGTTACTGGAATTCCCGTAGAAATTGCATATATTTTTTAGTGTGTGGATAAACACTTCTGTTTTTAATTGATTGCTATTGATAAACGGAGCCTTCATCTTTTCTAATGTAACCAAAGTTATAGCATCTATGGTAATAAAGTTAACAGTAGTGCGCCGAAATTCTAGCTAATATTTATTATTTTGAATTCCACATTAAAAGGAGAGAAAATGTTAAAATAACTTATAATACTATAATGACTCATAAAAATTATATCAATAACAAATAAAAAACGACCTCCTGTAGCTATTAATATACATAATTTTAAATTGATGATTCTTTCCTCCACATTTCACATGAATAAACAAACATCCACATCAAGGCTGCGGAGAAGATTCCACCTGTGCAATTTTTTACGCTCACCGATTTACCACTTCACCTTGTAAGTCACTTATTCAAGTATGAACGTATGTATGTATGTAACATACATACGTGACGGATTCAAATCCATTCGCATCTAAATCCAGGAAATATCCGACACACATACAAAAAGAGGAGTTCTATTATTAATTACACTATTAACTGTAATGAACGCTTTATTCTCTCCGCTAAAGACACATTCCTTAGGCATTAGACTGTGACAAGCCCTCGGGCGTGACTAGTATGATGTGTGCACGCATAACTCATGTTCACCGGAAATTCTATTAAAACACTGGTTACTGCTTCTGCTTCCTGCAGCGGCAGCCGTGTTAGATAAGAGTCCTTGATTTTGACAAAGCGCAATTCGCTGTAATGTACCATACATTTTTTAGACGGCTGTTTTTTTATATACATTGAGAAAATAATGTAGTTATTGTTAGTTCAACAGTTTTTGAAGTGTTGAAATTTGAATCGTTGATTTAAATATACACTGAGAAAAATGGATTACAAAAATTTGACGTTGTATTAGTAAAATATGCTGTCCATTAAGACTAAAATAATCAAATCTTACCATGATTATAGGAAAATGTATGATTTAGGTTATACCATTAACGATCAATGGACACAACTTTTAAAATGCTTCTTCTATTGCTGAAATCTTGTACAATGGCTTCAATTATAAATGTGAACAAAGTACATGCCAGGGTAATGAGGATGTGGGTGGAATCGCTTAATGAAATCTCGATAAAATTAAGAGAATTGTTAAATATAATATATAAGCTCGCCCAACTCCACAAACGTCTGTCCCAAGCCAGGACGAGGAAGGAGGATGGGTTAAACAATTAAGTTTCATCTAGCCCTGATGCAAAACCACCTAGTAAAGGATCTCTATCTGCAGGTATCCTAATTCAGCGGAGAGCAGAAGCTAGACCGCAGAGGATGGGGAAATAACCGAGCTAAACCAGACCATTAAAAGTGATACGAAGTTCATTGAGGTTAAAAAAAAGACTTCACCAAGACTTTGGAACACCACCGCGGACATCGAAAATACCCAATCGGAGTTAATCATCATCTAGGCAATGTTAGAATTACAGATGACGGAAATAGACAAACGTCCTCTGGAAGAAACCCTGACTCACAAGCAGATGGAGTTGATACAAGAACGAATCATGATTGTTACGATTCCCTCGAGTCAAGCATCAACTTCTTGCAACCCTCGAAAAAAATCTTCACTGGATGAGTACTGTAAATTACCTTCTACAGCAGAAAATGCTACAACCTTGGGCAACACATCTATGTCATTCAGATGTGTGCTAGAGAGATTTTAGATAGAAACATCAGACACAAATCAATAAAAATTTTCAGTGACACTCAGGTGTTGCTGAAAGCATTACGGGCGCATAAATGCAACTCGAGGCTGATCTGGAGCTGTAAAAACACCCTAAATACAGTGGGGACGGCAAATAACCCTAATCTGGGTACCTTGGCACTAACTCATGGTAATGAGGAAGCCGAAAGTGCTCCAACATTGGGACAATTGTCCTGGTTTGGTATATGCAAAAAAGTGTATTTCGTTTAATCATTTTAGAACCAGGGAACTACTAGAACTTGACCGTAAATATATTAAAGTAATTCTTTCTGTCTTTACAGGTCACTGCAAACTCAGAAAGTACCTACACTGAGTCGGACTCTTTGACATGACTGGATGCCGGCTGTGTTTGGAGGATGAAGAGACAGTTGAGCATATATTCTGCCACTGCCCGGTCGCAACGAGAATCAGATATGACATCCGTGGGAAGGTTGATCTTTCCCTAGAAGACCTGAAAAAGACATCATTCAAAAAAATTCTGAGCTACTTGAAGTGCCCGAACATGAACTTTAATATAGCATTCGCTCTACAATAGGTTCTAGCGGCCGCGGTGAACGAGACGGATAATCGATCCATGCGGATGTTATCTTTTTCTCAATACTCAATAGCTTGTACAACGAATACATAGAAATCTAGCTCTAGGCAGAGGCATTCATGGCTAATCTTTGAAAAGACGTAGATTCAACTACCATTGAATCCAAGGCACTTCCAAAGACGCCAAGGATACAAGGGCAGTAGGAATCAGTGGAATAGGAAAACAGTTTTGCTCAGGAAAAAAACTGAAGAAGAAATCTACCTGACCGCTATTATTTTGACCTTCTTTTCTTTCTTTAAAAAGAACAAGATTTTTAAGCTCGGCGAGATTATTTTCGAGGTTTCCATAGACATAAAAAGACCGCGAACGTAAGAATAAAATAAACAAATCTCCGGCATGTTTGCTACATATATAATTTGCACCAACATTTGCACGATGGAGCATTTACAATTCATCTAGTTTTGGCCACGTTTTACCATTGCGTTGTATTTTATGTGTCGGTTTGGCTAAGTGTGTTTGCAATTCCGAATTTGAAAAAATGGAAAACATTTCAGAGATTTATCTTCTTGGGACTGCACAGAAGACACAATAAATATTTTTCAAATTAAGTATTGCTACTGCTATTTATTATGAAATACTTTATTTATTAACCCAGGCTTCTTTCAAATAAATAGCAAATTTATTTAGAAGATATATGTTTATCCACACAAATATTAAGCAATTTTTAAATATAACGTTGAGTGATGGAGATCATATCACATCCTGTAATTAAAATTATGAATTTCTTAATCTAAAGATTCCGCTTTTTTAATTTAAATATTTCATATAGTAAACTGAAACAACGATTATTGCATTTTTCAAACAAATCTTTTATTCCTATTAATGATTAGTAAATGTTTAACTTTAAACATACGAATTGTTTCTCTGGAGACTAAGATCGTTTTAGGTAAAGATTAAATTTATTTTTATTTCAAAATAACTAAATGTTTACGCATATAGGAACTTACTATATGTTTCTTATGAACAGTATATTTTTAAATTAAGCATTGATTTTTATGTATGTACGCACTACGGCTGGAAAGTGTCTTTATTGAACACGTTTGGTTGCTCGCCTCGGCTCGCAATCTTAAAACTCGTTCGATAAAACATCACTTTCCAGCCTTGATACGCAAATAACTATTGTATTGGAAGTAATTGCGAAATGAGGAAAAATGCAGTGCGCGTTACCTCAGTGCGGTAAACATTTTACTGGACTAGGGCGATAAAATGAACCTAGCGTTGACTGACAGGTAATGCTATGTTTACAGTTGACGAGGTCAAAAAATTTAACCTTCGTTGAGAACTTTGTTTACATTTTATGATAAAACCACGTTAATCCCAGGAAATTGTAAATATCAATATTTTTATTGTGGAAATGACTTCTTCTAGTACATACTAATGCTTTTAACTGCATTTTCCAACTTCAATATGCATGAAAAATACATTTCATTTTGAATAAATTTAAAAAAAAAGTACGAAAAAGTTCAGAAATATAAAGTTTGGTATTCATTTTTCTAGAAAAGGTTAATCATTATTGTTTACGCCAGTTTCAATGAGCTTCGCTCGATATATATTTTTGTTGAATATCTGTTTTTCTATTTTTCGGTTTGTACGCGTTTTTAGTTGAAGATAGTTGTTTCCGCATTATAGTCGCACCACTCCGTTTTAGTTAAATCGCAGTTGTCCCGCGTCGCGAGTTCATTAACACACTAATCCTAGACCATCCCTAGTCTCTCCCTTATCCTTTCATCCTGTGCGAAGTGTACGAGGACCGGGACAATTGGGTAAGTCACCGCTTAATTTTAGTTTCACTAGGGACTAGTGTAGTTGTAACTAACATGTCAACTGGCTAGTTTGCATTCAAAATCACAAAAAACTGAATTTTTTACTATATTATTTCTTAATATCATTCTCATGTGGGCGTTTCTTCCAAAATAACACGTGTACGACGGCACACGCCTTAGGCCGGCACTAATCCTGATGATGGTCATGTTAATTGGTATACAGTCTATAATCCTTACTTAAAGGTGAAGTGATATCAAACATCGTTCGAAATGCAAAGTGATTCCAATGAAAATGCTCTTTATACTGAAAACGTGCTTCGTGACTCCATGCCCTCACTTGAGTGTCATCCGGAGCTCAATCTGGACGTATCAATGTCGAAGAGTTATACTCGGAACAATGTCAAATTCCTCTGTAATGACTATGATAATTCAAGTTCAACGCAAGCAGCAAAAACAGTCGCATTCCAGTGAATACAAGGATGTTATATACGCAGAAAAATCAATTTGAATTTACCTTGTAGTGGTGGATAATTATGTAGATGTTCCATTGTAATTCCCAATAGAGTAATGTTGTTATTTTTTACAATAATATATTTGTGAATAATATGCAGATAGGCAAGCAATTATTTTATTTTTAATATGCTCGGTTAAGCGGATTGAATAGTACGTTTACAAGAAATATAAATATGTATGTATAGTTTTTCATATAGTCATTGTTCATTCTTTTTTTTACAGAAGCAAGTAATATAATCGAATGTTGCATGACTACACAAAATTAATTTTTCCATTAATAATGGCGAGCTCTAAATTATACTATTACTGTTAATTTCCATGCACGAATATAATTCATACTTTTTAATCAATCCAATTGCATTCCAATTTGTAAACAAAATATTGGAATTCATATACATCGCTGGAATGCAGTCCTCTTTGGGTTGGTATATTCAGAAAAATTTCAAGTGCTATTGGCGCTTTTTATATTTAATCTCTGTCAGCGCGAATGAACTTAGTGTTTCTCACAAGTATCCGAAATTGTAATAAAATTAGTAGCAATCGTTTCACGATAGCGCACAAGGTGTATATAAAATTAGTTAACGAAGAGGAATTTGCTTCATTTGCATTGCTATTCGAAAATTGCTTCCCTGGAATTCTTTTTCTCTATTTGAAATCGTTTTTCTGGGAAATACTCGAATGTACATTCCCATGACGATACTGATATTTTCCGATGGATCCCGATATCTCTTTTACTGTTTATATTCGAACAAATGCTTAAAACATATTTGCAGCGTTGCCAACTTGGAATATTCTAATCTTTTATTAGGACTGTCAGAGGACTGACATCGAATACCCGAAATTTCTATCAACGGTTTTATCCGATTCCGGCGGGTACCCGGTACTTGGTTTGGGGAAGGAAGCAGATTCTGGGTTTCAATTGATATATTGAGGATTCAAAAGCGACTAGCAGGACTTAAGTATTTCAAATCCATTGAGAATATGGCGGATTGAAGATCGGATAATAAAGATACATAGAAAATTTACTTCACAAAACAAAAAAAAAAAAACAAAATGTATTAAAAATACATATTTTAAAATTCAAACTTTAAATTTATTAATATAAGAATCAGCTATCCTTAGGGATTATGTTACAATGTTGTAATTAATTAATTTCAAAATTTTAGAAATTAAACTTGCTTTGTAGAGAGAATTATAATTTGAAAATAAAAAAACTTGCACAAAAAGATTATTTATATTTAAAGAAGCCAGTCTGGATGTATGGAATGCAACTCTGGGGTTGTGCGAAACCCTGCCATATCAAAAGTATACAAACATTTCAAAATAGAGTCCTACGTAACATTTTCAATGCACCGTGGTATGTACGGAATAGCGACATTCATCGAGACCTTGGAATCAAGGATGTAGACACTGAAATAGGAAGATTTGGAGTCAAACACAAAACAAGATTGGACCAACACCCCAATGTCGAAGCAATTAAGCTTATGGATGTTAAAGATCTTCACCGAAGGTTAAATAGAACCAAACTATTTGAACTGGTTTAGTATAGTGTGCAGTGATTAAAAGCAGAGTACAGTGGAGTGTATGTGGATCGAAGAAATTAAAAGACTACTGAGTGATTTTTAGATAGTTTTTTTTGTTTAAGTTTGGGTTAAAAGCGATTAAAATTAATGGTTGGTCCAATGGACCAGTTTTAATATGTATACCGCCTTTTGGCGTTAAAAAAAATATTTAAAAACTTAATTGAAATATATGTTTTAGATAGAAGTGATGCAGGATCAAATGCATTATAACCAAAAATTGTTTTTGTGTATATAGGGTATTCAGTTTATAACTATATTTCATACACGCTCAAGGACTACCATTACCAAAGAAAATGAATTAAAGATTTTGCAAACTGTTATAGAAAATTCCAATGTTACCTTGCGAATAATACAGTAGGAAATTTTATTTAGCCAGGAAGTAGTGTATAGTAGACGAAAATATTTTTTTGTTGGAAATGTGGCTGGTGATTAAATAAAAGATTTACATTTTTAACGTTTCGGCTTCTTTATTTATGTAAGCCTTCATCAGAAAACTGATTGTCGTCACAATTTAAATACAAATAATAACAAACAATTTACATGTTAAAAGCGTTGTAAAAGACAATAAAATTACAAAACATTAAGGAGAACGAACAAACGTAAAATATTGAATATAATATATATATTGCGAATAATGAGCAGTTAGACGTTAGTGTGAGGTCATTAGGGAAAATACTAAAGAATCATAAGTTTCATCTTTATGAAGTTCACCGCTGTCAAGAATGGTAATAAACGTGTTTTTGTTAAAGTAACAAAACTTGTTGCTTTGATTGTATTTAACCTCAGAATATTGTTAAACTGAACAAAATTCGGTTTATCTAATCCTTGTCGTTTTATGAGTGTACGAGTGTTATCGGGTAGCACTTTTTCTATTACCATTTAAGCCGCCAGAAATATAAACGCTTTCTGGTTGGCATGCAATTAGGAGACCTGCTAGCTTTTATAACAATTTATTTGTATATAGCTGTTTACATTCTTAACTAATTTTACACTGTGTCTTTTATGATTTTCTCCAAGCATATGTAAGGGTATACTATATTTGTCGAATCTTCCAGAAGATTCTGTTGCTATGCTCTCAAAAAAAATATATATTGAAAAAATAAAGGAGTAGAAAAAAAATGTTAAAGCGTCAAAGGAACCAAAGCAGAAAGCGACAAAAGGCAATAATATTTTCTTACATTTCTAATGGTCGGAACAGATTTTTGAAAACACTTTTAAATGCAGTACGATCTGGATCAGTTTTAAGCTAATATTTTTTTCATATCTAGCTACTTGTTGTTCTTAAGTAGATTTGCTTCACTCAGAGCCCTGGAATTCTATCTTCGTTTTATGTGAGAACACTCACGTGCGGCTGAGGACTTCTGCGACTTGTTGAGTCCTTCGGAGAACCTACCGCTTTTGGAAATTCAGTGGACCGTCTGCTTCGGATATTACCGAGCCAGCCCAGAGACTACGATCTGTTCGGATAGGAGAGGATCTCCATGCCCCGTAACATCTGATTGAGAACAAGAGCTAAGTTGCACGTTTTTTTTTTATTTGTAAATTTTGTCCGCGTTTAAAACTTTCATTAGTAAATAACCATCCCGATCACTTAGTTTTTCTTTTTTTAATGTTTTATTCAACAAATCTGGAAATTATTTATGTTATATCAAGGATCGGAGGGTGTCACTAGTTCAGTCCCATAGATTAACTGTAGTATTATATATCTTTTCATTTATTGTTAACGAATTCAGTATTTTTATTTAAGACATCAACCGATTAAATATCGGCCTGCAATATACAGGGTGAATTATTCACCGCTAGTAAAATCAATTCAAATATTTAGCTTTACTTTAGTAGTTTTCTTTGTATCTGTAAAATTTTCTTGAATTTAAATTAACTCGTAGCGTAAGAATTTTCTTTATATAACGTGTGTGAACTGATTGCGTTGGCCAAAGCGTTCGGTGTTCGAGTCCTATCGTAGGATATCTGTTATTTTTCCTGCTTATCTTGGGGGCATGACAGGGTAAGTAATCCTAAGCAGGTGGCGCCGAAATTTGTATCCATCTTGGGTTTGTGTTTCTATCAACCCACTCCCTCGCCGACGAGCCGGCTGGCACCCTGCATGATTGCCGAATATCAACCCACTTATTCGAAGGTTTGTAAAGCGGAAGTGCATCACCTTTTCTGTTTTTACTTTGATTTCTTGCCTTGCGGTTTTTCGCGGTGTTCTAGCGTCACTTTCGGTGCCGGAAATTTAGGTAACAGATGTTGAAATAACCCATTTCCAAATTTTTTTGTCTGTATATAATAGCAAATACTTTAAATTGTCGTAAATATGGCGCTTCTCTTATTTCGCATTTGCAATAATCCATCATAATATCTATTATTCTACACTTTATATTTATTATTAATATAAACTGATAAATGATAAATATAATACAGCGGTTAATAAACTACTTTATTTTTTCCGAATTTGTAGTTTGATTGATCTAGTTCAAATATTTACATTAAACATTACACTGCGTTTGGTTCAACACAAATTGGTATTTAATACAATACAAAACACATAGATAAAATAACGGATAGCATTTGTTCATTTAAACTTAAAATGTTGATTAGTTATTATTTAGGGTTATTAGTTATTCTTTATTCCATATATCAGTTTTACTGCTTTGCTATTTAATCATGTGTTCGTGTAGTGAAGTTTGTGGTAAGGTGTTTTAAAGTGCGTAGGTGTGTAGTAAGACTTAACACTAAGTAATTTAAAAACTTCTGACACAGTATCTCGAGTTTTAGAGATGCTATTCGAGCACCAAGTATTTATGTATACTTTATTAAAAATACTTGCACTCATAGGAATATCTGAAAGTCTAATTTCCAATAAGAAAAAAGTTAAATATAAATATGGAAAGTTCTACATCCAAGTTTGATTCAGTTTATTTTTGTTGCTATCCAGTTAACCATGAATTGTCAGGACTATTAATTTTACTTCATTAATTTCCTTCCAATTAACGTTTTATTTAAACCGACGTCAACAGCGCGCAATTTATCATAAAATACATGTTTATATGGTGACGCAGAATTCGCTTAATTAAATGCTTTTACACTTGGGCGTGACGATCTCCAATTAATGAATGTAGGAAAAATTCTCATCTACAAATTATTTGTAGATGATACCGTTTTATTTAGAGCGGTTAAATTACCTTATTCGAATATATGTACCAGTTTTATAATGTGCTTTTAATGATGTAACAACACTGGCAGCATTCCGAAATTAAATAGTATAAATATAATGTAGAGCAGATCATATGTTCTAAATGTATTTATCACAGAACAAACAGTACAGTATTATCCAGGTATTAAAATAGAATATTATGTGTACATAAGTATGTTTGTCACAGTGAAAGTTATTTCATTAGTAACAGCGTTTGTTGAAGTAAAATATGTTTTATTATACTACTTAATAATAATTTAAAAAATTAAAGAAAATAATTTTTTAATTATTTTTGTCAATGCATTGTACTAGCTAGCCATAAGCCATCAATTCGATAACAGTTTTAACTGCAGGTTTATTTGTCTAAGTTTATTACATTTCGCTGTAGACTAAACTCTTTAATATTGCTTCTAATTTCAGTCTACGACATTGATCGATAGTAGTGACGTAAAATTTCGGTCCTTTTCATTACCTGTACCTAATCGTTTCTTTCCTTGTTTGTATTCGTTATTTTGAATTCGGTACTTCCGTTACTTTAGTTACTTTCGTTACTTCGGATACACATTTTATTTATATGTATCTCTAATCGATAGGACAGCATCCTTTAAAGAAAGAAACATTTTTTATGTTTACATATTTTTGTGCCTTTTTAATATTTATTTCAATCTATTTCTTTGATGTGAAGCATATTTCTTTGAAGAAAAAACACTTCTATCAATTTACGCATTTTTTACCATTCAATATGAATGTTTTCACGATATATTCGTATTCATACCTATAAATACAAATATCTCAACTCAGAGCGCTCTGAAACGGAAATATTTGTTAAAAAGTGCGCATCTGTCGCCTATAACAGACAAACCAATGGCATTTTTTTTTTTTAATCTAAACCCATTGCAATCATATTCGTATTCATACTCGTGAATACGAATATTCATGCGAGTATATGAAACAGCTGGACTCATATTAACAACTATTCAAATTCACCGTTATAGATATGAACATATTTGAATTTAGTATTTATACGGTTCGAATGCGAATATATTTCAAATTCATAGAAAATATTCGTTGTGAATATATTCGTATCCATATTTGTGATTATGAATACGCTTATATTCCTTTAATGTTATTCTGCTTTCTTAGCTTTTCTGCTAAGGTGATTCTAGACCATGAACCTATGGTAACATTTTTTCAGTTAATACTTTACTAGTGTAATTTAATAAATTTCTGAAACATTTACAGTTCAATATTTGACTCAATTGGACCACTCTGTCTCCGAAGTAGAAGGTACATATATTGCACGGAGTTAATAAGAATTGTATAACCGAGATATGTGTAGATTAGCTCTAAGTAGGTAATACTAAATAATTGTTTCAAAATAGTGATTATCCACTTAGCAAGTATGTGTTTATATCAATGATTTACGTTCTGACACTTCAGAGATTGTTATATGAAGCTATTTGTTTCTCTCAAGACTTATGTTTGCAGGCATGGTGTACATTTATTGCTATCTATCTATCTATTGAACTAAAAATAGTACCTATATCAATGTGTAATAGAGTTCTGTTCAATCTTAAAGGCAATAAATTTTAAGAACAATAAAATAGGTTTTTTTCTTTAACAAGCCAGTTTTAACTAAAAATATACAGGTGTCATATTTTCAATATTTATACTGCAATTTCAAGAGATCGTATTTGCTTTTATGATGTAATATTTGCACTTAATTACAATGCAGTTTTCTTGACTATTTCATATTGTTTTTTAATGTATTTTCTTGCTACAAAATAGTTAGTTTCAATAAAGTTTCTGTAACGAACGATTTGTTTTAATACTAATCTTCGATAACTCATTTTAAAAGAAAATTGGGAAAAATTGAAATTGATACACACTAAAATTTTAAACCAGTTTACTAAAGAAGCGATTCATGATAAATAAATGCTTGCTTGTGGAGAATTGCTTTGCTTCCCGAGGATTCATGGTAGAAATATTTGGAAGCTGCACGAAAAAAAAAAAATTAGTCACGTAAACAAGGTTACTATAATTTATTACCAGTTGCTTAATTGGTGTAATTTTTCTTATCCTTTTGCGTTTGTGTATGTATCCTATACAAATGTAATGAAATATTAAGTTTAAAATACGTTTAAAGACGTGTTTCGACCATACTAGAATATGTCCGTACAACAATAAGGGTTTTGATCAAATCAATATAGTTATAGCAGCACCTGCTTAAGAAGGCAGTTAACAATAATAATACAAGGAACAAAAATAATTTAATAAATTCAGATGTTTAAGAAAGGACGACCATTGAAAATAATGCAAAAACTGCTGACGAAAATTGTACTAAAGAATCTTCGATTATTTTTCTTGAACATATTCGGAGAATTACCAAGTCAAATCGGTCAATTTACAGATGCTATATTCATAATTTGTTAGATAATTAAAAAGCGATTCATTACAATAAGTCTGTCATTATGTACATTATGTAAATACCATACAAATAATATTTATGCAAGTTATAGGCAAGATCATAGCAACTCTGCTTCAAAAATCTTCTGCTGGCGAAGATTCACTTCTCATAATTTTCTAATTTAGGACTATGGGTTTGTCTTAGGTATAAGCCATTGATGATGCCCTGCATTTTATCTAATACTTGAGACCAGAACACGATCTACCATTACCAACTTTGCTAGGATAATGCAGTTTATCTCTCAGCAATCAAGTATTCGTTTAAATATATACGGATTTATCAAGTGTTTTGACTCTACAAACGATAATAACATTTTGCACGAAAAATTAAATGTTTTTTTTTTTCTGTACTCTCCCACCCTTCAGCTCCTTATTCTATTGTATATGTATTGAATTATGTTTATTATAGCGGCTTTAGATTCTAAGAAATTGTTGTTTCAGGATGCATAATAATTGTGATTGAAATAAAATACTTACTTACTCTGAAACAAAAATGTTGTTATATCAATTTTAACAAAAAGAATCTTTATCATAAATTATACAGGCGTAACTTGTAATTTACAACATATACAATGAAATGGATTCGGTCCTCGACCTTCTCCTCGGGTGGTGTGGGACCGCTGCAATTCCAGCCCGGAGTACTAGTTTTGAGGACTCCTATGTTGTTTCTTGTTCTTTTTTTTTGGTATGTTCCTTCAGATGTCTAATTTAAATATTTTCTGTTTTATTTTCTTTCGGTATTGTATATAATTTAGGTTTTTTATTGTGTCTGGTAGGTTGTTATATCTATTTATTGCGTCTGCTTCTGGAATTTTTTCATATTTTTCGTTTGTTTTACTGTATTTATTCGTATGTGTGATATTCTTCTTGTTCCTGATCGGTGCACGTCTTTGGTAGTTCTTAACTTTGTATTTGCTTTTATGAGTTTCTTTTTGATGTTGTATATCAGTAGTAGGTTTTTGAATTTTATTATTTGTTGTATGTTCATTTCTTCCGTCTTTCTGTATACTTCTGTTGTTGATGTAATTCTGTCCATTTTATATATTAGTTTTAGTATTTTATTTTGCTGCTTTGTAATTTTTTTATATTTAGCTTTGTTGTATCTCTCCACATATTTATTAAATAATTCATGTGCGAAGCGAACATCGCATTGTATACCGATTTTCTACCAAATTCTGGTATTATTTGTTTTATTTTTTTATATCTTTGCTATTGTAATTGAATTCTTCTTAGTTAATTCATTGATATGGCTGTCCCATTTCAGATTGTTTTGTATTGATAATCCCAGATATCTATCTTACTTTGTCTACTTCTTTTATTTCCTTGTTGTATTTTTATGTATTTGTTTTACTTGAGGAAACCATGTACTCTGTTTTCTGTTCGTTTATGGTTAAACTATTTTCGTGACACAATTCTTCCAGTGTGCTAATCTCTTTGATTATGGTTTTCTTATTTGTATCTTACATAGAAATGTGAAAAACACTTTAAAAGTATCACCTACCAGTAAACTATGCTCGTTTCCTTCTTCCCTTTTGAAATCAACGGTTTGGTAGGAGTACTTGTCGGAAGAAATCAATTTCCAACCAAGGTAATAGCCCACCAATTCACCGTTCCACTGAGATCTATCAGGTGGTTGCCAGAACACTTTCAAAGAATGCTCGTCCATGGCATCAACTCTGATATTAGTCGGCACACCACTGGGAGCTTCTTCAGCAGTAATGATTGTCACAGTGTCAGATGGTTCGCTTGTACCAAGTTCGTTTTCACCTACGATTCTGATATGATAAGTAGTAGCTGGTTTCAGATTGGAAACTTCGACTTCGGTTTGGTGTCCTGGTACCAGTACACGTTCAACTACATCCCAAGAAGCTTTGCTCGGTTTATATTCGATTTGGTAACGGATAATCGGTGAATTTCCATCGTATGGGGCTACCCAAGACAGTTGGACGGATCTTCCGGATTTATCCAAAACTTTAAGTCCGTATGGCACTTCTGGAACTTCTTGAACGATCAAGTTGATGCTAGTGTCGTCACTACCAAAGGCGTTGGTGGCTACGCATGTGAAGAGGGCAGAATCGATTCTTTCAGTGCGGTTAATGCTTAAGTCTGACAAGACTCCAGTAGGCAGGATTTGTTCTCTGAGAGTGTAACGAGATTTGTCTTGGGCATCGAGTCGCTTGTTGTTCATGTTCCAGAGGATGCCGATTGGTCGTTCACCTTTAGCTTCACATTGTAAGACAGCTGGATCACCACGGCGCGAGGTTTGGTTGCGCAATTTGACATCGAATTGAGGTGGAGCTAAAAACGGTTCAAATTAGGTATTTACTACGTATGTCAAGAAGTACACAGGATTCTCTTTGTTATTGACTTTATAAAATCGATTTTATAATCAACTGTATGTATTTAAAATTGAAAGAGCTTCGAGTGTAAAGGATTTATATAGAAAGGAATTAACTGAAATATGACATCGCAGTCTTCTATCTTAAAAATAAAAAAAAAATGTTCTTTTGGATCGCCCTTTACCACATCACATTTACAACATTGAATTTGTTTAAAATATTTGTAATTGACATAACTAATAAAAAAAGTGAATCAGTACTTTTCACGTGTTTCGATTTAAGACTTAATAAAAATTATTAAAATGTATACGTCAAAAATTCGCATAGTTTAGTTTTTAGTCTGTCGGTGAATTATGACATGCATTGAAACTATAGTACAAGGCACGCCTTAAGATAACTAATATTTCAAATTAAAACCTTTTCTCATTTAGAGTATTTAGTTATTTGATAGTATGAAGGAGTAAGTGGTAATTCTTCGAAGCAAATGGCTTATCTCTCAACAGATTAAATCAGCTATCACATTTCTCTTTCCATTGTCTACTATGAAACTCGGGTAATGATGCAGCATGTTCGAAAATAAAGTTTTCAACATGCTTTTGATTGCTGATGAGTCATTCTTCATAGGCTTTGGAGTTCAGGTCAGATCCAAGATTTGAAGCTCTGTAGTTGGATCGATTCTAGCTTATCCGATCCGTGATTTACAATTGTGTGGTCTGATCCTATTCTAAAATATTGCCTTCCTTGTGTTAGACAATATTATTGTGGAGGCATTACTTTGTTGCTGTATGAGTAGTCTTTACTGCTCCTGTTATTCCTAAACACGCAAGCCTTTGTATCAAGCTGGGTTCAGTTTGCAGTTTACAGCCGCCTCTTTGATCACTATACCAGAAATGCATAAGTAATCACGGGTCTGAATATCGTGATGTATGTCGATTACATCATGTTTGGTCATAACCCTCATGTTTTAATATGGGCTCTTCTAGCGAGCATAAGTGCTGTCTCCGCTATGGTTTTAATTCTCAGAAGCCGTCGATTCCAATTAAGTTTGGAGTCAAGAATGACACCAAGATAATTTATATCCTTCATCCTGTATAGCTTTATTTCTTCATTCCGGAGCTTCAGCGGCCTAAGGTCGCCTAACTTCCTCTGTCTCGTGAATGCTACTGTGGCCGTCTTGGAGAGACCAATATTTAGACCTCCTTCTCCATTGTCCATACTTATACAACTTGAAGATAAGCGTTCCACATTTTATCCCGCACTACGTTGTTGAATTTACCCGGGGTTAGAATGACAAGATCATCTGCGTATCTCAAAGTTTTATGACCTTCATTGTCCTAGTAGCTCGTCCAAGACTAGGTTTTCCAGCAGAGAAAACAATCCTCCCACATGTACATCCTCTACGGCACCAATGTCTCTTCCATGATGGTCGTGTAAACTAATTTTCCTTTTCATACAGTCTATTCATCTGCAGCTTGTTTCATCGATCCCTCTATTTCTTGATGCTTTGGAGATTGATGCTGCGAAAGTAAGCGCACAAAAGCACTTTCTTAGTTTGCAGAGTATGGTCAACTCTATGTACAAGCTGATGTACGGCTATCTCTGTGAATTTTTTTGCTTAGAATCCTTATTAAATGACATCAGAGACTTTGCTCCATCCCGTTATGCCGGATTTTAGTATGAAAGTAACTCTGACCAGCCTTCAGGCTATTGGTATGTATCCCAGTGCGATATTTCGTCTGGATAATATACTGAGCTTCTGCAAAAGAAGTTCTGTACCCTTCTGTAACATTATTGGATAAATGCCATGCGATTCTGGTGATTTATATGGTTTGAATGAGTTGTTTGCCCATTTCACCACTTTCTTTGCTATCTGTCAGTGCTCTATGGATACCCGCCTTGCGGGTTCCAATTCTGCCTTATCGCAATCTTGCAATGATTAATGGGTAATTTAAGATTCCGGGCAATAAATCCCGAAGTTTTTGGAACCATCGTGTTCATCGTATATTTGAAGGCATTTCATCTAAAATTTATATTGCTGAGCTAATTCTGTAGAAACTGCAGATATCTTTGAGAGTTGAAGTTCTCGCAAGAGGAAAACGTGTCAACTATTTTTTTTGCACAAAATACTATCTTTTAGATTACTTATAAAAATGGATTTATAAGATAAAAATGATTTTTCTGTCAGATAGTCGTTTGCAGTAACAACTATTAAAACAGTTAAACTTGTATCTTCTTAAGACCACAACAAAAACATTCTATTTGAGCGTACTTTTTTACACACGTTGTATATATTAGAAAAAACAGAGTATGAGATTTTCTGAGATTATTAATCGGAAAAAAGTTGCTATCTCACCTTGCACACTAATCATAACCACAGCAGACAAACCAGATCCAATTCCATTGACAGCTTCGCATAAGTAGTAACCTTCGTTATTCTTTTGGATATTGTTGATCATCAATGTACCGTCTTCAACGCGGATGTCTGGATTATTCGGTTTGAAATCTTTGTAATCACCAGGAATGCCACCTATCGAGTAGTAAAAAAACTATTTAGTAAATCTAAATACTTTTAGTCGCCTATTGTTGTAATTTTTCATGTTACTTACCAGTAGCTTTCTTCCATGTAACAGAGGGTTTTGGAAAACCATCGGCTTTACATTCAACGGCTGCGTCAGAGCCTTGAGCAAAAGCCTTATCAGTGGGTTCTAAGATCCACCTCGGTGGAACTAAAAAATTATAATCTTTCGTTAGGTAAATCTTTGATTGGGTAGTTGAATTGATTTCGGCATGCGAAGCATTCAGCGCAGCAAGAAGATGGCGTACTTTGTTTAGAAGTGAAGATAAGGTGATACAGTAAAGAAATTCAATGATAAAATTGGAACTATTAAATGTTTGTGTTTATTAATTATCCTCTAAAATTCTTTTTGAGATATCACAATGTTTTTTTTTTTTTAGATATTTTTTGAAAAATTGATCCTGGACAGTGGATTTACAAAACAATTGAATTTCCTTATACTGAACCGTGTGCATGAACTTTTGTCTTTGTATTAAAAAATTAAATTGATACATACCATATTGATGTTTTAACTGTTACCTATTTTTTTTTAAATGAAAACAAGTGACTAAAATATTTGTTAAATTAATTAATTCATGTTTTTATTAAACTGCTTAAGAAATTGTATTTTACAAAATTCCCAAACTAATTAGATTCAAAAATTTTAAAAATTACTGTTAGCAAAAGTCAGAATTTGACACCTTCTAAAAAATGTGTCGTTGTTTTATCATCAATAAATTCCTGCTATGTATCTAGCAAAAAAGTACGTCCTTCTTTATACAAAATATTGAAATATATGTTATATCACAAGACAAAATGTAATATGAAGTCTGGTATATACTTTTCTATATCTGACGTTTGACAGATGTCAAATTAATAGCTAACAATAAGTTTATACTGCTAGCTATGCAATACTAACACGGATTGTAAACATAAGTCACAATTTATATTTTGGCATATTTCAATATTTTGGATTAGATTGCAAGAAATCTCTTTAATTTTATTGGAATTATTGTTTACTTAAAAAAAAACCTAAATGTAACATTGGAAATTTTACTGGTTTAACGGTTTAATTTGTGATTGAATGGAAGTATTAAAAATAATACTGTAATTTAATCAGTTGATCTTTGAGATATTAAGGTATTATGGGGGAGTACAGTTCAGTTTAATCAAATTAATTATTTTTGTATAACTTAAATATTTACTTAGGCTCAATTCCTTTATATATATTATTGGTGAACATTTAGTTTTGAAACCTTGTATTTTCAAAAGAATAACGATAAAAAAACTATTTTAGTCAATTTACATAAGAAAGTACTACTGGACTAAGTGTTATGTACTGTAATTTATTACCGCACTATAAATCCGTAAATGAAAGGTTGTATGATTTTGTACAGTTGTCGAAGGTAGGAATATTGTATAATCTTTATAGCTAAATATACTAGATATTCGGGCCAGTTCACCCGGCCTACTAATCAATCGTTCGATGTCCGCTTACCGCCCCAACTCGGCAGAAAGTAGAAAGCCCGCGCTCCACCTGGAACGCACCACTTACGCCCCAACCCAACAGAAAGCAGAAAGTCTGCGCTCCACCTAGAACGCACCACTTACGTCCCAACTCGGCAGACCAGTTAAACCGCACCACTCTACGCTAACTGCCGTCTACACCTGTGACTGGTTTGGGATCGTCGGTACACCCTGTATATTCCTTTTTCTTTAATACTTGCCTCTCACTTGTAAAAAGACTCGACGCTTCGCGTCTCGCAGTATTTTGTTTATGTGATTGGTTTGGGATCGTCGGTACACCCTGTATATTCCTTTTTTTTTAATACTTGCCTCTCACTTGTAAAAAGACTCGACGCTTCGCGTCTCGCAGTATTTTGTTTATGTGATTGGTTTGGGATCGTCGGTACACCCTGTATATTCCTTTTTTTTAATACTTGCCTCTCACTGGTAAAAAGACTCGACGCTTCGCGTCTCGCAGTATTTTGTTTGTGTGATTGGTTTGGGATCGTCGGTACACCCTGTATATTCCTTTTTTTTTAATACTTGGCTCTCACTTGTAAAAAGACTCGACGCTTCGCGTCTCGCAGTATTTTGTTTGTGTGATTGGTTTGGGATCGTCGGTACACCCTGTATATTCCTTTTTTTTTAATACTTGGCTCTCACTTGTAAAAAGACTCGACGCTTCGCGTCTCGCAGTCTTTTGTTCGTATGATTGGTTTGGGATCGTCGGTACACCCTGTATATTCCTTTTTTTTTTCTTCTTGCTTCTCACTTGTAAAAAGACTCGACGCTTCGCGTCTCGCAGTCTTTTGTTCGTATGATTGGTTTGGGATCGTCGGTACACCCTGTATATTCCATTTTCTTAATTTAAAATTACACACTGTATATATTTTAAAATTAGACGTCGAAATTTTCACTCTGTATATTCATTCTTTCATAATTAAAAATTACACACATTGTACATATTTTAAAATTAGACATTGACATGCACACGTAGTATGCAAAGTTTGACAAAATTGTATGAATATATAAATTTTCTATAGTGGTAACCTTTATCTGAACACTACTGTATATATGCAGACAATACAAAAAGATTCTTTTTTAAATGCCTGTCACTTTCAAAAAGACTCAACGCTGCGCGTTTCGCCCTCGACAAACAACTCGACGCTTCGCGTCTCGTTGAAAAAGATGTGTAATTTCTTAATTTTTGAATTGTTTGAATTATCACACTGTATATTTTTCACCCTGTATATTCATTCTTTCATAAAAAAAAAACATTACATAGATTGTATATATTTTAAAATTAGACTTCGAAATTTTCACCCTGTATATTAATTTTTGTCACACAGTCTATTCATTCTTCTTGATTAAAAATTACACACATTGTATATATTTTAATAACTGACCGTGAAAATTGCCACCTGTATCTAGCAAAACAGTGAAAGTGACATATGCACACGTAGTATGCAAAGTTTGACAAAATTGTATGAATATATAAATTTTCCATAGTGGTAACCTTTATCTGAACGCTACTGTATATATGCCGATAATACAAAAAGATTCTTTTTTATTTGCCTTTCACTTTCAAAGACTCGACGCTTCGCGTCTCGTTGAAAAAGATGTGTAATTTCTTAATTTTTGAATTGTTTGAATTGTCACGCTGTATATTTTTCTTGATTAAAAAATCGCACACACTGTATATGTTTCACAAATTAAACGTGGAAATTATCAAAAATTAAATTCGTATATGTAATACTTTTGATGAGCACTATATCGCACGCGTATATATAAAATTATATCCCGAATAAAACTCACAAACCCTCAGTTTGGAATATCTTTGTTATTTCTTAATATTTGAATTAATTTTGCCTTTTTTTCGTAACTCACTTAAAAAAAACTCGAATGATACGCAGAAAATACAAAAAGATTAAGATAAAATGAAAAAATAATTTAAAAAAAAAAGCGCTAACTTCGGATTCGAAACCGGGTCCGTCTCGCGTCATTGTCGGAATCCAAGGGCTTATGTCAGTCGACCAAACCCCCTGATAATAGCTGGTATTTAAAACCTGGTTTTATGTTATGTTTTCTTTTTCCCTTGACGTATACGTTTGACAAATGGATTGATTTACATCAGAACTGAACTAATAAAAGCCGTTGATTTGAAAAATGAACGTACTAATAGCGATATAAAGATGTACTTGCCTTTCTTAAGCTTCAAAATAATGTCAGAGTTTCCATTTGAATAATATTAACCTCTCCAATTGATACGATGTGTACGCTTATAATTATATAATATTACTTGGCATTTTAATGCGAATTTTCGCCTTGTTGACGTACCTGAGGTCAAAGTCTTTGTAAATTGTTCGCCTTTCGAACGACTTCGATGCCACATAAGCGCTTTTTCAGCGTAAAATTGCGGATCTGACGTTTCGATATATCGACCTTGATTCCACATTAGAATCGATCTAAAAAGGGGTTATTCTTAAAAATTGACGCACTAATAGCTATATTGCGGCTTTGTAAGCTTCAAACTAATCTCAAACCTTTCGAATTGGTTCCGATCGAACGTTTAATGCGATAAATCTCTTCAAGGGTTTAGCGCATCGAGGTTACGAATGACAGCGAGCCAGAAATGACGTTATATCTTCATAAATTACGTGTTTTCGGCGGTGTAAAGATAGTTTTCGGTAACCTGACACATCTGGGAAGGTTTCTGGACCATTCTTTAAAAAAATAGACCGATTTTAACCGTCACAATCGTCGTCAAGAGCGAAGAGCGGCAGGTAGCGTTTGACATGACGCCATATTACATACGAATAGCGGGCAAAATTGACGCAAAAACACGGCCTTATAATTTCGCTTCTCGCGCGGAAATCGTAAGATTTTCCGAAGTTTTCTCGTTATATTTGGAAAAAGGAAAGTCGGCTCGACCTATTTTCGACATTCGTCGAGCACCCGAGTGACTTTAGAGGACTCTCCTTTCCCGAAGAAGATGAAGCATTTTGACGGGAAAATTCCGAAATCTGACAGTCGCGTCCGGCCATCTCCCCTACATTGGCGTGATATTTCGGTATCCCATTTCGACTCGATTTTTATAAATTTTTTACGCCCAAACGGTCGAGATTTAATGTACTCTCTATAGAGCTTGGTGAGCGTACGTTTCGGCCCCCCTCCGTCCCCTCCGCCCCCGCAATTAACCCCTCACCCCTACAGAAATCCTTCCGTGCGCGGTTTCTAGGGGGTTCCAACACTCCCCTTACGGCGCACGTCACTAAATAGCCTTTTAGTGTTATTAATGCTGTCCATTAAGACTAAAATAATCAAATCTTACCATGATTATAGGAAAATGTATGATTTAGGTTATACCATTAACGATCAATGGACACAACTTTTAAAATGCTTCTTCTATTGCTGAAATCTTGTACAATGGCTTCAATTATAAATGTGAACAAAGTACATGCCAGGGTAATGAGGATGTGGGTGGAATCGCTTAATGAAATCTCGATAAAATTAAGAGAATTGTTAAATATAATATATAAGCTCGCCCAACTCCACAAACGTCTGTCCCAAGCCAGGACGAGGAAGGAGGATGGGTTAAACAATTAAGTTTCATCTAGCCCTGATGCAAAACCACCTAGTAAAGGATCTCTATCTGCAGGTATCCTAATTCAGCGGAGAGCAGAAGCTAGACCGCAGAGGATGGGGAAATAACCGAGCTAAACCAGACCATTAAAAGTGATACGAAGTTCATTGAGGTTAAAAAAAAGACTTCACCAAGACTTTGGAACACCACCGCGGACATCGAAAATACCCAATCGGAGTTAATCATCATCTAGGCAATGTTAGAATTACAGATGACGGAAATAGACAAACGTCCTCTGGAAGAAACCCTGACTCACAAGCAGATGGAGTTGATACAAGAACGAATCATGATTGTTACGATTCCCTCGAGTCAAGCATCAACTTCTTGCAACCCTCGAAAAAAATCTTCACTGGATGAGTACTGTAAATTACCTTCTACAGCAGAAAATGCTACAACCTTGGGCAACACATCTATGTCATTCAGATGTGTGCTAGAGAGATTTTAGATAGAAACATCAGACACAAATCAATAAAAATTTTCAGTGACACTCAGGTGTTGCTGAAAGCATTACGGGCGCATAAATGCAACTCGAGGCTGATCTGGAGCTGTAAAAACACCCTAAATACAGTGGGGACGGCAAATAACCCTAATCTGGGTACCTTGGCACTAACTCATGGTAATGAGGAAGCCGAAAGTGCTCCAACATTGGGACAATTGTCCTGGTTTGGTATATGCAAAAAAGTGTATTTCGTTTAATCATTTTAGAACCAGGGAACTACTAGAACTTGACCGTAAATATATTAAAGTAATTCTTTCTGTCTTTACAGGTCACTGCAAACTCAGAAAGTACCTACACTGAGTCGGACTCTTTGACATGACTGGATGCCGGCTGTGTTTGGAGGATGAAGAGACAGTTGAGCATATATTCTGCCACTGCCCGGTCGCAACGAGAATCAGATATGACATCCGTGGGAAGGTTGATCTTTCCCTAGAAGACCTGAAAAAGACATCATTCAAAAAAATTCTGAGCTACTTGAAGTGCCCGAACATGAACTTTAATATAGCATTCGCTCTACAATAGGTTCTAGCGGCCGCGGTGAACGAGACGGATAATCGATCCATGCGGATGTTATCTTTTTCTCAATACTCAATAGCTTGTACAACGAATACATAGAAATCTAGCTCTAGGCAGAGGCATTCATGGCTAATCTTTGAAAAGACGTAGATTCAACTACCATTGAATCCAAGGCACTTCCAAAGACGCCAAGGATACAAGGGCAGTAGGAATCAGTGGAATAGGAAAACAGTTTTGCTCAGGAAAAAAACTGAAGAAGAAATCTACCTGACCGCTATTATTTTGACCTTCTTTTCTTTCTTTAAAAAGAACAAGATTTTTAAGCTCGGCGAGATTATTTTCGAGGTTTCCATAGACATAAAAAGACCGCGAACGTAAGAATAAAATAAACAAATCTCCGGCATGTTTGCTACATATATAATTTGCACCAACATTTGCACGATGGAGCATTTACAATTCATCTAGTTTTGGCCACGTTTTACCATTGCGTTGTATTTTATGTGTCGGTTTGGCTAAGTGTGTTTGCAATTCCGAATTTGAAAAAATGGAAAACATTTCAGAGATTTATCTTCTTGGGACTGCACAGAAGACACAATAAATATTTTTCAAATTAAGTATTGCTACTGCTATTTATTATGAAATACTTTATTTATTAACCCAGGCTTCTTTCAAATAAATAGCAAATTTATTTAGAAGATATATGTTTATCCACACAAATATTAAGCAATTTTTAAATATAACGTTGAGTGATGGAGATCATATCACATCCTGTAATTAAAATTATGAATTTCTTAATCTAAAGATTCCGCTTTTTTAATTTAAATATTTCATATAGTAAACTGAAACAACGATTATTGCATTTTTCAAACAAATCTTTTATTCCTATTAATGATTAGTAAATGTTTAACTTTAAACATACGAATTGTTTCTCTGGAGACTAAGATCGTTTTAGGTAAAGATTAAATTTATTTTTATTTCAAAATAACTAAATGTTTACGCATATAGGAACTTACTATATGTTTCTTATGAACAGTATATTTTTAAATTAAGCATTGATTTTTATGTATGTACGCACTACGGCTGGAAAGTGTCTTTATTGAACACGTTTGGTTGCTCGCCTCGGCTCGCAATCTTAAAACTCGTTCGATAAAACATCACTTTCCAGCCTTGATACGCAAATAACTATTGTATTGGAAGTAATTGCGAAATGAGGAAAAATGCAGTGCGCGTTACCTCAGTGCGGTAAACATTTTACTGGACTAGGGCGATAAAATGAACCTAGCGTTGACTGACAGGTAATGCTATGTTTACAGTTGACGAGGTCAAAAAATTTAACCTTCGTTGAGAACTTTGTTTACATTTTATGATAAAACCACGTTAATCCCAGGAAATTGTAAATATCAATATTTTTATTGTGGAAATGACTTCTTCTAGTACATACTAATGCTTTTAACTGCATTTTCCAACTTCAATATGCATGAAAAATACATTTCATTTTGAATAAATTTAAAAAAAAAGTACGAAAAAGTTCAGAAATATAAAGTTTGGTATTCATTTTTCTAGAAAAGGTTAATCATTATTGTTTACGCCAGTTTCAATGAGCTTCGCTCGATATATATTTTTGTTGAATATCTGTTTTTCTATTTTTCGGTTTGTACGCGTTTTTAGTTGAAGATAGTTGTTTCCGCATTATAGTCGCACCACTCCGTTTTAGTTAAATCGCAGTTGTCCCGCGTCGCGAGTTCATTAACACACTAATCCTAGACCATCCCTAGTCTCTCCCTTATCCTTTCATCCTGTGCGAAGTGTACGAGGACCGGGACAATTGGGTAAGTCACCGCTTAATTTTAGTTTCACTAGGGACTAGTGTAGTTGTAACTAACATGTCAACTGGCTAGTTTGCATTCAAAATCACAAAAAACTGAATTTTTTACTATATTATTTCTTAATATCATTCTCATGTGGGCGTTTCTTCCAAAATAACACGTGTACGACGGCACACGCCTTAGGCCGGCACTAATCCTGATGATGGTCATGTTAATTGGTATACAGTCTATAATCCTTACTTAAAGGTGAAGTGATATCAAACATCGTTCGAAATGCAAAGTGATTCCAATGAAAATGCTCTTTATACTGAAAACGTGCTTCGTGACTCCATGCCCTCACTTGAGTGTCATCCGGAGCTCAATCTGGACGTATCAATGTCGAAGAGTTATACTCGGAACAATGTCAAATTCCTCTGTAATGACTATGATAATTCAAGTTCAACGCAAGCAGCAAAAACAGTCGCATTCCAGTGAATACAAGGATGTTATATACGCAGAAAAATCAATTTGAATTTACCTTGTAGTGGTGGATAATTATGTAGATGTTCCATTGTAATTCCCAATAGAGTAATGTTGTTATTTTTTACAATAATATATTTGTGAATAATATGCAGATAGGCAAGCAATTATTTTATTTTTAATATGCTCGGTTAAGCGGATTGAATAGTACGTTTACAAGAAATATAAATATGTATGTATAGTTTTTCATATAGTCATTGTTCATTCTTTTTTTTACAGAAGCAAGTAATATAATCGAATGTTGCATGACTACACAAAATTAATTTTTCCATTAATAATGGCGAGCTCTAAATTATACTATTACTGTTAATTTCCATGCACGAATATAATTCATACTTTTTAATCAATCCAATTGCATTCCAATTTGTAAACAAAATATTGGAATTCATATACATCGCTGGAATGCAGTCCTCTTTGGGTTGGTATATTCAGAAAAATTTCAAGTGCTATTGGCGCTTTTTATATTTAATCTCTGTCAGCGCGAATGAACTTAGTGTTTCTCACAAGTATCCGAAATTGTAATAAAATTAGTAGCAATCGTTTCACGATAGCGCACAAGGTGTATATAAAATTAGTTAACGAAGAGGAATTTGCTTCATTTGCATTGCTATTCGAAAATTGCTTCCCTGGAATTCTTTTTCTCTATTTGAAATCGTTTTTCTGGGAAATACTCGAATGTACATTCCCATGACGATACTGATATTTTCCGATGGATCCCGATATCTCTTTTACTGTTTATATTCGAACAAATGCTTAAAACATATTTGCAGCGTTGCCAACTTGGAATATTCTAATCTTTTATTAGGACTGTCAGAGGACTGACATCGAATACCCGAAATTTCTATCAACGGTTTTATCCGATTCCGGCGGGTACCCGGTACTTGGTTTGGGGAAGGAAGCAGATTCTGGGTTTCAATTGATATATTGAGGATTCAAAAGCGACTAGCAGGACTTAAGTATTTCAAATCCATTGAGAATATGGCGGATTGAAGATCGGATAATAAAGATACATAGAAAATTTACTTCACAAAACAAAAAAAAAAAAACAAAATGTATTAAAAATACATATTTTAAAATTCAAACTTTAAATTTATTAATATAAGAATCAGCTATCCTTAGGGATTATGTTACAATGTTGTAATTAATTAATTTCAAAATTTTAGAAATTAAACTTGCTTTGTAGAGAGAATTATAATTTGAAAATAAAAAAACTTGCACAAAAAGATTATTTATATTTAAAGAAGCCAGTCTGGATGTATGGAATGCAACTCTGGGGTTGTGCGAAACCCTGCCATATCAAAAGTATACAAACATTTCAAAATAGAGTCCTACGTAACATTTTCAATGCACCGTGGTATGTACGGAATAGCGACATTCATCGAGACCTTGGAATCAAGGATGTAGACACTGAAATAGGAAGATTTGGAGTCAAACACAAAACAAGATTGGACCAACACCCCAATGTCGAAGCAATTAAGCTTATGGATGTTAAAGATCTTCACCGAAGGTTAAATAGAACCAAACTATTTGAACTGGTTTAGTATAGTGTGCAGTGATTAAAAGCAGAGTACAGTGGAGTGTATGTGGATCGAAGAAATTAAAAGACTACTGAGTGATTTTTAGATAGTTTTTTTTGTTTAAGTTTGGGTTAAAAGCGATTAAAATTAATGGTTGGTCCAATGGACCAGTTTTAATATGTATACCGCCTTTTGGCGTTAAAAAAAATATTTAAAAACTTAATTGAAATATATGTTTTAGATAGAAGTGATGCAGGATCAAATGCATTATAACCAAAAATTGTTTTTGTGTATATAGGGTATTCAGTTTATAACTATATTTCATACACGCTCAAGGACTACCATTACCAAAGAAAATGAATTAAAGATTTTGCAAACTGTTATAGAAAATTCCAATGTTACCTTGCGAATAATACAGTAGGAAATTTTATTTAGCCAGGAAGTAGTGTATAGTAGACGAAAATATTTTTTTGTTGGAAATGTGGCTGGTGATTAAATAAAAGATTTACATTTTTAACGTTTCGGCTTCTTTATTTATGTAAGCCTTCATCAGAAAACTGATTGTCGTCACAATTTAAATACAAATAATAACAAACAATTTACATGTTAAAAGCGTTGTAAAAGACAATAAAATTACAAAACATTAAGGAGAACGAACAAACGTAAAATATTGAATATAATATATATATTGCGAATAATGAGCAGTTAGACGTTAGTGTGAGGTCATTAGGGAAAATACTAAAGAATCATAAGTTTCATCTTTATGAAGTTCACCGCTGTCAAGAATGGTAATAAACGTGTTTTTGTTAAAGTAACAAAACTTGTTGCTTT
Organism: Cetonia aurata; assembly: GCA_949128085.1. Taxonomy (NCBI): domain Eukaryota; kingdom Metazoa; phylum Arthropoda; class Insecta; order Coleoptera; family Scarabaeidae; genus Cetonia; species Cetonia aurata. The sequence continues at coordinate 2,970,045 of OX421887.1, forward strand.
GATTGTATTTAACCTCAGAATATTGTTAAACTGAACAAAATTCGGTTTATCTAATCCTTGTCGTTTTATGAGTGTACGAGTGTTATCGGGTAGCACTTTTTCTATTACCATTTAAGCCGCCAGAAATATAAACGCTTTCTGGTTGGCATGCAATTAGGAGACCTGCTAGCTTTTATAACAATTTATTTGTATATAGCTGTTTACATTCTTAACTAATTTTACACTGTGTCTTTTATGATTTTCTCCAAGCATATGTAAGGGTATACTATATTTGTCGAATCTTCCAGAAGATTCTGTTGCTATGCTCTCAAAAAAAATATATATTGAAAAAATAAAGGAGTAGAAAAAAAATGTTAAAGCGTCAAAGGAACCAAAGCAGAAAGCGACAAAAGGCAATAATATTTTCTTACATTTCTAATGGTCGGAACAGATTTTTGAAAACACTTTTAAATGCAGTACGATCTGGATCAGTTTTAAGCTAATATTTTTTTCATATCTAGCTACTTGTTGTTCTTAAGTAGATTTGCTTCACTCAGAGCCCTGGAATTCTATCTTCGTTTTATGTGAGAACACTCACGTGCGGCTGAGGACTTCTGCGACTTGTTGAGTCCTTCGGAGAACCTACCGCTTTTGGAAATTCAGTGGACCGTCTGCTTCGGATATTACCGAGCCAGCCCAGAGACTACGATCTGTTCGGATAGGAGAGGATCTCCATGCCCCGTAACATCTGATTGAGAACAAGAGCTAAGTTGCACGTTTTTTTTTTATTTGTAAATTTTGTCCGCGTTTAAAACTTTCATTAGTAAATAACCATCCCGATCACTTAGTTTTTCTTTTTTTAATGTTTTATTCAACAAATCTGGAAATTATTTATGTTATATCAAGGATCGGAGGGTGTCACTAGTTCAGTCCCATAGATTAACTGTAGTATTATATATCTTTTCATTTATTGTTAACGAATTCAGTATTTTTATTTAAGACATCAACCGATTAAATATCGGCCTGCAATATACAGGGTGAATTATTCACCGCTAGTAAAATCAATTCAAATATTTAGCTTTACTTTAGTAGTTTTCTTTGTATCTGTAAAATTTTCTTGAATTTAAATTAACTCGTAGCGTAAGAATTTTCTTTATATAACGTGTGTGAACTGATTGCGTTGGCCAAAGCGTTCGGTGTTCGAGTCCTATCGTAGGATATCTGTTATTTTTCCTGCTTATCTTGGGGGCATGACAGGGTAAGTAATCCTAAGCAGGTGGCGCCGAAATTTGTATCCATCTTGGGTTTGTGTTTCTATCAACCCACTCCCTCGCCGACGAGCCGGCTGGCACCCTGCATGATTGCCGAATATCAACCCACTTATTCGAAGGTTTGTAAAGCGGAAGTGCATCACCTTTTCTGTTTTTACTTTGATTTCTTGCCTTGCGGTTTTTCGCGGTGTTCTAGCGTCACTTTCGGTGCCGGAAATTTAGGTAACAGATGTTGAAATAACCCATTTCCAAATTTTTTTGTCTGTATATAATAGCAAATACTTTAAATTGTCGTAAATATGGCGCTTCTCTTATTTCGCATTTGCAATAATCCATCATAATATCTATTATTCTACACTTTATATTTATTATTAATATAAACTGATAAATGATAAATATAATACAGCGGTTAATAAACTACTTTATTTTTTCCGAATTTGTAGTTTGATTGATCTAGTTCAAATATTTACATTAAACATTACACTGCGTTTGGTTCAACACAAATTGGTATTTAATACAATACAAAACACATAGATAAAATAACGGATAGCATTTGTTCATTTAAACTTAAAATGTTGATTAGTTATTATTTAGGGTTATTAGTTATTCTTTATTCCATATATCAGTTTTACTGCTTTGCTATTTAATCATGTGTTCGTGTAGTGAAGTTTGTGGTAAGGTGTTTTAAAGTGCGTAGGTGTGTAGTAAGACTTAACACTAAGTAATTTAAAAACTTCTGACACAGTATCTCGAGTTTTAGAGATGCTATTCGAGCACCAAGTATTTATGTATACTTTATTAAAAATACTTGCACTCATAGGAATATCTGAAAGTCTAATTTCCAATAAGAAAAAAGTTAAATATAAATATGGAAAGTTCTACATCCAAGTTTGATTCAGTTTATTTTTGTTGCTATCCAGTTAACCATGAATTGTCAGGACTATTAATTTTACTTCATTAATTTCCTTCCAATTAACGTTTTATTTAAACCGACGTCAACAGCGCGCAATTTATCATAAAATACATGTTTATATGGTGACGCAGAATTCGCTTAATTAAATGCTTTTACACTTGGGCGTGACGATCTCCAATTAATGAATGTAGGAAAAATTCTCATCTACAAATTATTTGTAGATGATACCGTTTTATTTAGAGCGGTTAAATTACCTTATTCGAATATATGTACCAGTTTTATAATGTGCTTTTAATGATGTAACAACACTGGCAGCATTCCGAAATTAAATAGTATAAATATAATGTAGAGCAGATCATATGTTCTAAATGTATTTATCACAGAACAAACAGTACAGTATTATCCAGGTATTAAAATAGAATATTATGTGTACATAAGTATGTTTGTCACAGTGAAAGTTATTTCATTAGTAACAGCGTTTGTTGAAGTAAAATATGTTTTATTATACTACTTAATAATAATTTAAAAAATTAAAGAAAATAATTTTTTAATTATTTTTGTCAATGCATTGTACTAGCTAGCCATAAGCCATCAATTCGATAACAGTTTTAACTGCAGGTTTATTTGTCTAAGTTTATTACATTTCGCTGTAGACTAAACTCTTTAATATTGCTTCTAATTTCAGTCTACGACATTGATCGATAGTAGTGACGTAAAATTTCGGTCCTTTTCATTACCTGTACCTAATCGTTTCTTTCCTTGTTTGTATTCGTTATTTTGAATTCGGTACTTCCGTTACTTTAGTTACTTTCGTTACTTCGGATACACATTTTATTTATATGTATCTCTAATCGATAGGACAGCATCCTTTAAAGAAAGAAACATTTTTTATGTTTACATATTTTTGTGCCTTTTTAATATTTATTTCAATCTATTTCTTTGATGTGAAGCATATTTCTTTGAAGAAAAAACACTTCTATCAATTTACGCATTTTTTACCATTCAATATGAATGTTTTCACGATATATTCGTATTCATACCTATAAATACAAATATCTCAACTCAGAGCGCTCTGAAACGGAAATATTTGTTAAAAAGTGCGCATCTGTCGCCTATAACAGACAAACCAATGGCATTTTTTTTTTTTAATCTAAACCCATTGCAATCATATTCGTATTCATACTCGTGAATACGAATATTCATGCGAGTATATGAAACAGCTGGACTCATATTAACAACTATTCAAATTCACCGTTATAGATATGAACATATTTGAATTTAGTATTTATACGGTTCGAATGCGAATATATTTCAAATTCATAGAAAATATTCGTTGTGAATATATTCGTATCCATATTTGTGATTATGAATACGCTTATATTCCTTTAATGTTATTCTGCTTTCTTAGCTTTTCTGCTAAGGTGATTCTAGACCATGAACCTATGGTAACATTTTTTCAGTTAATACTTTACTAGTGTAATTTAATAAATTTCTGAAACATTTACAGTTCAATATTTGACTCAATTGGACCACTCTGTCTCCGAAGTAGAAGGTACATATATTGCACGGAGTTAATAAGAATTGTATAACCGAGATATGTGTAGATTAGCTCTAAGTAGGTAATACTAAATAATTGTTTCAAAATAGTGATTATCCACTTAGCAAGTATGTGTTTATATCAATGATTTACGTTCTGACACTTCAGAGATTGTTATATGAAGCTATTTGTTTCTCTCAAGACTTATGTTTGCAGGCATGGTGTACATTTATTGCTATCTATCTATCTATTGAACTAAAAATAGTACCTATATCAATGTGTAATAGAGTTCTGTTCAATCTTAAAGGCAATAAATTTTAAGAACAATAAAATAGGTTTTTTTCTTTAACAAGCCAGTTTTAACTAAAAATATACAGGTGTCATATTTTCAATATTTATACTGCAATTTCAAGAGATCGTATTTGCTTTTATGATGTAATATTTGCACTTAATTACAATGCAGTTTTCTTGACTATTTCATATTGTTTTTTAATGTATTTTCTTGCTACAAAATAGTTAGTTTCAATAAAGTTTCTGTAACGAACGATTTGTTTTAATACTAATCTTCGATAACTCATTTTAAAAGAAAATTGGGAAAAATTGAAATTGATACACACTAAAATTTTAAACCAGTTTACTAAAGAAGCGATTCATGATAAATAAATGCTTGCTTGTGGAGAATTGCTTTGCTTCCCGAGGATTCATGGTAGAAATATTTGGAAGCTGCACGAAAAAAAAAAAATTAGTCACGTAAACAAGGTTACTATAATTTATTACCAGTTGCTTAATTGGTGTAATTTTTCTTATCCTTTTGCGTTTGTGTATGTATCCTATACAAATGTAATGAAATATTAAGTTTAAAATACGTTTAAAGACGTGTTTCGACCATACTAGAATATGTCCGTACAACAATAAGGGTTTTGATCAAATCAATATAGTTATAGCAGCACCTGCTTAAGAAGGCAGTTAACAATAATAATACAAGGAACAAAAATAATTTAATAAATTCAGATGTTTAAGAAAGGACGACCATTGAAAATAATGCAAAAACTGCTGACGAAAATTGTACTAAAGAATCTTCGATTATTTTTCTTGAACATATTCGGAGAATTACCAAGTCAAATCGGTCAATTTACAGATGCTATATTCATAATTTGTTAGATAATTAAAAAGCGATTCATTACAATAAGTCTGTCATTATGTACATTATGTAAATACCATACAAATAATATTTATGCAAGTTATAGGCAAGATCATAGCAACTCTGCTTCAAAAATCTTCTGCTGGCGAAGATTCACTTCTCATAATTTTCTAATTTAGGACTATGGGTTTGTCTTAGGTATAAGCCATTGATGATGCCCTGCATTTTATCTAATACTTGAGACCAGAACACGATCTACCATTACCAACTTTGCTAGGATAATGCAGTTTATCTCTCAGCAATCAAGTATTCGTTTAAATATATACGGATTTATCAAGTGTTTTGACTCTACAAACGATAATAACATTTTGCACGAAAAATTAAATGTTTTTTTTTTTCTGTACTCTCCCACCCTTCAGCTCCTTATTCTATTGTATATGTATTGAATTATGTTTATTATAGCGGCTTTAGATTCTAAGAAATTGTTGTTTCAGGATGCATAATAATTGTGATTGAAATAAAATACTTACTTACTCTGAAACAAAAATGTTGTTATATCAATTTTAACAAAAAGAATCTTTATCATAAATTATACAGGCGTAACTTGTAATTTACAACATATACAATGAAATGGATTCGGTCCTCGACCTTCTCCTCGGGTGGTGTGGGACCGCTGCAATTCCAGCCCGGAGTACTAGTTTTGAGGACTCCTATGTTGTTTCTTGTTCTTTTTTTTTGGTATGTTCCTTCAGATGTCTAATTTAAATATTTTCTGTTTTATTTTCTTTCGGTATTGTATATAATTTAGGTTTTTTATTGTGTCTGGTAGGTTGTTATATCTATTTATTGCGTCTGCTTCTGGAATTTTTTCATATTTTTCGTTTGTTTTACTGTATTTATTCGTATGTGTGATATTCTTCTTGTTCCTGATCGGTGCACGTCTTTGGTAGTTCTTAACTTTGTATTTGCTTTTATGAGTTTCTTTTTGATGTTGTATATCAGTAGTAGGTTTTTGAATTTTATTATTTGTTGTATGTTCATTTCTTCCGTCTTTCTGTATACTTCTGTTGTTGATGTAATTCTGTCCATTTTATATATTAGTTTTAGTATTTTATTTTGCTGCTTTGTAATTTTTTTATATTTAGCTTTGTTGTATCTCTCCACATATTTATTAAATAATTCATGTGCGAAGCGAACATCGCATTGTATACCGATTTTCTACCAAATTCTGGTATTATTTGTTTTATTTTTTTATATCTTTGCTATTGTAATTGAATTCTTCTTAGTTAATTCATTGATATGGCTGTCCCATTTCAGATTGTTTTGTATTGATAATCCCAGATATCTATCTTACTTTGTCTACTTCTTTTATTTCCTTGTTGTATTTTTATGTATTTGTTTTACTTGAGGAAACCATGTACTCTGTTTTCTGTTCGTTTATGGTTAAACTATTTTCGTGACACAATTCTTCCAGTGTGCTAATCTCTTTGATTATGGTTTGCTCTATATGATTCTTTCCCCATAAAACAATGCAGGTATCATCGGCATATGTATATATTTTCCCAGTGATTTTTGTATTAACTATGTCGTTAGTATACATTATGTATAGTATGGGGGGTAAACTTCCGCCTTGTGAAATATCATAAGGCGGCACATCCCGAATATGGAATACCATATTCGGGAGTTTGTTCGTCGGTTTCTTGCTTCTTAACCAGTGTTGTTTCTGTTCTTCGGGATAAATAAGTTTGTATCAGTTTTTCCTCATTTTCAAGTATTCCCATTGTTTGTTTGTTATTTATTAATTCAAATCTATTTAAACTTAATTCTATAAGAGTGGAATACAGAATCTTTCCCCATCAAGCGGTTTACACTTCACATATGAGTGATAAGATGCCCCATATTTAAAAAGGATTGAACTATTTCAGCGATGGTGTAACATTCGGTTTTAGAATAAATGCATCGTGGGTAAATCTGGTAAATCGTAGTTTAAAAAACACAAAGAATGGGCACTGTTTACATCCCAGAATTTAATTACATTATTGCGTATCTAAAAATTATTTTTTATAAAAATAAAAAATGACTTAGTTACTGCTATAACTAATAGAAATAATGAACAATGTAGAAATGTGTACCATTTGTGCTTAAGGGTTTTGTGACAAAAAAAAATACAAAAATTGAGTATACACTTCTTCCTTACTCGTCTCATTTGGGAAAGATTTCTAATCCATAAGTATCCATATGACTCAAATATTTTGCAAACAATTATTTGTACTGCGTTCACATAGGAAGATTGCAAAACAGTTATTTCGAAAACATGTCATGGAATACTTGAATTGTTGTTTTTGTCTATGTGAAATATAAAGAAAAATAAGCAAATAAAATTCCACAATTTTATCATTTTTGTTGTTTGTAAAATTAAAAATAATGCATATTCCGTATTATTTTATCTAGCTAAATTGCATTTTTATAACATTAAACACTTTGAGACAACCTATTGATCTTAATAAGTGGACACGTTGAAATGCTGTGTTACAGTTGAAATGTAGCACATATTTCTCTTTCCAGATTTTTATGACGATTTTTATTTTTTTGCAAATAGCAAGTTGCGGAATTTCGATAATAAAAATCAAGTTTTAAGTAAGGGAATCAGTCAAATATGACCCATTCATTCAAAGAAGGAAACCTATAAAATAATTTTTAGTACGACATTTGTTAAGAATTAGAATTATTGTTGTGGGCCGTGGCACTGTTGCCTTTTGTCACTGCGACCTAAATAGGTCTATTGTAACATTGCTCTTCTGAGTGTTAGAATATTTGGAGGCTTTTAATAAACCTTAAAATTCTGGATTTCAGTGGGCGTAAGAAACGGTCTACAGAAGTGTTGATGTCGAGTACGAGTGATAGCAACACAAAATGTGTTCTGCCGTCTCTAGGTCTTCTAGACATAGATAGCTAATTTGGTTTTCAGCTTTTCCTAATATGTATAGATGGTATTTTAGGGCTACATAGCCTGTCAAAAATCCTGTCAGTAGCCTTTGCCTGATTTTGTCCTGGCGTGTTCTTCCAGTGGGCGGCGTATCTGCTGTCCTCCCATTTTTTAATCGCTTGTTTTAGGTGACCCTTTTGCAGGCCACAACAGAGATCAGGTCCGATGAAAGGCATTTTCGTTGCTTCTTTCGCAAGCTTATTTGCCTTTTCGTTCCTTTAATCCCTTGGTGACTTGAGACCCACTGAAGAGGAACGTGGTTATTGTGTCCCAGTTGCCTTAAATTACATACACATTCGTGCAACATACCAGACTCGTATGTGTAGGCTCTAACAGCCTTCAGCGTTGCTTGACTGTCAGTAAATATACTTATAGTTGTGCCTCGTATCCCTATCTCTCAGAAATTTCCGCTTGAAATATGTTAATGTGAAGTCCAATAGGAATTATGAGATGGTAGTTAAGCCCACTACCCCGTATACCTGTCTCCACTCCTTCTATTCTTGAGCCATCTCTGTACCATGCCAAGATTCCTCTTTTACGTTGAAGCTCATCGGCTGCCCGCTTGGTACGGCTTTCGATTGCCACTTTGTAAGGTTGATCAAAATTGTATTGCATAGGAATCATGTCCTTTGCAATGTGAATCAGATGGTTAATATTGGGATCTTCAAGGATTTTAAGGTGACCTCTGATGTCTCCAGGCTTTAATCTCTTAAGTCTGCTGAGAAATTGGGCACTTGATATAACCTGTTTTTAAATCCAGATGTGCAGTGGTGTGTTTCCCAGCAGGAGTTCTAGCGCTGCAGTAGGACAAGTCCATATCACTCATGTAATATCTAAAGAAGTAAGTCTCTGAATTTGTTGAAGCTGTTTTTGTGCAGTCCTCTGTGTTGTTGCCGCCAAACCAGAGCAGCATAGATGATCATGGATCTAATAATTCCCGTATATGAGTATAGGATCATTTGAGGTTTGAGACCCCAGGGCTTACCGAGCAGCCTTCGGCACACTAGCGATGCCTTTATAATTTCTTTCCGTAAGTAGTGTGTTTTGTTTTATAGTTATATTTGTGGAATGTATTCATATGCGGCATTTCTTCTGAGCTGCTGAGGACAAACACCTGCTCATATACCTATGCTCTGTTTAATAAAGCAAACCTTTTTGGAACCAACATTCAAAGTATTCGCATTTTTTGAAGCTGCCTGTTATCGAACTTTGCTGTTGTAGGAGCCGTCTGAGATAGAATCTCAGGAAACACTGTTGGTTTGTTGTATTTATGGATGTATACTTATGTACCTTCACTTAGATTGTTTTTTTTTTGTGTATTGTGATGCAACTTCGAATATATGTAAGGATATAAAGTGTATCGATTCATCATGTTTGTGCTTAAGTCTAGGTTTTCTTTTAGAGAATATTTTCATTTGTCATTTTGAATGAAGTTCTTTGAAGTTTTATAAAAATAATAAATAACTTCACAAGTATTCAGCCATTACCACATTATATACACATATACATTCATGAATGATAAATTACTTAGCCATAAGACACTTCATAAATATAATAGTATGTTATTTGCATATAATTCTAACAAATGCAGATATAATTTATCATTTTTTCCATATAACGGCTTTTGCCCAATACCACAGTTAGAAAAGCACTTTGTTCTAAATTTACAGATGTAAATTAATTAACTTGCATAATGATACACAGCTTATTCACACTTCGATTTTAACTTATTTGAAACTTGTCAATTTTCATACCTATAAAGTTAAAAAAAAAAGAATTCTCAGTAGGTAGAGAATGTTTATTAAAGTTGGTTGGTTGGTGAATGACTAATATTGTGTTGCTTGTCAAAACTGTAGATAATTCACTTTTAGAATTCAATAGGTCAATAATCATAGTATGGCATGTAGTACCATTCAGTTTCAGATAAAATAAAAAAAATGCATATACTTAAAGGATTTAGAAACCTGTGGATTTAGATATGTTTTGCATATTCTTTTCAACGAAGAACAAACTAATCTTAAATTGGCGCTGGTTCTGTCAATATTGATCTGATGGCAATGTAATCCAAATGGTATACAGCAGCTAAGGGCTAAAACACCATTTACTTACTTTCTTAATGAACATCTCACCAGAGATCATCTACAATCTTCTTCATTGCTTTAGAAAGAAGTTTAGCATAACTGGGCTGAATTTATACGACTCTAAACTTTCCTTAATTCGATCCAGTTAGAATAACAAATTACTCTATCTGTACACGTGCAATAATGACCATTCCACGATACTTACCATGTGTTTTGATGCAAATCCAAGATAATTCCAAAGTGCGTTTGCATCGACTTCTTCAATTGATAAGCACCACAACAAACATGATCCGAAGAAGATAGCGTTGGGACATGAAATGCCACACTGTGATGGTTAAAAACACACACTGCCAGAGTTAGTCCTAACCTAATGATTATTTGATGTTATTGCGATGATTTATGCTTACTATAAAGTCACTACGCCTTTTTTTCGAAACACACGTTAAAGTTTTGCGTAACCTGGAATGTTGTGAGAGAGGAATGAAGATGTTTTAATCACCTATTGAGAAAATCCAGTGAAAAACTACGCACTCTTGGATAGGAAATGAGTTATAAGGTTGCTCTTCAATCTGAGATATCCCGTATTGTAGATGGGATGCACGAAATAGTTATTTTTATTATTATAGTATTCAATGCACGTGTTTCAGTCACCGCGTAACAGTTCAGGGAACGTTCCGAGCAGAGTACCCGAGCGCCGGCGTAGTTATTTTTCAACTAAAACTCCGACTTGAGTTCTGGATCGGTCAGGTATACTCTTAAGCAAAACATTATTGGAATGCAGCCGACCAATTCGTTAGTACGGTTTCGCAAACAGGCCGGCGACCGTGACGGGCACTGTGCGAGCGGTCCACAAGCGCGTACAGTCGGAGGAGTAAATTTTCCGGTCGCTTTGGTATGCGGCCTGTTCGCGGTGAGCGAAGAGTGAAGTGGTGGGGACTGTACCAGACTCAGGTGTGTTTTGGAGCCCCGTTCAGAGGCTACATTCCGTAGCTAAACGCGACATTCCTCGCGGAGAAATCAAATTAGCCTCTGACGAGGGGAGCAGCAGCAGCGGCCGGTCGATGCGGTGGTGGTGAAGAGCACCGACAACAGCAACCTTTGCGACGGGTGCGTCTTGTAAATGAACTGCCGCACTGTTGCGCGCCTATAGGTATCGTATGCGTTTGCGTTTTATATATGTATGCGGGCACGTTGTGCGCGCGCGGTTAAAAGCAGGGCCGGATCTGTAGTATTAGTAAGGGGTTACATACCTTTTTGCCCGGAAACTTTGAGGGATTATCGTGAGTTTTTTTTTAGCCATTACGTCATAATTATACTGTAATGAAATATATTGTATCGAAAAGAACATATTTCGATGTACTTGTGACAATTTTTTGGTAAAAAAATATAAACTATTGTGGAAACTATGGCCGCCGTCCCGAAACACCTTTTTTTGTCTGACGCTTGCGGTGATCACGATAAATCGGGAAAGGCTTAACTTGAATCCAAGAAATTACATTAGTATATTGCTTTACCTTGTTCGTGAACGAAGAGCTTTGCAATAAAAAAAAAATTCTGTAAATTTGAACTTTTTTCTGTCAAAATAAATATTAATTTCTGTTCAAACTAAAATTCCTCCGTTCACAAACTAGCTATTGTAACTACAAATAAAGCTTTAAAGTTACAAGTCGATCGGTACAGTGATTTGAGAGATACCTTGATCACCGCAACCGTACTTTTTAAAAAAAAAACACGATTCCGAGATAACGTTTAACTTAATGTGATGATTGGTATTCTTTTTCATTACGGTCTGATTTTATTTACATTTTGGTTGCATCTGGGTAACTTAGTTGTCTTGTACTTGTGTTTATATTTTTATATCAATGATATAAATACTATTATGTAGCTATGAACTTGTACCTATTGCATATACGTTACAACAAAAGCGGAGCGCGGCGCGGCTCCTCATCTTTGAGAAGTACCGCGTTATAAAAAATAGTCGCAACTTTGGTTCTAGTGCTCCGATTTTAATAAAATTTCGGGAAAACATTATTGAGAGTATATACTTCCAGTATATGCAATAACATTTTTTGAACCACAGAAAGGTATGCAAGCGGGTCCAGCCAGTTCGAGGTTAAAAAATCAATTTTTTAATTTTTTTATCAAACTAGAACTCTTCCTGAATCAATTGATTCAAGTCCCGCATTTACCTCGAATCAAATCGTACCAGTACTTAAGGAAAGAAAAATGAGAGAAAAAATATGTCGATTTTAAACTGTACATTATACCTAGATCATACTAACAAAAAGCGCCCCAAGCTATAGCTCCATTATTTATTATAATATCGTCATATCATGTCATCATTATTTATTGGTACATTTATACAAATGTATGTATTCATAAATTTTATTTATAAAGTTATGAAAATTTTAAATTTTAATTAATCTTTTTTTTTCATATTTTCCGATTAAGCAAAATTTGTTGTATAAGGAAGAATTGCCTTCATAGTTGATTTTTTTGATCCAACCCAACGTCCTTATGAACTGGAAATAAACTATGGCTGATATGTACTACTAACCATCAACAACAACCTATTTGAATTAACATATTATATATAAGAAAACGTTTGATATGAACTAAAATGAAGCTTCTCTATCTAAACAAAGTAAAGGCAGACTTTGTTTTCATTTGCTAAAAGCAAGTTCTTAAACTTGAACCTCGCCTTGTGATTGTCAGCCTGTATGTATGAGCAGAGACATGTAAATCATTTACTACTACTCATTTGTGTTACTTTATGTTTGTGATGTTACTTTCTGTTTCTCTTTCTGTTTACAAGCATGTACAGTGTTGGCAATAAACACATTTATTATTATTTATTATTTAACCGTTATTGATGAAACCGCCATTTTATTTTTTTCTATTATTATCATGTTACACAACAAAGACAAAACAAAAATGTTACATTTATTAACTAATGACAATGATATTAATAAAATAAAAATCTTTCTATGTTTTTCATTTTATTAATATCATTAGTTAATATGAATTACTCCAAAGTAACAGTCAACAGCATCAACTACATTTATTAACTCTCCGTACAGCATGTCTCTAGACTATTAAAAACATTTAATTGCAATTAATTCTCTATTTGATTAAATTTTATTTCTATTTGCTTCCTTGGCATCATATTTTTCTTTTAATTTTTACCTTTTTAACATAAATTCACCCTTCTTTTAGCATTTCTTGAACATCTATTTTCCTTGTAATTTTAATATTTTATTCATTATATCTTCTGTACAATCTCTCTTTCTTGTATATTATTTTTCTTTAGTTAAATGTAATTGTTTATTTTATATATATTTTTTTACGTTTATGGGCAGGTTTACAAGGCAACTCAGCCAGAAGACGTATTGTGCTCCCATAAAGATTTAGCTTTCTCACTGGGTTCATCTAACCGAGCGACCCCTAGACAACTCCATCTCTCCCTGTCCGCTGCCGGGCAGTCGGCCAGGAGGTGCGCAGGAGTTCCTTCTGCTCTCCCACAGTTTCTGCATAGAGGAGAGTCCACCGGCCGCATACGGTGCAAGTGCTTGTTCAGTGCGCAGTGGCCAGTTAGGACTACCGTAAGTAGTCTCAGTGTGTTCATAGAGACTGCCTTGCGGAGTGTTTCCTCACCTGGATGAATCCGGAGGGTTTTCCAATTTCACGCGCCGGCAAGTCCATTCCAATAGGAGCGGTGACTAGCAGCGAGTTCAGATCTGACAAAAGCTTTGATACCATAAGAACTCCCAGACGACAGTTCTGGACCTGTGAATGACTGCCCACTCTAGCTAGTTTGTCAGCCTCTGATCCTTCGAGCTTCCCACGGCACCCCAGTACCACTTCTGAGGCGAATTTGACAGCCTGCATTTTGTTTGTTATTACAGTTTTGTTTATAATTATTGTACACATACTGAGTTTGTCATAAAAAATGATTAGGTAAACATTTTGAAGGAGATTCTTCGTATACCGTGCAGTTTGTTTAAGAAAATAAATAAATAAATAAATAAATAAATAAATAAATAAATAAACAGTTTATTGCAATTTGTAAATAAACAATAAATTTACAGCAGCAAAAAGTCAAAATAAGAAAAATACAAAAGAAAAACGAAGTACATATGTAGGTATAAAAACTAACATAATTAGCTGTTAACAAAATCATCAACGCTGTAAGGTTCTAATTCACATAGGTATTTGAAAATTGTTTTTTTAAATGTTGTCAGATTATTTATTTGTTGAGCGGCAGTTGGCAGTTTATGAAAAAATTTATAACAGTTATACACCAAGCTATTTTGTGTTGATGACAGTCTGTGTTTAGGGTAGCGGTAGTTGTCCTTATGTCTAGTAGGATATGTTCAAAAGTATTAATTTGAAATATGTGTTTATTTTTTAAAAGAAAAGTTAAAGATTCGTAAATATAAATTGCAAAAATAGTTGAAATATTATTCATTCTGAAATGTCCTGGGCATGATTCTGTATATTTGAGTTGTAGCATAGCTCTTAAATAATAAAATACCAGAATTACTAGTTACGCTATTAACTATTTTAGTAAATATGTCATTTAGGTTACGTGAATCTTCCAGAAAAATTGAAAGTATCCAGTGTGACACCGCTGCATAAAAAAGGTTCAAGATTAGATATGGTTAATTAACGTCTATTAACAATTTCACTGAGTTTGTCAAAAAATTTTGAATATGCGATGTTAGATAGATTACTTTCACATTTAAATAAACACAGTATTTTAGCAAGCCAGCAACATGGTTATCAGAATGATCATTCAACACTTACCGGGACTCATGTCTTATATGTGTATGTAATTAATGCGTTGGAATCTGAAAAGTTTTGTGTGGGAGTTTTTCGTAACCTAAGTCGTGCTTTCGATTGTGTTGATCATGGTATTTTGTTTATTAAACTGGAATGGTATGGAATTACGGGCGTGGTAGACTCCAACTAGTAAAGATTCGACATAAAACAAATGGCTGCATAAATAATTTTAAATCGTTTGTTTCACCTGTTTAAAGAAGAGTGCGCCAAGGTAGTGTTCTGGATCCTCAACTTTTCTTAATTTTTTAATAGATTCGGCGTTTACTTGATGTAAATCCATATTATTGTATTGTATATTTTCTGACGAAGCCGTTGTACGGCGAAACAGGCGAAACAGCTGTCAATTTAACATCCGACTAATAAAGTGTAAATCTCACAAATTTCGTGTTATTTCTTAATTTTTATTAATGACATCGTTGACTCTCTTGCTAATTACAAAATAGTTATGTATGCCGATTTATTTATTTATTATAGTGCGATTGTATCAAGTAAAAATATCTTAGACATGGAAAATCAGTCAAATGTAGGTTTGAATGATGTAACAACATGGTTTACTAACAACAAACTATATTTAAATGGTAATAAAACAAAGTATGTAATTTTCCCTACTAAGTATTCAAAATACAACGCAACTTGATTTCAATATATCTTCCCAAAATAATGAAATAGAAGAAGTTAATGAAGTAAATTTTTTAGGTATGACAATGGACGAGATATTATCTTGGAGTACTCATTGGCAAAAAATTATAAGTAAATAAAATTCTAGCTCTTATCAAATACGCAATCTCAAGGGCATTATTCATTGCACGGCTGCAATTAACTCTAGGAAATCATGTAAACCTTACTTTAGAAAATGGAATATCCTGCCAATGCCTGCCATGCATATATATGAAGTTTTAAAATATATCTATGAAAATAAACGGAAATTTCTGTCCAACAATGACGTACACATGTATGATTTTAGATTTAAACAAAGTTTTCATATTATTAAATTTGACTAAAAGCTGTCCTAATATTTTGGCTTTAAAAATATTCAACGCATTGCCTCAAAGATTTAAAGAGATTACAAATTGCAATCAATTTAAGTACATAGTAGCATAATAGAGCATTCCTATTAGAAAGATGTACAGTTACCGACAGAATTGAATGCACACTATGTGATTTTTAATTAAACTACAAATTTCACTCATACTTATTTAATGGTATACAAAATCATATGATATTCTAGCAGATCAGATAGTTAAACATAAATAATATCCAAAAACATACTAATATTACAAAACAAATAATTAATAATAAAATATAATACTATGTCCACTCAATTATGTCCGTGACTGCATATATTCTCTTGACGAGTATTTTATTCATGTACCCTGTAGTTTCTTATAGTGTATTGCTATTTTATTTCCTGCTAAACAAAACCCACAGAATCATAATATCGACTGTAAAATTGTTTATGTAAATGTATTTTTATCTATTTTTGTCAATGTATGCAATAAACTAAAAACTTACTTATTTCGTATCTGATTCAATTAATGCTTGTAACCATGGATCTTAGGGCATGTGTATGTCTTTCGATTAATGTTCGACGAGGAATTATTGTGCTGTCGTATCGTTGAAAACGATTTCTATGATCGCTGTTTTGGAGACATTAAGTTTGTTGAAAACAAATGTGGAGAACTTCTTTTTCGGTTTTTCCTGAGTGTGGTTGCTTTTCGGATATATATCTAGAATTTGTTAATATCTATCATTATTTGAATCTATAAAGTTTTCAAATTTACTTACAAGAATGAGAGTATTACTTGTATAGTGCTAAGACGATGGAAATCCAGTTATTTCGAGATTTGGGGTGGCCTTTCGTCTAATCCTGGGGATGAAGAACAACATTCGAGGCAGTTTGTTGTCAGATCGTTGGAACACTATTTGGAAGCAGCTGAAATGATTGTTTTGAACATGGAATTATTATTTGGATTATACTAGAGCAGCTTTCGTACCTGAAGTAAGCGATTTTATCATCCTTTGAACTTATAACCGGTATATAATGCATAAGGGAATTTTAGGTTATATTTGTTTGAATGATACCTGTAAATCTAGTGAAATTGGTTATGTGAAGTTGTATTTGATTCTGTGGGTGAATTTCACGAGCAGTTCAAGTTGGCATTTGATTTAGTAATATATGGTTTATGACGGGAATTTAGTGGGAGATTTGAATTGTATTTATGATATTAAAAAAGAGAAATACGAGTTTTTAGTTTGGATTAAGATTCTAGAAATCTTATTATTGTGTATCTAAGATAGTAAAGAACTTACCCTGAGAGAATCTTTAGAAGTTTCATTTCTATGTAATCTAACCCGAGGTGATTTGAAATAAATAAATTACACCATATTTTTGTTTCTCTTATTCAATGTATTACATGAACATCACCAACTAATAACTACTACACATTAAAGATACTTAAATGTTATAAGCTTTATTGTTATAGTAATCAGTGATTAAGCGGAGTGGCAATATCCTCCCACGTCCCGAGTGTGACTGAATCTACGTGACTCATCCTATTCGTTTGCGGTGTACTTAAACCCCTGTGGTGGGGACAAATTTACTTTTCATGCCCTCTATCATTTGAGATCTAGCATATCTTTGGAATTGATGAGAGTATAATAGATGACGCTGAGTGGTGTTTAGTAGAACAAAAACAGTTGTTTACTTGATAAAATTTAATTAAAATTTAAAAGATTTATCTACAAGTTTCGTAGCAGTATATTGTGTATTAACTGTGCATATATCTGCATGGAACATTATTATTATTTAACCCTTTAAAATGAAATACAGCAAGAATCGTTCAAAAGTATTCACTAGTTCCTAACAAAATGGAACATAAAAGCATAAACCAAATTATTCGGACGACCCTTTTGAAAGAATGACATCTATTTTAAAACGATTAAATCAGTATTTTCCAACGATTCATAGAGGAAATAGAAGTCGTCAGAAAATCATGGTCTAGAGCATTCGAATCCTCTTAAATCATGATCTTTAGATCATGATCCTATGATCGGGATTTCAATAATATTACAAGAAAACAACTTTGCTTAGATTCGATTTCCATGACTGAAATTTCTAATCTTATATTATGTGTGATTGAAATACTGTAATAAATATGGGTTTAGAATATTTAATTGTGGCAACGAATGGATTTGAAATAAGAAGCATTTAATAACTGACTTATTCATAGTCATTTTTCTAATTATTTCCGAATACACGAAGCCACCTGCGCAGACTTCACTACTACGCTTAAATTTTCTTGGCTTAGATGTGTTTAGGGCAGATAATAATAATAAATTCGGAGAATATTAGTTTGCAATCGATAATATAATCGGATACAAAATAGAATACAGGCAGCATCTACCCGATAAGGCGAGAACGATAGACTGTGACTGGGCAGGATATACGATGACCAACCGGCGACCGGACATGGTGTACATCGCTGCATATTCACATATATTATATAATATGTAATAATAATAAAATTAATAAAAAAAGCATTATCATTGAAAATTACATAATTTAGATGGTGCAAGTATAAATTTTAACATTGCATTTAATACAAAAATAACGTGGGTTACACTTTTCGCATAAAATAGAATTACAAAATCTTTGTAGAAACAATACACAAACCAGTGACTCACTCATGTTGTTTCTTGTCCCAATCACAAGAATGAGGTTCAATCTGACACATTTAGATCGACTCTTTGATTACATAGATTACTATTTCTCAATTCGAAAGCATTCGTTTCTATTACACGATCAAAGGCTTGGAACGATCAGAAAGAATATCGGAAACTGCTGCGGGCTATATTTACATTCCTAACTTAAATAAGACTTTAAAAAGTGCTTTTTTTATTATTTTATTCGTTCACAATTACATAAACTTCAATATTTATTCCCAGAAAATATGAATTTTTATTGTAAAACTAGTATACATAGTTTTGCACATTGTGTATATTCTGAAGAAAACACTATTCTACTTTAACACACAGGAGTTTAGTTGCCGGAAAGCATTTTTATTACCGTTAAATAATATCTTTTTGAAACATTTTCGGACTAAAACAGTGTGACAAGAATGCCGGTTGGACCTGTCATTAGTTTAACGAAGTTAATAATTTAATGTTTGTTTATTTTGCTGTATTGTTGTATTGTCCTTAGCAGAATAACAGCATTAAAATCCCAGCATGAGTCTCCATTATAGTGCTATACAAAATAAATTATATTACATTTCAACAGAATAGATATCTGCCTGTTTTATATGCAAAAAAAGGATCAAAAAATAAGCAATAGTGCAATTTCTTACAGTGTGAAATCATTAAATAAATGCTTTTCTGCTATAACTGTAATTTTAATAGGAGGAATTTTTTTTTTTATATTAAAAATTTTACCTCGTGTCGGGTTTGCACCAGACACCTTCCGCTTACCGGGCGGACACTCTACCAGTTCAGCTAACGAGGTGTTCTGGTTTTCACAAGAAATGTCTCAAATACAGATCTTAGGAAGCCGGCAGGACGGCAAATATGCAATAGTGCGATTTTCTTACAGTGTGAAATCATTCACAGTAACTTCCATCAATGATTGTTATTATCTACAAGACCAAATCGATCGGCTGACTGAATGGTGTAACGCTAATGGTCTACAATTAAATGTCGATAAGTGCAGATCTATAAGCTACACCAGAAAGCAAAATCTCATTTTATTTGACTATGCGATTAATGGAGTTTCTCTTATCCGTGAGAGTGTTGTGAGGGATTTGGGGATTTACTTTGATACTTCCCTTACTTTTTCTGCGCATCGAGAAAAGGTTGTACTGTCAGCTGTGAAGATGTTAGGATTCTTAATTAGAAGCTCTTCTTCGTTTCATCCTGATACAATTAAACTACTTTACTACTCATTTGTCAGATCTAAGTTGGAATATGGGTCTTTGATCTGGAATCCATTCTACTCTTCGCATAAAGAAGCACTGGAGAAAGTTCAAAGAAAGCTTCTAAAATATTTATACTTTAAACAAGAAGGCTCTTACCCTGAGATTGGTTATGACCACCAGCTTCTACTTCAGCAATTCGATGTTAAGTCGTTGGAAGTTAGACGACAATTACAATCAATTAAATTTGTCTATAATCTAGTAAATAACAATATTGATGCTCCTTTCCTTTTATCACGCCTACAATTCTTTGTTCCTCGCGGTTCCACTAGATACACAAGCACGTTCTATGTACCATATGCACGTCTAAACTCTTCCCTGAATTCTCCTATAGTATCAATGTCACGTAACTTTAATTTAATATCATCTCTCTGTGACATACATTTTACACCTCTGCAAGAAATATTGTCAATAGCAAATAAGCAGTTGTCATAATTTGTTAATTTTTGTTTTTGCACATATGTTTTTATATTAGCGTTTAAACTGAGCTCAAGTGCTCTTTATGTTTACTATGTTTTTATTGTACAACTATATGAATTGTATTTTTTTGTCCTTTATTTGGAGCAATCTGTTGGGCAAATATATTATTATTATTATTATTATTATTAATAATAAATGCTTTTCTGCTATAACTGTAATTTTAATAGGAGGAATTTTTTTTTATATTAAAAATTTTACCTCGTGTCGGGTTTGAACCAAGCACCTTCCGCTTGCCGGGCGGGCACTCTACCAGTGAGTTGCAAATATTGCATATTTGCCGTCCTTCTGGCTTTCTAAGATCTGTATATGAGACATTTTAAATTGTGAAAACCAGACACCTCGTTAGCTCAACTGGTAGAGTGTCCGCCCGGCAAGCGAAAGGTGCCTGCTTCAAATCCGACACGAAGTAAAATTTTTAATATAAAAAATTTCCTCATATTAAAATTACAGTTATAGCAGAAAAGCATTTACTTAACAAAGAAATAAGTTACAATATCCCCAAGTCTAGACATAATTTGGTTTTTAAATTGTGGTAATTCTTCAAAAAAGAAATTATTGTCTGAAATCATGGTATCATATAAACATATCAAACATGTGACCAAGTCTGGAATCAAGCTGCATAGCTATTGTGATTAAATCCGTGTTGTTCCTTCGTGAATTCAAGTCTAATAGACTCGAACGTTCAAGGGAGAAAGAGTAATTGGATTTGATTCAGAAAATTGAAACTCAGAAACTTTCTTCTACAACCTGTCTATCCTATTTATGTGAACTGAGTATTGCAGACTCCAGATAGTGTCTAGATGAGGCAGTATAAGTGGCTTGTATGCTTTACTGCATACTCTATTCATGTGAGACATAAATGAGAATTTAGAATCATAAATTACACCAAGGTGATATCGTTAACTTCAGTGAGAATTTGGTATAATAGTTTAAGGTATAGTTAATGAAAGCTACATTCTTTTTACAGGCGAACCTTCTTATTTCGCACTTTAAAATATTTAATTTTTTTTTAAATTATTACAAAATTTAAATACATTGGCAATTTGATTTAGAATAAATTGAGCAATATAGCTCCTAACTGGGAGCCTTGGAGAACTCCGGATGGAATATAACAAGGAACCGTTCACCACGATCGTCAGTAATCTATCCCTGACACAATAATTGACTCATCTGAGCAGGTTCCCGTGAAATCCAATGTTCTTTTAGGTTACGTATGAGAAGAGTGTAGGGCATTTCGAGTAATAATTCTGCTTTTATTTTTTACAACAGCATGTAAATATTATACTTGCTAAGAAATGTTTTCATTATTCCATGTATAGGAATTAATTCCTTTATATCATTTTCGTCCAAGCTTATGAACTTGGCTTCGTCAATCAGATTACCGTAAAAGAAAGCAGTTTCTTATTATTAATACCTTGAATTAATAAAACAGGTTGAATGCAATGAAAAATACACACCATTAGAGATTTTGCTACCTGAATATCTTTTCGGTTCTATAATTATATTATTATATATATATGCATACTAGCATACCGATAATACTGTAATCTAATAAAAAAAAAACACTTTCATTCAAATATCTTTCTGAGATCCTCCAACATATCCAATTCGAGCAGCAGCTTACTTACCTACTTCATCATTAATATTATTAGGTAGATTTATCGCTACATATTTTTACCAAACTTTTTGTCATGTAATTAGACATAAATCCATTGACACATGTAAAACTAATAAGATTCCATTAAACCCCTTTCCTAAAAGAAATTCACACAAGGGACTATACAGCGTTTTGCTGCTGCACCGATTCTAACAGTTATATATTAAAGAAATCCCACGTATTGCTGCGCATGTGCAAGAAGTTACATTTTTATTTGCTTCCACTAAGCAAATATATTTTCTAGTTAAGAAAATTCATCTAAACAAAAGTTTTCTTGGATTAAAACTTTCAATTTTCTTAGTGGTAAAAGCTTTATTTACAACAAAATTATTTCATTTTCTATATAGAAAATTGTGTTAAAACAATATTTTGTTTTGACATCAGTATGTATTTTTCTGTGTGTAGGAATACCTGATAATGACTTCTTTTGTGAAACTAAAACTGATCAAAACTAAAGTTACTTTGAATAACGACCAAATACAAAGAAACTTCTTCGGAAATTAGCTGGTAGTCTCATTTTATTACACCATCCTGACCTTTTTGAATAGAGAAACATTTTCTCGATATACTTATTCTATTTTTTACAACATTATTCATTCATACAGGCTTTAATTTAAAATTGTCCTTCCATATATATATATATGTATCTATTCTGTATAATTAAGCATTCACTAAGAGTGTACACACGTATTATAAAACACTATTATAAAAGCAATAGTAAGATTTTTTTATACCTACATTTCATTGTTTAGAGATAGACACACCCCGCAAACATTACGTTATTTATACATTATAGCTACATAAATATGTATATGTGTAACATAAAAACATACACATACACATGCAAACAAATATTATGTAAAATCCAATAGGCAAACCAAACTGGCGAATGAATGTATCGTATGTCGTATGACAAGAAAGAGACGGAAGGCGGTGACTGCAATTTATTTACGATTGCGCGGTACGTGTCGTTCTGTTCTGTGTTTTCTTCTGGGAAGCGAGTTGGGGGTTTTGCGTAATTTTGAACTTTTGCAATGGAGCGCGAGGCGCGTACGATATGTGACTACATTTATGTGCCACTATGTATACCTAAACGAACGTATGTAGGTATGTGAACGTGTCTACGCTAAATACGAATGTATGCTGCCAACAGCGGTATACAGACACGTATTGATTGAATTGTGTCGACTGATCTATGTATTTCATTATTGCTTATTAGTAGTAAGGACGTACATATATACTGTTACGAAACTTGTAGATAAATCTTTTAAATTTTAGTTAAAGTTTTAATTAAGTAAACACTGTTTTTATTCTACTAAACACCACTCAGCGTCATCTATTATACTCTCATTAATTCCAAAGATATGCTAGATCTCAAATGATAGAGGGCATGAAAAGTAAATTTGTCCACACCACAGAGTTTTAAATGCACCGCAAACGAATAAGATGATATACTTCTTATATTCAGTCACACTCGGGATGTGGGAGGATATTGTTGCTCCGCTTAACCACTGATTACTATATCAATAAAGCTTAGAAAATTTAAGTATCTTTAATGTGACTGTAGTAGTTATTAGTTAGTGATGTTCTTGTAATACATTGAATAAAAGATACAAAAATATAGTGTAATTTATTTATTTCAAATCTCCTCGGATTAGATTACAAAGAAATATTGTAAAAGAATCTTCTAAAGATTCCCTCAGGGTAAGTAAGTTCTTTACTATCTTAGATAAACGATAATAAGATTTCTAGAATCTTCATCCAAACTAAAAATTCGTATTTCTCGTTTTCAAAATCATAAATACAATTCAAATTTCCGGCTAAATTCCCGTCATAAAACCATGTATTACTAAATCAAATGCCAACTTAAACTGCTCGTGAAATTAACCCACAGAATCAACTACAACCTCACATAACCAATTTCACTAAATTTACAGTTATCATTCAAACAATTATAACCTCAAATTTCCTTATGCATTACATGCTGGTTCTAAGTTCAAAAGATGATAAAATCGCGTACTTCAGGTACGAAAACTGCTCTAGTATAATCCAAATAATAATTCCATATTCAAAACAATCATTTCAAATGGTGTTCCAACGATCTCACAGCAAACTGCCTCGAATGTTGTTCTTCGAAATCCCAGGATTATACGAAAGGCCATCCCAAATCTCGAAATAACTGCCAATAAATTTCCATCATCTTAGCACTATACAACTAATACTCTCATTCTTGTAAGTAAATTTGAAAACTTTATGGACTTAAATTGGGATAGATATTACAAAATTCTAGATAAATATACGAAAAGCAACCACACTCAGGAAAAACCGAAAAAGAAGTCCCCCACATTTTTTTTCAACAAACTCAATATCTCCTAGACAAAAGGACCCCGGCAACGATCATAGAAATCGTTTCCAACGATACGACGGCATAAAAATATCTCGTCGAACATTAATCGAAAGACTTACACATGCCCTAAAATCCATGGTTACAAGCATTAATTGAATTAGATACGAAATAAGTAAGTTTTTAGTTTAAATTATTACATACGCTGACAAAATAAATAAATATGTAAAAATACATTTACATAAACAATTTTATAGTCGATATTATGATTCTGTAGGTTTTGTTTAGCATGATACACCGGAAATAACATAGCAATACATATAACGTGTGAAGGAAGTTAGCCTAAAACTAATCAGAATACACTGTCTATGTTCATTTTTTTGGCAAAATTAAATGAATCCGATATTTCGACATTACATCAAATGTCGTTTTCAGCATTGCTCTGAAAAAGAATTGACATGTACACTAAAAGAAAGAAAAAAAAACACGAGTGTCACAATGACGTTCGTTGTAATGTGAGTACAAGTGTTATAGTATTTTTTTCTAATTCATATTAGATTGGTAATTAATTTAAGACATTCTTCGTTGTCCAAAAAATACTAGAGATAAACTAAGAATTTCAGAACGGGTGCAATCAAAAAAAAAAATAAAAGAAAACATTTATTAAACTGATTGTTACTTATCAAATTTTATTTGATTAATTTAGTGTTAATTATGAACCCAAATTTAGTGATTTACCGCCGACCTACAATATCGTGTTCTTGTTTAGAAATATGTTATAGAAATAGTTCGACAATACAGCATAACATCTTCACGAATTTAATGACATCTCCATCGTTAATTCTCATACATACCCTTTCCGCTGTGATCAGTATATACAGGGTAAGTAAAAAGTCCCGGAACGGTCGAATAACTGTTATTTGAAAATTATGATTTCTGAAATTTGGTATGGGGGTATAGTTAATATAAATGCATTTTATGCAATACAGTTAAAATTTTTTTCACTTCCGGTTTAATCGGCAATACGTCCAATTTTTTTTTTTAAATGAAACGCCCAGATTTTTTTAACACTTTTGAATGCAAAATAAAATACTACGTTCAGGAAGTATTAAGATGTTTATTTTTATTCACAAGAAAACAGTTAAAAAATTAAAAAAGTGTCTTAATACAGAAAAATCAAGATACCTGTCTATTCAGGTTGCGATTACAATAATTGTTCAAAATGCTATCCATTTACAATTTGACAAAAATGTGAACGGTCAGTAAAATTTCTTATTGAATTTTGTATTTGTTCTGGAGTGATGCGATTGGCTTCTTGAACTATTCTCTCTTCCAATTGTTCAAGATTATGGGGACGATTTTTGTACACTTGACATTTCATGTGACCCCAAAAGAAAAAATCTAATGGCGAGAGATCTGGCGAACGTGCTGGCCATTCGATTGCTCCTCTACGTCCGATCCAACGTTCCGGAAAAATTTCATTCAAATAATCGAGGACATTGTGGGCAAAATGGGGGGGAGCTCCATCTTGTTGAAACAAAAAATGTGCATTAGGGTGATCACCTATGTTTGCATTTGGAAAGAGGGCCGCAAGTGCTGGAACAACCTCATTTCCCCAATAAATTTAAGTAGACGTTGACAGTTAAATTTCCTCTTATAAAAAATGGTACTATGATGTTGTTTCCAACAAGACCAGCCCAGACATTCACCTTTTGAGGACGCTGTGTATGGACTTTTTCAATCCAATGCGGATTTTCAATTGACCAGTAGCGACAATTATGTCTGTTCACAGTGCCGTTGAGACAAAACGTTGCCTCATCTGAAAAAATGATGTGATCCAAAACATTAGGCTGCTGCTCGATCAATTCCGTCATTGTTTCGCAAAATTGTAGTCTACGATCTGGATCATCTTCAGTTAACTCATGGACGGGATACATTTTATAGACTTTCATTCTTGCTGATTTAAGAATCGTATGAGCAGATTTTTGAGAGATCTCATGAATTTGACCTAATTCTGTTGTGGACACGTGATGATTTTCTTCCACTGTAAGTAACACATTCAAACTAGTTTCTTCATCTGTTGCTGTTGGACGTCCCCTTCTAGGTAAATCCTTCACCTGACGAAAGACTTCAAACTTTTGAATTGTTCGGCATACCGTACTTTTACTAATGTGACGATCCGGATAAACAGTATTAAACAAAATACGAACCTCTTCAAAAGAACGTTGACGATCACCGTACCAACGCATCATTAATATCTCAATTCGTTCTGATTCAGTAAGTTTTTCTGCCATTTTCAAATGTGTCAATGTTTAAAATAAGTAAATTTATAGCGATGCAAAAGTTAAAACGCTTTTAAAATTGTCAAATGTGACGGCAAAAAGAATGCAAACACTAAACAACAACTTTTTTCAAAGGTACCTTGATTTTTCTGTATTAGGACACTTTTTTAATTTTTTAACTGTTTTCTTGTGAATAAAAATAAACATCTTAATACTTCCTGAACGTAGTTTTTTATTTTGCATTCAAAAGTGTTAAAAAAATCTGGGCGTTCCATTTAAAAAAAAAAAAGTTGGACGTATTGCCGGTTAAACCGGAAGTGAAAAAAATATTAACTGTATTGCATAAAATGCATTTATATTAACTATACCCCCATACCAAATTTCAGAAATCATAATTTTCAAATAACAAAGTTATTCGACCGTTCCGGGACTTTTTACTAACCCTGTATACTGATGATAGCCTTTCGTCGTATGATGTAATAGGACAGGTCATCCAGTAGCGCTGTCAAACCTTGGTAAGGCGAAACGCGGCTGCTGATAATGACTTGTTGCTTATCAAATTTTATTTCTCAAAGTATCTGAATCCCTTTCTAGTCAATGCCTTATTGACGAAATCATGTCTTAGGTAGGCAATTTTAACCTTGGAAATTTTTTAACGCTTGATCCGGTCTCAAATCTCTCAAGTGTTGCTTGGGGATGTAAGCGCAAGGTTTGCGAAGTTGTCTACCGAGCAGATATTCTTTCTAAATTAGGTGACGTAAAATGTCTTTACTTAATCGAAAAGCGAAGCACCTAGACTATCGCCCATCAATTTGCATAAACTTGGCCCTTGTGAGCTCATCTAGCTTTCTGCTGATAATGATTTACTTACAGGATAGCAACCAATTAATAGCAGCTGAGGCGCAAATAAAGAATGCAAAACAGGGTTTCAACACTATTTATAAAGAATGATAATAATAATAAAAAGGCATTCAATTCAAATCATGAAAAGATTAAATCTAGGAATACGTATTTACTTCGCTGTTTATTGATAGTTGTAGTGGTAGCTAAATGCCAGCTTTTTCTTTTTAATGTAGAAATGCTTGTAATATTTTCGCCATATTTAAAAGATATTAATGGGCATCAGTGTGCATTCATATTGTATAAGAAGCCGTCTATATTCGAAGCGACTGCTTGTCCGTGTCGGCATTCGGTGTATCGCAATGTTTACAATTTAGGCGGTCAACGAGTGACAGCGCGCGACACTCATACAAATTTCATACTAACAGCAACAATTACTTTGACCGTAGCAATAACATATATTGCGGCATTTGTTTATATGTATATACTATTTTAATTTTGGTTTTTTTCTGGAAACCATCAAAATCAATTCACTGCTCAAAACGACTGTCTTCTTTAATTTTTGAAATTATAGGGAACTTAAGCAATACGAGAAATACGAAAAAAATAAAAAGAAGACAAGAATGCCCCTAGATAGACGAAACCCTAGTAAAGCAAATTAAAAACAGAAACAAATACTACAAACGACACGTAAAGCACCCGCAAAATGAAAACTATAGAATCGAATACCTTGCAGAAAAAAAGAACACCCTCTTTATGATGAAAACCGCAAAGAGAAAATATTACACACAAAAATTCGAAAAATACAAAAACGATGCTGCGAAAACATGGAACGTGATACTTACCGAACTAAAAGGCAAGAAAAGAGACAACCGAGGAATACAAGCAATCGAAAAAGAGGATAAAACAATTACAAAAGATACTAAAGAAATAGCTGAAGAAATGAACAAATATTTCGCAAACATAGGAAGACTATTAGCAGAGAAGCAACTATCGCTCTCAAATATCGCACCCAAGACCACGGCGACTGAAAATATAAATGCAAGATTTGAACTAAGACCCGTAACCGAAGAAGAGATACTCAGAACAATACTAGAACTGAAAAACAATAAAGCACCAGGTTATGACAAAATAACTACAAAAATCATGAAACAAAATAGAGACAAATTAGCACCCCTACTAGTAAAACTTACCAACAACACAATAAAGAATGGCGAATATCCCAAAAACTTAAAGCAAACCATAATCATACCCATATATAAAAAAAACAACAAACTGCACCCGGAGAATTACAGACCTATTTGTTTACTATCTGTAATGAACAAAATATTAGAAAAAATCATAAATAAACAACTAAGTGAATACCTAACACGAAACAATATTATAAACAAAAGGCAATACGCATACCAAAATAACTCTGGAACAACATCAGCTACAAACGATCTCATAAACAAAATAAAAAGTAGGAAGTAGGAAAAAACAACACCACATTAGTGCTTTTCATAGACATGAAAAAAGCGTTTGACACAATATCTAAAGCAAAAATGATTGAAAAGATGGATAGTATTGGCGTTAAGGGAACAGAAAACATGTTGATCAAAACGTATCTAACGGATAGGGAACAAACGACTATAGTGAACAAAACAGAGAGTTTACGATTAAAAGCGGAGTATGGAATACCTCAGGGTGGTAATCTACCGCCACTGTTATACGTTGTATATACCAACGATATTTTCAACGTGCAAACTCAAGGCGAGATCTACGCATACGCAGACGACATATGCATAGTTTATTCAGATAAGAATTTGCAGCAAATCCAGCACAATATTAACAACTATATAGAGAAAATTGAAAGTTGGTGCTACAATAACCTAATAACCATAAACGAAAACAAAACGGAATACATGGTCTTCACACGGAAACGACAAACACCCAAATTCAATATTACAGTAAAAAATCAAACCATACGGCAAACAAATCAAACAAAATACTTGGGAATTATAATAGAACGCAACTTAAAATGGGATACCCACATACGCAGCCTAATAAAAAGAAACACAACAATAATAGCAGGAATAAGTAAAATAAGAAACATATTACCGTTACATATGAGGAAACCAATATACCATTCTATATTCACATCCAACATAAACTACCTAATAAATATATGGAGCCACACAAGCAACAAAAATTTAAATAAATTACAAAGACCACAAAATAAAATACTGAAAATACTTTATAGCATGGAGAGAAGAACACCAACTGCAGAAATATATACAAAAGCACAAGAACTAAATATACAACAAATCATACAATTAAATAATATGGCGTTAATACATAAAATAGAAAAGAAAATGGTAAAAACTGACTCTAGACTAGTAAAAAATACAGAAATACACACACACAATATAAGAAGACGCTCTCATTTAAGAATTGAAAAACTATTAGCAACAAACTGCTTAAAAATGTCCTTAACTGCCATGTGATGCGAACGATTGAGTTTCTTTTGAAGTATCCAGTAAAGAGTTATAGGTTTTTATGCAATTAATTATGTGTGATTTATCAAATTTATTTGATGTTGCTAGGCCTCAGCGAACGAAATGCCGGTTTCTTGTATTATATTTCTGTAGGGTTACCGGATCAAAAAATAAGTTTTCCTGTCAAAATCCACGGGCTTTTAATAAATTTCCTGACATTTTGTGCCAATGTTGCGCGATATACAATCGAAGGTAGCGAAAATAGATACTATTTTGCAGCCGGCGTCGTCTCAAAGTAAAGTAAAGGAATTAGCTGCTGAAGCTATACTAGCGTTTCAACACCAAAAAATCTTTCAGCTCCATGCACTGGGTGTTTGATGAAGGTAATCTTTCGTGATTCCAACACCGATAGAAATATTACTTGCTAAAGAACAGAAGCCATTATAAATGGCGCGATAGCTCCAAGATTAATTCAAGACATCAATCCTTGTTAGTAAATATAACATACCTACTGCTACGAAACTTGTAGATATTTTATTATAATTCATTAAATTGATTTAATATATTCAACACTGTTTTATTAACATTTCATACATGCAGCGTCCTCTAGTAAAGAAAATTTACTCCACAGATAAGCTATGCCTCAATAAGTAGATGCCTCTGTAGCACACAAGTGAATGAAATCTTCCCCTCTACCTGTTTTTGTGTATACTAGAAACCAATCGGGTGATATTATCCTTAGTAAATCTTGGGACGTGGGAGGATGTACTTCTCCAAACAAAGAAGTATATTATTAGCTTAAATTGACTTGTTATACTCTTTGTCTCTCTACTAAAAGCTATACTAGTTATTCATTTGTGATGTTATTATATTATAGTGAATAAAAACCAATATTGTTTAAATAACTTTGTTTATTTCGAGTTAATAAAAAGTGATGAACAAGTAAAGGAATCTTAAGACTCTCTCTCTCAAGTAAGTAGATTTTTTACTAATTAAGTTGTACAAAAATAAGATTTCTAAAATCTAAATCCAAACTAAAACTCAATAGACCTTGTTTAAATATCAAAATAGAATTCAAATCTCCCGCTAACCTCCCGTCATAAAATTAAGTATTGTCAAAAACCTTTTACAGCAACATACTTTTGGTTACATACAAATATCCCTAGAAACCCACTGTTATCAACGATACTATAACCTCACACTTCATTTACGCCCTCGACGCCGGTTATAAATTCAAAAGATGAATAATCTCTTACATAAAGTACGACAAACTGCTCCCTTATAATCCAAATACTGATTTCAACTCTGCAACAATCTTTCCAGCTCCAAATCAGCTGTCTTACGATGTCTCAGCTACTAAACTCGAATAAACTCCTTACTCGGCCCCCAGGATTAGAAATACGCCACCCAAATCTTCGAAATTACTGGATTTCCATCATCTTGACACTACATACACAACACTTCATTCTTGACAAGTAAATCTTAAGTTAAAAGACTCTATTTGTGATTTTAAAATTTATAATTTCTAGATAATATTCGAAAATACAACCAACTCAGGAAAATATCGAAAAAGAAGTCCACACAATTGTTTTAAACAACCTTTAATATCTCCTAGGCAAAAAGGACCCCAGCAACGATGAAAGAATATCGTTTCCAACGATACGAAACCTTAAATCAACCCACGTTCGAACGATCAGCGAAAGAACTTTATACCTAAAAAATCCGATATAGTGAGTGATTAGTTTAGATTTTTATAATAAATTTATAAAATAGATAAATACATAACTCGTAATACATTGATATATAATTTAGTACTTTACGTATGTTGCTGTAAGTTGTATAGGTTAGGTATATGATATCATAGCAATACATTGGGGTATCGACAGACGCGAGCATACCTTAAAAAAAAATTTGCCAATTATAGTCCAGTTTTTCGATTCTCAAGGAGGAATACAATCAAAGTTATTGGATGTCATTAATACGCAAAACGAGACAGCAGAAACAATATCTGACACTACTGTGAAGGCCTTGCAAAAGTTAGTTAGGAGAGTTAACTGAAAAATGTATTTCCCTAACAGGGGATAATGCCAACGTAAATTTTGGAGAGATCAACAGGTAAGCAGAAAGAAATGCGCTGAACAATCTTAAGAATAAACTTAATAAAGAAATTGTTGGAATTGATTACCCAGCGCCCATTTTGCATAATGGCATTCAACATGGTACAGATGTACTAAATATTGATATTGAGTCCCTGGTGATGAAGCTTTTTTAATTTCTTCGCGGTATACTGGGTGAGTTTTTTATCTTGAGACAACGGAATATCTCTAAAACACTGCATCAAATCAAAAAAAGATCTTAATAAGATTTAAGGGGACTTACTGAATGGTGTCGAACTCGGTCCCCCTCCCAGAGTGGGAGGGGGGACAACTTTGAAATCTTAAATGGGAACCCCCATTTTGTATTGCAGATTCGGATCTACGCCATCAAGTATGTAGTTTTTGTTTGAAACTTTTTTTTCGATTCGTAACAGATTGCGCTGTAATCGTAAAAAACAAAAAGAGAAGCAGGCAAACATGATTTTGTGTTTTTTTTTATTTTAACATAAACTAACATTTCAAAAAGCCATCTGTTCGAAACTGTGCTCCTTCACTTCGATACATGTATTTATTCGCAATTGGAACGCTATTCAACGATACAAAACCGTACTTTATTTAGTACTTGACAAGCTGTGAATACTTACACACAGTCAAACAAGGTGGCTGAATCTTATTCTAGCCGTTGAAAGAATTTTGAAAATGTATCACGCCTCTAGAAGACTAGTTTTTGACAACTTCGCAAGTACCAACAACAATTAAACCCTTTTTCGAAAATGAACTGGCAGAAAGTTATTTATTTTTTGTGCATTCTCTTATCTCCGTCTTCCAGTCACAAATCGCAAAAATAGAAAGAGAACATTTACGTCGTGGATATTTTAGAAATATTAAATTCGACGTGTGGAATATTTGAGACAAGAGCAGGAGCTACATTCATTATTAATAATAATAATAATAATAATATTCATTTATTTCCAACAGGCAAAGAGCCCAAGTACAGGAAATATACAATAAAGCTTATAAATTATGTTACAAGCGCAATTACCACTTCCTAACAGAATAATTATTTACTTAAATTTATTGATTCCTAAATTTTAAATAATAATGCACCTAATAAATCAAAGAACAGTAAAAAGAAAAAAAAAAAAGCGAAAACTAAATCTCATAATATAACATATAGTGCTTACTTATCAGTGACTTCTGTGCATATCACAAAAAATTTTTCTAATTTCGGCAAACGAGCTGCAGTGTATGTCGCAAAGATTACAAATTGAATTAAAATTTTTGCACATCAAAGATATTGGTGATCTTAATAATACATTTGTTTTACTAACCGGACAATAAAAGCTATGTTGATGACGAGCCGCTAATCTAGGTATTTTAAAACAAATACGATCTAACAGAAAGGTACAGTCGATGATATTATTTAATGTATTATACAGTAATTTAATGCACGAGATGTTGCGTCGAGTCTCAAGCGATGTAAAATCAAATCTCAACAACATGTTATTATAGTCGTAACCTCTCTCAGGGTATATTCCATCCACGATAAACATTAGGTACTTTAGGAATCTCCTCTGTACAATTTCGATATTTTGTATGTGTACGTTATAAATTGGGTACCAGATTATTGAACCATACTCTAACTTAGATCTGATTAAGGAGTTATAAGACAGTTCGTATTGGTGAAATCTCTGCAATTTCTATAAATGAAACCATATATCTGATGTGCACTTGTTACAATCCCATTAATGTGTTCCACAAAGCTAAGTTGGGTATCAAAGGTAATTCCTAGGTCTTTTATGATATTACATCGTTCGAGTACTGTATTTGATGCGACGTAGTTATTCCTTTAAAAGTACGAGAATTGCTATCGAATTGCAAGGTGCCAAAGAAACATTTATGAAAAACGTGAAAGGTGCCTACAATTCTTATTTAACTAAATGGTTGCAGCCGTAAGATGGATTCAAGATCTTTGACTAGATGATGCTTCTGGAAGGTGTTGACGTTGATTACGGGATAGTTGTTTCTTCCCTCCAGTTTCTGAAAGAATATGGGGTGTGTTTAGATGACGTACTTTTGATTCTTTACTTTGATCGATTCGATGTTTCTAAAATTCTGTATTATTTATATAACTGTGATTCAGGGGGTGCATCGCTTGGAAGTACGTACCTGAGGTATGGAGAAAAACAAAAGTAGGCCTTATACCAAAGCCAGGGCGGTCTGACTATACCCTAGCCAAATCTTTCCGGCCAATAAGCTTTACCAGTTTCCTGCTGAAGACACTGGAACGGCTGTGTGACCGTTACCTCCGAGAAGTGGACCTACCGATGTATCCACTTCATACAAATCAACATGCATACATTCCGGGGAGATCCACCGAGTCTGCCCTTCACTCAGTGGTGCGGCGGATAGAAACAGCATGGGACAACAAAATGTCTACCCTGGGCGTATTCTTAGATATAGAGGAAGCTTTTGATAAAGCGTCCCTCAACAGTATTGTAATGCCCTCGGCATGGCGTTGAGCCGACTCTTGTGGGATGGCTGCGCCGTATGTTATAGCAGAGGGCAGTAGAAATAAATGTGTGATGTCAGAGTCAGGGGGCTTGTGGATCGGGGCTGTCCCCAAGGAGGCGTTTTGTCACTACTTCTGTGGAACCTTGTGGTAGATGACCTTGTCCGTATGCTCAATGTGTCTGACTACTACACAATCGTATATGCGGACGATATCACGGCCCTAATTGATGAAAGATTTGAGGGTGTGCTCTGTAACGTAATGCAGACTGCCTTAAAATCAATCGAAAATTGGTCCTCCCTACACCAATTTTCGATTGGCCTCTCTGTAAACCCAGATAAAACAGAGATGGTACTCTTTACCAACAAAAGGAAAGTTGAACAACTACAACCACCACAATTGTTTGGTACTGCTCTCAGTTTTTCGGAGGATGTCAAATATCTGGGCGTTGTGTTTGACGACAGGCTGAGCTGGAGCAAGCGCATTTTGGGTAAGACTTGGGGACTTTCCCCGAGAATTACCTTGTGCCTGTACACTGCCATAACAAGGCCCATGCTAACCTATAGCGCTCTCGTCTGGTGGCCAAGGGTGAGACGAGTGGTTGCCAGGAACGAACTGTCACATGTGCAGCGCATCGCATGTCTCAGTGTAATAGGAGCAATGCGCACAACGCCAACGGCGGCAATAGAAGCACTCCTATGTGTCCCCCCTCTAGACTTGTTTGTGGAGGAGGCGGCGCTTAGGGCGGCTATAAGATTGAGATCCCGGGGTCTTCTAGACGTGGCGGGGGGAGGACGCAGCCAGGCGAGCATCATTTATGAGGCCGCCGCCAAGGTGCCTCTCCTTGGTGCCGCAAAGGGTAGGTACTGTGCCTCCCGTCACATGTTCTTGATATCACTTTATGGCATTCTCTATAAATAATAAACAAATTTAAATAATCCCCGTACGTATAACTAAGTGACATTTCATCAATGCTGGATTGTTTTTCGAATGGTTCATTACTAATTTAGATATACCAAAGCAGATTTTGAAAAACTGCGCTTATGGAGTTTTTCAAAATCTGCTTTGGTATATCTAAATTAGTAATGAACCATTCGAAAAACAATCCAGCATTGATGAAATGTCACTTAGTTATACATACGGAGATTCATATACCATTATAAACATATTTTACTAATTATCTTAAAACGTATCCATTTTAGATACATAATGAATATGATTTGCATTTTTGTAGGGGCAGTTTGATGAGAAAGAGAAAAATAGATAGTTGTATTAAAAAAAATAGTTTTCACATTTCTTCAATCCGAAAGTTTAACCATAATTTTCGGACATGCTGTATAATGGTTTCGAAAAATTCATTCGCTTTAGAATGTTACCCTATACGGTCAACAGTTCTGCAAATTTTAAATTTTCCAAGTTATATATTTTTAGAGTTACAGAAGTTCGGATGCAATCGTCCATCTGTCAAAACTTAAAAAAAAAATGCAAATATTTCAAAAATGGTTGAAAATAAAAGCATAGTTGTTTTATCAAACTTACTTTAAAATTGTAATAATACATATAAAATGTAAATTTTTATACATACAGTTAAGCTAGGAACTACACCAGATTACTTAGGAAATAGATTAATATTACCAGTACATAATTACAGCACCAGTACTACCGAAACCTTTTACATAGATCGATGCAATCGTTACAAAACTTAAAAAACCATTTTTGTTGGTCGCTTCAAAATATGCAACTCTTTAGATGTTAATACAATAAATTGTGGTTCTTTAAGTAAATTTAAATAGTTAGCGTATTCACACATCCTACAAACATTTTACTTTATATGACATGTGTAAACCATTTATATTGTTGCAATAGCCTATACTAAAACTTAAAACTGCCTGTCTATGGATCTGTCTAAAAAAAATAAATAAAGTGCAAAAATCAAATATTCAAGCATAAACATTTTACTCATACCATAGTGATACTATATTTACCAATATATATTCGCGGAATGTATAAACGGTAATTGCATTGCTAAATCAGTCTCTTGTAGTAGTCTATTTGTAGATTGTCTAAGTTTACCATTGTAATTATTATAAACTAAATGCTCGGTTATATTATACAATCAGTCATTCTGTATACGCCTTTTCAATTATTTAATAAATTCACATATGTAAGTATTTACAAAAAATGTTTAAGAAAAATTAAATTTTTAATTTTTAAATATAAGATGGTAATAAAGAACAAACCAAAGATAAACAAAAGCAAATTCCACAAATACATACGGAAAGCATGCGATATCGCGGAGTAAAAATCGAGTAACGCTGAGTGTATACCAGAACAAATGCACCAAATAACAAGTGAATAGTTGAAAGGGAAAAAAATGATCCCGCATTCCGGCATCCTACCGTGGACCAATCGCTAGTCTTCCCGCCACCGAGAGGAGCGCGTGGTCAGAACTGTATTACGCAAAGCTACAGCAGCTGGATGTATTTTCCTGTATACGTAGTGCGTTCCAATACCGCTCGCACCGAATCTTGTATTAGGAAGAGCAAATGTTTGAAAACTTTATACTTATAAAAGAAACTAAAAACCTGAATATGAAGAATAAAAGTTCATAGTTAACATAGATATATATGACATATTTATAAAATTAATGCCCGTAGATTAAATAATTTATTTTGTTGCATATATGAGAAAGATTAGACTAAATTAAAATTTAATCTAAAATGAGAATGCTACAAATTCAAATTAGATTTCGCACACAACAAATAATTTTAACATTGATAAAAAAACCATTTCCAATTTACTTATGACGGTTTGCACCGACACGTTAAGCTTGGTTTAATTTTAACTGACGTTTTGAATGTGATATTTCCTATTTAATGCGTACAGAGAATGTCATATTCTAAGTATCACTTAAAGTTAAACCAAGCTTAACGTGTCGGTGCAAACGGGCATTAGGGTTATAAGTAAACCTCGGAATATATGCACCAAAAAACCGTGAAATATGCATTTATATGCAAACATCTATGTATAGAAAATTAGATACATATATAAAAATATAATTTGCAATTCCTATTTACAATTTCTTTACAGGTTTATTTATAAGACATCCTTGTTTTTGTTAAAACAATAAATAATCAACTACTGTGGCATATTTTCCATCGTTAAACTACATCTACGTTCAACACTGGTTCAACATCACACGACGTTATCGGAGCGTACTTAAATTTACACATAACAGATGGTTCTCTATCTAAATCATTGTCAAAATTTTCATTCAGAATTTCATTAATGTTACAAAGTTTTTGAAAACCTACATTCTTTTCTAAAATTGCAGATAATTTTACTTGGAATCGACTGATAAATTTTTTACTTTATTTAAAATTGAAATAGATTCATTTAAAGTGAGACCTTTAGCCTCTAGGTTAGTTATTGCATTTGAAATGCAAACAAAATTACAATGTACACTCCGCCAAAAAAGTATCGCATAATTTAGTTTTTAATCATAAAAGTATCGCATAATCTTTGGTTGTAGCATAAAGTTGTAAATATACTTTAATGCGCTCTAAGATATAATTTCTATGATTGTTTAAATAAAATACAGGCCAAATAAAAACAAGAACTCATACTTGAGATTTTTATTAAAACAAGAAATTATAATTTTGGAAAGAAAAATGTCATAACAGTAGCTTTTAATACTGAGTATTGCCACCTCCGGCTCTTATGACCGCTCGCATACGGTTTGGCAGAGATTCGATTAACCTCCGTATATAAGCCTGATCCAAATTCTCCCACTCGTCACGGAGAGCATTTGCTAGTCCATGCAGGTCCGCTGGGGTAACATTTTGGGTTCGTATCCGTCTGTGAAGGAGGTCCTACACGTGCTTGATAGGGTTCATGTCCGGACTTACCGCAGGCCAATCTAAAACTGGAATACCAACATCGTTAAGGTATTCCTGGACGATTATTGCAACATGCGGTCGTGCATTATCGTGCATTAACATGAATTCGTTTCCTATAATTGGCGCATATGGTACTACATGTTCTTCTAAAATGTCCGTTATATACCTGTGGGCAGTCAGTGTACCTCTGTCTACTGGTACTAACTCTGTACGACCTGTTAAACAGATGCCTCCCCAAACCATAATAGAGCCACCAGCGAAATTAGGTCTAGGTCTGATATTACACTGCGAATAGCGCTCACCGTCTCGTCTGTACACTGAGATACGCCTATCTGAGGTGTAAAGACCAAATCTTGACTCATCTGTGAAGAGTATATTGGCCCAGTCATTAATGTTCCAAGTTACATGTTCTCTGGCAAACCTTAAGCGAGCCACTCGGTGGTTCCTAGTGAGACGAGGGGCTGTTACAGCTACTCTAGCTCTTAATCCACTCTGTCGTAACCTATTCCGAATAGTTTGAGTACTCACACGAGTATTTCTGACTCTAGCCAAGTCGTTCTGCAATTGTCTCGCAGTTACATGTCTTCGACGTAATGCTTGTAGTAGTAAATAGCGGTCATCTTGGCGAGTAGAACATCTTGGACGACCTGGTACAGGTCTTCTACTGTAAATGCCTGTTTCCCTATATCTGGCTACGGCTCTAGAAACACTTGACTGATTGATGTTCATCAAATTAGGAACGTATGCTTGAGATCGTCCATCTTCGATTAAAGCAACTATAGCAGCCACTTGTTCTGAAGTTAAATTGCTCATTTTAGTTTTAAAAGCGTTGGTACAGAACTCTGACTTCGCACTTTAAAATTTGTCCGTATAGGAAGACTTTCAATAAACAACTGAGCAAACCTTACACATATGCATTTTTCTAAATGTGTTCTTTTAGGAAAAAAATAAAGTAAAAACGCTAAGTTCCATTATTTTGTTAGTGTTTTTATAGTTCACATACACGAGGCAAACTTTTTGTGAACGTATAAAAATATCTTGGTTCATAAATGCCCTTTTTTAGTTTATGCGATACTTTTTTGGCGGAGTGTATATACTGATTTTTTAAGGTCCGGTTATTAAAAAGATCTATAAATTTTTTAACTACTTCTAAGCTATCACAATTAAACTAATCAAATCACTTCTTGAACACTTTCGGGACTAACGGGAAAGTACGTCCCATCACACATTTTATTTAGACTGCTGGAGGGTATGATCCCAAATATGCATACATAAATGCCAGTTCAGTCGTAGCAATGTTTACCATCACCTTGCAGTTTCCTATATCAAACAGAACAAAGTAACCTCAAAATTATCAAGCGGCACGGAGCTTGATAAACATGTCGACTGTTTATTGAGTGTTTTTCGATTGTTATTGTTACAATTGTATGCAGTTTATTTTATGTAACTATGTAAGTATCTTTGTAGTAGTACAACTAATATTTTGAACATTATTGAACCTTATATTTTTTGTAAAATGTGTTTCTGATGTCCGTGAGATATTAGGTCCCAACAGGCTTTATGCTTAGGTTTATTTATCCAACCAGGCCTAAACATTTTTTATTTCTTTCAAATTTTCTTTACTTTTTATATATATGTATATATCTGTAAATCTTCTTGGTTTTTAATTTTTTAAAACTGTAAATGATTAAGGTTTGCAAATAAACCGAAACGTTTTACTCATTTTAATAGTGTTTAACTATCCGACTTTTAAAAACCAAGAGGATTTACAGATATATACAAACATTTTTTATTATCGTCAGAATAAATAGAAGAACGCCACTAAGCAACCAAAAGCTTGAAGAAATCCCTGATAATTTCAACTTGTCTGAAAGCGATAGTGACGCTTACCATATTAATAGCGATGAAGATCCAGATTGGACTAAATCAAGTTCAGACTCTGACAATGCTAAGGTTGATTCAGATGATGACAAAGTTGATAAAGATGGCAATAATGATGCGCATAAGATTATACCTGTTGATTGCGAACCTGTGCCCGCAACTGCAACTGCATCAGACACGATAATATGGTTTTCAGTTCTACAGAACTATACCCCACGAATTGAACTACCGAATGTTAGAGATACAGAAATAACTCTGAATTCCATAAATATTCAATCACCCGAAGTACATGTGTTCTTGGAGTTATTTCCGAAGAGTTTGTAGATGTTTATATCTCAATACACCAATGAGAGATTAAAAATTTTGGAGGGGAAACAAAGAAAGAAAGTGAAATTGATTGATTATTCGGAAATTATGATGGTAACTGGTGTTATGTTCGTGATGTCTTATAATGAGTTGCCGAGTCTATACTGTTATTGGTCAAAGCATCCCTCTATGGGTAATACTGTAATCAAAAATGCAATGTCACGAAATCGATACAAACTGATAATGTCTAAATTGTACTTCAACTTTCCTGAAAAACCGTCAGATTCTAGTAAGATTTACTATGTAGAACAACTTTTAGAGTGTTTCTAACGTACATATCAGAAAGCCCGAACGGATGCAGTTTACCAGTCCATAGATGAAAGCATAGCTAAATTCAAGGCCGCTCATCTCTGAAACAGTATTTACCGCTAAAAAAGATCAAACGTGGTATGAAATTGTCGGTAAGAAGCGACTTCCTAACCGGTTATGTATACGATCTGAACGTATATAGTGGCAAGGAAGAAGGACTGTAGCAGCGGGAACTTGCATTAGTATCCGAAAAAACATCCCGAAGAGTCAAGGAAAACTAGAGAAAGGTCAAGCTAAGTTTTTGTGTCCAAATGACGCAATAACTTTCAGTAGATGGCAAGATACTAAAGAAGTATTGGCAATTAGCAACTGTCATGAAGACCAGATGACCATAGTTGACAGAATGCAAAAGAATGGCGAAAAGATTGGTGTTGAATGCCCTGAGATCAATTCGTTTTACAATAAATATTTATTGTAAAATGTGTATTATTTTGATTTGACAGACCATTTGGTTGGCCTGTCCGAATTTGATAGAAAATCTACCAAATAGTGTAAAATTTTTTTTATAAAACCTCGATGATGACTGCTGTCAATATATAATGAAATAAGGCAAAAGAAGACACCATTTTTATATTTCTTGGTAGCTCTGGCAGAATTGTTAATTGACATAGGGAAAAAGAGTGCAAGTGTGAAAAGCCATTCAACTACTAGGCGACCGTCGAAAAGGCACAGAACGCTGGTAAATATTCGCGACCACATGCCCATTGTTGAACAGCAGACGAGAAGGTGTACTAGATGCTCAAGAAACAATATAGAAAAGCGTACAAAAACTGTTTGCAAAACATGTAATGTTCCACTGTGCAATAATTGTTTCAAGCCTTATCATATATAACAATTAATTATTCGCTTTTATATTGCAAATTACTGAAATATAATATTTTGTATTCACTGATGTGTATTACTTCAAGGCTGATGGGACATACTGTCCCAATTGAAAGGACTGACGGGACAATATGTCCCATTTTCAAAAATTTCCAAAAATATTTAAAACAATTCTGAAAAAATTAAGAACCGCCTAAAAACCGCCTAATCCGTTTGGGTATGAAGTAATATTCACAGTTACACTAATTAATACTAAAATAAAAATTCGTCTTGAAAGGGTTAAGGTTGCTATAATTTTCAGATATAAATGCAACACATTTTAAGCAAGTGCCCCATCTGGTTAAAATTGGTTCTGGAGGCAATGATATACCAGGCGTTTTTTCTTTGTAAAATTGAATTCGCGAAGGGGCTTGACAAACACTTTTTTAATATTGTTTACTAAACTGTTAACTAGGCGATATTGTAGGCTAAGGGTTTCAGCAACTCTGTTTAAGCCAGTTAAACAGGTGCAGTAAATTAAATTAGGAAAAAAAAAAATTTGTGCTGTTTTTACCATGTGCCGGGCAGCATCAGTCACCATTAGTAACACATGTTCAGTTGCACGCTTTGCGGTAAATAAAAATTGGCGATGCTGTCGTTGATAAACCGAGCCATTCTCTAGTTCTTTTACGCTAATTAAATGACCGCTCGCTTTCGTCTAAACTTCCAATAACTAAATTAGCGACGTATCTACCTTTTAGGTCAGTTGTTTCGTCTACCGATAACCATATAGGTTTATATCCAATTTGATTTTTAATTTCGGGCACTACTGACTGTTAATTTAAGTTAACATACTTTTTTCCTCAAAGTTGACGAACTTGGAATATTGTGCTCTTTCCACTAAGTCTTCAAAAAATTTTCGCACACTGGGTGATCAAGTTTATTCAAAGGTATGTCCATGACGGTAAAGAGATTGCATAAATCTTTTGAACATTTTTCTTGGTTCAAATTTTTTTCATCAAAATCGGTCAGCAGCTGTAATTTTTTTGCGTTCCTTTCTTTTCTTTTGTGCATAGTAGTTCCCAAGTGTTGGTCCATCTGAAATTTTTTGTTACACGTAATCTGTAACACAATAAATACATAATTTTTATAGAAGAGGTTGTGACTTTGTGGAGATCCATATTAAATTAACAGGAAAAAAATAACAAAGAACTAAGTTTATCTAACTTCATTGATATTTATTCAAAAAAGCACGACTTCTCCTGCTGAGAATTTTTTTAGCCGTTTATCGCTTTGTACAATGGAAAAGTCCAAATTACAATGGAAATACTCATAAAATCATTTATTAGAACAACTTATTTTGCTTATGCATTTATAAAAACAGGCCAAAATATGCATTTATGCACTTAACATGCATTTTGCATTTTTGCCGGGAATTTAGTTATAAGAAATATGATCACTTAGCAATAAAAATATGCCATTTTTATTATAAGCAATTATGTTGTATTTATGACTACGCGAAATATTTTACGTAAATTTAAGCAAATATTAAAAACTGTTAATAACAGAGCAAATATAATATCTAGGTATCACTGAACTCTCAATTTAACGTGCGTAATAATATATAGCAGATCCATTCAACAACAGGCAAAATGTTGATAAAAATAAATGTTTTGTAGTTTGTGGGTGCGCCAAGAAATGGACAAATATTTCTACAAAATACACAAATCTTTATTTTTTAAATCGTATAATAGGAATGTATAGTTTTGTATTCTCAACACACACGCGCCATCAGCCGAAAGGTAAATCAAAACGGGTAAAATTATATTTTTCTTTAAATTGCGTGAAAATATTCTATCCATCATTAGGCACTGTTTGAACAGCTGAACAAAGTAGAAACAGCTTTATGAATTGGAAAATATATAGTCACTTAGGATTTGCACAAATAACCCGGACACATGTTCTTACATCTGCGGTGAATTTGTAGTAATGTAAGCGCAATATACAACTTTGAGTCTTTAATTATTATCTTTCTTTTGAAATTTGTAGTACTTACCCGAATAACGGCAAACAATTTTACTCTCACATAGTTTACTACAATCAGAAAACGACAGAGGTTAAATGAACTAAATTTTGGTCACGTCGACAATATTACGTGGTTAAACACAGTCAAGTTTTATTACTTTAACAAAAACACGTTTGTTACTATTTTATAGTGAGTTTAACTAAACATTTAAGGTAGAATGAACAAGTGTTTGTTTGAAATGTATGCTATGAATTCTGACATAAATTATCTATGTGATAGTTTCTTTAATAGATATGTTCTCAAACAAAAAATTATGAGGAAAAAGAAAAGTTGAACGTAGCTGTGGAAATTTCTAACACCCTGTATATTTGAAAATATTTTTACCATATGCGCATTGGTCAACTATATATATACAGAAAATCTCACTTTCCTATCTTTAGTAGTTTTTGTGCTAAATTTCGCCGACGCACTAATGGCGCACCCGGTAGATACAAGATCTACCAATGTGACAACTTTAAAACGTGATGCATTAGTTTGTAGCGACGTTTCTTTTGGTTCTGGTTTAGTGTACTGATATTTACTGCTTACTCTTTAACGTCTTGCTTGTGGGCTTTCAATTACTTACTTGCTTTTAAAATGCTTATTACTTTTGCGTTGGTCCCCGTAGGTCTAAAGAGGAGGTTTGCCCCGAGCACGTTCGGAGGCGCTGATAGTACGGCTAGTTGTCAAACGGTGAATTACAACCTTGTGGCGATTTAAATGATGTTGCGTCTTATTCACGTCGTTACAATAAAGTTTTAACCCCAAAGTGGTAGGTATGAGTCTGAGTGCGGGAAGGTTCAGGGTTCAAGACTAAATTGCGCAACAAAACAGAGAAAGTGGATTATAAATCAAACGTTTATTTCCATACAACAGCTGTGAAAGACATTGAATACA
Source organism: Cetonia aurata (assembly GCA_949128085.1). NCBI lineage: Eukaryota > Metazoa > Arthropoda > Insecta > Coleoptera > Scarabaeidae > Cetonia > Cetonia aurata. Next base: position 3,014,668 of record OX421887.1, read on the forward strand.
TTGAGAAAAAAAGGTAAGTTCCAAAACATATACATGTACAGTAGACGCGGAATCTATTGACTTTGTTTCGGTTAACAACATAACACGACAATCTGTATATGGTGATTGGTCGAAAACTACGTGGACGGTTTTCACGGGATATGACGGTTTAGATATCGGTGACGGCGCTAAACTCTGCGGTACGGGAATGATTGTAAATAAAACCCTGGGGGGGTCTGTGTTACACCAGAAAAGTTTTGCCAGCGCTACAATCAGGCCGGGAATAATTGAAACAAGAAACTCGTGTGTCAAAAAAGCTGTGCCGACACATCAGCCAGAGCGGACTGGGAAAATGCCTACGTTACACCAGAAAGCTTTGCCAGCGCTACAATCAGACCGGGAATAAGAAGCTCGCCGTGTAGCAGAAACGCTTTGCCGACACATCCAGCCAGAGCAGTCTAGGTATTTAGGGACTCCGGGACTCTGTGTCTGATTTTCCTAAGCACGCGGTTTAAACACGCTTGCGGTTCCCCCCACGCGGTCGCAATGGTGGGAGTTGAGCGTGCGTAATCGGGCACAGTCTGCGGAGACGATATTCGTGCCGTAAACGAGATTAAACAAATAAAAACTTAGCAAAATAAAATAACATCAATCAAAATAAAAAGAGTCAGTGTCAAATCTTGACACTAAAGTGGATTTTCGCATGGAACGGCACGTTACAAGTTGATAAATTCTTACTATGTATGTATTTATTACAAAATAATTTTGACATTTATGAAAATGGTCTCTTCTGCTTTGTTTGGTTAAACGGACTGAATCAGGGTACCTATGTATGTAATTCTTATTAGGCAATACTTTGCATTTCGAGCACAAATGGCTTTAAAGTAATACAAATCTTCTTATAAGGCAGGAAAATAAAAATATTATAATCGAAACAGTAAATCAATCACAAAAATCATTTATTTTAAAAAAGGAATTATTTATAGTGTTTTATTTTTACAAACTACTATTCAAAAAAATTTGTACATGTATTTTTATATGTACAAATGTCCAGTTTCTTTCGGTTTCTACTTATTTTCCAAATATTCCAAATTTGCGTGAACTTCATCCAGATTGGGATCCGCATTTTTGGCACCAGTCAAGTAAGCCTTTGCCAAATTCGTTCTGCCTGCTTTGTGGTTGAGTACCGCTAGGTTGTTCATGGCAGCTGCATGAGTTGCATCGCTTGCCAGGCAGAGACTCAAACAGCGTACAGCCAAATGTAAATCTCCCGCTCCCTGGAGGTTTAGAAAACGTTACCGAGAAAAGACTTTTATATATGTAGATAGGTCATATTTATTCCCTTTAATTTAATACTTACAATAGCGACGTGAGATAAGTTGTACCAAACTTCTGCTTTGACTAATGGATCTATAGCTAGATCTAATGCTCTTTGGAAACAGACCAAGGTCAGATCTAATTGCTGCGAGTATAAACAACACAAACCGAGGTTGTTATATAGCTCGGCCGAGTGAGCACCCATAGCTAGGATTCTCCTGTTAATATTTATTCAAAAATTAATTGAAATTTTAATAACAAACATTCATATTCTCAAGAATTTTGAGAAAAAGTTTCATTTCAATGTTGATGTAAATACTCCAATTACTTAATGAGATATCAAAAACTTTATCTTCTCACATTGAAAGAAGAATAAACAAAGCATAAAAATATGCCTCAAACAATTTGAAACCCCACCCAGCACAATACATTTGAAATGAAGGTGATATCCAATTTAATGACTTTTACCTGTAGTATCTCAACGCCAGTTCTGGTTGATTATTATAAAAATGATACACAGCGATGCATGCTATAGCTTCTGCATTCATGGCGTCTTCCATCGCAACACTCCGATAGCATTTTATAGAATTCTGTACGTCCCCTAGGATCTCATGTAATCTTGCCAGCTCTGTCAGTATAGTGACATCGTTTGGAAATATTTCCAGACCTGCTTTACAAATCTCCTGGGCGGACAAAGGTTGATCTGAAATTAAAAATAAAACGAGCAATTTATCGTGCAATGCGCATCGGAAGCGAATTTAAGTAACTTTACCCAGCCTCACATAGATCCTAGTTAATCTGACAAACGTCTCAACGTGATGATATTGTTTCAAAGCGCTTCGTAGCTGTTGTTCGGCCTCTCTAATCAAATTTAATGCAACGTAACACTTCGCCAGCTGTACTTTCCACCACCAATCGCCAAATTCACATAATTGCGTAGCTTGTACCGCTAATTCCATAGCATTCCTGATATCTCCTTCATGGTAGAAGAGATACTCGAAAAGGGGTTTTGATAAATTGGGATTTTTTGCATATTTTGACAGGTTTAAACGAGAAACTTTGATGAAAGGACCATCCTTGGTAGACAACATGGCCGCTGTGCCTAGGCGGATAGCTCTAGCCGTTTGGCTCGTGGTTGGACGAGCAGTTTTCAAGCGGTCGATGGAGGAACCTGGTCTGGTCTGTGTTCCTGGTCGAATTACGCCGGAAATTGGACGTCCTGTGGCTGTGCGCGGTCGAGCTCTGTAAAAAACAATATATGTTTACATGGTTCGATTCTAATAACTGAGACTGAGGAACCTACCGAACACCCGCATCCTTTAATAAGGAAAATTCAATTTGCTTAAAATAGTGTATGGAATTAACCGCACAATAACTACATTAGGATGGTTCTTATTTATATTGTAAGAAATAGAAGTTGACATATAATATAGAACTCGTTATCTTTGTTAATTCCTCTAATGTATTACAAAGTATAAAATTTTGGGCATCCGGCCAAACGAAATATGTCGTTAAACTTTGCTAAACAGGAAATTTCCAACTTTTATTCTTCCAGGCGGCTGCTTAGCTAAGGGCGAAGATAGTTGCTGTTGGCTAATTATGGGAGGGAACGGATTTGAGAGTTGTGGACTCAAAGTTCCTTCCGGTCCGGCCAAGGATGCTGGTATTTGTACCTAAACTAGAAAAGGTTTGATCGGATGCTATTAAGATTCAAGATGCAGAACTCAGAACTGAACGATGATGAGCAGAAAAATAGAAAAAGGTGGGATACTCCTGGCATTTTCTATTGATGGCGCTTCCTTAAAACCTTGGAGAGTACCCAACTCAAGGCTTCTTATAAGCTGGGAAAGGTGACCTTCAGGCTCGTAAAGAAGAGCGATGGCGAGCCTCAAGCAAACGGCTTAGTAATCGGCAGTCCTTGCCGTTGCTATAAGGTCACCACCGTTCAGGAACCATGGATTAGACATGGTAAGATTCAGGATTTTGGTGGTGTTGATAAGGAATTGATTTACAACACATCCATCGACACCTGCAGAACATACCCATCAGCATGGCAACCAATTTATAGGCATATCAGTGAAGAACTGAAGAACTACTACTTTTAAGGAAACATCAGCTACGGATAATTGTGGGGGTTCAACTATACAAGATACGGATATCTAATGGAGACATTGACTGCAGATCATATAAAAAAAAACAACTCAAGGAATATTATGCGCTTGTCACAAGAGGCATCAACTGTTTCAGCACGACAAACTTGAACCAAAGAGATACTAGTATGCTGAAGTGGGTTCTGTAACAAGAACAGTTAAAGCACAATAAACCTCGAGCTGTGGTCTTACATGGAGACCATGGCAGGAAGTACCAGTGATTAGGAAAGAAATATTTTTATTCTTTTTTTTTTGTTAATGAAGTGCAAAAATAAAGTGAACTAAAATTATTGCGTCGGAAATTGTTGAAAGTTCTATGGCGACGTAATTTAACAAAATATGAAACTAATCATATTCAGCCTACTAGAAGAAGTGCTAGAATAAGTTGTGCATTTTGAGGCTGGATGTGTGCTGCTGGGCCCGGAGAATTACTACCTATTCGGCAAAGATTTACCAGCGAAGAATATGTGACTATTAGAAGATGTTTTGCTACCAAGTGCTCGTACTTTTTTTTTGATGGCCCTATAAATTTTGTTCAAGACAATTTACCCATCCATACCGTAAATACGGTGAGAAACTGGTTTGAAAATCATGAAGAGATTATTGTTATAGCATGACCGATCGGCGAATTTGAACCCAACTGAAAATCGCTTGAAAAGGTTTGATGGTCGGCAATTGGTCAGAATGCCAAAATGTAAGAAATATAGAAAATTGAACACGAAATGTCACTGAGGTATGGTACCGTTTACGTGGCCGTGACTATTGCAAAAATTCTAGTTAATTCTATGAACCAGAGAGTGCAAGAATACATTCAAAACGGCAGTTTCTATACAAGATATTAGAATTTAAAACTTTACAATCGTCAGAATGATTTCTTATTGATTACGTTAGTAATGGTTGTTAAATGATTATTAATATTATAAGAAAATAAAATAAAATTTCGATGATTTTGATCGGTTCATTCCCTAGTTTCAACAATACTACCTCAAAGTATTTCACAACAGCCATACATAATCTAAATCAATCATAAGCGGTTAATCAACAGTAGTGATATGGGTAAAGAAGGTTATTTTATGATTGATTAATCATTATGTTAATATCAAAGGAGGAAACTGGAGGGGATTAAAAAAATGATATGAAACTAATCACTATAGATCAATTAGATTAAAGAATATAACCATATTTGGTATTTTTGATAGGTCTGTTATCCCATTCGTATACAACAATATTTTAGAAGTCGGTAAGATATCAAAGGCATATGTGTGCGTCTTTGAAGTATTTAGTTTTAGTTGTGGGCTTCATTCCTTTAAGAAACCGAATTTATGCATATACGCCTTGGTTATTTTTATATTTAAAGTAGATATACTATTCGTTCATGCCGATATTTTAGGGAGACATGAGTTTTGTATTTTACTGTACATACATACATATTTAGTTTCGTTATTATCAGCATTATTATTTATTTCATATATGTATTGGATTTGAAGTTATGTACATGTTATTTTCAATGAGCAAATACCATTTTAATCATTTAAAACTAAAAGCTTCAATTTTAGATTCTGTTTTCTATTGCGCAGACAACTCTCTTGAACGGACAAAATTTATGGTCCCGAAGGTGTCAGACCAAGGGAGATTTCACTGTATATACATATGTAGGTAGATATTCACCTGCTTTAGTAGCGCGTCTTAGGCAACCATTTCTACAAAGGTTTTATTGAAATGTGAGTGGAGCAATATATTATTCCGGGCACCAACGTGCTTGGATAAATTTATTATAGTTTGAAATAGAGGTGTTGTTTATGCTTCTTTTTTGTTTTGCATATAGCTGTCGTCAATAAATTTTTACGCCACAGCCACCCTATTTCATAGTGAAATTTACAATCCAATTTGTAATATATTATTTGCAGCTGCATTGAGTGCAGTTTTTAAACGTGGGCATAAATGTGGACCATGCGTGGTGTCAAGGTGGTTATGGTACGGTTACAAATCACTAGATAGGATCCTTGCAAGGCCGAGTTGGTGAAAGCTCGACGAAATCCAAGACATAGAAGATATAGAAGTAGGGAAGTACTTTGAAGTAACACTAGACTCTAAACTTACCTGGAATCAACATTTAGATAGAATTACCAAGAAAGCGGTGACAGCATTAACATTCGTCAGACACTTACATGGGAAGAAATGGGAGCTGAGACCAGACATGTTGAATTGGATATACAGCATGGTGGTAAAGCCAGCAATGACGTACACGGCTTTGGTATTGTAGACAAAAACGTGTCAAGAGAACGCTATTCGGAAGCTCAGCAAGGTGCAAAGACTTACTTGCTTAGGAATAACGGGAGCAATGCGGACTACGCCGACAGCAGCAATGGAGGCACTCTTGGACTTGCCACCTCTGCACCTGGTTATACAGGGGGAGGCAAGGATGGGGGCATACAGGTTGTAACACTCAACGACTCCAAAAGGGGATAAAATGAAACACATGTCGCTAACCGAGCATGTGAGAAGGGGGTGTTGGCAATGCGGACTGATTACATGTCGGTAAACCATAGTATGGGAGTCCCTTCACGGTGTCTATATTAGACAAACGGGAGGAAGCTGCTACGTACGCCGAGAAGCTTACCTCCTACAATAAAGCCATTAGAAAAGCAAAACGTGATAGTTTCAGGAAGTTTTGTGAGGATATCGACTCAACACCTGCTGCCGCAAGACTACACAAGGTATTGGCAAAAGGCAGGGTCGATACAGGAGTGGCACTAAGGAAAGCTGATGGAAGCTTTACTGACAGTGAGGAAGAAAGAGCTCTGCTCCTTCTAGAAACTCACTTTCCTGAAGGAAAAACAGTCGCCTCGGAAAACCTACACGAGGAGCACAGAAGACCAACCAAGGAAGCTACAATAATGGCCAAGCACATATGTAGTAGCGAACGGCTGAAATGGGCCATAAACACCTTTCAGCCCTTCAAGACACCAGGAGTAGATGGGATCTTTCCAGCGCTACTTCAGAAAGGGCAGGACGCAATCCTGCCACACGTAATTCGGATTAGCCGGAACAGCTTAGAAATGGGATACATACCAGAAGTCTGGAGAAGGGCCAAAGTTACTTTTATACCAAAAGTAGGGAAGAAGGATACTACACATCCGAAGTGGAAAAGGCGGTAGATAATTACATCAGGACAGATATCCTGGAGCGGGTGCCTTTGCACCCCTGTCAGCACGCCTATCAAATGGGCAAATCCACTGAGACTGCATTAGTGCAGCTGACAGATCAAATCCAGGATGCACTGACGAATAAAGAAACCGTAGTGTGCGCCTTTCTATATATTGACAATACTCCGCACGAGGCCGTCAAGAAAGCATTAATTGAAAGAGGAGTAGACGGCGCGACGTCCAGATGGCTGTCGCAGCTGCTTTCTACTAGATCAGTGGAAATGGAGGTGGGAAGCAAAACCATCTCGATCAGCACGACCAGAGGATGTCCACAAGGGGGAGTTACTTCCCCACTCATGTGGAGCCTGACAGTAGATGAACTACTATGGAGGCTGACTAATCTAGGCTCTAATGGTCTGTAGAAACTTTGCAGGAAACAACTGGGGTTGCAACCCAAAAATACTGCTCTGGATGTACACCGCAATCGTGAGACCAATGATCACTTATGGGGCAGTGGCTTGGAGCAAAAGAACTAATCTGGCCATTGCGAGAGCTAATCTCTCTAAAGTGCAAAGATTAGCATGTGTATGCATAACTGGCGCAATGAGAACCTGCCCAACAGCAGCTATTGAAGTGGTACTAAATCTCACTCCTCTTCACATTTTTGTGGAGAGCATAGCTAAAAGGACCACACGTAGGATGATCAGGGAAGGAACGGCTAGTCATAGGCCTCAGCCTCCTACAGATGACCAAATCTGGGACATGCCCCGAGATGACATGCCAAGGAAGTTCAACTTTGTGAAAGATTTTACCACAAAGCTTAGCACTAAGAGTGAATGGGATAGAGATACCATTTCGAAACTCAATAGAAACGCCATTAAATGGTACACAGATGGCTCCAAAACGGCAGAGGGAACTGGAATAGGGATATATGGGCCTAGAACCAAATATTTCGAAAGCTTGGGGATGTACCCAAGTATCTTCCAGGCGGAAATACACGCTATTGAAAGATGTGTCCAGGTCAACATTGACAGAAGCTATGAAAAGCAGGAGATTATCATAATATCTGATAGTCAAGCGGCCATTAGGGCGCTGAGGTCAAACATAATCAGCTCCAAAATGGTTTGGGAGTGTTTACAAAAACTAAACGAGCTAGGCAAAAAGAACAAGGTAACCCTTTTGTAGGTTCCGGGACACACGGGAGTGGAAGGAAACGAAATAACAGATAATCTCGCTAAGAGAGGGGCTAGAACACCTTTTGTAGGGCCAGAACCTTTTTGTGGGATAAGTAGCAGCATAACACTGGAGAAGCTGAAAAATGAAGTAGAGCAGAGAAAATCCAAATACTGGGAGAATCTCCAGGGAATGAGGCAAGCTAAAACTCTTCTGGGTACCTATAACCAGAAGAGATCTGCAGAATGCATCAACCTGAGTAAAAATAATATTCGGATATTGACAGGGATCCTTACAGGCCATTGTAAACTGAACGGACATCTAAGCAGGCTTGGAATAGCGAAGGAAGCCGAATGTAGATTTTGTGGGGAACAGGACGAAACGTCCATTCATCTACTCACAAACTGTGTTGCACTGTGCAACTCAAGGGCGCTGCACCTGGGAGCATGTGAAATCGAAGAGGGAGAGTTACATAATCTGGGGCCTTCGGACATTCTGCACTTCTTAAAAGGAATCAGACTGGACGGCCAGCTGTAAATACAGCGAGAAGAGGGGACACAATAGATCTTTTAGGTCGCAGTGTACTATCACCCTAATATCACACATACATACATACGTACGCACTTGAAATCAAAAACCAAGACTTCGTCTGGTACACGGACGGATCTAAGACGGCTGATGGTGCTTTTGCATTGATATACTCTCAGAAAGAGGGACACAGCTACGCATTGGAGGAATATGCTTCTGTGTTTCAGGCAGAGGTGTATGCTATCCTTCAGTGTGCACACATAACGAATGTGGAAGCGGTGATCAATAGACGAATTCACATCATGTCGGATAGCCAAGCGGCACTAAAGGCATAGCTAAGCTGGAAAGTGTCGTCGAGGCTGGTAACGAAGTGCCCCGATGAATTGGGGGAACTCTCGGACCGAAACAAGGTCTTCTTGAATTTGATACCGGGCCACCAAGGGATCGACGGCGATGAAAGGACTGACGAACTCGCAAAGAGAGGGTCAGAGATGAAATTGCACGGCGCGGAACCTTTGGGCCGGAAATATTTAGGCGACTGGGTCCGGGCCAAACAGCTAGAATACTGGAGAAACATACCGGGTATAATACATGGCAAAACCTTTATAGGAAAACCATGTAGGAAAAGAGGTGGGGAACTGCTGCAGCTCAGCAGGAAACAGCTCTGTATCATTACGGGCCTTATGACCGGACATGCTGCGGTGAAAGAATACCTGCACAAAATTGGAGTATATGACGGGGACCCAAAGTATAGACTTTGCGGGACAGAACCGGATCCAGCGATCACACACTGTGTGACTGCCAGCTACTAGATCGCAGAAGGCAAAAATTATTTGGAAGACCGAAAGGAGACCCAGCAACATACTTTGCCCACACGGTGAGGGACCTGTACAGATTAGTGGAGAGGACCACCACATTAGAGTGGGTGGCTTGAACACACACACGTGGTATAATGAGCCTTGAAGACTGCGGTACCTTATCGGTGACCATGGGTCGGACGCGTCTGGTTTATAGGGAGAAAAAGAAAACCAGGCGGCACGAGTATGCCAACGAAAGACGTAGAAAGTTAGCATATAGTTTTGCAAATTGACACATCACGGTTAGGTATTTCATTGAATTATTTTTGTTCGATATATTTTAAAATTTCAACTGTGAAAATGAAAATAACGTTTTGCAAAAATTTTTAAAATTAAATAAGTTCCGCAGATTACGTCAATAAAGGGCATGTTTGTAAAATGTGCTTTATTTTGTAACTCACCTTTCCTTAGAAATATATTATCATTATATAAATCATGTTGTGTATTATGGTATATTATCTTAAAAATGATAAAAACATATTATGCATTAGACAGAGATTAAATTACTTTTGTATTCACTGTTGAATCGTTTATTAAAAATATGTTTTTGAAATAATAAATACTACTGCGAATGATTTGGTTCATACAGATTCATTATCGCTTGGACCATTCAGCTTGTATATTGAATACTACTAATTACTTGGCCAATGCCATACACATAGGTAAGTGTATTAATATTTATTTTTAAAGATTTTTTCAAGTTTGCTCGAAAATATGTAGAAATATTCAGTCTGTAACAATTATTTTACCCTACTCACGTCATAGCCGAAGTTTGTGGCACATTTCCATAACTAGAAGCTTTAATAGAAGTTCCAGGTCGTGGTGCACTGGCAATAGCATTCTCATCCAATGTATCCAAATCTATGAGATCTTCAGTCTCCATGTCATCCACGTAAACTCTTTGCGTTAGAGCACGCATTTTCAAACACCAGGCAGCCTGGTCTAAAGGTTGCTTTTCTAGGATGCTAGTACATAATTCTATGCATTTGTCGTATTGGCGACGTCTGAATTGGCTGAGAGCACTATATAGCGTATCCATATTAATGATAAAAACTAAAATTAAATTGTATAAAGCATAGGCAGATGAAAATATTAATTTTTTCATTAATCACGAACCTTTTTAATACAAATATTACCTTGAAATAATTGTTATCATCGCGCACAAAAGATTTTTTTTTATATTCACGGTTATTAAACCTCTCATAACCAGAGCTCATAACATATTTATGAAATTAATACCTACATTAATTTACGGCACATGCTACTGTTTTGATACAGTTGTCCTAGCAACTATTATATACGCCGCTTGTCATCGATTTGTCAGACGCTAAAGGCGCCAGTTTTCAAAGAGACGCGATTTACGAATAGCCATGCAGTCCCCAGCCTCAGATAGCTCGTCGCAAGAGTCTACGGAAGACGATGAAAAGAACTTGCACTTGATCCTCGAAGAGCATCATTTGCTGGCAATACACAAGGTCTTTCTGGAAGAAGAGTCAGGGCAGCTGGATCAGACACAGTTGGAGAATTTATTGTTCGACGTGGCCCGTTTACGTTTCAATCCAAAGGCGTTTGGAATCATGTTCTTAAAGATGAACACGAAGCGGTGAGTTTTTAGCATTCGTGAGGTGCTTTGTTGTTTTTTCGTGTGTACAATTTCATTACAGATTCTCTGTTGGCATTTGAAATATTATTTTTGTTTCAAAGTGTTGTATTTTTAAATCTTAGTAGTTCATATATGTGTAGAGGGGAAACAAAAGGAATATTTGAGAAAGTAAATGAAATAAGGTCCATAAATACAAAACAATTTGTGAGATAACAGACCTCATTTCATTTACTATTCCAAATATGATGTCCTCATATGGAGTCATAATTAATTATAATGAAAGGAATATTCGCGGAACCTAACTTTCAAATATAATTATTTATGGAAGAGTAATTTTTAAAAGCTTCGCGATATTTTAATCTCGTAAGTTATTGTTTTGAAGTACAAAATAGATTTTTCACATAACAATGTACTATTAACTCTGAACAACTATATAATGAAGAACGTACAATCACTCATTCACAATTTTGGAATTCTAACAATTCTAATGATCATAAACGACAGTTTATACTTTCTTCTATCGAAGAAATGCCGGAAAAACGTACACAAATTAGAACTGGCAGACGCTTAGGCAAAAGAAAGAGTATTTTTCACTGTCAATGGCAAGAAGATTAATATTTGCCGCAGATATTTTCTCAACGCGCTATGGATATCGTGCACTAGTGTTTGCATTATGCTGAAAAAAGACAAGAAGGTGGTATTTCACAAGTAGATCGGAAAGGCAGTGAGCCGGCCAGTAAAATGTCTAATGAGACAGAAAATCCTATTCGAGAACACATTCAATGATTTCCTTGTGTTGAATCACACTATTCAAGAAATAGAACACAACGAAAATTCTTAGGAAGTCATCTCAATATCTCACGAATGTACCAATTGTATTATGAAGAATGTGAACAAGGTGGTATGACCAAAGATAATGATATTTCTAAGGAGTGATTATATACAGACATCTTCAACAGTGAATTTAACTTATCATTTACATCGCCATCAAACGACACGTGCGATCTTTGCGACGAATTAAGTATCACATTAAAGGATACAAATTCCCCAGAAGAACGTTCTATTAAACAGGCTCCATATATATCAACAATTGCTTGATGCCCAAAACCTCTGCTTCCTAATGCTCAAAACTTTTACTCTTTGAAGCGTTAATCTTTTAGTTATACAGTCTATATCGTTACATTAAAAAAAAAAAACTGAATGTTTTATGTGGGGCGAATTTCTCTCCAGTTGTAGGGGAAACGAAATGGTATTCTCAAATATATCCTCAAGTTAGATGGCTCCATAAAACAGATTATTATAACTTGTAGCGACAATTTTCCTTCTCAGAACTGTAACATTATTATGATTATATGTTATTTTATGCTCTCTATGTGAAACCTTCATTAGAAGAAATAGAACATAAATATCTGCTAAGAGGGCACACCTATGTGGAGGTGGATGCAGTACGCTCACGAATTGAAAGAGTAATGAAAAAGTGTCCTCACTTTTGACCCCATGGGATTTGCAACAATTAGCCCGGCTGTATAGCTCCAAATCCAATCTTCAGGTGACGACAATGGTTTCGCTTACACCAGTTCTCGACTTTGCTCCAACAGAAAACGGCGGAGAAGAAAAACTTTCCTATATCCAAAATTGTGTACATGCAATTTCGAAGTTCATCTCCAGGATTTCTAAGTTTTAAAACTCATTTTAATGACGAGTTTCAGAAGATAAATTTTAACAGAAAAGGATCGAGAAATAGAATTGGTCTTAAAGATTTAACACTTATTAGGCAAACTCTTCGCCCAGTTTTTATGACACTAATTCATGTTAGGAAATTAATTTTGTTAGAGTCAAAAGATATTAAGTCAAAAACGGTGGTTTAACAATGATCTTAAGTCACTAAAAGGTTAAGTATTGTTCAGAACCAAATAATATTAAATCCAATTTTAATAGTATCTTGCGTTAAAATGATTTTACAACAAAGTTTTGTTGCCTTCAATGAACCTAAATTATATTTCTACCTCTATTATAAACCTGGTTCATGTACACTATTTAAAGAAATAAATGCGAATCGAGTTAGCGTAGGAGGTGACGTATGATTGTGTGATCCGTAACGTACAATTCTTTTAGCGGTATTTTTCGTTTTTGTTTAATGTAGATAATTATCGCGTTCAACATAGCAACATGAAAATGTGTAAACATATCAGAACATAATGAAGGGCGATCATAATAGTGCAATGTGATAAGGTTGTTTCTGACTTGTTAAGTATCCGAGTAAGGAATCTTAAAATATCGCTTAGAATAGCTTACAATTACGGTTATTAAGGGGTGTAATTCAAGACTACGTTCTGCATATTGTTAGAAATACGTCTAAATCTACAATACATAATTTAATTTATTTATATTACACACTTTTGATGCGTTATTACATTGGTCTTTACCATTAGCGCGCTAGTCAATTGGAATGTTTTTTGTGACAGCCTCTGGGGTTGGGAGTTGGCGCTGTATTCCGCAACCTGTAAGTTTGAGTCTGAATGCCGGCATTTTTTATGCATTTCAAGTTAAATACTACAATGATCATTTTCATTAGGGTACAGGAGAACGTTTAATTTAGAGGAATTGTTTATAACAAAAATCCAAAAGAAAAAGTGAAAAAATCCCTTACCACAAAAATTAAAGATACAAATCTAAATACGTATTTCGGCAACTAAGTTGCCATCTTCAGTAGAAAAACAAGTGAAGAGCAGTGTTAAACGTAGTGTTTTCTGCTAAGGTAAACCTTGACTTAACACTGTGTTATTCCACTAGTGATTTGGTGAAGAGCATATCTTCCAAGGTTTACCTTAGCCGAAAACACTACGTTTAACACTGCTCTTCACTTGTTTTTCTACTGAAGATGGCAACTTAGTTGCCGAAATACGTATTTAAATTTGTATCTTTAATTTTTGTGGTAAGGGATTTTTTCACTTTTTCTTTTGGATTTTTGTTATAGTTTTCAAGCCACAGTCTCCACCCATCACAGGAGGAATTGTTTGTAATATTATTATTTAATTAGGTATGCAGGATTCTTATAAATAACTCACAAACGATCATTTAAATGACTTTATTAATAAAAAGTAAATTAAAACATTAATAAATATAAAATATAATGAATTAGTTACAATTGATATAAAAAAAACATTCCACTTGACTAGCGGTAAAGACCAATGCAACACAGCACAGAAAAAGTGTGAAATAATAATCAATGAAGTGATGTATTGTGAATTATCTTGACTTTTACCTTAATTACTTGCTTTTATTTGTCTTTTTTTTATTGGAAATGCCGGTTTGATTATTAGTAAATTACTCGATCTTTACTATCGCGTTTCGGATAATTTATTTATCCTTTTTCAAATAGTATATTTTAATTACTTCTGTTTAATCCCGCACATACCAAAATAAACAATGATATTACAGACAATCCCTGTAAATTAAACGTAATTTTGCGCATTAATTATCACTGTAATTTCTAATTTGAAAAAAGTAAAAAAAAATAATTTACCGGCACCAGTCCCGAATTCACACATCGCGAAACGCCGTAGAACCAAACGTCTACTCCCAATGTCTTTCCCACTGAGCTACTTTAGGCGGCATTTTATGTTTTCTTATTCGGATACGCTTAGCGAGATAAAAACAGCCCTGTAACAGGCAGTATTACGATCGCTTTTTATTACATTCTGATATGTTTACATAAATCCTTGATGATACTATGTTCAACGCGATAACTACGTGAAATAAAAATCAAATAATAGTGCTAGCAAAATTGTATGTTTCGGATCACTACTATATGACCTTGTTAGATTGGCTGCCTACCTCCTACCCTAACTCGATTCGCATTTATTTCTTTAAATAGTGTACTTATGGTTTTAAAATTATCATAGTTTCAAACTTCAAACCATACCATATGATTCTAAGGTACAGATACACATTCTCGATTTTGTGAGGTCTTCGTGAATTTAAAAACAGTTGATTTAATTTTCTACCATGATTCCTTAAGGCGATACTTCAACCAAACCGAAATTCTATCGTTGACTGCGAAACGAAAGTTCTAAGTTCTAGCCGACGTAGTAAACAAAATTTTAGCCGATGACGATTAGAACTCCCAGTTTGGATAGATACCTGACTGTTTTTATGCGTTGTACACTCTTATAAGTTATCAGGGCTATACGTCGGAGGTCTATTTAGGCACTGAATATGAAATACGCGTTATTGAAATTTGAGTATTGGTATTATTAGTGTTACGTCCACATATTTAGGTTAAAAGTAGTTCCAAGAAGTTACGTATTGAAGGCATCTTTCCTTTTTTCTATTCTTCTACATTCTTCTGACAGACAGCCTCTTCGTTCATTATTTATGGCTACTACAGTCCTTTTGTATACCACACATGCAATTACTTTTGTAACCCCACTAACGAAAAAAATGGTCAGTGTACAAGGGATTAGTAGTTTAAACCATATTATATAAATAGTTCTTGTCCGACCATCTAGCATCAATGTATATACAGTGGAAAACGTTTAACACGAACACGCTTAACATAAAAAATGAGTTAACACGAAATAGTACTGTGGTCCCGAGAAAATACTAAGTAATCTCATATATTTTCGTTCTTTTAACACGAAACAAAAATCGCTTAACACGAAAAGGTGTTGCCTCTCGGACGAACAAAATATAATATATATGCGCGTAATCGTGAAAGTTACTCGCGAACAAAAAGGGCGGAATATAGCCTGTACTTTCCCGAAACTGACTTGCTGGTAAAATTGGTGGACGTATTTTATACGCAGAGTGACTCACGGGAATCACGAGATACATGTGGCCGTTGTTAACAAGTTTCAAATTAGCAGTCAGTCAATTGTCGAACTAGGTGATAGATGTGTCGAAGTAGGCGAATTGTGTATTGAAATCAGTTTTACGTATACAATGGCAGAGAAATCAGGACGAAAACAAACCGCTATTTCACTTAAAATGAAGATCGAACTGCTTAAGGCAGTTGATGAAAAACGGAGGTCGAAAACGGGAATTTGTAAAGAGTTTGGCATTGCTAACTCTACCTTGTCGACGATAATTAAACGCAGCATGTTCAAGCCAGAGAGAAAACGTATGAGAACGGCCAAACACGAAGATTTAGAAATTGTATAGCTACAGTACCCCCTTAATGGGAGGTAAATATTTGGAACTTGCCTATTCAAAAAAATCAAATTTTGGAAGAGTTTCTAGATATAGCTTGCGGAAAAAGTTTTTCTTTTCTCAACAACTTATTAATCTTACAAATATATAGTCAGATTCATACATCATCGTTTTCAATTATACAGGGTGTTTATTAAATGACGTAACAAATTTATTTTGTTAAATTTACGTTCTAGGCTACATTCTAAATAAAAGCTTTTTCCACTAATAATAAAAACAAAGTTTTCCGTAGGGTTTATTATAATAATACACGTCAATCTCTAATGCTATATTTCCTTCTTTAAACAGAGACGGTTTTGTCACATGGGATGAATTCATCTCTCATCTAATTCTCGGCTTCAAGCATCAAGAAATCGTGGCCGAATTCCAAGATTTAGACCCTCCAATAGCCAAACCGCCACGTATACTCAAGAGCAACCATCGTCATCCCATCAACCGTATCACTTTCTGTCCTACCATGAAACCAGATCGCTCAGTCAATTTCTCGGATGGCAGCTACATGACATGCAGCAAAGACGGTTACATTAATTACTGGTCTTTGGATCTGAGCTTGGAACGTACGGTTCAATCGAAATGTCCAGACTTGAAGGTGGCAGATACATGGGTGACAGATATGGTCTGCTTGCCGGACGTTAGCGTCGTCTGTACTTCCAGCTCGGAAAGGGATTTGAGATTCTACGATACCTCCGCCAGAAAATTTGATTTGCGGGTGATCTTCTTCTCTTTAGATTACGCTGTTTGTACGATGTGTTATGTGATAGCTTCAAGTGCAGAAGAAGAATCGATGCTGTTGCTGGGAGATATGGGTGGAAACGTGAAGATTGTATTGTTCAATTCTGTAGCTAGAGGACCTTTTAAAAGCAAGTTGGACGAACCTCTTGTTAGAGCTAGGTATGTATTAATGTAAATAATATGCATAGGTACACAAAATAATAAAATGCTTGTGCTATGCCAATTTGAATGAATATTTGAATATAAAATACACAAATGGGGATAAGTACCTAGAAATGCAGCGAAAGTAGATGCAATATGCTATTGTAAATGAAAGTTTTAAACATTAAGTTCAACAATTAACAATAGTATTGGCTCCAACCTTTCGATGCCATACAGCCATCGTTTTTTAAAAGTAAATTAATAATGAAGTTTTAAAATGTTGTGTATTTTTTACATATGTAATAAGGTAAAGTCGGGTGAGTTGGCCAACATTTTAAAAAATGATCTATAATTTATTTAATGGAAAACTGGGAAGTTTTGGTTTGGGTTCAGACAGTTGTTTACACCTTATGTGTATGGGTTAGTAAGAAAATACTATAAAAAAACATAATTGTTTGTTATTAAATTTTAGAAAAAAAAAAGAATTACAATTGGCTATCTGTCCCCACACGGTCTGGTAAGATGACCAACACCATACGGGAGAGATGGCCTTAACATAAAATATATAAGTAACATATCAAGAAACAAAATTTAAATAATTTTTAAGGTAACTTGATGTTTAAGGTTTATTTCTTCTTGGACGCAGCTTTCCCTCATTTTGGCAGGTGTTCTCGAAAGAAGAACAATTTTCGTGGAACCAAGTTTCACATTTTATACGCTGTAGCCAGTCATCCTTCTTAAGGGTGTTGCAGTATGATTCCCCACAACTTGGACATGTGACCTCATCATTTTCGTCAAGTGTATCGGTTTCATCGTCATAATGCACCAAGTCATCTTCATTCGAACTAGACGATGGCGAACGGCGGCTTTTTCTCTAAGCTTTTTGTTTTTGTGAAATAGTGTTCTCGGCTATTTTAGTTTTTTTGTGCTCTTGTTTATTAACGAAGAAATATGTTCAGGGGACATCAACAAAGCAGCGACAGATTTTGCCGGTTTTCTTACACTTGCCACAAGTTTGGGCTGGGATTCATTTATTCCAAAATCTTCCCGGTAGTAACTTCTGGCGTAGTTGCACGCGTGACTTCTATTGGGGACGTGCATCGGAGAATTTCTGTAGAACTGTGGCTACATGATGGTTGCGGTGTTGTAGCTCGCGCATTTTGATCTACTGTTGCTTGGGCAGGCGTTCCCTCTTCTTGTATTCTTTGGGTATTTCTTATTTGATCAGATATTGCGTAAGCATGATCTGGGGTCCAGGCTGCGGATTCCAAGGAAATATCCTCGTGGCCTTGAAACCCGATACTGCGTTTCCTACAGTAACAGATTTTCCCCAACTTTGAGCTTAAAGTTCTCCAAACTGTGCACGCTTATTTTTCTACCGGAATGGCCTCGCATCCATTCCGTACGGGCTTGGTAGCAATAAGTTTTTAACAATTTAAAAACGGCTCTGTCCAGAGGTAGTAAGAAATGTGTAATATGCGATGGTAAACACAACAAAATGACATTATTCGCTTCTATATACGGTTTCCAAAACATCAACAGAATTACAATGGGAAGCATGACCGTCTAGTATTGGCAATGTTGTTCCCTCTCCCTTATGTGGAAGAAAGTGATTTTTAAACCACTGCATTAAAATGGCTGAAGTAACGTACGCCGATTTTTCGGACATGATAATTTCTGAACCAGGTGGCAATGTATCCTTTCATTCGGGTTTCTTGTTTTTTTTTTTCCTTTGAAGAGACACACAGGTGATATAAAAATGCCTTCGGCGTTGCAGCAGGCTATAAACGTCACCGTTTCCTCCTTTTCTCCTGAGGTTACCGTAAAAACATCTCGGGCTCCCCTGTCAGCTATCACATGATCTGTTTTATTGTTCAGCTGCAAGTCGGTTTAATCGACGTTAAATGTGGAACCAGGTTTGTCAAAGAGTTCATTTTCTTCTAGTGCAGACTGCAAGAGTTGAAAGTAGTTCCCGACATCCACACGATTCATTCATTTGCCTCGTACTAAGGTTACACCCTCAGCTTTTCGAAAAGAGAGATCAGGGTTTCTTCTTAAAATGATCTGAACCGGCCATTTCTTTGTCCTTGTTAAACTTATAGTTGATAGGAAGACTTTCAGCAAAATTGTAAGCAAGCTTGCGAACATCAGAAATTGTCGGAGGAAATTCACATTTTTGAGCTTTTTTGATATGTAACAGCAGTTTCCTCTCATTAGCTTTCCCGAATATACTATCTGGTCCTTTCAGGGTAACTTCCATAATTCGCGCCTTTGCTCTTATACGTTGTAGGCATTTTTCTGCAAGATATGATAAAAACGCAAAAAAGCGTTGGCCAACTCTCCCAAAATGCTAGGGAGATAGGTCAAGCCATTAAAAACAACGCGGTATTGCGTATGGTGGATGTTAGAATGGTTTAACTAAGACTATACTCGCCTAATTTATCGAAACCATTAATCTGCATTAAACCATGCGTTTGCAGTGTAACACCACCGCTCACAAAATTTCAATCAAATCGAAATTTTGGACGGATAATATGCGTCTGACGCAACGAATATCAGAGTGCCGGGCATTTATTTGCCGTCGCATAAGAATTTATAGAACCGCTAGCACCATCTAGCGATTTCAAATTGAAACTTTTGGTGTTGGCTATCTCTGCTGCTTGGCCATTTCACCGACTTTACCCTAAGATGTTGACAGAAAAACATATTATGTGGTAATTATCTAAATTACTGTGTGATTTTGTTTGTAGAGAATTGATTAATTTACTTCTGAAAACGATGTCATCGAAACATTAAGAGCCAAACTGTTGAACTAAATGTTCTTATATTAGAGGAATTCGGCCACTATCTCAAGAATTTCATTTACAATTTGAACGGATTGATCAAGAACCAAACGAAATTTGAACTTTTGAAGTTTTTACTTGAGGAAGTACGTTAAGTGGAATTTGGCGTTCGTACTTCCTAGTACGGTAAAAAATTGAATAAAATTTCTGTTCACAAATCTGAGCTTTCGCTAAATTTATTAGCTTTCTCTGATGAAGCTCAGATTTGAGAACAGACGTTTCATTCAATGTTTGACCGCTTTGGTTGGTATCCTGTGATTGAACCCTTACATTTAAGTTTGAACAGTGTTTTCACCTTATTCGATGAAATATAATATGACTCGCTTGTACCTATAAGTTAAGCTTTAATTAATATTAATTGACAATTAGGTATAACGTAAACTTTCACTGTATATATTAAAAGTGGAATGTGGCAATTAGAATTAATTAAGGATTAACATGTCGGTGCAAGCCGTGGACATTTGCACCGACATGTTAATCTTTAATTAAAGTAAATGACACTTGAGATAGGCCTTCTCTCTATACATTAAAAATTAAATCGCAAATTTATGTGTCAATTAAAATTAATTAAATCGATGCAAAGATTCATTCCTGTTTCGCCAATTCGTGATTCGCCACCTGACCGGAACGATTGGGAACAACTGGGAACAGTACGGTCATAAAATTCCGTAAAACTTAATCTTTATCTTTGTTATAAAAATTGCCGTGTATAAAAGTTAATATCTTTCGTTCGGATTGAATAAAGGTAACTATTCGCAGGGTTTAATTTGCCGCCCTGGCTTTCTCAAATATATTATCTTCATAACATTATTCGTATTTAACGACACACGCTAGTTTTGTCAAAGCATCCTCCAAACTTAGACGATTTTCTAGAAATCCTTGAACAATATTCTTAATTCTCGCATCCAAATCACAATATTTCTTTGCTTTCTTAAGAGTTGACATGAGTAACCTTCTTTTTGCACGATAATTTTGAAGAATTTTTATTAATGTATGACAGGATTAATGTGATTTTGTGCGAGCTTAAACGTTAAAATTGAATGATCATTTGCATAATTTATTTATACGACTAGGAATATAATATAATATTTAGGGGAAGGTGACCAAACAAGAATACTTTAAGCAGGTATCTGTTACTGTTGACGAACCAAGAATAAAATGGGTCATAAGAGGTAAAATTTGCTTAGGTGACGAAACATGAATTGACGAAACAAGAAAACAGCGATGCGAATGGGCCTATTTCACATTTACAAAACCAGAACAGTTATTTAGGTAGGTATTGCTCAATTTTATGTTGAAGTTGCTATAATGACAACGGCAGTAACACTAAGTTGGGTAATCTATTTATTAGATTTGTTGGCACAATTCCAAAAATATGAAAGTGTCTCCAAAGTGTAAATTGTAAATATTGTCTAATCTAAGATTATAATATTTTTCGTTATCTTAAATTTAAAATTTTTCACCATTCAGCTGTGATTCTGATGGCGAATTAACGTAGGAACAAGTGCATCAAATATTATTTATTGGATAAACTAAATGGGAACAGAATCTGACATCGTTTTATTTGTTCAATAAAAGAGAAACTGAGGATGTCAAAGGAAAATCCAGCCACGCTTATAAAAATCCAAATTTGTTTCTTTGATTTTTGTTTTAAATGTTTTATTAATAGAACAAGGACAGCAATTTTTTTTTTCAAATGAGCCTACAGTCTCACAACTGGTTCTTTCTTCTTATTGAAACCAGTGACTTTATAATATTAATAATTGAAACTAAGTGCAAAATAAGATTTCCCCAATAATAATTTCAACTAATTTCAGAAAGAAAATTTTTAGAGCTGCTTTTTCAAAACGAAATATTATTCATTTCAGATATGAAAGCGTAGCGAGAGGTACAGTTCCAGGCTTTCGGGCGCTAGAATTTAAGCGTATCCACACTGATTGGGTCAGACAAGTCGCCTACTATCCAGCCTTGAGTATGATCGCTTCTTGTGCTGCCTGCCCTAAAGCGTCAGTGCAAATGAGGGACTTAAATGAGACTAAAGGCATTTACATCTACCGAATAAACAAAGGTGCTTACTGTTTTGCCTTCGCTGAAGGTGTCCATCTTATGGCTACAGGAAGTCCGGACTGCCTGGTCCGCGTCTGGAATCCGTTTGTCCCGAAAAGACCTAGTGTAGTCTTCCCAGGTCACCACGCCGGAATAATAGGTGTAGTTTTTCAAGACGGAGCGAAGATCTTGTGTTCTCTGTCTAAAGATAAGTGCATTAAAGTATGGGACGTGGCCGCACAAACCTGTTTGCAGACCTACACTGGGCTACCGTCGGAATTGGGAGAACATACTGAGTTGACGTTTTTGTACAACCCTGATTCTAGACAGCTGGTGATTGGAAGCGTTATGATTGCTACTTTGCATCTATGCCCAACGCAGAGTGGCGAGCATACTGACGGAAATACGCATTGCAGCGCTATCTCTGTGTTACTGTATAATCCTTTATTTCAGGTAAGGTAACTATGATCAATCTAACAAATCCAAAATGTGTGGAAGGCTATTCCACTAATAGTGGGCACTCAATCCATAAATGCTTCTTCAAATGCGGTTCATTTGCGCAACGTTTAAAGATGTACATAAACAATGAAGGTGGTCATTTTGAAGATCTTTTATATTTTTATTGTTATTTATCTTTATCTTTATAATTTGAGATTTCTATTGTTCGACTGCCGAAGTACTACTATGTTAGTAGTTATTAAATTATTGTTATGCACCGCATTGATGCGTTTAGCTCTAATCTCGAAGTATCCTAAGTGGACTGAAGAAAACCGAAAGCACATATGGTATACTAGCAGTTATTTAAACGCTAATATCTATCATTTTTCTGAAAAGATTCGAGATATCTCGAAAATAAAATGAATTTTGGTCAAAGAATGCCTACATAAATTTCGACTAGGATTGTATTCTCAATTCAAAAGGTTAAGATATACTATGAATTACACTTAGGCCCGGTCTTTCAATCTCCTAATAAATGTATCTAATAACAATTTAGCTAATAAGTTATTAGGAGAATAAGAACAGACCGTCTTTCAACGAATATTTTTTGGTTAAGGACACGTATTTCAAACTTGTAATAAAGTTCCTAATAAAAGTTATTAGCTGAACTTGAAATAACTGTCTCTCCATCAACTAGTAAAAATTATGTAGGTAATAAATTGGTTTATTCTCCTAATATCTTATTGAGTGCTTGAAGTAGCCAATAAGAATTATTAGACGCTTAATAGCGTATCGAAAATCTCTGAAAGATCTTAAAACAACAATTATGTTATGTTTTCAAGTTTGGAATTATTTATGAACCAGACATGTTTGAAGATTTCGAGAATTGTTTTTGGAAGGGATTTGGTCGATCTAGTTAAAATAGTTCATCGTGATTTATCAAAAGGTTTAGATTGACAATATTGACAATAAATAATATTAACAATGAACGATGTTAATAATAAACAATATTAACAATAAACAATATTGACAATAAACAATATTAACAATGAACAATTTTAACAATAAACAATATTGACAATAAACAATATTAACAATAAACAATTTTGCCAAAAAACAATACTGACAATAAAAAATATTGACAATAAACAATATTAACAATGAACGATGTTAATAATAAACAATTTTGACAATAAACAATATTAACAATAAACAATATTGACAATAAACAATATTGACAATAAACAATATTAACAATGAACAATTTTAACAATAAACAATATTGACAATAAACAATATTAACAATAAACAATTTTGCCAAAAAACAATACTGACAATAAAAAATATTAACAATAAACAATATTAACAATGAACAATTTTAACAATAAACAATATTGACAATAAACGATATTGACAATAAACAATTTTGACAATAAACAATATTAACAATGAACAATGTTAACAGTAAACAATATTGACAATAAACAATTTTGACAATAAACAATATTAACAATGAACAATACTGACAATAAAAAATATTAACAATAAACAATATTGACAATAAAAAATATTGACAATAAACAATATTAACAATGAACCACGTTAACAATAAACAATATTGGCAATAAACAATATTGCCAAAAAACAATATTGACAATAAAAAATATCCACAATAAACAATATTAACCATGAACAATAACAAGAAACCCTATAAATAATAGCTGTCGGCCCGGTATTTCAATCTGCTAATAAATGTGTCTAATAACAATTTAGCTAATAAGTTATAAGGAAGATATATTAGGTAAATAAAAAC
Source organism: Cetonia aurata (assembly GCA_949128085.1). NCBI lineage: Eukaryota > Metazoa > Arthropoda > Insecta > Coleoptera > Scarabaeidae > Cetonia > Cetonia aurata. The sequence continues at coordinate 3,038,645 of OX421887.1, forward strand.
AGACCGTCTTTCAACGAATATTTATTAGGTTAGTAGTTATTCGGTATATTCATAACCCTACTTTATGTTGGCAATAAATGACAGCGCTATACAAATACTTACACAATCTAAATCTCTTGACATCAATTTCAAACTTTTTTCTTTTTTTGATTGTGTTGGCGACATTTAGAGACTTTTGATAAACTTATTAAGGTTCTAATAGTACTTATTGACTACTTCAACCACGTAATAACATTTTAGGAGAATAAACTTATTACCTACGTATCTACCTACATAATTTTTATTAGTTGGTGGAAAGACAGTTATTTCAGTTATTCGGCTAATAACTTTTATTAGGAACTTTATTAGGAGATTGAAAGACCGGCCCTTAAAATAAGAATTTTGTTGAATATTTCTATATATCGATAGTTAGTCGTAGCGCACCTTGCTTTCTGGAATTGGGCAACACATACCGTATAATAAATAAAAACTACTAGACATCGATGAGTTTTTAGTATGATTCTTTTATGCAATTCTTGTACCGGCAGCCTATATTTCTCATATATATATTTTTTTTACAACTATTAGGTGATACTAACGTGCGGATTGGATAGTTTCATAATCGTCTGGGACCCTTGGAAGGGTCGAAGAATGTCCGTAGTTAAAGAAGCCCATACTAGAACTTTACATGGCGAAGTTTTACCAGTAGAAATAACAGCTGCAACCTTCGATCCCGGATATCAACTCTTATTAACCGGAGCTCACGATGGCTCGTTGAAAACTTGGAATTTTAATACCGGCACTTGCATGAGGAACATGAAGATCGAAAACAACTGTGAGGTAACTGGAGTAGTATGGATAAAAGGACGCATTCTGGCGATCGGATGGAATAGGCATGTGACTGAATTTGCCGACAGTGGTGGATATGCGGGACCTGGAGGAGCTTTCAGCAAAGATTGGGAGACTAACCACACAGAAGATGTACTTTGTGCAACAGCTAGGGTACCACAGACTTTGGTTACTAGTTCTTATTCTGGTAAAGCCTCTCGTCAATTACTATAGACATAACATTTAGTCCAATATTTATAATCCTTGCCAGAAACTATCGAAAATTATTTATCCAGGTGAGTTGGTTATGTGGCAATTGGAAACCGGACAAGCCTATAAGTGCTTCAATGTGGCATCGCCGACAGAGAGAATCAAATTACAGTACAAAAAGGATAAAGCAAAAGATAAGAGAAGACCACACCACCACTCAGACCTGTCGTCAGCTCGCAGAATTGTTGGCAGAGGCGGTTACGGTACTAGATCGAGCGAGGCAGGCAAAGGAATGGTAATGCCTTCAACACAAACGTCACAGGGTGGACAATCCGGTGCTGGTGGGACTCATGATCAAGCGGATAATCTCAAGACACCTAGGCGACTAACTGTAGTCTTCATGCCTAAAACTGCTGCAAGTAGAGGGTTACCTGTGAGAGCTATGCTGTTCCTAAACACGCGGCCAATGGCACCGAATGTCGGCACTCTGCTGGTTAGCTTGGAGAATGGATTGATACAAGTCTGGTCACATCATGTCAGTGGAGGTTTTATAACTTCCTTTTCGGCCATACATAAAGGTGGAGATTACGTGGTATCTATGTGTACGGATGAAAACAACGAATTCCTATTTACTGGTTAGTAATTTTTAGTTACATATACATTTTGAAGGGGTTGCTCTATTCTGATGTCTATCTATAATCATAACGTTTATAAAGAAGTAAATACAAATGTGATTTAAGGGACGAGGGGACAAGGGGAGGACTTTTTTCCGCTCAACAGCCTTATCGGATAACATCCAAGTAGTATGTGCCTGAGGAAGTAACAAAAAATGCTGCTTCAGATGAACCGTTAACAAATCATTTTGCTTTAACGTCCTAAGAACCTGAACGTATTCTATATTTAGTTTGAACTATGGTAGAAACACGTCAATTTTATTTTTATAAAAGGCCTTTGCAAAAAAAATTATTTTCAATTCTCTATTTCCAGTTGTGATGTCATTATTTGTTTTTTAAATTGCAAGGACATTTTTAACTAGTGCTTTTTATAAAAATAAAATTGCCGTGTTTTCTTCACCACTGTATTTTTGAACTAGTGTGTATGGTTTTATTTGTATTCCTACAACACCGTCTTCTTCATTGTGTATGTAAGAGAATATATTCCCTGCTCATTAACGTGCTCTTGTGAGAACTGCTGATCTTCTATTAGGTGATGTATACCAAAAGTCAATTGTCGACTTATCCCATTGATAGTCGCAACATTTATGATTCTTCTTGGATGAAAGGCATTAAGGATTACACACAGAATTTCCACATTATCTTAATATAAGGTATTTGGGGATTTGGCATCAAATGATTCAGTATTCTTCAATTCTATAGTCGGCCATTTACGCTTACGAGTATCCAGCATACTCGTATTACAAGTAGTGTTTCGTTTGCGTCTTTAGTTGGAAACTGCGACTGTGTTGTAAAAAACATGGCATTAGAGCGCATGTCGTCAAGCTGTTCTTAATAATAACGGAAACTTCGATAATTATTAAGGTCGTATGACTGTAGCAACTAGCTTATGCATTGGACATATTTTCTTAATAATGTGTGAAACTATTTTCGTATGATTACTCTTCAACTCTGATAAATATGTGCCAAGAATTATCTGGTTAAATACAGGGTTTTCCACGGTAGCCGTTCGTTAGACGTTTCCGAGGTTAGAAAAAACCTGGAACTCTGTATATTATTGGATGATCAGATGCAGAATTTAATTCTCCATCGATTCGCTATGACTTTCCCTATACCTATTTACAACGGTTTTCTTGTTATGTCAATATTTTCTGTTTTAATGTGATTTTTCACAGAAACTGAAACATCGTATGTGTTTCATTTTAATTAGAAAATGGAAACAAAACATGAACATAAGAAAATTTGAAACGTAGTAACAAATGAAAAACAAAAAAATTAGGAACATAATGACAAGAAAAAATAAAATAAATTGAAAGACATAACTACAATAATTGTTCTATGTGACCACCATTTTGGTTCAAACACTGAATCACTCTATCATGTACCCCTCGCGAAACCGATCTCCGAAGTTCGTCTGGGGTTATATTGGTGAACGCATCGTGAACACGGTTCAATAGTTCCTCTGTCGTTAATACAGGTGTCGAGTACACTTGCTCTTTTATGCGACCCCACAGGTAAAAGTCCAAGGGCGTCAAATCGGGTGATCTGGGTGGCCAGTTCCAGGGTCCCTGGGGACCAATCACCGATCCTCTAGTTGATATCAACTGTTTGCTCTCTCTCCTGGAGGTAGAGTATTTAAAAAATCACTAACAAATACTCTAAGTATCTCTAGATATCTAGCCCCATTTAAACTTCACCAAGGCGTAAGCCTTGTACAGTTATTTCACAAAAAGGATGCATTTTGTGTTTTTTTTAATATCCTATGAATTGAAGTTCTTGATATGCCCAATTCCAGCGCTGCTGCTGGAATTGAACTCCGTGGATGAGCTTGAAAATAAGCCAAAACATTCACCTCGTTAGCTTCATTATCTATTACTGGCTTTCGGTGATTACGAGTTGCCTTTACACTCCCAGTTTCCAAAAACCGAGCTTCAATTCTTGCAAATTTTCCAGGAGTCATTGCTGGTAAATCCGGATATCGCTCGTTAAATAATCTACATGTGCGTCTGACAATTCGTTCACATTCACCGTGCGTATAAAACAAATTTAGCAGATCATTATTCGAATATTCTTCAATATTCTCCATTATTATTAACTGTATTTCATAGAATTAGCAAAATAGAATTGTACTACTTTGACATAAAATCAACAACTGTCAAGTCACTAGTTCTAATTCCTCTTATAATCAATGCTTACTGGATACGATTTTGTAGTTTTATTAGATTTTAGTAAAAAATATGGAATAACAAGAAAACCGTTGGAAATAGGTATAGGGAAAGTCATAGCGAATCGATGCAGAATTAAATTCTGCATCTGATCATCCAATAATATACAGGCTGTTCCATTTGAAAAAAGAACTTTTTCAACTTTGAAGATTTTGTAATTGGTCATGCAGTTTTGGACAGCCTGTATGCGGCAAATCAATTGTCAATGTGGATTTCGAAAGTGTAATTCTTGTGCTTCCATCTACCCTAGAAGTGTTTATTACCAGTCGAAAATGGGCAAAAGATACTGTGTTGCAAATAACGCTACATCTTTCAAAATTTTCAAAAAAATTAAGATATCTAAGTAGCAGTTGAAAATAGGTAGGTATAGGGAAACCTATTAGAACTCATCATAAAATTTTCTTAGGAATTTAAAAATGAAATAATATACAGGGTGTTCCATTTAAAAAAAGAAAGTTTATGGCGACTTCCGGTATAACTGGAAGTGGTAAGATCCTGAAAATATTTTAAAATGAAAGAGAATCTTGAATAGCCCCGGATTCCAAAAATTCAGAGTTCCAGGTTTTTTCTAACCTCGGAAACTTCTAACGAACGGCTACCGTGGAAAACCCTGTATATATGTGCAAAAATAATTTTTTTCTGTCTTCTTTTGATTTAACAAAGCCAAAGGACCAATATATTTTCGAATAATTTTTGCTCTTATAATGTGCGAACACCACTATGTGTGAAACAAAATGATATATAAGAGTGGATGATATCAGCTGTAAGATATACATATATACAGGTTTCCCACGGAAGTGGCTAGTTAGAAGTTTTCCAGCTTAACGAAACTCTTTGGATTTAAAACTTTTGGCATTGTCATAGTTTGGTATTTACTTTCTTTCTAAAATATTTCCAAGTTTCTTACACTTCCGGTTAACCGGAAGTCGCCATGAACTTTACTTTTACTTTTTAATGCTTTCAAAAGGTTGAAAAATATTTTGCATAGTATGATATGACATTGATTTCAGAATAAATTATTGTTGTCCATAAATATTATAATTATAATCACTGTTTGTTGCATGTTTAAGTGCTCCGATAAATGCATACTATTGTGTATTTTAACAAACTAAATAATAGAAAATATTGAAGGTTCCAATAGATAATCCAATCATCATATTATGGAATTCGGAAAAACTGAAACTAAAAAAAAAAAAACTGATAGTGTTCCTGAGAATGAGGAAAATTAGATTAATATTTTTTTCTAATTGAATGTTACAATAAAGCTAAAACAAACGACAACGCAGTGCTGAAATGATTATTACCGCACACTGTGCTGTAATGAGATATTAACGCATTGATGGAACTCTCGCCGGAATGTAATATGGGCGATTAATGTGTAAATTAGAAAAAATACTGTAAAAAACTCCTGTCACAATGACTTGTAATGCTCCTACATTGAATCAGTCGCCACTACGCGAAACTTGTACTCGCACTATATAAACGTCATTGTGACACTTGTGTTTTAAAATACTATAGCGTATTTCGATATTTCGAAGCACTCTGTAGTTCAGTATCTGCCGTTTCTGAAGATTTCGGCATTTCAAAACCGTCTGTCCATAAAATTTTGAAATGCAATTCAATTCCAGCATAACTTTGCAGCATAACTTTTCATCACTTTCCTACTGAAAACAATAATTTATTGTAATGTAAAAGTCATAGCCTACTACGTAAAAAATAGTCGAAGATTTGTAAGCATTACTTAATAAAACAAATATTTAAAAAAAAAACTAAGATAGGTATAGAAAATGTTACAGCAATCCGGTGTAGAATTTAATTCTACATCAAACAATGTTAAAACATACCGGATGTTCTATTTGAAAAAAATTAAGTTTCTTGGATATATCTCAAATTTATTATAGACACTTTTAGTACAATCAAAGAAAAGGATGTTTAAAAGCTACATAGAGCAACCCTACATAAAGAACTATAAATTATCCACAATGGCTGTGTGTGAGGTTCATCTTCAAACCAACTGGGAGTCCTAAATTACAATAGCAAATATAAATCAAAATTACAGTAGAAGTAGGTAAAGTTTAAAATAAACTAAGTATAAAAAATGAATTTTTGCATTAAAACATACATTTATTATTAGAAGAAAGTACTGATAAGCTAGAAGCAACTCTTTCTAGTTTACAAGATATTTCCGAGTTTGGTTATCAAGCACAACAGAAAAAAATATCACAACTCCTAATCTAAATACATTAAAGCAAATTGTTAACAATAATTTAGAAAAAGGTTGTGCAAATGGACTGTTTATTCCATATTTTTATCATCTGCGGTTAAGTAGCGTAGAGATTGAACGAATGTTTTTGCTTTTTAAGGACATATTGACGAATCTCACACGGAAAATTCCAAAATCCTAGCGATTCTAAATACAATTACAAACCTTACTACATTCTTTACTAGGTACTACAAATGGCTACATCAAAACCTGGCTAATAAAGGATTTTGCCGTACCTGATGAAGACAGCATTAAAATCTGCATGCCCATATATCGCCTAAAATTCCCCTTCTTGTGGAAGGATCTTTTTGAAGGGAAAGCAAAACGCGCTAATCGTGGACAATTGAAACCAAGGCTGCTCAACTGTTACCGTGGTCACAGGATGCTAGTTTCGGCCATGACTTACATTGACACTGCCCAAATATTAGTAACGTAAAACTCCAACCTGCTGAATCTTTAACAATGCAGATAACTCACTCCTATTACTACAGTGCGAGTGCTGATTTCAGCGCTAGACTCTGGACTTTGGGAGGTCGTTATTTAGGAACATTAGGTACGTTTAAGAAGTGGAAGCCTTTGGATCCGGATAATCCTGCTGGGGCTGAATTTGAGTACACGATACCGCCAGATATCTCAAGAATTCATAGTGCTACAACTTATAAGGTTGAAATGCATTTTTTTTTTCCTGAAGGTATTGCTAAAACGCTTTGATTTGATAGGTGTTGATGGGAGGCAAGGTACCAAAACGACTAACCAAGAAACAGCTAGCGCTTTTGGCGGAACGGGAACTAGTTATAACTGATTTTACCAGAGGAGTTTACGGTAAGAGGTTGGAGGAACCGATTTTAGGCAACTACTTCCACATGCCCAGAAGGACGATGCAAAGACACGAATTCCAGTTGGATACCTCATTCTCATACGTAATATTATGCACGAGAATAATTGTTAGGTATATAATCTCCTTGGCGGTACTTATGTTGTTACAGATTCCTGTTTATCAACACATGATTCGTCCACCGCCACAACCTATGGTCGCCCCAAAAGAACCAGAGGACTTTAGAGAGAAAGGATTCCAAACCAAAAAGACTGTAGCTAGCCATGGTCCAGTTTGCAAAATATTCATACATAATTAAAGTGTATGATTGTTCTTTTGAGAGAATGGGAAAGTGTCTTTAAATTCTGCAGGATTCGCGGGCATTATAAGGAGATATAGTAGCGACACTCATTTTTGGTAGTATGTATAAGTAGGCTTTTGAAACTTAAAATCTATAACCTGGGGTTTCCTAAAGCGGTACTTATAAAGTATAGAATTATTATAAAAATATGTAAAACAGAGCTAGAAAATAAACGCAGTAAAACAATATTATGTATATTATAATTTATACAGAAATTTTAAATTTGTATTCGCAGGGACGAGTATCGCTACTGTATCTGCTTACACGGTGGTTTGAGTGTAAATTATTGTCAGGCAGAAAATCCATAATTCTTATAACATATTCCAGTCCTCCTGATGTGGTGACTGAAGTCCATGCATTATCAAATCAGTAATTAATACGAAAAGGTATAAATATGTTGTAGATCCAAGAAGGGTTTTCATAAATGAATAAATAAAAAATAAAATATCGGGTAGCTTTCTGATGTTACCGGAATATAGTAATTGCAATATTCTACCTATAAATATACTTGTATATAATGAACTTTCAAAATAGAATAGATTGGAGTATCACGAATTATTATATTTTTAATTTTAACAAATTTTATACAAATAATGAGCCCCTAAACTGAATTGAAATACGTATTGTAAATCAGAAAGAAAGTAATTTAAAATAAACCATAGAAAAAAATGGGACCTATAATAGTGTTTTCTTTGAAACACTAAGAAACGATAAAATATATCTAAACAAGGTTAATTATCACTGCCCTAAATTTATATTAACAAATGCTTGACCGAATGCGTTGACCTGCCAGAATTCTGGGAATTCCGAACAATATGTCCCCCGCCAACTTCTAGCTGTCGAGTATCCCTCTCTCCACGTATTGGGTCTGTAATCGAGTCGGCATTGGTAAACCCCGTTTGATATTTGTTGATTGAAAATATCTGAAATCTTTTTCCAAATTACTTTTTTTTGTTTCCATGTTATGCCATCTGATTTATTGTTTTCCACGATGTCTAAGTAACTGATGACTTCTTCCGGGTTTCGCCGTATGTCAAAATTTTGCTCGACGTTTCGCTGTTGTTCATGCTAACAGCTTCTTCAGAATCACTGAACTGATTTTCCGTTGTCCAACATTTTTCTTATAAACGCCCTTGATGCGTTCAACCGTGAAGTTTCCGTTTTGGAAGACTCTTCCACGTGTTGCTAAGGTGTACCCTTCTTCTCTGTTTACGGTCTTATTCTTTTCCATTTCTATGGACTCTCTGATGAGTTTCTTTCCGTAGTTCTTGGTGGTGGCTTTTGTATGTAGTGTCATAGATAGACACAGCCTTACTAACTGAACCTACAGATATTCTAGTAGGTTTACCAATATACCTTCAAAAGACGCACAGACGATACTAGCAGAACTTAGACATCATCGAATTAGTAAAAAGCTTTTTACCCTAGATATATTTTTATCAGATTATGTGCTCAGATATGGTTCAAGTGCTTTGAAAGAACAACATTCTTGATTGTATACGATTATCCATAAGAAATGACTACTAATTTTATGATGTCAGAGCCTAAGTTAAAGGGGCGTGAAAATTGCAGTAAATTGACTGTTGGTATTGAAAGTTCATTGCTCTTGGAGGATTTGCGTGCTTGGTTGGATGGAAAGGAAGCAAATGTTAATAAAATAGGAAGCAGCGGCAAAATTCGTGTTGTCTGTTGGATCTTCTCTATTTGTACACATTAAAGAAGAGAAATCGGCAAATGATGTCTGGGATAAATTGAAGGAAATGTTTGATGATTCAGGTTATGCCATGAGAATTGGACCCATGAGAACGCTCGCTTCTATTCGTTTGGAGAATTGTAGTTCCATGATACCATGTGTCAGCCAGATTATTGGCAGTTCTCTAACTAATTTACCTGATTGATTTTTGCCGATATTTCTGGCAACCGATTATTCTGGAATGCGAATAACTGGACATTCTATATAGGTCAAACTTCGACTCTTAGGAAGTCATTTTGTTTACATCTGACCTTGTCAATTTTAATTCTTAACAGTGGAGAAATCGCAGCTTCGGAGTTCAATATGTTTTAGTGGAGTCGGATCCGATTCCACGTAGGCCTTCTAGGGTCAAATATGTGTGAATATATGGTTAATTCGGGTGGTATAAGTATACTTGCAAGCAAAGATGTTAAACCAAAAAAGTTTGATAAAAAATACTTTGAAAAGGGTGTTCAGCGCTATGGTTGCAAGCAGTATGGACATATCAAAAGCAAACTCCCGAATAAATAAAAATATCAGGATAAACCAACGACTGTAATAAAAAATGATTGTAAACAAAAACATAATAGATTTAGTGCTGCTTTTATCTGGTCATTTTGTTAATGATTAATAGAATGTGGCTGGACCATCAGTTCATCTAACAGCACATCAAGGCCGACAGAAAAACTAAAAAGCATCTCATTAGCATGAAATAATAATAGCAAACGAAACGAAATTGTTATTAATTCTTAGATTAAATCGATGCTGTAACAGTAGTTCTTTAAGGAGACCTTACAGAAGAAATTTACATAGAACAACCTGATGGATATGACGACTAAGTGATAGAGTACGCAGATTGAACAAGGCAATTTATAATTTTAAACAAAGTAGACGTGAATGAATTAGAAAACGTATGGAATCTCAATCTCAGGTACAACATTGTACATTTTGTCTAAAAGAATTCGCACTGATTATATATCTGTATGACTGTATATGATAATTTAGTAATTTATTGGAAAGATATCAAAAGCTGTATATCATATATACAGAATTATTATGTGTTGGCATAGCAATAATTTTGGTATTTTCTCTGGGTGCTACTTAGGCCAATGATTATATAAAAGTAGATAAATCACGTCCGTAAGACGCAATGGCAACGCTTAAATTTGAGCTTTTGGACTACTGGAGATTCTTATTAACAATTCTATCCATTTTATATTTTAATATATTTTAGAAAATTTCTCAATGCAAGTCATATACAGCAAATCCGTTTTGATTAAGTCAATGTAATTCCGTATACCGTAAAATCTTGGGTTGCGCTGCTGTTTAATTTGTGGCTGGCCTGATTGTTAGTCACTCGAAGATTTATTTCCCAATAGATCAAAGCATTTGCTCGCTTTTTATTCATCACCCATTGAAATTTATCTTACCAAAAAAATGTAAACAAAAAAGGTATTCTCCAGGTTTTCGCACCCAAAAATGACTTTAATCTTTAATTAAAAGGCTAAATGATATTTCAAAACCATTCTCGACAGGGCGTTTGGTGGCGCTCAAAATTTGTGCTCTATTTAAATTTTAAAAGTTAATTTCCTACCTTTCTCTACCTCTTCTCTACCTACTTCTCCTACCCTCTCTTTCCTTTTCACTTTGTTAATTAAATAAATAAAAATAAGGCCATTATAAATGTTATGGTAGAAATAATAGACCGGTCAATTATAGACATTTCTCTGTTTGTAAATACATCAATACAGCAAAATTTGACATCCTTTTGTTATAAATATAGTAGCAGACTATTAAGAAAGACGTAAGTACAAATAAAAACCTGTTTATAGAAAATTAAAAATTATAGATTTTTTCCTATCATCTCCACTGTGCGCCGTTGTAAGTATGCTGAAAGGCAATATGTAGTTAAGGTTTTCATAAATGCTAAAATAAATTTGAGATAAAACAAATTTAGATTTGTAGATACAGGCGACATCTAGTGACACCTTAAATCACTATTGTGATAAAGTGGTTGTTTTCATATCTACTTTCTACTTATATATAATCAATGGCCTAGCCATATTCCGCGAGCACAACACTGTCCTACCTTATCTTTAATCAGCGAAAACTGTATTAGACGTATTCTTTTACAAGTTTGAAGTCGAAGACATTCAGACCTGAAGCATCTAAAGCTTATAAACGGAATAATATATGTATATGATAAATTTTGATGCTCTAGGCCTAAAGCAGCTTGCAACCGCTTATATGCTTCAAACTTATGAAAATAATATTAATATGAAATCTCTGATAGTGAGTATTGCTACTGAAACTTAGATGGCAGCACGGATAAAACATAATCATAAAATATTTTTTTTATAAGAAAGGCGATTTTATATTCTACCTGCTTATTATTGTACTAATCGTGGGTATCATTCCATTAAAAAGAAATAGACATGTTAAGTACCCAAATAAAGAGTGATAAGGTATATTTTAAATATGTCTAAGACCTTTGATATTATATTTACTGTTTATTGCGCATAGAACTGAACCGTTGTAATAAGAATTACTAAATACTCTTGATTAATAAATCATGTTTCAAATGCTAAAAAGAAATGTATTTCTTCATATTTTCTCCTTATATAGATTTGACAATAAATAAACAGATATTTTACAATTTAACTGAATCTATAAATAACAATAAGTACGTCAGCTAATATAAAACTTGTTAGTGTTCAATCTAAAGTAATAACAACTGATTCTCCAGGCCACAACGATATCGACTTGAAGGTAACCGTCTCGGGTCTAGAATTGGCTCTAGGTCCGACAACTACTTCGCCACTATATAAGCTTCCGGAAAGATCGCCATTTCTGTGTACGGCTCCCAAATTACTGACCACAACAAAATTCTTCCTCCTAGGATACCATCTCTGTATTACAACTAAATCGCTTTCAGAAAATCGTTTAACTTCGGCATTGGCTTTGGTCACACCATCTTTCGTGACGGAATTAACGTAAATTGAAGGCGATTTGCTGCGCAAAGCAACCATCTTTGAAATCAGCTCCAATTGGTCGAAATTCGAATGAGTAGGCATGCCATGCATCCATGGTATAATTCCCTTATGAGTGAATTGAATTTTAGGATGCTCCCATACCATTGCTGCAAGGTTGTGAAGATGAGATACATCCTGTCTGTCTCCTTGAGGATCTGAAATTTGTTTCAAGCCGATTTCGTCGCCGTAGAATATAGAAGCTGTTCCTGGAAGCGTTAGTTGCAGAAGGGTGACTCCTAAAGTAGCGTTGCTATGGTAGAGACGATTGGCTAGTCTTGTGGTCTCGACGCTACCTAAGTTCCAATGGATCCAGGGCATTGATGCTTTGGAAAACAAGGTTCCGTTTAGAAATGACTCGATTTGCTTTGTGAAACTGTCTGTTCTCTCTTCAATATTCAGTTGGACATCGACTAAATCAATATTGCATAAAATTGTATCTAAAATTGGTTTGGGTGCCATGTCTATAAGTTTATGTGAAGCTATTATTGGTCTATCTGGCCCTAGGACTTTCTTCCATCGTCTAATCGACGCCACAAAATGAATATCGTCTAAATGATTTTCCAAACCTTTCAGATAGAATCCATCGACGCCATGCTCCAACCAAAAGTATATAGCTCGTGTAACTTCGTCATGCCCTGTATCCTTAACTAAACTGGCACTTTTTAGGAACTCTACCGAAGGACCGCTATATTCCATTTCACTAAATTCATGCACTTCGGCTGTGTTAGGCTTCAATCTTTCGACATTTGGCCATACAGGTAAATCAAGCAAAATTGAGATGTTTCGTAAATGTAATGAATCAACCAGAACCTTAAAATCGTTCAAAGTGCCTAATTCTCGCGCCAATTGGGTTAGATCAGTAACATTTTCATAATGGTCAGGATAGTCTTCAGTTTCGAATATGGAATTGAGTCTAACACCTCTTACACCTAAAGATAAGAGGTAATCAGCCCTTAAAGATATTCCTTTCAAATCTCCTATTCCATCGTCGTTAGAGTCTGAGAAGCTAGCTGGGAATATTTCGTATAAAACACTCCCCTGGTACCACTGTGTTGGAGGATTGCATGTCTTTGGTAATGAGGACACCATAGCAACTACTAAAGCCATCATCGCCACTAGGCCAGATAAAAACAGCCACAATGATATCTTTCTGATTAAAGGCCAGTTCCAACTCATAAAGAAGTAGTCTTCTGGTGGCTTCTTGAATGTTAATTGAAGAGGTTGCACCTTGCCGTTGGTTTCCTGAAACGCATTGGAAATACAACTAAAGAAGAAATTGGGATAAAAGAGACCTTACCTGAGCTGAACTTTCTTCATCTTTGGTTATGTGGTGGTAGTTGCTGTGCCTATGGTTTAACAGCTGCGTACAAGCTGGCTCTGCTAGCGCTGATGAACTTGAAGATGCAGAATCACCTCCTTCTTTATCATCGTCTAAACGAACAAAAGAATAAATAAGAAAATCCAAATGTTAATGTAAAGTGTACAATTAGTGCACTGTAGAAAGTACACTAATTGCATATTTGCCATTCTGTCGGCCTTTTAAGATCCGTATTTGAGACAATTCAAATTGTGAGGGCAGCGAACACCTCGCTAACTCAACTGTCACAGCGTCCGTCCAGTAAACGAAAGGTGTCGGGTTCAAATCCTACACGAGGTAAAATTTTTAATATAAAAATTGCCTCATAAATTACAGTGATTAGAAGAAAAGCATTTATTAGTTAATGTGAAGTGTAATTTAAAAATATTATTGTATTAATAAGAATAAAATGTATAACTAAAACCCTCTAACTGGGAAATATCTTACTATAAAATAAATCCACATACACATTACTACAATAGAATTAACCTGCGTTGGCGCAAGAGCAAGAGGGGTACTCAATGGGGTGAGGCACCCGAACGAATTAGGAAAATCGTTATAATTCGCACGCGAAGTATAGGTACTCTCACTATATTCGTGAATCGTTAAAAAATCGTAATTCAGTATGTATTGTACGCTGTCCATCCACTAGGATTCGCCCGCATCTTCGAGCTCGTGACATATACTGCGTGTAGAGGCGGAGTTTCCACCAACTCAGGTTAATTCTGCTGTAGTTACAATATTTTAGATTACAGTTATGGCGAATGCTGTTAAATTAATGTACATAATAAGTATAATGAATTTAAATGGCTTGATTATATTGAAACAATACCTATATGATTACTTTTGTGTGAATGAAATACAAATTGTTTATTTTCGCCATTAGCACTTTATCGATTTTTCTTACTATTTTACAAATAAAACAATATAAACATTTTCTTTTATTATTATTAACGAAAATTAAGTAATATAATAGTTAATTATAATAAATGTACTTATAAATTGTATTATTTTTATTCCCACGGAAAAAATCATTCTTTATAAAAAGTTTTGCTCACTTTGGAAAGGCTTTGCCGGTAATCGAAATGTTGATTAAACTTACAGGGCGGTCAAAAAATAAGAAATCGTAAAATTGCATTAAGAGTCAACTACCAATTATTGAAAAGTAAATTAAAAATAGTAAAAACGTAAAAGTTGTTTGTAATATCACCGTAACGTCAGACATGAAATTTGTACGTTGTTCTTTATTGTTGATATTTCTGCGTTTTGTAAGATTGGATGAATTATAAATGAGAAATTATATACATACATTTGTACATAATTTCATAACTATACAGTTTGTTAGATAATAATTAGAGTGAAAAATCAACATATTTTTTTTCACAAAATCGTTTTTCATAAAAACTGCGTCCTGTAATTTTTTAATCCAAACATGGAATCTCAATTATATTATAGATTTGTAAATAATTAATGATTTCATATACTAGGTATAAAGTCACAGGTTACAAATACGGAACCAGTTTAAAGGGATAGAATGAAAAAAAAGTAGTAATAGCACAGAGTCCATGTTATTGCTCATTGTTTGCTATACTAAACATAATTTTAAATCCCTATGCTGCAGTTTTTGATATAGTATTAATTTCCCGAATATATCATTGTTGATATAACACACTTTTAAAAATGCACGCATAAATGGAATAATGCTGACACTTGTTCATAAAAATATGAATTAGCAAACGTTTGTAATTATTTTTGTTGCTTATAAGCCCCTGTATCAGTTGGCCCATAGCTAAAATTTCACTTAAACACTAATACCTATCTGTTTAATAAAATTGAAAGAAAAACTTCCACATATATATCTTTTTCCGACTACTATAATTAATTGCATATTTTAACACAATTAGAAATTACACAATTTTGAAAACAATAATGATATTTAGAAGAAACAACAAAAATAATTTTTACGTTAATTAAATTGTAGAAAGTCACCATTATTGTGTAAACATCACCTTTCTTTATAATTACGGCTCGTGGTTTTACACTGAGAAAGAAGAATAGTACTGACAAGTGAATATTCAGTCTTTCCAAGCAAAAACTATCTTAAATACAGCATAGATATTCTAAGTAGGTATTTAGCATGCGCGGCTCGTGCTTACCTCAGTCGGAGGCTGTCATAGCCTCCTGACGAGAGCATACGAAGAACTACGATCAGTGGCATAATGATCGTAGTTCTTCGCATGCTCTCGTCAATCACGTTTCTATATGTTTATATGCTACGAAGTTATACGAAGAAGTTCGATCAATGTCATAGCTTCCGACTGACGTAAGCACGAGCCGCGTCTGGTATTTAGGGTACATATGTGAGTTAGAATATTTGCTACAGTATTTCGTTCTCTTATCTTATACCAACTATTGTAATGATTTTGTTATTAATAAATGTGACATCTGCTACAACGAAACTGGTAAATTACTTATTTTACGTTGAAGTACTTATTGTAAGTTTCATTGTTCCAATGAAATAAATTATTTGGTTTTAACACACCTATTGTCATAACACATGTGCACACAGAAAATGACAGTGTTGAATCAAACGCAGTGTAATGTTTAATGTAATATAAGTAAATATTTGGACTAGATCAATCAAACTACGAATTCGGAACAAATAAAGTACAGCTTACGCAAAATAAACTGGCGGATAAACTGTAATTCGTATCTGCAATACCGTACGCCAATATCCAAAGCATGAACTGTAGTTTATTAACGGCTGTATTATATTTATCACCTGCTTTTATGTTAATAATATGAAGTAGTGTAGAATATCTTTTATTATGGATTCGCAGCGGTCAAAAGCCACCGCTGGTGGTGCGGCAAAAGTCGCAGCTTTAATCACCTCACCTCATACAAGATGCATAATTTATAACGTTGTCTGCCGCACATCCAAGGCCATCTTTACGACAATTTAACGTATTTGCTGTTACATATAGGCAGATAATTTGGAAATGGGTAATTTCAAAATCATAATTACATTGAAGTAAGTGCAATTTTGGTTAGTCTAACCTTATTTCTTAATATAGGTCACTTTGTTTTAATGAACAGTACTTAGTGTTCAAATGAACTCAATGGGTTTGTTAAATTAATAAAATGAAAGTAACAAAATAATTATTTCACTACATTTTTTTTTTTTTATTAGATTGACTATAATTTTGGTTAGTTCGACAATATTTTGTTAATTTAATACCTGTCGTTCTCTCAGGGTGCATCTGTTTGTAGTAGCCAAATTATTATTTGCCAATAACTAAATTAATAGCCAGAAACACTGGAACTAACTTGCAAGGACTAGAAATTTACAAAATTAAAGTGTACATATGTACCTATAATTTATTTTATTTATACCAATGCAAATGCATTTGAAAGAGACAGACAAGTACCGATACTTTTTGGGTGTTCATTTTCATACGCCAACTGTCATGGTCATTGTCATATATAGTAGTTTTAAAGTAATTCTATATGCATAATTATAAGTATACAGTTTTCATTAACCTTCCAACATTTTTTTGAATATTTTCAAATAAATAAAAATTTACCAAAAGTTCGCGCTAGGCTATCATCTTTAAAATTATATATTCGTAAGACTTATTTTACCCTCTCAACTCAAACGAGGTCATCTTTTATTGTAGTTTTATTTCTTATATTAGGCAGAAGTTTCACAGAATAGGTTACTCCATAATTTCAAAATATTTTTGACTATACCGGGTGTCTCACGAGGAACTGCATCAATCGATATATGTGAAAGAGTATATATTGGAAAATTTGGAAAATTTCGCAGTATACTAAAGCCGACGTGCGCCATTGAACTAAAATATTTTTAATAATCTGACGCATCCAGTTATACCGGAAGTGACTGTCAACTTTGTTATTTTAAGTTTGATAAAACAACTATGTTGTCATTTTCAACCAATATTTGCATTTTTTAAATTTCTGGCAGATGGACAATTGCATCTGACTTCTGGAACTCTAAAAATATTTAACTTGGAAAATTGAAAATTTGCAGAACTGTTGACCGTATAGGGCGGCATTCGAAAGCGCATGAATTTTTCGGAACCATTATAAAACGTGTCCGAAAATTACGGGTAAATTTTCAAATTGAAAAAGTGTCAAAACTTTTTTTTTTAAATACAACTACCTATTTTTCTCTTTCTCATCAACTGCCCTGCAAAAAAGTCATATTCATTAAGCATCTAAAAGATCTTAAACATATTTTACTAATTATCTTTAAGATAATTAGTAAAATATGTTTACGTATATGAAAGTAGTTTATGGTTAATATAGTTAATATAGTTTTTTAAAATGTCATCCTGCTTTGGTATATCTAAGTTAGTCATGACCATTCGAGAAATAATCCAGTATTGATGAGATAATCAATTATAAACAATGCCGGCACGTTGAAATTATACCTACAAAGATTATTTAAATTTGTTTATTATTTATGGAGAATGCAACAAAGTGGTCTCAAGAACATGTGATACCTTTGTCGCTCGGTATCCTAAAAAGCAGAAGCCGGCACCAAACACAGTTAAACGAATAATACAGAATTTGAAAAACCTCGAATCGGTCAAAGCAAAAATTCGTTGAATTGCCAGCTTTCCTGGAAGTTTTGAATCCAAATACGTGTGGATTCGAACCGCTCCAGTAATGAGAATTGTGCCGGTTAAGTATACGTGAAACAGCCTGTATAGAGTACTTGAAATATATTATTTCAGTTTTGAATTTTAAATGGAAATACAAACACGACTTTATACTTAACCACATCGCTATCTTTAATGTTGTAATTTAATCTTTTGTGGCTATGGCACATAATATTATTATCACAGAGGTTGTTTATTATTTGTGATACTAAGAATTATTTTAAGGCACTACATTCACAAACTTTTAGTCACCAGAAATTGCAGCATAATTGTTAAAATTAGCAATACGATGGTAGTAAATAATAAAGGTTTGTGATTTTTCAATTTAGGATTAAGAAATCAAATAATATACTAGTGAGCCACTTGAAACAGCTACGTAACTAAGCGTTGTCTTATCTTAGGGACATCTGCAACAAATATTTTGAAATTATTTTGGAATATATTTTGTAGAACTTTTGTAGGAAACCTTTTTGGCCAATGATAGCAAACAATCTCCGGTTGAGTAAAATTTGAAATAAAGTTTCGACTTTTTTTTTTGAAGATTGTGGAAATAAACTCAAGTAAATGATGTTCGTTTCGTTGCGAGATGGCCGAAGGGCATTTGTTATAACAAAAATATATTGAATGTGGAAACATTGATTTAAAATAATTGGCTTCAGTGTGCAAAATCTCGGAGCAGAGAATACCCTGTAACTTTCGAGGCCCGAAGCGATAGTTTACCACACAAAATGTCAACAAAATATATAGTTAACTTTATTTAGTCAAAATTAAATTGCTAAAATGATTTGGAAAACAAAAAAAAATAAATAAGATTAAAGAAAAAACAACTTACATCAGACTGTTTTAAGTATAAACTTAAATTTTTTCAAACTTTGCACTCTCGCGCCTCGCGCTTGAATCAGAGGCTCGGAGCGGTTTTCTGACATCTTGTATCTCCATAAAAGTACATAATTGCTTTTGCACGTATTGATAGTTTCAGGATTTCTTTTCTTTTTAATTTTTAATACATAAATTTGGTCAAATCAAATTTAATTATGTAGTTATAGGTACCGTTCAATAATAATATAAATCATATTATAGATAAACGATTTTTTAAACATTTCTAATACATAACTTTACTTAAATCTAATTAAATAATTTAAAATAAATAGATATTTAAATCATCAGCGACGATATCGATCAATTACAACTACACCCAATCACAACATTTTATTCCGACATCAACAATCTAAACAATTTCGAAATCTTTTCATATAAATCCGACATTTATATCCCCTAGATATCGCTTAAATACTACTTATGTACTTATACATTTGCTTATTACGTTAGTAGTGCAAACCTGTCTTCCTCACCGTTAACATGCTGCAATTTATTAGCCAATTCTTCGCCAATTGCAAAACAGGGTTGCTCAGTCTCCGGCAGTGGATTTATTAAATCATTCGTCGGCGGGGAAGGTGTCAATAGGGGACAAGTAGACGCCACTTCGTCCGCCAGAAAGGAGTTGGTTGGCGAACCTGGTAACATTGTTACGTTAGCGTCTACACGCAAGAATCCTTCCATTTCACGTGAATTTCTCGCACAATTACTGGGAAAATATTATCGTATTTAGAACAAAAACTGCACTTAAACGGCGACCACCGGGTTAATAGTACTATTGGAGACAACCGGATTCATGGAAGGTTGATTTAATTGAGGTTAATTAACTCGAATTATATGGAACGATCGTCCGCAACTAGCCTGGCTAGGCGATCAGCTGTTTTCTATGCAGCGCGTTCCCGAGAACGACGCTGGGCGTCGCTGGGTGTATAACATGTGCCGTTACTTCATTCTCGCCTTCTTGGGAGTGATTCATTCATTTTTAAACAGTAACATACCGCGAAGTCTTTTTTATTGATGAAGAAATTATATATATTGAAATGTAAAATATGGGAGTTAAACTCCCTTGCACTGAGTACTTTCCCGCCATACCAGTGGTCACGTGACGGTTGTCAAAATAAATTTTGGGGTTCTTATGCCCGTTTGCACCGACACGTTAAGCTTGGTTTAACTTTAACTAACACTTTGAATGTGATATTTTATATTTAAAACATAGAGCGAGTGTCACATTCTAAGTATGATTTAAAGTTAAACCCAGCTTAACGTGTCGGTGCAAACGATCATTAGACATGCTGAACCTATCCCCTAAAAAAATTTTTACCATAGTTTAATTAAAAAAAAAATACCCATATGTGGCAACTTTTATGCCGGTCATTGTAAATGTAATAATATAAAACCAGACCAGGAGTCCTTGTTTGAAACAAATGAGTAAAAAATTCAGTAGCGGGAAATCCGGCAAATAAATTTAATTTATAACTTGAAGTTCTTTATTTTATCGCCAACATTTCGCTATTTTATAATAGCTTCATTAGGGTAAAAATTTGAACTGCACGTAGAAAATTGCATGTACGATCGAAACAACAAAAAAACTTTTTATATTCGTCAACACCAAGCAAAAAACATCCTCGTTTAGTTATTGAACAAACAATGGTGAATTGAAGTTTGAAAAATACATTATACAAAGTGTATAAACTTGTTAAGTCAAAAAATTAAATTTACAAACATATTAAAATTGATAAAATGTCAAAAACGTAAAACTACAGACCAGACAAACGTACGTAATGTAACGATAAACCTGCCGTTTCAGTAATTAAATGGGTTGCATCTTGGCGTTCACTCCAATGTATGTACGTAATACATATACGTGTTCGATTCGCTGCCTGACGATTTGGTTTCTAATTGTTGTGGATGTGAATAAAAAGTAGATCGTGTCTTTCCCTTGGAAGCAAACTAAAATCATAGATCTTGTGTGAATGCGATGTTTAGCATTCTCAAAGTGCATTCCATAATTCGAATGTTTGCCCTGCAACAAATAGAGAAACCATGATTTCTTTGTAATGGCTAGATTCTAGCACATTTGTCATTCTTGAGCAGCGTTTTTAATTATGTGAGTAATCAAAATCTCCCAGTTCCAACAAATAAATCTCTGTAATACCACAAAAGAAATTGTTGTTAAAAACATTTTTTTAATTGTTAAAAGAGCTCTTTTATAATCCGATAACATGGACACAGTATATACCTAAGCAGTAGTTTCACTTCGTGTCGGCACCTTTGATCTTTTCGGACTAAATTTTACCTCGCGCATAGCGCCGCGCAAGGTAGGTTCAGGGCATATAGCCCGGCCCCGACAGAACCGGATTAACCCAATATTGGAAAAAATAAAAAGGAAAAGGTTAAATTGAATTGAAATGCAAACAGTGGTATAATAGTTTACATTGGCAAATTAGAAAAATTTACTGAGAAAAATACAAGATTATTATTGTATTCATCAGTTAATGCATATTATATGCGATTTGTGAATGTGTTAATTAATATTACCTACATAAAATGCTGGTAATCGCTTTCTATTCTACATTTAAAATAAAATCATTAAGTAAATAAATATAGTAAGTTAATAATTAAATAATCAACAAGTGTTTTTATAATGAACAAGAAATAGTTATAGTGCTTCAGGCAGACTATGTTTGTAGTAAATGTAATTGAAAAGACCTTTATTATAAGGGATCTATCTGCATAATAGTGATGTCTTTTGTAAACACGTAATTCTTAATTATCGAAGATCTTATCTAATTAGTGTTTGCTTTTAATTTTGCATTTTAACGGGAATTACTACTGAGTTAAATCTTATGTAAATAAAATAAGGATGAACTAACAAAAATTTTACTAGCATCTTAATTTCAGTACAAAGAACTGGTACTGATATGATTTACAATATATTATACCATTGCAGAATACAAAATGTGGCGTACGTGTCCCATCGAGGTGGTTTTATAGGTTGTGTCTTTATTTGTAAACAAGCCGTTAATCCTTTCTCCAATATTAGGCCAATCCGGGCCTGCTCAAATCTGTCCTGAGTCCTTACATGCGCAGTGCCGTGCGCGAGTTGCAAGTTTGTCCCACGATTTTGAGGGAGTGAAACTACTGCATAATGTATATACTGTGACATGGATGTTCTTCTATTTCGATTTTCTTCTAACTTCCTGATAGCTACTTAATAGCTAAATAGCAAATAGCTGACCACTTAAACCTAAAGCATAGTTTGATTAATTCTCGAGATGTTAATACTAAATAATGAGGCAGAAGATATTTTCTTACGATTTTCCGATACAGAGGCATCAGCAAAGAACCCTCTCATTATCAGTTGTTGTTTACATGTTTGGCTTATTGGCTACAATTGGTTCAAGTCGAATTGTCCTAATATTTCTAGTTCAATCTTCACTAACATCAATTTTAACATTAGAATTTATGTCCTTATAATTATCCTATTAATAACCCTAGCAGCACAAGAATCGGCATGATATCGGCTAAGCTTCGCCGATATTGCTGACCGATGTCGTAATTATAGCGGCCGCTGATATCATACCGATACAAAATGTGAACATTTTGCAATATTGGTTCGATATCGAAATTCCAATACTTATCCGATATCGAAATTCCAACATCTATCCGATATCGAAACTCCAATACCTATCCGATATCAATACAATTAAAATTAGATACAATATCATCAGTAGACCGATACATGATTGATACTTACCCAACGTTTTCTATGCCCCGCCGATAAAGTTTTAGTCGTCCTGGGATATCGCACCGATATTGGTGTGATGAGTAATTTCTACATATAAGTATGTAGTTTGTCTATCCACGATAGTGGATATTTATACAGGCTGTCCCAAAAGTAGTTCCCGAAACGGAAGAGGGTTATAAAGAGTATAATTTCGAGTCAAATTAGCCCCATATGTGATTATTCAATTCTAATAAGGTTTTTGCGAGTTTTATAAAGATCTTCCACAAAAAGCGTTCATAAAATTATAGGCAAAAACAGTATTTTTTTGTAATGTTAGAATTTAGAAAGAAATTAGAAACCATCAACGTCTTCTGAAATATCAAAGCCGTTAAACAAAAGGATGTACCTTTGATAATATCACAATGTTTAATTTCAATTTAACTTCATTCTTATTGTCGTACTCTTTTGTTTGTTGATAATTTAATGAACGTTTATATGAAGGAAGATTTTTAGAAAAATTAAATGATTCCTAAACTATGCATCGAATAATAATCACACCTAGGATTAGTTCGACTGGAAATGACACCCACGATAACACCTTTGTGTTTGAACATTTAATTTCGGGGCAGTCTCTATAGTCATATTCATATTGAACAATGCGGAAAAAATACATCAGATTCATAATCACATTGCACATGTAATGTTTTTCAAATTGTTTGCCACCATTTTCTGTGTATAGAATATTATGCGCATAAAATAATATACATAATGAAGGAAAGACTGTATGTAATAGAAAGTAAATAAAGCAATAAATTTCAAGAAAAAGTACTAATATAAAAATACTTAATATGTTTATTTATGAGTAATTGACACAAATATTTAACGACATAATTAATAAAAACAAAAACTGAAAATAACTAGGAAAACATGAAACCGAAAACAATCTCAATATGTGCATATTTTAAACGAAAAGTAATTTAACATTTGTTACAGTTTAATTTTTAACAAATCAATAACAACAAAAATTCTAAGTAATACCTAAAAAAAATCCAGTCGTCTAAATTATTCGTTCGCTAAAGACGTTATATTCTTCTTCCTTTCTTTTCTGCCCCCATCTCATCTATTGATATTCGTCTCTGTCCCATCCGGCTGTTTGACTCTAATTGCTTCTGTAAATAAAAATAACAGTTTTGATATAGAGTTACAAATAAAATAATAATGCATGTAACATTACCTAGAAATACTATGCTATGTATATTTCCAATTTATCAAAAGCTTCTTTGGATTGTCTCTATTTTCATGAATAATTTACATTAATACTTTTCGAGAGAATTTGTTTTAACATTAGATATATGCTTCCTTTAACGTACTTCCCCCAATTAAGCACCACATACGTATCTAAAAAAAAGTGTTTTTCTTTAGTATATATATTCAGCATCGTATAAAAGCTTTAATTTGTCTGAAGTACGCTTGTAATTTATTTTATTCTATTAATGCGAAACGGTTTTTACGCTACACATATTGTAGAAACAATGCTTTCACGTAAAATAAGAAATTTACAAGCGTCTTCCATTTTGTTAACGCTGCATATTTACACAATAAATGAGTACTAATCATTAAATTAAATTATATACTTGATACATACATAAAACATTATTCATAAAAATTTCCTTACCTTTATAAGCTTCATTCATCCATTTTGTAATGTGCACAACTCTTACTATAATGCAGCGACAAAATACATAATGGCAACCACTTCACCTGATCGTCATGCTCACACTGCAATAAGGAACGCTATGATGGATTGTGGTAGGTGGTGGTGGCAAGATATTGCGCGTAGATCTAACTCCCATAAACATTGCGTTTAGATGCCAATTTTTATAATCACGGCTGAGTTAGAAAATTGCATTTGCATATTCTTAAGTTATAAATCGCTTCACCTTCTAAAACTGTTTTATAGTCGATATTAATTTTAATTTCACAATTGATGTCTCAAACGTTGAAATTTTATATCTGAACGCTCTTGTAATGCGGTTATTTCAATCAACCAGTCCGTATAGATTTAGGATATTAGCCGACTTCCTATCGTCAAAAAAATGACAATAGTCAAATCCATATACCTCATTTCTATCAATATCGCAGCGGCGTTTATTAATGATATCGCCCTGATATATGTCTTGAGTTTCCAGCCGATGATCAGCCGATACATCAAACGTTCAACCGATATTTTACCGATAATGGATCTTTTGTATCGCAGTGATATCGTATACTGGTAGAAAGCCGATTTCGGCACAATATCTTTGATATCGACCCGACATCAGAATATCGGCCCTATATAAAGCCGATCATTAGCGGATGATTTGTGCTGCTAGGGAATGAATGGTAAAAGAAGAAAAAAGTCATAATTTTTTGTTGATTTCATATAGTGTTCTCAAAATTCTATTTATATCCTGTTTTACCAAATTTTGTTTTACTAAATTGTTCTCTAAAAGTTATTTTTAAATATATATTTCCACGCTAACCCATTTGCTAGATTATTTAAAAATTTAAATTCTATTTTACAAGAAAATAATTGGCAGGAGAATATTTCAACATCCTTGAACTTTGAAAATAATTGTGCGCAAGTTATTAACCCACGCTTTAGCGCAGGAATATAAAAATTAAAATCCTATTTTAGATCTTTGAAATCCTTTATATATCAATCTTAAAGCGGCGGCATTTTTCCTAAGGCGGAATGTTAGTAAAAGCAACATACATTTGGAATCATTAAAACACGAAAAATGTTTATATAAATATGACAATTTATTTAATATTTATTTAAAGACTTGAAGCCATTGAACTTTAATTGTGTCCTTCCAGATTTACAACACAACACACTGACTTTACGACCTTTATTAATAAATGAAATTATATTGGTGTACCTTAAAAAAAGGGTGCATAGAGAATATAAAAAAAACAATAAATTATTTTATAAACTTACATAAGTCAAACATTTATCCTAACATATCGAAAGTGTAATCTTAAAATATCAATGACTTGTAACTGTCACCATAACGGCTTCATTTATTAGTGTGAAATGTAACAGATTAACAATAACTTTTACAAGGAATTGCGGAAAGATACTAGAAATTAAATTAGAACATTATTACTTTGTAGAGCGACTATTAAAAGTTGGTTTCTTGATATTAAAGAAATAAAAACTGTAATAAAGTCGTTAAAGTCAAAGTTTTTATGGGTTATATTTTACACCGCAATTATCCAAGAATCGTCACCTAGTTAGAGAATGAAGTTGTTATAAAAATCGAATAGAGAAATTATTTCAAATCTAGTCCTTCTTAACTAAAAGCAAGTAGTTTTATATTATCTCAAATATTTAATTTATTGATATCTACTAATAACAGAATGCAATACAAATTTAAACAAAATATAAAATCAAATAAACACTTGGACTGTTGGACATGGCCTATATACATATTTGTGCAGCATAAACTATTGAAAGGCTTTTTGTTTTTGTTGTGGGAGTCGGAGTCTTCGGAAACACTGCTTCCACTTGTTTTTCTGTATTTAATTTTCCCTTTCTTTTAACCTTTCTCGTACCAAGCTTTCTGTACGACGTGTCAACCCAAGCGGGGTACAAATCGTACCCCTACTTTTTTTTATATTTTATTTCACCAAATGTTACAGTCGCTTTTAAAACAATAATTTAAGATTAGCTCAGCAACATTTTATTTTTTAAATATATTTTATACAATGTTTTAACAAAAAAACGATACATTTTTCTAAACTTAAAAAAATTCTATTTTCTTAATTATCACTGCAGTTGAAGCAATATCCAACTTTTTTTATTTGTCCATGGATCTTGCAAAACAACTTATTACATTGTACACAACGATTGCGACATTTTTTATCATGTTTTCGAGGGCAGAAACTGCATCGTCCAAATGTTTGTTCCTCGTTGTTTGTTGGAAACATCATCTCGTTTTGAGGGACAAGTTGTGCCATTGCATCGATAATTCTCTTTGAAAAACCTTGCACATTTTGCATTCTGTTTTCGACATGAGGCGTTATCAATTCTCTTCCTAGTTGCAATAAAAATATCCTTCTTCTGTCAGCTTGTTTTATTTTCCATTCCGGATATTTGGTTTTCCAAAGTGCAAAAGCATTTACACCAGAAATGTCAATCATGTTTTGAAAAAGAACTAGAGGCCATCTTTTTGTACCTCTTTTCACGCTGTATTCATTCACTAGTTTATCCATAGTGTCCACGGCCCCTTTTGTTTTATTGTAGTGAAGTAACATATCAGGTTTGCGGCCAGTGCTTTCGTCGCTTGTTGATCGATCGGGATGTTCAGTACTCAATAAAATGACAGCTTTATTTTTTTTTGGCACATATGATGTTAGAGTTATATAGTTGTTGAATGCAAAAAGAGAACTTTTCTCTTCTCTCATGCGGTCAGGCAGAAGAGCAGGAGGTATATCTGCTTTATTTTTTCTGATTGTTCCACAAAGTGTAAGACCACGGTCATATAAATTTTTAGCAAGCTGGACACTTGTAAAAAAATTGTCTGTAGTTATGCCACAACCTTTTTGAATATCTTTCACCATGTCTAACACAACTCTTTTTCCTTGTTCTTTCTCCGGAACGTTACCTTCTTTACCTAGGTATACCTGAAGGTTAGAGGCATATATGTTTTCGCAGTCGACAAGTGCCCATAACTTGATGCCATATTTGGCAGGTTTAGATTTCATATATACTCTAAAGGGGCACTTACCACGAAAAGCTACAAGTTGTTCATCAACTGTAAGATGAAAACCAGGAGTATAATTATCTTTACAATGACTGACAAATATATCAAAAATCTCCCTTATGGCCGCGAGTTTGTCATTTTCTCGACGAACTGTTCTTGTCGTTAGGTCGTCAAATCTCAAAAATGCAAGCAGTTCGCTGAATCTATTCCGGGACATTGCTGCAGGAAAAATGGGTCTGGAATACAACACATTTTTGGACCAAAGAAATTTAACTGATTCTCTATTAGCCTTTAGGGCCCCTGCTGTTATAAGAATACCGATTACAGCATATAACTCAACACTGTTTGTATCCTTCCAAGTTTTAGTTTTGTCTGGAAATTTCTGATTCCAGTTTTCATAGACACTTTTGGCTTTTTGATTTGTGTATTCAACTATTTTATTCACAATATTGTCATCAATAAAAAGTTTGAAGCATTCAGAAATACTAGAGATATTCTTGGAAGCATCTGTTAGTCCACTGGCGACTCTAACAATATTATGTCTAGATTGACGACGAGGGCAAGGTTTCTGATTCCAAACAGTTTTATTTTTTGAAATGTAACCGGGATTGTGTAAAAGTTCCTGGCGAACGTTTGCTAAAGGCTCCTCATCGCTGGCACTATTATCCGATAAATCGTCGTCCTAAAACACATTATGCAGAGTCAATTCTAAATCGTGTACCTATTATAAAACTACATACGGCAAGTGGTTCGTTGCAATCAAGATAATCATCAACTTCATTTACATGTTCGACACAGTCATTCTCTTCAGATGCTTCAGACAAGTTATCTTCACCATTTTCCGCGAATTCGTCACTGTCTACTTCATCAAACCACTCCAGAGCTATTTCTCTGTCGGCGTCACAACATAAATCTAGTTTGCGTTTAGCCATTATCAACAAAATAAAACAACAAAACGCTTAACAAGAACATATAGGTTAGGTTTTTACCAATAATGAGCGCAGTCGCATCAGACTCGTAGCTTGACGGCCGTGTACGTCAAATCCCGAGCGGGGTACAATTTGTTCCCCACACCAAAAGAGCGATAAAAAAATTAAATTAAAACATATACACAAATGGAAATGTTTTCATTGTAAGAAGAAAGAATATTTGCCCGTAAATTCGAGAACATAATTATTTAAAAAAATTATAATACAAGTTACAAGAAAATATGCAATCTTGGGGTACAAAAATTCCCCTCTTGGTACGAGAAAGGTTAACCAATGAATCACCATATTCCAATATCCTAGTATCCTATTCTACTCTGCACAGATCTCTGGCTGGTCGATCAAAATAATCGCCTGGGTTCATTTTTGGCTTGCCAAAAATTGCCTATCATTGCATCCAAAGCTTCGCATTCACATAGAATGTGATACGCGATCCCTCTCATCTTATTACACAGTCTGCAGTCGGTATTTCCAGTGTTGATTCTAATTTTCTCTAGGTGTCCTTCAGTGTACAGTATCCTGTTATGTGATCTACTACTGTGCATAATTCCTGCTGAGGTTTAGTAGCTCTTGGATTTCGTTAGAAATTTTTGACTTTTTGTGGAAGTTTAGGTCAACTTTTCACAGAACTTCCTTCACGAGTCTTTTTTGTTTAAAGGACCTCTCTGTTGTATGTATTATCTCAGTTATTTCTTTGTTAAACAGCATTTGAACCTCGGCCCTTAACTTCTACATAAGGTAAAATAGGGACAGACGACGCAGCGGGACTGATGACGCACCATTCAAATACCACGTGATAATGTGGTGATAAGTAATGCATTCGGATATATATGTTATACAAAGAATTTAGTCGAGGATACATGCTGGTAAGCAAAACATGGTAAAAAACATAAAAAAAGTGGAGATCGACAGATATTTCATTAGCAAGTACCTTGACGTTTTCTCACAGGTTTAGTAAAGTATTTCTATTAGAGAGAAAGCATTGTTTGGAAGTGAATGTAAGAACTGTAGTGAAGGATAGGTTAGGTTAGGCTGCGTTTCCATCAATGGAAGCGCTGCTAATGCTTACAATTATTTCGCAAACAGATGCGTCGTCTATCCCCCAGTTTTGGGAGAGATGGCGCATACTAATTTGGGAGAGCTGACGGAGATAATATTATCACATGCCTTATTTTTTTAGACATAATGCCGACATTCTATGGCGCACGGAAAACCAATAGGAGACCATAGACATAGGAGGAGCTGCTTAAAGAAGTAGAAGCTGTAACTATAAATTGTACTCCTATAGGACGAGCAGCTCGAGAAAATTCCTTTCCTTCCTTTTTAGTAGAAGATGCTGAAAATAATCTATGTGAACATATTGAAATTACAGTTGTCCGGTTGTTGTAAATAATATTATTCCGGCAATTCCGGATTTAATATAAATGAAGTTTGGTTTCAGCAAGATGGTTGCCCAGCACACAATACACGCATTGTAACAAACTTTATAAACGCGGTTTTTGAAAACAGATGGATCGGTAACTCGGGCCCTATTAAATGGCCAGCGCGGTCCCCTGATCTAGCTCCAATCGATTTCTTTTTATGGCCCTTTTTATATAATACAATATACGGATACGGTGATCAACGGCCATCAAACCTAGAGGAACTGCGCGCGAGAATTATTGAAAGCAGTAATACTGTCACAGTAGATATGTTAACAAATGTTCGTCGGAATTTTTATGATCGGTTGGGTTACTGTTCGTATCAAGAGGGAGGTTTATTTGAACACTTAATAAATTAATTTACTTCAAATTTTATTATTGTTTAAGAATAATATTCTCTTTTAGCTAATTGCAGGTTTATTGCAATGTTGAATACAATTCTGTTTTAAGAATTAAATATTTTATTTTCCATTATTTTATTATACGTGCGTTTTTAGATTTTATACTTGTTGAACAATATTATTTTAGTTTTTATTTTAAAGTTTAGGAGTTCTGATTATTTATTTTTGATTTTTTATGTTGTTTATGAGGCTGTGATGAATTACTTCACTGACATGTTATCAGTGATTATCTGATGCTTCAAACAACTAAAAATATTTACTTATATCGGGAACACACTACCTCTAACAGTGCTTTTTATTTTTCAGGAATAGTATTTTCTACCACATGTAATGTCATTAATCACTTATGCTATAACATAGAACCCTAAAAGACTTTGATTTGCCTATATGCCCCAATACATTTATACGTGTAACTTATAATACGTCCGCTATCGTTTGTAAATGCCGTCCGCGTGCCGCTAAGTAGGCGTGGCAATTCAAGGTGGCACGCCCATTTATAGTCGACCAGTAGTTACTAATACATGCATCGTGCTATGAACGGTTGCCACACTGTATGTTTCTATCAATTTTTTTTAAAAGGTGCGTTCTCTGTTCCTGTTTTACCGTATAGGTTGTTGCTCCACCACACTGTTTTAAAGTCTTTACAGCATATGGTTCATTTTCCGGTTTTCCTAAGGATAGAAGCACCAATGAAGTCTTAGAGCAGGATGTATGTCTTTCACTGTCTGCTTTATACAGCATAACGCTCTTTGGTGGCGAACTGTGATGAGAATCTTTTCCAGGGTAATAGCTTCTTTGAAGGATAAATCCTGCCGCTGTTCTTACCCTTCCACTTTTCGGTGAGTTAGTTGTGGCGCTTCCTTTCCACTGTGTTTTTTTTTTTGCTTTCGGAAATTGCATTTTTTGGCTTCTGTTAGTCCACTATCATCTACTTGATATTTTTTTGCGGGCTAGATCAAATTGGCTTTGATTATGGCTCTCTTACATCGTATGTAATTTTGTCCTTGCTTCACTAGTTACTGCACTTTAATTTTCGATCTTCTCGACAGTTTCGCTTAACGAATTTCTTTGTCGAACATTTAGTTCACATCCTCGACACTGCCTACCCTCACTGCGGTCTTTGGGTTACCTTTTCAGTTATTTGTTCCTTGCTTCATAGCTTTGGATTTTTTGTTCGTTTGTGCTGTCTTCCATAAATGTTCGCAGGAGCCGTCAGACAACCCCGCTTGCGGAAATAAGTCCCTGATTGAATGAGGTACGCCTGGTGTCTCATGGTTGGACTAATTGGAATTGGTCTTCTCTCCAGCCACTCATCCGTCCTGGTGCACAACACTAGCTGCGACACGACAGGAGGTTCTTACTAGTCTGGATGACAGTGTTCTGTTTACACAGTGGTCCCTTAAGAAGGACCGGCTATTTATACCGAATACTGCGATCATTAATAGGAAGAAGGTGCGCTCCTATAAACCTAGGAATTGTATGGTCTAGTCCCTCACCACCAGTTCTAATGGAAACCCAATTGGTAACTCGAGTATGAGAATTGCTGAATCGGTTATGGGTGAAAAAAGTTGCGTTGACTAAAATTTACAAATAAATCAATAAAAAAAAACATTGAAACCTTGCTCTTAGCCAAGATAGCATTATCAGATGTCATGGCAAGAAAGCCTAATAAAACTTTGCTATACGATGGTTTAACATTTTTAATTTATAATGCCGAACTCATTCATTTATACTTTGTATAATAATAAATAATTGCATTATATAGCAAGTATTAATAAAGCTTATTATAAGCTGTATTTCATTTTTCAGTTAATCTAAGTTTTATTAGACGTGTTTCTCAGTGTAGAGTTGCCAACTTCGTATATAGTACCAACTAGTATAAGAAGTATACTTAATGTTTATATTTAGCTCATTATGTTTTATTTTATTTATAATCATACAACAGGATTTTTATTTTGCACATTATTTATGCACTACTTTGTAGTACATTATAAATATAGAATTGCATGTCGTAATTTTAAAATCATATAAACACAATCAAGCAGAATTGTGAATCATTACTTTATCAAAGCATGTTAAAGTTACGTTTTAGTTTCCTTTTCATTCATTTAACTTGTTGACATCTAGCGAGAAAAACAGAAAAGATAACTGTTATCATTTTGTATACAGAACTGTAAACTGAATTGTCAGACAAATTTGTAATTAATTCTTTATTTAGAACCTAATTAATAAAAAAAATAGTAAAAAGGAACAATATTTGACCAATGTGAACAATTTAATTGTGTTGCGTTCACCGGAAGAATCTCTGAAGGACCTGCATGAAGCCGGTTGAGAGATCGAGTTCGGAATGCAATCCAACAACATAAAATTGTTTGGGACGTAACTCCAAGGTACTTATAGGAGAAGAAACAAAGCTTTGTTGAAAAATTTGAGTGAGGAGTTGAAAAATAGCGTGAGTGGATAGACGCGGAAAATTGGTGTTATTAAGAAAAGTTAAGATAAAGAATTATCAAGAAAAGTTGCAAGTAACTCACCTGAAAGTGATAGTGTTATTCTCGAAAACGATTTTACCTAAGATAAAACACATTTGGACTATTTACACTGGGCAACAAATTTTCGAAAAGTTCATGCTTCCAAGCTGAAAATAGTCATTTCTTAATGAATTCAATGTGCTGAACACGAAAATGACTAAGAAAAAGCTGAATTGGCTACGGGTTTTCTTTAATATGTACGCATATTTCAGAAAAAGTGTACTTATGTCAATATTATAATGCATGGTAAGAAAACATTTACGCATATTTCAGAAAAAGTGTACTTATGTCAATATTATAATACATGGTAAGAAAACATTAGTCTGCTTCTGGCTTTCGACTTCTTTTGGCCTGCCGTTTGTCGTGGAGTTGTGGAGCATCTCTACTGATTGTCCAACAATAAATTGCATTACATTATGCAATAGCATCTATACAATGGACAAAACGTCAATATCTCTGGAACGTGAGCCAATCAACTTTTTTCAATGTGATATTCGTGTTCAGCACGTTGAATTCATTCAGGATTGGGTACTTTCACCTAAGAAGCAATTTCACTGTTGACCAGTGTTAGTAGTATCCAGTAAAGCATATATTAACGCAGATTATCTGACCGAACCACAACTCAAATCCAGACATCGAGAAACGGCCGAATCCAACAGAATAGACGCTTTTAACAGGATATCAGGCTAGCAGCAGAATTTTATTCCAATATAAGACTATTTAAGCTCATCTGTGAATGAAGTCGTGAAAAACAAAGTGTGAGCAGAGACAATTTCAAATCAAACGTATTTTTACCTGTCGAGACGTAAGGAATTCATCATTCCGTTTGTAGCCATAATTGTAGTAATAAGTTAAATTGAATTTCATGTTATATCAAATTTATACATCGAATCTTGTAGATTTTAGCAGTTAAACATTCAGAGATTATTTAAATTCATTTAGTTCCAACCTAGAAGTTAAAGAACGTCAATTGACTTAAAAGTAGTTTTACATTTGAAACAGAACTCGAAAAGTAATTATAGGTTGAGACAACCATTTACTACCTATTAAAAGAGTTAATTTTCTTGTTTTTCTGTTTTGAATCGACTTACGAACATGTTGAATGTATTAATGCCGATTGTTTAGTTATTTATTTAATATAATCTATTTATTTTACCTGAAAATTTGTGGTTTTCTTGAAAATAACCATTCACATTTATAATACGTCTCACATATATTGGTAAACATGAGTTTGCGCCGTAAGGATTCGGTACCAACAGTTTATTTTAATGTTTAACCATAATTTTACACGAAGATCAACTTAAATAACTTCTCAAATAAGGCGGCAACAAAGCAGACTTTAAAATTAAAGTTCAAGGGAAGCAGCGCATTCTCGTATCGTTCAATCGAATCTCATTAACCGTCCTGAGATAGATATCTTTGTTTATCTTTTTAATTTTAATTTAGAGTCCAATTTTTATCATACTACAGTATACACAGTAGTTTAAAATGGCAGCCTCCTTATATGCACCTGTCAGTCGCCTCACATTTCCTATGAGGTCTCCAGTTCCCGCCACATAGCATTGGTTTTCGTTTCTTATTTTAATGATAACCCGTAACATAACCGCAATACTCTTAATAGATATGTAGAGAGTTACTATTAATAGATATAAATAATAGCATGATAAGAAACGCGCCTTTCAAATTTAAGAAAAATTGCCGCTATAATAACAATAACAATATTGCTGTGTGAAATTCGCTATTAGATTAGTATGGAAAACAATTTGCGTTACTACTGCACATACAGATAACCCCAACTCATTGCGATAATAGTGAGTGACATGTAGTAATATGACTCGCTTAACCTTTAACAGTGCTATGTATTTACATTATATGCATGTCAATCTTTCCCTTATTTTGAATTAAGTCCTTGTCGGTTGTCGATCTGCATTAATAATTAACAGAAATTTCTCTTTTTTTCTTATTTTTTTTTTTATAATTCGAGGAAAGAATAACAAAATATAACATTTGAAGAAATAAGCATAAAAATCCCTAAACGTGTAATCAGCAATTATTAGCAATAATTAATGCAATTCATGTATAGGCTATATTTAAAGACATGTAGTTACCGTCATTTAATTTAAATTATTTTAACCATTTTAACTTGTAACAATTATGAATATGTTTTATACTGAAATTTAAATACACTATTCATGCTCCTGAAGAAGTTGTTAATACAAAACAACGAAATATTGAGCTATTGAATAAATAAGTTCTTTTATTACACGGACCAATTCCCTGATACTTTTTAAACCCTAACGAAGTACGGTCGATACTCCTACCCAAGTTTAAGATATGTACAGACTGTCCCACCGAAGACTGGGTCTTTGATTACAGCTCTATTTGTCATTTTAGAAAGAAAGCTTTCCTATAAGAATGTTATAGAATCCAATGCTGCATCACCTAAAAAAAAAAACCCATATTTTGAAGTATATAACAACATGTATAAGAAAATAAATAAACAAGCAATGAGAGAGCAAGGAAAAGGTATTATATATACAAAATTATTTTTTGACAGTTTTGAGATTTAATTATTGCGAAACAATTACCACGGCCTACTAAAAATATGTTCTATAATTTCTGATCATACATAAATGAGATACAATTTTTTTTTTAAAAAAACTTGTTATTAGTTTTATATTATGACCCGATATTGACATGTATTTACTAATTCGCAGCTTTATTCAATTGTTTAGCTTTTATATACCAAGACGACCTGAAAATTAACGGAACAATTATAGGATTTATTTAAAATCATTAATTAACTATGAAGTCGTGCATGAGGTATCATAAATGTTTAGTATGGATTGATAGGGATTTGGGCAAGGATTAATTTAACACAAGCAAAAATATAGGGTGCTATTTAAAAAAATCAAGTTACCTTGAATTAAAGTTAAGCAAATGTTCAGGGCTATAGTGGACACCTGTATACAATTACATCGATTTTATTTCAGTGTTGAATCAGACTAAGTATGTATGTATGATATTTAAAATATGAATGTCTAAAACAAATGCAAATATAAACCACGCCGCCTTAACCGATGCTTTGCATCGGGACTACTTGTGACAAAAGAGTAAACGTTGTTATTAAAGATAGACATATAGTAGTTTATATGAAGTCATGTTACTTTTCAACGTAGAATTGAAAAATGAAATAATATATAGGCTGTTCTATTTAAAATAACGAAGTAAGTATCCGTTTGCCTACTTCTGGGACACTCTGTATAGTCAAAAATATTTTTAGGTGATGCAGCATTGAATTCTATAACATTCTTGTAGAAAAGGTTTCTTCCTAAAATGACAAATAGAGCTGTAATCCAAGACCCAGTCTTCGGTGGGACATGCTG
This sequence comes from Cetonia aurata, assembly GCA_949128085.1. Taxonomy (NCBI): domain Eukaryota; kingdom Metazoa; phylum Arthropoda; class Insecta; order Coleoptera; family Scarabaeidae; genus Cetonia; species Cetonia aurata. Next base: position 3,074,881 of record OX421887.1, read on the forward strand.
TACAGAGAAATAATTCTAACCCTTCCTCTCATTCCCCTCTCTTATGTCCTATATAATTCCTTTAACCATACTAATAGGTTAAAGGAATTATTCTGGTGAGAAAAAAATATTATCTATTTTTTCCGAGCAAAAATTACGCATTTCTCTTGAATAATAATGCTTAATAAGCATTGCCCAACTACAGATACATAGCACACGCACACATATATTACGGGTTTGTTCTAACAGTGATTTGCAATCGTTGCAATTAGTGTTCAAACTAATATTAAAATTCAAATTTTTTTAATGTTTTATATACTTTTGGCTGAAATTCAATCTTAAAATGTATAATTATAAATCTAGTAACATAACTAACCACATGGAATTTGGTAAACAAAATGAATCATCAGATAAACAGACAAACACTTTTAAAGCCATCTATAACAAATCATTTAAACTATTTTGAAGTTGTAAGCGTTCAAATAATAAATCAATTTCCAATTGGTTGGAAGCTGAGCATCTGTACTTATTACAAATTTGCAACTGCCACCAACTCCTTGCTCGAACAAAGCTTGCATCAAGTCAAGAGCGTGTTTAAGTTGTTCTATCAGCATTGATTTGTGCAATGCCTCCGTTTTTTTTCTCACGCAGGCTATTAGTATATAACACTTGATTAGCTCAAAAACAATTTGCGCAAATCAACAGAGAGCGTTTGCCGTTACAAAAAAAAAACATGATACGCATATTGAGATGCGTCGCTGACATTAATAATAATAAATATCTCTTCCGAAAGCGTAGAATTTTGATAAGCTAATAACTAAATAGGTACATATTTGTCATTGAGAAAGGATGACCTTACTGCTTCAGGATGACAACTAGTGATTAAAAACAAAAAAGTTAGTTGTTTTTATTAAGAAAATTAGTCAAAAATGAATATAATATATAAAATTGAATACACACTACATTTACATTTTTTAATTTCATTTAAAATTAGAAAACTATTTCTTTGTAGTTTTGATGCCACAATATCTGTCAACCGAGAACATAATAGCAGAAACTAGGGACAAAGTTCAAATACAAAAATACTACATCCAAAATTATTTTTATTTAAAAATAGTGATTCTTTTCTTTAAACGACGCCAATTGTAAAGAATTACATTGAAATATAAACTATGAATGCTTCAAAGAATTAATACTTCTTTATCTTACATTTAAGCCTTTTCCAAAAAGAACAGAGTAGGATTTATTGTAACAATACAAACATAATAATTTCATTACTAATAAAGAAACAAATTTTAATTAAAATCACAGAAGAAAGGGAAAAAGAATCGCAAGCGCAGAAAAAAGGGAAGATAATAATTAGAAACTTGAAAAAGACAATAAATGTCGAAACGTTGTTTTAAATAAGAAAATTGTTTTACGGGTAGCCATAATTTCCACGAATAAAATTTTAATCATATTAATTTCAGAAATATTTTATTCATAACACTCAAACTACACCAGCTATATTTGAGCAAAAGATTCTACTCTTTAGTTTCCGTTTTATACTTTCTGGAAAAGCATACTTACCTTTATATAATATTGCTGCTCCTTTGCTGTAACTGTTAAAAAATGTTAGGATTTATCAAGAAATTGATTGTACACCTTACGAAGCAGCTACGGTGTTTTATACGGGGTGACTGTAGAAAAGGTGAGTATACCTATACAAAAACACAAGCTCATATGCACGATTGCACCGCCATCTACTTTTTAGAAGTTAGCACATATATTATATGCATACCCACATGTATAATTAGTTGCGTTTTCATACATATAGATATATACATTTTTCCCACAACTCCTATATTGTCCTAAGTTAATGGTTCATAAATTTAGGACAATAATACGGAGAATGTACTATTTTTCGTACCGATTTCGGACTATTATAGCAAACCCTTCACGCGCTCCATGAGATCCACAAAGCTTATTGGCTTACAAATCAAACCTGAAGTTTTATACAGGCTGTTTTGAAACATCGTTTAAAGATTTTAAGGGCATGTAGTACGATCGAAAATAAGGTTAAAAGTCATAATAAACATATGTCCACAAATTAACTGTTTACGAGATAACAGCGATTTTATCGCAAATGCAGAATAAGTTTGCTTTAGCGGTTTTTATTAAGATGTTATTGTATTTTAACATAAAATAGATTATAACTAAAGAAGATGTTCAAAATAACGTCCTTCCATTTCGACACAGGATCTACATCTGCTTTCAAAGGAAGCGCGCACTCTTTCAAAAACAAGGGTTTTTCTCGTATTATCTGGCAACAGTGTTCTATTCGTTGGCGCAACTCTGGAAGATCGTTTACCGGTGTTGCGTACACTAAACTTTTCAAATAACCCCAGATACTAAACTCCAACGGGTTTAGATCGGGAGACCTTGGAGACCAAGCAATGGGACCTGCTCGTCCTATCCATCTCCCAGGAAATTCATTGTTAAGATGTTCCCTAACAGCACGCGTAAAGTGCGGTGGAGCTCCATCTTGCATAAACCAGAGGTTCAGTCTTAGATTTATAGGTAAATCTTCCAAAAGTTCAGGTAAAGTATTTTCCAAGAACTCGAGGTATGCAGGACCTGTTAAGCGTTGTGGCAAAACAATCGGTCCTAACAACCGTTCCCCTATCATGCCTAATCAGATGTTTAGAGAGAAACGTTGCTGGTGCCGAGCTTCAACGGTAGCATGAGGATTCTCGTCACACCAAACGTGATTGTTGTGGAAATTAAATATTCCATTTTTAGTAAAACCAGCTTCATCAGTGAAAAGGATGTTATCAGCGAAATCTGGCCGATCAGCAGCTGTTCGCGAAAACCACTCACAGAAAGTCCTTCTCGCTTGATAATCCGAAGCAGTAAGGGCTTGTATCCGTTGGATATGGTAGGGGTACAGGAGTTGCTCATGAAGAGTTCTCCAAACAAGATTGCTGCTTACACCCACTTGAATCGAAATTCTTCTAAGACTAGTTTCGGGATTTTCATCAATAATATTCAAAAATCGATCTTCTATCTGTGGAGTACAGGCTAATCTCTGCCGTCCAGTATCAGAAGACCGCTTCTCAAACGAACCAGTTTCTCTTAGTCGTTGAAACACCGTCTGAAACATCACATGCGAAGGCAGTTGGCGATCAGGAAACGTTTCAGCATAGAAGCGACGTGCTTGTAAAGAATTCCCATTAGCACGACCGTACATGAACACCATATCGCTCATTTCAGCATTAGAATACGCAACCATTGTAATTGCTACAAATTGCACAAAACGTCAAATTAAACTGTCATAAAACAATAAGTACCTGTTTACTGGGATATGTTATATCCATGTACTGCTAGGAATACTCGCTGTTATCTCGTAAACGGTTGATTTGTGAACATATGTTTATTATGACTTTTAACCTTATTTTCGATCGTACTACATGCCCTTAAAATCTTTAAACGATGTTTCAAAACACCCTGTATACATGTAAGTTTTTTAAATGGCAAAGTTCATTTACTAAATAACTGTTAGCTGAGCAAAAATTTGGATAATTGAAATATATATTGTTGTAAAAACTTCACAATTTGAAAATATTTTTACGTACACCGAGTGATCGGTAAGCTTGTCAGGAATAATAAGATATTTTTTTAAATGGAACACCTTATATATTAGTAGCTTATTATATTCCTCATCAAATTCTGAATGTCTTTTGTTAGAAATTTTTTTCCAGAAACGATGTTTTTCCGCGTATTCTCAATTTTCCTTAAAAAATGCGGAAACGTATCTACGAATTTGTCTGATTTTTTTCTGAGCGGTTTAAGTTTGAGCAATCAACTTCTGTACTGTTACAGTATAAGGATCTCTGCATCTTAAGACGACACAACCATTTATAATTTTTATACTGTGTGATCGGAAGCTCTGGTTGTATTAGGAGAACTTTAATTGCTGAAAACTTGTTTATTTTAAATGGAATTTCTTTGTGAAATCTTATAGTGCTAACGAAGCTTAAAAATTTTATCATTTTATCATTTATTTTATCATTTATGGGTAACGAGATAATTAGTGTTTTATGAAAAATTACACAAAAATATAATTATATTACATTTATTCTTACATTATTTGCTCCTTTTCGCTATTTTCTTAACTATTTGATTTTGATCTACAGTTATATCTGTCACTCAGTTTAATGTATTCATTTAATTACTTGTTGGTTTATTTATTGAAATTGCTTACTCGCAGCACGAATTTATCAAATACGATATCCAGGGTGACGTTAACCATTAGATTATACGAAATGGGAAAGAAAGAAGACTACGAATGAAAAGAAACTAGAAATACTGCACCCGCACATTAGCAGTAAAGTGTTATTATTGAAGCATATGAAGCAACTGTAAATGAAGTAATGAGAAAATATAAATTTCATCAACTTCAAGAAAATAATTTTTAACATTAAGAAACAAAATTAAGAAAGAACCTCATTTTGCTGTAATATAATAAAAGTTAAGAGTGTTAATCCAAAGTTTACACCTATCATTTTGTTTTCCGACGGGCCAACATTTAGAAGCAATAGTAGTAGCTAATCGACGTAATTATGGATTGCTATACTATTGAGATTCCACACTGGATGCGGAAGTAAATAACCAAAATGATTGTTCTGTTCCAGATCAATCAATTCTTCTTACGAAAAATCTATTTTGAACAATAAATAAATAAGCTAACAAGTAAATAAATAAACAAATTCTAATCAAAATCAAACATAACAAAATTAAATAGTTCGAAAGAAATAGGAAAAAATAGCGAATAATTACAAGAAGCACATTTACTAATTGTTTGACATTTACAAATGGCGTTTTTCATACCTTAGATTAGATTAGATTAGATCTAATTAGGGTAACTCTGCACCGCGACCTGTTGATCTATTGTGCCCCCTTACATCAGCTGTAAGCTGCTAGAGTTTGGCCGCACTTATAGCTCCCCATCCAGTCTAAGAACTTTAATAAATTGCAATAGCTGTGATGATTTCAAAGAGGGTATTTCTTTCTCGTCTATGACATCTTTGCCAAGATGGTTGGCACGAGTTTCTGTGATAGCAGTGCAGTTGGACCCAGCATAGTGCACTCTCTGTTTCAATGCGAATAAATCTTTCGCCTTTTTTTGCATACCTATTGTGTTTATATAATCATAGTAATTGAAAAAGAAATCATTATTTTATGTTATTTTTCATTAAATATTAATTATCTCGTATACTATAAACGATAGGTATAGCACATGCTTAGTAAAAATTCTCAAGCGTCTTTAGCATTATAAGATTCCACAAAAAAATGCAGTCTGTTCCATTTAAAATGAACAAGTTTTCAGCAATTAAGGCTCTCATAATGCAACCAGAGTTTCCGATCACACAGTACGAAAATTATAAATGCTTATGTTATCTTAAGATGCAGAGATAATTATAATTAAGTATAATATAATTTATATAATAACCGAATGGCGGTATACGTATTCATATTAATGAAATCCAATGTAAATTTATTAACATCTTACTGCAAAATAAAATAGATGTATGACATTCACAGAGCTGGGCAAAACTTATACTCGTAAACATGTACTCACGAGTACATCTGTTTTCGTGTACTCGAATCTACTCAGACAGAAATTTGAATGTATTTGAAATGTACTCGAGATGTACTCGTATTAGTTTCTCTTAAAATACAAATATAAACCAGTCGTATGTATAAACCAGAGACCTGCACTAGTAAATGCAGCATCGTGCTTGTATTACTTGTTTGCCTACATATCAGGGCTTTGCATTCGTATTTGTAGTATTTTTGAGTTTAACAATTGTAAAATTAAGTATTTTTTTAAACTAATTTTATATTTTAGGCTATATACAAAAGTTATATTAATTGTACTTGTGTACTCGTAATCTACGAGTACATAAGTATTCGAAAATTACAAAAGCTAAACAACTACATATTCATTGTACAATACAAAAAATGTTGTATAATAAAGTATAGTTCAATACATCTTCTTGTTGTCCAATCCCAAATAAAAACGTGCAAGTCATTGTCGTTGCGATTAGCATAAAAAGCCAGCAATTTTTATCCTCAGAAAACCAACAATAAGGCTGCAGATAAGAGACGTTTTTATCATTGTACATGTTGTAATTGTTGTGACGGTGGTTGAGCTAACAGACAACTGGAGGTCAGAAATTGCTAGCCTTAAATTTGGATAAGGCGCAAATGGAAAAGAAAAAAAAGCAACATTAAAGAACAAGCCAACCAGCACTTCGTGTGTACGTTTCATGTTCTCGCCTGGTGATATTGCATGATTATCATTCTTTTGTATATGTTTAAGTAATAATTTATATTTTATATTATATGATAAGGAACGACGACCTTTGATTTTGACTTATTTCGCGAAGCCGATTTTTCAATGTTTAGTTCTTGGCCAACTTTAACATCGAGACGATGAAGCAGTGAATACTGGAAGTTGTTGGCGTGACTGGTTTATCGTGGCAATTTTCGTGTATTGGTGGTTTAAGGATTCAGTTTAGGTAATTTTTAATATGGAGTGTATCTCATTTTTATACATAAGGTAACTTCGTAATTGTTACTTTTGCTATAATGATAATATAAAACAGGAAATATTACCATAAATACTATGAAACATTTGATATTTAGAACAAAGTTGTCGTTCAATACTATTATTAAATTGTCATTTTGGAGAGAAAAATATCAAGTTTTCCAGTAAAAGTTTGCACTTAACTTCTGTTAAAACTGTTACTTTTGTACGATTTATTGTCACATGTTAATGAAATTGCTATTTAGAAAAAAGATAACTAGTATCGTAGATAAACATAACTAGTTATGATAGGATCTACATATACTTGTAACAAAATAAATGATTCAAACAAATTCTTCACTTGTAACTAAATAGAAAAACTATTAGATCATTTTAACTTGGAAATGCTCTTCTGTAGATAAGTAACTATATACTTTTTGTTTTACATTTCCTGACCTTAACATTATAGAAAAAGTATTTTTCCTCAAAACTTTACCAGATTATTTTTATCTTTCGAGTTTTATAATGACTTTAAATTATTTATAAAATATTTATTATTTATGTTTTATTGCAGAAATTCGAATCAACTTCATGGACACACATATCCACTACGTGCTCTTCTCCTGTTTACTTGATCAATACCATATAGAAAGCCCTTGGTGACTATGGCTTTAGATTTTTTTGCAGGCTGCTTAGGTGGTAAGTTTCGACAAATTATTTCTTTAAAAGGAGGTTGCCAAATTGATCCATTAAAAAAAAAAATTATGTCAGTTCTATTTTGAACATAGTAACAAAATGATGCAAAACAAATTTGCTAATTTGATACTCTAATCTTGTCCTTTGTTTATCATGAGATATAAAAAAACTCGGCATTAAGAAGAAAGTCCCCTTAAACAGTGATATTTTTTTTGATGAAGTGATATACTAAAAATAATGATGGGCAGAGGTTAACTTTCAAATATTTATTTGTTTTTAAAATTGTTTTAAATAAAATACCGTGTACATATATGATACGAATTTAAATAGTCTGAGAACTTTCGGTTATAAATAACCGGTTATATACTCATTATTAAAACGACTTTATAAATTATTTAAGAAAAATTCCTCAGTAATCATAAGAGAAACGAAAGGGCTTATTAACCAATTTAACTCACGCAAGCTTAATGTTCAAATTACCTGCTTAATTTTCTTTAAACCAAAAGAAAAGCCGTGACACCAACTGCATCAGGTTTACTAAGTTTTTCAGAAAACTAATGTATTAATACAGGAGCTAACTTATTAAAGTACATGGCCATAAACGAGCAAGCAAAGCAGTCGTTTTGTATTGGGTTGAGTGTTTGGCTTGTGTCTCCTAGAGAGCGCGCATCTAAATTCTTGATTCCCTAACAGGCGATGGTGAATGAAGCTTGAGATGAGATAGCGATGAGTGCAATTCCTTTTCATTGCTTTTGCTGGTATGATGATTCCAATAACAGACCATCAATCCCGCCATAGTGGCATGTTTCGGTTATAAGTCAAGAACATGTTTGATGTTTGTTGACTCTTCCCGAGCATACTGATACTGGAGGCTATATGTAGGGCAATTCCTGAAATGGAATAGTTTAGATTAAACAAAAATCGCGGGTATATAGATATCAAAATTGTTTTCAATTAGACGTGTAGTAGTTTTGACAATCATATTTTTAACAAGTCGAGATTTAACAAAGAATTGCATTCCTCAAAAAACCTAGCGATCTATTACGTTTTCTCATATATAGATGTAATATGAAATATCAAGAAAGCGACCATAGAATTCTCAATAGTATAAACAATATTCTTAAATAGGACATATGTTTTACATCGTGAAGCACCTTAAGAAATCTGTAGATTAAAGGAATACATAGCACATTATTGCTATAGGAGACTTGGATTATTGTGTGTGGCACAACTCGTAGATGATACCGGACGGAATGTTAAAATAGAAATTTTTGATCTTATGAGAGGACTAAGTACGTACGGAACCATATGTTTATATGAAGAAAAGCCGTAATAACTTATTGACTCGGGAACATGCTCTGTATCATTTGGCGGCATCTTTAGTTCTTAATATTTTAACAAGTCGAAGTATAGGTGTTAATGGGATAGATGTTTTTATTTATCTTTTTAGAGGAGAGATAACGATACTTAACACCTTTTCATTCATTAAATTCACTCTATCTTTGATTGAAATTGAAAATTCACGGATTTCGGAAGCAATTATCTCGAATAAACTAAGCTAGTGTAACGATGAATGATCTTGTGTATCTATCAGCTCTTAAACAAACTAACGCAAATTGAACTATGACTTCCATTATCAAAATTTGATACAGTTACTTTTCATACGATATCAATATCACAAAATATAAAAATGTTCCCTTGAAGCCGGATCCACGCATACCAGTTATTTTAGTCGGACACTGAATCGTTTCAATATTATTTCTAGTGGCCAATCTTATAATGGGACAGTGCCAAAAGAAAAAAAAAAGATTTTACGATAGAATATTTATTAAGCTAAAATGTTTACTTTCAAAATAAGAAAAAACATAAAATAGGAAGGAGGAATGGAACAATGCAATTTCTTGGGAAGGAATAAAGATTTTAAAATTCAGAAAATTGTACAGTATATGTTAGAAATATGTATTATTGTCAGGAGCGCTATTTAATATATCTTTTTCAAATAAAATGCTTTATGCTTTATTTAATTTTTGACCTATTTTTGATAAGTTTTAAACAACTGCTACCAAGCTGGCTTTTGTACTCTTCGAAGTATGACAATTTTTATAAAAACCAATGTAGGTACCTCACATCTAAGCAGGTAAATGCCTATCGAATTCAGACAGATGTGAATAAATTAATAAATCTTATATTAAATCTATAATAGTGGATGTCATCTTACATTTTACATTTTTAAATACATCAAAGAAAGTAATCCAATCAAAATCTTATAGAAGCGTCAGTACTTATCTATTATCTAACCTTTACTTCGGAAATACTCTGTTCAATTTATCGATTAACATGTTACAGTTATAAGCAGGAGCGCCATATTGTTGAAAAAAATATTCACTTGGAATTGATAACAGTATTCTCAAGAAGACGTCCCTGGTGCTTTAAAAAAAGTATTGCGGGCTACTTCAAGTGTCCTTCAAAAGAAGATGTCCACCTTCTTTGAAATCTAGTTTTCAGACCGCAAGTAATATATGGCAATTGATTTTATTTTGAAAATTGCTTCCATCAAACCAGAGAATAATATTAAAAAGCATTGAAATTGTGAGCAAAAAAAAATAAATGTCAATATGATACTAACATAATTTGTTATTATACAAAAATGTAGTAGTAATAATAAATTAGGTGAACCAATGGCTGGGATTAGTATTAGTCACATCTGCTTCCATATGCTGCGTCGACTAACATCTGATTCTTTTACTTGCATTCTTTGTACGTCCAAAAAAACCAAAAAATTTAAAACTTTTCTTTCTCTGTGAACTTCGATGTCTCAACAATAATTAATTTATCTAAATCCCAATACGTTATGGAAAAAAGAACATGCATTGGTCTTTCAGTCTTCTAGCAAGAGAACTTAGGTCTTGTCATAGTTAGGTAAAGATATCACTTATGCGTTACCAAGTACACATATTTACACTGATATGAATCACTTGGCGTTAATCAGACAGGAAAGATGACCAGTGTATTTGGTCATCTTTCTTTCTTTTTCACCAAAATAAAGGAAATATGGAGGCAATATATCATCGTATATCAAACGGAACTAACTAAAATACAAACCTTCGATCACCGTGCCCGGGAAAAACAACCCCAAGGAAGCTTGATTCGGATCTTGTCCGGGATCTAGGACCCCTGGCTATACAAAAAAAATTGTATAGCCAGTCATTTTGGTCCGCCGTGCCGAACGCCACTTAGATTAGATTAGATTAGGTTTGGAGTGACTATAATGATCTATCTCACCAAGACCTTTCCAGATCTATTGTAATCCCCTTTGTCCTGGAAAACGTTCTCTAACTTTGCCTTCTTAATTAGACTCGTCATCTTTGAGAGCAGTTCCTTTATGTAGATTATAGCTATGGGGTTCTATACGTTCAGCAGTGGAAACCTTGTCCTTGGCAGGCCATCACAGTGACACAGTATATTAACTGAGGTTTATTCCATGTATTGGCAGAATCTGCAAAAAGCGACATCTGCCACACCTATGTTATACATATGCTTATTCAGTGTACAATGGCCGGTCAATAGACCTACTATCATTTTGACAATCTCTCTGTCTTTACTCAGTAGGTGTTTAGTAAATTCAGGCCTCTGTTTCCTTAAGAACTCCTTTGCCTGTTTTTGTCCAGGTGAATTTTGCCACAATTCCTTGGCCTTATTATGTATCCATTAATTGACCAGTTCCAACGAATGGCTCTGACGAACCTTGTCTGGCCAGGTCGTCCGGCGCCTCATTTCCCTTCACGCCCGTGTGGCTGGAAACCCAGGCCAATGTCAGCAAATAGACATCTTTTACCTTTAAATGCTATGATTCATATACATTTCGAAATATTCCGGCACAAAATAGTTATTGTAAGAATTGACACCAAGTATGATGCAGCTTTGACAGAGGCTACTTCTTAAACAGCTTTTCAGGCTGCCGATTTATTAAAAAATTAATTTTGATCCAAACTCTTTTTATTTCTAAGAAATACACGTATAGCAACTCGACAATTTTGATGTTGATTTTCATCAGTCAAAGTATTGATGTTACAAAAACAAAACCTTCCGCACAAAAATATCTATATTATCATTATTTTTCTACTCGGATACAGTAACATATTGATTTCTTTTTTGTTAACAGGTTGTGCTGGAGTTATCGTTGGTCATCCGCTGGACACGGTTAAAGTTCACCTCCAAACCCAAGATCCCAGAACTGCTCAGTACAAAGGCAGTTATGATTGCTTAAAATCGCTCGTCATCAAAGATGGCATCAGAGGTCTTTACAGAGGCATATCCAGCCCTTTATCAGGCGTTGCCGCCATAAACGCAGTGATATTCGGCGTGTATGCTAACGTGCAGCGACGCCAAAAGGACCCCAACACCTTAAGCTCTTGCCTAGTAGCTGGTGCCGTGACTGGACTATCTCAGAGCTTTCTAACAAGTCCTATGGAATTGGTGAAGACCAGGATGCAATTGTCAGGAGATAATGGGAGCGCGATTAAAGTTTTGAGGAATATTTATACATCGGAAGGTATTCGTGGAGTCTTCAGAGGGCTCAGCATCACCATGGCTAGAGAAGTGCCAGCTTTCAGTAGCTATTTTCTAACTTATGAGTGCTTGACTAGGACTAAAGATAATTCTGCGGTCTCTACTATGAGAATGTTAATGGCAGGTGGAATGGCTGGTGTAGTTTCTTGGATTATCTGCTACCCAGTTGATATCATCAAGTCTAGGATGCAAGTAGATGGTATGCGCGGTGTAACAACATATACAAGTTCCTTAGATTGTCTAAGGAAAAGTGTTTCATCTGAAGGTTACGTTTTCTTAGTGCGAGGTTTAACGCCTGCCGTTGTAAGAGCGTTTCCTGTAAACGCAGTTTGCTTCACGGTGGTAACATGGACTATGAGATTATTAGACGAAGCCACAACATACAAAGAAACTTCTGATATTTCCATGTGGGATACCTTAGTGTACAATATGCACAATACTGCTGATTCGTCTATTATGTTCCTGTAAAGCAGCAGCAATTATTACTTGTTACCAGTTCTAAATCGTAAAATGCACACATAGACGATCCGCGTAACTGCAAACTTTAGGATATTAAATAGGGAACTTTACTGAAACTTGGGGGATAAAATGCTGAACTTCGTCGATTTAGCTGTGGGGCTTTTTCAGCGACCGTATTTATGTTAATATTTATTGTTCTCTTGGTTAAAAGCAAATGTATAAAATATACATCTCTGCCAAGTTTCTATTGTAAATCGGAAGCAGTAAGTACACCTGCAATAATAAAATAGAATGTTCTATCTATGGTAATGTTTCTTCTTCTTCAATCTTTAATTGATTGGTTAAGTATTGAGCTCTTGTTTGAGTATGTATGTAAATAAAAAGAATAAGTAAATTATGTATTCTCTTTATTTAAATTTCACATCCGGTTTACTTTTTTGCCCGCATCTGTTTGAATTCGTCCTTGCCAAATTAGTTGAAAGTTTTATTCATTTAAAGCATACCTACTCCACAACAAAGAAGTAGATCCAAATATACATTAAAGAAACCGGAAGTTGTCACTTAAAATAACTATTTCCTTAGCGTAAACAACATTAAAACAAATATATGGATGTAGAAATTCTTTCGGCTATTCTAAACTCGGCCGATTATGAAGTGCAGGTTTTTAGTTAGCTTAACGTATTGTGATATAAAAACATGTCACACCCAGGAAGTTCAATATTACAAACTCAGAAGACAAACAAGGAAAATACAAAATATTATATATTAATTTTGTATTTTAAGAGTAAATTTGAGTTTATTTGAATTACAAATCATATTTTAATTACTTGATTACATATACAAATTTTGACTTATCATGCCAGAGTCATCTAGTGGCGGAACAACAAAAACAGAAAATTAATGAGATCTGTAATTCAAATGTCAGTTTTAAATTGTTATAAAATATAGAGTTTTAATATGATTTAATGTGTTTTCAAAGCTCGTTATCATACGTCAGTGTCTAAGAACTTAATTAAGCGGAAAAAACAATTAAAATATGTTAGGTTACAATTCGAAAGAGATTTAAGCCAGTTATAGGATTGTTGTAAGTTCTAAGTAATTATAATCCATTTAAGAACTGTTGTTTCCCAATCCTACTCAAGTTTCAGATCAATCCTAGAACGGTTAAGCGATTTATTTTTTTTTAACATATAATTCTCAATTAAGATAAGAAATGGACATCCATTTTGCATAATTATAGGTTAGATAATTTTAACAACGTTAAAATCAGATTAATTTATCTGTTTACCTGTTGAATTTGCCATTCTCTCCGTTTAGAATGTTAAAAATTTACTTATTTTTTAATAGATTATTTAATTTGCCTATTTATTTTGTGTTTTCTTTGCTTTGTAATCCGATACACCGCTTATTGAGAATCACAAACTTGCACATTTCATCAAAATCTGGCGGTAAACTATTTGGTTAGTACTAACCCACTTTTAGTTCAATTTAAAGCTCATTCTCAGGTGATCAACGTAAGTAAAAGCTACCGAATTAAGGCGGCAAATTTGAAAGTTAATTATAATACGGTAAGTAGCAAGAATCTAGTATTGTTCAATACGAATCCATTAACGACCCGTATGAGATCCATATTTCTTTAATATTTATTATAAGAATAATCATAATCATAATCATTCTTATGTTATCTACAGTATATAGTGTTACGTATTATTAACTGTGATCGGAAATAAATCTCACGCCTTGAACGACTTTTCTTTTTGTAAATGCTTTATTACTCAACGTATATTCCTCGTAATTGTATTACAAATTACGTCTATATTTTAATATGGTTAGATTGTATGCGCTGTCCGCATGAACAAACACGTTGCTCCTCCTGATTTTAGAAGCCATCGACAGATGTCACTACCATACGGCCGAGTTTTCATGTTCAAATACGGATTAAATGTTATAATCGGCCGAGTTTACATCTACTCAATTCTTCGACAGTTCGCCAAGGTTTCTCATGAAGTCTCGCAGTACATATATATATTTTTTTAAATAAAGCCATATTTACGGTAAAAGAAGGCAGTAAATGGAGGAGATACCTAAGCAAACTACAAACGAAAGTTATATAAGAAAAGTCATTAGAAAAGAGCAAGGTGGCATACGATATAGTGGCGAAGAATTTTGAATAACAGCAAGTATAAGTAATTATAAGTTTATTAAAAATAATAATTAAATGCTATTTGAATATTTTTTTTATACCCGATTATATTTGATATAAAGAAATAAAAAATATTGAGAATCTAAAATAAATAAGGTTGTTTTGACCAATTTCATAATTCATTTATTTATCAACAAATGTTTAGATACCAACAATAATTGGAATAGATTTTTGGAGATGCCATTAAATACGGGACAACCTGCAACATTTCTTCGAACATGAGAGTTGTATTTTATAGGTGGATCTTTGATCACGTAATTTTATAATAGTTTATTAGCTGAAAATTGGTGGTGCTCAAAGGGGTAGTGATGGGTAATACAGGGATCTGTATCCGGGTGGATCCACTTAGCCTCTCCTATTCAAATCCGACTGACATCTCCAAGTGGGGACCCCCGGTAACCTGAGTGGCCGTCCTGGAGATCGGGTTACCAATCCCAGTAGAAAAGCCGTCAGAGGTAAAGTAATCGGTACCCCTCCAATCCAATGTTATGCAACCCGTGCCGGGTGATGAGTGGCACCGGAGGCGAAAGGTGTCATGAACGGAGCCTCTGGGAAACTGGGCGACCTTCCAGAGTAATCAATCCTACACGTGTACAGAGGGCGCTGATGTTATGTGCAACCTTCTCCCTCCTACTAGTGAGAACCGCATGGACACGAGGACACAACTGGAGAGCCAGATCTTCTACCGGGACTCCAAAAATGATGAATACTAGACAAGACAGTGGCAACGCTTTTAGGTCCAAGATTTCACAGAAACTCGTGCCAACTATCTTGGCAAAAGTTGTCATAGACGAGAGCGAAATACCTTTTCTGAAACCATCACAGCCATTGCAATTTATTAAAGTTCTCAGACTGGATGGGGAGCTATAAGTGCGGGCAAACTCTAGCAGCTTACAGCTGATGTATGGTGGCACAATAGATCAATAGGTCGCGGTGCAAGGTTACCCTAATTAGATCTACTCTAATCTACTGATTGCAACAAAGGTTTGAGGGATTCAAATGGAGAATTCTGGAGGAGGCACTGAGAGAGAATATAAGGAAAGCTCCAGAATATGCCAGACTAACTAGGATATTATGCAAAGAACCTCCAAGCTCAATACATACTCTGAAAACAGAATGCGGATGATACACGAATACGAGAAATGAGACCATAACAGAGCTCTCCGGGGTTCGTTTCCCAAAATCTAGAGTTACCCATTTATCATTGCAAGAATACAATAAGACATAAGTAAAACCTGCAAGGCAGGCATCCAGGGAACACTGACAGTTAGCAAAGAAAGTTATGAAGATGGAAAATGTGCAATTGACAATTCACTCATTAAAACCACCATTAAAACCAGGATAGGATAGCATGCAACAAAAAGGTTTGAAACTTTTGTTGCAGAAACTTGTGCAGTGTATTTCTTAGGGGTAGCCTCGTACATACCAATGGTTTGGAGTTAGTTTTATTCCAAAAGCTGGGAAAACGGGATTGGATGGAGTCTCTGAGACCAATAAGTCTGATATCATTTTCCTGGACATAGAGGAACCATTTGATAATACCTCCCAAGCATCAATTTTCAAAGCATAGAGGAACTGAGGGGTCGATGAAACGAGCCGCAGGTGGATAGACTGCATGCTCAAAGGGAGATCAATTTACACGACCATCATGGGAAAAGCACTGACGGCCCGGGTCGAAATAGGATATCCACAGGGTGGGGCGTTGTCTCCTCTGCTGTGGAACGTAGTCATGAACGAGCCACTAGTAAGACTACACTATACACTACAAGCTGTACAATGGACCGATGAGGGGGGCCTAAATATTAGTCCCTCCAAAAGAACCATAATAGCCTTCATGAAAAGGAGAAAGTTAGATGATCTAGAACCGCTAAAACTCGGCAGTGAAGAAATAAAGATGTCCGGTTAAGACCAAATATGATGTATTAAATATACACCACGGTGATCAGACCCATGGTCACTTATGCATCCCTGGTATGGTGGACAAAGATGCAGCAGAAACTGCTATAACTGAACTCAGCAAGATACAGAGGCTTGCGTGTTTAGGAACAACAGAAAAAATGAGGATTACTCCTACAGCAGCAATGGAATGTTTTCTAGACTTCCTCTCCATTTGTTGATAATGGGGGAGGCAAGAATGGGGCATATGCAGGAGTGGGACAAAATAGTGTTACCCATCATACGACAGGCGACCTTTTGGGAATCAGGGATCAGATCAAATGATTTCGACCTACATATTTAACAGAAATTTCGAGGTGAATATCACGGATCAAATAAGCTGGAATCAATCCAACTACAGAAACGCGCTCGGCGAATTGATCTGGTTTACTAACGGGTCAAAACCGATTACGGGAGTGAAGCTGGAATATACCGTGAGGTGGGGAAAACAATGATCACTCTTCCACTAGGAAAATATGCCATGATGTTCCAAGCAGAGGTATATGCAATATTGCTCTGTGCAACCGAAATCAATTAGAGGCCTTATAGAAACAGACGGATTTGTATTGCAACAGACAGCCAGGCAATACTGAGGGCGCTAGAATACAATCAAGACTGGTTTGAGAATGTATTCGAGCATTAAAGGAAATGAAAAAACCTATGAGTTAGTACGAAATGGAGCGGCTTCACACTGCAGACTGTGTAGTAGGATGAGATACCGCATACCACATCCTGGGTGAATGCGGGGTTCTGGACGCAGAAATATAAGCAATTTTTGGCAAGTCAAGATACTGGAACTTAGAGAGAATTAGATCCCTATATTGCAGACTATGTAATAGGATGACACAAGGAGACAAGGGAGAGAAAGGCAGGCAATTTTTGGCAAGCCAAAAATGAATCTAAAGGATTACTTTGATGGGCCAGCCAGACACCTGTATAGATTAGCACAGGGCACCAGCATATTGGAATAACTGGCGTGGTTCAACGAGTAATAGAAATGGGAGATTAAATACAAAAACGCCAAGAGGCTGTAGTGTTTCCAGAGACTCCATGTCAGACGGCTGCCACAACAACAAAGAAGTTGAAAATTAGTCGAATTTATAGGTACAATTTGAATGTAAATGACCTCTTCGTTATAAAGTTATTTTTTTTTTACTTTGACATACATTTCCATAAAACTAAATACCACTCTAATAGATAAGCACTTTCTAAGTCATGTATGCATATTGATATAAGAATATAATGATAATAAACATATAAATAACTATAGATTATTAATTAAATGCTTTTCTGCTAATCACTCTAATTAATATGAAACAATTTTAAATTAAAAATTTTACCTCGTGTAAGATTTGAAGCCGACACCCCCCGGACGGGCGCTCTGTCAGTTGAGCTAACGGATTGTTCGGGTTCCTTACAATCTGAATGGTTTCAAATACTATAGATTAGGTGCTCAGACTTTTCAAAAAAGCATATTTTCTGACACTACTGTTCTTTCTTTGAACAGTTTTAGAATTATTACTAATAGTTAACACGGCTCTATGCAAACCTGATCGACTTTTACTACCATAAATTTTGTTTATAGTAGAGCTGTAGAGTTTGCGAATGAATGCGAGAGACTTGTTTTGTGATCTCACTAGGACATTCCACTGTGTAAGTCACGGTGTTCTGCTGAATGAATTAAACATATGAATAAACCCAACTATGAAAGATTATAGCGTTATGAGAATCAATCTTATTAACATCACCAACAGTTCAAATAATAATAAAAACAAGTTATTTAATCAAAATTCAAATATAAATATTTATGTACTAACCACTTTGTATTTTTCGCCCTATGATTTTTTTTACAACTTCCAATAACTACACTGAGAAAAATGGATTGTAGAAATTAGATCGTAAATCTCTTTATGTTAATTACTAAAATAATTATTGTCAAAACGACAATATGTGGCGTATTAAGAGTAAAATAACCAGATTTTATCATGCTTACAGTAAGAGGCGAAATCTGGATGTTACCATCTACATCTTATGGATGTAACAATTAAAATACTCTATTGCTGAAAGCCTATATAATGACGTGGATTATATAGATAGGCGCTGCGATTGACTGCGATATTATCAGGTGTTCGATGCATATTCAATTTCTAACATAAATGTTTGTAACGCTCTTCCCACCCCTTGCTCTATTCATTATCGATCTTTACCGAAGAAATCGACCAATCAGCTGTTTTGCCACTGACACGTGTTATGTACGTGTGATACAGGTGTACGTATTCGTGTCGGTGCATGTTTGTGTCTGGTCGTTCGTTGATTTCTGTGCATCGTAAGCAGAAATGAATGCAAACGTGGAAAACATTTTAATCGAATGGGGGTTTCCACAGTTAATTAATATATTCACAGGTAAGTAATATATATTATATGCATATACTTCGTAGTGAGTACTTTATGCTTTGATAGAACATTAACCTAAATCTAACCTACTAGTGATTGTTATGTTAATGAAAGTAATACACGTTGGATTTTTGTAATAATGGTTTTAAGGACAAATAAAAATATAAAATATATTATAGTTTTTATTGTGTAATATTCCACTTTCCTTATGCATGAACTGGGTAAAACCTTGTATAGTACTATATTTTAAATTACAGGTAAGTATCGCTGTATAGTGCCCGCATATGATCCATTATATTATTGTTTACTATCTACTATTTTAAATGCTAAGAGACGTTAGATTATTATAGTAGAAAATAATATTGTAAGTACCTACTACAAGGCTATATGGTAAGTATGAGCATCATGTATCGTATATAATAAAATATTACATTATACTGGGTACAATAAAAAATTTAACAGTTATTATCAAATATAGTCAGTGCTACTAGACATTTTTTTCACATTTACTGACATGTATGCTCAAATTAATAATACAAATATAGAACACCAACTTTACCATACGAGTTAATAAAAACTATTCACAGAAATTTACTATACAGATATTGTCACCGGTAATATAAAATATGATTGTCCCTATAGGAGCTATACAATATATTAAAGTATACTATATTTATGTTAAAGAGTACAATCTATTTCTCTCAGTGTAAGAATGTGTTAAATTAGTTTAGTACAACGTTCAAAAGTCTAATTATCTGAATAAATGCGGCCGATAGGGAAAATAAGGAGTTCCGGAATAGAAACCACTCAAACAGAAATTACACACTCCACTGAACCAGAACGGTTACACTTGGTTAACTTCAGGGGTATAAATAGTCCCATTTTGAAGGAATCCAATCAGTTTCTCTTTGGTGATCAAGCGAAGAAAACTATTCCAGGATGTTGTTTGAGGTTTTACCAATGATAGTGTACCAGTTAGCAGGACCAGGACTCACGGAGCTGCCGGTGGAGTTAATCGCGACTATTTTGAGGTAAGCGTTTTATTTTTTATAACTTGTTCTTTTGTGATATTTATCTGTGTCTATCTTTCAGGTACTTAGACCCTGAAGCGTTACTGAACGTTGTCAGGGCTTACAAGACTTGTAAGGAGGTATGTTTGGGAGATCCGATTCTGCGCCGTCGACTGAAGACGCTGCTGAAGCAGAAGAAGAAGCTGGAGTTGGAAAAGATGTTGAATCCCAAGTTAGGCGTATCCGTGACTAGGATGGAAGGAAGTGTTGGGATGTTTAGTAAGAACGTAACTAAGAAAGTGAAGGTGAATAGGATTATCACTAATGCAGAGCGAGCAACAGATATTTCCAAGGAGATCTTCAGCAAGCAGAAGAAGGTGATGGAGCCTAAAAAGTTTATAGGAAGTAATCGTTATGTTTCTTGTAGATTGTAAATAAAAAAAAAATGTATTTTTAAAATATAATGTGTAAATGTTAAGCAAAAGAGGATGATAATTTGTATTACATAGAAGCTTAAATTCAAAATAAATGGATTTTTATAGAACTGAGGACTTTCATTTTGTCTATTCTTTTTTTTATCAAAATTGATATGGCCCCCATATCAGTTCTACCGAAATCTATAGAATCAGAACTATTACAATCGAATGATATTGTATGTAAGTAAATGAAAGCATGAACTGGGTGTACCACAAGGGTCGGTACTGTGGCCGATTCTCTTTTTGATTTATACGAACAACCTGGAAAATTTTGTGGTGGATGCGAGCATCAATTTTAGTCTTTACTCTAATGACACCTCCATTATTTTCTCCGATAAAGATCAAGATGCACTGAAACGTAAATGTAACAATCAATACAATAGTATCAATTAGAAAAGTGGTTGATTTTTGTGCTATTTATTACTTAATAAAGGTAAAGTATAATTTACTTCATCGCTTAATCTTCGTATGGGCAATGATGTAATCATATAGATGGACCAGAGTAAATTCCGGGGTTTCCTATTAGATCGGAATTTAAACCAAAATTTTTATGAACAGCTCATTCGTAAAATAAATTCTCTAGCATCGTAATGTAAAATGCGTACCAACATCTGAACGGCTTGTGAGAATTTATTGTGCTTTGATCGAGTGTGGACGGATAGTGTTTCTAGGGGGACCCACCATTGGTGCGAAATGCTTTCATTTCACAGAAGCGCATTTTGAGAATAATAGCTGGAGTAAGTACAATGCATTCGGGCAGAAATATATTTAAAAAATATAAAGTATTAACACTTACAAGTTTGTGCATTTGAAACGTATGTACATGTTTTTACAAATTTGGAAAGATTTATCACGAACAATAACATTCAGGTATGGTAGCGGTATAGTCACGCAAACAGTGCGAGGTGGAGTATAATTCTCGACGCTTCCGAAAATAAGTCCTATTTTACCATTTCAAAATGATAAGGCGTTATTTTTGACGGGGACTGGCGAAGGTATAAAGAGAAGTTGACTTTATACAATAAAGAGATAAGGAAGGCTAAAAGGCAAAACTTTAAGAACTTTTGCGAAAACATCACTTCCACTCCGGTTGCAGCAAGGCTTCACAGGGCAATGGCAAAAGGTGGAATAAGACCTGTGATGGCCTTAAGAAAGCTAGATGGTAGCTACACGGAAAGGGAAAGCGAGCGGGCTACCCTGCTCCTTGAAACGCATTTCCCCGATAGCGAGCAGACAGATCCAGAAGACGCAACTGGAAACACCAGGAGGGCCAAACCTGAGGACTGGGAAATTGCCAGACGGATCTGTACATGACAGCGCCTGAAGTGGGCTATAAACACCTTCCAGCCTTTCAAATTGCCAGGAGCAGACGGGATTTTCCCCGTGCTCCTGCAGAAAGGGCAGGAAGAAGTAATACAACACCTTGTAAATATAACAAGGAGTAGTCTGGCGCTGGGATATATACCCCAAAGTTGGAGAAGGGCAAAAGTCACCTTCATACCAAAGATAGGGAAGGAGGATGGGACTAACCCCAAATCCTACAGACCCATTAGCTTGACGTCATTTGTACTGAAAGCAATGGAAAAAGTAATAGACAACTATGTCAGACTGGAGGTGATGGAAAAGGCTCCACTTCACAAGAGTCAGCATGCATACAGGGCATGCAGATCGACAGAAACTGCCCTGCATGAGCTAACCGGAATCATTCAGAAAACTCTGGATGAAGGAGAAACAGCGATCTGTGCCTTCCTAGACATCTCCGGTGCGTTTGACAATACCTCTCATGAGGCGGTCAGACGAGCGCTGGAAACAAGGGGGGTGAGTAACACAGTAACCAGATGGATAAGCGAGGTGCTCTCTACGAGGATAACTGAGACAACAATAGGCGAACAGACTATTCAAATCAGATCCACTCGTGGAACACCCCAAAGCGGTGTATGCTCGCCTTTGTTGTGGAGCCTGGTAGTAGACGAACTGCTGCACACTAACAACCTCCGGCGTACAATGTATAGGATACGCTGATGACATTGTTATAATAGCAAGAGACAAGTTTGAGGGAATTCTCTGTGACCTAATACAAACAAGCCTTAGAATTACTAGTGAATGGTGTCGATCAGTGGGGCTGAGTATCAACTCGGCGAAAACCACAATTGTACCTTTCACGAGGAAGAGGAAAACCTCGAACATGAAAGACATCCGTTTGGATGCAACAGTAATTGAATGTAAAACAGAAGTCAAATATCTAGGAGTAACCCTAGACCAAAAACTTCTGTGGAACAAGCATATTGAATTAATAATGAATAAGGCAACAAGAACCTTAATGATTTGCCGGAATCTAGCAGGCAAAACATGGGGTTGCAACCCAAAAATACTGCGATGGCTGTACATCGGCATAGTAAGACCTATGGTAACGTACGGGGCGATAACCTGGTTCCAGAAGGTCACACAGGTCACAACAAGGAATGCCCTTGACAAGTTGCAACGGTTGGCATGCGTATGCATAACCGGAGCTATGAGAACATGCCCAACCGCGGCCCTGGAGGTCATCCTCGACCTCACACCCCTAAACTTAGTAGTGGAGGGGGCGGCCCATGCGGCAATGTACAGACTAGTCAGAACGGGGACTGGAGGATACGAGACCCCGTGCCAGAGGGCTTGGTCACCTCGAGCGGGATTCTCCCCACTTCTAAGTCTACCGAATGACGAGATGGTTAGGAAATTCAGCTTCGAAAAGTTTTTTGTTACGAAGCTGAGCAATAAGAGAGATTGGAAAGGAGAATCCTCCGCCTACTCCCTAAAGGCAAATGCCATTAAATGGTATGTAGAAGGTTCCAAAACTGATAAAGGAACAGGTGCAGGGGTATTCGGGCCAGGAACCAAATACTCAGAGCCAATGGGAATATACCCCAGTGTCTTCCAAGCGGAGGTAACTGCGATTGGAAGATGTGCTCAATTGAACCTTGATAGGAACTATCGGAAGCAGAACATTGTGATTTTCTCCGATAGCCAAGCAGCCATAATGGCACTGAGCTCTAATACCATCAGTTCGAAATTAGTCTGGGAATGTCTTGGCAGACTAAACAATCTAGGCAAAGAAAACAAAGTTGCGCTATGCTGGGTACCAGGACACACTGGAATCAGCGGCAACGAGGTAGCTAATCTACTAGCGAGAAGGGCCGCCACAACTTCGTTTGTGGGACCAGAACCGTTCTGCGGCATAGGGATGAGCACCTACAAAAAAGAACTCAAAGACAGGGAGGAGACGCTCAGAGCTTCCCTCTGGAAAAAATCTCCCTGGTCTGAGACACTCCAAGATATTCCTTGGAAATTACAGTAAGGAAAGAGCAAAGACCCTGCTAGAACTAAGCAGAAACAGACTACGCATCCTTGCAGGTTTTCTGACAGGGCATTGTCATCTGGGGGAACACATGACAAGAATAGGTCTGAAACAGAATAGTGATTGCAGGTTTTGTGGGGCGGAAGGTGAAAGTCCGGAACACCTAATATCCGACTGCACTGCCATCACAGAAACTCGTACCAACTATTTTGGCAAAGACGTCATAGACGAGGGAGAAATACCCTCCTTGAAACCATCACAGCTACTGCAATTTATTAAAGTTCTTGGACTGGATGGGGAGCTGTAAGTGCGGGCAAACCCTAGCAGCTTACAGCTGATGTAGGGGGGCACAATAGATCGATAGGTCGCGGTGTAATGTTACCCTAATTAGATCTAATCTAATCTAATCTATTTTCGACACCGAGAGCTTAGGTATGAAATGTCAGATGGAATGCGATTCTTAAAGGTTACGGATGCGCAAATAGTGAATAAAATATCAGATTGCTCTAGCAGAGGCGTTTGGATGCGCATGTCACTGGAAGATGGGCACAGAGATTAATTAAAAACATTTTGGCGTGGATAGAGAGGAATCATGGAGAGGTGGGATGCTATCTCACTCAATTTTGTCAGGGCATGGTTGCTTCTGCGTGTATCTATTTAGAATAGGGAGAGTAGAGCTTCATGCCCGTATCATGGCTCTGATATATGTAGATGCCGTATGTCAAACAGTTTTTGTACATATGTGTACGTCGTCGGGACGTATAGAGGGAGACTTTAAAGGAGGAGATAGGATCTTTCATGCCAGAAGATATAGTGAATATGATGGTAGCTGAAAGGAACTATCGGAATAAAGTATTTTTGTATAATGAAAAAATATTAAAAGTTAATAAAAATCTAAGTAATAATTATAATCATACTGGTTTATTGTCCAACGGTATAACCATATTAAGGACAATTAATACCATCAATCTGATAATCGAATTGTAGAGATGTCTTCTTGCGGATAAAACGTATAGTTTGGCATATGTATATTAAGAGGCAATTTACCGGTCTTACTCCATTCCGACATCAAGTTCTCCTGTAGAAACCGGTAATCATATCAATATTTCACACAGACTAAAATATTTTGACATCGTCAGCGAATAATAAAGTCCTACAACGCAGTGACTATGCGAGATCGTCAGTAAACGCAATGAACAGTACCGGACCGAGGTTTGGCCCCTGAGGAACTCCAGAAAGTGCTCCAAGCAAAATAATAACCCTTATAGGAAATATGAAAGTACGATTACAACAATTTAAGGAACGAGTTGCTGAGGTCGTATTTTGTGAGTTTTGGCAAGAGTATTCCATGATCCAGACAATCAAACGCTTTCGCGTCCATGTAGACGACGCGACGTCTACCTGTCCTCCCTTATTTAAATTCTCAGCAACATACATATTGCGTGAAACAGACAAGATTCGTTACGGTGGACTTTCCACTAGTGAATCCATGCTGACATTTAGAAACTATGCCGCGTATAGCTATGTTCATGTGATCACATGGAATTCGTTCGAAGACCTTAGAAAACTTCGGTAATATAGGCGACCTTATGAACAGAACATATTCGAGCAAATTTCCATACTGCAGAATAAGTACAGGTTTTTAAATCAAGATTAAAGATAATAGATAATAGAGTAAGATGGAGAAAACAATTATACGAGACACCACCTTGAAGTTATGTGTTAAACGGATCCAGGTCCGAAAGGGCGGAGTTTTTTAGTGACTGAGACTCCCATACATCGAGGGAGGGACCACTCCATGGGTTTCCTACGGACAATCTCATCAGCAAACTAAGGGCAACTCACCTTAAGCAAGGTATAATACCCCATCCTACTCGAGGTACCACTGTGCAAGCAGAACACTGCGGTCTAGACCACTAAAAGTCCATGAACAGTCACCTGCCCGAGCTGTCGTATCGCAGCTAATGGTCTGCACCAGAAATACGGTGTCGCTCGTAGACCGAAGTTATTTTGCATGCGACATACCATCCCTTTCAGAGGCTCAGGAGGTCTCGGCTCAACTGCATGGATCAAGAGGATGACATACCTCTAATGATGAAACTCCCTATGCCGAGGACTGCGTGATCAAGACGAAGCTTGGTCGTTAATAGGCGAACTGTGAATATTGGCACGGCTTCTCCTTTCAAAAAGGCTTGCCGGGGTATTGGAGCACTACGCTGATGGATATATTTTTCCTTCCTTCTCGTGGCATCTCTTATGAGTGAACTAAGAGAAAACTTAAACCCTAAAGGTGTAAACCCCGATTCTCTGACAACAGAGGAAATGATGGAAATATGGGATATATATACCCTATTCCCATTACAAAAATATCTGAGGTGGTATAGAATCCTGCTCGGACTAATTCGCCCTCCACTGAAGAGGAAACTGATCTCTTACGGCCACCCTCGGGTGAATAGACGGAAAATGGAAATGCGGATCAGGCACAGGTGGGGGAATCCAGTAAACGTAGGCGTTTACCAAGCGCATCTCAAAAACAGCTAAATTACCTCCTGAAGAGCGGGATGCCTTATGATACCGCCTTGAAACAAGTCTTGGGGGCGATAGAATGCCGTCGAGCTGAAGGTAGTAACACTGATACAGTAGGCGGGAGCAAACGCCGAGGATCTGAGTCGATCCCGAAGCAAACGACCAAGAAACCGGAAACCCAGGAGGGACCTATCTCATACAGAGCTGCAGCTTTTCATATAAGGATAGGCATCACCCACCCCGACTATCCGAAATATCAGTTTAACAGCAAATAGTTGGAGCTGCTTCAGTGTTCAATCATTGAGGTAGTGCATCAAGGAGCACAATCTTCGCAAGAAAGATTTGAAGTTGCTCTCTTCGGCCAGGGTGGTATCTTGTCATCTATGCTGATAAAGATAGCGCGGAATGGTTGGTAAGTGCTGTTGACAACTTTATCAAACTATGGGAAGACGCTAGAATCAAGGCACGATATACCCAATCCGCACATATGCATCGCGTATATTCCGCGTGATAAGAATAAAAAACTGAGTCCGGAGATGGTCTTAGCACGACCAAGAACCATGAACCACTCACTCGTTACCGAAGAATGGGTAGCACTACATAGGTAGGAGTCATGGGCGGGCCAGACTTGAACCGCTATTGACGAGGCGTCATTGGAAGCTTTGAAGGATTTAGAATTCAGACGAGTTCATTTCCAGCTGAAGATCAGGAATGCAGACGCTAATCCCTCTGGTCACAAGGGCAACTCGGATCGTGCCACAGAGGCCAAGCTTTGTTACCTAAAATTTTCGGCACCGAAAGTGACCGAGTGAAATCAAAAAGAAAACCAAAAAGTTGCTGCGCTACCACTTTACAAACCTTAGACTCAGTGGGTTGATAGTTGACAATCATGCAGGGTGCCAGCCGGCTCGTCGGCGAGGGAGTGGGTTGAACGAACAAACCCAAGATGGAATAAAAATTTCGGCGCCACCTGCTTAGGTTTACTTACCCTGTCATGTCCCCTAGATAAGCAGGAATCCAAGGTGTTAACGAGTACCAAGGGGTAAAGCAGTTTGCAAGTCAATACAAAAAAACAAAGACAGAATTAAAAGTAACTCGTTTAAACGTTTATTGTAATTAAAAGTTAAATGAAATGAATATGCAATTTTAAATATAGAAAAAGAATTAGTGACAGATAGCCCTACGATAGGACTCCAACACCGAACGCTATGGCCAACGCAATCAGTTTCACATCAAAAATATAAAGGAAAATCTTATCCTAAGAATTAAAATTAAATTTTGAAAAGTTTTAGAGTTACAAAAAAAATAGAATTTATTGAAACAAAGTTGAAATTTTGAATTAAATATACCAGCGGTGAATAAACCACCCTGTATATCACATGCCGATAACTAATCGGTTGATGTTATAATATAATATTAAAGAATTAATCTGTTAAACTGTTTCAACTATACCCTCCGATCTATAATATACAAAATTTCTAGAATTATTGACTAAAACATTAAAACAGAAAAAAAGAAGCTAATTGATCGGGGTAATTATGTAAAAATGAACGTTTTAATCGCAGAAAGAATTTAGAAATAAGAAAAATATAACGTGCAACTTAGCTGGTCCCTCAAACGGCAGTTACGGGGCTAGGATGTGAGGTCCTATCCGATGGAATCGTGACTCGGGCTCGACCTGGTAAGCAAACGGAAGCCGGAGGTCCGTTGAGTTCCCCAAGGGCGGTACAGGAACAAAGAAAGCCGCAGAAAACCTCAGCCAAACGTGGGTATTCGAATCCTCACTTGAAACGACGTTAAAATTCCAAAACTCCAAAAATAATACGACGATAAAACCTCGGTAAAAACGGGCTTTTCCAATGTAGCGAAGAAAAATTTCAAAATGGCGTTGCAGACGCGTGGGTTCTCAAATTATCTCGAATAAATCGAATCCATCAGCCGTGGTAATCACAACAATATTCCACACCAAACACAAGCGAAGATACGGTTGATGATTATTTTCGGTAAACTTCCATTTATATCCACATAAGTGAGAAAATATCCGAAGTTCCAAAAACAGGAAGAATTTACTCTTGAGAATACGTCTTACACCATTATCAAGATCGAAAACGAAGATGATGCCGGAAACAGGAAACCAAGCGGGAGAATACGTCACACGACCAATCGGAAAATAGGAAATTAAAATTTGAAAACTGACAACGTACAAGAGGTGCCATCTCACGTTGAAAAGATGTGAACACAAAATATGAAGATCTATCAGAAAGCAATCAAAAGCAAATCGATGCCTAGAAATCTATAAACGGATGAATGATACAAACAGAACTAACCTTAAAAATTGAACAACTGTCAAAACATAGAAAATGAATTCCTAAGATGAAATTAACACAAACAAGGACCGAAATTTAAGTGAAACAAAATCTGAAGGTAACTGAAAGTAAAGATTCTCAAATTCTAGCAATCAAGAGGGAAGAAAGGACCAAAATGATTCGATAACGATACCCGATGAGGAAAAACAATACATAGAAGCATCTCTGAAGTTAGAAGGCAGATAGAAAAAGAAATAGAAAATACGAAAGCTTGTCGAAAAGACTGGCCGAGTACTACACAAGGTAGCTGAAGAAAAAAAACCGTAACAACTCCCCCCTAACCCACATAAGAAATTTTCAACGAAAATTTCAAAGCTCAGGCAGAGGTAGAAACCGAGGAAAAAAAAAAAAGGGTCAAACAGCCAAACAAACAATGCGTACAAAAGAACCAAAACGTTAAATGTGATAAGAATTTAGAAGATTTAAAGTCTTGAACGGCGACTTCGGACTGAAACAGCTGAAGGCCAAAAAAACACCAAAACTCAAGCTCTAAAGCTCATACGAAAGAAAACCAGTGAAAACCAGTATCCGACCAAATCGGAAAAACGGGGACAACAGTCAACCCAAAGGGGTGTGTCTTTTTTATGAAAAGAAGTAGACACAAACTACAACAATAGCGGGAATCAACTTCAGCCAAGTCCGGGAGCAACTCCGCACGACTACAAGTCACAACCAGATTATAAAAATGAAGATGAAGGGTTCGAGGAAAGGAAAGAAAGTAGTCAAGAAAAATAAACGGGTCAAGAAGAGAGGGAAGAAAGAGAGAAGGGAGTCGTGGCTGCGGTAGTGCTGAAATAGCAAAACCCTCGGACACGCGGCTCAGTGGAGGAGACAGAAAAGGAGCAGAAAAAGGAATCTGATTAAAGATCAAGCACTCGACGAACCACAACCCAGGCTCAACAAGAAACTGATCCAACTATCAACGACATAAAAAAAACAAAAAGAATCCAACCTATGCCCGGAACACACAAACTTAGCGATAATCAAACAAAAAGCTGCCGGGTCTCAGCGAAGGCAGGATTGGGGACAGCGCCCACAACGAACGTAATCCTAAATGCCTAAAAGGAGTCAAAATCGGGAAAGATAAAAGTCAAATCCGGGTAAAAGAAAAGCAAAGCCTAACATGATCTAGATGTTCAAGATCCAAAAGAAATTCTGCCTAGCCCAAAAAAATCCCAACCAACCCGACCCCACACTTGTACAAGGCCCAAGGGGAGGCCAAAACGACACTAATCGGTAGGTTGACTCTTCAAATGCGATACATGCCAAGTTCCTAGAAGTACTTTCTCATCCAAACTCTTCAGCTCATAGGAATTTCTACCAACTCTTCTGTGAATCATAAAAGGACCTAGGTATTTGTCTGCCAGTTTCGCGGTAAAGTACTTTGCAGCATCCGAAAGCACGAAATTCTTACGCCATACTAATTGATTAGGCAAAAACTCTACCTCACGTCTACGCAAATCATAGCGCGCTTTTGACTTGTCATAAGCCTGCTGGAGTCGCAAACGAACATCCTTATAAACTCTAACTAATCCTTCCGATCGATGTTCAAAAGTTTCTTTAATGTCAGGTGGTACGACTATCGGTTGATTATCTTTGACCGTGCTTCTATGATCTGTACCGGTCAATATCATTTCACGACCAAAATTCACAAAATAGGGTGTTAAACCTGTGACTTCATGCTTAGCAGTACGAACGGCACAACTCACCTTAGGCAATAACTGGTCCCATTTACGATGGTTCGTAGATACATAAGAAGTTAACATTGTCTTCAGCACTCTGTTGATTCGTTCCGATGGATTCGCTTGGGGATGGTAAAAAGATGTGTACAAAGGCTTTACTGAATAGGTTCTCAACAGTTTAGTCATTTCTTTAGATCGGAATTGCACACCGTTATCTGTAATGATGGCCTTCGGGACGCCATACTGTAAAAATACCTCGTTCTCCAGATGTTTCACTACAGATGCAGCCGTAGCTTTACGAAGAGGGAAAAATAAAGGGTATTTGCTAAAGCAATCCGACACCACAAAAATATATTGGTAGCCATGAGTAGACCTAGGCAAAGGACCTACAAGATCGGCACAAATAACCTCCCAAGGACGCGAAACAAGTGAATGTCCTCCCATTTTACCCGCAGGAGCTTGCTGTAAGGGTTTTGTCCTCATACAAACTTCACATTTTCGAATATACTGATAAACATCAGACTTCATGCCAGGCCAATAATATTTTTGACTAATACGATTTACTGTTTTATACACACCCAAATGTCCACTAGTAGGTTCATCATGACATTGGCGGATTATTTCTTTTCGCCCATTCTTAGGTATAATACGTTTCCATTCCGACTGCTCGTCAACAAGATCAGGATACGGGCTACGCACAAGCTTATGTGGTTCACCATCGATAAGTCGAAACGAAGGATATTTATCAGGCGACGATTTAATTCCATCTTTAAGTCTATCGTACCATTTGTCTCGGCTATCCGCAACTTCAACAGACTCTAACACAGGTACAGCACGCGATAAAGTATCAGGCACTACATGTTCCTTGCCTTTACGATGTAAAATGGCAAAGTCATACTGCTGAATTCTCACAGCCCAACGAGCCAAACGTCCAGACGGATTCTGTAATCTATTCAACCACAACAATGAGTAGTGATCCGTAATCACGGTGAAATGTGTTCCTTCAACATACGGTCTGAATTTCTCTATCGCCCATAACACAGCTAGACATTCTTTTTCAGTAGTAGAGAAGTTACGCTCTTGTTTGGTAAGAGATCGGCTAATATAGGCTATGACTTTTTCTCCATCATCAAAATTCTGCGTCAGAACAGCTCCTAAACCAAAGTTCGAACTATCACACTGTATGACGAATTCACGGTCAAAATCAGGGCAAGAAAGAACAGGGGCAGTTACCAAATTTTCTCTAATCCTAGTCCAAGCTCTATCACAGTCTACATCCCAGTGAAAAGATTTACCCTTCTTCAAAAGTGACGTTATGGGAGACACGATCGTAGAGAAGTCTCTAATAAAGCGACGATACCAACTAGCTAATCCTACAATACGTCGAACCTCAGACACATTCTTAGGAGTGGGAATATTAAGGATGGCTTGAATCTTTTCAGAATCTACATGCAAACCTGACTGATTAACAACATAACCTAGGTATTTAAGTTCATCTCTACAAAATTTGCATTTCTCCTGATTGAGAGTAAGACCTGCCGCATGAATACGAGTAATAACTTCCTCCAAAATTTCTAGATGTTTTTCAAAAGTGGGACTGACAATGATAATATCATCCAGATACGCGAAGACATAGGGATCAAGATCAGCACCAAGAACTCTATCAATCAAACGCTGCCAAACCGCTGGACTTCCAGATAGACCCATCGGCAAACGCTTAAATTGAAACAAACCACGGTTAGGGATGGTAAAAGCAGTATAAGGTCGCGACTTTTCAGCAACAGGGATCTGAAAATAAGCCGACTTGATGTCCAATGATGACAGATAATTGGCATCACGTAATTTGTCCAGAGTGTGAGATATATAAGGGAGAGGATATGCATCTTTCTGCGTCACCTTATTGAGTTGACGATAATCCACCACAAAACGATAACTACTATCCTTTTTGGGAACTAAAAGTATCGGAGAAGACCAGGGACTATTAGAACGCTCAACAATGTCCTGTTCCAACAACTTGTCTAGTTCAGCATTGACATGTTTCTGCATAGCTGGCGAAATAGGATAATATCGCTGCTTAATAGGTTCGCTATTCGTAATGATGACATGTTCGACTAAGTTAGTACAGCCAATAGAATTGGGATCTCTTCCCTCAAATAAACGCTTAGTTAATTGCTCAACACGCTCACGCTGACTCTCCTTCAAATCAACATCCAAGGCAGCAACCTGCGCAACCGGAATACTAGAAGAAAAAGACCACTCGCCTCTGCGCAAATCAGGAACAATACCCATTATTTTCCAAAAGTCTGCACCCAAAATCAATGTGGACGAAACGTCGGGAACTATAAGAACGTCAATAATCTTTTCACGGTTCTGCAATCTGAAGGGAACCGAAACGGCACCAGGACTCTGACAAGAACGACCATCAGCCACCGTACAAGTAGTTAAATTCTTCTGAAGACGCAATCCCAAAGATTGAAGTAATTTCCACCCATCACCTCCTGCAATGGTTCGAGAAGCTCCAGAATCCAATAAACCCTGAATCGGAATATCAAAGACATAGACGGTAAGATAAGGTCTTTCATCATCGTTGGCGTGACCCAGAATAAAATCAATGATCGCTCTATTAGGATCAGCAACCGGAGAAACGTGACTAGAATGCGCGAGCCGGTTTTCTAACTCATTCGACGCCAGTTTTGAAGAACAGCACCGACAATTCCTAACAGTAACTCCAGGTTGACCACATTTGAAACAATGCATGCGACGGGGTTGACTACAATTCGCAGCTAAATGACCTTCACCATCACAATTCCAGCATTTTCTCTGAGTAGGTGAAGCGGATACTTCCGAAACTGATGAAGACGCTGACACACACGCAAGATCCGGTTCCAAAGACTGATTACGACGAGGCGGGGGAACATAAGCCTCTACAAACGCTTTACGAACTTCCATCTTCCTACCCAAGGTACGAAGTTCCTCCAGAGTCCGAATTTCCGTTAATGCCAACTGACTCTGATAAAAGGGTGCTAAATTTCTCATAATAATTCGCAGACGACTAGATTCAGGAATATCGATAGTTAAACGAGAGAAAAGATTAGTCATAGTCGAGATGTACAAACTCATAGATTCATCAGGACCCTGAGTGCGACGACGAATCTCATCAAACAACTGTTCGTCATAATCTGGGGCTTGAAACTCTTCACGCAGTGCCACAACCAACTCATCCCAACCTGAAAGATTCTTTCGTGATGCACGGAACCAAATTAAAGCCTTACCCGAAAATAAATCTATAGCCGAATCGAAAACTTCCTCCTTCGACACATTACGCGCACGCATAAGTTCCTCAACTCGCTCTAGAAAACCATTCAAAGAAAGTTCTTTATTATCCCCTGAATATTTCAACTTCCAATGCATAACTGGTACTGATTTCTTTGGGACGGAAGGTGTTGCAACCTTAGGCGCATCCTCAACATCACTCAATTCTTCTGACGATGGGACAGGAGAAGATGACCCACCAGCAACCTGAGACAACGAAACTACGGATTGGTTCAAAGTCGAAGTTCGCACTAACTTTTTAACCTTAGATTTCAGAGTGGACGCGAGAGTTACAAAAGATACAAGCAATTCGGAACGCGATTTCCTTTCATCATCGGTAGCAGGCACACTCCTATTAACTCGACCGAGAGCATGAGCTAACTTAGAAGAAATCTTGGAAAAATCTGCCGAGGCTAAATTTCCGGTAAAAGTTCCAACCAAGTCCTCAAGCATTTTCACCTTGTCGGTAAGCGCTATCAAGTCCTCCTCGAATGTAAAAGGATAATTAGGCCACTTAAAACTTTCTAACTTTTCTACCTTTCGGAGACCTCGAAGAGTCTTCCGCATAGAATCTACCGTATCCAGAGTCGTAACCCCTCTAATTCGTAATTCATACTGTAACTCATCCTGACTCAAGCGATTAATTTCCAATTTAAAGTCCATAGTTGAGATATAAGTTCCAAAAAAATGTCCAAAATCCAAAGAAAATATGAAAAACAAGGAAGTGATCCCACCAAAAAAATTGTGGCCCCACCAAAAAAATGTCAGGCCCCACCAAAAAAATATTGGGCCCCACGTTGGGCGCCAAAAGCTTGTTACCTAAAATTTTCGGCACCGAAAGTGACCGAGTGAAATCAAAAAGAAAACCAAAAAGTTGCTGCGCTACCACTTTACAAACCTTAGACTCAGTGGGTTGATAGTTGACAATCATGCAGGGTGCCAGCCGGCTCGTCGGCGAGGGAGTGGGTTGAACGAACAAACCCAAGATGGAATAAAAATTTCGGCGCCACCTGCTTAGGTTTACTTACCCTGTCATGTCCCCTAGATAAGCAGGAATCCAAGGTGTTAACGAGTACCAAGGGGTAAAGCAGTTTGCAAGTCAATACAAAAAAACAAAGACAGAATTAAAAGTAACTCGTTTAAACGTTTATTGTAATTAAAAGTTAAATGAAATGAATATGCAATTTTAAATATAGAAAAAGAATTAGTGACAGATAGCCCTACGATAGGACTCCAACACCGAACGCTATGGCCAACGCAATCAGTTTCACATCAAAAATATAAAGGAAAATCTTATCCTAAGAATTAAAATTAAATTTTGAAAAGTTTTAGAGTTACAAAAAAAATAGAATTTATTGAAACAAAGTTGAAATTTTGAATTAAATATACCAGCGGTGAATAAACCACCCTGTATATCACATGCCGATAACTAATCGGTTGATGTTATAATATAATATTAAAGAATTAATCTGTTAAACTGTTTCAACTATACCCTCCGATCTATAATATACAAAATTTCTAGAATTATTGACTAAAACATTAAAACAGAAAAAAAGAAGCTAATTGATCGGGGTAATTATGTAAAAATGAACGTTTTAATCGCAGAAAGAATTTAGAAATAAGAAAAATATAACGTGCAACTTAGCTGGTCCCTCAAACGGCAGTTACGGGGCTAGGATGTGAGGTCCTATCCGATGGAATCGTGACTCGGGCTCGACCTGGTAAGCAAACGGAAGCCGGAGGTCCGTTGAGTTCCCCAAGGGCGGTACAGGAACAAAGAAAGCCGCAGAAAACCTCAGCCAAACGTGGGTATTCGAATCCTCACTTGAAACGACGTTAAAATTCCAAAACTCCAAAAATAATACGACGATAAAACCTCGGTAAAAACGGGCTTTTCCAATGTAGCGAAGAAAAATTTCAAAATGGCGTTGCAGACGCGTGGGTTCTCAAATTATCTCGAATAAATCGAATCCATCAGCCGTGGTAATCACAACAATATTCCACACCAAACACAAGCGAAGATACGGTTGATGATTATTTTCGGTAAACTTCCATTTATATCCACATAAGTGAGAAAATATCCGAAGTTCCAAAAACAGGAAGAATTTACTCTTGAGAATACGTCTTACACCATTATCAAGATCGAAAACGAAGATGATGCCGGAAACAGGAAACCAAGCGGGAGAATACGTCACACGACCAATCGGAAAATAGGAAATTAAAATTTGAAAACTGACAACGTACAAGAGGTGCCATCTCACGTTGAAAAGATGTGAACACAAAATATGAAGATCTATCAGAAAGCAATCAAAAGCAAATCGATGCCTAGAAATCTATAAACGGATGAATGATACAAACAGAACTAACCTTAAAAATTGAACAACTGTCAAAACATAGAAAATGAATTCCTAAGATGAAATTAACACAAACAAGGACCGAAATTTAAGTGAAACAAAATCTGAAGGTAACTGAAAGTAAAGATTCTCAAATTCTAGCAATCAAGAGGGAAGAAAGGACCAAAATGATTCGATAACGATACCCGATGAGGAAAAACAATACATAGAAGCATCTCTGAAGTTAGAAGGCAGATAGAAAAAGAAATAGAAAATACGAAAGCTTGTCGAAAAGACTGGCCGAGTACTACACAAGGTAGCTGAAGAAAAAAAACCGTAACAGCTTAGCACTTCCACTGAGGCAAGGACTAAACCACCGTCGGTGTCCCAAGATAGAGTTACGGGAAGTAGAATTATTACATCTACAGTATCGACCAGTAGAGGATCTATCTTAAGAGCAAACAACACTACACCGGTGCGTAAACCAAGAGACCCAGCCAAGAGGAAGCCGGAGATCAAACCACAAGTACGGCAAATCAGAAAGTGCTCCCAGAATGCATTTCATCTAATCATGTCAGAATCAAGGAAATACGTGAATTTGTCCGTAAAAATATCAAAGTAATACTTTCTATCTTTACAGATCACTGCAAAAACTCAGAAATCACTTACATATATAACCGAACTTTCTGAGGAGACTGAGAGCCGATTGTGTTTGTAGGACAAAGGGATAATTAAGCATATCTTCTGCCACTGCGCCGTCGCAACGAGAATCAGCTATGACATCTTTGGAAGCATAATCTTTCCCTAGATGACCTGAAAAAGACCTCATTCAAAGAGATTCTGAGCTACCTTAAGGCCTTAAACCTGTTGGATGAACCTTAAAGATAACATCCGCTCTACAATATGCGCTAGCAGTTACGGTGAACGGGATGGATAGTCGAACCATGTGGATGCTATCTTCTTCACAATACCAATACTAACACCCACACATCCAGCTCTCTTCTAGAAGGTGCATTATGCCTTTCTCCCATCCGCAAAAAAGATCTGCATTAATCTGTACAGGTCTTTGGCTGATTGATAGAAAGTATCTTCTAGATTAATTGTTGTGTTCCCAAAAGGACTTGTTTTTATGCTTTGGACGCAGCCTTGGGCTCACATAGGTTGTGGTATGCGGATCTTGCCACTCTATTAGACGATTTCAATAGGAAGTAATAGATGCGCAGATACGACTGTGCCATAGAACTGTGTGATTGAATCGCACTCAACTTGGTAAAGTATCAGTTCGTATTTGCTGTAGTAATCCGTAACAAATTAAATCATTTATTAAACGACCCGTTGATTTTGAAAACTTGTGTCATTCAAGTTTTCAAAATCAACGGGTCTAAAATTCTAACAATTAGTGTTTATGACTTAAAAGAAATTTAAATACATGCATCTGGTTAATAAGTCATAAACTCCTAACCGTTTTAAGTTTGTACAATTCATTATGACTAGCAAATACCTTTTTGCTAGTATTAACCTATGAGTGGTTTACCTGTCAACCTATATAGATCCAAAATTTAATTATTCTAGCCCAAATATCCGATGTTTCTTACTACAAAGCTTCCAATATTATAATGATATGTTTTCCTTGTTTCATAAATACTTACACAAACCGCCGTAAATTCAGTACACAGGTTCACGTTTTCTTTGACATGACATGATATGTGAATGATCTGATAGAGCGGGGTTTGGTTTCATTAGAAACGGGCGGCGGGTGTCAGATTTTTCGAAATATCAAATTTGACTTTTAGAACTCATCTGTCTATTTACATTTTTCAACATTTCACCATTACTAAATTACCCGTGAAGAAGTTGACCGATAAAATCCCTTAGTATTAAGTTATGTACAGATAAAGAGAAGCCGGCAGTCGGTGGTGAAATGTCCGATCCGGAGGAACCCGACAAGTCCATCGTTATCGGGGGCGGAAGACGCATGAGCGTCCAGGCCATGCAGTCTTTGTACGAATTGCAGGAGAACAACCAGCTCTGCGATGCCACCATACTGCTGGAGGACGGCACAGCGATACCGGTGCACAGGGCCATACTGTGCGCTTGCAGTACTTACTTCAAGTAAGTTTTTCACATATAGAAATCAACTGATAATGCTTGAAATAGATCTGATAGAATACCTGCAAAAACTTAACTATGCACAGAGTAGGCAGGGCGGGTTTTCAAGAACCATCACCTTATATCTTACTTCTCAGGTAATTTACCAAGAAAAATGATAGGACATGTCAAATGGAATAAAGTGATTCTGGAAATGTCAGATTTTGTAGATCTACTTAAGTTGATATTTAAAAGCGTTGAAAGACATATATTTACAGCGTATCTATATAAATAGGAGGCATATGCATTTTCTTATTATTATTAATTTTAGGAAAAGAGTATTCTTCACAAAAAGTTCTAGTTGTAAAGCACAACGCAAATTATCAGGCTTTGAAAACTATTATATAGTTTGATTAGAATTGAATACTAGGCGTTAATATACAATCGTTAATAAAAACCAGATTTTGTTATTTGTTACAAACTTTCATGCATTATATATTTAGGTATTGCTGACTTAAAATTATAAGTTTCTGAACGTCAAAACACTAGTTCGAATTTATTATTAATTTCATATACATGAACATGATATCAAAAGCATATTACCCAATCAATGCAGTAAGACAGGAAGGCATCTAAAAGTATAATGGTATTTGTATGTGCAGTAGATGAAATCATAGAAGCTAGTAGTAATAAAACTACAGGCTAGGCTGGTGTAACATGCAACCGGTAGAAAAAATATGTATGGTTTTGTGGACGATTTGGCATTGATCGGTGAATATAGTGCTATACTCTGAAAAGAAAGATCAAAATATGAAATGATAAAGCTTCGAAATATGGTCTAAAAATAAAAATAAACAAATGGAAAACGAGAAGATTAATAGCTGTAAGAGGAAGGAAAATGAAGAGCAATGATGGCAAGACATGCACACATAGAATTTTGAAAGAGTTATGGAAGGTATCAAAGACAAAGGTTGTAGTGGAAACAGTAGAGAAATTAAATACAAAGCAGGAGAGCATCCTTGTACCCGTAGGTATCTATAAAGAAAGAACTTTAAGAAATCATATTGATGATTAGAAACAAAGAGAGTACCCACGAAGATGGCCGACCTGCTGACAATAGGCAATAAGAAACTATATGCTTATTATGTTATATTACACTATAATTTAATTATTTTTCATATCCTAAACAATTTCCTT
Organism: Cetonia aurata; assembly: GCA_949128085.1. NCBI lineage: Eukaryota > Metazoa > Arthropoda > Insecta > Coleoptera > Scarabaeidae > Cetonia > Cetonia aurata. The sequence continues at coordinate 3,114,014 of OX421887.1, forward strand.
TATTCTTTTTCTGGAATTATTCCTCTTAATTGTATATTAAAAATCTAAAATTAAAGCTTTAGCTACCTGAGCATAAGCTAATCACGTTTATAACACGTAATTGATCAAAATATATAACATATGATCGAGGACATGGCAAAGCAGCAATTGGTATTGGGTAATCAAAATGACGACTAGTAACAAGCCAAATATTTTTTGAAGCGCGCTTGTCTAAACTTGATCTAAGTTATTGTGCGCTCATCTGTGGTTATAATTTACGTCAATAATGTATCTATATCGCGCTTATATAACTTAACAATTTAAGTTTGAAATCCCAAGTACTTTGAACTCCATACAGCAAATTTGGGCCGTAAACTTCATTTATTAACATCCACTAACAGCGTTGATTTTTATGTGATTTTTGTTTGTCATTATTTTCTAGGCTTTTAATAGTAAATCTCTCCTAATTTTAATGTAAAATAATAATATCCTACTTAGGATTGTTTTTTGAGAAAATAAGATGTTTTTAGCTATGCGAGACTGAAAAATCGAACAACACAGCTAAAGCAAATAAGAGATAATAAAGGATGCAAGAAAAAAGTATAATATATATAATAGGGGATATTTTCAAGTCCAGCAACAACTACATTGCTAGAGATTTAGATGAGTTTGAAGGCTAGGATTTTTGCACGAACAGAGTGATTGAAAGACTATAGACGAAGAAAATGCTTTGAGTTACACGACAATGATTAGGTTTGCTGTTGGCAATCGAACACTAATACAGTTTTTGCACAAATAAACATGTGTTCTGTATCTTTTATTGTATCTTCTTTTATCTGACCTGCGCATATGGTAGGCCGAGTTCAGGAATGGGCGAATTCCAGGAAACTGAAAATCTTAAATAAAACGACAGTCGCAGTAATGTTAAAAGGCAAACTGGAAGGAAGCAGACCACCTCATGTAAGATTTAAAAGAAAAGTATTGCGTTGGAAAATGAAAGTCAAATATTTTGGCGTTATGTTTTTATGCTGGCCAGACTTTCCTTCCTGAAAGCGACTACAAGAGCATTGCTATGCCAATACTCACTTATGCTCCCATGTTTCTAGAGCTTTGTTGGCGGGGCAACATTCTTTCCTACTGTTGTGGATTCGTGCTTGCAGGATAGTTCCCAACCCTATACTGGAAATTCTTGAAAGCTTTGCACGATTCCTTCTTCCTAAAGGAGTGTCCTTTAATTACGAGAACCGAGGAGGCCATAAATCTGAAACAGAGAACAAGCAAATATTTAAAATTGTTCAAAATTGTTTGCAGTCTCTAACTAATTTTGACCTAGTTACAGGGTTCGAGACTGCCTTTATAGCAGCTTGGCTATCAGTCATATACTTACTTTCCTTTTCATGTAGCCCCCCTTCTGGCTTGTAAACTGTATGAAAATTTGCGTATAAGGTTCCTAGAAGCGCTGACTTTTGTATCAACGGACTATCTCACCCGGAACATTGTAGTTGACCTGAAACTAAGAAAAGAGAGCTACAGCACAACAAATTTTGGTCATAAAAATAATATACTTATCTGGTAATGCAGCTGTAAGGATGAATTAGTAGTTAGTTTAATGTGTTGTATGGGACAAACACCTAGATATCCGCTCTGCTCCACTATTGTCGTCGAAGCAATTGATTTTTTTTTTAATCGGATAATCTCTCCATATATTCAAATTCAGAAATATGAAAGCATATGATTCTATTGAATACCCATCTTTCAACATTATCATAAGGAGTCTGTCTATTAGTCGTCAAAGTGTGGTAAATAATGTTTCGGTATGCACACGTTTTGCCTATGCAGCAAAAAGTGGACCGTTACATGTTATTAATACAGAAAAAAAATCACAAGTCAAATTTAACGAATGCTGATGCGGCTTGCTCCACCTTAGGTTATTCACTTTTATCTGTATTTATGTATAGCCTGTTTTTGCTAGTTGCAGTTATTAGTTGCTTAACTGCATCTATTGGTTTTCTTGTAATAATTGGTACTACATCAATCACATAGGCTACGATATCTTGTGAAGATTATTTTCTTGGTACTGATTTCACTATGCACTGAAAAAAATGATATAGTAGGATTGACAATGTCCATGGTTCTTTGATTGTATCCATGCCCATCTATTTAGATCGCTCTACAATTTATATTCTACATTTTTTAAAAAAACGTCGATGTCAATTTAATGAAGAATTTGGTGTCTAAATGTTTATGCGTTGATACTTTGTTAATACGAAACCTTGTAATTAATTAATACCTTGTTAGGAATCCAAAATGCTATTGAAATATCGGATGATACTTAAAACATCAAGCAAAATTGGATAAATATTATTGTCAATAATAATACTTACAATCAGTTGAGAATTATTTAGAATTATATTAGTGGATAATATTAGTGAATGATATTAGTGGAAACAACCATATCAATTCGCTATAGTATTGATAGAAAATGCATACTTATTTGAAAACAAATTTTGATTATCATTTATAGAAAAATAACATAGAAATTTCATTTGCATTTAGGGCATTATTTACAACGACACTGCACGGAAAGAACAAGACCAACGTGTTACTTCCAGGCGTCTCTTCCGACATGATGAACGTTCTGCTCTCGTACATCTACCTCAGGAAGCTCAAAGTGACCGAAGAAAATGTCTATAAGCTCCTGACAACCGCAGACTACCTCAGCATCTTGGGCGTTCTAGAAATCTGCTGCAACTTCCTTGAGTTCAAGATGAATCCGACTAACTGCATTGGGATAATGCTTTTCGCTAGATCTCACTTCTGTCGTAAGCTTGCAGACACCGCCTGGAAATATATCATGCGCTACTTCGTGCAAATAGCAAGTCAGAGTGAAGAACTGCTCACTTTAACCCTTACGGATTTACAAGAAATTATTAACGACGATGAATTGAACGTTAAAAGCGAAGAGACTGTTTGGGAGGTGATTTTGAAGTGGATAAACCATGATCCGGAGGATAGAAAAAGGCATATCGTGTCCTTAATGAAGTGCATTCGTATGGGATTGTTGGATACCCAGTTTTTCCTAGAGCATGTTAAAGATCATCCATACGTAACCAGCTGTGAAGAGAGCAGACCTATGATTATAGAAACGTTGAAATTCTTGTACGATCTTGAGACTATCTCCCATCGTGATGGTGAAGTACCTACACCAGAAATTGCAAGACCAAGGGTTCCTCATGAGGTTCTGTTCGCTATTGGCGGCTGGAGTGGTGGTTCGCCAACCAACTACATGGAAACTTATGATACCCGAGCTGATCGATGGGTGAAAGTGGAGGAAGTGGATCCAATGGGCCCTAGAGCCTATCATGGGACAGCCGTAGTTGATTTTAATATCTATGTGATCGGTGGATTTGACGGCATGGACTACTTTAACTCGTGCAGATGTTTCGACGCTGTAAGAAAAACTTGGAAGGAGGTAGCGCCGATGCATGCTAGGAGATGCTATGTCAGCACTGCTGTACTAAACGATTATATCTACGCGATGGGAGGGTACGATGGCCACCATAGGCAGAACACGGCGGAGAAGTACAACCCGAAAACCAACCAGTGGAGTCTGATTGCTCCGATGAATATGCAGAGGTCAGATGCCAGTGCTTGCACTTTGAATGGTATGTTTTTAAAACAAAGAGCAGTTAAATAAGTTCGTAGCCTTTATCTTTGGAATTTTTCCTTATTTTGTTTGAATAAACTACATTGTTTGTTCATAGAGACTCGCGCAAATAACTGAGAAGCGTCTTATCACTATATTACGTCTTAATAATCATCGCTTTTTTATTTGCATACATTCTTTTGGAATATACCCAATCTTATTTATTATTCAGCAACTTCCAATACCTTCAACGATAAGATTTGTCATTTTGCAATAGAATTCTCTTCATATCGGGAAAAAAACATTTTACATTTACCAAATGCGACGGCTTCAATTATTTAATTTATACTTGCTTTATAAATTTTATTTATCTTAAAATAGTATAGTTAAGACTAATAACATAAATACTTATTTAAATCAAGCTTGGAAATACTTTTTAAATAAAATGCTCTGTAATGTTTACCTCTATATATACAGGGTTGGGCAAATGTATGGGTCCATTCGAATATCTTTGATGTGGCTACTCAGATATTAATTAGACTGAAATTAAATACAAATCGAGGATTCCATGAGTATATTTATATCCGAATCAAATTTCCTGTTTAGTCGGAAAGGATATCAACCTATTTCAAATGAAACATTCTGTATATTTTTACAAATTTCAGGGGGAGTTCAACAATAATAAGGTTTGGCATCTTTTTGTACAACAACGATAGAAATATTTACTTAAAAATGATAATGCAAATTTTATTGAGCAAAGACGAATGAACAGGGGTTGAACAAGGGTTAGTCAAAAGTATGGAATAGGCAATTTATCTCCGTAAATATGAACTTTATGACAAAATGTCATTAATAGAAGTTTTTTTACTAATTATTCTTTATCTCTTAGCCTGCTAGTTGTTTTTTTATGTCAACGCATTTCCATGGAAACGTAATTTTTCTTTTGTTTTTTAAATGGAAACCTAGCAATTTTTTTGCTGATTTTTGTTCCTCTTTTTTTCCTTGAAATGATCCGGTATTTTTTTTGTGTAGTTTGATAACAAAATTTTAGAGAAAATGGCCATTATTTTATTCAATCAAATAATCTTTAACTTAAATTAAATGTTCAAACTGAAGACCCTCTGCAGCTTGACAGTAACCTAATCTGTCATAAAAATTGCGTAATGAATTTTGCAGCCAATTAGGTGGTATCTGTGCGATTTCATGCCATATTCTGGCTTCCAGATCTTCCAAATTTTGGGGTCTTTCTTTGTCAATTGTAGTTTTTAAATGACCCCAAAGGAAAAAATCTAAGGGGCTTAAATCGGTGGACCTAGCAGGCCATTCAATAGAACCCCAACGTCCTATCCAACGACGGGGAAAAATTTTATTCAGAAATTGGCGAACATCTACCCCATAATGGGGTGGAGCGCCGTCTTGCTGAAACCAAATATCTCGGTTTGGCATTCCTTGTCGATCTGCATCCGGAAATAATTGTACAATATCAGGTACAATGTGATCACGCAATAGGAGTAGGTATTTATCTGCAGTTAAATTCCCATCAATAAAATATGGGCCTATTATGTGCTGCCCAATAATACCAGCCCATACATTAAGTTTTTGACGGTGCTGTGTATGGTGTTCCATCATCCAATGCGGATTCTCACTAGACCAGTATCGACAGTTGTGTCTGTTCACAAATCCATTTAGACAAAACGTGGCTTCATCAGAAAATAAAATGTTGTTTAGACAATTTGGATTATTATCAATCATTTCCATCATTGTTGCACAAAACTGCATTCTTCTCTCTGGGTCATCTTCGTTTAGCTCATGGAGAAGGTGTATCTTGTAGGGTTTGAGTTTGTTCTTTTTCAATATTCGAACAATCGACGATTGACTAATATCATTATTCAAAGCAAGTTGCGTGGTTGACGTAACTGGATTATCCATAACACTTAGTAATACATCAAGAGCTTGATCATTATTTGTGGCTGATTTCGGACGTCCAGACTTTGGCATATCTTTTACATTTCCAGTTTCTCTAAATTTCCTAACCAATTTAGACACCGTGGATTGTACAATAGGATCTCTTCCAGGATGAACGTTGTTAAATAAATGACAAACAGCTCGGTGTGAACGTGGTCGATCTCCATAACCAACCATCATGAGGATTCTTTCAGTTTCACAGAGTTTCACCATGTTTACAAATTAATAAAACTATCTGTAACAAAATTAATTTGTTAACTTATTGAAAGGTACAATGACATGAAAAAAGGGAACAGAGTTACGTTTCCATGGAAATGCGTTGACAAAAAAAAACAACTAGCAGGCTAAGAGATAAAGAATAATTAGTAAATAAATAAAATAATGGCCATTTTCTCTAAAATTTTGTTATCAAACTACACAAAAAAAAATACCGGGTCATTTCAAGGAAAAAAAGAGGAACAAAAATTAGCAAAAAAATTGCTAGGTTGCCATTTAAAAAACAAAAAAAAATTACGTTTCCATGGAAATGCGTTGACATAAAACAACAACTAGCAGGCTAAGAGATAAAGAATAATTAGTAAAAAAACTTCTATTAATGACATTTTGTCATAAAGTTCATATTTACGGAGATAAATTGCCTATTCCATACTTATGACTAATACTGTATAACAAAATCAATGTCATTTAATAAAGTTTTCGAATTGATGACCGTTCACTTCTTGGCAATATACAAGTCTATGAACAAATTCTTGAAAGACATTTGCCAAAGTCTCCACACGAATTAATTGCAGTTCCTCAATAATCCTCTGCCGTAACTCGTCCAGATTTTGCGGTCGTCTAGTATAAACAGCACATTTTAAATGACCCCAAAGGAAAAAATCCAGAGGATTTAAATCTGGAGACCGTACGGATCATTTAGTGAATGTTACTCGATTTGGGTATGTTTCGTTTAAAAAAATTTCTAACATTAAGGGAATAGTGAGGGTGGAGCACACCCTCACTATTATGTTGGAAGCAAACATTTTCAAGTATTTCTCCATCTTCGGCAATATTGGGAACAACCTGATCACGTAAAAGATCTGAATAACTCTGTCCAGTTGGTGTAGCATGCGTGAGTTAATTCGTCAACTAGGAAAAGTATTTAACTCGCTATAAAATTATGGTCTTTTTTAGAGTTAACTATATGAATTTTTAGAAATAGACTTCACACTGCTTCCAAAATAGGTGTTAATTTTTGCCTTCACAGTGAGAATAAACTTTGACTTTTTTCCAGAAGGTGTTAGTCACAACAAGTAACACTTAAAGTGAGAGATAAAAGTGAAATATTAATTAAATATTTAATTATAATATTAATAAAATATTAATTTAAGTGTGAGATCCTTTATCAAATATTTAATGTTGTAATATCTTCTGTAACGAGTTGATATTACTGTGGTTTTAGTTCCATATAAAATCTTCTCTGTATTTTTTTTCTGTACAGCTGTACATTTCTATGTTTATTTTAAAACTGGTCTTATTAACTTAGGAACAGGAACATATTTCTGCGATATATAGGCACGCCAATGGAAGAATCTGGTTCTTTTAATGGTAATTAATCTGGTAATTAATATATCTAGAGGTACAAAATGTTCTATGCACTACAATCCCAATTTTAGTTTTAATATTGATTTTACTACTGATATTGTATTTCACAAGTTATATCCAACTCCTTTTCTCTCCGGTTCTGATGCGAAATCACTGTATCTTCTAAAACATTAGTTTAAAACTTCATTAGCCTTTTGGGTGGTTTACTTAATCGTTTATCAGTTAACTAAATGCATATATCTTGTTAAATACGAGCAATGCGTTTTCATGTTAAATTTACACCTAAAACGTTATTTTCATCTTAAAAGTATTTGGTTTAACACATCTTTGCGTTCATTTGATCATTTAACGGTTTGATGAAGGCTCAATATTTAAGACTACAAAAACTGTTGAAATAACCTTTCCATTTCTCTCAGTGTAGAACCAAACCCTTACTTCATCATACATCATGCATCCGTGCTATTCAATCAATACCTAAATAGTTGTCGGCGATATTAGATTAGATTAGATTAGGATTGGGGTGGCCTATCGACCTATTTCACCACGACCTTTTCAGATCTATTGTGATCCCCTTTTTTCCTAGAGGACGCTCTCTAATTTTGCCCTCTTAATTAGGCCTATCATCTTTGAGAGCGGCTTCTTTATGTAGCTACTAGCTGTGGGGTTCACCTCCCCCATTACTAGAAACCTTGTCCTCGCCAGGCCTTCACATTGGCACAGCACATGAACTTGTGTTTCTTCCTCCTCTTGGCAGTATCTGCATGTTGCATCATCTGCCAGGCCTATGTTGTACATATGCCTATTCAGTCTACAGTGACCAGTCAGCAGACCTACAATCATTTTGACAGTCTTCCTGTCTTTATTCAGTAGATCTCTCGTAAGTTCAGGCCTTTGCTCCTTTAGGAACTCTTTTGCCTGCCATTGTCCCGGTGATTTTTGCCACCACTCTCTGGACTGATATATCCATTCATTGATGGCTTTTTTAATTTGCGATTTGGTCATGCCGAAAGAGGGGTCGACTCCAACGAATGGCCTTGACGAACCTCGCCTGGCTAGCTCGTCCGCCGCCTCGTTTCCTCTCACGCCCGAGTGGCTAGGGACCCAGGCTAGGGTTACTTTCCTTTGGGTGCCCACCTCATTTAGGGCGCTTACACAGTCCCAAATCAGCTTAGAGTCCACGCTTGAGGAGCTAATCGCTTTAAGTGTGGACTGACTGTCAGAGAAGATAGCGACGCTTTTACCCGGTTTGGTACATCTTTCTATCTCTCGAACTGTCGGCGATATTAACAAACATCGTAATGGAAACGGTCCATTATGTAGATATTTATAACTAAAGCAGGATAAGTTATAAAAAACTATATATTTACATCAATTTGGATTCAGACCTGCTCATAGTTGTGTCAGTGCTCTGGCTCATATCAGTGATGATATCATTCGAGCCACTGATAGAGGTGATATAACTATACTTGTGCTGCTTGACTTTAGTCGAGCGTTTGATACTTTAAACCACGCCATACTCGTAGATGCCTTGTGTTCTGTGGGGCTTAGTGCGTCGCTTGCTCACTTGTGAGATCATTTCTAGAGAACGAAACAATTTGTTCTAAATGATAATACCTCAGACAAGATAGGCATTTCGCATGGTGTCCCTCAAGAAGCTATTCTTAGCCCGTTGCTGTTTAGTATTTATACCAGTGCCTTACCTTCTGCAATACGCGGACGATACGCAATTATATATTTCATTTAAACCTTCCGAATATCTGGAAGCTGAACGTCTGATCAATGATGATCTTAATCGAGTATCGTCTTACTGTGAATGTCACCAGTTGCAGATTAACGCACTAAAAACTCAGATGATAGTATTTGGACCTATAAATGCCCGCCGGTCGATATAACAACTACTAGATATTAACGTAAATGCTAGAAAAATTTTGGTATGTTGGTGGATGCACAACTGCGTTTTCGATAAAACACCTCGCATTTGATTGAGAAAGCCATTATAGCTCTCAAATCTATTTTTATACATACACAGCTTTTTGATACTCGGACCAGATCTATACTATGCGGGATTCTTGTCCTGTCTCATTTTAACTATGGTTACTCCGTTTATTCTTTTTATATAAAAAGGGAGGATAGTCAAAGAATACAGCGAGTGCAAAATAGCTGTGTGCAATTTATTTTTGGTATGCGTGGTCGAAGGGGAATTTCACGTAAACTTAGGGACACAAATACTTTGAATATGTATCAAAGGAGAATTACTCGTAATGCAGTATTCATCTGTAATATAATTAAATATAAACAACCACCGTATCTATACAATAAAGTCAAGTTTAGACACCAAACGCTCTCGAGGAACATGAGGTACTCACATTTGTTGACCACTTCTATGCATAAACGAGAAATTTTTAAGCGTAGTTTTACCTACAACATTTCCCGTACACTTTATTTGAGAAAAGTTAAATATTACAAATCATCCTAAAAACCCAGTGCTCCACCTAAAAGGTACTACACTGGGTTACCTGTTCTAAGTATTCAATTATTTCCATAACATTTCAAATTTCCCTATTCTAACTAATTATTCCACCTAATTATTTAACAAAAAAAAAATAAATTTATTAAATTTCCAAAAAAGTACTTTTAAAAATAGCTGGCTATCAGATGTTATTATGAAATTTGCGCCCGTGGAGCGACTTATATTGTTAACTCTCAGCATTCGCCTAGGAATGAGGAAAACCACGAAAACCCCATTCTGAGAGTGGACTGAACACTTATGTATGTACTGCAGTCGATGAGTGTGATGATGAGCACATGCACTTTGAAATCTCGTTTGAAACAGTCGCTTTTGGAGCTACAGCTTTAAAAGTTATCTTTTTTATTTAGTACATTTATATTGTAAGGATACTCTAGTGTTTATTTAATTATGACTGGGTCCTTTTTTTTGTCTTGTTAACTTATGCACCATAAACCCTCGTTTTATTATTTTGTTATTTATTTTTCATTTACTTTATGTTTATTATAATTTATGTTACTAAATTTAGATAGGCTAAAGGAAGAACGCCGTATACTATCCTTTTGCGATAGCTTAGGCGATTTAGTCGTTTTGCCACCACTTTGTTTGTATGTATTTTCTACTTTTATTTCTTACTTGTTATACTGAGAGAATGCCAATAAATATTATATTATTATTATATTATATTTTTGCCTAACTTGGAAGACGTTCAGGACCGTCAAAAAGCTACAATCGTATATGCATATATCCTATATTCCGTTATACTTTCAACTTTAATTGCTTGGGTATCCAAAGAAAGAAAAATAAAGCTGAAGCTTTTCGCAAAAACGTGATAGGTCGTGTGAATTATTAATTCTTTTCTATGAAGAAAGTGAAACGAGAGTGCTGCAGTATATCAATAGGACTAGCAACTTTTCGACAATAAAACAGTAACCCAAAAACTTTTGTCGATGTACTGAATAATTCATATAGTGGCTGCACTACACATACATATGTACATATCTGCATATTTATTAAGCCCTAATATTTCTATGGTGATAATATAAAAAAATTACAAAAAAGAAGAACCTTAGGAAAGCCTTAAAATTATTCTGCTTTGTGAATAGTATAGTAAGCGTTTCAAAATAAGATTTGATTTTAACTTTCTAGACGAAGTACAAAAAGAAGAAATGTGACCGCAAAATGTAATTGTAAAAATATTTTTTCGACGATCAAGTGAATTTCTTAAGCAATAGAACCACATTAATGAATTTAAATGTACAATCCATGTCGAATGAAATTGACCAACTTGAGCTTGAGCTTAATGCAAATAATATTCACATTGGCTGCATAACAGAACACTGGCTAAGCAGAGAAGTAAATACTAAATATATGTATGATACGAACTACCAAATATCCAAAGCCTTTTACTTATATTGGTAAAACAGGATATCGAATACGATATTACAATAATATTACATGATCTTAATATTATGTCGGTGGAGATACATATAGAAATATCCGCTATAAAACTTAAAACAGGTGTCATTGTGATGACTTTGTACAGATCTCTGGATGGAGACATGGAAGTGTTCATGGATACTCTATATGACTCATTAATCTATTTAACGCAGTGGTATGCAAAAGTGATTATCGCAGGAGATTTTAATATTAACTTTTTAAATGACACCAGAGTCAGAACAAATTTACTTGATTTATTTAATATGTTTGGTTTAGATGTCACTAGAATGCAACCTACCCGTATTACACAGACTAGCATGACTATATATATATAGATAATATAGTCACAAACTTGGCGAAGGAGGAATATGAAGTTGATACTAAAAATTTACATTTATCAGATCACTTAACCCAAATAATCAAATATCGATGCGTAAACAAAATACCTGAAAGAAAGGAAATTGGACATAAGGCAAAAGTGAGTAAATCCCCTTCAGCATTTAAACAATACTATGAATACAAACCATCATATAAAACAACTTTAGAGAACGAAGGAATAAGTATATAGATGAAATCAGAAACTCCAATAATAAGCAGAGAACAATCTGGAGGATAATTAATAAGTTAAGGGAAAAAAATTCCGAACAGCGATGCAACATTACAATATCACCTGATACAATGAACAATTGTTTCTTACACCACGTACAGCAGACACGCCAGACCAGCAAAGTAGCTGGTCTCTGATCTACATCAAATGATGAGAAGTGGTAGTACTGGCTGTACTAGTTAGGACCAAAAGTTGAAAGGTTACTGGGAAGGCAACCAAACGTACAAATTAAGATTCCTTCATATATTAATCTGAGCTTTTGCTAATTCTTTATTAGCTTCTTCAGAGATACAATAATTGGACTGGAGAAAACAACGTACAATCTGAAACTTGAAGACGCATGAGTAACAACGTAGTAGTTACATCGAGAAGTTTAAAAACAACAAACTCATCCACGTGTAGACCACGTGTTCGTTAGGTTAGGAACACCGACGTTTCTAGCGAAAGCTCAGATTAATATCTGAAGGAATCGTTTTAATTTGCTCATTCTGGCTGCCTTTCAACTTTTGGTTCTATATCAAATGTTGATGACAACAAAAAAAAAAAACAGTGTCAAGTCATACTACTTTGCTCCGGTGACTCGAGAAGAAGCGTACGAAATAATAAATAAAACAAAAGCCAAAGACGTACAGGATCACTACGGGTTTTCGACTAATCTGTTGAAGAGCATAGGTCCAGGTGTTATTATTATTATAAATTAATGCATTACAGAAGGAGCGGTTCCCAATGAAATAAAAAATAGCAAAAGTTCTACCCATATACAAAAAAGGAGATGTAGTAGATCCAGGAAATTATAGACCAATTTCGATATTGCCCCCATTCTCTAAGGTTTTTGAATTAATAATTGCCCACAGACTAAACGACTTTTTGAATAAAAATAATATTATTGCCACATGTCAACATGGATATCGTAAAGATAAGTCCACTGTTACTGGCCTGGCAAAGGTAATCGATGCAATAGTGATTTCATTGGATCAGGAAGAATAGGTTGCTTTAACATGTTGCGACTTGAGGTATGCCTTTGACACTGTGGATCACGGATTGCTACTAGATAAATTGGGGGGCAATGGATGTGACTTAATGATATCTTCTCTTAGTAATGGACAGCTATACGTAGAGGTGGGTGACCGAAAATCCATGCGAAGAGATATTAAATATGGAGTTCCGTAGGGAATCCATTTTAGGACACACATTTTAGGTTGCTGTTCGTAATATATATAAATGACCTATGCAGCACCGTAACAGCAGATACGGTTTGGTTATATGCCTACAGATCTTAGGAAGCCGAAAAATATGTCCTTATATTAAACATTACAGTTAAAGCAGAAAAACATTTATCTAATGATTTCACACTGTAAGAAAAATTACACTATTGCATGATCTTCCCACTTGGAAGCTTTAGTACATAACCTTTTTTTGAATGGGAAATATATGGATCGGATATAATAGCAGCTGAACGTCTACATTTTCTGCTATTTTCTTCCCTGAAGCTTTTAAAATCTTTATTTCGAGCTTCACCAGCTTCTTCTGAAAGTTTTCCTATTGAAAGTATCACTTGTTGCACGATATCTCTGCCATGCACCAGAATTTTATGTATGGAGGCTGGCATATAGTATCAACCATATAAATTTATAATTTTTTGAGCGGTTTCTTTTGCGTAAATATCAAACTTCTCGCAATCAATTTCTTCTCTTTTTTCCTGTAGCAATTGTTTATAAGATTACCGTAAATCTTCTGATTACATTTGCATCTAGGCCGATTATTAAGCTGTTTTTATAGAAATCAGAAAAGAGGCATCTGGCAGTGTTTCCATCATTGTTTGTACTTACCCCTTGTTAAACTACATCACAACTTTTTCCGATTTTTTTTATGTTAAGGGTCGATACTGAACCATTATTTAAACTGCAAGTTGTAGGCCACATGCAGTAAACATTCTAAACAGCGGCTTGAGAAGCCGTACTTTAAGTACTCCTCTTTAACATCCAATTTACATTGCACATATGTAGCAGATGATTGTGGACTTACTGATAATGTGCAACATATGTTTTCATCTATCATTGTAAATAATAAAACATGTTTGATGGTCAGCTGATGGCTAATTATAGGTATTACATTGTCTTGTAATTGTTTATACGCATGTTGAATTACATCTGAAGTCTCTTTAACAAAGTTGAATTTAATTGTTCAACAATAGCGTGTAGGTGAGGACACTGAATTTTCCCATATAGTTGTCGATCTATGATAAACTTTAATTGGAACCGAAATGGATATAAAAATGCTTGTATCATTTACCACAGTAGTATCTTTGAATTTTTGTTTATACGCATTTAATCCAGAGCTACCGTCGAATCTCCATTGTGAGATAAGAGTCAATTCACTTAGAATATTTTGTAGAATTCCTCCACATATTTTTACTATGCGAGTAGATGTGTTAATTGACAAATACGTCTAAAATTAATGATTTCAGTAAATAGAGGTACGGTGTCAATAAACGAAAAATATGCTTAGTAAAATTTACCTTTTGTCTTCGCTTTCTTAAGATTAGTCTTAATCTTAGTCTTAAGACTTTTTTACTGTATTTTTATGTGAACTCTTCATCTTTCGTGTATACAAAATTAACTAATCAAACACAATAAATATCATTTTCAGATAAAATCTACATTACCGGCGGCTTCAATGGCCAAGAATGCATGCACTCTGCTGAAGTGTACGATTCGTCGATCAACCAGTGGTCCTTAATCAGTTCGATGCGCTCTCGTCGTTCGGGAGTCTCCTGCATAGCTTATCACGGCCACATCTACGTCGTGGGCGGCTTCAACGGGATCTCCAGGATGTGCAGCGGAGAGAAGTTCAATCCGGCCACGAACACTTGGTCCCAGATCCCGGACATGTACAACCCGCGAAGTAACTTTGCCATCGAAGTGATAGACGACATGATCTTCGTCATAGGCGGTTTTAACGGGGTCACAACAATTTATCACGTGGAGTGTTACGACGAAAAGACGAACGAGTGGTACGAAGCTACGGATATGAATATTTACAGGTCTGCGTTGTCCGCTTGTGTAATTAGCGGTTTGCCTAATGTTAGAGATTACATACATAAACATCGAGAGAAGTTAATGGAAGAAAAAAGGCAGAAAATGATCGCCTTAGAGGCCCAAAGGGAAGCCACGTTGAACAACAACGACGCCTTGCAGATACAGCAGGCGCAGGCGCAGAATGCGCAGAACCTACAACAGCTAAACATGCTTCAGCAATTGAACGCGAATCTCCAGAATAATAATGCCGCTTTACCGGTTAATCCCATCCCAAATCCAGATCCAGACCCTATGGATGTAGATGAAGCAGATGCTGTTTAGATAAAAACATTACCAACACAAAAATGGATTCGGATACTCTACAGGAAATGAAGTCAGGGTCTCCAATACGATGCGCTGTGCAGCTTTACGTTACTTGAGGCACTTGAGCAGTGAAAATACGAAATATAGAAACGTGTTTAAAAGTGCTAAAGTGTTATTAATTTAATCAATAAAGATCAAAGATTATTCCCTGCACGGCACAGTGAAATATCTTGAGATAAAATACGATATAAAACATGACAGGCATTGTATTAGTGTCTAATCTTGTGGTAAAATTATCCTTATAAAATCCGTCGATTGTAGTAAGAATTTTCGGGGGATATTTGCGATTGATGATGATAATGATACAACACGGGCTTTGTTACTTATATAGAATACTTAGTATTAAGGATTTTACCATAGAAATTATTATAAAATTCATAAATAAATAATCAATTGTCTTCCGACTTCGGTTTCGTAAACATATATATTTATTTATATATTTAACATGTAAATAATATATATTTTATATATCTATATAATCTTATATATGTACAATGAGATAATAGAAATAAAAACATTAACAAAATAGAAACGTCAGAAACTTAGAAAAGCCAATGAATATCGAATCATTCAAACTATGTATAAACAAGCAGCAGCAAATGGTATTTTGTCTTTTAAGTTAATAAAAACAGTGCAAGTATAAACTTAAATCGCCTGAGTTATTTATATTTTGCCCAAGCTACAACTAGATTAACACTGAAAACATTGTTGATTTCACAGCTGTTAGAATTACTCACCGTGGTGATAAAAGTATCAATTATAAAGTACCGTTCAAAACTGTGAACACTTCAACTATGAATTACTTTCATTTCTTTTTAAATACTCATAAAAAATAATGATATTTCCAAATAAAATTAATAATATTAGTTTTGTCTATATTTTTAGTACATTATGTATTCAATTTCTTTAAAAACATTAAAATTGGTTGTACATTAATAACTGTTGGTCAGAGAAAATAATAGTAAAAATAAGTAATTAAAAGAAATATTTGCATGACTTTAATTATTAACGTACTTGAGATTTGAGTTCCATTCGATTATTCGCCGTACGAAATTGTATTACTCCGAATGTTCCTTCATCTAGCCATTGGCGTTTCCACCAAACTTATCACATCGACAAATTGGTGGGGACTAGCGATACTGTATGCCGGGACATTCCGAGAAATTTCGTATAGCGAATGATCGAACCAGACGAATGCCGACTAGATTACAGGCCCAATACATGGAGAGACGGATACTACGACAGCTAGAAGTTGGTGGGGGACATATCGTCAGACCAGCCGCGCACAACAGCGATTTGTCGGTGTTTGCTTGGGAATTGTGTTTAATAAAATTGTATTTTATTAAATAATAAATAACTGAAAATAATTAACGAGACTTGAGTTTTTGTAGCTTTTTTTCGCTTTTACTAGAAACTGTTTCTGGCATTAATACTTTTGACATAATTATTTAGCAATAGAGGTATGAAGAGAATCATTTTCTTCTAATTTTACTGAAAAATGTTTAATAAAGTTTTTTGGTTGGGTACTTTTTTGAAGTATTCTTCAAATTCAAGAGATGCATATAATAGTTTTAAATAAACAATTAAAGATTATGTTAAATATCAGAAAATCAAAATTTTAATTTTTACCTGGATTGCTTGAGTAGGTAGACTATGCGGGTACGGGGCCAGTTTTCAAGATGGCGGCTACCCCGGGTAGACGTGTTGAGACACGATTTCGCGATCGCGGCTTAATTATGAATCATTATGGATTGATTATTTGTTTAATTAGGGGACATTACGCTAATTCGCGGAACGGGCGAGCTGATTGATTATTTGTTTAATTAGGGGGTGCATTATGTTAATCCGCGGAACGGGTAAGCTGTTTCTCAGAATCCACAATCATCTTACACACCTGCGCTCATAGCAATAAAAAATTTAAATTATTATGCATAACACGCAACTACGAGACACTGAATTCAGAATCCGCAATCAGCGGAAGAACATAACAATAAAAACATTTATATGATAAGTTTCTCAGAATCCACAATCATCTTACACACCTGCGCTCATAGCAATAAAAAATTTAAATTATTATGCATAACACGCAACTACGAGACACTGAATTCAGAATCCGCAATCAGCGGAAGAACATAACAATAAAAACATTTATATGATAAGTTTCTCAGAATCCGCAACACCTGCGCGCATAAAACGCTCGTTATTTATGCAAAGCATGAGGACAATGGGTTTGCTAGAGATACGGAATTTATGAATATTAATTGTGGGATAAGTTATCAGAATTTACAATCAGCTTTATGCGGTAAAGCAGCTTATGCATTTTAATCAGCATGCTTTTCTGAGAATCCTCTTTTAATGTAGGGGTGCTATAACTCGACCCCCTGCTAGGGATGGGCTACCACCCAATAATAGTTCTTTAACCAATAGAATTAACGCCCTTTTTCTCCGCCAATAGGAAGGCCTCACAACGTATTTTCTCCGCCAATAGGAAGGCCTCACAACGTATTGTGTTATGCGAGTCTATACCGGCCAAAACGGCGCCATTATGCCTAATCATGAGAGTGGAATACATATAAAGAGCGCGCAGAACGAACTTCAATATTCTTTATCTACAGTGCAGTGCTACAGTACTCTATAACAACAGTGTGTATTTCTGTGGTTAGTTTTAAAGTTACATAAAAATGACGTCTTCCGATTTGGCTAATGGTTTGGTGGACAAAATGGATAAAATTTTAAAATTTATCCGACCTGGAGATGCCGAAAATATTGAAAAATTCATCAATTTATGCGGACAGAACTTGAGGATTTTAAACGCTGCCTTGAAGAAAGCCACCACTATGGGAGCAAAAGTAAGTTTTAGTTATGTTTCATCATTCTTATATAATAAATTAACGTTTCGATATTATATAAAATATCTGGTTCACAATATAATTATGATTCTATTATTTAGATGTGCTTGACAAATGCAATCGGGAAAATGGAGGGTTTTCGAACAATTTTAAAAGAATTGCGTACTCGAGGAGCAGGTCACCTGAACCGGCAGACCAGCAGAATCCGTTGGCATGATTTGAAATCGGCTTTCCAAAGCCGCATTCGAACAGCATGCATCACCAATTTACAGCACCAGGACCCACGAACGTTCTTTGAAGATGCTAAAAGTACGTTTGTGCGCCGCATGAAGAACGAACTCCGAAAAAATTCGTTTTTGAAGGTGAACGCGGTGTTCTGTGGCAAATTTGCGAAGATTGATGGGGTTGAGGAGTTGAAGTACCTCAACACAAAAAATGAGGCAATTAACCTCGATACGGATCTGGATACCTGGTTCGAGCAAAACATTAAAGACGCAATTCTGCGCGATTTAGAGGAGTTCCAAGTAAGTTTAATTTCTTTAAATTATGTGCTCTTTACTAGCATACATTGATTTTAGGAACGAGATAGTGGATGGGCAATATCCGCGGTAGTTGATTTAACCATAAGTGTTAATATGCATAATCCGCAACGCGTTGGTTCATACATCCCAGTGCCACCAGCGATACAGCGTAAGCAAGCATGCATTAACGTACGAAATGCCGACGATGCCTGTTTTGCGTGGGCTGTGGTCTCCGCCCTATACCAGGTACAACATGGTGGTCATCCGGATAGAGTTCAAAGCTATCCACATTATCGCGAAGTTCTCCAGTTGGGTGATATAACGTTCCCCATTCAGCGCAGCGATATTGGGAAGTTTGAAACGTTGAATGCTATCAGCATCAATGTGTACATTCTAGATGAGAAACAAACATGCATGCCGAATCGTCTCACCAAGGATAAAAAGGACCGACACGTAAACTTACTGCTACTGGAGAGCAAAAACAATCCGCAAAACGCTCACTACGTGTGGATAAAAGATCTGAGTCGGCTGCTTTCTAAGCAATGTGCTGCCGATAAAAATAAGAAATTTTTTTGTGAGAGATGCTTACATTATTTTTATAGTGAGGAGAAATTACGAGATCACTCACAGGTCTGTGGTGATGTAAATAATTACAAGGTGACGTTCTCGAAAGATAAAATACTTAAATTTAAAAATCATAAAAATAAAATAATGGCTCCTTTTGCCATATATGCGGATTTTGAGTGTTTGCTACAGCCCACCAACGACGTCAAAAAACCGAAGCGGCATATCCCGTATAGCGTTGGATATTATTTTAAATGCAGTTACGATCCTGAGCTATCATACTACCGCAGCTACAGAGAAGAAAATTGTGTGGGGTGGCTGATTCGTGAACTTCAAGATATTGCAATAGATGTACAAGCAGCACACCAATGTCCTGTCCCCATGGATCGCCTAACACCACAACAATATAGGGAGTTTTACACCGCAAGGATATGCCATATTTGCGAAAAACTCCTTGAAACCGATAGGGTTCGCGATCATTGTCATCTCACCGGTAAATACAGGTAAGTTTCTAACATTGAATATATTCAATCAAGTTGCTTATATTAGTTTGTATGTATAGAGGTGCTGCCCACTCCAATTGTAATCTGGAATTTCAAGATTCTAAAACAATATCTGTTGTTTTCCACAATCTGTCCGCCTACGATGGGCATTTGCTGGTGGAAGAATTGGCAACATCAGGGTGGTTAAAAGTGATCCCCAATAACAGTGAGCAATACATTACTATGATTCACACCACCGATGAGAGTAAGATAAAGTTCAAGTTTCTGGATTCATTCAGATTCATGGCTTCATCCCTAGATAAATTAGCGTCTTATTTAGAAGAACATCCAATATTGGAAAGCAACTTCGATAGAGAAGTTAGTTTATTAAAGCGGAAAGGTGTGTTTCCATATAATTATATATGCTCATTGGAGAAATTAAGCGAAGCTCAACTACCTCCAATGGAAGCCTTCCACAACGACCTGACAAACACCCCCATCAACATCGGTGATTATGAGCACGCTCAAAGGGTATGGCGTGAATTCGAGTGTGGCGATTTAGGCGAGTATTCGGACTTATACATGAAGACCGATGTATTATTATTGGCGGAGATCTTCGAAAACTTTCGTAGTAGCTGCCTACGGAATTATGGCTTGGACCCCGCACACTACTATACCGCGCCAGGACTATCGTGGGATGCGATGTTAAAGCACACCCGCATAGAATTGGATACGATACAAGAGGTGGACATGCTGATGTTCCTAGAGAAAGGTGTTCGTGGGGGCATGACGCAATGCTCTAGTAGGCATGCGAAAGCCAATAATAAGTACATGCCCGACTATAATTCTGCCCTACCATCCACATACCTGATGTATTTCGACATTAATGCCATGTATGCGTGGGCAATGTCTCAGTATTTGCCCTCTGGAGACCTGCAATGGGTTGAAAGCGCTGGGACGGTAAATTTCAACGTGCCTGATGACAACCCTACCGGCTATATCTTGGAGGTCGATCTGGAGTACCCGCAAGAAATCCATGACAGGCAAAGCGATCTTCCGATGGCCCCCGAGAAATCCAAACCTCCAGGCGGTGGAGATGAAAAGATGCTGGCTACGTTAGATAGGAAAGAGAAGTATGTCATCCACTATCGGAATTTGAAGCGGTATCTTGCCGAAGGTCTCGAATTAACGAGAATTCACAGAGTGCTACAATTCCGACAGTCAGACTGGCTAAAGTCATACATTGACCTCAATACTAAGCTGCGCCAAGATGCGAAAAATGATTTCGAGAAAAACCTCTTTAAATTGATGTCGAATTCGGTTTTCGGTAAGACCATGGAAAATGTGCGTTTGCGTCGTGATATTAAAATTGTGAGTAAGTGGGAGGGTAGATATGGGGCGGAGGCGTTGATCAGCAAACCAAATTTTAAGTGTTCAACGATTTTCAACAATGAATTAGTTGGCGTGGAATTATTTAGGAACGAAGTGCTATTCGATAAGCCAATCTATGTGGGAGTGTGTGTATTGGACATATCCAAAACGGCGCTCTACGAATTCCACTACGACTACATGAAGAACTATTACGGGGAAAATTGTAAACTGTGTTATACCGATACCGATTCCTTAATTTATTCTATAAACACTTTAGACGTGTATGCAGATATTAAAGTGAACATTGCGCGTTTCGATACTTCGGACTACACCGAAAACAATGTGTATAAAATGCCGCGGGTGAACAAAAAAGTGCCGGGACTTATGAAAGACGAAGGTGCGGGCGATTTGCTTTTGGAGTTTGTTGGTTTACGAGCTAAAATGTACGCCTGCAGATTTCAAAATAGTGTTATGAGAAAAGCGAAGGGTGTGAAAAATTATGTCGTGAAGCAGAGCATCGAATTCAACGACTACCTAACTTGCCTAAAGGAGGAGCGAGAAATGGTGCATCATCAGCGAGGGATACGTTCCTTTAAACACCAGCTCTTTACTACCGCCCAGGAGAAGATCTCCCTTAGCCCATTCGACAATAAACGATTCAGAGTGGTTGGTTTCACCGACACCTTACCTTGGGGGCACTACGCAGTACCAGTATAGATTATATCACATACCATATTCAACGTCACCGCCCATCTAGCCCTATCTTTCACCGTTTCCCAACCCACCCATATTTTCGTTTGTATCGGATGTCATGATACTTATGCAAGTCAGTTCTTGCTTTCCGTGTACCTGCATAGAGGTCGGACGCGCCTACAACATTCCACGTCACCCCCCACTCGCACCATACCTCCCACAGCTTCGTGCCAACGCGTGCCTCTTATGCGAGTTAGTACCTGCCTGCCGATATACCTGCGTACACGCTTCAAAATGGAATCAACTAGCGAATCAAGTAAGATACTAATTATCTGTTTTCTCATCATATTTATATTTTGCTTATTGTTTTTGTGAATCAAGTACGATACTAATTTTCTCCTACAATATTTTTATTTTTCTTTATTGCTTTCAGATACCTACACTGAATTCATAGAGAATGCGCTGCAAATGAAAGAAAGTATGATCTCGAAAGAAAAACATCTAATCGGCCAATCAACATATTCACTAAACAGAAGCGGTTCCAAGTGGCTCAGCGTCGGTCTTAGTCCAGAGGCAGGCTTTATCCCTATCATCCAGATTAAATCGCATTCTTCATGCATATACTTCGACGAAAATGAATGGTTCGAGTTTTGCGAGAAAGAAGGTTACAGCGCAAATCATCATATCGAAGCCAGCACTTACAAACATATAAGCGTAATACGACTAAAAAGTCGGGGTCAAGAAATTGTTTTATCTACAGAAACATACAACAACATATATCATTTACAGAGGCTAATTAAAATCAAACTATCTTTGCTATTGTCTTGTGAATTTCAGACATTTTACAAACACACGCTAACATCCTGTGCATCGCTAAAAGGTGATTTGTATCAAAATGTTACTAATTTCTTAAGCAAAGGTATTAATTCGCAAAATGTATACTTTATGCAAGAAGCTTTATATATTGCATATAATACTGTAACATACGATTTTGAAGTAATGAAACTAGGTGTCGAATAAATTAAAATGTTTATGTATGTATATTTGAAAATAGTAAAATAAAGAAAAGTTATTATCGATATTTGTATTTTTATTTATAAAATGCATAAGTTTATAATACATTATTTTTATCAATCCAGCTGCTGTGCGAACTATCAAATCACTTGCATATAATACTATATAAAAACATATGATTTTGAAGTAATGAAACTAGGAGTCGAATAAATGAAAATGTTTTCGTCTATGTGTGTGTGTGTGTGTGTGTGTGGGTGTGTGTGTGGGTGTGTGTGTGTGCGGGTATGTATTTGAAAATAGTAAAATAAAGAAAAAGTTATCAGCGATATTTGTATTTTATTTACAAATATGACTTACAACATATAAGCATAATACGACTAAAAAGTCGGTGAAACATACGATGATGGCTAAAACGAATTTGTAACAGATGTTCTACCGTTTGTACGGTAAGAACCAAACATTAAATCAGCCTACCAACCTCTCGTTATTATACAAGTTTTGTCAACCGCAAATGATGGATACTACAAAAGAACACACGAAGAATTGTTTCCCCTATTGTCATCGGACTTTCCGATACTGGGGCGCTTAGTATGCAACATCTGGGCCGATGCGTTTGAACGGCTACCCGTTGCAAAGAACAGCTAGGCCGATGCGTTTGAACGGCTACCCGTTGCAAAGAACAGCTGAGCCGATGCGTTGAACGGCTACCTGTTGCAAAGAACATCAGAGCCGATGCGTTGAACGGCTACCTGTTGCAAAGAACATCAGAGCCGATGCGTTGAACGGAAAGCAAGAACTGACTTGCATAAGTATCATGACATCCGATACAAACGAAAATATGGGTGGGTTGGGAAACGGTGAAAGATAGGGCTAGATGGGCGGTGACGTTGAATATGGTATGTGATATAATCTATACTGGTACTGCGTAGTGCCCCCAAGGTAAGGTGTCGGTGAAACCAACCACTCTGAATCGTTTATTGTCGAATGGGCTAAGGGAGATCTTCTCCTGGGCGGTAGTAAAGAGCTGGTGTTTAAAGGAACGTATCCCTCGCTGATGATGCACCATTTCTCGCTCCTCCTTTAGGCAAGTTAGGTAGTCGTTGAATTCGATGCTCTGCTTCACGACATAATTTTTCACACCCTTCGCTTTTCTCATAACACTATTTTGAAATCTGCAGGCGTACATTTTAGCTCGTAAACCAACAAACTCCAAAAGCAAATCGCCCGCACCTTCGTCTTTCATAAGTCCCGGCACTTTTTTGTTCACCCGCGGCATTTTATACACATTGTTTTCGGTGTAGTCCGAAGTATCGAAACGCGCAATGTTCACTTTAATATCTGCATACACGTCTAATGTGTTTATAGAATAAATTAAGGAATCGGTATCGGTATAACACAGTTTACAATTTTCCCCGTAATAGTTCTTCATGTAGTCGTAGTGGAATTCGTAGAGCGCCGTTTTGGATATGTCCAATACACACACTCCCACATAGATTGGCTTATCGAATAGCACTTCGTTCCTAAATAATTCCACGCCAACTAATTCATTGTTGAAAATCGTTGAACACTTAAAATTTGGTTTGCTGATCAACGCCTCCGCCCCATATCTACCCTCCCACTTACTCACAATTTTAATATCACGACGCAAACGCACATTTTCCATGGTCTTACCGAAAACCGAATTCGACATCAATTTAAAGAGGTTTTTCTCGAAATCATTTTTCGCATCTTGGCGCAGCTTAGTATTGAGGTCAATGTATGACTTTAGCCAGTCTGTGAATTCTCGTTAATTCGAGACCTTCGGCAAGATACCGCTTCAAATTCCGATAGTGGATGACATACTTCTCTTTCCTATCTAACGTAGCCAGCATCTTTTCATCTCCACCGCCTGGAGGTTTGGATTTCTCGGGGGCCATCGGAAGATCGCTTTGCCTGTCATGGATTTCTTGCGGGTACTCCAGATCGACCTCCAAGATATAGCCGGTAGGGTTGTCATCAGGCACGTTGAAATTTACCGTTCCAGCGCTTTCAACCCATTGCAGGTCTCCAGAGGGCAAATACTGAGACATTGCCCACGCATACATGGCATTAATGTCGAAATACATCAGGTATGTGGATGGTAGGGCAGAATTATAGTCGGGCATGTACTTATTATTGGCTTTCGCATGCCTACTAGAGCATTGCGTCATGCCCCCACGAACACCTTTCTCTAGGAACATCAGCATGTCCACCTCTTGTATCGTATCCAATTCTATGCGGGTGTGCTTTAACATCGCATCCCACGATAGTCCTGGCGCGGTATAGTAGTGTGCGGGGTCCAAGCCATAATTCCGTAGGCAGCTACTACGAAAGTTTTCGAAGATCTCCGCCAATAATAATACATCGGTCTTCATGTATAAGTCCGAATACTCGCCTAAATCGCCACACTCGAATTCACGCCATACCCTTTGAGCGTGCTCATAATCACCGATGTTGATGGGGGTGTTTGTCAGGTCGTTGTGGAAGGCTTCCATTGGAGGTAGTTGAGCTTCGCTTAATTTCTCCAATGAGCATATATAATTATATGGAAACACACCTTTCCGCTTTAATAAACTAACTTCTCTATCGAAGTTGCTTTCCAATATTGGATGTTCTTCTAAATAAGACGCTAATTTATCTAGGGATGAAGCCATGAATCTGAATGAATCCAGAAACTTGAACTTTATCTTACTCTCATCGGTGGTGTGAATCATAGTAATGTATTGCTCACTGTTATTGGGGATCACTTTTAACCACCCTGATGTTGCCAATTCTTCCACCAGCAAATGCCCATCGTAGGCGGACAGATTGTGGAAAACAACAGATATTGTTTTAGAATCTTGAAATTCCAGATTACAATTGGAGTGGGCAGCACCTCTATACATACAAACTAATATAAGCAACTTGATTGAATATATTCAATGTTAGAAACTTACCTGTATTTACCGGTGAGATGACAATGATCGCGAACCCTATCGGTTTCAAGGAGTTTTTCGCAAATATGGCATATCCTTGCGGTGTAAAACTCCCTATATTGTTGTGGTGTTAGGCGATCCATGGGGACAGGACATTGGTGTGCTGCTTGTACATCTATTGCAATATCTTGAAGTTCACGAATCAGCCACCCCACACAATTTTCTTCTCTGTAGCTGCGGTAGTATGATAGCTCAGGATCGTAACTGCATTTAAAATAATATCCAACGCTATACGGGATATGCCGCTTCGGTTTTTTGACGTCGTTGGTGGGCTGTAGCAAACACTCAAAATCCGCATATATGGCAAAAGGAGCCATTATTTTATTTTTATGATTTTTAAATTTAAGTATTTTATCTTTCGAGAACGTCACCTTGTAATTATTTACATCACCACAGACCTGTGAGTGATCTCGTAATTTCTCCTCACTATAAAAATAATGTAAGCATCTCTCACAAAAAAATTTCTTATTTTTATCGGCAGCACATTGCTTAGAAAGCAGCCGACTCAGATCTTTTATCCACACGTAGTGAGCGTTTTGCGGATTGTTTTTGCTCTCCAGTAGCAGTAAGTTTACGTGTCGGTCCTTTTTATCCTTGGTGAGACGATTCGGCATGCATGTTTGTTTCTCATCTAGAATGTACACATTGATGCTGATAGCATTCAACGTTTCAAACTTCCCAATATCGCTGCGCTGAATGGGGAACGTTATATCACCCAACTGGAGAACTTCGCGATAATGTGGATAGCTTTGAACTCTATCCGGATGACCACCATGTTGTACCTGGTATAGGGCGGAGACCACAGCCCACGCAAAACAGGCATCGTCGGCATTTCGTACGTTAATGCATGCTTGCTTACGCTGTATCGCTGGTGGCACTGTGATGTATGAACCAACGCGTTGCGGATTATGCATATTAACACTTATGGTTAAATCAACTACCGCGGATATTGCCCATCCACTATCTCGTTCCTAAAATCAATGTATGCTAGTA
Organism: Cetonia aurata; assembly: GCA_949128085.1. Lineage (NCBI taxonomy): Eukaryota > Metazoa > Arthropoda > Insecta > Coleoptera > Scarabaeidae > Cetonia > Cetonia aurata. The sequence continues at coordinate 3,140,622 of OX421887.1, forward strand.
AAGAGCACATAATTTAAAGAAATTAAACTTACTTGGAACTCCTCTAAATCGCGCAGAATTGCGTCTTTAATGTTTTGCTCGAACCAGGTATCCAGATCCGTATCGAGGTTAATTGCCTCATTTTTTGTGTTGAGGTACTTCAACTCCTCAACCCCATCAATCTTCGCAAATTTGCCACAGAACACCGCGTTCACCTTCAAAAACGAATTTTTTCGGAGTTCGTTCTTCATGCGGCGCACAAACGTGCTTTTAGCATCTTCAAAGAACGTTCGTGGGTCCTGGTGCTGTAAATTGGTGATGCATGCTGTTCGAATGCGGCTTTGGAAAGCCGATTTCAAATCATGCCAACGGATTCTGCTGGTCTGCCGGTTCAGGTGACCTGCTCCTCGAGTACGCAATTCTTTTAAAATTGTTCGAAAACCCTCCATTTTCCCGATTGCATTTGTCAAGCACATCTAAATAATAGAATCATAATTATATTGTGAACCAGATATTTTATATAATATCGAAACGTTAATTTATTATATAAGAATGATGAAACATAACTAAAACTTACTTTTGCTCCCATAGTGGTGGCTTTCTTCAAGGCAGCGTTTAAAATCCTCAAGTTCTGTCCGCATAAATTGATGAATTTTTCAATATTTTCGGCATCTCCAGGTCGGATAAATTTTAAAATTTTATCCATTTTGTCCACCAAACCATTAGCCAAATCGGAAGACGTCATTTTTATGTAACTTTAAAACTAACCACAGAAATACACACTGTTGTTATAGAGTACTGTAGCACTGCACTGTAGATAAAGAATATTGAAGTTCGTTCTGCGCGCTCTTTATATGTATTCCACTCTCATGATTAGGCATAATGGCGCCGTTTTGGCCGGTATAGACTCGCATAACACAATACGTTGTGAGGCCTTCCTATTGGCGGAGAAAATACGTTGTGAGGCCTTCCTATTGGCGGAGAAAAAGGGCGTTAATTCTATTGGTTAAAGAACTATTATTGGGTGGTAGCCCATCCCTAGCAGGGGGTCGAGTTATAGCACCCCTACATTAAAAGAGGATTCTCAGAAAAGCATGCTGATTAAAATGCATAAGCTGCTTTACCGCATAAAGCTGATTGTAAATTCTGATAACTTATCCCACAATTAATATTCATAAATTCCGTATCTCTAGCAAACCCATTGTCCTCATGCTTTGCATAAATAACGAGCGCTTTATGCGCGCAGGTGTTGCGGATTCTGAGAAACTTATCATATAAATGTTTTTATTGTTATGTTCTTCCGCTGATTGCGGATTCTGAATTCAGTGTCTCGTAGTTGCGTGTTATGCATAATAATTTAAATTTTTTATTGCTATGAGCGCAGGTGTGTAAGATGATTGTGGATTCTGAGAAACAGCTTACCCGTTCCGCGGATTAACATAATGCACCCCCTAATTAAACAAATAATCAATCAGCTCGCCCGTTCCGCGAATTAGCGTAATGTCCCCTAATTAAACAAATAATCAATCCATAATGATTCATAATTAAGCCGCGATCGCGAAATCGTGTCTCAACACGTCTACCCGGGGTAGCCGCCATCTTGAAAACTGGCCCCGTACCCGCATAGTCTACCTACTTGCTTGTCAATAAATGTACACATAAATATTTTCGATTTCTTCAGCAGATATTACTACTTTTAAACATATGTTATTAAACTAGTTTAAATGAGAAATTATATTATAAAAAATATATAATATTGTAACTATATTTACTTACAGAAAAAGAAAAAAACGGTTTAGAACTCTAGATAAAATAAAATACGTTCACGTATTACAAAAAACAACAACCAAACAAAAAAAATAATTGGACACAAGATTAGCTACCACAGTTTTATTAAAGAGAGCTAAGCGTATCAACGATGTTCTCGCTACAACAGGCAATCCAAATACTGGATGTGACTTCAGAATCGCGTGGAGGACTCCGACATGTCATAGGCCTGTATCTCTAGTCGGCGTTGACCAGACTGAAGTCTCAAGCCTGGAAACTAATAGCCACAATTGCATGTGGAAGCGTTATTTATTTATTAATTAAAACATAGTACAACTAAAGGCTGGCCAAAGTAGTTTAAAAACGCAGAAATAATCCTTACTTATCCTCTCGTATGCGCAAGTAGGCTCAAAATTGTAAAAATTGGAAACTCGAATCGTGTTATCAAATATTCCAGGAGGTAATGAATCTAATTTCCATATCCGGTATGAAATATTTCATTTTCACGTCACTATAAAGAATTATAGAGCTACAAACTAGACAGCTCAACGAAATGAATATATCGCCAGACGGTAAGTCAATATTGTACCCGCAAATTTACTGTTAGCAAGTTCCGAAAATATTAAATTGATATGTAGTTGAAAAAGACTTTTTTTAGTGCAAGGTGATAACGTCTTGTACAATATGGTGAAGAAAAAACTAAGCTCGAAAACCAATTTTAAGTTGATTGATGCATATGGTCTAGGTCTACACACTAAATGTGAGTTCACACATAGCATTTTCACAACGACCGTTTCTGCGTTGCGGTACCGGCTTTAGCAAGCACAACACATGTACTTAAATCAGTCTCCAACGTCACGCAACCCGCATGTGTGAACAGTCTTATTTAAATACATGTATTGTGCTTGCGAACCGGTGCAATGTCACAACGCAGAAACGGTCATTGTAAAAACGCTATGCGTAAACGCACGCTAAAACGTACTTAGTGCGGTTGTAATGCTATATGTACGAACTTACGGCTAGTGAGTACTGAAATATTGAAAATGATATGTAATCAAAAAGGATATAAATAAATATTTTAACGTAATCATAATATTTCAAATACCTAACTTCGTTAATTTGCAAATCACGAAATGAGCAATATTTACTTTCACAATATCCAGCTGTTAAAACCTTGGCTAAACCAGGGTTTTAACAGCGGAAAATTTTGTCACTTTAGTGGCGAAAATGCTTATGGGCTTTCGATTACCTACTTACTTTTAAAATGCTCATTACTAAGTCGAAAGAGTATGTTCGCGCCAAGTTGATTTGGCGCCGCTGATCGTCAGTTGTTAAACCGTGAATTACAACCTCGTGGCGTTTGAACGGTGTTGCGTCTTATTCACGCCGTTGTAGTAAAGTTTTAACCCCAAAGTGGTAGTAATGAATCTAAGTGTGGGGGTAAAATTCAGGGATCTAGTTTGATCACGCAACGAAACAGTGAAAGTTATAAATCAAACGTTTATTTCTATATAACAGGTGTAAAAGATATCGAATACATACAGTAAAAAAGGGTAAGTAAACAAATGTATGTACAATCGCAAGCATACATAAATATGTACAGTGATGAACATTAAAACATTCGCGGAGCTTCGGTAACGCTTTTGAAATCTAAATACGGAATCTAATAGATGTGTTTTGGTTAATAACATAAAGCGACAATCTATATACGGGGGTCGGTCGAAAAGTACGCGGACGGTTTCCACGGGCTATGACGGTTAGATACCGGTGACGGCGTTAAATTCTGCGGTACGGTAATGAGTGTAAATAAAACCCTAGGAGCGTCAGAAGCTGTGTCCACGCAACGGTCAAAGCGGAGAAAATCGGTAAAAAGGCTGTGTTACGCCAGTGAGCTTCGCCAGCGCTACAATCAGACCGCTCGACGTGTATCACAAGTTTCTGCCGACACAACAGTCAGAGCGGACGGGGAAAATGCCTGTGTTACGCCAGTGACTTTTGCCAGCGCTATAATCGGACCGAGAATAAGAAGCTCAACGTGTATCACAAGCTTTGCCGACACAACAACCAGAGCGGTCTGGGAGGTACTCCCTCCGCACTCGTGATAAGTGTGCGATTAGATATCGAATAGACTTTCCCATGGAACGGCACGTTACACGGGAACCTTTTTTTTATTTTTTTATTCGAAAGATAAGTTTCAAATAACTATGAATTTATAGGTTTCTTGTTTGTGAGATTAGGTATTTTTAAAGAGAAAGCAGTTATGTATATTTTTTGAAAACGTTATGACTGTTCCGGCTATTCCAAAATAGCGATTCTCTTTCGGCCAATTAAAAATTAGCGATTTTGCGTTCGCTGATTGGAGAGTCTGTGTCCTGCCTGCGCTGTCAGTTAATGTATCACGCTTTTAATTGTGACATTGTGTTTGCATCATTTATTCACACCATGTACTTTTGCTGCTATAAAATTGTTTTAAGTAATATCGAAGCGTTTCGTACCAGCTTATAGCAATACAAGCAAAAATAGTGAGAAACTGTTCATTTTAGTACCATTGGATTATGCAAGAGGTAGAGCTTGGTTTCGGATGGCAAATTTTGTTCAGTAGCCATTTAAAAGTGAGAATCTAATACAAGTTATCTGTATAAAATGCCATATTTGAATAAAACCTATAGACAATAATGGTCTCATAAAACCTACCTCGGCATTTTAGGCGATTTAATGATTAATACTCACACGATATATTACAATGTGACAGTTAATGTCATATATAAAGACAATTATTAAATAATCATACTAATGTCACTTAAACACTGGGCGTACCCAAAAATCGCTAATTTTCTATTGGCCGAAACAGTTATGACGTCTTTAAGACATAATTTGAATTTTAAAATTTTTTGAATTGATTTTACTTCCAAATATGAAAATGAAATATTACTGAATTATTTTATGCATTCGCCATCGTACACGCAGAAAAATGCATTCTGAGCTCAAAACAAAATATTGTTTTAACACAACTTTCTTATAGAGAAAATGAAATAATTTTGTTGTAAGTAAATGTTTTACCACTAAGAAAATTTAAGTTTTAATTCAACAAAACTTTTGCTTCGATAAATTTTCTTAACTAGATAATGTATTTGTTATGTATGCAAGTAAAACACTGCGCTGGTTTTTGTGTTTTTTTTAATATAATGGACTGTTACACGTTATAAGAAATGTGTCACCACGTGTGTCGTGTAAAACGTGCATAAAATGCTAACTGACGTTTGCCTATGCGAACAACGTATACAGTGCTAACAACAAAAAATATAATTCCAACATGCACCCCTCCTTGAAAGGCGGTGACTTTCAAAATAATCAAACATTATGAAAAGGTAAGTCAAAAAACAATGTCATTAATTTACAGGTAATACACAGATTTTAGCTACACATCTTTTCACTGTATGTCCATTAGGTAAGCGAATAGAGACGACTCTGGTAATCCCGTCGGTTCCTGGATGAAGTTCGGAGATTCTTCCAAGCTGCCATTTCAGTGGTGGAAGATTTTCGTCCTTCATTAGTACCAAGGATCCTAGTTTTAATAATTCTGGTGAGTATTTCCTCCATTTGAGTCGTTGCTGTAGCTCTCCAATGTATTCTTTCGACCATCTTGTCCAAAAGTGCTGGTACATCTTCTGGAGTCGCTGATAATAAGTTAACCTTGTTTCGTGTATTTCTTGCAGATTCCTTTCTGGAAGACTTGTTATAGCTCGGCCAATAAGGAAGTGTGCTGGTGTTAACGGATTGAAGTCAGAAGGATCAGAGGATAACGGTGAAAGGGGACGAGAATTCAGGACTGCCTCTATCTGAATTAATACGGTGCAAAAACCTTCAAACGTTAATGATTGATTCCCCAGAACTCTCTTTAGGTGTGATTTTGTTGATTTAACCCCTGCCTCCCATATACCCCCAAAGTGAGGCGAATGGGAAGGAATAAAATGCCATGTAATACTATCCTTCGCTAAATTTGTTGAAATAAAATCTTTACTAATGTCTAAAAATTTTGAAAATTCCTTTAATTCTGAATAAGCACCAACAAAATTTCTGCCATTATCGGAATAAATATCGTTTGGTTTCCCTCTGCGTGATATGAATCTTTTCAAGGCTGCCATGAAGGCACTTGTTGTCAAAGCAGAAACCAACTCTAAATGCAATGCTTTTGTTACAAAGCAGACAAATAGGCATAGATATGCTTTTGTTGTAGAGGAGCCACGCCCTTGTTTGTTTTTTAGTAAGAAAGGTCCTGCGTAATCTACTCCACAAACTTGAAAAGGCAACTGTATTGTGACACGTGACAATGGTAAATTTCCCATTTGAGGGTTCATGGCTTTAGGAGCTACCTTGAAACATTGCACGCAAGTGCGGAAAACCTGCTTTGCTAAATTACGCCCTGAAATAGGCCAATAACTTTCCCGAATAGATGATAACAAATGCTGAGGGCCGGCATGCATAAGTCGCAAGTGCTCTCGTTCAAACAATAATTTTGTAAATGTATGCTTTGAATGTAAAATTATGGGATGTTTCTTTTCATACTTGTAATTTGAATAGCTCAATCTTCCTCCAACTCTTAAAACACCTACATCATCAAAAAATGGATTCAATCCCTGTAATTGCTTAAGTGAATTTACTTCTTTCTGATTATTGCCAAATGACTGTTTTTGTGCTAGTTTAACCAAACATAAATGTGCTCTTTTTAATTCTTCAATAGATAAAGAACCCGTAAATTTAGACATTTTATTTGATACGTTGTTAATAAACCTTAAACAATATGCAACAACACGTGTTAATTTGTGAAGTGTAGAATTTCTTGTAAATATTGGAAAGTCTTCATGGGTAATTTGTGTAATTAATGCTAAAGTATTGCTTTTTCTTTCAGGTACGTCTTCTATTTCAACTGTGGTGTTCATAATAGGCCATTGTGACTTATCTAGCTGTAACCATTCAGGACCATTCCACCACATCTGCGAATTCTTCAAATCGAGTGGATTAGAACCTCGGGTTATAATGTCTGCTGGATTATCATCGCCATTAATGTGATGCCAATCTTTTGAATTAGTATTGGTTTGAATTGTGCTTACTCTGTTTGCTACAAATGTTTTCCATGTTCTTGAATGTGATGTTATCCAGGCCAGTGTAATTGTTGAATCTGTCCATAAATAAACATTATTGATTGTCAGTTGTATGTCAATTATAACCTGCTTCATTAATGCGCTTAATAGAACAGCTGCACATAGTTCTAGCCTCGGGAGCGTCACTTTCTTCAAAGGAGCTAACCTCGACTTTGATGTTATGAGCTTCGATGTTGAGACGTTATTTGTGTCTGTTGACCTAACATAAACGCATGCACCATAAGCTCTTTCCGAAGCATCTGCAAATCCGTGTAATTCGATAGATGATAATTCATTGTGGTTGATAATGGATCGCTCAATCATTAATTGCTTTAAATCCGATAATTGATTCGCGAATTTGTTCCATTGTGACTTTAGTTCGAATTTTAAAGGTTCGTCCCAATGTAACTGTGATTGCCAGAGTTGCTGCATGATCAATTTTGCACTAACAATTACTGGGCTAACTAAGCCTAATGGATCAAATAATCTTGAAATTGTAGATAAAATAAATCTTTTTGTCACCTTTGCTGAAGTATCAATCACAATACTGAACTGAAAGGTATCTGTAGTTGAATTCCAAAATAAACCCAAAGTTTTGACGCTTTCATTTTTGTCTATTTGTATTATTTTATTTCCTTCTTTGTTCAAATCAGCTAAGATGCTGTTGTTATTTGATGACCATTTTGATAGTTCAAATCCTCCTTTCCTCAACAGCTCTTCGATGTTTCTTCTGATAGTGATTGCTTCATTTATAGTGGATGCTCCTGTCAAAAGATCATCAACATAAAAATCATTTTGAACTATGTAAGATTCAATTGGAAACTCGTCTTGATGGTCAATGGCTAATTGTTGAAGACATTTAGTTGCTAAATATGGAGCCGATGCAGTTCCGTAGGTAACTGATTGCAACTTGTAGGTTTGTATGGCTTGGCTTTCGTCATTTCTCCACAGTATCTTCTGAAACTCTTGATCATCTTCATGCATTCTGATTTGTCTATACATCTTCGTTATATCTGCTGTCATAACAAACTTGTGTGTTCTAAATCTTGTTACTATAGATGATAAATTTTGCTGCACAGTAGGTCCTACTAGTAACTGATCATTTAGTGAAATTCCGCTTGAAGTACTACTGGAGCCATTGAATACAACTCGTAATTTTGTTGACAAGCTTGCTTCTTTTATTACGCAAAAATGAGGTAAATAATAATGTTTGTTTGGCTCATCCTTTCTCTTCGCATCTAAAGTCATGTGGCGAAGTTGTATGTATTCATCCATGAATTCAACATAACGCTGTTTCAAATTTTGATTTTTTCTGAATCTTCTCTCAAGCTGGTCGAACTTTGTCAAAGCAATATCCCTGGATATTCCTAATTCTTGAACATCTGCATTGAATGGAAGTCTGACAACAAATCTGCCATCTTCTGTTCTTTGATGAGTTTCTAGAAAATGTCGTTCGACTTTTTGCTGTTCTGATGTTAATTGTAAAGCTTCTTCTCTTTCTTCTATTGTCCAAAACTTTTGTAGTTGATTCTCTAGATTGTCAACTGCTAAGTTGCAGAGTGTCTCCCTGCTAACTGTTGGTTGCTTCAATCGACCTGTTACTATCCAACCAAATGAAGTTTTTTGGAGTAAAGGATGTGCTGGAGATTTGATTTGATGCATATGTAAAATTTTCCAAAACAATTCTGCTCCAATGAGTATATCAATGTCTCTAGACGTGTAAAAATTTGGATCTGCTAAGACTATTTTTTGTGGAATTTGTATATTTGAAATGTCAATAGTGTGTGTTGGAATTTGCCCTGTGATTTTGGGTAAAACTAAACATTGAATAGTAGTTTCATAAGCGTTATAGCATGATTTGATTTTGATTTTGACTGAATGTGTGATATTTAACGAAAGATTACTGATTCCAATTACAGGTGCTTCTATTGGCTCTAGCTTTAAAAGCAATTGTTTGCACATTGCTTCTGTGATAAAATTAGACTGAGATCCTGGATCTAAAAGAGCTCTACATTTTCGAAATTGTGTTGCATGTTCACTCGAAACATTTATGATAACTGTTGATAGCAGCACATGTGGTGCGGAACTGTCGTTCCACGTTGTTAAAGCTTGAACCTCGTTGCCCTGAGCCTGCTCTGGTTTCGGTTGCTGCTCAAAATGTAGTAGTGTGTTATGTTTTGCTGAGCATTTTTTACAAGTTCCCAGTTTGCAATCTTTACTAAAGTGACCTTTGCGAAGACAATTGATACATGCCTTTCGCTTTTTAATGAACTCGACACGTGAATTTACTGATGCATTCAAAAATTCGGTGCAGTTGTAGACTTGATGATCGCCCTTATTGCAAATTATGCAGTTTGAATCGGTGGTAGTGATCAGAGCTGTGCGCTTTTCTTCACGTGAACGCGTTTGATTTGCATGCAAAGTTTCGTAAAGGTTTGCCTTTCCCCTCAAAAATGTTTTTAATTCTTCTATCGTAGGAAATTCGGACGGTTTTAATTCCTCCCAATCGCGTAAAATTCTTTTGTCTAATTTGTCTGTTACGATATAAACTAATAACGTGTCCCAACTGTCAGTTGGTTGCCCTAGCAATTCTAGTGAGCGCACATGTTTAGTTAAATTATCTAGCAACTTATGGATATCTGACGCTGACTCCTTCGTGATATTACTGAGGTTAAATATTGATTTCACATGGTTTTGAATTAACAATTTTTTATTATTATATCGGTTACATATTAAATCCCAAGCTAACTTGTAGTTATTACCGGTAAATTCCAATGAACGAATTATTTGAGCTGGACCTAATGACAATGATGCTCGCAAATAATGAAATTTCTGGATGTTATTAATGCTGTCATTTTTGTGTATTAAAGATTCGAATGTATCGCGAAACTCTAACCAATCTTCATAATTACCATTAAATTTAGGTAAAGTAATTTGCGGTAATTTTATGTTATTTAATACAGTAATATCCGATGCATGAGTAGATTCAGCAGTATTAGCACCCGCGTGATTGGTTACCTCATATGAATTTAGTATAACCTTAGCGGTAGACAGTGATTTATAAAATTTATTTTCAAATTGTTCGCGCTCCGTAGCTTGTAACTCACTATCGTCGTGCAATATTTCGATGTCACCCTGTACATTGTCAAAGTGTTGTAATATTTGTTCAAATCTAGAAACACGCATTTTCAATTCAGTTACTAAGGGAATTTTGTCTGATGCTTGTTCAATTTTATTGCAAACATCCGTTAAATATTTTTCAAACAATGTTATTTGTGCCTTGAGAGCACCACGCTTCTTTATTAACGTTTCTATCGACATGATACGTGTTTAAATATGTCTAAATACCCCTAAATAATGTTTTTGCAGAGTACTAAAACAAATAGAGAAAGGAAAAAGGGACTTACATGTAATTTAGGAAATTCCAACGTGTTTGTATCGAAATGGCGGCGTGTGTGATTCGTGTTCGTGTGAATGATTTTTCGTTTCGATCTTCGTAGTGATGATTCTGATGCACCAACGTGTACATCCGGCATTAAGGACCAAAATGTTATGTATGCAAGTAAAACACTGCGCTGGTTTTTGTGTTTTTTTTAATATAATGGACTGTTACACGTTATAAGAAATGTGTCACCACGTGTGTCGTGTAAAACGTGCATAAAATGCTAACTGACGTTTGCGCATGCGAACAACGTATACAGTGCTAACAACAAAAAATATAATTCCAACAGTATTTGCTTAGTGTAAGTAATTGCAGCTTATTGTACATGGGCAGCAATACGTGAGATTTATTTAACCTAATAAATAAAAATGTTAGAATCGGATAGAGTGAATCAGCAAAACGCTGCATCTGCGTTGTCTGTCAATTGTGTGATCGTTTTTTTTTACTTTACAGAGTAGTTCGTTGTGTGAATTACTTTTAGGGAAGTTGTTTAATCGAATCTTATTAGTTTTACATGTATCAATATACTTATGTCTAAATATATGATAAAAAAGTTGGTAAACATATGTAGCGATAAATCTGCACAATAATATTAATGATTAAGTAGGTAAGTAAGCTGCTGATCGAATTGAATTTATTGGAGGATCTATTTTTCATTGCATTCAATCTATGTTTTATTCATTCAAAGTATTAATAATAAGAAGCTACTTTCTTTAACAGTAATCTGATATATGAAATGATATAAAGGAATTAATTCCTATATATGGAATAATAAAAACATTTCTTAGCAAGTAAAATACTTACATGCAATTGTACAAGGTAAGTTAGAACACACCCTTAAGACAAGCAGATATTTCATATTGCTCGTATGCATATTATAGTGATCAGGCTGGGACATACGTACACCTCTCAAGAAAAGATTCGGGAGCACAAGCATTAAAAGCAACCCAGCGTTTTACTTTAAATCTTAGATTAGACGACGTTGTAATGAGGGATTTTTAAGTAGTCATTCATTTAACGCATTGTGGACTAGCTAGTTACATTGAAAAGACTCGTGAGTTTGGGTCGATTGCAAGTATTTTGGTAGTTGTGATCTTTAAAGAAACTCTATTCTAAATCATTGTAACTACATACATGTTGTAATGGAGACGCTTAGAGTGCTGTGCAATAAACTGTGTTGATTTTTTTACTGAGACCTTTTTATTTTTATAAACATTACTGAATAGAACAACGAAAAAAATTCACACAAATACATACACAAGGGAGTAAGTAAAAGGTGTGTTTGTTAGTGTGATTTAAACATTTAGGAGAATAGAACTTAAGGTGGCTGCATTTATTTCACAAAATCATAGGTACTTTTCATTTGATAGAAATAAATATTTATCCTTGTATAAAGCGTTATGATTAAGAATAGTAAGTATTACTATTCTTAATAAGATATGAAAAGTGATTTAATTCAAGAATTCTAACATTTTGCTCTAAGACTAATGCTTTTAATGCAAGTAAACGATATTCTTAAGTGAAGACTAAAAGTAGCTAACCTCTTACGTCAAGATTATGCTCTTAAGACAATTTTCTTCTTGCCCTAAGCAGTTTTTGTCTTGTGGATATTCAAAGCGTAGATTTGTTTGGCCCAAGATAAATTTATTTAAGGTAAGCATGCATTTCTCTGTGTGTATAACGCAATAACGAAGTATATTAAGTCATTTTTCCTATAATTTGTTGGCGGAACCGACCCTATTGTATCTGTTAAAAGTTAGAATTTCCTTGGTATTTATGCTGATTTTTAAAATAAACCCTAGGTAGATACAACTCGAACGTATAGATAGCACTGCTGCAGGCTACAAGCATACCAAGATATATAAGTGGGTAATTCGTTTCAATGTATCCCGTATGTATTTGTTTGTTTCAACATACCCTTTTCGTATATAACCTTGAAACGCGAAATGTAAATATTATCCACTACGCAGCAGTACCGTGTATAATAATGGATAATTATAAAATCTAACTTATTTTGCTTATGACTTAATGTCAGATTGGATTGCGAAAAAGCACTTCATTATTCATTCATTACATTTCCAGCTTACTGAAACTCACAGTAAACAGTAAATTCACATCAAAGGAAACTGCAACTCCACTATCAGGTAGGCTATTCTCGAAACCATGAGAATAATTGTGAGAGAAAACTGTTCTCCTACGAAAAGTTTCTCATAGGAGTACATCTCCGCTATTCTTGAACGGCAGGAGAAGGGAACGCGCATGTGAGTGAGAAATTCTCTCAGTCGTAGATTAGTTCGGAAACAATTTGCTCATTGACCAATCACGTATTAGCTACGAAGGCGGGATAATGTTAAAATATATAAATGCCTACGAGCGCGAAATACATATGTACCGCACACATGCAACACAGATGTTTTGTTCCTATAATTGTAAATGGTCACTTCTACCTGCTTTTTTAGACTTTTGCCTCTCAAATTAAAAAAAAAACTTGAGAACACACTGTTGCTGCATCAAATGCATTGGTCACAGCAACAACTGACAGAAATAATATATTCAGGGAATATTATACAAGAGAGAGCTTGTCGCGGCAGTAAAAGATCTTTCCCAAAAAGTTGGAAATTTGATTGATGTGTGTTCAGAATTGATATGAATTTTTTTTCTTTGTTGACCTAATTAATTTAATTTTTTTGTTGTGGATTTTAGGTAATTACGAAAAACACAAAAGTTTCCTAATTTTATTTTATTAATATTACTTGTATTACTGCAAAATATATATTCCTACTTCATAAATTTTTAATAAGTAAGCTTATAACAATATATTTTATTTATGAATTGTAATTGTTTCATTTCTACCATCACCTAATAAAATACACTATATAATTTTCAGTTAAAACAATAAATGATATATTATACAATTTCTTGTTGGTCTGGAGGAAACATTCATTATGCACCTTCGGACGGCAAACCCGGTGTGTGAGACTCACACCCACTAAAAAACCTCCTCTTGCACATTACTCCATCTGGGTGCTGTGGTGGTGCCGCTTATTTATGGCCTGTTCATTGGTTTTTTTTTTACGAAGGTGCGGACTCTGTGCCACGAGTCTTGGCTTCGTAAGATTATTTCCAAGTCATCTCTATCCAATATCCACTGTGAGCCCTGTAAGAAGCCGTAAATAATTTCAAAACACATGATTTCATAACTAGTGATCACATAATTTTAAAGTTAATGTAAACATAAAAATCTTACTAGATTTCCATATTAAATTAAGTAAAATGACTGCGTATCAATTGCTGCTGAATCCTTCTTCCAGCAACAAGATCTGGGTTAACTCTGTCAGGAGGTCCCCCACCTCTCTGTCCAATATCGCATTCCTCTAACTGTTCTATATTATTTTCTTCATGGGGATCTTCTATTCCATTTTCGATGCACATGTTATGTAATATAGCACATGCTGTGGTAATTTTCGAAGCCACGGTTCAACTGCGACAATTAATTGCCGCACCAGTTCCTTATTAAGTCTAAAATGCACTAATAAATTGTGCATCACTTAAAGTAAAGGGATCTCTATGATCAAATATTCGGCGGGGTACACGAACATTTCCCTCTACTTCCTCTATTGCTTCAATAGCTTGTAAGCAAGCAATTTCATCATCCATTATTTAATAACATAATGAATTAATAATGTTGCTGAATGCGGACTAAAATTGACTATTACTGTCACGTTAAGCTGCAGTTACCGTTACTATAACCTCAAATCTGAATTTGAAAGCGTGAAAATACTCACTAACATGTGACTAACATACGTTTCTCTTATAAGAAACCATGAGAATCTCTTGAGAGAATTTGTCTACACTTTCCTATAGGAAAAAATTTCAAGAATACCAACATCGTATTCTCATGAGAACTATGACGTGTTTCCTATAGGAATTGTCTATTCCCTGTTTCTCAATCAACGCATATGAATTTTTAACGGCTAAATTCGGAAAATTACACAAGATTAGTGATTAGTTAAACATGACGGCAGTCAACGATGACCGTGATCACTGTACCATGTTTTGTTATGTATAAATTAGAATAGTTTTAGGTTAGTTCAGTTCAGTTTTTCTGCTGGTAGGCTATTCTCGAAACCATGAGAATAATTGTGAGAGAAAACTATTCTCCTACGAAAAGTTTCTCATAGGAGTACATCTCCGCTATTCTTGAACGGCAGGAGAAGGGAACGCGCATGTGAGTGAGAAATTCTCTCGGTCGTAGATTAGTTCGGAAACAATTTGCTCATTGACCAATCACGTATTAGCTACGAAGGCGGGATAATGTTAAAATATATAAATGCCTGCGAGCGCGAAATACATATGTACCGTACACATGCAACACAGATGTTTTGTTCCTAAGTGGTCACTTCTACCTGTTTTTACAAATTCACCCCATTTGAAAATTATTTGCGTAAGTGAAACAACAAACGGCTGTATAAGATGAATAGAAGAATTGGAAACGTTTCGAAAGAACAAAAAAAAAAAATGCATTGGCCACAGCAACAACTGAAAGAAATCATATATTCAGGGAATATTATGACAAAAAAATTTGGAGCAACAAAACGATACCCAGAGAGAGCCTGTCGCGGCAGTAAAAGATCTTTCCCAAAAAGTTGGAAATTTGATTGATGTGTGTTCAGAATTGATATGAAATTTTTTTCTTTGTTGACCTAATTGATTGAATTTTGTTGTTGTGGATTTTAGGTAATTACGAAAAACACAAAAGTTTCCTAAAGTTTTATTTTATTAATATTACTTGTATTACTGCAAAATATATATTCCTACTTCATAAATTTTTAATAAGTAAGCTTATAACAATATATTTTATTTATGAATTGTAATTGTTTCATTTCTACCATCACCTAATAAAATACACTATATAATTTTCAGTTAAAACAATAAATGATATATTATACAATTTTTTTTTTTTTTTTTGGTCTGGACGAAAAATGCATTATGCATCTTCGGACGGCAAACCCGGTGTGTGGGACTCACAGCCACTAAGAAACCCATTCTTGAACATTACTCCATCTGGGTACTGTGGTGGTGCCGCTTATTTATGGCCTGTTCATTGTAGTCTTTAGGCTTTCACGGCCGTCGTTGCTGGCTGCTCTTCGGTTCTCGGGTTCTCTGCCGTGTAGAAACTTTAAATTACTTGACGTTTCGATCATCTTGTCGTGATCTTCTTCAGAAGTGAAGTGACTAGTTTGTCCTGATCCGGGGTTAATATATGGTCCTGTGTCCGTTGGTGCGTAATCGTTCCGCTCTGTTGAGGCGTGTCCGTTGCTCTCCGTTGGGCTGTGAAGAATGATTTCCAGATACTTGGTAATTGTAGTCCGTCTTCTCTGTTGATATTGTTCGGATTTTTCTGTATTTCAATAGCTTCTCTGTACAATCTTCTCCAGTAATGTGGTTCCGTTGCTAGTTTCCTGCATTTGTCAAACTTGATTCCGTGTTTCGTGTTTGTTGAGTGTTCTGCTATAATTTTGTGGTAAGGGATTTTTCACCTTTCTTTTGGGATTTTTGTTATAGTTTTCAAGCCACAGTCTCCACCCATCACAGGTTCTGCTACTGCTGATTTGTCTGTGTGTTCATACTTTGTATCTCGCATATGTTCTTTTAGCCTGATATTGATGTTTCTGCCTGTTTGTCCAATGTATACCTTTCCACAAGTGCAGGGTATCTCGTAGACTCCTGGATTTTGGAGCGGCGAGGTACGATCTTTCGGTGAAGGTAATTTTGTAGATAGTTTTTCTGGAGCATTGAAGATTACTTTGATGTTGTGTTGTGGAAGAAAGCTGCGCAAACACAACATCAAAGTAATCTTCAATGCTCCATTGGTTTTTTTTTACGAAGGTGCGGACTCTGTGCCACGAGTCTTGGCTTCGTAAGATTATTTCCAAGTCATCTCTATCCAATATTCACTGTAAGCCCTGTAAGAAGCTGTAAATAATTTCAAAACACATGATTTCATAACTAGTGATTACATAATTTTAAAGTTAATGTAAACATAAAAATCTTACTAGATTTCCATATTAAATTAAGTAAATGACTGCGTATCAATTGCTGCTGAATCCTTCTTCCAGCAACAAGATCTGGGTTAACTCTGTCAAGAGGTCCCCCAGTTCTCTGTTGGGGTGTAATGTAGAACCCGATGTTTTAGAAGGCACCGAAACCTAGCTTTAAGAACACCATTACAGCGTTCAATAATGGAACGTGTTTGCCTGTGAGCTTTGTTAAATGCCTCAGCGGGACTACCAGGTTCAGGCTCTACTTCTTCGACTAACACTAGATTGGCTTACTCCTACATACATATTGAATCCTGTATCTGACTGGTAACTGCCAGTTGCATAAAATCGGAGGGCAACTAACACCTGAAAGAGCAGTATCAATTATTTTCATAAAATTTTGTAAGTAATTACCTTTTTTTCAATAGTTAAGGCGGACTGTCGAGATGGTTGCACTAAAAACGGTTCAACGGCGACAATTAATTACCACACCAGTTCCTTATTAAGTCTAAATGCACTAATAAATTGTGCATCACTTAAAATAAAGGGATCTCTATGATCAAATATTCGGCGGGGTACACGAACATTTCCCTCTACTTCCTCTATTGCTTCAATAGCTTGTAAGCAAGCAATTTCATCATCCATTATTTAATAATATAATGAATTAATAATGTTGCTGAATGCGGACAAAAATTGACTATTACTGTCACGTTAAGCTGCAGTTACCGTTACTATAACCTCAAATCTAAATTTGAAAGCGCGAAAGTACTCACTAACATGTGACTAATATACGTTTCTCTTACAAGAAACCATGAGAATCTCTTGAGAGAAATTGCCTACACTTTCCTATAGGAAAAAATTTCAAGAATACCAACATCGTATTCTGATGAGAACTACAACGTGTTTCCTATAGGAATTGTCTATTCCCCGTTTCGAGAATAACCCCCCTGATGATAATAGCCTTACTATTGAGAAATGCGTCCAGTGCAGTAAAATTTGTGGTAAGGTGTTTTTAAGTTTGTATAAAGAATTTTAGAATGTCCCGGATGGATAATACAGGACACAAATGTATTTAGGCCCCCTTTGCAACGGACATCCTTGTCAACCGACAATTTTCAAATTTCCTAGCAAGTAACAAGTAAATACGATCACTTAGAAAACGATATTAAGGAAATGTTGATAAAAATCTTGTAAAATATGATGGAAAAGCAGTCTGCCGCACAAGAATCACAACTGACAGATAGTTTAGTAGCTATTGCTTAATTCTACCAATACACTAAATGAAACTCAATACAATTTTAACGCATATTCCTTCAGCTCTTGGATATATCCGACAGTTTTAATCTACTGAGAAATAACTGTTAATTCGAATATCAAGGGTTTGATATTGAAATCCGCAAGAATTTTCTTTTCAAATTAAGGCGGATGACCCATGAGGTAGCATTAAAAAAAAATCACTTTTTATGAAACAACTGTCAGAGTATACTTTGTCGCGTTCTAGTAGACGTATAAAACAAAAGAGCGAAACATTTGTAGTTTCCAGGTGCTGTGTTGACAGTTTGGAAGATTTTTAGAGTATTCGCCGCACTCTGAATTTAAACATACAAATTCCAAATTTTGGTAACCTGGGAACAAGAACTAACGAATCATATGTTTTAGACAAAAAATTACGCAGAATCCGAATAAGCAAACATATACCCCGTGTTTCATTTACAATCTAAATTTGTTTTTATTTCCGATAAAACCGGATATCACAAAAATTAATAATAGTATAATATTAATTATATAGTATTAATAATATAGTTGAATAATTAGAAATTTACAGTAAATAGTACATTCCAAATTTTATAATAAAATATTTATAAATATAAAAGTTATGTGTCGGTACCTATGAGCTAGGACACCCGGTATTTTAAAATTAATTTAATAAACTTATTTTGATACATATATGTGCACATTAACTCTTAAATAAACAATTTTGTGCACCCCTCTGTAACGGACAAATCAGTGGGCCCCGTGAGTGTCTGTTGTAAAGAGGTTTCAGTGTATTTTGTCGCAACCTGTGCTTTTATCCCAGGTGTTCTTAAGATATTATGCTCTTTCATTCCTGTCCAGGAAGAAGTGAATTGTGGAAAAATTAGGGTTAATCTAATATTGGGTAATCCATCATATACATATATGTGGTATACATGTGATGGATTCCCGAAAATGGATCGTAAACACTGGAAATACTAATTGCAAGTTTACACACACTCTTAATTCATTGAAAAAAATAAAATTATTTATAATTTACTTACTTCAATAAATTTACACTTTTTAAATTTGTCATATGGGATGTTTACAATTACCTGAAATACTTGTACCGGTAGTTTGCAACCAGTACCAGTAGAGATATGCTCAAATGTATTAGACACCTATATTTTTTTAATAATCAAAAAAGTATTGCAACTGTATTAAAAGCTTACAGAAATGCGACAAATGATTAAGATCCTTTATTAAAATACTATTTATAACGCATTTAAATTAAGAGTTTTATTTTGTACTCACCTTACTTTGATTATTCGCAAAAATATAGGTGTCTAATACATTTGAGTATATCTGTATCTTAAATAGTCGAAAAACATAAAAGGATTTCAAGTACTTGAAACGAATTAAATTATTTACCCACGTCTATTACTACAAACAATTATTAACTATACAATAACTTCTAGAACGTAATTCGACTACCTACCAATTATTTTGAGTATCATTCTGTAATTAAATTAGGTAAACTAATTCAAATATGGAAAACTAATTTAATTATTATTTATTTGTTTTAATTGGAATACTTGACAGCTCTGGTTGTTGCAAATATTCATCATATTTTCTTTTTCATTAGCTGAGGTGTCAAACACATGAATTTCCTATTATTATTTTCTTCCATGAAGAAATTAAAAAGATAGTAGTGCAGCACAGAAGCAGCCCATGCCTTCAAAAATAGGTGAAGAGTTGCAAAAGAAACTAAACTTAGAATTTAGTAGAATATGCCTTGGTATATATATCAGAGAATGCGTCGAATACTTCGAGTTAAACGTAGCTATTTAATAATATTTTTTCTAATTTGGCGAACAATATAATTACCGAGAATAATCTATCTGGTCTCATCGAATTCCATGAATTAAGTAAATGTATCCTATATCCAATTTCGATAAACCTTTTATTTATTTATTTACTTATTTATCATTAACTCTACAGAGTAAATCCAATTACAGGGTTATTTTACAGTAAGAGATTAAGTTAAGTAAATGAAGTAACGATACGTGATTACAATTCAGTAGTATTCAACACCTAACTTGTTAAGTACTTATAATTGATTAGAAAAAACAGAAAGTAATAAAAATTAAGAATTCACAGTAAACATTCTCTAGCTATTCTAACAAAATTATTATAATTATTATTAAATATATCAACGGCAGAAAATTAAAAAAAAAGCTCGGGATCATGTGCAGTTGCGGCTACTGAAATGTGCACGATACTTGAGACAAATTTCCCTTTATTCAGTGGCTTTCGTGAAGCGGGCAATTTTTTTTAATTTTGTAAAATATAATATATATATCATATACAGGTTGTCTCTGAAATAAGAGTACAAAATATTAAAAATGGGAAACCCAAATTATACTACACAAAATGTGGAATCTATTAATGAATAACTCTATTCACTTGTGCGTAATCTGATCAATGACAGCTGGCTGAAATAAACATCATTGTTAAAAGTTGATATTTGATGTGACGAAGGTAATGTGCGTAATTATTTCTTTTTTTCTCTTTCATAATCAATTGTTGGTTCTGAAAAGAACCGATTTGCAAACCAGCGAAACAGGAGAAGTGTTAAATAAAATGTTCGAAGGGTCCTCCTTCAGCTAGCAAACATGCATCTATACGACGTAAATAGTTCTCACGAACCCGTTGAAAAGGTGCTTCTTGTCTAATGCGCTGTGCTGCATTAAAAATTCTTTGACGTAGGTCTTCTGCAGTTTCGATATCACCAGCACTGTAGACAAGAGTTTTCATGTAACCCCACAAAAAAAAAATCCAGTGGATTTAAATCTGGACTGCGAGGAGGCCACGCAGTGGGACCTCCTCGTCCAATCCATCTGGGATATGTTACATTTAAAAACTCACGTACCCTTCGGGAAAAATGTGCTGGCGCTCCGTCGTGCATAAACCACATCCTTCTGCGTATGTCAAGCGGCACATCGTCCAGAAAGTCCGGCAAAACGTTGTCTAAGAAATTTAAATAAGTTTCCGCATTGAGCGGCTGAGGCAGCACATACGGCCCTAGGAGAGAGTCACCTATAATACCTGCCCAGACGTTGACCGAAAAGCGATGCTGAAACCGATGTTGTCGGGTCACTTGCGGATTAGCATCTGCCCAATGATGAGTATTATGGAGGTTCATAATACCATTTCTGTTAAAACAGCATTCATCTGTGAACAAAACGTTTGCAGAAAAGTTAACATTTTCTGCTAGACGTTCACGACACCAGGTGCAAAATCGAATTCGCGGAGGACCATCATTTTCAGTAAGTTCCTGCACACGTTGAATGTGATACGGCTGTAACAAGTTTCTTCGAAAAATGCGGTGTGCCGTACTGCATGACACCCCCTCTTGCCCTGCAACATCACGTGTACTTACACCTGCATTTCTGTTCACAATATCCAGCAATTCCTCGGCTCGTAAAATTCGACGTGGTCTTTCACGTCCGCGACCTTCGTAATTTGGTAGCAATCGACCAGTTTCTCTTAATCTAAACACGGTATCCTTTATACACGTGTAAGACGGGGTTCTACGATTGGGGTATCGCTGCCGGTAGATACGTAGAGTTCTTCGACAACTTCCTCCTGCTTCGCCGTAGACATAAATCATATCGAACAACTCGCGTGTGGTAAAAGCCATATCCGATGTGTTCATGCGTAAGGATCCAGACAGACTGAGACTCAGAGCGTAGTTATACGTCGCGTGTTGCCTGCCCTACCTTCGTTGGTTAGAAGTGTAGTGTCTCAAATACCAGTGGCGTGACGGATATTTAATAAATATCTTTGCCATTTTTTTCCTCACCTATGCGTGGGAATTTTGGAAAAATTAATTTAGATAAAAGGTGTAATAAAATTAGGGCTTCCCATTTTTAATACGTTGTACTCTTATTTCAGGGACATCCTGTATATTAGATATAACAAAATAGAAACAAATACATTAAACCCAGTACTAAATTGAAAATAGTTAAAAAAAATTCATTAAAAAAATTAGATACCAGGCAATTTTTAAATCTAAAAAATCAATGTTTTTTTTTTAATAACCTATAGTAGGGCCGGTAGCTGTAATTACAAGCTCTACCCGTCTCCTGATAGATAAAATTAGTGTCCTCATATCTTATCCCTCCATAAGGTTCTCCCAAGCATTTTCAACAGTATCCTGAAGTTCTTCCGCATTTCTAGGCCTAAAATCCGCAGAATTATATATTTTTTTTTGTTATATTTCCCTAGATGTTTTCAATTGGATTTAAACCCGGGCTTGTGGAAGGCCAAGGTAGTAAATCAGTTCCATTTTAAACCATCCACTGTCTTACAATTCTATTAGTGCGAACTGAGCTATTGTCCTGAGACAGGAAAAAGTGTTTTGTAATTTTGTTGTTAAGCTCAAAAATAAATTATTTTTCTTGCCTGTTAAAAAACGAAATTATTGGGAAAAGTAGTCCTCACGGATAGTAACATAACATTTTCCAATATTTCTATATAATATTCCCCCCTTTAAACATCCATCTAGTTTCCCGCATACTACAGGTCCATGAACACTTATCCATTCCCAAAAATTAACCAAAAAGCGGCCAGATTCACTGTCGAATGAGTATAATTTTCATCATATCTCCGATTTGTTGGTCTGTAAATGCGTAATTTTCCATTATTACAAGATTAAAAACATTTTTCGTCTGAAAAAACTACAGTTCCCCAAAACTCTTCATCGACATTTAAAAACTTATTAGCAAAATGTTGTCAGTTTTTTTAGTTTTCATCAGTTAAATATGGTTTTTTCACAGCTGCATAATTGTTTAAACCGCTTTGTTTAACGCCTTGCCATTGTAACGGAACCCGAAAAATGACTTTCCCACGAGCTCTTACTGCTGTCGAAAATGGATTCTGTCTGATAAAATTTACCAAATCTTCATCTTCATGACCTTCAGAAACTCTTTCAATAGCTATCCAATATACAACTTTTGCTTACGTTTAAATCTGCAGCTAACGACCAGTTGTCTTCTAATTTCGCAATGGCTCTGGCTGTTTGCCTCTGCCGAAAGGTGTCTTGGTATTTTTCACAAATACCGTTTATTTGTCAAATAAATTTTGACATTTGAAATTTTGTTGACGTTTTTAAGGATGCCTATGACTGGTGTACTACTGATATTTATTACTGAAAGAAATGATAAAAAAAAAGAATTAAAATAATTTTGTAAGATTTATTATTATGTGTTGTTTCAAGAAACGTTATTTTACATACAAAAAAAAACCTGAAAATTGTAAAGGAACTTATATATCGCATTGGACACTTTTAATAACAATTTATTAACATGTACATATGTTTCAACTGTTAATATAAATATGATACACGTTTCTAATATACCAGTTAATAAAATCTATTAACAGAAACTTATACAAATATTTTCCCTGGTAATATAAAATATGATTGTCCCTATAGAAGTTATAAAATATATTAACGTATATTATATTTATATTAAGGACTACACTCTATTTCTTCCACTATGTTTATATCAGATTTATTGCATGTCAAATACATAGCACAGTAAGTTGATTGCTATTTGCAATCACGGTAGAAATATTTCTTTTATAGGTACCCTCTCGTCAATGTTATCGATCACCTCTTCTACGTATTTCAAAATAAATTGTTCCAAGCCTGATTTCATCAATTCCCACACGACTTCCCAATTAAACAAAATCATTTCGCTTACGTGTGTGTCCGCCCCTGGAAATCAGTAATATTTTAGCAAGCAAACAAATTTAATAAGTATTTAGGAATAAAAATACCTTCATCTATAAATTGTAGCCCTTCGAAATAGAAAGATCCATAGTCGCTAGTTAAAAACATCTCTGGATCAAGTGTTTCAGCGTGGATTTCACCATTTCTCTTAACCTGGTTGAATGTTGTCCAATACTTTAAATCGTTACCCCCTGAAAAGTCGTATCAAAATAAATCCGCATATTTTTTTCTTATTTATGCTATATATAATATATACATACTCAGCGTCATTGCAAAACGGCCATTTCCTGTTACAGGACGACCAAATAATTTACTGTTCGTGATCTGGTAATTGGATTTGAAATCAATTTGGGGAACTTTGAAGACTGCAAACCTCCTATTCTTTTCATGATCAGCGCTAAATTTGATAATTTTCTAAGTTATTAGAGTATTTCAAACTGATTTTAATTCTAATTAATCTTCAAACTTTAAAACTATTTGTACGAACCCCCCATCAAAAAGTTTAAAATCCTTAAAATTGTCGAAATAAACGTCAGTCAATGTTAGTTCAAAATCTTCAGCGTTGAATTTCAACTCGGGAACCAACAAAGGCGATAATACTGGAACTCCATAATCCGCATCACCTAAGCAATAAATTTACCAATATATACTTATACAGTTATACTAGAAACAGAATATGTTATACAAATTTCTTTTATTTATATGTGAAAAAGCAGAAAATATTTACCTTTAGCTAATATTGGTATAGCTTTATTTCCAATTTCGGTTGCACATTTGACAAAATTAGGATCTGACAACGAACATCTACTTAAATATTCAGCTAAAAAACAAACAAAAATGCGTTGAGTATTCTTACTACCTACCTAAGCTTAAGTAACTAATCAACGGGTACAAACTTACGCAATTTTTTACCCAAATTTCCATCTAAAATGCAGAGCAAACTTAACAAAATGAACATCTTACTGTTTAAACTTCAAATGCACAACTGATTCAAACCGTTTTCATTTATGTTATTTTATATACCTGTACTAATACAATTAATGTCAATAAACTCTTAAATTCTTGGAAATTTGGTGTTAGTAAGGTCCTAACAGAATGGCATTAATAACACATTAACAAACATGTTTTGGTGTACCGAACTAGTAAGGTAATTGTACTTTTATCTGTTTCTACGTTCTACTATTATTTGTTGGTTAAAAAAAAAAACAAAGCAAATGTTAATCAGGGAAGTACACAGAAAGCAATACACACTCTAATCTCCTAACCTGATTTAAGTTCCATAAGTTATTATTAAATAATTTATTTACTTATCTTTGTGACAAATCATTTTTACTAACAATAAGTGCTGCCAACGTATATACCGGGTGTCCAGCCTAAGATGCAACGGTCCCTAGCCGATTTATTATTGTCTTTTTGAAAAAATATTTCAAATAAATGTTGCCTCGAATCATATTCTACACATGTTCAAATTAGTTTCAGAAATGGCGGACTTCCGGTTGAACCGGAAGTAGATACTAACTTTATTATTTTAAATGGAATACCCTGTATATTATTGCACTTTTGGATTCCTTGTTAAATTTAAATAACAATATGTTAGGGATACATTAAGGCTAAGTTGTACCGTTTTCGAATTGCATGACGTTTTTCGAAAAAAATGACATTTGCAGTGTCTTCGGTGTTTGGAAATACCTCAGGAAATACCAAAGTTAGAAAGATGCGGTTTTCGGTTTTCGCTTAACCATGAAACAGCACACGTCTTTTATTTTAAAATTGTTGCGTTTAAATTACAGCGTTATTAAATAGGGATCTGTAATTTTCGAACTCTGAAATCATGGATAACTTGATTTTTTTAAATTGAACGGTATAGCAATTTTTACATAAATGGATATAAAATTTAATTTTCTTTTGATTTTATACGGGTATCATTGTATCTATCTCCAACGGTTTTGGAGATATTCGCAATTTTTCAGTTTCTCACGATAGATACGTATTGCGAAGCGCCGCCGCTGGCCACCTTCCCCTCGCATTTCACCAGGCTTGGGACTAGCAGCAATAATACTGGCATGATTAGAAAGTGGCCAACAGAACACAATAGGACCACTAGAAACAAGCAAACATAGCAAAGATAAAAGAAAACATAACATTACTGGAATATCAATAAATCAGCACATTTTTCAAACTACATTACTCTATCCAATATATGGCGTACGTACACTTCGAGCGTCTTGCTAATGTTGTCATTGTACAGAGCTGTGGATAGCATTGTGGGCGACTGGAAATGGGAGGAACTTCAGCTATAGGCATATCTACGTACAAGGTCGCAACACAAATTTCTTAACGTTCGACAAACCATCATAGCTCAGTGGAAGTAAAATGAGCGAGATATTCCTTTTGTCTTTAGAGCTCACTCTTATATCGCTATTGATGGTAAGAACAACCAGTTAATAACCAATTACCTAAGTGAGCTATTGTAAACATGATTTACGAAGACTGTAAAACTAATATTAAATCCAATATTATATTTGCATTAGTGAAAAGGGAAATAATAAGACAATACTCATTTGATAACTAAAAAGAAAAGCGCAATAAACTATCATGTGCAGCATTGATTTGTTTTTATTCATTATCAAAGGAAAACAAAAAACGAAAATGGAGTTTTTAAACCCAACAATCAAATAAAATAGCAAACATAGATTCTAACAACCCTAACAATAGTAAATGAAGTACCTAATGGTCGCTAAATAGCATATTATTGAAAAATATGCATGTTCAGGATATTTATTAATCATTCATTCACAAAATCCTATCCTACGGTAAGTAAAAAAATAAGACAGTAACCATTGAATAACTAAAAACACACAATAACAGTGTGTAGTAATAATTTGTTTTTTACATACCTAATTATTTTGCTGTTGAAGCATCAGGTAATGTAACTGATAACATATTTCAATCACAAAATTCATGATAGCCTCATGAAAAATAAAATAATATTAAACGTTATAAATTGAATAAAAATCCTTATCAAATACAAGTGATAAACGTAAATAAAATTCTGAAACTTAACAAACTCCTATTAAAAGAAATAAAAACTCAGTGAATATAACAATTCAAACTTAAAAGCAATAATTGCAAACAAATGTAAAATTATAAGTATAACAACAAATGCCTAAAAGAAAATTAACTATTTATTAAATGTTGGAATAACCCTCACTCTTTGTAAGAGCAGTAACCCAGCCGATCATAAAAAAATCCGGACTGACATTTGTTCAATGGTTTTCGGGCGTAATTGTTCCCGATTCGATGGACGTTGTTCACTGTACCCGTATATTGAATTATTTAAAAAGCACCATAAAAGAAGTCGTTTGGGGCGAAATTTGGGAAACGTTGTGGCCATTTAATAAGACCCGAATTACCCATCAATCTATCTTCAAAAATGGTATTTAAGAAATTACTGACATTACGGGTATTGTGAGTCGAGCAACCGTCCTGTTAGAACCAAATTTCACTAATATCAAGTCGCGCCCATACAGCAGGAATAATATTAGTTTGTAATAATTCTAAATATCTATTGCCATTTAAATTTGCTTCAATAAAAAAAGGGCTGATTATTTCATCAACAACAATACCAGCACACAAGTTAAATTTTTGAGGAAACTGTGTTCGCGTTGGTGTATTATAATGTAAGTTCTTATGCAACTAATAACGAACATTTGCACCCATTATGATGCCCATGCACGTAAAATGTTTTTTCATCAGTAAATAAAATATTATTCAAAAATAATTCGTTATCCTGATATTTATTCATCATTATTTCGCAAAATTCTATTCGACGGCAACAATTATCGGGTAAAAGTTCTTGAGATGTGCTAGTTTTGTACGATCGATATTTATTCTTATGTATAATATTACAATCGCCAGTAGTTTATCTAGAGGTTATAGTAGGATTTAATACCGCTAATGCACTTAAATTTCGATATCACTGACATTTTTCGCTGGGATATTTTCAATTTTGTCATTTATTAATTTAAACGTTGTTTCGAAACTTAAGACCGTATTACGAATAGTAGTCGGGCTAGGAATTGATCTTTCAAGATAATTTACTGCAAATCAATAATTATCGACCTATAGCTTTGCTGTGTAACTTTTCAAAAATTTTTGAAATCATTATTTGTGATTCAATCTCGTGGCATATTTACCCGCTTATTAATCAAAATCACCATGGATTTGTTAAAGGGCGCTCTACTGTAACTAATTTGTGCAATTTCACTCAATATACAGCTGAAAGTATGAATAATAGAAATCAGGTAGATGTGATATATACCGATATTAGTAAAGCTTTCGATCGCGTTCAACATAATGTCATTGTCTCCAAATTAGAAACTTTTGGATTTGAGTCAAGTTTATTAGCTTTAATAAAAAACTACCTACTTGACCGATCGTCAGCTGTATGTTGAGTATGCAGGGGTTGCATCTAGTGTTTATACTGCGTGCAGTGGAATTCCTCAGGGATCAAACCTTGGGGCTCTTTTGTTCGTGATTTTTATATATGATGTATGCGATCATTTCGATGTTGAATATGAACTGTATGCGGATGACCTTAAACTTTTTTCTGTAGTTGATGGTATTGAGGATTGTCGTACGTTGCAGTGTAATGTCACGAAGCTTAATGAATGGTGCTCTAGTAATGGTCTTTCTCTCAATATTAAAAAATGTAAAACTATGACTTTCACATTAGAATATCCTCTCGAAAGCTTAAAGATTTGTATCAGTTGACGTTGTCGGGGGATGTTGCAGCAAAAACTTATTATAAAAAATATAAGGCAACGTATAGAGTAGTAATTAAACAAGCAAAACTTCTACATAATAACAACTTGCTACAAAATTCAAATAATCGGGTGAAATCAGCTTGGAACATCATTAATGCTTTCAATAAATCTGAAAAGAATAAAAAAATTGAAATTAAGGTAGATAGTGGACATATAATTGAACCGGGGCATGTAGCTAATTGTTTTAACGAGTATTTTAATTCCATAACTGACGATCTAGTTTTGAGTAGCTCGCGTCGTGCTGATACTTGGCCAGTGGTTGCATTTCTGCAGTGTGATACATTTTTTCTTAGTCCGGCAACGACGGATGAAGTGCGTAGGGTAATCATGGGGCTTAGAGACACACAATCCTGTGGGTGTGATGGGTTAAGTGTACAACTTGTGAAACAATGTGCCGATCAAATTCTTGTGCCGCTAACAACAATAATAAATAATTCATTTATGAAAGGCATATTTATAGACCACTTAAAAATTGCAAAAATTGTTCCAATATTGAAATCTGGTTCAAGTGATGTAGTAGCTAATTACCGCCCTATTGCCATTTTAAATACGTTTTCTAAGATCATTGAAAAATTAGTTGCATTACGACTCATAAATTTCTTAGATAAATACAACATTCTAAATGACATCCAATTTGGATTCAGAAAGGGCAGATCAACTAGTCTAGCCATTGTAAACTTTTTAAATACCTTATATAATAATTTAGATGCTGGGCAGACTTGTGTTGGATGTTATTTAGACTTAAGTAAGGCATTTGACTTGATAGATCACGGTATTCTTTTAAATAAGTTAACAAATTACGGTATAAGGGGGGTGGCCCATGATTGGTTTGCTGGTTACTTGGACAATAGATTGCACTACGTTGAAATAGAAAAATCAAGGTCATGCACCTTACCAATAAAACGAGGTGTTCCACAGGGGAGTGTGTTGGGTCCTATTTTGTACATTTTATATGTAAATGACATGTCGCTCACCGATGCGGTTATGTTTGCGGATGACACAACGTTTCTTGTATCAGTTAGGAGCCCTGCCCAAATTAGTGATGAGGCCAACAATAAACTAACAAGTGTACAAGATTATTTTAAACGAAACAAAATGCATTTGAATGCCAAAAAAACGGTTTTTATGGAATTTCAAACGTCCAACGTGGTGAGGAATTGCTCACATCTTATAAAGGCGGATGGTGTCAGCCTGCAACAGGTTGATTCCACAAAGTTTTTGGGCCTTGTTATTGATTCGAGGTGTGGATGGGGAGAGCATATTGATCTAGTTAGTGGGAAATTAGCAAAGGCCTGTTACATATTGTCCAGGTTAAAAAAAGAAGTAAGCGTTGATGTGTTGAGAATGTACTACTTTGCCCACTTTCATTCTATTATGTCGTATGCCGTGATTGCTTGGGGAGCTTCTTCGGGAGCAGTGCGGGTCTTCAAATTACAGAAGCGGGCGTTGCGTACCATGAATGATCTCAGTAGGACATCCAGTTGCAGGGAGTTATTTAAAAGAGTTGGTATCATGACCTTGTACAGTTTATATATATATCAATTACTTTTACACATGAACAACAACCGTGGTGATTTCCCGAAGTTAAATCGGTATCATTCTTATAGTACCCGCAATTCTCATGTCTTAGAGGTGCCTCGACATAGACTCGCACTAAGCGAACATAGTCCTCACTACCAAGCTGTGAAGATATATAATAAGCTCCCTAAAAAGTACAAGGAGATGACACGGAGTGCTTTTAAAATTAATATTAAACGATTGCTGTTGTCAAAGAGCTACTATTCAATTAACGAATATTTGAATGACCCCTATCTTTAAATACTATCAGAATGTTTGCCTTAAGCTAGTGGTTAGTTGGTATATTAGTTAATTATAAGCTAAACTTGTGACGTATCCTATACTCCATGTAGTCTATTGGATCAATATATATTATTATTATTATTATTATTATTATTGAGAGAGTAGATCACATTAAAGATCTCGGTGTGATTTTTGGCTCACAGCTACGGTTTAATGAACACATTGTCAAGGTTTGTGCAGAGTCTCATAAGTTGCTTGGTTTCATTATTCGTACATGTAAAGATTTCCGTTAAACAGATGCTCTTGTGCAATTGTACATATCCTTAGTCCGTAGCAAACTTGAATATGCTTGTATCGTGTGGGCACCTAATTATGACAAGTACATAAACATGATTGAGGCAGTACAGAGAAAGTTTTTGAGATATTTATACTTTAATAAATATGGGGTGTATCCCAACTACAATATTTCTTCTAATGTATTGATTGAAGAATTTAATTTTAGTACTCTTAGTAATAGGAGAAAACTGATTTTACTGAATTATCTATTTAAACTTGTTCATGGCTTAATTGACAATCCTAGTTTTTTAAGAAGAATAAATTTATATGTTCCACGTTTTAACTCACGTAGTTCGGTAACTTTTGCCTATAGGACGCCGACTACTAATTATTTACTTAGTTCTCCACTTTTTTCGTTGTGTCGCACGTACAATTCCTTCAATTATGCCCTTGATATATTTAATAATAACTATAATAATTTTGTTAGAATAGCTAGAGAATGTTTACTGTGAATTCTTAATTTTTATTTTTTCTGCATTCTCTAATCAATTATAAGTAGTTAACAAGTTAGTTGTTGAATACTACTGGATATGATATACCGGGTGTCCAGCCTAAGATGCAACGGTCCCTAGCCGATTTATTATTGTCTTGTCGAAAAAATGTTTCAAATAAATGTTGTCTGGAATCATATTCTACACATGCTAAAATTAGTTGCAGAAATGGCGGACTTCCGGTTGTACCGGAAGTAGATACTAACTTTATTATTTTAAATAGAACACCCTGTATATTATTGCACTTTTGGATTCCTTGTTAAATTTAAATAACAATACGTTAGGGATACATTGGGTCTAAATTGTACCGTTTCCGAATTACATGACGTTTTTCGAAAAAAAATGACATTTGCAGTGTCTTTGGTGTTTGGAAATATCTCGGAAAATACGAAAGTTAGAAAGATGCGGTTTTCGGTTTTCGCTTAACCATGAAACAGCACACGTCTTTTATTTTAAAATTGTTGCGTTTAAATTACAGCGTTATTAAATAGGGATCTGTAATTTTCGAACTCTAAAATCATGGCTAACTTGATTTTTTTAAATTGAACGGTATAGCAATTTTTACATAAATGGACGTGAAATTTAATTTTCTTTCGATTTTATATGGGTATCATTGTGTCTATCTCCAACGGTTTTAGAGATATTCGCAATTTTTCAGTTTCTCACGATAGATACGTATTGCGAAGCGCCGCCGCTGGTCACCTTCTCGCATTTCCAGGCTTGGGACTGGCAGCAATAATACTGGCATGTTTAGAAAGTTGTCAACAGAACAAAATAGGACCACTAGAAACAAGCAAACATAGCAAAGATAAAAGAAAACATAACATTACTGGAATATCAATAAATCAGCACAACTACATTACTCTATCCAATGTATGGCGTACGTACACTTCGAGCGTCTTGCTCGCAACAGGCTACACTTTAAACGCTAGTGTTGTCATTGTACAGAGAATTTGAACAACACTATTATATTAAATGTTCAAAATGTTCGGCACTACATAATCGAAATCGCTCTTGCAAACACTTTTGAGCATTTCTGAGTATTTTTGGTGTGACTTCTTGAAACACTCTTAAAATACGATGGCGCATATCATCAGGGTTTGTTGGTGGCGTCTCATAAACCTTATTTTTAATGAAACCCCATGAGAAGAAATCGCAGCTTGCAACTGATTTTCATCCGTAAGTACGTAGTTATTGAGGTTCCGTTTTGTACGTGCTACGGATCCAGTACTTATAAAACTACCCAGTAGCGACTGAAATGCCCTCCTATCTGGATGCTTTCTACATGGGTATAATACTTTGTGTAAACTCTTGACGCTAACAAAGCGTTTCTGTAACATTCACCGAGAACGAAAACCATATCTACTAATTCTTCTCGAGTAAGCGACATCTTTAATTATTATGTTACCAAACAGTACTCTGAATGTCAGTTCTGACACTTGGAACACTAATAACGGCAAGATACCTAGTGCGTTTTCAAGCTTGCGTTGACTTTAAAGATGCCGCTTTAAACATATCAAGTATCTTTTAGACCATTTTATTTATTTCTAGTGGTCCTATTGTGTTCTGTTGGCCACTTTCTAAGCATCCCAGTATTATTGCTGCCAGTTCCAAGCCTGGTGAAATGCGAGGGGAAGGTGGCCGGCGGTGGCTCTTCGCAATACGTATCTATCATGAGAAACTGAAAAATTGCGAATATCTCCAAAACCGTTGGAGATAGACACAATGATACTCATATAAAATCGAAAGAAAATTAAATTTTACATCCATTTATGTAAAAATTGCTACACCGTTCAATTTAAAAAAATCAAGTTATCCATGATTTTAGAGTTCGAAAATTACAGATCCCTATTTAATAACGCTGTAATTTAAACTCAACAATTTTAAAATAAAAGACGTGTGCTGTTTCATAGTTGAGCGAAAACTAAAAACCGCATCTTTCTAACTTTCGTATTTCCCGAGATATTTCCAAACACCGAAGACACTGCAAATGTCATTTTTTTCGAAAATCGTCATGTAATTCGAAAACGGTACAACTTAGCCCCAATGTATCCCTAACGTATTGTTATTTAAATGTAACAAGGAATCCAAAAGTGCAATAATATACAGGCTGTTCCATTTAAAATAATAAAGTTAGTAGTTACTTCCGGTACAACCGGAAGTCCGCCATTACTGAAACTAATTTTAGCATATGTAGAATGTGATTTGAGGCAACATTTATTTGAAAATTTTTTTCAAAAAGGCAGTAATAAATTGGCTAGGAACCGTTGCATCTTAGGTTGGACACCCGGTATAAGTATTGCTTTTGTCTGTATGTTCATTTACATTTAAATTCATCAATCACGTATCGTTACTTAATGTACTTAACTTAATCTAATATTGTAAAATAACCCTGTAGGGTTTATAATAATAATAAATAAATAAATAAATAAATAAATAAATAAATAAATAAATAAATAAACAAATCGCGTGTAACTTCCGTTGAATTGCCACCGCAAAATTGTTTTACTATAAATAGTTTTTCCACGGGCGTAAAATATTCTAGTTTTTTATAAAATTACTGACCGCGATCAAAACTTGCTAACCGTTATAAAACTAGGACTGCACCCTCAAAGTACTGTGACGCTTTATTAAGAAATGAGCGTTCCCCTCACCACGCAGTAGGACGGACTGAGTGCTTCGTTGATTTGTTTCAAATTGAAAAGTTAGAGCTGTTGATAGCATTTTGTAGTAGTTAGACAAGGGTAGAAAATACCGGTGTCTGCTTGCCATTAAACGGCGACGACATATTGCGGAGTGGAGATGGTATATCGAATTGTATATTTGATACACTCGTCCAACGGAACAGCAAGCGTATTTCTCGCCTTTGTTAACTCATAGAAACCATATTTTCATCCTTCTTTTACTCATATTACGGCAATCAACAGGTTAAAAGTGAATTCCTGGTATAATCAGTGGTGACTCTGAGTGAATGCGTCATAAATAGTAACATTATGTTCGAAATTTCTTGAACTTGTTACTCTTAAAAGCTTTACAACAAGATCACAAGATTTAATGGATTTTGACTGCCTTGCAAGTAAAAATTTTAAAAAAGAATTTACAATTATTAAGACGTAGCTAAACCACCCTATGTTTTACAGAATGATCCAAGGTGGTCTATGTGCTATGTGTGGAGGGGTCGATCTGATTTGTCAATCGGAGGTCACAGGTTTTCAATATCAAATGCTCTAGCTAATGTGTGACTACGAGTTAGTTTAATGTAACTAGAACTCATACTCATTACATGTACCTGAAATGTATTGTCATGTAACATTCAACTTTTGGTACAATCGGTTTCGGAAAACTATGCGTGTCTTCTGGAAAAAACAAACACGGTCGAACTACTTTAGATAGGTACTATGTCAGAAATGATGTTGTAGTGTGAGGTTTGGTGGTAACAGTTTTTCTAATTGTTATAGATATTTTGGCAATAGTTAGTTTTTTTGCGATGGTACTTTATTCCCTGTAATAAGTTACATTGGGGTGATTAATAACATGTTCCCCTATTACTAAATATGTTAATATTACCAATCTTGTGCACCTCAGATAACAGCGTAAGATTCGACCTTTAGGAATAAGTATGACCCTTCTTAATGGAAAAGAAGCAGTAATATATTTTAAGTCAATAAAATGAAAAATGCGTTTATTATTATACTTATGATATAGGAAAAGTTGTTAATACAATTCAACTACAAATTTCTTATAAAAATTCGTACTATCAGCACTAATCCGTAGTTGGGTTATAACTAACAATATCCATTGTAGCAACTAGTAAAGCAACGGCGAAGAAACTTCTAGAAATAGGTTGAGTTCGACAACTGCAGGATCATGGAAAGAGTGGGGATATCCCGATGCTTTAGATGCAGGGTCTAGGCACAATGTGAGGGAGTGCGTAGGACCCAGTAGGGAAAGTTTATGCCTGAGGTGCGGTAACAGTGGGCATAAGGCCAGTGACTGCGAAGGGGGAGAAGCCTGTGCGATACCTATGTAAAACACAAGGGCACAGAACAGGTACCATGAAATGGCCCGAATATAGAACGGTGCTTGCAAAAACTAGTAGAAAATCTAGCACACATATATAATGAAGCGGACAACTGAGATAATAAGAGTGATACAGGAAAGCATAGACAGCGGGAGAAGAGCAATGGATCTGGAACAGATAGCAAACGAGGAGAGGGCGGACGTAATTATCATGATGGAACCAACCAAATTGAAGGTACAGAGTACGACCTGGATGGTGGATAACAACACTGATGTTGCCATTGGACCAGGCAGACCGGTATTAAAAGCATCAATAGCAGAAAGGGCGATGGTTTTGTGTGGGTGGAGTTCGACATCTTTGTGGTATATGGATGCTACATATCACCTAATGTGGAGAACCTACACAGTTTTGAGACCTTCCTACATAATCTAAGGGAAGACACACAAAGGAAGAAAATCGTGGTTGGGGGAGATTTTAACTCTAATTCCCCCCCCAATGGGATTCAAGCGTGGAAGACAGTAGAGGCGCGATATTGGCAGAATGGCTGGAAGAGCGGGACCTGGTGGTCCATAATCAAGACGAAGTACCAACCTTTATTAGAGGGTAAAGTGGGTCCTTTATCGACATCAGTTTCAGCACCAGGAGCATAGCCCGATCTATTACCTGGTGGAGAGTTATAGAGAAAGAGAGTCTTAGATGCCACCAACATATTGTCTTTGAAATGTATACAAAACGAAGAGACACGCCCAAAGACCACCCAGTAGAGAGTGACCGATGAGGGATGGAGGCGAATGACCCAAGAGCTTCGGGGTCACCTAAATACCGACGGAAACAGGACCCTAAGTGTAGACCAGCCGACACGAACAATCAAAGAACTGGGGGGAAAAGTCTTCCCTAAGAAATGTGCTAATGGAGGCAGACGCCTGGTATATTGGTGGTGACAAGAGGTGGCAGATGCTAGGAAGGGATGCCTCGCTCCCAAACGAAAGTCAGTGAGGGCGAATAAGGGTCAAGACAACAACGAGAAAATTATATGCCATAATAAATATGCGGCCAGTAGATCGATTCTAAAAAAAAGCGACCAGTAGATCCAAAAGGAACGCTTGGAAGCAGGTTGTGGAGAATCTGAGCGGCGATATATGGGGCAAAGGATGCAAGATCGTTACTCAAAAGTTGAGGGTGTTCCCACCCATTGGATGTTAGATTGAGAGTAGTTTAAGATAGCAAACCATATGTTCCCAAATAACCCCCAGATAGTATGGGCTAAGCGAAATGTACAGGGGGAAGAGATACCTCATTTCACTAAGGATGAAATAAAAGCGGCTTGTGAGAAAATCAGATCAAAGAAATCCCTAGGACCAGATGGTATTCCACCTCAGGCAGTGAAGTGCGTTGTTCGAAAATATCCCGAGCAAATCCTAGCCCTCGTGAATAGGAAAGTGGCAATGGGAACCCTACCGAAGCAGTGGAAAGTAGGAAGACTGGGGCTGATAGAGAAGGAGAAGAAAGAGGGACAAGACCAACGCATGTATCGTCCCATATGTGTAATAAATGCCTACGCGAAGCTCTTGGAACAGCTTCTACTTTCTAGATTGAAAAGTGAAATTGAAAGAAGTGGCGATCTGGCGAAAGAACAGCATGGTTTCCGGGAAGGGAGATCCACCTTGACAGCGCTAAAGACGGTGAAAGCCATAGCGGAAACCGCAATGCAAGGCCTCTATAGAAGGAGGAAGCTGTGCGCATTAATAACGGTAGACGTCCGAAATGCTTTTAATTCGGCACCCTGGGCGGAAATACTACCGGAATTAAGCAGAAAGAGCGTGGCCTCGTATCTGTACAACATGATCGCCAGCTATCTGGAGGACAGAAAAATCGACATCGGAGAGAGCGAGGATAAAGGAACCTGTACTACGACGGCCTGCTGAACATTCCAACAAGGGATGGTGTACGTCTTGTGGGGTACGCGGACGACCTGACAATGGTGGTGTGCGCGAGCACCACCAAGGAAATTGAGGTAATGGCAAACGCTACCATCAGGGATGTAATGGCATGGCTCCGTACCAAGAAATAGGAGATTGCCCCAGAGAAGAGCGAAGCAGTCCTTTTAGTCTGTGGCCGGAAGGTGAAAGGCATCAAAGTGCAAGTGGGGAATACGGTGATAAAGAGCAGCGACTACATAAAGTACCTCAATGTTTTCTTCTTGATACAAATCTGAAAATGTCCGTCAATGTAAAGAAGGCAGCGGAGAAAGCCACGAAGGTCTTGGTAAAAGTTGGTGGCCTCATACCTAGTATATGCTAGCGTCGGTGGTGCAGTCGACCCTGCTGTATGCAGTACCCAGCTGGGAAAAGGCCCTTCAGAAGACAAGTACCAGAAGAGCAATGCTGAGTGTGCAGAGAAAGGTGGCACAGAGAGTAACGGGCGCATATAAGACAACGTCAAATAAAGCGCTTTTAGTGCTGGCCAGAACGCCGCCTGTAGATTTCCTGGCCAAACATGTGAAAGAAGTGGCAGGAGGAAAACGGAAGGCCACTGCCGATGACTTGCTAATAGACCGATGGCAAAAAGCTTGGGACCAAGATGACGGGACTGCTGAGTGGACGAAACACTTGATTAAAGATCTAAGATTCTGGATACAAAGCAAACACGGCGAAATGAATTATTATTTGACTCAGTTTCTGTCGGGACATGGCTGTTTTCGAGCCTTTCTGAAAAGATTCCGATGAAGTGAACTGGAAGACTGCCGGTACTGCGGACAGAGGGACACCACAGAGCATACGTTCTTCGAATGTAAAAAATGGGAAATGCTAAGAACTGAGGCAGAAAACACAGCAGGCACTTTGACCCCGAAGACATTAATAGGACGTACGCCGATATCCGAGAGATGTTGGAGTGCGATAGATCATCTAGCGGCGAGCATACTGCGGACAAAGAAGCTAGACGAGAGGAGACTCAAATGAAGCGTTCGTAGGAGAGAGCCTGAAGAACTTGACGCAGACTCTCCGTGAAGTAATGCCACAGCAGTTCCAGGGGGAGCCTTTCTACATACTGCCAGAGGGGGTTTTTTTTAGTCGGTAAGAATCCGACGCCCCCCGGCGACACGGGCCGCCGGAAGTCTAATGTAAGATTTTTCCCCTCTCGCGTAAAAAGAAAATAATAAATACTGTAACAACATATTGAATAGAAGTGCTTGCATCTTGAAAATGTCTGTAATAGGCAGCGTTACCTCTCTTAGTATAGTAAGTTTATCTATATATGCCTAAAAGATTATATTATCTTTGGTTTTAAATAATTACAAACCAAAAGTAGGAGTAATGCAATCTCCATGAAAAGTTGTAATTGTAAAATGAAATTTCCTACGTAAAGTATATTTATATACTTATAAAGAAACGTTCGTATATGAATCTGCATATGCATCAGCCTACTCAATTATTCCCTTAACGCATACAGTACGAACAGGGATTTAGAATCTGTCCCAAAACCTTTAAGAAAGGGCCAAGAATGTATGAATACAAGAATATAACGTAGATGCCTACAACTCATATACAAAACATGTTTCGCGACGATTTCAAATGGTTCAGCAACCCTTTCTTTTGATGTTCACATTTTCTTTTCCATTATACAGATAGAACCTTTTCATGTCATATAGGAGTTCGTGCGAATCTATCTCATACTAAATATTAATAATTTCGAAGGAATATGCCTTGTATATATATGTTCCTGCTTACACATAGCTGTACGAAGTAGGTAATCTCAAAGCGATTATGTTGTTACATACATACTTTGTGGTCGACGATATGAACCATGCAATAGCATCGAACACATCAAATAGTACATAATATAATCATGTAAAACAACCGAAAAACAAACCAACAAACAAAATTTAGCTGTAGGCATTTATTGTAGTGTATTTTTCAAATGATGAAATATCTTAATACGCTGCAAAACAGCTTGTT
The DNA here is from genome assembly GCA_949128085.1 of Cetonia aurata. Taxonomy (NCBI): domain Eukaryota; kingdom Metazoa; phylum Arthropoda; class Insecta; order Coleoptera; family Scarabaeidae; genus Cetonia; species Cetonia aurata. The sequence continues at coordinate 3,179,452 of OX421887.1, forward strand.
CCTACACTTCTGGCGAGCGAGTCTAAGCTGATAACAGTTGATAATTAGCTGTTGCTCTCGTATCACCATCATATCTAGTTTATATTTAGTAAAAAGTAGGATATTTAGCAAACACTGTAGACTGTAAAATTTCTTTGTAAATGTTACTGTAGTTTAATTGTAAAACTGCTTAACACAGGCATTCTGAAGTATGAAAATCCGACCGGTACCCGTTGTATCACTCAAGAAGACTATACCACACTGGAGGCCAGACTCGACATATGCCTAATATGCATTCAACACAGCTTCAATACCTATATATCACCATTCCTATACTGGACACCTACTACAAAATTAGCTCAACGCTGACGCTAACGTTAGAGTTGTGGGCCGTCGCACTGTTGCCTTTTGTCACTTTGACCTAAGCAGATCTATTGCAAGATTGTCCTTCTGAGTGTTAGAATAATTGGAGGTTGACATACTGAAGTGTTGACGTCGAGTACGACTGATAGCAACACATTCACACAAAATATCTCTAGATCTTCTAGACATAAACAGCAGATTTGGTCTTCAGCTTTTCCCAGTTCGAATAAATGATATTTTAGGACTACATGACCTGTCAACAATCCTGGCAGTAGTCCAAGGTCCCCTTTGCTGCAAGATAGCACCGTCTTTGCTAACTTTGGCGACCCTGATAAGAGTGCCTTCGCCTGATTTTGTCCCGGCGTGTTCTTCCAACGGGAGGCCTTTCTGCTGTCGTCCCATTTTTTAATCGCTTGTTTTAGGTGGCTCTTTTACAGACCACAACAGGGGTCAGGTCCGATGAAAGGCATTTTCGCTGCTTCTTTAGCAAGCTTACCTACCTTTTCGTTCCCTTTAATATCTTGGTGACTTGGAACCCACTTAAGAGTAAGGTGGTTATTGTGTCCCAGTTGCCTTAAATTACATACACAACCTGACTGTCAGCAAATATACTTATGGTTGCACCTCGTATTCCTATCTCGAGGTTCTTTACGGTGCATAAGTTTATAGCAGAATTTCCGCTTGAACTATGTTAGTGCGGAGTCCCATAGGCATTTTGAGGTGGTAGTTAGGCCCACTAAGCTCTATGCCTGTCCCCATTCCTTCTGTTCTTGAGCCGTTTGTGTATCATGCCAAGTTTCCTAAATAGAGTGTGGACGGCAAGTAACCTATCCCTAGACTGGGTATCTGGGCACTCATGCCAATGTCTGGCCAAATTAAAAGTGGCTCAACAATGGAACAATCGTTCTGGTTTGGTACATGCGTGCATTTTACCTAATCATGTCAGAACCAAGGAACTACTTGCACTTGACCGTAAAAATGTCAAAGTAGGTAATTGTTTCTGTCTTCACATGTCACTGTAAACTCAGAAAGCACCTACACAGAAGGACGTTGTTTGGAGGACGAAAAGTTACTTGAGCACATGACATCTTTGGGAAGATTTCCCTAGAGGACTTGAAAAGGACCTCATTCATAAAGGTTCTGAGCTACCTCAAGGGCCATTAGGGCGCTGAGGTCAAACATAATCAGCTCCAAAATGGTTTGGGAGTGTCTACAAAAACTAAACGAGCTAGGCAAAAAGAACAAGGTAACCCTATTGTGGGTTCCGGGACACACGGGAGTGGAAGGAAACGAAATAACAGATAATCTCGCTAAGAGAGGGGCTAGAACACCTTTTGTAGGGCCAGAACCTTTTTGTGGAATAAATAGCAGCATAACACTGGAGAAACTGAAAAATTAAGTAGAGCAGAGAAAATCCAAATACTGGGAGAATCTCCAGGGAATGAGGCAAGCTAAAACTCTTCTGGGTACCTATAACCAGAAGAGATCTGCAGAATGCATCAACCTGAGTAAAAATAATATTCGGATATTGCCAGGGATCCTTACAGGCCATTGTAAACTGAACGGACATCTAAGCAGCCTTGGAATAGCGAAGGAACCCGATTGTAGATTTTGTGGGGAACAGGACGAAACGTCCATCCATCTACTCACAAACTGTGTTACACTGTGCAACTCAAGGGCGCTGCACCTAGGAGCATGTGAAATCGAAGAGGGAGAATTACCTAATCTGGGGCCTTCGAACATTCTGCACTTCTTAAAAGGAATCGGACTGGACGGCCAGCTGTAAATACAGCGAGAAGAGGGGACACAATAGATCTTTTAGGTCGCAGTGTACTATCACCCTCATATCACACATACATACATACATACCTCAAGGGCCTGAACTTGTTGGATAAACTTTAAAGATAACACCCGCTCTACAATATGTCCTAGTGGGGCCGTGGTGGACGGGAAGATTAATCGACTATTGCCACATTTTTTAAAATGTAAGAAAATACTTTTCTTTCAAATAACTTTGAAAAATGTTTATCGATCGGTATCGATAGAAACTAAATAGTAAATTGCCCTTATTTTTAGAGTTGAGCAATAATAAGAAAGAAAAAACAGGGTATGCCATTTAAAATGTTTAACTTTTCTGCATTTTTCGGAACTATTGTTTTAACAATTTTCATGCACGCACTGTATAAGATACAATAATTTTTATGCGCTAACTTGATGTATTAACCTTCAGTCTATAAGTATGCCAAGTCGATTGAAGAAATCGACATCATCATATGAGACTCTAACGCTTTTTTTAAGGGGTGTGAAAGTCACTTTTCTGCAAAGAATCGAAATATATTCCGAAAACAAATGAATTTAGGTATAGGGATCCCTACATAAATTTTAACTAGAATTTTAAGGGCAATTTAAAAATATAAAAATATATAGGGTGTTGCATTTAAATTAAGAAAGTTATTGTCAACACCCTGTATAACCAAAAGTGCTAGAGAGTTGTACATATTTTGTTTAATTAGGTCAAACTCACATTAGTATAATTTCAGATTTTTTTCGTTAGTTTAGTTTTCCATATAGAGATCGCTGGCATTCGTCGTGCGACACCCTGCATAGGTATATCGGATGAATTGTTAGAACAAAAATATCTGTAATTCTTTTCTTAAGTCTGAAATAACAACTTAATTTCCATATTAATCGTCCGTCATTATTGTAAAAGGAAACACATTTGTCTTCCTTCACCTGTTTTTCCTTTATGTAATTGCACAGTAAAACTCGAAGATGCGTTCCGAGAAATCGTGACTATTCATGAGGACGAGGGCAAAACTTCCCCGCGGATTTTCACGCGTCAACGAGCGGAGCGATCGCTCACGCCCTCCTTCGACGAAACCGAAGGTGCCGCCGCTTAATGTAATGTTAATCGCGCCACATTTACAAGAACAACGATAGCTCGTCGCCCCCGCGATCGTGCGTACGTCGGGTGGCTAGCGCTTATTGTTGCGGAAATCGGGCAGGGGAGGAGGCGGGGTCGCTTTTCACCTGTTGGTATCTGGTGAAAAAGCGCCGGCGCATTTAAAATCACGCGGCCCGTTATCAGCGGAATGCCGTCGATCTCGAGTTCCGTGAAACAACAGGTCTTCACCGCTGCCGGACCGCAGAGATAGCAGACGACCCCACATCGGCTCAGTTTGTTGTTCACGTAACCCTACTCGTAATACAGCCAGAGAAGATACACAGTAAGTTTGTTGTAAGCGTGTAAAAGTTTCGACTTCTTTTCGATGTTTATCTGTGTGTTGCTTTTAAATTTCCCGCGTTGCGTACAAATGTTTTTTTATTATTATTTTGAAAGTAACTAACTATAATTCTTAACGTTTTTGTTTTCTTGTTAAATTTCTAGTAAAATATTATTAGTATTTGTGGTACCTAATGAGTTTCGCACTTCAATTAATTTGTTTATTAGTCCTTGTAAAAAAAAAGTAGATTTTAAATTCTTAACAATGTTCTTATTAGAAAAATGATTGCTTTGATATTTATACTTTGTAATCTTAATTAAAAAATAAACTAGGCACTTCTTGGTTTCTATTTTCCATGCGCATGTATTCTAAATGCCGCAACCTTCTTTCTGAAACATCAACATAAAACTAAAAATTTCTAGTAGATTATATGATTAATATTTCTTATGGGTTTCGTAATTTAATTATTCGCATTACAATAATTAGTAAAAGAAATAATATTAAAATTTAGCAATCTTAATTAAATAATATACTAGGCACCTCATGCTTTCTGCCTTCTATGCGCATGATTTTTAAATGCACCAGCCTTGTTTCTAAAACATCAACACAAGCCAGCCTTATTATGTAGGTATTGGTTTTAAATTTTCGGCGTTCCCTACAGATTTGTTTTTTATTCTTATTTGAACGTAAATTTCTGCTACTCCTCAGGAGTGAACGATATCAGCTCACCATTCACATCTCTATTTCAATATACAGGTTGAGTTTCCTAAATAGCAAAGTTTATTTACTAAATAACTGTTAATTGAATAAAAATTTTGATAATTGCAATATATATTGTTGTTGTATAATTTGACAATATTTCTACATACACTGAGTGACCCGTAAGCTTGTCAGGACTGAAAGATAATTTCTTTTAAATAGAACAGCCTGTATATAAGTAGCTTATTATATTCCACATTAAATTTCGAATATCTTTTACTAGAAATATTTTTCCACAAACGGCTTAGTTTTCCGAGTATCCTCAATTTTCCTCAGCAAATGGCGGAACTGCATTTACATATTTGTCTGATTTCTTTCCAAACGATTTAAGTTTGGGCAATCAACTTCTGTAGTGTTCCAGTATAAGGATCGCTGCATCTTAAGACGACATAAGCATTTATAATTTTTATACTCTGTGATCGGAAACTCTGGTTACATTAAGAGAATTTAATTGCTGAAAACTTCTTTATTTTAAATGTATTTTTGCCTGTATTTTTTGTGGAATCTTATAGTGCTCAAGAAGCTTGAAAATTTTTCTATACCTATCATTTATAGTTTACGAGATAATTAGTGTGTTACTATGATTATATAATCATAGTAGCTATGAGAAAAGGCATTTGTAAATGTCAAACAATTAGTAAATGTGCTTCCTGTAATTATTCGCCATTTTTTCCCTATTTCTTTCGAACTATTTAATTTTGTTATGTTTGATTTTGATTATAATTTGTTTATTTATTTACTTGTTAGCGTATTTATTTATTTATTGTTCAAAATAGATTTTTCGCAAGAAGAATTGATTGATTCTATAAGGATATACACCATTCCTTATAGAACAATCATTTTCATTATTTACTTCACGCATCCAGTGTGGAATCTCAATAGTATAGTAAAGCATACTACATACAGTCTACTACCATTGCTTCTAAATGTTGCCTCGTCGGAAAACAAAAAGACAGATGTAAACTCTGGATTAGCACTCTTAACATTTATTATATCATGGCAAAATGCGGTTCTTCTATCAAAATTATCTTCTTCTTGATACAACTCAATATGATATTGATAAAATTATTTTCTCGTTACTTTACAGTTGTTTCATGTGTGTCAATAATAACACTTAACGCTCTACCACAGAATAGGTAATATACAGAAGTGCCACTCAATGCATTTCCCTATGGTCAGGATTTTATTTTTTGTGGTAATTATCTACTTATCTACGACGCCACGATTCTGCGCACGAGCTTGGTGCAGAACCCCATTTTGCCAGCAGAGCCGGATTAAGTTGATAAATTATGAATATGCAAAGCAAAATTTTCAAAAATACATTTGCCAAATACGTTTTCTAATAATTTTTGAATAGAAAACATGTTTTTAAGGCAATTAATTAGTAAATAACTGCTTAATCTCATGTATATATAATAACTTCTTTATTCTTGTCGACATATTATGTTGTCATCAATGCACACTCCCTCGTATTATTTCGAAATTTATTCTTCCAATTTACTTACTAATCTTGAAAAATATAACAAAAGTTCTTGTTCAGAAGAATTAATAGCTGTACAGAACTGTATTAGTTTTAATTTTTTGAAACCAAAGAAAGTAAATGGTAATACTATTCCTGGTATGATATCGTTGATAATTAAATAAAACAACACGAACAGTTGACCGTTTATTATTTTCCATACTCCATCTTACATACATCTCTCTCTACATTCTTACGCCAAATTCAAATTTTAAAATATACATACTACACTCTGTAAAAGTATATTTTTTGCGAACTTCGCCGTTTAGAGATTAGTATTAGCAAAATGTATGTGTTAGTAGAAAGCACTGAAGTATAAAGAAATATCACCTCAAATGTGTGCAAGCTTTACTCGTGTAAATAAAACAATAGACCTATAGATAAATAAATTTATTTCGAATAATGAACATAATGCAATTAAAAATTTATTATCGCATCCAATTGGCATATTAAAATTATTTATAAATGTTTCAGAATATTTAGTTTGTTGTGCTTCGTAGTTTTTGTGTCTGCCATATCTCTGTTTATATATTTTAATGTATAAAAGATCCGTAAGCGTATATATAATGACACCAACAAATTCTACCTGCGCGAACGACAAATTTGTAATGACTGCGATTTCATTAAAACGGCATAGAGATACGGTAGGAATTCCTTGTCTGACTGAAACTTCTGTATATTACCTATTCTGTGACTCTACTGCTAATGTGGGGGTGCAGTTTTTATAGTCCCTTTTCATCTATAGCAACAGTCTTCTTTCTTTCCCTTTTCGCATAATCTAATCGTTAACGTCGCCCGGGATATCGTATTTGATAAATTCGTGCTCCGAGTAAGCAATTCCTTTAAGGTTATCCAAGGATGTGTACCATATCAGAAAAACCCATTGCTAACAATAAATGTACCAACAAGTAAATAAATAAACAAATTAAACTGAGTGACAGATATAATAAACAAATAGTGAAGGAAATAGCGAAAAAGAGCAAATAAGAATAAGAATAATTACTCGAAACAGTTACTAATTGTTTGACATTTGCAAATGGACTTTTCACAGCTGCTATGACTATATAATCATAGCAACTGAAAAAACGATATTCTTATGTGATTTTTCATAAAACAATAATTATCTATGCTTAGTAAAATTTTCAAGCTGCTTTAGCACTATAAGATTCCACAAAAAAGTACCGGTTGTTCCATTTAAAATAAATAAATTTTCAGCAATTAAAGTTCTCCTACTGTAACAAGAGTTTAAGATCACAGTATAAAAATTATAAATGCTTGTGTCGTCTCAAGACGTATAGATCCTTATACTGTAACGATACAGAAGCTTATTGCTCAAACTTAAACCGTTTGGAAAAAAATCAAACAAATTGGTAGATAGGGTTCCGTAATTTTTTAAGGAAAACTGAGAATGCGCGAAAAACTAAGCCGTTTGTGGAAAAATATTTCTAATAAAAGATATTCGCAATTTAATGTGTAATATAATAAGCTACTTATATACACGGTGCTCCGTTTAAAAAAAAATATCTTATTATCCCTGGCAAGCTTACCGATTCGGTGTACGTAAAAATATTTTCAAATTGTGAAGCCTTTACAACAATACATATTTAAATTATCAAAATTTTTTCTGAGCTAACAGTTACCTAGTAAATGAACTTTGTCATTTAAAAAACTCACCCTGTATAAACCTATACAAATGATCTATACTAGTGGCGACATACGTGCATCGTACGGCTTTGTTGTGTCTGTGTTATATGAAAGACGTAATTGATGAACTAAGAAGCACGTATGAGATCGGTATCAGTCGGTATAGTAATTAATGCAATTATTTAGCAATACATAGATAGTAGAAGATTTGGTAATAGCGGACCGGGAGTCGTGTTATACCCCATGAATGGCATTTCTTTTTAAAAAATATATAGAATGATAAATTTACAACCACAGTTTACTGCGCCGGTCAAGAAATTGTTGTAGAAGGCGCGAAAATATCGGGATTCATATGAAATTTGGCTGATTTTCTATTTTATTTATTTTATTATTAGTAACTAAATTCTAACGGACTGCTTTTCAAATTCACTTGATCTAAAATTAGATACAGGAAAAAATATTACGAGGAAACTTGGTGCATTTCAATACTTACTAACATTATTACAAAGGCTTCTGGAAAGATATTTTAATGATGCTTATACAACGAAAAGTCAATATTAACATTATATCGAAATCAATGACACATTATTTTTCGAAGTTTAGTTATTCATTAAAATAAGAAAAATACATCAGCCCGAAATCATGTTTATAAAAGAAATGATGTGATTCATGATTCATGAACATATTTAGCCTAAATTGACGTAGACGGCATTGTATTAACTTATTATAATAATATACACAATATTATTTTCACAATCTACGCACGAAACAGATACTACCCGCATTTACCAATATAAATAGGATGCGTTCTTTTGCATTGCACGTACAGTTTTCATCACGAGAACAACAACAAATTGTAGCCGAATTAACAATTCTAAAGTTTACAGCTCTTCGCATTTTGTAATTGCTGTACACATTAAAAACAGCTGATCATAGTTCTATTTAACAACACTTTAAAAGGTTTTGAGAAAATATCTTTCCTTTTCGTTGCTCTGCTTGATTTATATTGGATTCGCTGGAGAAAAGATACATTCAGTAACACCTATGCGTAAATGTTGTAATGCGAAACCAATAAATGAAGCGAAGTTATTTTCAGGGTTGCCTTCACGACACGATGTGCCTTCATTCTATCATACAGATATTCTCGTTCTCACTACCTGCTTATTGAAAGATGTAAGCGTTGCGTTCACATGGTTTTTATAGTAATACAAATTGTTTCTATAATTTATTTATTTCTGATGTATTGGTGTATTTATCACAAACATAAAAGAAAAGTGATAAGATTTCAAAATGTCATAAATTGAAAACAAACTAGCCAAGAAAATTTAAAAAGGTTTGTTTTAAATTTGTCCTGGTTTATTATTTAAAAATACGATGTTTATTGCCCAGGTGTCCTACCGAAAACTGGGTCTTTGATTACAGCTGCATTTGGCATTTTAGAAAGAAACTTTTACCCGTCTTGCTGTATAATCTAAAAATATTTCTGATTATACAGAGTGCTCCAGAAGTAGCCCAGCCCATACTTACTTTGTTATTTTAAGTAGAACAGTCTACATATTTTTATATTTTTCAATTCTACACAGCAAAATAATAGGACATCATATAAACTACTGTAGGCCTATCTTTAACGTCTACATTATTATTTTTCTTTTTGTAAAAATTGGTGCCAGTAGCAAGTCTTCGGTCAAGACGATGTAGTTTGTATTTGCATTTTATTTTAGATATTCATATTTTAAGCACACTTGTTTTAATGCAATAATAAAACTAAAAGCGATGTGATTACATACAGAGAGACGTTAGATATTGACGTATATATTCACTTTGTAGCTTTATGCAATTGTATAGCGTTTATATATCAAGCTGACTTGAAAATCAATAAAAAATTATTGAACTTATTTAAAATCTTTAATTGTCTATAAAATCCTGCATGGGACATTATAAATGTATAATATTAATTGAACGGGCTTCGGGTAAGGGTTCGTTTGGCAGAAGCAAAAATATAGGGTGCTGTTTAAAAAAAATCTTAGACTAAAGTTAAACAAATATTCAGGACTACAGTGGACACCTGTATGTAATAACATCGCTTTTAGTTTTATTATTGCATTAAAACAAGTGTGCTTAAAATATGAATATCTAAAATAAAATGCAAGTACAAACTACATCGTCTTGACCGAAGACTTGCTACTGGCACCAATTTTTACAAAAAGAAAAATAATAATGTAGACGTTAAAGATAGGCCTACAGTAGTTTATATGATGTCATATTATTTTGCTGCGTAGAATTGAAAAATGTAAAAGTATGTAGACTGTTTTACTTAAAATAACAAAGTAAGTATGCGCTTGGCTATTTCTGGAGCACTCTGTATAATCAGAAATATTTTTAGATTATACAGCAAGACGGGTAAAAGTTTCTTTCTAAAATGACAAATGCAGCTGTAATCAAAGACCCAGTTTTCGGTAGGACACCTGGGCAATAAACATCGTATTTTTAAATAATAAACCAGGACAAATTTAAAACAAACCTTTTTTTAAATTTTCTTGACTAGTTTGTTTTCAATTTATGACATTTTGAAATCTTGTCACTTTTCTTTTATGTTTGTGATAACTACACCAATACATCAGAAATAAATAAATTATAGAAACAATTTGTTTTACTATAAAAACCATGTCGTGAACGCAACGCTTACATCTTTCAATAAGCAGGTAGTGAGAACGAGGATGTCTGTATGAAGCGTGTCTGACAGAATGAAGGTACCTCGCGTCGTCAAGGCTGTTGAGAATAACTTCGCTTCATTTATTGGTTTCGCACTGCAATATTCACGCATAGCTGTAGTACATGTGAATGAAAGCTATGTTCGACCTAACACTACTACGTATTACTGAACCTATCTTTTCTCCAGAAAATCCGATCAAGCAGAGCAACGAAAAGGAAAGATATTTTCTCAAAATATGCTAATGTATTGCTGAATAGAAATAATAAACAAACCATCAAGCCTATTTAGTTTTACTGAAAACAGAAACAAAACTACAACAAAATGTAACCCTCTTGGTGGAAATAAGAGTTTTGTGTTGAGTATTGAGTATTGAGGTAAGATAGCATCCGCATGGCTCGATTATCCGTCCCGTCCACCGCGCCTTCTAGGGCCTGAGTTTTGTGTTAGTCTCCGTTTCGTATTTTTTTGCCAAGTTCTAGTAAACACACACAAAACCCGAACTCCAATATTAGTCTGTCTGGTGGAAAACCGCCTTAATTAAAACAAACCTAATACACAAAAGATTTAAAAAAAAAAGTATAACGTTGTCCGTCTAAATACTGCTTAATCACAGACAATCGACCTGACTGCACAAAAGGAGCTTTAATTAAATGCGGAAGCGCTACCAGGAAATCTCGCACCGCTTTGAAATGATCCAAAACCCTTTCAGAAAATACACAATTTGTTAATAACTGGAAACAGTACCTACTTATTTAAATCCGGAAATCGCTAATTTATTTATTTATTTTATCATTTTTCTGGAAATAATTCAAGTAACGTTTTATATATATTTCGATTAAAATTACTCCTAAAGAGAATTTAATCTAACTATAATTTTAATCTAAAAGTATTCGAAATCGTATTTGTCATTCACACAAGTCATTTTTACCTTTATCGTACTTTCCCAAACCCTGTTTAGAACATTTCTCATTTAGTTGAGCTTTTTGGTATGTTTGTATTTCATTTACAAGAGAAAGATACGAATTACAAAGCTAACTAGAAGGAACTTTGACGAACAAACAGAGAACCTAATCTCGTACTGCATACAAACAACAGATAAATCCGCGTGGTGTTAACATAAGCAAGGAGAAAATACCTAGTAGAAATTCATTTGAGTGCACAGCAGTCCGGTCGTATTGTCACAAGAGATTCGGAACCATGCCAGCCAGTTCTATACAACGGCCTACTAAAGTATAAGGCAAATACAGAGAATAGGACTTATTTTACTAAGGAGAAATATATCAAATGAAGGTTGGCGCTTTATTAGATACATTTCAGAATGTTGTATTTTTTTCAGAAATGAAAAAAATTTGATTTCATTATGAGTTGAGAAACTAGGGGTCTTACCGTGTGCACGTGACGCCAGGCAAGCACCAGAAAAGCATTTATGGATGAGTAATGAACGATACTTTCCATTATACCTCTCAGTAAATAAAATAAGATAAAATTCGTTTTTAAATATGAACGAACAAAAATTTAACTATATTAATTAATACTAAATGAAATATTCATGGTACAATTTGTCTTATTGTAAATATGCACGCCTTCAACGCAACCACTTCATTTTGCAGAATTATAGTTGGTAAAATGTAAAGTACTATATTATAATTTACTTCTTGGTCCAAATACAATGTTTTGTGATGTTGACGATGTGTTTTCCTTTTCTAAATGATTGAATAATTAAACGAGCAACTTCAATCCTTTTGTTTATCGACTCTTCGACATAGCTTTTCGATGTCTTTTTAGAGTAAGGAAATCTTTAACCATCATAGATGCTGAATATCAGCTTAAGCCGCGTCCAGTATAGTCTTCGGAATTTTTTAGGTTAAAATATTTAGCAATCTGTTGTCAACACAACTACCACTTATAGTATGGCAACCTACATCTTACCATGGTGATAAGCAATAAATAATTTTCGTTTTTGCAGTTTGCAAATTCCTGAAAAAAGTATGACTTTCGAAAGTAGTAGCACAAGGGTGACTTGCGCTTATGCATGCGGTGTTAAGAAAGCTATAATACTTTCAAGGATCCTCATAAGCTTTTTACGTATTATTAACAGTATTTTGTTTCTTTATTTAAATTCTTTCAGTTTTGGAATTTGGATTAAATTGAAATACTCTACAAAAGGCATCACTGTCAAAATCTATAATATATAATGATAATCCAATTCAGAATTGCCCATAGGCAACAGAGCACCTAAATTATGTCCACATCACGTTCCTGTTAAATATACATCCATCTCATATTACTTTCCAGGCGATTCGTAACTTCATTACCATGTCCGGCATCGTTTGGCTAATGCTGTTTCTCTCTTCCACGCCTCTGCTATGCTTGAGCCAAATGAACGTGATCGACGCTGGCGTGGAACCCGTCGACACTTCGACTCTCGAATGCCATCGTAGAATATACACCTACCAAGTAAGCCAGTCGGATGCCAATGGGAGACAGTGTTGGGATACTTTGTCGGTCTGGGCATGCTGGGGCAGATGCGATTCCAATGAGGTAAGCTTGGATATATCTGTTGGTTTTGTACATGTTGTTTGGTTTACTACAAAAAGAGAAAAAGCAAGTAAAAGTATGTGTCACATTTCTTTGCAAAAGATTAAGGGGTTCAAAATGGAATCCATGGTTGGAAACCCGTTTGTTGGTAGCGATCATAAAGTAAATAGAACTAAAGATTTTTCGCAGAACTTATTTTATTCGGTGATTTATCGTAAAGACATTTAGGGCCGGTATTTCAATTTTCTAATAAGGGTACACTGTAACGAAGATTTGGTAAAATTCCTGTACGGTTTCGGGGCAATTATATTACTGGGTAAATTTCATATTACTTAGTATTTTTCATACACTAGTAGTAAATTTCCTTGGTGAATTTTCATATCAAAGTAATTTTACTTGCACAAGTAAAATACCTGTACGGTTTCTATTACCCCGAAACCGTACAGGAATTTTACCAAATCTTCGTTAGAGTGTATAAATAGACAAGTTGAATAATACATTCATAACCCCTACTTCAGCGTAGCAATATGACTGCAATAAACAATATCTATAACCATTTTCTTTAATATTACGGTAATACACAAACTACAAATATATTTTATATACCCTGTGGAGGCATATTAATGTGTTTTTTTGAAGGAAATTAGATCTATTGTGTGTTTGTATATGCACAAAGCTATATGTTTCAACGTTTGTAAATTATGAAAATGGAGCTGCAGGTCACCCTCGGTAGTAAGAATGTAAGTAAATTTCCTAACTGTGGATAAAATCAACAAATAATGTAGTAAGAATCCCTGGGAAAGCATAAAAATTTAGTAATATTACGTTCTTACGTACTTTTACCTACAAATGAAAAATACTAGTCGATATGTGAGAAATTGCCAAAAGTATAGGTAATTTTACTAAAAAACGGAAAATTACCCAGTTTTTGGTGATTTTCCCCCAAATGTTACTGGAATTTTTAGGAGGCATCCTGGTAAATTTACTAATTTTTTTTAGTGTGTATAACAATTTAGCTAACAACTTTTATTAGGAACTTTATTAAGAGATTGAAATACCGGCCCTAAATCTAAATGTTTTTCTATAATATTAACTTAAAGAACTCTTCTTGGAATATCTCGACACCTTTGATGTGTTTTGGACACATTTCAGTGACCTCTAAATGCAGAGTGAAGTTGTAATCCTCTTCCCAAGATGGGGAAATAAATAATATTAAAATACTTATTTTAATATAAAATATACAATATACGTTAAAAATTTTGCGCTAACTGACACGTAAGATGGATTGCTAAACCATTTCTGGCTGATACTCTCTATGCAGTTTTGAACTCGATGCCTTAGTTCCTTAAACAATGTAAACCAATTAGAATAGGCAAAGACATACAAGGACTATAACGTACTAATAGACACATAAGATATCCGATCACTCTGCGCTTCGCGATTTTATTAATTCTTGACAATCGTTTCGGCAAGTCGTGAATTTTCATTTACACACCAAAACCGAATGAAGTAAGAAAAAGTTATAATATCTAAACTTGCTTCGTTATCCCTACTCTAAAACCTATATCTACAAGTGCTTTTTTCTAAACCTACTTGACCTTCGAAATACCACGGAAATGTGTTTACCCCAATAAATCAATCGACATGAAATTCTAAATTTTTAGAATCTTTTCTACTATACATGGTTTCGTAAGTGTCTAATTCCCTCGAAGATGTTACATGTTTTCAATAGGTCAAGTTTCTCAATGTTAATTTTATGACCTGTATCATTAAAATGTTGTGCAATGCTAGATGATTCAATCCTCCTCATGCGCTATGTGGTCCTTAAATCTAGTTCGGATTGCAAGCTTTGTTTGTCCAACATAAACTTTATTGCAGTCCCCGCACCCTAATTTATAAATACTTTTGATTGTCGTTACGTTTATTTTTCGGATTACCAAAAAGATTTCGTGGTGTGTCCTGCGAAATAAAATATATGTTCATATTATACTCTTAAAACTATTGCCTATGCCTTTTGAAATGTTGTGAAAGATAATTTAATAAACTTTTTATCGAAGAATTTCGATTAAAGTTCAAGTAGTGGAGCTTCGCACACAATGTTTATATTAAGCTTTCTTTAAATGCCGAAATACATCCGTAGAAGACCAACTATTGTAAATCGCGATCTTTTAATGAACAGCAATTCTCTGTCAAATCTTATCTTATTAAGTGGTTGTCCGCAGTGATTTGAATCAGCCATCATAAATCTATTAGTGTTGATTTCTTTTCTATAGATGTCAATTTTTTATTTGTTAGTATTTCTAATTCCTATGCTATCTAGGAACGAAAGTGGTTTGTTCTCTCTTCTTATATACCGCCTCAATCTCTGCAAAGTAAACGGCGAGGAAGTACTCCTACCGTCTCCCACTCTACCTAACAGCGAGGTGTGGCGCTGTAGTACGATAATAGCACGTGCAGACTGATCAGTGATCAGTATTATTAGTCAGTTCAAGTAAGGTTGTTGTCTAAGTTTTAAATAGATATTTTTGCGCAAAATGCCGCGTTATACTGTGGAGGAGAGAGCTGAGATGTTGCGATGGTATCACGCACGCAATTCTTTTCAAAGAGTATGCGACATGTTTGCAGCTAAATACCCCAACAGGCCTATTCCAAATAAGCTACAATTTTTAAATTAAAAAATAAAAAAAAATTTAAAAACATCATTTCCAACTCCCAGAATTTCTAATAATACGTTCGTTTTAGTATGTGCTGCAGTTGAAATAAATTCGAATATGTCATCTGGCACTATTTCCAATGATTTAGACATATCCCGTTCTTCCGTTTTATGGAATACTCTAAGCAAATGGGTATCACAATTTTAAATATTCTAAACACCAACAATTATTTCACGGCGACGCATTTAAGCGTATGGAATTTTGTGAAAAGTTACGTGATTTAATTAACAGAGATGCTAATTTGGTAAACAATATTATCTTTACCGATGAATCTTCTTTTTCTTTGGTTAGAAGTCACAATATTCATCTGTGACAACATACTGGGCCAAGCAAAGCGAGCACAGATATTTAAGCTCATCTATTCAGCAACAGCAAAAAGTAAATGTTTGGGCAGGTTTGTTAAACAACCATATTATTGAGCCTTTTTTTATCAATTGCAATTCGAACGCAAATGCATATTTAGAATTACTGAACATCCACATTCTACCTACTGTACAGCAACTTCCCGCATAAATATGCAAAACATCTACTTTCAGCAAGATGGTTGCCCTGCACATAATGCAGTGGCTGTCCGAAACTATTTAAGTCAACAGTTTCCTAACCGGTGGATCGGAACTCATTCTGAAAATACCAAATGGCCGCCACGTTCACCAGATTCACCCTCCCCTTGATTTCTTTTACTGGGATTATTTCAAACAAATAATTTATGGCAATGAAGACATTAGACCAGCTAATGTAGAGCAGTTGCGCAATAAAATTGTTCAAACGTCAAACAACATTAACCCAGAAATGTTGGAGAATGTTAGAATGAATTTCTACAACAGATTAGGATATTTTTTAGCCAAGAAGAGTAGCAAATTTGAAACTTTTGTTTGAAGGTTCAATGATTTTTAAAAAATTCACGTTTATTTCATGTTATTATTAAGGCTTATTTTAGTTTTCTATTTTTTAAATTTATTTACCCAGAATTAATTTTTATTTGTCCTTCATTGAATTTACTATTTCTTTTTGAGGGTTTTGTTCATTAGAATGACTTTGATTTTCTTGTCATGAACAAACCCTACTTTCATATTTCTTTATTTATTACTATTTCGAATAGAATAGCAACCGAGCTGGTGTTAAAGTTTATTTAATTTATTATTAAAAGAGTTACTTTTAGGTTTTTATTTTTTTAAATTATTTACTCAGAATTAAGTTTTATTTTTCCTTCGTTAAATTTATTATTTCTTTATGAGGGTTTTGTTCTTCGTTCATTAAAAATATTTTAATTTTCTTGTCATGAGCAAAGGGTATTTTTAAGTACATAATAGATACTATAAATTACTGTTTTACGCTTTCATTACACCTTTTAAGTTTATAAGTACGTGTGCCCACAGCAATACATATTGCAATTTATTCATTTTCATAATAAAAATGCAATACGTTTCACGGTCACTAAAAATTAACACATTTCTGCGTGTAGATTGAATAGCAAAGCAACCGCTGCGCTCGCGCCAGTATTCGTTGTGAGCTATGAGAATGACTGAATGTAGGGGAATACCTACTGCAGTAAGAACAATGAGCGGGAGACGCACATGCGTGGTATAACCGTTGACTTTGCAGGGATTATGTCTGTATAGTGAATTTAATACTGTCGAATTCTGAATTTATTTCCGTAACGAAATCTACGATAATTGTTACTCTTGTTACCATCGGTAGTTCCCTCACGACTAAATGTACAAGTAGTTGAAAGCGAGCCGAGTTACGTAATTAAATGCTAACACCCATATTTCGGAGTAAAATTCCATGTTTACAACCGAATTTATACGGTTCTATGCGAAAATAGCAGTAGGTGTTGCAATTACTCTGTTTTGGAGTTTGTTTAAGCCAGAAGTAGTGTTATCAGTACACTGTGCAGAGTTATCTACTAACTTGAAGAATTAATTTTTCTTTTCAGAATTGTTCTAACAACCTTAGGAGAATAAAATCTCAATAATGGTTCACTATTCACAGTTTGATGTCATTCTAGCTCTCTTCCTTGATAAAACCGTTGATCAACATCATAAGTTTTCCAATTCGAGTTATTATCTGAGAGCAATGTTAAACAAAAGAGTAACATCGTCGAAAGATTTGTATTTCTGCTTTTTGGTGTTGAAAATTTCTACATGGGGTGAAGAAACATTTGTGTAACATTTCTCAAAAGTGTAAAATGTTTTTCTTAATGTATTTTGTAAATTTTTAGTGATAATTTAACTATTTTTAGTGAAGCTACACTAATTTAACTCCGTAAAATTTTTATATGTTTAACATTGCCAGACGTAGAATACGAAAGCTATTCAACTTTATTAAAAAGAATCATGTTGATTTTGATATTAAGAAGTGAAACGTTCGACAGTGAATCAGATATTTAAAATTACTGCTATTACTGTATTTACCATAAAGGAAAATATGCTCATTTCCGAAAAGTGGAGCTTATGATAATTCTGCCGGCCAAAATTGTATATTCTAATTATACAATATTAGAAATGTAGGTAAAGTGAATTAAATACTTATATTGAACACAAAATTATTGGAGGATACAAAACAAAATCAATAGCTGTAACCTCAGTCATAACTACGAAAGTACCATACCTCTTACATGTTTCTTACTCTGTAAATGAAAAAGGGGATCTTTAAACATGAGAAGCTATGTAACTTGTAAAAATAAAAATACAAACAAAATGTGTAGATATATTTGTAAAAAGAAAACGCGTATGCCTGGAGCATTGCATAGGAACAAGCAACCGGGCTTGTTAGTAAAAACAGATGCGAGTAACAGAAGGATTTATAAAAAGAACTTTTTAACGTAACGCAAAAATTTCACAAAAAAAATGCTAAAAATAAAAATTCAGAAATAATAGTGTCCATGTCCAAACGAGAAACAGAAAATTGCGGAGGCGATCCAGCAATGATTATTTATAGTTCTGCTATGCATTTTCTAAAAAAGCATTTTCTACAAAAAACATTTGAAATTTAATGTTGGCAAATTTGGTGTTTCTTATGAATCCGTAGGAAAAATGAGTCTATAATATGATGCTCGAGATTTTTTAAAATAGGAGATAAGGACAACTTTTTTTTTCTTTTACATCTACCTAGTTTGACCTTGCATAGAAAAACTAAACACACGAATGGCAATTTTCAAACTCCTACGGAATAGCCTACTAAAAATGTTTGTTACATGACTTTTCGTCTTATTCTGGTCACCATTAACTTTCTTAAAAATATCAAACAAAAATGCTTAAATACAATTATAACCGAAAAATGATGGGCTATTGTTGGAATCACCATACCAGCAAAGGCAATGAAAAGGCACTAGAAGCAGACATGAGTTTCTGCCTACGAGACGTCATCAGCGCCACTCCGAGTGCAAACCCATTTTCACTAATATCCCATTCCAAGCTTTACCCCACCGTCTCCTATTATGAAATTATTGGTATAGATGCGCGCTCCCTAGCGAACACAAACCAAACTCTTGACCTACAGGACAACTGCAACGTAAGCCGGTAATGCTTAATGTTAAATTTCCGGGTTATTTAAGTATCTCACGTAAACAATACGTTCTATAGGTAACATTGGATTAGGTAACGCTAATCTATATCTTAAGTTATCATTAACAACATTCTCACATTTTAATAAGGTTGTAATAACTACAGACTCTTCTCAGCACAATTGGACAAGCCTTTGCACGGATACTAGATATACAGTTGAGACACCTGTTAGAAGATACCATCGAGGATACACAGTTTGGTTCTAGACCCAATAGAGGAGTGTTCGATGCGAATTTTATACCACATCAAATCATCGAGAAGGCCATCATGGAGGAAAAGGGCATGCACTTATGCTTCGTGGATCTGGAGAAAGCTTTTGATATAGATAAAAGAGAAGATATATGGCGAATCTTAGATAAGAGAGGAGTACAACACGACCTAATAGTTGCAACACAACGTTTATATAAAGAAACTAAGAACTATGTAAGGGGACCCGACACGAAATATCAAAAATGTTCGAAACCACTACTGGCGTAAGACAAGGTTATATTCTCACCCCGGTTCTGTTCACAATCGCCTTGGATGAGGCCATAAAAGGAGCCGGTGAAGCAATACAACATAGGTCTCTGGAAGCTAGAACAAATCAAAATTTCTGATCTCACTTATGCGGATGACATGGTACTGGTGGGGAGAGACGATGAAACGCTAAACCAAAATCTAAAAATATATAACGAAAAGCTAGAAACCATAAACATGAGGATAAATATAAACAAAACCAAGACAATGATTATAAACACCCATAACAAAAGACACACAATACAACTCGGAGACGCTAAATTAGTGCAAGTTGGCAAAT
This sequence comes from Cetonia aurata, assembly GCA_949128085.1. NCBI lineage: Eukaryota > Metazoa > Arthropoda > Insecta > Coleoptera > Scarabaeidae > Cetonia > Cetonia aurata. The sequence goes on from OX421887.1 coordinate 3,199,267, forward strand.
TGAAATATACACAAGTAACAGAGGACGGACGACTGGTGGAGCAAATAAGCGAGAGAATAGCAACGGGAGGCAGACTTTCTAACAGCATAAAGAATACATTTTTAGGCAAAAAAGAAATCCCTACACAAACAAAGATCCAAATATTTAAGAACGTGGCAATCCCGATACTTCCATATAGTTCAGAGACATGGAGAAATACAACACACCGAGGAAACTTAAATACAAAACCTTTGCAGAATACGATAGAGGAGGGGCAGTTGAGATGGCTGGAACATGTGCTGAGGATGAGCTCAGACAAAACAGTTAGGAGGATCTACGAGGCGAGAACAGAAAATAGGAAAAGAGGAAGAGCCAGGAAAGCCTGGCATGAGGAGGTCAAACTGGCGGCAGATAGAATGGGAGTACGGTGGTGCAAAGTGAAGGGGAGTATGCGAGACAGGGTGCGCTGGAGGGAGATATGCAGGTGTGAGCCGGACTGACGAATCGACTCCCACGCCTTACACCCGAAAGGGTATTATAAGGCACCTGGATTAAGGAAGTAAGTTTAATAAGGTTTTCTTGCTTTCTGTGACCACTTTTGATAACGGATATCCATTTGAGAATTAACTAATCTTAAAATGTATTTGTTAATTAAAGTTAAAGCTAAAACAGGATATCAAACTTTTGTCAATATGCTACATGGTTGAAAATGAAAAAAGGAAACCTGCGCCCGTAAGAAGTAAGAAAGTTGAGGAGGACCAGAAGAAATACGAAACATCATGTAAAAATTTAATACTTGTCATTAGGTAGATCATCGGAAATGGCTAAAGAGATAAAGAAAAAAAAAAGAAACAATTCAATATAAGGCTAAAGCAGAAAAAGAAACTCGTGGAAGAATACAAATACGTGGCAGATAGACAGAGAACAATATATAGAAAATAGAATAAGAAAAGAAGAATAAATAATGCTACAAAACTACACTACCGTGTCAATAAGTCAGTAACAAGGAAAAAGAAGGTAAGTGGAAAACCAAAATGACACTGTTCATACCAACCGCTGCACGCTGGTTACGGAAGTGAAACTTGGATATTAAACCGATCACAGAAAAGCAGGCTCGAACTACAGGTTCTTGAGATGAAATATTTGACTCCTTATGTAAAGAACAGATCAGGCAAGAACTGAAGGTAGAAGCACCACCAAAATGATCTGTATTTTATCTGAAGCGGTTCGGGCATACTAAACGAATGCAGCAATAAATACTAGTGTATTATTGTAGATACGTACATGACATTCATACATTTACACTAGCATCTTTTAGACTCTATGAAATATTTTACTTGAGGTATTGCTATATGATCACCTTTACGAATCTGACAGCGTAGGTAAGTTGAGTTGAAAAATCTCTTACAGCGCGCGTATAATGTAGTGCTGATTGATCTACATGGCGAACCCAATGCGGATTAATATTGGAATAATAACGACTATCTATTACACCGATTCAACACGCCATTGCATTGCTTTCACATGTAGCTTCGGCACTAAACGTAACACGAGGAAAAAATGTGGAATCTAGCTGAATTTTATCTATAGCGCACCTGCAAAATGTGAGACGAACAATTTTGTCGTTATTGCAAAGCTCCTGATTAATTGAAATGTGAAAATTGTATATATCGATCTACAGTTGTAGCAGAAACATTTGGTTCATGATTAATTTGCATTGACTAATGTTGGGATTCATTATTGCCATTCCTAGTATGGTTACGGTAATGGCATCATCGTTGTGATTTTTTTCAGCGCCCACATTCGAAAGTACAACTTCACTACACTCACTCGAGTAACGAAAATTCTAATTTATCGGTTAAGTAAAACTGAGAGTGAATTTTATTTGCCTTAGGTCTATAAAATGTGAGGGAAACTGGTCGTATGCGCATGCGTTAGAATCTATACGCTAGGATTGGCTAGGACGGTTAGTACGAATGAGCGGTTTTTCACTGAAAACGAAAAGCGAAAACAATGGAATTTGCGATTACAGTAGCTACAATACGAAAGGAGAGTTAATAAGTGATACGGACGCGATTTCTGTACTTTAAAAGGAATATTAGCATGGTGGTCAGTGAAATTTGATTCGAGATGGTGCTATACAGATATCAGACATTATAGACTAGTAGCGATTTTGTGTTATGTAAGTAAATGATAAGATGGTGTGGATATGCGGAGAGTAATTAGTGAAATTAGAAGGACTATCAGCGATACTGACTTTTATAAATGATAACATTGTGAGTATGTAACTATATTTAACCTACAAAATTATGACATTGTTGAGATATTTGTAACTCAGGTAAATAAAATAATTTAATCACGTGATTTTGTGATCACTTTTTGGTTAAGTATAAATGACAGATATACACTGGCATACACAAATAACACATACACATTTATTTTTATTATACCACGGAGATAAATAGAGGGAGACACTGTTCCCATGTTATTGAATTGTATTTTCTCGGCCACCACATCCGAAAGTAGAACCTTACTGTACTCATTCGAAGATAGAAAGAGCCGGTTTATCGAATTGAACTATGAATTGAACGCTGAGGGTATCACTTCCGTTACTTTACGTCCATGGACCGTACGCTTCTATGAAGATTCTGATGTTTTACTGGATTCGGTTGTCGTATAGCTTCCAAACAACCTGCCATTCAAATATGAATGATCTGTATTCTGAACACTACAAATACAAGCAAATTGACTTGAATAAGTGGTAATTATGTAATAGTCGAAAAAATATTGTCCACACCACGGCTGGAAATTGTCTTTATCGGAAACTTTTGGTAGCTCGCCCCGGCTCGCAATTTCCAAACTCGTTCGATAAAACATCACTTTCCAATTTTGATACGTAAATAACTATTAATTGCTTTGTCGTTTTCATTGATTAACGTGCAATCGTTATTTAGAGAAACGCTTTTTTTGTCAGTCAGTGCTTGAAGAAAAAAAGTGTACTTTCTGCTCCTAGTAACCTAATGTACTATTTTTTCAACTTCGCAATACAATAATAATGACATTATTATTGAACTCTTTCAATTATGTATGTTGTGAATAGTACAATATTGAAATTATTGTATCTACGCCTGAAAAAAAATATTTTTTACACATTGTAGTGCAAAGTGGTTGGAAATCTAGCATAGCAGCTAAACAATACATCAAAATTTCAAAAAAATTAAACTAAAGCCAAAAAATCTTCAAATCACTGCGAAATGTCTGAACTGAACCGTCAACTTTGGTGGGATAACTGTAATGTTCAAATTATTAATAAACATACATACTTTAATCTCCTGCTTTAATAAATGAAAGGTCGTAGAAAAAATAACATTTACGACTCGAGATATAATTCCGTTCGTGAGATTTGTTCATCGAACTTCTCAGCTCGCGCAAAGAAACGAACCTTTCATCTCTTATTGTAAAATATACTATTTTTTTGTCAGCTAGTGCCTTTTATAAAAATAAAGTTGACGTGTTTGAGCACTTTTTAAAAAATCGCTTATTAGCGAAGATACTGATATTATGAATTATTTTATCGATATATCCTGTTTAAACAAAAACTACTGGGTGTGCCACCTAAGGCAGCTTGTATAATTGAAAATCGATTATAATTTCATGGCGCTTAGCTATCAAATATTCGAATTTGTCATGGCGACATAAATATGTAAACCCCGCCGACTTAAGTGTCCGTGTAATCCTGAAATTCCCTCGAACTATGAATATTTAAATTTTTACCGCGACAGCAAAGATGTTCGCATTACCTACACAATTAAAATTCAACGGATTTTCGTGCGGATTCGCCCGCAGAGGCTGTAAGCGTCACGCGCCTCCAGCGCCCTCCTAACGAAATTGATTGCATTAATTAATATTTACTCAAGTGGTTAAATATCGCGCCCTGAGGAATGGATCCCTAAAGGTATGCGGAAGTATGGACTGTAACTCTCACGATTTCGCTTTTTTTGAGGGATCTCTGATTCAACTTCCTTGTTTTTTGTCGATGGGAAACGTTTCAAATTAAATTTTAATATTCCATCTAGTCCTCCGCAGTTTATTCAAGGAAAATTTTATGGAAATATATAGGCTGGTGAGCGCCGGGAAAACTGGATCAACATTTGGAACGTTTTTAGCGAAAGTCAATTTCAATTAAACCACGACAATTTGCTGCCAGATACTACCGGATGTGAATATAGACGTAGATGTAGGCAACGAATTCAATTAACAACTTTACCATTTACTGCGCACATGTGTAACTTCACTGAAGTGAAATATGCTAATCCGTCATTATTTCCCTTGTTTCTGCGCTCATTACGCTTGACTTTATTTCAAATAGAGATCGGGACATGCAGTTAGAAACAACTCCAGAGATATTCTGGTTGACTTCTTGCAACTGTGTACTTGGTAAATGATTCTCATCTCCATTTTCAACAGAGCATTAGTATGTATTCAAGCAAAATAACTAAATTTTACTATAGTGCTGCAGAGCGGAAATACATAAATACATTAAATGGAAGTCTAATACATAGCTTCTTACAGTAAAACTAAAGATTTAGAACTACACACATATATTTCATTAGAATAGTAGACGGACACAGGTATGATGCGAATAAAATTATTTAAAATAGTAATAACCGCACTCAGAACCACTAGAAGAAAACTAAAGCTCAGATAAATCTTGTTTTAATAGGAGATAAGCGATCATCGATACATTACACATATACGAACCTTCAGGGGAGCCCAACCATAGTCTTAGCACAATTGAAACAGGAATTGACAACAGCGTCAAAGACAAAAAGCCCAAATATAAAAGTGTAACACTGACGGACTCAACGAAGACGTAATAAAGGAAATAGAAAGAGAATTAGACAACAGAATAAGCACTATTATACAGGAAAAGGCTGTTCAGATGTAGTAAGACCAACTAAGAAAGCGACACAAGAAAACATGAAACGTGCTGTTCAAAAAATCAAAAGAAGAAAAACAGAAAGTACTTCGCAGAAAGCTGTAGGAAAGCAATAGAGGAACAAAACCAGGCAAGATTCATACTCTTGAATTGACCAGCTGAAGAAAATAGAAAAAGAGACGGAGAATTAAGCAAAGAACTAAGAGAGTGTGATGACAAAGAAAAATGATCATATAAGTAAGAAATTGACTATAATCACCCATCACCATAATAACAGAAATTAGCAAGACAAGAGAATTATTAAAACAAGGAAATAAGAAACATTCACCAGAACACTAAGACAATAAGATAAATAGAACAGAGAATATCACCCTACTTAAAAAAATAAAGATGAAAATTTAATAGGGAATATTGAAGAACAATTAAATAGATAGGTGGAGTATTTTGATAAATTCCTAAATGTCGAGAATTATGAACAACAAAGCCAGAGATTAGAAGATTGTAACGAACGTGAGAAAATAGAAGACCCAACAGATCAGAAGATCTGATCCTAGAATATGTAGGAGGCAAGGAAAATATTAGATGATAATACGAATATGGCACGAGGAAGGGATGCCACTTCTTTAGAGCAACATCCTAATATGACCGATTCCGAAAACAGGAGATACATTCAACAGTAAAAACTACACATATCTCACTGAATCCTTTTCACAGTAATCCAGTAGGAGGATGTCAATGAGATTTAGAGGCGAAAAATCAACGGCACACCAGATCTTGGGATTCAATATGGTGCTAAACCAAACCTACGAACTAACGCTGAATTACGTTGTATGTGTATTTAAACAATTTTAAAACAAAGGCTAAACTCAGTATGAACATTCCAGATCAAAATAACAATTCAAAATTCAAATCTGAAATCAAAATTCACCGGCATAAGTAATAACTTTAGGTATTATAATAAATGCTCGAACTGTTTACCGTTTGTAAGCTAACCGATGATAGAAAAAATTACCATTACTGGAATATTATGCAGAAATATTTTCCACTATTACACAACCCAACCAAATTATTTTTTTGTTGTGCCCGATAACTGAGAACTCATTTTGGGCGGTGTGAGGCGTTAAGAGTGGGAAATCTGGAAACTGGGATTATTAGAACATGAGGGTTGAGCGGAACATGCCTTATACAAATGTTGCTCGTTTAAGACATACAGTTTGTTCAAATTGATAATTTTATTTCTAAATTTCCCAATAATTCAGCAAGTTTTCATAGAATCAACGTGAAAACTGGGACTCAGGTTTTTCAGCATCATTAATAAGAATTTGTCATAACCTTTACCGTTGTTGATAGAGGGTACTAGTTACACCCTGCTGAATAGGTAAATCGAAACTTATCTTTTTTGTGTATGCAGAATAACATAAACCGAATAGAAAGTTTGAAAGAGCAACCTTTTTTTAAATGAAAAAAATACATATTAATATTAAACAAGTGCTAATTTTGATATCTTGATCCGTTTTGGAGATATTTGCATTCTAAAGTGTCAGTGCATTTCGTGCTACTACTAGGATTGTGTTTTCAGTTGCTCGTTAAGTTTGTGCTTGTTTTCGGCGTTCTTTAGTGGTAGAATAGATAATTAAAACCACTGTATCCAAAAGCAGACATAGCTGTCTGAATCACCCGGAGGGTTTTTGTGGCGAAAGAAAGCAGAAAGCTTTCTCTAACTTTGCGAAACGGTGTTATTTTGCTTATTTCGGGTTCCACTTGGGAGATAACGATAACGTTTGGGCGCCACATATGGTGTGTAAAACGTGCGTTGAACAATTGTAACAGTGGTCAATTGGACGCAGAAGGTACCTAAAGATTGGAGTTCCAATAATTTGACAAGAACCGAGAATCATTCATCCAAGAATACTATTACCTAACTACCATACACTCACATAAGATCAATTTACTAATCAGACTTAATTATATACCTGTCTACCTATAACATGGTTTAGTATTCGAAAATACGTAATTTTTTAAACCGGCATAGCAAGAATTTATACCCAACACTGTATTAATGAGAATAAAATAGGTTAAGTGTGCCATCACAAACTAGTCTAAAAAAAAACGTGAATGACTAACTGAATGTTACAATACTTACATATACATGTACTATCAAAGTGGCAGCTAATGAAAATGGAAATTAAAAAGGATTCATTAACACGTTAACATGCTAGATAACATGCATATATATATGTACTTCATTAAACAAATTGGTTTATCGAATTAGGAAAATAAAACGTTCTACTGTAGTTCTTTAATAACACAAAGCCTTGTGTTAGTAAAAGTGAAATACATACAAGTTAAATAAAAACTTTACTTAAGTTTGAAGAAAATGTTTTGATCTGATTCGGATACACCGACGGACCCCTTCCTGATAGCTTATATTCCTTGCTTGATGTATTGAAAATACTAATATAATCGACTTGAAACGAGTATACATCGGAAAATTCTGAAAATTTCCCAGTATACTAAAGCCGACGATTGAACTAAAATATTTTGAATAATCTGACGCATCCGGTTATACCGGAAATGACTGTCAACTTTGTTATTTTAGATGAAACAGCCTATATATTATTACATTTTTTAATTTCTCGCTCAATTTTAAAATTAGTTTGATAAAGCAACTATGTGGTTATTTTCAACCATTTTTTAAATATTTGCATTTTGCATATATGCATTACATCTGAACTTTTGTAACTCTGAAAATATGTAACGTAGAAAATTGAAAATTTGGAGGACTCTTGACTCTTGACCGTTTAGAGTGGCATTCGAAACCGAGTAAATTTTCCGAAATCATAATACAGTGTGCCCGAAAATTACGGTTAAACTTTCGAATTGAAAAAGTGTCAAAACAATTTTTTTTAATACAACTACCTATTTTTCTCTTTCTCATCAAACTGCCCTTACAAAAATGCAAACAAAAAGTCATCATTGTGCATCTAAAGTGGATGCTTTTTAAGATAATAAGTAAAATATGTTTATATGGTATATGAATGTAGCTTATGGAGATTTTTAAAATGTCATCCTGCTTTGGTATATCTAAGTTAGTCATGACCATTCGAGAAACAATCCAGCATTGATGAAATGTCACTTAGTTTTCAATTATAAACAATGCCGGCACGTTTAAATTATGTATACGAAGTTTATTTAAATTTATTTATTATTTATGGAGAATGCAATAAAGTGATATCAAGAACATGTGATACCTTCGCCGCTCGGTATCCGCAGAAGCTGTCACCAAACACAGTTAAACGAATAATATAGAATTTTAAAAACTTCGGATCGGTCAAAGCAAAAATGAAAAAGCATAAACCTATTTTTGATGATGCAAATATGGAGATCGTCATTTTGGGATACTTCACAGCATATCCAACAATGTCTTTAAGACAAATTGCACTGGAATTAGGATTATCTAGGTGCTCAATACACAGAACACTGCGCAAACATAAGTTTTGCCCATCCCTGTTTTCCATGGTTCAACAACTGAAAGATATTGATTTCCCGAGAAGAGTCTTTCTGAATTTATTTTAACATGGTTTCAAGAGAACCTATTATTTTTGGACAACATTATCTGGACGGACTAAGCCAAATTTGCAAAAAATGGTGTACTTAATCGGCACAATTATCATTAATGGAGCGATTCGAATTCACACGTATTTAGAATGCAAAACTTCCGGGAAAGCTGGCAATTGAATATTTGAGCAGTTAGAAATAATGGTGTGGTGGCATTGCATTTCTATGAAGAAAATTTAAACGGTAGATATCAATAAGTAATTTTTAATTATAAGATATACACGACTGTTTTTTTGTAGGTGAAGGTTACTATAATATAGACAGTTATTTCAGGTTCAGCTAATAACTTTTATTAGGAACTTTATTAGGAGTTTGAAATACCTGTCCTTAACCTAAAAATATTCGTTGAAAGACGGTCTGTTTTTATTTACCTAATAACTTTATTTATTAGGAGATTGAAAGACCGGCCCTAAGTGAATAACTAACGGTAGATCTTTTGTATGGCCACCTCGCTCCCCACACTTGTCAGTTCTGGATTCCTTTGCATGGGGCACAATAAAGAACCGAGTTTATTCTACTCCACTAACCACCTACACTGAGAAAAATGGGGGTACTTTTACAGAATTGGTACTGTATATCTTACAGAATAAATTATGTAACGTTAAAATTACATAATATACTATGCTTTGCTGTTTTACATTGTATAATTATCACTTTACAACTGAATTATACATAACTTGCACTGAAAGTACAATTTTTCCATAATAAGATGTGTAATTTACGCGCAGACTCATATCAGGTCAACGAAAGTATACTCGTCGCGCACACACATGCTTTCTCCTTCATATGATTTCTATGATTTCATCCAAAGTTAGGTTAGCGTCTTCGCGTCTTGTATGGTATTCGGTACATACATAGTTAGTGTTCGACCAGATTATACATCAGGGAAGTGCCGATAAATAATAAACTTTAAGAATATGAAATGTAGTATATGTAGTATATGTGGTATATCATTAAGAAATACAAAATACATACCATATACACCAGAATTTGGTGAGTGTGCGATTCAAATGTATCGTAGAATGATTTTTAAAACATATAATGCTTTTAACAAAATACAGCGTTTGTAGATTTTCAGTACGATGTTTTTGAAAAAACCATTGCCAATTTTTTTTTAATTTCCTGGTATTTTTTTAGGTATCATTTAAAATTGTTCCAGAAAAATCTGTTTAGTTCGGCACAGAATGCGCGAAAAACATTTATCTGAGTAAGGCGTTCCTTTTAATAATTCAAAAAAGCACAAAAATGTCAACATTTATTGGTCATTAAAACATAAAAAATAAAATGGTAATATCTTAAAATATGCATATTATGCTTTGAAAACTATCACACTGACAAAAGTCAATGCTAGGTTTTCCACTATCACCAAACAACAATTTATTGTTGTTTGGTGATAGTGGAAAACCTAGCATTGACTTTTGTCAGTGTGATAGTTATTGTTACACCAAAGGTTCCAAAACCCAATTACTGGATGCTTTGAAAAGGAAAACATTAGTGTCTCTTGACAATTTACTTCTGTTACGATACAGAATCTAATTAGATACGCAGTCCTTTCATTCGTTTACAAATGGTTGGATATTTCTCTTTGCACGAGTACCAGTTCAATTTCAAAAGATCAAAAGTACTGTCACGAACAACTGCAACTACTGCTTCGGTTTATAATGTATCGAAACTATTAATATGTAACAATTATATACCCTTGTCGTGTAAAGGGTAAGTCAATATTGAAAATACGCTGAATTTTGTGCAGTACGTTGGATTTTGCCACAGACAGGACTCTATGTACAATTTCCTTAGATACAAAAGATATTCGATCACTCCGTGCTACACGATTTTATTAATTTGGGATAATTGTATCGGAAATTCGTGGATGTCCATTTTCAACCGAACACCGAATAAGTATAGTGAATGACGAATAAATAAATATAATATATAATTGAATATGATTTCCTTAAAAAAAAAAACAAAATTTATTCCTAGTACTACCACCATTATCTCAATATGTTTATTCATTCCCGGAAAACCAATAAACTATCTAGATTATCTAGATACAGCTCTTGAGTGGTTTTATGAAACGAATGTACAGTGACAAATATGAAAAATTATAACTTCCACACGGACAGCTCTACTCAACTATGCTTTTACCGATAATATGCGGAAGTCTATGGAGATATTATCTTAGTTATCTTACGTACAATACACAAACAAAACAACACCTTTGTGGTTCGCAACGCGAAATGGAACGTTATAAACCGTAAATCTGACACAGAATTTTATGGATTATGCAATAATCTCTTTAGTATACGACATATCCAGTCATTAAACTGTGCGCCGTTCTGATGCTTCTGGTGCGGTATTACAAAGAAAACAGAAGAATATATCTCTTTCATGTACAAAAACTGCAAGTACAAGAAAGAAATAATTTAATAAACTTAAATTAAATTTGTACAGGCATCAGTAATTGCTCATCTAAAATCTACATCCAACTATAGTTAGAGTGCGCCCATATGCTTGTTTCCTGTTAGCTGATTTGCGTTGGAAAAGTGCATACAGTGGATGCTAGTAGAACCCGTTACAGTGAATAGTATCATATGTTTCATAAATAAAAGCAGGACGATAAGCGATTTACTAATATAAGAATTCAGTTTTGACGTAGTGTGGATACATGATAATTAAGTAAGGAAAATAAAAAAGGTCCAATCCACAAATATCTGTTTATTTAATTAATATAACGACCGGTTTCGAGCATACAACACCGCATCTTTAGGTTGCAGATATTAAATTACAATAATTGACAACTCATACATAAACATTCGATAAAGGGATGCATACGTATTGTTATTGTTATGCTTTGGGCTATTCTATGTGAGGGCAACGATGATACATTAAACTTTTCATGTATCCCCACAACAAAAAGTCTAGTGGATTTAGATCAGTGCTACGGGCAGGCCACGGAATGTGACTTCCAGGTGCAATCCAATGTGGTAATGTCCGGTTTAAAAATTGTTGAACAACCCTACTACTATGCGCACCATTGTGCATGAACCATAATTGTAGGGTGTTGCTAATGGCATGTCGTCCAAATATTCAGGCATTTCATTTTGAAATAGTATTTTAAAACACAAGTGTGACAATAACGTTTATGTAATGCGAGTGCAAGTTTCGCCTATATTACGTTCCGGCAAGAGTCCCCCCCACCACGTTAATATCTCATTACAGCACAGTATGCTGTAATAGCCATATCAGCACTGCGTCGTCTTTTGTTTTAGCTTTATTACAACATCCAATTAGAAAAAAACAGTTAACCATACTGGGAGTACATGTGGTCCAAGTAGTTGATCGCCTACTAGCCCTGTTCAAACATTAACGGATATCCTAATTTGAGAGGAGCCTTGGTTAATATCATGGGGGTCTTCATACGCCCAGTGGTGAATGTTCTGATAATTTAAGATACCATCATTGGTAAAAGTACATAAGTTCGTAAATAGGATTATTGACGCAAGATCCGGCTGACGAGCTTCTCGGCGTTGGAACCACTCACAGAAGGCAATTCGGCGGGGATAATCCGAGTCCGTTAGTCGTTACACGCGTTGAATAAGATACGGATAAAGTACATTCCTTTGTTGTACTTACGCCGAGATCCGCTTCTACGATATTTAAAATTTCCTCTTCGATTTGTAGCACTCTGAGTGATCTTTTGAGGCCTACGACCTTCAAAACGTGGAATTACCGATCCTGTCTCTCGAAGTCGATACACGGCTCTTACAAATGTTTCAGGCGAAGGATGACGTGGATGCGGGAAACGTCTACGTACAAATTCCTTGCTGCAACACTATTCTGTCCTGTTTCACCATAAATTAAGATCATGTTAGTGTATTCCATATTCGTATACGCTGCCACTGCAAACGCACGCATCTATGGCGAATAGCAAGTGCACACTAAATGTAAATCCGAACGTTCAAAGTATAGCGACGACCGGCGATTCACCGGTATGCTAAATAAGTCAGAGCCGGACTCGAATAAAGAAAAATTATTTTGTCGGTCCTACGTGCACTTAGAACCGCAATTGTATGTATTTAGGCATTGCTCATGTTTATCTTTCACCCCTTTTTTATTTCGTACTATACCCCTGTCGTAATAACCCTGTATACAACGCACGTATGTCGCCCACTTTGAAATGAGGACGTAAGGGGTCTAACAGTCGGCTGTCAACTTGATCGGCTGATATCGTACACTTTTAATATAACAAATATCGAATTAAAGAAACAAAACTATCGCCATCTGTTATAAATCCAGTCATAGTATATCCATATTGCAATAAATAGAATGTTTAACCTTTTTTTTAAAAAAAATCAAAAGGAGTGTAAGTAGGTATAATAATTAGTAATATTTTGCAATTTTTTAGTGATTGTTATTCTGAAGAACCATGAAAGACGTAATTTCAAATAAATCAAAATTAAAATACAGGATTACAAATTTTACTAACAAAATCGCATGCTTTTCTAGCAAATGTTACAACTAAATTGAGTTCCTTAGAAATTAATCACTACTAATACTCAGTGATAACACTGAAACTCTATTTGTCTAACTATCACACAATAGTAAAGTTTACTATTAATCATCTCCTGATGATGCTAACTTGGTTAGCGAAACGCGCGTCGAGAGATTGTGCATTATTGTTTGGTGATAGTGGAAAAACCTAGCATTGACTTTGTCAGTGTGATAGTTATTGTTACACCAAAGGTTCCAAAACCCAATTACTGGGTCTATTTGCCTATATATAATGTATATACTGAAAGTATCACTCAATATCAATTTGCCGGTTAGTTTTATTTGCTATTTTTAATTTTAAATGTTTATTTGAGAGAACGTTCGTAACGGTCTAAACTGCTATAAACAACTGCACAATGACAAAGTACACATCTTAAAATATTGCTTGTGTTCTTAAAATATGGATTGTATTGCCTTAAACCCTTGAATGTCTTCTAAAATATAATTTCTACAAAATTGAAAACCAATTCTTTTCTTGTATAATAAATATCAAATTCAACGACCGTTCAAAACACTTTTCGCAATTGCTCTAAACCAATTCTGAAGCAGGATTGTATCTCTTTAACGAGTTCCTTCAGTCATTCTTAAGTTTGTTTTACGCTCATTATGGATGTTAGGCGGACTAAGAGCAGTAAATTAACACAGGCAAAACTTAATAGAATCTTGTAATATTTAATTAGTGACCTGTCGCGATTTGAGCGGACAGAAATCAGTTTTGGGAATAAAAACAATACAAATCCTATTAACAAGAATCACTACTCCGAAGTACACGCGATAAACTAGACTAGCAGCAAGTAGACTCCTTTTTGCATCGCTTTCTATTACAAACTTTTGATGATGTTTGTTCTTACAAATTTCTGTTAATTTAAGGTGAAGTGTAAAGGTAAATATTTGGTTTCGGTTTTTTCTTTCAGTACAAAACGAACGATTAAATAAATGAAAATTTTTAAAAAACTACTGAAAAAGATTCCTTCATAAATATTCCATGCAGAGGTAGATGTATGATAAACACGTGCCTTATTTTAGAAAGCATAACACGAAGATTATTTTATTTTTCGTTTTTTTTTCGTGCATATACGTTACGCACACTATATCATATTATTCATAAAATTTGCGTAAGAAATTTCAGCCAAGACTTCAATCAAAATTTAAGAGATCAAATATGTTTTATTTAAAACAAAAAGAATACCTGAAAATATGATGATAGATGTATCTATGGTAAGAGTTCCAAATAAAGATCACTGATTTCGTGATTTATGTGCACATTAACAGGAAAACCATCTTTCGTTAAGCCTAAAATGCTTATTGCGTTTTGAAGAAATAAAAGGAAAGGATCTATTTAAAGAGTGTTATTTCTACAGTATGTGCGTTGTGTATTTGACGGATTTATTGAATGGTAGCCGTGCTGTAACAGTAAGAGTTAGTCAAAGCATTAAATACTTACAAAGTTCAATGAGTGAAAGTAACTAATAATTTATACAAAACAAGCCCTAAATTCAAACGAACTAGATTTATATGCGAGTGCAATTATGACAATTTAAAATGAAAAAGATTATTATGTAACAAAAACCGAATTTCAAGAAAATTAAAGTCAAATTTTATCTGCTACATTTAAGTAATAGGACACAAAGCTTTTGTCTGCTGAAATATGTATGTATTTTTTAAATAATCAGTTTCTTGGTACATTAGCTTCCTCTTGTGAAAAGTTACATTATTGCCGCGTTATTTTTAAAATAAAATATTTAAGCTAACAGAAAAATGTAACATAACACTTTTATTCACTCGTGTCTTCAATTAATAACACTGGGCAACAAATTTTCGAAAAGTTCATGCTTCCAAAAAATAGTCATTTCTTAATGAATTCAATGTGCTGAACACGAAAATGACTAAGAAAAAGCTGAATTGGCTACGGGTTTTCTGTAATATGTACGCATATTTCAGAAAAAGTGTACTTATGTCAATATTATAATACATGGTAAGAAAACATTAGTCTGCTTCTGGCTTTCGACTTCTTTTGGCCTGCCGTTTGTAGTGGATTGTGGATCATCTCTACTGATTGTCCAACAATAGTCAGCTAGCATTGACGTAGACCATTTGCCTTGGTACCGTTGCTCCATGGTGGCAATGTCCTGATGAAAGCGTTCGTCGTGCTCATCGCTGACCTGCCCGCAGTTATCAGGAAAGAAATCTAAGTGGGAATCAAGAAAGTGGATCTTTAAGGACATATTGCAGCCGAATTCATGAAACAAAGCCAACATATCCTCAACCAGACACTTGTAATTTTCTGCCTTGTCATTCCCCAGGAATGACATGCATCCCAAACCTGTTTTTCTTTACCTTGAAGAAGTTCCTCAAACTTGGGGTCTCGGAAGAGCTGTCTAATTTGAGGCCCCACAAAGATGCCCTCTTTAATTTTGGCTTCACTGAGTCGAGGGAATTTTTCATGCAGGTACTTGAATGCTGGTCCATTCTTATCCATGGCTTTTACCAAGTTTTTGACAAAACCGAGCTTGATGTGTAAAGGAGGAATGATGATTTTGTGTGGCTGTGCCAATGGTGGGTGCTGTACATTCGTTTCTCCAGGCTTAAAAAATGCTCTCGGAGGCCAGTCTTTCTTGATGTAGTGCAAATCGATTGCTCTGCTGTCCCACAGACAAAGAAAACAGCAGTACTTTGTATATCCCTGCTGCAAACCCATCAACAGAGATACTACCTTCAGGTCAGAACATATCTGCCAGCCATACTTGCTGTAGTTAATCGTCTCCAGTAGCTGCTTTAGATTGCCGTAAGTCTCCTTCATGTAGACCGCATGTGCAATAGGTATGGATGGAAGCTGGTTCCCATTATTCAACAAAACCGCCTTTAGGCTCAGTTTTGAAGCGTCTATAAACAGCCGCCATTCGTGGGGATCATGTGCAATACCCAGAGCTTGTAGTAGACCATCAATATCGCAGCAGAACACAAGGCTTTCTTCTTTCTTAAAGAAAGATTCGAAGAGCTGATGGCGAGTGCGAAATGAAGTCACTCGGACACTCTGTTCCAGAAGATTCCACTGTCGAAGTCTTGAGGCCAGTATCTCCGCTTTGCTTTTCGACAGATCCAAATCGCGAACAAGATCGTTCATTTCATCCTGGGTAATTTTATGTGGTGCAGATGTTTCGTCAAAGCACGAAAAGTCATCATCCTTACTGCCACGTTGAGGAGAACTCGCCGACGCATGGCCATCCTCATCGTCTGAACTGATAGAAAAATCTGTAGGAGGTTCTGGAATTGGGAGTCCTTCGCCATGAGAGACAGGTCGCAAAGCAGATGGTATGTTAGGGTATTCAACTGTCCACTTCTTCTTCTTGGTGATGCCTCCAGAAGCTGGTGGTACCATACAGAAATAACAGTCGTCAACGTGATTGGTGGGCTCCCTCCAAATCATGGGCACAGCAAATGGCATTGCCTTTCTTTTGCCATTAAGCCACTGTGAAAGATTTACGGCACAAGTACGGCAGCAAACGTGTGGGGCCCAGTCTTTGTTCTGGTCGCCTATCTTGCAACCAAAATACAAATGATACGCTTTCTTAACTGTTGCACTGATGTTCTTTTTCTGTGCAGCAAATGTCACTTCTCCGCATATATAACAGAAGTTATTTGCACTATTAACACAGTTACGAGGCATTGCTACTGTTTAGTTACTTTACACTATAGCAATCACTTATGTATGCTAGAGCTTCGAAAAATATACGCAAATGAACGGACATTGCACGAGTCACGTCGCCCATTTATAAATAAACTATAATTAGGTATTGCTTGATATTGCGCAATCAATTTCGCAACACTCTCAATGGAAACTTACAGCAAATGCTGCATTAACTTCTTTGCATGAAGGGGTGATGCAATATGACGCAAAATTTCGTAATTTCTCACTAAATTGCATTACATTATGCAATAGCATCTATACAATGGACAAAACGTCAATATCTCTGGAACGTGAGCCAATCAACTTTTTTCAATGTGATATTCGTGTTCAGCACGTTGAATTCATTCAGGATTGGGTACTTTCACCTAAGAAGCAATTTCACTGTTGACCAGTGTAATTACAAGCAATGTAATTCATTTTTTCTCTAAATAGTATACTGTTGCATTTTGGTGTAGGATTGCCTGTAAAGATTTTCTCCTGTTAGTATCCCAAACCAATAAAGAGAAAGATAAAGGTCAGTAAAGTTAGAAAATTACTGACCTGCTAAATAGTAAGAACTCAAAGAAGTATGTAATGTAAGTTGTTGTTAATGTTAATGATACAGGGTATACAATTAACAGTGGGAACCTGGAACTATTTTCGAGGAAATTAGACCCTTACGAAGCGATATATATGAGTAATAACTCCAACATTTATTGAATCGGAAACATGCCCCTCTGCATCATTCGGTTTTGATTGATTTATTGGGGTAAACATAATTCCTTTCAAATTACATACTTGTTTGAGTTCTTGGTATTTATCAGGTCAAAGTGGGCTTTGAAAAAGCACTTGTGGATATAGGTTTAGGGTAAGGGTTACGAAGCGTGGTTAGATACTATATTTTTGTCTTAATCCATTCAGTCGTCGGTTGAAAATGGAAATGCACAAATTTCCCAAACAATTTTTCCAAATTAATAAAATTGTGTAGGCAGAGTGATCGAATATTTTGTGTCTATAACAACGCTACAGTCCTTGCATATCTTTGAATCAGGGTATGTGCTTTGAAGACATTTGAAAAACCAACACAGGAATTTTTAAAATACTATAAACTATATATTTAATTGACAGTGCACTACTTCCTTACTATCTCCAAAACGAAATTAGTCGAAAAAATTGATGCTCTGGGGATAAAGAACGCAAATAGAAACTTAATAAAAACATATTTATCAAATAGAGAACAAACAACAATAGTCAATAAAATAGAAAGTCTACATCTACAAGCAGAATATGGAATCCCCCAAGGAGGAAATATACCTCCGATATTGTACATAGCATATACAAATGACATCTTTAATTTGAAGGTCCACGGAGAAATACATATATACATACGCAGATGATGTATGCATCGTTTGCTCAAGCAAGAACGACGAACAGTTGCAGCAACACATTATAGAAGATGTGGAAAAAATAGAAGATTGGTGCTATAATAATCTAATAACGATCAATAAGAACAAAACAGAGTACATGGTATTTACAAAAAAAAAAAACATATAAACCCACTTTTAATATGAAGATTTAAAACACAAACCATAACTCAAACCTGCCAAATAAAATATCTAGGATTAACCATACAAAATAACCTAAAATCGGATACCCACGTAAAAAATTTGATAAAAAGAAACACCATGATTATAGCAGGAATGCAGAAAATTAAAGACATAGTACCAGAATATCTGAAGAAGTCTGTATATCATAGTACATTTACGTCCCATATTAGTTATCTAATAAACATATGGAGCCATACAACTAAACAAAATTTAAATAAACTACAAAGACAGCAGAACAAGATACTAAAGACGCTGTATAACATGGACAAATGGACACCATCAAAGGACGTTTACGAGAAGACACAAGAACTAAATTTACAACAATTAATAACATTCAGAAATCTCCTTACAGTACAACAAATTACTGAAAACTGCAAATTCACACCTAATACAGAAATACACACACACAAAACACGAAGACATTCACACCTAAGAACAGAAAAAAACACAAGTTACAAATATGAAAAATTTCCAACACCTGATGCGATCAAAACATACAATAAACTACCAAAACACACAAAGACACTAAAACACGTTAAATTTAAAAGCAAGGTAAGGATGGAGGTATACCGGCAGTACAACATATAGGAAGGACCAAACGACTAAACCAACGACTGACGCCTTCGATACCATTAGTTCGAGAAGAGTGCACCATCTCGTATGCTCGGATGAAGAATGAAGGCGGAAAAACAGTGCATGGCAATGCTTGCTATATGAGTTGCAATTTTTTTTTTTTTTTAATGTGTAAAATTATCTTCTCTAACTTTATTCACGAGATTCTTCAGCCTCATCTTCTGAAGAATAGATGACTAATAAATTGCAAGACTACCACCAATAAAAAATAAATATATGTTTTGTTGGATATATTCTTTTTATAACGAACTGGATTATTATGTTCTGAAATTTTTTCAGCTTTCGTTGAAATTGTAACATATTATAATGTAATATACAATAAATTAGATTAATATGTGCTTGCTTTGTGGTTAGTGTGATACGTTATTTTGAATAAATCATTATATTTTAATTTAATCATTTCATAAACATTGGGAAATTGAAATCTATGAAATATATAATCTCATATCGGTGGAAATGCAGGTCCAAGTGTAAGATTCTGCGAACTGACTTGTCAGAAATAGATATTAACAATTCTAAAAACATGAAACTAGATCAACTCCACATTCAAAATCACAATACCTCGCTGCCGGACCCTGTATTTTCGAAAAATCACTTACAATATATTAAAGGTCAGGTACTCAATACAAATGTCAAAAGCTAACAGACTTGTAAAATTTATATATTGTGAATCGGATTTTGCAATCTTGACGTCAACGCGGGGTTGCTACTGCATCTGCTCGGCGATTCAAGTATAGTTCCTATTGCTCGCTTTGTCTGTCCAACATAAACTTTATTACAGTCTCCGCACTCAATGTTATAAATGCCAGACCTTTCGTTGACGGCCGGTTTATCCTTAGCAGTAGGTACCTAACAATTTTTGTAATGTATTTTGTGCAGTGAAACATGTGTTCAGACTATGCTCTTTAAAAATGTTGCCTATACCTTTCGAATTTCGGTGGAAAGGTAGTTTGATGAACTTTTTATAGCGGGTTTCAAATGAACTATATTTATATTGAAGTTTGTTTAGTATCGAAGTACATCCGTAGAAGAGTAACAATTGTAGATCGGCCTTCTTAATGTACTGTAATTGTCTGTCAAATCTGATCTTCTTAAGTGGCAAAGTTATTACCCTAATTTTATGTGCAATGATTTGAATCAGCCATAATAAATCTATTGGTGTTGGTTTCTTTTCTGTAGATGTCTAATTTGTTATTGTTCCTAATTACTAAGCTATCGAGAAATGGAAGTTGTTTATTTACTTTTTCTTCTTTACACTATGGAATTTTGAATTTATTTCGGTGACAAAATCAGCGATGGTGGATTTAGTAGTATCGGAAACCGCGAATAACCAACTCCTACGGAAATAATTAGCTTCTTCTTTCAACTTAGTTTCTTCGGTTGAAAATGAAAATTAACGAATTTCCGAAACAATTATCCCGAATTAATTTAAAATTGGCCTAGCGCGGAGTGGTATCTTATGTGTCTATTTCAGCGGAATTTTCCTATGCAAGAAGTTGGAATTGTGAGATCCATATCTTTACCTTAGAAGGTATCAGACATCTATTTCTGATATTTTATTATCCATCAAAACAAGGGGTCCACCCATGTTTAGGTCCATACAAAAGAATAAAATTTAGAGAAAAAGTCATACATAATTAACAACAGTCATAATTGTGCTCCGGATTAAACTTGTTTGAATTTGACACCTGTTTTGTCTAAATTATTGGTTATTTCTGCAGCACGACTACCAGTCGCCAAAAGCCTCAACAACACAACGCACATACCACTTTTTAAACAGTTTTAGTTCTTTCTATTCATTCCCTCATAAAAAGAGAAGACATTTTGGACTCATTATCTTTGTGTTAATGTGCATATACATCACTAATCCGGGACTACAACCGTATCCTGTATTCCTACTGAAAGTTAATTATATAGTTAGTATCTCGTAGTTCCTACATTACATACACGTATTGTTCATAACTCCGGAATTAAATTCCCCGGAGAGCTACAATCTGAATAATACGTCATTTTCTTCCTACACTATCATTTCAAGAGAAATAAAAGAATGCATTGAAAAAAAAATATTTCACATTAATATCTTATTTATTTCATTATACAGGACTTCTTCGTTCGACTCTCGCACTGTTTCACTGTTTTTCTTGGAATATGAAAAACTTTATCATATAGAAACACATTACAAATCGGTTTTTAACTAACAACCTAAATGACCTTCGCCGTGACTTCAACAACAAATTATTCTGTACGCCTCATAACTTAATCTTATTGGAGGCAATGCCACATGCATTCTTCTTTTATAGAAAAAGGACGTAGGTACCTACTGAGAGCAATAAAAAATTAAATAACTCTATCACCGCTGGGCATGATTAAATTGTTTCATTTGCAATTAAAACATGTACAACCACAATTTCAGCACTTCTTTGCTATTGAATAAATTATCTTCACTCACCATTGGCGCGAATTCCTCGCGGAATACTGTGTTTCACAAATGTTTTGATCAAATTTCTTGTGACATTGATTTCAATTTATTTAGCTTATTTATTTTTACTTACAATTAGTAAATTATATAAGTACCTATGGCATAAGACGAATGCATTTTAAATTGTTTGAAGGCCATCTGCTCAATGGTAAGCATTACGAGCGCATATATGCATTTTCATTCGATGATGAAGGATTTTTGTGCGACCAGTTTGCATAGAAGCTCCCTAACCCTAAACTCAGCTTGTTTTTGAGATATTTGCATCTCGTCATAATTTGCACCAACAAATCGGACAAAAATCAATTATAAATTATATAGACAAAAACTACTGCGTGATATGTAAATATACTTACATAGCTGTCAAAATACATTTATTTTAGTCTTGCTCTTCCCTTATTCTGGTTATCTTTTGTCTTCTTCTTCCTACTGCTAAGTTTATATAATAATAATTTGTTTACCAATATACAAAGTATTGGTGCTTATTTTAATTTTACCAACATTTAACAAACAAATACAAAATTACATCATCTTTTAAATGTTGTCGTTATCCGTTTACTCCAACTTTAATTTGTGTTTCTATAACAGTAGTTACTTCAGTAATGATTCGCTACTGAAGCACCTATTTGTTACATTATATATTTTCTTCAATGAGGAGTACTCGAACACACCGCGAAAATAGTTAAAACCAAATGCTTCCAATATGTAAGTAGTTTTAAATATTAACCAATCATTTCTATAAAAGATGTTCAAAGTTTTTTATTATTCTTTATTCCAATCCTGATAACAATCAATACACAAAATACATCAAATTATACAGAACGAGGAATTCGGTATTGTTGATGAGGCAAAAAGAGCTACTCGTTTTTCGTCACAATTTCCCTTTTATGATTATCCTAAAATGTTCCTTACTTCTTCTACGGCAATGCTCTCTTCAATAATACCACAAGAAATTGGTTAGAGTGAAAGGCTGAGCACCTTTCTCAGGTCCGTGTCGCCAACCCAAATACAACATTAGAGGTAGGAAGCCTACGTGGAAAGCCGTTCTCATGATATCCAGAACTATCTGTAGGCGGTCCGCAACTTCTTTTGGCAATTCTGGCATTTGAAAATAAAAATATCGCGATCAGACTATCAAAAAGAACGAAAATATGAAATTTAATCACAAACTTGACTATTTTGTTTGACAAGCATTAAATATTATCTGTCATTCATCTTCAATCGAAATTACAAAAATCGTCACAAATAATTGTCACGCCTAGTAACGACACACATTTGTAATGTTTAATCAATATGTTTCAAAAAATAAAGACTGCAACACAAAGGCAGGTGTGTCATTCGTTCGTAACATATGACGTAAGACGTTTTTCTAATTTATATTCAAATAATATACAGGACAAAGATAGAAATACAACAAAAAGCCGTACGAAGAGTGTAATTTACCGACTGCCAAATGTCAAATATTAATAGATCAATCTAACGACCTGTCAAATGAAATTCAATATGTTGAGGGCAAATGTCGCGCTTCCTTCCGCAATGATTTGGTATCAATATTTGTTTCCCTTCGTCAAAGTGAAGTAAGTTTGACATCAAAATCGTCATAATGACAAGTGCATAGAAAAACTTGCATAAATGACTGACGCTCAATGACAGAACGCGATTTATTTGCCTAGAACGGCCATCTTAGGGCAGGTGGTTTGGATTGATTTATTACTTGTAGCATGCTTGTTGCCAGAATAAATTACAATTAGAAGTATCATTCGGTCTGCTTGAGAAAATTGGCGTATATAAAATCGCTATATTCTTCGGATAACAACAAGTTCACGTGGCAACAAATTTCACTTGAGTTCAGCATAGATATGGCCACATGTGAAAGATTATTACAATAAAAATATTGGAAAGAATGGATATGGACACGGATAAGTTTATGCAAAGTAAAATCGCTAGATCAACGTATGGTTGCAGAATCACAGAATGCATACAGCTCTTTAGGCTAAGTTTTGGAATATTTTAATTTTGTAAATCAGTCTTTTGTCAGTTTTGATTGATTTTGATTTTTCTTAAATGTCATTTTGTCCAATTGAATTCATTAAACCAGAAGTTTTTTTGGGCATAATTCAGCTGCGGCATTATGACTTTTAAATCTTAAAAACTTGACATTTGAAATGAGCTCTAAGATTTTTAAAAACATTCAAATTTCAAGTGTACCCGTTTTTTGATTCCGCAACTGAACATTAACTCACAATTATGTAATCCATACCGAAGAACAAAGCGTGGTATGAAAGAGAAAAGGTATTGAGCAATAAATGAACAATAAATGATACTCCTTGGTGATGGTGATTTAAGTGCCAGTGAATTTGATTCAGTTGTTGATTCTAACTACTAACAGTTGCTACTGATATTGCATGAAATAGAAAGCACATATATTTTAATATTTAAAAGAAATTCAGATAAGCTAATGGTATCAAACATGTAAATAGTTATTTACGTATCAAGGCTGGGAAGTGATGTTTTATCGAACATGTTTGGAGATTCGACCAAATGATTTCGATAAAGACGCTTTCCAGCCGTGGTGCGTATAATATTTTTTGACTATCACACAATTATTACTAAACGATAATTAGTAATAATTATTTACGTATCAGGGCTGAACAGTGGGGTTTTGTCGAACGAGTTTGGAGATTGCGAGCCGAGGCGACCAACCCAACGACTTCGATAAAGACACTTTCCAGCCGTGGTGCGTACAATATTTGTTCGACTACCACTTGATTACCACTTATTAAAATCAATTTACTTACATTTGTAGTGTTCACGGAAGTGACGTGTTGACAGTTCAATTCATAATTCCATTCAGTAAAGTCATATATGTAATACTACAGTAAAGTTATGTGCTTTCTATGCTCGAATGAGTGTAGTAAGGTTATACTTTCGGATGTAGTAGTCGAAAAATGTCATTGTTTTGACACTTCCCTTTCTGTGTGCCGTAGCATTTTTGAAATATTGCCAGAACTCCGATAATACGACAGGTGACGCTGAAATATTGATTTAATTCACACGGTGGTTCATACATCTTTGTTGATTCCGACAAGAGTCGGAAATGATAAGAAATCCAGATATAGAAGCACATCGGAAATAGAGGGCAAAAATTAATTCATTAATGTGGCATTTTTCAACTATCAACATTGATTATTTGGTTAAATATTTTTTTAGGGATAAATTTCGTATTGAGTTATAAACGTAAACGTTCTTTATTTGAACCGTACTTCGAAGAGAAAATTGTATTGAATAAGGAACACTCTCTCTAACTTTTAATAAATTTTTCCCAGTTCGCTTTTGTTGATTTATAGATATAGACATACAAAAAGTGTGAACCGCAAAGTAAGAAGTTGTGAACGAAATATAAAAGCTTATCTCCCAACGAAGGTACTACTACAAACAGAGCTTGTATGTATATCTAATACAAGAACGTGAAAAAAGGTCTTGTAAGGAATTATTAAGAGAGACATAAATACACTTAACAGTTCCCAAAACAGAGTTACCTTGAAGACGCTAGTCAAACCACTGGCTAAACGTTGACACAGTCAACGAAACACACCACACAAAAACACATGCTCTGAAATATAATAGTACGTACTAACAATATTAAATTATCATTCACTAACAGCTTAAAATCCACATCAATTTTAAATTTTCTCCGAAGTAGGAAACATCAAAGGATCTACTACCTAACATACATTCGTCTGGAAAGCATAGATGTCTAGTAATTCGATTAAATGCATTTGTTCAGAAGTCGTATGCGACACCATAATTGCAATTTGTCTACTACCTGAAATTGCACACTCGCTACGATGTCTTCTATGTAATACATATACACTATAGAAATGCATGGAGGGTGAAGGAGTAAGTAAGCAACAGCAAAGCGACGTACATAATTTTATAAATGTCGGTTGTCGAATGCATGTGCAAAATACACTCCTACAAATAGGAACAATTTTAACTTTCAAGAGAGTATTTCAGAGTAAACTAAGGGAATCAATATAAAGCAGCGGTTTCCAACCTGCGAGTAATTACCTACAAAGGGGTAAAATGGGATTTTCCGAGAGGTAAAGATAAGTGCAAGGCTTGGATCATCGTTCAGTCAGAAAACAAAATTATTAACAAAATCATACGTATCAAATCCTACAAAAAAGCTTTTCTATAATGGGGTTTTACCCAGTTTGTTGTTAATAAATACTGAGAAGCCTCAATGTGTTTTATGCAACAGAGTGCGCACGGTAGAGAGTATCAAGCCAGGCAAACTAAAAGACCACTTTGAAATAGGCGAAGAACTTATAAAACCTTGTTTACTAGACACGGCAGTCTTGTTCTTGGAGAGCAACACGTGAAAAAGACAAATGAGATACCGCCTTCTAACAACACCATCAAAAGTCGGGAACATGAGTAAGAATATTTTGGACACGGTACTCAATGAAATAAGATCCAGTTCTTTCTTTGCACTACAGTTAAATGAGTCGACTGACGTGACGTTGCATCTTGTTTTGTGCTACTTCTTTATGTTTGGTACATAAATGGCGCTCGATTTGAAAGAAGAGTACTTGTTTTCAGAATCACTGAGCACTGCTACACGTGGCGAAGATATGTTTCAAACAGTGAACAATTTTGTAACGTAGCGTTCCATGGGAAAATCCATTTTAGTGTCTAGTTTTAAGTTTAGTTTGAATTAAACATTAATTCCTGATTAATTTTCCCATGGACGGTAGCGTTGTTACCGCATGTCATTTCATTTCATCGAGTTTAATATTGTTTACGACGCGAGTGTCGTCCCCACAGACGGTGCCCAATTCACGCAAACTCAATTCCCACCATCGCGACGGCGTGAGGGGGGGAGGGGGGGAGGGGGGGGGGCACCGCAAGTGTATTTAAACCGCGCGTTAGCACGAGTAGACAGAGAGTCTCCGAGTCCCTCTCAGTCCGCTCTGACTGTTGTGTCGGCAAAGCTTCTGATACACGCCGACATTTTACCGATTTTTCTCCGCTCTGCCCGTTACGGTGGCGCTCCCAGAGTTTTATTTACAGTAATTACCGTACCGCAGAGTTTAGCGTACTTGTCGACCGACCCCCGTAGATAGATTGTCATTTTATACTATTAACCGAAACAAAACTATCAGATTCCGCGTTTAGATTTCAAAAACGTTACCGAAGCCCCGTGAATGTTTTAATGTTCACCACCATTTATATATGCTCGCGATTGTATACGCATTTGTTTACTTACCTTTGTTGGCTGCCTATATTCCATGTCTTTTACACTTATTATATAGAAATAAACGTTTGATTTATGATGTACTTTTACTTTTTTGTTGCGTAATCCGAACCTTAAACTTTCTTCGACTTATTGCTACCACTTTGGGGTTAAACATTTATTGCAACGGCGTAAATAAGACGAAATTTGTAATTTACCGATCGACAACTGACGATCAGCGCCGCCAAACGAATTTGAGACGAACCTCCTCTTTCGACATAAGAGAAGTAACGCATAAGTAATAAGCATTTTAATCGAAACGCCATAAGCAATGCATCAAAGAGTAAGAAGTAACTACCATTAGCACCAACCAGAACCCAGGAAGCAAACGTCGTTACAACGAAAATGGAACTGCCGTCGTCAAAATTAGTGGGTGTCTGTATAGACGAAGCACCATCCATGTTGGGCGTTCATTCCAGATTCCAAACATTAGTCAAAGAATTTGATCCGCACGCAACGTTCAGTCACTGCGTTATACATCGTTTTGCTTTGACAATGAAAACTCTTCCATCTAGTGTAGTGCATTGATTATCACTGAACAAACTGTTGTACGAGAAGAAATTGCTGTTGCCGAAATGTTTCTGAAAAGGAGAAAACAGGATAAAGAGAAAGAGTTACACGTCAAAATAATAGATAATGTATGTATTTAGAAACTGGCACATCTCGCAGATTTCTCAGGAGAAATAAATACGCTTTACCTCAGCTCGCAAGGGAATATGACGAATATTTTAACGACTCAAGATAAGGCTGCCAGTTTTTACGATGCGCATTGGCCGAAACCACACCAAATATTAAACAAATTGTTAGAACTAAGAAATATCAACAATCTCATTAAGTACTTCTTGATTTAATAAGAAATTGCTAAAAACCAAGTATTTTTTTTTTGTTTGACTGATTAAAATTAATTAAAAATATTTTTTATTTTTCGTAATTCAAAAAAAAAATGCAACAGTTAATTTGTTTTTTTTTTGACTAAACTGGGTGTATTTGCCAATATCTAACCTGCTTTATGTGTAATAGTCTCAAAAAGGTTGGGAAGCACTGTTTTAAAGCAACATAATGAAGCATAATACTCTGATGCCAATTCAACCAAATTCAAATTTAGATACTCAAATGTAAAAAAAACATATCCAAATTTAATAGTATAAAAACTTTTATGAATTCATACTTATTACTTAGCATGTATTGTGAAATATGTACAGGGTCCCGCGAAGAGGAAACATTTTACAATAGTTACATATCCACTGAATATTAATCTGTACATAAAGAATGAAAAAGGCTTCAATCACCTTGAATTACAATTTGCAATTTTTTTTTTGCAGATAGGAGACTGGAGATTCCCATATAAGAAATCATCTCATCCAGTATGTGTTCACTACGGCAGAACAAGAGCAGTAGCTACACTACGGCACTGCGAAGAGGGTGCTCACCCTTCCGCGGCTAGATATGAGTACTTGGAAGCGGCAGGTTGCCAATGCCAACTGTGTTCGTCGTCTGACACTAGTTGCGAAGGCTTGACCTACAGGTCGCACAGATCCCATCCCGATCTAATAGGTTTCGGACTGCACCAACATTTAACACCGTACGAAATGAATTAGAATACAATATCTCTTGATCTGTAAACGTTTCTGAAATTTTCTTAACGTTTATATTTTAGTTATTTTCTTGCAAAGCAGTTTCAAAGTCAATTCATTGGAAGCTACATACTGGGCTTTTCGCGCAATTATGTCCACCTGATCCTTGTATCAATGTATATCATGAATATATTTGTGTTCGTTTATATCTTATTTATATACTAATTTAATTATTATAATTATATTGTGATATATGGTATATTTTTTAAAAATAAATAATTCTTAATGTGACGTTAATTTATTTTATTACCTACCCACCATACTTATAATACAGAATACATAAAAAGAAAATAAATTCAAATATAATAAGATAAATGAAAGTAGCACTTGAATGGACATTAATCAATTAAAAGATAATTCATTCAAAAGAAGACAAGCAAATTGAAGAAAAGTGAAATATTTTCAACCGTTTTTCATTCTTCTCAATTCAATTAAAAGCTATTTTCAAAGTAATCTAAAAGATACAGTTTAATTGGTCCCTATAAAAGATTTGCCCACAATACAGACCCAATCTAAGCAAAGTAAACGACAGGGAGAGATCTACTCTCCTACCTTCTCTCACAATACCTAGCGATGTAGTAGAGCAAAATAGTCAGAGGCGCAGTATGTTACTTTACGCGTGCAGTAGATCTATGGTCTCTGGTCATATTGGTCGTCGGAAGCAAGGTGGTTGAGACACAACTTCAAATACTTTACGACCTAAAATGCGTCGTTATACTGTGGCGGAGAGAGCTGAGATGATGAGGTAGTATTACGCCGGCAACTCCCTTCAAAGAATATGTGACTTATTTGCATCTAAATAAATAATTGGTTCCATTTTTATTTTTATTTATATACTATTTTTCGATTTATTATTTCTTCCTGTCCTTAGTCCACTGGAATTACTTTGATTTCTTGTCAGGAGCAAACATCAATCTTATTTTTTACCACACCCTGTCCGATTTTGCCAGGTTTCGGCATAAATGCTACCCTACTACCTCCCAAGCTATTGGCATGTAGCCAAAAGCAAGACTACACCTAAATATATTACATAAAATTGCATACAGTAGTTCTGCCGCCTTCTGTGGCATAATTGGATAATTGGCGATTTATATGGTTCAAGTGAGTGAATCGCGCATTTCACTTTTTCGTAGTCAACTACTCTCCTTAGAATCTGCCAGTCCATCTTGAATATTCACTTACATTTAAGCTCCTCCCAGATCTCGTGGGTCTGATCTACGATTCCGGAGTCCTAAAGAGTTCTTAAGTGTTCCCACTGTCGCACGAGATGCCTTGGAAAGGATCTGGTAGAGTCTGTCACTTTGTTGAGTACTTAGAACCTCCTCGCATTGCTTCTTCCACGATTTCCTTTTCGCTTCTGTTAGCTCTTTATTATATCTGGTTAGAGCGGTCCTATATACATCCCACTCCACAGTTCGTCTCGCTCTATTGAACGTTCTTCTTCCCTGTTCCCGTAATTTCGCAAGTTCTCTGTTCCACCAAAGCACATTTCTTGGGCAATATCTTGCGGTAAACGTAAGGATGTGTGCAAGTTGTTAACTGATTTTACTCCTTCAAGTAAGCAACTAAAGATCCCCCAAATTTTGAGATTTCAATTGATTCTCTGTACATCAGATTCTGCCTCTAAGTAACATTTTTATTTACCTGTATAAGTTGTACCTACTCTGTAGTAGATATCTTCGAGCGATTGATGGATACAGCAGTAACATCTAGTTGATTGTAAGTGGGAAGGGCTACGTTAAACTCATCGCATCCACTTAACTATGCTCGCTTGAAAGATATTTAAAAATGTCCACAAAACATTTATTC
Organism: Cetonia aurata; assembly: GCA_949128085.1. Lineage (NCBI taxonomy): Eukaryota > Metazoa > Arthropoda > Insecta > Coleoptera > Scarabaeidae > Cetonia > Cetonia aurata. The sequence goes on from OX421887.1 coordinate 3,229,479, forward strand.
GATTATAGGAGTCAGTTATTGTCGCCTGCAGGAAATATAATTATTATTATTAGGTTTTTGAAGCATCAAAGGATTTCACTAATAAATTGCGGTGACTTATTTCATCACAGCTTCAGAAATAATATAAAAAATGAAATAAATAATCAGAAATTCTAACACTTAGCAATTAATTCTTAATAAACAAAATAATATCTTTTAATAAGTATAAAATTTTAAACTTTTAGGTATAATAAATCCCATATAAATCAGTGTAAAAAACTTGGTACTATTGCATAAAATAAAAAACAAATTAATAAAAACAAACAGAAAATTAACAAATAACACAGAAATACGTACACATAATACAAGAAGGCATTTTCACATGCGAGCAGGAAGAAATATGAGCAATAAATATAAAATAATTCCTGCAGAAGAAACCATAGCACAATATAACAAATTACCTAAAGAAATAACAGAGCTTAATTACATGAACTACAAAAAAAAAAACATTAAAGACATGATATTTCAACAGTATATATAAAAAAAATCAAATTCCCCAAATACATTGCGCCAAATCAACATCTAAGGCCGTCAATACCGCTAGTCCGAGACGAGGCCTGTGAGCTTCAGCACCTCGCGATGAGGAGCGAGGACAGGAAAACACACATGAACGCATCACGGTGTACCTATATATTCTGTTCACTAAGTCTGTATAATTTTTTTATTTCATTCGTTATTTTAGAATGAACAAGCTTATATATTGTGATTCTAAATCTGTCACCTGCCAAATAACACCAAATTCAACTAAGGTTTCTATTTAAAAAAAGTCTTCATTTATTCTTGTTTACTACGCCGATTATCGTCTCCGCCACGCTACGTCCTTCCACGTACGCTTAATTTCCACCATCAAGGCCGCGTCGGGGACCGCCGCAGGATATATAAACCGCACACAAGCCAGTACTCGAGAAATGATTTCGGTTACTTGAGTCATTCCTACTCGGTGAGTTCGATGTCAGCAAAGCTTCTGAAACGACGCAGACTTTCCCGACCCGCCGAGCTGTGATTTCGGTGCCGGCAAAGCTATCTGGCTCGACGCAGTACCGTCTCTGACGTGTGTCTTTGGCGCCGGCAAAGCTCTCTGGCACGACACAACACCAACTTGTACTTTAAAACCGCCCTCGTATTTTTGTCTTGGCCCGGCACATAGATTTTACTCGTTTTATTTTATTGTCTAAATTGGGTAATTAACATTCCGCACTAAATTTAAAAGCGCTCAATATGCGGCAAATATTTGTTTATATTTACGATTGTACATGCATGTATTTTTGTCGCTCGCCTGTTTTTTTGTCGATGTACAACTCTCGTTGTGAGTTGCACCTATTTTATAGAAATAAATTCTCAATTCAAAACATGTTTTAACTCATTTAAATCGTTGGGACTTGTTACAGCAGCTGACAAACACCAGTCACAGGAAATAAATGAAATTCATATCAAAATATGGGTATTTATGTACAATTTAACCCCACCAAATGCCAAATCGAAACAGCAAACCCTTTCTATAAAATTCCATTTCTATAAAATGCAATACTATTCGCACAGCCTGTATATGACACAGCTGCAACCAAACAACTGATCAGATCAATTAAAACTATAGAATATGATGAACCTGATGCGGCTGTTTAGTTATCTTGATATATCTGTTCAGAGAACCGCTTCTATCTGCTCAATCAACCAGATGTACGATTCCTCAACGCACAAATTCACTGATATATATGTATCTAAATAAGTCCACGTCCCTTCATCATTACGTAATCCATTTAGGAAATATTATTTTAAAATGAATTTTTTGTGTTTCGTAATGTAAGGCATTTTAAATCTAGCCTACAAAAGCAACGCATCAAAATATTTTTAAAATCCTATTATTTATGCTTACTTACATCAAATAAAAATATTTATAGAGTGCTTCAGAAAATCACCGACAAACTCTTAGGGTTTTTCTTACTGTTAGTAATATTTTGCCCTATAATGTCTTGTTTTCGGTTTAAATAGAGTTACAGTTTTCTATTTATCCCCCTTCACTTATGATACGAACAATTCATAGGCTGTGATGTACAACTATTAACGTGTATGTATTGCTGGTAGTATAAATCAAGGGGTTTAAATAGAAAACTATAACATTATTAAACTCAAAAATAAAGCATTTTGGGAAGAAAAATTATAAAGAAAATTTCTTTATTTTCTTATTCCCTATTATTCCTAAAAAAATTAGGTAGGGTGGTAGTTAGCTATATTAACAAATATGCATTGTTGTTAGCATAAATCAAAAAGTTTAAACAGAAAACTACAACATCACTAAACTCAAAACTAAGACATTTTGTGCAGAAAAAAATATAAAGGAAATTTCCTTATTTTGTTATTTTCTATAATTCTTAAAAAAATTGTTGGTGATTTTCTTAGGCACCCTGCATGTATAAAACTAATAAAAAAACAAAATTGTGGATCCAGTGATGGGTGGAGACTGTGGCTTGAAAACTGTAACAAAAATCCAAAAGAAAAAATGAAAAAATCCCTTACCACACAAATTAAAAAAGATAAAAAATCTAAATACGTATTTCGGCAACTAAGTTGCCATCTTCAGTAGAAAACAAGAGCAGTGTTAAACGTAGTGTTTTGAGCTAAGGTAAACCTTGGAAGATTTATTATTTTAGTGTTGGAAGATTTATTATTTAAGTGTCTTATAATAAATACACTATTATTATTATTATTATTATTATTAAGATATGCTCCTCACCAAATCACTAGTGGAATAACACTGACATCCTTTACAAACAACAAGGCTTATATACTATCTAAATCTAATAGAGCGTGACGAACTAGCAATTAAGTTAACAATAATTCGTATAAGCTGGACTCAGGTATTGGTCCTTTGTCGGAATTCATTAATTTATATTTATTTTTAAGTATATAAATACTTTCGTAACTATCTAATTCTCTAAAATTATTTACAGTTTTAACTAGCCTAAGACTATCTATGGGCATACCGTGACCTGTGTCTAAAATATGTCGGGCAACGCTAGATTTATATAATAATATGTTGGGCAAACTAGGCGTTCAATCTCAACTCGTTATAAAAAAACATATTGCACATTTCAAATACAACAGACCGGATAAATCTAGCGTTGCTCGACATATTTTAGACACAGGTCACGGTATGCCTATAGTCTTAGGATAGTTAAAACTGTAAATAATTTTAGAGAATTAGATAGTTACGAAAGTATTTATATACTTAAAAGCAAATATAAATTAATGAATTCCGGCAAAGGACCAATACCTGAGTCCAGCTTATACGAATTATTGTTAACTTAGATAGTATATAAGCCTTGTTGTTTGTAAAGGATGTCAGTATTATTCCACTAGTGATTTGGTGAAGAGCATATCTCCCAAAACACTACGTTTAACACTGCTCTTGTTTTCTACTGAAGATGGCAACTCAGTTGCCGAAACACGTATTTAGATTTTTTATCTTTTTTAATTTTTGTGGTAAGGGATTTTTTCATTTTTTCTTTTGGATTTTTGTTACAAAATTGTGGAAACTACAAATAAAACAATAGCAAAAATGATATTACGTGCAACAGTTATAACGAAATGGTTACTATAGAATTGTAAACGTCTCTATGCACCTACGTTTACACATAAAATTGGGAGTAGATATAAGATAATATAACATCTCTTGCGGCAAGCACCTTTGTTCTGACAGTCTTTCTGGAACTCTATATATTTTCTGTATTCCACTGATTCGTCCTTTTTAACACTGAACAAGCGAATATCTACATTTGCAGCAAAGGTGTCTTTTAAATATTCGACTTTATTTACTTTGCTTTCTTTCTAATTTCCTTGTCAATACTAATACACCAAAACTAAAGACCTAAACCTCCATTACCATATTGCAATTCCTAAATAACAAGAAACTACACGACCTGGATAACAACGTATCAACGTTCCTCATCTTTATCACCCATGCAATTCGCACACTCCACTCGCTCATTGACATTTAAAATTTAAATTTCTCACTTCACCCCAACGATTTCGATTTCCAATTTGAGCACCATGTTTACCACAACACAGTGTGGCAATACAACCTCTCTCCGGTGGCGTCAACTAACGAATTTACGAATTTTCGTTACAAAAATTTAATCCGACGCTTCTTGGGCCTCTCCTGGGAATTCGAAGTAAACGTTTAATTAGATGCCGACCTCAGTAGCAACTGTCACGCAGAAAAAAAAACGACCCGAAATTAACGAGACAACATATAATTATATTTGAGATCTTTTGAATATTTAATACCGTTAATGCTATTAGTTCCCGTAAATAAATCACATTGTATGCAAATTTCAATTCAACACGCCTAATACAAAAATCTAATTATGTAAGCAAAGCTTTAGTTGAATCCAGATTTTCTTTAATCAAAAAAACTTTTTACAGTAATTCTGATTCATATCGTAACTAGCTAGGCCGACAGAAATTCTAAACATTTTTCTCGGCCAAAAAATCTAATACAAGTCTCGTACATTAGATCACTTAAAGCGCCTCAACTAAACTATAAATGACACTTATCGCACTATAATATAAATAACTAATTTACAACTGAAAACTAAATTTTTATGTAATACAATATCCTTTTATTATTTTGTATAAAAGCTGCGAAAACAATTTTTATGAGTGTTTATGTTGTCTAATATAACCTTGCATTTTGTACAATTCACTTTTCTTGTATTATGACAGTGCTTACAACCTAAAGTTAACACACAACTTCAAAGACGGTGGCCTTATAGGATACCTCGCAATCCTATGAGACTTGGCTGGAATGGTGGTACTTAAATAATGTAGAGCCGCTAGCTATGACAAAAAAGCCACACTAATATACACGCCCATATTAAAGACAAAAACCTCTTTACAAAACCTCCAATAAGAGAAGATAAATCAAGGACATAATATAAAGGACCTAACCTGAAAACAAGGATACAATCATCAAGCAGATTCGCTGCACAACCTAATATTCAATATACAAATTCACATCCTCCTCCACCTGAGGAGCAATTTAGTTATTCAAAATGTTATTTTGACGATCACTTGAGTAAAATGATTTCTGATGAAACGACATGCTCACCAAAAAAATTGCACAACTTTAATGTTACATCACAACAATTATTTTGGGCATTGTATCTTTCCTAAACATATACTTGATTACAGGAGCGCAAATTTTCACGAATGGCTAATCTAATACGCCTAGATAGTTTTATTAATTAATATCTCCTCAGTTAATTAACAAATCATTTCTTTCAAGGGTAGAAGTATCTTGGAACAATATAACAAATTCCAACAACACAAATGAAGTTTCAAAGTAGTCGAACTAGTATAGTTGTGGGAAGTAGAGTAAAGGTGGCTCATTTAGGTTGAGGCAATTTTTATATACCGGTCACAAAGTATTCCGTGTAGGAAGATCTATAATAACTAAGCCATTCGAAACAGGAAAGACAGTACTTTGGAACTACGTCAATTGTTTAGAATCTACCCTTGTTTAAGCATGAGGTATCCTAAAGAAAAATAATGATAGTTATATTTCATAGTGATTGGCAGTGAAGCTATAGTTGTTGGCATGTGAGAATATAGTAATTGGCATAACTACTTTAAAGAGAGGTGACAATCGCCGGGGTGAACGGTGATGGTAAACTCGGCCGATTGTGAAAATTAGCATTAATCCCATATGTCTATGTAAACTCGGCTGGTCGAAAATGTATTGCAGTTTCGTCCTTGTTGCAAGTACGGATTAAAATGTTATAATCAGCTGAGGTTATAGGCAGGAAACGTCAGATTATTCAATTTTAATCGTCTTCCTAACCATTGAATTGGTGGAAAAAAATCATAAAACAGTTATTGGCATCCATATGCCAATCAAAGAAATTTTCATTTTATAGTAGTGTATGGTGTTTGGCATCAAGATTTTTAAATTATAACTTATACGTAAGGTAGTTTTCTCATATAGGGATATGTACTAATAATATACATCCATGGTGAACACCTAAATACCTATATTTACTCTTTCCCATCGGTAAATGTCAGGTACCAACTCTAGAGAGAAGTGTAATAAATTATAACACTAAAAGAACCAACCTTGGTTTGAATAAAATCTCAACACAGACAATATCAGTTGTAACACATTATATAATCTCTACAGTAGGAACAATGATATTCTTACGTTCCGTAAGATGAAATACCTTTTTAAAAAAATAGTGTGACACTACTCACAGTTAGTTCTTCACGTCTTAAATCGTAGTTGAGCTTGAATAGTCTTGTAGTTAATAAAATTCTGTTTCAAGCCTGATATCCTGATAAAACTTCTTCTCTGTAAGAATCGGCCGTTATCTCTATGTCTGGTTTCGAGTTGTGGCTTAGTCGGACTCTCGGCGTTGCTCTCTGCTTTCCTGGATATTAATAAATCCACCAGTTTTGTTTCGTCACTTTCGGGTGAGTTATCTTTCTAGTTAATACATTTATCTTAACTTTTAATACTCCCAATTTTTAAAGCGTCTATTATACACACACTATTTTTCACTCTCCTGTTTCAATTTTTTTCACAAGCCCTTTTTTCTTTCCCGTAGGTTACTAAGACTTATATTCCAAATAATATTATGCCGTTGGATTGCGTTCGAAACTGTGTCAATCCAACCGACTTCATGCGGGTCCTTCGGAGAATCTTCCGGTCAAACATATACAATTAAACTGTTCATTTCGTTCAATTATCGTTCCTTTTACATCAATTTTACATTATAAGTCTTAAATAAGCAATTAATTACAAGATTTTGTTCGACAATTTCGTTTACAGGTTTCTATACATAGGAGAACTTTTCTATTTTCTCGCTAGATGTCAGCAACTCGACAGATATTTATAAATAAATTATAATTGAAATTCTTAAAACTTTTTAAAATTTTGTTTTCAGAATGTAAAGAAACCAAAAAAAATGTAACTTACAGCACTCTTTAATAAAATAAGATTCACAATTCTATTTGATTGCGTTGGTAAAAATTTGAATTGACATTATACTGGCTTTTAAAATGTCTAACGTATTTGTGGTTTGTTGGGTAAATGTTTGTATTTAATTTTGAAAGTTAATTATTTGTATCGTGTTTGTAATGACCTGTGAGATAATTATATCACAATATTTTAAAACGCTGCCCTAAAGAAAAGAAATTGGTACTTGTCACTACTAGTCCGACTAGTTTGAAACTTTATTTGTGTTGTTGGAATTTTTATATTGTTCCAAGAAAGGAGATACTGTCTAATATTAACAAAATTATTTCGGCGTATTAGATCAGCAATTGGTGGAAATTTGCGCTCTTGTAATATATGTATATGTTCAGCAAAAATAAAATATCCAAATAATTCTAGTAATATCAATATCAAAGTTGACGCAGTCTTTTTTGGTGAGCAGTTCGTTTCATCATAAATTGCCTTACTTAAGTGATTGTCAAAACAAAATTGTGAATAACAAAGTTCTTGCTCAAGTGGAAGATGAAGTTAATTTGTATAATGAATATTAGGTAGTGTAGGGAACCTATTTTACGACTGTATGCATGTTTCCGATTTAGATCCTTTTGGCAAGTGATTTACTGTTTGCGCTGGTGCTTGATCTGAGGCAGTATATTCGCACATTAAAAAATAAATTGCAATACGTTAGTAGTGAAGCAATAAACATAGAAAGGAAAGGAAAAATCTGTTAACAAAAGAAAAAAACAAACAATTCTTGCGTTATCTAAAGTATTCTTTTACTTAAAAGACGCGTTCAAACCCTTGCTTCTTTTTGTTGAAAGCATTTCACGAGGAATCCAACATATTTAGTTTAATTAATTTAAGTTCCTCACATACGACGCGTCTAGATAGTCACTTAAGTTTTTTTTTTCTTTCTTGTAATTTTCAATTATCCGGCGCCACTCCACCAATTTGTGACACCGCCTTTGTGGTGTCGAGGTAACTCGGGGTCGAAGAAGGATGTTAACACAATGACACGCGGTGTGTAGGTCCCATGAACTAACTTTATTTAATCTTCCTTACATCTTACCTTCTTATTGTCTACTAACGACTAACTATTATATTTCTCTTCGTGGCTTCCCCACCTACGTTCCTTGGTCCGGTCTACTTCAACCGTTTGCTGACTAATGATGATTCGCAAGTACGCTGAGCGTAGGGCAGTTTACAATCGAAAAACATCGACCTCGATGTGGATTCATTGAAATTCTTTGAAATTACACAGAATATAAAAATTAAACAAATTTAATGTAAGGAATAAAAATTCATGATTCTTACTTATTTACTTAAAATATTTCATTACTACCTGCTAAGTTTATTTTATAATATATTGCTATGTTATTTTACGTTTATTATGTTTAATAAAACCCAGAGGATCCATGACAATCAAAATTGTGTTATATAAGTGTATTTTTATTTTTTATTTACTTAATTATGTAAATTAATGTAAAATTAAAATTGTTGCTATGCTTTTGTTGGTATATTCGTGTCCTTCGATGAATGTTCGATGTTGAGAATTTTAATTTAGTCGTATCGTAGGAAACAATATCTATGTGGGGGTTGCCGGGCTAGTTTCCTCCTGGAAATATGAGTTTGTTGAAAACAAATGGGAGAAGGGACTTCTTTTTCGATTTTCCTGAGAGTATAGTAGTCTTTCGAAACCTTTATCTAGAAACTGTTTTATTTATCAGTATGAAATTCTAAAAGTGTTTAATTTACTTACTTTGGATGAGAGTACTACATGTTTTTAATCTAATCTTAGGGTTCTGAAGATCAACATTCGAGGCAATTCTGGCTGCAGGATTCTACTGACGTCTTGGTACACTTCATGGGAGCTGAAATGATTTATTGAAGATGGAATTTATATTGGAGGAGTTGTTCGTACCAGCAGTAAGCAATTTAGTCATCCTTTGAACTTATAATCTTGGTATTACGTACAAGGAATTTCAAGGTTAGATTTTTGTTGATGTATTAAATTGTAAAACCTAGTGATTTTAAATATGTGTGGTTGGTCCTAATTCTGTGGGTTTCATTTACTTGCTACTTGTCAGTATTGTATTTTCTTTGAGTTTGCGCTTTGTTTTATTTGGAAACAATGTTGACGGAAATCGCCGGGGAATTGGAATTTTACTTATGTTTATAAATCGACAAATATAAGTTCTTAGTCTGAATTCAGATAATTGAAATCTTTATAATAGTGTTTCTCATATAGTAAATGAATCTACTTACCTGAGAGTATCTGTAGAAGGTTTATTTCATTGTTACATTTTGGGCACTTATTAAAATAAATTAATTTCACTTGTAAATTGTTTATTTAATATAGGGTGTAGAAAAACATTACTAATTAATATCGATTAATCCATCTTTATTCCATTATGCCTTACAGCGTAGAATACGTCAATATATATATAGATACATGAAAGAAACACAAAAATAACAAATACACAAAATGTTACAAATATAAATACAGTAAACTACTATAGAATATTACGTGCATTAAAAAACTCATTTACGTTATAAAACGATTGTTTGTATAAATATTTTGTTAATGTTGTTTTAAATTGCCTACATGGCATTTGTTTTAAAGCTGAAGGTAAGTGATTGTAAATTTTAATACACTGCCATAGTATTTGTTTTTGCACCTTCGTCAGATGCGTCTGGGGCGGGAGCAAGTGTGAATTAAGATTTCCACGTTGGTTGCGTTCGTGGTTAATTTCGTACTTATGGAACAATTCTGCGTAGTTTTTTTTTACAAAAAGTGCAGACTCTAAAATATACAGGGCAGCCAGGGTACGTGTATTATGTTCACTAAACACTACTTTGCACGAGTCTCTATATTTTAATTTGAAGACTGCTCTGATACAGGCCTTCTGAAGCACGAAGATTCGGTTGACCTCTACAGAAGTCCCCAAAAAATAATCCCATACTGGAGACGGGACTGGACACAGGAGTAGTACACCATCAACGCGGTGGCAAGGCCCACACTCTGCGAAACCACTCTCAGGCTATAACAGAAACTTCCCAGCCTCGCGGCCAAATCGCCAATGTGAGATCTCCAAGACAAGTCACTGTCCACCAACACTCCGAGAAAGCGTGCACGGTCAACACAAGTAAGTTTATCATCATTACATTCAATCGTTAAGGCGTCTGTATTTGAGTTGAAGATAACAATGTTAGTTTTTTTGCGTTCAGTTTTAAATTATTATATGAACACCAATTTTGAATAGATTTTAGGCTAGCTCCTAGTTTAGTTTTAATTTGTTGGCAGGTTCGCTCTCGAACTGTGCAGGTGGTGTCATCTGCATATAAAACGGCAAATCCATCGATGATTTCAGGCAAGTCATTGATATATAACAAAAACAGAAGCGGCACAATTGTGGAGCCCTGAGGAACGCCAAAGTGTATCGTTTGCCAGTCCGATAAAATTTCTGCTCCGCACGAATCGTAAGCCACAACAGATTGTTTCCTATTTGTTAGGTAAGATCTTATAAGCTCCAAAGCTACTCCTCTAATTCCCATTTTGTCCAACTTACACAGAAGATGTTGATGATGTACACAGTCAAACGCTTTTAATAACTATACAATCACATAAAAGGAGTATTGCCAGAGCGATATATGCCGCTCCCAGGTCCCAAAGGTTACTGAATAACTCTGAATACTGAAATCTTCCTATTCGTTAAGAGTGAACGTAAAACCGTTGGAGTGCGGTAGAATTACCATTCATTGCCCTCTATCATTTGAGATCTGGTTTACCTCTGAAGTTGTTGAGAGGATTATAGATGACTCTGAATGGTGTTTAGTAAAATTAAACAGTTGTTTACTTAATAAAATTTAATTTAGAATTTAAACGATTTATCTACAAGTTTTGTAGCAATATATCTGTATGAGAGGTATACGATCTTGAACTCATTATATTATACAGACACTTTTATCTCCTTGTTTGAAAACAGGGGTTACTCTAATGAATTTCCAGAATTCAGGGAAAGTAGAATGTAGAAAGTAGAAAGTAGAATCATATGTGAATGCGAGGCTTTGGACGCCATTTTTTGCAAGCCAAATATGAACCCACAGGATTATTTCGATCAACCAGCCAGATACCTGTACAGATTAATACAAGGCACCGAGATTTTGGACTGCCTGGCATAATTTGATGCGTACAAGAAATGGGAGATATAATATAAAAAGCCAAGAGGCTGCAGTGTTACCATAAACTTTGTCCGATGACTCCCACGACAAAAAAAAACACCTTTTAATCTCGTTCATTTATGCATTTTAATGTTCTTAATTCCAGTTATAATCAATTAATTATAATTTAAATATTCTGCTTCTTTGCAGTTTATTTCTTAAACATATTTGAAAAACCCAGTGCATACACTAACAAAACGAAAGAATTGGCGATCTTTTCCTGTTACCTACATAGATTGTAGAATTTCTTATCATGTAATTACAAGCTTAATCATGTGATAAGTGCTTAATTTCATCGCAAAATTTCTGTAATATGTTAATCGCAATCCCTACCGTACGCTCCAACTCTTGTTTACTTCATCGTATCTCCACTAACTCAAATTAGAATTCGTTATTCCGGATACAGATGTTAATTTTATTACAACCTTTCTGTTTCCATTTGCATTACAGCTTTTTATTCTCTTGCATTTTTTTACGGAATCGTCTGATGGACACTGAATATTTAAAAGCAACATTTGGACGTCGGAAACGGAACTCTTGCGAGGCGTCCTGAGAACTGAGGTCCTTAATTCATCATAATTAATAAAGCTGAAACAATGAGCTGTAAAATCTTTCAAGAAGGAAAAGAATGAAAGAATTAAGTAGGTAATTAGTAGACGATGAGGTCGTTGATGTTGAACGAGCCTCACCTAATCGGCAATTATAATATTAATGAGGACATCTACATCAAGTATACCTTGAATTACAATTACAAATTAATTCCTGTGGAATAACAGCGTAACAAGAGTAAATATCTCATTTTAAATAGAATCATAGATCTCGCACAATTTCTAAAAAACTTGCATTAGAGTTTCTTATCCCCTAATACATCATTTTTACAAATGTTTTTAATTTTGGCTTTCTCATTAAAACTTTCTCAAAACCGCAATTGGAACATTTTGACATGACAACAAATGATATATTTTCTATAATTTTATTCCCTAGTTAAAATTTAAAACAGATCTGATTAAATTCATTTTGTTAAGTGCTGTTTTCGAATAATGAAATTTTAAAAATCCTTTATCAATTTTCTTTTACGTTTATTATGTGGCTGATTTCAAATGTCTACGGAAACAATTTATCATTTAAAAAAAGAACAAAATTGCCAAGAAGTAATAGTGATGTTATTTGTTAAAAAAATAAAATATGACCTATTATAAAAGGTATACCGTTTAATGCAACTGTTTGCTGCTGTCATTCGTAAAATGTATACGTTCACATCGCACACCAGTCCTGAAATGCGCTTTTGTGAAAAAAAATCTGTAACCTTCTATAGAATTGGAATTTTTAAATGATTTTTTAGGATAATGAGATAAATATCAGAGATTTGAATTACATAAAAGAAAAAAACGTTAAACATAAAATATTGGCAGAAGTACATAAATTATTCAAACAATGTTAGCTAATGTATATTGCATAACAATATTAACAGTATTAACAATCATAATAATAGAAATCGAAAAGAGATTCAGAAAATATGTCGAACTATTATAACGTCCAGGAACCGCTTGCCATGATGAAGAAAAACTTCAGATTTTCATTACACACAAACAGAAATGGTATTGCATACGGCCCCAAAATTGAATTCTAAGTAACTTTTTCAAATAACTTTTTTGGATATCATATGATCTAACCTCACTGTTTGCCAATTCCTTGCACATTTTTTTTTAATTTCGTCATACCAGTGGTCGCGTGACGAGTGTCAAAATAAATTTTGATGTTCTTAGACATACTGAACCTATCCTCCAAAAAAAATTTTACCATATTTTAATAATAAAAAAATTCCCATTTGTTGCAACATTTAAGCCCTGTTTTTGTGTAGGAAATAAGTAATACTGAATAAAAAAATTTTGTTTAAGTCAGAAACTATGTAATCCAAAATAAGAAGAACTGCTATTGGGTCCCAAGAGTACTACAATGGCTCACCATTTCATCATTCTTAAACAAATAATCTTTAGAGTCATTATAAAGGAAAACAAGAAATATGTGTAAATGTTTTGATTGTGATATAATTATCTCACAGGTCAAATTTATTCATTAAATCTTGTAGGTTTTACCAGTTAAAACATTCAGAGTTTAGTTAATTAAATGAATTTAACTTCAAGACCAGGTTAAAAAGATCAATTGACTTAAGTTTCACTTAGATTTGCATTTCAATCAGAACTCAAACAATAATTATAGGTTAAGGCGACAATTATCTGTTAAAAGAGTTAATTTTATTGTTTTTTTCTATTTTGGAATCTACTTCCGAATGTGTTTTGATTATTTACTTACTTTTTAATAGAATTAGTTTCACTTACCTGAATGTTTGTGGTCTTGTTGAAAATATACATCCCTTTACTAACACATCTTAGATATATCGGCAAACATAAGCTTTGGCGGTAAGAATTCATTACCAGTTTGTTCTAATTTTTAATCGTAATTTTGCACAGTGACCAACGTAAATAAGTTTCAAATAAGGCGGCAATAAGCTAGATTTAAAATTAATTTCAATGTAAGTAGCACATTCTCGTATCGTTTAATCGAACCTCAAAACGCCCTGAGAATAGATTTCTTTATTTTCCTTATTCAAAACCCTCTTTTAGTATTTATTTCCCCAAAAATATTTCAAAACGTAAAATTTTATTTATTTATATATATTATTTTATTTATTTGTGTCAAATTAAAACGTTTATGTACCATAAATGTTATTGTAAAGAAATACCATTCTTACAATAAATGTGAACATAAATAAATAACTGTGACGACAATCAGTTTTCTGATGAAGGCTTACATAAATAAAGAAGCCGAAACGTAAAAAATGTAAATCTTTTATTTAATCACCAGCCACATTTCCAACAAAAAAATATTTTCGTCTACAAAACATAAATAATGTAAACATTTTACTGAAAGTTAAAACTTGAAAATTTAAAATCAATAGGCCGAGATACAGGTATACATGCAAATTGACGTAAACACAAATTAATATTCATACATAGATATACTTATTTTGTTGGCTGGGTTTCACTGCTTGATGCAACACTTTTCGGATTTAATTAATTAATAACTAATTTAAGTCTTTTTTAATAACAAAAGTATATATTGCTATGTTATTATATGTTATTATATTTTTATTTTGTTTCTATTTAATTATGTAAATTTATGTAAAATTCCGACTAACAACTTACTTGTTTCGTATAATTTTCAATTAATGCCTGTTAGCATTGTTCTAATGGCATGTTTGTGTCTTTCGATGAATGTTCGACGTTGGGAATTTTAATTCACTCGTATCGTAGGAAATGATATCTTTTTGGTTGTTGCCGGGGTAGTTTCGTCTAGGAAATAGGAGTTTTTTTTAAACAAATGGGAGAAGGGACTTCTTTTTCGTTTTTCCTGAGAGATACTAGCTTTTCGAATACTTACTTTGGATGAGGGTAGTACGTGTATTGTGCTAAGAAGATGTGTATACAGTTGTTTGCTGATTTGGGGTAGCTATTCATGTAATCCTGGGGCTTTGAAGATCAACGTTCGAGGCAGTTTTGGCTGTGGGATTGGCGTCTTGGTACACTTCATGGGAGCTGAAATGATTTATTGAACATGGAATTTATATTGGAGCAGTTGTCGTACCAGCAGTAAGCGATTTTATCATCTTTTGAATTCATAATCTGTGTATTATGTACAAGAGATTTCAAGGTTAGATTGTTGTTGATGTATAAATTGTAAAACCTAGCAAATTTGATATGTGGGGTTGGTCATGATTCTGTGGGTTATTTTTACGAGAGTCTTTTAAGTTGGCGCATTGATTAATATGAATGCCCATATGATAGGAATTCGGCGGGAGATTTGGATTTTATTTATGTTTTTAAAACGACAAATATAAGTTATTAGTCTGGATTAAGATTATATAAATCTTTATAATAGTGTTTCTTATTTAGTAAAAGATTCTACTCACCTGAGAATATCTTTAGAAGATTTATTCCTTCTTTGTTATTTTTTTAAACTAACTACAATAAATTAATTTCACTTATAATTTACTCTTTTATTTAATTTAACGTATAGAAAAACATTACTAATTAATAACTATACAATCACATTAAAGATACTTAAATGTTAGATGCTATTTTAGGTATTATAAGCAGTATTGGCCAGAGCGACATAAACGGTGTCCACGTCCCGAGGGTTATTGAATAATTTAGTCTTCATTTTATCTTCCTATTTGTTAAGGCTATATGTGAAACCGTTAGAGGGGAGGCGGAATTACCATTCATTGCCCTCTATCATTTGACATTTGGCTTATCTTTGAAGTTATTGAGAGTATTACAGATGACTCTGGGTGGTGTTTAGTAAAAGTAAACAGTTGTTTACTTAATAAAATTTAATTGAGTATTTAAAAGATTTATCTACAAGTTTCGTAGCAATATATTTAGACACATGTTCCGTGGCTGTTTGCATATTTACACAAACTTTTCGGTTGCTTAAAAATAGGTTTTTCTTAATATCAACTAACTTCATCTTTAAACAGGACAATGATTCGAAGCACTGCGCCCAAAAAACTAAGGAATGGATTCTATATCATGCCAGAAATCAACTAAAAACTCCCACTCAGTCAGCAGACGTTAACCCCATTGAACATTTGTGGGCAATATTAAAATCTAATCTTAGCACCAAACGCATTTCTAATAAAGAAACGCTAAAACAACATGTGTTGGAAGGATGGGATGCGATAGGCCCTAGTGTAACAAGTAAGTTAGTCAAATCAATGCCCAACAGAAACCATTATAAAATCCAGAGGTTATCCCACTAAATATTAATTTCGTTTTTAAAAAGTTTTAATGTTACTATTTCGATGTTTATAGTTAGGTGCCGGATACTTCTGTGTGCTTGCTATAGTGCGTATTTTACGTTATATTTTTTGTTACAGCAATTTTCATTATTTTCAATTTAAAAGTTTGTTTGACTTAAATAGTATTAATAAATGAATGTAATATGCGCATAAGTTGTTTCTTATCACCTTGTAATTTAGTAATATTCTGGCCGTTTTGATAAACTGCTTGGTGGCCGGATACTTTAGTGAGCAACTGTATACATAAATGTTAAGCATTTCACCAACTATTTACGGCAAGTATATGATCAGATATCATATTTCTCGAAAATGTTTTTTTTTGCCGGCCATGCACCGCTGTGCGTAGTAAAGGCGACCCTAAGAATTAGCTTCCTTTTTTTCGTTTCGCACTGTATAGACATACGAGGTGGGCTGAAAAGTTCGTGGGCTGACACATATGTGGCGCTACTAGTATTAAATTAATATGACTTTTAGTTAGCTCTAACCTTCAAAAGACAGGTGTACAAATTTGATAACTGTCGTACAATTAGTTTGTGAGATATAGTATTTTGAGTGAAGGAACTTTTGTTCGTTTAAAGAAATGGATAAAAAGGAATTTCGTGTGTTAATAAAGCATTGCTTTTTGGCGAAAAAAATACTATTGAAGCCAAGGCTTGGCTTGATAAACATTATTCGGACTCTGCACCAGGAAAAGCAACCGTTGAAAAGTGGTTTGCTAAGTTTAAACGAGGCGAAATGAGCACCGAGGACGATGCACGCAGTGGACGCCCCAAAGAGGCTGTTACCGACAAAAACATAAAAAAAGTCCACAAAATAATTTTGGATAACCGAAAAGTCAAGTTAATTCAGATAGCTGAGACCCTAAAGATATCGAAGGAACGTGTTGGACAAATCGTAGATGAATATTTGGATATGCGAAAGCTCTGTTCAAAATGAGTGCCGCGCGAGCTCACAATCGACGAAAAACAACAACGAATTGATGATTCTGAGCAGTGTTTGAGGCTGTTCAATCGTAATAAATCCGAATTTTTGCGTCGATATGTGACAATGGATGAAACATGGCTCTATCATTTCACACCGGAGTCCAATCGACAGTCAGCCGAGTGGACTGCACGTGATTAACCGACTCCAAAGCGTAGAAAGACGCAAAAGTCGGCTGGCAAAGTTATGGCATCAATATTTTGGGATGCACGTGGTATAATATTCATCGATTATCTTAAAAAGGGAAAAACCATCAACAGCGACTATTACGTTGCGTTATTGGAGCGTTTGAAGGACAAAAACCCCGAAAAACGTCCCCATTTGAAGAAGAAGAAAGTGCTGTTTCATCAAGACAATGCACCGTGCCATAAATAAATGAAAACGATGGCAAAATTCCATGAATTGGCCTTCGAATTGCTTCCGCACCCACCATATTCCCCAGATTTTGCCCCCAGCGACTTTTTCCTGTTCTCAGACCTCAAGAGAATGCTCGCTGGACAGAAATTTTGCGCTGATGAAGAGGTGATCGCCGAAACTGTAGCCTATTTTGAGGCTAAAGACAAATCGTACTATAAAAATGGTATCGAAAAATTGTATGACCGCTATAATTGTTGTATCGCTCTCGAAGGCCACTATATTGAATAATCAAATCAAATTCTATAAAAAAAAAAACAGATTTTTTTCTGTGTTAGAAGCGAACAAGCGAGCAAAGTTTTTCTCAACTTTAGGATAAAATTCATTAAAAAACTAATTGTTGTAGTACCTCTTGGAATGCTCTTCTTTTTATATATAAAACTTCGGGAATTGAAAATTTATGTTTGTTTACACCCACCTTGGGGATAAAACTAAAGCATATTCGCACAAGATTCGTCTTACAGATTTAATTCGACAAGGATTAGAACCGTTAATGGAATTTTAATCACATCGGATTGTAAGACAATAAACTGGGGTGCACATGATACCAAGGCGTCTATTTTCTATACGGCTCAAAGATAACGCTAGTGAAAATACACCCCAGATGTGAGAATGCGGTTGTGCATACTTACTCTGAATTTCCCTATAGACAACCACGCGGTCGTCACGGTCACGCCTCTTCCTAGTTATCCAGCTATTCGGGTAATTAAGTTACAGCGAAATGCACGCGAGTTGTGCTTTTATCAAAATAGAGGAATAAGTGCAAACTAGACACACATAATAGATCTTGCAACGTGTCATGATATTTTTATTTTGTTGAGTTCCTAACTTTATCATGTTTCCTAAAACACTGTACTGTTTTTTAAAAATGTTATTTAAAGAATTTCTAGAGTAAAAAAGGACTTTTCTAAAATGAGGTGATTCTTGCATCATTGGGTGCAAATACGAACTATAGTCTATTCACTGTAAGAATGCAGCGTTACATTAGATAGGCGAAAGATTTACGACTTGCGATTGGCTAATAGACGAGGCGAATTCACACATACGAAAAACATTTTATATAGCAAATGAAATTTAAGTTGGATAAAACAAAATATTTTCTGACATCTATGACATTTGTCAATCCTGGTGATGGTTTCAGCTCTGTATTTGCGTATTTATTGCTTTCTTGTGTCGTTCGTGTGGTTAGTGTAATTTTTATAAGCAAATTGTTAGAAAAATAGTTCTTCTTAGAGCTCTACTGAGTACTGTTGAATATTTGAAGGTATTGTTTTAATAACTATATAAAATGATAGTGATGACATAGTATTTTTTACATCAATTTTAGTATGGCAGATGAAGAGGTATTTGATCTACCTGCAGGGTCATCAAAAAATCCTCAGCGAAAACATATTGGCAGTAAGCAAAGGATAATGGCTTATAATTTGTATCTGGAGCTTAAGCGGGACAGTTCTAAATCGGCAGGAATTAACTTGACTGCAAAGCAACTTGGGGTGGGTGAAAGAACAGTGTGGGATATTGTAAAAGAAAAGGAGACCACAGGAGTTATCAGTTCACCCCCTAAAAAACGTCTTCGTCAAAGTGCATATGATTCTTTGGACGAAGCAGATAGGTCAGCAATTAGATTCATTCCTTTTTCTTGCAGAACGAATTACCTACGTGCACAAAACTATTGGGTGTAAATATAATATTATCCATTTATCTTACATTTACTTCATCGCATTGTATCTTACAGGTTATTAATGCAGATGACACTTTGCCAATATTGAAAAGAACGACGCTCTGGAAAATTTTAAAAAAGTTAGGATTTAAGTGGATGAAGCGAAGTGGCAATAGTGTTTTAATAGAACGGCAAGATATTGTATTATGGAGGCGTCAATATTTAAACAACATTCGGAAATTTCGTGTTAGTGGTAGAAAGATATATTATTTGGATGAAACTTGGGTTAATGCAAGTCATACAAAGCAAAAAATATGGGCAGACACCACAGTACTCACTGCAAGACAAGCATTTGTGGAAGGAGTTTCAACGGGACTGAAAAACCCTTCAGGAAAAGGAAAACGATTAATTGTTTTACATATTGGTAGCGAAGATGATTTCCTTGAAAACGGTCTCCTTTGCTTCGAATCCAAGAAAACTGGAGATTATCACGAAGAAATGAACAGCCAAGTGTTCACGGAGTGGATGAGAAATGTGCTTCCTTTTCTGGAACCAAACTCTGTTATTATTATGGATAATGCTCCCTACCACTCAGTCAGAACAGAAAAAAAGCCTATCATGGCATGGAAAAAGCAACAATTAATTGAATGGCTTCTTGCAAAAGGAATTATTGTTGACAACACTTTGTTAAAAGTTGAGTTGCTTGAACTTGCAAGAAAATATATTAACGATAATCCCATCCCATATGTTATTGATCAAATGGTAGAAGACAGTGGTCATACAATTTTAAGATTGCCTCCTTATCACTGCAATCTGAACCCCATTGAGCTTATTTGGGCTCAAGTAAAGCATCATGTCGCAGCTAACAACAAAACTTTTAAATTACCTGAGGTGAAAACCTTACTTATTGAGGGGCTTAACATTGTAGATAGTAGTGCATGGAGGAATTGCATCAAACATGTTATTGAAGAAGAAAATAAGATGTATCAACTCGACAATGTTGTTGAAGATATGATCGAAGAATTCATCATAACAGCAAATACCCCATCATCATCATCATCAGATCTCTCATTAGAATCTGATTCTGAATAATAATTGAAACGTGCATTTTGTTCTAACTATTATATATTGAAATTGAAGTTTCCAGAAACGCAATTAAACTTACATTATATTTACGCATATGCTATATTTTCAGACTTATACCTTAAGGTGTTTTTATCGTTTTTTATTACGTTGCCTCTGCTTTATAGTTGTTGTACAATTTTTAAGAAGTACATTTGTTTCTACGTTGTATTTAGTGTAGGCATATTACTTGACAACTAACATTTAACATGTTTTAGTCTTGACTGATTTGTCCATAGAAAATTCATTTTAAATTATTATCCTAACATTATGTGTATTAATTTTTATTCTTACTATACTACATGGTCACATGTTAATTTATTTTAATCGTAATTTGATTTTTATCCTTTTTTTTTTTTCTATCGAGATTGGACAAGTTTTTTGGCTATCGTTAACTACCCCTGTAAGATTCCCGAAATGTATTCACTGTTACTTTATTTGTATTATTTTATCACCTTATATTATGACTATAACATTCTAAATAAACTACTAAAAGCGTAGTGATTTCATGTTATCCTTTCCTATTATTACAAAATTTTCATAACCAAACTTTTTCGCTTATGACACTGACAATTTACAATTTGAATTTGCCGCTAATTTTTCATTCTTCAGTGTTATTTGGGCGCCGATCGCAGCGCTATCTACTGCATTCTTAAAGTGAATGGAATATAGCATTGGGTTGAACATAGCTTTCATTTACATTTATAGCTATGTGTGAATATTGCGGTGCGAAACCTATAAATGATGCGAAGTTATTCTTAACTCTTAAGCGCTCACCTTGCTTACAGGTACAGTAAAACTCACGTCAGTTAATTAGGAGAAACATTTAGTTATATGTAAAAAAAAAAAAAGAAATATAGAAAACACATATTATAATACTTTACCTTTAACACTTTTAGAAATGTTGGGAACCTTTGTTTGTTCTAGAAACAGGTACTTCATTATTAAAACATTTGGTTTATAAACAAATAAATCGAAGCTAACTCTATCGATTTACGTACCAAACACAAAAGATAATACTGTAAAAAAAAAAAGGTGGAAAGAAAATATCAAAGGGAACAATATAAAATATACAAAGTAAAATTTGTTATTTCTGCTTACAGTAGTAGAGAAAAATAGCTATAAAGTGACATTGGGACCCATAAATTAAGTAAATATCACATTATATTGAAGGTTCTATTTTAAACTTTTTACATACTGCTGTGGCCTGGCTCCCCGGTTGTCGTAAATTCAGTGTTTCTGTAAGCCTTTGTCAATGTTGCGAGAAATTTCAAATTGTTTTATTTTTATATAGGATTTAGTTAATGTTTTGAATTGTTTAATTGATTTATTTAATTGTTCAGTTGTTTATATTAATTTCTTTCAGTTGTACATTTTGCGTTCACTTGTATTGTATATGTTGTTTTGTTTTGCGATTGCGTCCGTTTGCGGATAGATCTTTATGCGTTGCAACTCACGCAGCTGTTGTTTGATATGTATACGATTGTTTAACCTTGTAAATTCAGTTCCGTTATAGACACGAGCTTGTAAGTATATGCAAAATTGCATTTCATTGCTAACATGATGCTTAACACTTGATTTTTGATTTCAAGTTTTGAATTCACGTTTTTGATTTTATGTTGTCCATCACGGAACTCATTTTATAATAATTGATATTATATTCTCGTGTACACAATTTAGATAGATAAGATCTTTTATTATTTTACGTGTCAGGAAGATATATTAAGCTTAAAGAGTTAATTTTTGTTCATTCTTTTTGTTTTACTGTTTTGTATTTTAATAATTAATCACCTCGGGTTGGGTGAATAGAAGCATTGTGCTTGCTTTTAGTTTTCATTTATGTAAATTACTTGAATTGTCCACGTTTAATTTAGTTGTTTAAATATTGAGACCACGTGGATTGAATTGATATAAAAAGGATTATCTTCCTGAACTATTTGGTATCTTTTGCTTTGTTAAAGGATTCAGCATTGTCCTTTTTTAATTTAGAGTCAAATGCAGTTTTGATTTCGACAAGGACCGTTTGTCCAGGGTTTTTTTTTTCTGCAAAGTTGTAAATAAAATTTTTTTTTAAATAATAAAAATTATTGTTTATTTGGCGTCATTCAAAATACTGTTCTTTTATTTGAGTTCAAACCTTTTAAATTTTTGGAGTGTTAAAGAAAGTCAGATTTCTTTCACCCACATTTTACTTTTCATGATTAGTTTAATTGTGAGAGTAACCCTGACTTTAATTGTTCTTTTGCGCCCTTTTAAATTTTTATCCTTTGAGCTAGCTAATTTAATTTTTCATTGTTAATATCATTTGGCATTTTTGTTGGTACCTTCAGTACACAGCAATACGTACTGTTATGTTGCATGTGTATTATGCTTGATGAAACCCACATAATCCATGAAATCAAAATTGTGTTATATAAGTGTATTTTTCATCTACTTTAATTATGTAAATTAATGTAAAATTCCGACTAACAACATACTTCATGGTATAATTTTAATGAATGCCCGTTACTATGGTTTTGTTGGTATGTTCGTGTCTTTCGATGAATGTTCGACGTTGGGAATTTTAATTCAGTCGTATCATAGGAAACGATATCTATTTGGTTGTTGCCGGGGTAGTTTCGTCTTGGAAATAGGTGTTTGTTAAAAACAAATAGGAGATGGGAGTTCTCTTTCGATTTTCCTGAGAGTGTAGTAGCTTTTCGAAATCTTCATCTAGAAATTGTTCATTTTCATTCATCATTTTACTTGGGCAAATCCAATGAATTTTCTTCACAATTCATTGCTAATTCATTCATATTGTAAATAAAATTTTATTTTTTGTCTCAAAGTATGAATATTTTGAGAAAGTTCGGTAACTTAAGCACTTACCAACTGATGTACCAGATTTTCTACCAATGATTCGGCTAAAAGGGACATTTGGACCTGCTTAGACAAAGAAAGTAAAAATAAATGGAGGACGAGTGAAAGTCAACGCCATACCAAAGCGCTAATAGGGGACGAGGAGCTAAGTTCTCTGATAACCTACGTAGACGCAGCAAAAAAGAAGCTAAAACCATTGCTGGGCTGGTAGCTGGACACTGTCGCCTGAAAAAGCATATATACAACACAGGTCGAGCAAGGGAACCGTGGTGCAGAAGATATGAGCTACAGGAGGAAACAAGTTTACATGTAATCTGCACATGTGAGGTGTTGAGAGTACTCCGGCAGAAACATTTCAGGAAGGATCTATTGGAGCCCTCGAAGGTTCTCAAGTTTCCATTGGGCAAGATACTGGGCTTTATAGAGAACACCAAGCTGCTCGAGTGGAAGTAATAGATTTAATAGAGGCGGTACAATGAGCACCTAGCTCAAGTGCCTGGACTAAAGGTGTCCACCGTAACGTTATGAATGAATGAATGGTTCTTAACGGATGGAATTCACAAGTGTATACATATTTACTCACGTTGAATGATAAATCCTTCTGTTTGTCTCACAATTTGAAAGAAACCTGTTTATTTGGATAGTCCTGAATCTTTTGTACGTTATCTTGGTTTCTTGGTCACTGTTTTCAACATTCGAGGCTGCAGCTGATATTTATCTGAGTGCCAGTAGACCTTTCACGACTTCGGCTTAAACGCCTAATATTTCGAACATATATTTTGGAGGTGTTTTATGATCCTACTGTATAATATTTGCATTAAAACACGTATTATCTATTCGTCAGCAGGAGGATAAGACCATCGTGTCATCTGCAAACTTAGATCTGATTTATAGGTATATTTATTAAAAAGTATTAGAGAAAACACTAGGAGGTGTTTAATTGAATTAAACTGATATTTAAATTCCAAAATATGTAATTGAAGTAAACAAATATAGTAAACAATATTAAAAGTATAGTGCAGGTAAATTTTAGCTGGGGTTCTTAGCAATGCATACGTGCGAAGAAGATAATCATAAGAGAAAATTACATTGCCGGAACTAACTTTGCCTATTTAAGAGCTAATGATTTAAGCAACCTCCACATCAATCAATCTTTTATCTTATCTCACAATAATAAAAAAACATGCTCTGCCGATATATATTGCTATGTCATTTCCGATGTATCATGCTAAACAAAACCCATAGAATCATAATATCGACTATAAAATTGCTTATGTAAATGTATTTTTACCTATTTATTTATTTTGTCAACCTATGTAATAATTTAAACTAAAAACTTACTTATTTCGTGTCCAATTCAATTAATGCTTGTAACCATGGATTTTAGGGCATATGTAGGCCTTTCGATTAATGTTGGACGAGGGATTTTTATGCTGTCGTATCGTTGGAAACGATTTCGATTATCGTGAGTTTGTTGAAAACAAATGTGGGGGACTTCTTTTTCGGTTTTTTCTGAGTGTGGTTGCTTTTCGTATATTTATCTAGAATTTTGTAATATCTATCAATTTAAGTCCATACAGTTTTAAAATTTACTTACAAGAATGAGAGTATTGCGTGTATAGTGCTAAGATGATGGAAATGCAGTTATTTCGAGATTTGGAGTGGCCTTTCGTATAATCCTGGGATTTCGAAGAACAACATTCGAGGCAGTTTGCTGTGAGATCGTTGGAACACCATTTGGAAGCTGAAATGATTGTTTTGAATTTGGAATTATATTGGAGCAGTTTTCGTACCTGAAGTAAGCAATTTTTTTCATATTTTGAAATTATAACCATAAAGGAATTTGATGTTATATTTATTTGAATGATAACTGTAAATCTAGTAAAATTGGTTATGAGAGGTTGTATTTGATTCTGTGGGTTAATTTCACGAGCGGTTTAAGTTGGCATTGATCTAGTTATCCTTGATTTTATGACGGGAATTTAGCGGGAGATTTGAACTTTATTTATGATATTAAAAACGAGGAATACGAGTTTTCAGTTTGGATTAAGATTCTAGAAATCTTGTTATTGTGTATCTGAGATAGTAAAGAACTTACTTACCCTGGGGGAATCTTTAGAAGATTCATTTCTTTGTTCATCAGATTTATTTAACTCTAAATAAATAAATTACACTATATTGCCGTGTCTGTTATTCAATGTATTACAAGAACACCACTAACTAATAATTACTACAGCCACATTAAAGATACTTAAATGTTTTAAGCTATATTAATATAATAATCAGTGGTTCAGTGGAGTGACGTTATCCTCCCGCGTCCCGAGGGTGACTGACAATTATAAGTATCATCCTATCATCATCCACCCTAATACCATCCTATTCGTTTGCGATGTATTTAAAACCCTGTAGTGGCAACAAATTTACTTTTCATGCTCTTTATAATTTGAGATCTAGCGTCCCTTTGGAATTAATTAGAGTATAATAGATGACGCTGAGTGGTGTTTAGTAGAATAAAAACAGTGTTTACTTAATTAAAATTTACAAGAATTATCTGCAAGTTTCGTAGCAATATATACACTTTCAAATACCTAAAGTTTGTGCCCAGGTGTTTGAAAGTGTGTAGTGTTATTGGTGCCAGTTTTGAGTATTTTTGTTACCAATATGCAGTAATTACAATAGCAATTACAATTTGCAAAAATCCTTCCCCACGCAAGTACTTACATACATCTATAACAGAAATTCTCAGATATCATATATAAGGCACCTACATATCCCGAAGTGCAGCCTACAAGCCCACCTTTACGACAATTTAGATACCTACCTACCATAATAGGAAGTCTATACAAACAAAAGCACGGATGCTAGTTGCTAATTTACCACTATCAGTCATCTATAATTCGATTAAGCGGCGTTTCTATATTATCGTCGGCAGTAATTTCCTCTGACAAGCGGATTGCCAACCCTTGTATTCCATGTACACATTCTAATAAGGTGTAATATACTATATAACAGTACAGAAAGATACAATTTAACTATGATAATGCATAATAATTTGAAAGGACAATAACATAATTTTATATTACATATTTATTAATGTGTAAAAGGTTTAAAACAGATGTTGCACTAATATTACATTCGCCAGTAGTTTATCTAGAGGTTATAGTCGGATTTAATTCCGCTAATGCACAAACCTGAATTTCGATATCACTCACATTTTTCGCTGGGATATTTTTATTTTTGTCATTTATTAATGTAAACGTTGTTTCAAAACGTCGGACCGTATTACGAATAATACTCGCGCTAGGAATTGATCCTTCGAGATAAAATACTGCAAATAAATCGCGTCCAATTTCCGTTGAAATGCCACCGTAAAATTGTTTTACTATAAATACTGTGTAGCTTTTCCGCGGGCGTATAATATTCCATATTTTTATAAAACTACTGAGCGCGATCGAAATTTTCTAACCGCTATAAAACTAGGACCGCACCCTCAGTATCCCGCGATGCTTTATTACGAACTGAGCGGAGTGAATCGGACACTGGCTTCTCTTGAAGTGAATTATGCACGTCTAGCGATTCGTTCCCCTCACCCCGTAGTACGAAATGAGGGTTTCGTTGATTTGTTCCAAATTGAAAAGTTGAAGCAGTTGATAGCATTTTATAGTAGTTAGACAAGTGTAGAAAATATCGGTGTCTGTTTGCCATTAAACGGCGACGCCATATTGCGGAGTGGAGATGGTATATCGAATCGTATATCTCATACACTCGCCCAGTAGAACAGCATGCGTATTTCTCGACTTTGTTAACTCATATAAACCATATTTGCATCCTTCTTTTACTCATATTACAACAATTGACAGGTTAAAAGTGAATTCTTGGTATGTAAGTTAGTAATGGTGTTAAAGTGAAGATCCGTATGTAGCTTGTTCAGAATTACTATCTGCGCTATTTCTATGATATTCGTACATTCGAGCGTATATCATACAAGTTGGAGGACTGTGGGTGACTTAACATGTCGATTGCCGTAGGCTTCACCCTGCTCTCGTATTCCGTAAAATCATATAGAAGTACGAAACATTCTGCATATTTATATAACAGAATTACATACCGCGCGGGCATTCATAATATTAATATTCGACATATTCGGTTGAATGAGGTTTAATAAATGTCATAAGAGATGTACTAAAAGATTTTCGAATCCTAATCTATTATCCAAGTATCTTCGTGGAAAAATACAGAAACAAACTAGAAAGCTTTCGGTATATTGGACACATTGCGATTAGTCCAGGATGCAGTACCTACTTAATAAATTAAATAATGCAATAGGAATTTTTGCGTACATTTCATTAATTCTTTTATTTATTTTTTCTAGACATAACGATTTTTTTGTGACTCAGATGACATTCAAAATATGATATTTTAAATAAAAAGCAGCATTTGTGTTTTTCTCCAATAGTTGGGAAACTTGAATCTTAATTACAAGAATTATGATGCAGCACTTTTAGAATCAGTTAACAAAGTAATTAAGAAGACCTCTACCGTCTGATAAATATCTAAAAATATCCGCATATCCGAATCGGTTATTATCGTCTGCAGGAATAAGTAATTGCAAAATACAATTATTATTAGGTTTTCCAAACATCAAATAGCATGTGTTGTCGAAAAATATGGTCAGATTATAAATTGCTCTTCAAAAAAACTTTTAATACGTAGAATATAACGGAATAATTTCGGTAGTAATTAGCACCAAGATATACAAAAACAAAAACGCAATGGAAATATTATAATTGCGGCTAAACACAGATTTTATTTCCGTGGGAGAAAGAAAATAACTATACTCCGCAATCCGGAGATTCAATGCGTAAGTTTTTTATTATTTCCCTTCTTTTTTGCAATTTGTTTGATTTTGATGACATAGTCATATTTGCAAGAGGAAAATTTGAGAATACCCTCTGTAAAATAGTTCAAAGGGGACTCAATATTACGAAAAGGTGGTGCCAATCAGTGGGCCTTAACATCAACGCCACTAATTGTAAGGCTACCTTAATAGCATTCACAAGGAAAAGAGAACCCAGTCTCAAGACCATAAAAGTAGATGGGCAAGACATAAACTAGAAGACGGAGGGGAAATATCTAGGCCTTATCCTGGATAATAAACTTTTGTGAAATAAGCATAAGCTTGAAGTAACTAACAAGGCAAAAAAGGCCCTAATGATTTGTAGAAACTTTGCAGGTAACAACTGGGGATGTAACTCAAAAATACTGCTCTGGATATATACAACAATCGTGTGATCAATGATCACTTATGGGGCAGTGGCTTAGAGCAAGAGAACCAATCTGGCCATTACTAGAGCTAATCTCTCCAAAGTGCAAAGATTAGCATGTGTATGCATAACTGGGGCAATGAGAACCTGTCCACCAGTAGCTATTGAAGTGGTACTAAATCTTACTCCTCTTCACATTTTAATGGAAAGCATAGCCAAAATGACCACACGCAGGATGATCAGGGAAGGAATAGCTAGGCATAGTCCTCAGCCTCCTAAAGATGACCAAACCTGGAACACGCCCCGAGATGCCATGACAAGAAAGTTCAACTTTGTGAAAGAATTTAGCACCAAGAGCGAATGGCACAAAGACACCATCTCGAAACTCAATAGAAACGCCATCAAATGATACACGGATGGCTCCAAAACGGCAGAGGAAACTGGAATAGGGATATATGGGCCTAATATATGCCTGCGAATCCAAGCGATCGAATAGGAATATATGAGCCTAGAATCAAATATTTCGAAAGCTAGGTAAAAAGAACAAGGTGACCCTACTGTGGGTTCCGGGACACACAGGAGTGGAAGGAAACGAAATAACAGATAACCTCGCTAAGAAAGAGGCTAGAATACCTTTTGTAGGGTCAGAACCTTTTTGCGGGATAAGTAGCAGTATAATACTAGAAGAAACTCAAAAATAAAGTAGATCAGAGAAAATCCAAATTCTGGGAGAATCTCCAGGAAATAAGGCAAGCTAAAACGCTTATTCATCCATCCATTTACTCACAAACTGCGCTGCACTGTGCAACTCAAGGGCTCTGCACCTGGGAGCATGTGAAATTGAAGACGGAGAGTTATCTAATCTGGGGCCTTCCGAAATTCTGCACTTTTTAAAAGAATCAGACTGGACGGCCAGCTGTAAATACAGCGAGAAGAGGGGACACAACAGATCTTTCAGGTCGCAGTGTACAATCACCCTAATATTACATACACACAACTAACAGAAAAAGGGAAAACTAACTGATAATATAGAATTACAAGTACTATAACATACACCCTATATCTCTATTGTTTATCCCTGTCCGAGATCCGACCTTTCTGTCTGTTAGACACCGCGAAGGATCCGCTGGTGTAAAAAGTATTATTCCTGCGCCTATCCTAAATATACTACTGAAGAATAATGACCAAAACTAGAAAGAAGAAAAGCAATAATACAAATAAAGACTCTGGAAACGATAGCAGTGAAGATGAAGTCTTCCGAAAAATTTAAAAGGAGCTACAGGTGCTGTTTTCAATAATTAAATATTAATAATATAATCGATATAATTAAGCAATAATTAAAAGTTAATCCATAGTTACTACACGAATAACTAATTAGTTTAAATGTAAAGTGCAATATTATAACATGTAATAAATTTTTTTTGGAATACCCTCCATTAGACAAATACTGTAAACGATTATCCTTTATAGATAAGCACAATAGCGAAACCCTGATAATCCGAAAAGTATGATTTGAAGTCATTTTAATTGAATGAAAGAATGAAGGCACGTCGCATGGAGAAGGCAACCTTGAGAATCACTTCGCTTGATTTATTGGTTTCGTACTGCAATATTCACGCACAACTACACATGTGAACGAAGGCTAGTGCATTATAACACTATAGTATAAAACGTACAAAAGATACTGTGTGAAGATAGATGCAACAACTTTATAATAATAATAATTCATGCCTTCAGCTTTATAGTAATAAATAATGTGTAAGCATAATTCGCAAAACCACATTACCACTAATTACCTACTCATGTGCGTGCAACATTAGGATTAATATAGGAAATTAACGCGATGGCGAATGCAAATTTCAACTGTAGGTGATTCAAGTGAATTTCGCTGACTTATCTAATCATTAATACATATTTCATAAAATGCGGTACGTATTACTACTGCGAATCCAAGCTATCGTCACAATTAGATTCATTTTACTTTAATGACATTCTGAGTTTAATTAAATTGCAATTTTCAAAACAAAAACGTAAGTATAGCTACCACAGACGAGATTATTAAATGAATTCTAAACTGTTTTTGTAACAATAGTGAAGACTTGATTACATGGTAAAAGAGATATTATTGTCCGTTTTAGGGATAATATTAGTACTTTCCGAATACTTGTAGATGGTCTTATCCAAAGACAAAGAAACAACTTTTACTTATTAGAACAATCCACAGAGCAATAACAGATATAATTACTGAAGAAAATTCTATACAGGGCGTATAGGTTTTTGCGCAAGACCTGCACGTGGCGGCCATCTTTGTTAAATTCTTAACCATTTACCTTAATTGAAAACCGAAGTTTGGGATGTGTATTTTGGTTGTCCATCGGGCTCCTGCTGCTGATTATGGTATATTTCTTATCAATCTTGAAAGTGTACTTTCTCCCTGAAAATTTAAAATATTGACACGTAATTTGCGGAAATTTTAATGATGATTATTTAGTACAAATAATAAATAAAAAAAAAAAATATTTTGGCTTGTTGACGGCTTTTAATTTCGACGATCTCGACTGAGTATGTCATTGCAACATCAAATTTAAGTAGTATTTTGCAGATTATAGATGTTAGATTGTTTGATACCACGGTCCAATTATTAATGTGTGATATTGGGACTCATACCTTAGGTGAACCGATTATCCGTCATTCTTTACCTAAATATATTAACGATACAAACCATTTAAATATTAATTATTTTATAAATATTTTTATGATTACACAAAATCTGGTTGCTTTGCTTATAAACGTAGCTCTTAATAAATTCATTAGTCTGTCCAAATTTGCTATTATCTAATGTTAGCTGCCCAGAAATAAAAGTAAACTTCTGTAATTTTAATAGACGAAAAAATGGATTACTAGTGGGATTATTGACGAATTTAAGAAACTAACACTTTTAGTTAAAGAAAAGAAACTAGTACAAACTGGTGAGTTGGATGAATAATATGAATCTGAACAAAAATTAAATGTTTTGCTTTTGACAGAAAGAATGACATATTATAATGGTTCGGTCTCTAATGCCAGCACGAGTAAGAGATTGTGGTCGACGGTCAATGATAATTTGGGCGGAGAGCGCTAATATGGAACCAAAAGCTTTGAGCTCAGAGTAGGGGATCAGATAGTAACCTGCCAGAAGCAGGTGGAGAGCTGGCTCCTTATTTTGGCGACGCTGTACTACCAAATGTTGACCAATATCACTACGTAGTAAGTCTATGTAATTTTTTCCACTGGATGCTGCTGAGGTTTCAAAAATAATTTGGACTTAAGAAACAAAACCAATGTTGGTGAAGATAATTTTTCCCTCACTTTATTAAAACCGTGTTGTCTGGTCATTGTTACCCATATTACTGATCTTATAAATTATAGTAGTCATATATATTTGTCCAACAGAATATGCAATCCAATACAGGACAACTACACCAAAATCAAGACATAAAACAAACATACTAAGTAAGAGTACATTAGGAATAAGTAAATTACCTTAGATTAAAATAACTTACATCTAAGTGGCGGTAACAACAATAAAATTAATACATTTTAACATTTTCACGTGGTTTAAGTTATTGAAATACATATCATTTAGGTGAGAAATATTGTTATAGGTATTACACATAACATATAAAGCCGATTTAACTAGTACAAATGCCTCTGTATGATAACGACGGTAATTCAAAACGAGACACTAGTACTGACTGGTCTAAGTTCCTTTCTGGATAGATATTATCAACTTGAAACCACAAAGATTTGGCAAATCTTCGCTGTGTCTTCTCCAATTGACACTTGTACTCTATATAGAACGGATACCAAATAAGACTATCGTACTTTAATCGCGATCTTACCGCGGAAAAGTATAAGGATTAGGAGAAATATATTAGAAAAACATCGACTATGTCAAATAATGAATCCTAGGCTCTCTTTCGCCTGCTTACACATGGTTTGAATGTGATTGATAAAGGTAAGCTTACAATCAAAGAAAATACCCAAGTCCTTCACAACTTCGAACCGGGTCAAATCGATGGTGTCTATATTATAGTTATATGTAACGAAGTTAAGCTTCCTAGTAAATGTGACAATTCTGCATTTATGTATATTCGGTGGCAGGTCATTGGTTTCACACCACGCGGAAAACCGATGTAAATCTGTCTGCAAAGCAGCACAATCACCAGAGCCACCGATACATCGGTATAATTTGAGATCATTCACGAATAAAAGCTTATGAGACGAAATGATAAAAATTAGGAACAACAAAGGACCCAAATTTGAACTTTGCGGAACACCAGACGTTGCGACGTAAGACTCCGAGGTATAACCATTGTAACAAACGTTCTGAATTCTGTTGCTTAAGTAGTTATAAAATAAGTTTAGTAAAGGACTACTAAAACCAAAAGCGGACAACTTCTGCGAAATGAGTGCGTGATTAATGCGGTCGAACGCTTTCGAGAAGACGGTATACATCACGTCGACCTGTTTCCCCGAATCAAGTTCCCCGGAAGGATATTGATGGAATATTGTTAAGTTAGTAATCGTTGACCTACCTTCCATAAAACCGTGTTGAAACGATGAGATATTAGCTCTAACGAATGGATGGACCTTTGAACCCGGCAATATTTCAAAAATTTTGGAGAAATTCGATAATATAGCGATAGGACGATAATTTTTTATGTTAGATGAATCACCGCTTTTCAGTATCCGTATAGTTTTAGTTATCTTCTATATACCGGAAAACCTCGAAGTTTGTAGCGCTAAATTGAGGATTCCAGCAGGTGAATCAGCTAGTACATACGCGCTATTTGATTAAAAAGGCAATAACTTGATCGTCTCCGGTAGTGTATCGATTCTTCAGCCTTTTGATAGCAGTTATGACATCACCTTCGGTTACATGATCAATATGAATATAAATAAGAGACATAGAATCATTCACATTACGGCTGACATTACCTGATACATAAATTATAAAATAATCAATTGAAAGTATCTATATAAATTAAAAATAACTAATATTAATAGTATTTTACAGCACGAGTGTCACAATGACGTTTATGTAATGCGAATACAAGTATGAGCATTAAAAGTCATTGTGACACGAATTCTTTGACAGTATTTTTTCTAATTTGGGCATTGATCACAGATCACATAATTTAGATATGTAAGTTAAATGGGCTTTTCCGGAATCATGTTAATAGTTTTCCTGGCAACCGTTGGAGGGCACAACGAGCGGTTTTGTCGGTAAGATAGATGTTTATTTTATGAGGATTGGTAGTGCTTTTCCGCTTTCTCTATTGTTTTTATTATTATTTATGTTATTTTGACAGGTTTTTTTCTGTGCCGGTAGTGGTCAAGACTGTGGCTAACAATTGTACATATTTTTGGTAAGTTAGTTATTACACTATTTAAGCAAACCTTGCATGTGTTTATTGGTGTTTACATTATCATATTTCCAGATTTTTTTAAACGGTTGTTTGGAATGCCAAAGTATAGGATTGGAAGTTGTGGCCACTGTGTGTGATCAAGGAAGTTCTAACCAAGTAGTAATAAATTCCTTACTGAGGGATACCACTGAACAGTGCCTTAGGGATGGTATTGAAAATAGGTATGCAGGGTTTCTCATAAACAACGAAGATATCATACCCCTCTATGATGTGCCTCACCTTTTTAAAGGAATACGAAACAATTTATTAACAAAGAACTTGCAAGTCATTATAGATGAGCAGACATTAACAGCAAAATGGGAACATGTGAAACAATTTTATCTTTTAGACACATTAGATGATACACGTTTATGCCCAAAATTGACCGATTCCCATATATTCCCTGAAAAAATGACTAAAATGAAAGTTTCTGCAATGAGCCAGGTGTTCAGCCATCAAGTAGGTTCTCTAATGAAACGAGCAGTGGGGTGAGTTACCGCCATTCACTAAAATTAACAATATCTATGAATGCATATCCTTCTTTGTTTAGAAAACTTTTTTGCCAGCATTAGAACCCATGGAAGGAGAAATGTTAATCCAAACTGCATGCAGTTCATAACGTCATTTAAAACACTGTTAGTTAGCAACTTTGTGTCGCATCATTCCCCAGGGGCCAATTGTGAGAAGGATTGTGCATAGCATGTATTTCTTTTTTTAAATAAGTTATTGGGAAAATTCATTCATTTCAGTTTATTGACTATTCATTTATAAATATATTGGTGTTTTTGCTTACATTTGAAACATCCAAACCGTTTCACTTCATTTTTTATTGTTTTTAATTTAATCGCTTTAGTATTGGACTCACATTGAAATATTTCAATTTCTATTTAACTTTATGTAATAACATTATCTTTTGGATATTTATTTGTTCTGTACTTTGCTTTTTAGTTTTTATATTAAATATATTTTTTTTAAAACATTTTCGTTATTTAAAGTAAAAACAAAAACCTGGACATAGTATGAGTGATTAATTTGTGAAAAATGAATTTCATTCATTTTCAAGTTAGTGGTATAACACAGATTTGAAATGTATTTAATTCATTTTTTATAAATCAATTGCTGTACCATTTCTTTTAATTTTAACTAAAATAAACCGTTCATAGCATTTCAAAATTCCCTCCTTCGAGTTTTAGTTTCCCCTGCAACCGCTTCAGGCGCTGTTTTATTCCTATACCTAACATTGTACATTCATATCTAAATTACGTGATCTGTGGCATTGATCGCCCATATTACATTCCGGCCAGAGTCCAACCAGTGCGTTAATATCTCATTACAGCACAGTGTGCGGTAATAATCATTTCAGCATTGCATCCTCGTTTGTTTCAGCTTTATTGTAATATCCAATTAGAAAAGATACTATTACATGGTTCATCAAGGCGTCAACCAACCAACGATCAGCATGATAATTTTACATAAAATTTTTTATCAGCGTAGAATTTTCTTCAATCTTTACGTTCGAGAAAAGTAAGTTGATGTCGTTATGACAAAAATTAAGTTTACAGCGTCCGTTAGAGAGGTGTTCGTTTTACGGGAATTTTAAATACATTGATTTTCTGTACTTCTGGGCCGTGACATTTTAAAATCGTCCAGCGGGAAAAGTATCCGTTCGTTAAGAGAGGTTTCACTGTATTATCCTGTCGCATTATAATCCCGCTTTTAACATTTCACATATTTTCGTTGAAAATACATATGGCAACATACTACAATGAACACAGTGTTCAATATGGCATCATAAGTAGTTGCATTAATTCCAGTTGTTAGATTTAGTTCTGTCATCCTTGCTATTTATGTTGGGTATATTTTTCTATCTTTCGAAATTCGTTTGTTCTCCACTAATTTTAGTGTTTATTCAGTTCTTTGCTCGGTTTATGGGCGTTTTAGTTTTTCTTTTTTTGTTTCGTTCACTTAGCATAGATACTATATTTTAAAGGTGTTTCCAAGCCTTGACCAACAACGTCTTCTGAAACAGATTCGTTTATATCAAGTCATCAAAATAAATACAAAAAACCAAGAGGCTACAGTGTTTCCAGAGATTAAATGCCATACGGCTTCTGGATCTCTAATACCAATCGATACAGAAGTTTACGTTACATTCATTTTTGCAATGGAACGCATCATGTTGCATTTTTTAGTTCAAAGGTATCCATATTTTTGAATATCTTGTATAGGATTTTGTGGTTATTGGTGCCGGGATTAATGCTTATGACCGTGTATTGGCATTCACATCAGTATAATATCTTAATGTCTAATACCTTATGAAGTACTTAATTTTATTGAAAAGCGGGCAAACGTTAAAATTTTGACAGCATTGCAAATGTCTCAAAAACTATTAGATTTACGTTAACACAAATTGATTACATGTAATCCAAGAAATACACTGGATTCATAAATATTACAACATTTCATTTCAATTAGAAAGTTGACATCAACACGCTGTATACCGGATGGGCTGAAAATATTTTTTTTAAATAAATTATCATCGAGCATGACTATTCTACAAGTTTCAAAATCAAACTGCTACTGGAACTTCGACTAATTCTAATGAGCCAGTTCGGTGGAATTTCCTGTACATAATTTTTTCTAAATATTACAGCAATTGTAATAACAGTCTCCCTAAATCCTTTTCCCCTGCATTATATCTAATCTCCAATATCAGATAAGTGAATATTTAACCCTACGCTACTGCAATCGCATAAGAGGAAACCCTCTTTTAAAGCACACGCAGACACCAAGAGAACGTGTCCACGTTGACTGGATTTAATTTGCAGAAAAGCAGGAAAAATACCGAAGCAGAGAGGCACAAATTAACCGCCGACTCATATGGCTAAAAGCGGTAGTCATCGGTTACAGCCTAAGATAACGCGAAACGGAACCAACGAACCGTTTTATATGCAGACTTTCAGATAATATAGTGGCGCTATTTACATCGGCAGAGCTTCCAAACGCCCTCATAGGTTGATGAAACTATCGGCAACCGTTAATAAAAGCCTCGATAGGTCGAAACGTGCTCGCGCATCGATTTGACAACCTTTTTAAAATTCAAGAATAAGACGCTAATTACCAGACACGCGTTCCCAGTTTCGTTAGGATTAATACCACAGCGGTAAAACGATTTTCTCTCGTTTTATTCGTGCTATTACGTTCTTGGTTCTTTATTCTTTTATTCTTGTTGGTATTATTGTGATTCTAGGTCATTCCTATAAGAGAAGGTGCTTTTATATGTCCCTTTTCCCTAGGAGAAATAGAAGCTAATTAGATGTTAGCAAAGTGCTTTTCGTTAAATTTTGCTCGTATAGTTGCAGTATTGTCAGTTGTATCACCTATATTATATAAATCATTCTGGAGGTTTAAAAGGAAATAAATTCAGACTGAATAAAAAATGAATTTAATTAGAAAATTTATTTTTTCTAGTAATATTATGTAAAACAAAATAGTACCTACAGGGTGCGGCAGAACAAATTAAAGCAGCTTTGAGGAGTAAAAAAGTATTTAGTGTATACAGTGTGGCAACCGTTAATAGCACGATGCATGTATTAGTAACTACTCGTCGACTGTAAATGGGCGTGCCACCTTGAATTGCCACGCCTACTTAGCGGCACGCGGATGGCATTTACAAACGATAGCGGACGTATTATAAGTTACACGTATAAATGTATTGGGGCATATAGGCAAATCAACGTCTTTTAGAGTTCTATGTTATAGCATAAGTGATTAATAACATTACATGTGGTAGAAAATATATTCCTGAAAAATAAAAAGCACTGTTAGAGGTAGTGAGTTCCCGATATAAGTAAATATTTTTAGTTCTTTGAAGCATCAGATAATCATTGATAACATGTCAGTGAAGTAATTCATCACAGCCTCATAAACAACATAAAAAATCAAAAATAAATAATCAGAACTCCTAAACTTTAAAATAAAAACTAAAATAATATTGTTCAACAAGTATAAAATGTAAAAACGCAACTATAATAAAATAAAAAAAAATAAAATAATTTAATTCTTAAAACAGAATTGTATTCAACATTGCAATAAACCTGCAATTAGCTAAAAGAGAATATTATTCTTAAACAATAATAAAATTTGAAGTAAATTAATTTATTAAGTGTTCAAATAAACCTCCCTCTTGATAAGAACAGTAACCCAACCGATCATAAAAATTCCGACGAACATTTGTTAACATATCTGCTGTGACAGTATTACTGATTTCAATAATTCTCGCGCGCAGTTCCTCTAGGTTTGATGGCCGTTGATCACCGTATCCGTATATTGTATTATGTAAACAGGGCCATAAAAAGAAATCGATTGGAGCTAGATCAGGGGACCGCGTTGGACATTTAACAGGGCCCGAGTTACCGATCCATCTGTTTTCAAAAACCGCGTTTATAAAGTTTGTTACAATGCGTGTATTGTGTGCTGGGCAACCATCTTGCAAAAACCAAACTTATTATTATTATTTTCAAGTAACTGTAGGTATTTCCGTTTAAATTACCGTCAATGAGAAAAGGCCCAATTATATGATTTCCAATGATACCTGCCCATACATTTAGCTTCTGTGGATACTGCGTTCGCGTTGGTATATTTAAATGTAGATTTTTACGCGACCAGTAACGACAAACTGCGCGGTTATGATGCCCGTGTAGGTAAAATGTTTTTTCATCTGTGACCAATACGTTGTTAAAAAAAAATTGGTTATCGTGATATTTATTTATCATTCTTTCGCAAAATTCAATTCGGCGATAATAATCATCGGGAAGAAGTACTTATGAACTTGTAAATTTGTATGAACGATATTTATTAGTACGTAAAATCTTATGAACCGTTGTTTTA
Organism: Cetonia aurata; assembly: GCA_949128085.1. Classification (NCBI taxonomy): domain Eukaryota; kingdom Metazoa; phylum Arthropoda; class Insecta; order Coleoptera; family Scarabaeidae; genus Cetonia; species Cetonia aurata. The sequence continues at coordinate 3,268,228 of OX421887.1, forward strand.
GAGATACCTAATTCGCGAGCAATTTGTCGAGATGACATAGTGGGATTTACTTCAACTAAAGCACATACTCGAATTTCTATATCGCTTACATTCTTATCCGGAACAACTTTATCATGCTCATGCGCCTGTGCGGCGACAGCGTAGAAATGTGGATTTCTTGGCAAATACGAGTGTATCATAGAAATATGCTAATGTAATGCAGTCGATTATTCCGTATACTTCTTTACCGTTCTAATGCATGGATACCTCTGTGTATCTCGCTTACACTACAGGATCGCTATAATGCGGACGTAGGCGGACAATTGGTATAGTAAAAAAGAAACGTTCTTATTTCTAAATTGAACAGTGTGTACAGGTTGTTTACGATCTTGTGATTTTATTTTCAAGAGGTGATTAAACATTTTAAAATAAGATCATTAACGTAAAAATATCTTCACAAAAGTTGCGTAATAACAGAGATATTGTAATCCCGTTGGATTTACAAAATTCTTTATATTTCTCTCCTTTGAATGACGGACCGTTGTCGGAGACCAATTTTTCTGGTAGTCCGAAGTAAGACAACGTATATCTTAGCTTCTCTATTGTACTATTGGCGTTCGTACCATTCATTAGCTGAATGTCTAAAAATTATGAATAACTATCAATGATAATTAAGAAGGCGTTATCCATGAAATGGAAAAAGTCTATATGTACTCGTTTCCAGTTTTTATTAGTCTTGGACCATGGTGTATATGTTACAGATACACTTGTCTTTTGATTTAATTAACAGGGTTCACACCGTTTAGTGTATTGCTCTATGTCGTTGCCTATATTTGGCCGCCAAATTTCAGTCCTTGCCAAAAGTTTCATCTTTACAACACCTGTGTGTTGATCGTGAATTATATCTAGAATATCATTTCCTAAGTTATATGGTATGATGATTTTGTTTCCCCAAAATAAACAATCGTTCTCCACTGACAACTCGGATTGTTTTGAGAAGTATGGTTTTAATCCTTCGTCTGAGTTCTTGTTAGTCCAACCTCGTTTAGTAAGCTCCATTGCTTTACTCAATACCTTGTCAAATTTCGTGTGCTCTGCTATATTATATGAATTTAAAGGTATATCATTATAGCTAGAAAAAGAGCAAACAGATTCTTCTCCAATTGACTTATTCGATAAACGTGAAAGTGCGTCGGCATGAGCAAGCTCATTGGCCTTCCTATATACTAGCTCATATTGATACGCTGACAATTCACCCGCCGATCCTTTTTTTTTTTGAACAGGAGGAATCTTCAGAAGATACAAAAGGGGTCCGTACGCCCCTGTGTGTGGGATTTTCCTAAGGGGGGTGCAACCACAAGTCTACCCACTAAATCTCCCCTACTTCGCCACGCTTTGTGTGTTCGGAACCAATCCATTGAGACATATCATCAAATACACTGCGCAATCTATATTCTTCCCCGGATGTCGATACCAGCTTGCCTTTCGCACTCCTCGAGTTCCTTAATGGCCATCAACTCCTTTAGCCAGCTGTATATGATCTTCCAGCTGTTTTCAGACTTTACCATCTCTCCAACCATGTTTTCAGGTGTTAAATTTATGCCTATTTCAAAGTTGACACGCGTTCTCTTGCCAAACTATCGCCTACACTCAAAAATCGTTTGTTGAGGCGTGTCTTCAGCATCGCAATACGCACAAAGATCGGTGTCATCCTTCTTAAACCGCATTGCAAATGCTCTAAATACATCATGTCCAGACAATACTTGGGTCATATGATAATTTATCCACATCCGCAAGTTTGGTACTAATTTCTTCGTCCGGATGGCTGGCGCTACCCTCAGCAACATTTTCCTCGGCTGCTTTCCCACAAGAACCCTGTACACTTTCTTCTGCAGAACCGTATGCCAAATTGGTGCACCATACACTAGTATGACATGTGTAACACCAGAAACTAGTCTTCGTTTCTCGCTACACAAGCCACCTATGTTTGGCATTATGCGGGAGAGCATAGCTGTCCGCTCCTTCGCCTTTCTGCAGACATACTTAATGTGTTCCCCAAAATACAACCGTTCATCTAGGATAATTCCCAAATATTTTAGAGTTTCCCTGGCACTATCCTTGTCGTTCCGATGTTAAAAGAAATACTATCTTTCTCGTGCATGCCTTTCAGAAATAACGCCTCAGTTTTCTCGGGTGCCAACTGCAATTTATTTTCAACCTGCCACATGTTAATGTTGCTCAGATTTTCTTTAACTCTTCTCATAAATCTATATCGATGTTCATATCATCTACCAACAACGCTAGATCATCCGCATAAGTAAGTTGTATTTAAAAAATATCATCAAATATGTTCAACAGAATAGGTCTATGGACAGAACACTGAGGTACGCCAGCCCCAACCCCAATTTCTTCTTTCTTCTCAATTTGCAGTCGTCTTTCGTCAAAGTAATTGGCTATTATAGCCAAGTATGTGTATACGATCCCAACTGGCAATTTTCCCTTGATAAAGCCGTATTGCCTATGTGGTAGTCCACCACACACCTCCATTTCTTCCAATAGTCTGGACTTAATCAGTATTTCATACAGTTTAGTGATAGTGTTAAGCAAACATAAGGGCCTATAAGACATGTCTGCTCCATTTCTGTTTTTTTTTTTTTTTTGAAGTAACACCACCTTCGCAATTTTCCACTCTCGAGGAAAAATCTGCAATTCCCAACGAGAGTTCATTACCCTTAATATCCATCTCGGTTCTTTCTTAGTTACTAATTTTATAGCTTCAGGTGGAATGCCATCAATACCAGTGTTTTACCACTCTTCAAACTGCCCACTGCTTGTCTTAACTCATTTTCCGTAAATGGTTCCATCTCCTCTTTCACTGTGTATCTATACTTGATACCCTGACCAGTTAAAAAAAGACCATTAGTTTCCCCTCTTTCCACTTCCACTGGTATGCGATATGATACTGTGTTCCCTAAATTTCTTATTGCAATTTTATAATCACTGCCCCAAATGTCTTCATCTATGCTTTTACATAAATCTTCCCAGTGTTTTTTCTCTCTAATTAATTTCTCCAAACCCTTCTTCTTAGCCTTCTCCTTAAGAGCTGATATATGGTCTTCTGGTTAAGCGCATTGTCTGTCTCCTATCAGCAGTGCATTCTTTTTTCAGTTCTTCTATAGCCTCATTCGCTGTTAAACTAGTAATATTATTCATCTTAAAATTAATTTAATTGGTTGATTATCAGTTACCAACACAAATTTTCTCTCGTAAATATACTTGTGAAATTTGTGTGTAGCAAAGATTATTGCTAACGCTTCCTTCTGAAGATGTGCATAGTTCTGTTGACTCTTTGAAATGCTACTAGACGCAAACATCACTGGATGTTCTTGTTCATTTATAATATGGCTCAAAACAACTCCCACACCGTAAAGTGATGCATCTGACGCTACGACTATCGGTTTAAAAGGACCAAAATGAACTAATCTCCGGTTGTGTGCCAACAACTCTTTGCATGCCCTTTGGCATTCCGCTGTCCCCACAAATTCAAGGTGTTTTTGCTCGAGGTTTGGTTTCAGAGATAAACTTATTGTAATAATTGATTAACGCGTTTGTAGCACATTCTGTGGCGCTGGTGTATTTAGAATGGCTTCTATTTTCTCTGGTAACGGTCAACGGTAAGAAGTCAACAGTACTACAGAAAAACTTACATTTAGTAAAATTAACCTTGACGTTCTATTCGCGCAAACGCTGTAAAACTTTATATACATTTTTGTAACAGTCTTCTACATCGACACCTGACACGATGATACCGTCAATATAAGCTTCAGTTGACGGTATATCCTTGAGTATTAAATCTATTACAGATTGAAGAGTAGCAGGAGCCGACTATATACCAAAAGGTAATCTGGTGAACTGATATAATCCTTTATGCGTATTAATACTTAGTAATTTTTGACTATCTGTACCAACTTTTAATTGGTAATATGCATTGGACAAATCTAGTACTGTAAAAAGGTTGCCTTGCCTACAAATACTTTGGAAAATGCTCTCTGGTAGCAGTAATGGATACTGTGCAGTGTGTAGCCATGGATTTACAGTAGTTTTAAAATCGACGCATGCCCAAATGGATCCGTGTCGCCAAATTAATGTTGTATATTCGCTTGATAAGACACAAAATGACACTGGTGTTTAACTCTTTATTTGAACACTTAAATATCCGTGGTATTACAGCTGTACTAGTTTTAATCTTATTCCCAAAACTTCTTCTAACTGGATGATATACAATATTGCTTTTAAACACACAACATGCTATAGCAAATTTAACATTCATTCAGTTACATCAGGATATAATCAAATATGAGCGAACTTATGAAGTGTGGGATCAAATAGTGACAAAAAATCAATTCTCTACCATTCAAACTTCGTAAAAAGCGCATTTACTTAGAGAAACAACATGTCTACATTTCGCGTTGAGAATAACGCATCATCATTTTGGACAGATGGACGCCATATATAAGTTCAAAGATTAATAAAATACAGTTTGTGCCAATACCAGAAGACAGACAATTTACTATAAACAGCTATTTTAATTAAAAATTATCACTAATTACTGTAAGAGAAGTTATTAATAAATTAGTGAAAATAAAAATATTATGTGACGTCCTAACATTGATGTCTAAACATGATTGCACGATCGGTAGATACTGAAAAAAAAAAACAATCCTGAGACACGCATGGGTCTCCAAAACCATCCATACAAGGGACTGATGTTCATTTACAACTTTTCTATATACATATTTTGGGTCATGCTATTCCGTTTCGTCGTGATACTTTTTTGTTACTTTCGGTACGTGGTTTTTATGTGTACCTATTTGTTATATTTTATATATTGTTTAGAAATTATTGGGTAGTGAGAAAGTTTGTCTAACTACCCAATATAATTTTTGTTTTATTTTCCTGCAATTCCATTTACCTTCAATCTCTATTAATTTATGATTCCAGGGATATGTATATACATTCGTTAGAACACATTCGAACGTTTATCGGTAAATCATGTATTGGATCCGTTATTACAACCCGTAAAATGACACATGTTCGCAAATCATAACCATCAATAACCGATAACAGTATGATGTGCGATTATTAAAAGGAGAAAAGTGGGTTTGATTTTTTTGTCATCATCTCGTAAGTTTCCATACGTTCCTGTAAAAAAACTCTACAATGAAGGACTCTGCCTTCAAACAAACACTTTTCGTATACATTCCAAAGTCTAAACTAAACTTGATATGTACTTACTAAGGAGAAAACGTTTACTTCAGTAAAGTGCAAAAGGGTACAAGAAACCTATAATAGATAATAAATAAATATAATATCGCCTGTCTACAGGCTTAACTTCTTCTTAAGGGTTTAAGTTTAGTATTCTAGAACGACACAATAACGTTTAAATTAGTGACGGGAGTATCATTCAAGAATCGAAAGCATATTCGATTCTTAAAAGTACTCGATTCTCTCCAACGCTAGTGTAAATACCTTAGTTTTCGCAATATAATAACAAATTATAAACATATATTAACAATATTGCCGTCAAGTTCAAACGATCTAAGGCATAAAGCATCACGAGCTTAGAATTGATTCGAACACTTAAGTTTGAATTTGATTGTTTTGTACACCAAAAGAAAGAACAACCCGTCCAGTTTGAGTGCGAGAGACGATGAAGTACTGTAACCCTCCGCAACAATCCGTAAAACCGAAGAGCCCCGAGTAAATTACTTGTATAGGAGCGGGTGAGGAGACCACATCATGGCTGTCTAAAGTATCGTAACCTATTGTGAATATGAAACAAGAAACTACCTGCGTATCGCCCGCGGCAATGCCGCTGTTAACGAGAAATACTTTATTGCATGGAGCTGTAGTATGGATCTTTTTGCGGTTTTCGAGTTGTTGAGAAATCGTACTGCAATTTTTCCTTATATCTTGGGCTCTCTACATATTGCTGTGACAATTATGAAAATGTGAATTATATAAAATTAAATTAATGCTTGTGACCAAAAGTCTGAAATTAATTATTAAGTTGAGCGCCAACTCTAAAATCGAGTAAAAATTGCTTGAAGAGCATGGGATTCAAAATCCCAGTGGTCACCTTCTGAAGGTAAACCTTAAGAAACTGAAAGTGGGTGAAAAAAAATTACCACGATGTGGGGAAACAAATTAAAACAACAATATTTGAATTTTGAACTTAAATCGAACTTTAATAATAAAAACAAAATGCAAATAGGAAGAAATTTAAAACCTTAGATTAATTAAAATCCAGGCATAAAAGAAAACTCCCTATATTTAACGTGAAAATAACAAAATTAAGAATATTTAGAAAAATAAAATTTTTATACACCACGTGTAAATCGCAAAATGGCGTTCTCAGGTGAACGTCCTTAACTTTAAATACTTAAAACTGCTCAATTGTAGTCAGCTATTAAAAAGCAAGGTAAAAATACCTTCAAAACAGTGAACTACTAACAAATCTAAAAGAAAAGGGAAAAGAATGAATCAAAAATTAATTAAATCTCAAATAAAAAAAAATGAACTCTCAAAAAGTAAAATTAAATCAGCCATAACTAACTATTTGGAATTCCAAATATTATACAAAGAAAATTAAGTGAATTGAGTGTAAGATGCCTCTACTAAGGTTAGATTTGTCAAAATCAAAATGACACGCGGAAACAAAATGTCTTCAAACGACATAAATTTACAGCGCTCAGGAAAAAGAACTCACCTCCGCAGAGTCACCTGGTACACTACCTTCTCTCTCCCGCAAGCGAGCAAACGCCGGCCCAAGAGAAGCGCACGCAACAGCGGCGATCTTACACGGTGACATGACTTAAACCAGGCAAACAAACATATAAAACAAGAAACTGAGCTAAATGAAAATTACATAGCGGTAAAACAAAACTAAAAATGATATTAATAAGAATTTTTCAACATGTTTCAAAGTAACTTAATACTAACTTAACTTTTACGAAAAATTTAGTGTCTTTTAAAAATCTTCTTGAAACAGCTGACTTGGACGAAGGGGTCAACGCACTCACGCACAGTTTTTCATCCCCTTTTTCCACAGCACATCTCCCGATTATAAAAGAAAAAAATTGCACTTGAAAAGTGTCATTGTTTTGCTTTTAAAATCGCACGCACACAAAAGAAAAAACAAAAATTGACAGTCCGAACAACGAAAAATAAAAAAAATTAAAATCCTGTCTCCGCACACAGGGGTGAAAACGTCACTTCCGGGCGGCGAACTACCCGGGGTCGTGGTGAAAGTTCTGGAGGGCAGAGATGTGGTACCGACCTTTGTTCTGGGTACCGTCCAAAGTGTGCAGTTCGTAGGTGACCCCATCAAACACACGGGCCACTCTGTACGGTCCAACAAACGGAAGTTCCAGCTTTTGGCAGGTTTGCTGGTCACGTCTTCCCAAACGATATCGACGCACCAGGACTTGGTCGCCGACATAGAACCGGGTACGCTTGGTGATCTTGGCATTTTCTTGGCGGACATAACGTTGTCCCCTTTGTTGAATCTTCCTTCTGGCTTCCTCTGTACGTGCCTCCACGTATACATCCTCCTCGAGAAGGTTCCACGGGCGACTAGGCAACCTTCCATACATTAAAGTGTATGGGCACTCCTCCGTGGTGGTGTTGGGAGTGTTGTTTATCCAATTTTCGATGTTTTGGACGTGGCGGACCCAATCAGGATGGCGTTGATGGGTTTGCATCCTGAGAAACTTGACGACTTCCTGGATGTATCTCTCGCAAGGATTCCCACAAGGATGACGTATAGAACAGAAAGAAACACAAACATCACGCTCATACATGGCGTCAACAAAACGATGCGTGTTGAAATAAGTGGCATTGTCAGCAAGAATGCGGCGCATTTTTCCTTGATTTCGTATAAAATTGTCAATACAACGGATTGCTGTATCAGTGTTGTAATATCTGGTGGGAAAGAGTCTTACGTATTTGGTGAAAACATCTACCATGACGAAAATGTTGCGGTAGCCATAATGTCCAGGTATGAGATTTCCAAGAAAGTCGACGGCGACGAGGTCGAGTTTGTTCTCTACAACTATGCTTTTGATGACGTTTTGGCACGTGCGGTTCTTGGTTTTTCCAAGTTGACACTGTAGACATGTGCGGACGATTGACTTGGCAATTGTTTTGTCCCTTTTGGCGAAGAAAGCTTCTCGAAAGGTGAGCCAAAGTTTATGTCCTCCGATGTGTCCCAGGGTTTGATGTATTTCTTCCATCGCCTGACGTGCGAAAACCTCGGTGAGTACAACGTTGAACTGATCTCGAATCCGCTTCATCAGAATCCCATCTCGGATGACAAACTCCTTGTACTCATCCCGGTGGACTAATGCCTCTCGTATCTGAACGAAACAATCATCTTGCTGCACCTCATTGATCCTGACAAAGTCAAATAACCCCTCGGCTTCATACATGTTGTATGTGTTTACCTCAACGTGGTTGAAATGGCTCTTCAGATTGTGCATACGAGATATAGCATCAGCTGTTACATTCAAATCTCCTCTTATGTGTCTTATCTCAAAAACATATTCTGATAATAATAAAGACCATCGATAAATTCGGTTGTTTGAGAACCGAGTTGACATTAAAGATGTTAATGCAGCATGATCTGACTCAATTATGAATTTCTTTCCTAGTAAATAAAATCTTAACTTGCTCACTGCATGAACTACAGCAAGCATTTCCTTTTCCGATACAGTGTACCTTAACTCATAATTTTTCAAAATTCTGGAGACAAAACAAATTGGTTCTTCTCCATTTCTACCAATTTGAATCAAAACACCACTGATGGCTGTATCACTGGCATCGACACGTAACAAAAACTCTTTACTAAAATCTGGCAATAATAAACATAATGAACGATGAAATTCTGACTTTACCTTTTCAAATGCTTCTAATCTTTCTTTTGTCCATGTGAACTTATCATTCTTTCTTAACAATTCAAATAAAGGTGCACTGATGTGTGCTAATCTTGGAACAAACCTTTTGTAGTAGTTGACTACACCAAGAAAACCTCTTAATAACTTTATGTTGCTAGGTCTAGGGTACTTTTTGATGACGTCTAGCCTAGATTCATCTACTCTGACATAATTCTCTGTTAAATCATATCCTAAAAACTTTACTTCATGCTTTACAAACTCACATTTTCCTAAATTCACTTTTAAACCATTCCTTGCTAAAACTTCAATAACTTTGCGCAAATGCACTAAATGTTCATCTAAACTCTGACTAAAAATTAAAATATCATCGATGTAATGAGCTACAAACGAATTGTATGGTTCTAAAATCTGTTGCATTGCCCGTATCAACGCGGCAGCCGAACTACTTAACCCATAAGGAACAACCTTAAACTGATACACATTTCCATCAACCATAAATCCACAAAACTTTCTAGATTCTTTGTTCAACGGTACCAACCAAAAAGAGCTCTTTAAATCTAGCTTTGTAAAATAATTCGCATTTGTACACCTTGCCAACAATGTTTCAACCGTGACTGGAGTTTCGAACTGCGGTCGTGTGCGTTCATTCAGACGTCGGGCATCAAGACACAAACGGATGTCTCCATTCTTCTTTTGGACGACGACTAAAGGATTGACGTACCTTGTTCTTCCACGTTCAATTATCCCATCTTGAAGCATTTGGGATACCTCAACTCTGACTTTTTCTTGCATGTTTTTGGGAATTGGATAGTTCTTGATTTTGAAAGGTTTCAATTCATCTACTTCTAAAGAATGTTCATAACCAACTGCTAAACTCGGGAATTTATCAACTAGAGAAATGTACTGTTTTAAAATTTCTTTGACTTTAAATTCAAACTTTTCATCACAATCAATCTTAAATTCATTTAAATCATCTGGGAATTCAATCTGGGAATTGTTTGCTTCTAACTCTACTACTTCATCAACAACATCTACTTCTAAAACCTCTTGGGATAAATCACTACCCTGTATACTATCACATTCAACAACTTTTCCATAACTCTGTATATCATTCTTAAAACAATCATTTTCTAACAACTCTAAATTCACATTTTCCTTCTCTATTCTTAAACAATTTATAATCCTCTCCTCACTAGGAGTCTCATCACACCAATTAATTCTCTCCTCTCCTATCTGAATTAGTCTCTTATCAACATCTACCACCGCTCTCATCTTGTCTAACAAATCAATCCCAATAATTCCATCTCTTTTTAAACCTTTTAATGAAATAAACTCTCCCAGAAAAGTTGAATTTTGTAATTTGAATTCTACGACAAAAACTCTGTTGATGGCAGCAATTATCTTTTTTGTAGCAGTAATAATTGTAATTTTTCGAGTTGGAATGAATTTCCCTACTTTTTCTTTCTCTAGCATTTTTACTTTCTCTTCGTCTATAATTGAAACCTCACTTCCCGTATCTACTAAACATCTTAAAACATTCTTTCCAAACATTGCATTTACATGTGGCAAATCTGAATTGATTGATCTTAAATCATTTTGTAAAATGGTGTACAATTCTTTCTTTTTGGTTGGATTTTCTAAAAATCCTGCCCACGAGCTTCATCGAGTAGTTCTTTCGGCTTTGTTTGAACCTTTTGCTCATTTAAATTAGACCTAGTGTCTTTGTGAATTGCGCCAGTGCTGTTTGATATGTGATTTGTTTGAATTTGATTAACGTAGCGATTTGAATTCCACTGCACAGAATCTCTAGGCAAAACTTTGTCAGCTGACTTAATTGAATTCTGATTTTGTGGGGAAGCCACTTGATTGACGTTTGACCTTGTCTGGACATCGTGACGGTCATTTTGGTGCGTTGTGGATACCTGAGGCACATTCTGATTGTTTGAATTTGGACTCTGACGTCCACCATTTCTAGGAGTGAAAGACTGTCTCCTGTTGAAATAGGGAGCTGGTCTCGGATTTACATTAGCTCGCGAATACTGTTGACGGTTGAAACCATCATTACTCGAACTGCCAGTTGCCTGATTGTGGTTGACATGGCCTTCAGGACTTCGCAATTTGCTAGGATTTACCTTGCATTGTTCCGCTTGATCTAATCTCTTCATTAGTTCCAACAATTGACTAACAGAGGTTATATTTTGCATCGCAATGGCTTGAGTGACCTCAGGCTCAAAATGCCTGGATAATTGCGTGATCAAATCAGATTCCAAAACGGGTGGTGTTAAAAATTTGAGAATATTGATTTTCTTTATGACATAGACTTCTCTACTATCTAATCCGCACTTATTATAAGAACCTAAGAATAAATTTGTTCTCACCCTTTGTTGAATCGCTTGACTCCAGTATTGTCGTTGAAATACATCTTCGAAGTGGTCCCAGGAATTGATCGTATCTGCGACGAAGTCAAACCAGGATCTCGCTTCATCCTTCATGGCGTTGCGGGCGATCCGCAGCTTGTTTCTTTCTCCCGGTACGGATTCTAAAAATTCGTTCAAATTTCTTAGAAACGCCATTGGATTGGGCGTTACCGAACCAAAAAATTTCGGTAACTGTTCCATTTGAACAGGCATTGACAAAATACTGTTGCCAAACTGATTGACATTGGGAATTTCTTGAATTGATGAAATTTTTCTGTTTATTTGTTCTTCTGCTCTTTCCACACTCTCAGCAATCTTTTCCTTCACTTCGCATTCTATTTTTCTGACTCTTTCTTCAACCACATATTCTCTCTCATCCCATTTATTTTTCATTCCTTTTATCTCTTTCTGACAATGTTTAATTGATATTTCATTAGCTGTTGATCTTATTGTATTATCTAATACTTTATTCTCTACTTTCTTAACGTTTTCATCTACTCTTATGATTTCTGATCTAAAATCACTCCTTATCTCATCAATCTGTCTCTGTATCCCTTTTGTTACATTCATAATCTCATTAAACATCATCATCACATCTTTCATTCCTATACTTTCCTCAGAGTTTTCCGTCTCACCCCGCTCCAACGTCTCGATGTGGGACTCCCTCACATCCGTCAAAGGTGCTTGTGGAAGCTCCATCTGTTTGCTCTCCTTTTCCTCAGGAAATGAATCCTCCGAATACGTCTTGTTTAGCACGGTTGCCACAGATTCCTCGCTCCTGTACCTGGATTGCTCCCTCCAGGTTCCTTCTGGGACGAACAATTTGTCCTGTGCTTGGTTCTCTCCGGACATTTCGACGATTTTCAAAATTTTTTTAAACACAACAGGTATTAGTTTCCCCGAAACAGTTGAAAAATTCACGAAACCTCGTGCAGGGAAAATTACAAAGCAAATCGTGGCCAAAAAGAATCAAAACAACAATGAATCGTGGCCCCACGTTGGGATTGGCAAATAATTATGCTGTGACAATTATGAAAATGTGAATTATATAAAATTAAATTAATGCTTGTGACCAAAAGTCTGAAATTAATTATTAAGTTGAGCGCCAACTCTAAAATCGAGTAAAAATTGCTTGAAGAGCATGGGATTCAAAATCCCAGTGGTCACCTTCTGAAGGTAAACCTTAAGAAACTGAAAGTGGGTGAAAAAAAATTACCACGATGTGGGGAAACAAATTAAAACAACAATATTTGAATTTTGAACTTAAATCGAACTTTAATAATAAAAACAAAATGCAAATAGGAAGAAATTTAAAACCTTAGATTAATTAAAATCCAGGCATAAAAGAAAACTCCCTATATTTAACGTGAAAATAACAAAATTAAGAATATTTAGAAAAATAAAATTTTTATACACCACGTGTAAATCGCAAAATGGCGTTCTCAGGTAAACGTCCTTAACTTTAAATACTTAAAACTGCTCAATTGTAGTCAGCTATTAAAAAGCAAGGTAAAAATACCTTCAAAACAGTGAACTACTAACAAATCTAAAAGAAAAGGGAAAAGAATGAATCAAAAATTAATTAAATCTCAAATAAAAAAAAATGAACTCTCAAAAAGTAAAATTAAATCAGCCATAACTAACTATTTGGAATTCCAAATATTATACAAAGAAAATTAAGTGAATTGAGTGTAAGATGCCTCTACTAAGGTTAGATTTGTCAAAATCAAAATGACACGCGGAAACAAAATGTCTTCAAACGACATAAATTTACAGCGCTCAGGAAAAAGAACTCACCTCCGCAGAGTCACCTGGTACACTACCTTCTCTCTCCCGCAAGCGAGCAAACGCCGGCCCAAGAGAAGCGCACGCAACAGCGGCGATCTTACACGGTGACATGACTTAAACCAGGCAAACAAACATATAAAACAAGAAACTGAGCTAAATGAAAATTACATAGCGGTAAAACAAAACTAAAAATGATATTAATAAGAATTTTTCAACATGTTTCAAAGTAACTTAATACTAACTTAACTTTTACGAAAAATTTAGTGTCTTTTAAAAATCTTCTTGAAACAGCTGACTTGGACGAAGGGGTCAACGCACTCACGCACAGTTTTTCATCCCCTTTTTCCACAGCAATATGTATACTCTTAGTACATAATTTACCGAAATAATAACAAATTTAGTTTAGCAAATGTAAAAATAATACTTTTCCGTCAAACATAAAAATAGCACTAAATTTTGCTGTGATAGCGCTAGCATATACAGGGTTTTCCATGGTAACCGTTCGTTAGAAGTTTCTGAGGTTAGAAAAAACCTGGAACTCTGAATTTTTGGAATGCGGGGCTTCTCATCTACCATGTTTCAGTTTCTGTCAAAAGTCATATTAAAACAGAAAATATTGACATAACAAGAAAACCGTTGTAAATAGGTATAGGGAAAGTCATAGCGAATCGATGCAGAATTAAATTCTGCATCTGATCATCCAATAATATACAGGTTGTTCCATTTGAAAAAAGGAACTTTTTCAACTTTGAAGATTTTGTAATTGGTCATGTAGCTTTGGACACCCTGTATGCGACAAATCAATTGTCAAAAGTGGATTTCGAAAGTTGTGCTTCCATCTACCCTAGAAGTGTTTATTACCAGTCGAGAATGGGCAAAAGATACTGTGTTGCAAATAACGCTTCATCTTTCAAAATTCTCAAAAAAATCAAGATATCTAAGTAGCAGTTGAAAATAGGTATAGGGAAACCTATTAGAACTTGTAACGACTGATTCTTGGTGTGATTGTTTGTTGGTTGTAGATTGGTTACTTTTTACCTTTTGCTTATTAAAGCCTTGCTTATGGGCTTTCGGTTACTTACTTGTCTTTTATGCTCATGACTTATTTGTCGCTCCTCGTAGGTTGAAGAAAGAGATTCACCTTAACTTCGTATGGTTGCGCTGATGCCAGTTGTCAAACGGTAAATTGCAACCTCGTGCCGGTTTGAACAGTGTTGCGTAATAATAGTGTCGCTACAATAATGTGTGTAAACCCTGAGGTAGCAACGAGTCGGAGAAAAACTTCAGGGTTCGGTCTGCGCAACAAAACCGTAAAAGTGCATGGAAAATCAAACGTTTATTTCTAGATATCAAGTGTAACAGGCAAGGAATATATACAGCAAAAAAAAACGTAAGTAAAATATAAACAAACATGTACAATCAAACGCATGTAAATATGTACAGTGGAAAACTTTAAAATAAAATTTACGGGGCTTCGGTATGTAATTTTAATACGGTATCTGATAACTACGTTTTAAATTAATGCGGAAATCTATGTACAGTGTCGGTCAAAAGTACGTTATCGGTATTCACGGTTATAAATTTACGGTAACGGTGCTAAATTCGGCGGTACGGTGAATGACGGTATTTTTACACTCTGGGAGCGCCAGAACGATGCCGGCTCAACCGCCAGAGTGGAAAAACAAAACGGTGAAGTGTCTGCGTCGCCAGTAAGCTTTGCCAGCGTTACGACAGACCGGGATCTTGCAATTCAACGGGTGTCAGTGACCGTGCGGACACGCCAATTGAAGTAGACGGGAAAAAATGTCCGTGTTTCGTCAGTAAGCTTTGCCAACGTCACGACAGACCGGGATTTCGGAATTCAACGGGTGTCAGAGACCAAGCCGACACGCCGATTGAAGTAGACGGGAAAGATGTCTGTGTTTCGTCAGTCAGCTGTGCCAACGTCACGACAGACCGGGATTTCGGGACTCAACGGATGTCAGATGCTATGCCGATACGCCAATTGAAGCGGACTGGGAGGAACTCGGGGACCGGACTCTTCTCGACTGGTAAGCGCGCGGCTTAAATATACTCGCGGTTTCCCCCACGCGGTGGCGATGGTGGGAGTCGTTCTTGCGTGAATCGCTCACCGTTGGCAGGGGACGACATTCACGCGGTAAACAAAATTCACGGAATAAAAACTTGAAATAAAATAACATGCGGTAGCAACACTACCGTCCATGGGAAAATCGATCAAAAATAAACGGAATTAATTACTAACTTAAACTAAAATTATTATTGCATACTGAAATAGATTTTCCCATGTAACAGCACGTTACAAACTCATCATAAATTTTCTCAGGAATTTAAAAATAAAATAATATACAGGCTGTTCCATTTAAAATAAGAAAGTTTATGGCGACTTCCGGTATAACCGGAAGTGGTAAGACCTTTGAAATATTTTAAAATGAAAGAGAATCTTGAATAGCCCCGGATTCCAAAAATTCAGAGTTCCAGGTTTTCTCTAACCTCAGAAACTTCTAACGAACGGCTGCCGTGGAAAACCCTGTATAATTGGTGTACAAACACTTCTAAGGGGACTCTCCGATAGGGGTCCCCTCCTAGAAATCTCTACAGGAGTTCTTATCAAGAAGATCTTTAAGTTTGGCTTTGCCTCCTTGAACTCTACCCCTGCCGAACCAGGTCAAACTCACTAGAAACGTACACAAGCTAGGTACAATTATTTATTATTAGTATACATATATTAATATTTATTTGGGCACCTTGCTCAACGAGTGTTCACCCCTGAGTGCCCCTTCACGCGCATCGAGAACGTGACAATTGGTGGAGGCGCCGGGCAACAATTTTAAAACTAGCTATGAAAAAGATGAAAAGATAAAAAAAAAATAAGGATTTTGGAATTTACGCTTCACCTCCTCCATTTCCTTCCATTAGTCATAAGTCGAGTACGTGGTAACTTGAGGACTCTCTACATCTAAACAACATCAAAATACGTATATAGTATACGCACAGTAAAAATTGTTCTCATTTCAAACAGCAATTATCAGTTGCAAATCTATACTTTAACTCATTATCAGACAAATCATTTCTTTGGAAAGATTAAATCTATAAAAAACAAGTTATTTTATCAAACAAATTGTTTATTGTTGGGAATGCACAAAAACAAATTTCGATTTAAAGAAACTTTACACTTTGTTCAAATATACCGTACTTTAAGTTAAAGAAATAATCATTGAAAACAAATATTTCTTTCATTAGAAATTTAAAAAACATGTGTAAACCGGCTGATAGTCTAATGGCTTGCACGGTTGGCTATCAGTCATGGGATCGCGGGTTTAAATCTTACTGTGATCAATTACGATAACCGGTTTTTTCCGGGGTCGTAATGATGGTTTGGAGGGAGATTTGGCTCTGCGGGGGTGCTTGACAAACATGAATTGCTTAGGTTTCTCCTAGTCCATAAAAAGAAATAATGCTGCTTTGCTTAAAAAAATCGTAGGTTTACAGAATCGTTTCTATTAGTAGGTCAGAACCTATACCAAAAATTGTAGGGAATATTATCTCCAATTCCCGTATATTGCGCCACCTAGATGTAACAGGATTAATTTTGTATCTGAATCTAACTTGTTTTCGAATACAAAAATGCTAAATCGAAAATTTTTTACAGGTACTATACCACTAAATAACAACATTATAAATTAAGAAATTTATTTGTTGGACAAGCATAAAAAGACTGAATAACTTTCCGAATGACTTTGACATCGACCTATCTTTCACAATCAGTGTAATAATGGAATTGCATATTATTCTTTTATGACACGCTGTAGTTGAAATAAAATTTAGGATTAATAAAACGGCCAATTTGAGCAATTGTATGATTTTACAGTCTGAAGTCTAAGTTGAGAACTGTTCCCACGCATCCAGTTTTAAAGTTTGAAATGTTAATTGTTGTATTTGTTTAAATGTTTAGCTTTCCCTTAATCTTAAGCTAGAAACTAGCAGTTGTACTGACAAAACATCGCCTTTAAAGTTAACTATAATGGTTGCTCAGATTGGGTTCTTTTTATTTGTTCTGCAATGCAAATGTGTTCTGCGATTCAACCCAAAGCATCTTGTCTGTATATTTAGTTAGTTCTAAATGGAGATGTTTTAGGTATCTAGCAACGAAAAGTATTATATATTCTAGTGATGCATTTGACGAAAATCTAAATTTATCTCTGGGGTCTTTTTCCGTATTCTCGAATAATTTTTTTTAATTAAGTTAGGTATATACCTACCTGCTGATCAAAACGACAAGAATCCTTCGCTATTGGCACAATCAAAGTAGATCTATCTGCGTCTCATCGTAGAACACAAACTGTCTTATTTTTGAAAAACTTTATTGTGCAGCTCCTACTAAGTTATTTACGCAATTCCAGAATGTTCGCTAAATAATTATCTGTATCACATTAAATTTAATCATATTGTACAAACAAATGCGTCTTTTAGTAGCACTGCTACAAACAGACTCGAGTTTCTGCCTCCCAGGCGCCATCAGCGTCACTCCGAGTGCAAGCCCATTTTTCATCGCTATTGCATCTCAAGTTTTATCCACCATCGCCTGTTAGGGAATCAAGAGCTTAGATGTATGCTCCCCAGGGGACAAAAGCCACACTCTCAACCCATAAGGTGACCGCAGTGTAAGCCGGTAATGCAGTCATTGATCCCGCCATGATGGCATTGTTTTA
Organism: Cetonia aurata; assembly: GCA_949128085.1. Classification (NCBI taxonomy): domain Eukaryota; kingdom Metazoa; phylum Arthropoda; class Insecta; order Coleoptera; family Scarabaeidae; genus Cetonia; species Cetonia aurata. Next base: position 3,286,096 of record OX421887.1, read on the forward strand.
ATTATATTTAGGCATTCTTTCTTTCATGCTTTTGACATCACTTTTGTTTAGGATTTAGAATATTCAATGAAAATATTTTTATTATAACATATTATAACAATTATAGGTATATGCTATAGTATTATGACTCAAACATTATTATAACATATTATAACAATTATAGGTATATGCTATAGTATTATGACTCAAACATTGTTATAACTAGAGAGTAGATTATATGCAAAGTGACAATGTTTTATTTTTTGCATATCTTTAAGTATAGTCTATATGTTCATGTATTACACCGATTAAAGTTAATTAGCGTTAATTAGTGATTGCATAAATTGCATATTTAAGGTTTTTCTTATCCTTTCTCTCACTAAAAATTCCTAATGCAAATCGACAGCCGACAATTCCCAGAACGAAATATTTTTGTTTTCCAAGAATTGCACGTGCATTTTTACTCCTAGCGTGAGAAACGAGGTAAAATACATTTTATTAGTTCCCAAATAAAATATTCTCATTCACTGAGTATCCATGAGCGGAACAACATGCTTTCTTCATGGACTAAACCATATTCTGAACTAATTTATTAATTATTATAAGTAAGCTATTGTACGGACCGTAGTAGTCGCGCTAGGAATTGGTCTTTCGAGATAAAATACTGCAAATAAATCGCATGTAATTTCCGTTGAAATGCCACCGTAAAATTGTTTTACTATAAATATTGTGTAGCTTTTCCTCGGGCGTATAATATTCCATATTTCAATAAAACTACTGACCGCGATCGAAACTTTCTAAACCGCTATAAAACTAGGACCGCACCCTCAGTATCCCACTACGCTTTATTAAGAAATGAGCGAAGTGATCGGACACTGGCTTCGGTTGAAGTGAATTACGCATGTGCAGCGATTCGTTCCCCTCACCCCGTAGTACGAGATGAGGGCTTGGTTGATTTGTTCCAAATTGAAAAGTTGGAGCTGTTGATAGCGTTTTGTAGTAGTTAGACAAGTGTAGAAAATATCGGTGTCTGTTTGCCATTAAACGGCGACGCCATATTGCGGAGTGGCGATGGTATATCGAATCGTATATCTGATACACTCGCCCAGCAGAACAGCATGCGTATTTCTCGACTTTGCTGATTTATAGACACCATATTTTCATCCTTCTTTGACAGCAATCGACAGGTTAAAAGTGAGCTGTTGGTATAATTCCAAAGATGGTTTAGGTGGATATCGAAATAATTACTGAAAAAAAGCATATAGCAAACAAAAATGGAAAGTAGCTCTGGGAATTTGTAATATCCTGTATATTTGTAGATAATTTAACAAAATGCACAGTGATAGGTGTACTGCATACGTACAGAAACTCACTTTCCTATCTTAATTTTCATGATAAATTCCGCCGACACACTAATGGCACATCCGTTATACCGGGTGGTCCATTTATCGTGGCCCCCCCCAAAAATTTGGAAGCAGTCAGTTTTATGAAAAAAAGTTTCAAGTAAACGTTTTACTACAAGAAGTGTCCTATCTGATGGTTAAGCAGTCGTACACCAAAGAGAACGTATGAAGGTCATACGAAGGTCAAGTTTTTTTTTTTAAATAAAACATGGCATTTTTTTTACAAATTCTGAAAAAGGATGTAATTGCGAGTAGAGAAGTACTAAAACTCATTTGGCCTAAAATTAAGATTCAGGGAAATATTCAAGAAAAACAAAATAAAAATTGGAAATATAACATGAAAAACATAGTATTTTCAAAGCAATAATGTGGACGTATTACAAAATAATTAATAACAGATAAGTCATATTTGAAACAGCGGATGTAGGTAATTACCAAGGAATTAAATGGGTATAAGTTTGTTTTTTAAAATTGGATATTAATAGGTCGTATGAATTAGTTGCTTGTTGTAATAATGGGTTATTTGTTGTCCCTTAATCCTGGAATACAAGAAAAAAATTCGAAAAAAGAGTGTTACCGATGAAAACGCGCAAATTGCTGTTCTAGCGGCAGTGGCTGATTATCCACAAATTTCACTCATACCACATATCGATGCATCAAGACCTTCACGGAACTGATTTTGAACATCGTGTACAATTTTGTGAATGGGCTCAGCAAAAAATTCGCGACAACAATAACTTTTTTCTCAATGTGCTATTTTCCGACGAATCCACTTTTACGAATCATGGGCAGATAAATAGCCATAATATGCATTATTGGGCAACGGAAAATCCAAAATGGTTACGACAAGTAGACCGGCAACTTCCATGGAATGTCAACGTCTGATGTGGGATTATTGGTACGAAAATAATTGAACCTTTCTTTATTATTGGTAATTTAGATGGTAATAAGTATAGCGACTTTCTACACAATGTGTTACCGACACTACTTGAAGATGTACCCTTAGAGCGGCGAGCCACAATGTGGTACCAACATGATGGGTATCCAGCTCATTATTCACACGCGGCTCGAGAAATATTAAACAGGGATTACAGCGATCACTGGATAGGGCGCGGCGGACCTACATCTTGGCCTGCTCGTTCTCCAGATTTGACCCCTCTAGATTATGTTCTGTGGGGTTCAATTAAAGAGAAAGTGTACCGTACTGCCCCAACAACACTGGAAGATATGCAGCAAAGGCTAATAAATGCATGCTCAGAAATTACGGAAGACGTGCTAATAAACGTCCATGATTCATTTAGTCGGAGAATTCTAAAGTGTATCGAGGTTGAAGGTCAACACTTTGAACATTTACTGTAGTGAGTCTGAAGTTTCCGAAACAGTTGTCCCGATTAAATTAAATTAGTGTAGCCCAGGAGTGATCGGATACTTTATGTCTATTTACGTTATTCTTTTAATAAATTTTTATCATTTCTTTTTTGTGTTTTTCTTGAATATTTCGCTGAATCTTAATTTTAGGCCACATGAGTTTTAGTACTTTTCTACTCGCAATGACATCCTTTTTCAGAATTTGTAAAAAAAATGCATTGTTCTATTTAAAAAAAAAAACTTGACCTTCGTATGACCTTCATACGTTCTCCTTGGTGTACGGCTGCTTAACCATCAGATGGGACACTTCTTGTAGTAAAACGTTTACTTGAAACTTCTTTTCATAAAATTGACTGCTTCCCAATTTGGGGGGGGGGGGGGGCACGATAAATGGACCACCCGGTATATATGCAATGATATTGAAAAGACTATAAAAGCATTAGCTTTTAAATATTCTTGTAATATATATTTAAATATAAATATAAAACAGATTTCATCCAAATATAAATACTTACATATAGTAATATTAAAATAAATATTATTAATAAATATTAATATTTATATAAGTATTGTATGATTTTGTTAAAACATGTATTTATTATTTGTATAGCTTTTTATTTATACATTTTATGATTGGGTAGAATATACGATTAGTCAAAGAAAAAGAATATAGTTCTACCTTGCGCTCTTTTATAGTGTAAATGGGAAAACTTAAATCAGATTAAAAATTCAATATTCGCGCCTTAGCTAAGCTCAAGTCCTTCATTTTTTTTATTTTTTGCTTAGGTATGTAGCGATCTTAACCACACGTACATGTTTTTTCTCATTTATACTTATACCTTTTGCAAGATCCTAGTAATGCGTACGTTAATTGAAACTCCTTGTTAGTGTAAATTTAAAATTTTGCCCTCACCTATTTCCGACAAAACCGAAAGTTATAAACAGCAATAATATATGCTAAATAATTGCAAAATTCCGAATTGTATTAAAAAATATGTATAAACAAAATACTTATTAGCATCAGGCTACCACATGGAACGCCCCACATATACTGCCGTTCAATAGTTTGCGAATAAGGGAGGAAAACGCACCGTTATAAATAATAAATGATTTATTCTATTAGACACAAATATATATATATTCAGTCAGTCAGTATAATATTTACAAGTACGTCACATTAAATACTTACGATATAATAAATGCATCACTCGGCTTAAAACTTCAATGTCAAGAAATTTGACATTGACATTTGAAGCCCGTCAATATTGTGAGAAGACTGGGTAAAATCAAGCGTCCATAAAATATTTGGAATGTTATCGAAGACAAAAATAAATAATACTGTTCTGGACCATCTAATTTTCAGACGTTTGAAGTTACCGTGTAACAATAAATTAAAATAAATAAGTAAAAAGTAATCCGCAGTTGTCGCTTTTAATCTTTCTTACAGTAGTAACAGGAACACCGGGTCGCAGATCGAAACTTGAGCGTGCGAAAACCGTCGACGCATAGCACCTTCGCCTCTAGCGGTTCCGTTTCCATGATGTTACAGCACTGTCCGATGGAAGTAACCGGTTGGGTACGGCTGGCCTTCGGTCCTGAAGGCACTGCCCAGCTGTCGCAGAAACCCCGGCACGCGTTCGTGGTCATATGGAACTCGACGCAATCCGGTATGCTAATCTTCCTCGTGTGACCTTGCATAGGCGATGAAATACAACACGCGATGAAACAGAACATGGAATGGAAATCACACGTTGTCAATTTGCCGTTGAGTTTTAATATGCTTAATGGATTTTTGGAAATGAAAAATATACGATACTAACCTACTTTGTGACAACCAGGTTTCTCCCATGTGTCTCTGGCCGTTACGGTGTTGGAGAAGAGCGCGTTCGACAGGGATAGCGCCATGATAAGGACCCAGCAAGCTAACATTCTGAAAAATATGATTAAAGGAACATTCAAGATGCAGTTTCTTAATTAAAACCTTTGAATATTACATATTGGTAAAAGAAGCGATGGGATGAAATATTCTAGTACTCTGAGGATAGTTTCGCGTACATAACATCAGTTCAAATCGTAATCTCGTTTCTAGCATTTCTTTGTTAACATATTTGCAGTAAACATAAAAGTGGTACCATAGTACAATGAGTAGAGTATTCAAAATGGTAGATATCATAAATAATTGAATTATTCGGATTGTCAAATTTAATTTTGACATTTATTTATTTTATTTATTTATTCATTTATTTGAAATTTGAAATTAAGGACTACATTCATTCATTCTTGCTATTTACGTTTTTCTGTAATTCGAAATAGTAATTAATTAATTCCTTATTAATTTTCGTATTTAGTCAGTTTCTTCGTCAGTTTTTGCACGACAACAAACTATACGCTGCTGCCCAAATGGTAGGTATCGGTATGAATTTGGGTTTTTCTATTGAGCAAAACTCATAACGTAACACTTTTGAATATTAAAAGAAAGTTTGTTGGACAAGCGTCAGGCAAATGCACTACTAAGATACATTTGTAGATTGTAACAGTCCCCAACTGATCCTATCTTATTGAACATTTTTAAATCGTCGGCAAAGCGCAAGCAATGAGACGTAAACATTCAGGCAGGGCATTAATTCATAGAATAAACAGCAGAGGTCGCAGACTAGAACCCTATGGTACTCCTCCCAATGCCCTCAAGTGTATCTCATAAAGCATTACTATAAACCACGTACTGACATACTCCCCTCCAAATTATGAGTCCAAAAACAAAAACGACTGCCGACTAAATTCGTATTTATATAGTTTGTACAACAGAATATTGCGATCTACCTTGTCAAATGCCCTAGCGAAATTCACGTAAAGAACATCCATCCACAGGTTTTCCGCTAACGCATCAGCTATTGCGTAAAATTCAACAAATTTGAATAAGTTGACCGGCCAGGCAAAAGGGGACTAGTACTATAATTTGTTATAGTGTTATCATCGGTTTTAGAACCAGGGAAGATTCTTGACGTCTGCCATATAGTGAAGAACGCACAAGTACATAATAATAGGTTGAAAATAAAGTGTAATGGTCTAATAAGAAAATCAGAACAACCCTTGATCACCTACAGACTGTCCCAATTAATGTTCGATATGTCATAACACAAACTCAAGAAGAACTCAAAAATTATCATCTTTATAGTTTCATTAATAGCTATTTAGTAGTTTCTGTTTGTTAAGGCTTACTTCTTAACAGTAGACGTTAACACACAACCAACAACAATGCAAAGTATAGACTGATAAAAATGGCATAACTGTACACTCTCGATCATCGCACAGAAGTGTCATTTTGTAAAATATCTATTGCCTGTGTTAACGATCATCATCAGAACAAATGTACACGGAAAAAACTCAGTTTGAAGAATGTACTACAATATTGTAGAGAATATATAGTGACAGTAATTAGCACAATTATGTAACCTCGTCGCAGAATCTTGGGCCCCAATGGCAAATTAGAACCGTAAAATCTAACAATGTGATATACGTCATTAACAAAACTTTATATTATCTAAAAGGTGAATATTTTATTTTTACATCTAGGACTCCTCACTATAAAACTGTAGTATTTTGTGAAACGATAATGCAGATTACCATAAATGGGTGTACTAATTATACACACAATCGTTAGAATGATGTTGTGTTTTTTTATACAGAAGTGTAGTAAATGGTAGGAAAATATAAGTTTTCTTTCGGGCAAGGAGTGCAACATACTTACACATGATTGCAGCAACCTTTGGAACGGATTATTCAGTAAATTTTACCACAATAAGGTATTTAACAGATATATAATCCGTTAACTACAATCGTGTAGTAAAGATTTAGACAAAATGTATGTAGTACTTGGTCGAATATACACGAACAAATTGTAGTTCATTGTTCTACTATTCATTGTTTTGTTTTCCTTATACCTTAAAAAGCGAATTTTTGGATTAATGTTATTTAAAATTGTGGGCTTAATCGACAAAAACCTGTAAAATCTTGACCGTACCAGGAATGTAATGAATGTCACAACAGCTTTTTCTATTTCGCACATAAGATGGACACTTTGTGCAACATATTCGACAAACGATTTCCTTTCCGATAAATTACTAGCAGAAGAGGAATTTAACATTATTATAAACCATTACGGAATATTAATTAAAATAAACGCAAATTTATTTTTAAAGTTGATCTTTAATATTGAATAGAATAATTACGGTTGCCAAAATTGTATTGCCAAAGTGAAGATGTTGAAATTCTATGTGTGGATACAAAAATCCAATTTTAAATAATAAAGGTAAACTAATGCGAAACAGAAAAAATGATGTAAAAAAAAAGCACAATAACTGTTGTAATATTCGTACATTGATACTTGTACTCGCTAATATCACTGTGACACTGGTGTTTTAATATACTATTTTCTATTTTGGTGCCGTAATCAAGCAATTTCGTAATTGAAAACAAATCGAGCTCATTATACCTCTGTTTTCAGTATCTCTTTAATTTTACTTATCATAAGTTTGGAGTTGGTATCATTTTGGAAGGGTGAAAAATCTTAATGTAAAATGAAATCATTAATTTAAAATTAATAATTACCGATATAGAAAAAATAGTATAAAAAGCTCGTTTCATAAAAAACGCTTTTATGAAACGAATTTTATACTATTGCCCAAAGGCAAGTTTCATAAAGCGCACTTTATGAAACTTGTATATTAATATACTATTAGATATTTTAAATACTCGCTCGCATTTTAAATTAACATTTGCAACACTTATAACGTTTATTCTGTCCTGAGTATATATAATTTCATGACTACTAAATGAAGTTACGGAGTTCATTACATCCGTAGCGTATTCTAGAATTTACGGGTTTCTGTCGATTGGGCTCACAATCTTAAATAATAATACTGATAACTAAAAAAATTGATTTACAAGATATGTTAGATGTTTAATAGTTACAAAAAATAGACATTTTGCAGAATGATGCTTCTGTATGGTACAATTGACATTATACTACATAAAATTAACATATCACTATTTATGAAAGGGTTATGAGATTGTAACCTACCTAAGAGACTGTATTTGTGCATGTAATGTTATGAGTTGATTCACAGAAACCGGTTCGTAATTAATGTTTGTTGCGATATCTATTGGATATTGTTGTGAAGGATATTTATACAAAAACGGAAATGCCCATATCAACGTATAATAACTATGTTTTATGTACCTCAAAATCAAGACTTCCTCTTTTATTCATATTTTTACCCCTCTGTCCTGGCCCTAAAAGTGTATACTATTTTACATAACATTTCGAATATTTATTCAGCAGGTTTTGCTACGCAGGTGTTCAATAAACAAAAGTGTAAATCAGCAACTGATACACATTATTAAAGCATAAAATTATTAAGCTTATAGAAGTTACCTTGCACCTCTCTAGAACTATCAGCAGCAACATAACATTAGTAGTGAAACATGGTGGCAAGGCAGGTTCATTGATGGATCAAATACTGAAAATAGTGGACAATAAGGAAATTTAACTTATTACAGGCGTCACAGTAACCCAACCGTTTTATTTTTAAACTTTTTGGAATATATGTACTATCTAAAAATAAAGTAATGAATCCAAAACCAATAAAACCTAGTGAATCTCGACCTAATAGGCATAAGTGCGAAATCGGAGAGTAATATACTGGGCACCTGTTTACGATAGTTTGCTCATCTCTATAAAAAGATTTGTTTTTTGCGGATTATCGGGGAATATTCACCACCTGATGCCATAGGTACCCGGAAATTATGTAACTGAGGTAATGGGCCATATTAGGGAAAAATGGATTATCTTAGGTGGCGAAATATTTATGTAAATTTGTTTCATTTAATACAATCCATTGCTTACAGTTTAAAGTTTATTATATTTTCTAAAATAGTAAAGTAATGAATACGTCCCTAAGAACCATTCGTGCTGGAAAGGGATTATACGGTTCGGGCAATGTTTTTCTTTCTGATGACCAAGTATTAGTTATTACTAATACTTGGTGTAATATCCCCTGTTCTCTATAACTACACTCCGCCAAAAAAGTATCGCATAAACTAAAAACTAACAAAATAATGGAACTTAGCGTTTTTACTTTTTTTTTTTCCTAAAAGAACACATTTAGAAAAATGCATATGTGTAAGGTTTGTTCAGTTGTTTATTGAAAGTCTTCCTATACGGACAAATTTTAAAGTGCGAAGTCAGAGTTCTGTACCAACGCTTTTAAAACTAAAATGAGCAATTTAACTTCAGAACAAGTGGCTGCTATAGTTGCTTTAATCGAAGATGGACGATCTCAAGCATACGTTGCTAATTTGATGAACATCAATCAGTCAAGTGTTTCTAGAGCCGTAGCCAGATATAGGGAAACAGGCATTTACAGTAGAAGACCTGTACCAGGTCGTCCAAGATGTTCTACTCGCCAAGATGACCGCTATTTACTACTACAAGCATTACGTCGAAGACATGTAACTGCGAGACAATTGCAGAACGACTTGGCTAGAGTCAGAAATACTCGTGTGAGTACTCAAACTATTCGGAATAGGTTACGACAGAGTGGATTAAGAGCTAGAGTAGCTGTAACAGCCCCTCGTCTCACTAGGAACCACCGAGTGGCTCGCTTAAGGTTTGCCAGAGAACATGTAAATTGGAACATTAATGACTGGGCCAATATACTCTTCACAGATGAGTCAAGATTTGGTCTTTACACCTCAGATAGGCGTATCTCAGTGTACAGACGAGACGGTGAGCGCTATTCGCAGTGTAATATCAGGCCTAGACCTAATTTCGCTGGTGGCTCTATTATGGTTTGGGGAGGCATCTGTTTAACAGGTCGTACAGAGTTAGTACCAGTAGACAGAGGTACACTGACTGCCCACAGGTATATAACGGAAATTTTAGAAGAACATGTAGTACCATATGCGCCAATTATAGGAAACGAATTCATGTTAATGCACGATAATGCACGACCGCATGTTGCAATAATCGTCCAGGAATACCTTAACGATGTTGGTATTCCAGTTTTAGATTGGCCTGCGGTAAGTCCGGACATGAACCCTATCGAGCACGTGTGGGACCTCCTTCACAGACCGATACGAACCCAAAATGTTGCCCCAGCGGACCTACATGGACTAGAAAATGCTCTCCGTGACGAGTGGGAGAATTTGGATCAGGCTTATATACGGAGGTTAATCGAATCTCTGCCAAACCGTATGCGAGCGGTCATAAGAGCCAGAGGTGGCAATACTCAGTATTAAAAGCTACTGTTATGCCATTTTTCTTTCCAAAATTATAATTTCTTGTTTTAATAAAAATCTCAAGTATGAGTTCTTGTTTTTATTTGGCCTGTATTTTATTTAAACAATCATAGAAATTATATCTTAGAGCGCATTAAAGTATATTTACAACTTTATGCTACAAACAAAGATTATGCGATACTTTTATGATTCAAAACTAAATTATGCGATACTTTTTTGGCGGAGTGTATATTTATACTTGATATTTCATGTCTATATATACATATACAGACTGCACCAATGTTATTAGATTAGCTTTATACGTTGGTGTTTGAATATTGAAACTACGTATTTATACTCCGTGCAATTTATATTAATATTAATCATAAAATAATGAATGCATTAAGTAATATTTTAAAAATAGGTTTTTTGCAATCTGGAACTTATCCTTAAATTATGACGATAATACGAAAAGTGTATGTTTCCTTCATTTATATTTTTACCTTTTACGATTCACCCCTGCTGTGCTTCTGGCGAACAGATAATTTTTAAATGTATTCCTAATATAGTTGGGTCGTTTCAATATCGTACAAAGCAAAAAATCTATTTCAATAACGGCAGGTAAAGAGAACCGGAAAGTTCCAATAGTTGACCAGTTCAATTTTCAATATAATATGAATGACGGTAAGAGCTATTGAAAAAAGTAGGTGAGTGATTCAAGACATTATTTTCTAATAGTACCTAGTATGGTACAAGATACAGTTACTTATTTTTACTTGTTTATTGATCCTTTATTATGTAAGCCCACGAAACGTTGCAGCAAAATCTTGTTAATTTCTATTTTTTGTTTTTATTTAAAAGCATTTGTTTCTACTGATCTGTGACTTTCTTCATTTGTTTGGATTTAATATATCAATGCCTGCTTAGAAATTAAAATGAAATTCCTCCCACTTCTCACATATTTCACGGTTGCAAAGGATTAAGGTTAGGTTTTGCTTTTACATAAAGAAGAGAAACCAAAGCAGTTAGTGTAAACGATAAATTTGTGCGAAATAAATAGAAATTCATTCATTGAATCCAATAATATTGTGAAGATAATGTTTAGTAATGCTGTTTTATTTAATTCAGTCTTAATAATACACACATTTGTCAAACATAAAGAGTAACGTTATTTAAAATAAAAATAATACTAAAAAATAAAAAAAAACAAACCAGTTACTTAGAAAATTTGGTGTGATTACTCTTGATATAATGAAAGTCGAATTAGATTATATTTATCAAATACTCTTTCATTTAATGTATATATTTTGCTAGCTTGAGAAATTTCGCCTAAAAATGGCACATTAATTAGTAATGAATTGTGTTAACACTATCGACACAGGGTACAGAGATTAGGTGGACTAGTTAACTATTCCTTGGTAGTTAACCTGTTAACAAGCTATATCGATAAATTAACTGAAGTTATGTACCTACAGAATTTTTAGTGCATTACCACAGAATTGCAAATGCTTAAAATTAATAATTTAATAGGTAGCACTATTATATTTAAGTATATTTTGAGAATTATTGTTGTAACTGGGATCTTCGTTAATGAAGTGTACTGCAAGCACAGATAATAACGTAAGTCGCTATGTCCTGCCATAATCTCTGCTTCCGATAACAATTTATTCTTGAAATACCGCGCTCACATATACGCAGTCTGAAAAATACGACTAGTGTGGGACTGACATACTGCTGTAGTTTTTTTTTTTTTACTAAAATTAAAATTTAAGAATAATAAACTTATTTAATTTGTTAACATAAGTATTTTGTAAATATATTCATTAATATGCTTGCCGTATATAAAGGATTTCTATCGGGCGTTTTTTCTTGTTTTCTCGCTGGTTGCATCGTCTGTGCGACAGGCGATGGACACTGTGTGAAGGTATCGAGGCGGCACACGTGTGGTATTTCTGTTGTTTTAGTTTTTGTTTCAAAATTGTAATAAGTTTCTCTTTTAATTTTCTGGTGCTCGCGTGCTCTCGATGTGTTAACCCACTCATGGAAGATTATATTAATTATAATACAGTATAATTATATTTTAGTCATTTGTATTTTGTGTATAAAATTTTTTTGCATTCGTAATATTTTCTTTAAATTTTTAAGTGGGTATTTTCTGACCTTTATTGATTTCATAAGTTTGTAAAAATATAGATTTGATGTAAATTTTAGTTGTGACTAAAACTTTTGATGAGCGAAGTGGACATTAATTTACAAAATTCTATTTTATGAATTAAACGAGTATTGTTGTGAATGAGCCCCGTTTCCACTAGAATGCTCTAGTGGAACCCTATTTTTTTGTAACGTGTTCATGTTAGTTTGTACAACAACACTGATTCAAATAACAGAAATACGTTTGCATTGTTCTAATTCGGCTTCATTGCTCAGTATTAGAAACGCCAATATCCTATACTTATATACCTACGGGCTGTGACAAAAGTATGGAGACACGCCATAACTTTTAAACGAATCTATATATAAAGTTTAAATTTGGAGAAGACGTATAAGATCAGGAAAGCTATGTTTTGTGTAGGATGGTATCCATCTCGCACCTGCTTGAGGCAGGACGATGGGGCTGACTAAAAAAATGTAGATGGCATAATAGGTCAAGTGACGGGACGCATCACTTTAAACCCTTACAAATTGAAGAGTTTTCATTAGAAATCAGAAATTGTAACTTTTTATTGAAAATTTAGTTTAGATAACATAACAATGTAATTTGAACAGTTTTTATCTACGAGGCTTTCAGAAATAGATTCAACCCACGTGACCACTTTTATGATATGCAACTTTGGTTGCATAAATATTACGTAATATATGAGAGTTATACGATTTTAAACTCCTTATTTTAGCGAAGATATTTGCTAATTTGTCAATTTAGATTTACAAATATGTTCAGATCCGAACACAAATTTGAAAATATATTGACTGAAGCCGCGAAATTAGCGTTTAACGCCATATTAATTGATGAAATTCAGAAAAATGTATACAAAATGTCGAATTTCATCAATTAATATGGCGTTAAACGCTAATTTCGCGGCTTCAGTCAATATATTTTCAAATTTGTGTTCGGATCTGAACATATTTGTAAATCTAAATTGACAAATTAGCAAATATCTTCGCTAAAATAAGGAGTTTAAAATCGTATAACTCTCATATATTACTATCAAGGGCGCATTAGCATATATACGCTTTGAGCGTAAATTACAAATGTCGTCGAGTGACACTGATGAGCTGTAGGTGACAGCGAAACATGCATGTCTGTCAATAACGACATTTTGTATACATTTTTCTGAATTTCATAAATATTACGTTGGCAACGAATTAAATATTCCTAGGTCCGGTATGGATGCTAGGGTACGTACTCCACTTTTCATTCTGATAAGTGACATGTACTCTTTTGCCGCATTTTCGTCATCGTTATTTGTTTTGTTTAGCTTTATTTTATTGTATCAATTTTTGTTAAAACTACTGACAAAATAATATCTTCGCTTGGTGAGTTATTTGATACCTCAATTATAACGAATTATGAAAATTTAATCACGATGGTGTTTCAACCAGAGCATGATGCCTTTATTTTAAATGCATCATGGATATAATGAAATTTGAAAATATTTCCTCCAAAGCTGCATCGAAGAGTTTACCCTGCATTTTCCTGATTTCGATATGGGCTACAAAGCATTTAAAACCCATAGACATTCAATTATTCATAGATTGTCTATCTTCAAATCTATGAATGCATTTACAATAATATTCTTGACTTGATATTCTTTAGCGATTAAGCTTGGTTTCATTTGTCAGGATACGTTAATTCACAGAATTATAGAACATGGGGTACTCAAAATCCTCACGAATTTATGGAGACAACTTTGCATCTGATAAAAATTGGATTTGGGTAGCAATGCCTAGACGAAGAATTATGGGACCAATATTTCTCAATGAAACAATTACAGGTGAACGATACCGTGCTATATTAAAAGAATTTATTCCACAACTACATGACGATGAATTACAACATGAAGTTTTTCAATATGACAATGCACTAGCACGTACAGCTAAGGATACTCAACAATATCTAATAGAATGTTTAGACGATAGGCTGACTAGTAAAAATGTATGACTCCGGAACTTACCCCCTTGGATTTTTATTTATTTGGTAACCTGGGGAATAATAATAATAAGGTGTTTAGAAATAGATTGCACGATTTGGAAGGCGTGTAAGCAGCAATTCAACAAGCAATTGCAAATATCACTGTGGAAGAGCTACAACTTGTTTGAAAACTTAAAGCGAAGAGAGAATATTTACTTGCAAACTAGTGGACGACATTTCGAGCATCTGTTATAAATAAATAGTTGATAAATTTTATTATCCTTTTCCTTATATTCAACTTTTAGTTGTATATGTTATGTTAACTGTCAATGCAATTTAATCTAAAATTCCTCAGTTTTATTTGTTAATAAAAATATATCAAATAATCAAACCACACGTCGACTTTGTTATTTACCACTTTATTACCTTTAGTGACTGCAATTTCGACAGGAAAATGTCATTTTCAAACTCTCAACAACGCTAAGTACGTCAATACAAATTTTCTTGAAATTGGTTGCATACTTAAACAAGTCACGTGGGTTGAAACCTTTTCTGGAAGTATCAAATTTGGCTTGCGAAAATTGCAAAATTTAATCAAAGCAACGCTAGATGTCGATGGAAAATTCAATTTATTTTATAAATATTTTTACAGAAATCGTTATCCGTGCATGCAGTTACAAAATATGTTTCACGGACGTAATTTGATTTTATGGCCATCCACGGATTTTCAATAACGTCTCTGGCCATAAAACTTTCGTTACGCCCTTGGTACATAAATAACTACCCAGGATTTATATTAATCAACAGATGAGAAGTTGAAACTGTTCTTTTGAAACGTGTTGATATAACTACTATTTTGATTAGATTATCTTTTGGTATAAAATTTACTCCGTGCAAAAAACTTTTTTCTGTGCACTCTTAACGCTTTAATTGAACGATTAAATGTGACATTTGCTAAGGGAGGATACGACCCGAATAGCTCGCGCATTCGTCCGACCTTGCGTTACTAACTTTTTAATTATGAGGCTATTTTCAAGACAGGATTTCTCTGATTCGTCCAGAAAGTGAAGAAGTACTCTAGCATAGCAAAACTTACCGCAAAATACCTCTTAATTTTAGTGCTACAAATACTGAAGTAATCAGAAGACCGCAGTTATGTCTTTCAGACATTTTTATACATAGGTTGTATATTTTTAGTGCTATCTATAAAATATTGTTAACCACTGTATATTTGAAACTTATTTTCGAAGCTCAACTTATAATATATTATTAAATTAAAAAAATTGTTTCCGAAAACATTTAAATACCAAAAAAAATAATTGTTACATATCAACTTTTTTGTTTGTGTAAAATTAATGACGGTCAAAAGTTTAATATGGAAGTAATGCAGAGAATATTAAACCGACAACTATATAATTATAAGTAATACTTTACACTAATTGATTTGAATTAAAAATGATTTAGATATAAGATTGAGTTGGAAAACCTCAAGAAGCTTTACCTCTTTATAAATAGTTCTGTTGATAACTATGTATAACTAGAATGATAATACTATTAAGCCACCAATATTTTAAAACCAAATCTCCGTATCATTATTAAATTATTTTCGAAGGAACAGTAAATAATTAAATTTTAAACTTACACCAAGATAACTTCGATGCACAATTTAACTACCTTAAATCTTAACATGCGTTCAGCGCGTCCACTACGAAATACGTAACTTTACTACTCACCTGAGTATCACCGTTCAGACGCTCTTCCGCTGACTGTGTCGCGGCGCTGAATGGACGCCGAAAGCGTCCGACCTTATTTCTATCTTATTCCAGTCAGTCGAGACCACCCCCACCCCATCGGGAAGGGGCGAAGCCGCCCCCGTACGCCGTTTCGTACGTACCTGCAAAGCGGAGATGTACTTTTTTCGCGAGAAATTCCCATGCGTTAAAGAATTATGATAATCAGAACCATTTATATACTGTGATCGCACATAAACGCTATATAAGTGAGCGTCATTGAAGATTTTCCATATTTAATTCTGCGTAAAACAGCACAAATAAACGAAGAAATTATAAGAAAAATTATTTCTGGATAGTACGTTTTTATGTTTCCTTCAATGGCTTCAGAATGATGCATTTCGGAAGCAAACTCACGACTTCATTCATTAAGAAGGCCAAGCGATAATAAATATTGCTTTAAAAGCCTTCGGGCTACTTGATAGGTTCAATGCGATTATTTAACAACGCCAACCAACCATAAAAAAAGTCCTTTGGAGATAGACTCATTTAAAAACTCTTAATCGCCAAATATTCTGCTAAAACATCAAGTTACGATTTGAGAGCACAGATTTCGTAAATCTATACAGTTTTGCTTCATTTTGATTGGTGGAAATCCTTTCGATACTGTATGCATAATTATAATACCACAGCAGAAATTACATTAATTTGACGCACGTAGGACGTTGCATCTCTTATGTACAGAGTAAATAGACTTAGAATCGTGGAACATGAATAGAACTACAGGTGGGATCTCAGAGTACAGTAGTGATGAGTAGAATCGACTAACAAGGAAAGCTCAGGAACTGTAAATCGCAGATCCTGATGAAACTTTGTTGGATTGTAGACCCCATTGAGTGCTACTCAATTACGGATGCGAACGATACTTCGATATCAGTACAGTATCGATACTGTAGTGGCGATACCAACTACTTTTGACATCGATACATTTTTATCGATACCAGAGATAATATCGATACCTTACTGAAATAGCATCAAACCGATACACTGATGTTTTCTACTTTCTAAAGTCGTATATTATTATTTTCTATCACGCCTGTCCTCTGTTGGTAAGATTTTAGATTAGATTAGATCTAATTAGGGTAACATTACACCGCGACCTATCGATCTATTGTGCCCCCTACATCAGCTGTAAGCTGCTAGGGTTTGTCCGCACATACAGCTCCCCATCCAGTCTAAGAACTTTAATAAATTGCAGTAGCTGTGATGGTTTCAAGGAGGGTATTTCTCCCTCGTCTATGACGTCTTTGCCAAAATAGTTGGTACGAGTTTCTGTGATGGCAGTGCAGTCGGATATTAGGTGTTCTGGACTTTCCCCTTCCGCTCCACAAAACCTGCAATCACTATTCTGTTTCAGACCTATCCTTGTCATGTGTTCCCCCCCATGACCTTCTGGAACCAGGTTATCGCCCCGTACGTTACCATAGGTCTTACTATGCCGATGTACAGCCATCGCAGTATTTTTGGGTTGCAACCCCATGTTTTGCCTGCTAGGCTCAGGCAAATCATTAAGGCTCTTGTTGCCTTATTCATTGTTAATTCAATATGCTTGTTCCACAGAAGTTTTTGGTCTAGGGTTACTCCTAGATATTTGACTTCTGTTTTACATTCAATTACTGTTGCATCCAAACGGATGTCTTTCATGTTCGAGGTTTTCCTCTTCCTCGTGAAAGGTACAATTGTGGTTTTCGCCGAGTTGATACTCAGCCCCACTGATCGACACCATTCACTAGTGATTCTAAGGCTTCTTTGTATTAGGTCACAGAGAATTCCCGCAAACTTGCCTCTTGCTATTATAACAATGTCATCAGCGTATCCTATACATTGTACGCCGGAGGTTGTTAGCCTGTGCAGCAGTTCGTCTACTACCAGGCTCCACAACAAAGGCGAGCATACACCGCTTTGGGGTGTTCCACGAGTGGATCTGATTTGAATAGTCTGTTCGCCTATTGTTGTCTCAGTTATCCTCGTAGAGAGGACCGCGCTTATCCATCTGGTTACTGTTTTACTCACCCCCCTTGTTTCCAGCGCTCGTCTGACCGCCTCATGAGAGGTATTGTCAAACGCACCGGAGATGTCTAGGAAGGCACAGATCGCTGTTTCTCCTTCATCCAGAGTTTTCTGAATGATTCCGGTTAGCTCATGCAGGGCAGTCTCTGTCGATCTGCCTGCCCTGTATGCATGCTGACTCTTGTGAAGTGGAGCCTTTTCCATCACCTCCAGTCTGACATAGTTGTCTATTACTTTTTCCATTGCTTTCAGTACAAATGACGTCAAGCTAATGGGTCTGTAGGATTTGGGGTTAGTCCCATCCTCCTTCCCTATCTTTGGTATGAAGGTGACTTTTGCCCTTCTCCAACTTTGGGGTATATATCCCAGCGCCAGACTACTCCTTGTTATATTTACAAGGTGTTGTATTACTTCTTCCTGCCCTTTCTGCAGGAGCACGGGGGAAATCCCGTCTGCTCCTGGCGATTTAAAAGGCTGGAAGGTGTTTATAGCCCACTTCATGCGCTGTCTTGTACAGATCCGTCTGGCAATTTCCCAGTCCTCAGGTTTGGCCCTCCTGGTGTTTCCAGTTGCGTCTTCTGGATCTGTCTGCTTGCTATCGGGGAAATGCGTTTCAAGGAGCAGGGTAGCCCGCTCGCTTTCCCTTTCCGTGTAGCTACCATATAGCTTTCTTAAGGCCATCACAGGTCTTGTTCCACCTTTTGCCATTGCCCTGTGAAGCCTTGCTGCAACCGGAGTGGAAGTGATATTTTCGCAAAAGTTCTTAAAGTTTTGCCTTTTAGCCTTCCTTATCTCTTTATTGTATAAAGTCAACTTTTCTTTATACCTTCGCCAGTCCTCGTCAACCTTTGCCTTGTTGAACAGGTGACGAACATCAGAACATGGTAAGATACTAAACGTCATAGATCTTTAACCTATAATCTGCTATCAATTTCTTTCTTTTCTAGCATAATTCGAAATCAAATAGTGAGTAGAAGTTGCTTGGGTTAATGCACCGGTTCACACTAATAAAATATATAATATAAAATTTACCTAATTACTCTTTACTTGCTGTGACTTATATAAAAATCCGAAACCTGTCAATTGTCATACCAAGGGGGATAACTTTTAATGACGGGCCTGATGATTTAAAACCATTCTTGGGGGCGCAACAGCCCCCACTCTTAAAATTTGAATAGGGAAGATGGGTCTTGTGCTCACTCATTCAAAAGGTATTTTAATTCTCTTTACAGCAACATGTATCAAAAAGTCATTCTTTTTTAATCAGTAAGCCGTATGGAGATGCCTTCGGAGATTTACCTGGTCGGCTACCCTGACGATATCGCAACTGTGATTATCGCTTCTGACATGGAGAACGCGCAGAGGCGGCTCTATCAGGTCATGAGAAGGGTCACCATCTGGATGGACGAACACGGGTTGGAACTGGCCACATAAAAGACAGAGATTGTTTTGCCAAATGCAGGATTCCTATACAGATACCAGTTCACATCGCCACAGAAGTAATCACAACATCGGAGTCTGTAAGATACCTGGGAGTGCATCTAGATAGTTATATGAAGTACTGGGATCGCATCTGCTTTGCTGCAAACAAAGCAGCCCAGAAAGTCACTCAACTCAGCCAGTTGATGGCCAACGTCGGTGGGTCATCTACAAATAAACGGCGGATTTTGTAATCGCTGTCCGAATCCATCCTTCCGTACGGAAGTGAGATTTGGGCGGATGCGTTCCAAAGGAAGAAGTACCGCAGAAGAATGGCCGCAGTCCAGACGAAAGAAGCTCTGCGAATAGCAAGCTGTTACAAAACAATATCGGAGGCAGCGGCCCTGGTTATAGCAGGAGCTGTTCCTATAGACCTCCTGGCCAAAGAGAGATGGCAAATCTATCTGGACACGCTGGAATGCGGAACAATCACAAAACGTAAAATCGTGAAAGAACGCGCACCATGGGGCTCTGGCAGGAGCTATGTTAGTCGGACACCAAAGGCAGGTGAACAGCGGGATTTATTAGGGATTGATAGAGATCACGGAGAGGTGGACTATTACCTCACCCAGATGCTGTCAGGGCACAGGTACTTTCACAACTACCTATGTAAAGTGAGGAAAGTGCCTCCTGCCTGTATCAAGACAGCGCCTGTGACGATGCTCGCCACACATTGTTTGAATGTTCAAGGTGGAAGCCGCGAAATCAGCTGGAACAGAACGTCGGAGTAGTAACGCCGGCAAACCTGATCGAAATACACGGCACAGGATCTCCGCTTTCGCGAAAACGATTCTAGTTACCAAGAAACAGGATATGGATGGACGCTAAGCATGAGGCACCACCTCGACGGAATATGGAGGTGGAATCTTGCCCAAGAGGGAGGTTTTTTAGTAGGTGAGAATCCAACACACCGGATTGGCCAACCGAAAGTGCATGATAGATTTTTCCTCTCACAAAAAAAAATACTATTATTATTAAAAATGATATAGTACTATCTTGCTTCAAATGCTCTCTTGACGTTTCGCAACATTTCTGGAGTTAATCGTTGGCATTCTTCAACAATTTTTTTGCGTAACTCTGATAAGGAATCTGAACGCGTACCATATACCTTAAACTTAAGATGCCCCCAGAGCAAAAAATCAAGATCCGGCGATCTGGCAGGCCATTTTATAGGCCCCCTTCAACCAATCCAACGATCGCGAAAGTAATGATTCAGAAATTGTCGTACTCACGCAGCGTAATATGGATGTGCTCCATCTTGCTGATATGCTATCTCATTCACCAACAAATCTAAATCTTGTTCCAATTTTTCTGTGATCAACGGATTGATTGTATCGTTTGGTATGTTCAAATACATTTGACCATTTAAGCCCCGTCAATGAATAGGGGTCCTATGAGATGATCGCCAACTGATACGGGAAGACCATATCAGTTGACTTACTCTCCAAAATTTTAACAACTATAGCAGACCCTTTTTTTTTTTTTTTCTTTTATTTTCTAACAAGACGGTGCAAGTTGCCATACGTAAAAAGAAGCTGTAAACTGGTTCTCAGACAATAATATTCCACTCTTAGAGTATGTGCCCAGTAACCTAGATTTATCACCAATAGAAACATTATGGCATTACGTGAAAAAAAAAACGGTTGCGTGCCAATCCTGTAAGAACAATACCAGAATTGAAACAAAAACTGTTAGAAATTTGGAATAAATGTATGTCAAAAAGAACGGAAGCCGTAATTAAAAAGAACAACAGGAACAATAGGCTGATGTTATAATTTAAAGCAGATTGTAAAAGCGTAAAATAAACCTAGAATATAATGGCGGTTTCTTCTATGGTTTGCGCAACCACCAAGAATAATAATAGACAAAAATATTTAATTTATAAAATGAAAAAAAGAAACGTTTTTCGGTGAGATAGTACAGTAGTACCCCGTTATCCGCTGACTCCGTATCCGCGGTTTCAGTCATCCGCGATTTACCTATTGTGGGCAGAAAACGCGTTATATCAATAAATACAGAAACAAATAAAGACACTCGAGCCTTATTAAAAGTTATAGGAGCATTTGTCGATATATCGTCGTATATATGAGTCAGCCCCCGAATTCGGCGCTCTCTTATGATAAGTTAAACAAGTTAGAACGTGCTTAAGGTGCCACTCGCTTTTACTTGTACATATAAACGCTCCTGTTAACTATGAGTTTAGTACTATTCGAATTGTCGGACAAGACAGTGCTAGGAATAGTTTTTAAATAAAGTAAATTTGAAAATCATTTTAAAATGGCTTCTAAACCAAAAAGAAAACGTGAAATGCTCACTATTAAAATCATTAATATAATTGAAATAGAAAAAAAATCTATTGCAACTGTTGCTAAATTATACAATAAAAACGAATCTTCGATATGGGAAGTGTTAAAGAACAAAGATAAGTTTCGAGCTAGTTTTTCTAGTGCACCCCAAACTACAAAAGTTGCAACCATAATACGTAATAAAGTGTTAATTAAGGTAGAAAATGCCCTAAATTTATCGGTGGAAGATATGACAAGTGTTATATGTATGCAATACATATATTGTAATGTATAGTTGGTTGCATACATTGATTGTAAATGATTGACAAGACCTACAATAAAGACAGTATCTACCGGACCGCTGTTTGATTAACATAACTCATGGCGCTGCGAACAGGATCGAAAAATGAACAAAATCTAATAATCATCTCTCAAAATAAGAAAATCAATAGCGGTGAAGAAAGCAAAATAAAAAGTTATTAGTGGATACTCAATAAATTACAATTAAATCGCTGGATGGAATAAATAAGAGCAGATTAATCGAAATTGCACGTGGGCACCACGCACTTACATTGTTATAATTGGAAATTAGCCTTGTGCAATCACAAGAGATGGACACTATGGGATCGAGAACAATTTCTCAAATGCGATTTCAAGGTAATCTAGCGAGCAATTGGAAAATTTGGCGACAATTGTTTGAAAACTATTTGATCGCAAGCGAAACTAATGTGAAAGATGAAAAAATACAATGTGCCAGATTACTACATTATATTGGAGAAGAAGCTCTACAAATCTATAACTCATTTACATTTACTGATGCTGAAAAGAATAAAATAAATGTCTTAATCCGGAAATTTGAAGAATATTTTACACCAAAAACAAATGTCATTTACGAAAGATACAAATTCTTCAACATGAAGCAGGACCAGCTGTCGATAGAACAATTTACCACAGACTTAAAAAATCAAGCAAAACTCTGTAAGTTGAAAGAAATGGAAGAAGAATTGATCGTATCAGTTTTAATCTCTGGTATGAACGATGGCATATTGCGAGAGAAGTTACTGGAGAAGCAGGAAGAGAAGCTATCACCTGTAATACAATTCTGCCAAGTATGGGAAGCATCAAAATTGCAGAGCCTGGAAATGCGACAAGCGAATATTCAGCCGAGTCAAATTAACGCTGTGAAGAAGCAAGTACGATCAACAGTTGCCAATCGACAAGGATCGTCATCATTTTCACACAACTTCAGGAGGGCAGACCAGACTTCTAGACCAGCTACTACAAAAACTAAAGTAAATCAAGGTAAATTAATAAATAATTGTAATAATTGTGGTCAAATACATGCGATAAGACAGTGTCCCGCTTATGGCGAAATTTGTTTTAAATGCAATAAAAAGAATCACTTTGCATACAAATGTAAATCGAGTCAAACGATAAACAAATTTCACCATAATAGGAAAATTAATGTAATAAATACAGATAATAATGAGGAACGTAATACTGAGTTATGTGTAGATGCTATTAATTCTCACAAAATTGAAACGACAAAATCATGGTTGATTGATTTATACATAAAATCACGAAAATTAACTTGTAAAGTAGATACAGGTGCTGACGCAAATATTTTAAGTATAGAAACAATTAAGAAATTAGGGTTACGTAGTAATATTTGTGGTAGTAAGGACAGGTTGTACAATTACACTAATCAAATTATACCAATCTTAGGAAAGACTAATATTAAATGTAAATTCAGAAAAAAAGAATACAATATTTGCTTCTACGTAACAGAAGGTAATTACAACTCAATATTAGGACTTCAGACGTGTGAGAGACTTGGTTTAGTTAGTAGAATTTTAAGTGTTAGTGAAAATAATCATGACAAATTACTTGAAAAATATGAGGAAGTATTTAAGGGAATTGGAAAACTAGAAAAGGTGTACGATATTGAGCTAATTGAAAACGCGATTCCGGTTTCTAGACCTGTTCGCAGAGTTCCCTTCGCTTTACGGGATGAATTTCAAAAAACTTTAAAAAAGTTAGAGAATTTAGAGATTATTGAGCGTATACAGGGTGGGTCGGAATGGCTTAGTTCTTTTGTTATTGTTCGTAAACCAAATGGCTCGTTAAGAATTTGTCTGGATCCGAAAGATCTAAATAAGTCAATTAAAAGTCAAATATATAAAATGCCAACAATTGAAGAAATATCAAGTAAATTAACGGGTGCAAAAATCTTTAGTACGCTGGACGCTACTAGCGGTTTCTGGAACATTCCACTTACTGAGCGGAGCAGTAATTTGTGTGCATTTGGGACGCCTTATGGACGCTTCAAATTTAAGAGAATGCCCTTTGGCATTAAAACAGCGAGTGATGTTTTCCAGGAACGGCTGGAGGAAATTTTTAATATAGAGGGTGTCGAGATTTACATTGATGATATTCTTATATATGGTAAAACAAAGGAAGAGCACGATATAAGACTGGGGCAGGTACTAAAGATAGCACAAGAAAAGAATATTAAATTTAATTCTTCAAAATGTTTATTTGGAGTAACGGAAATTAAATATTTGGGCCATACATTTAATGAGCAAGGTGTGTTTGTCGATGATACTAAAGTTAAAGCAATAAAAGAAATGCCAAGTCCAGGTAATAAGAAAGACTTGCAAAGATTCTTAGGTCTAATTACCTATGTAGGTCGGTTTATACCCAACCTTTCTGAAGAAACGTCAACATTAAGAATTTTATTAAAAGAAAAGAACAGTTTTGTCTGGGAGGAAGAACATGAGGTGGTATTTAGAAGATTAAAAAACTTAATTTCAAGGGCTCCTTGTTTACAGTATTTTGATAGCAATGCCGAAAGTACCATTTCGGTAGACGCATCTAAATCAGGGCTGGGCGCTGTGCTATTACAGAATGGTAAACCAGTGGCTTATGCATCTAAAGCAATGACAGAAACGCAAACAAAATATGCTCAAATAGAAAAAGAACTACTGGCTGTATGTTTTGGAACTGAGAAGTTTTATCAGTATGTTTACGGTAAAAAATTCAATGTAGAAACTGATCACAAACCATTAATACCGATATTTAGTAAGCCTTTGATTGATACTCCACCGCGTTTACAAAGAATGTTGCTATCACTTCAAAAGTACGACATAAATTTACAATATCGCCCCGGAAAGGACTTGATAATCGCGGATAGTTTATCAAGAGCAAATGTTCCAGAGGTGTATAATCCAAAGATAACAGATCTGGAATATCAAATTTGCGCAACTCACATTGATTGGAAAATAAGCGATAATAGGCTTGACGAGCTGAAACAAGCTACTTCAGAAGACGAAACCTTTAAAAAACTAAGTAATTTTATAGCAAACGGTTGGCCTACAAAGAGGACCCTTCTAAATTATGAACTGAAAGTATATTATCAAATCCGAAACGAAATAACTGAAGGAGATGGACTAATGTTCAAGAACAGTAAAATCTTAATTCCATTAAAAATGCGTCAAACAATTTTGAACAGCATACATACAGGTCATTTAGGAATCAACAAAAGTATAGAAAAAGCACGGCGAGCAGTTTACTGGCCTCATATGAATGAGCAAGTTGAAAACATGGTAAGAGGCTGTGAAATGTGCCAGAAACATGCAAACACAAAGGAAAAAGAACCTCTAATCCCACACGAAATTAAATACATTCCATGGTACAAGGTAGGGGTGGACATTTTCGAATTAAATCAAGAGCTTTATCTATTGGTCATTGATTATTATTCGAAATATGTGGAACTATCCTCTTTAAATCGGAATATAACCAGCACAAATGTCATTCAAAAGCTAAAATCAATTTTTAGTAGACAGGGCATTCCTGCCATTCTAATATCAGACGAAGGTCGTCAGTTTGTGAGTAGAGAATTCAAACAATTTACAGACATGTGGAAGATCACTCATTATACATCGACACCACATCACCAACAAGCAAATGGAATGGCTGAAAGGGCAATCCAGACTGTAAAGAATATTTTGAAGAAAACGATCGAAAATAAGGAAGATATTTATCTTGCCTTATTATCTTATAGAAACACACCAGTTTATCAATCGTACTCCCCAGCTCAAATTCTGATGTCAAGGATATTGCGAGACAATATTCCGAGAACTGAAGAACAACTCCGACCACAAATTATAAATGAAACAAATTTTCAAACAAGGTTAGAACAAAAACAGCAAAACATGAAATTTTATTATGACCAGAAAACCAAGGAAAGAAAACCGATACAAGTTGGCGAAAGAGTGTATTACCAAACCCATGAAAAATCGACATGGCAAAAAGGTATAATCAAACATAAATACAATGATCGTGAAATATTAATAGAACGTCCCGATGGTAGTTCTCTGAAACGTAACTCAAAGTTTGTTAAACAAAACACAAACTTAGAAGGGGATGACAGTGACGCATCAGAACGCAGAAGATTATTTGAGTTTAAGAGCCACTCAAATCAGGAACACCAAACTCCGGAAAATGGGAAGGGTAAGCAACACATAGTAAGTATAAATGGGAAATGTGCGAACAGTACCGGGAAACGTAATTCACCATCTAACAAAAACAACATCATGAAAGCTCAATTACCCAGTACTTCCAATAATAAAAATATCCCGTTAGTGAAACCTAGAAAGACATCTGAAACTGATATTGTAAATAGGGAGACAGTTACAAGGAGTGGTCGTATTAAAAAACCTCCTGTTAAGTAATTGTCCCTCTAGTATTAATTAGGAATTAGATTTAAGCACTCACTATTTTGTTTGTACATATATTTATTTATTCTTGAAACGGAGGATGTTATATGTATGCAATACATATATTGTAATGTATAGTTGGTTGCATACATTGATTGTAAATGATTGACAAGACCTACAATAAAGACAGTATCTACCGGACCGCTGTTTGATTAACATAACACAACAAGAAAACATATTCCTATCGATGGCAAAGTGCTACAACAAAAGGCGTTGGTTTTATATGAAGATATGCAGACCCAAGATTACACTGAAGACGAAGAAAGATCATTCACAGCAAGTAGAGGGTGGCTGCATAGATTTAAAACTCGGTTTAATCTAAAAAATATAAAAATGACAGGGGAATCTGCGTCGGCTGATCATGTAGCTGCTGCCCTGTTTCCAGAAAAATTTAAACAAATTATTGCAGAAAAGAATTATTATCCTAAGCAAGTTTTTAACTGCGATGAGACTGGTCTTATGTGGAAAAAAATGCCTCAACGGACTTATATTCATAAGACTGCAAAGAGTGCACCAGGCTTTAAAGCAGTTAAGGATAGACTTACCTTGATATTTTGTACAAATGCAGCTGGTCATATGATTAAGCCTGGACTTGGTTACCGATCACAGAATCCACGTGCTCTTAAATACAGAGATAAAGATTGCCTGCCTGTGTTTTGGCAATCAAATCGAAAGGCGTGGGTTACGGCTGTTCTATTTACACAATGGTATCATCAATGCTTTATTGCGGAAGTGGAAAGATATTTGGGAAAGGAAGAATTACCATTTAAAGTGCTGCTGATACTAGACAATGCTCCTGGGCATCCTGTGTCATAGGCACAGAAAATAAAAATGTTGAAGTGGTTTTCTTACCACCTAACAAGACCTCATTGATTCAGCCCCTTGATCAAGGTGTCATTAGATGCTTTAAAGCTATATATATTCGACAGACACACGTGATATTAATTCACATCTAACAACGATATTTAACATAGCGCAGAAAATAGATGTAGAAGAATTTAACGATATAACCAAAGAGGAACTCAGTGATTACATAAACGAAGAGGATCAAGTATTCACCAACGAGGAATTGGTAGACCTTGTGAAATCTTCTCCAGAAGCGAGTGACGATGAGGATGAGGGTCAACAAGAACCGCCAGCATGGACGCTTGAAAAAATTTCAGCGATATTTCGAACTGCTCAAAAATTAAAAGAACAGATAGTAGAATATGATCCAATAATGGAACGCAGTATAAAAATTACTCGCACTATAACAGACGCCTTGAAACCTTTGGAGGATTTGTTTATTGAAATGAAAAGACAGAAAACGACAACTACCAATAACAATGTTCTTTGAAAAAGTCGACAAAACCATCCATAATGCACAGCCATCAACATCGTTTGCTTCGAATCTAAGTAAACAATCGACTGCTAATTTGGACTTGGAGGAAGATGAATGAATATGTAGCTCACGATGATAAAGTTTTTCTTGTTGTATATTTTCTTGTTGTGTATGTAAATATGTATGAACTTATATATTTATTAAACTTAAATTCTATTTGTGCCACAGCACAAGAATATTTATTTATTTATTGTTTATTTATTTTAAATAAATATTATATAACTTTAACAAAAATCCCAAAAGAAAGGTGAAAAAATCCCTTACCACAAAATTAATTTTTAATTTTGTGGTAAGCAATTTTTTCACCTTTCTTTTGGGATTTTTGTTATAGTTTTCAAGCCACAGTCTCCACCCATCACAGGATTATATAACTTATTTTTTCTTGTTTCATTGTTTTATCTTTGCTTCATATTTCATATTGTATTCGGAAATAAAGCGTTCGCTACTATCCGCGGAAGAGCACAGAACCAAACCCCCGCGGATATGGGGGTACTACTGTATACATTTTTAATTTATAATTTTAAAAATGTATTTTATCTCACAGAAAAAAGATAACTATTTATAATGTAAAGTCTTCTATATACTATTTGCTTTTGCTTTGATATCTGGTTCGATACGTTAAATACATAAAAACAGAAATGCCCTTGGTTGCAAAGTAAGTACAATCCAAGTATGGGCACGTTTTTAAACTCATCGATGGGTCATACGCATTCATCGAAGTGTTCTTAAACACATCTTAATCCATCGAGTAGAATATCGATGAAATCCATCAAACTGTCTCTAGTCTCAGAGTATTTCTATTCAATGGCTCATCGGAACCATCGGAAGTGCCGATGAACTCATGTTTGGGGTTATGTATGGTCGGTGTTTATAGTCGTTAATATGGCGAAAGAAATACATGAATTACGTGGTAAACCAAGAGTTACCGCGACCACAACACGGACTCACACACAAAATTGACACTGACAGATTTTAGAGTTGTTTTTGAATAGGTTAGGATGTTTCTGTCTAAATGTTGTCATCCATCATCAGTGCGTTCTTAGTCGTGTTCTATTTGCCTCGCGGATCACTTGTGATCAGATCAGTTCGATGAAAACGTCATCCGTGACGTCACGCAAGTGATCCGGAACTGATCAAATCCACCAAGAAGTGAACCTGCTATTTCGGAGATTCAGTTCGGCATGTAGAAGTGATCCACCAATGGTAACACAGGATTTTTAAATCTTAAAAAGTGGGATGTCGATTCAAATTGGCGCCACACAAGACCACGTGTAGATAACCAGTCCGCATAACCTGTCTTATTTGCTCTGTTGTACACGTTTACTGTTGTTTGCAAATTTTTAGTTAGGGTAATATAGTAGGGAGAAATTTTATTTAGCCAGGAGTGGTATATTGTAGGCGAAATTTATTTTTTTGGAATGTGGCTAGTAATCGAATAAAAAGATTTACATTTTACGTTTCGGCTTCTTTATTTACTTTTTAAGCCTTCATCAGAAACTGATTGTATACGTTATCGCCAAAGGTCAAACACATAATATTAACAATAACAATTTTTTTACACGTTAAAAGAAGTGTAAAAGACGATAAATTACAAACATTATAGAAACAAACAAACGTATAACTTTACAATCGTATGATAAATGAAGCAAAAGGTGGTAAGTTATTTTGTTTTTTTTTTTAACCATTCCACTTCATTTGATTGTGGTAGGTTGAAGTATTAGGCGAAGTATCAACAACTTCGGACGATGCGACTTCGTCCAGTAATTCATCGGACGAGGAACTCTACTTACGAAGGCATCATCAGCGTTCACAAGGGTTTGTAGAGAAAGTGGTTAAAAATTTCCACGACTTTCAATTCAGAGAGCATATCCGAATATCTCGAGACACATTCAATCATCTACTAACAAACCTAAATACCGCTAACGTGATTCCAGTATACAAAGGCGAAAAATAAAATGGATCGTTGATGATAGTATAGCTTACTTTTATTCACGACTCTTCAAGTAAGTAGCACAAGCAATTACGTAAACATTAAAAACAAAAAAGCTGTCCATATTTATAGAAACTTCGATGCTATTACTACTAAAGGATGATGTTGAAGGCATCTGATCGATGTTGGAAGAGTTCCTTGATTTACCGCCACGTAATGTGGAGATATTTACTGCGTGGCTATTTCCAATGTTAGGTTTTGATCCTAAGAATTCATCCATTTGTTGACTCATGTCTTCATGGTAATAATGTACACTGTTAATTAAGGCTATTGTATTGTCATAGCTCCATATTTTTTTATTGACTACTGTATTAGTATAATGTATTTTGCAATGGTTCAAAATTGAATAAAAAAATTGTTGTCTGTAATAGTTTTTTTTGTAATTTATTTCATATACCAATATGTGGCAATGTGCATCTTACCTTGTTTTTGCATCTGAAATATTACTTCGCGCAACCCCCAGAATGTATTTCGTATAGATAACTCTTCGCCCCGTTTAGACGTAAACAGTAAACATTCCCAGAATTAACTAAGCATTTAAGAGTCGATACTTATTAAGAGTAATAACAATCAATGATGTCGTGGGAAAATCTATGGCATTTTTTGGGCCACGACGGCGAAAGGGTGTTTAATGTAAAAATATTTGATATTAATCTTTGAATATACCTAATTTACAATGGGATTTAACGAAAACGTACATCATTCTAGCATGTGTATATCATCCCATTATGTGTTTTCTTTTCATAACTACTTTGTTTCTATACATGCGACATCGACATTGCAAATCCCTTTTTGAATTTCGTAACAAAACAACTTTTCATACAAGACGGACAAACGCGCTTGCGCTCAGTGGACATTTTGAACTGAACCAAATTCGTCAAAGCATGCGAAAGTGAACCGTTTCATTTGGCGCAAAGGCGATCAGTTGGCAATGACGTAACTGATCTGATCACAAGTGATCCGCGAGGCAAATAGAACACAACGCTTATATGTGAAAGTAATTGCAAATCCACCGAAAAAATCTGTGACGTCATACGAATGCATTGATAATATAATACATTGCATAAATCCATCCATCGAGTTCAAAAAAGTGTCCTATATACATATATATTGAACGCCTAACGAACTTTCCCTAAGATATTTCTGGGTGTGTCTGGATATTTTACTATAACGAGGTTGCAACGCCAGTGCAACCTGAGCGGTCGTGTCAGTACCACAGACCTGATAGACTGCCAATGAACCGTATGCGCATCGCTACGGCGCACCATCAAAAATCGACAGGACATCTTGGAATACAGGCGTCATTACTTGCGTCACGATTCATGTAGCATCATGCTTACGTTAGTTTTCTATAGGAAGTTTTTGTGTTAAGCCACGTTAAGTTTTATGCAAGTTGACAAGTCTTACTGGTATTACCTAACCTTGTAGATCGATTGTTTTATTTACTCTCTTTGTGTTATTATTTCCCGGACTATTTCTTAATATTATAAATTATTCACCGAATATTTTTGATTTATTTGTAAGTATGCATATTATAGCATTAATAATTGGGCTTATGTGATAATTAATCCAGGTAGTTTTTCCTGAAAAAAGTGATGCCATCGTGTCGTGTAAAATCCTGCTAAAGCAATAGTTACAAAGATGACGGAGAACTAACTTTTCATATGTAAGTTGCAGAATAATGCCATAGCTTAAAAATATTCTGAAATTATGGTAATACATAGTGCTTCTATGTGAAATAATTTTTTGTAGAATGCCCAAACATTGTTCTGTGGATTACTGTTACAGGGGGTACCATAAATCCCAGCAAAAGTAAGCGTGTATATGTTTGTTCATTACATTTCCTCGAAAAGGATTCTTATAGAGCGGGACAGATTGTGCGAATTAAAGAGGGAGTTATTCCAACATTGAATTCAGACAAAGAAAATCTAAAAAAGTATATTTTTATTTAGAATCACTTGATATTCCTGAAAACAAAGGGTAGAGGTAAATAAATGATGTATAACATATATATTTCTTTAAATTTTCTGCACTATTTCTTAGGTAAATCTAATCTGCCCATCAAAGGAGGTACGATATATTTGCCAGTTCACCGAAAAACCAATTCGGAAAGTAATGGTCTTGACAGGAAACAAGATTCCACAAGAAGAAAATTTCCTAACGACTTTTGTTTATTTACTATCAACTCACATTCCCCAAAACATTTTTTCTAGTTTATCCCATCATTTGTTACATATGTCACCTCTGGAAGAAACTCGTGTTTCAATTTTAAGTAAAACCATAATATCGTCTTATAGCAAAATTAGATTTCATAATTTAGCCAAGAAGTTTACAGAAAAAATACAAGGTAAATCAATAAGGAAGGAATTAAGTAAACTAATATTATTTAATCATCAATAAATTATACAACAACTACCGCAGTATATTATTTACTCTTAAAGACAACATACAATGTTGGATTGTTATGACAAGTCGTGAAGATCTTATGAAACTTGTATTAGATTTTTCCTACGTATTTTTATATAGCGTTGAAAGAAATTTTTTCTTTTCTCTTATTAAACCTGACAACGAATGAAGTATATGTTACCAGTTAATCGTAAGTTTAGAAACTGTATAGGTCTAAGTTGTCCACAACTTTAATAAAAAAAACAATGCCATATAAAATACATAGGATAAAATCTAACATATGCTACTAATTATTACAAATTCCAAGTGCTATTAAAATTTATTGATATCCTTAACTTTATTTATTTGAATATCCGCCATGGTACCGACGTCATTGATGACACCTGTATTCCAATATGGCGCATTTCAATTGATGGCAGTTTTGAGTTCAATATCAGCAGTCTATCATGTCTATGGTCAGTACATATGTGTTTATGTTTATATAGTGCAACAATTGTATGACTAAGGAAGATTACGTTACATTATACAAGCTAATCAGTGTATATTTGTGTCTTCAAGGTGATTTTGCTCTTTTATTTCTCAATAATAACAAATTCAGTGCAAAGTTTAATTCCGACTCCGTTCGGTAAATGGACGTTTGCAATAAAGGCTCGACAGACCCACTCCCAATTAAATCTTGAACAATCGATATCCAGTAAAACGCAAACTTTCAATAGCCTATTTAATGCGGATATTTATAATAAACATTTGTGGCTGTAATATAAAAAAAATGCACTATTCTGCTTCCCTTGTTTTATTTTGAAGGTGAAGAATTATGGACAAAAACATGCTTGGGAGATTTATATCATTTAAGCGATCGAATTAAGAAACACTTACCACGTTTATATGCAACCACTATTCGAAGTCAGATCGCTCTAGTATGTGGAATCATGTAAACAATTCTTTATTCAAACTAACATCTCAGATCGTCTGTCTCATACATGTAAACGGTTACTAGAATAGGACTTATTCAAGGTGGCCTTAGTGCGACCTTACTTTAGCTCGATCTTAACATGCATGTAGACTTGGTAACTATGTATCACAGAAACATATGAAAAATGTAATCCAATTTTTTGTTTAATTTCAATACTGCTGCTCAGATGGTTAGTGCATATCGAAGAAATATATCTTTGCACAACCAGAAAGTGAAGCATAATCGATATATGTTCAACATTTTAATTAATTCTGGGCGTTCTTGTGGAGCTTTCGAACTTGTGTTGACAGGACAGAATGAATCAACCTTGTCCTCTAACCTCAAGTGTTTTTCATGGATTTTAGTACTAAATTGAACGGTGCTTTAAAATACCACTTCTGTTTGCTATTTTTTGATGTGGAGACTACCAGACATCTTACCTTCACGGGTAGATGGCGTAGCACTTTTTTCATTTACATCTTTATGTCATCAAGGCATTTAGCTGCCTGGTGGAGTGTTGTTGATTGTGCTTCGCCTGTGGCATGCTGATGCGAACTAATAAGTTCAGAACAGTGCTGTCCATGTTTGGCGTGACACATTCGGCAATTACTCCTACTTTCCAGTTTGTTTATTTAATTTACTTTGCTATTTCTGATGTGGAGGCTATCAGACATCTTACCTTTACGGGTAGATGGCGTTGCAGTTTTTTCATTTTCCCAATGCTCTACTTATTACAATGACATGATGCCCTACAAGTTACTTGGAATGAATCACAGGAACACATACATAACAATATATAGATACACACATCATTTTAATAGAGGTATGCCAAGGTGAATAAGTTTCTCTACTTTCTTTATTCTCAACATAGTAATCATTTGTATCAAATTTTATTTTAGAAATACAAAATACTGTAACTGGACATTTCGTATTTTTCGTCACGTAATCTTCAGATTCACGAATTTCAAACAAACTCTTTAATTTTGTCTCCTTACTAATAAATTCGAATCCTTTGACGCAACAATCTAAAATTAAGTGCAAAGAGTGACTGTAAAAATCGCCTCTTTTGCGGTCCTCGATCCCTCGATGTCGGGATCGAATCATATGCAAATCAGTTCCTTCTGGTAAGATATTTATAGAAAAAAAGTTTCAACTTGAGGTGACATGTAGTTTTTGAAATATAAGCGGTCAAGTTGTAAAAAAACTAACTTATTTCGGAATATGTTGTTTCTGAATTATGTTATACAGACCAACACTAACAAGTAAAGTGGTTTGGTCACTACCCAGTAAACACGGTGACGTTGTGAAAACGTTGGTACAACGTGAATTTTAGCTGGCAACGTTGAAACAACGATGCTCGGTATTTTTGAAAAATTATCAACGTTATTACAACGTCGTTAATGGACTTGGTATCCACCATCTTATGGTCAACGTTACATTAACGTTAATTCAAGCATGTTTGCGGTAGTAGAAGGTAATTCCCTGCGCGAGGCGTGAATAACCGTAAGTATCACTTTCTGTCGCGAGGTGTCGTTTTTGATTCGGTTCGGTTCGAGGTAGTTCGGCGTTTAGATTGGCTTCAACTGTGGCTTCAACACGTTAGCACAGTATATACCATAAGGTATATACTGTGACGTTAGGTCCATTAATTTCACGCGTGGTGAACATCACCCAAGCTTGTAGTTAACGTTTCGTAAGTACAATTCATGTAGGTATTTAAATTTTTTTTTTTTTTTCAGTATGCTAAGAATCCCAGAATTATACTTATATGTTGTATATTTCTTTATACGCATTTGCAAATAAGTGTATCTGTAGCATTTAAGAATGAAGTACATTGGTGGTTGGTGGGTAAATGAATATTTGCATATCCTAAATTGTTAAGTAACACTAATAAGTCATAGTAAATTATTTTCCAAATTATTTCAATTTATTTATTATTGATAATGTAAATAAGGTATATGAGTAATGTAGATGTAAATCACTTTGCTAAATAGAATTAAAAAAAATGTAAATTACTGGTCAAAGTTACGACGGGGCTTATTTCTTACTTTTATGCGATGTTCTAATGTTATTGAAATGTACTTCTAGGGGCTCATTGTAGTCGTGTGAATAAAAAGGTGTGTTTTTTAATATCTATTTATAGATACATACAATTAAGGAGAATAGAATTAGTTGATTGTTTGCAGCATGGGATATATTTCTCCAGTTGTACTCCTACTAACTGGGAAACTTCCCGTGCTCTATATATAAATCAACAAAATGTAAATATGCAACTATTGTCAAACCTCCAGAAGCGCCCGATTTTCCGATTACAGCAGGAGATGATTTCAAAAGATTCGATAAAAATTTGCGAACAAATATCAACTTATGAGAGTACATGGTTTTACTTATTTCTGCAGGTATAGTGGCGAAGTGGCATATTTTGTTCTTGTTTAAGGTGTCAAGATTATCATCGTTAGGTGGTTCAGGGTGTGAAGGATTGTGTCGAAAAATGCTGAAATTCTTGATCACCGATAACGTTGCTGTTTGTTATAACTGGAAAGGAAAAAATGCCAAGATGCCTTTTGGGAAGACTTGTAGCATGGAAATGATTTATGGTATAAGTGCACTTAACTTAAATATTGGGTTTCCTAATAATCTCTGTTGATAGAATCTGTAAGAAGTCTATTTTTTTATTACATGTCTTTTTCTACATAACAACGGTGTTTTTGTTTCATGTGTATACATAGTGAAGTCACAGATACCCTAAACTGATTACACATTGCATTATGAGACAATCCGCGGCGTCATTTTGCAAGAAATGGAACTTTTGTATGTTCAATAGCGTTCTCTAGCACATTTGCAAACCCAATGTGTGGCACTCATGGAGTTAAGATTCAGTATCATTACTAAATATTAATCATAGCCCTCTGATTAATATTTAGTGATTAAGAGAGCTGATTTATTATATTTTCGCGTATTATTTGTAGCCAGACAATGAGTTAGCCACGTTAGTATATTTGTGTAAAATGTAACATTATTCTAGGGTGGTATTTTTCTAGCCGGGCAGCAGAATTCGAACCGCAGCAGTAAGTACATATGTACAAGTATGTTCATACTCATACCGTGCCTTGAATTACTCATTTAGAGCGGCCACAATTATGACATTCGTTAAAATTTGATTAAAAAACTTAGGTACTATATATTGGAATCATAGGCTACTCTAAATGAGAATTAGTTTAAGGCATGGTATGTATATACGTGTACGTACTACTGCAGTTCCAAATTTGTTGCTCCGCCAGAAAAATACCACTCTAAAATAACGTTACATTTTACAAATTTTTGATGAATTTACTAACGTGGATAACACATTGTCTTGCTACCAATAAAACACGTTGATTATGTTTACAAGTTAATGGTATTATCAACATTTTAGTCACTTACAGTAAAGCTACTAAAACAACGTTATAAAACTTGCGTTCGTAACGTTAGTTTTAACGTTGGCAACAACGTTCTAAAACTTTCCTTGGGAACGTTAGTTTGTTATGTTGCAAACAACGTTAACTCGTGCGACAAAAGTACCGGAATTCGACGGAAAAAGTAACGTTAGTGTGGTTTGGTTGTTCGCGCTTTTAAACGTTTTAACAACGTGACTGTGTTTACTGGGTAATTATGAATCTGGACTCATAATTAACACATATAAAATGTTGAATCCAATAGGGTACAAATTGTTCTTTCTATCACTTTTTCGAGCCTCTGGATGGGTGTATGTTTCCTGCTCTCTGCATTACCCAGAATCAACGGCATGGACGTGGCACGTATCTGTTTGTGCTGGAAAATACAATGTTTAAGAAGAATTATTTACTGTTCTTAGGGATTATATTTGATATCTCACAGATGTTAGGATTATATATTGATTCCATGATATTGACCGTGGCCTAGGTACCATATAATTGTCATAATATGACTACAGCATCCCACTGTTCGAGTTACACTTTCACATGTGCAGAAATACTCGACAAGTGATGACCTCCCCGATTTAGATTTATCGACAAGAATGAAAATGTGGTGATTTTTCTGTAAGCTTTGATAAGTAATGGATCGTCAATAATTATTCCCTAGTTGGCAAAGTTTAAGGATGCAGTTTTGTGTTTTTGATTTGGTTTAAACTTCTGAATCAGAAAATTATTCTCATTTTTATGTTCCGCGTAGTATGATATAGCATTTTCTAACTGGTATGGACCCAAGCTAATGTAGTATAGATCATTCATTGTTAGCTGAGGAAATTGAAGTTTTTCATTATTTTACTGATTATCAATTAATGAAGTTCAACATACGCTGACCTTGCTTGATTGGAACATTCATTCGAGATTTAATTATGTGAGCAATGTCGTCGTACATTCTGTCACTTAGAATTGGTTTATGGAACAAGTTCATACGTGAAAAAGCAATCAGTACTGATTCGTACTTCTTTGCTATTGTTGAATTATGTGCTACAATCGAGAAGATTTTGAATTTCTTTTTTAATCCCTGGAACTGGCCACACAGATCACCCGATTTGACGCCCTTGGACTTTTACCTGTGGGGTCGTATAAAAGAGCAAGTGTACTCTACACCTGTATTAACGAGAGAGGAACTATTGAACCGTGTTCACGATGCGTTCACCAATATAACCCCAGACGAACGTCGGAGATCGGTTTCGCGAGGAGATGATAGAGTGATTCAGTGTTTGAACCAAAATGGTGGTCACATAGAACAATTATTGTAGTTATTTCGTTCAATTTATTTTATTTTTTCTTGTCATTATGTTCCTAATTTTTTTGTTTTTCATTTGTTACTACGTTTCAAATTTTCTTATGTTCCTGTTTTGTTTCCATTTTCTAATTAAAATGAAACACATACGATGTTTCAGTTTCTGTCAAAAATCACATTAAAGCAGAAAACATGGAATAACAAGAAAACCGTTGTAAATAGGTATAGGGAAAGTCATAGCGAATCGATGCAGAATTAAATTCTGCAGCTGATCATCCAATAATATACAGGCTGTTCCATTTTAAAAAAAGAACTTTTTCAACTTTGAAGACTTTGTAATTGGTCATGCAGTTTTGGACACCCTGTATGCGACAAATCAATTGTCAAGGTGGATTTCGAAAGTGTCATTCTTGTGCTTCCATCTACCCTAGAAGTGTTTATTACCAGTCGAAAATGGGCAAAAGATACTGTGTTGCAAATAACGCTACATCTTTCAAAATTTTCAAAAAAATCAAGATATCTAAGTAGCAGTTGAAAATAGGTATAGGGAAACCTATTAGAACTCATCATAAAATGTTCTCAGGAACTTAAAAATGAAATAATATACAGGCTGTTCCATTTAAAATAAGAAAGTTTATGGCGACTTCCGGTATAACCTGAAGTGGTAAGACCCTGAAAATATTTTAAAATGAAAGAGAATCTTGAATAGCCCCGGATTCCAAAAATTCAGAGTTCCAGGTTTTTTCTAACCTCGGAAACTTCTAACGAACGGCTACCGTGGAATACCCTATATAGTGTAACTTTCAACTCTCATATCTATAAAACTAAATATCACCTCATATTGAAACTTTTTTTCTATTAATATCTTATCATAAGGAGTTGACTCACATATGAATCGATCCCGAAGTCAAGGGCCGCAAAAGAAGTGAAAAACCCGTCCGTTTTACAGTCACTCTTTATTAGCCGAAATATGTAACTCCAATGACTTTGTCAACCCAAATGAAGATCTATAAAATATTTGAAGCTACTCTGTATAGGTATTTAACAAAAATTAACCTTGCGTACAATGCACACGTACGGACTACAAAATGAAACACAAATACTATTTATTGTTAAATAAACACATTCACACGTAATACTATAACGCACCTTAAAATTACATAGTTAATATTTTACATGTGCATTTCTTAATGTCTTAAAACATCACAATTGGTTCTCTTATGCGTTTAGAATATCATATTACAGAAATCAGTCCTGAAATGCATCTGATACGAACAAAAATCATAGGCTATGCTATGAAATTGTCGCGTATCTTCTTGTCTTCTCTTGATTTGACGCAAGCAGTATAAAGCACCATTGTTTGGCAAGCCAATTGGACGCAAAAATATATGGTTATACCTAGACCGTAGATGGCTGATACAAAAGGCAAGCTCAGTCTGTAACATAAAGTATAGTAGGGTTTGAAAATTAAACAATACGAACGTCTATAAGTTTAACCGAAAATAAAAAATAAACCTTTCTATATACTTACTCAAAAAGATCGTAAGCATCCGTGCAATCATCTGGCAACAAAATATTCGCAAACCACGTAAACGGATGGCAAACTGTCGTCAGTGTGAGGTTACAGCCATACAGTAAAGCAATGATGGCCCCCAAAAGTCCCAAAGAGTATTGCCGCGAATTATGCTGGCCGATGCAACAGTTCAACCTACAAATACCAACTGAAAATTGACATTTTCAATCGCCCAAATATTATTACCAAGCACAATGTTTGCTGTCATTCGGAACTTGGGTCATGCAGTACACGCAACTTCTATTGGAACCTTCAAGTGGCCTGCGCTTTTTCGCATGCCAGAACCAAATACAGCTAACTGCAATTACGGCGGTTAAAACTAGATTCTCCTCCCAGAGAATCTCCAAAAATGGTATAACGATGAATTCAAAGATTAAATAAAGTACCAAGAAAGAGACGGTCATCCAGACTTGAAAAAACCTGCTCCTGGAATCCTGAAATTTGTACTTGACATACACCAAGAAGAGAATCATTGATAAGCCTGAAATCGCAGTCCAAATTGGGCCTTCTGACGCCAGAAACAAGAAGAACAGAACTAGTAGGACAGAGGCGACAGCCTCTAGGGGTATGCGTTTAGCGCCACCTTTCCATGGTATCCGTAACCTATCGTGCAGAGTCGCCATGAAACCGGTTTTATTGTGGTGAGGAACGCCGTGTCCTGTCAAGAAGCTGAAAATAAAAAGGTTATGTACTGAATAATATGCAGTGTATGAAATAGAAATTTTTATTACCATCAATACGATGACGCATAAATTAGATTCTTTATTAACCCATCCGGGTATACAAAGATATAAATTGAGCAACTCAAAATAGATATGATCAATATAGGTATAAACATACAAATATACATTCCTACAACAAATAATGTACACAACCACGCATTATTGCAGCTTAAACAAGTCTCAAAGTCCGCCACATTGCAAAACCCTCTTTCGTTAAAATGTGTTTTAGTAATAATAATAATAATAATAATAATAATGTTTATTGTCTTTAGTCGTAAACAACGTAGACATTGTCAATATTATGAATACAATAAAATCAGAAATACAAAAGTAAATATTAAAAAAACAAAATAGAAAACAAAAGACAACAATAAAAGCAGAACCATTACCCGTCATGTCAAGTACTCATCAACACTATAAAATGAATGCTCATGAATATAGGCTTTCAATAGCTGTTTAAACGAATTAAAAGTACTAACTATCTTTATATGTCTTGGCAGCGCATTGAAGTAAACAGCACACCTGTAGTATGGGCCCCGCTCAAACAAAGTTGTTCTGTGAATCGGCACACTGACATGACTATGAGAACGAGTTCTCATGTTGCTATACACATCGGCGTTTTTAATAAAGTAATTTTCGTTGCGCTTATAAAATATTAATAATTCATATAAATAGAGTGACCACAAGGGCAAAATCTTCAACTGCTTGAATATAGGACGACATGAGGTCATGGAGGACGCAGACACCATACACCGCAAAATCTTTTTTTGATATATAAAAAGCTTACTCGCACAACTAGCCGAACCCCAAAAAATGAGACCATATCGCAATCGAGACTCCACGTACGAAAAATAAAACATTCGCAAAGTGCCAACATCCACAGTGCTTCTCAAATTCCTAACTCCATAATACGCTGAGCACAGTTTACTTAAAAGTGAGGTACAATGTTGCTCAAATTTGAGAACACAATCCACAGTCAATCCCAGAAACCCAACACTACCGCCAGTGGAAATTGACTTGCCATCATGCTTGATGTAGCAACTACTACTTATACTGGAGCTAGCACGAAACTGTATCATGCTCGTTTTTGTCGCATTGAGCACTAGCCCGTTTTCGCAACACCACGCACACATATTCGATAAGACCTCATTTGCGCGAACAGACGCTAAATGTACAGTCGAATCAGCAACAACGCAACTTGTATCATCAGCATACTGTGACAATGAACATGATGGTAAAGATAAGCACAAGTCATTTACATATAAAATAAACAGAGTAGGGCCAAGTACAGAGCCCTGCGGGACACCACAGACAATGTTTATAGCCGGAGAAAGATGTTGTTTTTTCAAATTATCAACACAAACTTGAATTTGTATGTGTGATTGACGATTAGTAAGATATGACTTGAATAAATCATACGCAACGCCACGCACTCCATAATCCCACATCTTTGATAACAAAATTCTGTAATCTACCGTGTCGAATGCTTTTGACAAATCAAAAAACATGCCGACTACAGTATTGCCCGCGTCTACCTCCCCGTATACACGATCTAAACAGCGATATATCGCATCGCATGTTGACTTACCCTGTATGAAGCCAAATTGAGTATTAGAAATTATATTTTTCTTTACAAGATAATCAACCAACCGTATATTTATGATTTTTTCGAAGACCTTTGTTATTGCTGTGGGAATAGCAACAGGTCTATAATTACTAGCACTACGTTTATCAGACTTTTTATATATTGGAATTACCTTACTCACTTTTAACTTTTCAGGAAAAATGCCACTAAGAAAACATTCATTTATGACAATAGTAAGTGGTTTTGCAATATACGACGCAGCATACTTCATAACGAAACAAGGTACCTCGTCAATACCGGCAGAGTGCTTAGAAGCAACATCCAACAACACGCGTTCAACCTCGAGCTCATCTGTTGGAGTCAAAAATAAGCTGCCATTTACGTGGGATATTCGCTGAACTGGTGTGCTTCCTGGTAAAGCTTTATCAAAACTATAGAATGATTCGGCAAACATTTTGCAAATTGACATGGGGTTGACAACCTCATTGCCCTCCTTATCGCGCAATAAAATTGGTTGTAGGTTGTTTTTAGTGATGTTTGTGACTTTATTAATAATGTTCCACGCAGTTTTACTTTTGTTTTTAGAATTCAGAATTTTATTCTCGTAGAAGGTTTTTTTTGTTTTATTTACAAGCTCTTTATAAGCCACTTTCTGGTTATTGTATGCCGTAAGAAGAATCGGATCCCTATTTACTTTATACAAACTGTACAAATCGCGAAGTTGCTCTGCCCTTTGTGCTAAATCAGCTGTATACCATTCTACCCTACATTTTGTACTGAGAGTGCATTTCGTTAGTGGAAATGTCAAATTAAAATAATGTAAAAAAGTACTATAAAATATGTCGAACTTGTTGCTGTCGCTCGCCAGCACCTCCGACCAATCCTCGGAGGCTATCATAGATTGAAAACTCAATAGAGACTCTTTAACAAATTTACGTTTATATTCCACTGTTGATGTATGTCTAA
This sequence comes from Cetonia aurata, assembly GCA_949128085.1. Lineage (NCBI taxonomy): Eukaryota > Metazoa > Arthropoda > Insecta > Coleoptera > Scarabaeidae > Cetonia > Cetonia aurata. The sequence continues at coordinate 3,328,901 of OX421887.1, forward strand.
ACGGAGTCATAATTTCTAATAGCTGAAATTTGTGATCTGAAAAAAGGCAATCAATTGAAAAGCAGGTATATCTATCAACTGTACTATCTGCAAATATGTTGTCAATTAAGGTGGATGTCGTAGCAGTCACTCTTGTTGGGTTAATTACATAGGGAACAAGATTAAAACATTCAAAGGTTCTTAGTATGCTCTCAGCAGGACCCACGCTATCTAAGAAATTCACGTTAAAATCCCCACACACAATTAATGACTGACCTGCCTCCTCCACTTCCTCAAGCAAATCAAACAGTTTATCATTAAACGTACTAAGATCGCCAGTCGGTGATCTATACAAACAAACCACACAAAACTCGTCCCCCCCAATGGTCACCGAAGCGCAAGCATACTCAAAGTCCTGCTCCACCGAGTCCACAGAACAACCAACCACACCAGCCTCCACGCCGTGACGAACAAACACCGCAACACCACCCCCCTTTATAGTACTTCGGGAATAGAAGTTAATTTGCCTGTAGTGCTGTATAGAAATACTAGAAAATTCATCGCCCAAAAGCCAATGCTCTGACAGACATAGAACACACGGGAAACCAACTTCAGATAATAATGATTCCAATTGTGCTACTTTGTTCCGCAAACTACAAATATTTAAATGCATTAGTAGTCTTACAGATATATAGTGAACTCGACAAGGCAATATTTCTTGAATTTCTCTAATACGTATAATAAAAATAGCAAAGAAAGAATACCTAAACAATTAACCGAAAACGATGCAGTCGTCTTAAGGGTTGAGAGTTTGGCTTGTGTTCCCTAGGGAGTGTCCATCTAAGCTCTTTATTCCTTAGTAGGCAATCGCAAATAACACTTGAGATGCGACAGCGAAAACAGATGGCGTTCACTTCGTTTGTTATGGCTGACTAATTCATTTCATTTGTATAAATCGATCATTAATGATGAGACATCTATTTCACCTTAGATAAATCTTGAATTGATATTTATTCTCCAGATATTGATATTATCTGGGCGTAATAATCGGATAACGCTGACGTTACCACTTTTTCCTCGTATTCAGTATTATTTGTGAATATGTTGCCGAAGCATTTGAATTTCTGGTAACTCTTATCGATTCAATAGTTATGTGATCTAAGCCATATAATCTCGCTATGTTTGTCAACTTTTCATATTTATGTTATCTGGATTCTTGAAATTTATGTAAAAATCGTCAATTAACTGAGCCAGTAAAGTCAACAAAAAAAGTCGAAGCTTATCAAATTAAAATTGAGTACATAGAGTTTACCTAATGAAAAAACATCTAATACAATTAAATTTTCCTAGATTAACCTTGGATTGACAAGGCTTTGCTCCAACAATTTAATGGCCGGTTTCTAAAACGTTAAAGTAGCAGTTACTTGTTCTGTATCTGACAATTTAACAAAAATTAGTTTCTCAAGCAATAAATAGTAACCTCACGCAGATCCCTGCAAGATATCTGCTCCATCTCCTGGATTTTCTTGTAAGATATCGAGAGTTCTGGTAATTTTTTATTAGCATAAAGCTCAACATAGTCAGACCCTTGAAATCACTTAAAAATTTACAGCTGCTTGATGCGCGATAGCAAGAAGGCGTGCTCAATGGAGTGAGATACACCCCAAGAAATATGGAGAAACGTTATTTCTCGCAGAGAGAACACAGTAAAAGAATTTAGTCGGAGTTTGCTCTTTACACAAGTACAGTGCAGCACACCCATTGAAGTTTGAGACCATCAGTTAAAAGAGCTAGTACTAGAACTCATTTTAAAAATAAAAAAAAATTAAACGATACTAAATACTTTACTTTAAGATTCACAATTTCTTTGTATTAACGTGCTTTTAGTGGAAAATAAAAGTCTGAACGCAAGTTAATAGCTATTTACATTGGAGTGCGGTAGGCGTCGTTTACAGCGCGGTAACTAAATTTCAGGCATGAGCCGGAGGGGAGTGCCTTAATGAGTTAGAGCGCTGTAAATCACCTAACGCACGACAATTGTAATAAATTTTTTGGCTGAAAAAATATTTAGAAAATGTTATTTAAAAAAATATGTCGGTGTCTGTAGATGTGAATTGGTACCACTGTATTTTGACAACCCTACTCTATGTAGAAGTGAATGTTAGTTCAATAATAACAATTCAAACGGCAATAAAATACAGGTAAATGTGTTTTTTAAACTAAATTAAAGGAAATTATGCATATTTTACATTGGAAGTAAGTGTGAAATGAGAAGAAATGTAGGGCGAGGCCAAAAAAGTTTTTTTGACCTAGTCAATTGTAAACACAGCATATTCTTATGTAAAAAAATTTATCTGAAAAAATAAATCAAATTATCAAACCCTATAATTTTAAAATAGCAAATCAAAATAATAATAAATTACAAAATCAAATTTACACAAAATTAAAATCGAAAATTGAAAAAAATAAAAAGTCACATCTAGTATATAAAATAAATTGTCAAGATTGTAATAGTGTGTATATGGAATATCTAGAAAACAGAACAAAAAGACACAAATACAACAAAAATCTTACAGCTTTAAAAAACATGAAATAGCACAAAACCATACAATCAATTTTAAACAAAGAACAAAACTATAAAGTACGAACTATACTTGAAAGAATTCGGATTTATACACACAAAAATTCAGTGAATAACAAAACAGGCACACAGTTTTTCACTAAACTATATTTATTAATTAATTCTATAATTGAAATTTTAGTCAAAATTAATCATATTTAACCATAACAAATAAAATTGACAGAACTTAGAAAACAAACTTTATATAAAACATTTTAAAAAATTTTCAAATTAAAACAAAGAAAACACTGATTTTAACGATAAAAAAAAAATTGTCAAACATTTTTAAAGTTCTACATCAGTTATTTATTTTATACATATTATCAATTATACACATATTATGTAAATGATTAAGGTTTAAAATAAACCGAAACGTTTTACTAAAATATATTTTATTATAGTATCTAAAAGACCTAAAATACCAAGAAAATAGTACCTATATATATCTATACAGACTGTTACATCACATCATCATATATGTTTGTAAATAAAATTTTCTAAATATTTTCCCAGCCAAAAAATCTAATGCAGATGTCGTGCGTTAGATGATTTACACAGCAGCAACTCTTTCAGACACTCGCATGTAAATGACACCAATACCGCACTCTAATGTGTGCACATCGACTTTTTCCCTTTTATTTTAAATAAAGCTATATTCAAGTAGTAACATTTGAAAATAACACAAATTTAAAGAGAGGACGAAAAAACAAAACAAAAAGTAATAATTATTAATTTTATTATTAATAGGAATAAGAATATTATTTTAAGAAAGTATAACACTCAATTAAACTTATAGTTAAATAATAATTAATATCAATATATTTCGTTTTTCACAACTTCACAACAATTAGAATGATTCAACTTTATTTAAAATAAAAATTACCCGCTGACATCCATTTGACAAAAATAAACAGTAGCTAATCAATCACAAGTGATCGTATACGTAATTTTGACGTCAGGAATGTGGTTCGGTCAATGCTCGGCGTTAAGTCTGAACACACTACTGAATTACGATTTTTGAACGTATCGCGAAGATAGTGGGAGACCTATACTTCTCTTGCGAATTACAAAAACGATTCTTCTAATTCTTCGGGTATGTCTCACTCCATTGAGCACGCCCTCTAGCTATCGCGCATCCGCCAGCTGAAAATTACTACTTATTAGTGTCAGTTTTTGGTTTTTAATCCCTTTAAAATGTGAACTCCAGGTGTCAAGTTTCGACAAATTTCAGTTATAGAGCACCCATGCCACTCTTTTGAGGGTTTTCTATACCCATTTTCATTGTAATGGGCGCCAAAACTCGTCCTTGCACACACTGCATTTTACTCTTAGGCCAGCAGAGAAGGCATATTTTTCTTATCTTTCAAAACATTAACATTTAATTTCTTCTAACAAAACTAATAAATATTATAAATACAGGTCAAACAAACTTAAACAAAAAAGGAAATTAATCTATAATGTCCTAAGATTGGTGGTTAAATATAAATGATTACAGTTAAGTTCTAATTTCCATATGTATTTTACAATGTATTTTTATTTCACAACACATTTCCGTTTCTAATAATCATCTTCAGGTGAACTACAATATTAAGAAAGAAATGCAAATTACTATGAAATTAATTCTAAGCATATGGATAAAAATGTTTACTCGAAGGTCGAAGGTCGGAACTTTTCAACTAGGGTGTGGAGCCTGAGGTCCTGTACCCTTTCATCTCTGATAAAGCGGCACGATCAAGCCGCGGGGTGTGAAGAGAAAATTGTTTGTAATGTCATTACACTGATCGGGTTGTTGGATGATCGTTTAAGTGCGAAAAAAATGAAATTAATGAATAATTTCGTCTCGTTTGCTGAGAAAGAAGGCGGTCGTCAGGGCGCTAGACGTTAGCTCTTTCAAGGAAACCAGCTAGACGTCTGAAAATGTTTACTTACAAATGTCAAAAGTAAGATGAAGAGTCAAATTCTTGATGTAACAAATGTATAAAAACATAATAGAGAAAAACACAATTAAAATGTATCATATAATATTTAACAACGATCACAAACACGTTAAAATATGTATACAGAAGAGAATGAACACGCAAAATGCAAGTCAAATTGAAACTCATGGGTGTGCATGTGTAGGAAATATTTTGCCACGTTTTAAATGTATGTATGTGTGTGTGTAAAAAATTGTTTATCTCCATATGTTTAAACATCGTACATAAACATTTATTTTAATTTATATTTATAAAATATTCTTTTTTCTGTTGTGTGCATTTGTAATTTCAAAGGAGTAGGGACAAGTTTTTCATTTTTAAACTCACAGCAGTTTATTTTAATGTATGTGGTTAATAGTTTCCATTAGGGCTGGGCAAAATATCGATACATCGACAAGTATTCGATTCCATCAATGGTATCGATTCTTCGATACCGTGATTAGCAAAGGTATCGATGTATCGATACTAGTACTAGTACTGGTTCTAGTACTAGTATAGAGTATCAATTCCGTTGTATCGGATCGAGGTATCCACCTGGACGATACCTATAATTTTGGTGTCGTATAGTTCTCTTATTGTTAGTATCGCTACTTGCTGAATTATCAATTCTACACTTCGTATCGATTCCCAGTACTAGTACAACTAAATTTAAAGAATAAACTGAACATGGAGTAAAGAAAGCTATTGAATTTGTTTTACGGAATTTTTTGTTGAGAACCATTATGATTGTCACTCATTAGCAGTCTTTCACTCCTCTCTTCCACTGAATCTATTTTTCAAAAAATAATCCCAATTGAATGGGGGTATAAATGTTGGAGTAAAGTTTGTCGCTCCTATGAAATAAAACTTATCATCCTTTCTAATATTAAACTGATTCATGTGACAACAATAATGTCTTAAACCATTTCAAATAGTTTCTGAGCAAATGTCAGCTGAAAATATATAACGGCTTCGGCTATCATTCGTCTGTTGGGAAACTTGAAAGATACCAATGAAATGGAAGACATTGATCAGGATGACTTGAATATTATAAGAGATGTACATTCCGAAATTATCCATAATTTTAATAATAGGTATTCCTTGCAAGGCGGGAATCCTAAAACAAATTTATTGTTAAACATATGTACCGATCTTGATCCATGCTTTAAAAAAGATTATTTTTCTGATGATACGTACAATAACGTAATTAATTATTTATAAAGTGACATCTCCGATACTGCTACACCTAGCGAAACGCCTACAGAACAAAAAACGAAAACTAAAGGACTTTCTCTATTAATTAAAAAACGCAAAGCAAAGGAAAATAATCTAGAGTGAAATACGGAAGTATGAAGCCATGGAAACAGAAGACATTTCGATTAACCCCTTAGAATGGTGGAAGGCTAATGAAAATTATTTAAAAAGATTAGCATCGGTATGTAAGAAATATATTTGCATTCCAGCTACCAGTATGCCATCCGAAAGAGCGTTTAGCTGTGGTGGCAATATAATAACTGATTTAAGGGCTTCTTTAACTGCATAACATGCCCAACAATTAGTTTTCTTATCGATGAATAAAGATTTTGTTCCTAACCCGAATTAGTTTTATCTAATTATTACATGTCTTTTATTTTTATTATATGTTCCTATTCTTATAAGTTTTTTTGTATACAATAAATGTTCACATATTCTCGATAACTGACTTTATTGCAAAAAACAAGACAATGTATTAAATTAAAATAAGAAAGAGTCAATGTCAATTACCAATAACTTATTGGTATTATTATATTTTTGAAAAACCAATCTCTTGTTCTTGATTGAAAATGTATAGAAAAGAGAAGCGGTTAATTTGAGCAATAATTTATTTTATAATATCCAATATTTTCAGCGATGTTTCTTTTGACTGCTTCCCCAACGTTTCTCAAATAGTTATACAAAATTGTCAAATGAAACAACAGTCATACATGTTAAGGGAAAGTAAAATTTTTAACTTTTAAATTAGTAGTACTAGTACTGGGTAACGATACCTAGCGTAGAATCGATACATCGGCAAGTACCGATACCAAGACAAGTATCGAATACCGATACCAAAATCATAGGTATCGCCCAGCCCTAGTTTCCATAACAAGTTATTATAATTAGTTTAAATCAAGAATGAACATGTTTGTACAGCCCTTATCTACCTATTCATTTTTATATATAGATAATAGATTTTTCTAATCATTATTAATAATAAAAGTACAGAATATGATATGATGATTCTATTATATCGTAAAGTAGGAACCCGTATCATAACGTTTTTCGAATATTAAAATGTCGGGATTAAAACACAACACGGCGAAATATCAAATTAAATTGGTTTATTTACACACTTAAAGTCTATTTAAAAATTAAACAAAGTCTAACAAGTCTCAAATACTAATAAAACACTTATTAATTAAACACTTACAATACACACCTACAAATAACTATTCACTTATTTACGTTCACCAATTTATTTTCACTCCCTTTCACCATGTACCACTCTTCGATTTGGCCGTGTTCGCTATCTCGAAAAACACTCACTAGTCTGCTCAATCGCTGCGCATATTTAAATCACGCGCGACCACTTCTAGAAACTTCTCGTGGCACCTCGTCGTTTCTCACCTAAGGCTAGGCGCAAATTGGGGCGCGTATAGCGCGTGTGAGGCGACGCAGCACAGCGCGCTTTTTTGTAACACATAAGATGAAGTTCTACCTCGCAAATTGGAAACGCGACATGACGCAGCACGACTCGCGTCCGCACGCGCACGCGTAGCGCAGTCGTCAAGACACAGTTTCTCGTGCCGCGCGTGTTCGAATTAGCTAAGCGAAAATCGTAATTATTTAGTTTGTTTTCGATTATTTGTTTTTTTAATAGTCCTAAATGGCAGAAGAACAGTTAATAGAAGCTGTAAGAGAGCATAGCGAATTGTACGATTGCAGACACGCTAATTACATGAAAACTAAATTAAAAAAATTTGATTTGGGCTGATATTTCCAAGGCTTTAAGTTTAAAAGATGGTAAGTAAAACTTATTTTTTTATATATCCTAATTATTATTTGACAGTTTTTCATTAATTAGCCAAAAGATTTAAATAAGCCGGCTAGAATTTATAACCAATGCATGTATATTGTTTCAAGATGTATTATAATTGGTTACGATGCCACACAGATACATTAATCCTTATACACACACACACACACAAACAATACATACACGCACCGGGCACATGGTGGTCAAGTGTCCCTAAATATATTATGACCATTGTGGATAGAGAATAGGTCAGGACACAAAAGGTTATTTTTCCCTTTAACTGACCATCAGCATTGCAGTAATTACACAAAAAGAGTCCCAAATATACATACGCATTGTATTATTTTAAAATCATCGAATTCATTATATACAGTTAGTGCAGGCGCTTGAACAATAAAAAAGTCGACATTGATCTCAATCACTTTATTTAAAATCTATACAGTACTTTATTTCTCTGTGCGTTATGTGAATTTCCATTTGACAATTTAATTGTTACATGATAAAATAAAAAATGTAATTTTAAGTTACAACATTGAAGTAATATCCAAAAAAGAATATGATATTATTATGTAATATCAATATATCAATATTTTCCAAGCAGGACTGATTGATGTTGCCACGGAACTGCTCCCCAGTTGTTAAAATATCGAGTGAAATTTTCCCTCACGCTGAAGGCTGCTGCGGAATTTCTGAGCCTATTCCCTTGAACATGAAGCAACTGAGCTTGTGGCAACAGTTCAATATCATTTATATCTTCTGGTACCACTATTGAGCCTCGTAAATAATTGTGCAAAACACAAGCTGCTTTCACAACATCTCTCACAGTGTCCACTTTATTTTCGAAAGGTTTTCTAAACACCCGAAACCGAGAAGAAAGTATACCGAAGGCACATTCTACGGTTTGTCGAGCTCGAGAAAGTCGAACGTTGAAAATTTGATGCTCATAATTCCCAGTCACATGCCTCTTAGGATATGGTCTCATAACATTTTCCGATAATGGGAAAGCCTCATCTCCCACAAAAACATACGGCATCGGCTCAACAATGGTGGGTATTTGATTAGGAGGGGGAAGTAGTAAACTCTGTTTCATCATTTTTTTAGCCAAAGCACTACTACCAAATACATTTCCATCGCTAAATCTTCCCATAGCTCCAACATCAACAGTGGTAAATTTATAATCCGCGTCGACCGTTGCCATTAAAACCATTGAAAATGTATCTTTTTAATTGAAATATGACGATCCGCTTTTACCAGGTTTTTTGATGACAACATGTTTTCCATCAACTGCACCAACGCAATGTGGAAATTTCCATCTTTCCTCAAACCACGAAACTATTTTTTTCCAATCTTTCTCTTCTGGGTTCTGGTAAATATATTGGTTGCATATGTTTCCATAGAGCAACAGCTACCTCTTTTACAATATTAGAGACAGTTCAATCTCCCAATAGGTAGTTATAGGCTATACTTTTGTAACTGTCTCCAGACGCCAAATATCTCAACATCTTCATCAAACAATAAAGTAAAACATCATCTTCATCATCTGATGAATCTGATTCAAAGTTAAGTAAAGTTAAGTTCTTTCGCGTGTTATACGTCATGACGTTGCTCGTGCCAAATAGAAACTGCGTTGCAATATGCGGATCACTGCACGACGCGTGCTGTACGTGCGTGTCATGTCGCTCGTGTCAGGTCAGCTCACACGCGTTATACGCGCCCCAATTTGCGCCTAGCTTAATCCCGATGCTTCTATTTACGCGTTGTATACAGAAAATCATTCCGTCCTCTGATGGCGCGTACGTGAACCTCCCTTGTTTGGTTCATTGAGCGTTGGCGCCATCTGTGAGTGCATAATGTAAAGTGGCCCTCGTTGCAGTAGCGTATATTAATCACCGTACCATAATAACTTGTATGTTTCATGTAAGCTATGATAGTGTGCTGAATGAATAGTAGATCCGGATATCGAGATAATAGATCCGGATCTTAATTTTATCGGATATCTACAGTATTAGTTTCGAATAGCACATCCGGGTCCAAGGTTTCGGATAGCAAATCCCAACCAGAGGTTTCACACAGCGAATGCGGATATGAGATTTTGGATAGTAGAGCCAGATCATAAATTTATTTGATACCTACAGCACTACAGCACAAGCATTTTCAGGTGACGGATGCTCGATAGCAAGAGAGCGCGCTCAATGGAGTGAGACACGCCCGAAGAAATATGGAGAAACGTTATAAGTAATTATAACTCGCACACGAAGTAAAGGTATTCCCATTATCTTCGCGATTCTTTCAAAAATTTGTATTCAGTATGTATTGCAGCATTGGAGTTCGCCGTCCATCGACTAGGGTCCACCCGTCTCTTCTTAATAGAAAATGATTGTGTTGTAGTATAATATGTACCTACCTAATATAGGAAAACCTAAATAACTATTTTTGTCAATTTCTTAGTTCATTTGAATATTTTTGCTCTTGAATTTAGATTCTCCCTAAGTGAGTATTGATTTAAAATGATTTACATCCAAACAAACTGCATTTATTTATTGTCAACTATACTCATAAAATTTTCATATAATTCAGTAATAGTTATATTTAAACAAATTTTAGTTACAGTTTTTAAATTTGATTTAATTTAAACAGCATAATAATATTTTGTATTTACTGTAAAAATACAACTTTTTCATCGCCTTGTACGTTTTATCAATATCCCTGTCCTATGACTGATGACTGCATTAACAGCCCTGTGGCGGAAATTCAACAGAGTTCAACTTTGTTGTATGATGTATTTTAATGGATAGTAGTAAATAGAAAATAACAAACAAAAAAATACCTATTCCAAGAAGAACACTAGTATGGAGATCAATTGCAACGATACGTGAACAAAGTTATTAACAAGAAATTTACAGAAAAAGGTTGTCCACCATTTTATACCACGTTTAGGTCACTTTTCGATCGTCATTTACGATTTAAATGTAACAACAAAATACAGGTCTTTTAAATTCCGGCTACGTAAGCAGCCTTAGATACCCTAATAAAAAATACCTACCAACCTTATAATTTCATCTGTAGCTATTTTGTAAAAGTAGTTATTCGAAAAGTCCTTCATTCAAAGGCAAAGTGAACATATATCTATCTATGGTAAAAAATTCGCGTTAATTTACACAAGATAACTATAGAATTTGATTTCAATTTTCGTAATTTTAAACATTACTTGCTCAATACGTACATTTTCAGGAGAAAGGCATGTGCTGACGTTTAAAAAGGAAATTCTTGTGTTATCAATAGTCGAATACTATTAAAATATATTTTTATTATTATTATTATTACTCAACGATGTAGTTGCAACTAAAATATTTTAAACTGTCGAGTTGTTGGAACTTCAACGTGAAGTGAGTTGCATTGCAAGTAAAAACAACAAATAAACACAACATAAAAACTGTAGGCTAATGTAATATTTTCTACTCTTACACCATCACACCTATCACATTCGAAAGAAATTATTATATTATATATTATTGAAACGCTCGCTAGAAAAGGAACCGACACAAGTTATTTGGGATTACTTACCTCTCAAAACCTTCGTCAAAGTCCTGGCAATTACAACAACATGCTAATATGTGGTTACGTTCCTCGTGTATGTCTAAATACTCACAGCAACACAACGGTGAATTATCGGTAATCATTAATACATAAATAATTCACATCACAACCGCATTTCCTACTGATAGCCTCCATATGATTACAGTCTGTGTAATCGAGCCCGGCAAACGAAAATATTAGTGAAGTTAGCTGCGTCAAAAGCTTTGAATTTGCCTATTAGTTAATTAACTTTGATATTTTTAAATTGATAACCACGAAGGGAATGTCTCTTGCATCTAAGATGACTTTAGGTGCTGCTTCTATAACGTCAATTAGTATTATTGGTTACGTGCATTACAAGCAACAATTAGATAGGTTATAGCACTGGTTTTACACTTTTATTCATAAGTATATACTCAAGACGTTTTCTTCTACAGGGAAAAACTGCATGACGGTGTTTTACGTGATGTAGAAAGACAGCAGAGACGGAAAGCTGAAAATGTCTATACTTTACAACAGCAGATAGATTTTACAAAGGAGTTGCGGAAGACTCAACTAGAAGATGCTAAAAGTATAACGTGACAATACACTTTATATTATCGTAGGCCAAAAATAGATGTTTCTAATTCTCGGATAGTGTTAAAATAGACTTTTTTAAGTGCGAAGATTCTTATGCGATAGTTTTAAAAATGCAGTTGTCATAAATAAAGTTTTCATAAAGTATTTATATAGAAGATGACTTAACTTTGTCTTAATTAAACAAAATGGTAATTAGTATTGTTTATTGCAAATTTAAGGTACACGAAACAGGTAAAGTATATCACATATAAACATAAGAACCTAAGTATTAATTACCTAACTTACATCTGAACCATTGGCAAAATGAACCCTGCGATTTTCCAAATTGCTGTAACCTAAGCCAAAGTTTTTGTTCAATTCTTCCATAGACTGACGAATGCACAGGTTCTTGTAGTACTTTTTATATCTATGAACGATAAAGAGAGAACACACAACCATAATCACCAAAATTAATACCCATAAAACTATAAATGCGATGAACAAGGAATAGTCGATGCATACTTTTTGTGTATCCACATCTGCAACAAAAAGAAAATATTTTATAATATGAAAAAATAATAATTCTGTAATTATCAATCACACTATAGTAATCAGCGTTTTACTGCAATCATCAGAGAAACATATTACAAAAAAGCAAATTATTTTTATTAATTTAAATAATCTAGAATTGCAGCAATGCGCCATCTATATCTTCAAATCTCAGTCGCTGGAAAACGAAATTAACTTCTCATTGTAGTAACTGAGGTTTCAACATGTAGATGGCGACGTTGATACTTATAATACAAATGCTGATGCTTATGCAATCTAAATCCCCAGCAAATGGTTTTACTAATTTGGTATCACAGTATTTGGTATTACCACGTATTACATATATGTTTAGTATATATAAATCATAGAAGTAGAGTAGGGAAAATGCTTTCAAGTATGTGCGGTCGTTCTAATAATGAAGGTAGATATTTTGAAGATTGGTAACTATTTAATTTCAATTTGATGTAAAACAGAGAACACAAATCACAAGAAACATAGTTGTAATTTATTTATTCTTTATTATCAAACAATATATTGTTTCAAAAACTGCTCGAAATATTGTTAAACTAAAAAAAGAAGAAAGAGATTGATAGAATTAAAAACAAAATTAGCCCGTTATATGATAAAATATATAATTGGCAATAGTTTATCATAGTCATATCACTCACACATATTTCAATGACAGATTGTTCGACAGCTATTTCGACAACCGAACCCAGAAAAACTTCACTTATTGTACTTTACCGTCCAGGCTTTCTATCCTCGAATGGGTGTAGTAAGGTTGTGCTTTCGAATGTGGTAGCCGAATTGTTTTTGTATATATATTATCAGTTTGATTTGATGATTGAAAAAGATTGATTTTGGCTCCAGAAATCCACACGACATTTTGAAAATATACTAAGCTGTATCACAAAAAAAAGAAACAAGAAAATACTCGTCAAAATGTAGAAAGGCTTCCACAAACACCGTTGTGTTTGACAAGCAACCTTCAAAATGGCTGCCACCACTCCGTCTCTCTAAAATAGGATGCACACTTGTCAAAGCCCGTTCTCCCCACTCTATTTCTATGGTTTCTACTTTCTACAAATCTACCAAGTTTTAAATCTGTGTTTAGAGTTCGCGACATCTTTTTTCACAGATTCTTTTGAATAAGTTCATATAGAATAGTTCATGTTTGAATGAAATTATGTATAGTAATTTCTGTTCCAGCGTCGATTAATTTACTTAGATGATTTCGTTAAAATTTTTACTTGTGCTTAGTCGTAACAATTTATTTAATAAATAAAAATCTGTAATTATCAATCATACTATAGTAATCAGTGTTTTACTGTAATCATCGGAGAAACATATTACAAAAAAGCAAATTTTTATTAATTTAAATAATCTAGAAAAATTCTTTTTGAAACTTTAGCTACATTAATGTTTTATATGTAACTACCTACATACTGTGGTGACCCTCAAAAAAAGCTTCAAGTAGCTGTGTATTTAAAAAAAAACGAAAATCAAATAAAATGATTAAGTAAATACTAGCAATTGGCGTAATCAAAATATTAGTATAAAAAAAAGTTTCAAGTGATAACTAGTCAATTTTTCTTCTTTTGTAATGGCAACTTACATTTTTTTAAAATGTTTCGGATAACGGATCTGAATTTAATGATGCATGTTTTCAAAATAAGTTTTAAATTGTTATCCACGGCACACTTGAAAACTCGACTTGATATGCATCATCAAAATCATTAAATTTAATCTTTAACGGAAACATTTAAACAATTTATAGGTATTTTCTCATTACAAAAAAAAAAGATAGTACCATACTATTTATTTCTTTATTTATTTAGTTCTTTGACATAGCAACAGGACAAACCCAAAAACCCTATCCACAAAAGAATGAATGTGATTACATCGACAAATATATAATTGAACTAGTCAACTCCGGACCGTTCACCCAGCCAATTAAATAGTCGTTTCATGAAGGGGTAAGGTCCCAAACACCTGACCGGTTAAACCGCATCACCCTCCACTAACCCTCGTACACACCTGTTGTTTTGGATCGTCGGTACACCCTGTATATTCCTTTTTCTTAATTCCTGCCTCTCACTTGTAAAAAGACTCGACGCTTCGCGTCTCGCAGTCGTTGATTTGATAACGGATTACGACCCACCTCAGAAGACCCGCTTAACCCCTCCCCCTTGTAAAACGATTTGCAGTCGTTGGTTTGATCCCCATTACAATCCACATCAGCCACACAATATACCACACCACTCTCCCCTAATTCCCGTCTACATCGGTGATTAGTTTAGGATGGTACACCCTGTATATTCATTTTTCTTAATTAAAAATTACACATACTGTATATATTGTAATAATTAAACGTGAAATTGTCAGCCTGTATATTCGTTTTTCTTAATTAGAAATTACGCATACTGTATCATTATTTTCAGTTGAAACACTAAAACAATTGAAGAAAATACAAAATTCTTATCTGCTTTAGATATCCGTCAACTATCGATAATTTACATACTTGGTAACCGACGTCTTCCGAGTAATAATTGCATTAATCATAATGTTAATTAATAATGTTTTACCATTTCCTCGATCCCTTTTGTGCTTATTCCACACCACATTCGTCGTCGTTCAAGGTTTCGATATGTTTTGATGTTCGGTGTACGACTACCTGCCGATCACCGGCAATATTACATAATCCGACCCTTCTCGCCGGCACACGGGGATCGGCCTTGGGCATTGTAGGTCTGTTACCGAAAATCGTGAAAAATCGAAATTTCGGAAGAGATTTACGCGTTTTCCCGCTTTTAACGACGAACGGGGATACCGCTAGTACCAGACGACCGACCGTCCACGCCCCCTAAAAATACTCCGGCGCCTATTCGCGGTCTACGATCGGGTCCCTTGTAACAAAACATACCGGCTAGAGGCGTCCACCCTTATAATAGCGTACTGCTTTTGGAAGCCTTTTAGTATTGTTAAGATCATAAACAATATTAGCTTAGACTACAAAAAAAAGGAATAAATTACACAACAAATGACTAACTTAATATTAGGTACATACAGTTAGAAGACACTATGCATATCCCTCATCAAAGAAGATTTAAAAAATTTTTGAAACAAAGCTAATGAAATATTAAAAATATCGACAGGCCCAAAATCTATTAAATGGGGACTGACCATAGGGGAATTCATATGTGCCTTGTTCTATGACTGCGGCGGTCGAAATGGTGAAACCGAACGAGTGATATGTTAAAACTCGGTCGTAGTAATATTTTGATTGCGCCAGTTGATAGTAGTTATTTAACCGTTTTTTTTAATTTTCGTTTTTAAAAATGACTTGGGCAGTGCCCATTCTAAAACTAAAACTTTTAATGAAATCAGCTAAGGAAATTAATCGACGCTAAAACAGAAATTGCTATACATAATTCATTCAAATATGAAATACACTATATAGCGCATAACACTTGTTCAAATAACCTAGCTTTGAAAAATCTCAATCGTATTTCCCATTTAAAGCTTATTGGTTTCTGCCAACCTTGATGTTGCGAAGGCTAAAACGCACGTAAGTTTTAATCTGACAGGCGGGAGTAAAACCTCAGGTTGTTCATTTGTAAGGTAGACGATGAATTGCTTTTTCAGCCTCCTTGAATGCTGTCTGATAGTCATTTTGTTTTAAATGTATTTTTACACTGTAAAATTGAGGAAGACGATGGTATACAACAGAAGTCGGCCACCTATGGCACGCGTGCCGAGTTGGCCATATTTGGCACGCGTGCCATGAGTTGGTAGATTGGCTTAGCACACCACAGCTACAGCTATAAGGTTGCCAATCGCTAGTATTCTACTTACAATAGTGAATCTATTAAATGATGTTTTTTCTTCACTTTATAATATGACATGTTAGTGTTGTTAGAGACGAACGGTACTACAGCTAGTTGCTTCTATAATATTTATAAAACGTAAATTATTTTGAGGATTAATTTGACATATTTGTTTCTTGCAAAATAAATTGGGTACGCCAAATATGTCAAAATACGAGTATCATACTTCAAATTTGGATAGGCATCAGTTTTGTATTGTCCATAGGTTAAAAAAAAAAACTAAAAACTTTATATATGACCGTCTGCGATAGAACGCACTTAGTTAGTGTATTAAAATAATGACTACTGAATGAAATAGCACACTTATAAAACGGTTACACACAGAAAAAAAAATTGTAAATTCTAAAACAATTGTAAAGTTTAATATAGTAAATTGTAAAACATATACGGACGAGCACAACTTCTATTAAAATTTCCTCCAAAATTGTTTACGAAAATTATGGCATTTATTGCAACAAAATGCCTAATTTCATTATACAATTTATGCTGACAACTCATATTTTAAGTTGCATAACATACTTGTACGTTAAAATAGTCAAATAGTACGTTTGCCGCAGCGGTAAAAATTGCAACCAATTTACTAAAATATTATAAACTCCTGTAGTCAACAAGATTTTGCATACAAATCAACTACGCTATTGCAATAATTAATATAGTTGCGTATAATTTTTATTATCCCGTGACTGCGCGCAAATTGCCGTCACATCGGGCATGATTGCGGAGATCAGGTCGGCCGTTAACTGCGGTGTGGAGGCATCTCGTAATTCTCGTACTGTGGAAAATTGTCAATCATGGTACTTTAACCATGTGTAAGTATCAAATAAATATTACATAGCCGCATTTACTGAACACAATTTACATTGCACAAGAATTCCAAAGGTTATGAAACAAGTGTAGCGCCATCTTTACGACAATTTCTGTAGTATCACTTATCTATGTAGCTAAACCAAATATAAGTATTATGGTACTCCTACTATAGGTGGAATAGAAATAGTGGAAAGCTAGAAGAAGCACAAGAATCACCACCAAAAAACTAAACATAAATAAGGGAGGTACATATATGATGACGGACATGGCAATGAAGAAAAATGAACTGAATGAAAATACAGATTTATATGCAATAACCACTACCGGAACTATGAATCATGAAGTAATGAATTTGATAGAAACAACCCCGAAAAGAAAATTGAACAACTTGTGCCAAGCCATTAATCTAATAAGTGAGGATAAGCCCAATCGTGACAGCGATGAAAACAGAGACAAACAGAAATTATCAAAAGTAGATAAAATAGAAAATGGAAAGAGAATCATTGATTTTTGCATACACAATAACCTGCTAGTGACGAACACCTTCTATGAACATAAAGAGATACATAAGTATACTAGAGTTGCTAAAACCAGAAATGAGAAGTCAATTATAGATTATGTGATGATTAATAGAGACTACAGACAAATAGTACGGGATGTTAGACTAAAAAGAGGACCAGAAATGTTCAGTGACCACTTTCTGCTCATAGCGAAAACAAAATTAATAAACAAAAACAATACTCATAAAATATAACAAAAATCCCAAAAGAAAAGTGTTATTCCACTAGTGATTTGGTGAAGAGCATATCTTCCAAGGTTTACCTTAGCCGAAAACACTAAGTTTAACACTGCTCTTCACTTGTTTTCTACTGAAGATGGCAACTTAGTTGCCGAAATACGTATTTAGATTTGTTATCTAATTTTGTGGTAAGCGATTTTTCACCTTTTCTTTTGGGATTTTTGTTATAGTTTTCAAGCCACAGTCTCCACCCATTACAGGAAATACTCATAAAGGTAAGAGCACAGGAACAAATACAACGCAATCCATTAGGTCATATAAATTAAAAGAACGAGAGACAGCTAACAGATACAGACAGAAAATACAAGAAAATGCTGAGGCCACGCCACTCGAGCCAACAATGGACCTGGAAGAAACATGGCAAGTGTTTAAAACTATCATCCTAAGCGCTGCCAGGGAAGCATGTGGAACAATCAAGATTAACAGAAAGAAGAAACAAACACATTGGTGGAATAACCAAATAAAAAAGGCGGTTAAGACAAAAAAGAAAAATGGAAAGCTTACCTAAGCTCTAAAAGTACAGAAAAATATGAACAATATAAAATACAAAGGAAGAAAGTAAAAGATCTCGTAACAGAAGAAAAAAGAAAGAGCTGGGAAGAATTTGGTATAAAAATGGAAAATGATTATAAGTCAAACCAAAAGTTATTCTATAAAACACTAAAAAATCTAAGGCGCAAAGGACATTCAAGAAATTAAACAAATTACAGACACCCAAGGAGACATATTAACGGATACTAATGCTATAATTGACAGATGGCGAACGTATTTCGCAAATTTACTGAACTCCGAAAAACTAACACAAGATTATGAGGAAGTAGACTTACAATCAGTCGCAATGGAAATCAGATAAAGGTGGATGAAATCAGGGATGCAGTTGCATCGTTAAAAAATGATAAGGCAGCAGGACAGGATCAGATCACAGCGGAGATGCTAAAAAAATATGGGTGAAATCGGTATGAAACTGTTGGAAGACAGAGTATGGTACAGTATGATGCAGTATGTAACAGAGTCCGGAAAGAGGGGAAAATACCTAAAGACTGGGAAGTGGGGATCGTCCTGCCAATTTACAAGAAAGGAGACAAGCGAGATTGCGGTAACTATCGTGGAATAACCCTACTCAGCGTGACTTCGAAAGTTTATGAAAAAGTTCTGCAAAAACGGCTAGTTACAGAAGTGGATAAGCAACTGGAGGAAACACAGAGCGGATTTAGGAAAGGTCGAAGTATCAATGATCATATCTTTACAATAAAGCAAGTCATCGCAAAATTCACAGAAATAAACTCAGAGTTGTATCAAATATTTATAGACCTTGAAAAAGCGTTTATAGTGTATCAAGAAAAACGATAGGAAAAATATTGGAAAAGAAAGGTGTACCAGTATCGCTTACAAAAGCAATAATGAGTCTCCAAAATAAGAACAGGATGTATGTAAGAACCGATAACATGAAGTCAACTGAATTTACTATTAACGCAGGATTGAGGCAGGGAGGTGTTTTAAGCCCGACATTGTTTAATCTGGTGATGGATGACATTACCAAAGAAACCAGAAGTGAAACGAATAAACTATACATAGGACATAAAGACCTGAAACCGATGTATCTACAGGGATGTCTATTCGCTGATGATTTGGTCATATGTGCAAAGAATGAGACGGAAATTAGAAATAATTGGCAAATTTGGGAAGAAAAATTGAAAAACCGAAACCTACGAATTAATGTAGAAAAAACAAAAGTAATGATTTGTAACACAAAAGATAGAGCAATAGATATAGAAGTAAATAACAAAAAGATAGACAGAGTAGAGAATTTTAAATATTTAGGAGTATATACTAACGACAAAGGGCTACAAGACATAGAAATCAACAAGAGAATAGAGAGCGCATCAAAATTGTACCACTCCATTAAGGACACATTTATCGGTAAAAAAGAAATATCTAGGAAAACAAAAATAAATATATACAAGTCAATGTGTGTACCAATACTCACGTTTGGATCAGAGAGCTGACAAAGAAATTACAAGACAAAATACAAACTACAGAAATGAAATTTCTAAGAAGAATATTGGGAGTAACAAGAAAGGACAGAATAAGGAACGAACACATCAGAGAACAACTAGGGGTCGAACCAATATCAAAAACGGTTGAAAGAAGTCAGCTAAGGTGGTAGGGACACTTGGTGAGAATGGACAATGACAAGCCGGTGATGCAGATATGGGAGGCAAAAAGACCTACAAAAAGAAAGAGAGGCAGACCAATAACACATGGGACGACACTATCAACAAATTTTTGGAACGTATGGGAGTTGATAGGCAGGAAGCAAGGAAGTTAGCTAACGATAAGAGGAAATGGAGGACGTTTATCTATGAAAACAAAACATGAGAACCACACGCCCACACCCAATCTGGATAGAAAGGCATACGGATTTTATATATACCAAATTCTTAGTCTGAGAGCGGTGTTGGATCACAGATGCTTGGTGACCTTTTATTATGGACAGGTTTTCTCCAGAATGTCATACGGTATTATTTTTTGGGATTCGCCGCCGTATGCGCATGATGTTTTCTTTGTCCAGAAAAGAATAATTCGCTGCATTGCGGGCATTGTCAATACCGACACATGTAGACCATATTTCAGAAAATTTCGAATATTGCCTCTACCCAGTGTGTATATTCTTAAGATTTTAGTATGCGTTTATAACAATCGTGAGAGGTTTCTGGCAAATTCTGATGTTCATTCGCACAATACAAGAAATAGGGCCAACTGCAGGTTGCGCCTGAATAGATTAGCGCGTTAAAACGCTGCCACGTTTTAACCTGTTGCCCGACCCTTTTAAGGAATTAAGAACTGTAAACAGATTCAAATTTGTTTTACGCAATTATTTACTTGAAAATTGTGTTTACTGCATTGACGATTTTCCGTGTACTTTTGAAAAGGAGTGCAAAATACTTAACATTGTATTGTCTAAATTTAACTATTTTTTGACTTGAATTTATTATGTTGTCACCATTTTTATTTGTAATGTGTTTATATTTCTGGACATGTCCATTATACTTCTTTGTATTTTTTATTGGACGAATAAATTTATCTATCTATCTATAAGTGTAATTTGCTTTGCTATAATACACCGATCGTTATATATTTGTATGATAGAGGTAATTAACTGCATTAGTATGTACAAATACTTTTGTTTCTAGCTATTAGACAGTTTTCTCTGTGAAGTGATAATAATTGCAAATACCTAAGGTTGTAAAATATTTTAAAGCATTTCACCATGTTTGTAGAAGGTTGTCCTACAATTCTTTCTAACAATTTTATTGCTCTTTTTGTAACTGTGGTATAAGGAACTGCAGTTATTACTACAATTTACGTTAGAAAGGGAAGTGTACAATTTACTATATGGATTTTTCTCTGTGACATATACATTTTAGTTTTACTTAGCACATTCGACGATAGAAGCAGTTTTCCAGCAACCAACGCAGCAAGAACAACAACAAACACGACAATGTCTGTCACAAACAGCCAATATATGCTTACCATAATCCGCAATTAATACCCTATTGCTCTCACCGAAAATTAATCTGTCCGATGTCAAGTCTTTGGGATTCTTAACGGTTATAACTAACTCCAGTGCCATTTCCTTAACAACTTCCCTTCCAATCTTATCAAAATCTTCTTTATTCACATTTTCCACATCTGTACCATTGGTAACATATACTGGACTACGTCTTTTCACTCTGTTATTGTTGTAGTTACCGCAATCCACCTATGAGAGCAATATGAAGGAGAAGGCAATATGTATTTAGAATTGAAATAACCAACTTACGACAGGACACTCATTTTGGCAGAACATCACCATGACGCTGAATCGGATAATTGGAGAAGTCGAAAATTTGAAGGCTTGGAAAACGGCACTCAATCGTTTAACAGAATTTTCCGAGGTCTTAGTTAGGGCAGGAAAAACATTAAGGTTCGTTGGACAACCTCGGTCGTCTAAAAGTAGGATGGAATCTTCAGAATTCGGAGTCATTGCAATAAGATGACCGGCTGATATATCGAAACTATCTAAAATTATAAAAAAAAGAACATAATGATTGAAAGAGCTGATGTTGTCGTTTATTACTTACCATTATCTGATTTTACTTCTATTACCAATTCCAATTCTTGTCCTATTTGAGTTTCACTAACCTCTTCGTGAGTGTAGAAGTCCAAAATTCTCATCATAACTGCAGGAGCATCACTGGTGGAGTTTACAATGGCTGTTCCGTTATTGGGAAGTTCACTACAAATAATGGAAAGAAGACATCACATCTTTAACGATTTTTGAGCAAAAACTACAAGCCTTACTTAGTAAAATTAACTCCAGTTCCAATAACCACATTTGTTATGTTTCCAAAAACACAGCCGACTCTTATAACCCTATCCGCTTGAGTCTGAACCAAATTATTATATTGTAGGATCATGGTTGAATGAAAAAGGGTGCTAAAATTATCAGAAAATGACAAATATTCTACGAAAAGACCTTGTCGATTTAAAATGGAGATTCTATGGCTTGTTTTTGAATGAAACTTACCTGTTAGTATCGCTAATCGCTTGTAAAATTCCGCATTGCTTTATTCGCAATGAGATCTTCAAAGTTAGCATCTCCATACCTCTACCTTTAGTGTAACAATTGGGATTCTCGGAGTAGCCTTTCATATAAACTTTCCCGTAGAAGTTTATATCGGGAACAAACTTGATAATCATTTCTTTGGTTGAACAAATTACACTAACTAAAAGCAAATAATTTAAAATAACTCACGAGTTATTGAAATGGTTTCTAGTCAATGATAAACAATAATCATTTTATTACAATTTATGAACATTATAGATAGCAGAAAAAAAAAATTTTGGGCAAGTATAAAATGAGAGAATATGAAAATATCTGATTTGGTAGATTCATATAAAATAATTATGAAATATCGGCCTTATTGGGCATTTGAATAAAAATTTATTTATTAAGGATGTAAATTTTTTGGAAATCGTAACATAAATGGTGGTTTCAATATAGAATACTGCAAGAAATGAAACTGTAATTACTGTTTAAACAAGGCGCCCTTTCATAGTGCGTTGAACCTGCTTTATCGAGCAAAAGTTTGGGCCCAATCAACTTGCTATCTTCACTATGAATCAAACAGGTGTATCTTGTATTTATAGATTGTGAAATAGGCCAAATAGAGTATCCTTGGCAGTTGAATTCCTTCGTGGTTTGGCACAAATGTTCGCAGTCTTCTTTAGTTTTGTCGTCGTAATAAACATCGGTGTGAGAAAAAGTCATGTTGTCATATTCCTCAAACGGGCAAAACTGGTCATCAACACCTATCATTAATGAAGCAATTACAATATGGTTTAAAGATAAGCCACTTAACTTTTAAAAAATATTACCTTTGGAGCACTGATTATCGAAATATTCTTCAGCAGATCTTGATACCCTAAAAGAATTTGGCAGGGAATGTCTATCCCTATCACTTAAAATACATTTTCCCAACGCTTCAGAACCATTTCTATGGCCTATGGTAAATTTGGCCGATTTACAATTAAACGTTCTTTCATCTAAACAATTCTGCTGACACTCTCTTCGTGTTATTACGTTAGGCAGTGTTTTGACATTATTCCCAATTAATGTAGCACCAGGAGATCTCTCAAAAATCCACCGTTTTTGGCAGTTATCTACTGCAAGCGAGAGAGAAATCAAGTGAATGTACTATGGACATGGTCAAAGTGCTAGTTACCATTCAAACAGGTTTTGATAAACCATGAGACATCACCGTCTATAATATTGTCTATTTCATCGTACGAAGGTACTTCATTTCTATACCAGTAACAGCGAGCTTCTTTATAGTGCAAGATAAACCCGGTACAAGCTTCTATTTCTGCACATCTTTCTAGGCACTGAAGAGTCGTTGGTCTGTGAAGAGGTTCCTGATATAACAATAGCTCTTTGATGTTTTTTGGTCGCAATCCAGCGATTTTTTCGAATTTGATTTGGTTCGGGGGGCAATCTATAGATCTGGCACCTATTGTGCAAAATATAAAATATTGTATATGCAAAAATAAGAACTAATTGTTCAAATTAAGGAAGCCATAATACTGAAAATCAACTTTCAATCAACTGCCAATATGGTTTCTACTAAAGTTTTAATTTGAGTTAATTTTAAATATCCTAGTATTAAAACAAAAAATTAATTATTGTATTAAAAGTACAGCATATCTAGCATTTTAGATGGTAAATTATTATAGAAAATGCGAATTCTTTATTTTATACCAGAAGTAGTTTAATAATTGCATTTCTAATGCCCGGTTTTTCAGTATTGGTTTAAATATAAGTTCAGCTGAACCTTAAACTTGAACTTAAACCATGAACTCAGTCGGTCGGTTTCCGAGTGCGTTCCCTGAACTAGTTCAATAAAACCAGAAAATGTGTTTAGTTTCACAATGTTGGTAGGCGAGAATAGAAGTCCTTTAAAATATATAGGGTTGGCGACAGTGGGTGTTGAATATGATAGCCAATGAAATCACAGCAAAATTTGGAATTTCCAAATTTAAACATATTAACCGTATTACCCATACAGCTTCATTTATTCCTTAACGAAGTCGGTACTCCTTTTCAAATAAATTATATCTAAAATGTCAGAATCACCATCTAGAAGAGTCGCTAATTTTACATCAGAAGAGATAGACATGTTAATTGATTTAGTCAAATCTAAAAAACATCTTATCGAATGCAAAAAAACCGATCGGCGAAATAAAACTGAAAGAAAAACATTTACCCTAACATAAAATAAAACACTTGTTTTCAGTTTATTTGTGTATTTATTATTGTATATTATAAGGTAAATTTGAACAGTGACAGTAAGCAACATAGTAGCAGTGGTGTTTAAATGAAGAACAACCAGCCCATGTGGGCACTTTAATACATATCCATAATAATAGTGCAGCAAACCACTTGTCACCATTACAATTTTTTTTTTACCCAGGAGGAAATCCATTATTATTATTATTCTTTGTCCTTCATTACAAATTATTAAAATAATTTACAATTAGATTATGTCTACTTCTATTATTATAGGCAACATTGTAATAATTTTGCTCTCCTGGTAAAATATTGCCTGCATTAATAGCTGCTTCAAAGTCGGCATCCACAGGTGGTACCTCTTCACCTTCATCACAAGCAATATTATGCAATACGGCTGTGGCCACAATAATGGATGGCATGTATGTGCAATATACTTACAAATTTGTTGGATTTGCTATAATATTTGATACACGGTTAAGCACTCGCCTTACGGTATCTTTCTGTAAACGGTATCTCACAAAGAAAATCGTGATCATCCCAAATTTCGAAATTATTAGGACGCCTACGACTAATTCTCGGTCTTCTAATACGACCAAGATGTTCAATATAATTAATAATGTCTTCGTCATCAGAAGATTCCAAAAAATTCATAATTTTTATTAATATTGGATTGACGTCAATTAACATAAACAAAGGTATTAAGGTTATGTTCAATTTGAGCGGGATATTAAAGCTTAAGCCGAGCACATCACTCCGCTCAAGTTGAACCAAATTTTTTATTCGGTTTAAGGTTCAACTAGTACTGAAATACGGTTTTGAGGGCTGAACTTGAACTTAAACTAAAAATCGAGTTTAAACCGATACTGAAAAACCGGGCATAAATGATAAAAAGCTAACATGTAGTTCGCAAAGGACATATATAAATATATATTTTCAAGGAAAAATAAGCAGAGTGTCGGAATTCTACGATTCGTTAAGGCAAAAATGTGCGCGTTATCGATAATACTCAAATATACAACACCATTGAAAAATATTGAACTACGTCCTTTTCAAATATAAAAAAACAATTGTTCCGAATTAATTTAAATTGATGTAGCGCAGAGTGATCGGATATCTTGTGTTTCTAAATGTACAGTGAATGAAAAAGGCATGGGATGATTTTCGAATTACACTGATAAAAATTAGTGTAGTTAAAGCTGTTTTACATAGCTGATATTATATTTGTAAATCTTCTTGGTATTTAACAGTCGGATAGTTAAACACTATTACAATAAGTAAAACGTTTCGGTTTATTTGCAAACCTTAATCATTTACAGTTTTTTAAAAAATTAAAGATGTATAAAATAAAATTCCTTATGTAAAAAATCTTTCTGAAAAAATTAATCAAATTATCAAACCTTATAATTTTAAAATAGCAAATCAAAATAATAATAAATTACAAAATCAAATTTACACAAAATTAAAATCGAAAACTGAAAAAAAAAAACATCACATATAGTATATAAAATAAATTGTCAAAATTGTAATGGCGTATATATCGGTGAAACTATGCAATATTTAGAAAATAGAATAAAAGGACACAAATATAACAAAAATCTTACAGCTTTAAAAAAACATGAAATAGCACAGAATCATACATTTGATTTTAACAATGTATCAATCCTAAACCAGGAACAAAACTATAAAGCACGAACTATACTTGAAATAATCCAAATTTATAAACATAATAATTCCATAAATGATAAAACTGACACACAATTTTTCACTAAACTTTAAAATTTAATTCTATGAATGAAATTTTAATAAAAATTTAGTAACGTTTTTCATATTTAACCATAACCTACAATAACTAATACAACTGACACATTTCACAAAACAATCTTTATATAAAACATTTCAAAACCATCAAATTAAAACAAAATACAAACTGATTTTATCAATAAAACAAAAAATGTTATATATTTCTATATACCAAAAATTTTATTTTATACATCTTTAATTTTTTAAAAAACTGTAAATGATTAAGGTTTGCAAATAAACCGAAACGTTTTACTTATTGTAATAGTGTTTAACTATCCGACTGTTAAATACCAAGAAGATCTACAAATATATTCATATATAAAAAGTCAAGAAAATTTGGAAGAATAGCTGATATTATAATATTACGTACACTGATAAACATTTTTGTGTAAAATTACGATACTGATCGTTGGTTACGCCTTGTACAATCATGTAAATACACATACAAAATGTAAGTTGACAATGTAATGTATAATAATAATAATAATAATAATAATAATAATAATTTATTACCGAACACTGAATTACACTTTAACAGGATAATATTATATAAACATAAGGAAAATGCTTGTACGATGTAACAAAAGTTTAAATGAAATCAAGTGACAAAGAAAATTAATCAAAAACACTTAATACAAAGTTTAAGTATATGCACAACAGGTAGATGGAAAAAGAAAAAAAACAGTTAATATAATAACTAATCAGAAACAAGCTAATAACTAACAAGACATCAAGACTTAAATCTAGTGAACAGAAAAGATTTAAGGTATCTTAAGGAACAATTAAATAAATCAAAATTTAAACATTGTTCATTTACTGATCCGCACATTGATAACATCGGAGACTGTGAAAAATGACGTGTTTTAGAAAACGGCAAATAAAAAACATTACAAGTTCGAGAGTTAATTCTAGGAACGTGGAAGTTGACGGTACCTAACAAGTAAGGCACATCAAAAAGATTATTTACAATTTTAAAAATAAACAGAATCTGTGAAATTCTTCTACGGTCTGATAAGTATACATAATTGAATTAATTAAGCAAGTGTTGATAATCATAGCCATGTGACAAAAAGAGATGGTGTTTACGATAATACAATGTTTTAAGAAATTTTTTTTTAACTCCCTCGACTAAATT
This sequence comes from Cetonia aurata, assembly GCA_949128085.1. Classification (NCBI taxonomy): domain Eukaryota; kingdom Metazoa; phylum Arthropoda; class Insecta; order Coleoptera; family Scarabaeidae; genus Cetonia; species Cetonia aurata. The sequence continues at coordinate 3,356,453 of OX421887.1, forward strand.
TTGATATTTAAGATATCCTGGATTCCAAATCACAGCTCCGTATTCAAGCTTACTTCTAATAAAGGCGTTATAGAAAGAAATGAATGCCTCATCGCACAAGTTCCTGGTATTTCTGATCAAAAACCCTAACAAACCATAGGCATCTTTGCAGATATTTACAACGTGCAAATTAAACATCAATTCGTGTCAAACCACACCCTCAGATCTTGAACGCTGTCATATCGACCCAAAACATGATTTTCTATATGATAGTCATACATTAAATTATCAATTTTTCTGGAGAAAGTCAATACCTTACATTTACCGAGATTAAGGTCTAACGAGTTAATGACACTCCAGCTGTGTATAGCTTTTAAATTTTTCTGCAATGCCAAACAATCATCAAGGCTGGCCACCCGCCAAAAATTTTTTAAATCGTCAGCGTAAAGCAACACATTCGACGAAACACAAGCAGGAAGGTCATTAATAAAAATAATAAGAAGTAATGGACCCAAAACAGAGCCTTGGCGTACTCCAGAAAAAGAGTAATACAAAAATGAACGACAGCCTTGATATTCGACGTAGTACTCTATTGTTAAAATAAGACCCAAGCAACTGCACAATTTCCCCGGCAACTCCATAGTTCCATAGTTTTGGAGTTTATTCAACACCAACGAGTGTTGCACACGATCAAATGCTTTGGAGAAGTCACAAAATATTGAGTCAACCTGCTGCCGCTCATCCAAAGTATCCGCCACAAAATGTGTAAATGAACACAAGTTAGTAACGGTAGACCTGCCCTTAATGTATAAATACTTTCTGTGTGTAAAACGAGTTACTTATTAAATGTGTGTTTACATTTTAAGCCACATATTTGAAAATTAAAACAGATGTCGTAACTAGTTTTACATACAAAAAGTACTAATACATCACAGTGCAAGTGTTGTAATTTTCAAATGTAAAGTATCCTTAAAATGTATACATACATTTCACTTAGTAAATATATGTATGCAAATTTGATCAGTAATATGATCAAACATATATTTCTTGTTTTCTAGAAGAGGCAATTTGGATGCAGTACTATGATTTTTTCCGAATTTAATATGATTAGAAGAGTAATATATACATATGTCACCTTGTGCAGGATTTGAAATATTTGTTTGCAAAAATATAATCTAATAATTCAAATTGTAACCTTAATATTATCAAAAGAGTACCAATTAACTACAGATAAGGTTTCTACTCTAAACTTTCAATTTTACTTAATTTTAGGTATTGTAATATTAAAAAAAATAGATTTTGATATTAAAAATATAACAAACCGAGCATTTTAGCTGATAAATGATATTTCTAAAAATCCACTTTTTATTTTATACCAGAAGTAGTGAAATAATTGCATTTTAAACCATAAGAAACTAACATGTAGTCCGCAAGGAACAGATAAGAGACAAATATACAACACCGATGAAAAATATTGAACAACGTTTTTTTTTCAAATATACAACTTTATTTTGCGCAAAAGTAAATAAGAGATGTTGCATTACTAAAATCTGAAACAATTATTAATTAAGGTAATTTAAGTATGGTCAAAACACATTTCTGTTTCCTAGAAGATGAACCACCTTGGATACAATACTATGATTTATTTCCGAAAATTTACAAATTGTCAACAGAAAAAGTCTAACGAAAACGAATGATTAAAAAAAGTGGTAAAACTACTCTAGGACATCTACCGGATTTACATGAAGAATTAAGTTGAACTGAATACGATCTCAGCACATTTTTCGTTGATATAAAAAATAGAAAAGTGGATTGAAGTTGTACTAAGCTCTTACCGTTACAGCGCTGTCAAAAATAGCATATGTCACATCGCAGCAGTGGATTAAATACCCCGCTCTTTGTATTTGAGAATTCTCATCGTGAACGTAGCAAAAGCATTAAGTTAAATTAACTTTTATGTTTATTGTTTGTACTTTTAAGCTACTGGCAGCTTAAGATATAAATCTAAATCTTATTTTTAATTCTATTTCTATATCATCAATTTTAAATAAATTTGTCTTTTTCCTCAGATTATGAGGTCTATAAATAAAGATAAATTTAAAAAATGTTCTATTGGAAAATTGAGCCTGCCCATTGTAATTCTAACATATTGTCAGTGCACATATAAATATCTAAACATACACAGTAAAAAAATATTTGTTAATTTGACTACAATTTAACAAAATGCTTATGGTGACTTACTTACAGATATTTTTTTTTAGTTACATTGATAAAACGGGTTTCTGTTAAATTTTAAAATTATATTTTGCTAATAATTCAGATAATATAACAATTTAAGTTGTTGAGTTAACAATAATAAATAATATGTAGTGTGTTGGATTTTACTATGGTTTTACTTTTAGTTATAAATACTATACGATGACAATGAACCAGAAAAACATGTATATCTAAAAAAATTTTCTAAGAATCTAAGACTTTTACAACTCTCTTCAAATGTCGTCTAGCAACTACTAGTATTAAATTCTTAACTAATTGTCACAACGACTTTTTAAACCACCATAAAATTTTTAAATCTATTTTTGATTTTAACACCTTCTCCAAATTTTAAGGTTGGTTCTATTTACAAACCATAATTTTAACAATAAGCAAATACTTGAAAAAATAAGAAATAGACCTTAAATTGTCTCTTTTTAACTAGGTTTGGTTAACATATATAAAACATTTTCCTTAAAGTTTTGAGTTCCAAGTGTTTGCGTTAAAATATCAGCTATTTGATTTTCTGTTTTTTCATTTATGAAGTGATACCTTACATCTATATGCTTACTCCGAGGATTAACTTGTCGAGTTTTGACAAGAGTTATTGCACTTTTATTTACAACAAACATGACTGTTTTAATGTCGCTACCAGTCGCTCATCTATTACGGTCTTTAAATATATAAGTTCTCTAACACACTCTGCAGCAGCAATATATTCTGATTCTGTGGTTGATAATGCTGTTTTCTCGATCTCCATGATATTGGTCCACCATAAAAGAATATTATATAACCTGTCGGATTTTACTATTGTATTTCTTTATTATTATCTTTTCTTTCGTAAAAATAACTTCTGCATTCCATTCACCGAAAGAAGGTTTTCTCTCAAATCTGGGACCAATAAAACGTCTTTTAGTATGCATGTTTTTCCTTCTATGTTTTGTTTTCCTTCTGCCTTCATTAACACTTGCATTTGCTTCTTTTAGTGTTGAAAACATACTTCTTGAATTAGCCAAATGAGATGTACTGCCAGAGTCAACAACAAAACTTGTTAGTTAGTACTTGTATTCCCATGTTCAGTGAGAAACGGTACTCTATATCTTTATATCTTTCTTCCCGAAGAGACAATCTTGTTCAATATGATTTATCTTTTTGCAGATACCACATGCTTTCACACTTTTCTTTGTACTGAGGCTTCCACGATTTATATTACAATTACCCGGATGAACATAAGAGCAATTTTGGGCCATATGTCCTGCATTTCCACACTTATAACATTTTATTTCTTCTTTCCCTTTTCTACAAAACTTCTTATTAAACGTTTAGTCTTTTGACAATAGCTTTATGTGCTTTCAAAAGCTTTCTTGTTTTAACATTCTTTATTTTTATTTCTTACCTCTTCGGACAACAATCTTGCTGTTAATTCTTCTAAAGTTTTTTTCATTTTTTCCGACTGATTTCCAGGCAGTCAAAAAATGTCCATACTCTACGGGTAAGGTGGATAATATTTTAGAAATTATTTATATATGCCTCATGTATTTTTTATCTATAGTAGTCATAATTTTTCGGCTTTTGCATCTTTCTTATTCCAGTCCGCCTTTTTCTTTTCTTTAGGAAGTGTTGTTTAATTTATTTGTAATGAAATATAAGAGGAGCTTTCTTCCTTGAGAAGCTTACAATAACACACTTGTTTATATTAATAATCAATTTATTGTCTTGGCACCAAACAGACAATCTATTCAAGTCATCTTCTGTTACACAAATATGAATGAAAGAAATTAATCAAATTACAAGAAAATCCAAATCTGCGAAGTTTATTCCCAGGATTGCTACAAAACGGATAAAGTTGTAGATTGATACGTTTCTATAATGCAAATGTTTGTAAATTAAACAAACGATTTGTTTAAAAAATACTTAGGTAAGTATTTTCTATTTTGTTTAAGGTTATAGTTTAAGAGGTGGAACGTGAAAACTACAGCCTACCTCACCGGAATTTATTTGCAATTGTACCTTTATACTAATTATATTTTCATTTATTTACATTAGCAGCTATTAAAAACAAAATTTAAATCGAAGCAACATCTGTAATATGATATTTTATAAGTTTTGCGTCAAATAGACAAAGAATAATCAAATGCTTACCAAAAATAAAGTCAATCAAAATTAGGAGGCAACACAAGTAAAAGATCATCACGAACACTATGGAACATCATCAGAAATCAAACATCATCAATGTCGAATTGAAACCCATAAAATATATGCACAGTAAAAATTAAAAACGCAAGAAAAACAATTGCATACAAAAAGGCGCAAAACCTAGGCGTCAATTGCAAAGGCTGCTACCTCAATCTAATCAAAACTGACAATGTGTCTAGTAGACAAAGGCACCCACGATAAATATTAGTCCGCAAAAAGGTGGGCACAAGACGTCGATTTGTCAACCACCTCATTCACCGATACCGCATCGCAAATTACTATTTTCCCAATCCTAGTGGCTCCGTTAATGCGAGCAAGTGTAGAGGAGACGAGCACAATATTCATTTACCTAACTACGATGGGAATGAAAAACTCATTACGTAACCGTCCTTGGTCTATTTTGCTACCTATGCGAAGTACGATATTCAGTAGTTTTGTGTTCGTGTGCAGTAATTGCATCCACAGTCCGATAAATGAATACAACAGGTACCCAGCAAACCTGATAATCAACGATTTGGACATCACTTTACTTTGGGAGTATATAAATATAGAAAGTAAATTGTTTTGCATGGTTATTATTTCTCGTCTTTATTATTTCTCGTCTTTAAATAGTATATATGTATGTGCTGTACTTAAGTTACCTACGACTATCGTTGTCAGATTCCAAAAGAAAGGAATAGTAGATAGTATGCCAGTAGTTTTTTTTGTTTTCTTGACACAGCCCATTGCATCTCCTCAATCTGTGTTTTTAGACACTCCTGGTATACAGACGATGATATTTTCATTTATAACTCATTAGCTTTTTCATTTCGTTCAATTTTCCAATTTCTGGGCGCCCGCAGCAAGTATCCTCAGACCATTGGCATATTTTTATAGTGGAATCTAAGCATCGTATTTCTCTCCTTAGCATAAATTCAAGTTTCACTTCCGTTCCCGGTTTTGATCCATCGGTAAACCAGAGCCTACCTCTGTAGTTCGATTGATACTAGATTTCCACCTATAAATTTCTGTTAAATAAGTATATCAGAGTCATGTAGCCTAATCTTATGCTGAAAAGATTGCCTGTCAATATAGACGAATTGTTATGCCCCACATTTGCATATCTATATCTCATTCATGCCTCCTCTGGAGTATGAAGTCGGCTGAACCAGAAAGGTCACTGGTCTGTGACGGTTGCAAATATTTTCATCTAAGCGAATCAATTATGAATGAGATTAAGTATATATTTCTACGACCGGCTCGCCGTGACATATTCAAAAGTATTGGAGTTGTTGTTTGGGCTATTTACATCGTTTGTTGGATTTTGATGCTCCGACGTTTCGGTCTGCATTCGCCGACCGTTTTCAAGGTACTCTTCAAGCCTGAAGAACACAAAATTTTAAATGTTGACAAAACTCTGTCACTTGCATCAAATTGACACATGCATTTGACAGCCAAAATTTGTAAGATCATTCATATGAGACTTCCCAGGTTACAGATCCCGATGCGCAGCATCCTGCGTAGGTCCACATGCGCAATGGGCCTATTCTGTCTCCGGCATCGTGGTTGCCGGTCTTCTGCTTAAGCTATCTCTAATCATGGGTAACCAGACATCTTTGATTTTCAGGCTTGGTGTGGTTATGGCATTTGGTGTTGAGGTCATATATGCTGCTTCTTTCAATTTTCTTTTTGTGAAGCTGTCCTCTCTTGCCAGGATTGTCGCTTTGTCCCATTCAATCATGTGATCTTCTTCCCAAGCATGTCGAGCCAAGCGAGACTTATCCGTTTCTCCCAGTCGAACCAATTTTTGGTGTTCTTTGATTTTTATTTGCAGAGGTCTGCTTGTTTCTCCGATGTATATTCTTCCACATTCACACGGTACATTATTTTGTTCTTTGATTCACATTTGTCGTTCTTATTGCTATCTTAACCTTGCAGTTGTTTACCACTCAAGATAAAAAAAGATAACAGAGGCACGCCTTGGTGGAACCATAACCTTAGCCTCCGTAGAAAAGAAGTCCGACTCCTATTCAATCGGGCTAAAGCATCTGGCAGCTGGTACCAATATCGTCAAGCGCTAAGAGAGTGTCATGGAGGAAGTTCTATCAGAGATTTTCAAATACACCTGACACAGCAAGGGTCCACAAGGTACTTTCAAGAGATCTGATGCAAACATTATGTTCGCTAAGGCGAACCGATGGCACATTTACGGACTCGGAAAAGCTAGTGTTAGAGCTTCTAGCACAGAACCACTTCCCAGGCTATTAGATGATGAATAACCTCTCAGAAGGTCACTACAACCCGCAATATCCAACGTCCTAAATGGACTGATTAGCAAATAGCGAGGACAGTATAGAGCAGTGGTTCTCAACGTGGGCGGTAGCGCCCACCAGTGGGCGCTGGGATCTATACAAAATCCAGTAAGTGGGCACTAGGCGAAAAAAGGTTGAGAACCACTGGTATAGACCATAGTACCGTTCACCCGAAAGACGAGAGTGGAGCATTTAGTTCCACCCACTATCCAAGGTCTTGAATTTGCAGATAATGTAAAAAGATTAACTACATTTCGTCTATGGTGCATTGCAAATCAATCGCCACATACTCATGTATGTGTGCCAACAGGCTGCTGGAATCGGTACTTCCGACAGGATACGGGGAATGCCATCGAACATGATGTGAACTCAACCAATGATCGATACATACTTCAATAGCTCCTTTCCAAACAGAGGGGAATGGAGATGTAACTAAAAACAACTGACGCAGGTGGATACCTGCTGGTTTACAGACTGTTCGAAAACAGAGCAGGGTGTTAGCGCAGGAATATTCTGTCGTAATCTAAGAATTAGAAAAGATTACAAACTTGGCCAACACACAACGATTTTTCAGGCTGAAATCTATGCCATCGAGATGTGTGGTAGAGAGATTTTTGATAAAAGCATCAGACACAAATAAATAAAAAATTTTAGCGACAGTCGGGCGGTATTGAAAGCACTAGAGGCGCATAAATGTAACTCGATGCCGATCTGGCGCTGTATTAAAAACCCTAAAGACAGTGAAGACGACAAATAACTCACTCATTCATGGCAATGAAGAAGCAGACACTCTTGCAAAAAAGGGTGCTGTATGCATTTCCAGGGACCAGAACTTGCCATTGGCATGGCACCGGCGGTAGCTAAACAGCAAATCAATGTAGGGGTGCATCAGAAAGTGCTCATTGAAACGATCATCCTAGTATGGTACATGCGAAAAAGTGTATTTCGTTTAATCATGTCAGAATCCAGGAACTACTAGAACTTGAGCGTAAAAATGTCAAAGTAATTGTTTCTGTCTTTACAGGTCACTGCAAACTCAGAAATCCTACACAGAATCGAACTCTCTGAAGAGACTGAATGCCGGCTGTGTTTTGAAGATGGACAAACAGTTGAGCATATCTTCTGCCACAGCTCGGCCACAACGAGAATCAGGTATGACATCTTTAGAAAGGTTGACCTTTTCCTAGAAGATCTGAAAAAGACCTCATTCAAAAATATTCTGAGCTACCTTAAGGGTCTGAACTTTGGATGAACTTTAAGGATAACATCCGCTCTACAATAGGTCCTAGCGGCCACAGTGGACGGGACGGATAATCGACCTATGTCCGCTATTTTCTCTCAATACTCAATATCTAGGGTTACTCATTTTGTCTACCTCGGTATACACTTTGATACTTATTTTTCGTTTAATATACAGGGTGATCCAAATTAAAGCGTCACCATTGCTATGTCCGTTATTATATGAGCTACGTGGTCGGTTAAATTAGAAAAGATGTAGTAATTTTTACGCTGATTGCGATGGTGAAAACAGAAAGAAAAACCAACATGTAGGTAACGACTTATTTCTAAAAATGCAATTTTTTTAAATGGAACACCCTGTATATTTTTATGCAAATCGATGTATAATCGCTTGCGTAATAAAAATGTCCATATTACTTTTTTTGAGAAAGGTGAAAGTAACTGAGATAATTCAAAAAGACGGTTTAGTGAAGTTGAATGAACATTATTTTCAATACAAGCAAAAAGTCTTGAAAACAAAAAAAAAACAAAATAAATTAAAAGACAAAATTTCTGTTTGTGGAATTACAAAATGCAAAAACAAATACAGAATACAAATACAAAAAAAATTATAGTAAATGCTCAAAAACGTCGCCTGCTACTCAACACATTTCTGTGACCTTTTTAAAACACTTCGTGTAGCTTGAAGAATAACTCTGCCATCAATAGAATTTATAATATTGCGGATACCGTCTTGTAGTTCATCTACATTATGGACTACTCTTTTGTAAATTTCGCTTTTTACATATCCCCAAAAATAGAAGTCGAGAGGCGTTATATCTGGCGAACGAGGAGGAAATGGAACAGGACCATTTGTAGCTATCCATTTATCTCTAAACAGTCTCCTAAGAAGCGTCGAAACATCACGATGATTATGGGGAGGTGCTCCATCCTGCTGAAAATGAACACCTTGTCTGCTTTCCAAATCCAGGTCGTCGAGAAATTCTTGTAATAGTGGTTCTAGAAATTCCTTATAACGTTCTCCTGTTAACGTATCGTGGTATAAATATGGACCTATAATTTTCGATCCGATCAATCCACACCAAACATTAACACTGAAACGTCTCTGTGGATTATTTTGCCGCACCAATAAAGGATTTTCCATACTCCAAAAGTGATTATTCTTTTTATTGTACATTCCGCGATTGAAGAAATTTGCCTCGTCACTCCACAATATTTTTCGCGAAAAGTTTGGATCTTCAGTACATCTCTCAATAAACCACCTACAAAACTGTAATCTTCTACCGCTATCACCGTCGTATAACGTTTGAACTGATTGGTATTTATACGGGAAAAATTTGTATTTCTTCAGAATCCTTCGAATCGTCGTATAAGCAATACCAGTTTCTGTAGATAACTGTCTTATCGAATTATTCGGATGTACTTCAAAATATGTCAAAACAGTAATTTCCGTTTCTTCGGAAACAATAGCGGCCGCCTTTGTCCTTTTTTTGGCAAATACATTTTCGTTATTTCGAAATTGTCGGTACAGACTTAAAAAGTATCTGCGGTTTGGTGCTGGTCGTCCAGGAAACAATTGGTTGTATTGTTGAACTGCTCTTTCGCTATTTTTGTGGCATATCAAATATGCTTCCAGCATATCACATTTTTCAATATGTGAAAAAGGCATTTCCAAATCAATTTACTGTAACTTTCAAGTATGAAACGCGCACTTTATTTTGACGCACACGATCAAAATTAATTTGACAATCATTATGACACTTCAGGCCAACTGCGTTTCTGATTCAAATTATTTTACATATGATGCAGGTAGAAGTTTCGTATAAAGTCGTTAGGTACTCGATAGGCCTATCGAGATAGGTACTTAGATATTAATAAGGGTGATTAATTTTGTCATTCAATACGGTAGGTATCTAAGCGTAAGAGTTTCATAATTAACAGTAAGAAAGATTTACACCAACATTTTATACATGTATGTATTGCCTTTGAGAATAAAGTACGTTCATTCAAGTTCACTAAACCGTCTTTTTGAATTATCTCAGTTACTTTCACCTTTATCAAAAAAAGTAATATAGACATTTTTATTACGCAAGCGATTATACATCGATTGGCATAAAAATATACAGGGTGTTCCATTTAAAAAAATTACATTTTTAGAAATAAGTCGTTACCTACATGTTGGTTTTTCTTTCTGTTTTCACCATCGCAATCAGCGTAAAAAATACTACATCTTTTCTAATTTAACCGACTACGTACCTCATATAATAACGGAGATAGCAATGGTGCCGCTTTAATTTGGATCACCCTGTATATATATCAATAACCTTTTCTTTTCTGTTTATAAATTATTAGAATTTTGAATTAGATTTTGTCGGTATTTTAATAATATACACGCTGTAAAGGTAATTTTCTTCTTAGAGGTTCCTAAAATCCTTGTTATTAAAAATCACAAAATTATTGCGAACAAAAAGTTGACATGCAGTCGTAAAGTTCTTGCTAAATTGTAAACTTTTTTGCTACGTTATTTTGGAACAAGTCGATTCCCAATATAATACAAATTAGAGGTACGAAAACTGACAATAAGTAAACATTTTTACAAGTCCGCCTCACTATTGCAAGAATAAACCTACACGGACATATAGAAAGATAATTATCATGTCACGCAATTGCTGTGATGCAAAATATACATGTTGTACCTCACCCTCATAGTCGTCGATAACGGAAATGAAACCGAAATTTCTCAATTCCCCATTTATGTATGTCATCGTAATCGCCCACTTATAGTGCTGGCACACCGTCTGAACGTAAATACACCATTTAATGTGCGGTTTCGTAATATGTATATATTTCCCTTACGTAACCTATCCAGATAATAGAAAATTTAACTAAAAATTAAGGCATGCCCGCATAATCTGCAATATGGCATATACTATTCTACAAAAATAAACTTTGTCATAACTATACTATAGAAACAAAATGAACAATGATAAATTAATTAGATACTTAATCCAAGAAAGTATTTTACCGTCAAATTTTTGCTTTCTAAATAATAATGAAGAAGTTATGAAAAATTTAATAAAACTGACAATTTTCAAACAAACAATCTTAGATATGTATATACTTTTTTTATTATTTGTTTATCTATGTTACAATATATTAGCGACATACATAGTTGTGGAAGTTGGTGTAGATAGAACCAATTTACTACCGAAATTGTAAACTGTCAATGGGTTTGTCAATTGCCGTATTAGTTCTAGGTGATCGATCAAGTGTTCATAGATACGCATACATGTGTACGCAGGGATAATGGATTTGTCGACATTTTCCACCTAGGTAATTGCTGTTACCACTCAATTGACCGTAATATCCTACAGGCAAAATTGAATTGAGATTTTCATTTACTATTAACATTGACTGTTTCGTAGATAAATAAATACAGTCAATCTCGGATATACACACAGAAAAATGCATTCTGAGTTAAAAACAAAATATTGTTTTAACAAAATTCTCTTAAAGAGAAAATGAAATAATTTCGTTGTAAGTAAATCTTTTACAACTAAGAAAATTGAAAGCTTTAATTCAAGAAAACTTTTGTTTGGATGAATTTTCTTAACTATGTAATGAATATATTGGCTTAGTGCAGTTTTGACACTTTTTCAATTCGAAAGTTTATGTAGTTTATTTTTTTATTAATGATTTCGAAAAATTCATTCGGTTTCGAATGCTACCCTATATAGTCAACAGTTCTTCAAATTTTCAATTTTCCAAGTTAAATATTTTTAGAGTTACAGGGCTTCAGATGCAATCTGTCAAAAATTAAAAAGAAATACAAATATTTTAAAAATAACAACATAGTTGTTTTATCAAACTTACTTTAAAATTGAACTAGGAATTAAAAAATGTGATAATATATAGCCTGTTTCATTTAAAATAACAAAGTTGACAGTCAGATTATTAAAAATATTTTAGTTGAATAGCACACGTCGGCTTTAGTGTACTGCGAAATTGACAGAATTTTCCTATATATACTTTTTCATGTATCGATCGATGCAGTTCCTCGTGGGACGTCCTGTATAAGTAGTAAATATTACAACAAACGAAATAATCTTAAAAATAGGCACTTTAACTTCGCAATCGGCGTGTAATATAATACTGAATCATGTAAAATGATATACTTGACACATAAAAATTAATAAAAGTTTTGGTATCAGGGCATCCTAATTCACTGATATTACATAAAATATTTTGTGCCGGAAAACCCCGCCGGCCCATGTAATTAAATTAATAATTAATTAAAAACAATAGCAGTACTACCGTTTTTTTTTTGTATCGATCATTTCACAGAACATGCGAAGTTTTAAATAGCATTAAACACTTAAAATTAAAAATGACATCAGAGTGCCACAATATTCCAAGTCATACGTTATACGTAAGTATGATTCATACTTTTCAGCCATCCGAACATATCTGGAATATTTCAACTTATCAACATACCATACATAGTACCATACATGTATGGTAATACATAGGTGTTTCAAACTAGCAACCAACCTTCATCATAACTGTGTCAAATTTATACCTACTGCCATATAGGTATACATTATTCTGTTGTCTGTGAATTGTTGCAGAATATTATATTATCACAGTTAAGTTAGTTATAACGTTCCTTTTGATATTGCTTTTAATTATCGTCATACTATGCAACCGATCTTATTGCGAAATCAAACAATCTTACCCAGAGTCAATTACCATCGTTGCCAGGATTTCCCCCTAGATCTTAGGATTTTCTTTTACATGAAGAGGGAAAGGCTCATGACGTGTAATTCTTGACGAAGGGGTAGAAGAAGAATATGAGTTGGTGTTGATTGGACTATTTCCATTGTCTGCTGGATTTTGTAAATCCGACGTTTCGGCAGTGGTTCTACTGCCGTCATTAGGGTAGCCCTGATAAGGACTAGTGCTTGTTAATTCCATGGTTAGCGGTGGAATTATACGTAGAGGAAAAGGATTTTTTTGCATTTTTCAAAGAATCTAGATAATTCAGTGAAATGAAAAATTATTTTATAAAACTAAATCTTTTAAAATTCCACTACCTCGATTTTTATGTTGTACCTGTTGTACCAGCATCCCCTAATAGCCGGTATATAAAATAAATTTTTTGAAATATTTACTAGGCGAACACAACCCGGTAAATCCCCGGACAGGTATAAATAGTATTGACATTGACAACATATTTACAAAATGCACAAGGATTAAAAAATATTTAGTAAAAGAAACACCAATACAAAATAGTCAATAGAAAAATCCTCACAATTTGGTTTATACCAAGAGCTCACTTGAAAATATGGTTTCTATGAGTTAATAAAGTTGAGAAATACGCATGCTGTTCTGCTGGGCGAGTGTATCAAATATACCATTCGATATACCATCTCAAGTCAGGCAATATGCCTTCGCCATGTCTAACTACTACAAAATGCTATCAACAGTTCCAATTTTTCAATTTGAAACAAATAACGTACTACTGCGGGATGAGGGGAACGAAACGCTAAACATGTGTAATCCACTTCGAGCGAAGCCAGTGTCCGACTCACTTCGCTTATTGCTTAATAAAACGTAGCGGGCTATACAAGGTGCGGTCCTAGTTTTATAACGGTTAGTAAGTTTCGATCGGGGTCAGTAATTTTATAAAAAAATGGAATATTATATTTACAGTAAAAAAATTTTACGCGATTTATTGGCAGTAAATTATCTCGAAAAATCAATTCCTAGGGCGACTACTATTGATAACACGGTCCGACGTTTTGACAAAACGTTTACATTCATAAATGACAAAAATAAAAATATCCCAGCAAAAATATCAGTGATATCGAAATTCAAATTTGTGCATTAGCGGAATTAAATCCTACTATGAACTGTAGACTAATAAATATCACGATAACGAATTATTTTTGAATATTCTATTCACTAATGAAAAAACATTTTACGTTCATGAGCATCATAATCGCATAAATGTTATTGGTTATTGTTATTGGTCGGGTAAAAACGTACATTATAATACACCAACGCAAACGCAGTTTCCATAAAAATTGAATGTGTGGGCTGGTATTGTTGAGGATAAATTAATCGGACCTTTTTTTATTGAAGGAAATTTAAATGGCAATAAGTTTTTAGAATTATTGCAAACTAATATTATTCCTGCTATACGACTTGGTAATAATGAAATTTGGTTCCAACAGGACGGTTGCCCGGCGCAAAATACCGGTAACGTCAGTAATTTCTTAAATACCGTTTTTGAAGATAGATGGATTGGTAATTCGGGTCCTTCTAAAACGACTTCTTTTTATGGTCTTTTTAAATAATTCTATATACGGGTACGGTGAACAACGTCCATCGAATCGCGAATAATTACGCGCGAAAATCATTGAAGTCAGCAACAATGTCACTCCGGATTTTTTAAGAAATGCTGAAATTTTTATGACCGGCTGGTTTACTGCTCTTATGAAGAGGAAGTGTTATTCGACTATTTAATAAATAGTTAATTTTCTTTTTAACATTTGTAGTTATATTTATACTTTTACATTAGTTTAACAATTTACAATTATTGCTTTTAAGTTTGAATTGTTATATTCACTGATAGCGTTTTCGACTTATTGCACTTTACGCGTGGAGTATATCTATCTCCCTTACTAATATTATATATTAAAATAAGATGGAAATACAATCAGTGGATAAAAGTGCAATAAGTCGAAAACGCTATGAGTTTTTATTTCTTCTAATAGGGATTTGTTGTTTCAGTTTATTTACGTTTATCACTTCTATTTGATAAGAATTTTTATTCAGTTTAGAACGTTTAATATTATTTTATTTTTCATGGTTCCAAGTAACGAAAACCGAAAAGCAGCTACTCACTTCAAAAAATCCAAGGAGGTTATCAGAGCATACAAATTACAAGAGGCAGACACAGCGAACCAATTCAGAGAGAAAATAGAAGAAAAGATAAACGAAAACAAAAGTGGATGGAAATACATGGATCTGGAACAGTTATGGTACAATTTCAAAGAGATTATCTTATCAACGGGCAAAGAGGTATGCGGTATAATGGTGACAGATAACAACAAGAAGCAGACGAGATGGTGGAACCAAAGCATAAGAAATGAGATAAAAGTTAAGAAAACACTGTGGAAACAATATCTCAGCAAAAAAACAGAACAAAACTATAACCAATATAAGCTACAACGCAATAAAGTAAAGGACATTGTTAAGCAGGCAAAACAACAACCATGGGAGGAATTTGGTAGAAAACTGGAGGAAGATAGCCGAACAAACCAGAAATTATTCTTTAAAGTTTTAAAGAATCTAAGAAAAGGAAAACAGCACAGACTACGGCATCTGAAAACACAAGACAATAGAATAATAACTGATGATGAGGAAATAATGGAAAGATGGAAGCAACATTTTCAAGAGCTCTTATGCGGCGAAGAAGAAGGAGAAGAAGACAATGTACCAACCGTTGAGATAATAAATGATAGTCAGGATGAAACAGGAGAAGACGAGATTCAATTGGAGGAAGTTAAGGAGGCAATTAAATACGTCAAAAGAGGGAAGGCTGCTGGATACGACAAAATAACACCAGAAATGTTAAAATCCTTAGGAGAGCAAGGGATAGAAATGATCACACGTATATTCAACAAGGCATGGGAGACAGGAAAGGTACCGGAGGAGTGGAAAATAGGGATAATTATACCGATATTTAAGAAGGGCGACACCAGATGTTGTGAGAATTATAGGGGAATTACCCTATTAAGTGTCGTATCGAAAATGTACGAAGTTATCCTAGAAAGAAGACTAAAAGCCAGTATAGATGAACAGCTCTCAGAAGCGCAAAGCGGCTTTAGAAAAGGACGTAGCACCCAAGATCACATCTTCACAATAAAACAACTAATTGAAAAAACAAGAACAAAAAATACCCAAGTATATCTGGCCTTCTTGGATCTAGAAAAGGCGTTTGACAGAGTCTCTCAAGCATAAATATGGAAAGTACTAAAACGAAGGAATATCAAACGGAAATTAAGGACAGCGATTAAAAGTTTATACGATGGAAATAAAAGCTACGTGAGGAAGAACAACATGCAATCGGAGATATTCGAAACCAATAATGGACTAAGACAAGGTGGTGTGATGAGCCCAACATTATTCATTTTAGCCATGGACGACGTTATACGAGCCGTAGAAAGTAGAACGAGTGCAGTGCACATCGGTTATAAGAACTTGAAAACAGTGGAACTGTCAGTATGCGCATTCGCCGATGATCTTATGATCTGTGCCGCTAAAGAGCGGGAACTCCAAGAAAAACTAAAAATCTGGGAAGAAGAATTAAGTAAGAAGAAGATGAAAATTAACACAGACAAAACTAAAGTGATGGTGATAGGAAAGGAAAACAAAACAATCAGCATAGAAATCAATAACGAGCAAGTAGAACAGGTTAATGTATTTAAGTATTTGGGAGTGTTACTAGATAGGGAAGGAAACATGGAAAGCGAAATCAATGAAAGAATATCTAATGCCGCACGCACTTATCACAGCCTTAACAAACCGTTCATTCGAAAGAAAGAAATAAGTAAAAATACGAAAATGACCATATACAAAACCATATTTAGACCGATTTTAATCTATGGTAGTGAAAGTTGGGTACTGAATAAATCACTGTATAGTAGAATCCAAGCTATAGATATGAAGTACCTGAGAGCAGTCAAAGGAATAACCAGATGGGACAAACAAAGGAACGAAGCAGTGAGAGAAGAACTCGAAGTAGTGTCAATCGAAAAAGCTATTGAAAGAAAAAGGTTATAATGGTTTGGGCATTTAAACCGAATGAACGACAGGGGTCAGGTTAAGCAGATATGGGAAGCCAGGGTACAACACAGGAGAAGCAGAGGACGACCGAGAAAGACATGGAATGATGAGGTAGCAAAAATTTTAGAAAAGCGAGGGAAGACATGGGCAGATGCCAAGAGTATATCTAAGGACAAATCAAATTGGAGAACATTTGTGTACGATATATAAAAGAAATAGCTTAATTTGTAATAACCTTTAACCTCACACCTTCGGGTATAAGAGGTTCTAGATTATATATATATATATATTTTTCATGGGGCTATGTTGAATTTTGTGACTGAAATCTGGTATGAGTTACATTATCTGATGCTTCAACAGAAAAATAATTATGTAAAAAACAAATTATTACTACACGCTGTTATTGTATTTTTAGTTATTCCATGGTTACTGTCTTATTTTTTTATTTACCGTAGGATGGGATTTTGTGAATTAATGATTAATAAATATCCTGAACATGAATATTTTTTCAATAATATGCTATTTACCGACGATTAGGTACTTCATTTACTATTGTTAGAATTGTTAGAATCTATGTTTGTCATTTTATTGATTATTGGCTTTTAAAATTCCTTTTCATTCTTCTTTTGTTTTTGATATTGTTTATGAGCTCTGTCACTGTTATTTATAGTTTACATTATATGATGCTTCGATATAAAAATAAGTATGAATAAAAACAAATCAGTGCTAGGCATGGCAGTTTATTGTGCTTTTCAGTTATCAAATGAGTATTGTCTTATTATTTCCCTTTTCACTAATGCAAATGTAATATTGGGTTTAATATTAGTTTTACAGACTTCAGAAATCATGTTTACAATAGTTCATTTGGATAATTTGTTGTTCATAATAGCGATATAAGAGTGAGCTCTAATGAGAAGGTAGGCGTAGGTACGCCTACAGCTGAAGTCCCTCCCATTTCCAGTCAATACGTTCCGTCGACATTGGAGCGCTATCCACATGAATCCCCAAGAACTTCACTGTCTTTTTTGTGGGAGTTTTAGCAGTGTATGAGCTTTGGTAACATTAATTTTTAATTTATTTGTAGAAAACCATTCCTGTGCCTCGCCCACGACAGGATTTCCTTTAGCATTGTTTGCTGAATTTACGAGGAAAGGTATGTTCTTATTAAATTATTTGCCGCACCACGAACAGCATAATACTCTAATTTATCTAGCAAGATGTTATGGTTTACGCAGACAAACGCTTTCGACAGGTCGCAGCATATAGGTTCAACCTCTCTTTTCTTGCCGAAAGCTTCTGTAATGGATGCTTAGTTCCAACATTGCATGGATTGTTGATCTATTTTTCCTATATCCATGTTGGGAATTGTTTAGGATGTTTGATTTTTCAAGGTGTTTTCCTCATCTACTTCTAATGGTCGCCTCCCTAGAATAGATTGAGGCACTCCCAGGCGCGTCCCCAGGTGGCGGATAGGGGAAGGTCACGATTTATATACTCATAACATGGGTGGTGGTCTGGTCGAGTATAAGATCTTGTGTGTACTATGACCCAGTAACTTGGAGAAGACACATGTAAACCTGAGCGAGTGATAATCGCAATATGGGGAAGATTGACTCGCGGACCACCTCACCGTGTCCGAGCAGTAGTGTCGTGGCGAGGACCTGCACAGGGTTCAACGATGCCGGTTGTAGCTTCCCTGAATACCAGGGCGCTCAACTGATAAACCACGCCCTCTCTAGTTGAGGGGTCGTGGGGGTCTTTGCTTAACCGCACGGACTGAGAGGAGACAACCTCACCAAATAACCTAAATCCTAAGGCGGCGGACTAGGCCGATGGGATGCGTGGCTGGATAGTAGACCAGTCTCTACTAGTCCAACCTTGGGGCACCGGGCGCACCTCATTTTATCTAGCGTTACCCCTGCACGCGGAGCTCGGTGGGGTGGACCTCTATTTCCCTAGCTACTCGTGGGATCAACCATGGAGAAAGGAAAAACAAAAACACCTAAGCGAGACAACTTCCAATGTGAAACTACCTCACAAGGAAGGAACAAAAGCAAAACCGAAAATATCGGCTCTTCGAAAGAAAGAGCAAAAGAAGCCAGCCCCTCTGCCAGAACTAGGACAACCTGGAAGCAGAGACGTAGCCTCAGTGGAGCAGGGTGTAAGTGGTATCTGCGCTACCTCAGTCAAGGGCTTGCACCAGAGGAAGCGAGAAAGAAAGCTGAAGAGCATAAGGCTCAGGGTGAGCAACGAACCTCGCCTGCAGTGCTGAAGCGGAAGAGGAAGGAGACCACTCCAACTCAAAAACCGCATAAGAAAAAAATAGAACTGGAACACGATGTGCAAGGAAGACGACATCACATCATCGCACACTGCAACCCTGTTTCGCCCTAGAAGTCAGGGACAAATCCCTGAGAAGCTTCTAGGACTCATAGAAGCATAGAACGATGAGCTAAGGACTAACGTGTGGAATGTCCTTAGCCTGAAAGATGAAGGTAAGGGCCAGCTCTTGAGGGTGGGAATTGACCAAATTTCCTACTTTTGCAGCCCTGTCAGCATGCCTACCAAATGGGCAAATCCACTGAGACTGCATTAGTAGAGCTGACAGATCAAATCCAGGATGCACTGACGAACAAAGAAACTGTAGTGTGCGCCTTTCTAGATATAGAGGGCGCTTTTGACAACAGTCCGCACGAGGCGGTCAACAAAGCATTAATTGAAGGAGGGGTAGACCGCGCGACGTCTAGATGGCTGTCGCAGCTGCTCTCTACTAAATCAGTGGAAATGGAGATCGGAAATAAAACCATCTCGGTCAGTACGACCAGAGGATGTCCACAAGGGGGAGTTACTTCCCCACTTATGTGGAGCTTGACAGTAGATGAACTTCTATTGAGGCTGACTAATCTAGACATACCATGTCAAGGGTATGCTGATGATATAGTCATATTTGCAAGAGGAAAGTTTGGGAATACCCTCTGTGACATACTTCAAAGAGGACTCATTACTACGAAAAGGTGGTGCCAATCAGTGGGCCTTAACATCAACGCCACTACGACTACCTTAATAGCATTCACAAGGAAAAGAGAACTTAGCCTCAAGACCATAAAAATAGTTGGGCAAGATATCGACTGGAAGAAGGAGGTGAAATATCTAGGACTTATCCTGCATAATAAACTTCTGTGAAATAAGCATGAGCTTGAAGTAACTAACAAGGTAAAGAAGGCCCTAATGATTTGTAGAAACTTTGCAGGCAACAACTGCGGTTGCAACCCAAAAATACTGCTCTGGATGTATACAGCAAACGTTAGACCACTGATCACTTATGGGGTAGTGGCTTGGAGCAAGAGAACTAATCTGACCATTACGAGAGCTAATCTCTCTAAACTGCAAAGATAAGCATGTGTATGCATAACTGGGGCAATGAGAATCTGCCCAACAGCAGCTATTGAAGTGGTACTAAATCTTACTCCTCTTCACATTTTGGTGGAGAGCATAGCTAAAAGGACCACACGTAGGATGATCAGGGAAGGAAAGGCTAGGCATAGGCCTCAGTGTCCTGCAGGTGACCAAACCTGGGACATGCCCCGTAACGACATGCCAAGGAAGTTCGACTTTGTGAAAAAATTTACCACAAAGCTTAGCACCAAGAGCGAATGGGATAGAGACACCATTTCGAAACTCAGTAAAAATGCCATCAAATGGTCCACAGATGGCTCCAAAACGGCAGAGGGAACTGGAATATGGGTATATGGGCCTAGAACCAATTATTTCGAAAGCTTGGGGATGTACCCAAGTATCTTCCAGGCGGAAATACACGCTATTGAAAGATGCGTCCAGGTCAACATTGACAGAAGCTACGAAAAGCAGGAGATTATCATAATATCTAATAGTCAAGCAGCCATTAGGGCGCTGAGGTCAAACATAATCACCTCCAAAATGGTTTGGGAGTGTCTACGAAAACTAAACGAGATAGGCAAAAAGAACAAGGTAACCCTATTGTGGGTTCCGGGACACACATGAATGAAAGGAAACGAAATAGCAGATAATCTCGCTAAGAGAGGGGCTAGAACACCTTTTGTAGGGCCAGAACCTTTTTGCGAGATAGGTAGCAACATAATACTGGAGAAACTAAAAAATAAAGTAGAGCAGAGAAAATCCGAGTACTGGGAGAATCTCCAGGGAATGAGGCAAACTAAAACTCTTCTGGGAACCTATAACCAGAAAAGATCTGCAGAATGCATCAAAGTTGGAAGCTGATTCATATCATATAAATTTAGTAGATGGATTACTATTGACTACAAATTTTTGAAAATATCGGTTCTCTGATGACTATGGTATAAACCACCCAGAACAAATATCAAGAAAGTTATTTTCCGTAAACATGTTAATTATGCTGAATATCCAAACCTCACCATCAACTAATTGAAATGGACTGAAAATGAAAACAAAACTAGAACAAAATGTAATCCACTTTGTGGAAATAAGAGTCTTTTGTCTATGTTTATGTTCCGACTTCTAAAAACATGAACAAAACACAAACTGGACTAGTTCGTTTGGTAGAAATCCGGCTTAAGAAAACTAACCATAAGTGTTCTATTTGAAAAATTGAAGTGTTTTAACAAGCTATTCATAATAAGGATGAGTTTTCTAACATTTCATAAATATTTCAAAAATAATTGTGCTTAGGAATAAGAAACCCATAATGCCATTTATGATGGAACCCTGTATATCTTGCTTAGTACCAATCGTGTGAGTTTAATAATAATGCCTCTGTATATAGCCTTTTCTTTTGTTCAACTTGATGCATAATATTGTAATTATGCTTAGGTACAAAAATGGGAATAACATTGTTTATGTAGCATTTAAATACACAATATATATTTAATTTGAAATCCAAATTCTTAGTCTGTAACTATATATGGATTATTTGTAATACTCACATTATTCAATGTTTATTTGTTTATATGCGCTTTGTAATTACAATGTATGAGTCACCATGATAATAAATGCAAACAATTCAACAATTCCTTGTTTTCCATAGGTCGACGTGAACAAGAGAAGCGAATGCATATTCCGCATTAATTAAAACTTTGAAACCTATGTACAGATATGCTCATATCTATTAGACACTTATATTTTTTGCGAATAATCAAAGTAAGGTGAGTACAAAATAAAACTCTTAATTTAAATGCGTTATAAATAGTATTTTAATAAAGAATCCTAATAATTTGTCGCATTTCTGTAAGCTTTTAATACAGCTGCAATACTTTTTTCAGTGCGTAAAAAACTGACGTCTCAGAAACGAGAATATGCATACAAAGTTAATAGATCTAGGAAAAGTATCTATAAAACCTGTTGTAAAATCATAAAAACGAATACCTAAACACTTAAATTAACTGCCACAGATGTAATGCCAAAACACGAAATTAATGATAAATCATAGAGATGTCTATTACTTTTGAGCATAGCTGTATTTTTTTTACTTTTCTACTTGAATTAAATGTGTTACTGAGTTTATACATACAGCTATGCAATGCTCAAATGTTATCACTATGATTTACCATTAATTTCGTGTTTTTTGCATTACATCTGTGGCAGTTAATTTAAGTGTTTAGGTATTAGTTTTTATGACTTTACAACAGTTTTTATAGATACTTTTCCTAGATCTATTAAATTTTTATGCATGTTCACGTTTCTGAGACGTCAGTTTTTTATGCACTGAAAAAAGGATTGCAACTGTATTAAAAGCTTGCAGAAATGCGACAAATTATTAGGATTCTTTATTAAAATACTATTTACAACGCATTTAAATTAAGAGTTTTATTTTTGTACTTACTTTACTTTGATTATTCGCAAAAAATATAAGTATCTAATACATATCTGTATATACAGCCTGTCTCACGAGGAAATGCATCGATCGATATATGAAAGAGTATACATTGGAAAATTCTGAAAATTTCACTGACTGTCAGCTTTGTTATTTTAAATGAAACACCCTATATATTATTACATTTTTTAATTTCTCGTTAAATTTTAAAGTAAGTTTGATAAAACAACCATGTTGTTATATTCAGCCATTTTCAAAATATTTGCAATTTTTTAAAATTTTTACAGGTGGACGATTGCATCTGAACTTCTGTAATTCTAAAAATATTTAACTTGGAAAATTCAAAATTTTGAGAATATTGACCGTATAGGGTAGCATTCGAAACCGAATGAATTTTTCGCAACCATTATACAGTCTGTTCGAAAATTACGGTGAAACTTTCGAAGTGAAAAAGTATCAAAACTCCTTTTTTTCGAATATAACTACCTATATTTCTCTTTCTCATCAAACTCCCTTACAAAAATACAAAAAAAAGTCATATTCATTATGCAACTAAAATGGATACTTTTTAAGATAATTAGTAAAATATGTTTATATGGTATATGAATGTAGCTTATGATGGCTAAATGGTTGAAAAAAACAACATAGTTGGTTTATCAAACTTACTTTAAAATTGAACCAGAAATTGAAAATTGTAATAATAAATAGGCTGTTTTATTTAGAAGAACAAAGTTGACAGTCAGTTGCGGTATAACCGTATGCGTCAGATTATTAAAAATATTTTAGTTCAATAGCGCACGTCGGCTTTAGTATATTGCTAAATTTTCAGAATTTTCCAATGTATACTCTTTCACATACCGATCGATGCAGTTCCTCGTGAGACAAGCTGTATAGTATAACGTATGTCACATAAGTTTTGGGAAAATTTTCGTCGCCGTAAAAATAACTGTAAATAACTTGCAATCTAGTAACCATGATAAACATATGTTCATTAATACTCAAACTTGTTATGACATTTCATAGATGTCAAATAATTTGTCCAATTATGTCGTACAAACTTGAAATACGGAAAAGCATTTACAGCCTGGTTGGACATGTACCCAAGCAAGAAATTGTAAACATATTTTGGAATCAAAATATTTCAAAGATAACAATTATAATTATAGAACAATTGCAGAATGTGAACAAGGTATACCATACATCAATTTACCAAAAAGCGGACGTCCCGGAATGTTGACCGAAAATCGCGCCAACCGAATCTGTGAAAGTGCAAAAGACCGCATTGGAACGTCATGCCGAAAGTTATCCAGAAGATTTAATGTTTCTCATGAAACTGTAAGAAGGGTATTGAAAAAAAAAAGCCTAACGTTTCGTAAAACACGTAAATGTCCACGTTATACAGAGGACCAGTTACGAAGAATTCCAATGTGTTGTCGTAGATTACACCGAACTCATTTTGCAAACAATAAAGTGATCATCATGGACGATAAAAAATATTTTACGTTCTCTCACTCAGAAATGAAAGGCAATGATGGTTTTTATACCGATAATATAGAAAATTGTGCAGATAATGTTAAATACAAAACCAAAAAAAAAAATTGAAGATAAAATTCTAGTTTGGTGTGCCATATCGAAGAGAGGAGTTTCACGACCTTATGTAGGGCATGAGAGGGGTGAGGCAGTTAATGCCAACATTTATACCGAAAGATGCCTACCGAAGTTGCTACAGTTTATTACTACGACTCATCCACGTGAAGAAATAATGTTTTGGCCGGACTTAGCAAGTTACCATTATGCAAGAACGACTAGAACATGGTTAGAAGCTCACAACATACCCTTTGTGCCAAGAGCAGACAATCCGCCAAATGTGCCACAAGCTCAACTAAGGCGAAGAATATATCAAAAGATAAGAGAAATTGATATAAGCATCGTCCACAACATGATGGGACAAGTTAGACAAAAACTGCGTGCCATTGAGGACCATGGCCTTTTGTCATTATTTTAATTGTAGTTTTAATTAATTTAAATATAAGGTAAAATGTTGGTAAAGTGGTCATTTGAATAAATTACGTTACACTTACTTTAAAGAATTTATGTGACAAATAGATAAAAAAAATTGCAGCAAACTTGATAATTAGGTAGTAGGTTTATAAGTATTATATTGAGGCGTATAAATAACTCCAATACTTCCAATAACTGCCAATAATAGATAAATGAATATTAAATAATTCAATAATGCGTCCTTGCTCTGACAATTTATGACATATTGGTAATAGGTGGGGAGTGGGGATATCTATTTTTTTAAAGTACGTGCATAAACTTGATAGCAGTCATTAAAAAAAATCGGACCTTTATGTAGTTTTAATAATAAAATTATTTATGTCTTAATACAAATTTTAATTTATTACTTTCATAATCTAATGAACTTAAGACTTCTCAATTTTGTTGTTAAACAATTTAATAATGTTGTAGCTTGCGGTTATGTTACTCCTAATACTCTTTTGAATTGCATGTTGCATAATTAACAAGACAATTACCTATAGATATACAAATAGTAATGCAAAACACAGATTTCCTTGTTAGTGTGTATGAGTTTGGCTATCGTACGTTCCACTTAAACTTGATAGTGCAGAGTTTATGGAAGATGCGTACGCTACTATAAGATCTCTTTTTGTAGGAAATTTAAATTTAAAGTCTTTAAATCCGATTGCTGGTGTGCACAACGTGTTTACATTACGAATATCGAATATCGGTTTGAAAAACGTAGAGCTGATAACCTAACTAACATATTTCATATATCATATGCATATCTATTTAATTAATTTCAGTGTGTACAAAATGTTCGCAATAAAATAAACATCATGGTTAGCGAATCAAAGAGTCCTTGAACTGCATTTGCCTAAATACAATTAAAACCGAAAAATGCCGCCTGGTGGCGGATTCATGGTCTGTTGTTGGAATCACCATACCAGTAATACCAATGAAAGTTGGGAAATAGCACTAGAGACGGAATCAACTTTCTGCCTATCAGGTATCATCAGCGTCACTTCAGGTGTAAACCCACCTTCATCGCTATCGCAAGCTATATCCGAGATTGCCCCTACTACGGAACTAACAGTTTAGATGTGCGCCCTCTAGGAGCAGGAGACGATCGCAGCGTCTTTTTGCTGGTATAGTGATTCCAACAATAGACTATGAGCCCCGCCTGGTGGCATTCTAATAAATGCGATTGATTAGTTAGTATATAATTAATAAAACATGGTATAATCAGCTGTGAGTGAGACGACATATGACAAGGTTTTATCGATAAACACATTAAGAAACCACCAATATAAATTCCGCAGAAAGTATAACATGATAGAAGATAGCAAAGGAGTTAACAAACGACACATAACGCCCATAAACGCCTGTACTCTCAAGGTTAAATGGAATACACTGTAGTATCATATCGATTTACAATAGCAAGGAATAAATTTACATTTTCAATTCTGGTTCTAAATACTCCGAATTCAAGAAATGAACAAGTATTGAATAAAAAAGTGGCACTTGCGAAGACATCTCAACTACAGCAGAAAAAAACACGGTGAAACTGGTAATGAACAGAGCCCAATTCCATTTACGTTTCGCCCGAAGTAACTACTGTCTGTTCCTATTTAGGAATCGATAAAAATAATTAAGAGTTAATTCCATATACGACACTACTAGGTAGGTAGGTATTTAATCGAAAATAAAACTGAAACGGCATTCATGTTAAACCTCTGTAGCACTTTTACTTTTAATTCTACAAATGGATTCTCATTTTCGAATACAACTTGATTGGATATAGTTATTTAAAAGAAAACACAATATACCTTTTAATTAGCTCCAACTCGAAGAGAATGAATGCAAAACGCAAGACACTAATGATTAATTACATTTAAGTTCTACGTGATTTCTTTTATTGTTAATAATATCTTGGCGGGTACAGCTTTGACAAGGAATCGTATCCCACTTGAAGTAGTTCAAGTAATTTATCCCTCCATTAAACTATACTGCTACGAAACTCGTAGACAATATTTCTTTATTTTAATTATATATTTTAGAATTTAGATACCTATTTAATTCAATTAAATATCTCCCAGTCATCTTTAAGACTCTTTAAAAAAAAATCACTTATAAATCACACCTCAATTTGCAGGTGGCGCTAGCTGTAAAACCCCACTCTCGATTGATTTTGCCCTCCTAGTAACGAATAGATGGTTATATATAATTTAACATAGTAGCCAACAGGATATGATAAGGGATATATCGCTGTGAATTCTACCCCCTATAAATACTTTTAATAGTCATTAATATTCAATGATATTGTACTGTGATTGTTCTGTTATGGTTAAGTGATGTATTTCTAACTTTTACCAATAAAAACAAATTCCTAGACACTAGCCTAGCACTAATGAAACTTGTAATTTTCATTAGTGCTGGTGCCATACCAACGAAAACGCGAAAGGAAAATACTTCTTCAACATATAATCTTAGGTGACTAGGTTCATATACTATATAAAAAAATAATAACAAACATTTCTTTTATCTTTATCCAAACCAGTACTCAATTTAATCGTTTTAAATTATATTAAACAATTTAAATTTCCCACCAAAATCTTAACGACCTTTCATAATTCAATACGCCAACATATGAAAATTCAAATCACTGGTACAAAGAACTCTGATAAATTATACCAAGAGAATTGTTACCAACTTCAATTAAACACAATCATTGACTTAACCTTCAAATAATTTGTACGTATTTTAATTTAAATAATTCAAAAAAAAAATACACGTTTCGCTTAAAATGGGTTTATAAAACACCTTCAAATCATAGCAGTTGTGAACGATCCTTTGACTCCTACGGACTGGTACGTAAAGTTGATTATTACACAATATGAGTACGAAATAGTTATTTACGTATCAAGGCTGGAAAGTGATGTTTTGTCGAACGAATTTGCAGATTGTGAGTCGAGGCACGAGTCGAAACCAAGCGAGTTCGATAAGATGCTTTCCGCCGTGGGACGTACAAAAATTTTTCGGCTACCACATGATTTCCACTTACTAAAAATCAATTTAATTGCATTTGCTGTATTCAGAATGTGAATCGCTCATATTTGAATGACAGATTGTTTGACAGCTATTTTGAGAACCAAACCCAGAAAAACTTCAGAATCTTCACAAAAGAATAGGGTAAAGTAACGGAAGTGACGCTTTAGGAGTTCAATAGAGCGTACGTAGTTATTGTACTCTACCATGCATCGACTCTAAAGTAAAGGAAGTGGCGCGTTCACCGTTCAATTGATATTTCAATTCGATAAAGTGGCGCTTTCTATCTTCGAATGAGTGTAATAAGGTTGTACTTTCGGATGCGGTAGGCAAAAAGAGTTATAAATAATAGCTCTATCGAAGAGCGTACGTCTGCCAACATTAGCTAAAAGGAGAGATATTTTTAGCGGGCGCGAAGCGGCCGTTGCGACGTAATAGTCGTATAGTTCGTCGATGACAGCCGTGACGGACAGCCAATGCCGGCTAAATCGCCGACAAGAATTGTCAGATTACGCGTCTGGATTGTCAAAATATCGCACTTTCGAACACTGATCTGGGGCTAATAAGGCGACCAATTCGCCGGTAAATCGCACCCACCATCACCAGGGAACTCTCATCTATCGGAAAATGACAAAAAAAAACGGTGGCGCAACGGGTAAAATAACGTGCGACAATCGAATGTTTTTGGGGTCAGTCCCCGATGCCATTTTGACGGATCCGTCAGTATAGATTATCTCTGCCGTCAGTCGACGATAGACTTCAATGTCAACAGCATGTCGCACCCTAAAATCGTGCATTTTGCGTGAGAAAACGCGGAAAGTGCTTCGAGAAATTTGTAATCGTCATCACAGAAACATCTTGGATGTTCAAGTGATAAAAACGGGGGCGAAAACGTGTTATTAATCACGATATAGCATCGCATCTGGACACTGTCATATTCGGATCCGGATCGGCTGCTCTTAATATCAAGCAGCTCTCAGCTTAATTAGAAGCTTGAAAAAACGGCAAGTATGCCTCGATTCTTAATAAATTACCGCATTTTAATCAAGTTCTGTTGTAAATTTTAGCTCAATTTGTCAAACATGAGATCCACAGAGATGTATTCTTTTGCTGAAAAGTGGTGCTTCCGTGGCGTCAAGGTCGCTCGAAAAACCGACAATCGACCAACACCGAAGCCTCTTCTAACTAAAAAGAGCAGAAAAAAAATGCCTAAAAAACGCGTAAAATATACATCCTTGGCAGTTGATTTTAGGCGGCTGTCCGATGTGGGGTTACTTGCTAAATCAAGACTGCTAGAGACAGCAGATGGTTATACTTCTTACGTTAAAGAAGCTGGGTTTCAGGAACTGGACATAGGTACTGTAGGTACATTCAATATAATGTTGTTTCGCTCAAGGAAGATTAGTCTTTACATAGTAGATTGGAACTACATAGTGATATGGTCCATATGCAGAAGAGCAGAAGAAAAATTCTAATTTCACAACAGAGCTACTCAAATTATGAGATAGCAGATGTGATTTAATATCATCGGGCTAAATAGTAAACATTGGTCACGTATTTCACTCCGATTTCACTGAATTGATGAATATTTTACAGATTTTCGTAGATAAGCTGAACAGAACGTTGCTTTGCTCAGTGGAGATTGGTCTCCGATCCCAGTTTCTGATGTCATCGAGGTTTCTTTGATTGATATTATTTGTGAATTTAAATAGTGAGTAAATAAATTTAAATTATACTTA
The DNA here is from genome assembly GCA_949128085.1 of Cetonia aurata. Classification (NCBI taxonomy): domain Eukaryota; kingdom Metazoa; phylum Arthropoda; class Insecta; order Coleoptera; family Scarabaeidae; genus Cetonia; species Cetonia aurata. The sequence continues at coordinate 3,385,900 of OX421887.1, forward strand.
CATAAACGTTTTCACCACCTACTTACTTAGAAATTACATATGTTTTTCAACGAGATGCGTAGCGTCGAGTTCTCTAAGACGAGACGCGGAGCATCCAGTCTTTTTAAAAGTGAGAGGCGTTTGAAAAGAAAATTGAAATTAAAAAAAAATGAAAAAATTAAATATATTTCCAGCGAGTTTTCCAAAGTTAGACCGCGCAGCGTCGAGTTTTCCGAAGAAAGACACACTTAAAAAAATTTAAGATTAAAAAAGTTGAAAATCAAAAACTTGGAAACATTAATAAATTAAAGAAAATTTACAGATAATAAATTAATAGATTACAAATTCATCTTAGATACCCATATCTATTCTACGCATTAAAGGGCGGGCCAAGGTGGACCGCGGGCTAGGCGTACCAACTTTTTCAATAAGGTGCGTTCCAGGCGGAACGCGGACTTTCTGCTTTCTGCCGAATTGGGGCGTAAGCGGTCATCAAACGAAATATAAAAATGTATCTCATACAGGTCGTTAATAGATTCGTATTGTACAATACTAGATTCTTGCTACTTACCGTGTTGTAATTAACTTAATTAATGCAACTTTAATACGGTAGCTTTTACTTACGTTGATCACTTGAGAATCAGCTTTAAGTGGAACTAAATGCGGGTTGGTACTGGCAAATAGTTTACTGCCAGATTTTTTGATGAGGTGTGCGTGCAAGATTGTGATCCTTAATAAGCGGTGTATTGGATTACGAAGAAAAGTAGAACACAAAATAAATAGTTAAATTAAATAATATATTAAAAATAAGTAATTTTTTTTAAATTAAATAATCTGTTAAAAATAAGTAAAATTTTATCGTTCAAATGGTGAGAATGGCAACAGGTAAATAGATAAATTAATCTTGTTTCAACATTCTTAAAATTACCTAACATTTACTTATGCAAAATGGATGTCCATTTCTTATCTTGATGAAGAATAATATATTAAAAAAAATCTATAAACCGTTCTAGGATTGAATTTAAACTTGAATAGTTTTCAACACAACAGTCCTTAAATGGATTATGACTACTTAGAACAGTTGCGGAGATTCGGACCCGCAGGGTCCGCGACTGCGCGGGGGCACAGGCGTCTTCGGGTGCATTATCAAGAGAATTTGTGACAAATATATGTAGAATTTGAAAACGAGAAGTGTGTTTTTTTTTTAAATAAGTACATATGTCTATTGGTAGCTATACTACAATTCATACGCAAAAAATATGCCGAATGAGTACCTATATGTTATATTATACTCATACACATAATAAACTTCCAATATAGTTTACATCGATCATCACTTTCGATGTGGGTCCATTGTAAACGTAATGTAGGTATAAGTATAGGTATGTGTGTCTCGCGTAAGTCTTTTAAGCAATTTTAAATCTTTTGTGCTATGTATGTTGATATAAATGTTTGTTTTATTTAAAGAAATGGTAATTTACCATTAGAGATAGGCCATAGAGTCAAATAAATATTTTTGTAAAATAAAGAACGTGTTAACAATATTGCAATTAACCATAAAAATATGCTTTGTGTTCTAATTGTTATAGAGTTATAGAGTATACGCTAACAGAAATTATTTTAAAATCAAAGCGTCATTAGGAAAAGGCGGAAGCGCGGGAAATCATGAGGAATTGACAGGATTAAGACATTCATTTGATGAAATTAAAGATGCAGGTGTAGAACTTGCAAATGAGTAGGGCATAGAGCCTAATTTTGAAAAGAAGAGACTACGACCGACAAAAACCCACTTTGATGAACTAAGTCAAGATGAACGAATTGAAAACAATGAAAAGAGATTCAAAATAGAAATGTATTTTAAAGTATTGAATATCCTAATTTCCAAAATTGGCGACCGATTTCATTCTTTTCAGAAAGTATTAAAAAAAATCGACGTTTTGAGTCCTAAAACATTAAATAGTGTTAATGATGACGAGCTTTCCCGCCTATCAAAATGCTTAAGTGCTTTCGGATGGCTATGAAGCACCAAATTAAAAACGTTGAAAGTATTGGACAACTAAAGTCATTCTTTGCCAACATTCCTGACTTTGCCTGCTGATAGGTCATTTTCAGAATTGAAGCTGATTAAAAGCTACCTTGGAAGTACAATGTCTCAAGGAAGACTGAGTGGACTTTCTATTTTAAGTATGGAAAATGAAACAGCTCGAAAAATTAATTTTGATTCAATTATCGATACTTTTGCTACCTCAAAATCTCGCAGAAAGAAGTTTTAGATTATTTTGGGATTTTCGAAAAATGTTCTAGATTTTTTTTTTATTTATTAAGTAATACTGTAGTACGATATGTAAGATATGTTTTGAGTTATGTATTTTACTGGTTTGTATTGAATCTATATGTTATGTGTATGTATGAATTTAAGCCTAAAATGAAAAAAGTATTTACTTATTGTCAAAACAAAATGCCTTTATAATATTAAAGACTCTTAACAACAGAAATTTAGTATGTATATATAACATGGGACTATTTTATTATTTATGTACCTAGTAAATGAAACAGTGAATAAAATAAATTAGTAAGGTTTCTAACCGATAACATGTGGCAGCAATAAAAGTTAAAAAAAGGGCGCAAAATTTAAAATTGCGGGGGCGCGAAACCATAATAAGCTCCGCCACTGCTTACAACAATCTTGTAACTGGCTTAAATCACGTCTACAATTACAACGACCTCTCTACAATTTATTACAAATCAAATCTATTTGGGTGAGTAATGTTTTTATAGTGCCTTGCGATCACTGTATTATATTTATGATTTTTAACTGTTTTTTTACTTTTAGTTCTCGTAAGAAAACGTCACAAGCTTATTAAAATATTTTTACGACACCGTATTTGTTGATATCTTGTCTGATGGTCGATTCCGGTTGCTTCTTTCTTAATATGAGGTTCGATATTCGGTCTCTCAGAAAAATCTCGGATCCTGTTCTATTTCTGCCACTCCTGCTACGCCTGGTATTGAAAATTTCGGATATTTCTTCCAAGTAAGTTAATTCTTTCTTTTTGTTTCTGGGTTTACCACTAATTTTATTTCGTAGTTTTATTTGGCACTCTGTATTAACTATGTGTTGGCTATTAAGCTTTGGGTTAAATTTCAGTATTTATTTTTTTATTTTCCCCTTAAATTTTACAATTCTGCTCAACTTTTGTTTCTGTTTCTTAAATTTGCGTGCGTTCTATACCCACGCTATTCTCTCTACTCTTCAATTTTTCTAAATAACTTTTCTTTTTATTTTTGCGTAGGCCACCTTGAAGATGCAAATCACGTCGATTGCATTGTTCCGAATCAGCTTCCCAGAAAACGCCAATCGTCGCAGAATTCATATGAGAAAATCGGTCACTTTCCAATTGTAACGTAACGCATTTTAACTGTTATTTTTTTTTGCTTAATTAAGGTTCTTAGACACTAACATATGATATCTAGCTTTGAAAAACATATTAAATCATAATAAAACTCTTATTTTATAACAATTTGAAACTGACATTTGAAATTACAGATCTCATTAATTTTCTGTTTTTTTGTTGTTCCGCCGCTAGATGACTCTGGCTTGACAAATCAAAATTTTAAATGATAAATCAAGTAATTAAAATATGGTTTGTAACGCAAACAAACTCAAATTCTCTCTGTGTTTCATGGGTGTGATATGTTTTTATATCACAATATCTATCTCTTTTACTTTGTTAGTGCACAACACTTTTCTGTGAGGTACCAATGAACAATATTTGAAATTAATATAGCAACAAAAACGTTTGTTCACGTATTACACACGGAAAGTACCGAAACGTCATAAAAAAAATGATCAACGCAATTGAAGGTTGTACTAATATCGTAGAATATCTCATTCTAATTAATTTGCAACATATAATCCTATAATTACCAACATAATAAGCGAATGTTCCTTATAAAATTATGTATGACTGAAATTATAATTCTGTTACCGATGTTCAATACGATTTGATGTGGAACACTAGGTTAATACCACATAACTTATTCTGACGCAAACACATGACATCTTTATAATTTATTAGCACCATAAATTAGGGAGAGCCTTCATTAACACCTCGAAAAAATACTAGTCTCAGATTCTGTTTAATTCCGTCCTGGTTTTGGGCTTTCGCAATTCCGCGCACCGCAGTATCTATAAGTACCATGCCTGCTCGTGTTGTATACATACATATATCAGTCTGCTTAATTTAACGATGACTACGGCTGGAAACTATTCCGAGAATGTCTAACGTGATACCAAGGAAATTAAGAAATTTACTGCAGCCGGCTCTCACGAGCTCTTGATGAGCCACACTTTATCGTCAGTAGTAGAAATTGTTTAAGATCGTGAACACTAACAATAGGATTGAAACGGGCAACCATAACGGCTTACCAGATGAAAATATCGCAACCGTTCAATAGGATTATGTACGAAGAGATTTGTAGTAAGCAAGTAAGCAAAAGATAGATACAGGGAAGGTACCTGGACAGTTCACTCACCGTATTCTGCAGTAATAACTTTTGGCATTAATACCGGAGTCGCTCGTGAATTTATGAAGCGACTCAGGTTCAGGGTTATGTACTGTACAATTGAAATCTTAATGATAATCTTCCTGGTTTACTTATGTAATCCGACAGCATTAAAAAGTTGAATAAACTCAAGTAAAAGAAAAGTTTCTATACAGCGAATATATTTACTTAAGTTAAAACCATACATATATTGTACTGATAGTCACCAATAGACATCTACGGATGTAATACACTCATAATTAACATAATCTTTAGAAATAGATAACGAATTTGTGCATGCACCATCACAAATTTGTGTTTATTTGATGAAATCGAAATCTTATTTTGATTGTACACTCTCTATATTAATTTTATAATCACGTTAATCCCAGCATATCAATGGTCTATCACAAACTTTACACGGCATCATATAATTGGGCAAATTTACGGGAAAAATCTTTTTCTGTCGAAAAGGGTCCAATAATCCTACATTATAATTTGGCCTGGTAATGCGTTTATTGCTTGAGCAATAAATATTCGTTTAATAAATAAATATTCTTTCCGTTTGTCATTTAAAAAGAAATTATTAAAACGCAATATTAAATGTACATACATACTTTAACACAATAAGAAATAATACACGTTATTCCTTCAAGATATGCGTCATGATTCTGGCAATATTCGGAACGAAAACATCATTACTGTTCTCAGGCAACGTGTACACTTTTGTAAAATTTGTAATTAATCACAACCAATAATCTCTTGTCTTTTTAACTAAAACATATTTCCACCAACTTCCATTTCATAAATATCGATACGTATCCGGATCCTTTCATACAGTCAGCGTCATCGATTAAATATCATTTACTCCACAGATATGCTACGCCCCATTTGTAAGATGACACAACAGTACACAGGTACACGAAATTTACTCCTCCACTATGTTTTGGGTATACCGCAAACCAATCGGATCTTCAGTCCACCTCGGGATGTGGGGGGTCTTGTTAAGTCACTAAACCTCCGATTATTATCTTTATATACCTGATATACACCTAAATATCTTTACTCTAACTGTATTAGTTATTCGTTCGTGATATTCTTATACTACAGGGAATACAAGAGATGTTATTGTATCCAAATTTATTTATTTCGAGTTAAATAAATGTGATGAGCAAAGAAATGAATCTTCTAATGATTCCCTCAGGGTAAGTAAGTTCTTTACTATTTTAATTGTACAAAAATAAGATTTCTAGAATCTTAATCCAAACTAATAACTCATATATCTCGTTTTAATATCATATATAGAATTCAAATCTCCCGCTAAATTCCCGTCATAAAATCAAGTATTGTCAAATAATGCTAACTTAAACTGCTCGTGAGATAAACCCACAGAATCAAACAATAACCTCACAATACCAAATTCCACTAGAATCACTGTTATCATACGATAATATAACCTAACATTCCCTTTACGCTTTTGACGCCAGTTATAGATTCAAAAGATGATAAAATCGCTTACTTTAAGTACGAAAAACTGCTCTAATATACTCCAAATACTAATTCCAACTCCAAAACAATCATTTCAGCTCCCAAATGATGTTCCAACGATCTCACAGCAAACAGGCTCGAACAAAACTCTTCAATTGGCCCCAGATTCGATGAACGCCACCCCAAATCTCGAAATCACTGGATTTCCATCATCTTAGCACTACACACGCAATACTCTCATCCTTGTAAGTAAATTTTAAAAGTTAAGGAACACATTTCCTTAAAATCCATGATAACCTGCCCTTTTTGAACTTGATACGAAATAAGTCAGTTTTTAGTTTAAATTTTAACATATGTTTACAAAATAAATGAGTAGTTCAAAATACATTTACATAAATAATTTTATAGGTGACGTTTGATCCTGTAGGTTATGTATAGCATGATATAGCATAGCAGTATATACAGTTTTAAACAGATATACGTACAATCGTAAACAAACAAATATTCGCGGAGCTCCAGAACGCTTTTAAATGTAGACGGGGAATTTTAATGGTTTTAATTCTGGTGATAATGTGCAATGAAAATCTATATACCGGGGTCGGGTCAAACATACGCCGACGGTTTTAACGTGCTATATCGGACCAGAAAGCTGTGCCGGTACCAACTGCCAGACCGGGAATAACTGGAAGTGCGTATATTACGTCAGAAGCTATGCCGACGCTAACTATCAGAGCGGGAATAACTGGAAGTGCCTGTGTTACGTCAGAAGCTATGCCGACGCAAACTGATAACTGAGACAACAATAGGCGAACAGACTATTAAAAGCAGATCCACTCGTGGAACACCCCAAGGCGGTGTATGCTCGCCTTTGATGTAGGTGGTAGTAGACGAACTGCTTCACAGGCCTTCGGCGTACAATGTATAGGATACGCCGATGACATTGTTATAATAGCAAGAGGCAAGTTTGAGGGAATTCTCTGTGACCTAATACAAACAAGCCTTAGAATCACTAGTGAATGGTGTCGATCAGTGGGGCTGAGTATCAACTCGGCGAAAACCACGATTGTACCTTTCACGAGGAAGAGGAAAACCTCGAACATGAAAGACATCCATTTGGATGCAACAGTAATTGAATGTAAAACAGAAGTCAAATATCTAGGAGTAACCCTAGACCAAAAACTTCTGTGGAACAAGCATATTGAATTAACAATGAATAAGGCAACAAGAGCCTTAATGATTTGCCGGAACCTAGCAGGCAAAACATGGGGCTGCAACCCAAAAATACTGCGATGGCTGTACATTGGCATAGTAAGACCTATGGTAACGTACGGGGCGATAACCTGGTTCCAGAAGGTCACACAGGTCACAACAAGGAATGCCCTTGACAAGCTGCAACGGTTGGCATGCGTATGCATAACCGGAGCTATAAAAACATGCCCAACCGCGGCGCTGGAGGTCATCCTCGACCTAACACCCCTACACTTAGTAGTGGAGGGGGCGGCCCATGCGGCAATGTACAGACTAGTTAGAACGGGGACTGGAGGGTACGAGACCCCGTGCCAGAGGGCTTGGTCACCTCGAGCGGGATTCTCCCCACTTCTAAGTCTACCGAATGACGAGATGGTTAGAAAATTCAGCTTCGAAAAGGATTTTGTTACGAAGCTGAGCAATAAGAGAGATTGGAAAGGAGAATCCTCCGCCTACTCCCTAAAGGCAAATGCCATTAAATGGTATGTAGAAGGTTTCAAAACTGATAAAGGAACAGGTGCAGGGGTATTCGGGCCAGGAACCAAATACTCAGAGCCAATGGGAATATACCCCAGTGTCTTCCAAGCGGAGGTAAATGCGATTGGAAGATGTGCTCAATTGAACCTTCATAGGAACTATCGGAAGCAGAGCATTGTGATTTTCTCCGATAGCCAAGCAGCCATAATGGCACTGAGCTCTAGTACCATCAGTTCGAAATTAGTCTGGGAATGTCTTGGCAGACTAAATAATCTAGGCAAAGAAAACAAAGTTGCACTATGCTGGGTACCAGGACATACTGGAATCAGCGGCAACGAGGTAGCTAATCTACTAGCAAGAAGGGCCGCCAAAACTTCGTTTGTGGGACCAGAACCGTTCTGCGGCATAGGGATGAGCACCTACAAAAAAGAACTCAAAGACAGGGAGGAGACGCTCAGAGCTTCCCTCTGGGAAAATCTCCCTGGTCTGAGACATTCCAAGATATTCCTTGGAAATTACAGTAAGAAAAGAGCAAAGACCCTGCTAGAATTAAGCAGAAACAGACTACGCATCCTTGCAGGTTTTCTGACAGGGCATTGTCATCTGGGGGAATACATGACAAGGATAGGTCTGAAACAGAATAGTGATTGCAGGTTTTGTGGAGCGTATGGTGAAAGCTAATATCCAACCTAATATCCAACTGCACTGCCATCACAGAAACTCGTGCCAATTATTTTGGCAAAGACGTCATAAATGAGGGAGAAATACCCTCCTTGAAACCATCACAGCTATTGCAATCTATTAAAGTTCTTAGACTGGATGGGGAGCTGTAAGTGCGGGCAAACCCTAGCAGCTTAGAGCTGATGTAGGGGGGCACAATAGATCGACAGGTCGTGGTGCAATGTTACCCTAATTAGATCTAATCTAATCTAATCCACTTTTTTGCTTTGTTTTCAGCTTTAGACATTTATTGTTTACGGTATTAGCTTACCTTTGCATTATTTAGTGGAATGTTCTTTAGCGGAGTTAGATTAATTTTTAGCTTAATCGTGAATTTACAATAAATAATTATGGTCTATTCTATCCCAGAATGTGTGGACTAGGTGACTTTGTATTATGAGAATGCGAGGTGTGCAAGATCTGCAGCTCGCTTATGCAACGAAAATCAAGCAAGTCCAAATGTGCGACACAAGTACGTACTGGAATTAATCCAAAAATTTTCGGAAGCGGGCTCTGTACATAACAAGAAACAACATTTTTATCGGGTTGTCATTAAGGAAGATATTAACGTCGAAGTCTTAGGTCAGGACGCAGTGCTTGGAAATGCAACGTCATTAGGAGTAAGCCGTTCTCCCTAAGAAGTTCAAATTTCATCCCTTTAAAATTACACTTTTATACGAATTGGATGAGGATCATGTTGACATGAGGTTGGAATTTTGTGAATTAAAGACCGAAGGCTCAACAATAATCGAAACTCACTGTATAATATCTGTTTTTTTTTTGACGAATCATTTTTTCTCATTTCATTGAATGGTGAAATAAATCGTGACAACTGCAGATATTGGAGTGACACCAACCCCCACTTCACGCGGGAAACACATACACAACGGCCACAGAAACTGAATGTTTAGGGTCGGTATCTTTGGCGATCATCTCGTAGGGCCCCGATTCATTGACGGGACTTTAAATGGTCAAATGGATTTGAATATTTTGGACGATACAATCAAGCCTTTGATCACAGAAAAATTGGAACGAGATCCAGATTTGTTGGAGAATTATATAGTATTTCAGCAAGATTGAGCGCCTCCACATTACCCTGCCGGATTATGACAATTTTTGGATCATCAGGGGGGCTATAGAAGGACCTGTCAGATCGCCGGATCTTACACCACTTTATTTTTTCTTTGGCGGCGTAGAGTTACGCCAAAAAATTGTTGAAGAATGTCAACGAATAACTCCAGAAATGTTGCGAAATGTCAAGAGATCATTTGAAGCAAGATTGTACTATTGTATGGAGGTTAATGGTCATCATTTTGAACATTTAGTAAAATCCAAACTATTTCATTCTAATCGTAAATTATTACACAGGTTGCAAATCACGCATTTTTTGCTTACTGATTTAAAAAATGACTGTTTGATACATGTTGCCGTAAAGAAAATTATAAGACCTTTTGAATGAATGGCCACAAGACCCATCTTCCCTATTTAAATTTTAAGGGGTGGGTCCTGCTGCGATTCCAGGAATGATTTTAATTGTCAGGCCCGTCATTAAAAGTCGTCGTCCTTTATATGACAATTGACAGGTTTCGGAACTTTATACAAATCACAGCAGGTAAAGAGTTATTTGAGGTGGGTCCTTTTAATTTAAATGCCCGGTGCTAAAGTCGCCTGCTATACAAGTTGTTTTCAGTTTTTTTAATTCAGTAAGAAGATTCACTTTAGAGAGAATAATTATGTAACTAGCAGTTTACCTACTGTTATACACCTGTAATCTATAATCTCTCTAAAGACGTTCCTAATGTCCTATATAAAACTGCTTTGAACTTGGGAACTGTTACTCTAATACATGGACTTTTGTGAATAGATAAAAATACCCTTCAAATACATTTTATATTCAATTTTCACTCTTTTATTATTTTCAGTCATACATTAATTACTAGCATCATTATACAAACATTTATTTTGTAAAGCAACAACCTCACAACCCATTTTTTTCCGTTCAATTACCCAAGGAAAAAGACTATCCATCAACCCTTTACATTCATGCGGAAAATAGATTCCCGAAAAGCACTAGCAGGGCAACGGCGAGACATCCAGTCGCTCCGAAGTCAGTCGCCTCCTGTTAAACGCTTTATGAATCACACCCACGTACAACTACATAAATAATACACTCGCCGCACCATAGTAGAGTCCGTGCACTCTACACATATGCGTTTACGTGCCTATAGCATATAATAGTCTGTAGCCAGCGACCAGAATTGGCGCGACGGATGCGAGTGTGTCAGCAGTGCGGTAGATCGGAGGACCACGCAAGCCGCGCTACCAGTCGAAACGTCGAAGTCATACAGTCAACACTGACCAAGTACCGTTGGATACATTGCATCTCGTGTCAGTCGAATTTTACGCGAATACGACAAGCGTAACCGCAGTTTTCGTCTCGCGCCCAACGGAAAAGCCGCAAGTACTTTCATTGCAACGAACACGGAGACTAGTGCCTTTTGTTTTAACGCCAAAATCGGCACGAGAGATCCACCTGTGCATGGTATCTTTATTGGTGAGTTACTTTATGATAATAAAAATAATAATAATAGTTTATTAATAAGAGATTATTATTATAAAGATTCAGTAGCAAAAAACAGAAAAACAAAGAAAGCAATAGCATAATTAAAAAATAATAATAAACATTATTTATTAGATACAGATTATTTAAAGTTAACTACCAAAAAAGCTAAAGAATTGCTCCAAATTATAAAACACTTTATTTTGTAAAAAAAATTTTTATTTTCTTTTTAAATAATTGCCCACTTTCAATAGACCGTAAGTATCGCGATATGAGGTATATTTTATTTCCATATATGTATTTTTAAGGAAAATATTTTCGTTGATTTTTACATAAATATAAATCTAAATATTTCTAACAGGTAGTTTTTGAAGGCGTAATAATCTCTCTATATAAGACGATGCCCCCCAAAACATTATACCGGACAAGAATAAGTTATCTGTAGATGCTAGCTACATTTCGCAATCTGTACAACGCATAGCATTTGGCTGACAATTTAGCAGCAAGTTTACAATATGTGGTTCCCAATTCAGACTATTGTCAAGGTGTAGGCGTAAGAACTTAGTTTTCGGACCATGTTCAATCGACGTCGATTTTGCACGAAACAGGTGACTTTCATAAATAAATACTGTTTCATCTATGTTTAAATACAGTTTGTTAATCTCAAAACATGTAATAAATTTATTCAACATGATTTGGGCTAAATCATATCATTTCTATATACAGGTGTTTTGAAACATCGTTTAAAGATTTTAAGGGCATGTAGTACGATAGAAAATAAGGTTAAAAGTCATAATAAACATATGTCCACAAATTAACTGTTTACGAGATAACAGCGATTTTATCGCAAATGCAGAATAAGTTTACTTTAGCGGTTTTTACTAAGATGTTATTGTATTTTAACGTAAAATAGATTATAACTAAAGAAGATGTTCAAAATGACGTCCTTCCATTTCGACACAAGATCTACATCTGCTTTCAAAGGAAGCGCGCACTCTTTCAAAAAACAAGGGTTTTTCTCGTATTATCTGGCAACAGTGTTCTATTCGTTGGCGCAACTCTGGAAGATCGTTTACCGGTGTTGCGTACACTAAACTTTTCAAATAACCCCAGATACTAAACTCCAACGGGTTTAGATCGGGAGACCTTGGAGGCCAAGCAATGGGACCTGCTCGCCCTATCCATCTCCCAGGAAATTCATTGTTAAGATGTTCCCTAACAGCACGCGTAAAGTGCGGTGGAGCTCCATCTTGCATAAACCAGAGGTTCAGTCTTAGATTTATAGGTAAATCTTCCAAAAGTTCAGGTAAAGTATGCTCGTATAACTCGAGGTATGCAGGACCTGTTAAGCGTTGTGGCAAAACAATCGATCCTAACAACCGTTCCCCTATCATGCCTAACCAGATGTTTAGAGAGAAACGTTGCTGGTGCCGAGCTTCAACGTTAGCATGAGGATTCTCGTCACACCAAACGTGATTGTTGCGGAAATTAAATATTCCATTTTTAGTCAAACCAGCTTCATCAGTGAAAAGGATGTTATCAGCGAAATCTGGCCGATCAGCAGCTGTTCGCAAAAACCACTCACAGAAAGCCCTTCTCGCTTGATAATCCGGAGCAGTAAAGGCTTGTACCCGTTGGATATGGTAGGGGTATAGGAGTTGCTCATGAAGAGTTCTCCAAACAAGAATGCTGCTTACACCCACTTGAGTCGAAATTCTTCTAACACTAGTTTCGGGATTTTCTATCAATGGAGTACATGCTAATCTCTGCCGTCCAGTATCAGAAGACCGCTTCTCAAACGAACCAGTTTCTCTTAGTCGTTAAAACACCGTCTGAAACATCACATGCGAAGGCAGTTGGCGATCAGGAAACGTTTCAGCATAGAAGCGACGTGCTTGTAAAGAATTCCCATTAGCACGACCGTACATGAACACCATATCGCTCATTTCAGCATTAGAATACGCAACCATTGTAATTGCTACAAATTGCACAAAACGTCAAATTAAACTGTCATAAGACAATAGCTGATAAGCACCTGTTTACTGGGATATGTTATATCCATGTACTACTAGGAACACTCGCTGTTATCTCGTAAACGGTTGATTTGTGAACATATGTTTATTATTACTTTTAACCTTATTTTCGATCGTACTACATGCCCTTAAAATCTTTAAACGATGTTTCAAAACACCCTGTATATTGTAGGTCACAAAGCTTGCATCGGGTGCGTACATAATTACGTCGGTCTGTGGGTCTTGTGGAAAATCATTCACAAAGACTAGAAATAGTAATGGTCCAATAAACCATTCTGGAGCCCTTCCCTTTAAAGTTAATGGTGACGATATTTGCTCTGCGATCCCCATAACCCAAGCAAACATAGCCAATTTCTCTGGCAACATTTTGTGATCCACTAAATCAAATGCTTTAGCGATCCATAAAGATGTTGATCCTTATTTATTTTATCAGGACTTGGGTATTCTGTTTGATTGTAAGCTTACCTTCATCAATCACATTCAAACCATCTGTAAGCAGGCGAGGCAGAGCCTAGGATTCGTTATTCGACATAGTCGATGTTTTTCTAACATATTTCTCCTAAAATCCTTAGACTTTTCCCTGGTCAGATCGCAGTTAGAGTACGGTAGTCTTCCAGTGATGGGTGGAGACTGTGGCTTGAAAACTGTAACGAAAATCCAAAAGAAAAAATGAAAAAATCCCTTACCACAAAAATTAACCAGATAAAAAATCTAAATACGTATTTCGCCATCTTCAGTAGAAAACAGGGGCAGTGTTAAACGTAGTGTTTTCGGCTAACGTAAACCTTGAAAGATATGCTCTTTACCAAATCACTAGTGGAATAACACTGAGTGTTAACTCGGGTCGCCTAATCTCTCGTTTTGGTGATTTGCACTGGCCGGTAAGATCGCCCGATTTAACCGTTCTTGACTTCTTTTTGTGGGGTTTCTTGAAGTCACGAGTCTATGTCAACAAGGTTCAGACTCTTGAAGCCATCAAAGAGAATATCCGTCAGGAATGCAGGAATCTATCGCCAGAAGTTCTGGCAAGAGTGATGAAAAATCCCATAAATCGAGCCCGTATAGTCATCAATTCTTTCGGCGGCCGCTTGGCCGATATTATTTTCGCTACTTAATGAAAAAAAAATTTATACATCAAATAATCCAAAAGCTAAACTAAAGTTTTTCATTTATTAAAAAAATACAGTCAAAGAACGTCGGTTGACAACTTTTGCACCACCTTGTATGTCTCAAATTTCTAGTTTAATATTAAAAACTATAAAAAATAATTTGGGGCACACAGGGTACCTCACTCCCCTGTTGTTAATTTTTTCGAAAATAATTGGAGTCGTTTCCTAGCTTGAATTTATATTTTAAGCTAAAAAAAAAATATCTATTATAGTTTGCGAGATATTTACAAAAATCTAAACACCGTGCAATTTTTTGGAGGAGGCTGTACCACGAAATTGGGCGATTATTCCGCTAAAAAATTGCATTGTTCTTATGTCTCTCATGATTCTCTTTCAGTTTCTAAAGTTTCATCGAAATCTGAATTTTCGGGTTGCCGATGTCTTGTCAGTACAGATAAATGAATTCCCAAAATATTTTTTTTTCAAATACAGTTTTCCAAACAATGGCACGTGTACGTCATATTTCTTATATACATTTAATAAGATACAAATCTTTTAATTACATACACTACAAACATAAAGTGTTGTCAAATATACAATACAACGGGATTTTAAAGTCACTGCATCAATGAGCGTTGATAAGGAATACAGATTACCTAATTAATTACAGCTTACGTAATCTTTCTTACGAAAACTGCTGCGCATATTAAGTAACAATTATTCCAAAAGTTATATAATTTTTATTTACTATTGTGTTATATATAATATAATATATCTAATAATTATTAAACAAAATTATTAAAAAACGTTTTAGTACATTAGATCCGAACTGATTACGTCCTAAAGAATTCTAACGTCAACAACTTTTACTGGTTAAACGATTGAAACTTTGATCAAAGTAATAAACCTAATTTATTTGTGATAGGCAATAATCAATCAGTTTTTATTATCTATTTTATTGCATATGAATGTACACATATCAGTCTACGCAATGCTTGCTTTCGAAATTAAAATATTGGTATAGCTCACCTAATGTTGTAAAGGTTGCAATCGCTAATATAGGTATGTAACTTTAAATCATTGAAATTAAACTTAAATTTTATCATACATTTGAATAAAGTTATTATAGAAATAGGTTTTTCTGTTTGGGCGTTTTTTGAACGTATTTATCTCTTCGGTAAATAATGGAGTACTGAGAATATTTTAGGAAGTAGATATGAGTCAAAATTTGTTCTTCCATAATGACCCAGGAAAATGATATGGAATTTTAACGATTCGTTCGAATGATAATAACAAAAATCAAGTATAAGATAGCAATACTAGGGAGTGGTTTGCTAGCTCTATGAAAAAGTATAGCGAATGGAAGATAACGGTACTTAAAAAAAAAGTTATATAAGATTTGTTTTAATTAATAAATTTAAATTACTGTTCAAGATCTGCGCAAATATATCTGCAAGATTCATGCGGCTCAAATGCTATTTTAACATACCCCTACTAATATTTTATTAACGTAACTTGAAATCGGCAAATATTCCAAACGACTATCGGTAACAAAGCAATTTTCTTTTCTTGAGAAAATTTTGAGTGATTGTTTGTTTATTCTCTTTAATTTTTTATTTAATTTTTTGGTACCATATTTATTGAAAGTGTATTCCTTTTGTTACTTTTGCTATCATCAAATTTATATTTGAATTAATATACAATTACATTGGTTGTGAGGTGACAAAATATAAACCAAATTCAGCGATTTTACGTCCGTTGAGTGAGTAAAAATTAAAACAAAAGAAGGGAAATGCATAATTTACTGTCTACCGGCTCGACATATCAGCCATCTCGCAGTCCTATACAAAGGTAAAATCACTAGAAATGCCAACGAATATTATGCCCGTTAAACTAAACTTTAAGCAACCACTGAAAGTGTTGATTCCAAGTCGGAAAACTGCGATGGATGATCCCACTTATTGACAAATTTACTTAAACTTGACCTGTTGCAAATATAAAACATAAACAGTCCACAGTTAAAATGAAGCTGCTCAAGTATAGAAATGTTGGGTATTTTCGGTATAAATCCTAATGCTTCGTTACGTAAAGGTTTGGGGACATACCTTTATGAAATGTGATCTTCTCCAGATGCCTTTCGTTAAATGTTGGGGCAGTTTGTCGATCACATTGATTTTCGGCTCCATAAATTAATGCAACCCTTTCTTGCAAACTGTAAACCATTCGTTTACAGGATTAGTTTTATGTTTTGTAGAAAAAACTTGGCCGGCAAGTTTTTTCTACAACCGGCCCCAGGGGATTTTTTACTGAAAATTGGGACATATATTTAACCTTCTAGAAGTGGCCTACAGCCAAGTTTTCAGCTCTGAATATTAAACTGTCTTCGAGTAAAAAAATTAAAACCAATTTCTTTTTAAATTTTTATTTCGCGATTGGTTTGCCCGATCGGGACGTAAAAAATAAGAAAATATTGCATATTGCAGTATTTTGGAGGCTATTAGAAAAAAAAATTCGATTTCCGTCTATTACGTGATTTTTTTTGAATTTTTATTTCTCGATATTTTTTTAACAAAATAGCATTGGTACACTCACCAAAATTTTTGGAAATCTTCTCTTATCATTCCCCTACTACCACATTTTTTTCTATACGATCGAAGCGTACGCCATAGTCAAACATTCAGTTATGAATGTTGCGACAATTTTTGGCGAAGGAATTCTTAGATCAAATTTTTTTATTTATTGATAAATCCACAAATTGTTGCAGGAAAAGTTATTTGTATAGATATCAATATAATTAGAAACCTTTGGTAGCGAGCGCCTAAAGACCATACAAAAAAGAAATTATCAAAGAAAAATAGCCGATTTTTAATGAACTGTTTATTCAACAAATAAAAAAAAACAGCTACATATATAGATACTAATTAATCTTCGTCGCTATCATCAGCGATTACAATGCTTTCGTCTTCGTTCCTAAATAGTTCACTCAATATTTGAGCAGGTCTTGCAATGTTTGATAGGTATCTTGCAAATAACAAATAATACCCAACAGTTCTTTGGCTAACGGCACACTCCCACTGATTTTCTTTGAAACTTGGTGTTTGAACTTGTTAACAAACATCATAAACCAATTATTAATTAATAATTTGCAATTACAAAATATAAAAATAACCGCTTTTGCTCTTTCACAAGAAATTTCTATAAAAATCGATTAAAATTTGATGACGAAATCGACGAAAACCGTAAAACCGTAAAAGAATTTTTTTCTAATAGCCTTCAAGAAAACTACATATTTTCTTTTTTTGACGTTCCGATCGGACAACCCAATCGCGAAATAAAAATTTTCAAAAAAGGTTTGGCTTTTTTTTTACTCGAAGATCGTTCAATATTTAGAGCTGAAAATTTGGCTGTATGCCACTTCTAGAGGGTCAAATATATGCCTTCATTTTCAGCCAAAAATCGCCGGTAACCTATACTTACCCGGCTACGGCCTTTATTAAAGTTTTTAATATTGGCTTTTATTGCGATCTCCTAAAATAGAATGACTAGCTAGAAATAGAAAACAAAACAAACCACAAGAGTTTCTTAAAAATTTCGAAAACGAATCGATCAATTTCAGAAAACTAAACACCAAATTGTAGCGTTCCAAAATACCATTAAAGTGAGGTATTACTCGATACACCTTTCCATTCAAGATTTTTAAAGGGATAACTCCCGGAGGAGCTGGAGGTTAAAGTGGCTGAGTCAATTTCTGCATCAAAAGTTGTCCTTCTCCAGAAGACTTCTTACGTGTTTCAGAAAATTTTTCGTAGATTTCCAAAAGTTTAGGGTGGGAAGTTTTCAAATAAACATCTGGTATGTGTATGGTATAGCTATATTTAGCGTATCATATTTTCAGTAACATGAGCAATCTCTCAGTAACTTATCCGTTAGCCTTTGTGTAATATATATTTGCGGAAGTGTGTGCGACAAAGCTTTACACTTTAACATATTTGGAATGTTTATACCCAATAGAGCCGTACAAAAGAACGAACTGAAGATGTAATAGTGTTTTTGACTGGTCACACTAGGGCGCACTCAGGGTATCTCCACCCTATTTTAATCTTATAGATTGGCATAAGATGGATGTACTCTCAGTACGTTCTAGCGTGACCAGTCGAAAACGCTATAACTTTCAAATACTTACAATAAATAGAAAGAAATATGGTTTATTGCTGCAAGTGAAGCGACAATATTTATACAATTACTTCAACAACTACATAGAGCATCAAAACAATAAAGAATAAGAAAGCAGAGTTAAGGAAAAAATATTACGTCATCGCACATTCGGATGTTCGAAATACATACTGCTGTGTACTGAAAGTACCAACAAAAATGTAAAAATGAAATTTTACAATGAAAAATTAATTTAGCTAGCTCAAACGATAACAATATTATTAAGGCGCAAAAGAACAATTAATCTCAGGGTTTCAATTTTAAAAGGAAAATTGTGGGTTAAAAGAAAACTGACTTTCATTAATACTCCAAAAAAAAACAATTTAAAAGGTTTACTTAAAAATAAAAGAACAGTAATTTTGAAAGATATAAAAATTCTATAATTTTATTTTATAAAAAAAAAAGAAAAAAAAATTGTTAAATACAAACTTTGCAGAAAAAAAAACCCTGGACATAAGATCCTGGTCGAAATAAAACTGCTGGCTTTAAATTACAAAAGGACAATTCAAAATCCTTTTACTAAGCAAAAGAAAACAAAAAGTTCAGGAAGATAATAAATATCTGCAAATCAATCCACGTGGTCTCGAAATTAAAACAACTAAATTACACGTGGAAAATTCCAGTAATTTAAATAAATGAAAATTAAAAGCAAGCACAATGCTTTTATTCACCCAACCCGAGGTGATTAATAAATAATTACAAAACAGAAAAATTAACAACGAACTAAAAAAATTACTCTTTTAAACTTAAACTATCTTCCTGCACGTAAAAATAATAACAGATCTTATATCTAAATTGTGTACACAAAAATACAATATCAATTATTATTAAATGAGTTCCATGATTAACGATATTAATTCAAAAATGTGAATTCAATGCTTGAAAGTAAAAATCTCAAAATGGCAGAAATGAAATACAAATTTTTATATATCTCTACTTACACGTGTTATCAGGGAACTGCTCTCACACGGTTCAAACAACCGTATATCTATAAAATTCTCCCATGCGTGCGAAAACAATGCACCAAGAGCTGTCCGCAAACATCTGAACTCGCAAAAACAAAACAATATATACAATACCCGTGAAAGCAAAATGTACAAATGAATGAAATTAAAATAAATAACTGAACAATAAAATAAACAAATTAAACAATCCAAAACATTAACTCCCATATACAAAAATATAACAATTAGAAATTTCTCGCAACATTGAAAAACTCTTAACGGAGTTAACAAGAAAAAAAAACTGAATTTACGCAAACCGGGTTGCCAGACCACAGCAATACGTAGAACTGAAAATAATTAACGGGGTTTGGAATTTTGCAAAAAAATCAATATTTACCTATTTAAAAATTATTTTCTTTTATCGCCAGCCATTATGTTCTATAAAATCTATTGACATACGATGGAGATACTCTCAGTGTGCTCTAGTGCAGCTAGTGAAATTCGCTATAAGATTAGGTATTACATGATAGTACGAATCAAGATTCATAAAGTTTCATTCATCTTTTTAAAGTATTATATAGTATTAGTATTATAGCGCTTAACAGTTGCAATTACCATCTCGGTTGTAACAAACATGTAGTGTTGGGAGGCAGAAATGTTACTTTAACATTTGATTT
The DNA here is from genome assembly GCA_949128085.1 of Cetonia aurata. NCBI lineage: Eukaryota > Metazoa > Arthropoda > Insecta > Coleoptera > Scarabaeidae > Cetonia > Cetonia aurata. Next base: position 3,405,892 of record OX421887.1, read on the forward strand.
ATGTCAGTTAATATTGTAGGATATCCTGGCGCATTATCAAGAATTAATAAAATTTTAAAAGCTAAATTATTCTCTCTACAGTATTTCTCGGTGGCATGCACAACGTAACTTAAAAACCATTCACGAAATATTGACGAAGTTATCCATCCTTTTTTTATTTGATCTCCAAATAACTGGTAATGTTTCTTTATTGATTCCTCGAAATGCTCTTGGATTTTCTAAATGATGTACGACAAGCGGCTTCAGTTTAAAATCTCCTGATGCCTTTCCACCTAAAAGTACATTTGAGATCCTTTAGTGGCAATAAACGTACGAGACGGCATTTTCTCCAGTAGAGCCCAGTTTTGTTGACATTAAAAAATTGCTGTGCACTGTAGCCGTCTTTCTCAATTAATGCCCCTAATCTTCCAGGATAATCTTTAGTTGAATCATGGTCAGCGCTTGCAGATTCACTACTTACTTTTATGTTCTTCATATTGTAACGTGCCGTTCCATGGAAAAATCCATTTCAGTATCCAGTTTTAATTTTAGTTTGCATTAATTGTTAATTCCGTTTATTCCGCGTGTTATTTTATTTCGAGTTTTTATTTAGTTAATATTGATTATGATGCGGAAACCGTCTCCGCGACTATCACCATCGCGACCGCGTGGAAGGAACCGCAAGTGTATTTAAGCCCCGCGCTTAACACAAGCAGTAGAATCCAGTCCGGTGCCCGAGTCCCTCCAGTCTGCTCCGAGTGGCGTGTCGACATAGCTTCTGATATCCGTCGAGCTTCTTATTCCCGGTCTGGTTGTAGCGTTGGCAAAGCTCACTGACGTAACACAGACATCTTTCCCGTCCGCTCCGATTGGTGTGTCGCCATAGCCCGTGATACCCGTCGAGCTTCTTAATTCCGGCGTGACTGTAACGCTGGCAGAGCCCACTGACGTAACACAGGCATTTTAACGATTTTTTCTCCGCTCTGACCGTTGCGCCGGCATTGTTTCTGGCGCTCCCAGAGTGTTTACAGCCATTAGCGTACCACGGAATTTGGAAATTGTAGCCCGCGAAAACCGATCGCGTACTTGTTGACCGACCCCCGTACATAGATTGTCGCCTTACCATATTAACCGAAACATAGCTGTTAGATTCCGCGTTCAGTTTTCAAAAGCGTTACCGAAGCTCCGTAAAGTTCACCATAGATATTTATGTGGGCTTGCGAGTGTACATGTTTTGTTTATTTACCTTTTTTTTTGCTGTATATAACGAATTTAGGGTGAACCGCCTCTTTCAACTTACGAGAAGCGACGCCTAAGTAGTAATGAGCATTTTAAAAGCAAGTAAGTAAAAGAACGCCAATAAGCAAGGCTTAAAGAATAAGCGGTAAATACAATCTGCATTGAACCAGAGAAACCCGGAAAACAACCAACAAAACAACAACAAACAATCGTCGTCGTCAAAATATTTATTCGTCGTTTGAAGTTTGCAAACTGGTTGGTTCGTTTTAAAGCCCTAAATATTTTCTGGTGTGGCCTTTGTTATGTCTTGAAATAAATTAATCGCTTTTTGTTGAATTATTTGAGTACTTAAACGTTGATTTTTTCTATTTAAATTTTGAATCCATGTTATCAGACATTGTTCCATGTTTTCAATAGCAAATTGTCTTTTTCTCGAAATAATTACAGATTTAACAGAACCTGCATTTTCTACGTAATTGGATATTTTTTGTTTTTTCATAAATATTATGGCTATTGTGGAACGATTTATGTTGCAATAACGACCAACTGAAGCAAAAGATTTCCCACTTTCACATCCTTACTAACTCCATGTTTACGTTTCCCCATTTTTTTTTTTTTTTTAATTAAAAGGTCTTCAATCATGAATACCGTTTGTTACCGTTTACCGCACCTAGAGAAACTACTAACATCTAACACATCGGACATACGCGCACAGACGTACGTACCATGACACAAAGGTAAACCTGGACGATATGTACGGTATTTATACGGCGATCATCCTGGGGTACCTTTGTACCATGGTACATACGTGCACATTTAAGCTAAAACTGGAAAATACCAAATACGTATTCGTAAGAGTAAAAGAATATGTTCGTTAGTCAAATAAGTGGTCTCAATTTTGGCACTTTGTTACTTCGAATGTTCGTTAGTTATGACGTTTGTAAGTTGAGGTTCGCCAGTATAATAAAAAATAATGTAACCATATGACTGGTAAATAAAATGAACAAATAGAATATTTAAGAAGGAAACTGGATTATTCTTAATTTTGATATATCTCTTCTACAAAACTCAAAAGGAATAATCCTGTATTAAACACGAATAACACTGTGTCTGTATCTAGTATCGGGTGGTACGCCTATACAGATAAACACAAAGCACTACGATATTAAACAGCAACGTGATTGGTTTACAGCGACGAGAAGAGAAGGTAGGGAGGGCGCAGTTAAAGATTAAAGCGATGCCATGGTTTTAGCAGATCCTCGCGATATCCCTAATTGTTCCCCTATCTGCGAAACAGATCGGGTATAATTGTTCTCAACACTAGCACATACCATTATATCGCGTTCTTGATTAGCATTATTTGGGACTTTTTTATGAAACGACGGTGAGACACACCCAAAATCTTCGAAATTCAACTTTATCAGACGCGGCTCGTGCTTACGTTAGTCGGAGGCTATTACATTGATCGAACTTCTTCGTATAACTTCGTAACATATAAACATATAGAAACGTATTTGACGAGAGCATACGAAGATCTACGATCATTGTCATAGCCTCCGACTGACGTAAGCACGAGACGCGCCTGAACTTTATGCGGTGTATAGTATTATATCAAGGAACAGGACGATTGTTGAAGGTGTTTTGAAACAGACCTATAATAGACAACAACGAGTGACCTTGGTAATGCCACATTATTATTTGTACTTTTTCATCTTTTGTATACTTCATCACAGCTCTCTCAACGATTGATATAGAACTGATGATTTTCCCTCTAATAAACTCTAACGTTCGTATGCGACTGTTACAATTTCAATTTCTAACACTTAGTGGAGCGTGGCGAGGGATGCTGTTACCCATCCCCACTATCGTTCCCCTATAAATTCATTATCGTACTTCCATGTGTTTTGCTGTATACATTTTACGGCTTTGTCATGGCAGACCGCACGATAGACCTAAATATCGACTCATGGAAAGCGTTCGACCATCGAAAGTAGACGACAAGTATGGCATACATTCAGAAATAACTCCATCACAGCTGGATCTCTTAACGGTACTTTTTGTGAAGAAATTGTAAATGTCCCTAAAAAAAAAAACAAAGCAAAAAGATAAAAGAAGTAAATAAACAATATCAAATACATAATTTCCAGATAATATGTTTTACTTTCCTAAAAGCTTTAACATTTTACGTGGCCATTAAAAAACTAATACTCTAAACCCGTTTTGCAATGTTATTGGAACAATAAAATAAAAAATCAAGTCTCACAAACAAACTTATCAAATTTATTTGTGATGACTGAGATAAAAAATAAAAGATTACAAACAAATTAGGGTAACTAATACAATATTTAATACAGGTATGCCAGTACATACTTTATATCTGGATACACCTTTCTAAATACGTAGGTATATAGATTTTTGTTAAATATGCAGTAGTATATAGGAAATTCTTAGAGCTGGTACCAATTTTGTTGTTTGGAATTTCGATGTATGCAGGACCCGCTGTATATTGCATGAATCTTTAAATCAACACACATTTTCCATTGTTATTATTATTACAGTCGCAATTAAACCAGATGTAGGTACTAATAAAAATTAGTCTGAGTCATATCACTTACATGGAAATACACACGTAACCGTGTACCTGCTGATATGCAACGCATTAGTAGCCATTAGTACTGTTAGAACGAAATAACGAAACAACTTTTACATGCAATAAAAATGTTAATTTTTACCTTGGAAACGATAAGTTGACAAATAAAGACATAAGAGAAAATTGGTTATTATATTAGAGAAAAAGTAATTTCCATAGGAGTATGGGAGTATTTATTAGATCTACAATCTACTGGAAATTAACAATTTTGGACATTCAAGTTAATATATTTGAGCTATTAGGATGATTAAGCTAATTGTATGCTGGGAAATTCATTAGATATATTAAGGACAGTAGTGCAAAATGTAGGCTTAACTGACAACTCGAAATAATAAATTTGAAGTGAAGTATTTTCATTTCATTTTAGGATTTATGGATTATTTCTTTTTATGTTATAGCCAGTGATTTTATAAAAGCGATTCGCCCTCAATACATGGGCAATCGTTTTAGATATGGAATCAAGATGGGCAAATTTGGATGAAAAATGCTTAATTCAAGTGCTTCTTTTTGTTAGCAGTCAACCTAACAGTAAAATTTTATATTCGTAATTGAATATTTAGAACGAAACTACCAACACTAGTTTCTTTGGTCGTAAAACTTTCTGTTCTTTCAGACATAAAATTACCTTGTAAAAGAAGTTTTTGAAATATACATCACAATTTTAGTGAAATTCTACGTTCATCTAAAACGCCTAAGTGTTATCGATATGTGAGTACTTTTATAATAATAATAACAATAATTTCTTTATTATTACACCAATTGCACAAACATAACAACTGAAGATTAGCAAGAGACAGAGAAGCTTGTTTCATTGAATAACAGCTAACGCCTAGTGCCCTAACAACCTTTCCTTTTTCACCTAACTAGATGAAATTATTCAATTAATTTTTTTTTTTTCGATACAAAGCCGATCATCCAACCTCCTGATTATAGTAATTTAATTACTAAAACTTTTTCCAACACACCCCGCAACTTGATCGTGCAGCTCTATCAGAAATGAAAGGGTATAGGACCCCAGGTTCCCCACCCTAGATGAGAAGTTCCGACCTTCGATTGCACTTGTTAAATTTCTTAGAGATTTATAATATGAAAAATGAGCAAGACTACGCGTGCGCTTGTCCTTGATAAATGCTTGATCTCTCAGCTTTTGCATATCTCTGATCGTATCGATAATCTACGGTAATAACTATTATTACCACCTTTACATATATCTAATTTGATGTAATATAAACATATTAAATAAAACAATATCGGTGAGTTATTATAAATTTATTTTACTTGTACTCAATTTAAACAATCTTGTGTTCCAATAATTACGAAATAATACTAAAGTGTGTGAACAAGAAAAACATCGCGATAAGACGCAAATTTCTATCAAGCACTACAATTATTACAAGTCTACACGTTACAAGTAATCTGCCCATATCTAAAAATGTAGTGTTTGTGTTATAGGTCCTTGATGGTACATAACACTCGTATTTCGATCCAGAGTGAATAAGTTAATTTAATACTCAAATGAAAAACACAATTTCTTGGCTGTTTTACAAATTTGAACATCTGTTAATAATCATATCGAAGTACTTGCCCAGTTCTTTAATGTCAAAGACACTAAACAAATATACAAACTCATACATAAAATCATCGTAACCTAAAGATGTTCTGCTTTGACATCTAACCTTTGCGGTCATTGCAGTTCACAAACCACACTTGCAAGCATACAAATGACTCGTAATCGAGTATATACAATTGCTTATAAAAGTTTTACACCGATATTTCAGTGTGCAATTTGTTCAGTTTCTTATTTTGTATTTCTATTATTTATGAGTAAAGTAGGAATTTACATCCAAACTTCTAATTAACATTCAATAAGTTTTATTTTTATATTCATATTGTATGAATCATTATTATGTTCAGAGAAATTTTACTTATGCATTATCTACCATTAGGCTTTTAGACACTCTCAGACTGGTTATTAAATTTAATATTATTTATAATAGCGAATCCCTCTACTTTAATCTTTACCGTTTTTATTACATTTTCTTTGAAGCGATTGTAATTCTGTACCCTTAAATATTTGCATTTATCAGTTAGGGTTTCCTAATAGCCATTCAGGCACTATTTTATTGTATTTTTTATTGTACCGTTTATTATACCTTGTATTGCTTAGTTCTAAGTGCAAGATTTGGAAGTTTCCATAGTTATTCTCCGAATTTTTAGGGTTGTCTTGTGAGTGGGGACAGGGATATTTATACCAATTTTTCTACCCCACACCGAGAGTTACTTTAATCATCTGTAAGACTAAACAACAACCGTTGTTACCTTTAAGTGAGATCGTTGGTCCGTCAGTTTTTAGTTAACGTTTAGTATTTGTGCGTTTTTGTATTTAGTTAAGTTTTCGATTAAATATTAAAAAAAAAGAATACTCCTGTCTTTTTCATCACTAACTGCCACCAAACAAGTGAACAATAAGCTTATACGGAAGTTACGACCCGTGAGCATCACAACAATCAACAAACATAATTGCTTCTAAACGTGTTTTCGTATGGTTAGCAATTTACCATAATTTTTACTTATTTATTTACTACAATTACCTGTTCTTCTTTTATGTCATAAGAAAAACAATTCTCAATCATTATCATAACGTTTAAATTATTAGAAAAACATAAACAAGAACATATCAGCCAAGTTATACAATGTATTTGAAACGTCTGCAAATACCTTAATCGCAGCTAATTAATGTTTTTTGAAGAAAATAGTAAGTAAATGTCAATTGTTTTTTCTTTTTAAACAAGGACATAAGGAGCGTTTTTGTGATAATTGCCATGACATTTGATTTTGATAATTCTGATGACGTTTTCTTTCAAAGGCAATATGCTATTTTTGCGTAATTTTTATATAAACCCTCAGGAGTATCAATGACAGTTAAAGAAAATTGATATTGCACATAAAAAGAGTTTTAGAAACGTGCCCAATATAATTTTCTAAAACGTGAAAAATTATTGTGTACGTAATGCTTAATTTAATATGAACAAGATACATTTTGACACACAAGATATCCGATCCCTCCGCGCTACACAATTGTCTCGAATTAATAAAATTGTTTAGCGCGGAGTGATCGAATATCTTGTGTGTCTATTACTGCGCTGCAGTCCTTGCATATTTTTGAAGTAAATTTGCAACAATTTCCTGAAAAGATGTCGTCTTGCGATTCTTTGGATTAGTCCATAGTTCACCCAAAATTCTAATGCATGCCTAAGAAATGATTCTGCATTGCTGGTTACGCGTAGTATAAATGACTACTAAATCGGCTGTTTTTACTTGAATTCCATATGTGATTTCAAAGGCGTTTCAAATTGACATTTATTATTAATGACGGAAGTTCACTGCGTGCAAATTCTTTTTTTTTTTTAGTACCCCGCTATCATTTGACAAAAAACTTTTAATTAAGAAGGAAGGACGACCGATTCCTTATCTTCAAATAAACTACACTTCCACAAGTAAAACTCAAACTTACAATAGAGTATTCAATAAAAATGTATATGAAAAATATGAGTGGATGTGCGGATGTTCACTAACAAATAAACTATTTTGTTTTATCTGCTTACTTTTTAAGAGAGATTTTAGTGCGTAGAATAAACAAGGGTTGAATTATTTAAAGCATATCGCAGAGAGGGCAAAGAAACACGAAGATTCCGTTTCTCACATAAATGCATGCGTGGATTTTAGTGTTCTAGACAAAGTGACTATACGTGAACAGTTAGACAGTGCTTAATTGTCACAGAAAATTAAGTACAACGAATTTGTGGAAAAAAAGCGTCATAGTTTGCGCCGGTTAATTATGTGTATAAAATTTTGCGTAGCTTTTGAATTGGCGTTACGAGGCCATGATGAGACATTGACGTCGGAAAATCTAGATATTTATGCAGGCCGATGAAACTGCAGACACCTATAATAATCGGCAAATGGTTGTTATTATTAGATACGTGTTCAATGAACAAATTTTTGAACGCTTTTGGTCCTTTTTTAAGCCGGGTGGACATAATGCTGATGTATTAGCAAAAACATTACGGAATGAATTACAAACTATTTTAAATTCTCCTTCTGGATCTTATAACAAGAAACCAACCGCTAAAGTTACACACAAAGAAATACGGTGTTGGATTCAACACCGATTTCTCACCGTCTGGTAGTTCCCTCGCGACCAAATGCACAAGTAGTTAAACGTGACGGAGTTGTGTAATTTAATAATAATATCCGTGCTTCGGAGTTAAATTACACTTTTACGGAGTTGGTTGATTTCCTAATGGAGTTGGCAGAACTCCGTTACAGAGTTGCATAAATTCCTTTGTGGAGTTGGCAGAACTCCGTTACAGAGTTGCATAAATTCCTTTGTGGAGTTGGCAGAACTCCGTTACAGAGTTGCATAAATTCCTTTGTGGAGTTACAAGCACTCCGTTATGGTGTAACGTGAACTGCGTGTCGGAGTTACATGAACCCAGTTGCGGTGCTGCGTCAACACCTTCACAGTGTTAGGTTATGGAGTTAAATGTACTCGGCTTCGGTGTTAACTAAATTCCGCTACGGAATTCATACTACTGTTTTATGGAGTGAGGATCACTATTTTATGTAATCCAAAAAGATTAATAAAAAATTGATTTTATAAACTGAAAAAAAAATGCTTAAAATGGGAAAGGTAAGGTAGACCATAAAAAGACAAAGTTTCTACTAAAGACATAAACATGTATTTTAATATGTACTTAAAATGCAAAACAAATTTTAGTTTATATACATATAGATGTATGGTAATAGTATTTTAAAACGCAAGTGTCACAATGACGTTTATGTAATGCGAGTACAAGTATTTAAGAATATAATAACGAGCTGCGGAGCGGCGAGTGATCCAATGAAGGAGCATTCCAAAGTCATTGTGACACGAGTTTTTTACAGTGTTTTTTCTAATTTGCACATTAATCGCCCATATAACATTCCGGTAAGCGTCTCACCAGTACGTTAATATCTCATTACAGCACAGCGTGCGGTAATAACCATTTCAGCACTGCGTCGTCGTTTGTTTTAGCTTTATTGTAACATCTGATTAGAAAAAATAGTTAATGGCATCAAATTGGCAACTTCTTCTCCCTCTAATTTTACAACTAATGTAACGCCACGTTGACTAAACCATATAAAATGGAGTAAAAGTAACAAGCTTCAAAGAAATTTTTTTTATCATCAGGTATGCCAAATTTATTAGCAACTACAGGAAACATACACTACAAATTACTAAGCTAACTAATAAGCAATGATTAATTCTGAAATTAAACCTTTGCGCTACAAACAATCTCAATTTCTTTGTGCTTTTGGATGTTGCTGCAGCTCGAAGGAAAATCCAGCTTAAGAGCAGGTTTTATGCGTTGCGTACAACACAAAACGCTTAGAGTAGTATACTGTCCAGTCAACCCAACTAAATAGTTGGCGCGCGACACCAACTATTTCGTTGAATTGGGTGAACGGCGCAAAGCACTAGGCGTTTTACGTTGTACGCGACGCATAAAACCTGCTCCTGGGAAAATCCAACTTTAGGTCACATAATCGTGAGTCTACTGTATAGATAATAACGAAAAAGCGTCTATTGATCCTGAAGTTTTGCATACTTACATTTAAAAATTGTTATTAAATTTTGCATAAATAGCAAATGTTTTAGAAATATCTAAATGACACTTTCTCTAGTAATTCCTTGAAGGTTATCTTATACTTATTGCCCAACCTTGTGAATTATAAAGGCATGCATATATGCAGCATATTTCCTAATACCATAAAGATACTATAACAGTTAGAGAACACTTACCTATTTTGTTAATAGTATTAACATCTATGTTTACGTCTGTTATCTTCATCCATTTTCTCAAGTTTTGGTATTTCACCCTCACAAATAATGTATTTTCCATTGTTACTTACTACGTCACGTATGTAAATAACTACACTGACTACTGCAGCCAAATACAAGGCGCTTGCGCTAGCTGCGATCCTGCCCCACCTCAAAGCACTGAAACACAACTACCGAACACCCCTCAATTTTACCTTACATAGCATTTTCCGTTTTTAACAACTTTAGGGAATTAACCTTCACTTTTCGGAATTCTTCTAACAACCTTACGAAATTAAAATTTCAATATAATGATTTATTAATTCACATTTTGGTGTTGCGTCAATTTCCTGCCGTTGCTAAACTCTTTATCAACACCACAAGTTGGTAAATTGTTTTCCGATTGGTGTTATTATTATCCGAGTCGGATTTTAAAGAATGAGTAACACCGTCGACGGATATTATAATTCTCCTTTTTGGAGTTGGAAATTTCTAACTACATCAGGTGTAGTTAGAATCATTTCCGAAAAGTGTAAAATATTTCTTTTTAATGTTATTTTAACAAATTTTTAGTGACAATTTAACTGTTTTCGGGAAAGCTACAACTCCGCTTAATTCAACTCCGTAAAAATTTTAAGTGTGTACGATGGGGCGTCCGTGATGAGTGGTAAGACAAATGTTGTCCAAGCTATTATCAAAAGAATATTTCCACATGCACATTGTATTCACTGTTACGCGCATCAATTTAATTTAATTATTGAACGAGTGGCACAGTGCAATAAAAATGTAAAAATTTTCTTCGCAATTTTAGGGATCACTTAAGTGCGGCAAAATTATTTGATTTTCAAAATTTTAAAACTTATAGTGATTCATTTCCGCAAAAACATTTTGATGATGCTATGAAATCTTATCCTATATTGGACAGTGTAAAATTGAAAAGTGAACTTTCAGTCATTTATGACAACAACCTATTGTTGCTCATGTTGTTTGCCTATAAGTTAGGATTATGCCTACTTTAGTAATAAATATTTTAGTAAGTACTGAGAATCTCATTGCATGAGAAATATGATTAAGAACATTGGAATTTGGCAATTATGTTTTCTATAACTCACTTTCATTTAAATTCCTGCCTACCACTATACATTTTTCATCGGTTCTTATGCAGGGTGGGCCACCACATACGACGCGGATTTATATGGAAAAGCATAGGATTTTTTGAAATCCCTTTTATTTAGTTGAATGCACCTTTGTATGTACAATTTAAAATTATTTTGAATTATACAGAGTGTTCGAAAAAAAGATCCATAACAAAGTAACCTTTTTTAAATGGAACACTCTGTATATAATGACATATTTGGAATCTATAGACCAAATTAGGGCAAGTTTATGTAATACTCCATATTCCTAAAGCCATCGGTTTTTGAGATATTTTAAAATTTATGAAATTGCGGTACAAAATTTAATTTTTACTGTGTAATCCAAACTTAAACACATCTACCTACATTCATCATTCAGCTAAGAGGCTAAGCAATGGAATGAAATGGAATTTTAGTCACACAGTTATACTGAGTGTTAATAAACGCTTGTTTAAGTTTGATGACTTTTGCAGTAAATTAACTTTCTTATCTTAAATAGAACAGCCTATATCTGATGATACTATCGAACGTAGAATTTAATTCCCTTTCAAAATATATTAGGGTTCCCTATACTTAACATGAATAGTTTTCTCGTGGTTAGCATTTCATTTTTCCGAGGATTACATTTAATACAATTCATTAAAATGCAGTTGGCTTAGACATATTTACTAAGCATGTATAAACAGTTTATCATTATTTGACAGCATTCAGAACTTACTTTGGTTGACCTGTTAAATTTATAGTTAAATCGTTCCAAAAAATGAAAATTTATTCTATTCAAGAGAGATGATTTTAACAATTGCTGAATGCGAAGAAAACTATTTTCTTGCATCAAGGGTGTACACCCAAAAATATCCGGATACATCACATCCAAGAAAGACTGCGTTTGAAAGTGTACTTCACATGTTTGGGCAAACTGGAAGCGTAAAATATGAGAAAGGCAACCGACGACGGAAGTCCATTGTAGGAAATGAAGAAAATGAGTTTCTTGTAGTCGGATTTATTATAGAAAATCCTCATACCAGTCAGGGCAAAATTAGTAGGGAAACAGGAATAAGTAACCAATGTGGTGCTAGGAGTATTAAAAAATAGAAATTTCATCCGTACCATATCCAAATGCATCAACAGATTAGTGAGAGAGACTTCCAGCATTATCGTGACATTTGCGTATGGCTTTGGATAAATGCGAAGACGATTTTTTTTTAGTTATGTTTTATTTTCAGATGAATGTTCCTTTCACAAAAATGATTTTGTTAACAGACACAACTTTAATTTTTACAGTGATCAAAATTCACATTTCTTCCGGATTCTAACCACCAACTGGTCTCTTAACGTAAAATTTTCAGAAAATTTGTAGTAAATAGGTAATTTGTACATTTAAAATACATAAATGTATGTTCGCATAGCTTCATCCTAAACAAAAATAAATAGTATTTCTGTGTAGTAGTAAGCTCTCTATGCTGAATCATCGTGTATATCTGGAAAAGTAACGGTAAACTGCCTGTATTTATGCTTATAGATAAAATACAAATATATGATTTCCTGCAAAACACAAAAAACCACAGGAATACTAAAGGTCGTGGAATTAAAACAGGCGTCACGTTTTCTCTACAAAACAGTCAACAATGTACCGAATGACCCTCGGACCCATTCCTCCCATAAACACATCTACTATAAACAATCGGAATTGCATTTGGTGTTTTGCTACAGAACGCTGTCCGTGCACATGCCTCGCTGTAATACAAATTAAAGTGTCAAGGTTGATACAGTCGGCAACTAATATCTTTGCGTGTAAGAAATAATAACGTCAATCAAACAATTCCGTTGTCTTATATAGTTATCGATCTATCACTCGTGTATATTACGTACATACATACATATATATGAGATTGATTTGATTTGATCGTTATTAATAGGTAGTGAATAAATATGGATGATTGCTTTGCGCTTTTGTTTTTTATTTATTAAATATTCAAGACACGATTGCTATGAGGATTGGCTTACGCAGGATTTGTACAAAATAAATATAATTTCTCAGTTTTTTTTATCTATAAGCTGCATCGGATGCTATATTTCAGCAATATACCAACCCCGAAAAGTTTGATCTTTAATAAAACCTCATTAAATCAAGAGCACTAAATCCACAAAGTTTATAGTGTGGGGAAAGTAAATATGAATCTTTATTTTTTTGTATTGAAGCAAGCAAGGTAAAGTTTTTGCTATCCTTGAATCGCCCAACAGATGCAGTAGCAACGCCACATTGACGTGAGGATTGAAAAATCCGATTCACATACAGTACCGGTCAATATAATAGCACCAGTTGCAATATTCTGATTCGAAAGATGTAAAACTTTCACCTATTTATTATATTATTTTTTGGAGTGTAAAAAACAGTTACATTTTTTAAGCTATCTCAGAGTGTGTGCATTTGTTGTCAAATTTCGTAACTGTCAATCAGTTATAAAAGATCTTTTGTACACACTTATCATTTCGTGCAGTTAATAAAATAGCACCAGTAGGCTTTTTTAAATTAGTTTTGCAAAATTTTGTGAAAAAAAGTGAAAACGGAAGGTAATAAAAAATGTTTAATATACTTTCTATAAAATCGTGTAATAATTTTATAAAAATTGTATAGTTATGGGTCGCGGAAAGCATTGTTCGCCGTGAACTAATAAAAAAATTTGCGTCCGAGGGTAAATCGTATTCCCAAATAAGGGAATTGCTGGGCTGTTCCAATAAAATGATAATAAATGCCCTAAGATATGAGCAAAAAGTTGAATCCCGTGGTAGGAAGCGAGTTTTGTCACCCTTAATGGTAAAACGGTTAGTACGGACGACTAAAGCAAATCCCTTTATGACAGCTACGGAGCTCAAAAAAACATTGGATGTGCCGGCAAGCGTGGAAACTATTCGCCGCAGACTTCGAGACAGTCCTCGAAAAGCGCCGCTCCTTTCCTCTAAGCATGTTGCTAAACGAATATCTTTTGCTAAAGCACATCTAAATTGGCCAAAGGAAAAGTGGAGAAATGTGCTATGGACTGACGAATCCAAAATTGTTCTTTTTGGTGGAAAGGGTTCCAGATGTTTTGTCCGTAGGCCACCTAACAGCGAATACAAGCCACAATTCACAGCAAAAACTATCAAACATAGAGGTCATAGTATTATGGTATGGGGTTGCTTCTCGTATCAAGGTGTGGGTCCTATATATTGGATCAAAACCATTATGGATTCATCGGTATATGTAAAAATCCTTGATGAAATTATGCTGCCGTATGCTTCCTAGGAAATGCCGCTGGTGTGGGTCTTCCAGCAAGACAATGACCCCAAACACACCAGCAAAATGGCAAAAAAATGGTTCAACGATAACTCTATCAATGTAATGGAGTGGCCTGCACAGTCCCCAGATTTGAACCCTATCGACAATCTGTGGACGGACATAAAGAAGGGTGTATCTACAATAAAACCAACAAGCGTTGAAGGGCTCTGGGAGGCTGTGCAGAAAATTTGGAGTTCCATCAAAGTTGAAAGATGCCAGCATTTAGTGGATTCCATGGAAAGGCGTTGTGCCGCGGTAATAGCAAACAGAGGGTACGCGACAAAGTATTGAAACCATACAATTAATTTATCTACAAGATATCTGAGTGAAATTGATTTATTTTAAGAAAGACCACTAATTTTTGTTAAAAATGGACTGAAGTGCTATTATTTTGACTTTATAGTTTTTAAGTTTTTTGTTTAAATTAATTAGCGTATTATAAACTGTTGAAAAAAACCAAATAATTTTCTTATGATAATAAACCATTAACATCAAAGAATTTATTATTTTGTTTTCAGTTGAATCGGCCCAACAGTTAAACAGATGTAAACGGAGTCAGTATAAATTTGTGCGTGGTGGTATTATATTGACCGCAGCTATATATAAATTTTACAAGACTGTTAGTTTTTGACATTTGTAGTGAATACCTAACCTTTAATACATTGTAAGGAACTTTTCGAAAATACAGGGTCCGGCAGCGAGGTATTGTGATTTTGAAAAGAGCGCCACGCGTCGTGAAGTGGACCCAGATTAATATTTTTGGAATTGATTAATATCTATTTCTGACAAGCCAGTTCGCAGAGTCTTATACTTGTCTGCATGTGACCTCATATGAGATTATATATTTCATAGATTTCAATTTTCCAAAGTGTATGAAATGATTAAATTAAAATATGATAATTTATTCTTAAGAACGCATCACACCCAGCACAAAGCAAGCACATATTAATATAATTTATTGTATATTACACTATTATACCAGGAATGTTAGCACCAAAAACGGGTTCGCTTCGCAAAAAATCCTGATAATTGATTTTTCGATTGGATTATGTCAGAGGGTGTCCCCTAAGTATAAAACCAAGTTTGTGTCGTCCGAAGCCGCAAGCGTTAGCCGCCATCTTGAAAAACGCCTTTTTGCAATTATCTCGGAAACGGTGAGTTTTACGTTAAAAATTGTGAGGACCGTTTTTATAGAAGATAAAATTTCCCATCTTTTTTGTTTGAAATTTCTTTCTCTATTGTTAATATTTGCCGAGATATAGTCGATTAAAACGACAAATTTACATGAAACATGCCTACTTTAAAAGAAAAAACCCGCAGATGGCTTCACCGTAAGTAGAATAACACGTCGATTCCAAAAAATATAAAAAATACAGAGTTTTCCCTTTAAAAATCAAAACTTGGGAACGCTTCCGATCAAACGGGGGTAACTTGCTCATTCAAGGTTATTGCAAAAACTCACAATGTGATTTACTATAAGCCCTCCAAAATGTACACTTTTCTCTGAAATAATAAAAAAGTTATAGAGTGTAACCACTTGTCCCATTGTCACCGGGTATACTCTTTTCACTTTTATTTCAACAGCGTTTAGTAACAGAACATTACATATAAACACTATACCCAATTAGAAATTATCAACTGTAATTACTAAAGAAGAAAGCAGAATTACCACTTTCTATTCTGTTTATTTACTGATCGTAGTGAGGACCCAACTGTATATACACATACACATGTCAGAGAAAAAAAATCATGACTACACCTGCGACAAAGAAGAAAGTAAAATCGAACAAGAGCGGGCAGAAAATCTGGTCTCACGAAAAAGGAGCGACCAGTGGCGACGATTCATTGACCTTCAGAAATCTCTGCGATTGTATCTTGTGCGACAAGTGTGCGCCAGTCTAACAACAATGCGCGAAAAATTTATTAGTCTATCGTCAACAGAGCCCAGATGGTCCGCTTCTTCTAATAAACGGTGCTTATTAAAGGTAGCAAGTCGAAAATATGCAATGTATTTTATGGTAAATGTGGTTAGATATAATATAGGATAAGTAATAAATTACTTGAATACTAGTGCTAATGAATTTACTAGGTTATTTGGGTGTAATGCAGCAAGCAACACTTATAATGGAAATTGTCTGTCTTTGGGAAACGTAATTCTACATTCATCTACAAAAACTAAAGGGACTTTCAGAATCCGTCTAAGGGATTAAGAAGATATACCAAAAGTATTAACAATAGCAAGAAAAATAAGAGATAGTGATACGTAAAATAGTGTCTAAGGATGAAAGGAGGTTTCATCTTTGGAATCTCTGGAGTGGAATTTATTTCTCCAGATTTAGTAGATCTTCTTCTACCTCCTCTCCACACTACAGCTTTGATCTACCTCTTTTTCTAAGACCTATAATCACTTATGGGACAGTGACTTTGAGCGCGAGAGCTAATCTCTCTAATATGCAAAAATTAGCATGTGTATGCATAACTGGGGTAGTGAGGATCTATCCAATAACAGCTATTGAGGTGGTACTAAACCTTATTCCTCTTCACATTTTGGCGGAGAGCATAGCCAAAAAGGACCACACGCAGAATGATAGATGAAAAAATAAGGCATAGTCCTTATTGCCTGTTGAAGATGGTTAAATATAATCGATATCCCAAGAAAAATTCAGCTTTGTGACAAAATGTACCACAAAGCTTAGCAGCAAAGGCAAATGGGATAAAGAAATGCCATTAAATGGAACACATAGTTCCAAAACGGCAGAGGGAACTGGAATAGGGATATATGGGCCTAACACCATATATTTCGAAAGCTTGGGCTTGTACCCGAGAATCGTCCAGGCAAAAACACATGCTATTAAAGATGCGTCCAGTTCAACATTGACAGGAACTATCAAAAGCAAGTGATTATCACACTGAGAGAAATAGATTGTACTCTTTAACATAAATATAGTATACTTTAATATATTTTATAGCTCCTATAGGGACAATCATATTTTGTATTACCGGTGACAATATCTGTATAGTAAATTGCTGTGAATAGTTTTTATTAACTCGTATGTTAAAGTTGGTGTACTTGTTGGAATTATATTTTTTGTTGTTAGCACTGTATACGTTGTTCGCATGCGCAAACGTCAGTTAGCATTTTTTTATGCACGTTTTACACGACACACGTGGTGCCACATTTCTTATAACGTGTAACAGTCCATTATATTAAAAAACACAAAACCAGCGCAGTGTTTTACTTGCATACATAACATTTTGGTCCTTAATGCCGGATGTACACGTTGGTGCATCAGAATCATCACTACGAAGATCGAAACGAAAAATCATTCACACGAACACGAATCACACACGCCGCCATTTCGATACAAACACGTTGGAATTTCCTAAATTACATGTAAGTCCCTTTTTCCTTTCTCTATTTGTTTTAGTACTCTGCAAAAACATTATTTAGGGGTATTTAGACATATTTAAACACGTATCATGTCGATAGAAACGTTAATAAAGAAGCGTGGTGCTCTCAAGGCACAAATAACATTGTTTGAAAAATATTTAACGGATGTTTGCAATAAAATTGAACAAGCATCAGACAAAATTCCCTTAGTAACTGAATTGAAAATGCGTGTTTCTAGATTTGAACAAATATTACAACACTTTGACAATGTACAGGGTGACATCGAAATATTGCACGACGATAGTGAGTTACAAGCTACGGAGCGCGAACAATTTGAAAATAAATTTTATAAATCACTGTCTACCGCTAAGGTTATACTAAATTCATATGAGGTAACCAATCACGCGGGTGCTAATACTGCTGAATCTACTCATGCATCGGATATTACTGTATTAAATAACATAAAATTACCGCAAATTACTTTACCTAAATTTAATGGTAATTATGAAGATTGGTTAGAGTTTCGCGATACATTCGAATCTTTAATACACAAAAATGACAGCATTAATAACATCCAGAAATTTCATTATTTGCGAGCATCATTGTCATTAGGTCCAGCTCAAATAATTCGTTCATTGGAATTTACCGGTAATAACTACAAGTTAGCTTGGGATTTAATATGTAACCGATATAATAATAAAAAATTGTTAATTCAAAACCATGTGAAATCAATATTTAACCTCAGTAATATCACGAAGGAGTCAGCGTCAGATATCCATAAGTTGCTAGATAATTTAACTAAACATGTGCGCTCACTAGAATTGCTAGGGCAACCAACTGACAGTTGGGACACGTTATTAGTTTATATCGTAACAGACAAATTAGACAAAAGAATTTTACGCGATTGGGAGGAATTAAAACCGTCCGAATTTCCTACGATAGAAGAATTAAAAACATTTTTGAGGGGAAAGGCAAACCTTTACGAAACTTTGCATGCAAATCAAACGCGTTCACGTGAAGAAAAGCGCACAGCTCTGATCACTACCACTGATTCAAACTGCATAATTTGCAATAAGGGCGATCATCAAGTCTACAACTGCACCGAATTTTTGAATGCATCAGTAAATTCACGTGTCGAGTTCATTAAAAAGCGAAAGGCATGTATCAATTGTCTTCGCAAAGGTCACTTTAGTAAAGATTGCAAACTGGGAACTTGTAAAAAATGCTCAGCAAAACATAACACACTACTACATTTTGAGCAGCAACCGAAACCAGAGCAGGCTCAGGGCAACGAGGTTCAAGCTTTAACAACGTGGAACGACAGTTCCGCACCACATGTGCTGCTATCAACAGTTATCATAAATGTTTCGAGTGAACATGCAACACAATTTCGAAAATGTAGAGCTCTTTTAGATCCAGGATCTCAGTCTAATTTTATCACAGAAGCAATGTGCAAACAATTGCTTTTAAAGCTAGAGCCAATAGAAGCACCTGTAATTGGAATCAGTAATCTTTCGTTAAATATCACACATTCAGTCAAAATCAAAATCAAATCATGCTATAACGCTTATGAAACTACTATTCAATGTTTAGTTTTACCCAAAATCACAGGGCAAATTCCAACACACACTGTTGACATTTCAAATATACAAATTCCACAAAAAATAGTCTTAGCAGATCCAAATTTTTACACGTCTAGAGACATTGATATACTCATTGGAGCAGAATTGTTTTGGAAAATTTTACATATGCATCAAATCAAATCTCCAGCACATCCTTTACTCCAAAAAACTTCATTTGGTTGGATAGTAACAGGTCGATTGAAGCAACCAACAGTTAGCAGGGAGACACTCTGCAACTTAGCAGTTGACAATCTAGAGAATCAACTACAAAAGTTTTGGACAATAGAAGAAAAAGAAGCAAGCTTGTCAACAAAATTACGAGTTGTATTCAATGGCTCCAGTAGTACTTCAAGCGGAATTTCACTAAATGATCAGTTACTAGTAGGACCTACTGTGCAGCAAAATTTATCATCTATAGTAACAAGATTTAGAACACACAAGTTTGTCATGACAGCAGATATAACGAAGATGTATAGACAAATCAGAATGCATGAAGATGATCAAGAGTTTCAGAAGATACTGTGGAGAAATGACGAAAGCCAAGCCATACAAACCTACAAGTTGCAAACAGTTACCTACGGAACTGCATCGGCTCCATATTTAGCAACTAAATGTCTTCAACAATTAGCCATTGACCATCAAGACGAGTTTCCAATTGAATCTTACATAGTTCAAAATGATTTTTATGTTGATGATCTTTTGACAGGAGCATCCACTATAAATGAAGCAATCACTATCAGAAGAAACATCGAAGAGCTGTTGAGGAAAGGAGGATTTGAACTATCAAAATGGTCATCAAATAACAACAGCATCTTAGCTGATTTGAACAAAGAAGGAAATAAAATAATACAAATAGACAAAAATGAAAGCGTCAAAACTTTGGGTTTATTTTGGAATTCAGCTACAGATACCTTTCAGTTCAGTATTGTGATTGATACTTCAGCAAAGGTGACAAAAAGATTTATTTTATCTACAATTTCAAGATTATTTGATCCATTAGGCTTAGTTAGCCCAGTAATTGTTAGTGCAAAATTGATCATGCAGCAACTCTGGCAATCACAGTTACATTGGGACGAACCTTTAAAATTCGAACTAAAGTCACAATGGAACAAATTCGCGAATCAATTATCGGATTTAAAGCAATTAATGATTGAGCGATCCATTATCAACCACAATGAATTATCATCTATCGAATTACACGGATTTGCAGATGCTTCGGAAAGAGCTTATGGTGCATGCGTTTATGTTAGGTCAACAGACACAAATAACGTCTCAACATCGAAGCTCATAACATCAAAGTCGAGGTTAGCTCCTTTGAAGAAAGTGACGCTCCCGAGGCTAGAACTATGTGCAGCTGTTCTATTAAGCGCATTAATGAAGCAGGTTATAATTGACATACAACTGACAATCAATAATGTTTATTTATGGACAGATTCAACAATTACACTGGCCTGGATAACATCACATTCAAGAACATGGAAAACATTTGTAGCAAACAGAGTAAGCACAATTCAAACCAATACTAATTCAAAAGATTGGCATCACATTAATGGCGATGATAATCCAGCAGACATTATAACCCGAGGTTCTAATCCACTCGATTTGAAGAATTCGCAGATGTGGTGGAATGGTCCTGAATGGTTACAGCTAGATAAGTCACAATGGCCTATTATGAACACCACAGTTGAAATAGAAGACGTACCTGAAAGAAAAAGCAATACTTTAGCATTAATTACACAAATTACCCATGAAGACTTTCCAATATTTACAAGAAATTCTACACTTCACAAATTAACACGTGTTGTTGCATATTGTTTAAGGTTTATTAACAACGTATCAAATAAAATGTCTAAATTTACGGGTTCTTTATCTATTGAAGAATTAAATAGAGCACATTTATGTTTGGTTAAACTAGCACAAAAACAGTCATTTGGCAATAATCAGAAAGAAGTAAATTCACTTAAGCAATTACAGGGATTGAATCCATTTTTTGATGATGTAGGTGTTTTAAGAGTTGGAGGAAGATTGAGCTATTCAAATTACAAGTATGAAAAGAAACATCCCATAATTTTACATTCAAAGCATACATTTACAAAATTATTGTTTGAACGAGAGCACTTGCGACTTATGCATGCCGGCCCTCAGCATTTGTTATCATCTAGTCGGGAAAGTTATTGGCCTATTTCAGGGCGTAATTTAGCAAAGCAGGTTTTCCGCACTTGCGTGCAATGTTTCAAGGTAGCTCCTAAAGCCATGAACCCTCAAATGGGAAATTTACCATTGTCACGTGTCACAATACAGTTGCCTTTTCAAGTTTGTGGAGTAGATTACGCAGGACCTTTCTTACTAAAAAACAAACAAGGGCGTGGCTTCTCTACAACAAAAGCATATCTATGCCTATTTGTCTGCTTTGTAACAAAAGCATTGCATTTAGAGTTGGTTTCTGCTTTGACAACAAGTGCCTTCATGGCAGCCTTGAAAAGATTCATATCACGCAGAGGGAAACCAAACGATATTTATTCCGATAATGGCAGAAATTTTGTTGGTGCTTATTCAGAATTAAAGGAATTTTCAAAATTTTTAGACATTAGTAAAGATTTTATTTCAACAAATTTAGCGAAGGATAGTATTACATGGCATTTTATTCCTTCCCATTCGCCTCACTTTGGGGGTATATGGGAGGCAGGGGTTAAATCAACAAAATCACACCTAAAGAGAGTTCTGGGGAATCAATCATTAACGTTTGAAGGTTTTTGCACCGTATTAATTCAGATAGAGGCAGTCCTGAATTCTCGTCCCCTTTCACCGTTATCCTCTGATCCTTCTGACTTCAATCCGTTAACACCAGCACACTTCCTTATTGGCCGAGCTATAACAAGTCTTCCAGAAAGGAATCTGCAAGAAATACACGAAACAAGGTTAATTTATTATCAGCGACTCCAGAAGATGTACCAGCACTTTTGGACAAGATGGTCGAAAGAATACATTGGAGAGCTACAGCAACGACTCAAATGGAGGAAATACTCACCAGAATTATTAAAACTAGGATCCTTGGTACTAATGAAGGACGAAAATCTTCCACCACTGAAATGGCAGCTTGGAAGAATCTCCGAACTTCATCCAGGAACCGACGGGATTACCAGAGTCGTCTCTATTCGCTTACCTAATGGACATACAGTGAAAAGATGTGTAGCTAAAATCTGTGTATTACCTGTAAATTAATGACATTGTTTTTTGACTTACCTTTTCATAATGTTTGATTATTTTGAAAGTCACCGCCTTTCAAGGAGGGGTGCATGTTGGAATTATATTTTTTGTTGTTAGCACTGTATACGTTGTTCGCATGCGCAAACGTCAGTTAGCATTTTTTTATGCACGTTTTACACGACACACGTGGTGCCACATTTCTTATAACGTGTAACAGTCCATTATATTAAAAAACACAAAACCAGCGCAGTGTTTTACTTGCATACATAACAGTACTATATTTGTATTATTAATTTGAGCATACATGTTAGTAAATGTCTAATAGCACTGACTATATTTGATAATAACTGTTAAATTTTTTATTGTACCCAGTATAATGTAATATTTTACTATGTAGGATACATGATGCTCATACTTACTACATAGTCTTGTAGTACTTACAATATTATTTTCTATTATAATAATCTAACGTCTCTTAGCATTTAAAATAGTAGATAGTAAACAATAATATAATGGATCATATGCGGGCACTATACAGCGATACTTACCTGTAATGAAAAATATAGTACTATACAAGGTTTTACTCAGTTCATGCATAGGGAAAGTGGAATATTACACAATAAAAACTATAATATTGATTTTATATTTTTATTTGTCCTTAGAACCATTATTACAAAATCCCAACGCGTATTACTTTCATTAACATAACATTCACTAGTAGGTTAGATTTAGGTTAATGTTGTATCAAAGCATAAAGTACCCACTACGAAGTGTATGCATATAATATCTATTACTTACCTTTGAATATATCAATTAACTGTGGAACCCCCCACTGGATTAAAATGTTTTCCACGTTTGCATCCATTTCTGCTCACGATGCACAGCAATCAACGAACGACCAGACACAAACATGCACCGACACGAATACGTACACCTGTATCACATGTACATAACACGCGTCAGTAATTTTGGCGCGGCAAAACAGCTTATTGGTCGATTTCTTCGGTAAAGATCGACAATGAATAGAGCAAGGGGTGGGAAGAGCGTTACAAACATTTATTTTAGAAATTGAATATGCATCGAATACCTGATAATATCCCAGTCAATCGCAGCGACTATCTATATAATCCACGTCATTATATAGGCTTTCAGCAATAGAGTATATTAATTGTTACATCCATAAGATGTAGATGGTAACATCCAGATTTTGCTTCTTACTATAAGCATGATAAAATCTGGTTATTTTACTCCTAATACGCCACATATTGTCGTTTTGACAATAATTATTTTAGTAATTAACATAAATAGATTTACGATCTAATTTCTACAATCCATTTTTCTCAGTGCATAATGTCTGATAGTTAAGCAGCCATCAGGGTGTAAAGTTAAAATATAATAAGCGCCAAGATGGTTTGGGGGTAGATAGAAAAACCAAAATAGCTAGGCAAAAGGAAAAAGAGTCCCTCTGTGGGTTCCGGGACACATAGGAATGGAAAGAAACGAAAGAACAGATAATCTCTCTAAAAAAAAGAGGCTGGCATACCATTTGTAGGGCTTGAACCCTTTTGCGGGATAAGTAACAGTACAATACTGGAGAAACTTAAAAGTGAAGTAGAGCAGAGAAAATCCAAATATTGGAAGAATCTCCATGAAATGAGGCAATCCAAAACTGCTCTGACAGCCTATAACCGAAATCTATAGAATTAAGCGAAGTAAAAATAATATTCGCACATTGATAGGCCTCCTATCAGGCCATTGTCAACCGAAAGGACATCTGAGCAGGCTTGAAATAGCAGAGGAAGCCGAATGTAGATTTTCCGTCTACCTGCTTATAAATTGCGCTTCATTGTGCAAATCAAGGGCCCTGCACCTGAAAGCATGTGAAATTGAAGAGGGAGATTTACCTAAACTGGGACCTTCCGACATTCTGCACTTTAATTAAAGGAAATCGGATTGAACGGCCAGCTGTAAATACACACAGTAAAAAAAATAGAGAAATATTCCTGGTAATTGTACGACAGGAATACTACTGTTAAATTTACAGATGAGAGAGAAAATTTCAGTATAACTGTGAATTTACAGTTCAAAATTTACAACAGTAAATAGAATGTCTATTTTCCGTTTATTTAAAAGCTGCCAGAAATTTACATCAATATTTTGGACTTTTACATTTATTGTTTGATTATTTACTGAGAAACTATAAAGCTGCAGTAATTTCCTTGTAAAAACTTCCTTACAGTAATAATCCTGTTAAATAAAACAGGAATATTACTGCATTATTACAGAATTTTTTTACTGTGTAACAAGAATAAGGGACACAATCGATTTTTCAGTGTACTATCACGAGAGACACGGTCAATTTTAAATGATAAATATTTGAGAAATCATCTTTAAAGTTTCCCAGTTGCCAATTTTTGGGTAGGTATATATAGTGTAGGTACCAGGTGCCAGACCAGTGAGGAGTATTCGAGTTTAGGTCTAACAATAGTGTTAAATAAAGTTTTTAGAATAGTTTTTATGCTTCCTAAACAATCTGCAAGAGCGAATCGAAAATCTCAAATATTTAGAAGCAAAGTTAACAACTTCCCTCTAATGTGATTCTTAAATGTCATAGTTGAATCAAAATGTACCCTTAGACATCTTAATAACATCTTAATAAGTAACATACGTTATTGCTAAATAATTCAATTAAGTATCCATAGCTTCTCGTAAATTTTGAGTACACTGTCCAAACATTTTATGCAAATCCATTTCGCTTGCCAAAACTTTAATTTTCGGATTATAAAAATATTGTTATGAGAATATCACGATAAATAACTGAATTTTTACGTCTTATCTAATCGATATTTTTACTTATGTAAATGATCTTAACATAATCTAGGTTAGGCGTTTATTTATTCTATGAACGCACAATTATAAACATTGACAGAACCATCTTCCTAAACATTAGATATCTACTATGTATGTATATACATATGTCAATGTGCACACCGAATGATTATATATTTCTCCCAAGAAAATCAAGATAAGCTCCGGAAAACTCGCATTCCTCACGTCTTCATAAATATCATTACGTTTAACGAATTAGACGTGATTGGAACTGATATTTTAACGGCGATACTGACTGCATGTTTCATTATGGTGATTTAGTGTTAGGTGTTGAATGTTGACGTTTGTCAAGGACTGCGAAAAGGACGGTTCTTTCAATTCGTGATCAATTAAAGTGTTCGTTAAGAAAGATACATGCAAACATACGTAAGTACATACATTTGTATGTATTAATAGGGTTTAACTGCTATATACATAGGCAGTGCAGTGCAACCGACGCCAGTGTTCTGTCTGACGTTATTTTTGTGTTGCATTTGTTTGTATTGTTAACTCGGTTGTAAAACGGTAGGAGTATTTTATACTCGAAGGGAAAAACATGAACGGATCCATCATTTGGACATAAATCAGTTGGCGTTCTAATGTAATGAATAGATCGTCTAAAATGTTGGGTAAGATTTAAATTGTATTTGTTTTAATTTGGTGCTCATTAAAAGAACTATATCAGTGAAGTTTTACAAGGCCCGATCTAACTTAAATTCAAATTATGTAATTCACATTACTTATGAAGTGGCAAAAATATTTAGTATTGTTTATAATTTATTAAGAGAAGAATCTTGGAAACATATTTAGTTATGAATTGCACATATATTCTTAACTTCAAACTATTCAATACATTTTAACATTTAAACGCATAAAAGGGTACTTTACAATTCCATTTACAAAACTCAACGTACACATAACATAATAAGAAAATGTAATGGATATCGTCATTACTTCATTATTTATTTAACTTATCTCTGCCTTTTATCAACTTTGAACATCTATTTTTCTAATTGCTGAATCATTGAACAATTATTTTCGTTTAGCTAACAAATATTATATAAATAAGAATCTCATTATTTCGTCATTTAAACTTCAAATCTTAGTTTACTATTTAAGAAAGTAATTCAAAAGCTATATTTAAGTGTTTATGTATTATCTTTACCTCTAGATTTTTGTTTGTTACTGAAATGAATATATATTAATAAATATAAAGATTAGAAATGCTTGAGTATTAAACGGAAATTTGTAGATTAAATTACTAAATCATTACATAGTGATTGATACTCGTATTTTTATCATGTAATAATTTATATGATTAGATAAGGAAATGAAAACTTGTGTACAGATAATATTATTTATTATTTACCATCTGCAACGGAAATGTTTATTCAGCGCATCAAAAAGATTTGCTTATGTAAAGCTAGATAGTCTATAACTCCGTCAAGTTGACCGTCACGCTTTCAAATTTTGAAAATTTTGTTAGGCCATAGTTTTGTGCTGATTTGTACTGCAAAGAAAAAAAAGGTTGTGCTCTTTCCATTTTCGAGCTATTTAAAGCTAAGCATGGGCAAATCAACTTGATTCAGCCACCATAGTTTCAAATCTTGAACATTTGACTATGACTGTAAATGTACTAAAAAGTATATTTTTTCTTAAATTTCGGATAATTTGAGTTAAAGATGGGCAAGCCAACTTTGCTCAGGTCAAGGCTGAATACAGGGTGAGGGATTAAAAGCAGTATCGGTTGAAAATTTACAATTTAATGCCCATAGATAGCGTGAATCCATCATCATGTCCTTTACCCAAAGTATGTTTTAGAATTTGCATTTTTATGCCTATGTTAGATGGTGTTATCAATGATTCTGAAACAAGGTTCAATGCTGTACTTCAATAGAATTAGCTTTATATAATATAATTTAGAAGAAAATAAAAAAATTACACTCATGTCTCTAAAATGGCATACATCTTATGGGAAATGTACACAAGTACAGTAGAATTATTTTCTGTTGGCGAAAAACCCGCTCTCACCCGCATCCACGTCACTAGCTCGAAGAGGCAGGCAAAACTCGCTAAACGAACAGCGTACAGTACTGCAGATACATATTACAATAAAAACTGAATTTCGTATTTTTGAACCAATCGCGAAGATAGTAGCTATGTTCCCAAGTGCGAGTTATAATCTTTCTCCATATTTCTTCGGGTGTGTCTCATTTCATTGAGCACACCCTCTTGGTATCGCGCATCAGCCGGCAGCAAACAATTCTACTCTTGTTGTTTACTGTTGTCACTTTTATTACATTTTAGTGCATATTTCCGTGCAAGAGATTCAGCGATGGTGCTTTAAAAACAATTCATTACATGTTTGATTGATACATGTAAGGATATTTATCCCAACATTAATCTTCTTTTAGAAATTCTCTGTTCTTTACTTATAACAACAGCGTCAGTGAAACGTTTCTTTTCAACATTAGGAAGATTAAATACTTTGCTCATGAGTTGTATATCTGAAAGCAGGTTAGTCGGTTGATTCTTTTGAACTGTCATATCGATATTAATTGTTTATTCTGGTTTTGGTTTGATCTTTGGTAATAACTATGGATTAACTTTTGTTTTTTCTTTTGGGTATATTGGTCATAAAAATTAAAAGAACAATCATGTGCTTACGATTGCAGATTTCATTGCAGATTTGCAACTTTTTAAAGCATCATATAAGAAATTATTCTTCTTCATTTTCTCTCCATCTTAATTAAAATCTTTAAGAGTATCATGTTTACTTCCTCCACCCATACTCGTTGTTTGTCAAGACGTAATTTGTTTTTTCGTTTTCGAGATATTTAGAGCAAGCCAACTTAACGAAGTCACCACACTTTTAAATTTCGTTTTGTACTGATTTATATTGTATAGAAAACAATTTGTGATGCGTCTTCGAGATATCTGGAGGTATCGATGGGCAAACCAACTTAACCTGGCCACGACACTCTCAAATTTCGAAAGTTGAACTATGAAGTCACCAGTTTTGTGTTATTAAGATTTAACTTTGGCTGGCAGTACCCCTCCGTCAAAAACAACATCGAAATTAAGGGCTGTGGTGGCTGCTACCCATCTTTAACCTTACCTTAGTATCTCGAATACTGAAAGATTATAGTTGTTTTTTTTTTTCTTTGCAGTACAAACCAGCGCAAAATGACGACGTAACTAAATTTTGAAATTTCCAATATATGGCAACCAACTTAAGGCGAGGTATTAAACCCTTATACAAATGAGGAATGGTAATACATCTTGATGCAAAATTTAATAAGGTTTTAGAATATTGAAAAAAAAAATGGGGCATTGTATTTACAAAAATCGAGTTTTGATGGTCTGCAGTTGCACTAAAGGACAATTAAATTTTGGACACCCTGTAGATAATGCAACAAATTTAAAAACTTCGGCAGAAACGTCAGGCTTTCTTCCATCGATAGTCTTAATTTTAGCGTTCTCCGTTAAAATTTCGCGACAGTACATAATGTTAAACATCATGATGTAAATCCAAAAAGTCGAAAAATCTCCAAAACGGCTGCACTTAGGTATAGGGAATACTGGTGTTTCCGGAAGTGTCGCCATCTTAAAAATATTTTCAGGGCATAGATTTTATTACACCATGTATGTATGCAACTTTACAGTAATTACTTATTACTAGCAGGCCCAATCTTTCTAATGGACCGTCTCAGTCAATCAGCCTGTATATAGGAACCTACATTTAAATAGTTATTGAACGATTAACTTCAGATATCCAAATTGTTCTAATGTTCAAGAAGTCGTTGTTGCAGTATAAGTGTCTTTGTTTGGTAATATTTTCATTTCAATGGAAATATTCCTTTCACCAAAACAATAGTCTTATTAGACTTAAACACCAGATCTAACATCGAAATTCTACATATAGGTATGAATAATGTAACCACATTCTATTACGTGTTTCCTATATAAAGGCTTTTTCAAAGACCCTTTTCATTACTAAAATTCATCTTTCTCATTATGCCTCATTACATTAGCATTTTATACTCACATATGCAAGCATAAATTTTACTTTCTTTTTGAGATCTCGGGAGGCAAATATAAAGACGTTAAACATTCCTGTATTTCGTAGTCTATTTCAGAAATGCCCATCGTAGTTTATGTATATTTAAAGTTCCAATGTTTACGTTACTACGAACTTCACACTTCAAAGTATATTTCACGTTGATGTTTATATGGTAGTTTCGTATAAGCAAATTACGAAATAAAATCGCCAGAGTATCGTTTGTATTAACAGACGTACACTTTATACCGTGCTTGCAGACTCACCGGTCGGATCGGACTCTATCTGCATAACGAATGGAGAATTTTTTTAACTTCTAGCAAGGTATTCATGATCAATTATGATTCATTAACAAGAAACTATTTTCAGCGTTATACTTTCGATATACAGGGTGTTAATATTTAATATAAATTTCGTTTATCTGAACGGAACGATATATGTAATTTAAATTTGTTGTTTCATTTGTGACCAGTTTGCATTAGGTTGCATTAAGTTGTTCTGTTTTTGTGTTTGCATTTTTCTTCAATTAATGTTCCCACACTTTGGTATAAAATCAAATATTTATAGGGTATTGTACCGGGTGATTCAGTAAGGGTGGTGATCGGCTGTATCTCGGAAACTGTTATGCCTAGAGCTTCGGGACAGAAAAATACATAACTAATGTGGCCACAAGATGTATCCGAAAATTATTTTAATGTTCGAAATTTCACCGTTAGAGGGCGTACCTGCTATGTTCAATCATAAAATCAGTATTATCTCAGAAAATTGCAGGCAATTGAGCTATAGTTTTGAACGAATCGCTCGAAAGCTGATGTCTCATTATTTTGTTTAATGATTTTTTTTCGTATCTGCCATAATAAGGAACGGGGAAGACAATCAATTGTTCAATATATAAATTTTAATATCTCCTCAACCGTTCAACCAATCTGAATATTTTTGGGCTCCTTCTAAGGAGCATTTTATAGGTTTTTTCTTTTAGAAAAATTGTCGTTTTAACATTTAGTTTGAAATAGGTAAACTAGAAGAGGTTTTCTATAGTGATTACATATTTTGGTGAATTTCAAGAAAAAATTAATATAACCGTGCCATATACATAATTGTGGCAAGCTATATTAAATTGTTGAAATTTCAGTAAAAACCGCTTCTTAATATCTCTATCCGTTCTCGATTTATCTCCAAAAGAAAATAATGAAATTTGTAGCAAAAATGTACCCCTGATTTCGCAGATCTTATAAGTAGGCGACGGACGGTTTCCAAGTATTGTTTATTTATGTCATTTTCATGTGTCAAGGTTGATCACAGTTAAATATAAGGTAAAATTTGTATTAAAAAATGTTGATTACGAACGAAGAAGATTTTGATATTTCGAAAGTTCGCAAAATGTCATAATTGCTGAGAGAGAATATGCAGTTAGATACCTTGCAAGTCGGAAAGTTTTTATAAAGTTAGCGATTCGATTGCGGGGAACGGAACAAATTCGACCTGTTACAGGTCGAATAGAATACGAAGATCGAGAGACGATGTAAATATCATAAATGTCTTAGCGTATCTTACTGCTAATCCACATTTAAGCATTCGGAATTTGGCAAGGGATGTAGAACTGTTCTATTCTCCAGTTCAGCGGATTTTAAGAGATCGTAAGTTTCATCTTTACCACGTCATCTTATATCAAGAATTAAAGGATGGCGATTTCAACCTTCGATTGGACTGTTGCCACTGGCCATTGGGGATGTTGAGTAAAAACCAAAATTTTTTATCACAAATATTATGGACTGACGAAGCTTTTTCCATTGAGGGGAAAGTCAATACACACAATATGCGCTATTGGTCAGAAAGCAATCCTCACTGGTTAATAATTTATTTTATTCGGTTTTGACTATATTTAGCCGATATAAGCAATAAACAATCTGATAGAATTTCGTAGTTTCCATGGAAACCATCCGTCGGGTCGCCTATTTGCAAGGCCGCAGTTAATTTTTGTTATAAATTTCATTCTTTTGGTGACAAATCGGGAAGAGATAGAGATATTAAGATACAAATTTCAATTTTTAACTAACTGCGATCGACCTTGACACATGAAAAAGACAGAAATAAACAATACTTGGAAACCATCCGTCGCCTACTTATCTGCGAAATCAGCGGTAAATGTTTGCTACAAATTTCATTATCTTTGAACATAGCAGGTACGCCCCCTAGCAATGAAATTTCGAACATTAAAATAATGTTCGGATACTTCTGGTGGCCACATTTGTATTTTTTTGCCCCGAAACTAGGCAAAGCAGTTTCCGAGATACACCCGGTCGCCACCCTTACCAAATCACCCGGTACAGGGTGAGTCAACGATAGAGTAAAGTTCATTATTGCGTTTGTTTCGGGAAATACCGAAACAACATTAGATACAAAAGTTTTAGATAATGTTAAGGTGCACAATTTAAAATTATTTTTGAGTATACAGGTTTGTTCATAAAAGCGTGGCGAGTAGGTATAACAATATTTTTTAATTTATTTTTCAATTCTGCCTGTAATTTCATAACTCTTTTGTTAATGATGTTGTATACCTAAACCTAGTGGTTTTTCTAATATATTAATTTTTTT
This sequence comes from Cetonia aurata, assembly GCA_949128085.1. Taxonomy (NCBI): domain Eukaryota; kingdom Metazoa; phylum Arthropoda; class Insecta; order Coleoptera; family Scarabaeidae; genus Cetonia; species Cetonia aurata. The sequence continues at coordinate 3,437,818 of OX421887.1, forward strand.
AGAAAAATATTTGTTTTTACTCTTATAAAAAATTGACAGTTTAACCATTGTTTGTGAAGGTGGACTACTCATACTTGGTACAAACGTTCTATAGGGACGGCAAAAAAGATATATGTAAAGAAATTTGAGTGAGATGCTACAAGACATGCAAAATAAATTTATATAGCTACACTATTTTAAATTGAAAAATGTCAAGTTTTTTAAATAGCACATATTATAAAAAAAAAAACAAATATTTAAAAAAAAATAGCTTGAATTTAGACAGAGAAAATCCTGATAGAAACTTCTCGCAAAAGATGCGTTAAGTTCACTGGATCGATAAAAGATATGTCAACATCCTGTGTATTGGAACTACTATGAGAACTATAGATATCTTCCATAAATAAATTATAATTATAACTGACCATACGTAATCTATAAGTTTCGGAATCAAATTCCTACTAAGCGAAATGCATAAGGTTTTTTCAGCATCTAGAGAAAATCTTGCTAGCACGGTATATGCCTTACCGATGTATGTCCATCAATTACACGTACTTCATCGAAGTTGGATAAATTTAAACTTTGTGGTAACTTCCTGTGCTTCATGTCTAATTTTATCATGTATTCATTCACATCTTTATAAACTACAGGATAAGATAGTTATTATATTATTGATAGGATCAGTTGACAAAGTGACGTGTTTAAGAATTGAGCTTGATAGTACTCTAAATTGGAAAAATCATATTCATATAGGTACTTACCAAAAAGATCTCGGGAATGGTTTATGCGCTCCGAATAATATCTTCTGGGTACAGATTGAGGCAGTTTATTTTGCATATGTCCAGTCAAGGTTAGCCTATGTGATTATCTTCTGGGGTAACTCCGTGGAAGTCAAGAGGATCTTCGTTCTCCAAAAAGCTTGTATAAGAATGCTTGCTTCGAAAAAAAACTTATATTGACTTGCTGCAGCAGCATAAAACCAACCATGCTTATAACTAGAGCAGACCACTTTCCGTGCGCGCCATGTGCGCCGATGTGGGGATGACTGTATTGCATATTACTTTAATAGCAGAAAACCAAATGTATATTTAATTATTTCTGATAGAATAAATGTCTTTACTTCTATACTTATATCGGTAACAAGCTCATGTTGCGTCCCTATTCTATCGCTTATTCTAGTAAATTACGAATTACACTCCCATACCGGCGCACATGGCGCGCACGGAAAGTGGTCTGCTCTATTTATAAGACACTAACACAAAACACCCTATTATCGTCAAAAAAAATGAAATCAGTACACAGCTATTAAGATAATGCATATCCCTTTACACTAGCTGTCAACTACTATTAACACATATGCGCCTATTACACTTAGGACCGGTCTTTCAATCTCCTAATAAAGCTCCTAATAAAAGTTATTAGCTGAATAACTGGAATAACCTCACATTTTTCCTATACTTATTAGCTGAATTGTTATTAGATACTCTTATTAGGAGATTGAAAGACCGGCCCTAAATATAACTCTTTTAAATTCTGCTTATCTGTTCTGCATCTTAAGCAATTCGTCTGTGTTTAGCAGAAATGTTATAGATAATTTGATTATGTATTAATCAACAAGGCATGAAAGCGACTGCACGGTAGATAATCATATTCTCTTTAGAATAAGTTATGTAGTTCCTGTTTCTATATTGCAATATGCATATTTTATATTTATTAATACATAGCAGCACTTGTTAAAGGATGTGCATTAACATAAGTGAGGTGGGACCGTTAATATTTTAATATTCGAATAGTAGGCTTCCATGTTAGTAATTCTCAAGTTGTTAGATTCATAATGGATTTGCACTAAATATGTTAATTATTATTTATTTTCACCTTCATTAGAAAGTCGTCCAGTTTCAAGTTTTACTCAAAGATCTGCACTCAATAATAGTGATGAATGAGTAGTTTTTAATTATGCGTGACATAATTATCGAAATACCAGGTAGTTTGTTTCTTCCAAGTTTACGTAATCAATGTAGGTTAAATGTTTAAATGTTTAAGATATTTTTGGAATTATATCACCAAACATGTGAAGTAGAAATAACATCTATAATAAAACAAAAAAGAAATACAACGTAATGATTCATAAAATTACTCATATGTTTAGAGAACTTTTTTTAGGGTTTTAGTCGGGATCATTATCACAAACAGGAAATTTATTTTACTTGTTGTCGATAACCAGTGCACTACTTAAAGAGATTACACGTTATACGTCTATGAACGTACTGGAAAGAAAGATAGACCAAAATAGACTGCTTTCCTATATTATGCACGCCTATTTCTACATATGTAATGTAAGTATTATAAATAATATATTGAACAATCTTACCGTTAAGTATTACCCGTATTACTTTTGTGTTTTGTTGTCTGTTGTGCAAACTTTAATCGCGTGATCAATGAAAGGAGTATGCACGCCAACACGCAGACCGATAACAGACAATAAAAACACGGTTCTACTTCATTGGTGTTTCTAAGATAATTACGTTATATGTACTTACAATAAAGAAGTTGGCGCCGTACTTATTTGTATGTATGTAAATATCAGTTTTATTATGGACGTTGCGGTGCTTACAAAGAGTTATTGTAATTAATACAAATGCACATACGATAAATGAAAAAGTTTGCTTTTTCAAGGAAAATAAATGGCATTTTGTACTGCTATTCCATTTAAGGTTTCATAAAATCTCAAATTCATCTCAAATGGAAAGCTATAGATCCTGCAAATCCAAAAAGTAAAAAAAAAAATTACTTACAAATATAAAAAAATGGTGCTGTGACATTGGGATGGTTCATAACATAAATGAATTATTTTTATCAGTTATCATAAGTAACTCCCAAATATGAACACTTAAAAATTTGTTTAAAAATAAAAAAAAATCTAGTAGCAACTCATTACATCCTACCAAATTAGAATTTAATATTTTCAATTGTATGTCCCTGACAATAATGTTCTCAGAACATGGTAATTATTTTGGCGTTTCATCAACATAATTTTTTGTAGGACTCGTGCTAAAAGTTTTTGTTTGAGCTTCATGTGCAGGTTTAAACCGCAAGGCAACTCGACTGGAAGATCTATTGTGCCCCCATAATGTTTTAGCCCTTTCAACCTGGTTATACCCGAACAAAGAGATCCACAAATTGGTCAAGAGTTTATTTAGACTGGGTTTGTCTAACCGAGCGACCCCTAAATGACTCCATCTCTTCCTGCCCGCTGCCGGACAGTGGGCCAGGAGGTGCACAGGAGTTTCTTCTGCTCTCCCACTGTTTCTGCACAGGGGAGAGTGCGGTGCAAGTGCTTGTTCAATGCACCGGTTAAGACCCCTAGTAGTCTCAGTCTGTTCCTGTTCATAAAGACTGCCTTGCAGAGTCTTTCCTCGCCTGGATGAATCCCGTGCGTTTTGCAATGTCTCGCGCCGGTAAGTCCATTCCAATAGGAGCGGTAACTAGCAGCGAGTTTAGATCTGATAAAAGCCTTGATACCGCCATAAGAACTACCACACGGCGGTTCTGGACCTATGACTGGTCGCTCACTGGCGCCTCTAGCTAGTTTGTCAGCAACTTCGTTGCCTGTGACCCCAGAGTGGCTTGGAACCCATCTCAACGTAATGCTGCGATGTTTCGCTAATTCTTCGAGCTACTTATGGCACCCCAGTACCACTTTCGGAAACGAATTTGATAACCTGCAGTGCCCTGAGGGTAGCTTGGCTGTCAGAAAATATTTCGTCCGATCCATTCTCACGCAGGCAGTTTAAGATGCCCTCTGCGCAAGTCTGGATGGCTATTACTTCAGCCATTCGGTTCTCCATTTCTCCAGATCCCAATGCCTGTACTATTCGGCGTCTTCGAGGTATCCACAAAACAGCGTTGGGAACCTCGCCTCGGTTTGCGGAAAAGTTTTTTATGTGTAATCTAAGGCACTAGGAATAAATACTTAACCATTTTTCTTAAAATAAAAAATAACTAATTATTAATTCCAGAATGAAACAGTTACCAAACTTAGTTACATTGAAAATTAGGTTAAATAATTAATTATTCTTTTACAAATTCATGCAGACATTTGCGTCTTTGGAATATCCTCTTCCAGAATAACGGTTAAGATACCTAAACCAAATGTGTTTATATGAGATTTTAAAATGTAATTTAATATTTTGTAAAGAAAAACAATTGTTTTGTATCGATGTAACATATTCTTGTATATTTGTGTCTATATTTCTTGTTTATATATACAAAGAATTAATCATACAACTTTTGTTATGGATTTAGGGGCTAACAGTTAATATGTTTCACGGTGGTGTAACTTAAAAGTATATACAGGGTATAAAATATGTCGTGGCAGATTTATCGAATTTAAATGGAACCATTATATTCCAATATTATCAACAATTCCTTGACAAATTGCCTTTAAAATGGTACCAATAATGTAATAGTTATTCTCAGTATTTTCGAAGATATTATGGAAAATATGTTAATAATAGCCATTTACTTCTATTCGTTTGTTCTTTTTTTCGTAAGTTGTTTAGATTATTATATTATTATTATGAGTGATACAAAGTTATTTTATTTTTTACACTTTTAGATATAAAAATTGTAATTCAACAGATGCTAAAATATTCTGCTCTGTGCATATTCTCAACCGCCTGGGACGTCTGACATTTTCAGTCATATTATCCACATTCAACTGAATGTATACGATGTTTTTTATAGTAGGCCATGAAAAAAAAACCATAGTGGGTGACATCTGGTGATCGCGGTGATCAGCTTTATATATCTTCTCTTCCAATCCTACTATTAATAAATACCCTATCTAGCTACGTTTTTGCAGCAGCTCCGTAATGTACGGATGCACAATCATGCTGGTGCCACAATTTGTCCTTAAAGTTACTTGGGATGTCTTCTAGCAGTATTGCTAACTTTATATTGCCAAAGAAGAATGAACCCACAACGGTGTTCCCTAAGATGCCTCCGCAAGCGTTAATACTCCATTTGTGTTGATACAAAATGGGCTGCACAAAATGAGAGTTTTATGTATATCATAGTAGTGTGAATCTTTCCTGGTCATTATACCAGAATTGGCAAATGTTGCTTCATTTGTGAAAAGCACATAATCTAGAAAAATTTCATACTGACGTAATCGCAAAAGCAATCATTCACAATACACAAGCGTCTTTTCAAAATCCGTGTGTAGTCATGGTGAATATTAATTTTATAAGGATGAAACTTATTTTCTTTAAAATTCTCCTCGTGGTAGTTTGCAATTCCATGTTGTTTCGAAATTGTCCTTGTATAAACACGTGCGGATTTTCCACAACGAATTGAATGACTGCCACTTCATTATTTTCTCTAAGCATAGTTTTTGTCCTTTCATGTTTATCGTAATTCGCAAAACTCGACCAAAGAAACCTTACCAACAAATACTCAAATCCGGCATCCTACGGGTAGGATAATCCGCTGCATACATTCTTGATGCTAATAGTGGATTTCTATTGCAAGCACCAAGAACAAATACCACGTTTATGAGTGCCTCCTTGGAGAAATTCATTTTTAATAAATTAAAGTAGGTAAAAATTCAATATTGTAAACATATTTTCTATAGAATTGTAATATCTTTACAATGACTGGAAATAAGTTATTAGTGCCATTTTAAAGGTAATTTTACAAGAAAAAAGAAAAGCGTTTGAATTTCGATAAATGTGCCACGACATGTTTAACACCCTGTACATATTTTTACGGTACGCCAAGTTTGGTGGTACCCTCCAAATTGATAACGAAAGAATAACGCGCGACACTACAACCGTTCTTAAGATATAACTTAAAATCTCAGAAGTCGCAACTGTCTAAATTTTGACAAAATTGCAATATAGTCTAAACCTAAACTAATCGAAAATGCACATAGTCATATATCACTGCAGAGGTGTTTTAAGTGACTATCGAAATAATCACTAAAAAAATATAGCAATCCATTTAAAATAAAAAGAGTTGAAATTTGCTCTGGGAATTTGTATATTTGTAAATAATTTTACAAAGTGCGCATTAATATATTATAAACAGGGTTTTCCACGGTAGCCGTTCGTTAGAAGTTTCTGAGGTTAGAAAAAACCTGGAACTCTGAATTTTTGGAATCTGGGGCTTTTCAAGATTCTTTTTCATTTTAAAATATTTTCAGGGTCTTGCCACTTCCGGTTATACTGGAAGTCGCCATAACCTTTCTTATTTTCAACTGCTACTTAGATATCTTGATTTTTTTGAAAATTTTGAAAGATGTAGTGTTATTTGCAACACAGTATCTTTTGCCAATTTTCGACTGGTAATAAACACTTCTAGGGTAGATGGAAGCACAAGAATGACACTTTCGAAATCCACATTAACAATTGATTTGTCGCATACAGGGTGTCCAAAACTGCATGACCAATCACAACATCTTGAAAGTTGAAAAAGTTCTTTTTTTTCAAATGGAACATCCTGTATAATATTGGATGATCAGATGCAGAATTTAATTCTGCATCGATTCGCTATGACTTTCCCTATACCTATTTATAAAGGTTTTCTTGTTATGTCAATATTTTCTGTTTTAATGTGATTTTTGACAGAAACTGAAACATCGTATGTATCAGTTTAATTAGAAAATGGAAACAAAACATGAACATAAGAAAATTTGAAACGTAGTAACAAATGAAAAACAAAAAAATTAGGAACATAATGACAAGAAGAAATAAAATAAATTGAACGAAATAACTACAATAATTGATCTATGTGACCACCATTTTGGTTCAAAAACTGAATCACTCTATCATGTACTCCTCGCGAAACCGATCTCCGAAGTTCGTCTGGGATTATATTGGTGAACGCATCGTGAACACGGTTCAATAGTTCCTCTCTCGTTAATACAGGTGTAGAGTACACTTGCTCTTTTATGCGACCCCACAGGTAAAAGTCCAAGGGCGTTAAATCGGGTGATCTGGGTGGCCAGTTCCAGGGTCCCTGGGGGCCAATCCACCGATCCTCGAACATCAACGTCATTTGTTGATGTACAGCTAGTGTGGAGTGCGCGGGAGCACCATCTAGTTGATACCAACTGTTTGCTCTCTCTCTCTCCTGGAGGTAGAGTATTTAAAAAATCACTAACAAATACTCTAAGTATCTCTAGATATCTAGCCCCATTTAAACTTTCATCGTAGACTTGATATGCTACGCTATTGTCCATAACCAGACAAAAAACATTAAAGCTAAACCGGGCCTGGTGATTATTCTCCCTTAAGACGTGTGGATTATCTTGTGCCCAGTACTGAATATTTTGACGATTTATAATTCCTTGCCTGCTGAATTTTGATTCGTCAGTCCAGATAATTTTATAAAGGAATCTTGGATCTTCTGTCATTTTTGTGCACATGAACTCGCAAAAGGCGACGCGTCTTGCCTCAATACCAAGGCGTAAGCCTTGTACAGTTGTTTCACAAAAAGGATGCATTTTGTGTTTTTTTAATATCCTATGAATTAAAGTTCTTGATATGCCCAATTCCAGCGCTGCTGCTGGAATTGAACTCCGTTGATAAGCTTGAAAATAAGCCAAAACATTCACCTCGTTAGCTTCATTATCTATTACTGGCTTTCGGTGATTACGAGTTGCCTTTACACTCCCAGTTTCCAAAAACCGAGCTTCAATTCTTGCAAATTTTCCAGGAGTCATTGCTGGTAAGTCCGGATATCGCTCGTTAAATAATCTACATGTGCGTCTGACAATTCGTTCACATTCACCGTGCATATAAAACAAATTTAGCAGATCATTATTCGAATATTCTTCAATATTCTCCATTATTAACTGTACTTCATAGAATTAGCAAAATAGAATTGTACTACTTTGACATAAAATCAACAACTGTCAAGTCACTTGTTCTAATTCCTCTTATAATCAATGTTTACTGGATACGATTTTGTAGTTTTATTAGATTTTAGTAAAAAATATGGAATAACAAGAAAACCGTTGTAAATAGGTATAGGAAAAGTTACTTTTTCAACTTTGAAGATTTTGTAATTGGTCATGCAGTTTTGGACACCCTGTATGCGACAAATCAATTGTCAATGTGGATTGCAGTTGAAAATAGGTATAGGGAAACCTATTAGAACTCATCATAAAATTTTCTCAGGAATTTAAAAATGAAATAATATACAGGGTGTTCCATTTAAAATAAGAAAGTTTATAGCGACTTCCTGTATAACCGGAAGTGGTAAGACCCTGAAAATATTTTAAAATGAAAGAGAATCTTGAATAGCCCCGGATTCCAAAAATTCAGAGTTCCAGGTTTTTTCTAACCTCGGAAACTTCTAACGAACGGCTACCGTGGAAAACCCTGTATATACATACAAAAATTCAATAGTTTTCGTGCTAAATTCGGCGGACACACTAGTGGCGCATTATAATGTTAATACATAATAATATTTCATATTTACAATTTAAGTATGTACATCTAAACTAAATAAAACCATAGTCCTTACTCATAAAAATAAACAATAAACGAATTACTTAGAATTACACTAGACCTTCACTTAAAAATAATGAATTATATTGACATATATATTTAAAGGCTTGATTTTCTTATCTCCTAACATATTTATTTAAAGAAACCAAGATTGACGTCATCAGATTATATTTGTTCAATTTCTAATACGACAAATCACATAACGTCATACGCCACAGGAAAATCCTTATTTTCCTATAATTTACCTGACTTTAATGCTAACGTATTTATGAGCTCCCATTTTAAGACATCTTCAGTTATTGCTTTCACCGCATTAACTTCTCCGGAATATACAGGCGTAACAATCTTTGCGTATTTGTTTATCTACCTCGGCTTGTCGGAACCCCATTAAGAATTCCGTGAATTTCTCTTTTTCAGATGAAACCTGTCACACCCCCCTACGAGCCGATATGACTAGTTTAGCGACCAATAGAACGGTGGCCGCCTGCATGGCCAACGGCACCACCAACATTCCGCTCAGAAGGTCCCTGAGCCGAAGCGGGAGTAACAGCGGCCCCACGTCGCCCACCCCTAAAACGTCCACGGCCACCTTCATTCCCGGAGCGGCGAGTTTGGAACGGGAGATCGACAGGTGGAAAGTGAAATTTGATGAGGCGGAGAACAAGAGGAAAGCGCTGTTGAATAGAAACGAAAAAAGTAAGTCTGTGTATTTTGTGGTAGTTTGATAATTAAAGCGAACAATTCTCGGTAGGATAATTTTAATTTCGTGTAAGGATTAATATCATTATTTTGCACTAAATTACATTAATTACACTCAAAAGGTATCTAATATAAAAAATGACCCTTTTTTGTAGGAACTGTTTTTTATGACGGCTATAGCACCTATTGTTAATTTCATTATTACTTTGGTGGTTTAATGCTGATGCAAATTTCATCAGACTTAGGAACAAATAAATGGAGAGTTTTTAAAAAATAAAGAACTTTATTCTTTTAAAACTTACACACTGTTTATTTTTCAATATTTCAAGATGTCTGAAGGCAATGTAGCTTAGGTGTTATGACTGTTTAATCACTTCTAAAAATTCTTTTCATTATTATTACACTAAAAACTCTTCCATAATGATATTAATTTATGCCTGAAAGAAGATTTAATAGAAACTATCAACAAATACAAAATAGTGTATCCCGTAATATAAAATATATTTAAATAACCTGCAGAATACTAAACTTTGTTCTTATCATGTTTATGCAGTAACATCTGAGTATGTTAAGAACTCCAATGCACTCTCAATGAAAAATATAAAAATTTAAAAAAAAATTCTTTTTATGTCAAGAAATATCAAATTTGGTACAGTTGTACTCAAAATGTTATCCCGAATCAAAATATCAAAAAATATACAGGTAGTCTCATTTAAAAATCGAAAATCAAAGTCATTTCCGGTAAAACCGAAAGTGACAAAAATTTATTGACTATATCAAAAAATGTAAATTTATGCCCCGTACTTAATTCCCAAATTTTGTTTCTCTATCTCAAATACTTCAGAAGTTATAGGGGCGAGCCACCTCCCAGAAACACCCCGTATATTTACCTAAATGTTTTTCTTCTGTATTTTTTTGTTTAAATTTTTCTCTGCATTTACTTTCATTAAATCCAATTAATTTTTCCAATTTATTAATTTGATATTTGTAAATAAATATCATCGTCAAATTACGAGAAACGTAAAACAAGTTAAAAATGTAATTGTTTAGATTTTTATCTGTTGCCATCCTTTTCAAATTGAGTTATACATACAGAGAAGAAAACCAACACTTTTACAAATTAAATGGTATTATTTTTAAATACAAATTTATTATTAACAGGATCAATGTAGACTATTGGTTATTCAATTAAGTTACTGCAGATTATGTTTAATCCATTAATATATCGTTTCTAGGGTTGATTAAATTTTTGTTGTTTCTTTTTTATATTAAACATTTCTTTGATAATTGTTTTGTGGTAACTATTCTCTGATTCTAATATTTTGACATTTTCGAAATTCAAAGTATGATTTAAATCCTTTCACAATAGATCGCGTAGGTTGCGGTGACCAGAGGCTTTTGTGCCTCAACTCTGTTACAATACAATGATTTAAATTATGACCCCATTTTTAAAAGATATGTCAATAACTGTATTTTAGGTACAGTAAAATCTCCCGTAACAGACACCTCCTATAGGTGGACACCAGTGGCGTACCGACATATGAACGGGCCCTGGTTCCAGTTGTGGTGCGGGCCCTAACACAACTCCCTTCCCCACAAATAAAAAAAAATACTTATATAATTTTTTTTAATAATTATTGAATACATAAAAAACATTAAAAACAAAAAACAAACAATATAGAGGGATTATACAGCTGAAAAACAAAGAAAAAAATTATAATATAAATACATTGATTTACTCTATTTTTTGTTTTTTTTTTTTATTTATTTTTGCATTAAATTTTGTTCTTGCTTTTGATGTGTCAAAAGATGTTATCAGACTGGATACATTCAAATTTTTTGCTACCACATTTTCAATAGAAATGATTGCCAGATTAGATAGCCGGTCTTGACTGATTGTATTTCATAAGTAATTTTTTATTAATTTTAATTTTCCAGTAATTGTTTAATTAATCATCTCCTGATGATGCTAACTTGGTTAGCGAAACGCGCGTCGAGAGATTGTGCATTGTTGTTTGGTGATAGTGAAAAAACCTAGCATTGACTTTTGTCAGTGTGATAGTTAATTTTAATTTTGAAAACGTTCGCTCTGCTGTTGCTACCGTTACAGGAACAGTAAGAAATATCGTACAAGCTGTTACAATTTCAGAAAAGCTACTACTTGATGAACAATTATCAATTAATATAAATTTTAATAGATCCGTTACCGAATTAATTTGGGTTAGTTCCTCGCGAAAGCATTGTCGAAAAGATAAAATTTGAGCAGAATTGCTTCTGTAATGTCATTTTTGTATAATATGTGTAATTTTTGTGCCATTTTAAATAAATCATCGTCTGTACTGTTAATTAATATATCTTTATTTAATATTTTGAATGTTTGATTTATGTGACAGAGACCTTTAGATCGATTTTCTAATTGCAAAATTAAAATATCCAGTGTTTTCAAAAAAACAATTATTCTGAAATTTTCTTCATTAGTTTCAACGCAATAATGATTTTTGGTTTCGTCGAAAAATAATTTTGGGCGAGACCTCCGTTTTTCTGAAAACACTGGACTTATTCCCCATTTTATCGCTAACTGCCCCGCTTCACTTTTAACGCAAAACTGCTCCCGCAGTTCCTTCATATTTCGTAAGGCATTCTCGAATAATTTTGCAGCTTCACTAATACTTTGCGATTTTTTAAGTAGTTTCGACAGAAGATCCGTGGATTGCAAAATCTTTGTTTCAAACACCACTAAAGAAACAGTTTCAAATGTTTCTAAAAAATTTTAAGTGATTTTGCTTCAACAATTTCATTTTTTATTTTACTTGTTAAAATAATTTTTGAAAGTGTTTTCAATATGTTTAAAAAATTAAATCGTAGTGCATGTAAGGTATCGTGCCTAGAGGACCATCTTGTAGGCACTAATCTCTTTAATTTTATCGTATCGCTGTCTTTGTCAGTTGGGTAAGAGTGATATCTCTGATGCAAGACGTGTACATAAATAAAATTGTTTTTAGATTGTACACGAAATTTTTAATGTGTAAACTGTGTATGGTTTATAATTTGTATAATAGTTTATTGATAGGATTAGTGGCCACCGAAAAAGACCTATGGGGTCGAAATATAAGCGTATAAAGTAACCTTGGGATTTATTTTCTGATTACTCAACGTTGGAGAAAAAATGCACCAATTTAGTGAAATATAAACATAGGCATTATGTACAAAACTGTTTGGCGCATTGATTCTTGTAAAAGAACGAGAGGTAAACCACGGGCCCCGAGGGGCCCAACGTTATGTGCAAAGCAATTTAGCATTTCGGACCTTGTAAAAACAAGCGCGGAGAGGACCGGGCCCTTTCGGGGTCCGGACCCTGGTTCCGCGGAACCCGCGGAACCATGTTCGGTACGCCACTGGTGGACACCTCTTATTAACAAACACGTTCGCCTAGTCCCGGCAGCCTTACATGAGAATAATCAGTTCTCTCTTGGACGCTTGTATTACATATATTACAAATTACAAATCACAATTGAAAATGAAAACAAAGAAAATAGTATCAACTTTTTAGATATAAAATTAACTAGAAACAATTAGAATATTCATACCGACCGGCTTTTTAAAACAACGCGTTGTCAAAGATATTTAAATATTCTATCGATCGCTCCTATAAAATATAAAAAAAAAGTGTAATTAACAATCTTGTTGACAGATGTTCTAACTTACCCGAAAAAACAAAACTTACAACCGAATATCAATAAAATTAAAAACAAGTATTCTATATTATTCATAGAAACACATAAAAAAATATATATCAATTTAAAAAAAAAACTAACAAAAATAATTTAACATGTACAGAAAAAGCAAGAAATCCAAAAAGAATATACACTACCGGCCATTAAAGTTAGGACAGTTCCGAGAAATTTAAAAAAATCGTATTTTTTTCAATATTTACTGTATCTAATATTATTGTAAAAATTAGAACAACAATGTAGAGCTTGCGACAACGTAATTACGCCGGAAATCCTCATTACCATAAGTATTTTAATGAGAAATTCTAATTTACTGTAGTATTAGGTAATAAAGCATGCTTTGCGGTGATGTGCTTTTAATCGGTTGTAAATATTTACAGCGGACAGCGTATCTCCCATTATAATAGGGAGTATTTCTAGCCATATTTGTTGTGAATCAGTTTGTTAGTACACCAGTATCAAAATAGATATTCAGTGGTAGTGTTTCTCGCAAAATTATTTAAAATATGCCGATAAGAATGCCAATAACTGTAGAACAGCGATCGGCTATTGTCACGTTGCACGAGCAAAGGTATTCAGTGCATAATTGCTGAAAAATTGCATGTTACCAAATCAACAGTGCATTACACTATTCGGCGTTACCAAACCACCGAAACATTGGAAAACCGGAATCGCCCAGGGACCCAATTCTCGAACGCCGTTCGTTCAGCAACGTATACGTTGAACGCCTGGGAACGAACGATATTCAGATTTTGTATTCTTGAAACAAGGGAAACGTATACGTTTTGCTGCGTATACGTTCCGCGTTGAACGAACAAGGGAGCGAATGATTGTCGATTTTTCGTATTCTTGAATTCAATTTGAGAAACGCATTCGTTTATAAACTATTCGCTCTACATCGTGTGGGTGTGCGGCAGTCGTTTTTTGGAACTACCGTGCGTTAGTCGATCTTAAACCGCAAAAAGTGATTGAAGTGTGTAGTTATAAATTGAAAATGGCAAATCTAGGTGAACTTATTTATGTAGACGCTATTGAAAATGTAGGAAAAGCAGAAAAGATTGCAGAAAGAATTGTGCAAAATCGTAGAATTAGGAAAATAAGAATGGATCCGTTTTCATTATCGGAAAATCAGTTTATTAAAAATTTCCGTTTGAACAAAATTTTAACAAGAAATTTGATTGATACACTGAGTCCATATTGAACAGATCCTTCTAGAACAAGTGCAGTGGAAAAGCAGACCAAGGTGATATTCATTATGTTTCTTTTACCGATTAAATATATGTAGTTCAAGACTAGGTTTTAGTGGCTTTAAATTTTTTCGCAACGGGCAGCTACCAAACAGACATTGGAAACAGTGTATTTCTTGCGGTGGGCAAATCAACGGTGAGCCGGTGCATTGATGAAGTGACCAATGCTTTGAATACCAATACATAAAATTTCCTAATTGCGTTGCGCAATGCAACATACTGAAAAATAGGTGGGTTACCTTATTTTGTTATGTATGTATGAAATTGTTACCCATTATTTTAATCCGATCTCATTAAACTTCGTACAAATAAAGTTAAAGTAATTTCAATTATAAATTGTCAGATTCCACCAGCGCTATGGTTTTCCAGGAGTCATTGGGTGTATAGATTGTACGCATGTTGCAATTTTTCCACCCGCAGAAAATGCCGATAAACATTTGTATATAAACAGAAAACAGTATCATTCTATAAATGTTCAATTAGTATGTTGTATTTATCTACCATATCGCTATACCTTTTATTGAATTTGTTACTTACAATTAGATATATGACAGTAGTATGAAAATACTAAACGTAAATGCTCGTTTTCCTGGATCTACTCATGACAGCTACATATGGAACCAATCTCGTTGCCAAGATGCTTTAAGAGATTCATATCAAAGGACACATCGTTCACTGTTTCTGCTAGGTAGTGAATTTGTACACTAATTCTGTTTAAGTCATATTATCAATTTTCAACTTTTCACAAAGTATTGATAAAAATCCGAAAATGATCCAAAGTATGAATAACATTGTATAGGTGACTCTGGATATCTTTTAAGGCCGTGCCTACTAACACCGTATGAAGGCCAATTTTAGCCAGATAGTCCCGAGGGCGTATTTAACAGACACCATAGACAAACTCGAGGTATTATTGAAAAGTGTAATGGTGTATTCAAAAATGCGTTTTCGCTGTCTTCTAAAACATCGAGTGCGGCATTATAGTCCACAAAAAGCGGTGCGTATAATAAATGCTTGCCGTAGTAGCTGTAAAAATCCCCAGATTTTTCTTCTTGGGGCGGTGTTTCTTTTGTTAAGTTATATACATATTTATAGTTGTTATAATTTGCTTAATTTTATACAAAACTACCGTTTATAGGTTTTTTCCATTATTAACGCCTAATAATTAATTGTATTTGTTAATAAAGTCGCTTGAGACCCGTATTATTTGTTTTAGAGTGACAGTAGTCTTATTTTGGTATTTTCTCTTAGTTTTTAAGTCGTTCAATAATAAAAACACTTCATACATATAACGTTTCGGTTATTAGTATAACCCTTATTGCATAAAAATTGTAATATATTGTAAATATAGAATGACAATGTTAAATTGCAAATGAACTTTTTGTTTTATAAATGATAAAATCATTATTTTTTTGTTTTTTAATATAAAAATTTAGAAAAATGTGCTTTGTATAAAGTTTTAAATTATATAAGTAGATTTCTAAAAAGTATTATTGTGTTTAGTTCTAAAATTAAATTATATAATTTGGTAAAATATTGTGTATGTTTTATCATTAGCTGCATTTTAATGTTTTAAATTTGGATTAGTTCAATTTATGTAATTTGTTATTATTTTGATTTTCGATTTTTTAATTATATTAATTTAATTATGAAAATTTAATTTATTTTTTCGGATAAATGTTTTACCAAATCTGTACAAAATTAAAATCAAAAATTGAACAAATAAAACATCACGCGTAGTATATAAAATTGACTATAAAAATTGTAATACTGTATACAGTGTTTTCCACGGTAGCCGTTCGTTAGAAGTTTCCGAGGTTAGAAAAAACCTGGAACTCTGAATTTTTGGAATCCGGGGCTATTCAAGATTCTCTTTCATTTTAAAATATTTTCAGGGTCATACCACTTCCGGTTATACCGGAAGTCGCCATAAACTTTCTTATTTTAAATGGAACACCCTATATATTATTTCATTTTTAAATTCCTGAGAAAATTTTATGATGAGTTCTAATAGGTTTCCCTATACCTATTTTCAACTGCTACTTAGATATCTTGATTTTTTTGAAAATTTTGAAAGATGTAGCGTTATTTGCAACACAGTATCTTTTGCCCATTTTCGACTGGTAATAAACACTTCTAGGGTAGATGGAAGCACAAGAATGACACTTTTGAAATACACATTGACAATTTATTTGTCGCATATAGGTTGTCCAAAACTGCATGGACCAATTACTAAATCTTCAAAGTTGAAGAAGTTCTTTTTTTCAAATAGAACACCCTGTATATTATTGGATGATCAGATGCAGAATTTAATTCTGCATCGATTCGCTATGACTTTCCCTATACCTATTTACAACGGTTTTCTTGTTATGTCAATATTTTCTGTTTTAATGTGATTTTTGACAGAAACTGAAACATCGTCTGTTTCATTTTAAATAGAAAATGGAAACAAATCATGAACATAAGAAAATTTGAAACGTAGTAACAAATGAAAAACAAAAAAATTAGGAACATAATGACAAGAAAAAATAAAATAAATTGAACGAAATAACTACAATAATAAATTGTTCTATGTGACCACCATTTTGGTTCAAACACTGAATCACTCTATCATGTACTCCTCGCGAAACTGATCTCCGAAGTTCGTCTGGGGTTATATTGGTGAACGCATCGTGAACACGGTTCAATAGTTCCTCTCTCGTTAATACAGGTGTAGAATACACTTGCTCTTTTATGCGACCCCACAGGTAAAAGTCCAAGGGCGTCAAATCGGGTGATCTGGGTGGCCAGTTCCAGGGTCCCTGGGGACCAATCCACCGATCCTCGAACATCAACGTCAATTGTTGATGTACAGCTAGTGTGGAGTGCGCGGGAGCACCATCCTGGAGATAGAGTATTTCAAAAATCACTAACAAATACTCTAAGTATCTCTAGATATCTAGCCCCATTTAAACTTTCATCGTAGACTTGATATGCTACGCTATTGTCCATAACCAGACAAAAAACATTAAAGCTAAACCGGTCCTGGTGATTATTCTCCCTTAAGACGTGTGGATTATCTTGTGCCCAGTAGTGAATATTTTGCCGATTTATAATTCCTTGCCTACTGAATTTTGATTCGTCAGTCCAGATAATTTTATAAAGGAATCTTGGATCTTCTGTCATTTTTGTGCACAAGAATTCGCAAAAGGCGACGCGTCTTGCCTCATCACCAAGGCGTAAGCCTTGTACAATTATTTCACAAAAAGGATGCATTTTGTGTTTTTTTAATATCCTATGAATTGAAGTTCTTGATATGCCCAATTCCAGCGCTGCTGCTGGAATTGAACTCCGTGGATAAGCTTGAAAATAAGTCAAAACATTCACCTCGTTAGCTTCATTATCTATTACTGGCTTTCGGTGATTATGAGTTGCCTTTACACTCCCAGTTTCCAAAAACCGAGCTTCAATTCTTGCAAATTTTCCAGGAGTCATTGCTGGTAAGTCCGGATATCGCTCGTTAAATAATCTACATGTGCGTCTGACAATTCGTTCACATTCACCGTGCGTATAAAACAAATTTAGCAGATCATTATTCGAATATTCTTCAATATTCTCCATTATTAACTGTATTTCAAAAAAATCAAGATATCTAAGTAGCAGTTGAAAATAGGTATAGGGAAACCTATTAGAACTCATCATAAAATTTTCTCAGGAATTTAAAAATCAAATAACATACAGGGTGTTCCATTTAAAATAAGAAAGTTTATAGCGACTTCCTGTATAGCCGGAAGTGGTAAGACCCTGAAAATATTTTAAAATGAAAGAGAATCTTGAATAGCCCCGGATTCCAAAAATTCAGAGTTTCAGGTTTTTTCTAACCTCGGAAACTTCTAACGAACAGCTACCGTGGAAAACCCTGTATATTGGGGAAACTATGCAATATTTAGAAAACAGAATGAAAAAACATAAATATAACAAAGATCTTACAGCACTAAAGAAACATGAAATAAGTCCAAATTATTCGTTTGATTTTGACAACATAACAATGATAATAATAATAATAATAGATCTTTATTGTCCAACAGAATACCAGTTATAGGACTATGTTATAATGAGTAATGCATGCATATACAGAGTGTTATAATAGACAGAAAGCAAAACAGAATTCAAATCAAGTATAAAGACTTAGACTAATATAAATGAAAAAATAATTACATTGGTTGAAAAAAATGTCAAAATAATAGTGATCTGCATTCTTATACGTGGTATACAATGGCGATTGCCTAAGCAAATTGGTTTTTGCAACAGCAGGAGCAAATGTAGGCGTGGAACGTGTTGCGCAGCGGGGTACATGAAAATTAACATCACCAAGAAGCTGGGGGCAGTCGATAACACCATTAACTAATTTGAAGTTAAGATATTAACACCTCTCTGTTAATATCTTAACTTCCAATTACATCAAAACCAATCCCCTGGGAACAATATACATACCATTAACTAACTTCCACATGAATCTGCTGCTGTGAAGTTCCCTGCGAACGGTTAGAGATTGTACGTTATTGCGTTCTAGCAGATGTTGATAGTCAATTCCTCTAGGTGGATAAAGCGAGTCGATTTTGAAGGAAAGAAACTTCAAATATCGACGCTGTAAAGGCTCTAATGATAATTGGTGGGCTACATAGTAAGGGGACCACACTACAGAGGAATATTCAAGGGAACTAACAATGAACGCATAATAAAGGGATTTTAAGGTATCAGCGTGGGAGAAATATTTGGATACGCGCATAATAAAGCCTAGTTTCTTGGATGTAAGCTTACGAGGTTATTGATATGTGGGATGAAAGTGAGCCAACTATCAAAATGTATGCCCAGATCCTTGATGGTTTCTAACTTTGATATAGTTTGATTTTTAATAGGTGACAAAATGACATTTACTAAGATTTAATTTTAAATTATTAGTCGAGCAGAAGCGAACAATTATATCGATATTATGTTGTAACAGAGCAATATCATAAGGACTGGCGACAGATGAATAAATCTTTAGATCGTCAGCATATACCAATACAGGACAAGAAAGTGATTTCAGGAGGTCATCGATATACATGACCCCTGTGGAACACCTGATGTTGAAAATAACAAATCGGATGAAAAACCATTATAAAAGATATAATTAGATCTATTAGAAAGATAAGACTTTATCAAAGCAATGAATGGGCTTAATCCAAATGCACTAAGTTTTGTCAAAAGAATGCCATGATCAATCATGTCAAAGGCACTTGAAAAGTCCGTGTAGACTACAATTCTAAATAAAGAACAAATTTTAAAAGCACCTAATATGCCTACTTCAAATAATCCAAATTTATAAACATAAAAATGCATGATAAAACAGATACACAAAATATTTATCAAATTATATAATTTAATTTTATAATTAAACACAATACTTAATACTTTTTACAATTCTACTTATATAATATAAAACGTTTTTCATATTTGCAAAAAAAACTCAAACCACTATACGTATGTTTTACAACACAATCTTTATATAAAGCACATTTTTCAAAATTTTCATATTAAAAAACAAAAAAAATAATGATTTTATCATTTATAAAACAAAAAACTTTATTTACAATTTCACATTGTCATGTTATATTTACAATATATTGTAATTTTTCTAATTTACTTGATAAAGGTTATAAGAATAACTGAAACGTTGTATGTATGAAGTGTTTTTATCATTGAATAACCTAAAAACCAAGAGAAAATACCAAAATAATTAAATAATAACACGAAATTTGTGAGATTTACACTTTATTAGTCGGATGTTAAATCGATTTTCTGACGAAGCCGTTGTACGGCGAAACAGCTGTCAATTTAACATGCGACTAATAAAGTGTAAATCTCACAAATTTCGTGTTATTAATTAATATGGATTTACATCAAGTAAACGCCGAATCTATTAAAAAATAATTAAAGATTAAGAAAAGCATATTTTAAACAAAAGTACTCTTATTGTCATAGTTGTGCCACTTAATCTATTTCTCTAAAGTTGATTATTATAAATATAAAATTAAATCATGTGTCAATTGTGGCGGTTTTAAAAAAAAAAATAGCTAGAAGAAAAAAGTTATAGCCGACGAAGGTGATAAAAATACTGATTCGGAGTTACTTGTAAAAATGTAATTAACTACAATAATTATGACAAAAGCCTTCAACAGATTGAAAGAATGCCACTATCGAATTCTACCACCAAAAATGTAGATTGTCATTTAAATTTTTTTGTGATGACGTCATAACTACACAACAAATAAAGATCCGAAGATGAATCGCACTTTTTTAGGTGTATTTTTAAAAGCTGAACCCGACGTGTTTCAGCGTTTTTTTTTTTAATAACGATCAAGTTCGCTTTTTTAATATGCTATACTTTAAGTCCACAGTGTATGTGACAGGTAATTTAAAACTTTTATAGACCAAGAGCGATAACTATTATGGGATTATTAGGATTTTCTATATTCGTTAGAAGTCCCAGACGAATTCTGAATGAGGACAACGGTTCCGCGAAGCGACCGGTAGCCAACGGCCAACAGAAACGAATCCACGTTGATTTTTGTCTGTCGTTCGGGACGAGCGCGGACGGCTTGGTGCCGGTGTCCTCGTGTGCCAATTGAAAAGCGAGCGAATACTAACAGAACCGATAAGCATCGGGTGTATTGAACCTGGCCGATAGCTGCGGGCCATTTCGAAAATAATCGCATCGAACTGCTAGCAATGACCGACGCGACGTGAACAGACGTTAAAAATATGCCCGGTGACTCCTAAGTTTGTATATTTTGGTATCGCTACACCTAATATTTACATAGCTTCCTGTATACTGCTTTCCTTATAGGTAGTAACTATTCGTTGGAATCTTTTAATTGATAGCTTCTAGCCTGCTCTCATTGCAATGTTAGAAATGTTATTCATTACAAAAATTGCACTTTTTGCGGATTTCGATAGGAGGAAATAGGTATAATTCGTACAACAGCATTCTTATTGATGTAGCTACAAATATTGGAATTTCGATTGACAAATTAATTCAAAGTTATAAGAAAAATATCAGTGATTTTCGCAAAAATCCAACCGTAGAAGTGGAAGTAAATTATGTCTTCTCTAAATATCTCTTATCAAATTGGTACAACTGCATACATACTGATAAAACTTTTGCAACAAAAAAATTCATGGCTAACTCTTTTCTAGTCGACTGTAGTTCAACTGTGAAGTTGATGACTTTGCAACGGATGCAACTACACTCCGCCAAAAAAGTATCGCATAAACTAAAAAAGGGCATTTATGAACCAAGATATTTTTATACGTTCCCAAAAAGTTTGCCTCGTGTATGTGAACTATAAAAACACTAACAAAATAATGGAACTTAGCGTTTTTACTTTTTTTTTCCTAAAAGAACACATTTAGAAAAATGCATATGTGTAAGGTTTGTTCAGTTGTTTATTGAAAGTCTTCCTATACGGACAAATTTTAAAGTGCGAAGTCAGAGTTCTGTACCAACGCTTTTAAAACTAAAATGAGCAATTTAACTTCAGAACAAGTGGCTGCTATAGTTGCTTTAATCGAAGATGGACGATCTCAAGCATACGTTGCTAATTTGATGAACATCAATCAGTCAAGTGTTTCTAGAGCCGTAGCCAGATATAGGGAAACAGGCATTTACAGTAGAAGACCTGTACCAGGTCGTCCAAGATGTTCTACTCGCCAAGATGACCGCTATTTACTACTACAAGCATTACGTCGAAGACATGTAACTGCGAGACAATTGCAGAACGACTTGGCTAGAGTCAGAAATACTCGTGTGAGTACTCAAACTATTCGGAATAGGTTACGACAGAGTGGATTAAGAACTAGAGTAGCTGTAACAGCCCCTCGTCTCACTAGGAACCACCGAGTGGCTCGCTTAAGGTTTGCCAGAGAACATGTAAATTGGAACATTAATGACTGGGCCAATATACTCTTCACAGATGAGTCAAGATTTGGTCTTTACACCTCAGATAGGCGTATCTCAGTGTACAGACGAGACGGTGAGCGCTATTCGCAGTGTAATATCAGACCTAGACCTAATTTCGCTGGTGGCTCTATTATGGTTTGGGGAGGCATCTGTTTAACAGGTCGTACAGAGTTAGTACCAGTAGACAGAGGTACACTGACTGCCCACAGGTATATAACGGAAATTTTAGAAGAACATGTAGTACCATATGCGCCAATTATAGGAAACGAATTCATGTTAATGCACGATAATGCACGACCGCATGTTGCAATAATCGTCCAGGAATACCTTAACGATGTTGGTATTCCAGTTTTAGATTGGCCTGCGGTAAGTCCGGACATGAACCCTATCGAGCACGTGTGGGACCTTCACAGACGGATACGAACCCAAAATGTTGCCCCAGCGGACCTGCATGGACTAGCAAATGCTCTCCATGACGAGTGGGAGAATTTGGATCAGGCTTATATACGGAGGTTAATCGAATCTCTGCCAAACCGTATGCGAGCGGTCATAAGAGCCAGAGGTGGCAATACTCAGTATTAAAAGCTACTGTTATGACATTTTTCTTTCCAAAATTATAATTTCTTGTTTTAATAAAAATCTCAAGTATGAGTTCTTGTTTTTATTTGGCCTGTATTTTATTTAAACAATCATAGAAATTATATCTTAGAGCGCATTAAAGTATATTTACAACTTTATGCTACAAACAAAGATTATGCGATACTTTTATGATTCAAAACTAAATTATGCGATACTTTTTTGGCGGAGTGTAGTTGGTTTCCCTGTAGAACAACAGCTTTGCGCACAGATAATGTAATCAACAATTTATTGTCATAATATTTTTTTTTTTTTAATTTGATAAATAATTTCATTTCCAACAGCCCGACATATTCCTTTATCCGTGAGATGGACCAAAACCTTAGTTTTCTATTTTTCAAGCAAAGCTTTCTCCGAAATTAGCTCTAATCTAACTTCTCCTATTTTCTCCATCAGTTGCTGTGTAGTTTTTCTTAATTCTATTATATCTACATCTACATGAATGAGGATAGCATCAATTTGACATTTCACTCCCTTTTTATGTCTTATTATTTGCTGGATTCCCTCCTGAAACCGATGCCATTTTAAATGGTAACCCCAAACAACTGTACGTCCCCCAAACGTGTAAAAAGTGTTAAATATTTAGAAGTTCCAGAGGTAACCCTTACAGGCCAGATACAACCTTTCTTACAATCCAATTTTGCGAACCACTTAATTTTTCCGTTGTTTTAATCGTAAGTTTTCAACGGATAATATTCTCGCTTTAAGTGCTTGTTGATGTCAATCAGATCCAGATAAAGTCTTATTGTCTTCCTTTTTCTCTCTTTTAAGCTCAGACTACAACCATTGGTAACACTGCTAGCGTAACATTTGTCTCCTTCTGGCATAACTATTTTGCTTCTTTTCATGTCATGCAATTTTTGTTTGACTTGATGTCGTATGGCATAAGCAATTCTCCTTGCGGATGCGATTGATCACTGTGGATTATCTACTAAATATCGAGTGTTTATTTAAAAACGTCATCAAATAGCGGATGAAATTTTTAAAATAATTAGAAGTTTAGACTTTTCATCGATCAAAATGACAAACGTCAAAGCCTTTATTATCTATAGTCAAAACTCAATATAAATGTCATTATTCAGTTTACTTAACTAAAATAGTTATTTGTATCACTAGGCCAGAAACTATAGTTTTACGAGTATGAGCACTGTTTGTGTGGCCGAGGCGAAGCCGAGGCCCCACAAGTGCGAATACTCGCAAAAGAGTTTCTGGCCGCGTGTTACACACTATTTTTTGCGCCGACAAATCTTAATTTTGTTGAAAATAATATAAAGAATTAACGCTAGGGAGTTAACGGTACAGGTTGGCAATACATGTTACGTATGAATTTTGAATTTGAAATCAGGGTTAAGTTACCTTAGTATTTTGACGTTTTAATTTTCTTGGTAGTTTTGACACATATTCATCAATAATAAGGGCAATGGAGACTTCAGCTCACACTACAGAGGTTGCGCAACAAGTTATTAACAATTCATTACCTGTAAAATCTTCCGAAAATTGATTTGGAAAGAATATGAATTAATTAAGAGATTGTGTAACGAGAATTCTGTCATCTGTCATTGTCTGTCATCGAATCTAACGATTAATTACAGAAATGTCGGTAACTCGAATATATATGTTGCCAACCTTTAGTGATTTTTTTGACGGCCTAGGCCGGAGAATGGTAAGTTTCCGGCCGGTTTATAGTAATGCAAAATCAGTGTTTCTGGACGGAGGCGCAAAAAATAATATGAATTGCTGAGAATTTTAAGTACCTACCGGGTTCTATGCATTTCAACACTGGGAAATGATGGAAATCGGAATCGCATTACAAGCCCTAAGTTGCTCGTGAGCACATATATTGAATATGTGGTATAAAGGTGAGGCAAAGGTAAGACCGAATTTGTGTGTTTCGACTAACTATTCGATCGTAAAAAATTGTCTCATCAAGTCCAATGTTTCAACTGTACAATAGGAAGTAGTTCCGTCTTGTTGAAAGTAACAATTCTGGGGTTCAAAATCGTTCTAAAATTTCTGTTCGATATCGCTCAGCATTAAAGAAATTTCCACAAGTCCTGATAGACGAAACCATGCTTCATCGCTCCAAATCATTCTTTGTAATAATTCCACATTATTGACAACGTTATTAACTACCCAGTTACAAAACTCATGACATTGGTCATAATGTGCTAATTTTAAAGACATCAGTCGCAAATTGAACCTAGCACAGCCCAGCCGAAAATTTTGTGGTATGATTGGTACTCATCCTGTGATGGGTGGAGACTGTGGCTTGAAAACTATAACAAAAATCCCAAAAGAAAGGTGAAAAAATCCCTTACCACAAAATTTTGTGGTAAAGGATTTTTTCACCTTTCTTTTGGGATTTTTGTTATATTGGTACTCATGGCAAAGTACAAATTGAAATCGCATAGAAAACTAACACACGTATATAATCGCGCACATTAAACTTTCAGATTCTTTTTACCAAAGATGAAGTAGCTGAAAATTATCAAAAATATATGCTCAAACGGAATATCAAATTTTAAAGAAAGCTCGAAGATTGTCAGGGCAACTGAACATCAACATATTTTTACCTGCTTGAAATATATATATTAAAAAAAAAACAAATGCACCGTAAGGCATTTAATGATTGGCATAATAACCACATATTGTACCGATTAATTTCGCTTCGCAGTGTATAATTATTGAATCGGATCATTTGGCGCCAAACACTATGTAGAATCAATGCCGCAGGTGTGTACTTATAGGTGTTTCCTTTTCCGATTGAGTGCTGCCATAAATCCTTGCTTCATAAGTGCGGGAATGAAACTGTTATCATTTCCAAAATAAAAATCACACCACCTAACTAATCAAAATAATACTAACTGCACATCTAGCACGAGTTTATCCGCGCTCGATCTAACAATGAGGTAAAGGCACCTGCCAGTATTATTACCCTGCAAAACGTATTATATCCTTTAACTATATGAGCGTATATAAATGTGAGTGTGAGTTAAGTCACGAATCACCGCGGGGTATACAATGTTAACGTGTTTAATAATTTTTATTGAAGTTAGATGTATATATGTATGTACCTGTAAGTCTTATTAATAACTTACAATAGCACTGTCAGATTTTTAAAGCGAGGGAATAGTTAGATTGTTTCCCAACCTTGAAAATGCAACTGCTTTTGTACATTATCGCGTGAGATTAGAGACCATGATCTTGTTTATTGCCAGAATGTCTGTTAACGTTCCAGAAATGCATCAATCATCCTGCCTCTTTACAAAATGATAAACGGTGCAAGAAACAAATATAAAACCACAGGTTCCTCATTTCATTATGGCTGCTACAAACACTTACGAAGCCTTGCTTATTTTCAGTTTTTAGTTAGGTACTTGCAACAACTCTAGTCAAATTTTATTTCTTGTATTTAACCAGCATTCGTGGTCACCGGCAGTTATTCAGTTTCAAAATTAAAAATTCCGCTCAAATTCCTGATATATAAAGATAATAGATAGAGAACCAGCAACGGATTTACTTAACCGGAAGATATAAAGCTGTCAATTCTTTGGATTGAAAGTACTTGTCGTCCTGAACTATGAAATGATCGTCTGTTACTACAAACTCTGGCATCCATGCGAAATTTTGAGGCAGTTAACCCGAAGGTAAATGGTTGAAATTAGATCATCAGGTCTAGCAATGTCCACTGGTTATACGGGTAAAATAACTGGCGATTAGACCGGTGCAATTTCAAAACTGACGGCCCCAAATTTGACAAAATTTTGCAAAGATTTAACCGAGAGATAAGTCGTCCAAGTTTCCAACAAAATGGCCTCTAGATCACCCTAATTGAATGTATTGGTTTGTATCATTTCTTTCTGATAGGACTCAATTTGTTAGAGATGATTTCAAATCAAATCAAAATTTTAGTTCGGCTCACTCGGCCCATCTACCAGTTGAGATGGGAGTCGCGCAGGGTTCGATTCTTGGATCTATATTTTTCTTATTATTTATAAATGACATCATCAATATCATCAACTTATTAATAATTTATGCTGATGATACATCGGCCATCGTCTCTGATAGTCATCCTGCTACTACAAGGCCGACACCTTGTTGGATTTGTTGAGCCGGTGGTTTGAATGTAACGGACTTCACATGAATGTTGCCAAAACGAATTTCACGGTCTTTCGCACGGTTCGGTCGCGGTTGGATGTCCAGTTTTAGTTTGATTTTAACGGCGTCCAGGTGGCTCACAAGCCGTCTGTGTTTTTCCTGGGCGTACTATCGATGAGAAGTTAACCTGGATAGAGCACTGTAATCATACCATATCCAGGCTCAATCAAGTATCTTTTCAAATTAGAAACTTCAAATCCATTTTGTCCATTCAAACCGTTATATCTTTCTATTTTGCCCAAATCCATTTCAGACTTTTATATGCCGTTATATTCTGGGGTTCCTCGACTTCTTTTTCTGATGTATTTATTACTCAAAAACGCATCATCCGCTGTATTGCGAATATCAAATCTTTGGAATCTTGTAGGCCGTTTTTTGCAAAATTTAAAATTTTACCTTTGCTGAGTGTTTATATTTTAGAACTTCTCTCGTACATTTCCTTAATTCAACACGAAATTCTTAAAAATTTAGACTTTCATACATACAACACTGGATATAACAACCTCCTTAGAACGCCCTTTAATTCCCTGACTCAGTGTGGTCCATTGCCAATTGGAACTAAACTTTTTAACATTCTTATCAATGACTTTCAGTCGATTCCCAACGTTAAACTTTTTGCGTGTACTCTGTTGACGAATTCCTGGCAATTTTTAATGGGTAGTAGTCTCTGATGTACCTGTTGGCTTCTCTTTTTGACATTCCTCCCTGCTATGTTTGTTTTGTTATTTTTTTATATCATTACCGTCATTAGTATTATCATTGCTGCCGTTTCGGGCTTATTGCCCTTACTATTAGTATTGCATTTATTGTAATTTTATTTCTATTGTAAATTTTATCTCTGTACATTAACAATGTCGCTATCTCTGTGATCTGACGACAGTTCAGAACTGACGACAGCTTAAACTTCAGTGGAAAAAATTTAACCAAGCGATAAACGTCTAAAACTGCCACTAAGCTTTCGTATTTTATGTAAATAATTGGAATGTTATCAACTGACGTTCATATCATGTTGCAATTTCAAAGCTGACGACCCCAAATTTGATAAATCTTGCATCAAATTTAACCGAGTGATAAATGGTCCGGATGTTTACTAAAATGCTCTCCAGTTCATTGTATAGGTATTTGATAATATAGAACAGCTGACAACGTATAAGTACATACTCAAAACTGACGACAATTTAAAATTTAAGCGAACAATAAACAACTGCCATCAATCTTTGGAATTCTAAATGAGGAGATATAGAATACAATCAATTGACGTTCATATTATGTTGCCATTTTAAAACTGACGAGGATAATTTTAATCAAATTTTGCATGATTTAACCGAGAGATTGGGGCCCACCAAGATATCCTCGACACCACTCTAGTTGCACTACTAAAGTAAGCCTTTAGTAGCACTACTAAAGTATTAAGTGACTATACGCTCAAAATCAAAGAGAATTCAAAATTGCACTGAAGGAAATTAAAAGAAACTAAAAAATAGACATCTTCCTTCTTTTTAGCTGCTTACTTAAATTCCTTCTCTATCGTTGAAAAATGTTGTTGTTATTATTGGCCTTGGCGGCGTTAGCCATTAGCCACTATCGTTGAAAAATAATCTGCAACACTCCCGTCAGTGTTGCAGATTGCAACCGGGATTTTCAGTAGAAATCATTACTTTTACTTCAAGTGCATAAGCAGTGTTGGTGGAATAGTATTTTAAAACACAAGTGTCACAATCACGTTTATGTAATACGAGTACAAGTTTGAATAACGACCCGCGTAGCGGCGAGTGATTCAATGTAGAAGCATTACAAAGTCATTGTGACACTAGTTTTTTACAGTATTTTTTCTAATTTGCACATTAATCGCCCATATTAAATTCCGGTAAGCGTCTCACCAGTGCGTTAATATTTAATTACAGCACAGTGTGCGATAATAACCATTTATTGTAACATCCGATTAGAAAAATATTGTTTTCAACTCCATATTTTTTTCCAGCTAGTTCTATCAAATATATTTTTCACTTTTTGCTGCAGATGTTCCCTAAATTCACCCGGAATTGTGTTAAAACTATTGGGGACGTGATTTAATTTTGATACTCCCTCTTTCAGAGATATATTTTGCCATTCAAAAAATTTGTTGCAATCTGGCAATTGCTTAAAATGTGCATGTATATAATTTAATTGATTAATTAAGTGGGGTTTTGCATTCTACTATAGAATGTGACTGATTTTTTAGGTCAAGTGCTCAATATTTGTGCAATAAAAAAAAAGTGCTTCCAACCAAGTGTCCCATCTTGTAACCGATGCAGGTGGCAAAGGCAAAGCTTTTAAAAATATTTTTTTACGGTACTTGTTAATTTATCCGTTTCTGCAAATTCATCACGGACAAATTCAGCTATACGATGCAGTGCATGGTATAAGCAAGTAATATGGAACATATTGGTATATTTTTCCTTTAGTAGCCTACCAGCTTTGCGCATATATGTCGCAACATCCCATATGAATAACTAAACTCTTGTTTGTTTTATATTGACATCATCAAAAATATTATCTAGTTTTTTATTAATGATTTCGCTAATGACATCTGCATTTACTTGTTCACAAATTGTGCAGGCGATTAAATAACGTGTACAGGAATCGGAAAATAACGCAATTTGTCGACGAAAACTTGTAAAAATACTTAATTATTCCTATGAATCGAACGACAATGAGTGGTCTACCAGAGTCTTGTTTTTACGCACTTGGCGTATTATATTTCACTATTTTCAATCTGAGTGTGGTTCTCCAATTACCCAGTGACTGTGTTGAAGACTTTATCGCGTGTTGCTGTGTTCGACCTCTGTCTACGCGCTTTTGCGCCATTAAAACCGCTGCTCTCTAACAATAATAAATTTGTAAAAGCGGGAAAACGTACACTTGCACCACATTATAACAGATGAGTCAAAGTTGCTATATTATGTAGACATATCTGTCAAAGTTTATCATAGTTAGTACAATTTATTATATGTCAAACCCGTCACATACTAACGTTTTTAGTAAACTTTGTAGTTTGTAGTTACAGAAAATATGTTGTGGTCGGCCGTTTGTATTCAAAAATCAAGTAAGTCAACTGTTTTAATCCCAAACCTTCTTTTTTTCTTTTTAATTACTTGAAATTGGAAGAGTTCATTCTTGCATTCAATTGGAATAGAAAATATCACATTGTTTTGTATTTACTTCAATTCTTCCTAACTTTCTACTTGTTTTTATTTTTAATCTTTAATCCATTAAAAGGTCATGTTTAGGTATTGGCGATAGGTAGACAAAAATATTCTGTTAGTATTAATTAAAAACTTTTTCTCGTGCGTTTTCGAAGAAATTTTTTCCTTAATTATCTAATCTAAACATTTAATGTAGCGTTGGTGTCAAGCAAGTAACCAAGTTTTTAGGCAGGGGCCAGCGAGATCTTGATATTCTGAAGAGCAAAGTAAACAAAAAGTGTAGATATTATTATAATTACAGCCCAAACTTTTTAAGTATGAAACAAAGCACATAAGGTTTGATTTTTTAGATACTATCTACTTTTACAATATATATAATATATTTTTATATAATATGCTGTATTATTATTATTATTATTACATTAACAATGGGCGCTCGAAACAAGTTCTAAGACACAAAATTTGCAATTGTGAATTTGTTGAATGTTATATTATAAGCAGATACGTACTACCCACATAGAATAATGCAGAAAAGTATAGAAGTTCATAGAACTTTCTACTAGACTTAGGCCCGGTATTTCAATCTCTTAATAAAGTTCTTAGTAAAAGTTATTAGCTGAATAACTGTAAAATGTAAGGTTACATTTTTCCTATATATCATATATATTAGCTAAATTGTTATTAGATATCTACCTTATTAGGAGATTGAAATACCGGTTCTTAAGCAAAAATACTCTCAAACATTATACATAATTCCAAGTAAATTCCAGTAATGTATAGGGTAAATTTACCAAAAATTAGAAAATATACTTAAAGTTTTAAAGTAAATTTCCCAATTTTTGGCAATTTTCCTTATACGTTATTGAAATTTTTCGTAAGAATAGCATATATTTTTTAGTGTGTACCTACGACTCGCTAAAATTTCACACAGATATTAGTCATTGAAAATCAAAAAAAAACTTCCACATATGTATTTTTTTTAACATTTAGCAGAATTAAAATTAAATAATGTTGAAACCAATAACGATATTTAGAAGAAACAGCCAAAATAGTTTATGTTAATTAAATTGTAGAAAGTCACCATTGTGTAACATCACCTTTCTTTTTAAATACGGCTTCAATTCTTCTTGACATGATGTCCACTAACTCCTGACAATATTTAGGTGTAAATCCATTCCAAAAAAATCCACCCAAAAAAAAATGTTTCCTATACCTAACTCAATCCGGTTCTGAGATAATTAACTAGACTTGACAATAAAATTAAAATGATGCTTAAAAATAATACAGGGTGAATAAAAACCTACTGTTTATTTTCACTATCATTAAAGGTAAATAACTTTATTTTAAATGGAATTTTATTATCTTATTTGGATTCTAATTTTAACCGCCTTTGAGATTGTATGAAAGTTTTGTACGCCTATCTCTTATAGCTTCTTAGTAATTTAGAGTTTTCTATTCAAATACTAATGCCTAGCCATTTATTTTTTTTTCAAGTATAGGCTTGGATGAAACTACCGTTATCATTCATTGCGGATAGATGATATTAATAATCTAAATCTTTAACTGTTTTTGCCTAATAAACATACTAATGCTTTGACAAATGTTCAAAATGGGAACCATGATTTTCAATGCACAGACGAACTCTTCCTTGAAATGAATCTTTTAGTTTTAATTTTATTAAAATATTTGGTGTTATAGTTCGAAATACCATTCTTATTCATTATTTCATATTGCTGCATGTGGTTGGTGGTATATCATATAAATAAATACTTTATTAAAACGGATAAACTTAAATATAATACTTTTGACAGTTCAATTACTATCAGCAGCAGTAATTGTTTTCAGATTATTTTTCTGCAGCCACCTCGATATTTATCTAATTTCAGAAAAAAAATAATTCGTAAATCTATGAAGTACGAAAAAATCCCCAGTAGTGTATAATTTATAAAAATTAAAAAACATTACATATCCTTGCCTAAATCGTAATAAAGAAGTCAAATATCAATGTTAAGATTAATACGTATGCATAAATTCAATAAATTTTATTCTTTCGTAAAAATGTTAGAATTTTAGAGAGTGGGTCAACTGATACCAGATGGGGCTCGTATTATATAAATACGATTAAGCATTTCTTACGCGTTATGTATGGACATTGATAAATGAAATGGATAAACGTATGCAAGATATTCATAGGCCAATGCTGTATAAAACAGCAATTTCATGAGTAAGAATAATTTACGCGCTATTTTGTGATTAGGAATGAATGAATTAAGTTATTCTGCCCACTCTCTTCTGCACAAAGATAACTGTTCAATCTTCTTACCAGGTGAATCATCTAACAGTTTGATTATAGAAAGCACAAGACAAAATCCAATCAAATTGTACTAATAGAAGTATTTTCGTTTTACTTAAACACAGATATCAGAAACTATTTAGAATTGGAAAAGCGTTACAACAATCTTCAGGCGAAAAATGAAGAACTAGAAACAGAACTTTTCGAAAAGAACGAAAGTTTAACCAAACTAACGACCGTTTCCAAGAGCCTCTTTAAAGAATACGACATGTTGAAGAATAAGTACGAAGCCGAGACAGGAGCTATGCATATGTAAGACTATTATTAATAAGGTAGTTTTGAAACCTACTTAATTCTAACGTGTGCTTTTTTATTTCTATAAAACAGGGCCTTAAACGACGCATCACATTGGTATAGGGAGAACCAGAAGCTTAGAAGACGAACTCTCCTTTTGGACAAGGATCTGGTAGACGAAGGAGTTGATGCCGGGGAAAATGGAAACGACCATGATTTTGAAAATCTTAAAGAATCTGTTAAGCAGTTAAGCGACGAAGTAGCGCGATTGCAAGCTGAGTTGAATGCGGCCAAACTTCTGGAATTCGAAACCTCAGAACAAAATGTGAATCTTACGCAAGTAAGTTTTTTTTTAATTTCATTATAATTCACAGTACCTACATAATTTACCGACAACTGGAACAATTGCGTCGGTTTCCAGTTCGTATTAGGCAACAAATGCTTCATATTCTTGGATAATTCAAGACATCCGCGTTACATTAACTTATTAGTGTCCAAATTAATTTTACTAAAAAATTAAAAAACAAAATAAATTTCAATATCTCAAATAAAATTCAAATGATCATCAGTCCCTTTGAATTTATAGGAGTCTCTGCAGATTATTCTCATCTTCAGTGCTTATTACCGCATCGTTGGCGCAACATAATATTTTGAATTCGTTATTTGCCGTTCTGTATCTCCTACCATCTTGTTTAACTTTCGCCTGATGTTTTCATCCATGATGATATTAAATAACATAGAACTTCATTATCCCATTTTGCGTTTTTATAAAAGTTATTGTTCCCAATATTTAGTTTCTCCATGTTTGAAACTAATGTGCAAAGTGGCAAACAGTAGCTCTTATAACTTGCTAAACAGACAATTGCATGGAAAAATATAGGTACTGAAATTACCGAACAATTTTCATTAAAAACATTTTAAGATCGCTGTTTTATCGATTATATGCATATTACTTTGGGCTACTTTAATGTCGCTCTGTATATAATACAATAATATGTTATAATAACTGCACAGGAATTTGATTTTTTGAGGTAATTTTTATGACGCTTACCTTATATTCACCTTTTTCAGGATCTTGAAACGGAAAGAAAACATACGAAGATGTTGGGAGAAAGAATCGCAGAAACAGAAAAAGAAAACGAACAATTATTGAGAATATCGAAAATGCTTCAGAAAGAGTTGGAAGAACTCAAACAATCGGAACAGAACCAAAGAGACAACGCACATCGTTTAAGGTAAGCCTTATACTTACAAGGAAATAACACTTTTCAAAGGAACAAAAAATGTGAAGGCTATCAGCCTATACAGAGACGATTTCAAAACGGCAAATATTTCTTTATTTAAAAATAAAGGCAGTGCTCGCTGGATATTGACAGTGAAATGTATTTTAATTGGAACATCTTTTTCTTTTACTATAACTTCCGTTTACACCCAGCACTAGTAGGTGGGCGCAGAGCGGTATTAACGTTAAAAATGCTACTGTATATAGACAAGATAAGAAGTGACATTTACTAACACTAAGTATTTTTTAGATTTATATTATTGTGATTGTTTTTATTGTTAGTACCGTTATGCAAAATATATTTAACTAAAATAGTTCAAAAAAAAAACAATATTGAATAAAAATTTCAATTCTATACAAACTTGCAGATTTTTCTCCTCAAAAGCAAATTTTTAAGCCACTGTGCGGCGCCTGTGATGTTTATGTAGCCAAAGTATCACTTTTTATGCGGTAGATACGTTCCTAACACAGTCGCAAAAAGATGAAATTCCATAAAAAGCATTAAATACAGTCGTGGATTTAGGAATGACCGCCTCGGTTGCGGTGAGCGAGAAAGCGCTACGCTCTGTGCATGCGCTAAACATAGCTCGCTGCAATTTAGACGGTCGTGAGGGAAGAACATGAGAAAACAAGACGTGCAGTAGGTATTCTCCTGCCGCAACTTCAAAACCACATAAAAGAAAGGACTGTATATACTTTTCTAATTTTATAGTGCTTAGTAATTACCGCCCTCCCTGTGGATAAAATCGAAGTATTGCCAAAGCCGTGCCTGTTTTCTCGCTTACGGCGAGTGCCAGTTCTTACATTATTTATTCGCTGATTAGTCCTCATACTATAGAAAAAGTTTATTTACTTATTATATGGCCGTATCACATAGATATGAAACCCAACCTTTTCCCAAATCAAAACTTGTAGAGAGAAGCCATATCATTAAGGTTTGTTCGTTGGCGTTGGGTACCCTCGAGTGCAGAAACATCGCGTAGGTACACTTCAAAAGGCAAGCAATCTGGTTTTCGAGTATTTTGTGCTTTGTAATTTGACATTGCATTTATAATTAGGTTATAATGTACCAACAAAACTGTCACTATTTTATTTGTTACATTTTGACACTGACAAATCTAAAGGCAAAATCATTGGAAGATAAAAAGCGGTACTTTATCGAATTGAACTATGAATTAAACGGTCAACGCGTTACTTCCCTTACCTTACCGTCCATGGACGGTAAAGTGCAATAAATACGTACCGAATTGAAGTATCAACGTGTCACTTCCGTTACTTTACCGTACTCTTCTGTGAAGATTCTGAAGTTTATCTGAGTTCTATTGTCAAAATAGCTGTCAAACAATTTATAATTCAAATAAGAGTCATCATTATTCTGAACACTACAAATGCAAATAAATTGATGTTCGTCACCATAGTTGGAAAGTGTGTTATCGAACTTGTTTGGTTACTTCCCTCGACTCGCAATCTCTAAACTCGTTCGACAAAACGTCACTTTCCAGACTTGATACCTAAATAAGTTTCTGCACTCCAGTATACATATTAAGTTCACAGTGTAAAATTACGTCAGAGCAACGAGTGTAAGTTTATGTAGGTGCCCCAGTGTACATTATTAAGTGCAAGTACATACCAACAATGGCGTTTTCATCTTGCTCTGAATCTAGTTTTCATGTGCATGCGCGCTCTCTTTGTTCTTATTTCTTTTTATTTGTTATAACTATAACCCGCTATTTTTGGAGTGTTAGTATTCCTTTATATCGCTTCAGCAGTTCATCATTATTTAAATAAGAGAAAGTCTGATAAACAATTATTTGAATGTATATTAATTTTTCTCTTTAGGTAGCTACTACTTTTTCCACAATCACAAAAAGATTTTAAGGTGAATTTTATGATATTTCTTTACGCATAAACTGGTATATATACAGTACCACTTCTTGTTCTATGGTCACCCGATCCTGCTTCCCTAAAGGCACTGCAGGCTGTCAAATTCGTTTCCGAAGTGGTACTGCGGTGCCATAGGAAGCTCAAAGAATTGGCGGAACATCACAGCATCACATTGAGATGGATTCCAAGCCACTCTGTCATCAGAGGCAACGAAATTGCTGATAAACTAGCTAGAACGGACGTGTGAGAGTTCTTATGGCAAAGCTTTTGTCAGATCTGGAACAAAGAGACTAGTTACGGGAGTCTTAACTGTCCACTGCACACTGAACAAGCACTTGCACCGCATGGGACGGGTGGATTCTCCTCTGTGCAGAAACTGTGGGAGAACAGAAGAAACTCCAATGCACCTCCTGGGCGACTGCCCGACAGCGGACAAGGAGAGACAGAGTCATTTAGATGTCGTTCGGTTAGAGGAACCCAGTTGAAACCAATTTACGGACCTCTTTGTTCAGGTGCAACCAGGTCGCGAGGGCTAAAACATCATAGGGGCACAATAGGTCTTATGGCCGAGTTACTTACAGGGTAAAGCTGTCCATGAAGTTAAAAAAAATAGGCTCAATAGATATAATATTACCATTGTCATATCGGCTTCACTCTTGCATTTACGATTTTGCCGATTACGCTAAAGGTGACCATAGGAGGCTCCCTCTAACAGTATATAACAATTGTCAACAATTATGGTGTTACCAAAATTATCCTTTAATTTCGCATTAACGATGTCAACCATTTCAATCGTACATGCCCGCATCCTTCTGGAAGGTCCTTCAAGAAGAACGTTTGTACAGCGAAGTTAAAACCGTTGATGTCCTACTACTAGTAAGACGTGATTTTTTTAATTTGTTTGTCCTTCTGGCGGTACGTTAACTTTACCCTGAGAACTGGTGGGACTATTTACACTCAGCGATTATCATTGGGAATTTTTAAAAGAATACATAATTACAGAAAAGTTCCAAGGAAATGAAACTTACCGCCAATAGCGTTCGTGAATAAGGAGAAGGCGATGGATTCATCCATAACGTTATTTGAGTAATATTTCCGTCTATATTTCATTTTAGTCGAATAAACTTCCCATTTGGATACCACTGTATTTTAAAGAACGCCCAAAATTTCTCCCGACTCCATGAGTTATTGGAGTTAGAAGGGTCGAAAAAAGTGGCTACAGATACGCGGAGCTCTTCTTTGGGAGCCATCTTGGGCAATACTATGTGAAAACAGAAAATTCAAAAACGTACTTCACACTAATTTTTTACCAGCTCATCATTTGTTGGGGTGTTAATTGCAATTAAAGTGAAAAAACACGCAAAAGTATTGATTTTACGCTCGAAATTGAGTTAAAATGAACGAGAATGATTGCAAAATACAAAATTAAATAAAATTAGTAAAAAGCAAGATTTTGGAACTTTCTTCTTGCGTTAACTAAAAATTTCACGAACAATTCAATGGTAGCACCGGCCATCCTGGCAGATGGACGAATATACCTCTTAAAAACAGTTAAACGTGGACATTGAGGACGCCACGTTCTGCCGGAAGGACGTTGTGCATTCTATCATTAATGATGCTTATAACGTAGAGGCTTATTTTACTATGGTAATGCTATCTGTACCGTCATTTCCAGTATATATTCTATTCATTCTTGCTGCGGACTACGAGCAAGAAGTATCTACACTGGCTGCACGAGTACAGCTACACGAAATTCAACAAACATCGCTCGTGTATGTATACACTAGCGTCAACGTACGCTTTTTCTCTACACGCGTTACTCGATGTAGCCAGTGTAACGCGAACGAACAAACCTTTAGTTTCTCTTTCTCTTGTAATGACCTGCACTAGTACTCTCAATTTCTAAAGATCACCATCGCAAATCTGGTGCGATAATTACTAGTTTATCGTATTTTTACCGCTTTAAATTGATTTTGAATTTTATTTTGCAAAACCATCAAAAGTAAAGCTAATGGCCACAAACTATTGGTATTGGTACGCTGGTGGAAAATCTTACAAAAAGTTTTCAAATCGTTTCGATTTCTTGGTTTACTTAATTTGAACAGATATTGAAAACTACAATTTTTATCATTCTTCAGAAACAGTACATATAATTTTTTGTAAATTATTTAACATCCTTATAAAATAAATCATAAATATATATATAATTTCAGAAAAGAGGCAGACGATTTTAAGAAAGAACGAAACGTCCTAGCTCATCAGAGCACAGTTATTTTGCAAGGATTAAATTGTGAAGAGGGCTTGGATCAAACGTTAATATTCGAAATTGAAGATCTCAAACGTGCTCTTGAAGAAGAACGAAACAAGCACGGTCAGGAAATAGCTGCGTTGCAGGTAATTTTTCGTAATACGTAATCTTTACTTTACAATCAGCAAATAATAGGTGCCCTTTCTTCTGTTTTATTGAGTCCTTTTAAATTAGATTTTACGTTAGGCTAAAATGATGTAATTTAAGACTGATTTACTTTTCGTTTTAATAGGAAAAACTTGAAGAACTAGAATCAAATTCCCACACGGAAATTCTGGAAGAACGTTTAAAATTAGTCGAATCCGAATTAGAAAGAGCATTAAAACAAACTGAAGAAACAGAAAAGGTCCTAGCCGCTACGGTATCGGCGCCTCCTCCGCCCCCACCTCCCATGCCGCCGGTTCTCCCACCCCCACCCGAACCAGTAAATCCCCCACCACCTCCGCCTCTACCAGTGCAAAATTTAGCGCCACCGACGGCACCTTTGCGAACTAAAAAGTTAAGACAATCCACAATTGAAACCGACGACAATTGCAGTATCGATACAGACACCAGCAACAACAATACGTCACGAAAACAACCGGTGGGCGGCGTAAATGACGACATCATCAACCAGATCAAATCCGGCATGTTCACCTTACGGAAACGGAAAAACGAGGAAAAAAAGAAAGAGCGAGAAACACCGAAAGCGGTCAACGAAATGCTCAATATTCTAGGTAGTTTAAGAAGAACATCTAAGAGTAAGATAACTATAAGTACAAAATTCTCTGATGTACAGCTATAATGTACTATTTAAATTTAGTTATTATGATAAATATGATTGTTAAATATATTTTTAATTGTTAGATGTATTGTAAGGATATATGTGTAGTTGCATCATATACTTATTATAAAATAATATATTGTGTACACCAATTGTATATCTTTTTGATTTTTATACTTACAAATATAATTTTTGTATAAATATTTCATTTTTGTTCCAATCTCCCGCTTTATTAGTATCTAATTAAACGTAAATTCCCATTGCCTTTCAAGCTTGTGGCACGTAAATTTTAATTATAAAAATATCACTTTTAATGAATATTGCTGGAGAGTGCCTCGCCCTTTGTATTTCTAAAGCATTTGTAATAGAGAAATGAAAGTTGTAATTGAGTATTAGGGCGTAATTCACTGTTTTTGAGATAA
The DNA here is from genome assembly GCA_949128085.1 of Cetonia aurata. Lineage (NCBI taxonomy): Eukaryota > Metazoa > Arthropoda > Insecta > Coleoptera > Scarabaeidae > Cetonia > Cetonia aurata. The sequence continues at coordinate 3,477,196 of OX421887.1, forward strand.
TTAATATACTGTTTAGCCAGAAATGACCCAAATTTTCCAAGTTCATAACTGCTACCACTTGTGAACAGCAACAGCTTTTGTTTATTTTATAGTTATTATAAAGCAGTTGTTTACACAGAAAAATCATGAAAATAGGTACAGATAAGAATTATAATTTAAAATCCTCATTTTTATTATCATAAACAGAAACTTTTTTCCGAATACCCCACAATAGACAAATACTGTAAACGATTAACTTCACAGGTAAGCACAATAGCGAACCCTTGTATTAGTAGAAATCGAGGTCCTTTAAAATATCGTGACGGGGACTATAAATTTGTTCGTTAGTCCCTTAGTCTTACACTCATTTCACGGTCTAGTGTAAAATTACGTCACCAGACCAGCAAATGTAAGTTATGACACGTTATGGTGTAGTACATCAGTGCACATTATTTAGTGCAAGTAAGAACGAACGACTTTTTGACTCTAAACATTTAACCAGTGGGCGCTTATCGGTTCATTGTGCATCTATTTAAGCCGCTTTACGGTTCGCAATTTTTCTTGCATGCGATAGAATAGATTTCGATCAGCTAAGTGCAATTTTACTTGCACTGTACGGAATAGAGTTTGTTCTATTTTTATTGCACGCAACACGCAAATCTGGTGATATTTTTAGTGATTTGATAATTGACAACCTATAATAAAAGTTCCTATATCTGAAATACGGTGGATTTATGATGAATCACGCCATTTTCACGCACGCTTCAATTGTTTTCATATCATTGACATTTAAAAACTCCTCTATTATAGCCCTTATACCAGCCCTTCACCCACAGTCGTCTGCTTCGAACATTTGTGTTTTCTTTAATAGTGCAGAGGCAGCAATAATAAGTGATAAACAAGTTGCTTTTATTTTAATGTTCTCATTCCACGGCGTTATCATCACTGCTGCCAGATCTACCAATTTAACGCCAACGATTTACTACTTTTGGCCCAAATCTACCGTCTACCGTTTTTTGATTTAAATTCTAGCGCGCTTTTTAGATTTCATATATCATATTTTGACCTTTTTTTTTAGTTATATTTCAGATTCAGCAAAGGAAAACAATGGATATTGTTTGGTATTTGGAGGACTTTTTTTAGGTGACAAAAAAGAAATCCTGAGAATGTTTTAAATTGGAATACCTTGTTTTTGCTATTACATTTTACTACCCAGTTCAGACACTTTCAGTTGATCACAGCGTATTCACCAACGTTTTCAATTGAGAAGATCTGGCAGCACTATTACTGTTACTAGTGATGGGCATAATCGAATGACGGAAAATGTGGTGTTTCGATTATGAATATTTCAGGGCGAAACGAATTATGAATGATGCAAAATCGACTATTAAATCATTCATAATCGATGTTTTAAGTATTGAAAATGCTTTTTTTAGTTTCCAATTACATTTCATAAAGACATTTGTAATTTGGATTATAATTTTTGATTTTTTATTTTAAACAATGACAACTGTGGCTAAATAAAAGAAAAGTAGAATAATCGATTATTAGAATCACTCGAGTTTTGATCATTAATTTTTTTAGTATTGAAATCATTCAATTATGCCCATCACTACAGCATACACTTCTAGATACTTCCATTGCGTCTACGTAGCTATATGAGAACGAATAGCGTGCTCCCAACTGTGATGTTGATGTATAGGTATAATCGAATGATTTCATAATCGATTATTTCACTTTTCTTTTATTTAACCACACACAAAAAAAGGTCCTTAAAATACAAAACCAAAATTGTAATGAATATTACAAATCTCCATGAAATGTTGCAGACTAAATAAAAAAGTTCTTCTATACTCAAAACATCCATTATGAATGATTTAATAATCGATTACGCATCATTCGTTTCACTGTGAATGATCATTCATCAGTCGTTTTGAATGATCATTCGTAAGCAATTATAAATAATCATTCATAACAGAATAAATGATGAATGATTATTCATAATCAGAACACCATAGTAGAGTTCTTGAACGATCGCCAATAATTGAATGATTCGTTTTCCCTTATTCAATTATGACCATCACTAATTACAACAAACGCTTTTTTCCTACATCCGTTACCCGATGTAGCTATTAGTGTAAGATGAACAAACGACCCTCTATGTTTGTGTATATTTGTTGTAAATATTTGAATTAAAAAAAATGATCAACTTTTTATTAAATGATTTTGTAAGCAGCATCACGATTAGCAGTTAAAACACAAAATATCAAACTAATTATTTATTTTTAACACTTTCAATATATTCTCCAATTTCAATAAATTACAAAATCAAAGGAATGTAACAAAATTCTCAAAATGTTAGTCTATTTATATTACCCTACCCTAGAATTTAAATAAGATTAAACAAAATAAATATATCTGTATGAATTATAAAAAATATAATTATTATATTAAATATGACACAGTCAAACACTTTCGACGTCTTGAATTTTAGATGGATAAATACAGAACAAACATAATTGAAAGAATGTTAAAATTGTTGCTAAAAAGTTTGGTATCTAAAATAAACAAAAATGTTTTAATTTCTCTTTTCAAATATTGGAACTTAAAAGCCCTTACCTGTATGAATTCATCCTGCAAAACGACTCCATATGCATACCATTGTGCACTAACTAGAAAACCAGTAACAATGATCGGAAATGGCAAGCTATCAGTATTTTTCACTTTAAGAACGTGAATTGCAGAAGTCAATGGTGCAGCAAAAAATACAACAGTTATAATGCAACATAAAGTTCCAATGTTTTTTTTTACCGACACAAAATCATTGCTCCAATACGAATACAATACAGAAGCACATAATATTATTAAACACGCTGTAAATTGTCTCACTATAGTTACCTACAAATAAGATATTAATACTATAATAGTTCTAGTAGAATATTAATATATCTTACTCGCTTTATACTATAATAATAAAATACTATAACATAACCTAAGAATAAAGTTGATCCAATGGTATTTACAAACATTAAAGAAAAATCATCGATTAGAATACCATATCGTAACCATAAACTAGTAGATAAATGTCCACTAATAAAGGGAAACGGTGATAAGTCACCTGTCCCGCGTTTTCTAATGATTGCTCTACATATTAATCTAGAAAACAAGGTTAAATCAAAAGGGACTGTAAAAAAATGTTAAGTGTGTGTGCACTTACATTCCAGATAGAAACTGTAATAAAGTTGATATCGAGGCTGTGGTAGCCAAAATATCACGAGTGATAGATTCATTCATAATGCCATTTAAATTTTAACTAAATTTCAATAGTAAGTAATGCAACACGTTAAAGGTAAATGAAATTCATTCATATACCGTACTACAACGTGTTCCTTCTATACTTGTAGGTATTTTATTTCTTATCTCTAACTTCATATTTCCCACTTGATAAGTGAATTATAGCAGTGGTAAATAAAAATTGACGATAAAATACGCCCATTGAGAACTGTACTTGTCGCATGTAATGATTTATTCTTTTATCGCGAATATTTCGGTGGGTACTCATTAAATTCGATTATAAAATATAAACATTTACAACTGAATAAACATCGAATAGTGATCGAATATCAAAGGCACAGAAACAGACTGTAATGCTTCCCTACTTACTTACATGTGCTATGCTAAATACTGAATTTATAGTTTTAAATTGCAAAAAAAACATGCTTATGTAAGCAGAGAATATGTATTAAGGGAAATGTTTATTTATTTTGTTTTATTTCTGGAAATCGGTTTGATGTAAAATTATATTTATAATAATTTAAATAACGCAGACCTTCCATTTCTCGTTACATGTCAATGGTAAACTCAGACAACTTATAAACAAAACAAGTATCAATACACTGAATTTGTTACGAACTTATGGTTATTTTTCATTAGTTATGTTGGTGTGGGTGATAACAACAAATGTCAAAGAGATACACCATGTGCTCCAATTTAAAATTATAACACCTATAACTTCCAGTAATGTAGAAACCACAAACATTCATCAGAAATGGCGAAGGGAAAAAATAAAGTCCGTAAATCCTCCGATATCGTACACAAACTACCGAAAAAGAAAAAACTGAATCCGTTCGAAATCCATGTTAACAAAGAGAAACTTAAAGTCTTGGGTAAGAAACATAAAAATGATAGGGGTTTGCCGGGAGTGTCGCGAGCAAAAGCCCTAAGTAAACGCAAGCAGACTCTACAACAAGAGTACAAACTACAACATAAGGCAAATAGATTTTTAGATAAACGTTTAGGCGAAGGCAATGCTTACATGACTGAAGAGGATAAGTTTATTGCAAGATATGCAAAACTAAAAGCCAAGCATCATAAAAAGTCTATATTTAATTTAGCTGACGAAGAAATATTAACACACAAAGGACAAACGTTAAACGAAATTGAAAAATTTGAAGATCCGAGATCAGACGATGATGATGATTTAGATGATGATCGAACAGGAAAATTAGATGCAAATTTCGTGGACGAAGCTCATTTTGGGGGTGGAGTTTTGAAGAGAACTGGGATGGAAGGGGCTAAAAGCCATAAAGATTTGATAGATCAACTTATTGCTGAATCGAAAAAACGTAAAGCAGAAAAGCAGAAGCTCAAAGAGGAAACATTAGAGCTTACTGAAAAATTAGATACAGAATGGAAGGATTTGTTACCGTTAGTCAATAAAACAAAATCTCAAAATGCCATAGGTGACAATGAAAAAGCCGATGAGTATGATAAGGTCATGCGACAATTGAAGTTTGAAGCTAGGGGAACTCCGTCTGATAGATTAAAAAGCGAAGATGAAATTGCAAAGGAAGAGAAAGAAAAGCTAGAAATTTTAGAAAAGGAACGGCTGGAAAGAATGCATGGATTTACAGAGAAAAATAATGTAAATAAAAAACATTATAGTGCTGATGATTTGGATGACAATTTTGCATATTATTCTGATCCGGAAATTACGTTGTCCTACAATAAAGAAGGTGTGGCCAATTTTAACATAGAAGCACAATTAAATGGGAAAACTATAATGCCTGTAAAAGGAGATGATAGTGAAAATGATGAAGAAGCCAGTGTTAATAGTGAAAGAGGTGATGAAAACTGCGAAGAAGAATCCGAATCAGAAGACAATTTATCAGATTTGAAACAGAATGATGGAGAATCAGAAAGTGAAAATGAGTTGAATACGGTGGAATTAGAAGAAAGTAATGCAGAAAACCATAAACAGAATGTGGAAAATGATAATAAAGAAATTCGTGATGATTTATTAAAACGTAAAGAAATAATGGATAAAGCAAGGCAAGAATTGCCATATACATTTGAATTTCCTAAGAATTACGATGAGTTGCCAAATCTCTTACAACAACATAGCGCAGAAAAACAATATGTTATTGTAGAAAGAATGATCAAATGCAACCATCCTAGTTTAGCCGAAGATAATAAAAGAAACCTAGATGCGCTTTTTGCTTATTTATTGCAATATATTAACGATTTATCGTCGAATATACTAAACAAGACAACAATAAACAAATGCTTTAATATTTATAGTCATTTGGTGCCACACTTATTTGACTTGGCACAAACCAGTCCAGAAAATGCTCACATATTAGTAAGAGAAGTATTAAAAGAAAAACATTTGGAGTATCGGAAGAATAAAAGTACTTATCCTGGGCTAGAAGTACTTTTATTTTTAAAATTAGTCAGTTGTATCTTCTCCACATCTGATTTTAGACACGTGGTTGTAACACCGTCCATCGTTTTTATTGATCAGATGCTTAATAAATGTAAAGTACGTAAACGGAGGGATATATCATTTGGATTATTTTTGACAACTTTAATGTTAGAGGTGAGTATTCATTGTATTTTTATGTACACCGCTATACCAAAATTTGCTGCAAAGGCAGTTTTTTTATTTCACATGTTATAAAGAACATGAAATGAAATTGATGATTGGTTTTGAATAAATAGTCATTTTTAATTTTTTTTAATTTCTGGTTTCTTCAAAATGAATAGATTTATTTTAAACCTCCAATCTTACGACATATATATTTATAAGTTTATTTTCTAAAAGAAGAATTCAACAGCAAAATAATATTTATACAGGGTTTTCCACGGAAGTAGCTAGTTAGAAGTTTTCGGGTTTAACAAACCTCTTCAAATTTAAAAATTTGTGGTTTGCATAGTTTGGTACTTTCCTTCTAAAATATTTCCAAGTTTCTTACACTTCCGGTTAACCGGAGGTCGCCGCTTTGTTATTTTATGGAACACCTGTATATTATTACATTTTTGAATTCACCATAAAATTCTATGACCACCACAACCACGGTTTGCTATTCTTATCTTCAACTGTTTCTAAAATATTATGATGTCTGTGAAAATGTTTATATTTACATCGTGGTTCCTAATTTATTATTCCGCATTTTAAAGCCACAATACTAACAATATTTTAAAGTCATAAAACTCAATTTTTTCAAATACAACACCCGAAATGTTTTTACATTATTTGATGTAGAATAAAATTATACAGTGATTTGCTGTAACATTCTCAATACCCTTCGTCAATAATGTTCTTTCAAATACTATTTCTATTTATTAATGCTTTCAAATCGTCGAAAATTTTACCTATGACACGAGTTCGGTAGACCGTACGGGAACGCCTCCTAGCATAGCCGCCTGTTCATTCTTATATGCAGGGATTGCGAGTGCATAATTCAGTATCGCACTGATAGTGGAAGGTATACACTGGTCTGATATCCAAGATATATATTTCTACGCATTTGCAGCTTTGTTGTTGTATTTATTGTTGTTTGTCTTTTTCTAGGTTTAAACATTTTTCATGTATGCAGGTACATGTACAAATCTTCCTTTAGTTTTTTTCCCATGAGTTTGGTCTTTATTTATCATTTTTATTAATATTCATATTCATACATCTTCAGTTTTTTTTTATATACATTTAGTCTTTATTTGGTTTTTTTGTTTTTTCTTAATGTAGCGGCTGGGTTTTTTTTTATAAATTAATGATTTATGCAATAAAACTATCCATTGACGTTTCGACAATTCTTAATTTGCTTTATTGTTGTCTTCTTCAGTTTTTTAAAATTTATAATGAATCACAAAAACATATTTTTTTCCAAAGTTACGGACGTTCACACACATGTTAAAACATTATAAAAACATTTTTTAAAAATTAACATTTTTAAATTATCTTAATTAAGAACTACATTTTAATTGTCAATAAGAATGTGTAGGAGATACATTTTTAATGTGAAAACGGCGAAATACAATTTAAAAAATTATTAGTCTTTATTTTATCTATTTTATCTTTATATTTAAAGAAGTCAATTCTTCGTTAGTGGCATTAGTTTGGTGTAGTTTTTTAACGGGTAAATAGTTATCATGGCGGGTACATCTAAAGCTCACAGACCAATAGAACCCTCAATTGCTGTCATGTCGATTATCTTTCCATTCTAGGTGAATCGCAGGTTTATTGTAGTATTTGTTCAACCACTACACAGTACAGAGATTCTAGTGTCACCCAACATCTTAAAACTAAAATGCATTTAAATAATATGAATCCGGATTCTCAAAATGATACTTTTTATCAAGATTTATGCCAAGCTTTTCTATCGGCAAATATCCCCTTCTCAAAAGTTAATGGCCCCGGTTTAAAGCAAATCTACATTATGTCGATGTCGATCAAAATGTTAAAACAATGTTATAGCTAAAATCAAGCAAAATGTTGCCAATCACTATTTATGGGTCAGTATGGATGAAACGGTGGACATTTTAAATCGATGAATGTAATTATTGAGGTGTTGCGTCCCACTGTTGAGCAAAGGCCCCATTTAATATCTACAAAAGTAACGGAGGAGGTAAATGGTGCATTAATCAGCAATATTGTAACACAGAGCTTATCAAAATTGGTTGTTCCGGAAGCTAGTGAGCGGGTCCTGCTACTGCTCGCTGATTCTGCCACGTATATGTTAATATACGTGTAACATATGTTGCACATGCGTTCCGCCGCATCTTTGAGTTTGTACGACATGAACTTCAAAATTTCGATAAATTAATAGCGACTTGTAAAAAAAAAATCGGAAAGCTCCACTACGAATAAGCTTGTATAGAAATCAACTTTCAGGTCTTTGTGTTCACTCGGTGAGGAACGTGGGTCCCACACGTAGTGGAAGGTCTAAATCACTTGGATAATACAGTAAATCAATTAAAACTTATTCCTGGAGAATTTGGACAAAAATTAAGCCCAAAAAATTAAGGCAGTGCTTAAAGCCTGTATGACACGATCAAAGTACCTAAATTTTTGGTGCCAAAGTTGTTCAAATTCACTTCAAACTCGTCGTGTAAATGGCAACTTTGATAGACTTTGATGACGTCACATCAAATTTTACTTTGACATAAAAAATTGTTGTTGCAACAAATTTTATTATCAAAGCCGGTCAAAGTTGTGGTGTGCGCGTGCGCAAGCATTGCGGCCAACACAAATTATTTCGTACGAAATAGAAGAGGTTATGAATGGATAATGACTTTCTGTGCCTATAGTGTTTACGTACAGTAAAAATGAATAATAACACTACCGTTTTTAACAGAGAAAATACTCTATTATTGGTAAATTTGTACGAGCTACAATCTACGCTTTATTGTGTATCTTCGCCACTATATAAAGATAAAAATGCCAGAGATATAGCAATGAAAACTATTGCGGATCAACTTTTTATAAAAACTAAAATAAAAGTTTCCGTAAGCGAGATAAAAGATAAAATTAATAATCTTCGTACACAATTTAATGAACACTACAGAAAATATGAAGCAGCTATTCACTCCGGTATGGGTGCAGAAGAATTAGAAGCTGCTAAACCAAAGTGGTGGTTGTGGGAATATATGCAATTTGTCCTTTGTTTATTTATCCTATTTTCTTTTTCCAGCAACATGTTGCACACTATTAATTTTAAAACCATTTTTTGGGACTGTAAAACCTCCATAAATTAACACAAACACTTCGCGGTTCTGCAACTTCTAACGTCCTTCTCCAAAACAATCTTAATCTAACCTCAAACCAACCGTGAAATCAGTATGTTGGCTGCCCTGAATTATCTCACTAAATCTTTGACTGTCAAAGTTAAACTTTGTAATGCAACTTTGATAACAAAGTTTCGGCATTTCTTAAAAAACTTTGATACACTTTGATCGTGTCATACAGGCTTAACAGAAGCCCAGATTTACAGATACCACATGAACTGCGTATTAATTGTTTATTAATTTATCAAAATCCAAAATAGGGATATATTCGCAAAATATAGTACTTTGATACCATAATTTAAATTTGCTCCACTAACTAGTTGCGAAGTTGAAAGAACTATTTTCTGCATTTAAAAATATACTGACATCAAAACGAACCAGCTTTACAGCTGAAAACTTGGAACAGTCGCTTTTAGTAAAGGTTGATTCATCCCTTATTTCTACGAACTGAAAACAATTAAGGATAAATAAGCTCTGATAGACTGGCAATATTAATATTACTTTATGTAGCCGCTATATGTTTGCAAAATATAGTATTATGCATTTATTCATAGATAACGGCTTTTAGTTGACGATGTTATTGTTTTTGTAATATTGTAAATATGTATGTACCCTACCACAGATTCTAACAGAATAAAGCCTATTCCATCGCCCGGGACTGGAACTGGAAAAAACAAGGTTTTTCATTCATATTTGCCGGCTGCGTATGAATCTCCCGTACGGGCCACCGAGCCTTGGCTATGACTGGCATTACAATAAATTATTGTTTTCCGTAAAAAAATGCCGATAAATTTGCACTGAAAAATAGATGCATCTCATTGCATTTCAAAATTCTATGGACAGACGTTTTTGAAATGCCCAAATCTTTAGAAACAATAAGTCTAAAACATTAATATCATTTTTCTCATTCCCAGAAACAAGTTTATTAGAGTTTTTCATGATTTAACGCTACCAGTTGTCAAAAAAGTGTTTCAAGTTTTCTGAATTTCTTTAGTTCTATTGGCGGCAAGTAGCGGTATGGCATATTAAATTATCGACAAGTTCTCGCAATTCTTTGGAGAACGTCAAAGAACATAAAGTAAATTTAAGATATCCACATTATAGTAAACTCCTTCAATATTTCCATTGTTTATATAAAATAAACAATAATATGCACTTATCAGAGCACTTAAAACATGCAACAAACAGTGATATATTTACTGACAACAATAATTCATCGTAACCGAAATCATATCATATTATTCGACGATTTGAACGCATTAATAAATAAATAAAACGAGAATTTGAAAGAAAACTATTGAAGATAGGTATAGGAAATGTTCCAGCAAATCTACACCAAACAATGGTAATCATTGTCATAAAATTTTATGTTGAATTAAAAAATGTAATGATATAGAGGATGTTCCATTTAAAATAACAAAATTTATGGCAACTTCTGGTTCACCTGTATACACACACTACGAAACTCTAAACAATGTTGCAACTGAAAGAATCCCTATTTTTTATTATTCCTTTTTGTAGTTGGTATGTTATTGCTTGAATTTTTTTGATTATTTGCATTATACACCGCTTTTCAACATTTGTACTTATTGGTCTTTCTTTTTCAAATTCATCTGTGGTCAAATCTTTTAAAAAGAGAATTCTAGCACTTGCAAATATAATATTATCGCTCGACACATATGTAGAATCATTTATACAAACTAGAAATCAAATTGTGTCTAATTTAGCCATGTGATAACCCATTATTTTTATCTGACTCTTGATCCTCTACCATAATAAGAAACTATAGAACACTATTACAAAAAATGTCTCTGCTGTAGTTGTGGTCTAATTTTATTTTTAATCTGACTAAATTATTATTTATTTCAGTATACAAATCTTTCAAAAAGATTCCTGCCATCAACCATAAACTTTCTCTCCGGAGTGTTACACATGTGTATACCAAAAGCAGGTATCAGGCTAATTAAAGTTGCACCACCTTTTAAGTCATCATCAAACGCCTTGGTTTTATTCAATAACTGGAGTGAATCATCTGATTTAAAATTACAAATGGACTTTGCATATTTACTGGAGGGTGAAATTGGCGACGAATACAAAATTAGAACATTCTATACAGCACTGTGTTTGTTGGAAGAGTTTGCTACTAATTTTAAAGATTTATCTTCAAACTGTGAAATTTTTATACCCGCCGAAAAGTATTTAAATTTAATACCTATCCAAAACTACCCAGAAGAAGTGCGTAAAAAGGTGGACATATTAAAAGAAACAATAACCGTAATGAAAAATAATAGGACTTTGAAATATCTCATTGCTAAAAAGCAACGACCGAAAGCTATGAGATTATATGAGCCAAATATAGAAAAAGTGTAAGTTAACTATTAAAGTATCTGTTACATGCTTAAATAATAAAATTAACAATTTCAGATATGACACTAAGAAACGTAAAGTACAATCTAAAGAAAAAGCAGAAAGGGACAAATTATTACATAAACTGAAACGTGAAAAGAAGGGGGCTCTACGTGAAATCAGGAAGGACAAGGCATTCCTAGGAAGACTCAAAATCAATGAACAAGTAAAAAGGTACACAATAATTATTTCTTTTAATTATAACATCCACTTAAAATTGTATTTTTATTTTCAGTGATAACGAAAGGAAAGCTAAAGTTAGAAAATTATTATGTGAAGCATCGATGCAACAAGCGGAATTGAATGCTATGGATAGGAAAAAAAAGAGAAGTAAATAGCTTGAAACCATATTAATTTGTTATTATTATATTATTTTTTATAATATGAAACAATTAAAAAATTACCTTTACATTCTTTTTATATTTAAATCTAAACTTATTAGAAATACAAAGTACAACTTGCAATAACACTACCTACAAATAACAAAAATTATTAGGAATTTTTGGTTTTTCAAAGCACAAATTATTCCATTTGAAAACGTCATTTATACTATAAAAATTATTTTGTCCTCTTGTAAAACGCTGTAATTGTTTAAAGTTTGCTAAGGATTTTCTCTTCCAGATATAATAATATTTAAACTGCAATTGAAAATCTCTTTCAAACATATTTAGCGCTCTTTGTTTCTTCAGATTTTGTGTTTCACTGCCAACCTTTATAAAGAATGTTAATCCTTTCGAAAGGAGGCTTTTTTCATACATATGTTTTGCTACATCTAATTTCTTCTTAAATTCCTTTTGTCTGTAGATAAAATTTCTCCATCGCTTTAACACTACTCTTTTAATGATGGCTTCATTTCGGTATCTTAAATATATTTTATTTCCTGTATAAGTTCTCAATTTTACAAATGTTCTATGCAGTAAAATTGTTTTATAAAAAACTTCTGATTGAGTTATTGATTCCTTTTCTTTCTGGGATATAATTTTCAAGTATTTCCATTGTTTAAAGCAAAACTTTAATGTTCTAATATTTCTTTTTTCTTTTAATGTATTGATAAGCAATTCATTATGTTGTTTTGTTACTCTTTGATGATTGTAATATAATTTTAATCTCAAAAAGCAATATTTTAACAAGCAGTCATCGTAATATCTAGAAGCAATGTTAAATTGATGTGATTTTGCCTTTTTGCAACTCCAATGTCTTTTTAACTTGTAGAAATATTTATTTTTAATTTTAAACTCACATCTTTCCATTACAAATTGAAATAGTTGTTTATGCTTTTTTTTACGTTTGTTGAATGTAATTAATCTCATCAAACAATTATATTTTAACTTTTGATGATAGTGCAGCTCAGCTTCAATAATTCTATTATTTTTTAATACTTGTTTATTTGTGTAACATATCCAGCAAGTTAAAACACAATTTAGAGTTTTTATCTTGTAATGTTGCAAAGCTAAATTCATTTGTTCTTTCTTTTTTTGTACGTAATTTACAAACATCAAAATTTGTTTGAACGATTTCCATAGTAGTTTCTCCTTGTAATGTTTCTCAGCTGTAGCAAATTTATTTTTCCTTTCAATTGAATGGTTCGTCCATATGATCCAATTTTGAAAATACGGATGGAGTACTTTGGGATCATATTTGCTCTTTAAAAAAAGTTTAACCTTTTCATTATTATTCTTTTTAATAATGTTGTAATTGACGTAATTTAATAATTTGAAAAAATATTTCTTCAAATAAATAGTTTTCCATTTCCAAATACTGAAATTATCAGCTAGCATATTCAGTTTTAAACAAACAAAGGTATAAGAATAAATCAGTACCTCTAAATAGCTATAACAAATTACTAATTCTTCTATGAGAATTTTATTCATTTTCTTACGACATAATCTATTTCTTGCATTGTATTTGAACCATGAAAAATACACTTGCATCAATCGTTTTTCATAGAAAATCTTTGCTATATCATTTTTAATTTTCGCACTTTTCTTTTCCATTGTGTGCAGTTGCCATATTTTAAGGAATTTCAATCGCAATTGAAAGGAATAGTGCACATCAGCTCTTATAATTAATCTCCAATTAACTTTTCTTTGAAAATAATAAGCTTTCCATGCTGAAAACGCAGTTTGTAGTCGTTGTTTCTGATAATGTGAACTCATTCATATAATCAATATTTTGACAGAAATAGTATTTCATTCGGAAAAGAATAATATGCGAATATGCCCACTAGCCTACTGAGCAAAATTCAAATTCTCCGCAATTATTTTTAAGCTTTAAGAAATAGAGTGATGATAACGCGCTTCTACGAATGCGCATCCTGTTTTAATGGAACGAAGAGGTGACGTAGGAGTCATTTTGAAGATTGCTTATTAAAAACAAGTGTTTGTAGTGTTGTTTTGACGAATATTTTCTTGTTTTCCCATACACCTTATCTGTATGTATGTTTTTAAGATATCTTCTGCAATTCCTGAACCAAAACTAACATACCTTAATCGTCAATTCTATAAAACTTATTGTTAGATAATATAAAAAAATTATTTGTGGGACATAATCTTAGTTTTCGTTAATTGAGAATGTAAGTAACATTAAATGACTTGAAAATTAGAAGACAACTTTGATAGATGTTAAACTGTGATAAACTATTTTTTCTAATTATATATTTTATTATTATAAAACGAATATATTTTTTTTAAACTATCAAATTGCTATTGCAATATGACTGGTTAATTGTTACGAAAACCCCTTTTGTTTTGGAACAAACACAGTTTTGTATCAATATTTATATTTCTGTTATAAATGTCATTTTTTATTTCTCCTTTTCACAGTTTTAACAATATTTAGCAGTTTTCGAAAAAATATTGTTTGATGACAAAGAAGTAATTACAACGATGTTTCATTATTTTTATAATTTATGTCCTCTGCTCTACATCAAATTAAATTTTGGGCAATCACTTACTTTCAAAATGGCGGCCATTACTCAGTCCTTCCAAAACGTCCTTCGTCGTAGTACATTCTCTCCACTCTAGTTCTATAATAATAACTGCAGGAAACGTTTAATGATTTAAGGTTGGTCATCCTGGATGAATTTGTTAACTTGTAATTATGAAAAAAAATATTTTCCATAGACATGATAGACTGCTGATATTGAACTCAAAACTGCCATCAATTGAAATGCGCCATATTGGAATACAGGCGTCATCAATGACGTCGGTACCATGGCGGATATTCAAGTAAATAAAGTTAAGGATATCGATAAATTTTAATAGCACTTGAAATTTGTAATAATTAGTAGCATATGTTAGATTTTATCCTATGTATTTTATATGGCATTGTTTTTTTTATTAAAGTTGTGGACAACTTAGACCTATAAACAGTTTCTAAACTTACGATTAACTGGTAACATATACTTCATTCGTTGTCAGGTTTAATAAGAGAGAAAAGAAAAAATTTCTTTCAACGCCATATAAAAATACGTAGGAAAAATCTAATCCAAGTTTCATAAGATCTTCACGACTTGTCATAACAATCCAACATTGTATGTTGTCTTTAAGAGTAAATAATATACTGCGGTAGTTGTTGTATAATTTATTGATGATTAAATAATATTAGTTTACTTAATTCCTTCCTTATTGATTTAGCTTGTATTTTTTCTGTAAACTTCTTCGCTAAATTATGAAATCTAAGTTTGCTATAAGACGATATTATGGTTTTACTTAAAATTGAAACACGAGTTTCTTCCAGAGGTGATATATCTAACAAATGATGGGATAAACTAGAAAAAATATTTTGGGGAACATCACTTGATAGTAAATAAACAAAAGTCGTTAGGAAGTTTTCTTCTTGTGGAATCTTGTTTCCTGTCAAGACCATTACTTTCCGAATTGGTTTTTCGGTGAACTGGCAAATATATCGTACCTCCTTTGATGGGCAGATTAGATTTACCTAAGAAATAGTGCAGAAAATTTAAAGAAATATATATGTTATACATCATTTATTTACCTCTACCCTTTGTTTTCAGGAATATCAAGTGATTCTAAATAAAAAATATACTTTTTAGATTTTCTTTGTCCGAATTCAATGTTGGAATAACTCCCTCTTTAATTCGCACAATCTGTCCCGCTCTATAAGAATCCTTTTCGAGGAAATGTAATGAACAAACATATGCACGCTTACTTTTGCTGGGATTTATGGTAGTCCCTGTAACAGTAATCCACACCAGAATGTTTGGGCAATCTACAAAAAATTATTTCACATAGAAACACTAAGTATTATCACAATTTCAGAATATTTTTAAGCTATGGCATTATTCTGCAACTTACATATGAAAAGTTAGTTCTCCGTCATCTTTGTAACTATTGCTTTTGCAGGATTTTACACGACACGATGGCATCACTTTTTTCAGGAAAAACTACCTGGATTAATTATCACATAAGCCCGATTATTAATGCTATAATATGCATACTTACACATAAATCAAAAATATTCGGTGAATAATTTATATTAAGAAATAGTCCGGGAAATAATAAAACAAGAGAGTAAATAAAACAATCGATCTACAAGGTTAGGTAATACCAGTAAGATTTGTCAACTTGCAAAAAACTTAATGTGGCTTAACACAAAAACTTCCTATAGAAAACTAACGTAAGCATGGCGCTAATGAATCGTGACGCAAGTAATGACGCCTGTATTCCAAGATGTCCTGTCGATTTTTGATGGTGCGCCGTAGCGATGCGCATACGGTTCATTGGCAGTCTATCAGGTCTGTGATATTTTCATATAAAAATGCAATACTGGTGCACATAAGACCTCTGAAATTCAAAATTCAGTTTGAATAAAATAATTTAATTAATGAAATGCTAATTTATCATTTCATTAAGTAATTTAAAAATTCAAATTTATAGACGCTGGTGTAAACGGGATTTAAAATTATAGGAATAGGGAATTTCCATAAAGGATGACAGGACTGAAAATATGTACGTATTGAAAAAAACTAAACGAGTAATTCATTTTTAAAATAGATTTGAGTTTGTGTATCATGACTATTTCTTGCACATTACTACTCAATATTTTTTAGTGTAACTAGGTTTAGTAATAATTTTAAATAGAACTTCTCATTATATAATATTGTTAATATTGGAAGCCCTGGGCGAAAATTACATATGTATTTGTCCCTAATCCGTTTGTGTTTGACAGTTAAATGACAACAAATTTTCGTATTTTCTTTGGATATTCCCTAACGAAATGTGGTTTTTACATAAATAATAGCGTGCATCATCTATTAGCGTGAGCAAATATGGATACTATTGACATAAGGAGTTAACGAACGTCTTCTCAAGAACAACCGAAAACATGGAAGATCAACAACAAAACGTCAACCAGCAAGCAGCTGTCCCACCTGTTAGCAGTACATCGAACGCAGTGACTGCGACAAGCACGAAAACACCTCCACATGACGACGATCCTAAATTAGTACCCGTTAAAAGTCGAGAATCTGCTAGATACTGTTGGGTATGTTTTGCCTCGGATGAAGATGATTTGGAAGCTGCTTGGGTCCAGCCTTGCAAATGCAGAGGAACTACGAAATGGGTAAAGTGTATGTACAACCTCACAATTAATTTAAATTAGAATTAAATTAAACATTCAGGTACATCAAGCGTGTTTGCAAAGGTGGGTTGATGAGAAGCAAAAGGGGGGAAATACTGGAAAAGTTACATGCCCGCAGTGTCAAACGGAGTATATAATTGTATTTCCAAATATGGGCATTTTAGTTCTCCTACTGGATACCATGGATAGTTTCATATATAAAGGTTGCCCATTTTTAGCTGCTGGAATAGTAGTTGGTGCAATTTACTGGTGTGCGGTCACATACGGAGCAATAACAGTAATGCAAGTAAGTTATTGTTTATTTATCATCAACATAATTCACAAAGTGCGTATCTCCTTGTAATAAGATTTTACGGGAGAAGACTTAATAAAAAATCCGCTATTATAGATTAAGGTGTCAAATTTTTTAATATTCTAAAATATTATGTTGCGGAATGAAATATTAAAATATATTTGTGAAATTCTTATTTTAATTGGTAGTATACGGAGTTTGTAATTTTATTGGTTTTTGTTGGTTGGCACATTGTATTAAGAAGGTAAACAAGAATTATATACAGAAAACATATCGAACAGCAATAACTGAAATCAGTAAGTACTACTTTTAATTAGGATAAGGAAGATTGTCAAAACTAAATATCAAATAACATCTTTTTTATTTCCATCTAAACAAAAATTTTATACAAAACATAAAATTTAAATAGTCCATTAACAGGACATTTTTTACCTTTCTTGCTAATTTCTGTTGTAGACATTCTTACCTTGCAATAGAAATAAAATTCTATTCAGTGAGTTACGCATTTTGCGTCTTATGAAAACAGTGGCATGGGTCTACGACATTTGCAAAATTAGGTTCAAGTTGCCATAGGATTTTTGGAGGACTGTTTTGTAGAAATGGTTCAAAATGAAAATTTTGGAGTGAATATGGAGTTATGTATTTTGCGAATTATTCTGACGATATTACATATTCTTACATATAAATGCTCTTTTTTTTTGTTGAAATGATTTTGAAGCCAGACAGCTCTTTATAGTATTTTAAAACACAAGTGTCACAATGGCGGTTATGTAATACGAGTACAAGTTTGAATCTCGAGTCGCGTAGCGTAGAGATTCAAAGTACGAGCATTACATGTCATTGTGGCACACGTTTTTTACAGTATTTTTTCTACTTTGTACATTAATCGCCTATTTCGTCCCGGCAAAAGTCCTCCCCCCCCTCCCCCCTCCTCCCCACACACACTACATTAATATCTCATTATAGCACAGTATGCTGTAATAGCTATAACAGCACTGCGTCGTCTTTTGTTTTAGCTTTATTACAACATCCAATTAGAAAAAAGAATTAATGCATTTCCTGCTAAATAATTTAATGATTTCACACTGTAAAAAGTGCAGAAAATTTAAAGACAGCTCTTGTTCAATTTATGTTTAGTTTTGAGCTAGATTGCAAATACCACAGGTAATAGAAAAGAAATATTGATTGATATGCCAGGTATATTACATTCATTTCTGAAATGGCGGGTAGGTTTCAAATTCCCAAAGTCGCTAAATGTTCTTTTTGTTATGAATAGGGTTGTAAAATCACTGCAGTCTGAACAGTATAAAAATTTATTGCTCGGAATGTTTAAATACATGGTGCTTGGAAGAATGTTGTAGTTTTGAACCACTTAATGGATTTTAAGATATTTGAGCTACTAGCAAAAATTTGATTTTCTGACAAATGCATCATACTAAAAGTAGGTACAATAATTTCTGATAATCATACACGAAATACATTAAAATTTTTTCTTTTTTCGAAAAACGTGTCATTAGATTTACATTTTATGATGTGATACTGACATATGTTTACTAATTCGTAGCGTTTACATACCTACTAAGCCGACTTGAAAATTAATGGAAACTCCATTGGATTTATTTAAAATCATTAATTATCTAGAAAACACTGCATGAGGCATGATAAATGTTTAGTATGAGGGCTTTGCGTAAGGATTAATTTAGCATAAGATGCCAAGAAGAAAAAACTTATCTTGGATTAAAGTTAAGTAAATGTTCTGGACTACAGTGGACATCTGTATATAATCACATCGATTTTAGTTTTACTGTTATATTAAACGAAGTGTGTAGGTAGGACATTTAAAATATGGATATCTAAAACAAATGTCGCCTTGACCAAAAGCTTGCAGGGGACCTTTTTTTTACAAAACATTAAATATAACAATGTTGTTATTAAAGATAGGCATATAGTAGTTTTTATATGAAGTCATATTATTTTTCTCCTTAGAATTGAAAAATGGAATAATATAAAGGCTGTTTCATTTAAAATAACGGAGTAACTATGCATTTATTTACTTCCGGAACATTCTGTATAGTCAAAAATATTTTTGGGTTAAGCACCATTGAATTCTATAATTTTTTTATACAAAGATTTCTTTTTAAAATGACAAATAAAGCTGCGAGCTGGTCGAAATTGCTTGTCTGAATAGGATATCTCGATAACCGTAAGGAACAAGGATAAATGAGTGGCCAAGTTTCGATCTCTCTTTTCGAGATATTCTCAATGGCGAAAACAAAAATTAGTTATATTCTTTTGTGTTTTGAGTTAGAGCCAAAAACCTAGTTTTATGAGTTTTCAAGAATGCTAAAACCATTTGTGACTATGTTTTTGAGAATGGCTAATAACACATTTGTCTTTAATGATACAAAAAACTGTTG
The DNA here is from genome assembly GCA_949128085.1 of Cetonia aurata. Lineage (NCBI taxonomy): Eukaryota > Metazoa > Arthropoda > Insecta > Coleoptera > Scarabaeidae > Cetonia > Cetonia aurata. The sequence goes on from OX421887.1 coordinate 3,496,954, forward strand.
TCAAAATTATTTATTGTTTAAAAAATGTGTTATAATTCGAGCATTGTCCGCTGGGGCGCCGTTTTGTTGTAATAGCATATCGTCGATGAGTTCTTCAATATTTTCTTGTAAAACTTGCAGATATCGTTCAGCGTTTATATTTTCCCGGTATATATGATGTGTGATGATACGATTGTCCAAAATAGCACACCATACATTAAAACTGTATCCCCCTTGTTCAATTTCATGGTTGACAACCTGGTATGAGTTAATATCAGACCACCATAATCACCTGAATATAGATGATGTACCTTTCTAATGATATATGGTTTCTATTTATTTCTTTTTAGAATTAGTAAACCGGAGATACAGCAATTTCATGGTCTATTTGACGCTTGATATTTTTAGATTTTCCACAACAGATTCTAAAACGTTAATAGCATCACCTTATTCGCCTTCTTTAGAATACGTTTTTTTGGTCGTAGTTTTTGGAAGCATATAATTAATTAATTAAGTTTTCCTTCAGTCCATTATTCAGACATAATCTCTGCAAAGTCAACGGTTATACCACTCATGTGCGCCTCCCGCTCATTCTTCCTGCTGCAGTACGTATTCTCCTACAGTCAGTCATTCGTCATAGCCACTGGCGCGAACGTAGCTGTTGCTTTACTATTCAATCTACACGCAGAAATGAGTTAATTTTTAGTGACCTTTAAAATGTATTGTATTTTTATTATAAAAATGAATAAATTGCAATATGCATTGCTTTGGACACACGTACTTATAAACTCGAAAGGTGTAATGAAAGCGTAAAACAGTATTTTATAATATCAATTATGTACTTAAAAATAATCTTTGCTCATGACAAGAAAATTAAAATAATTCTAATGAATGAAGAACAAAACCTTCATAAAGAAATAACAAATTTAACGAAGGAAAAATAAAACTTAATTCTGAGTAAATAATAATTTTAATAATAAATTAAATAAACTTTAACACCAGCTTGGTTGCTATTCTATTCGTAATAGTAATAAATAAAGAAATATAAAAGTAGGGTTTGTTCATGACAAGGAAATCAAAGTCATTCTAATGAATTTAGGGCAAAACCCTCAAAAGAAATAGTAAATTTAATGAAGGACACATAAAAATTAATTCTGGGTATATAAATTTAAGAAATAGAAAACTAAAATAAGCCTTAATAATAACATGAAATAAATGTTATTTTTTTTAAAAAACCTTCAAACGAAAGATTCAAATATGCCCCCATGCTTGGCGAAACAATATCCTAATCTGTTGTAGAAATTCATTCTAACATTTTCCAACATTTCTGGGCTAATGTTGTTTGACATTTGAACAATTTTATTGCGGAACTGCTCTACACTAGCTGGTCTAATGTCTTCATTGCCATAAATTATTTATTTTAAATAACCACAGTAAAAGAAATCAAGGGGTGATAAATCTGGCGAACGTGGCGGCAATTTGATATTTTCAGAATGAGTTCCGATCCGCCGGTTAGAAAACTGTGCACTTAAATAGTTTCGGACAGCCACTGCATTATGTGCAGGACAACCATCTTGCAGAAGGTAGATGTTTTGCATATTTATGTCGGGAAGTTGCTGCACAGTAGGTATAATGTGGGTGTTCAGTAATTCTAAATATGCATTTGCGTTCAAATTGCCAAACCTGTACAAACATTTACTTTTTGCTGTTGCTGACTAGATGAACTTAAATATCTGTGCTCGTTTTGCTTGGCCCAGATGTTGTCACAGATGAATTGTGACTTCTAACCAAAGGAAAAGAAGATTCATCGGCAAAGAGAATAGTGTTTAACAAATTAGCATATCGGTTAATTAAGTCACTTAACTTTCACAAAATACCATACGCTTAAACGCATCGCCGTGAAATAATTGTTGGTGTTTAGAATATTTAAAATTGCAATGATATGGTGGCAATCTTAAAATTGTGCCACCAGTTTCTGCTACCATATCATCAATTACATAGGGTATTAGATTATTATTTAGATAGGTTTTAGCAAGATCCAAAAGTTCAACTTTTAACTGTGAGTTATCGCAGGCAATTACTTTTGAAATAAACCAATACGTCTCCATAAAACCATGTCTTGTCGTTCAATTAATATATTGTTTCGGCTCCGTTTCCCCCATTCAATTCCCAATTTCTTTAAAATTTTCCACAGTATTCTCCGTTTTAATTTTGGCAAGGTGTCATCTTGTGATAAAATATTTTTTTTACAACATAATAATTAATTATATTTACATTTAGCATTTTAGTGCATGTTGGCAATTCGTTCTAAAAGAAAAAAGGAAGAATGTACATGTCTGCGAAATGCAGACTTTTGAGGTTCGTCTAAAGCTTGTCAAAAATTGTTGTCCGTTCACCTTTTTGTTGGAGGCGAATGTAGAGTTCCTGTAGAATCCATTTCTTTTACAATGCCCCAAATGGTATACACAGCTTTTTTTTATCATGTAATTTTGCCTTATGTATTAACCAATAGCAAATGTCCAAAATATGTTCTTATCGTGAATCGACTGAAGTCGATTCTATTCACAAAGTGCCTTAATAATGTTAAAACGGTTTTTTTCGTTAAAGACAAGCGAGTATTGGGCATTCTCGAAAACTCATAAAACTGGATTTTTGGCTATAACTCAACAACAAACGAATATAACTATTTTTCGTTTTCGCCATTGAGGATATCTAGAAAAAAGAGATCGATACTTGCCCACCCGTTTTTTTTCCTAGTTCTTACAGTTACGAAGATGCCTTTGGACCACCCCGTACAATATGTTTAAAAACTCATCTCCAATATGAATACCTTTAAACTAACAACGCTTTTTTTTTTCATGGTATATTTTATTACAGCATTCAACGCAGCACAATATTTGCATCGATTTGTATCAGAGTTGGTATGAAAGTTCTTAGTAATTTTAGATGAAATATCACCTTTTGCATAAAATTGTCCAAAATATTTCAAAATTCCTCTTTTCAAGCAAGTGAAACTATCTTTTCCTGCTTATTATTTTTTACATTTTAATGAATCTGCCTTACATAAGGGGCACTTTAGGACACTGATCGATTTTTTCGTAACTATATTAGTATCAAAAATAGCCCTACCTGAAGAATCATTCAAATATATTTTCAACTTCCAAAAACGTTTTGGTATATTTAATTTCCTTATTGTAAATGGAATGATACCGTATTTCTGTGCTTTCAATTTCACACATAATTTTTAAAAAAATGTGTACTAAGGTTCTCTATCTCTGGTTTTCAATGTTTGCTTGGAATATATGTTTGGGCGAATTTAATAAAATTATAAACTTTCTTGTCTGTTTTAGGTAGTAGGACAAAAGGAAGGTTTAGCCGTAATGGAGCAAGCCGATCCTTTAGTTTTATTAATAGGCCTTCCCGCTATACCCATAGCTTTGATAGTTGGAAAGCTCATCAGATGGGAAGACACCGTTTTAGCTTTTATCAGAAATTACCTTTCAAGAGTGCCTCTAATCAAATACATTTTGCCATTCAGGTGATTTTCTAATTTCTAAAAAAAATTGTTGCTTTAATCAGAACTTAATGCTCATTTAGAATCGATGTGAATCCCAATTTTACGAGAGCAGGAAACGATCTCCCACCACTTAGCGATCCCTTCTCAGCCACCAGAGTCCTATGTGGAGCGCTACTAATGCCAACGATAGCTAACATCTTTGGTAAATTCTTCTTCGATTCCGTCAAATCAAATTTCCACAAAACGATACTGGGAGGCCTGACCTTCATAGCCATTAAAGGTTGCCTGAAAATCTATCACAAGCAACAGCAGTACATCAGACAATGTCAACGAAAAATATTAGATTACACTGAAGCTAACATTTCCACATATTTAAGGCGAAATCACAGAGAATAGATCGTATCAAGATTTATTTGTATAGTTGATTAAATATAATAACAATTATTAACAAATAAATGAATAATAAAGTTGTCGTTTAAGGTTTAAAAGTACATTTTTGTATATTTTTGTTACTACTATTGTTAACGTAACTATGTCATAAAATGACGATGATTTTTTAAAAATTGATGAATTAGGAGTGTGCACTGTATGTATATACATATTTATAATATATGCTAACAGAGAAGTATAATATTTTTTCTTTATGCTCTTATAGTTGAAAGTCTGTGATTTGTTCTTATATAAATAAAGATATTTCAGATGACTTATCTTAATTTTTAAAAGTAACCTACTGTGCCTCCTTTAAATACTTTAAAGATATATGTTTAGTAAAATATTACACATTCGGTGCAGATTAATATAGCTGTTAGTACTTTCGCCTATAATTAAGTTGTTAAAAACAGAAAACGATTGCTTTATTTTTCAGATATTAAACAAACACGTTGGAATAGAGTCAATCCTTGATCACTGTAAACTTAAAATAAACAAATCAAAAATGTTTTACTTAACTGTAATAAAAGTAAAGATATATTTTGGAAGAAAATTTTATTCTATAGGTAGATGAATTTATTTATATTGTCATTTTCATACAATTACGCGAATGTCAAATATAAAATAAAAACAAAGTACAGTAGAACTCGGTTATATCGAACGCGCAAAAGGAAAAAAAAATTGTTCGTTCAAAGCAAGTGTTCGTTATAAACGATTTTTAGTATTTTTCATACTTTGTATTTAAAATAATATTCACTAGAGTTTAATTCATATAAACATATTTAATTTTCACATAGAACTAAATAAACATAGTAAATACATACTTACATTAAGTAAGTATAACTGTAGTATTAAAAAACATCATTCAGACAAAAAATAATTCGTGATTTTTAATTGAGTAGATTTTTTTGTTAACGTATCTTTTTCAATCTTACTTTGTAACAGATTAAACATGTCTTTTATACTATGATCTACATCTGTAAAGGTAATATAAGTTGATAAAACATTCAAGGCATTATACACTTCTCCAATGGTAGGTAGTCTCGCTGCGTTTCTTCCATATCTAAATCTTCCATGACCTCTTGTAAATCATCTTCAAAAGAATTTGTCATTAGTTCTGCATCAGATGGAGCTTCAGTAGTTATTAATGCGCTGTCAACATTTGTATATCTGGTCAAATCTTCATTGTTAAATGTATTATTAATGTTATTTCTTTCTATCCACGTTGAAGGTTATCATCATCTTCATCACCAGCATATTTTAAAATCCATTGTGATAACGGAAGATCATCATCCTCATCAAATAACGCATTATGCAGAAAACCAGCATGGCGGAAACAGTTTTCAATAGTTTTTGAAGTTACTCGCGTCCAAGCAGTATTGATCATTACTATAGCGTCTAGTAATGAAATGTTTAAATTCTCTTTATTTTCAAGGCAGTTAAATAACCGAGTCAAAAGAATTCTTTTGTAATGTGATTTCAGGCAGTAAATTACTCCTTGATCCATCGGTTGTAGTATTGCTTGTACAAGGACGTAGGAAGACCAGCTTAATGAATTATAAATTTTCTATATGGGGATGCGCTGGGCAATTATCCACCATTAAAAAAATTTTTCTATTTTTGTTTTTTAATTCCTTGTCCCATTGTCTTAGCTCATTTTCAAACAATACAGACGTCATCCACGCACTTTTGTTTGATGCATAAGAAACGGGTAATTGATCTTCGACTTTCCCACAACTAATAGCCTTCGCTTTTCCGATCCGGTCATGTTTGCACACACTAATACGGTTAGGCGTTCTTTACTATGCTTACCGCCAATACATTTTTTCCCTTGATATTTTAAAGTTTTATCAGGTGTTACTCTGTAAAATAGTCCTGTTTCGTCTGCGTTAAAGATATCAACATCTTCATATCCTCTTCTTAAATTCGGCCAAATGTCTTTAATCCAGGAGCTAACAGTTTGCTTTGACACACTTGCGGCTTCGCCATGTATTTTTCCTGCAACGATATTATATCTTTTTTTAAATCTGTCTATCCAGCCTCTGCTACATGTAAAATTAGTATTCTGGAGTTTTCTGCTTTTAATTTTAACATTTCTCCAGTAATCGATGCACGTTGATTTCTATGGTAGCTAAACCATCTTATTAAACCATTATCCACGTCTTTTCTTATAGGATTTCTAATTCTTCTTAATTTACTAACATTTAAATTGATTGCTCCTTTTAACTTTTCTTTATTTTTTTTAATTGTGGACACTGTTGATTTTGGTAAATTAAATTGCCGGCTTATATCTGAAGTTGAACGCCCTGCTTTTAATTCCGAAACAATAGATAATTTTTCTTTTATCGTTAACACTTCGTTTCACCATTATTATTTATGTATGTATAAACGTTAGCATCTATGTATGTATATCAGATCACAGTTAGACTACAACAGAATAACATCTGGGAATTATCGATCCTACGATGTACCTATACATATACAACGGGGAATTACCGAAGAATAACCATCGCGATAAGGGTATGGTTCGTTATATCCAAGCGTCATTGCAGATATTTCTCTTAACAACTTGAATTTTAAAAGCGAGAGTTACAAACGAGTTCGTTATAAGCAAGCGCAAAATATATTGCGAGCATAGGATATTTGATCGGGGAAATTGTTTTTGTTCGTTATCACCGAGCGTTCGCTATATCTAGGGTACGTTGTATCCGAGTTTGACTGTATATACACGTATGTACTGGGTGATCGCAGTAAGGGTGGCGACCGGCTGTATCTGGGAAACTGCTACGCCTAGAGCGTCGGAACAAAAAAATTCATAACCAATGTGACTACCAGAAGTAACTAAAAATTATTTTAATGTTCGAAATTTCACCGCTAGAAACCACCACTAGAAAATTGCAGGTTGAGCTATAGTTTTGAATAGATCGCTCGAAAGCTGAGTTGATGTCCCATTATTTTGTTTAATGACTTTTTTTCGTATCTGCCATAATAAGGAACGGGAAAGCCAATCAATTGTTCAACATGTAAATTTTAATATCTCCTGAACCGTTCAACCAATCTGAATATTTATGGGCTCGTTCGATGCAGCATTTTATTTTTCCAGACGGGCTTATAAGTAGGCGACGGATGGTTTCCAAGTATTGTTAAATTTCTGTCATTTTCATGTATGAAGGTTGATCGCAGTTAATTAAAAGGAAAAATTTGTATTAAAAAATTTTAACGCTGTTCAAAAAAGGGACCAACAATTGCTCCCCCCACCCCCCTCCAAATTCCGCACCAAACATTAACACTCCAACGGTTTTGAAATGAATATTTGCCTAACCAGTGAGGACTGCTTTCTGACCAATAGCGCATTTGTATTGACATTCCCCGCACTGGAAGAAGTTGCTACTTCGTCAGTCCATAATATCTGTGATAAGAAATTTTGGTTTTCCCGCAACTTCCCCAATAGCCAGTGGCAATAGTCCAATCGGTGGTCGAAATCACCGGAACTTTTGGCATATGTAATAACGAGAGATGTGAATTGAGCCCACATCAAACATTCGAAATTTTATTGTACGGCGTGTCCCTGCATACAGTTCCTCCCGTTCCCACCAATTTGCTGATGGAACTAAAGGGACACTCCGAGTGTTCGATGTGGGCTCAATGCACATCTCTTGTAATAACTTTTCAAGATTTTTTGTTGGAATTCCAACTTTTTCGTAACTGCATTTGTACAATATCGGACTTAAATTCGTATAACTTGAAAAAAAATGAGCTATGCCTTTACATATACAATCTAAAAGTAGGGTACATATGTACAGAGAACTGCATGGGAGGAATTCACAGCCTTTAATAGAGTACCTATTGGTGTGAAAAATGATTTTTGTGGGGACAGTTAAAATACGCTAACTAGAAGTTTAGCCTGAACAATTCGGCGGTGAAAAAACTTAATAGTAAAATTTGTAGGAAATTTGATGTACCTTCATTTTGAATAGGCAGACTATATTTACGTTGATAGTTTTTGAGGAATAAGCACAAAAAGGCAAAAAATGATGGAAATTTTTTTCCAATGCATAGCAAAAAGAATAGAGTCACAAAAAAGAAACTAGAATTCGAGCAGTGTGTAGCAACATTTGGTAATCATATAAACCTTTTATAGTGCTTATATGTATATGTAAGTATTTGTAGATTTCATCAGAAAACGCATTGTAGAGTGATGAGATATGCTGTATGCCCATATTAATTTGTTGGTCCAAATCTTTCCTTTACATTCAATGTTTCAAAGTAACTGAATTAACTAACAAATGCGATTGATATTCATTTAGACATTTGCTAATTTATGAATCACTACAGCGCTTATCGAAGAGTCACGTACATTGATTGCTTAAATTAATCCCGACTTATCAAAACATTTTTTTATTGCAAATAGTTCAAATGATTTAGGTACTTAACATTATGAGCAGTCTGTCAGATAAAGCTGTTCTGTAAAAAGTTTATCTTAAAAACGAGTACCTATATATTTTATCGTAAATATAGTAATTTTTAATAACCATATGCTTAAACTGTCTACTATTTAAATACTTAGATCAATTCATATGTCATTTATAGATTATAAAATGTACAATTTTTGTAGAAAAATATTTTTGAAAAGTATGAGTGAATTAAACAGAAAAAAGGTATCTACCATAATATAAGTGCATATACATATATCATAAATTTGTTTAAAAAGTATTTTGAAGGGATTAAAAAAACTATAAGTGCGTAAGATATTTGGAATGGTTCTCTAAATATCCGAAAATAAAAGAACAAAGAACATCTTGTTATTATTGTGGAAAAAATACATAGAGTAAATTGAAAAAACTAAGTGTAATGATGATGACGAAACTGAAGCTCGTATTTGAAAGTGATTTACCTTAGTTTTAAAAAATCTTAATGTTATTTGTATTCTCAAAAATGCTAGGAATGGCTAGGTAATAAACTGGTGTCACAGCAATTTCTATTAGTACCTACCTATACTTTCCTCCAGAAATGTTTATAATAGCTAAAATAATAAATTAAAACTAAAGAAGTATTATATTTCAAATTTATTTTCTATGTATATATACATTCGTTTTTAGGTCAATATACAGAAGTAGATCACATTAAAAAAAAAACGTAACATCAAATATGCAACTGAGCAAACTTTAAAAGCAACACCTGTTTCAATAAAAAATAAAAAACATCTACACTATTAGGTCATATCACATATAGCAAAGTATTATTTAATGATAAATATAATATATATACACATTACATAAATTACAGGAAGATACAGAGTTCATAGATCACTAATGAATATGTAATAACTCGGGTCCCTCATATAAATGAGTATCATTCCAATACCATTGTGGTGGACTAATTTCACATAACCTAAATAATTTACCAGATAAATGTTCACACACCTTGAAATATGTGCATTTTCTTGAATTGCTTGCATTTTCCCATGCGCAATAAGGAGGTGATAATATATCCAAGAATGCCGCTGGCCCATCAACACTCTCAATTTCATGTATATTACGCACCTTTGGATCCAACATACAAGTTGGGGTATCAGTGTCCAACACTTCATCAGGATGTTTCTCAGCACAGAAGGCTAATGGAGAAGCCCTAGCGTACAGATTCGCTGCATCTTCATCAACCGTAAAACTTGTCACCTTAATTTTACCCGATAACACTTTAATTAACCCGTACATCTGTGGATGATCATGCAGGGGTAATTTCATCTCGGGGCTCAATATGAAAATACCCATAGTCAACAGTTCATTCTCGAATATACCAATATAGGTAACAGGCGCTTTATCTGGCCGTGTCCACAACGATTTCGACATAAATTGGGGGTGTAAATTCACGTCAGAAGCGGTGGTTTTGTCCAAGAGATGTTTTAAAATGTCCAAATTCGAACGAAATACTTCGGGAGCACAAGTGAACGTCAGTTTCGCTTGGCGTAAAACACTGCTTATGTGATTCAGCACCATTTCTTCCGATCTAAAACAAAACTTTAAGAGAAACTGATCCATACAATTCATAATACACACAACCTCGAATGTTTTGAATTATTCTGCATAATGCAGCCAACTGCAGTTATCTAAAGCAGTGCCAATGTCTAAAAAGAAGTAACTATCACTATCCTGATTAATTTTACCAAACTTTGCTATGAACAGTAATAACAAATAAGGTATGTAGTTAATTTTAAAATATATTACATGCAATATGCCCACTTACAAGATGCACCTCTTAAAATAAAAATTTTAAGTAAATATAATTAAATCGTTTAAATATAATTAAGTCGTGGTTCAAATTTTATACCGTGTATCGTGTTTTATACCATAATTTACGTGCCGATAATATTCAAATGCATTTGATCCGGAATTTTCTTAACAAAAGTGGGTGTGTGTACTCCCTAATGATAAAGTTTTAAATAACTGAATTTATTGATTTTATATTTACATGTTAACATACCTACTACTACTAAACATTTATTCAAGTGATTATTTGGTTGAATTATATTTTGTTGTAATTGCTGTGTACACAATTTTAAATTTAAATTTCTGGCTCATATTGGACAGTTATGCATTAAGAATTGAGAAGTTGGCAGTTTGGGTCAGGTTGGCAAAAGTGAGGAGCGGGAGAATTAAAGTAAAGGCGAGTACGATTTCGTAATGTTACGCCACAAAAATCTGTAATGTGGAATGCCCAAGTCTGTTTTAGGCAGGCTGGGTGAATGTGATTCACTGAAGCACAGAATAGAGAATATACCGAAACTTCACTTTTAATGTTATTCCCTATGGTCCTTGTTTATATATTACTAGAAAGCCCGCGTCGCACCTTACAGAATCTACAAAAAGTGGATACGCCTTGCCCGCGGTCTACTTAGGCCGCGCTCTCTAGAGAAGGTGCGTATCCCTTGGGTAATACTTCGCTCTTTTATCGCGTAGAATTGATATGAGAATTTTGAATAGAGTTTCAATCTATTAATTTATCATCTATAATTTTTGAGTCAGGCGCGGCTCGTGCTTACGTCAGTCGGAGGCTATGACATTGATCGAACTTCTTCGTATAACTTCGTAACATGTAAACATACAGAAACGTATTTGACGAGAGCATACGAAGAACTACGATCGTTGTCATGGCCTCCGACTGACGTAAGCACGAGCCGCGCCTGGTTTGTGTAACTTTAAAAAAGACTCGATGCTGCGCGTCTCGTCAAGTCAACATTTAACATAAAGATTCTTTTTCATCTAAATACACTCTCCAAATTTCCGACTTTTTCCGTGGATTTTCCAAAAAGTTTTCTTTTATACAAATCGATCTCTCGTGCATTTCAGCTTTCGTGTATATTCAAAAGTACGGGCTCAGTACTAAAAACGCGAATACGCGCTGCGTAAATAGGATCTTACATTGGCGTCGTGCGCCATTTAGAAGACCTCCAAACAGTTGAATAACTATACGCAATGTAGGGAATTTTTAAAAGCATTGGTAGGGAGATTGGATTTACTAGTTTTGGCAACACTGATTATGATTGTTGATGATTGATGATTTGATGATTATCCGTGATATCCGATGGAACATACCTACGAAAAAAAAAAAAACATATATGTACGTATATGTTTAAAAGGGAATACAAATAACATAAACAACGGAATCCAAACAACAAATTAACATGAAACAAATTGAACCAATTCTATCTTGTGATGTTATAAAAACAGATGTATCATGTGTAAAAATTTTTAATGAAATTATTTTAATTGGTACACAATACACATTACCTAAATTATTCAATTAAAAATTGTATCCTTTTAGGAAATGGATATTACTTACATGTATATTGTAGAAAAGAAAATATATTACAAAAAAAGTTATATATTTTTGATGAACATATTTTTGGAATCGATATAAATCGAAATAACATGCTTGTGTATGGTGGAATATATTTGAAGATATATCGATTTGATCCTTTATTTTTGGAGTTTGAAGAATTGGCATCGTACATCTCTTTTGACTGGATAACGACTGCAAAATTTTTGGATGATGGCAATTATATTGCTATTGTTGATATGCATAATGTTGCAACACTATTTGATTCATCTTTATGTGTGGTCGAGAATAAAGAATGTGTGGAACGATGTATATTATATTGTAGCCACGTTGTTGGCAATAATTGGAATGAGTTAATTATTTTATCTGGTACAGTGTTTAGCCAAATTTTATTATGGCGGCCTGCAAAAACTGATGGTCAATTGTGTCCTGTGATTTTTAGACTCTGTGGCCACAAGGTAAGTAATTGTTTTACGGTAGTAGCCTCTGTGTATCAAACTTCTAGATTTCCGAATTCTATATAGGGTATCCCATATTGTTTTCAAACTTTGTAAGCGTAATGCATAGCCAATTTAATGACTAAATATGACATGGTGGTACGCTAATTCTGTTTTATTAGAAAAATATAGGATATTTCCGCCCCTCATCTGCTATCTTTTTCTGGCAGTCTATTGCAGCTGGATTAGTGTAACTAAATTTTCTCTATTTTCTAACAAAACTATCAGAAGAATAACTTTAAAATATTTTAATCTTCCACAAATATTTTGTTATACATTATTTAAAGGCACACTCAGAGTCTCAATCTTTAAATCCAGTGGTTTTTGAGATACTTAATTTTGTTTTTCAAAATTTTGACATCCATCTTTACAGAGATACACATAGGTAATAGGTAGGACCTTAGAGATGCACAAAATAGAATATCAGCTCATTTTGTACTACATGAGATTAATTTGTTATAACAACTACAATTTTTTTGGAAATTCCTGGATATCCATGTTTAATAGAAGACCAAATGATTTGTGTAAAGATGTAATACCTACCTAAACTTGCATTGTTCTCTACTCGAAAAGAATATTTATAAGCTTTTAACAAATCAAAGTATCATGAATAAACTTAGGTGTCCACGGATTGAGTTCTAATAGATAAATTAGATAAAAAAAAATTGAGCTGGAATTTTATATTTGGGAAAGAAACTCTGCTCAAGTAGGCTTTCACAGTCGAGCAAAAATTATTTTGGTTTCAGGTAAAGTACCTTTTTTGTTAGCAGTATAACAAAGTGTTACTGAAAAAAGATGTTAAGATTGAAAAGTTATGAAGTTATGTAAAATTTCAGAACGATCGGCCTACTTTGATTTTGTCAATATCGTCTCAGGTAAAGCACTTTTTCTGTTCACCATACGCCAATGTATTACTAGAAAAAAGTTGTTTAGAAAGAAAAGTTACGGCGTTATGCAAAATTGTCAAAAAGATCAAGTAAGATTCGTTCAATCCGCGTCTTAGTAAAGCAAACAAATGATTGTCACTATTTAAGAAAAAAATATTATTTATTATTAGTTGCCACTAAATACAAAATATTGCATTTGGCTTCCTCCACAATTTGCACATTTTTCCATTCTAACTCTAAACTCGTCAAACATCTTTGATATGACCACTACGTTAATTTCGCCTATTTTATTTTTTCTTTTAATAATTCAATGTTATCCTTAAAATTACACGAACAAAACTTTTCTTTTAGATAATTCCATAAATAAAAATCTGCCGGGATAATGTTGTCATTACCTTTCATGAGTGTGCTGATTTTAAAAAGAAATTGCAACCAGGCGCGTTGATGACCACTTAGTAAAGTCAGTTCACTTGCATTTGTAGTGTTCAGAATACAGATGACCCATATTTCAATGACTTGATTGTTTGACAGCTATGTTGACAACTGAACCCAGAAAAACTTCAGAATATTCACAGAAGAGTACGGCAAAGTAACGGAAGTGACACATTGGTACTTCAATTCGGTATGCACTTATTGAAGGTAAGTGCATACTGTCCATGGACAGTAACATAATGGAAGCGAGGCGTTGACCGTTCAATTCGATAAAGTGGCGTTTTCTATCTTCGCATGAGTGTGGTAAGGTTGTACTTTCGTATGTGGTAGTCGAATAGAGTATTTTAAATAAGATTAGGGTTGGGGTGATTTTGTAACCTAGTTCACTGCGACCTTTTCAGATCTATTATGATCCCCTTTTTCCTAGAAGACGCCCTCTAATTTTGCCTTCTTAATGAGGCCTATCATCTTTGAGAGTGGCTCCTTTATGTAGCTATTCGCTGTGGGGTTCTCTACTCCCAGTACTAGAAACCTTGTGCTCGTCAGGCTCTCGCAATGGCATAGCACATGAACTGGGGTTTCTTTTCCTTCTTGACAGACTCTGCAAATAGCGCCATCTGCCAGGCAATGACCAATCAACAGACCTACTATCATTTTGACAGTCGCCTGTCTTTACTCAGTAGATCTTGAGTAAAGTCTCTGTTCTCTTAAGAACTGTTTTGCCTACCTTAGCCCTGGTGACTTTTGCTACAATTGCTTGGACTTTTTCTGTATCCACTCGTTGATGAACTTTTTAATTTGCGATTTGTTAATGCCAAAGGAAGAGCTAGCTCCAGCAAATGACCTTGACGAACCTCGTATGCTCAGATTGTCGGCCGCCTCATTTCCGTTCACGCCCATGTGGCTGGGGACCTAAGCCAAAGTTAGTTTCCCATCTCATTTAGGGCGCTTACACATTCCCAAACCAGCTTAAAGTCAACACTTCCTGAGTTGATCGCTTTAAGTGTTGCTTGGCTGTCGGAGGTGATACCGACACTTTTACCTGACTGGATCATCTTTCTACTTCTCTGACACAATAATGAATTGCAGCCACCTCAGCATGGAACACCGTTATATCCTTGCTGAAGCTTATTAAAAGGGTCTTTCTGAACTTCTTTAGAGCCGTCTATACATCAGTTTGAGTCCGCTCTAACTGGAGGGCCTTTCTCCCAGTCCTTATCTGGTATTATGACCTGATAGTTCCTATCCAGGCTAAATTTCTGAACTTTGGCGTCACTTCGCATTGCCATAAGGGATGCCTCCTTAAGTTCATCTAGTGGTTTTTGATGGTCATCAATCTAGTGTAGTTACCGCTGTTTGACTGTGCATAAGTCTGTATAGTGCAGACGTAGCAATTCCTTGTATATAAATATGTAGTGGTGGCAGGTTTAGAATTACTTCGGGGCGGTCGACCTCATTGCTCCTGTGGCATACAGACAAGCTCACCCAGCCTTTTGACCGCCCTCGCCTGACGCACCTTTGGCCACGACACTACTGCTCCGTATGTTATCATGGGTCTAATTACCTTCGTGTATAACCATAGAGTCATTTTCGAGCTAAGGCCCCGATTTCTTTCACACAATCTCCTGCACCTGCCTAGGGCAATAGCGGCCTTCTTGGTTGTTTTCTGGATGTGTGTTTCAAGTTTTTGATCAAATCATATCCTAAGATATTTTGCTTTTTTGACATACGGAATGAAGCCTAACACTAGTGGTTGTACACCTTCTAGCATTCTAAAAAAAAGTATTTTACCTGAGACGATATCGACAAAATCAGAGTAGGCCGGTCGCTCTAAAATTTTGCATAACTTCATACCTTTTCATTCTGAACAACTTTTCGTAGTAACCCTTTGGCATCTTCCCGACCCTGCTGCAACAGGGCCTGGAACCGCTTTCCCCAGTTATATGTACCCTGCTAAGAGCAACCTTAGTTCTGGATACACGCCTAGCAGCTGGAAAGAGGCCAGGGTGGTCTTCATTCTCAAACAGGGCAAACTGTCCTATACGGAAGCGAAGTCGTACCGGCCCATCAGTCTCACCTCATTTCTTCTCAAAACCCTGGAGAAGATAATTGATAGACATCTTAGGGATTCGGCTCTGGCAAGATTGCCTCTACACGAAAACCAATATGCCTACCAAACAGGAAAATCGTGTGAGCAAGCCATTCATGAGCTAGCTCGACGAGCAGAAATTGCGTTTAGCAACAAAGAAATTGCATTAGCTACCTTTCTGGACATCGAGGGCGCCTTTGAAAGGGCGTCCTTTCGGTCGATGGAAAGGACGCTGCAAAAATAGAAAGTCGAGCCAACTGTCGGGAGGTGGAGCATGGAGCCGATGCTAAAAAACATAATGGTTCATGTCTCGCAGAACCTTTGCAATGTAAAGGCAACCGTGGCAGCTGGCTGCCCCCAGGGTGGTGTGCTGTCACCCTTAGTGATGGTGCCTCGTGGTGGATGGCTTGCTTTCTGATCTACGGACGGCGGGTCTCCACGGGTAGGGCTACGCAGACGATATCACCATCATGGTCTGCGAAAACTTTGAGGGCGTGGTATCCGAGAGGTTGCAAGTCCCACTCAAACTGGTGGATAGATGGTGTCAACAAGAAGGGCTAAATGTAAACTCTCGGAAAACGACAATGGTTCGGTTCACTTGGAGGAGGAAACTTCCAAAACTACAGTGAACATCACAGCATTATGCTGAGATGGGTGCCTAGTCACTCTGGGATCAGAGGCAACGAAATTGCTGACAAACTAGCTAGAGGCGCCAGTGAACGACCATTCACTGGTCCAGAACCGTCGTGCGGGAGTTTTTATGGCGGCATTAAAGCTTTGGTCAGATCTCAGGCTGCTAGTCACCGCTCCTATTGGAATAAACTAGCTGGCGTGAGACACTGTAAAATCCTCGGATTTCATCCGGGCGACGAAAGACTCCGCAAGGCAGTCTTTATGAGCAGGAGCAGACTGAGACTGCTCACGGGAGTCCTAACTGGCCACTACTCATTAAATAAGCACGTGCACCTCATGCGGCGAGTGGACTCTCCCCTGTGTAGAAACTGTGGGAGAGCAGAAGAAACTCCTGTGCACCTGCTTACCGACTGCCCGGCAGTGGACAGGGAGAGACAGAGTTGTTTAGGGGTCGCTCGGTTGGACGAACTCAGTCGAAGTAAACTTACTCTCGACTTGCGGACCTCTTTGTTCAAGTACAACAGGTCGAGAGGGCTAAGACATCGTGGGGGCACAATAGGTCTTAAGGCCCCTTAAAGGTAGGTTATCTGAAACCAAAATAGTTCTTGCTCAACTATAAGAGCCTACTTGATATTAAAAAAGCAGGGCTTATTTCTCAAATATGAAATTCCAACTCTAATATTTTTATCCATTTCACCTATTGTGAACTCGATCACGGGACACGTTGTATATATTATTTTAATTCATCTACCATTTGGTGTAAGAATACAAAACGAAATAAACTGTTCTTTATACGCGATTCACTAAGTTGCACCATTTCTTCTTGTTCTCGTGCTAGCTTAGTTGCTCTTTACCAGTCTTCTTCAATCTGTTAATAATATTAAACCGCCTCTATCTTTGTAATGAAAATGAATTGTCCTACCACCTTTGTCGTTCATTTAAGTCTCGGGTACCTTCCAAAAATTTTGATAAAACGAGTTGGGACACTTGTATACACAATCTCTACCTTTCATTACTTTTAAAATAGCAGAAAATGGATATAGGTCTATTGAATTTTCGGTAGCTTCGGAGCCACAAATTTCGGTATATGGAGGTTCGATTGTATTTATATAGGCGATATAAATATTGCGATTATACATATATTGCTTTATTGTTTTTTTATAGGGTGTTATTTTTTCGATTGATTGTAATCAAAGTTTAAATATGGTTTGTACTACATCCGATGATAGAACAGCGAAGTTATGGTTTATTCCCGGTGAAGATTTACGCAAAGAATTATCTCAGAACTCAGTAGATATTGTATGTAAACATACGTTAATCGGGCACACAGCACGTGTCTTTAAATGCAAATTGCTCAATGATACTGTGATAACAGGCGGAGAAGATGGTGTTGTTAACGTTTGGAATACTAATGGAGAAATTATAAGAACAGTTGACGTGCACCAAGGAGGTCCAGTGTGGTCCTTAGATATTTGCGAAAAAGAAAATATCGTGGTTACTGGTGGGGGCGATAGCGGTGTGTTCCTATTTAAATTACATTTAAATTATTTTAAATCTGAACTGATGAGAAATTTAAACGAAACTCCCCGAAGAGTTTTGATATTATCTTCAGATACTTTAACGTATCTAACTGACCGAGGTGCGTTAATTCGATATAATATTACGAAGAACACATTTACTGATATTTTCACACACGATGATTTAAAATCTTATGGCTTACTAGAAAAATCCCCCTGTGGAAAATTAATTGCGCTTGCCGGATACAAGGGTGAGTTGCACTTGTACAAAAATTCCTCCAAATCTTTAGAGTACAAATATTCCTGCCAGATTAAAAGTAAAGAACGTATTTTCGCGCTACATTGGCTAAGTTGTTCAAGTCTCTTAACTTGTGGTGTAAACGGAGTGCTTACGTTATGGCTGATAAGCAAAACCACGATGTTCCCAATACAATTTTGGCAATTGCCATATAGCAAAGAAAAATGGTCAAACGCCGCTTGTTTGTGTGAAAACGGAAGTGTTTTAATTGGAGATCGAAGAGGGGCTTTATATTTATACATCATGAATTCTAGTGAGCCTGTGCAAGTTATAAGAAGAGCTCATAACTATTTAGGGGTAACGCATATATCCTGCAATAAAGGAAAAGTGATATCATTAGGTAAGATTTAAATCGTAAAATATACAGAAAATATCATGATAGTAGTAGCTTATGCCGCATCACCCATTTCGGCGCCACTTGTTCTCATCCTAGTCATTTTTATTAAGATGACCTCCTAATTTTTCTAATTCCTTTCCTGTATTGTGTTGTCGGCTTTCCTTTTCCTCTTTTGTGTTCTATAAGATACCACCCTTTTTGGCCATGTTCTGTCCTCCATCTTCATAACGTGATCATAGCAGACGATTTGAAACTAACTGATTTATCACAATTATTTTCAGTAATTTCATTGTAAATGCATTAAGTACTGGGGAATCCTGCATTAACAGTTATTTTAACACTTTTCTTTTCAACTAACTGAAAATAATTGCGGGAAATTAAAATTTTTCTGTTAGAGTTATTGTACACCAATATTGGCAATTTTTATTTTAGGTTTACGATATGCACTTATTGCAAATAAGAGATAAAATTTCATTAAACCATTTTTTATATTATTACTATTTTTCGCAATGTAATAATATATCGTTAATCTTTCTTTTTAAGTTCTTCTTTAAAAGCACAATTTTAAATTACGCCCATTTATTATTGTAGCAGACTATAAGCAGAGTTGGGATTTCAATCCCCTATGACCATCTGCCATATAAAATTTTATTACTCGGAATGTCCTTCCGCGATCTCTCGCGTCCCCAGCAATTTGTGGTTGCGATTAGGCATATTCAGGCGATGATTGTGGTGGTATCAGTAGTCTATCAATATAAGTGCATGCCCATGATAAAGTCTTACACCAAGGATTAGTTTTCGTTTTTGTTTAATAATTCCTGAGTTTATTATTATCCATATTTGACAGTGAAATGTGCAATATAGCTCTAAACAAATTTAGTTTTGGATAAAAGTCCCGTTTTAAGTAGCCAAATTGAAATAAATAAATCTGCGAGTTAGGAGGATGAGTCCTCAGTACGTACAGGCTATAAGGTTGACACAGCATTAAAGACGGTGACTATATAGAACACTTAGCGGTCCTAGACGACATCAAATCAAAGGTTAGAAATGCCAATGGACATTATGCCCGTTAAACTAAACTTTAGGCAACCATTAAAAATACTGATTCCAAATCAGGATGAATGGGGCCTAAGGGGACCAAAATTTGAAAGAAGATCTCTGGTGTGGTACACAGATGGATCCAATTTGGAAGGGGTGGGAGTCGGAGTTTTTAGACCGGACGGTCCTCTAAACTAGAAATATTTGCCTTAGATGTTTGTGTCCAGGAAAAGCCCAACAAAGGGATGAAAAGAGTTAACATCTATATATGTACTGATAACCAAGCCACACTGAGTGCTCTAAAAGCAAATAGTTTCGAGTTTAGGCTGATATGTGAGTGCTTAAATAATATAATGCGGCTGGTTATGACAAACCAAATTCACACTAGTACGGGTGCCAGGGCATTCTCATATTAAAGGTACGGAGGTGGCTGACCAGCTCAACCAATTAGCTAAACGAGGAGCCTGTAACTACTTCGACGGATCAGAACCAGCTCTGGGAGTTTCGAAAACCCACATCAGGTGCAATAATGGGAGTATGTATGAGAAAGTGATATCCTTCTGGACACCTCATAGCTAAAATGTTGGTCAGCCATACGTTAAATAGTCACAAGAACACGGTATTACATACACAAAATTATTTTTTGAGGGTTCTCATGTTTAATTATTATGGTGAAACAACCTGCTAAAAATAGGTACTATAATTTCTGATAATCATAGACGAATGACATTAAATTTCTTCTGTTTTTCAAAAACGTGTAATTAATTTTGTTTTATGATCTAATACGCACGTATATTTACTAATTCGTAGCTTTATTCAATTGTATAGCATTTATATACCAAGCTGACTTGGAAATGAATGGAAAATTCATTAGATTTATTTAAAATCACTAATTATCTATAAAATTCTGCATTACCCACCATTAATGTTTAATATGAATTGAAAGGGCTTTGCATAAGGGTTAATTTAGCATAAGCACAAATGTAGGGTGCTATTTGAAAAATCAAATTGCCGTGGGTTAAACTTAAGCAAATGTTCAGGACTATAGGGGACACCTGTATATAATTTCATCGATTTTAGTTTTACAGTTGTATCAAAACAAGTGTATATGTCTAGCGTTTAAAATATGAATATCTAAAACAAATGGAAATACAAACTACGCCGCCTTAACCGAAGGCTTGCAGAAGGGCCAATTTTTTACAAAAGGGTAAATAAAAGCGTTGTTATTAAAGATAGACATATAGTAGTTTATATGAAGTCATGTTATTTTTCTGCCTAGAATTGAAAAATTAAATAATATATAGCGTGTTCCATTTAAAATAACGGAGTAGGTATGCGTTTGCCTACTTCTGGAACACTTTGTATAGTCAGACATATTTTTAGGTTGTGCAACATTGGATTCTATTAAATTTTTGTAGAAAAAGTTTCTTTCTAAAACGACAAATAGAGCTGTAATTAAAGACTCAGTCTTCGGTGGGACAGCCTGTACATCAGACGTGGGTGCTGACGGACATCATCGTCTGCTCTACACGCAGCAGTAAATCGCATCTCATACCATAATGCCCTGCTGGCGGTGGAGAAAGCGTGGTTGGATGCACTGCTCAAGTAGACGCTTACCAGGTCTCCGACGAACCAAAACCGCGCGTTATTGACACGCATTTCGAGTAAAAACAAAATGTGCCTCCACTTGGGCACCTATCGATAACTAGCATTGATCTACTCCTGACGTGTACGGCGGTGCTAGAGGGTGAGTGGAATCCGCTGCAACGCACGGCGCGCTCGCAGTCCATTCTCGAGCAAACGGCTCCGTACAGTTGACGTAGTGAGTACACCTTCACTTCCGGCTGGCCAAATGGCTCCAAGTTGCGCTGAAGAACACATACGCGACGCTACAGCGCTGAGCACGATCCTCGCGCGCCGTGGTCGTCCTGGTTCCAAACTCGACATGCCAGTTGCACTGTCCCCAACGATCGGTCTTAACGGCAACTGGCGGTCCGCGGACCACCAGTGGTCCGTGACGTAATGATCCGCAAAAAAATCGGATATTTACATTCCCCGCACTTATTTAATTAAAAATTATGTTAGTGGTCCGCGAAATTTTAAATTGGAAACTTGGTGGTCCGTGATATCTAAAAGGTTGCCGACCGCTCCAAACGATGCGCGATCTCGCGTAAGGATACACCGCATACCCACAATTATTCCACGCTCGAACTCACTTAGTTAACGCGTAGGACATACACGTTACCATTTCATACAAAGCACGACAACATACTGCCCCGTCAGACCACACTAAGAACGATTGATTTCTCCTACCCACTTGCGTTTGCACGTCGAAATAAAGTTGCACCTTTCGAAGCTTCACAGTAAAAAATAGAGCTACAGAAAAACCAGCATAAACTCGTCTAGGGAACACCTGTATGCACCACCAAAATTAAGTTATATATTTTAAAAAATAAACGAGTATGGTTATGTTGCAAAAATAGCAATATGATTTTATAAAATTGTGCTAAGAAAATTATTTTTACTGTTGGTGCTAAACAAAGACTTTGTAATAGATAGATCAGTAAAATGTTATTTAATTTCTTCAAAAAGTAAAATGAAATATTTTCTTCCACAATCACCGCCTGGCGTATTTCAAGAAAATAGTAAAATGACGCAATTTATTACAAATTCTGTGAATACATTGTCTAACAGGGGAACTACATACAAGTTTGGGCATCCGATGGCATACAAATCCTATAGAGAATGAACCAAATGTCCTGACACCAGAAATACATTTTAAGTGAGAAGAAAAGTATACTATTATAAAGGGACAGACAGGTAGCTTGGTGCCAGGAGATTTGGCTCGATAATACGTTAGGCTTGTTTCTGCAGCGATTTGAAACTGTCAGGAGTATGCGCACATGAAATTTGCCAGTTATTATAGGTGTGATTTGAACGGCAATTTCGATCTACGCACGCTCCTGACAAGTTGCAAACCCTTTGAACTGTTGCAGAAACAAACCTATTAATTTTGTAACTGCTGTTGTTTCCTATGTTGCTGTACTTGTAATGTATTCTTATTGTGTAGTGTTCGTATGTGGTCGAGTGGCTATACTTCTATTTCGTATATGGTATACTATGCTCAAATGCATTAGGTCAATTTAATTCATTTCATGTCGTTGGGCCATCTCTCTTTTAATGTAATGTTTCTTATGATTCTGCAATAGTTTTTATTAAGTATAGTAAATATTTACGCATTTATTTTTGGGATGTGAATATCTCCCGCTGTGGAAAAAAGTATTGAAGCTATTGTAGCGTTTTTCAAAGAAATAACACCGGCCATATATTAAATGAAATTGATATACGCACTTAAAGTCTATTTAAAAATTAAATAAAGTCAAATAAAACACAAACTAATTAACCAAGTTAATCACTAACTACTAATAAAACACTTAAATAGCTATTGACTTATTTACGTTCACTAATTTATTTCTACTATGTATTTATTTTCATTCGCCTTTCATCGTATTCGTCGCTTCGATTTGACCGTGTCCACTATCTCGACTCAACTGACTCCTACGCGCAATCGCTGCGGCGCATTTTAATCACGCGCGACCACTTCTAGAAACTTCGAGTGTAATCTTGACGTTTCTCGCCATAGATAATAAATATATATTTTCTCGCGTTAATCCCGATTTTTCTATTTACCCGTTGTATAGAGAAAACCATTCGGTCCTCTGATGACACTTACTATTGTTTGATTCATTCATCGTTGGTGCCATCTGAGAGGGCACAATGTAACTTGGCACTCGTAACACTATAATAAAAAAAATTACTACTTAAGCTATGGGTTTTGCTTTTTTTTTACTCATTTTGCTTTACAAGAATCAATTATTTTTTTCCTTTTTTTTTTTGAATATATTTTAGTATTTTATACTATTTTGTATGTACTCCTCAAAAGAATTTTCTTGATTTATGCATCCGCTGGTTCAAATCCGACACGAGGTAAAATTTTTAGCATAGAAAATTTCCTCGTATTAAAAATTACAGTGAAAGCAGAAAAGCATTTATTTAATATAATAAGCTTGTTCATAGAAGAATTACAATCTAGTCAGAGCCAATCATATACTGTGAAATCAGTCAGGAAAATGTTTCGGATTTCTTTTAGCCAATCGAATCACGTCTAACTAGTTTGTGATTCTTCTATAAACGGGCCTTATATGTTCCTCACATTTTTCTTTCAATAATGCATTAACTGCTGTGTTGCTTTCTCCGCTGTTCTATCTGCATGTAATTATGCATGGTCTATTATGTCGGATTTGTGTGTTTTCGGCTAAGCATTGACCATATTTGTATTTTGCACACGGTACATCCATGTATTTCCTCACATTACCGATCCCACATTTAATTCTTCTCATTATTTTTCTTTTTCAAAGTTGCTATTCCAAGGAACGCATGTTTTTCTATCTTCCTGCTCACATTTTTTTAATTATATAAATTGAAAAGTATTTGTTCTTGCAGGCAGAAATTCGATAGTAAATGAATACAAAATGGATACTACAAGAAATCACTTGATTCAAATATCTTCACACAAAGTACCATTCTCATGGTTAGCAGGTTTGTTTCAGCAAAATTGCAGCAGTTATCCATTCTTAATCGGTTTCTCAAGCACAAACTTTGTAATCTACGACTACAATACTAGAAGAACTTTACTAGAGACGGACTGTGGAGGTGGACACCGCTCCTGGAATTTTCACGTCGCAGATCACCTAGTAACATTTTCCTACATCAAAGACAATAAAATTATTCTATTCAAATGTGATCTTGCTAATATTACAGGAACAGACATAATTAAAGGATTCCATTTAAACGAAATAAATGCGCTGAAATGTATTCTAACTGGTACAAGGGACGAGGTACTTTTTGTCTCAGGAGGGGAAGATACAGTAATTCGTTTGTGTTTGAGAAATTTACACGATACTCAGAGTGATTTTCGGCATTTAAATGTTTTAAAATCCCATCTTTCTAGTATACGAACGATTGCAATTACCAAAATAGAGGATAGTAAATATTATATATTTACGGGGGGAGGACGGGCGCAGATTATATTGTGGGAGTTATCAACGAATACTATAAATGACATGAACGCAATAAATTGCAGGGAAAAATATAATTATTATACGAAATCAAACGACATAAGCGAATCCGAAACACGTGTTATGAGTATGTGTACACTTATAATTGAAAAGATTGTCTTCTTGTTGGCAGCCTACTCCGACGGTACTGTCAAAATATTTAAAGTAGGCGTTAAAAATGATGGAGGATTAGGATTGATTTTAACCAAACAAATACCGATTTATAAAGCCAAATGTATATTTCAAATGTCGATTTTATCCACAGGGTGTTATTATGTACTGACGACAATGGCGTCTGATGGATACATTGTATTTACAGATATTACACAAATATTTTCCAATGAAAGTTCATCTAAGTGCCATACAATTACCTCAATAAAAGCACATCAGTCTGGAATAAACGCTTTCTCCTACTATCACAAAACTAGAAGAGAATTATTTTTTTTAACTGGGGGCGATGACACGGCAATTGCATTAAATGCGTTCAATTTAAATGAGAGGAATGGGGTAGAAATTGAACATATAAGCAAATTTAGTGATCAATTTTATCATGGAGCACAAGTTACAGGAACTTACATAAATGAAAAATATTTCTTGACGGCCTCGATCGATCAAAAAGTGATCTTGTTCAAATGGGATTTCCAGGAAAAATTTAACGTGATGTGTTTGCAAGAATATTCTAGCAGTATATGTGACATTAAAGGTCTTGAGTGCATTCCTATAGACGATTGTGTGAAAATTATTGTGTACGGTAGAGGTTGTGAAATTATTAATTGTAACAGGACTTTACTATGACATTAAATTTTTATTTTTTCAATAATGTTTCATGAGTTTAATCCCAATGCTAAGTTGGCCTAAGCGTTGCCGTTTTCGCTCTCGCATTTACGACGATTGCCGATTACACTAGAGGTGACCATAGGAGGCTCGCTCTTACGGTATATAGAAGAACCATTCTCTATAGCTGCTTATACGAAAAATTTAAGCCAGTATGTATTATATAGTTTTCTCTGTTCTACCAGTTAACATGTTGGCTTAAAAAATAGTAAGGTATACGTAGTTGAACAGCGGCAGAAGATTTGGCAATCGCGGACCGTGTCAGAATCGATGAATTTATGAAATCACTATCACTCTGGCAGTAAATTTTGAACTATAATCCGATACATTGTCCATGGCTAATGTAATTCTCGTAACAAGTTGTCAAACCCATAGACTAGGGAAGGGCCCTTCCCTGATCTAAGATCAAACCATTATTCAAAGATTTATTTTTTTATTAGTTGCATATAATACGCATTAATTTATTATGACAATAACAAACTATTATACCGATATTTGCTTCTTGATATTCAATTTCATTCAATATTGTGTTAATTTCGGCCCTGCAAACATGTTCTGAATCTCATTTGCGCTGTTCAATGTGCGAGTTATCGTTAGAACTTAATAGATCAAAGGTGCCGCCACGATATTGCTTTGTCAAGGGACTAAAAATTATGCAACTTGGGGAAAATGTAGATCAAATATACATAGATATGTATTAAGGTTACCAGACGTACTGATTTGTCAGTACATGTACTGCTTTTTGCACTTTTGAGTCTCGTTTTGATTTTTTTTTGCAGTACATGATAAATGTACGAAAGAATTTTTTTCTTGGTTTTACTACACTTGAAAAGAAAAACAAGTTTTTGTAAATGTTTTAAAACGAAAAAATTTCCAATTCTGCCGATGCTAGCCTAAAGTTATTGCTATCTGGAGACGATAAGAGAGAGAGAGACAGCAGTAGGTTCGAACAACTTCACCTGGTGGTGTCCTAAAACTTTTTATCCGCGATTACACGTATATTTTGTATTAGGTTTCAGGAACTATCAAATTGTATAACAATAATTGAGATCACATGAGCTAAATATGCGTTTTTACGGCTCTTGCAAATATAAAGTGTCATATTGGGTAATCTCTATTTAGCACCTAACAAAAAACAACGTTTTAATATAAAAAATATTTATTTTATGGCTTTATACATAAGGCTAATCTCCATGGGAGAAAGGTATACAGCAGCAATAGTAACCACATGCAATGTATTGAAAAATAAATAGAAAACAAACGAATGAAGTTATACCAGCTATATTCATTATATTTTTTTAATCGGCGTCCTCTTCCTTGATTGTTACCGTGCGGTTTCTTGAATTTAAATTTTCCAAAGAACAAGAGTAAACAATGGCCTTTGATATTATCCGAGTAGTTTTATTCATTAATAATAAATTATACTGTTATTTATTACTACATTTTAGCTAGACAAATACGAACAGTTTGAGCTTTTCTAGATAAATATTGCATGCCTACAGCAACAAGAATATTTTTTGTTCGTTTTCACTTTCTGAATTAAATTGAGATAAAATTTTCGACGTTTAAGGTTCAGAATGACTTTTTGGTCTTAAAATCGAAAAAAAGTGTTTCCTCTTCCGAAGTGAAACGCGGGACACACTGTACAGTAAACGTGAAGTTCGCTGAAATAATTGATGTAATAGAGTGTCGAAAAACTGATTTTAATTTAAGATCAATTTCGAAACCTGAAAGTCTGTACAATAACATGTAGGTAGTAGATCAATCTAATAAAGATAATTGTTTAATGCTATAAAGCGTACATAATCAACTCAAAACAACGC
Source organism: Cetonia aurata (assembly GCA_949128085.1). Lineage (NCBI taxonomy): Eukaryota > Metazoa > Arthropoda > Insecta > Coleoptera > Scarabaeidae > Cetonia > Cetonia aurata. Next base: position 3,524,217 of record OX421887.1, read on the forward strand.
CAAAAAGAAATACTATAAAAATCAAACAATTATCTACTTTCTTTTTCTGCATGAAACTCTTCTTAGAGCGTTCGAATTTTTTTTCGGGTTTTTCGCGAGCGTTTGCTATAAATACGCATTTTCAGCTGGTAGATGCGCGATAGCAGGAGACCGTTCTTATTGGACTGAGACACACCCGAAGAAATGTTATAAATCGCACGTGAGAATATCGGGGAGGGCCTACCTGCTATCTTCGTAATTCGTAAAAATTCACGTATGAATTGTTTTTATTGTAATATACAGGATGTCCCATCGTTGGGTTGCATGACTTCATAGGGTTATTCCTTGCATCAAAAGTAACAAAGATTCCTAGAAGAAGAGCTTCCCATTCTTCTTGAAGATATCCCCTAGAACGTCCGTAATAGGATGTGGTTTGTCCATGACGGGTGTCCGGCACACTATGGAAGAGTGTTTCCAAACCGCTTGATAGGGCGGAATGGAGCTGTCGCATGACCCCCGCGCTCGCCGGACCTGACGCCTCTCGACTTTTTTCTCTGGGGCAATGTTAAGACCATCGTTTATTGACAAGAGAAGCCGGCTACCAAAGAAGAACTGGTAGGTAAAATCCAACGAGCATTTCAGGAAGTTCGTGGAAATATGGAAAATGTCAACTGGATAGGAGGACTGAGTCAAAGAGCAGAGTTGTGTTTGGCAGTCCAGGGTCGCCATTTTGAGCAGCTTTAAATGTTTACAGCATTGCTTGTTTATTAAAATCATTAAAACAATTTCTGCTCATTATTGTGGAAGTAAGACTGTAATTTAAGTTAATCGTTCCTTAGCAACCATTTCATGCCGAAATTCGAGCCAATTGCGTTCATGATTCATCTAAATTAGTTACCGTAACTAGTGACTTTAAGCGCTTTTGACCACCCATATCTCGAAAACGGTTGAGAATTGGACCTACTGGAAGTGTTTTGCTAATTTTGATACAAGGAATAACCTTATGAAGTTATGCAACTCAACGAGGAGATATATCTGTATATCTGCAGTATTGTACGCTGCTCGTTCAGAGCGCCCCGCCCGCCTCTTCGAGCTAGTGACACAAGATGCGCGCGAGGGCGGGGTTTCCACCAACAGAAAATGCATGTACTGTAGTTTATACATTTTCTTTATTTCTTGCTTTTTAAACCCTTTGTTGACGACAGTACCCGTAGTAAATGCTTTGCTCAACCGATCAGTACTCGAAAACACGGTTTGAATAAATGATACATCTGGTCGCCACAAGGGGGCAACAGTCTGTATCATGCATATTCCTATTCTTTACAGATGCCGCAGTGACAGTTGACATATGTTATGGCAGAGCTCTATTTTTTCTTTATTCTTTATTATTCTTTGTCCTCTGTATTTTTATGCCAAATAAGGTATTATAGTTATTGGGGGCAACCTCACTTTGCTACAACTATATCAAAAATTAGTTTTTAAAATTTCATTAAGTGCTCCTCTTAACCAGTTCCTTTTGACGTTTCTAATTTTTAATAAACCGTTTTTCCAATTTTGTATTAGAATGTATGTTTTCGAAAATGTTCATTTTCTTATCATTTAAAACCACTCCCAGATGCCTCACGGTAGTTTGAAGCACCATCTCACTTTCTTTTTGACAAATAAATCCAAAAAAATAAAAAAGCCATAGCATATGTTAATTTTAATATTTAAAACAAAAAAAGTTGAAAATTACTATTTTTTATGGGTTCGGTAGTAAAGGGTTAAAACATGTTGTGTTAAACAGGAAATTTGAATAAAGATTTTTCGATATCTAACATTTGACGGTAGTGTCGTTTTTCTATTTAGTATAGTTTCTAAAAAAAAAAACCACTTTAAAGAAAAGCCTGCCCAGAACGCATTTTGGTAATTATGTCAGGAAAAGTGAAGCTCTAGGTGGTAAAATCTGTATATTACTTCTTATGACTTAATTTAAATAAATTGATGATTTAATTTATTTATTAGAATCCCTTTCGCATTCTTTATCCTCCGTCATTTCGGCTTTATAATCCCTCAACTTCAATTCCACACTGGATATAGAAGTATCTGAAGTTATAATAGTACCATGACCTTTACAATGCTTTTTCATGCTGCTCGAATCGTAGAATCCCTTGCCGCAAACCGGACATACATACGGAGTTTCCCCTGTATGTATCCTAATATGAACCGTTAAGTTTCCTTTTAAAGCGAACTTTTTATTGCAGTAGGTGCACGTGTAAGGCTTCTCACCACTATGTGTTCTCGAATGATATTTAAGATGGGTCAATTGCGTAAAGGCCTTCGTGCACAGCTTACAATGGTAAGGTTTCTTCCCTGTATGTATCAACATATGCGATTCGAAACTTCCAACATGTGCAAACGATTTCTGGCAGACCGTACAAGTGTGAGGTTTCTCACCGGTATGGATCTTTAAGTGAGAATTTAATGCTGCTTTAGTTATAAACCCTTTTCCACATTCGCTGCAGAGGAAAGCCCTTTCGCCATGAGTTAATTTATGCGATTTGAGCAGGGCTTTAGTTTTGTAGACGCGTTTACAGATGTCGCAAGTATATTCTTCATTCTTTTCTCGATTGGATGTTTCTTTGGGTGTCGGTTTGGCATATTTATGTTGATCGCCGGCGCCGGCGTCTGAGTTGTGTTTGGCTAGGTGCATGCGGTAACGCGCATGTCTTTTAAAGGCGCGTCCACAAATTTCGCAGGTGATGTGATCCTTGGAACTTTTGGACGATTCGAGAAGATTATAGCGAACGGCCATATGCGTTCGTTTGTGTATGTGAAGCGTAGTTGCTTGAATAAATCCTGCAATTTAACAAAAATTCTGTAAATAAAATGTGGATAATAATAATAATAATAATAGCCTTTATTGTCCAACAGAACAAGATTCCATTAATAGGACAAATAATAAAAAATAAAACTAAAAACGAAAACAAATGTGTGATTCTACATATATTGTAATATAACAAAATCAAAATCAATTAAACTTATACAAAAATAAAAAAAAAAACTATAACTACTTAATGATAAAGAAAGAAAAAAACTAAAATAAACAGAAAAAGTATTGAGAGATAAGGCATTATAATTAAGTTGACAAATGGAAGGGATCAGTGAGCATCAAATTTGCGTTTCTGTACATATGGCTAAGCGGGGCATTGTAAAGGACATTGGTGCGAGCTTTCGTTGGTATAAATAATGCAGACGACCTGGAGTTGTATGTTGGTACATTGAAAGGAACTTGACTAAGTAACGACGGTGAATCAACTCTACCACCAACTAACTTTAAAAAAAATCTGCCACTAGCTTCATTTCTTCGATGGGAAAGAGAATGAAAATCAAACAGCATAATCAGTGCCACGAGCGGGATAAGAGCCATCTAGTTTAAAGGAAATATATTTGAGGAATCTCTTTTGAACCCGTTCAACCATAAGCTGCTGGTGTAGATAGTGAGGATACCACACAACAGAGGCATACTCCAATTTGGTCAACACCAACGTATAAAATAACACTTTGAGTGTCAAAATGTTATTGAAATCTTTACAAGAACGAATCAGAAATTCCAGAGACGCTGAAGCCGACGAGTATAAATAAGTAATATGAGGCATGAAACTTAATTGTGCATAAAAAACCACCCCAAGATCTCTAAATTGCGCAATTCTGGAAATGTCAGTCCCGCTGACACTGTATGGAAAAATACAGAGGCCAGTACTCTTCGTGAAGGTAAGTATAACACTTATTGATGTGGATGTTTATCAGAAGTAATGACTTTTACATTAAAAACTTTCAGAGAGCACATTGTCCATTTCTGTGTGAAGAACGAGTAAGAAGAACGTTATGAATAATACAGTTCTAAGTTACAGTTACTAAGATTATGTACGACTGATTGCGTGATTTTCCCTGTTCTATTTTACCCAATTAAGCAAACAGAAAAAAAAAACCTTTTTTTTAATGTAGTGCTTTCAAAGAAATTATAGTTTGGGTAACCCAATCCTTTTTCGAGTTTTGTTTTTTTTTGTTTTTGTTATAACAATACAAAGTAGGTGTGACAGGAGCAGTAAATGTGGTGTCGAAATTTGTATGTGGTGAGGGGTGCCGAGTCGGGATATTAGGCTCTCGCCCTCTTATCTTGGAAAAGGGTAGTCAATTCTGCTGCAGCACCTGCTATCAAATGCACTGTTGCTCCTTGAAGTTGATACCAGCTAATTTGGTTGTTTGGGAGAGGTAGATTATTCAGAAAGTCTTCTTACATTTCTTAAAATATGGAAGTATTTCTCAGAATTTAAATGTTCGTCATATATGTATGAAGGTGCCTTAGGTATTTATCCTTCATAAACAAAACACATTGAAACTACATTTTTCTTGAAACTCGGCATCTCTAATTAAATTCGTTTGTGTATGATACTTTGTTCATATTTAGCAGTTACTATAGTTCGTCTCAACCTTAAGATGCAGTATACGTCTTATGGGAATTCGATTCGCGATTGCCAAATCGTCGCATCAGCTGCACATTGCTACTTCCGGTTGCATTATTTGAGGTTATGACAATTAAAATGCATATATCAGTATATGTTACTATCTTCTCTATGATATATGTTTATGTGGTCTCAGATACGAAAAGGGAGCTATAAAGCAGCAATTGCTTATATGCTGAAGAAAGAAGCTGAATTGAAGCAATTATAATCGTTATCTCGCAAACTTTTTTCGGTTTCTTTTTAAACGGAATCTGTGGAAAACAGTAAAATATAAGAAACCATATACTGTTTTTATTTAAGAATCAGTAAAAAGAGCCGATAACTTTATTTATTATTACTCATTAACGTAATTTACATTTCGAACAGTTATTTATTGTATATGGGGTATGATACAATTTATTAAATTCAAAGAAATAGATACAATCCTTTAATTAATTATAGTTTCCTCGTTTGTAACAAAAATAGCTGGAATCATACAAATGCCCACATAATACAATAATATTTATGAAAAGAATAGTAATTACACACGTCTTATCTAATTTTTTTAGTCGGTCGACGAATCAGTTTGATCTTCCGATGATGAATCTGTTACACGAATAATGAATTCTTCAATGTCATCTTGCAAATTATCCGCTATCCACATTTCCTTTTCAATATTTTTTACATGTTTGATGTAGTTTTGCCAATTAGCAACAGTTACAGTGCTATACGCTCTTTGAATTAGTTCCTCCATGTCTTTTACCTTAAATGTGGTATTGTTCATTTTTATGCAGTTTTTTACTTGTGCCCATACCATTTCAATGGGATTTAACTCGCAATGGTAAGGTGGTAAACGCAGAACATAATGACCGTTTTCTTTAGCAAGTTCATCAATCCTGCTTTTATCATACTGCGGTTTAATTTGTGACACGCAAAACAGCAAGTCCCTTTTTAACATATCGTCAGTTGTTGGAATTTGTTTCTCACGGAGCCAATCTATGATATCAGTTTTTCTCCATGCTGCCGTTGGAATTTTTTCTAATTTTCTGCAGTGATACGAAGCATTGTCAAGAACAATAATTGACATCTGCGGTATGTTTGGAAGTAATTTCTTAATAAACCAATCCTCGTATGTTTCTGAGTCCATCTCATGATGAACATCAGCAGTGTTTTTCTTGCAGAGAAATGTATATTCAGCACCAGGAACAAATCCATTATCATCACCAGCATGAACTAATGCAAAACGAGGTCCGAGCCCAGTGGGTGATTTCAAGCCCGTACTTAATCCTTGTATAAAAGCTTGCCGACTATTTTGAATAGTGGTATCTGTCCAAGTTTTATTTACTGCATGCCCTGTATTTACCCATGATTCATCGGTATATATTATGGTTCGACCTAAAATAATATAAAGTTATATGCATGTCAAATAGCAAAAACTACACTGTACCTTCTTCTCTAAATTTATTGATCTCTCGTAAGTATTTATGTCTCCACCGAATAATGTCATCTCGTTCGATCAGTATACTTTTTCGTCCTACTTTTTTAAATTCAAAACCCATATCATGTAATAACCTATGTAAGGTTGCTCGACTGAAGTTAGGAAGATCATCATCAGCATTGACAGCAGCAAGAATTGCATTTAATGTAGGTGGCATATTCTGTATAAAAAATCCATGCACTTTACGTCGTATAGATGCTTGCGTGTTCTCGTCATATGTTTGTAATCGGTCGTTTACTTGTATGCCTTTCCTTTTTTTGGGTATTTTTGGAGTTGATAACGAACCAGTGTGTTGCTCCTTCTTTATACTATATATTGTACGTTCTGAACAACCCAAAGCTTTGCTTGCTTCTTGAACAGCAGCACTCACATTCATAGATTTATTAAAATAATTAAAAACATTTGCAATCATACACTTCTCCTTCAGGCTAAATTGTTCTCCCTTACACCGTTTTCTCCCTACACCTTCCATTAATGCAGTGAAAACTGTAATTAAATGTATAGGTTATATAATTTATAAAAATCACGAAAAATACCCATATTACCTTGTGCGCGCTTGAAAAGGAGAGAAGCGTTCTGAAAAGAACGATTTGTGCTATATATAAACTAATTAACGTGGAACTTAACTGTTTTAAAACTACGATGATGACGATTGACAACAGTTGATGCTAATAGACAGATGACAGATAGGTATTGGTGCCGACACCGACATATGTAAATGTGGCAACATATAAATCGGAAGTGAAGATAGCGTTAGTGACAGCAACTAGGGATAGTAAGAGATGCACAGTGGCTATTATATCCCATACTGCATCTTAAGGTTGAGACGAACTATAGTAAAATGCAAGTGGAAATGTGTCACTCATGTCATTGTCACACATTTATGGCCTACATCAATATAAAAATAAATTGGAAGGGCCCTACTGTTAAATAAATGCTTGTAGTTCAACTTCACAATATAGGTATAGGAAAACCAGATATAATCGAGAAGTAAATTTAATGAAAAGAAACAAAAAAGAATGATTAATCTACAGTTTTAAAAATATATACTTAAAGGACGTTTTCTGACATGCAGTTTGACTGTAACGTGTGGAACGCCCTGTATAATGTAACTCAATTAAAATATCATAGCAACTTAGTTCAAGGTTTCCATAAACCATATTCAAAAATTGAACTTCTAGTTATTCTAAAGAGCAAAGCTATGCATACTTTTGTTAGGTTCAATTTTCTAAAAAAAAATTGAAATTACTTTATGTCTCAAAAACGCTTTGAGATAGGAAGAGGGAAATAAGTAAAAAAGTCTTATGTTGTTAACAGCAGTTTTAGGTAGAAGCGGCAACAGTTCATGGTTGAAACTATTTTAGAAACATAGTTCACCTTAAATAACTTGCAGATACAAAATTTGAATTAATTCTGATGATCAGTTCTCCATATACTTCTAATAAACCATCAATGTTGGGGCACCCATTATAATTTTTATAAAAATTATACACGACTTACCTTTACCACATACATCACAAACATGTGGTCTCTCCCCAGTATGTGTCATCATATGCCTCTTCAAGTTACTGCTTACACTAAAGCCTTGGGAACATATCTTGCAAATAAAAGGTTTCTCTTTTGTATGTACCCGCATGTGTTGCCTTAATTTGCATTTAGTGAACTTTTTCTCACATATTGAGCAAGTATGGTTTCTAAGTTCAGAGTTCCTATGTTTGGAATGTTTCACTTCATTTCGATGATCCCTTAACTCTATTCTAGTGCCATAGGTTGCCGGACAATGTGTGCATTTAAATGGTGGGCCTTGTGGTCCTTTTCTGATATGCGGTTTCTCTTCGTTATCTTTCAATTCATCTTTAAAATGTTCATCTATTGAAGAATCAGAAAAATTTCCACTATCACCAATACTAATAGGTTTAAAATCTTCATTTTGGTGTAAATCTTCTTCATCTCTCGAGTCAGTATTCTCTGGAATGAGTGATGTGTGTTGCACATTTTCTTGTTTTATACTATTACTATCCTGCACGGTTTCATAAGATTTTCTTTTTGAACTATCAGTTTCTTTGATAGGTTCACTTGTACATTGTTTATTGCATACCTCAGTTAAAATGCTTTCGATTTGTATGCATTTCTCCCTAAAGTTATAGCTTCTTATTACCTCAGTTAGGCATGCCGCACATATATTTTGCGGTAAGCAATCATCAATATCCACCTGCAAAGAAATCGGTTTGCAAAAACGGTTCGTGTCATGTACAAATTACTACCTTCAATGACATGCAATCAGCTATAATATGCTGCAATGATCTCTCTTTGTATGACATTTTAAAAATTGGATTTATGTTGTGATACCCCAAGCAAAATCGGCAAATACGATCGAAGTTTTCTAATGTTATAGTAAATGGATAAACATTAGCAAAATCTGCCGTTTTTACTACTTTCAATATAGCTATCGACTTGTTATCGATGACGCTCATATTATATAAATTATAATAAAATTAAAAGCTTTAATCAAATACATAAAAGAGCGCTCGAAAAAAGCAAACAAGATTTCAGATTTTTTAACCTCTTATAACCAGGTATAAACTCAGGCATTTTCAATAAATGGAGCGGTAGAGAATTTGCGGTAAAATCGGTTAATCAGCTGATAGTGGTATACATTTATCACTAATCACTGCCTATCCCTATTCATTCTTGCAATTGGTTTAAACTAGTTTTATTAAATCAGCTATTGCCACGTTAGTTAGGTATAGTAATAGTATTTAGTTAGACGCGATTCGATTGGCTAAAAGAAATCCGAAATACTTCTCTGACTTAATTTCACAATATATGATTAGTTCTCACTAGTTTGTAATTCTTCTATGAACAGCCCTATTTATAATATAATTATTTCTGTCGTACTTAATTATGCTACTTTTTTAATCCTTGTTTTTAACACCTTTCAAAAACGAGTCGTTTGTCCAACATTTATATTGAGGTCGAGTAAGCGTGTATCCGATATATCCATAGGATATATCTAATAGAATTAATTAGGCGTAATTAGGTACAATTCTATGATCGTACCTATATAAATGTTTTTCAATTACCGAACTCTATTGGTAAACGGCGGTATGGAGCATCCCAAATATCGAAAACGCCTCATTCATATAAAAGGATATTTCAATTTCAGACATTTCAGGTTGGCTAGACTGATTATTGTTTTTAAGATACAGAATAATTTTAAATATTTTAATAAATAATATGAATAATGTTGCGATACACGCGCTGTAGGTTTTTATTGGTTGAAATTCTTTCCTATCTCTGAGTACGGAAGATATGTCGTCGGTCGTCGGTATTTGAAATAACAGTTCATCTGATTTGTTTGTAGGACCCTGTATATAACTTAATCCAGTCAGAGGTTTTGGTAAATTGTGGTGATATGCGGTTGGTACGCTTCGTAACTGTAGCTGTCATCAGCAACCTCTAACCTGTAAAAAAATTAATTTATATGTTAAGCTAATTTAGTTGTAGTACTTATTACAAATTAGTGTGCATTATGACACGTTGTAGCGATTTTATTAAGACCGAATTTCCTTTAATCGATGACGATCTGAAACAGTATGTGGAGGGTAAGTGGCATTTTCATATAAATTTTTAACCGTTTCGGTTTAACGAGAGTGCGTGTTACAGATGTCTTGGAAAACGGCGCCGAAGATTTTCAAGACAGCGAGGAGATCTACGAGGCTGTAGGAGAGGTCCTTCACGAGATATCCGCCGACAAAACTGAGCATGAAATCAGGTAGGTGTTGTTCCGAACTGTGTTTCAATAAGTATCCATGTTTTTTTTAGATGTATTTGTGATAAACTATTGAATATGTTGCAACCGAATAAGGAAATGAATAATCCTAATGGTTTGACAAAAGTATTAAATGCGCCTATCCATTTAGGATCAATGGCTGCTAATTTGGAAAGCAACGTTGATGATATTAAAAGTATATGGGTTACGCAGAGAGACGATAGTTTGGTATGATCTAATAATTTTATTTTGTAGGATGGTTTCAATTTAATATGATTTTTTTTTTTAGAAAGTTGATGCTAAGAAATTAGAAAAAGCCCAGGCAAAATTGCAAGAGAAACAAGAGAAGAGATCTAAGGACAATACAAAAGTGTCTGTAGTACCTAAACTTGAATCTGCTACAGCATCACAGGTGAAGTTTCATATTTTCCATTAGCATTTGAAATATACATTTGGCTTATATAATTTAGGTAACTAGCAAAAAAGAAAGTAAAATGGAAGCTAAGGGTAGTAATAGAACACAAGATATTCGTATAGAAAACTTTGATATAGCTTATGGTGATAGGTAAGTAAAAATCATGAAATTTTGATGCGTATAAGCGAAAATATTTTCTTAATATTATTTTTAGGGTGTTATTGCAAGGTGCAGATATAACATTAGCATTTGGTAGGCGATATGGATTAGTAGGTAGAAATGGTTTGGGTAAAACAACTTTACTTAGAATGATATCCAGCGGACAACTTAGAATTCCATCTCATATATCTGTATTGCACGTTGAACAAGAAGTAAGTTGAAATGAATTAATAATGTTTGAATGATGCAATTAATTTTCTTACTCGATGTAGGTAGTAGGTGATGATACTTTAGCTATAGATAGTGTTTTACAATGTGATACTGTACGAGAAGAATTGTTAAGGAAAGAACGCGAATTAAGCACTGCCATTAACTCTAGGTGAGCAAGAAATTTTTATTAAAATATATTCTACATTTGGTGTTAGTTAAGTATCATTGTAAACCCAAGTGTACATCAGAGAACAAATGACAGCTATAATATCAATTTGGTCCAAACTAAACACGTACCTATATTATAACTAAGATAATAATCTAACTAATAATAAATTGTAACATAATTATTCTAAGTTCCATTCCTTAGTTATAATAATTAGGTATTCTCTTAGTATATTGTCCGTTGTGGATAATTCACTAACTCAACAACAATCTATACTTAAATCAAGATAATGTGTCAGATCAAGCAGCTTGTTATTTTAGTGGGCATATTCGGAGGAAAAAATTTAAGCTGCTAGGTTCAAATACATTCTAATATATAAAGCTATATTTTGAATTTGACTGAAATGAATTTTTTGTTTTATTTTCTTGATTTGCATAATCAAAATACCTGATAAATTCATAACTTCAGCAAATGCTTAATTAATGACTTCATCCCTACACCAAGAACTATCAGGAGATTTCGATTATACAGGGTGATTGATCGAGACCGTCCATTAGAAAGATTGGGCCTCCTAGTAATATTTAATTTCTGTAAAGTTGCATACGTACATAGGGTACTAAAATCTATGCCCTGAAAATATTTTCAAGATGGCGGCACTTCCGGAAACACCGGAAATTAACATCAACTTTCTTATTTGAAATGGAATGGTACAGTTTTCTTTGCACTTTTGAAATCTAAACGTTATTCTAGATGAACTTTTACTAATATTCCCTATACCTAAGTGCAGCCGTTTTGGAGATTTTTCGACTTTTTGAAAATTTTTGGATTTACATCACATGTTTAACATTATGTACTGTCGCGAAATTTTAATCGAGAACGCTAAAATTAAGACTATTGATGGAAGAAATCCTGACATTTCTGTCGAAGTTCTTAGATTTGTTGCATTATCTACAGGCTGTCCAAAATTTAATTGTCCTTTAGTGCAACTGCAGACCATAAAAACTCGATTTTTTCAAATACAATGCCCCATTTTTTTTTTCAATATTCTGAAATCTTATTAAATTTTGCATCAAAATGTATTAACGTTCCTCATACATATTTGCAATAATTTTCAAGTTATGAAGGTTTTTGGTACATTTTAGAGGAAATTAAAAATGTTCTTAATAGAAACCCGATTTTTTTAAATATAATGCCCAATTTTTTTTTCAATATTCTGAAACGTTATTAAATTTTGCCCCCAAATGTATTAACGCTTCCCATACATATCTGCAATAATTTTCAAGTTATGGAGGTTTTTGATACATTTTAGAGGAAATTATACAGAAAATTTTGTAATTTCCTCTAAAAATTAAAACCCGATTTTTTCAATATTATGAAACCTTATTGCATTTACATCAAAATGTATTGTATTACAGAAACAGTAAAATAACCGCTAATAAAAACACAAAATCTAAGAAAGCTATAAACACTCTACGTGGTCCCCATTGACGTGCTGGCAGCTACGGATTCTTGAAGAAACTTCTTTTGTGCAAGCCTTGTAAATGTAATGAGGATTTAACTGTCGAAATATCGTTCTAACGCGATCTTGCTTTAAATGAGGATTTTCCGTAGACCAGTAGTGTAAATTGCACCTGTTAATTATTCCCTCTGTGCGAAATTTTGCTTCATCTGTCCAGATCATTTTTGAGAGAAACAGTCGATCTGCATTTGAATTAAAACCTGTTCGCAAAATTCCAATCTTCTAACATCATCCCCCGGGTGGAGTTCTTGTACTTTTGTGAACGAATAGTTATGCATTTTATGTTTCTTTAAAATTGCTTGAACCGCAAAAAATCTTAAATCCAAATCATGGGCTGCCGATCGGATTGACTGCTGTAGATTGACATGAAAGTATACCAGGACCAGACCAGGACATTAATTTCATTTATTTCTGCATTTGTAATTGGTTTACGTCGAACACTAACGTATTTCACTTTTCGATTTTTAAAAAAATTCAATTTGCGTCAAAATTTTCCTCTTGTCATTGCAGCCAAATGAGGGTTGTTTCAATAATCCTGTGACATTCTCCATGAATATAAAATAAGTTTCAGATATCTGTGTTTCAATACCCTTCAAAATCTATTTCAGTGACCGCAACAGCAAATCGTGACTTTACAGACTATGGTGACAGTTATTAATAAGAACGTTTGTCATTTGCATTGCTCACTATTAAGAAAATTTTAAAATTTCGTCTAAAATGTATCAAAACTCTTCATAACTTGAAAATTATTGCAGATATGTATTAACGTTATACATTTTGATGCAAAATTTAATAAGATTTCAGAATATTGAAAAAAAAAATGGGACATTGTATTTGAAAAAATCGAGTTTTGATGGTCTGCAGTTGCACTAAAGGACAATTAAATTTTTGACACCCTGTAGATAATGCAACAAATCTAAGAACTTCGACAGAAACGTCAGGATTTCTTCCATCAATAGTCTTAATTTTAGCGTTCTCGATTAAAATTTCGCGACAGTACATAATGTTAAACATTGTGATGTAAATCCAAAAATTTTCAAAAAGTCGACAAATCTCCAAAACGGCTGCACTTAGGTATAGGGAATACTAGTAAAAGTTCCTCTAGAATAATTATATATTGAGATTCACCCTGTATAATAACTTTAAAACGCGTAAATGTCAAAGTTGTTACAAAAATTGCAATACATACATGTCTTAGAAACAGTTGAAGATAGATATAGGAAACCCTAATTGCAATAGTAATAGAAGTTTATGCTGAATTGAGAAATGTAACAATATACAGGCCATTTAAAATAACAAAGTTTTTGGGGACTTCCGGTTAACCAGAAGTGTAAAAAATTTAGAAATATTTTGTAAAGGAGGTAAGTACCATACAAACCCCAAATTTTTAAAACTGAAGAGTTGCGTTAAGCCCGAAAACTTTTAGCTAGCCACTTTCGTGGAAAACCGTGTATATATTAACGACTTTATAATTATTGTAAATTTCAGCTTCTTTTCGTGAAACTACTTTTAACTATGTTCTAAACTAATTCAATCCGGTTAGCATTACAGCGGTTTGGTGGTCTCAACACGGTATTGATCCATAAATACTGCATAATTTTCGATCTTGGACTGAGCTTGTTATTTGTTTCATCTCTATATCTCGACTCATATTTTAATTTTTCTATTTTCTATTTTCACCGAGATTATCATTATGTATCACAAATTCCAAGTTCTGTGCTCTCTATGTCACTATATCTTGCCGTTCTATCAAATATTTCCGTTGAATATAAGAGATCAAGATAAGAAAATTCAAAAATTTACAATGTTTCTAGACAAATATAGGATACACTAAAATAAAGGATAGTTACATTTTAGTAACACGCTATATTTGGAACATACCATAAATAGTTTTTTAATGGGAAGCAATAAATCGTGAACATAACTCAGGAGTGACTTGAATCCTTCCGAGTAACTATTGATGGACAGCTGTTTGTGCTTTCTCAATGTGAGGTTGGAATCCATTAGTTTGTCATGGTTTCTTTCGTAGCGTAAATGAATGTTCTTATAACATTGTCTTCTTAGAACCACATTAAATTTAATCTACCAATATTTGTCAGAGAACTATTTTTAATATTTATGAATGACCTGGCTCTCCGCTGACGATACTTCTCTTAGGTGGCATGCCTCTAATCATAAGGATTTCGGAAATTAATAAATACAGGAATTTCTAAAGTCTGCGAGTGGTTTGGTGCTAATAAGATCATCCTTAGCACTAGCAAAACCAAATCATTACTTTACAAGCATCAAACTAACATTAATATTTTTATCGATAACAGTCTTCTTTTGCTTTCTTCTGAAGTTAGATTTTTGAGGGTTGTTGGTGTGGGCCGAACACGTGCATTAGCTTTCTAGATGCTTATCGTCTTCTTGTTAGGCCCTCAGAGCTATAAGGCAGAACCTTGGTGAGCATGTTGCAACAACAACTTACTTTACACTCTTTGAATCACGCATGGGATATTGCCTTCCCACTGCAACGAACCACTGCAACGAACTTATTAGAAATTTTCAAATTGTAGAAGCGGGCAATGCACATGGTCGGTGGAGTAGACAGTAGAGCCCACTGTCCACCCTTATTTGTTTCTTATAAGATTCTCACTTTCTATTCTTTAATCATATATGAGTCATTGAGTATTGTGTATAGACATAAAAATAGGCATAGTTATCGTTTAGACATTCATTCTTATAATACCCGTACCTGCAATTAATCTTCCAAAGGCAGACACATATCTTCGTAAAAATTTTCTGTATTACATGGGTTACTCTTTCTTTAATAAACTGCCTTCTTCCATTGTAGACTCTCCTAACTTAAATACATTTCGTCATAAATTAAAGGCTGTATTACTGAAGCAATCTTTCTACTCATTTGATGAATTTATTAATTATAAATTTTGAGTTGTTCCCTCGTTGTGAACGTGTGTATTTTTTATTGTGTATTTGCTTCTTCATTTAATTTAATAGATATATAAGTACATTTTTATTTAATTGTGACCAATATTTTGTATTGCTATTATTTATTAATTATTGGCATTTTTATTATTAATGTCAGACAACTGTATGTTTAATGACAATATAATGTACAACTAATATTAATACTAGTTTTCATGCATTTTCTTTTTTGCTTATAAAAATTTTGCAAAATCTTTACAGAACTGCTGATGCAGAACTTTCAAATCAGTTGACTGAAGTTTATGCACAATTGCAAAATATAGAAGCGGACAAAGCTCCCGCGAAAGCCTCTATTATCCTGAATGGTTTAGGTTTCAATAAGGTGATGCAAGGTCAGCCCACAAAAACCTTTTCGGGTGGGTGGAGAATGAGATTAGCTCTGGCTAGAGCGCTGTTCTCAAGGTATGAAACTATTCCATTTTAAAGTATGTAATATACAATAATTTGTTTTATTGTTTGCAGACCTGACCTCTTACTATTGGACGAACCTACGAACATGTTGGACATAAAGGCTATTATTTGGTTAGAGAATTATCTACAGAATTGGCCCACGACACTTCTGGTTGTTTCCCACGATAGGAACTTCCTGGATACTGTTCCTACTGATATTTTATATTTGCATTCACAAAGAATTGAACCTTACCGGTATGTGCCACTTTTACTTTTTACTTTTTTGTTGGCGTCATTAGTGATTAATATTGTTTTTCTTACGTTGTAGAGGTAACTATGAACAATTCATAAAAACAAAGACTGAAAAACACAAAAACCAACAGAGGGAGTATGAAGCACAGCAGCAGCACAGGGCTCACGTTCAGGAATTCATTGATAGGTTTAGATATAATGCAAATAGAGCGTCGTCAGTTCAATCGAAGATAAAAATGTTAGAAAAATTGTAAGTAATTCATCTTTACCATGTCTGATCATATTTTTCTATTTAATGCTTTTGTTCTATTTTTTTAGACCCGAATTAAAGCCTATTGAGAAAGAAGTTGATGTGATATTGAGATTTCCTGAAACAGAACCGTTATCGCCACCAATTTTACAGTTGAATGATGTCTCATTTTGGTATATTCCCGACAAAGTTATATTTTCCAACGTAAATTTAGGAGCAAATTTGGAATCCAGAATATGTATAGTAAGTATAAAACATTGTATGTGCATGATATACAGTGGTGGACATAAAAATAGGTACAAGGCAAATCACTTTAGTGTTAGCCATATAACTCTGTTGCTTATCACTTATCATTAATATCATGTGACATCCCTTGGTAAGTGTCCTCAAACACATTGGTAGGTATATACTAAAGGTAATGTAAATATCGTTGGAAAACAATGCCGGTTATTCCCCGATAACAAAAATTACATCTATATGGAACTGGCCAAAAAAATAGGTACATTGGTAAAAACAATAGAAAAGTGCGTTTTAGTTGAAATTTACTATCAGATATTGCAAGTAAGTCCTTGTAGTTATCACATGTACACATATTGCCTTTATTACTTGTCAAATCTAGATAAAATGGGTTGCAGCACGCTTTGTTCGGAGAATGAGAGGAAAGCTATTAAAACTATGCGTGGGCAGGGAAAAATCGTTCCCCAAATATGATCTCAAATGTTCTAAAACCTAAAAAGGATCCACAGACAAGACTATGGCCGAAAAAAACTACACCGCACACTGACTGCTATATTAAAAGAAATAAATAGTAATGTCAGCGCTCGTACCTTACGACAACGATTAACCGAAAATATTTTTCACGGTAGAGTTGCAAGAAAAGTTCTCTTGTTGACCCGAAAAAATATTAAAGCAAGAATGGCAATTGTGAAAACTCAGGTCGAATGGAAAACAGAAAAGTAGTGTAACATATTTTGGAGTGATGAAAGCAAATTTAATTTAGTAGAATATGATAGCAGGGTTTACGTTCGCCGGCCCAGAAATAAAGTATTCTGTTCGAAATATACGACACGGACAGTAAAGCACGGTGGGGAAAACATAATGGTTTGGGCATGTTTTTCAAGGTATGGCTAGATCTGAACACTGGATTAAAGACGTGATAACTAAAGAAATTTACATCCTAAACAACATTATGCTTCCATACGCAGATTAAACATTAAACACGCCGATTATTTGGATTTATCAACAAGATATTAACCCTAAACACACTTCCAAGTGGTATCAAAATTGGTAGCGTGACCATAACGTACGACTTTTAGATTGACCGGCACAATCGCCAGACGTTAATCCATTTGAAAACTTATGGAAGTGTGTTAAGGATTCATTACGACAGAAAAATCAAAATAAAACGATTGTGTGAAGCGGTCCAGTAGAGTTGGTACGCCATACCAGTGGAAACATGTGAACGTATGGTAAACTCACTGCCTAACACATGTAGAGCAATAATTAGCAATAAAGGCCGCGTTACCAAGTATTAAACTCGTACAAATTACTGAATAAATTTCCGTTACCCATTTTTTTATTATTACCCGATGAAAAAACTTTATAGCATGCGTCCCCATTATTTTGTCCACACAATTTTTTAATATTGTTTTGGTTCTCGGTTAAATTTTGTGATATCAGCCTTTAATTGAGTTTTTTTTATTATAGATTATTCTATGTTTAATATTACAAAAATTAAAACTATTATGAAAGTACAATAACTTTGTTTATTTATTGCATATATAACTTGTTAAACCATTGTACCTATTTTTATGTCCACCACTGTAGACCGATATCAACTCTTGATAATTTTTACAAAAAATGGTTTAAGTAGTATATAGTCATAGTCACCTATGTTACAAATAGTTAATATCTTGAATGTATATCTTTTTCTTTTTCCACTAAATCACCAATTAAACGGCGTTGTACATTGTATTTGCTTGTTTGAAAGTCTCATACTAACAAAAGAAAATACGACGGAGAAGTTAATAAAATAGTGTTTGGTGTTATAGCGGAGGCTATAATAGAATATAAGTGTGCGCACTGATGTAATGAACACTGTACAATGTAATGAAACTTAACTGACCTAAAGTCAAAATTCGAAGAAATCGAATGTAGTAAATACAGAAATAGAAAAATATACAGGCTGGACCATCTCATACACGGAGCTTTTTTGAAAACCTTTTTATTTAGTTGGATGCTAGACTTTTTTTTATGTACAATTTAAAATTACAAACAATTGAAATAGAAGAAGGAAGAAACAGAAGTGGAAAAAAAATGGTTAAGATTCAAAGAAATAGTCCTAGAACCTGCAAAAGAAACCTGTGTATCAATGAATTTATAAATTCATGTTTATTCATTCATCAATTTCATAATTTTGTCATTAAATGTTTTTATAAGTATATTATTGGAGCACTTCAATTTTGTTTTTATAAGAGACGGCATAGTTGACGTAAAGAAAAATAACTGAAACTCTAAAACTAAAAGTTATTAGATAAAAGTTACTCTTAAAGTTATAACACTCTTTGCAATTAAATGTTTTGTATGTAATTTTCTTTTTTCAATATTCGTTAGGTAGGTGATAACGGTGCCGGGAAAACGACACTATTAAAAATCATAATGGGCTTATTTAATCCGACGGCTGGTATTCGCCACACTCATAGGAATTTAAAATTTGGCTACTTCAGCCAGCATCACGTAGATCAATTAGATATGAATGTGAACTCAGTCGAACTATTACAGCAAAGTTATCCAGGTCTGAATGCCAGCTTTAAGCTTTCATTCGAACTTCAATAAAACACACTCTAACGCAATTTTAGGCAAACCGATAGAGGAATATAGGAGGCAGTTGGGCAGTTTCGGGGTTTCTGGCGATTTAGCGTTGCAAACTGTCGGAAGCTTATCAGGAGGTCAGAAATCTAGAGTGGCTTTTGCTAGAATGTGTATGGGAACCCCCAATTTTTTGGTTTTGGATGAACCTACGAATCATTTGGATATAGAAACGATTGAAGCTTTAGGAAAAGCGATAAATAAATATAACGTAAGAAACAAGAATAAAAGAAAGATTCTTAAATAGTTTTCGCATACGTGTTTCTTTTTAGGGTGGAGTTATTTTGGTTTCACACGACGAAAGACTCATCCGTATGGTGTGCAAAGAATTGTGGGTGTGTGGTAATGGTTCAGTCGCAAGCATTGAAGGTGGATTTGATGAATACAGGAAGATTGTAGAGCAGGAATTGGAGGCTGCTAGTAAATAATTCAATTGTTATATACATCCGTGAAAAATAATTAATCTTTACATAAGACCAGAGAGGTATTTCATGAAATGCCACAGCATCTGTATAAAAGAAATAATAATTTAATAAAAGAAAATCGTGCCTGTTGTATTTGTTAGCAGTCACAACATCTAATTATGTATTTCATATACATATTGTATTATTATTATTTCAGTATAAGAAATTCTAATAAATGTTGAAGCTCTTGCATTTTTATAATAATAAGGCTAATGAAGGAAACCCATCGAAAACGAATTGTATTAAAATTTGAAAATACTGATGAATGATGATTTTTTTAGAGATATCAAATATGTTTCATTTTAAGATATTTTTTTACTTAATTATCCAAACTGAAATCCATGTCTGTTTTTATTCCTATTGTAATTTCGTATTTTTTCAGAATTGTGATATGTTAAGTATATTCTTTATTTAAATTTGAGTTGTCTTAAGGAGATAATTATATCATAATAAATAAATATTTATGTATATTGTTTGATTCTTGTAAATGTATTGATTAAATTAATAAATGTATGTGATTTTAATTTTAGATTTTTACTGAAAGTATATCGTTTATGGTAACTATAAAGAGCATTTGTCACTCGCATACAGTAGAAGAAATTTTGAATTTTATCGCGACATTTTCACTGTACCCTACTTTTCCTATCGTCTACCAAAAAATATGAAGCATGCGTTTGTTTTCGTTAGTTGATATAAACACGCCTGTTTACGTTGTATTATATTTCATAGGCACGGTTTAGTACTTGCTGACTAACGCTTCGGCGCTAGTATCGATTTTTGGACCAATAATATTGAAGTATGATGACGCGTCGTCAACGACAACAAAAAAACATTTTGTGAAAATTTTATACACCCGTCATTTTGAAATTTGTGCGTCTTCAATCGTTTGAAATTGTTTTTATCTCTTTGTGATTTGTGAGTGAAAAGGCTGTAATAATTGTGAATATCCGTATTTACAATAATGGGTGGCTCAAGAAATTGCTGCGCGCCAGGATATTTTGATACAAAAAGTGTTCGAAGGAAATTTTCAATTTACGATGAAGCGGTGAGAATTGTTGATAATAATTGCAAATAAAACAGGTGCGAAGAAAGACAGAGTTAGCACCAGAAGCTATCAGCTCATATAAAGTAGCAAGATCTTTGCAAAAACGAGAAGCGTGCCTGAAAAAAAAATTGTAAAAGACTAGAAGACAAGGTTCTCCGCATAGAGGATTTTATGAATACCAAGCTGTATGAAGCGTTAGAAAACATGAGCAAATCCGTATCAAATTACCATTTGCCATTTTCTCTAAAATTTTGTTATCAAACTACACAAAAAAAATACCGGATCATTTCAAGAAAAAAAAGAGGAACAAAAATCAGCAAAAAAATTGCTAGGTTGCCATTTAAAAAACAAAAAAAAATTACGTTTCCATGGAAATGCGTTGACATAAAAAAACAACTAGCAGGCTAAGAGATAAAGAATAATTAGTAAAAAAAACTTCTATTAATGACATTTTGTCATAAAGTTCATATTTACGGAGATAAATTGCCTATTCCATACTTATGACTAATACTGTATGTAAATATTAATATAATAATAATATAGATTATAATGATTGGAAGAGGTAATGATACTCTAATTATAACACGCTTTATTACCAGTTGTCCCTACACGGCGGAGTCCCGTTTCAGAGGTCTGATACTCAATTATATAGGTACATAATTAGCCCCACTTAATTCTGGAAGACCGATTTGTGGCAATATTTCTGCTTGACACATAAGAGTGACAATCAGTCTATCCTACCATTATCAAGCCAACACTGCATACATATTACGATAACCAAATTTTAAAAAAAAATACTGTATTTTCTGGATGTTATTTTCATTAATATTTTACAATATTAACATGACATCTTACATAATTTTTTCCAAAAATATAGTATAAGTTACTACACCTATATATACATAAACATAACTTAGAACTAATATTTTATATCATTTTCTCCTTTGTGAACACTTTCTGCGTCTGCCTCATTTCCATTCAATATCCTTTCCGCGTCCCTCCTGGTATCGAATCTGTAAATAATACGACATACACATCCACGTTACAAGATTAATCAACACACCATATCATTAGTATAAACACTTTACCGTTGTTTTATTTTTCGAATCACGAACAGCAAAAGCAGCGGAATTGGCGTCATGATGGCCACCGCCACTGGAGCAACTGTTTGAGAGAATTGTACAGTCAAGTTGAGATTATAATTTGATTTTGATTTTACCTGTCGTCAAATCAGCTTCTGGTTGCGGCAGAACAGCACGTAATAGAAATATGGATATGCCAGTGTTTTGTATTCCTGCCTCTATTGCGATTGTCAAAGCGTCTTTAGAGGATTGTCTACAGACTTTCGCAAATATCCAGGCTAAAACATAGCCTAACCATGGTAATCCAAGCCCTGATACTATAATCTAAGAAAACAGATTGGTATATTAAAACCATGTACCTATTTGAAAAAAGATAGGTGCTCACTTGCCAAGAGAATAATTCGAATAAATAAAGATTCGTCACTATAGCAAAGATTATTATAAATAGTAATAATAAGCTTGAAAGGGCTTTCAGAATTCTCGCCATGAAACCAGCAATCCTTTTATAGTACCTCTGAATTACATAACCGATAAACAAGGGTACCACCAGAGCCGCTGCGTAACCAGATATTAGTGCGTAAGGCACCGGTATTTCACTTTTATCAAAAATTCCTTTCCCCAACGTGAATAACCATAAAGGCATCATGGCGAAAGCAGCAATGTTGCTTATAGTCGTCATAGTTATAGATAAACATAGATTTGCGCCTAATATAACCGTCCACATGTTAGAAGCGCCGCCTGCCGGGGCTACTCCAGTAAAGAACATCCCCAGTTGCATATCTGTGTTGTGTGGGAACAACACTTTCCCCAATCCGTAGCTTAACTGGAAAACGGAAAAGAAGAAATTGTATTTTGCGCAATTCTTGAATTTCTACACATCTTACCAGTGGCATGAAGAGAAATTGTGATATGAATCCGATTGCAGGGCCAATTGGTCTTCGCAAACCTTGACGTAACTCCGACCAGTCCAATGCACAGCCGAAATTGATATAGAGTAAGGCTACAAGGGTTGCAACGGATCCGGTAAATATGTG
The DNA here is from genome assembly GCA_949128085.1 of Cetonia aurata. Lineage (NCBI taxonomy): Eukaryota > Metazoa > Arthropoda > Insecta > Coleoptera > Scarabaeidae > Cetonia > Cetonia aurata. The sequence goes on from OX421887.1 coordinate 3,546,792, forward strand.
ATCTATGACTCTTGGCTTGCGAATTATGGTAACAGGTATGGTCTCGTTGTAGTACGTCATTGAGTTCTTGTGGATCTTCATAGAGACAGATGTTCTACCTTTGGACAGTAAGCAATGAATAATTTATATGTCCAAATCAGAGGTTCTTTAAGAGAATATCAGCTTACTATTGGTGAATAGGCTTCATCATTAGCGATTATTTCATTCATATTTTACCTAGAAATATTCCAGTCATATTGAATTGCGCCATGGCAATATCTTCATAGCGTTCTGTGACCAATTCGACTTGTTGATCGGCATCCAATATCCCAGGATTTTGACTTTGCATTTGTAAAAAGTATTGATCTCCATCTATGCCTATAAAATATAAATTAATTTTTGTTTATAATGGATATAGAAGGTAAGTATAGTAGAAAATGCCCTTGGGGCTATTTTGTGTTTATTTTGTTTTTCTCATTACATTTAACATAAATTTAAAAAGTTATAATTTTTGCAAAAAGGATAAATTTGATTTTTTTAAAAGCTCCTTTTGAAATCAAGAACTTTACTTCAATATTGAAATTATAATATGTGAAAACATAGTATGGCGCTATTATATGTAATTGCTGTAGTAAAGCACTTGTACTACAAGTTTAACTAACATTTTTATAAATGGAATGAGATATTTTTCGAAGATTTTTAAAGAGGATTAATTAAAGTAAACTATAGTTAACGATTATAGGACATAAAATTAATTTTAAAGCACATATTTGGATATAAAAAAAAAAGTTCATTAGTTACGCCTTTCATATAACACACATACAATAAAGCCAAATGGACACGTGAGGGGTCCTGAATTCGGCTGTTCCCTCTTAACCAATATGCAGGTTTTGGGTACTTTACAGATTCATGTCCAATACCGCCAGATTTCTTATCTTGTCCTTGTAGACCCAAGGTTCCTGTATGAGTGCGAGGTCGCAGTTCTTCATCGCCACAGCAAATGTGGTCGCAGCAGCTGCCTTGTTATGTTGAAGGTTCGTTTGGATCACCTTTATGCTGGTCATTGAGATTTTAAGACCTTCTCCCGAGCTTTCGGTATTGGTTCTTGCCAACCCCAATTGATGGCTCGTAAATGGAGAATGTCATGTACGTTACATTTTTCTCCACTTTTTTGCTGAGTAGCAGCTTTTTCCTGGCATCCCGGCTAACACTCTTGGCCTTTTTAGAAAGTCCTTGATTCAACTGCAGTTAAAACGACCCCCTCCTAAAGATTAGCCATGTATGTCACGACCTCCATGAGCCAGGTCTTATTTGCTTCGTTGTGAGAGCGGACTCCTACACGGAAGATGGTTTTCTTAAATTGCAAGAAATTAGTTCTCGGGGCCTCATGCATCGCATTTACCAGTCTTTCCTGAATCAGATCCGCAAGCTCTTGATTCAAAGTTTTTTCCAGATAACATTTTCAATTATCGTCGTCCGTAATTCTGATGTTGCCTCACTAGCGAATTGCGTATTAGAATCTTCCATAGTTCTTTTCTCCACTCCCACCTTGGGTTTCTGCTTTGTTTCCGGTCTAGTTTCCGCCATAGATGTTTTGAAGTTACGGTGACGTGGTCTCTGCTCAGTCTCCATTTTTTGCCTTGCCTTCGCAATTTCCTAATCTGGGCGTTAGATACTGTTTTACGAAAAGATCGAGAGCGTACAGCTGGGAGAAGCACTGGCGGAGGAGTATTTATTGCTGCGTTTGATAATATTTGTATCTCTTCTTGTGATGTAGCTCAATTATCCTGTTTATGTCCTTTAATAGATTTAGTTGCCTGCAAATGTAGAATTATGCACCTTACTATATATCTTGTAAATGTTTATATACCGCCCAATATTAGTTATGACGATTTTGAATCATTTATTGATGCTCTTAGTTTAAAATTAGTTAGAAATTTGTTATATGTGGAGATTTGAATTGTGCTATGTTTAATTCAGTTAACAATTCCAACAACTGCAAATACTTAATACTTGAAAATTTTATGAACGTATTAGGCTTATCTCAGTTTAGTAATGCAGTCAATAGTAGTAACAGGTTACTTGATTTAGTTTTTTCTAATTTATCTTGTCCAATTTTTGTTAGCCGCAGCGATATTTCCCTTGTCTCCGAAGATAATTACCACCCCACCTTCAATGTTAAGTTAGATCTTGAAACCCCGCTTCAGCAAAATCCTATGAATTTTCTTTCTTTTTTTAATTCGAGATTGCGCATTTATTCTGTGTACTCCATTATGCATTATATCTAACATTGCCCTTGGAACAAGCACGTTTCCAGAAGTATGGAAAATCAGCAGTAGATGCGATATTTTGCGAACATTTTCTTCAAAATAGGTTATACAACTGCATTCGATGTTACATAGCTGCTCAGCAATACGGTTTTATGTGTGGAAGATCGACTATTACTAATCTTGCTGAAATTACTCAGTTTATAAGTTCTAGCATAGATTCGCAAGAGCAAGTTGATGTAGTGTATACCGACTTTGCCAAGGCTTTTGATACCATCCATCATGGCACATTAATAACTAAACTTACTCGGCTTGGTTTTTCAACCGAAATCACCGACTTAATAGCTTCCTACCTTGATAATCGTTCGTATTATGTCTACCACAACGGTTTTGACTTCACAATATTTACCGCCTACTCCGGAGTACCGCAAGGCTCGAACCTGGGACCGCTGCTATTCAACATTTACGTTGATGACTTATTGCCTAGATTGGAATGTCGTGTTTCAACTTATGCGGACGATTTAAAAATCTTTCCAAAAATTACGTCGATGAAGGACTGTGAATCTTTGCAACAAGATCTACACATCATCAACAATTGGTGCAATGAGAATGTGATAAATCTTAGTATTGATAAGTGTGCTATGGTATCCTATACTACATTAAATGACCCATGAATCAATCAATATAGTTTGAGTAATATTACCATTCAACTAAAATTAAAGATTTGGGTGTTATTTTTGATCAGCGGTTGCAATTTCTACCATCTGTGCATCAGCCTCGCAATGGCTCAGCTTCATTGTTCGATCTTGTAGAGGATTTGCAAATATCAATACTATGAAAATGTTGTACTACGCTTTTGTTCCTCCTAAGCTGGAATAGCTTCTATAATCTGGTATCCGATATATACATATCAATGGTTACAGCTAGAAAGAGTTCGGAAAAGATTTTTAAAATATATGACCTTTAAAACCACCAACATTTATCCTCCGCGGGGAACAGATTACAATATTCTTCTCACAGAACATGGTTTTCCCTCTCTCTCTAGCAGAAGGGAAGTTATCAGTGCAAAATATATGACAAAGCTGGTAAATAACAAAATTGATGCATCAGAATTATTATCTTTGGTAAATATAATTATACCTAGATATGGAACTCGATCGACGGACACCTTTTCTATACATAAAGCCAGAACAAACGTGTTAAGTAAATCGCCTATGGTGCACATGAGCAGGAATGCCAATAAGCTTTTTCCTGATCCTTTTTATCTTCCTCTTTCTGCTTTTTCCCTTTCATCTTGAATACCTGAACAATTTTCATAAGAAAAGATATATATATTTTTCTCATATTTGTCTGTACCTCTTACATTTTGTTAGTTCATGCACTGTATTTTTCTATCTACATTGTCCTGTAAATGACATTGTCTGTTGGACAATAAAGATTATTATGATTATCATTATTATTAGATAGTTTTTTTTTCCGTTGTTGAAGTCCGAGTTGTTGTACTCTTGCAACAACGTATACCGTCTTGTCTGGTATCCACTTCCAAAATAGTTACAAGAGGTTTACAAGAGGTTTCCGATGCCCTTCCCTGATCCCTCCGTTCTGGTTTTGGTTTCTGTCTACCTTTAATAATAATAATAATAATAATAATAATAATATATATTTATCCAACAGCGAAGGCCAGTTACAGGATAATAAATACATTGTACATACATGCGGTTTTCACAAGTAGATGCAAAAGGATTGTCCACACTTGCGGTGCCCTTTGCACAGGCATGAGACTGGTTATTCCGAGAGGTCGCTCAGATTCCCAGAGGCTTCCTTTGCGACACCTGTTGCCCCCGGTGTCGTTCATCCCTTGTCATGGCTGGCGTAACACCACTGAATTGGGGAATGTTGTCTTACCTGTAACATTACAATTTACGGAAATTGTTTCGTCCACAAAGATTGCTGGACTGCCCGGATTACATGTAATGTTCCATTTCGACTCTATTTGGGACAAGGCGTAATGACAGAGACCCAATATTACGAAAAGTATTATCCAGAATCTGGCGACTAAGGAGAATGGACACATCTGAAAAAAAAAAAATATTGTAGGTACATTTTAAATTAAAATCGGGTTTAAAGTTTCAGAATTCAAAAGTTGTTTTAGGTTGGTACGTTGAAATTTAACATTCACTCGCGTACAATATATTTATTAAAATACATAATTTATTGTCTCTATAGTTTGCTAACCTATTAGTGCGCAAAGACAATGTACCTAAGTTGATTGACCTTTGTGATTTTTTTCTATTCTACTTGAGATTCTGGAAAATAAATGTTTAAAGACATAACTTTTAATCTTTTCAAACGATTTTTTTTTAATAAAATATAGGTAATCCTTATCATGTTATGAATCTGTTATGTTTTATCTATCAATCACGTTTTGATAATGTCTATAGTTCTATACAGATAATCTATTTGAAGATTTTTTTAAATATAATATCACTTATTACGTGATTGACGAAAAAGTTGAACCACACACAAGTAACCATAGAACTAGATCTTTTGTGAAATTGGGCTAACCACACTAAAATAATATATAATAATGATATAATTATGTTTTACCACCCACAAATACATATTTAATTGCATTATCGAAAAAGTAAATGTACAATGTGTAACAAAAGTAACTAGTAATGGCTGCAAGTTCTTAATCCCTAAGAAATTAAAAAAATACATATTATTATAGGTTCTTTTGTTTATTATTACGTTATTACGTCATTAATACCTACATATTACGTTGTTTACTAGTTAGGAAGATGTTCATCTTCTTAACTTCTTTTTTTTGAGTGGCTAATGGACCTCAATTTAAACATTTAATTTAATCTGTTGGCAACAAAATTCATTGGATGTGAGTGTAGTAGGTACGTGATTTTTTAAATTAAACGTTATTTGGAATGAAATTTATCTTAAATCTAAACTGAAGTTATTTTTAAATAAAATTTTATAGGGTTCGTTCATACTATTTATGAATAATAGACTCATTTTATTGAAATGATTAATTCTGCTATTTATTATTATTTAAAATTAAATTTCCAAACCGCGGCATAATATTAAATTGTTTTATGTTAGGTAATAGTAGTAAAAGAAAAACAAATGACAAAAGACAAAAACTGTCTGAAAATATATAGTAGATTGCAGAAAGAAACAGATTGCTTGAAAAATTTGGGAAACATACCATGGAAATGTAGCAGCATAAATGATGTCAAAGAACAAGTTTGTTTTCTTATTTTTATTCCTGACCTATAAACCTAAATTAAACAAAACCTTAGAAGATGTAATTAAAGATCAAAAATAAAACATCGAAATACTTTACCATTATAATATCTCATTACCAAAAGCTGGATAGCCACAGGCACTATAAGCGATGATTCATATTGAGTCGGCGCGTTATACATATCGAGTGTTGTTATACATACGTCGTTGTGTGACAGTAGCGCAGACAGATATACTTTAATACGAATTTTAACATATGCTACATTTTGTTTAATAAATTTCGTTTATATGCACTGATAAAAAAGATTCTTTAAAACAAATAAATATCTCTTTGACGTTATTTTTTAAAGCAGCCGTTTCTTTCAGTTAATCCATATTTCTTTTATTGAAATAATATTATTTTTCCACAGAAGTACATACTAACTGAAGGCAATCATTTTTTTAAATAGTAGAGAAATAATATCTCTTTGTATTAAAGAATATTTCCTCTCAGTATGACAATATTGTACTTAAACAATATACCTATGTTATGCAAATCCGTATAAACACAATTTATTTGCATTAATTATTAAAATATATTCTAAATCCTGATCTGTAAACTGAGTCCGTTTGCTTGTTGTATGTCTTTAAATACAGAAAAACTTCTTTCTACATCACAACTAGTGAGAGGTGCATATTTAAAGTATATTTTAAAATTACTATACATTCCATTGTCTTCGGAACAGACATTTTTTAACATGTTTAAATCCGGATTACGGTTAAAAACTGTATCAATGTTTTTGCCCAAACGACCTCCAAAATCTTCGGGAATATTTTTAACTTTAGGTAAGGTAGTATTTAGGATTTCGATAATTTCTTCTAGTTTTAAACTTTGAGTTTCTAAATATTTTATAGTATTACTTTAAAGTAAATTTTTAACTAAATACTATATTGTGGAGACAAATACGGGACGCTGAATAAAGAGATATTTTGTGCGACCGCTCTTCACTTGACTAATTCCGTATCCAGCGCGCCTAGTCGATCAACATTGTGTATCGTGCCCTTAACCCCTTCTGTAAAAAGAAATTTTAACTTTTTAAAACGTGGCGAACGATGTTAAAATAAATAAAGTATACGGCGACGCGTACATTTTATCGGTACGGTTGACTTTGATCATTTATAAAAGTTGTTACAAAAATATTGTCATTTTTATGTTTTTTCCATATGTTCTCTGAACATCCCTTAACACGTCTGTAGAAAGTAAATGGAACTAAAACGTGGCGAACGATGTCAAAATAAATTATTGGGGCGATTAGGAATTGTTAGGAAGTTCGTCATTTTATAATAATATTGTATTTTCAACCTTTTCAAACCCTCTTCGAACTAACTTTGTTTAAATAACGTGATTGTATCACATTTGGAATGGATTTCACCAAAGAAAAATCTATTGCTGAAATCTATTGCTAACTTCACACAGGTAACTAAATGACCGATTACATATATATGATGAGAACACGCAAGCACCAATTCGACGTAAAGTGCATGGTTTTTTTTTTTATAAAGAATATGCCACCTACGTTAAATACAATTCTTGTTGTTGTCAGTGCCGATGATGATCTCCCTAACTTCAGTCGAGCGATTTTACATAGACTATTACACGATATGGGTTTCGAATTTAAAAAGTAGGGCGAAAAAGTATATTCATTGAACGGGATGACATTATTCGGAGAAGGCATAAATACTTGCGAGAGATCAAGAAATTTAGAGGAGAAGGTATAATTTACTTGTTGCTATTTGACACGCCTGCAACTTTATATTATTTGTGGTCGAACTATAATATACACTGATGAGTCAACAAATGGGTGAATATAGGGCACGCGGTAAATGAAACTTGGGCAGACACTACTATTCAAAATAGTCGACAAGGACTAAGTATTAGTTTGAAATCGCCACCAGGTTGGACCCCATTTTGCTGTAATGCATGCTGGTGCATGGTGATAATGGGTTTGTTTCTGGTGCTCAATATGCATTTTTTTGCAAGAAAAACCCTGCCGAAATTCATCATGAAATGGATTCAGAAACATATGAAGATTGGTTTAGTAATCAATTACTGCCAAATATAACGCAGAAGTCAGTAATCGTTCTTGATAATGTTTACTATTACTGGAGAAAATTGGAAAAAATTCCAACGACAGCATAGAGGAAAAGTGATATCATTGATTGGCTCCGTGAGAAACAAATACTAACCACTTATGAAATTCTTCGATTACCACCTTACCATTGCGAGTTAAATCACATTAAAATGGCATGGGTACAAGTGAAAAACTATATAAAAATGAATAATACCACGTTTAAGGCAAAAGATATGAAGGAATTAATTTGAAGGGCATATAGCACTGTAGCAGCTGATAATTGGCAAATCTACATCAAGCATGTTAAAAATATTGAAAAAGTAATGTGAATAGAAGACGACATCGAAGAATTTATTATTCACGTAACAAATTCATCGTCATCTCAAGATCAAACTGATCCCTCGACTGACTGAAAGATTGACGTAAGATATACATACATATCTGTGTGTAATTGCTACTCTTTTCTTAAATACTATCGTATTATGTGGTATTATATAGGCATTTGTATGATTCTAGATTTTTTTGTTACGAAAGTGGAAACCTATTAGGTATAGTTTGTCCATATTTCTAACGATTTGCCTTTAGAGGGATTAAGAATTATTATTATTTACTATTATATTACCTGGGGCTATTCACTACCTGGTGCCGCCAAATAATGCAAATGAGGTAATGGGCCGTATTAAGAGAAATTGGATTTTTTTAAAGTAGAGAAGTAATTATGTTTTGTTCAATATAATCTACTATTAACAATTTAAACTTTATGATTTAATTATTTCCCAACAATGTATGTCTGTTTATGTGTATATAAATAAATATATTATTTAGTCGAACATTAATCTCTTTATAATACACTTTTAGTATTATAATCTTAGTGAATACGTCCCTGTTAACCACCCGTGCTCGCAAGGGATTATAACGGTCGGTAAACATTTCTTTTGTGAAGATCGAGTGCTATTTAAAAAGGCAAATCGTTAGAAATATGGACAGACTATACACATGTAACAGTAGGGGTAGAGGTGCTACCTAATTACCTAGATCAATCGCTAGTTGAGTGTAACAGCGCTAACATTTATTATGCTAAACGTAGGCGAATTTAAAAAGTGAAAATAAGTATTTTTAAGTGTTTTATTGCAATGGATTCTATACCTAGAGATATGTACTGTTTTTATACTATACTTCGGATAATTTTGCGTCACAAATTATTCCGTTTTTATTTTTCTTTTCTTGGATATTTGAAAACTATATAAAATGTTCTCCTAAAAAACACTAATATTTGTTATATTTCCGGGCACTTCCGGGCCGAAATCTTTTTTGTCCCTTGTAGAACAGTTATTGAGATATATTACTATGTAATAAAATTTTGCGCAAAGTTGCGCAATTTCCGGAAAAAAATATGTAAATTTATCACATTTTAACACCTGTGCTTAATATAGCGTAATTCTTTTTCTTTGCGGCTCGAAAACACAACATATTACTTTTAGTAGAAGAGCACTAGTCGAAGAAATGTGTCTACAAAATTTGAATGTGACCATCTGAGGTTTAATCGATCATTTCTAGTAAAATAAATAGGGTGTCCCGATTGGCCCCTACAAAGAAATGAAATTGACACCTACAAAGAAATTTTTTTAATCATCTATCAAATGATGATATGATCGATACGTTTTTTTGTTTTAAAGCTTTAACAGGGACCTAACTTTTGACAGTGATTCGAAGTTCTTATCTTTGTTTTACAAAAAAAGTTATTTACAAAAACATCCCAAAACCGTTCGGATTCACCCAGTTTGACGGTACGGGAAAATATCACGTAGATTAACCTACAATCTATATTAGATCACACAGTTGGACGTATTGCTGACATCCAAAAAGATGTTTTGCAAGTGTTAAAGCCGCCGGAACATTTTAATATTGTAGTGTTATTCTCGAAGTGGGATTGTGATTGCAGTTCAAGACAAAGATTATTCACATTAATATTAATTACTTTGTTTTGGTAATGTCCTAAAGCGGATCAGTTATTTATTATCTAGTTAAAATGTATGTTTACCCTCTGCAGTTTATAAGGCGATTATCAGTATAGTGGTTTTATATTTGGTTAATTTATAAACACAATATTATTATTTATTGTATTACGTTTTCAAGCAAAGTAAGTAAAGCATTTGCATTTATTACCTATTTCAGTAAAAATATTAATATGGTTAATATAATTAAATACGAACTGCAGTTTTGTGCGTAAGGATGTGTTTGTGGTAATATATACATGTATTGTATGATTCTTGTACTTTTTAACACATATTTATCCACTTCTAGAAATGAACTCTGAAGTTGATCAATGAATGATCTTAAAAATTGAGGTTAAGGTCAAAGTCAGAGTCATGATAGGGTGCTCACTAACATCCCTACAAGTTTTATTCTTAGGGTGGTCCTTTACTTTTGGAATATCCTGTACATATTTCCTAGTTTTTGTTTTATCACTTACTTTTCCATTTCTAGAACATTTGTGGCAAATAAGAAATATGTTTTTCAAGTAGATAATCGTCGGCTATGAATACCCTGCAAGTTTCAATATCAAATTCAAACTGGAACTTCGAAAAATTTTAAGGAGCCAGTTCGATGGGATCTGTAATCTGTATATACACTCCGCCAAAAAAGTATCGCATAAACTAAAAAAGGGCATTTATGAACCAAGATATTTTTATACGTTCACAAAAAGTTTGCCTCGTGTATGTGAACTATAAAAACACTAACAAAATAATGGAACTTAGCGTTTTTACTTTTTTTTTTTTCTAAAAGAACACATTTAGAAAAATGCATATGTGTAAGGTTTGTTCAGTTGTTTATTGAACGTCTTCCTATACGGACCAATTTTAAAGTGCGAAGTCAGAGTTCTGTACCAACGCTTTTAAAACTAAAATGAGCAATTTAACTTCAGAACAAGTGGCTGCTATAGTTGCTTTAATCGAAGATGGACGATCTCAAGCATACGTTGCTAATTTGATGAACATCAATCAGTCAAGTGTTTCTAGAGCCGTAGCCAGATATAGGGAAACAGGCATTTACAGTAGAAGACCTGTACCAGGTCGTCCAAGATGTTCTACTCGCCAAGATGACCGCTATTTACTACTACAAGCATTACGTCGAAGACATGTAACTGCGAGACAATTGCTGAACGACTTGGCTAGAGTCAGAAATACTCGTGTGAGTACTCAAACTATTCGGAATAGGTTACGACAGAGTGGATTAAGAGCTAGAGTAGCTGTCACAGCCCCTCGTCTCACTAGGAACCACCGAGTGGCTCGCTTAAGGTTTGCCAGAGAACATGTAAATTGGAACATTAATGACTGGGCCAATATACTCTTCACAGATGAGTCAAGATTTGGTCTTTACACCTCAGATAGGCGTATCTCAGTGTGTGTAATATCAGACTTAGACCTAATTTCGCTGGTGGCTCTATTATGGTTTGGGGAGGCATCTGTTTAACAGGTCGTACAGAGTTAGTACCAGTAGACAGAGGTACACTGACTGCCCACAGGTATATAACGGAAATTTTAGAAGAACATGTAGTACCATATGCGCCAATTATAGGAAACGAATTCATGTTAATGCACGATAATGCACGACCGCATGTTGCAATAATCGTCCAGGAATACCTTAACGATGTTGGTATTCCAGTTTTAGATTGGCCTGCGGTAAGTCCGGACATGAACCCTATCGAGCACGTGTGGGACCTCCTTCACAGACGGATACGAACCCAAAATGTTGCCCCAGCGGACCTGCATGGACTAGAAAATGCTCTCCGTGACGAGTGGGAGAATTTGGATCAGGCTTATATACGGAGGTTAATCGAATCTCTGCCAAACCGTATGCGAGCGGTCATAAGAGCCAGAGGTGGCAATACTCAGTATTAAAAGCTACTGTTATGACATTTTTCTTTCCAAAATTATAATTTCTTGTTTTAATAAAAATCTCAAGTATGAGTTCTTGTTTTTATTTGGCCTGTATTTTATTTAAACAATCATAGAAATTATATCTTAGAGCGCATTAAAGTATATTTACAACTTTATGCTACAAACAAAGATTATGCGGTACTTTTATGATTCAAAACTAAATTATGCGATACTTTTTTGGCGGAGTGTATATTGGGCGTTACTTTATCGACAGTGTATAAAATATTGATTATGAATATATATTATTTTTTCAAATCCTCGTTATTAAATAAGGAAATATGAATAATATTCTAATGATATCCAAATAAGAAACTAAATTATAGTTTTCCGAGACCACGATATTGCGGAAAGATGACGTAATCTTGCCAAAAAGAGATTAAAACCTCTGATTTACGTAATTGTGCTAGTTAGAGTTAGAGAATTTTAAAAATATTTTGTTAAAAAATTTCAAGGTTGATTCAAAGTTTCCTACTTTTAGCATAACGAACCTGTCCTTTTTTTCAATTAATACTTTTCCTTTAAATAAACTATACGTAAATTATAACGTAGTTGTGAAGATTGTTAATAATGTTAGATAAAATTGCAAAAACGGAAATAAAAAGTGCAAAGTCTTAATTCCTAAACACATCAGATAATATTTTTTGCAAGTTATTGTAAGTCTTATAAGTTATTTATTTAAATATACGTATCCTTCAACATTAAAGAAAAGTCGGTAGCGAATATTTAAACTTCTGTATATTGCATGTAAAGTTTGGAATTTCTTTTGAAGTAATATCACGTTCTTATTAGGTAGGTTTAAAAGCAAGACAACTGCTTACTTTTACAGTTACATAGTGTCCTACTACCTATCTAATGCAAGGACAATCGCTTAATTGTAAAATTTGTATACATTGCAAATAACAGTGCGTCCTTCTTACCTTCGATATTTTTTCGCTAAAGCACTGAATCCAATCAACTATTTGAAATTATAAAAACGGCAAATTCACACAAACTGTACATACTACTAATGCATGCACGCGTAACTATTAGCTAACGGTCGTATTATACGTCGTGTATACACCAGATACCGAAACGCTACTGACATTGACTGAATGGGGGATTCGAGTACTATTCATGCCTCGAGGTCGCATACAAACGTGTACAGCTCATTGCTATGCTATATAGAATCATATTGGATTAGCGTTGTTGCCACGATTTTGGTTATCTACGCGCTAGTGTACCAAATTTTGAACGTGAGTAAAATGTTGGCGTAGGTCAGTGATTGAACTCATGTTTAGATGTTTATCGACAAACATCAAAATGCACTACAATAGTATATTATTGCTTTTTTCTACAGGCGGCCCATCGCTTAACGACCAAGATCCGCTCTTACCACTCGGTCGTCTCGGCTTATTTATGTGTTCTTTATTGGATGCTATTTGAAGTGTGCATTTTATTTTAACACTAATGGGTTAAAATAAATATTGGTCGTTTAAACGAACGTTGATTTTTATTATGATAATAACTGTATATAATGAAGTGAGGGGTGATTTGACCGTTAATTGTAGTTTTAGAACACGTGATTTGCTTGTGCTTGGTAATAGATCAGTGTTACTAAACATTCTGACTGTATTTTTCATTGAAATGGATCTAGGATTATATTCGACTAGAAATGACGGGTGTGTATGATTCTTTTCTGGTTACTATGGCAACTTAAAATTTAAATAACAGAATAAACATATTACAACATCATTATAGTTTATATCTATAATAGATATAACTCTCTAATAAGTTTAGGTTTTAAATGGCCAGTATGCATGAAATACCAATAACTTGCTTTTTTGCATTTTAGGTGAAGTTTAAATGAACTCTTGGGCATTATAGAAAATGAGGACATCTACGTTGAAAGCCGAAGCCGTAACTCTGAAAACACTTCAGTTTATATTATACCGCCAGATTCTCATGAAGCATTAGCTGAAACTAATGAAGACAGCGATAGATCAGACCAAGAAGAAGTGGGCAATATAAATAACTTGCCTGGAGCTATTTTACGCCAAGCATGTGAAATTGTGTATGAAGATGCAAGCAGTGATGAAGAGAGCAACGTACCTTTATCAATACTTAGAGAAAGACTTCAAAATGAACTATTAGAAACACCGAAGAAAAGAAAGACGCATCACTGGTCAATAACTGTTCCAAGTTACAATATGACAACAAATTGTAACCCAAAATTACCTTGAAAGGAGGCACACTTAGCTGAATATCCAACGGATTTCTTTCAATTATTTTTCGAAACAATAAATATGGTTTCTCCTTGAACAAATTGTGTTATATTTGGCAGTTTGGCATTATCCGGCTACGCAAAATATCCGAATAAAAGAATGTTTTGGAATAACGAAGATGACACTCCAAATATATTTTTGAATTGTATTAGACTCAACCGCTTCGAACAACTTATCAGACACTTACATTTCAATGAGAATTTGGAAGACACTAAAAGGGATAAATTGTATAAATTGAGACCCATTATTAACACTTTATATATAAACTTCTGTATACATGGTGGTCTTGAGGACAGCATGTCAATTGATGAAAGCATGACACCATATTATGGAAAACATTTTGCCAAACAGTATATAAGGGGGAAGTCAATTCGGTTTGGCTATAAAAATTGGGCTTTATGTGGAAACAATGGATTTATGATAGCCTTTGATATATACACAGGAAAGTCAGATATCGAAAAATAATTTGGTATGGGTGGCGACCCTGTTATGTCCCTAATAAAACAAGCGGGAATTGTACCAGGTGAAGGATACAAATTTTATTTTGATAATTATTTTATCGGAATAGAATTGATGTCACATTTGGCTGTCACAGATATTTGTGCAACAGGAACTATTAGACCAAATAGGTTGAAAGCTTGCCCTTTCCCTAATAAACAGTTCTGCAATACTGAAAAACGATGTAACTACAAATTTATATCAAATGAAAACCTTTTATTTACGCAATGAAAGGACAATATAGTCGTTACCTTTGTTACCAATTTGGGAAACAATGACATTGGAAATACCTCTCGTTGGTGTCGAGAACAGAAGGGAACGAAACTGTTTGAACAACCAAAATTAATTTCCAATTATAATAAAAAAAAATGGGTGGTGCAGACAAAATTGATACCTTGGTACCGGCATATAGAATTAGGGCAAGACAACGTAAATGGTACTGGCCCATATTTTGCTATCTTTTTGATGTTAGCGTCGTAAATGGATGGTTACTAATGAAAAAAACCTAAACCTCAAGATCCAAATTGTGCCAGCTTGTTGATATTCAAGCGTTACGTGGCTTTTTCTTTTGTTCGGACCTACGGAACCAAACCATTAAAATCTAGAAGTATAATTTCTATTGATGCCGTTAGATTTGATAATGTTGGCCATATTATTGAATATAATGAAACAGAACGCAGATGTAAAGTATACACAAAGAAAAGCAAGTTTGTTTGCAAAAAATGTGGCTGTACATTACATCCAAAATATTGCTCCTCAAATTATCACACAAAATAATTAAAAAAAAATGACATAACTGATTCCAAGTTGTATTGTATGTCCGCTAATATGTTTATTAAATATGTATGTTCAATAAATTTAAAATAATAAATTATTTGCAAATATATGATTATATGCATGATGTCCGTTTAAACGGACGCCCTGTAAAATCAAAATGGGATCAAAATTTGTAAAACTTTCACCAGCATTATTTCATATAGACTATATTTACAAGATTTATTACAGAAAAAGTGACAATAACAAAAAAAAAGTACCTATGCACTAATGGGTTAAAAGCAATTGAAATTCCACTAGACTTTTACTTTTTTATTATAAACTTTATTATTTATTTAGAGTTTGATTTAGTTATATAATCAAAGAAAGAAAAAGGGTATCACTGTCATATTTATTGTGCATACACGTGGGGAACGTGGGAATCTGGGATGAGACTTTTTTATAGGAGAATATGAAAAATTAACCCAGTCCCACAGGTTACCAAAAGAATATCACTTTCTTAAGTTGAACACTATTTACTGCGCCAGTGCTGCCATCGATGTAGATGCGATTTTTCTTACTGAACCGTATATTGCCGACTCAGAGGTCCTTCACCCGTACTTTACTGTCTTCAGGAGGGATAGGGATTCCTATACTGTCCGAAGAGCGACTGGTGGTGGCACTCTGTCGGCGACCCCTAATGGGATGTGTGTGTTGTGCCTGGACTTGACACGTATTTTTAACCTAGTTCCCTTAATAGATATTATTATTTGTAAATGTAAAATGGATTGTAAGGTGCTGCATATTGTTAACATTTATATATTCTTCCCGATGTTATCTGCAATGATTACGACCTATTTTTTGATGCTTTGGGTGTGGAGCTTTCTGGCAAGGATCTTGTGGACGGCTTCAATTATCCCAGCTATATAACGTATGTCATATAAGTTTTGGGAAAAATAATTAAATTCTATAAAGTAAGTGTAACGTAATTTATTCAAATGACCACTTTATCAACATTTTACCTTATATTTAAATTAATTAAAACTACAATTAAAATAATGACAAAGGGCCATGGTCCTCAATGGCATGCAGTTTTTGTCTAACTTGTCCCATCCCAACAATAGAGGTTGATCGTTAATATAAATGGCATATAAATATTTGATGTGGCGCTTAG
The DNA here is from genome assembly GCA_949128085.1 of Cetonia aurata. NCBI lineage: Eukaryota > Metazoa > Arthropoda > Insecta > Coleoptera > Scarabaeidae > Cetonia > Cetonia aurata. Next base: position 3,563,034 of record OX421887.1, read on the forward strand.
ATTGATAAGGTTATTTGACCAATTATTTTTAAGACAACTTTAACAGGGAACCATACTTAAACTTTATAAGTAACTAGTTATTAATACTTTTACAAGATGTTTCGAAGAATGTTTAGTTTCAGCATGCGGTCTGCCCTGCACATTGTTTACAAATTGTCCGTGACTGTCTTCATGATACTTTTTATATCGGTGGATTGGAAGAAAATCTACATTTCCATGGCTATATACTTAGATCTGACTATACCTGCTTTTATTTATTGGAAAGGGAAAAAGATGTGGTTAAAGAAACACGTCCTATAATAAGCCTTTTTGTTAACGACATGTTACTTGCATTTTTTGGTCATTTTGAAATTAGTCGTTATAAAGGTGGCAACAAACTACGTGTCATTGTGAGGATTTCAATTCTATATTATACAACACGTTGAAGAACATTGGCTTCTTGAAGTTTTTCTTTATTTAATTCGATTTTCTCACTAGGAAGTCACCACTAAAGAAACCAATATCACAGATAACCAGACAGATAGCTCACCTTATGGAAGAACGTCGCTAGCGAGTCGTCTCCGACCGTACATCTTGCTCGCCGCAAGTATCTATGTTTCATAAAATCGAAATATTGCACGCTTTGATTTATGCAGCCCGCGTGGTTTGGCCAATTCCGCTACAGTGAGCTATCTGTCTGCTTATCTGTGCCAATATCAACGATTTAAAAATATATTTTATATACTAATATCACAGCCATTTTAGAAACATGAACACAAAACCTATATACAGAAAAAATTAAGCTAAACTATTATCAAAACCAGTCGTCACCACGGTCTCCAAACATTTTGACCGTTTCGCAACTCATCTCTGTTATTTTTGCGATTCCAGCTTTCCCTTTCCAAGGGGTTGGATGGAACTACGAAGGCTAACGTTCCATCCTGTAGTCTTGCAGGAACAACAGCCAGACCGTATCTGACTTCACACGAGCTATCAGCTGGACTTATCCGCACTTCTTCTTTTGCTTTAACTTGGGTGGGACGAATTTCTGCCAGTGTCGTGTGATTGATTTTGTTTTGCAAATGTTGAAGGTACCTGACAGTCATCTCCAGTATGTCTGCTTTCTCGAGTTTCGCTGTCTTCTGGGTGCTTTTCTTGTTTGGGGATTCTTTTAATGTGGTTTTCGATTCGAGGAGAATTTGTTTCAGAGTTTCTAAGCTGTCGTTAATTCTGGCGCGTCTCTTCTTTTCCATTAACGGTTTCCTTATCTGCAAATGAAGGAAGAAAAGTATGAAACTAAACAGTTTTTCGAAGAACCACGTATAAATTTTTTATTATTAATTTCAAGAAAAAAACAATGTGTCAGCGAAAAGTTCTCCAAACGTCACAGGGAGGGCTCTGACTATGAGTGAAGTTCTTCGTATGTCCTCGTTAAATATGTTTATATGTTACGAAGTTATACGAAGAAGTTCGATCAATGTCAGAGCTACCCCAGTGCCGCTGTTTCTTATAGTACACATTTAATTATTATTAAAATTTTAATAAGAGAATAGTAGTCATGCTATTCCAGGACAAACTCAAGCTGCATATAATGTAAGTTGACCTAACCTAGATTTTTCTTTTCGTGCAATTGAACAAATTGACCATAAATTTTTAGTAAGTCACTCATAATCACATTGAGAACGCGATTTGGGGTAAATTGAGAAAATGCGTGTTACAAGAAGATTGTGTGCCATCCTATCTAAAGGCCTTCATTAAAAATGCATGTCCCTTGGCAAAGTCGCCCCACAAAGGTTGCTGTATTATAAAAGATAATCCGACAAAAGTATTCACAAATCATTCATTGAATTAGAAGCACAAAAGACATGATGAACTAACACGCACCTCTCAAGCGTTAAAATTTTATGAAAATTTCATTCAGAAACAAAGCAGGCTTATAACACTTATTCGACCATAATAAAAAAAGAAATTGGCGATGTCACCAAATATGTACATGAAACAAGTACGAGTACCCTTGCAAAAGAGGTTAATTTACTACTTAAGCTCCTTCTTACAAAATTAATAATTATTTCTTGTTTTTAGAACTTTAATACAATATTTCTTTAGTTCAAAGTAAACTCCAGTAAAGCTCAATTTTTGTGTAGATACAGGTGTACTCTGTTAATGGTTATTTATTCAACTTGTTAATATTGTCAAGACGTTCAGTATATTTAACGCAAAATAGACCATTCTAGATACGTCACAATTACCTTTAACAATAAGTATTTGATAACTAACTGTAACCGTAACTAATCGAACAAGACACTTTATGATAACACACTGTACAATTAGCAAGCCGATCACACTCTTATATACATAAAGACATGTATATTTAAATCACATGCCTATATTGGCAAAAAAAAATACTTACTCTTGTCGAAGACGTCATCAAAACGTAATAAATAAATCGACAGTTTAGGGCTTACGTGTATGTATTACATTACTTTTTTTATTCGAAAATAACAAACAATTTTTAGTGGGCACGAATAACTGGGCCAATATTTTTTCGAGGTAATAAAAAACTACTCTCCTAATGATTCTTTTCAGTTTTTATTGATTTTAGGTAGACTAGATGCTGTACGATACCGAACAGAAATTTTTGAACCATTTATTAAACAACTGGATGATATTGAAAGCCCAAATTGTTAGTTTCGACAAGACAGGGGTACTCCCCATATACAGTTGAAACATTGGACTTACTGAGTGCGAGACAATTTTTTGTCAAATCGAAACACAGAAATTCCGTGGCCTCCACGTTCTTGTGATTTAACACCATGTGACTTCTTCTTATGGCCTTACATAAAAAAACATTATTTTTTAAGAGTGTTCTATAGTGTATCTATATAACTGGTTGCATGGTTTAAACCTTTTTTTTTATTTTAATGTAGTGCTTTAAAATAAATTGTAGTTTGGAGCAATGTCGCTTTTTACGGGTGTTCTTTGCATTTTTTTTTTAACAGCAATTTTGACAATAAAACGAAAATGCGCAGTATTGCACTATTCCCCACTATTTTTTAAATATTTGTATATAAAAAAAATAATATAGGTACGACAAGAAATAACCTAGCAATATAGCAAAATATATTTTATTATAAAGTTGATTGTAAAGTGGTGCTTCTAGTGGCATTATCAAGGGATTCCGACAGACTGCTCAATTGGTAACGTTGTAAAAACAATTGCACATTCAAATAATAAGCGCACATCACGAACATAAAACATAACCTAAGAAAGCAAGCATCGGCAATAAACGTACGGGTGCAGCGTTCGAATGGTTCTACTTATTGTTAGCAACATGAATCGAGTTTTATAGAGGTTTTCAGCGCTCTTGTAAATAGTAATTAAGTGCGATATGTGTCTTTTAAATTTGAATTGATGAAGACGGGTAGTATTCCGGCATTGTGTATGTCTACGATTATTGCATCTCTGGATATGAATACAGTTAAACTTATGGTAAATTTTTTTAGTAGCGTTAATTGCAGGCTTTAATACGATGTCTTGATTGTGTGTCTACAATGTTGATTATATATATAGGTACGGATACTTTACTTTTCTTCTTTTTCATTTTTAAGTGCTCACTCTGTAGACAGTACAAGTTAAATCTCGTTCAAGGTGTCTCATATTGGTTTTAAAAGGTGCACAAACTTCCTGAATTATCACAAATTTTCTAAAATTCATAATAAAAAACATCCCATATGATGCGGACTTTGTGTGTGACATTCTATAATTGCAGATCCCACTATAGTATAATTTTCATCATTAATCGTTCTTTGTTATTGTTTGTTTTATTGTTAGACGTTATTTTGATTTTTGCATTGTTCAAGTTTTATGAATTACTACATATTTAGAGGCGTTTGAAAATTGTCAATAAAACAACAAAGGTGCCGGTATAAATGTTCGTATTGATTACGTTATAGCCGTACGTTTACTTTCAACAAAGTTTCATGCGCTACTGCAAGGTTTACTGCAACTCTGAAATACTTTATGAATAAATAATATACTACCTAATTTACTGTAAATTGCATTTTCTTTCTATATTTATGTAAAGTTAGTTAATTTCAACATATGAATAGTATTTCTGTATTTTTATACTATCTACGTAATAAACAATACATACATTGATACCGTTGAGTGAAGGAGTTCAATATCTTCACTGAACGTTGACACACGAGATATCTGATCATTCAACACGCTACACTAGTTTACTAGTTGCACGAATTTCCGAAACAATTGTCCGGAATTAACAAACTAGTGTAGCGTGGAGTGGTCGATATCTTGTGCATTTAATGTCTAATACAACGGTAGAGCTCTTGCATATCTTCAATATGTATATATTGGATTGCCCTAATAAAAATATTAGGGCAGACTTAGCTAAGCTAATCACCACTGAAATCCCGCACAGTTTAATAATACTTAGTGTGTTATTTTTATATTGCGCAAAAGGACTAATACAGCCTAGATGTTTTAAGAAAATAAACACTGCCACGAAATTAATTTTACTAGCCTAATAATATTTGCGTTTAGGTAGAGAAAAAAATTACCAAAATTTGTATATTTAAATTTTAAAAGGGAAGTTGTTGACAAAAAAATTTCTTTTGAATTGTAATATTTAAGAACTTACCTTACGACTTTCTGAAGCCACCGTAACCGATTTCTTGCAATTTCCCTTCATTATATCTCAGTTTGATCACTTCTACTATTGCCCACGAAACTATAAATACTTTTTAACGCGCAAATTTTAAACTTTATACTTTTAGAAGGTCAGTTTCGAATATAAACTTCACCCTGCAAAGGTTTGAACACGTTCTGATAGTTTTTTAGAGGAGTGGAAGTGTTATGTATGAACCCCCACTCTTTTCGGGATTCCCACTTTACCTGTCACTCATTCATCCATTCATCCTTCACCTTGGCGGCATCGAACGTGAGCTGTACGGCACCCTGGAAGTAGAGAATCGAGGACCAAAACATTGCAGGGGCGTAACTGACGGGTTACCTAAGTATTAAAATTAATAGAAGCGCGGAATTTCTGAATTTTAATGTTGTTTACTTATGTTGTCGTTTTCATGTAAGTATATTTGTTTCTTAATTTGTTTGATGTTTCTCATGTCACTAAGTAACGTGATGACCTATTTGTTCTATTCTGATGTACATGAGAACATAGAGGTAAAAATTATACAGGGTCGGCCACCACATACGGCGCGGGCTCTATATGGAAAAGCAAAGGATTTTTTGAAATCCTTTTTATTTGGTTGAATGCTAGACCTTTGTATGTACAATTTAAAATTATTTTGAATTTTACAGAGTGTTCGAGGAAAAAGATCTATAACAAAGTTACCTTTTTTTAAATGGAACACTCTGTATATAATGACATATTTGGAATTTAAAGACCAAATTAGGGCAAGTTCATGTAATATTTCATATTCCTAAAGCCATTGGTTTTTGAGATATTTTAAAATTTATGAAATTGCAGTACAAAATTTAAGTTTGATTTTTACTGTGTAATCCAAAGTTAAACACATCTACCTACATCATCATTCAGCTAAGAGGCTAAGTAATAGAATGAAGTGGATTTTTAGTAGTCATACAGTTATACTGAGTGTTAATAAACGCTTGTTTAAGTTTGATGACTTTTGCAGTGAATTAACTTTCTTATCTTAAATAGAACACCCTATATCTGATGATACTATCGAACGTAGAATTTAATTCCCTTTCAAAATATATTAGGGTTCCCTATACCTAACATGAATAGTTTTCTCGTGGTTAGCATTTCATTTTTCCGAGGACTACATTTAATACAATTTATTAAAATTCTGTTGGCTTGGACATATTTACTAAGCATGTATAAACAATTTATCATTATTTCACAGCAATCAACTGTTTATCTTTAGAAAAAATTGCAAACATATTTCAGGGTTTGCAGGAATTTAATTTTAACAAAATAAATCAGTATATTTTAAGTCTATTAACTAAAGTAAATTATTGAAATATTGTAATTTTTTACGTAAACAAAACAAATAAAAAAGATATATATCCAATAACAAGCATGTACGATGGAAAAAATATAAACAAACAATGAATATTTTTTTTTAAATCAGATGTACAAAATGACGATCATCGCGGTCAACACAAACCGATTAGCTTTTTAAATGATTGATGTACGTTTGTTAACATATCTGGGGTAGTAGCCTGGAAAGCACCTATTATCCTTTCTTTTATATTTTCTAGTGTACTCGGAGGTGTAGCATATACTATAATCTCAAACGTTACCATAGAAATGTGTCGGGGCACCGTCTAATTGTAGCCACATTCCTTCTCCTATACAGCTAAAGGAATGTTGTCCAAAAGCTTTTGAAGATGGTAGCACAGAAATCTTCGAAATTTTTATCCGTCAAGGTTACCATTAAAAAAATGTGGACCTATTACATTTAACCCCACGATTTCCCTCCATACATTAAGATACCAGTTGGTGGTTAGAATCCGGAAGAAATGCGGATTTTCATCACTGTGAAAATGAAAGTTGTGTCTGTTAACAAAACCATTTTTGTGAAAATAACATTCACCTGAAAATAAAAATAAAAAATTTCCTCTTCTCTGCTTTTATCCAAAACCCACACGCAAAAGTCAAGACGATGCTGGAAGTTTCTCTCACTAATCTTTTGATGCATTTGGATATGGTACGGATGAACTTTCTATTTTTTTAATAATCCTGGCAACACATCGTTTACTTATTCCTGTTTGCCGACTAATTTTGCCCTGACTGGTATGAGGATTTTCTATAATAAATATGACTGCATTCAACTAAATAAAAGGGATTTCAAAAAACTCTTTGCTTTTCCATATGGAGCCCGCGCCGTATGTGGTGGCCCACCACAAACTGTCCCAATTAAAGTTATCAAATACACTATCAGAAGATTCATTTTATTCAAAGAAATATTCTTTACATCAGTGCAATGGTATAGGTACTAATAAAAACCAACTTTAAAATACATTTGTTTTTTTTTTAAGGATGTTTCTTTATTTTAAAGCAATATTATTTTCACTCAAAGAAATGCGTATTTCTAATGGAAGTTCTTCGATTCATTATTTGTTAGGTATTATAGGTCTATTTAAATAAAGAATAACTTATTATTGACTATCTATAGTAAAAATATCAGTAGTATATACTAAAATAGATTTTATTTATTTTTAGACTTGGAGTGCTCATTGCCAAAAAATTATAAGTAAATTAAATTCTAGCTGTTACCAAATACGCAATCTTAGGGCTATAATTGATCCTAAATCTTTATTATCATTTTATTATGCTAATATCCACAGTAGACTCTCATATGGTATTACTGTTTGGGATGCATCACCAGCCGCGCGAAGTGTGTTTTTGGCCCAGAAACGTATTATTCATTGCATGGCTGCAATTAACTCTAAGGAATCATGTAAACCTTACTTTAGAAAATGGAATATCATGCCAATGCCTGCCATGCATATATATGAACTTTTAAAATATATCCACAAAAATAAACGGGAATTTCTGTGCAACAATGATGTCCACACCTATGATACTAGGTTTAAACATAATTTTCATATTCCTAAATTTTCATTAAATTTGACTAAAAATAGTCCTAATGTTTTGGGTTTAAAAATATTCAACGCATTGCCTCAAAGATTTAAAGAGATTATAAATTGCAATCAATTTAAGTACAGTGTTAGAGCATTCCTATTGGAAAGATGTATATATTCTCTTGACGAGTATTTTAATTCATGTACCCTGTAGTTTCTGTTTTTATTGTTATTTTTTGTGAATTGACGTTGCCCACATATTTATATATTTGTATCTATTGATATTACTGACTTGTCCCATACTACACTGTAGTCTAGAGGATTAATAAAGGAATTTGAATTTGAATTTAGACTGGCAACATATCCAGAATCGTCGATTCTAGAGTTATGCAAAAATAATTATATAAGGTTTCTCAATAAGAAGTTTCATTTTAATTTTAAAAGAAACATTTATTTATCCTTAAGTAAATACTACAAAAGCTTATTTTTATTTTGCCGGAAAGCCGGCTGTAAAATGTCAAGAAAAAATATGAATAAAAATTAAAATAACAGTATAAGGACAGCTAACAAAAATGTTTACATTTTAAAAAGCGAAGAATTCGTCTATGCTATATCAAGCCTTACTTGCCAAGTGCTTTTAAGTGGGTTTTAAAAGTTTTGAAATATGGCAGTGAATTGCTTGGACCCGCGCATTAATTAAAGAGGCGAGCACCAATATGAAGAGGTACTTTCTTGTAACTCGCAAATGCATGAGGCCCAACCACCAAGTCACCCATGCTTCTTATATTGTGGCAATGAAATGCGTCTACCACTGGCAGGTCATTTTTTGTTTTATATATCCATCCATAGAACTCATTAAAAGTCAGTTTTATGTTGGATAGCAGAGTATTCATATCCCTGCCAGATACCACTATGAATGTATCATCTGCATATATAAATACTGATCCATGACTTATGTTTCAGGGAAGATGGTAAACAAAAAGTATAAATAATAGAAGTCCCAAAACAGAACCCTGCGACACACCAATATTTTGATTAAAACTGTACGATATCGTACTGCCAATCTTAACAAAAGCTTTACGATTTGATAAATACATTGACCACTCCACTTATTTATATTGACCCTGATACCAAAATTATTCGGTTTACAGATTAATGAAGAATGACCAGCTGAATCAAAAGCCTTTGGATAAATAAATTAATAAGACAGCGCTTTTAATTTCTTATTTAGTTAATCATTTATACATTCACCAACTTAGTACAGGCAGTTTTAGCCGAAAAACCCTCCTGGTTGAGCGCCAGTAAGTAAATTAAATTCAATGCAAAAATCTATAATACGAGATGCAACAACTTTCTCAGGTACCTTCGACAGAGACGAGAAAGTCGAAATTGGTCCATAATTATTTACCATCCGTGGATCGCCTGTTTCAAGTTTCGGAATTATATTTGTTACTTTTAATTCAATACAGTTTCAATAAAGTGAGGGAAATGTTATCTTCTCCAAAAATAGGTCAAGATCTTTATGCAGAATGCGATGAATGGTCTGTGGGATCCTCGGTGAATGTATACGTCTTGAGGTAGACAAACCTGGGTTTTCTGTGACACTTTCAGCAGCAGCGGCAATGTTTTAGGCTGACCGGATGGTATGAGTTCGAACTGACAGTTTCAGTAACTTTTTGTTGTTGTGCGCTTGAAACAATAGGCAGATAAGTGGAAAACATCCAAGTTATTGGAAATCACCAACTGTTTCTTATAGAGTTGGATGAATTGAAGCAAGGAAGAATTAAGATAAGAAAAATGTAACATATAGGCTAACCAAAGAAAAATAAAAAAAAAACAGTATACCAAAACACACGAGCAATCAACAACTCCATTGAACACTTTAAATCACTGAACTTCGCCTTTGGTATATTTGATTAACTTAAATGTATATTGCTATGTTATTTCCGAAGTATCATGTTAAACAAAACCCACAGAATCATAATACCGACTATAAAATTGTTTATGTAAATGTATTTTTATCTATTTATTTATTTTGTCAACGTATGTAATAATTTAAACTAAAAACTTACTTATTTCGTATCTAATTCAATGCTTTCAGGGCATGTGTATGTTTTTCGATTAATGTTCGACGAGGAATTTTTATGCTGTCCTATCGTTGGAAACGATTTCTATGATCGTTGCCGCGGTCCTTTTGTCTAGGAGATATTGAGTTTGTTGAAAACAAATGTGGGGGACTTCTTTTTCGGTTTTTCCTGAGTGTGGTTGCTTTTCGTATATTTATCTAGAATTTTGCAATATCTATCACAATTTAAGTCCATAGAGTTTTCAGATTTACTTACAAGAATGACAGTATTACGTGTATAGTGCCAAGATGATGAGAATCCAGTGATTTCGAAATTTGGGGTGGCCATTCATCTAATCCTGGGGTGCTGAAGAATTACATTCAAGGCAGTTTGCTGTGAGATCGTTGGAACACCATTTGGAAGCTGAAATGATTGTTTTGAAATTGGAATTATTATTTGGATTATACTGGAGCAGTTTTCGTACCTGAAGTAAGCGATTTTTTTCACCTTTTGAAATTATAACCGGCATAAAGAAATGTGAGGTTATATGTATTTGAATGATAAATGTAAATCTAGTAAAATTGGTTATGTGAGGTTGTATTTGATTCTGTGGGTTAATTCCACGAGCAGTTTAATTTGGCATTGATCTAGTTATACTTGATTTTTAAGACGGGAATTTAGCGGGAGATTTGAATTTTATTTATGATATTAAAAACGAGAAATACGAGTTTTTAGTTTGGATCAAGATTCTAGAAATCTTATTATTGTGTATCTAAGATAGTAAAGAACTTACTTAAGCTGAGGGAATCTTTACAAGATTTATTTCTTTGTTCATCAGATTTATTTAACTATAAATAAATAAATTACACTATATTGCCGTTTCTTTCATTCGATGTATTACAAGAACATCACTAACTAATAACTACTACGGCCACATTAAAAATACTTAAATGTTATAAGCTATATTAATATAATAATCAGTGGTTCAACGGAGTGACGTTGTCCTCCCGCGTCCCGAGGGTGACTGGAAATTATAAGTATTATATTAGCTTTATTGATATAGTAATCAGTGGTTGAACGGAGTGACAGTATTCTCCCTCGTTTCGAGTGTGACTGAATATAATAAGTATCAATATCCTCCCACGTCCCGAGTGTGACTGAATATTCGTTTCCTATTCGTTTGCGGTGTACTTAAAACCCTGTGGTGGGGACAAATTTACTTTTCATGCCATCTAACATTTGAGATCTAGCATATCTTTGGAATTAATGAGAGTATAATAGATGACGCTGAGTGGTGTTTAGGAGAATAAAAACAGTGTTTACTTAAATAAAAATTTAATTAAAATGTAAAAGATTTATCTACAAGTTTCGTAGCAATATATATCAATAAATAATGAATCAAACGCAAAGTCAATTAAACTACTTGGTAATCTAATGAAAGTAATATTTTTCTATTTTTTTTAACTTATATCAATAAATCAGAAAAAAACCTGTAGATTTCAAACGAAATTTAAAATTTCTTTGAACCCAACCTTATTTTCATATATTTAAAGAAAAGCATCTAAAACACATATTCAAATGAAAAACTTTTGGATGAAATAATTCTTTTGTCAAGTTGTTAAATAAAAAATATTTTTGCTAGGTACATAAAAATGATTTGTGCCTACGAATGAAACCCCTTTAAACCAGAAAATGATTTTTTAAGCACATATCTTTGATTCAAAGTCATTTTGTTTGTACTCAAAGAAATACAGAATTCGTTTACTTTATTTATTTCTTCTGTCTGATCTACTCCTTAAGCTCACCTGATGTATCCATATCCCGCAGCTTCAATTTGATATCGTCATACTGTGATATTAACTTTGTCCCGCTCACAAAAAAACCTAGCTTTAGTATGTCTTTTTTTTCTGTTTTTTTATGCCCTTTGTATGGTGTAATCTGTTGGACAATAAATACATTATTTGTTAGTTGTTCCTTCACACAATAATGCTTTTATGATATGATTTGGATGATTACATATACATATTTAACGTGATTTTATGAGTGTTGTATGTTTATATTATTTTAATGACTATTTTTATTTTACGGTTCCTATAAACGCCGCCCACCTGATGATGAGACGACTTACGACGAAACATGTAGTGGATATAATGCAGATCGGATAGAACGACTTTATTTTGTTTATTTTATATTTATACTCACGAATTTATTTGGACTTTGTAGAATAATAGAAATAACTTGATATAGGTAACAGGTATCTATCTTTAGCCCTACGCCAATGGTGTAATCTTCCTATCACTGTGGAGCTAGTGTTATACTTTATGGTTGCGTGAGCAAGCGACAAAAAGGGCAGCAACTCATTCAATATCCCTCTTCACAGTCGCTGCTAGTCGGCATTCTTTTTCTCTTTTCTATAGGCTGAGCGTGATTTCCCTTATCGCCGCATCCATACGGACAGAGGTCGGTCGGTCTTCGGACAATTAGCGAGAGATTTTTCGTCGTTTAGCCGGAATGATGGATGACAGGTAAGCGAGGTCCAGATGTTCCTCGGGGCCGAGTGTCAATGATTCTCGCATCGGTCGCCTTTTAATATTGTCAAATTGGTTTAAAATGGTCACCTTTTAGGAAATATTAACGATGCGTGGGACAGGAAAGTTTTGAAGTCGTAAATTTTATATATTCGTTTTGTATTTATGAGTTGGATTTAATTCTTAATAAGTAAAATAATAATAAAAAAAAAACAGGGTAAAGCTGATTCATTTTAAATCTTCCTCTCGCTTATTATCGTTGATAGAGGGTAAGTTGGCAGAGTTGCTAATTACTGTGTTTGTTATCAGTTGTAGGAAAGAATGATATAGAAGTACTAGTCTACTAGTGCTATAAGTACTAAACTAAACCTAGACCTATAACCACAAGGCGGACACGTACTTGTATAAGAAAACGGAGGGAATCACTCTGAAAATGTGTTATAAATATTCATAAATGCTTTTATTGTACAGCATAGAAATAAGGTTACATGAAAAATTTAATACAAATAATTATGTTGTAACAACAACACAAAATATGTAGTAATTAAAAATTATATACAAAATTAAGCAAAAACTAATGTAATTACGCTGGCAATCGCAAGGAGTTAAACCGCTCCTTGCGATTGCCAGAGTAATTACATTATGATTACTTACCTTTTAACTAATGCCTTGAGTAATTGAAACAGAAAGTTGACTAATTCTACATATCTATACCTAAACTACAGATCTATATTTAACTTAATCCTATAAATACCCTAAAATTAAATTCCACCACGTGCGTCCCACCATAAAAGCAACTCAACCCCCCATGAAAGTTGAAAGTGGAAAGTCATAATGAGTACATAAATGATCAATTTTCGCACTGGGACTACAATAAGTTGATTTTCATTTGCGTTTTAAATTTATTATACCTGTCACTCTTATAAAATTCATCAATTCCATTATACACAGATTATACAGTATGTCCCCGGATTGAGTTTACAAAAGGTATGATTAATCAAAAATTTTCGAATTGGAATTTCAAATTTAGGGATTCCGCCCTGCTTGGTCTGAAACTTCTTTTTAATTTACTCTCGATTTTTTAAAGTCAAGTATGCCTTTACAGTTGAGCAAACACTATTTTAGTTCTAGGTAAATTACCTTTTTCGTTCACAGTATGCCAAAGTGTTATTAAGAAAAGTTATTCAGAATGAAAACTTATCCCGTTATGCATATTTTCAGAATGATCGGCCTACTTTGATAAAATCCAGTATTGCTCAGTGTTGCAATTGAAACAGCGATGAGGTGGCTTACTAATTACAAAAACAAAAAACATCGATTACATGTCAAGTATTTATTGTAGTATGACATGTGTCGTTATCTTTCATATCGTTGAAGTAATATCACAAAACTGATTTTCAAAGCGAAGTAACTAATGACAATGTTTTTACAATAAAATGGTAACGTTAGAACAGACAATATATTTAGTACAGTGTTATGGACGTGGAAAAAGTTTCCGTTACGTGATTGAAAAATTTAATGAAAAATTTTCGGATATGTCACGTGTGGGTGCTCATAAGCTTATTAAGAAATTTTTAAGAACTGGCTCAGTACTAAATGTAAAGAAAACTAAGAGAATGCATAATGAAGACGATGCCGCTACTCTGCTAATTTTAGATTCGGTACAAAATGATCCAAAATTGTCTTTGAGGAAGCGGTCGCTTCGCTTAGGCATTAGTAAATCACACATACAACGAGTTTTGAAAGACCGGAAGATTTATTCATACAAACCCATTTTTAATCATACTTTGGAACCAGGAGACGAAGCAAAACGTCTAGATTTCTGTTTATGGATAGGAAGCAAAATAGCAAGTAATCGTTATTTTTATCGAAACATTTTGTTTTCCGACGAAGCTACATTTTCTACCAATGGAACTGTTTCCTCGCAACATGTTCGATATTGGAGTGACACTAATCCTTTGTTTAGAATTGCAAATCATCGGCAATATTTTGTTAATGTCAATGTATGGTGTGCTATTTCATATTATGGAATAATAGGACCATATTTTTTTGATAACGTTAACCAGCATACATACTTAAATATGCTAGACAATTTCTTCGATTACGCTTTAGGTGAGTTGCCTCTCAATTATCAGACGTCAATGTATTTCCAATATGATGGTTGTCCGGCGCATTATTCACAAATTATTGTGAATTGGTTAAACCGTAAATTTGGTCACCGTTGGATAGGTAGGAATGGTCCAGTTTTATGGCCCCCAAGGAGCCCAGATTTGACTATTGCCGATTTTTATTTCTGGGGACGTTTAAAACAAGTAGTGTATGCAGAAAATTTACCCAATGATGCCGAGGTATTAAAAAATCGCATAAGAGATGCTATATCCGCTTTACCAATTCAGGAAATCCGGAATAGCTTTAAGGAACTGCGACGGAGGATTGAATTATGCAGCGACGAAGGTGGAGGGTTAATAGAATAACTTAATACTTGTTTTTGTTATAATAATTTAATTAAAAATTCCTTATATTTGTTGTTTTTGTGATCATTAACCCATCTGAAGGTATGATTGTAGTTTCAATTACAGATTTGTTTTTTTTTTAAGTCAAGCTGACACAACGTTGACACAAAACGAAGTTGAAAATGAAGTTGACACAAAAGGAAACTGAGCAATATTGGATTTTATCAAAGTAGGCCGATCAATCTTAAAATATGCATAACGTCATAGCTTTTCCTTCTGAACAACTTTTCTTAAGAACACTTTGGCATACTTTGAACGGAAAAGGTAGTTTACCTAGAACTAAAATAGTGTTTGCTCAACTGTAAAGGCATACTTGACTTTAAAAAGTCTAAAGTAAACTAAAAATAAGTTTCACACCAAGCAGGGCGGAATCCCAAAGTATGAAATTTCAATTCGAACATTTTTGGTCAATCATACCTATTGTAAACTCAATCCGGGGACATACTGTATATGTAAAACGAAAAATATTTACAATAAGGGCAATTTTGTGGATAGGCGGAGAAATCAAGTTATACGATAACGGGTTGTTCTATTATGACCATCTGACCTAAATGTTATCTTGGCAAATCAATGAGGAGGCGTTTTGTGCAATAAAATTTTATGGAATAAGCATAAGCTCTGCAGTTCCATACGATGCTTTATACAGAACCATCCGCAGTCCGCCAACTTATGTAAATTATGCTCATACTTCCTTATACCATTATTTATATCTCATTCAGAAATTATTAATACTTTATACTTTATTTCAAAGATAACTAAATAGTGCAGATTTTAAAGAAATTGCTGCTTTAATCATTAATAACAATAATATAAAATGGAAGATAAACCCAGCATTCGCCAGCGGAGGGAAAATCTTACTTTTGAACTACATCTTTACTGCATTTATCTGTATATAGGTTGATTCACGTAACCTGTCCATTAAAAGTTCTTGAATTTGCAATGATATCTCGATTTTGAAACTTCGATAGTTGCCTATGATCTAGTTAGAAAAAGTGACATAATGAATGTCGCACTTCCGGTTACATCGAAAGTCATAGCCAACTTTAATATTATAAATAGAAGCCTATATTTTAGATTGCATTTTTTAGAGTCTATAGGGAATTTTAAAGCCAATTTTATAAAACACCTTCTTAGCTATCGGTTACCGTTTCGGAGTTATTTTGATTTCTGTGAAAAAATAAAAAAAAAACGTAAATGCATAAAGGGATGTAGCAGCTATACAGTAAAAGGTAGACAGCTTTTATGTGAATTGTGGAGGGTACCAGTACTTTACTATTTAACGAAGGCATAAAAAGTAAACAAAATCATACAGGAATGTCCCACAACCTAGGGTTGATTTGGCATAACTTCTTAGTACTGAAAGTATTTTGTTTCAAATAAAACACCTGTATATTTTTACACTATGCGATGTAGAATTTAATTCTCTATCGAAAAGCTAACAGTGTTCTTATACCTATCTCTATCGCTTCTTTTAGAATTAGTGATTTTCAGAAAATTTAGTTTTGAATTAGTATTTCATTAGAAAATTGGCACGCAGTAGGCTGTGGGGACTACGGAGCATTACTAAACAATATCAGTCTACGCTCAAGTGATCTGTCAAATTATTTTGGTCTGTGTTGTCGTATTTATTGCATTAGCAAAATGGAAAACTATTTTAATAAATCATCATAGTTCCATACGTGCTGCTGCTGAAGAAATAGGTATTCCCTATTCATCGATACAGTGCATTCTATCAAGACATAAAATGCACGCATACGCCTTTAACATCGTGCAAGCGTTACATTCTGGCGATGAGGCTCGCCACCTTGCCTTTTTTTTACAAAAAATTATTTGGATGGATGAATTCAAATTTACCAGAGAGGGTATTGTTAATAGACGCAACTGGCACTACTGGGCACCGCAAAACCCTCATTTCGTTCGTGAAGCTAGCTACTAGAATGCATTTAGTTTTAATGTATTCCGTTTAATAATGTATGGAAGAATACATTTTCAAATTTATGATGGCATCTTAAACAGTGAGTCGTATACCGTAATTTTGCGGCAATGCGCGACTTTGAGAATTCAATTCTAGTATACAGGGCGTTCCATTTAAAACAAAAAATACTTTTAGTACTAAGAAGTTACGCCAAATCAACCCTAGGTTGTGAGACACCCCGTATAATTTTATTGCTTTTTATGCCGTGGTTAAATAGTAAAGTACCTGTACCCTCAACAATTCACATAGAAGTTGACGTAGCCGTCACACGCCTTTAATGCATCATATGTTTTTTTTTTTATTTTGAAATAACTCCAAAACGGTAACCGACAGCTAAGAAGATGTTTAATAAAATTGGCTTTAAAATTTCCTATAGAATCTAAAAATACAACTAAAAATATAGGTATCTATTTATAATATAAAAGTTGGTCATGACTTTCGATGTAACCAGAAGTGCGACATTGATTAACTTACTTTTTCTAAATAGACCATAGCCAACTATGCTTAACGCCGAAGTTTCAAAATCGAGATATCATTGCAAATTAAAGAACTTTTTTCTAATCGGGTGTTGTAATAAAGCTAAAACAAAAGACGACGCAGTGCTGATATGGCTATTACAGCATACTGTGCTGTAATGAGATATTAACGTGGGTGGGGGGGACTTTTGCCGGACCGTAATATAGACGATTAATGTGCAAATTAGAAAAAATACTGTAAAAAACGTGTGCCACAATGACATGTAATGCTCGTACTTTGAATCTCTTGCCGCTACGCGGCTCGAGATTCAAACTTGTACTCGCATTACATAAACGTCATTATGACACTTGTGTTTTAAAATACTATTTTCTAATTGGATGTTGTAATAAAGCTAAAACAAAAGACGACGCAGTGCTGATATGGCTATTACTGCATTCTGTGCTGTAATGAGATATTAACGTGGTGGAGGGGACTCTTGCCGGAACGTAATATAGGCGATTAATGTGCAAATTAGAAAAAATACTGTAAAAAACGTGTGCCACAATGACATGTAATGCTCAAAGTACGAGCATTACATGTCATTGTTTGAATCTCTCGCCGCTACGTGGTTCGAGATTCAAACTTGTACTCGCATTACATAAACGTCATTGTGACACTTGTGTTTTAAAATACTATTAATGGACAGGTTCCGTGAATCATCGCAACCTAGTGATCTATTGTGCCCCCTTACATCAGCTGTAAGCTGCTAGGGTTTGCCCGCACTTATGGCTCCCCATCCAGTCTGAGAGCTTTAATAAATTGCAATAGCTGACATGGTTTCAGAGAAGGTATTTCTCCCTCGTCTATGCCATCTTTGCCAAGATGGTTGGCACGAGTTTCTGTGATAGCAGTGCAGTTGGATATCAGGTGTTCCGGACTTTAATCTTTTGCCTAGCAAAACATGCAGTTGTTATTCTGTTTCAGTCCTATCCTTGTCATGTGTTCCCCAAGGTGTCAATGCCCTGTAAGAAAACCTGTAAGGATACGTAGTCTGTTTCTGCTTAGTTCTAGCATGGTCTTTTATCTAGATATATGCCGGGTGTCCCAACGGTACCAGGACAGAAAATTGCTCAGGAACAAGAAGATTTTTCAAAAAAAACCATTTGTAAAGGTATTATTATACATCGTAACTGACTGCATTTCTTAAAAATATTTGGCAGTACACAGGCTGTTCCATTTTTCAGCTACATATTAAATTTGCTTTTTTTTAAATGGAATAACCTGTATTTTATTGAATATTTGAATAGAGATAAAAGAAACACATTATATTAATGTACTAAATGGTTTTGATCCTGAGTTGTTTAGCTATTTACTAAATTATGTTTAAATGAGACAAAACCCCACTACAAAATTTTCTAATTAACAGAAAAGGACTGTTCTGGTTAAGCTGGTATCTCTTGTGCGGGTGATGTTAAGCTGTTGGGTATTTTATTGGATACCACTCTGACTTTAGTGTACCTAATGAGGATTTGTCGTGTTTATTTTCAATACGAAAACAGAAAGACAAACGATTTTTATCACCATTTCTGCTAAAGGTATTCAATTAAATGAACAAGCAATTGGCCCATTTCGGTATACAGTGCTTGTGGTACAACTTCATTTAGTGTACACTAGCAAACTCAAAGTATAAAAAGACTATTGCAAAACTTAACATAAGATGAGAACCTTGCGGTTGATTTGATCCTTTCATCCGGCATAGTAGCCAACCGGGAGGATTATCTGTATCATCCGTATCTGGGCGCTATAAGCTGTAATGGAGGGTGCGAAACGTCGGCATTACTTGCACGGATTTTGCAGTAAATATCGGTATAGCGTGCAGGTGCGAAATTGTCGGCATAGAAAGGCTAAAACGATTCGGAAACTGTAAAAGATCGCCAATGTGTAAAGTATTAGGAATTACCCAAAAACTAACTGAATGTAGAAGGTTTCACATACCGGACCTAAAAATAAGGTTTTAGTTTTGAAAGTTACAAAATCCTTTGCATTGTCTACACTCTAAAAAATGTATGAAATTATTCTTTACAATCCCCGTAATGTATACAGTATTAATAATTGAAAAATATAAATGTAATAAACTTCCTAATTCTTGGTAAGTTTACTCGACTTCAATAATATTTAAACAGAAATTTATACTTACTTTTTTTTGTGTTACTACTAAATAACATTAGATAAGTTCTGGAAAAAAGAATCCAGAGTTGTACCTGCATCCATAAATAAAGTATGTAACAGGACTAAGGTTTTAGCATATTTTGAATTACAAGTATCGCGCTCGTCAATTTACATTACATTAGATTAACGTTGCGGTGGGTATGCTGGCATATTCCATCGCGACTTTTTCAGATCTAGAGGCTTTGTCTTATAAGGCGCTCTCTATTTTTGTTTTCTTAATTAGATCTATCATCTTTGAGAGCGACTACTTTATGTAGCTGTTAGCTGTGGGGTTTTCTACGCTCAGTACTATAGAAACCTAGTCTTCGCTAGGCCCTCACAGTGGCACAGTACAGGAATTAGGGTTTCTTCCTCCCCTTGGCAGAATCTGCAAAGACCGTCGTCTGCCAGGCCTACGTTATACATACCGTGTCGGTGGCTGAATGCTTTGTATGTTTGTCCTTCAGGTCGTAGGTTTGCTCCCAGCCCGAGACGATGATTTTCAATTGTGGATAAAAATCAGAACATGCGGTGTTTGGCACGTAAAAACGCCTAACCGAAGGTTGGAACACCCAGTTGGGACGGTACAATACGCCAATAGATGTTAGTACCTAGAACTGTCAAGGTATATTTCACAATCCGAAGCTTCGCTCAGTAACAAACAAAACAAACATGTTATACACATGCCTATTCGGTCTACAATGATCGGTCAATAATAGCCCTACTATCATTCTTCTTCTTCTTTACTCAGTAGGCCTTTGTAAATTCAGGTCTCTTTTCCCTTAATAACTCTTTTGCCTCCTTTTTTCTGGTGACTTTTGCCGGCATTTTTTAGACTTATATGTATCCACTCGTTGACGAATTTCTTGATTTGCGAACGAATGACCTTGACGAACCTAGTCTGGTCAGGTCTTCCGCCGCTTCATTTTGCTCCACGCCCGTGAGGACGGGAACCCAGGCCAGTGTTAGCTTTCTTTGGGGGCCCACCTCATTTAGGGCGCTTACGAAGTCACAAACCAACTTTGAATCAACACTTACGAAACTGATCGCTTTAAGTGTTGCTTGGCTGTCAGAGAAAATAGCGACGTATTTACCTAACTCGTTCGTCTTTCTACTCTTTGATACAGTGATGAATTGCATCAACCTCAGCTTGGAATATTGTTATGCCGTTACTGACGCTTATCGAAAGATCTTTTCTGGGCTTCTTTCCATATATGTCGGCTCTCACGTCATAATCAGTTTTAGAGCCGATTGTATACCAGTTTGAGTCCGCTCTTGCTGGAGGGCGTTTCTTCCAGCCCTTCATATCTGGTATTCTAACCTGATAATTTCTATTTACCTGAATTTCTGAACCATGGCGCCACTTGGCATCACAATAATAGGGGCGCCTCCTTAAGTTCATCTAATAGTTTTTGGTGGTCAGCACTGTGTGATTTTCTTATTGGTATTTGTCTGTGCGTAAGTCTGTATACCGTACACGTAGCAGTTCCTTGTATGTATTATTGTATGCCTAGCATTTTGTTCACCCCCGCCTACCGCGTCCACCATACTACTGTTTCGTATGTTCCACTATCATGGGTCTAATTGCCCTTGTGTATAACCAGAGAGTTATTTTGGGGTTTAGGACAAATTTTTTTTCATACAATCTGTACTTGGCCAAGGCAATAGTTGGGGTTGTTTTCTGGATATGTGTGCTCGATGTGAGTCCTAGAGCAAACCACACCTAAGGTATTTCTCCTGCTTGACATATGGAATCCTTTCACCTCTTAACACTAATTGTAAGCGTTCTAGCAACCTTTTTCTAGTGAACGCGATGTTTTGTGTTTTTTTTAACATTGACTGAGAGTCGCTCTTGTTTACATCAGCATACGTTCTCTCAGAACCTTTGGGAACCGCCTTCTAACGACTATTGTAAGATCGTCAGCATATCCCAGGCAATAAAGTCCTTTCTGGTCAGATTCCGGATTAGATCGCCTACTGGGGTAGCCCACAGTGAAGGGAACAAAACTCCACCGTGCGGGTATCCGCAGAAGCAATTCAGCGCTTTAACTATAGGTTAACGTAAATATCTCCAAAGCAATTAAAAATGTAGGCAAATGCTTTTCACAATTTGATCGTCGAAAGGCGTACTAGTCCAAACTACGAGGCCCTAGCGACGACTTTAATTTTGAAGTTTTAACCGCGAATATCGGTTAGAACCATTCGATTTCCCGTGAAGTTATGCTCCTTTTAATATATACCTAAAATCTCTCAATTTTATCTCAATTTTTTGATATTTTCTTGTAATTTTATATTTCCATCAAGATTAAAGGAAATTGACAATACCTCTAAAATAATAAAAGATAACTGGACGACGCCGACGTTGTCAGAAATGGAATCGTCGTCCTTCGACATTATACAAATATTAATAAACATTTCGACGATATACCGGAAGACTCAACGCGGAGGCTTGAGTGCCAAAATAATGAAAATTAGTAAAGAAACACAGCGTAAGTGAAAGGGAGGTGGGGAGCGATTGCCGAATGTGACAACGCCAGACATGGACAGTACCGTTTCGAACTTATTAGTTCTCATCAGCATGCCACATGCGAGACACAATCAACAACACTCCATCACGCAGTATAAATGCACTGTTGCTTTAAAGATGTAAATTAATGAAAAAGTGCAACGCCAGCTACCCGTGAAAGTAAGATGTCCGGTAGCCTCCACGTCAGGAATAGCAAAGCTATCAAGCAGTAGTGGAGTATAAACCAATAGAGTACACCACACACATTAAATAATGTGTAAAATAATTAAACAAAAGCGAAGGTAGGGGGCGATTGCCGAATGTGTTAACGCCAGACATGGACCTTCCCTTTTGTTTAATTATTTTACACATTATTTAATGTGTGTCGTGTACTCTATTGGTTTATACTCCACTACTGCTTGATAACTTTGCTATTTCTGACGTGGAGGCTACCAGACATCGTACCTTCACAGGTAGATGGCGTTGCACTTTTTTTTATTTACATCTATATAAAACACAGCTTCTCAGAATTCTTGTGGGGCAACAATTTGTGGATTTATCAGTAAATAAAAAGTCATTGTAAGAATTCCTTCGCAACGCTTAAAATTGATTGTCTCTTTTTTTACTATCACTTGAATCGTTTAGTGAAAACTTGAGGTAGTAGGGTAATACCAAAAGGGCTACTCCGTGAGAAATAAAAAAAAAAACGCGATAGACGAAAACCGAAATATTTTTTTTTCTTATGGGCTTTAAGAAAACCGTATAAAAAGTCCCGGAACGGTCGAATAACTTTGTTATTTGAAAATTATGATTTCTGAAATTTGGTATGGGGGTATAGTTAATATAAATGCATTTTATGCAATACAGTTAATATTTTTTTCACTTCCGGTTTAATCGGCAATACGTCCAATTTTTTTTTTTAAATGGAACGCCCAGATTTTTTTAACACTTTTGAATGCAAAATAAAAAACTACGTTCAGGAAGTATTAAGATGTTTATTTTTATTCACAAGAAAACAGTTAAAAAATTAAAAAAGTGTCCTAATACAGAAAAATCAAGGTACCTTTGAAAAAGTTGTTGTTTAGTGTTTGCATTCTTTTTGCCGTCACATTTGACAATTTTAAAAGCGTTTTAACTTTTGCATCGCTATAAATTTACTTATTTTAAACATTGACACATTTGAAAATGGCAGAAAAACTTACTGAATCAGAACGAATTGAGATATTAATGATGCGTGGGTACGGTGATCGTCAACGTTCTTTTGAAGAGGTTCGTATTTTGTTTAATACTGTTTATCCGGATCGTCACATTAGTAAAAGTACGGTATGCCGAACAATTCAAAAGTTTGAAGTCTTTCGTCAGGTGAAGGATTTACCTAGAAGGGGATGTCCATTAACAGCAACAGATGAAGAAACTAGTTTGAATGTGTTACTTACAGTGGAAGAAAATCATCACGTGTCCACAACAGAATTAGGTCAAATTCATGAGATCTCTCAAAAATCTGCTCATACGATTCTTAAATCAGCAAGAATGAAAGCCTATAAAATGTATCCCGTCCATGGGTTAACTGAAGATGATCCAGATCGTGGACTACAATTTTGCGAAACAATGACGGAATTGATCGAGCAGCAGCCTAATGTTTTAGATCACATCATTTTTTCAGATGAGGCAACGTTTTGTCTCAACGGCACTGTGAACAGACATAATTGGATTGAAAAAGTCCATACACAGCGTCCTCAAAAGGTGAATGTCTGGGCTGGTCTTGTTGGAAACAACATCATAGGACCATTTTTTATAAGAGGAAATTTAACTGGCAACGTCTACTTAAATTTATTGCGAAATGAGGTTGTTCCAGCACTTGCGGCCCTCTTTCCAAATGCAAACATAGGTGATCACCCTAATGCACATTTTTGGTTTCAACAAGATGGAGCTCCCCCCCATTTTGCCCATAATGTCCGCGATTATTTAAATGAAATTTTTCCGGGACGTTGGATCGGACGTAGAGGAGGAATCGAATGGCCAGCACGTTCGCCAGATCTCTCGCCATTAGATTTTTTCTTTTGGGGTCACATGAAATGTCAAGTGTACAAAAATCGTCCCCATAATCTTGAACAATTGGAAGAGAGAATAGTTCAAGAAGCCAATCGCATCACTCCAGAACAAATACAAAATTCAATAAGAAATTTTACTGACCGTTTACATTTTTGTCAAATTGTAAATGGAGAGCATTTTGAACAATTATTGTAATCGCAACCTGAATAGACAGGTATCTTGATTTATCTGTATTAGGACACTTTTTTAATTATTTAACTGTTTTCTTGTGAATAAAATTAAACATCTTAATACTTCCTGAACGTAGTTTTTTATTTTGCATTCAAAAGTGTTAAAAAAATCTGGGCGTTCCATGTAAAAAAAAAAAAAAATTGGACGTATTGCCGATTAAACCGGAAGTGAAAAAAATATTAACTGTATTGCATAAAATGCATTTATATTAACTATACCCCCATACCAAATTTCAGAAATCATAACTTTCAAATAACAAAGTTATTCGACCGTTCCGGGACTTTTTACTAACCCTGTATATTTCGTTCCGATCGGACAATCTAATCGTGAGATAAAAAATGAAAGTGAGTTTATATTTACACGAAGACCGTTAAATATTCAGAGCTGAAAATTTGGCTATGGGTCGATTCTAGTAAGTTATCAATTTTCAGCCAGAAATTTAAAACAAATACTTACCCGGCTACAGTTTTTCTAGTTTTTCGTTTCTCTTTCTTGTCATTAGCCATGTTTCTCTGATGCAAAATCGTTTAGACATAAATTTATATTTTCTTAACCTTTCAAATCTACTTGGATGTACTAAAGATTTCAAACCTTATCTTGCTTTGCATACGAACTTTTAAAATATATCCGTTAAAAAACGCGCGTAAAGGGCAAAATACGTTATAAGTAGACGGTAGACATAATATAGTCTCCAAACTATTTCCCCAATGATATTATAGGCATATTCTCATATACATATACTGAATACGTTGATTAACAACACCTGAATATACAACCCGTTTATGTAAAGTAATCTTATACTTATATACCCACATAAAAACGCAGGTATTAACAAAATATGTATATATGTATATAGAAACCTGTGTCGCAGTTGGATAAAAGCGAAAATTCGGTCGTTGAAGATAAGAAAACAGAACCATTCTCCAAACGTAACGTCTACTGTCGCTCTCATCCTCATCGAAGAGGATTTAACGAACATCGTACAAAGCACAGGAAGAAGGAGGTGCCGAAGGAGTAATCCGAGTAGAGCGCGGCGGTAGACAAGTGAAGTAAACGCCGCCGTTGCTCCATTTTTTCTTATTGTTGCGTTATATGTGTATTCTCGAAGCAAGTCCGAATTTCTCATGATTAAGTTACGGGGCACAGGTAAGACGTCAGTCATTTCGAGCGTAAGAGTTCGCGTCAGTTACTCGACACACGATACCTGGAGCGCGATCCTCAAGTTCTTGAGACGAAAAGGGAAAAAAATGAACAACGGAATAAAAAAATGCGAAAGAAAAAGAAGACAACGGGATTTTATCGTATTAAAACTACTGAAAGGCTTCAAAAAACACACTTTTTTACCCATTTATTGCACAATACAGACGCACGACATCAAAAGAAAACAATAATTGCAGTGACAGTTAGTTGAGCACGCTACTTGGTGCTTTAGGAAAAAAGTGCTTTTTTGTCATAGTACGCAATGGAACGACGTTCCACCACCCTTTTTCAATTTTATGCTGTGTACAAATGTGCCATCTAATAAATTATCGCGTGAAAAACATTTGTAATGCATTATACTGATTTTTATTTATCAAAATCTTTTTCTTTGACGACCCTATGCATGTGAAACACTACATTACACTACACTGCACTACACAACATCACACTATGGGAGACAGGAATGCGGGTGAAAATGCAATGAAATGCTAAAGTGAAAGTAAGCTGGGATTTTGGTTGTGAAGGAGATAAAAAAAAATAAATAAACAGGAGTGTGGATTTTGATTTTGTGAGAGAAGTAAGGACAATTGTATATAATAACATAATATAGTAAAGAATAAAAAGAAAGGTTTTGGAAGGAGTGAGTGGAAGACAACATATAAGAAGGAACATAACGGAGTAATAAGGTACAATAAGAAACAAGTACAATAAGAATAAAGGATTTTGAAGGAGTGGGACGTGAAGAAGAAGAAACAAGTACAATAAGAATAAAGGTTTTCGAAGGAGTGGGACGTGAAGAAGAAGAAACAAGTAAACTAAGAGTAAAGGATTTTGACGAAGCGGGTGGAACACTAACACATACACACATAAAAGGGTAGTTAAGGTATTTATGTTTTTTTATATAGGCTAAAAATAAATTCTTGTAATTGTTTAATATAGTTGTCGTTACATATTTTGATATTCTTTTATTATAGTTGATTAGACATTGAAAAATTAATTAAAATTTGACAATATGTCAAATGAGATTTTCCAAAGTTGCGCGGCTTAAGTCGACTGACTTATTTAGAACCTCACTTTACTACATTTTGAAATTAGTAACACTGCAATATGTTAAAAATTTTAAGAGGATTTTTCAAAATTTTATAAAAAAAAAACACTGGATGGGATAGATCTTCTTTTATAATGCCATTTGCTCAGTGTATGGTCCAAAAAGAAAGGAGGCAACAAGCTCAAACTATTTCAAAAACATTCACTCCAAAAAATAATATTTTCGCACGAAACATTACATAATATAAATGCAGTGCAGTGCAGTATGGTTTTTTGTAGGCCAAAATTTAAAAATATAATTAAACGGAAATAGAGAATTTTATGTTTAGATGTAAATTTTTATAAAACATTTTACGTATGAACAAAGTCAAAAAAATATGCACCCTATATAAAAATATATAGGATGTCTAGCAAGCGGACATTATAGTCGATCTCATTTGCAATAAATTTAGTCATCATACTCACTATGCCAAACTTCTGAGATAAAGAAGAAAGATGACGAAAGTACGGGTTATTCAATCTATTTTTGGAAATGTAGATTTGAACAGTGGCGGCTCGTGAGTTATGAAAGAGGGTGGGCACAAAATAAAAACCTATTTTTTGTACATAAAATCCATTCTCCTATTTTTCATGGTGGAAAAGACGTCTATGAGTTTGTTGTCAAAATCCGGGATAGACTGGATGAACTTCTTTTCTATTGACAGAACCCCAATGCCTTCAGTCGATCTTCTGCAATTGTGCTTCTCAGAAAAGTTTTAATGCGTTTGAGGGTGGAAAAACATCGCTCACATTCTGCTGGCGACATGGGCGTTGTACAAATAATATCCAACAGTTTGTATGTTTCCGTCAAAACCTTTTTTTATGTTGTTGTCTGTTAGGAGCACTAAAAGTGGCAAATTTCCAGTACGCCGGCGTGTTGCAGGTGGTTCTGCCCGAAGGTTGTATCACTTTAGCGTACGCTGATGACCTGGCTTTGGTGGTGGCTGCTAGGAATAGGAGCAAACTCCCGTGGAAAGCCAACGAGGCTCTGGAGCGGGTGGGGGAAGCTCCACAGGTTGGAGCTTGCCCCACAGAAGACCGAATGTGTGATCCTCAGAGGAGAAAGAGGAACAGTTCGATGGCACTTAGTATGCGAGGGAGACGAGATTTATCCAAAGAAGTGTGTTACCTACCTTGGCGTGACCGTGGGTCAGGGGGCTCAATATGATGAACACATTAAAACTGCAGCCCTTAGAGCGGAAGAGAAGGCAGCGCAATTAATGCGGGTAACGGGAAATATTAGGGGCCCTAGTTACAAGAAGAAACTAGTTTATTACAATGTCGTCCAATCGATTCTTCTCTAAAAAAACCGCAAATGAGCGTCGAATAACGAAGGCTCAAAGAAAGTTCCTTGTTAGGGCCACGAGCTCCTATAGGAGCGTGTCTTCCCAGGCACTGCAAGTCATCGCTGGCGTCCCACCGATACGCCTTCTGGTCGATAAACAAAAAAGCATATATAGCAACACCACCGATATTGGAATAACCAAAAAGGAA
This sequence comes from Cetonia aurata, assembly GCA_949128085.1. Lineage (NCBI taxonomy): Eukaryota > Metazoa > Arthropoda > Insecta > Coleoptera > Scarabaeidae > Cetonia > Cetonia aurata. The sequence continues at coordinate 3,590,915 of OX421887.1, forward strand.
ACGCCTGAGGATATACTCCAGAAGTGGCAAAGTGGTTGGAGCGCAACTGTTGGCGTTGCACAATGGACCAAAGAACTGATCCCGCAAATAGATGGCTGGGTCAAATGCCGACACCGACGAATCACCTATTACCTTACACAGGTATTCACGGGTCACCGATGTTTCGAAAGCTATATTAAAAGAATAGGCAAAACCAGCGATGACGCGTGCAGATACTGTTCCGAAGTGGATTCAGCGGAACATACACTCTTCGGGTGCCCAAGGTGGGAGGAAGATCATCAAGTAACAAATAGTCAGCTCGGAGAAACGATGACAGCTAAAAATATGACTGCCCTCATGGTGGAAGATCGAGAGGCCTGGGAGTGTATCTGGAGATATGTCACCAACATTATGACAATAAAGGAGGCGGAAGAAAGATCAGCAAAATAGGGAGTTAAGGAATGTTAAAGACTGTCCGCCTTTCTGACGAAATTCGAACAGAGGTTCCAGATCGGCGGGAATGGAACAGGGGTGGTTTTGGTGGGTATACGGGCTCCAGAGAGCTTCGGAGTCCCACACACACGGGGAAAGGTAGAACTAGTACCCGGCACCTACAAACGGTTTCCACCCAACAAAAAAACAAGTGGCAAATCACCACCTACGTCATACATGTCATCACGCTCATAAATTACTGAAACTTCACTTTTCAATTTTATACTGTCCAACATGGAATAAGATTTCACAGTTTCATCAAAATGTTTTTGTGGAAATGAATGACTATAAGTTTCAAAATTTTTAGAATCAAATAATTTTGCCGCACTTAAGTGATCCCTAAAATCACATCGGTCGCTAATTTGGCCTTTCTTTGCAGTTTATTCATTATTGCGTTCTTGATTGTCATTGTCAGTAGAATTTCTTAAATGTCTAATATAAATAATTTGCTGTGGCATTGTTCAATTGCCGTTTGCAGTTGGGCACTGTCAATCCCGCGCATATGAGTCTGATGAAATAATATTTCAACATGTGGCACGATGAAATGAAATATTCTCAACCAGTAGAGAAATTCCGGGCAATTCCAATGTATCAATAAACCACTTGCTTCACTAATAGTAACTGAATCCATCCCATCTTCGTCAATAATTTTGTCTAAACATTCTTTGAAAGAGTCCTAATGTATTCATTTGCAAAATCCTCAACAAATTTAACAGCTTTAAAAAACACGAACTTGATACTAAACATAAATTTAATTTTAGTAACACAATAATTTGGAAATGATTTACATCAAATTTTTTGCCCCACTTTGTATTTTCATACATTTTCTTTATCGTGTAAATAAATAACTTTTTTAAAACACATGTTTTTTATGCACTCCTTTTTGTCTGTTTTTTCAATAGATTTTATTCTTTATGTTAAATGTCTTTGTAGTTATGTAATCGTCCCTTTTACAAGATTTTAATGTGCAATTCAATTAGAATTTCGAGAAAAAGCGGGTCTTTTTATAGACATTCCGAAAACTGGATCTGGGAACACAAATATACAAATATTGAAATACTGCAAGACATTTCTTTTCCGTGCGTCGCTGGAGAACTAACTATCTTCGTCGTTGTTTTTTTATTATCGAAAAATCGTCATAAAAGTATTCACTTTTACCTAGACAGTCAAGTTGTTAAAATGCAGTGGTATCAATCCACATCTACCGACAGCACCACATCATATTTCTTTAAATAATATTTTGTCAACCAAAAAATCTAATATAAATGTCGTGCGCTAGGTCATTATTTTAATAGAGAAAAAACGACGTCCAGCAGAGCACATGTGCAAGCATTTCTTTGAATTAGAATGGTTAACAGTGTGACAGGATTTCGAGTGTGAAAAGATTTGAACTTTTAAAAACGGCTAATGATCTCAAATAGGCGAGGAAATATTATATAGGTGCTACACCCAACTGACCGCTGCAAATAAAAACAGGAAATGTCTATAAATGATACTGCCCTGAGGGTCAGTTGGTAGGCTCAAGTTACACCGGTATGATGTAAAGTCCAGTTCCATGAAAGCTTAACCGTATTTATTACTATAACCTTTTTGATATGACTATTCTAAACATAATCAATCTTATTTATGCATATATCTTGCTTCACCGTTACAGTAAAGAAGAACGAGTTTTCAGTTTACTCTTTGAAGAATAGCTTGGAAGTTAGCTAGGAGAATTTTTGCGTCTTTCAGGTAAACGTGGATTCTTTTTAGAACAGATAGTGTGAAAAGTACTTTATCGCCGAATTAGTTTTAGAGTATTTTATAAAATCAATTTACGAAAATTAAATATATGAGCAGGCGTCTATAACAATAACTATGAATATTTCTGTTTTTGTAAATTAATTTAAGAAAACAATATGTGAGGGAGCCGTTTTCACTGTTTATTCGGTAGATAAGTAATTATGTATGTTCTGACCCAGTTCCCGAACGGTATTGCCACTGTTGTTCCACAATCGTTCTGGTCCACCTGATTATAGATTTTAATCTATTGATATTCGATACTTGCACTTTTGCTACCTGTTTGCTCTACTTTCTTCACGGAGCTTAAGGTTAAACCGGAAGTTGGGTCGCTTTTGTGTTGTATGTGAAAGAGGCCCTTGTTATTAATTTATTGCTCTAAATGTTTAAAACACGAATGAAATATGTCCCTGTAAATGTCTTTTTTTTAGAGAGACTGCACTGATTCAATAATAAAGTATAATTCAAGAAATCTTAAAAAATGTCCATGTTTCTTGTTCACATATAATTTCCAACTTATAAATATAACCTCCTTTTTTTTTTGTTGTGTTGGTGACATTCAAAGACTTCCGATTAAGCTTCTAAAAATTTTTATTGACTACTTCTCATTGTTCCTTCTGTAGAGGCTGTGGTAGCCGTAAGATTATTTATCAAATGTTGTTCAGTTTACCAGTTAAGATCATTCAGAGTTTAAATTCAATTGTCTTAAATTTTACTTAGGATTACATTTTTATCAGGTAGAACAATAATTATAGGCGAAGTCGACCATTGTTTTGTTAAATGAGTTAATTTTATTGCGTTTCCGATTTTTAATCTCGAATGACGACTGTGCTTCATATAAATTGTTTAATTTACCTGATTATTTGTGGTTTTCTTGAAAATATCCATCATTTTTCTTACACATCTCTGATTTTACCGACAATCCCAAGTTTTGCCGGTAACAATTCGTTATCCACAGTATTGTAATTTCAATCGTATTTTTTTTGCACGTTAGCCAACGTAAATAAATTTCCTGATAAGGCGGCAACAAAGCTGGATTTAAATCTCATTTTTAAGATAAGTGCGTTTTCTTCTATCGTTCAATCAAACCCCATAAGCGCTCTGAGAATAGAACTATTTTACATTTTTTTCTTATTCAAGAGTCTTTATTTTCTATTATACATATTACAACCAAGGGTAACGGTTTATATTTCGCAAAGAACTGCTTGCAAGGATGAAAGTTGTTTAGTAGTTGTAAAACATCAGAAAAGAGAAGCACACGTCATATCTCAGTATCAATTCTACCTGAGCATAATAAATAAAAACTAATTGCTCAATGTCAAGAACAGTTCGTAAGTTATGGAACACATAAGTTAGGGAACTTAGTTTGATAATGAGGTTTTCACAGTGGGGTTTCCAATTAAGACGTTAATCAAAATATAACCCAAGAAACATACATCCTGCTGCGGATTCTAATATCTCATCTCCGATGGTCACCCTAACTGGCTCAATATCGTCCTGCCAGTTGTGGAAGCGGACAATATGCGATTTATTGATATTAAAATGTAAATTATGGTCTTTGAAATAGGCGTCAGTGCTTGTACTAACTAAGTAACCCCACAATTATTCTTACTTTTAAAAGGGACTATCAGAGCAAAATCATCCGCATAAGATCCAAATGATGTTGATTTAAGGTAAAGGTCCAGATCATTAAGGTACATAATGAAAAGAATAGGGCCCATGATTGAACCTAGTGGAATACCCATGCCGGTTGCCAACCATCCAAAAAGGACTTGATCCAGTCAGAAGCCACACTCCTAATTCCGTAATTACAAAGTTTAGAAATCAATTTACGGCGATCCACACAATGCTCAAGTCACAAAAGACCGAGACAACACTCCCCGTGTCAACATAATCAGCAATCATCTCACCGAATGAAATTAATATTTAAGTGAGGGTAGATCTATTGTTTTGGAAACCATGTTGTTTGTTATTTAATATTTTATGTTTGTAAATAAAAGACATGATCCTATTTGAAAAAGCATACTCGAAAACCTTGGAGAGAGAATTGAAAATAGTAACAGGCCTCTTATACAGCCTGTTAAAAAAAGGTTGTCGGATATTTTACCCAATTATAGTACTGGTGGAAATAAACAAAAAGTCTTAGTCAACATGGGTCCGCAATTCAACTGTTTTTGACATATAGTCAATTGCATATTTTAAAATAAAAAGAAAACATTTTTCGGTTTTGAGAATAGTTCCCTTTGTCAAACAACTGATTGTGACTTAAAATTAGTTCTGTCAGACATCTGTCATCAGATTATTTATCATTTGCGTCAATTTTTTTTTGTTCTCAAATTATGCATAAGTACACAAATGCAGAAATGGCCGATATGCATTTTATGTACGGTCGTGCGAATGGTAATGCCACTGAAGCACGGCGTATGTATGCCGAAGAATTTGCAAATCGGTTGTTACCGAGTGATAAGATTTTCTCAAGACTTCATATCCGGCTGTCCGAAACTGGTTCATTTAAAATTAATGGTGGTTCTGGTAGACCTAGATCAGTTTCTTCTCCCGCAGTAGAATTAGATATTTTGAGACCGGTAGAAGACAACCCAAATATTAGCACCCGAAGACTTGCCGCAGAACTGAACGTCAGTCATCCTCTCATTTGGAGAATTCTGCGGGAACAGCAGCTCTATCCCTACCACATTCAACGCCTGCAAGTTCTTGCTCCTCTCGATTATGATGCACGTAGGGTTTTTTGTCATTGGGTTTTACGAAAGCTGGCAGAAACTCCTAATTTTGCGACTCAGATTTTATTTAGTGACGAGGCTGGGTTTACAAGAGACGGAATATTCAATTTTCATAACAATCACGTCTGGGCAGATGAAAATCCCCATGCTGTTGTTGAACTGCATCACCAAAACCGTTTTTCGCTAAATGTTTGGCTTGCTATTTTTGGAGACTGTTTAATTGGTCCAGTATTTCTCCCTAATCGTTTAACGGGACAAGTATACTTGGATTTTTTAAGAAATGAATTACCCGTTTTGTTGGAAGACGTGCCAATTTTTAACAGATTAAATATGTGGTTTATGCACGATGGAGCTCCTGCGCATTTTTCCATCGTAGTTAGAAATTTCTTAAATCAAGATTACAACGAGAGATGGATAGGACGGGGTGGACCAACTGCATGGCCTCCTAGGTCCCCTGACCTGACACCTCTAGACTTCTATGTTTGGGGGCATCTAAAACAATTAGTGTACGCACGATCTGTAAACAATTTGGAAGAACTCAGGCAACGAATCGTAAATTGTTGCGAGGAAATTCGGAGGTCTCCAGGAATTTTCGAAAGATTGCGTCGATCTTTCATAAGAAGGTGTGAAGCGTGCTTAGAAATGAATGAAACAATTTCTTTAGTTTTACTTTAAATAAACATTTGTTTAATTTACATTGCGATCAGAATTTCTTTGAAAATTTTTATCCTACTAAAACAATATGCAATCGAGTATATGTCAAAAACAGTTGAAAACAGTTGAATAAGTAACCTATTAGGAAATACTCCCAGGCGGAATGACATGTTAATCAAGAGTGTTAATAGTTTGAAAACTATTTGAAATCTTTTTAAAAATGAAACCCGGAATTCCGTTTAAACCTGATGATTTCTTATTTTTAATTTTTTGTTGAACTAAATTATAAACTTCTTCAGTGAAAGGTGCAATAAATATGGTAAATGATTATATTCGGTTTCATCTGAGGCTCAACGTGACTCATATTACACAGATTTTTGATGATATCAGCAGATGAATTTATAGAAAAGAATATTAAATGCTAAAGCAACTTTTTGGGAGGTATAAAATTTAATGATGGCTAATGCTGTTTTTGTTGGTTAAATTGGCAACCACGCTCCACAAAGCACGACCATTATTCTCGATCCCACGGATTCGCCTCCGATAATAGCCCATTTTTACTTTGCGTATCAAAAGCAAATGGTCCAGTTTACATTGGTTGTACAAAGCATTCATATAGGAATACAGTACAATCTCGATTATCCGAAATAATGTGGACCAAAGTGATTTCGGATAATCGAAATTTTGGCTAATCCGAATTTTTTTTGGAAAATAGGAGTTTAGGATGCGTATATCATTAGATCGACTTAAAACCATTTATGAAATATTTTACTTGAATTTATGTATTAATTTAAAAATAACATCAACAAATAATTTGTTTAATTTTTATTACTTATTTTTTTTTAACATAGTATGTACATAAATGCCTAAATATGTACATATGTACATTCATAAAAGACATGTTAAATGCAACGTAAAATATAAAATATATATCCCATTCTACACTTTACTGTTTAAAAATGAGGTAATTTTTAACTGCACTCATTTAACACTACTTCTATTTTTGGCCGCAATGTCTCTCCAACGTTGCATTTTCTTGTTGTTCTACATAAGTTAACGCTTTCTCCAAGGGTTCTAGTTCTTCTGAATGTGACATTTTTACTGGAACATTGTCAGTGCATTCTACTTCGTCATCGTCATCACTGCTTATTTCATTAGCATTTTTGCAAACACTTTCAATTAATTCTTGGTCAGTCATTTCATCTTCTACATTATCACTGTTTAACCATTCATTAACTTCTGTTTCCGTAACATTTTCACATCCTGGTATTTTCGTGAAAATTTGCTGTAAACTTTCTTCATGGTCGGACTCTGCTTCTGTGATACGTCCGTCCTCGTGTTGAATGAATTTTGACCAAGATTTTTCCAGGGTTCTACCTTTTACTTGATTCCAAGCTGAAGCTATCCAATATACAACATTTTTCAAGTTTAACTTCTTTAGACATTCAGTGAGATTGGCACCCTCATCTACTTCTTCCAAAATATGCTCCAATAGCAAACGCCTGTAATTTCGTTTTAAATTTTCCAGCACATTCTGGTCCATGGGCTGAATGAGAGAAGTTACAGCAGGAGGCAAAAACATTGCTTTTATTTCCCCACTTTGAAGTTGCTCCGCACTTGGGTGAGTGGGAGCATTGTCTAGTAACAAAACACATTTTCTGGGGTATCCGTGCTCATTTAAAGAATACTCTACTTTTGGTACGAAATCTTCAAAAAAACAATTTTTGAATAGATTTGCATTCATCCAGCCCTTTTTTTTGATTTTTATACAAAACAGGTAAAGCATTGGGACGAATATTCTTGAAGGCTCGTAGTTTTGCTGACTTACCGATACATAATAATGGAAGTTTGTGTCTCCCAGAAGCATTAGCGCATGCAAGAACAGTGATACATTCTTTGCTACGTTTGTAACCAGGTGCTCCAGCTTCCGTTTTTGAAGCTAAGGTACTTGAGGGCAAGATTTTGTAGTTCAAGCCGGTTTCGTATAGATCTGGTCTGGTTGTAAATCATTTTCTTTCATAAGCTCCATAAAATTCTCTGCAAATTTTTTTGCGGCAGATACATTGGCAGACAACTTTTCTCCACAAACTTTCAATTTACGTACACCATGTCTTTTTTCCATCGGTCTAGCCATCCATCACTTGCAGAAAAACTTTCAGGCGCTTCAATGACCGGCAATTCTTCGCTTAAACTCACTGCTTTTTGTTTTAAAATAGTCCCTGAAATTGGTATTCCATGTTCTCGATTCTGTGTAAACCATAAAAATAAAGAATCATCCACTTTTTCGTATTCACCTCTTTTCATACTTTTTCGTGTCAGGGTCGGCGATGACAAAACACTACACCATTTTTCAAGTTTTTCGCGATTTTTTCTCCATTCTGCAACCGTACTCACGCCTACGCCTAAATCCTTTGCTATATTTTTCAGCAATTCACCATTATCTAATCGTCGAACCGCTTTAAGTTTTCCTGCAAGCTGATAACAACGCGTTTACGTTTATTGCTCTGACACTGCATTTTGTAAAATATTTGCGAATAAAACTACTCTTTTTGCGATAATAACAGACGTTAATACATATGCACTTGTAACACTCTGTCGGCTAACCAAAACTATTCACATTTTAGACCGTCGTATTGCCGTGAAACCCTGAGGGGAACCACCTAGCAGTATATGTGAATCCCAGACGCGTTTCGTATAATGCGAATTTTTTCTGTTAATCGGGATTTTTGTTTTTAAATAGTTTGTATCGGATAAACCGGATTTCAGATAATCGCGATTCGGTTAATCGGGATTGTACTGTACTTATTTTTTAAAATGAACAAATGTTTTAGAAACCGTCTTGAATTTCTCACAGAATCGTTAACCCATATATTCTTTTCCTACTCTGCCATCCTCAGCTCGTGGATATATTCCATAGTTATTGTATTGATGTCGATTACCTCCTGGATCAATGTCGAGCGACAATGGGAATGATTCAAATCGACGTAACGGCATGATTACACGGCTTGACTTAAACAGGCGACACGATACCATACATAATGATTACAACACTATTTTCTGGTATCCGATTTATGGAAGCGCGCTCGAACGATTTCCATTGAATTTGGGCAAAAGCAAGAAACGGAAGAGCACGCGGCGACAAGCGATGCGGATCAAAATGCGAGTTCAATTAGTTTGGTTACACGTATCTCACAATGTTTAGAATTAGTAACGTCAATGTTAAAGATGAGCTATTAAGTAAAAAAGAACAATATCAATATGTTTGTAGATTACAGGCTAATTAATAGAATAGAAGTAACACTTTTATTTAAACGTTTTAACAATATTAATTATCTTCTTCAGTAATTTTAGAGTAAAACACAACAATGTTGCCAATAAATAAATCGATGATAAAACAAGCTAATGTTACCTGATACAAATTCTAAACAGTTTTCTTTAAAGGCAAATTAAGCATTTTGGTAGTTTATGTTACGTAAAATGATCAATTTACAACAAGCTGTAATTGCCAGGGCGATGTAAGTTGATTGCTTTAATGCTTGAATATAATTTTAATTTGTGGGGTTATTAGAAATTACAAACTTGTAGACGTAGATATGTACTGCTATGTTATTGTATGTGTTTTATGATTAACGAAACCCACAGAATCTATAACAATCAAAATTGTGTTATATAAGTGTATTTTTATATTTTATCTATTTAATTATATAAATTTATGTAAAATTCCAACTTACTTGTTTCATATAATTTTCAATTAATGCCTGTTACCATGGTTTTAATGGCACGTTTGTGTCTTTCCATGAGTGTTCGACGTTGGGAATTTTAATTCAGTCGTATCGTAGGAAACGTTATCTTTTTGGTTGTTGCCGGGTGTAGTTTCGTCTAGGAAATAGGAGTTTGTTGAAAACAAATGGGAGAAGGGACGTGTTTTTCGTTTTTCCTGAGAGATAGTAGCTTTTCGAAATCTGTATCTAGAAATTATTTTATTTATCAATATTAGTTCTTAAAAGTGCTATAAATTACTTAGTGTGGATGAGAGTATTACGCGTAAAGTGCAAAGTTGATGGGTATCCAGTTATTTGGCTTGAATCTAATCCTGGGGTTTTGAAGAACAACATTCGAGGCAGTTTTGGCTGTGGAATCTTGATTGGCGTCTTGGTACACTTCTTGGGAGCTGAAATGATTTACTGAACATGGAATTTATATTGGAGCAGTCGTTTGTACCTGCAGTAAGCGATTTTATCTTCTTTTGAGCTCATAATCTGTGTATTACATACAAGAGATTTCAAGGTTAGATTGTTGTTGTATAATTTGTACAAATTAGTAAATTTTGATATATGAGGTTGGTCATGATTCTGTGGGTTATTTTACGAGAGTCTTTTGAGTTGGCGCATTGATAAATATGAATGTTCATATGATGGGAATTCGGCGGGAGATATGAATTTTACTTATGTTTTTAAAACGACAATATAAGTTATTAACCTGGATTAAGATTATAAAAATCTTTATAATAGTATTTCTATTTAGTAAAAGATTCTACTTACCTGAGAATATCTTTAGAAGATTTACTTCTTTGTTATTTTGAAAACTAACTAGAATAAATTAATTTCACTTATAATTTACTCTTTCATTTACCGTATAGAAAAACATCACTAATTAATAACTATACAATCACATCAAAGATACTTAAATGTTAGATGCTATATTGGGTATTATAAGCAGTATTGGCCAGAGCGACATAAACTCTGTCAACGTCCCGAGGGTTATTGAATAATATTATATTCCTATTCATTAAGGGTATACGTAAAACTATTAGAGGGGGGAGGGGGGGGGGGGAATTATCATTCATTGCCCTCTATCATTTGAGATCTGGTTTATTGAAGTTATTAAGAGCATTACAGATGACTCATTAACAGAACAAATTCTAAGCGAATTGCAAAATCTCCCTCTTTAAGGGTGTACATTTTTATCTGTAAGGATGCATGTTTTAGTGCCATAAAATTCGTTTTGCTAATCTTTAAATCTCGAGACCTTTGCCTTGGTGATTTTCTTGGTTGGCTTCGTCGAGTCAATAGTCAATAGCTGCATCATTTTCATCACAAACACGTTTTTACTTTTTAATGTTTCTTTTGCATCTCCTGTTGTGTCAAACGTTTTTATCAACTCTCGAACGCTTTTAATAGAAACGTATACTCCTAGATATTTTTCATTAAAACGTTCTATTGCATGACGATAAGATAATTCGCCTATGCCATAGCACTTAACTAAATAAATTCGTTGCTCTAAAGTCGGCATCATTAGATCTTTTATGGTAACTACTGACAATAAGCACTAAATAAATAAAGTTATACCGGCGTTACTACGGAGACTAAAATCAAATCTAACAAAGTGCGGAAATATCAACAATAAAGGACAACGAGCAATTTTCATATCTGAAATTCTGGTGATATTACAAACAACTTTTACTCATGAGATTTTTAATTTACTTTTTAATAATTCGTAGTTTACTCTTAATGCAATTTCACGTTTTCTTATTTTTTTGACTACCCTGTAAGTTTAGTCAACATTTTGATTATCGGAAAAGTACACCTAATACTGCTACATGTGTGAAATGTAAACGCGATTGTATTACCAAATTAATTTTGAATTAAATTTTAATTTCAAGCATCTATACGTAACCTATACTAAGGTTGGTACGTTATTTCTATTTTGCTGAAAAAATAGTTTGTAGATATTTAAACTTTTTAATGATGACGGGGTAGGTATAATTTGGTGTTATTACGCACAACTCAATTTAATTTTTTTATTTTATTACAAAATACAATTTTATGGTTTTGGAGATATCTATAGTGTTCCATAACGAAAATATTACACATTTACCACCTCTTATAAACCCATGAGTATTTACCTATTAATTGCCAATTGTGTTCACGAATATCGACTGTGTTATTGCAACAACAAAAGTTCTGACACAAATGGACATGAAACTAGAAGGTACTGTTGGCTCATAAAACATGTACGTATTTCGTAAGGCGATGATATTCAACTCAGATATACACGTTACAAAATGCAAATTAACAAACAACTATTTGTTACATTAATAAGAGTGTTGTATACATTACTAATTTTCTAAATAATTTTGTTAAATTGACAAGGGTGTTGTGTATATTAACAAAATTCAACATAACAACCCTCGTTTATGGTACAATTTGTTAAATCAACCATCATTGTACGTTACTTCTATGTAAAAATTTGTAATTCTAACAAATTTTGGTTTAACGACGAAATTTTTCTTACACAAACTCTCCACAAACAGATTGTTTTTCATTCAAGAAAAGAGTTATTCCCTTAAAAATTGTAGGGATTACAAAGTAAAACTTTTAATAAAATACTTATTATTGTACACATAAGTACATCTGTAAAAATGATTTGTAAATGAGTAAAAACATATTTCAAACTTTGTATGAAAATACAGTGTTCTAAGAAAATTTGACATCATACTGTAATGCATATCCGTACTTACGGTAAAAAATTCAGGTATCCCAAGCTTCAATGCGCGGTAGTTTTTGAGAGGAAAGAACCCTTTTGTGCAGTCCGTATGAATGAACTGTTGTGATAACAATACCTTTTCAAATCACTATTTTTCTCGGAAACTTTACTATGCTATACACCCGTATATTGTACTATAGAATTTTTTTTGTGTGCTAAGAGTTTGCTTTCAGTGCGCCAACATAACTCGATGCATACTTTGGCAAGTTGATATTCTACAGGTACAAAATAGTAATTGACTACAGTAGGGTAGGTGGTTTAATAAGTTTAATGGAAAATTTAAAATACAGATTCATATTTAATAAAAGTAATATCTCATTATATCTCCCGTAAAACAAATATTCTAATCTTCCATTTTGTCCTATGTCGCCGGTTTGAGTTTACAAAAAAATCTATATTCTTGATTCTTACAATGTTTTGCTTGAGTTTGAGAAAATAATCTGTGAAGAAAACTACAATAAAAAAAATATTATTTTTTTTAATATCTAAGAACATTGGGTAAGGTTTCCGTATACACTAATTATTTTAAACGTTCTCACAAATAAAACTCTGCAATCGTCAAATCTGGACGCATTGGGGGCCATAAAATTGCACCATTCCTGATTATCCAACGATTTTACAAACTTACCATTTAGTCAAATGAACAATTTGAAAATAATGAAAAATAAACAGCTCAAAAATTCAGAGGGAAAATTCCTTTAAACTGCTATAAAAAAAATCTAGCATATTTTAAATGTTATCTGGTTAGCGTTGTTATTAACAAATTGACCTATTATTCCATAATACGAAATAGCACACCATACATTAACTTGTGTGAGATTTGTAATTTAAAAAAAAATATTGTCAATCCCATATGTCAAACATGTTGCGAGGAAACATTTCCATTAGTAAAAATAGAAAACGAAGCTACGTCAGAAAACATAATTGTTTCGATAAAAAAGTATTCCCGTTCATAAGCAGAAATCGAGGCGTTTTGCTTCGTCTCCTTGTTTTAAAATATGATTGAAAATAGGTTGGTATCGATAAATCTTCTGTTCTTTCAAAATTTGTTAAATGTGTGATTTACTATATGAAAGACAATGAAACATAAATGTCGATGTCAGATGAAATTATATACTAGACAAATAGCAGTGGAAGTAATAACGAGATATAGTAAGATTCAAACAACAGGGTCGATTTATCATGATAAAGTACAGTGTATTGCATATGCAGACGACGTGGTCCTCTTAGCAAGGTCCATAAAAGAACACTTACATTGGCTAGGAGAGCCCATTGAAAACCATGGAGGTTAAAAGCAAATATGACGTATTGGACATACATTACGGTGGTGAGACCCATGATTACTTATGCATCTCTGGTTTGGTGGACAAAGGTGCAGCAGCAAACTGAAGTCAGCAATATACAGAGACTTGAATGTTTAGGAATAACAGGAGCAATGAGGACTACTCCTACAGCGGCAATGCAATGTTTCCTAGACCTCTCACCTGTCTATTTGGTCATAATGGGGAAGCAAGAATGGTGCATCTCAGATTGCACGAAATACCAAGTGGCCGATATGCAGAAATGTAACAAGAATATTGTCCATCATGCAAAAGGCAACCTCGTGGGGATGAGATCGGACCACATGACTTCGACATATCTGTTATAGATGATCTGTCCCCGAAAGTGGCAGACATCGTTATGAATACTATTTTAAAAATGGTAAATGAAAATGTGCCCTTTGTTTTTGATTTCCTGTGTCAATACGTCGACGATACTGTTTGCTCTGTCCCTGAAAATGAAATTGATAACACCCTACAGATCCTTAATCGCTTTCACACTAAATTAAAATTTAGCTACGGTAAAGTTAATAACACCTTCCCCTTTCTCGACACGTTACTACACAGAAACGCGAGGAACGTCAGACTGTCTTGATACAGGAAGCCCAGACTATTAAATTACAACTCATGTAGCCCTACGAAATATAAGATAAACTTGGTTCTGGCAATGAAGAATATATAAAGAATAAGAATTGTCAAAATTAGTCATACCGATTTCTTACTTTCCAACCTTAAATATGTAAAAACTATTCTTTTAGAAAACCATTACCCTAACTGTCTTGTCAGCAGGTTATTATTTTCTATCGGCCACAACAATGTATCTCGTTTTGAAAACACCGAGACTGAACAGAAGTGACCGCTACTGATTTGCGCATAGTTTAGTACGAAGGATTTAGTTGAAGTTTGTGGTAATTCTTCTAATGCTATAGCAATATCTTGGGCAATAACTTCATTCGTTGCATCTTTTGGCCGTCCGCTCTTCCGTAAATTAATAACACTTCCAGTCAAGTTATACACACAGAGAAGTAATTTCTAGAACCAAGTGAGAATTCCTTAACTGAAGTACCTCTCGTACTCATATATAAGCAAATGAATAATTCCTTGAACGAAGAACATCATTTTCTCAAAATATCAAGAAATTAGTTTCTTGTATGAAGAAATTTTATGTCCTTAAACATAGGAAAGTAAGTTATTTGAAACAAATGAATAAAAATTCTAGTTCCAAGAAATTCTACCGGTTTAAGTCAAACACGTGATAAACTTGATATGAGAAAAGTTGACTTTCATATAAACCATGTGGTTCCTTCAAATGAATACGAAGTTAACTTAACACAAGTCCCCGATTTTCTAATAGTGACCTCTTAATGCTTTAATTCAAAACAGTATTATCTTTAATACGAGAACGGTATACTTGAACTGAGGAACTCTTTTTTTTAAATCAAAAAGATTATGTGTACTTACCCCTAAAATTACAATATTTCGGATTTAGTCGTGTAGGTTGTCAAAAGTGATTGACATTTCACCTTCAAAATTTAACTAACTAGTCAGATATTTTGAAGATGCCTGCAACATGACTCGCGAAACGTTAATGAATTATTTACAACCAACACGACTAAACCTGTAATATTATTGCATTTATTCATATTTTCCATTGTTTCCTACATTTTTTATACATTGTTACTTATATAGAGATTGTGAGCTATACTATATGCAACAGGAACAAAAGAAAATAGATACATTCCAATCACTACAAATGAACACTAAATCAAACTATTTCACCCAACGTTACCAGTAATTCATCCGTGTCTGATCCGAATCATATCCGAATGTATGAAAAATAACGCCTCTATTGGCTTCAAGGTGAACTAATAGCATTTTTGACTTAGTGCACTTTTATCCACTGATTGTATTTTCATCTTATTTTAATACATAATATTAGTAAAGGAGATAGATATACTTCCACGCGTAAAGTGCAATAAGTCGAAAAAGCTATAAAATCCCGTACGTCATATTGTTTATCTATAACCAAGTTTCAACGTGTAAGAACCCCTCCACATTCCTACTTTTTTGCTGTTCTCAATAAAAGAAATTATATTACTTACTTCAAGGAAATATTGTTCGAAATTAGAAACATTCTAAGGAAGTGAATTCCTTCTCATAAGAACATAGAATTATTTATATTTAGAGAGACAACATTTCTTAGAAGTACATTTTGTTTTGAAATTAGTAAAGTTTCAAGAAAATGGTTTATTATATTGAAGTACGGCCATTCATTTGAATCTGGTACATTCTCTAGATTAAAGAAAATACTATCTTAGATTTAGTAAAAATATTTAAGAAAATAGGTGTACTTGGCAATAGAAAACACTTTTCTGTGTGTACCTTCTCAATGTTTTACCAAAGACATTTCGGGATATTGGATGCGGATCTTGATGTAGATTGTTAAATAAAACGCATAGGTACTTCTGAATAGGGTCTGGTGCGAAAATCAATCATCATTAGAATTTCAATGCGTTTCTTCTCAGTTAATTGAACCATTATTGATATTTGGACGGCTTTAAAGTAAATTCTGACAGTTTAAGTAAAGTACTGACTTTTAATTCCATGGCTTATTAAGCATAAGCATGCTTTTAAAATTAGTAGTTTTAATTAAATATTTTTGTTCTTGTTGAACAAAAAAGTGCCAAACTTTATTATTGCCTGAACTCCCGAAACAGGGCTCTATTGAAATTCGTAAAAATATACAGGATATTTCATTTAAAATAGAAAAGTTGATATCGTTTCCGGCTAAACAGGAAGTCAGATTCGGATATAAATATACTCGTCGAATCCCCGATTTGTATTTAATTAATTCTTGAAAGTCTTATAAATATCTAAGTAGCCATATCAAAGATATTCGAATGGATTACATTTGCCTAACCCTGCATATCATATACAATCTATTTTAGGGACACAGTTTTACCTACAATTTGTGTTTGTTTGTCGCTCCTTTTATACTTAATTTGTTAAATTAAGTAACAAAACGTTGCAAAAAAAAATTTCGAGAGAAAAAGGAAAACACAAAGAAACTTTTTATTTTAATCAACCTAAAAACTCACTCAATTTCCCATATAAAATTAATATATAGGTTAAAAAATATAAAACAAAGTCAACATCTAAATAAAAGGTACTATAAGGACCGGGACCTATGAACTGGAACACATGGTATAATAAACACTTAAACAAAGAAATGAATGCGTGATAATATCTTGAAGTATATTTTAAATCATTAAGTATTTGTTGCAAAACAATAGCGAGGAATAAACGCCATAATCATATTACGTTTAAATTTGCTAAAGTGCGGTATCTATCTAACAATCAAATTTTTATTGTTAGGACCACCTGTGTCTGTATAACATTTTGTAGGCATTTATTTTTACTTACATTCATTCATAACCACTATTTCACTCTCTTTCTTATTTCAAACACCCTACTTCAGCAACCTAAAATACTGGGTACTCATACTCGATATTCATACGCACAAGAGTAGTCGAGCACCTGAATCGCCCGTTCAAGAATGACTTTTGTCATACGGCCATCCAGGAAAAAGCGTGCAAGTGAATCACCGGCGCAGTTCATATACTACAATGCCCGATAGTTATCAGGGTGGGCCCGCAGTGTGCATGTAATACAGTTCTATAGTAAAGAGCACGTTCGATCTTGCCAATTGAGTTTCCGTTGTCCAAAACGTCGGTATTGTTACCGCGATCGCTCACGCTAGGTCCGGCTCTAGAATTTCAGTGCTTACGGACAGGAAGTGGGCTATTATTAACGATTTTAGAAGAACTATTCTCCTTGTTCGTCTTTTTGCATTCGAATAAATGCGTGGGAGTCCTTCTAGCTGTCAAAAATATTAACTACGTAGTTTGAAACGCATTATTTAGTTGTACGAACATTCGTGAAAGAAATCATGTACAAAATCAATTGGAAAATACCAGCTATTAGGATTGCTTTTTAATTATAAGTATTACTTAGCGTTTTGTTTTACATCTACGACCTGATATAGGCAAATGCCGGATTCTTGTGGGAATATGTCTACATACATACATAGCAGGGTTGGGCATCATTCAATAATTTTTTATTCAAATAATTATTTGAATAAAATTTTCATCTGTTATTCTTTATTCCGTATTAAGTTATTGTCGAATAAAACTATGGGAAATCATTTGAATGAAGAATTATTTCAATAAAACGTTATTTGAATAAAGCATTATTGGAATGATTCTTTCAGCAAATAAATCGTTATTTAAATAATTTATTACTGAATAACACCGACATAAATTTAGATTAGGTATATGCCTACATGTTTGTGCGATTTTCACTGTCACAGCATCCGTACTTTTACACGCATTGCAAAGTATACGCGTGCGTTTTCTTTTTTATCTCTAACGAGCGGAGATTTTGTATTTGTATAAATATGAAAACAGCTAAGCCAGTCTAAATTTTTTTTTATCTACTATTCGGGGATAGAATGCCCGTACGGGTTACCACCTCGCCGAACGCTGGGATAGACCTATGTCTATGCTTTACCTGAAAATAATCAAGGAACTTTTTATCCACTTTTTACATTTCAAGTGATCTTTCTTACTGTTGGTGTTTTTTACAATGTAAAACTAAAACTATACTAATCGTCATTTGGATTTGACACAGGTTCATTCATTGATTTTGAAGTTAAAAGAAAGAAAAAATTCTCTCACATCTCCCATTATCCTTCAAAAATGGCGGGTAATCATATGAAAATTATCGCTAATGTTAGGAAGTGCATCGGTAGGACGGCATGCCAGTAATAATTATATCCGCCGACATCTTCGACATTCCTCTAGATTTACGTGCTGCCATTTCTGAAGTCGATAAACAAACCTTCAAACTTATAAAAACTGCACTAATTTTTTCCTACGCAACTTTAATCTCTTTAAAAATTGGCCGGCAATATTTATATAAAATCCGCTGATGTTAGAAAGTGTACCAAGAACACGACATGGCAGTAATAATTATATCCGCCGATATCTTCGACATCCCTCAAGATTTACGTATTATCGTTTTTCAAACCGATAATCAAACTCTCAAACTTATAAAAACCACATTTATTTTTTTTGCCACAACTTCCAATGTCCGTCAATGGCGAGTAGTATTTATATAAAAATTTCTGCTAATGTTAGGAAGTGTACCAGTAAGACGACAGGGCAGTAATAATTATATCCGTCAACATCTTCGACATCCCTCAAGATTTATGAGTTGTCATTTCTGAAGTCGATGCATAAACCCTTAAACTTATAAAAATCGCATTTATTTTTTCTCCCACAAACCCCAATGTTCTTCAAAACTGGCCGGTAATATTTATGTAGAAATTTCCCCTAATGTCAGGATGTGTACCAGTAAGACGGCATGGCAGTAATAATTATATCCGCCGATATCTTGGGCATCCTTCAAGATTTACGTGTTCTCGTTCTAGAAACCGATAACCAAATTCTCAAACTTATGAAAATCACACATATTTTTTTCCCACAACTTCCAATATCCTTAGAAAATGGCGGCTAATATTAATATAAAAGTTCCCGCTAACGTTAGAAAATCCATTGGTAGGAAAAAACCTTAAACTTATAAGAATGTCCTATAAGTTTGAAGATTTGTTTATGGGCTTCAGAAACGACAATATACATATAATTGTAATTTTTACAAAACAAAAATAACAAATTATCCAAAATACCGATACAAAACCGAAAATAACCGGTATACAACCGAAAAAGGACCGATATTATCACCGTAATCGTAACCGATATTTATATACATACATAAACAAACTCAGACAATCTCTTTGTTGTTAGTATAGAGTAATTACTTGAATGAAAATTCTTACATGAATAAGAATATTTATTTGAATAACAGTGGTTATTTGAATGAAAATGATCATTTGAATAATAAGAATTATTCTTCATTAAAATAATTATTCATCATTCGAATAATTCTTATTATTCAAATGAAGAATAATTATTCGAATGATGAATAATTATTTGAATGAAGAATAATTATCCAAATAATTATTTGAATAATGAATGAAATGAATATTACCGTTCGTTATTGAATAATGAATAACAAGTTATCTATTATTTCTGAATAAGAATAACGACGTTATTCCTTTATTTTTATTATGAATCTGAATAAATTTTGCCCAACCCTGGTACATAGTATAGGCTAAAACATGAGGATTGAGCGCAACTGCATTATACAAATGTTGCTCGTTTAAGACATACATGATGTTCAAATCAATAATTTCATTCCTAAATTTCCCAATAATAATTCAGCAAATTTTCATAGAATCAACTTGAAAATTGGTATCACTACGTTTTACAGCATGATGAATTGAAATTTGTCATCACTTTTACCGTTGTTCATAGAGGGTGCGAGCCTGCTGAATAGGTAAATCAAAGCTTATCTTTTTTCTGTATGCAGAATCACATAAACCGAATAGAAAGTTTGAAAGAGCAACCTTTTCTACATAAAAAATACATCCTTGTTTAATTTTGATATCTTAATCCGTTTTCGAGATATTTGCATTCGAAAGTTTCAGTGCAGTTCGTCATATTAACACAATTTTTTTATCGACGAAGTTCAGGTAAATAATAATAAAAAAAATAAATAATGCATACACACTCAATCATACTTTATCAGTAGAGTAATAACATACTACATATGTTTAAAAATAATCTCTTAAACATGGACTTTCCAAAAGAGTAGCAAGCTGATACAATTGTCATTACAAGCACTCGCTCATTATACTACTGGTGAATTACTTATTTAGAGTAACTGCTCGAAATGTCCACCACCCACTTCAATGCACTCTCTTCTTCTCTATACGTTTTTTTTTTAAAGATCTTCTTTCCTTGTAGACTATTTCCTTCATACTACACCAAACAGAGAAATCTAGGGAGTTAAAATCTGGACTTTTAGGTGGCCAGGAAATTCACTTCCACGACCAAACCATCGATGGAGAAACTGTTCGTTCAGATACTCGCGCACAGGGCGAGAAAAATGTGGTGGCGCTTTAAGTGGTACATCTTCTAGCAGGCCATTTAAATTTTGTTCGAGAAATAAGTATAGTCAGATTCGGTAGAAGTTAAAAGGGACTATAACAAAAATCCCAAAAGAAAGGTGAAAAATCCCTTACCACAAAATTAGATAACAAATCTAAATACGTATTTCGGCAACTAAGTTGCCATCTTCAGTAGAAACCAGTGAAGAGCAGTGTTAAACATAGTGTTTTCGGCTAAGGTAAACCTTGGAAGATATGCTCTTCACCAAATCACTAGTGGAATAACACTGACATCTTTTACAAACAACAAGGCTTATATACTATCTAAATCTAGTGGGACGTAACGAACTAGCAAATTGTTTACCTAAAATTCATAAACCAGGTAATTCGATGAGACCTATTGTTTCAGGTATTAACTCACCGACATACCTAATTTCGAAATGGTTAGTGAATGAATTTAGAAATTTACCCGAAAAACCAGATAGTTTCTCAGTCGAAAATTCCTTAGAATTCATTAATAAAGTCAACAATCATAAGCTGGAACAGGGTGAAATTTTAGTTTCATTTGATGTAAGCTCATTGTTTCCCTCGGTACCAGAAACATTGAAATATTTAGACGATTTGTTAATTAAAAATAAAGTTGAACGCGAGAAAATAGATGAATACTTGAAGTTGACAACTCTTTGCATGTCCCAGAACTGTTTTCAGTTTGAAGGCAACTTCTACGAACAGCAACAGGGCACAGCGATGGGCAACAGCTTGTCTCCATTTATAGCGAATTTGTTTATGAGTCACTTTGAAACCGATTTTAAAAGAAACGCTAAGTATTTCCCTAAAGTATGGATTAGGTACGTTGACGATATTTTCGCGATTTTTAATACTAATTTCTGTGATTTGGATGATTTCCTTTAACAATTAAGAGATAGTGCTCAAGCGGTCTTCACCCTTCAAACTAAATGCTCAAATCCTTAAACGTTGTTAGAGTTGGAGCGCTTGTAGTCCGATTGATTTTCAGGCAAGTTGGCTTAAAACAAAACTTAACGTAGCTGAGTTGCATTTCTCGGAAAATTATTGCGTTTCAAAACGAATGCAACCTCACCAAAAAACGTAAATCCGTGGTATTCTTTTACTGCCTCAATAGTAATTTAATAAGTGACTTTGAAGAAAGCCAAAATCACGCAACGACAATCAAGTGCCATCACTTCAGCAAATCAATAGCAACCGCGATCACAAAAGTTCAACTAAGAAAGTGTTGTTCTTAAGAAAACACACTACCAACAATCTCTTGTTTAGCTATAAAAGCGGCTGATTTGTACGAAATGGGTTAAAAAACGGTAAAATGAAAGAATTAAGGAAATAAACACACTTAAAACGCTAAAACAGGTTACTTTGCTCTTAAAACATCAGAAGTGACTTAATGAAGTTTTTAAATGAACTTTTTCCTATAAGTTTATTAAATATTTTTGATTTAGGTCAAAAGATTTTGGGCAATAGATTTATCTAGAAGCGTAATAAAATTTTATAGGTAAGCGAAAGGCAAGTGAAAAAGTTTGCTAATGCATTAGCAAACTTTTTCACTTGGCCAAAGAGTGTTGAAAGAGTATCATTCGCTGAAGACGTGGAGAAACAGAATAATATTGGTGGACCTGTGACGAAATTGGTGCATTGATTAAACAAACATTAGTTTGTTACCCTCTTGTACGTCTCTTACACAAATCCATAAGGCGATGGTAATCCAGTGGGAAGATCAAAAATTTCAATGCCTTCCCTAAATGGGATTCTAACAATCAAAGCACTTGCGTCTTCGATTATTTTTAACAGTTTACAATTTGGACAAACTTTGAAGAACTACTTCACCAAAAAGTCAAGTAGAAAAATCATTCTGGATCTAAATTACAGCACATTTAGCTTACTTGAATAAAAGAAAGCATAACTGTTTTGTTAAGCAAATATTTTAACAAGTGTTTGGTAAACCTCAAGAACAAACCGAAAATTTGGTATTTTGTTCAAGATGAGCAAGAATTCTTGTTAGAAAACTTTACTAAAAGTATAGAATATTACCAAAAATTAAAAACTAAATCGTCTCCAAATCGGTATATGGTATAGGTAAAAGCCAACATAAAGAAAGGAATACTACTAATATTATACACAAACAATACAAACTTTATTAGCATCGACTACTACATTCAGTTCGAAATTGAGTTGCAGCTGACCCTCGTCATTTTCTGTGCTTCGATCGACTCCCTGAGGAACTTCTGGAAAGCGGCCGAGTGTGTGACAAAACGTCGTTTGGGTTCATTCCAATCATCTCCTGACTCCTCCCCCGTGCTAGTCGCCAGTTCACTGATCACCGACAATCTGTCGTCCGATATCGAAGACTTCAGCTTCTGCACTTTTTTCCTAGCGGCGTTGTACTGCAAACACTTTTTTGCATTTCCGAAATCGTTATATAGTAAATTTACCTCTTTGTAGTTGATGAACGGCCCCGTATCCTCGCCGGAAGAAGTCAAGTCCGCCTCTAGATGTTTTCGCCTGAGGAAACATTCGGCTTTGACGCATTCCTTGTGCTCCAATGGACAGCCGGGTTCGGTACAGATACTGTTGGTCGATGGTTGATTATCTAGGGAAGTTTTGCTGCCGTGTTCAGAATCCAAGCAAACTGTAGCTACCTACATTTATTTTATTACAATTAAAGACAATAGTTTTGGATAGCGTTAAAGATTTGGACCAGGAGTTGTTAAACAAATTGATGAATGATCTGAATCATTCGCAAGAGGAGGACATTTTTACAGACAGTGACCCACTTTTTTTTTTACTTTCATGGGCAGGTTTACCCTGTAAGGCAAGTCGGCCAGAATACCTATTGTACCTCCATGATGTTTTAGCCCTCTCGACCTGGTAGTACCCGAACAAAGAGGTCCGCAAATTGGTCGAGGGTAAGTTTACTTAGACTGGGTTCGTCTAACCGAGTGATCCCTAGACAACTCCGTCTCTCTCTATCCGCTGCCGGACAGTCAGCCAGGAAGTGCGCAGGAGTTTCTTCTGCTTTCCCACAGTTTCTTCACAGGAGAGAAACCACTCGCGCCATACGGTGCAAGTGTTCAGTGCGCAGTGGCCAGTTAGGACTCCCGTAAGTAGTCTCATTCTTTTCCTGCTTATAAAGACTGCCTTGCGGAGTCTTTCCTCGCCTGGATGTATCTCGAGGGTTTTGCAATGTCTCGCGCCGGCGAGTCAATCCAATAGGAGCGGTGACCTAGGAGCAACTTCAGATCTGACAGAAACTTTGATACCGCCAGAAGAACTCCCATATGACGGTGCTGGACCTGTGAGTGCTCGTTCACTGGCGCCTCTAGCTAGTTTGTCAGCAATTTCGTTACCTCTGATCCCAGAGTGGCTCGGAACCCGTCTCAACGTAATGCTGTGATGTTCCGTTAATTTTTTAAGCTTACTATGGCACCTCAGCATCATTTCGGAGGCGAATTTGATAGCTTGCAGTGCCCTGAGGGCCGCTTGACTGCCAGAAAAAATTTCGGCCGATCCATCCTCATGCGGGCAGTTTAAGATGTCCTGGAGTCCCCTAAACTGATGGCTTCGCCATTCGGTTCTCCATCTCTCCAGATCCCAATGCCTGTGCCATTCGGCGTCTTCGAGGCATCCACAAACCAACGATGGGAACTTCGGCTTGTTTGCGGACACAAGCTTTTGCAGTCTCACTACTAGAAATATGTACAAGGCATTTCCTAGTGAAGCTGAAGACGGGCGGAATCTTGTTCGTCCTTCTCGACAGTGGTACTGTCTGTTCGATGTCTGTTGAAAATGCTGGTATGATCTCCGACGTTTATATCCGCTACATTTTACTCGGTATGCTCTCAGGGTAGCCTCTGACCGCAACACCAACTGCAGCGGAGGAAGCCTAAGAAGCCTCCATCGCCGCAGCCGGCGCCGAGAACATGATCCCCGTAATGCCTAAGCAGGCAATCCTCTGACCTTACTGAGCGCAGCCCAGACTGGCTTTATGCCACCAAACTAGCGAAGCGTAGGTTATAGAAGGTACTATAACCTTCGCGTACAGCCAGTGCAACCAGCTGCTACGCTTTCCTTTACATTGCAAAGGTTCTGCGATACATGAACCGTTCTATTTCTTATCATGGAACCGATCCACATCCTCACAGTTGGCTCGACTTTCCATTTTTGCAGCGCCCTTTCCATCGATCGAAAGGACGCCCTACCGACGGCGCCTTCTATGCCCAGAAAGGTAGCTAGTGCAATTTCTTTGTTGCGAAAGGCAATTTCTGCTCGTCGAACTAGCCCATGAATGGCCTGCTCACACGATTTTCCCGTTTGCTAGGCATATTGGTTTTTGTGTAGAGGCAATCTTGCCGGAGCCGAATCCCTTAGGTGCCTATCAATTATCTTCTCCAGGGTTTTAAGAAAAAATGAGGTGAGACTAATGCGGCGGTACAACTTCCGTATAGGGCAGTTTGCCCTGCTTGGGAATGAAGACCACCCTGGCCTCTCTCCAGCGGTTTGGCGTATATCCCATTGCTAAGGTTGCTCTTAGCAGGGTACATAAAACTGGGGAAAGCGGTTGCAGGCCCTGTTGTAGCAGTGCCGGAAAGATGTCGTCACTGCCAGCTGATTTAAAGGGTTTGAAGCATTCGATAGCCCATCGAATTGTGCATATTTGAATAACTTTCCGCCCAAGGTTCCACTCTTCCTTCCTTTCAGGTTAGGTATCTGAGCTGACCTGAGTCCCATACATCCCCCCCCCCCAGTCTGGGTTTGAACGGCCTTGAAGCCAGTGACCCACTTAGAAATGGTCGACTATTTACCCATGAACCCTTCATTCTAGGTTCCTGAAACTTGATGGACTATTAAAACAATATTTTTGTAACACATCACAGGTTTCAAAACAATTTTCCAAATTTTTGCGTGCATTTTTGCAATTTTTTGTGAAACAATTCATATTTTTCTCGTACATAGGAAAAGTTGCATTTTTAGTATGTTTTCTCAGAAACCACAGCACCAAATAAAACCAAAATTTTTATGGTCATTAACACTGATACAACAAATGGCGAGAAAAAGTCATTGTGTCGTATTAGTGTTGTGTTGTGTTATATTGTGTTGTGCTGTGCTGTGCTGTGAAAGGGCAGATTTTAGCTTTTCAATTTAATAAAAATAGGAAGAAAAAACAATATCGAGAAACCTTCAATATTGTTATTCCAGCTTCAACATCAGTCTAGGGAAATAATTTAGAGAAGTAGAATTTTTTCGAATCTGATCATAAATTTTGCTAGTCACTTATAAGATAACTAACAAATGTCAAAATTAAATTTTATACTTTTATATAACATTAAAGGCATTTATTATGCAAGGGAGGCTCATTTTACTCGGTTGCTTCTATATTAAAATGAACGTCTGCCAGAAACTGAATTTTGTTTTTGGTCAGCAGAGTAGAGAATCACAAACTATGAAATCAGTTAGAAAACTGTTTCGGATTTCTTTTACATATAATTATAAGTTACGGCGTTGAAGATAAACGGAAAGAAATTAATACGTTGTTTAAAACAGAACCCATCTACCTATTATTTCGCCCAATATCTTCTACGAACTTACCTCAGAATCGTCCGTTATAAAAGAACTGGTGCTCCCTGTAGGTTTCTTCAGCAACTCAAACGCTTCTTTATAATTTTCCGCTGAAACTTCTTTAGATTCGGTTTCGGCTGTTTCTTTGGAAGTGTTCTCCGGTGGTGTTTCTTTGGAACAAGTTTTTTTCATTTCATTTTCAGCATCCCCAGATGCTTCTCTGCAGTCGTCAGTCGAATCTTTTTGGGGAACATGCCTCAATTTGAAACTCTCCAAACTCTTTTCCAATTTCAACAGTTTCTGCGCGACCTTCTTTATATCCTGGTCCGAATTCTTAGCGTCGTATTCTTCAGTCTGTAAGAACGGCAATGATACATAATATGGAAAGACGAACGTTTTTTGTTTATAGTTTTGTATTCACTTGTGTTACTACGTTGTTTTCTGCAAATTCTGATTTGGAGGATTCTTTATTGGATCTCTTGAGAGAGAGCCTAGTCTCCAAGTCGCTCCCCTTCTGCTTGTACAGTTCCATCTCGCCCTTTAGTCGTCTATATTCGGCATCTAAGATGATTAGCCTGTCTTCCAATATGCTCTTGTCCCTTTTGATCTGCTCTAGATTATGCTTGAGCGATTCTGCGCTAGTCACAGCTTCGTCCAGTTTCGCGACGGTGGCTTTCTTATTCTTGGTGGCATTCTTCATCTCTTTGGTGGCACATTCCAACCTCTTCACTAAGAATGTTCTCTCCTCTAACATTTCGTCGACCTGCTTCTTCAACGACTTGTTTTCTTTCAAGATTGAGTTGTATTGTTTTGTCAATTCACGCTTCTCTTTCGATAAATTCTCCACCTTTTTGGCTACTGCGGATTGTTCTTTCAAAGAAACAGCTTGGAGATTGATCATCTCTTCGCGAAGTTTGGCGCAATGCTTTTCCATGTTTTTTATCGACCATATCTTCTTGTCTTTCTGAAATCGTTCAATTTAGAAAGCTTCTTACCGAAGTTTCATTTTGGCGCACGATTACCTTACTTTCCTCCATCGATCTGCCCTCTAAATTTTGCGATCCCATCAGATTGGGACAGCTCTTATTGTAGTCTGGTTCTCGCAAACCTTCTGCATTCATTGTGTCCCCACCTTCGATATGAATGTCTGTGGAAGACGATTTGCTGGTGATGGGAATTGGTATCCTGCTTGAACTGGTCTTTTTCACAGCCAATTTGTCGCCATGATCGTACCAATATGCTTGATTGTTAATGATGTTTCTGAAAATATTTTTTTTGGTCCAATTTATCCCTCATAGAAAATACAATTTCAAAATAAACAACATCCATTCTTATAACATGCAATATTAAGAATTTGATTTTTTTGTTGTAATAAGCGACTTTCATAATGATGTTATTGTGCGTCGTTATTTTGACGCAAATAGCTGATCTTATTTGGACAGTATAGGTAAGCAAATGTTTCAAGTTATTAGCAAGACACTTTTCACCATTGAAGTATATCTTAGGGAACTGGAACGGCACCTTACTCACGAAAATGTGAAGCAGAGCTTCAGCTATGCAACCATAATTACGGACGTATATCTATTTCTGTCTAACACATCACGAGATACCTCACGAAAATAAATGTCAAAGACCCTTCAAGTTGACATAAATCTGCAGTCGTAATCCAAACACATTTAAAACATGAAATGAAGTGAAATACATACACATCGCGTTTGCCACCTGTGTTGGCTTCAATGCCTGAATATATTAGGCCTGTTCATAGTAGCATCACAAACTAGTCAGAGCCAATCATACTGTGAAATCAGTCAAAAAATTGTTTCGGATTTCTTACATATATATTAGAGGATATTCTATTTTGTTTTAATTATTTTGTGTGCGCTGTAACGTAAGTGGGAAAACCTATGTGCGCGCTACCTAACAAGCAGGTTAGCCGCGCGTAAGTACGGCGCCAAGAGCTTCCACTGAGCTCGAGTAAGCAGTGCGCGCGAGACCCAGCAGTTATACCAGCGGACAACGCGGCAACGATGACCTGCGAAGTTCAGACTGCGGTGACGGCCGGGAGTAGCGAGAGATGGGCGCCGCTCATGTCACGCGTGGAGAGGGCTAGGTTCTCCGAGCTGGAATGGTTATCGGTGGCTGTTGTGCGCTTATTGCGTTATGTTCAATGCTTGCGCCTAGTTGTCGGCTTACTAGTTCCAGCAATCAGCGAGTGTACGGTGATATATGAATTTATATGCACTTAAATGTACACATGTATACGCTGCTGAGGTACATTGGTGGTATAGCAAATACTATATAACGTATAATCGATATGCGAAAAACGAAATACTGAAATACATATTGTTTAAGTTGCGAAAGAATGTCATGTACATGTACACTTCACTTTGTATATAATAATGTACTATCCTTTATTCATAAACGATTTTAAAAACAACCTAGCCTTTTTGTGTTCTCTCACCGGCGCATCGGTCTACAAATCAGTAGTACCCTAACAGTATGTCAGACGCCGTTCCTGTTTCCTTGGATATAGTTCAGTACTTTTCACTGCTTTTCACATACCTGATGTCAAATTTATACCAACTATTATATATCATGGTACAAAAACGCCTGCTTTGCGCCAGGTTGTATTGTGTTATACCCTATCCAATTATGACAGTATTATTTTTTTATTTTTCTGTACATAGTTTGGTTATCCGCAGTGATGATCTCTGAGATTTATATTAGCTGATTGTCTAAACATATCATAAATCTGACAACTCTTAAGAATATAAAGTTTTTAACGAACAATGACGGAGGTGGCTTACTATTTTGAAAGACATAACTGGCAAACCTCATACATTAAATTTGTTAATTCCAAAAAATAGCATAAAATCATGTTCATAAGACCTAAAGCATTACAAACATACGTTTGAAACTACTTTAGTACGAAAGTAGTTGATATTTTCACCTCAAATACGAAAACCGCTTGTTAACTTGAGAGACCTATATACTTATATATGTAGATATTTATACTTACAGTTTATTAGAAATTGTTTTCAATGCAAAACACACTGTTATGGTTGAAGCGAATGCTACCAAATTCCATAGCATGACTTTAACGAATCCAAAACTGCTGTCGGCTTCTTTGTTTTGTTCAAGTGCAGGTAACATTTCATCCTTAATTTTGGTTTCTTCTCTTTTTTCTATGGAATAAGGATCAATCCTGTTGTTACTTCAAGTAAAGTGAGTAATATTTCTCTTAAAAATTCGGTGGTCATGCCGTTTTTGTTGCCAATGGGAATGACATCTGAGCAAAAACTTTGTACCGACACAGTTCAATATTACAGTATTTGCGATGTATCGAGAAAAATCAGTCATAATCTTTTAGAAGATCTTTAGTCCAGTAAAATATTACATTCCGTTCGTAACTTAAGGAAAGCTTAAATCTTTTGCAGTGTAGAAGACTGTAAAATTGAATTTTCTTCACCACTACACTGAGAAAAATGGATAATAAGAATAGGGACAACTAACTTTATAATTAGTTGTATTATAATTACTTTACAGCGTATAATCTTTCTAATAAATAGTAGTATATGGATGAATACTAGGTACTAGATAACGTATTATTGTCCTTGTGTTAATATCATTCATTATATTTATAATACGTAGTAACATCTCTTTTTCTCAGTGTAGCTTTGCACGTAAGATGCCAATTTGAAAAGGGCGATGTGAAGAGAATAGAGAAGAAGAAATATCTCGAAAGGTATGGGGTTCAGAAAACCAATTACAAAATATTTAAGTTCGCGTCTTTAAGGCTTAAGCTGGTTAAAATGCACCATTTAATAATAATAATAATAATAATATATATTGCCCAACAGATTTTACAATCCAATAATATTGGAAATATTCAAAATATGAGAAGCCCATTTAAATATACTAGGCGCGGCAAAGCTATGTAATAAATTCATTGAATTTGAAGAAATCTGTTCTTCGAATCAATGCTCAGATAACTTAATTTTACTTTTTAAAGACAAACAGTGTCTTCTGCTTTTAGCTTTCCAGTAATACCATCATTTCACATGAAGCGTTTCCAGCATTTTATAGTGAATTTATAATTCTTGCACATTTTCTAAATCAAAGAATATTTCCTTGTGGTTAATTTTCAAAATACGTAAACGCGCAATGAATTACACTGTGATTATTCTCACCCGATCAATGAAGCATACATTTTTGCTCTAAATTTTCTAATGGAACGTACGACTGGTATTCCAAATCAGTACATTTTGACATCTATCAAAACTTATCGCAGTAATTAAAAATTTAATGTCATGATGTTCAGGCAATATAATATGCAGGTCTCATCCCCATTTCTTCCCCTTTGATCGTTATAAAAAAAGCTAGACATATTTTTGCCTCACCTAAGATTAGATGATCGATATGCTTGGTGGGAAAGTAGTCCAGGAGACATAACAGCAGCCAGAAGGCTGTCCCCAGTCCAAGTAACACTTTCCATCTCACGTACATGACGTCGGATTTTTCCTCATTGAAAAAAATCACACCCAAACTTTCGGATACAAAACACTGAAACACACATTCATAACAAACGATGACGAAAAAAGAACAGCTCGTGGAAAATTTTGTTACATGACATTTGGCGGTTTTGACGTCCGACTCGTCATTTTCACTTGTTTCGTATAGTATACGCTAACTGAAAAATGATATTTTAAAACTGCCTGTTACGGATGTACAGAGCTAATAATAAGTTACATTTTAGTTAAACACAAAGCTTTAGTATCGTGGTATAATATGCTTCATAAGATCATTAAACATTGTGAAAATATTTATGTAAACCATAAATTGAGATATAAAAATCCTGATATATTTATTGAAATCATGTATAGAATATACTAGAGACTATCGTACACCATGATTTGAAAATGCCGGGACTGAAGTTACATAATTAGGAATTGATCCGCTTTTTTTGGGAAGCAAACAGCATGCACGATAAAACATTTATGTACGAAGCAGAAGACAATGCTCCCGGTGTAGCTATTTATATGAAATCAAACTTCTGAATAAATATCATATTAATATCGCTTGAGCACAGGTTTCTGCAGATGAAACATATTGAACAGACTTGATGCATGCAAACAGCATGCACGATAAAACATTTATGTACGAAGCAGAAGACAATGCTCCCGGTGTAGCTATTTATATGAAATCAAACTTTTGAATAAATATCATATTAATATCGCTTGAGCACAGGTTTCTGCGGATGAAACATATTGAACAGACTTGAGATTTTTTATTTAATTTAATTAACATAGGTACCGGAAATGAAAAAATTAAAACAAAAATCTACAAAGGATTCTTAGGTGATGTTTTGGAGGTGCCCAGACATAGATTGTCTTTTTATAAGAGGAGTCCACTGTACTTGTCGATAACTTCATTTAATAAACATAAGTATCAAGAGTCTGCCGATAGCGAAATTTAAAATAGAGATAAAAAAATTGTTGATTGCTAAATGCTATTACTCTTTTAGTGACTTTGTGAGCGATATGCATATCTCAGATCGGTACGTCTGAACTGTGTTTGTTGTAGTCGTAATGTACTTATGTCCTTTTACGGTTAATCTACTCTTGTTTGTTTTTATCTGTTTTGTGACTTTATTATTATTCATACACTGAGAAAAATAGATAGTAAGAATAGGGACAACTAACTTTATAATTGGTTGTATTATAATTATATTAGAGCGTACCATCTTCCTAATAAACAGTAATACATAGATGAATACTGGGTACTAGATAACGTATTATTGTCCTTGAGTTAATATCATTCATTATATTTATAATACGTGGTAACATCTTTTTTTCTCCGTGTAAAATTTGACTTGTTCCATACCATTTATATGGTCACAGGAATTAATAAATAATAAATAGTCACTGGAAGTAGTTTTAATATAAATGAACACGCATTTTTTATCTATGTATATTATTCCAGAAAGTCCTAAGTCATTATTTGAAACTGTACAATTTATAGGAACAAATAATTTGGAAAATGTTCGAAATGTATGGGCAGCGCTGAGAACTTTATTGAGAATACCAATACAATCGCGACTGAAAGGAGTTTCAGTAAATTAAAATTTTAAGGCAAATTCTCAACTGAATTCTTTGGTATTATTATTCATGGGAAACGCACAAAAACTAGATATATAACAGAATATATTACCGTCAGAATTATTTATATTTTGAATAGGTGGACACTTGTTTTGCGATAAATATAATACATTCACATTCATTTGGGTACATAATCAAATTATACTTGTTTTCATTTTTGTATTTAATATACTCTGCTCATTTTTAATTTTATAATTATTTTGTTCCTGTAAAGGTAAAGACGTAAAACCAATAGTCTTTGTATTAAGCCATTAAGTGTCAAACATCCAGGTTTTTTTTTTATTAGAAATCGTTTTCAGTATTTAAAAGAATATTTTAGAAATTATTTCGTTTCTGCAACCTTGAGGGGCGGCAAAATTTTGTCCTGCCCATTATATAAAATCACCTCGAGCCGGCACTGAGCGTATAAGAATCATGGTCATTTTTTCTCCCACAATTCCCAATGTCATTCAAAAATAAGGGGTAATAATATAAAAATCATCGCTAATGTTAGGAAGTGCTTCGGTAGGACGACATGCCAGTAATAATTAAATCCGGCAACATCCTTGACATCGCTGAAGATTTACGTATTGTCGTTTCTGAAGTCGATAAACAAACCCAGAAGCTTATAAAAACCACATTTATTTTTTTCCGCACAACTTCCAAACTCCTTCGAAAATTGGGGGTAATATTAATATTCCCGCTGACGTTAGGAAGCGCATCGGTAGGGAAAAAATTGTTTGGGGAACGATCTTTCATTGAACGACAATCATTCAAATGATCATTCATTTGAATGCCATTTACCCACCACTAATAAATACCAATAATAATTTTGTCCAGCTAGTATCGACTAATATCCTACTGTGAGACGTTACCCTAATATTCCAGGAAAGGTATGTACAATAAAAATACTCAACATATAATTCTATGAATGCATTTGTAGTTACACATATTTGCTTTCATCAAAATGCACTTGCTCCACATCTTTCTTAACTGGTACACTTTTTTTTCCCTTCAAGTGGCTTGATAGGTCAAATAAGTGGACATGTGCAGATCTCTGATACCTGGGTTATTATTTATTATTCTTTTCAAATAATAAATTTTGAAAATTGTTTGATTTTCGACATTTCCTTCCAAACTCTCGATCCATTTTGCTGTAAGTTTCTAACTTTACATTCTCTTGTAGTTTATAATGCAATAAACTTCATTTTAGAGAACATTTAAAGTTCTTTACGGGCAACGTATATCTGTAAAACGACAATGATTTGTTGACACACCAATAGGACGGTACAATAGCCCCAGTTTCGGGACTAAATTCCGCCTAAGTATGAAATTATGAGGGTATTCGATACTTTCACGGACAACTAATTTCCTCCCGACTGCGCAGAGAATGACAAAGGAATCATAACATGTACACAATCCGCGGGCATTATGTATGTCTCTCTCCACGGACGGCAATCAGCTGCACCAAGACCGAAGACTCGAACCGAATAAAAGGACAGCACGGTGACTTGAAAAAGCAGTACATAATCTCAGGTAGAAAGATGAAATTCATATCGACCGACGCGGCATGCACGGGTCATTATTTAACACAATTAAGTCAATAACGGACAAATATACGATATACAACAATGAAATGAACTTCAAAACTACTACTGACAATGCTATATACGTAGGGCTGTCCTCTGGGTCTTTTTGTGAGGCTTGCGGTTCTTATTCCGTCTCGATTGTTGCTTATATTTTCGTACGCTGCTTGTCAAAAGTATTTATATTCGAAATTGACATCCTTTTAAGAGGTCGAACGATATCCGGAAAGAATACCTACCATATACTCAAGATGCACGAAAAATCCTTTCTAAAGGATCCCCCAGCCAACGTGAACGTTTCATAGCGAAGGCGAATTGTTGAATTTTGCTACTTGGGTTACCAGGTTAACAGATAGCAAATACGTAAAATAATAAAAAAATAATTTTGCGTAGCCTCAAGTTTTTTTTTAATTAATAAATTCTTTAAGTATTATGAAAGACTTTTACGCTACTTTTTGTAAGTACAGAGTTAAAAAGAATATATAATATAAAAACAATAAATAACAATAATAAACGAAAAGAAATTTATACACCTAGTTATTATCCAGCAGACATACGTATTTTCCAATTACAGGAATTTTTATAGTTGTATTTTGATAGCCTTTTTCTGGGTGAAAATTGTTGACAATTTTCATAGTTTTACATCAGATTTGCACTGATGATGACAGATATTAACTGTCGAAATGTCTGATTTTCTAAAAAAAAAACAACTTACAAAAATCAAAACAATGGTAATTTCCACTAACACTGGAGTTATTATTTCCAGGACTTTGTTAATATACCCAAGACCTTTGTCAATTTAACAAAATTATTCAGAAAATGTACACAAGGCCCTTGCTAATCCAACAAATAGTTTACATTTTATAATTTGTACATATGCTGTATATCTACTCCGATTTGAACGTGCGGTTAACGAAATGTTGTACGTTTTTTATAAGCTACTTTCATTCGTACCGGAACTTGCAAGTTGCAGGAACACAGTCGGCATTCGTGAACACAATTGGCGATTCGTAAGTAAATAGTCATAGCCAAAGACCGGATTATATGCAAAGAAAAACTAAAATATATGGGCACATACATGCAGTTTACCTAAAATAAATAAAAGCAAAAATTTAACCATGAACTTTATTGCACAAAATTTTTTTACAAGGTATTTCTAAAACAATTTATAATTGAATGCTTTTCAAAATTGTCTAAAAGAAAGTTTTGTCTTCTATCAGAATACCTATGTTTAGAAATTGAAAAACTACACACGTAATGCATTCTAAACCTTTAAACATTTTGTTCAATATTAAATATCACTCATTTTTATTACTTAATTAAATTTTTTGTATATAGAATTACCTATTGTACATTAACCTTCTTACATAGCATATCAAATTCTTCTATGATTTCGACTGATTCCGAGAGCGACATCCTTTTCGTTTCTAGTTTACGAATGGAACTTGAAACAAAGCAATAATTTGACCTAATATACGGAATGTTTTGTGGCAATTCTGTTGATGTTATTAACTTTTTACACTTTTCTATAGACATGCAGTCACCAGTGATTTCAAGAATTACATTTTTTATTCCTTCAAAATTAACGGCGTAAAAAACTGCAGCCTCTAACCATGTACCCCATCCCGTAATAACCGGTTCAGGAGGCAACTGAACACCAGGAAGTCGCTTCCTATAAAATTGGATTCGCAAAGGTGCTTTTAAAAGTACTTTTTTTGACATGGGTAATTAAATCATTCACAAGTGGTATGAATAATGTTACTATAAAAAAAAATTAAATTTGGGCGGCTATTATGTGGCGTCGTATTAGTAAAAAATTTTCACACCACTTCCAGGTAAAAAAAATATTGAACTTCTTGCATGAATTGGGCAATTGTGATATTATTTGTTTTTTGAAGTTGTTTACAAAATGATTTGCCCAAATATTTTCAAGAAGAATTTCTATTAATAAATGAGCAATATAACGGCCACACCTATCCGTACCTTCATCTACATAAATAAAATTATTCCCTACCAATTGTTGTATTTCTGACATTGTTTGCTGGTAACAAGACGTGATATAATTTCTTCGTTCGTACTTTTGTTAGGTATATAATATGTTTGCAATATTGTTGTAGAAACGATTTCAAATAAACATTATCCAATTTTGCTAATGGTACCACAGTTATAATCTTCATTGGAGAAACTGAAACTGTCATGGCGACTCAGTTCCCCCGAACCAACAGATGTCGTTGGGCGTATGCGCGAGACATTGGCTGGAAGCTATGTTCATGTCAAGGCAAATATGTGATTCACCTGCACAGTCATACCAAAGTATAGGAATACCAAGTAGCGTCACTCTCGTGGTAAAAGAAAATTGCGCCGCCATTTTGTTTTATCCCATATGATCTATGTCACGTGTGAATGGTCATTGTAAACAAACATTTGTGTTTTGTATTTATTATGATTTTGGAATAAGTTTGAACTGTTATCCAAGTTTAAGGGAAAGTACCACATCACTGTGCAGTGAGAAATTGTAGGAGCAATAATATTGATTCCTCGGGGCTTCATTTCTTTGGATTTCCAAAAGATGTTACGAAGTTACTGTTGTAACATACAATCTGTACATGGTAAATAATATACATATCTTCTAGGATGTCATTCTGGGCATTGCTTACTGACCGGAGAGAAATTTTAGAGATGGGAAATTGTGGTCGCTTGAAAGTATATCTTCTCTACGTTTACTGTATGAAGAATTAAGTCAAGAAGGAATGGAATATATATACACCAGAAGAATAAATCAAGATTGTCTGGAAAATTTCTTCGGAACTGTGCGACAATAAGGAGAAACTGTCTAAACCCGACCCCGATACAGTCAAATAAAATTAATAAATTTAACGACATTCCAGTTGATTAGACACATAGATATATTCGAAGAAAATGCTCTTACTTATATCGGAGGATACCTATTTAATTAAAAAATGTCTGGAAAAACATTCTTGTGTGAAATACACTGAATTTTCAAACGTATAAGGATATCATTTTGATAGCAGTTCCAAAATTAATGCATTCTATAGAGCCCATTACCAGGATGATGATAATTTATTTGGTAATTTAAAGTTGCCTGACAGCGGCTTTTATCGCTTTATTAATGAAATGGATTCGTATTTTCCAACACGTATTTGCAAAAAAAAAAAAATGTTAAACTTGAATTAGTTAGGCTCATGAAAAACATCAATTGGCCTTTTCCCAGTGGAATATTTAATAAAATTATTTGTTAGAACGAACATTTTTTATTCGTTAAAATTCTACAATAGATTGTTGAAAACAAAGCCACGACAAAATAGAAAATTAATCTTTTACATTTGTAAATAGTTGTTTAATTTACCTGATCGACATGTTTAACATTTAAATAACGAATTTGTTTTAATGCTAAAAAAACACGTTTTAATTTGTTTTTAGACATATTACTTACATACCTATACATTTTTAAATTTCGCGCAATGGATAAAACAAAATGGTAGAAGGTCACCGAAAACTCTCCGTAAAAACCAATGTATAAAAACGTTAGTGACGCTACTTGGTTTACCTATACTTTGGTCATACAGTGTTGATCATGGGTGGTTATGTTTAATAGCAGCTACTAAAACCGAGTTCTTAGTTCGATAACATATAAATAGAGCTGAGATCAGGACGCGCGCGTCGTGGGTAAGATTTCGCGCGTGTGTAGGCAATTTGTGGCATTTGTCATTTATCATTTGCGTTAGCGTGCTGTTTTTGTTTGCGTTTGGTATATTTCGAGATCTTTTTAGCTTCAGTTTTATTTCAAATTCTACAATCTCTCTTTGTAAAGACAAATTGTATTCGAACGTGATTTATACCTTCAAATCTTTTTAACACTTCAAAGTATGCAGAAAACAAACTCCAACTTCTTCCAATAGCTTTTAGTAAAATTAATAAATTGATAACTTACTAATTTACTGCAGACTCGGCAAAATATTTTGTCACTAGTTGTACTAGTTCAGGATATGGTTTAATCATAGACATGGGTTTAATCCATGAAGAAATTTTGTTCTCTATACTCATGGTATGTATGCATAATATTTAAAAGAGTAACACGATTAGATGTTGTTCCGTACATAAATATTCTCATTCACTGATTGTGAGTACCTACTTAGTGAATGAGAATATTTTATTTACGGGAACTAATAAAATATATTTTACCTCGTTTCTCAGGCTAGAAGTAAAAATGCACGTGCAATTCTTGGAACTCGATCTGCAGAAAAAATTTTTAGGATAAGAAAGGATAAGAAAAAGCTTAAATATGCAACTTTTGTAAAAATATGCATAGAAATATGCAATTGATGCAATGATTAATTAACGCTAATTAAATTTAATCAGTGTAATACGTGGACATATAGACTATACTTAAAGATTTGCAACAAATAAAATATATGCACTTTGCATATAATCCGGTCTCTAGACCAGTGGCGGCTTCTCAATAAGTGCACATGGGCACGTGTACCCCCAACTAATATCTTCATCTAAAGGAATTTACTTTTGTGTTTGACGTAAACCTAACATTTTCTATTGGGTATTTAATTTTATTTTTCGTTTCCGATGTTCGGTTCAGACCCAGGCGCGAACATGCGTAATGCGGCTCGTACACTGCTCTCTCGAACTGGCCCGTGATTGGAGCAGCAGCTACCCCTCGCACACCCATACCTCCCGTAATAGTTCTCAGTACTTAGCTACCATATGTACACATTTAGTTTGTGTACGGTCGTCTGTTAGTGTGGTGTTGTATACCGGGAACCGGGAAATTACTTTTGTTGTATTCGCATGCAATTATGGCGGATAATTTGGAGAATCCGATTTGCACTAGCGTACAATATTTAAAAACAATTCGTTTTTCTCTGCTGACATTAGAAGAAAAACAAAAAATCAAAAGTGCCGGTCGTCCAAAACCGAATTTATCGATCACGCATGTAACAAAATGTAAAACACGCGATTATAAAAGAACCTTTAAGATAGACACTTATGAAAAAGCCCCCTGGTTATGTGGTTGTGAAATTAGTAACAGTCTTTATTGTTTTCCGTGTTTATTATTTGCTGGTGATGTTCAAACAGAATGGACCACATCCGGTGTCAAGGATTTAATCCATTTAAAAGAAAAAATTAAAAAAAACATCAAAGTTCCAAGACACACATCTCTACTAAATTAGGTTTTCATTTATTAGGTAAACAAGATATTCGACAACAAGAGAAAGAACAGGCGACTTGAATTACAATACAAAACGTGTGTGTGAAAATTAGTACTAAGTGTTTGTGTTAGTTAGTAAGTTATCAGTTACCTTATTAGTTAGACAATAAAAGCAACAAGACAACACGTGAAACTTGATCAAGAAGATTTGCTGTCTGGTAAAAACTAGGTAGGATTTTTCAAACAATTTTTAGTTTAAGTCATTTTTGTTCGTTTATGATGTGACTGTTCTGTATAAAAAGAAGAACTAACAATTTCGGATTTTTGCGCTAAGCCCTTTTCTGAATATTATCCCAAGATAAGGCGAAAGAACGTCACAAACTGCTCTAAAATGCGAGTTTTGAAGGTTAATTTTCAAATCCGGACTCCCTGGTACCTACCCACATGTGCACTCCCAAAATAAAAGTCCACGCGCCGCCACTGCTCTAGACATAGCATAAGTAGGTGGTGAATGCATAACTATTAAAAATGGTAGTTCCATATATTGATATGTAGTTCACTCTTATGGGAAAGTTTTGTACCATGTATATTTGGTTGCAAACTAATATTTTCGGAATTTATGCGATTGGTACTATCCCTTTTCTGCCAATAAAATTTAAGTGACGTGGTGCATGTGGTCTCGTGCGCCGGAAATAAGCAAAATGTCTTTTGGAGATTAAAAATCGTTTAAGAACACATCTAAAGGATATAGGTGTCTCAAGAGAGTAAATCGCTTGTATTTTTAAATATATTTAAAACGATGCTGTTGATTTCGGGATTCGTTTAAAAGGTTTTAGAGCGCATGCTTAATTTTTGTTAATAACACAGCTTTTGCTTAATTACATACAGCCCTGCATCGTAGTCATTCTTGGTGGTTAATTGGTCGGGTACATGTAAAAATTACCTAACATAACAATCATACTTGATATCCCTCGACTATAATTTATAATTTTGCTCCCTTGATACATAAACAATGATATTCGTTATATATTTCACAAAATAATATATTTTACCTCGCTGAATTAAAAACAAAAAACCAATCACCCGCATTGCCATCACTTGAGTAAGTACCAACGGTTTCGCGGGCGTTTATCTATGATTCCAACCATGTTCCAACTTCACACAAGTATTTTAAAGAGGTGATTGAGTATAAATTTTGAAAAAAAAACTAATACGTTGTTTGTAATTTGCTTGAAATGGCTATGATGTACGAGTTTAAGTCGAGCCACTAGGTTAGATTTCGTTTTTGACAGTTTTTTTGCTTACAAGACAAAATTATTTAATATAAAACCAGCGCATGAAACACCTTCTAATTTCTGATCATTTTGATCTGTAATTCTGTATTAATTAACTTTTCTGTATGTCCCCAAATGAAATTACCGACATCTGACCTACTTTCATAAGCCAACAGCCACTTTATCATTACAGTAATGTAGCGTGTCACTAGATGTCGCTTATATCTAGAAATTTAAATTTATGCACAGACGAGAGAATATATGTTCTCTTGTCTGTGATTTATGTTTTCCCAGGTTACAATTACCATTACCTAACTATATATTGCCATTGCCTTTGTTGTGAGCTGCGATGATCGGAATATGCCCTGCAATGCTATCGTTCGTATACGCATTGTATTTTTTAAATTAATATTTGTTGTTTTATCTATCGAGAGCATTTTGAATTAATCCTTGTAACTAGTTGTGGAAGTAGTTGACGTAAAACGTTTCGGCATTTAAATGTACGCTATGGGAGCCTACAATGTCAGCTAATAGGTGCATTTTATTGTATTTACTATTTATCGAGTAGCAGCGGTGGGACATTAAGCCTGGGCAAAATTACAAAAAAAATCGTTTCTGTTCAAAAGACCTAAATTTACCATTCTAGTAAAACATAGATGTCGCCACCAATAGCTGGCGATATAAAATATTCGGGATATATTAATAAGATTGAAAAATTTCGTTTTAGGTGGTGATCACGTGACCAAGGCGTGACAGAACTTCTTTGAACTTGGTTGCAAGGGTTGCAAGTATTATCCTGTGTCACTTGTCTAGCACTTGTGCCATAGGTATTATCGTAGTGTATTGTATGTGTATTAGCAGAGTGTCTATTAGCGATTTATTATTATTATTTTTATTTATATTTATTATTATTAGCGGTAGTGGTTTA
Organism: Cetonia aurata; assembly: GCA_949128085.1. Classification (NCBI taxonomy): domain Eukaryota; kingdom Metazoa; phylum Arthropoda; class Insecta; order Coleoptera; family Scarabaeidae; genus Cetonia; species Cetonia aurata. Next base: position 3,632,184 of record OX421887.1, read on the forward strand.
TAGTTGTACTTACGTTGTTCTAAAAATTAAAATTATAGTTGTTCTTAGCGTTATTTTATTATTATAGGTAAGTCTAACAAATAGATTTATAATATAGAGGCGGCAACTCTATGGCGAAACGATTAGTTACAAAATACAAGTGCATAGTGAAGGAAACGTTGAAAGTCAGAAACGTCAAAATTACAACGTTCATAATCTAGAAACTCACTGTTTACATCGATTTTTCAGTACTTCATTCATTCATATCCTATAAAAAAGAATGTTCAATTTTGACTCACAAAAACACAACGTTTTCGTTTATGTGCATATAAGTCGCCAAATAGGTGGTCCACATTCAAAACTCTCATCAAATTATTTTTCAGGAAATAAGTCAGACAATTATCATGCCAAAGAAGGCCCCCCTAAGTAAATGTAGAAAACGATCTACTAAAGCTTTGGCAATGAAAAAATTGTGGGCAAAAAGAAGGACTAATCAGGAGTAAGTAAAAAATATATATATATAGCAATAAACCAGTGTTAAAATATTTTTTTTAAGAACTTTTAATGTAGCAGCCGATGAAAATGCGATTAACATTATGCACAATTATTGGTATGTTTTAACAATTAAAAATTGCTAAAAAATAATACCTATGATTTAACTTTCACAGCACCAATAAAGAAATTCCAGATCAAGGTTTCGGGCAAGATGCAAATATTGAAAATGTTGCTTCAAAGTAAGTAGTATACTTTTATTATTAAAAGTACACAATCCATATTATTTATTTATGTTATAAATTACCACATATCACACTTAGGTACTAATTTATGACAATTTTTTGATTATAGTAGTGGAATAGAAATTCCAGAATCTGTGGACCCATGGGATCCCAAAGGAGAGCATGAACAGTATGAGATAATTATTATGCATTATGAGAAATATTATATTCATTTTTTTTTTTCTAGTATTGCTGCCCATAATTTGTATGTTGAACCCAGTGCAGTTGTTGAATCAGAAAGAATAACTGGGAATCGTATTGTCGACATCCACTACATTATAACAGAAACGTTAAAAGCCCAATACAATCATTCTAAGCAATGTACATATGGCCTGTTAAAACCATTTTATGAAAAGAAAAATGGATTAGCTTCAAGAATAACATTAAAATGTATGTCTTGTGAAAAATTGCATATGATTCATACCCATGAACCTGCACCTGATGGATCTGCAGCTGTGAACACAATTTTTGTATGGAGTGCTTTAGCAAGTGGTAGTACGTACACGCAAACGAAAGATGTATTAATTGGGCTTGACATTTTTCCATTAAATTCGGTCCAGTTTTTAAAAATACAAGACAAGCTTGGCGATACTTGGAAAGACGCTATTTGGAAAAGTATGGAAGCAGCTGGTAAAGAAGAAAAAAATCTGGCCATAAAAAATGGTCAAATTTGTGATGATGGGACACCATGGATTGCAGTACATTGTGATGGTGGCTGGAGTAGGCGTACTTATGGCCATTCTTACAACTCTTTATCTGGAACTGTAAAACTCTTGAATATCAACCTGGCTATTTATATTTTATAATGGTATGTTGTTGCAGGCTGTTGTCATTGGAAAGGAAACTGGGAAAGTATTATTTGTGGGAGTAAGGAATAAGTATTGCTGCATTTGCGCTAGAGCGGCCAATTTGGAGAGAGTACCGCAAAAGCATAGATGTTTTAAAAACTGGAGCAACTCTTCGACAGCCATGGAAGCTGATATTATTGTAGAAGCTTTTAATTCTAGTATTGTAATGCATGGCGTAAAATATTTAAAATTAATAGCTGATGGCGATTCCAGTGTATACAGTAAGATAAAGAGAGACGTTACATATGGAACACATGTAGATAAGATTGAATGCGTCAATCATCTCATAAAAAATTATGGTAAAGCCCTTTACAAGTTAAAGACTGATATAACTGTTCCAATATCTGCAAGAAAACTCCTAACAACCGATAAAATTAAAAAACTACAACAATTTATTATGTACTCTGCCAAAATAGATATTGATGTGGAAGTATTGAAAGAGGATATGGCAAATTCGCTCTATCATGTATTTGGGGACCACCTTAACTGCAGCGATAGGTATTGTCAGGTTATTGGACTTGTCAACTCAAAACTGAAGGAAGAGTTGATAAGTTCTGGATTAATTGTATATTTGACTGGTAAGTACAGATATATTTTGTAAAATGTAGTATATATATGAACATAAATTTTTTTAGATACAATTGAAACTATATTGCCCAAGGCCCACAAACTTATTCATTACGAAAATAATAATAAAGCCGAAACATTTATGGCCATATTAGCAAAATTTAACTGCGGGAAACGATTAAATCTCGTGCAAAGGCGTTCTTATGAGTTACGAACTTATCTGACAGCATTGAGATACAATACTGGTAGGAAAAAAGAAAAACATAACATTAATGTATTTACAAAATTATTTCTTGCTTGCAGGTTTATCTTGGCAGCAAAGTACTTTTCAAGAAGCTACTGGTAACGACATTGGGCAAATGCTATTAAATGAAATTAAATTGTATGAGAAAAGAAAAACTCATAGGAAGGGACAAAAGTCAAATGTTCATAAAACTAAACGGGGAAAAGATGACGAACATTATGGCCCAAATGCCTACCAAGCTCCACTTAATGCCATCGAATTTGCCTCTGAGTATTCAAGAATTTTGAAATCATTGCAGGTTGTTGTAAAAAAATTAAATATTACATACCAACAAATAAGAATTACTTTTCAGTTTGGTTTTTTATTAGTCACTTGGAGGAACGGTGACTATATGTTATTTTTTTTCAATCTTGTGAATAACTCGCGCTTATATGTTTAGTAATGACTACTGTGCATATAAGTTATCACGATTTATTTAATTCATTACTTAGTTTTCATTCAACATCAAGGGAGTTTACCTGAAAATGTGAGTTATTTAACAAGCGATTGCAATAATTGAATAATTTTTTAATTTGCACTAGTTATATGTTGCATGAACAGTACATAATGCATGCTATAGAAACCATAGAATATCTACTAGTAACTACATACATTAGTATCATAAGAATGCATGTGCATGAACATTAATATTTTGATCGAATTCGTGTGATAGTTGCCAGCATGTTAATCATCGCTCTCGCGATAGCTTCGAAAATTGTATATATTTCCTCTTTTGACTCATATGTCCGACATCCATAACATGAGTAAAACGTTTTATACATTAATATTACCATTCACATATATTCCTGCAGCAATTTCTCCATGGTGCATGAAATGTACTTGCTTTGCTTTTGGCATATTATTTAATATAATCATAATTTATTACACTGCCTTATTTACAATTTAGGTAACTCAAGAACAACAATGGCAAATTGCGACAGCTACCCAAGGACAATTTCATAATGCCTTATTTTTAAAGGAAAAAAAGTATCGCTTAACTGCTTCGAACTTTGGCAGTGTAGTCAAACGAAAATTACATACTTCCTGTTGCAATTTATTAAAAAGAATGCTGTATTCGAAACCACTTAATACACCTGCTATAGAGTATGGTAAGCGATTTGAAGATGTTTGCAGAAGAAGATTCGAAGAGGAGACTGGGTTGCTGGTTAATGTAGTAGGATTGTTTCCTGATATCGAACATGGATTTTTGGGTGCTTCTCCTGATGGTAATGTAATCTACAATCGAGATGATATATTGAACACTGTTTTTATTTTAGGACTCATTGGAGAAGATCATTTGATTGAAATTAAATGTGCCTACAATTTACATTTAAAAAATCAAAACATTAATGATGCGATTCGTATGAATAAACAATTTTATTTAAAATATAATGATGCAGGGCAGGCAGTATTGAAAAGTAATCATAATTATTACTATCAGGTATCTATTGCATCAATATAATTTTACATTATTAAAAAGCTATTTTTTAAATATTAGTAGTTTATTATAATATATCTTGTTCGATTGTGAAATATATATATATATATAATGTGTAAACATATATGTCAAACTTATAATATTTAATAAATTATGTTTTACAGGTGCAGGGATTGCTTAATGTGACCCGTAGAAAAAGCTGCTATTTTGTTGTTTATGTGGATGATAGCAAGCCACTATTTATTGAAAAAATTGATAGAGATGAGCATTTATGGAAGAATATCATGTTACCAAAACTGACAACATTTTATATGAACTGTTTCCTTCCAGAAATACTCCAACAATATATCCGTCAAGGAATCCCATGTGATCATAAACCCCCTATAAACATGTAATTTTTATATGGTAAGTTTTCTATATACTTGTTTTAATTGAAATTGCTTGAAAAACTAACATATGCATTAGCAATAACAGACATGTAATTTGATTCTGCTTTTCATATTTATCTCTATTTTATTAGGTTGGGAATATTACTAATTTATGTACAAATGTACGTTACTAGAATGTAAGTTATGTTTCTAAACACATAGGAATATTCTAAAATAAATTCTGCCTTGCAGTTTACAATGACTACTGCTTTCAAACAAGACCAATTCCTTTGGAAATGTATTTGGGCGTAACAGGATGTAATCCAAACTGGCAGTGTAAATATTTAACTCATAGTTCAACACAAACATGTGTTGACAAGTACATGGCGGGCCGTGGCTATGCATCATCTATGTATAGATGAGACTACTACATTGAAAAATAACAGGGCTTTCAACTATGGCCGTATCGGTGGGTGAATGGTTTGCATGTTTGCCCATCACCCCATAGGGACTTGGTTCGATCCCAGGCCGATGTGGTGATTTTTAATTATGGATCAAAATCAAACATGTCTTCTTCTTGAATATAAAGTAAAGCCATAGGTCCTGTATCAATACGATCTTTGGCACGTAAAAGATCCCTACCTCAGGTTGGACCTTCTTCGGGGTTCGCAAAATTTCAGTGGGCTATGGTACAACACGTCATTGGCAGTGCCTAGAAGTGTCTAAGGTATTCCACAACCTGAAGCTTCTCCCAGCAACAAACATCTGACATAACACATATAAACTAGGGGTTACGAATAACATTTTATTTATGGGATTTAAGTATAACAGGTACTTGGCAAACAAATACAAATATAAGCCCATTACACATGTCGTTGTGTTGTTGTTATTGGTTCAGTTACGATGACTGAAATGCTGTAGAAATGATAATTCTAAGTTAGGGTAATCCCCATGAAGTGTTAGGATAATTTCCTTTTTGCTAAACAATGAATTACAGTCCCATTTATTTCTCGGTACATTGCAGGTTATTGAGCAAAGTTAATGGGAAAATAATGCTAAATTAAAAATCCGAAATATCTACCTATAAATAATTTAAAATATAAGCTTTTGATAATTCAATTATTTTATTTTAGTGAAGAATTTCATTAATTTGTTGTACATATATCTGATCCAAATGAGGGATGCAAATGTATTTTCGTGTTTAGTGTTCAGTAGTTCAAAGAAGGTGACAATAATGGCAAGACTTTACACACAACAATTTTAATAATGAATATGATGTAGTATGGAACGAAAAGAAAATGGAAAATATTGACTCTACAAAGATAATAGAGAAGCACTTCAAGACCAAAAAATTAAAACAAAATCAAAATTCCATATTCATTGAAAGATATTCAAAATAGATTGAAGGTATTACATAGGTGCTATAAAGCCACAGACGATGACAATAAAGCAAGTGGCTGTGGGAGAAAAAAATTTCAATGTAAAAGGTATTATTTGTAATATCTATTGTTTTGAATTTTAGACCTTAGTGTTTAACTACGGTTACTTAGATCATATATATCTACAAAAATTACCCAAAAATGTTTCCAATACTAATTAGAAACAAGCACAAAATCAATTTAGAAGACACTTCAAGTTGGTTGTCAAGTTCTTTGAGTTTATAAAAATATATTTATGGCATATCAATCCTTTTTATAGTTTACAATTTAGAGGTTTTACTTTTGTTACAGAAAATGAAGATTATGCATCTTCAAACTCTTCAATCGTTACCACAACTATAAAGTTATTGTAGCCTTCAAATATATCCATAAACAACTAAGATTAGTGAATGTGTTACTGGATTTCAACAATACAGTGACACTTTTTTGTAGGGGTTACTTAGGGACGAAGAGGAAGAAGCATTTAGAAGAGGACTTCTGTTGTTATTACATACATTAGCTAGATTTCATTCATAATGCTTACTAGTTCTTTAGTTTATTTAGAGTAGTTTCAAAGATTTTTGTGTAGATACTCTTGTAAACCTTTAGACAACAAATACAATTTCTCATTCTTTCTTTTTAAATGTTATTTTTTTTATTGTAATTCCTCAATGAAGTAGTAAATTCCTATTTTCGAATATTTTCTTAACATAATTATCAATTTCATATCCTCATAAATCTATTTAAATAAGTACTCATATTAATATTTTTTAATTCTATTTATAAAAACGTGGAATTAATTCATATCGGTTATGGCGCCATCTTACGGACACAGGACAGACTTCCAATACTCTCGTAAAATACATAATTTGTATATGTAGTGGTAATAAAATGGCATGCGACATATGGACTAACTTCTTACATAAGTAGCTTTTACAATGCTTATTTCAGATTTCAAGTTTATGGTAATGTTCTACAAAGTCTTTCCTAGGGCATGACGCCCTTCATTGCATTTTCTCATATTTACAGATTATGACGTTTGCCTTTTTATTAATACTTCTTTAATCCAATCATGGATATATTGCGAGTCGATCCATATTCAATTTTACATTAATTACTTTCTGCTTTATGAGTTATACATGAAAGAAAAATTGTTACCGACTGAGTGAAATCTGTAATAATTTTGCCCACCCTTAAGAGATTAAGAATAATCAATAGGGACATTTCTTATAAGAGCAATGGTATTGTGTTGAATGAACCTTCGATGATTGCGGGTGAAATTTAACATATTCCTCATATCCTTGCTTATATTATAGCTTTGTTTATAAGTTATGTAACCGTTTGCAGATACCGTAGAATGTCTCCTAGATGGCGCACGACGCCTATGTAAAATCCTATTTACGCAGTGCGCCATCTCGCATCACATTGTACCTTCGAACGGTTGAGGAAACAAGTCATACATTTCTTCGTAGCCGGGCATGAACACATTTATGACTTACCACTCATAGATGGCGCTAATAGTCTTTAACGGCACTTAATTCAGTTATATAGGCGTATATTAACTAATAATATATATATATAATAAATAAAAATACAAATTATCTTTATATATTTACTTTTACTATATAAAATATTAAATTTATAAACATTAATTCGTTTTTATGAGAAATGAGTACACTGTCTTTTTGTGTAAAAATATTTGCTATTTTTATACTTTGTACAATTAGAAATCACAACTACTTAATGCAACTGTTTTATTTTGATACAAATATGACATCAAATTCCATCTATTTTACTATTATTATTAAATCAGTTCTTCAAACTTTGGCAATCAATTAATTGATCAAAATTAACACCAACTACCTTCTTCCAGTAAATGTATATCTTGCTTGTGGATTCCATTCCATTTTAATTCCAAATTTCCGTTCAATATTTCACCATTTTTTTTGTTGCCGTTTAATTTTAGTATTTCACATATTTTTTCAGTAGATGGCGGTACCTCTCCTTTATGGTTCCTCTTCAAGGGTTTCCTAGAATCCTTTTCCGAACCACCGTTTGGTGTATTTTCTATTGATTGTACGCTTTGAGCTCTGTGCAATGATAGTCTAATTGGCTTCTTAGGAGGAGTAGGTCTCGGTTTTTCATGCAAATTGTGGTGGTGTTGGTGATGATTGTGGTGGTGGCCAATGTCTTTATTGTTTTCAATAGGTTCTGAGGTGTAATCGATGTTTTTCTGACTGGCGTGTTTGTAATTATTATTACTGTTGCAATCACTATCAAAATCGAGTGATTTAACACTTCTAGCGTCATGTTTCTTATATAGTCTTTTATTATTCGGGTTTGTTTCTATGTTGTCTAACGTCTCTATGCTTCTGGAATCATATTTTGGCCCTATATGCACTTCCGAGCGAAAATCTAAAACCGAAGTGGATTTTCTAGCGTTGTAGTGTTTTAGTAAATCGCCGTTGTACTTTTCAGAAGCTGTTAGGCATTTTTGTCTATGCTTCTCATACAAATTACCTTGTTTTGTGAGATCATGAACGATTTTTGTCGCTTTCTTATAACTCTGTTCCATAATACTTGCTTCGACGTAATCTTTGTGATTTTTATAACCGTTTTCCATCCGCTTAGTTCTCTGTTCACTAACAACACTCATTTCAGATCCATATTCTCTATCCTTATCAATATGATGGTAATACTGTTGCTGCTTTTTGTGGTTGTGCAAGTCCGAGATCTGATGTGAAGTCGTAGTTAACTGAAGGCTATTTCTGCCGGTACTTCTATGTTTATGTCTATGTCCTTTCTGACACGAATGGTTTTCGGACGGTTGGGGGCTTGGGGCTGGGATGTGGGTGTTAGACACGTTAGATAAACTACTTTTTGATCGTACAGGTAATGCTGAATGGGTGTCTTTGGACACTTCCAACCCTGGAAGATTGGCAACCAAAGCTGTGACCTGGGGTCCTTTTTGGAAGACCTGTAAATCGTTAGTAGGTACAACTGAAGTCTGTTGCGAGGTGATGTTGATGTTGGTGATGTTCTGATTGGATTTGACCGTTGAGGTGATGACTGGGCTTTGGTTAACGATTCTGATGTCGGTATCACCATTCTTCCTACTTAGTAATTCAGCAACCTGCATAAAAAAAAATAATAAAAAAAATTATTTAGTTTATGTCGATTACTTATTTTTAAAATATTTTTAACTCAAAACTAAATAATTTTTATATATTTTAATGTACTACTTTTTGTATGCTTGCATTTTTAATTTTAAGTTTTTAACATAGTAGGCAACTAAGTTGTCGAAACGTTAATAGAATTGTTATATAAATAAATAATAAGAGGAAGCCGCTAAATCGAGAAGAAAGTGTTATATTGTTATTATTAATTGTGAATTGGGTAAAATCTTTTTTCTTCTGTTGCGTAAGTGTGACTTTATTTTCTTGGTAGTATCGGAACGGTAATTGTACAATTAAAACATTTTCATGACATTGTTGGAAAGAATTAATAAATATTTCTTAATTACCAGACGTTTCGGCCATATACAAGCTGATTTTAAAATATTACAATGACCGTACTTCGTATAACATGAAAACATATTTGACAAGAACATACGGAGAACTTCGATCATTGTCATAGCGTCTGCGGCATAAGCACGAGCCGTCGCACCGGTGGGTCCAACATATCCATCATATACAGTCCCTGGCCATACTATTAGACGCACTTGAATTTTTTCAGTTATTTCGACTGTTGACTTTATAACAATCATTATTTTGTTATAAAAATGTTTAATTTTTTTTAATTTGCAATTTTAGTAGCTAAACAAACAGAATAAAACTGATTTAAACAGTAAAATATATATATTTTAAGGAAAAACTTCATTCGTATAAATTTTAGAAGAAAATCAATATTTGGTGTGTAGCTACTCTTAGCCGCGATTAACGATTGAATTCACGGTGGCATGCTACTAATGCAGTTCTGAACGGTCTCCTGCATACGTGGGTGACGATTCTAGACATTTATTGATTTTCTTCTCAAATTTATACGAATGAAGTTTTTCCTTAAAATATACAGGGTTAGTAGAAAGTCCCGGAACGGTCGAATAACTTTGTTATTTGAAAATTATGATTTCTGAAATTTGGTATGGGGGTATAGTTAATATAAATGCATTTTATGCAATACAGTTAATATTTTTTTCACTTCCGGTTTAATCGGCAATACGTCCAACTTTTTTTTTTAAATGGAACGCCCAGATTTTTTTAACACTTTTGAATGCAAAATAAAAAACTACGTTCAGGAAGTATTAAGATGTTTATTTTTATTCACAAGAAAACAGTTAAAAAATTAAAAAAGTGTCCTAATACAGAAAAATCAAGATACCTGTCTATTCAGGTTGCGATTACAATAATTGTTCAAAATGCTCTCCATTTACAATTTGACAAAAATGTAAACGGTCAGTAAAATTTTGTACACTTGACATTTCATGTGACCCCAAAAGAAAAAATCTAATGGCGAGAGATCTGGCGAACGTGCTGGCCATTCGATTGCTCCTCTACGTCCGATCCAACGTCCCGGAAAAAATTCATTCAAATCATCGCGGACATTATGGGCAAAATGGGGGGGAGCTCCATCTTGTTGAAACAAAAAATGTGCACTAGGGTGATCACCTATGTTTGCATTTGGAAAGAGGGCCGCAAGTGCTGGAACAACCTCATTTCGCAATAAATTTAAGTAGACGTTGCCAGTTAAATTTCCTCTTATAAAAAATGGTCCTATGATGTTGTTTCCAATAAGACCAACCCAGACATTCACCTTTTGAGGACGCTGTGTATGGACTTTTTCAATCCAATGCGGATTTTCAATTGACCAGTAGCGACAATTATGTCTGTTTACAGTGCCGTTGGGACAAAACGTTGCCTCATCTGAAAAAATTATGTGATCTAAAACATTAGGCTGCTGCTCGATCAATTCCGTCATTGTTTCGCAAAATTGTAGTCTACGATCTGGATCATCTTCAGTTAACTCATGGACGGGATACATTTTATAGGCTTTCATTCTTGCTGATTTAAGAATCGTATGAGCAGATTTTTGAGAGATCTCATGAATTTGACCTAATTCTGTTGTGGACACGTGATGATTTTCTTCCACTGTAAGTAACACATTCAAACTAGTTTCTTCATCTGTTGCTGTTAATGGACGTCCCCTTCTAGGTAAATCCTTCACCTGACGAAAGACTTCAAACTTTTGAATTGTTCGGCATACCGTACTTTTACTAATGTGACGATCCGGATAAACAGTATTAAACAAAATACGAACCTCTTCAAAAGAACATTGACGATCACCCTACCCACGCATCATTAATATCTAAATTCGTTCTGATTCAGTAAGTTTTTCTGCCATTTTCAAATGTGTCAATGTTTAAAATAAGTAAATTTATAGCGATGCAAAAGTTAAAACGCTTTTAAAATTGTCAAATGTGACGGCAAAAAGAATGCAAACACTAAACAACAACTTTTTTCAAAGGTACCTTGATTTTTCTGTATTAGGACACTTTTTTAATTTTTTAACTGTTTTCTTGTGAATAAAAATAAACATCTTAATACTTCCTGAACGTAGTTTTTTATTTTGCATTCAAAAGTGTTAAAAAAATCTGGGCGTTCCATTTAAAAAAAAAAAAGTTGGACGTATTGCCGATTAAACCGGAAGTGAAAAAAATATTAACTGTATTGCATAAAATGCATTTATATTAACTATACCCCCATACCAAATTTCAGAAATCATAATTTTCAAATAACAAAGTTATTCGACCGTTCCGGGACTTTTTACTAACCCTGTACAAATTAAAAAAATATAACATTTTTATAATAAAATAATTATTGTTATAAAGTCAACAGTTGAAATAACTGAGAAAAATTCAAGTGCGTCTAATAATATGCCCAGGGACTGGATGGCCGAAACGTCGGATTAATAATATTTCTTTCCAACAATTCCAGATATTTTATTTTGAACGGAGCTATACAGGCTGTTTACGGTCTTGTTATCTTATTTTTAAGGGGTGGTTAAACATCTTAAAATAAGGTCATTAACCTAAAAACATCTTAACAGAAGTTGCATAATAAGAGAGATTTTTAACGTTAATTTTTTTTTAGGTTTATTTTTAAGTGGTGATTAAGCATACTAAATTAAACTTTTTTTTTATGCTTCTCATGGAATCCACTTTATACTAGTTGTTCAAAGTTATCGCTGTGTTCTTGAACGCAAAGTCTTGCTCGATGTATTCATGAATTGGTATATTATTCGACGCAGAATTCATTTTTGCATCGAATTCGATAATTAGAAATGTAATGTCACATTTGAAAAAATATAATTATCCAAGGTAAAGGTGTCGAAGTTAACAATCGATTTATGAACACTCTGTATAAAATGTAGTGATTTCTACGACAGTATTTGGTATGCACGACCATTTTTCTTATGCCGTAACAAAATGAGATCATTATTTCTAATGGTTTATAAAATACAGAATACTATAGAAGGAGATGCAAATATCAAAATTTTGACAAAATCGTAAATATCTCAAAAAACGGTGAAATTTAGAGATAGTGAACTTTAGTAAAAATTGTATTCAAATAATCTGTAGAATTCATTGAAGTAAGAAAAAGCATATGATTCCATTGAAAATCCGTTTTCGGAAGTTGAAAATATTTTTAGAGGATTCTTCAGGTAGGGTTTTGTTATCACGAGAAAAAGATAGTGGACGAGTGGTGTATATATATATTTGTTCTTGACATCTCTTGACACAAGTTATGCCTTTACGTTTAAGAACTTATTTTAAACAAGAGGAGCAATTGGTCCACATAGTTTTTTAATTGAATAAATTAATTTTACATATATTTTTGAAATATATTTAAATTAGATCTTTACCTATGTTGCCTTATTAAGTTTGATTACGTTTAATCATTGCTCAAAATTTTACGTCTATTATTATACCATTTGTTATTTATAATTACACTTATCGACTTATTAAATTTGAAATTAATACTAAATTGTTTTTTTGTTGTTTGCTGAATCCCGGCTTCCTTGCTATTGGCCACAGCTGGCGCCCTATTTTTGTTTAAATAAAGAAAACACAACCCTTCTCTCATTTCTGCCAGATTATAGGCAAGTTGACGAGTTACAAATGTTTTAGTTTTATAATTACGGTTCCAATACTACCAAGAAGAGCCATTAAAATAAAATTATTTGTACCTATGTATTGCTGTGTACAAACGTGCTATCTTATTTAAATTTTCGCGTGAAAAGCATTTTCAATGCATTTGTATTTATGATATTCTATTTCTTTGACGATCCTGTGCATGTGAAACACTACATTACACTACACCGCACTATACAATATCACATTATGGGAAACATATCAAAATTTAAAGAAAAAGTAAGCTGGGATTTTGGTTGTGAAGGAGATGAGATAAATAAATAAAACAGTCAGTGTGGATTTGGATTTTGTAAGAAAAAGGAGGACGATTTTACGGATATTAGAGAAACTAAAGTTAATATAACATCAGATAGTATACAGTAAGAAGAAAGGTTTTTGAAGGAGTAAAAAGGAACAAGTATATAATAAGAAGAAAGAATTTTGAAGGAGTAAAAGGAACAAGTACAATAAGAAGGAAAGATTGTTGAAGAAGTAAGTGGAACAAGAAAACATAAGAAAGAGCAGAGCAGATCGGTGTCGGGAAGAATAAGGAATAAGAAGAAGAAGAGGAAGAATTTTATACGAAGCGGGTGGAACACAAACACAAACACATACAAAGGGGTAATTAAGGTATTTATGTTTTTTTTAGATGTTTTAAAATATAAATTCTTGTAATTCTTTAATATAGTTGTTTAACATATTTTGATATTTTTTTTTTATTATAATTGACTTGACATAAAAATTAATTAAATTTGACAAATTGTCAATTGACATTCCAAAGTTGCCCGGCATAAGTCGACTGACTTATTTCGAACTTATTTATTACGTTTTGAAAATAGTAACATTGCATAAAATGGCGCCCAACGTGGGGCAACCTTGGAAAACTAATATCACCAAATAAAAATCAATTTCAATTTAAAAGTTAAAACTTAAAATAATAAAAAATATCAAAATATGTTAAACAACTATATTAAAGAATTACAAGAATTTATATTTTAAAACATCTAAAAAAAAAAAAATACCTTAATTACCCCTTTTGCATGTGTTTGTGTTTGTGTTCCACCCGCTTCGTATAAAATTCTTCCTCTTCTTCTTCTTATTCCTTATTCTTTCCGACACCGATCTGCTCTGCTCTTTCTTATGTTTTCTTGTTCCACTTACTTCTTCAACAATCTTTCCTTCTTATTGTACTTGTTCCTTTTACTCCTTCAAAATTCTTTCTTCTTATTATATACTTGTTCCTTTTTACTCCTTCAAAAACCTTTCTTCTTATTGTATACTATCTGATGTTATATTAACTTTAGTTTCTTTCTAATATCCGTAAAATCGTCCTCCTTTTTCTTACAAAATCTAAATCCACACTGACTGTTTTATTTATTTATCTCATCTCCTTCACAACCAAAATCCCAGCTTACTTTTTCTTTAAATTTTGATATGTTTCCCATAATGTGATATTGTATAGTGCGGTGTAGTGTAATGTAGTGTTTCACATGCACAGGATCGTCAAAGAAATATAATATCATAAATGCAAATTTTGCTATTGTTTTACCCACGTGATAAATTGATTAGAAAAACAAAAATAGGGTAAATGTAGGTATAAGAGAGGCCACAATAGGAAACATGCCTACTTATTTTCCTAAATTTAACTGTACTATATTTATACCTTCGTTAATTTACCTGCTCTTCCAAATAGGAAATCCTGTGCGTGAGTCTGATGTTATCAGATCTCAAGCCGTCTTTGGCTCTCTGGGCCTCCTCAGCACGTTCTCGTACAACTTCCAGTTCAGACCGCAGAGCGGCTACTTCGCGTACGGCATTATTAGTTGAAAACTGCGAGTTCTTCGTGTTTCCATTGCTGACGGAGTTCTTTCGGAGTACTACGATCTGTGCTGGATCTGGAGCGGCTGCCAGCAACCTGCTCAGGTCATCACGATTCTTTGTCAGGACTATCTTACCGTTTACTTCGATTAAACTGCAGAAGAAAGGTTATAAGTGAAAATATTGAAAAATACTATAATTTATTATTATCGTACTGGTAATAGAGTTACTTTTATACCACACTGGAAAATTGAAAGAAATATGCATAAAATCTAGTTATTTCTCATGTAATCTCTTAATATAAAGTTAGCTGGCCTAATTGCAAACTTTTTAACAAAGAAGAAAAAAAAAGTCAAAGATGTCACACTCGAATAAAATAGACGTTTTAGACAGAATAACTTTATTGTACATTATGAACTTGGTCAACGATTTAATGTGCTTTCTCTTTTGCTTCAATATCCCGTGTTTCCACTAGCCCGTGCAACTGCAGTCATTCGTCTTCCCGTACTTCCCATGACGTTATCTATCAGTTCTTGGGATAATCTGTCCCATTCCTCAATCAATGCAACTCGTACGTATTATTCGTTTCAAGATATAGTGCGGTGCACAGCTGGTTAACGTCCGCACTATATCTTGAAATAGACAATACGTTTTTTGTGTTTTGAACAGTAGGAGTTCTTGACCTAAATCTTCTGCCTAGCATATCCCATACATGTGTGATTGTTCGGGGAATACTCTAGGACCTAAGTAATTCATTGTTCTTATACCCATTTGGTTTAAAAAGTTAGTTACACAGTGGACGACGTGTGGACGCGCAGTATCATGCATTAGGGTGAATTTTTCTCCAATGTACATATATAACTAACTCAGTGCGTGCTTTAAACATATGCCGTCTTCATCATGATTGAACCCCCGTCAAAAGATACAGAAGTAGTAAAATTAAATGGTGCATTTTGCTCTCCTTGGCGTCGATATACATTTTCCCTATCATCAATTGAATTTATGCAGAGACGACTCTCCTCGGTGAGAAAAATTTGACCCCACTCGTCATCATTCCAATTTCCATGTTCTCGACCACATTCTAGTCGTGTTACATAATGCCATCTCTAAAATTTTGATGCTTTTATTGGCACATATGACTTTAGCGCAACGTGTCTGGAATTTTGGTGCTTTTATTGGCATATATGACTTGAGGCCAATTTCTTTAAGTCTTCTTCTTGCTGTGCGCTCACTTACAGTGGTTCCACAAACGTCTTGCAGTATGTTTTTCGTTTGAACTTCAATTTGAAGTCTATTTCGCAATGTTTGCAACGTTATAAAACGATGAACTGCAGGCGTGGTTGAGCGTTTTCTTCCTTATCCTCTTCTTCTCACATATCCGTCGGTTTACCTACAACGATTTACATTACGATGGATAGTTTATTGTGATTTACAAAGTATTCGGGCAACTTCACCGTATATTCGACCATATTCGATCATTGTTAGGGCACTAGCAATATCAGCCGGTACTAAGTCACCCATTACTATCGGGCTTTTAAAATACAAACTCTCCGACGTCAACTAATCCAAGAAAAAACAAGTTCCAACAAGTCCGAGCAAATTAAAACTGATTCATAGCAATAACTTAATTGTTATCTACAGTTAATAGGCGCTTCAAATGTAAGACAACAGACACGTTTGAAGTTGTAACATTAAAAACGTCAATTGTTTAGTGGAGCATTCAAAGCTATCTATACCTCAGATAGTATATCCCACGTATCTGTCTATGATAGACCCTACGATGTTCCTCCAAATGCAACGAGGAGTACTCACGCTGTGTACTCCATGTCCGTCTATGTGGACGGATCCAGTACACAAAAAGGGACGGGGGCTGGTATGTACTCCAGGGAACTCCACCTTAAGAAATTTTGGCCGCTCTCAACATATCTGAACTCAGGATCGAGGACAGAAATATTGATTTGTATACAGATAACAAACAACTTGTATCAGCTTTGAGGCAACCGGAAATAGCCTTTAGACTGATGCTGGACTGTCACAGAGCTCTCGCACAAATCTCTGTAAGGAATAGAGTCACGATTAGGTGAATTAAAGGACACGACGGTAATCTGGGCAATGACGAGGGTGACAGTCTGGCCAGACGCGGGTCCGGGACAGTTCTGTGCGGTCCCGGACTGTTTATAAGGCCTACCATATCTACCTTGTGTGACCAGATTAAAATTATCACCAATTCATTACAGCCTGGGATGAGAATTGCGTGTGTCGTTTTGTCAGGGGCACTTTATAAGATAAAGTGCCCCTGACAAATCAGGGTAAGACCCTGATAGGCAAACGGCATCAAACTATCTGAGGATGTCCAGGGAGAACTTCCGCTTAGTGATGGGAATGTTAACCGGACACTGTCAGTTGAAAGCCCACCTTTTTAAGCTGCGATTAGAGACCAGTCCAATCTGTAGGGGCTGCCAATTAGAGGATGAGATGGCTGAGTATATTCTCTGTGACTGCCCTACCCTATCATCCATTAGGAAAACCATACTTGGGGACGTTCGGCTTGACATCGCCAGCGCCAGGAAAGCTCCCCTGGGGAATGTCCTAGCGTTTGGGAAGACAATACGCTGGTTGACAACCTAGGTGGGGCAAGTATAATGGGACTAATGAGGCATAAATGTAGTGGCAGTAACCACCCTTCAAGTAATCCAGAATACAGAATCTTTACAATACGAAAAAGAAGCAAAAACTATTTTGCGAATCCAGATTAAGTTTAGACATGTACATTCAACTCAAAAAATAATGACATAGGAAACACATACAGTACATCTCTTTTAAAATTTATATGCTTGCGACGACCGGACGCAATAAAAAAACGGTAATCCGACGGTGTGTTATTGTTATGATTGTTTGAAGTGATAAATTTGTTGAAACCTTTGCCTCCACTACAAAAAACCTTTTAAGGTTTAGTTTTGTTAATGCGGATGCGTAAAATATTAATTTAGCTAACCGGAATCATTCAAGAAACCCTGGATGAAGGAAAAACAGCTATCTGAGCCTTCCCAGACATTTCGGGTGCGTTTGATAATACCTCACACGAGGCAGTCAGACGAGCACTGGAAAGAAGGGGGTGAGTAAAACAGTAACTCGATGGATAGGCGAGGTGTTCTCCATGAGGATAACTGATACAACGGTAGGCGAATTGACTATGAGAAAATCAGAACCACTCGTGGAATACCGCAAGGTGATGTATGCTCGCTTTTGATGTGGAGCCTGGTAGTAGATGAACTGCTTAACAGGCTGCCAGCCTTCGGCGTACACTGTATAGGATACGCCGACGACATTGTTGTAATAGCGAAAGGCAAGTATGAGGGAATTCTGTGTGACCTGATACAAAAAAGCCTTAAAATCACTAGTGAATGGTGTTGGTCAGTGGGGGTGAGCATCAGCTCAGCGAAAACCACGATTGTATCTTTCACTACGAAGAAGAAAAGTTCGAACATGAAAGACATCCGTTTAAATGCAACAGTGATCGTAAATCAGAAGTCAAATATCTAGGAATAACCTTGGACAAAAAAACTTCTGTGGAACAAGCACATTGAATTGACAATGAATAAGGCAACAAGAGCCTTAATGATATGCCGAAAGCTTGCAGGCAAAACATGGAGCTACAACCCAAACAAATTGCGATGGCTGTACATCAGCATAGTAATACCTATGGTAACGTACGCGACGACAACCTAGCTCCAGAAGGTCGCACAAGTCACAGCAAGAAATGCCTTTGACAAGCTGCAACGGTTAGCATGCGTATGCATTGCCGGAGCTATGAGAACATGCCCCACTGCGACTCTGGAGGTCATTCTAGACTTCACACTTCTACACCAAATGGTGGAGGGAGTGGTCAATGCGGCAATGCATAGAGTGATTCGAACGGGGACTGGATAGGACGAGCCTCTGTGCTAGAGAGCTTGGCCATCTCGAGCGGTACTTTCCCCACTTCGGAGTCTACCGAATGATGAAATGGTTATAAAATTTAGCTTCGAAAAGAATTTTCTTATCAGGCCGAGCAATAAGAGAGAAAGGGAAAAAGAATCCTTTGCCTAGTCCCTAATGGCAAATCCCATTAAATGGTACGTGGATGGTTCCAAAACTGATAAAGGAACAGGTGCAGGGGTTTTCGGGCCAGAAACCAAATACTCAGAGCCAATGGTAACATACTCCAGTGTTATTCAAGTGGAAATTAATGCAATTGAAAGATATGCTTAACTGATTTTTATTTTATTTTTTATTTAATATCTAGTAAACCAGGTATTTCCTTAAATGGGCAAACCTGGATTAGTCAATTTAACCCAAACAAATCCAGGAATTTGGTCAAATACAATCGATCACCCAGAGAATTTATTTAGCAATGACAAGTTGTATTACTTAAATGATAAAACTGGTTAAAGCTCTTATTGTTTGAAAGTTATATTTTCTGTAAGATCGTAAAATAACAAATAACTATATCATACCCTATGACAATTTCATTATACAGCATTATTAACATCTTCCGCCCGCAGTCAACGAAAGCTCATTTTTAAAGTAGTTAAGGCACAGTCTATTACACAATTAAACTACACACAATACCCCTCTAGAATAACTAATTTAGGTAATTTAATTACGACATAGTAGTACACAAAACAATCTAATGTGTCAATAATTTATACGTGAACATCGGCATTGTTCACAATATAACACTTTAATTATGTAAAAGCTTGCATAATTTTTTACATATACACTTGTAAGAACAAATCGCTCGCACAATTCACAAAGATGGCTTTGTATATAATGTGTACACACGCATAAAACGTTCCTATTCTTTTATTGTTTTAAACATGGACCTCTTTCTCATGACAAAGGTAACAAAGAACACCTTTAAAATATAACTGTATACATGCTATATAATAGTACTTGTGTATGGTATTCGTTTTAGATTGTAGGTGGGTGGACTTCATTCAATTAAACTCGAATTCGCACCCGGTATCCTGAATGAAAATTCGAGTTAATTACGATTAAAAACAACGTAAAGGAGGGAAAAGATTGTGCTGTATGTACGAACGCTGCTCCATTGTTTCCTGCTTAGTTTTCTGATGGGTACACTGTTTTATTCCGATTGGGAAGTCGTAAATTATGAAGGAAACAATGAAAACGGCTTTTCTATTTTAAATTCGCTTTGTTTTATGATTTATCCGAATAGGGTCGAGAGAAACGCGATAGAAATGACTCTCATTCGTCTTTGTACGCATCGAGTCGGCTTTTGTGTTTCTGTTTGTATCATCCGGATCATAGAAAACTGAATGAAGTTGCGTTGAGTTACAGGTTCCTTTTAACATCCAACTCGCCTACAGATCACACAAGTTGTAATGTTCACGAGAAAAAGAGTACTGGATGGTTTACAACCACTAGTATTAGGAGGTGAAAGGATTCCATATGTCAGAGAGACGAAATACCTTGGGGTATGGTTTAATTAGAGATTCACATGGAACACACATATCCAGAAAACGACCAACAAAGCCACTACTGCCCTGGGCAGGTGCAGGAGATTGCGTGGAAGAAATTGGGGCGTTAGCCCCAAAATGACTCTGTCGTTATACACAAGCGATGACATGGATCCCAACCGTCGTAATGAAAGTAATTCTAAACTTGCAACCGCTACAGATTTATATACAAGGAACTGCTACGTCTGCAATGTACAAACTATGCACAGTTACCGATAAGTAACTCACACGGTGCTGGCCATAAGAAAAAACTACTAGATGAATTTAAGGAGGTGCATGCCAAGTGACGCCAAGGTTCAGAAATTCAATTCCCATTGAAAGTGTAAGGTTAGATGGCTCTAAAACTGAATAAATTTATGATTTCCGTGTAATTTGTGAAAAATAAAGCATTTTTGAACAATAAAATTTTCTATCTAGTAATATAAAGGTATAGGTACATTTAAAATAATTAATTTGTGCGTGGGGAAATTCACAAAGTTTGTCGTAGGTACTTGAACGACCTGTTAAGAGACACGTTAAATGTCACGTTCAATCAGCCACAGGATCTACTAATGACGGTTTTCGTTTCACCTCCCTGAATTAAATCATTTTGGAGATGGACTTTTCTTGCAACATTATATTTTCAAAGAAATTGAAATATTTCATAAACTATAAAAAAATAGGCATAGAGAACCTTAAATAAAATTGATCTAGCTTTCAGTGTACAATTGACAATACGCGTGAATTCTGGTGACGTCAAATTTAAGGCAGGTCAAGGTCTCCGATCCAAACAAACCGCCATATTGAATTTTACCTGTGTTATTTATATGGTGTTAAATCTGTGCCTATTTATTTTGTTATTTTTATTAAATCGGTGAATATTTAAGGACTGATATTGTGCTAAGTATGTTCCCTGAAGTATGTGTTAACAGTTCATCCCAAGTTTAACCTGGAAATGATCTGTACCTTCAGGATAATAACCGAAATTCAAGTGCTAGTCACTTCATGCAGACTAAATCATGGATAAACATACGAATTTTCAGTTTTTAAGAAAACAAATAGTCGATGCCGTTTAAAATAATTGCTAATCGAAAAGACTTATTTACAGAATTTGGTATTTTACTCCTTTAGAGCCAGAACACAGTTTTTTAGGTTATGTTATAATTTGTAAAGGTAAATTTTACAAAAATGTTGCCACAATATTTAATGCCTTTGGTTTGCAGGCTAAGATGATCACCAAACATTTTATTGAAGTATGGATTTTTTCAAATTTCTTCGATAGGAAGCAGCTAGCACAAGGGGAAAATGGTGTACAATGCTCCCGCTTTAAATCGAAACCCAGCAATATTAAAGGGGAAGGTGCGTTCGAGTATGAAATTCAAAGTGTACAATGTGGAGGTGAAAATAAAAATGAATATATCAAAACAAGGTTATTAACTATATTAATTTTGCATGTAGGTACATATTGATAAAGATGACGGCATCGTTAAAGCAAGATGCGAATGTCCAAGTGGACTTCTGTCATGGCATCGACGATGGCTAGGAATCAAATATAGATATCTTACAGAAATCTTATTTACCAAGTTTATAGAATTTTTATTACATCAATAAACTATCTGGCCACTTATCTTTCTACTTATTTATTTCTTTAAAGTTAAAAAGGTTATTATCTAGGTATGTTATTGCAATAAGAAATTTACGATTTCATAATTGCCGTTCTCACTAAGAAAACAAAATGACCATATAAATATAGTCGATGACTATTTTCAGATTTATGTGTTCTTAATTTAACCTATGCTCAGTTATATGTAACCTCTAATATAAATAAAACAAAATACTAGCTTAAATGAAATTTATTAAAAGTAAGTTATAATATTGTTGTACTTCCTTTATTTACTTCCTGGCTTTGGAAAGGAAAAGAATTTATACTCTTCTCTATTATATTAATAAAAAAAAAATGTATTATCGATGCTTTGCTGCGCGAACAATGACTACTCCTTGAATATCACTTGTTATCCTGAAAGTACAGATAATTTCCAGGTTAAACATGGGATGAACTGTTAACACATACTTCAGGGAACATACTTAGCACAATATCAGTCCTTAAATACTCACCGATTTAATAAAAATAATAAAATAAAAACGCACACATTTAACGCCATATAAATAACACAGGCAAAATTCAATATGGCGGTTTGTTTGGATCGGAGACCTTGACCTGCCTCAATACTGACGTCAGAGAATTCACGCGTATTTGAAACATTGCTGAGTTGTAGAATTTTCTGTATATTGCGTATTATTTTTAAATTGTAGATATCATCCGCCTACATCTATCGCAATATATAACTTTCCAAAACTTGTTACCATTTGACTATCAGAGAAAGACAATGGTTGCTTTTACTGTTACATACTGTATATAGACAGGCATTTGTCAGAAAAATACAATAATAGTTAGTGTTGGGCACGGTAGGGAAAAGTAACTATCGTTAGCGAGGACCAGACAGGCTCGTGTTTATTCGTCTCGAGAGAAGGGGTGTTGCTTACCGGCTTTCTCGAGAGTCGACTAAACACGAGTCTGCCTACTGTGCCTAGTCTTCGCTAACGATAGTTATTTTCTCTTATCTTGCCCATTACTAATAATAATTATTAGCCAAATAATGACTGTAAAAGGCAAACATTTTAGAATATATAATAAAATGTCAAGAAAATAAAATGATATTTTGTAAAGGTAAGCATGGGCAACTTGTAGGAGATATGCAGGAAAGTTTAAGGAGATGAGCGGAATATTTTGGGGAGCTTCTTGAGGAAGAAGGGAGTGAGACTCCTGAAATGGATGGGGAAGTATTAGACATAGGAGGAGATGATCAGGAGGAACCGCCAACAAAACAAGAAATAGAAGAAATAATCAAGAAGTTTAGTAACAACAAAGCACCAGGAGAAAATGGTATAATAGCACAAATATTAAAGTTAGGAGGACAAGAATTGGAAAATAACTTATATAGTACAATAGATGTGGAGAGAGGAGAGCACGCCGAGCAGATTAAACTCTAGGTGAGAATTACAGAAATATCGCACTAATGCATGATGTATATAAGATGATGGCCATCGCAATTAAGAACAAATTAAATGAAATCACCAAAAAAAAGTTTGGGGAATATCAATGTGGTTTTCGAGAAAATAGATCAGTTATGGGCCAAGTTTTTATATTGAAGCAAATCATTGATAATACTCTAGATCAAAACTTATCTATCTATATGGTGTTTATTGATTTTAAACAAGCTTATGATAAAATAAAAAGAGACAAATTATATATTGCGATGAAAAACTTAGGAGTGAAGGCAAAACTTATTAGATTAGTAAAGATGACTCTGACTGAAACGGAGTATAAGGTATTCATTAAAGGATAAACATCAGAAAAATTGAAAGTCAGTTGAGGTGTAAGGCAGGGCGGCCCACTTTCCACAACATTATTTAATATCATCCTGGACGCAGCAATAAAAGAAAGCGAAATCCTGACGAACGGTACGATATACAACTAGAGGAACCAACTAATGGCATATGCAGATGATATAGTGATCCTGGCCAGAACAAAAGAAAATTTGATTGCAGCGATCAAAAAGATAAAAAAAGGCGGGAAAGGATAAAGGTCTAGATATAAATGAAGATAAAACTAAATTTAGTTGGTAGAACGAAAGATCGAGAAATCAGAATACAATTTCAATAGAGTGGACAGTTTTAATTATCTAGAAATCACAATAACAAGTAAAGGAGAAGAAAAAGTAGAAATACAAGAAAGAATTGTTAAAGGGATAAAATGTATGGGAGGGTTGCTGCATATTCTACGGTAAAAAAATTTATCGCAAAATGTGAAAAAAAAGATTTATGGAACAATAATAAGGCCAGTGGTTATTTATGGGAGAGAGGCATGGAAACTGAATAAGAAAGAAAAACTATCGTCGGAAATTTTTGAGAGAAAGGCATTGAGAAAGATATATGGCGGAAAAAAAGTATATGACATATGGAGAAGACGAACAAATGAAGAACTTAATGAGCTATACGGGGAGCCACCAATAATGAATGCAGTGACAGCAAAAAGAATGAGATGGTTGGGACATGTGGCAAGACTCGATACTGGCAGACCAAAAAACAAGTTTTGAAGGGAGGAATAACTGGAAGACAAGGAAGAAGTAGACCACACGCGGAATGGTTACAGAGGGTGGAAAAGAATCTAGAGGAAATCGGAATAAAGGAATGGCACAGGAGAACTGGCGATATGCAAGAATGGAGGAACATTTGCAACCAAGCCATGGGCCTTCTTGGCTCGTAGTGCTGATATATATGCATATATAATAATAATAAAAATATCACAAAGTTAAAAATTAAAATTTATCATATAAAATAAATTTGATCGATGGGCTCTTGAAAAGTGTAGAACATATTTTTAATCAAAAATTCATACAGTTCTTCATTTCCTTTGGATTTTTGATTTGTTTAATGAATCTGGCGAGGGCATTATACGTAATTATTACTTTATAATCAGCTTCACGTTCGTATATGGCATGTTTATAAATCAAAACCGAGAGAAGTTTTGAGTGCCTCGTGACCATGCTCTGCGAAATATCTATGTTACAATTGACAATTAATTATTGACAAGATAAAAAGATGTAAGTTTGTATATCTAGATAAATCCATATCTGTAATTTCTTAGCAAAATTTGTATATCTGGGTTTTCCACGGAAGTGGCCAGTTTGAAGTTTTCGGTTTTAACGAAACTCTTCAGCTTTAAACATTTGAGGTTTGTCATAGTTTGGTATTTACCGTCCTTCTAAAATATTTCCTGTTAACCAGAAGTCGCCATGAACATTGCTATTTCAAATGAAACAACCTGTGTATTATTACATTTTTGAATCCGGCATAAAATTCTATGACCATTACGACTAGAGTTCCCTATACCCATCTTCAACTGTTTCCAAGATTTCATATTTTGTACTCGAATGGATGGATTCTATATAAAAATAAAATAAAATCAGTTAAATGTTCGTGTCCAAGTTGTATTTTAAAAAATATTATAGAGTTACATGTTTCGGCCTCTTAAGACCATCCTCAGACTAATAAACATCAAAAGTGTAAATACATGATAACAAATATCAATTATAGAGTGGAGTGGTATGACAATAACAATAATATATATATATATATATATTATCGAGAATAACCTATACCATAAATGGGTGTTAGGTAAATTAAATTAAATACATACTGATGAAATCAAATATAATACTACACTATAAACTAAAGTACGCCATTCTTTCTTGTTCTGTGCTACTTTGCTTGCTGACGGTATGTCATATCCTTTTTGTTCTAAAATTTTCTCAATTGTTCTTCGCCATGTTGTTCTTGGTTTCCCTCTCTTTCGTTTCGGTATAATTCTTGCTTCCCATACTGTTTCTACTTGCCTGTCTTCACGCATTCTACTTAAGTGTCCAAACCATCCCAACTGCTTTTGTTCAATTAAACTCAGCACTGATTCTACGCCTAGCTCCTCTCTGATATCCTTATTTCTGATTTTATCCCTACGCGTTACTCCCTTTACTCTTCTTAAGAATTTCATTTCCATTGCTTGAACTTTACTTTTTTGTTTCTTTGTCAATACCCATGTTTCCGCGCCAAATGTGAGTACAGGTCTGTATACTGCTTTAAAAATTTTAATTTTTGTTTGCCTTGTTATTTCCTTTTTGCTTATAAAACTTTTATTCAATGAGCCGTATATTTTAGCTGTGTTCTTCAATCTTTCATTTAATTCTATATTTTGCCTGCCTTCCGATTCCAAAACTTTTCCTAGGTATTTAAACTCATCCACCTGGCCTATTCTATTTCCATTTATTTGGATATTTGTATTACATTTTTTGTTCGATATCACCATTATTTTAGTTTTTTCTTCGTTTATTTTCATATTCCTTTTTACCAGTGCATTATTCCATATCATAAGATTGGTCTGCAGCTCCTTTTCATTTCTAGCAAAAACTGCCATGTCGTCCGCAAACACACATTCTGTAATCCCTACGCTTCGTAAATTCAGGTATCCCACGTGTAGCTTTGATACCTTTGGTCTTGTTTCCTTAACAACATCATCCATCATCAATATAAATAAAGTGGGGCTTAGCACGCTACCTTGCCTTAGTCCTTGTACTGTAGAAAACTCACTAGTTTCTATGTTTCCTGTTCTCACAATATTCCGACACTTTTTGTATACACTCTTAATGGCATCTATTAATTTATGGTCAACCTGTCTCTCTTCTAATAGGTCACACACTTTCTGTCTTGGTATTCTGTCAAACGCTTTTTCAAGGTCTATAAATGCTATGTAGGCTTCTGTATTTTGTTCTAGAATTTTCTCTGCCAATTGATTAAATGTAAATATATGGTCTTGTATGCTATACCCTTTTCTAAAACCGCTCTGTGAATCAATTAGTTGGTGCTCTATTTTTATTTTTAGTTTATTTTCTAAAATACGTTCATACACCTTAGATACGGCACTTAGCAAAGTTAGTCCTCGGTAGTTGCAACACTCCCTATTATCACCCTTTTTAAATATGGGAACTATTACCCCTACTTCCCAGTCCTTTGGTACTATTCCTGTTTCCCACGCTTTATTATACAATACTGTTAACATTTTAATACCTTCTTCCCCAATCATTTTGATCATTTCAGGTTTAATACCATCGTAACCCGCCGATCTTCCTAACTTCAATCTATCGACAGCATTTACCACTTCCTCTAAAGTCACTATTTCCTCTTCTACTTCTATACTTGTTATCTGTTTGTTATATCTCTGTCTATCCATCTCACCATCTTTTATTGCTTGTTCTTCCGCGCAGAGCAACTCTGTGAAATACTCCTTCCATCTTTCACAGATCTCCTCATCGTCTTTTAGTACATTTCCGTTTTTGTCTTTTATTCCTATAGGAGTAGCGGGTTTACCTTTTCTTAGGGTTTTTAACATATGATAAAATAGTTTTTGATTTGTTTTACTACTTTCTTCCATGCAATTTCCAAAATCTTCCCAAGTTTTTCTTTTTGCTGAACTAACTAGCTCCTTAGCTTTCTTTCTATGTATTTTGTACTCATTGTAAGTTTCTTGGGTTTTTTTACTTAAATGCATCTTCCATGCTTTCTTCTTTAGCTTAACTTGTTCTTTTATTTCTTGTGTCCACCATGCGGTTTGCTTCTTGTTTTTATTGACTTTTGTTGTTCCACATACTTTCTGAGCTGAGTGTAGTATAGTTCTCTTCATCGTCTGCCATAACTGTTCAACATTCCAGCCTCCTGCTGCATCTCGAACTTGTTGTAGGTTATTGTTAATTTCCACCTGATATTTTTTAACTACTTCTGGATCATTTAGTTTATATGACCTTATTGCTTGATATCTACTTTTCATATGTTTCACGTGTTTTTCTACATTGTTTATAGGTATCTGTACTTGTTTAACTTTTGCTACTACAAGGTAGTGGTCACTAAATATCTCGGCACCTCTCATCACTCTAACATCTTTAATGATGCTCCTGTATTGCTTTTCTACTAGGATATAATCAATAATCGACCTTTCATTTCTACTCTTAACCTCCCTAGTAAATTTATGGATTTCTTTATGTTCATAAAATGAGTTTGCTACAATTAACTGATTTTCAATACAAAATTCTATCATCCTCTTTCCATTGTTATTTTTAGCTACCTCTCCGTGTATTCCCACTACCTCGTCAGACATTTTGTCCCTCTTTCCAATTCTACTGTTAAAATCTCCAGCTACAAAGAGCTTCCCTCTACTATTTTCTACAGTTAGTGTAAGTTGATTCCAAAATTCTTGTTTTAATTCTACTTTTTCATTTTCATCTGAAGATGTACAAAATGTATTGCTGTATCCATATGTTGACAGTTTCATTTATGAACCATTAATGCAATTAAGCCATGGCTTCAGCAAGATTAAACACAAATGATGAATATATTAGTGCAAATAATTTATATTCTTCTTCTAAGATTTTCATAAACGAGAACAAACATTTAAATTTTGTTTATTTCAAATACAATACAAAATTCTATCATCCTCTTTCCATTGTTATTTTTAGCTACCTCTCCGTGTATTCCCACTACCTCGTCAGACATTTTGTCCCTCTTTCCAATTCTACTGTTAAAATCTCCAGCTACAAAGAGCTTCCCTCTACTATTTTCTACAGTTAGTGTAAGTTGATTCCAAAATTCTTGTTTTAATTCTACTTTTTCATTTTCATCTGGGCCATAAACTACAATTATTGTTATTAATTGTCCCTCGTCATTAAACTCCATTGATAAGATTCTTTCATTTATTGCTGTCCAATTCTGTAACTTATATCTCCAATCTTTATTTACTATACAACCTACTCCTGCTTCAGCCCTCTTCTGCTGCTCCACTCCTCCATAAATCAGTAAATTCCCGTGCTCTAATTCCATCTCCCCATGTCCTTTTTTCTTAGTTTCCGTTATGGTTAATAGATCTAGATCTGCCTTCAAAAATTCCTCATTTAATTCCTCTTCTTTACCATTCAGACCCCTAACATTCCATATTGCCAGTTTCCATATATTTTTTCGCTTAACCAATTTCATCGCATTTGTCGTCATCTTTTTATGCAGTCCTTTAATTTTTCCTTTTACTAGTTTTTTGGTCTCTCTTCTATTATTTCACTTGTATTAGCTCTAACCTGTTTCTGCTCTATCACTTGTTTAATGAGACCCTTCTTTTCATTGTTCCATTTCCAAACATTTCCATTTATTATTAGCTTTTGGAACCCTATCTTAACAGTTTTTCCTTCTTCCTTCTCTGCCTTCGCCCTTATTCTTAGTTCTCTTTGTATTAATCTCTCTTCTTTTGACATATCGTCATTAATATATATTCGCCGAGTGTGTGTTGCCCTTAAATTACTCTTATGTCGCATTATGTTAATTTTATCTTCAATGGTATACAATTTCACTAAGTATATTTCAGGTCCTAACTTTATTACTTGCTTAACTTCGATGTCCAACTCTATCTTCTGTTTTATAAAATCCTTTACAGAATTGTTTAGAATACTTGTTTCACTTGTTTCTATACTTAGGCCGTGTATAACTATATTCTTTCTCCGCTTATCTCGTTTGAACGCTTCAAGTTCATTTTTTATCATATTATTTTCACTTTTTAACTCCTCATTGTCTTTCTTTATTTTTCTATTTTCTTGTTTAACTTCTGCTAGTTCTTTTATTAACGCGCTTTGTTTTTCTTCTATTTGGTTCACTTTTTGTGTTAAACCATGCAATAACTCTAATATTTGATCTAATTTATTTTCATCTTTCTTACTTCGCTTATCCGGAGTTCGCATGGTTCTCTTGCTCTTCTGAAAAAACTCCTCCTCTTTGCCTTCAGTCCTCTTCCTCTTTCCTTCATCCGTTGAGCCACCGCCGTCACTATCTATTCCAGATTTGGTACTCATCGTATTACTATATTAAATATATTTGATCTCTATTTATTTCTTCTTAGTGCGGACCTGTCGTTTGTTTACTTCTACACTAAACAGCGTCGCACAGCGGTAAAAACCCTACCCGAGTCGACCTCTCGGAGGTAAAAGTTTTTCTCCGTGCTCACCTGTTTACTAACTTTTGCTTATTTACTTATTATTTAACTATGAATTTGATTTCTTTTCCAATGTCCAACTCACTAATACACCTATAACAAATTTGCAACTAAGCACTACAATTATTTATTGCTCTGAATCGCCGAATTTCGGTTAAGATTTAGGAGCTATTTATCACTCAGTTATTTCTTGCACTTATCAGGACAATAATATATTAAATTAAAATAAAAATTAAATTAAAAACGATTTTTAATTTTTATTTCATTTTACTGTGAATGCTAAGCCTCGCTATTAAAATGAAATAAAAACTAGAAAGTGTTAAAGTTTTTAATTTAATTGACATCAACCTAATTATGGACAAATACCTATATTACAATGATATATGTATATTTTATTACTGCATGTGTGACACCATTTAAATTCACACATCGTTCTTCAGGATCGTCCACCTGCTCTCACTAGAATCAAACGTCTAGCTGGTTTCATTGAATAACAGCTAACGCCTAGTACCGTGACGACCGCTTTCTTTTCACCTAACGAGATGAAATTATTCAAATAATTTATTTTTCGATACAAAGACGACCCAACTCCCCGACTAAAATTTTTTCCAACACACCCCTGCGGCTTGATCGTGCCGCTCCATTAGAGACGAAAGGGTATAGGACGCCAGGTTCCCCACCCTAGATGAGAAGTTATGACCTTCGACTTTCGACCCGCTAATAAAACATATATCATTGTTATTGCCATGCTACTCTACTCAATAATTAACATTTTTTTATCGTGCAATTTATTTTTGACGTTTATCAGCCTGAGGATGGTCCTAAGAGGCCGAAGCATTCGCCGACCCCGGAGCGAGAAGAGTCTTACCCCTCCATAGTGCTCTGTAGCTTACTCTCACATCTAGTGCTTGCTTATTGCTTATTTGAGGCTTTGCGTCTTTATAATAGCTTTGCTTGTATAGTAGTGTTTTGTCATGTTTATGAAGTTGGAGATATGGATCTGTTCCAGGCGGGCTTTTTGGCTCAATCTCCACCATTTGTGGCTGGCTGAGTGGACCTTTTATCAAGGTCACGGTACCATAAGAAGAAGAAGAAGAAGAAGGCCGAAGCATGTAGCTATGTAATATTTTTTAAAATACAGTTTGGGCACGAACATTCAACTGATTTTGTTTTATTTTTACAGATGTTACGATTTCTGTGAAAATTTTGACATTTACAGCATTTCACCATTGCTTTATGTGCCAGAGGTTCAGTATTTTAAAACTACCATGCACTAACATTGTTTCACGAAAACGTAGCAAAACTTTTCCTTCATTTAAAAAAAAATGTCTAAAAATTAGTGATATATCAAAGAATCTTTACCTAAACTATACTTTCTAGGTTAATGAACCATCTTTGTAAAAGAAAAAGAAGTTCGTCAAAATTCGCAATCATTCATCGCATCCACCCATTGTTATTCGAAATAGCATATACCATTTCCTTTCATACACGCGCACATCACGATACCGAACAAAAAAAGGGAAAGATAACATTGAAAGCTTCAGCATTATACATACGTATGAACAATCGCACTGGTTTTATACTTTTTTTTTTTATTTCGTTTGTGCGATGACTCTACAGGTGTATGTAATTACACCGGAAACACGGGTGGAAGGTCACAATGGTTGACTCGTTCCCATTGTAAAGGAGAGTTTCCGGTCTGTACAGTGGCCTTCCTTCTTCACGCCTGGCGCTCCAAACGTTGGTAGCGACACGAATTTGAAACGGTCATTACTTCCTTCGTAATGTTGGGCGAGTGATTATCAAAATGTCGTTAAATTCGTTAGTAAGGAAGGTTAAAATTTTCATTCCGTACTTTAAGGGTATTCTTAGGGTACATTTCTGTTTTTACTGTTATCTTATGAGTGGTTACAGTAATATTCAGTTAATGTACATTATGAATGCCTTTCCATTAAGTACCATTACGCTGTCCAGGTGCTAATGTGCACCGCAATTTACTTCGTGTGTAATTGGTATTTTGCAGTTAATGCATGTGCTTATAGAACATTAACTTATACATATATAATGGTTTCTATACATCTACATACATAGAGTATTTTTCTTTCCAGATTAAAATTGTCCACTTTTATCCGAATTATAAAAAAGGCGATAAAGATTAACTAGCAAATTATCATTTTCTTAACTTGTTACCACTTTTCTCTAAAATCTACGAAACTGTAGTGAATAGATATGTATTTAGTCAATTACCGAAAAAAATTGAATTTGCTATTCCTCAATTAATGCCTTTCTTTAAACAAGAGCACCAAATAGTTAAATTTAATGTTCTAAAAACTATAGCATTGTTCGCGGTGCCAGTCCCTGACAGTTTCTTACTAGTCATTTCGTTTAAGCAGTGAAATAATCATGGTTACCTGATTCACGATTCTTTACATAACTGAAATGGTCCAACAGAAATGACTAGTTTGTGATTAGTTTGATTCGACGGCGAACAAGGCTAATATAGGGAATCCTAATCCCTTGGGTATTTTTATTGATATGTTTAAAGCTGTTCACCTAATGAATCATGAGGGGTATTGCTAGACAATGGTTTCAATTACATCTTTCAAATTTAGATAGTCTGTTAAATTCATAACCATCAGTCACGTTATATTTAGGTGTGCTCTTAGGTTCTCTTCTGGGTCCTGCAATGTTTTTATATGTATAAACGATTTTCTAAAAGTTCTGAAAATGTACAAAATGTATTGCTGTATCCATATGTTGACAGTTTCATTTATGAACCATTAATGCAATTAAGCCATGGCTTCAGCAAGATTAAACACAAATGATGAATATATTAGTGCAAATAATTTATATTCTTCTTCTAAGATTTTCATAAACGAGAACAAACATTTAAATTTTGTTTATTTCAAATATACATATGGGGTACCACATTAGCGTCGGTTTATATACGAAAAGCGGTATATTTTCAAAATATTTTTATTAGCGGTTATATGGGTTCATCAGGAGCACGTGTTAAAATTCGAAATATACAAAGTTACTCAAAAAAAAAATCACACACCAATGTGCCTTGCATATGTAAGCTGGATATTTTAAACTGCATTGATTTATTTATTTACTTGACAATAAAATTAAAATCAGTTTAAAATTCATACAGGGTAAACAGAAACCTATTTTTTATTTTCACTATTATTAAAGGAATGGCTTGTATTTATTATCTTATTTAGATTCTAGTTTTAACGGTCTTTGAGATTGTATCAAAGTTTGCTATGCATATCTCTTACAGTTTCTTAGTAATTTAAAATTTTCTATTTCAAATACTAATGTTTAGTCATTTACTTTTCAAAAGTAGGCTTGAACGAAACTATCCTTATCATTCATCGAGGATAAACGATATATATCAGTATGAGCCTTCTGTTTTTCCTACATGCTAATTAAATGCCACATTATAGTATTATCTTAGGCAAGTTTCATTTCATGTTTCATTATTTTCAAGTTTTTGAAAATGTTTCCAGTTATTACCGGGGTATTAGGAAGAATGCGCGAAAAGAAAATTAAGGGTGAAACTACTGCCTCTATTATGCTGTGCCCTAACTAAACAGAGAGAAACAAGGCTAGGTATATATTTGAAAATTGTTGATAACTTTTCTAGGCAAGGATAGTTATACTAGTACTGCGTTGTTCAAGTAGTGTACTGTTTCTTTTGTTATTGCCTGTTGTAGCCTAACAAATGAAGCAGTACGCTAGTTGAACAAATCAGTAGATCTTGGTGTGTGAGATTAAAATTTTGGTTTTCTTTTGTTTACTAGCCGTACGCAAGAAAGATAGTCGGATTAAGAGTGTATGACCGCAAAGAATTTTTTAGTGGCAGTGCTTGAGACAGATAATCAAATTGAAGGATTGTCTTCAGACATACGACAAAGCAATGAAGTGCGTTAGAATATGAAATAGACAAAGCGGATAGTGGTAGATGTGTGGTGTTAAGTTCATGATTCTGTTATGATGCGTGTTATCGTTTTCTTGCTTTTCTTAATGTAACAAAATCATAAAAGTGACACTAACAGCAATCAGTTCTCCTATATATATCTACCTACACCGTCTAATTAAATTTTGCTTTTATATTTATCGATTATCGAAGATTTGTATACTTCTTCGATAGTCAGACATTCTTGCGTAATATCACCGCATCAAGTGCGTATTTATTTATCGAAGTTCGAGCAGTAGATCGATAATTATAGGACGCTTCGCAATTAACTTCAAATTTATATATCGCAGAGCACGCCGGACGAAGTACCGGCATACCTACTCTTTTCGAAAATTATCTTGCTACAGCTACCGAACGTCACGAACTTTCCGGCATTAATACCGGCAATTACATATTTTCTATGTTTGTCCGTTAGCTCCGCATGTATTCCTGATAGGTAGATATGCTTTTTCTTATATACTTATACGTAGTTAGTTTAAACAAAAAAAAAAATAAATCTTTTCTTTCACGTATAATAATGAGATTATAATTTAAACTGAATGATAGTCGTGGGTCGCCGTGATTTCGACTAGGGCCTTTTTATGTTTTAAAGGCTGTTAGGTAGTATTATTACGGAGGCTCCAGGCGTAATTACACGTTGATTACATAGGTAAGTAATTATATGGTGATTGAGGGAGTAAGTTTACAGATATGTTCGGTAAAAAAACTGTTATGTAAAGGAACAACTTGTGAAACTCAAATGAATAGTGTGATAGATAGATAGGTCCTTATTGCCATATTAAGGAATACATACAATTGTGATAAGAAAAGTACAAGCAAAATAGAGATTAAATCTATTAGTGTTTCGAGCTAGCAACCGACTTTTATCATTGCTTATTAGTAATATTATTTTTTTTTTGTGTTGCAGATTCACATGTTTGCAGAATCATTTATGATCTACTAAAAGAAAGGCTTTGTAACCCATTCGGCATACAGGCGTATGACGTACAACTTTCTTATTTTAAATGGAATGGTGCACTTTTTTTCTGAATCCGGTGTATTTCTTAGATAATTTGTGATCATGTTCCCTATTACTAAATCTAACTAGTAAATTCCGGACCGTTTACCCAGCCAATTAAATAGTCGTTTGATGACGAATTACATCCCAAACAGCGGACCGGCTAAACCGCACCAGCCTCCACTAACCCTCGCACACACCTGTGATTTGGGATCGTCGATACAGCCTGTATATTCATTTTTCTTAATTGAAAATTACACACACTGTATATATTCTAATAATTAAACGTGAAATTCATATTCATTTTTCTTAATTAGAAATTACAC
Source organism: Cetonia aurata (assembly GCA_949128085.1). NCBI lineage: Eukaryota > Metazoa > Arthropoda > Insecta > Coleoptera > Scarabaeidae > Cetonia > Cetonia aurata. The sequence continues at coordinate 3,667,308 of OX421887.1, forward strand.
ATACTGTATCATCATTATTTTCCGTTGTAACACCAAAACAATCGAAGAGAACACAAAATTCTTATCTGCTTTAGATATCTGTCAACTGTCGATTATTTACATACTTGGTAACCGACGTCTTCCGAATAATGGTTATTACATTGATTATAATGTTAATGTTTTACCATTTCTTCGATCCTCTTTGTGCTTATTTCACACCAAAGTCGTCGTCGTTCAAGGTTTCGATGTTTTGATATTCGGTGCACAACTACCTGCTGCTCACCGGCAATATTACATAATCGGACCCTTCTCATCGGTGCGCGGGGATCGGCCTTGAGCATTGTCGGTCTATTACGGAAAATCGTGAAAAATTGAAATTTCGGAAAAGATTTACGCGTTTTCCCGCTTTTAACGACGAACGGGGATACTGCTAGTACTAAACGACCGACGATCTACGCCCCCTAAAAATACTCCGGCGCCTATTCGCGGTCTACGATCGGATCCTGTTGAACAAAACATACCGGGTACTGCTTTTGGATGCCTTTCAGTATTGTTAATAGGTAGTTATTGGAGCATTTTTTCAATAAAATTTTATAAAACCGGCAAATATGCCAAAGCCCCTAGTTTTAAGCAATTAAAACATATTCTTTCCTTCAGAACACTCTGTATACATTCTTTCAAAATGATGCACCAATTTACGCTGTCCTAGCCCAATTTGGTAACAGTTTTTTTTCGATTTCCCAAAATATTACTAGCATTTGTAGGATCCTTGAAATTTTTTGCTCGTGGGTGATTAATAACGGGATACGAACGACCACCAATTAAAGCAGATTTTTACTTTTGTAATTTCAAATTTCTTTTCCAGCGGCGTTTCGAAAAAATTACATTAAAATTATGTGTCAAAAATTCATTACAAAACAGTCAGTTTTACAATTACTTTCAAGAAAACATTAACTTAAACATATGTATATTGTAAGAAGAATCAGACTAATTTTTAAAAAAACGCAGCAAATAATTGCAAAATTTAATTGAAGTTTTAATTTGTTGTGACAAATAGCAATGAATTTATAATATTTAAATGAAGGATTATGAAATGTAAAATTTCTAGCACATACCTAAAGATTTTTTGCTTGATGACAGTTGTTGACAAATAATAAATTGTTTCCAATTGTGCTCAAAATAAATACGAGTAAAACAATCTTAACGATTTTTATAGTTATGACTCTAAGGGCAATTATAAATTGAGAGTAACGCCGATGTTTAAATTCTGTTCATTTAAATCAAGATGTAAATGAAAAAAAAAAACAACATATAAAACCTTAAGCACTAAGAAGTGATAAAAATAAAATCAACAAGGTATATATTTCCAAAACACCAGCGAGCAAACAACCATAATATATTGCAAGACAATATATTCATTAGTGCGTACGTCACAAACAAAGCGAAAGTTTAACTTCAAATATACACTTTAAATGATATTTAGCGTTTAAAATCTCATATATGTTGAATATATTCAAACTAAATGAGGTTATGTCGCACATGATTTTTACATTATTTATAAGAGTATAAATATTGCAATATTATTTGTAGTATAAATTACAATTACTATGTATTTCCAAAATAGAAGCTAAATGCAAAAATGCCAGTACTTTGCGTGGGGCCAGACTTATAACCCATCTCGATGTTGACGTCACACCAATGAACCGTATACAATATAATAAAAGTTATTAAAATTACTTATAAAAGGGTGGTAGTAATGGAAATGTTTGGTAATTGTGACACTTGTGTTTTAATCTACTATTTCAGTTCACTGCTTATAATGAAAAAGTCATATATCCCAAATTACTATACTATACACCTTATAGTATCTTACGGAATATTAATTGACCAAAAAAGTTGTATAGAAAGATTTGCTTTCAAAAAAAGCTCCGCTTTTCTCCGGTCTGACACATTTTATTTAAAAATCTGACATAGTAATTACGATGGCTTGCGAGTTTGACAACCACGTTCAACCAGTTATCGACATAATGAAGTGTTAAAAGTGCTGGGATAAGGTTTGGTACACAAATATACACACATAAAAATGCATTCCGAGTTCAAAACAAAATATTGTTTTAACACAATTTTCTTATCGAGAAACTGAAATAATTTTGTTGGAAGTAAACCTTTTACCTTTCCGATGAATTTTCTTAACTACAGAATGTATTTGCTTGGTGCAAGTAAATAGAGAATGCAACTTATTGTACTTGCACTCCAATACTTTGGATTTATTTAATATATTAAATAAATGTTAGAATCGGTTAGAGTGCAGCAGCAAAACGCTGTATCTGCGTTGTCGGTCTATTGTGAAATAGTTTTTTACCTTAGAGAGTAGTTTTTTGTGTGAATTACTTTTCGGGAAGTTGTTTAATTAAATCTTATTAGTTTTACACGTATCAATGGATTTATATCTAATTATATGACAAAAAAAGTTGGTAAACATATGTAGCGATAAATCTACCTAATAATATTAATGATGAAGTAAGTAAGTAAGCTGCTGCTCCAATTTAATTTGTGCGAGGATCCATTTTTCATTGCATTCAACTTACGTTCTATTCATTCAAGGTATTAATAATAAGAAACTACTTTCTTTTACGGTAATTGTAATGAGGGATTTCTAAGCAGTCAGGCTAGTTAGCTACGTTGAAAATACTCCTGAATTTGGATCGATTGTAAGTATTTTGGTAGTTGTGATCTTTAAAGAAACTCTATTCTAAATCGTTGTAAGTACATACATACATGTTCTAATGGAGACTCTTACATTGCTGTGCAATAAACTATGTTGGTTCTTCCACTGAGACCTTTTTATTTTTATAAACATTAGTGAATAGAACAACTAAAGGTAACGAAAAAAATTGTTAGATCCGGAACTCGACAATTTGTACATGCATAAGGGAGTAAGCTTCACATGTGCATCTAGTACTACTTCTATACATCTGAACAATAAAGGTGTGTTTGTAAGTTTGATTTGAACATTTAGAAGGATAAAACTTAAGGTGGGTGCATTTATTTTGTAAATGGTGCGGTGTATTTGCAAATAAGGCGGATCTTCTGAAAATATTATACCCCATATTTTATCATCTTTTAAAACTTCCTCCTTATTTGCAAATAAGGAATAATAGATACCTTTTATTTGATAGAAATAAATATTTATCCTTGTATAAAGCATTATGACTTTAGGGTAAGTATTACTATTCTTAAACAGATATGAAAGGTGATTTAATCCAAGAATTCCATATGTTGCTCGAAGACTAATGCGTTTAATGCAAGTAAACGATATTCTTAAGTGGAGACTAAAAGTAGTTTCATCCAAGGCTGCTAATCTCTTACGTCAAGATTATGCTGTTAAAACAATTTTTTCTTGCCTTAAGGAGTTTTTGTCTTGCGGATATTCAAAACGTAGATTTATTTGGTCCAAGACAAATTTATTTAGAGTAAGCATTCATTTTTCTGTGTGTACACGATATAAGCATCGTGTATTCGATATAAATATTCGGGAAAATTCCAAAAAATACGTCAATTTTTATTTCCAATTCTACATGTTTTGATGCAGCAGTTGATGCATGCACGGGATGAATTACCCGTCTAACAATGTTATTGTTGGTTTTTTAAATGGTAATCCTTTTTTTTTTTATATATACCGGGTGTCCAATCTAAGATGCAACGGTTCCTAGCCAATTTATTATTGCCTTTTTGAAAAAAATGTTCAAATAAATGTTGCCTCGAATCATATTCTACGTATGCTAAAATTAGTTTCAGTAATGGCGGACTTTCGGTTGTACCGGAAGTAGATACTAACTTTATTATTTTAAATGAAACACCCTGCATATTATTGCACTTTTGGATTCCTTGTTAAATTTAAATAACAATACGTTAGAGATACATTGGGGCTAAGTTGTACCGTTTCCGAATTACATGACGTTTTTCGAAAAAAATGACATTTGCAGTGTCTTCGGTGTTTGGAAATACCTCAGGAAATGCGAAAGTTAGAAAGATGCGGTTTTCGGTTTTCGCTTAACCATGAAACAGCACAGGTCTTTTATTTTAAAATTATTGCGTTTAAATTACAGCGTTATTAAATAGGGATCTGTAATTTTCGAACTCTAAAATCATAGATAACTTGATTTTTTTAAATTGAACGGTATAGCAATTTTTACATAAATGGATGTAAAATTTAATTTTCTTTCGATTTTATACGGGTATCATTGTATCTATCTCCAACGGTTTTGGAGATATTCGCGATTTTTCAGTTTCTCACGATAGATACGTATTGCGAAGCGCCGCCGTCGGCCACCTTCCCTTCGCATTTCACCAGGCTTGGGACTGGCAGCAATATAGTACATAGTACTGGCATGCTTAGAAAATGGCCAACAGAACACAATAGGACCATTTGAATCAAACAAAATTGTCTAAAAGATACTTGAGATGTTTAAAGCGGCATCTTTAAAGTCAACGTAAGCTTGAAAAACAAACTAGGTATCTAACCGTTATTAGTGTTCCAAGTGTCAGAACTGACATTCAGAGTACTGTTTGGAAACATGATAATTAAAGATGTTGCTTACTCAAGAAGAATTAGTAGATATGGTTTTCGTTCTCGGTGAATGTTACAGAAACGCTTTGTTAGCGTCAAGAGTTCACGCACAGTATTACCCATGTAGAAAGCATCCATATAGGAGGGCATTTCTGCCGCTACTGGGTAGATTTGTAAGTACTGGATCCGTAGCACATACACAACGGAACCGCAATAACTCCGTACTTACGGATGAAAATCAGTTGCAAGCTGCAATTTCTTCTAATAGGGTTTCATTAAAAATAAGCTTTATGAGACGCCACCAACAACTCCTGATGACATATCGTATTTTAAGAGCGTTTCAAGAAGTCACACCAAAAATACTCAGAAATGCTCAAAAGTGTTTGCAAAAGCGATTTCAATTATGTAGTGCCCAAAACGGACAGCATTTTGAACATTTAACATAATAGTGTTGTACAAATTCTCTGTACAATGACAACATTAGCGTTTAAAGTGTAGCCTGTTGCCAGCAAAACGCTCGAAGTGTACGTACGCCATAAATTGGATAGAGTAATGTAGTTGTGTTGATTTATTGATATTCCAGTAATGTTATGTTTTCTTTTATCTTTGCTATGTTTGCTTGTTTCTAGTGGTCCTATTGTGTTCTGTTGGCCACTTCCTAAGCATGCCAGTATTATTGCTGCCAGTCCCAAGCCTGGTGAAATGCGAGGGGACGGTGGCCAGCGGCGGCGCTTCGCAATACGTATCTGTCGTGAGAAACTGAAAAATTGCGAATATCTCCAAAACCGTTGGAGATAGACACAATGATACCCGTACAAAATCAAAAGAAAATTAAATTTTATATCCATTTATGTAAAAATTGCTATACCGTTCAATTTAAAAAAATCAAGTTATCCATGATTTGAGAGTTCGAAAATTACAGATCCCTATTTAATAACGCTGTAATTTAAACGCAACAATTTTAAAATAAAACACGTGCGCTGTTTCATGGTTAAGCGAAAACCGAAAACCGCATCTTTCTAACTTTCGTATTTCCTGAGGTATTTCCAAACACCGAAGACACTGCAAATGTCATTTCTTTCAAAAAACGTCATGCAATTCGAAAATGGTACAACTTAGCCTTAATGTATCCCTAACGTATTGTTATTTAAATTTAACCAGTAATCCAAAAGTGCAATAATATACAGGCTGTTCCATTTAAAATAATAATGTTAGTATCTACTTCCGGTACAACCGGAAGTCCGCCATTTCTGAAACTAATTTTAACATGTGTAGAATATGATTCGAGGCAACATTTATTTGAAATATTTATTCAAAAAGACAATAATAAATCGGCTAGGGACCGTTGCATCTTAGGCTGGACACCCGGTATATATTTGTATCGCATATAGCTGCGATATGACAGTATAAATATTTCAACGTTTTATATATTTTCCTTTTTAAGAGAAACATATATTAATATGTTATTGTTCTTATTCTATATGGAAACATACATACATGTGGGTAAGAAGTGAGGAATTCGATAAAAAATTAAAAAGTACATTTTCATACATTTTGCTCGCAATTAAAAAAGAAAAAACATAAGTAAATATTAGTGGCTTACTCAAAAGGAATGTACTATCCAAGTAAAATCTCCCTATCCTCATTCCATTTCGATAGACAAAAAGAAAGTTTTGTAGGCTGACAGTCAGACGATCCAAAACTCTTTTTATTTTAAGTGCAATTTAAAGAAAATATTTTAATAAACTAAATACCAATTCCGATTTATCCTTCAAAAAAGAATGCTACCAAAACTTTATACACGAAAGACCTCTTATAGCCGACACCTCTAAATAGTTAACAATTTTTTCTATGAAAATTCGGTGAAACCTGTGGTTTTCTGAGTTAATTGAACAGAACCCAGTAAAGGCTTGATTTTCGATTCCTTGTTCATAAGAACTTCTTTATTCAGCAAGATTTCCGATAAGAATCTGTAGTCAATACTATTTTTTCCCAAGAATGGCTTTTCGGTCACACTGTGCGGTGTAAAATAGCTTTTTAAAAACAAATAAAACCTTACGCGATAAAAGATTTTACTACTTAGTACGTAACTGTATAGTTGCAGTTACTTATTATTGATTTATTATTCAATACTAATGACTGCATTTCATCGCCAGCATCTTTAACCTTTACAATCATATTCTCTGAAACCCACACATTTCTGTAATTATGCATACATATTTTTTTATAAAACACCCATTCGTTGTAAAATTTTCATCTCGCTTGTTCACAGGTTCTAAAATATCCATATTTTAATGTTAACGTATGCGCCGCATCTTTAGCGTATTTCCTCTGAAATATGTAACGACCTTCGTACTTGACTCTCGAGCAATGAAATATTTAGAACGCCTCACAGGTAAGGCTCCAAATTACCGCGTCATGTCGTGTAGTAATTCCGCGGCGTGTTCTTAAATATGTATTCCTTCATCGTGCCACGCGTAGGTCAGCTAGATGCGTTCGCAGGAACGTTTATGACCCTAAGGCTAAAGACTAAAGTTGTACGCATCGCATACTATTCCAAGTAAAATGTGTTTCTCGACGTCCGACGAGGAAAACAAGAAAAAATTGAGCGTCCTCAGGGCGAGAACGATCGCTAAGAAACGGTTTGTGTTGTAAATGGGTATTTGCTTAATAACTAGTGTCTGCATATCTTCTAAACCGTGTTTGTAAGACATGTACAGCCGCAACATGATGAAAGTTACGGGAACGGTGTATAGTATCGATTAGCCAGTAAAACCGATTACCCTATTATCACAGAAAGGATTACAATTATATTATATATTTCCCTTTTTTTCTTTGGGAATATAGATCGAAAGAAAAATTTATATATTCCTTTTTTCGAATGTATTAATTTTATATAAGCGACGTACAGTGGTCGAAAAGCTTGATATAACGGAACAAAATTGTACATTGGTTATCGATAATAAAAAAGAATCGCTAGTTGGTATACATGGAAATGTATTTGGTATTATTTTAATAAAGTAATACTAATACTTACACTAAGACCACGGAGGGTAGTCGAGGACAACAGGAATTGCCCGACAACTCCATCGGTCAACGTTTGGAGGTGACTTCAAACGAAGAACCGATGGCCCTATCTCAGCAGATAGCAAATTCTCCAGATTTGGACGAGGAGATAAGAATCTTCTGGAACGAGGTCCAAAACGAATAGGAGGATGTTGAAGGATTCGACATGTACGTCCCAGTTGAAATTGCCGCCCTGCCAATCGATTTCAATGACGAAAGGAGGCGTAATCGAATGGCGAATGCCAGAAATGATGACGTAATGGACAGGAAAACGTTCAAGCGGACGTGCAAAGGCTCCGAAATAATGATGGACAACGACTACACATACTTGGAGGCTACAGGGCGTCTAGGTCAGGTCGTACATCTTGGACAGCTATTTATGTTTGTAAAGGAATACACTTTAAACCAAGACAAGACATCAATAATGTGTCCATTATGAATGTAATTGAAATTTGCGGCATTGAAATCATTTCAAATATTAATGTAATAATCATTGCTTTATATAGAATACCGTCTACTGATTCTAATACTTTCCTAGATACGCTTTTATATTTGTTAGAAATGATTGCTAAAGAAAATAAGCATGTTATTATTGGTGGTGACTTTAATATTGATTTCGCCACTTATTCTCCATTACAACTTTCCCTTTTAGATTTATTAAATAGCTATAACTTAAATATAACAATCGATGTTCCTACGCGAGTGTGTACTTCTACCTCTACTTGTATCGACAACTTCATAATCAATTTACCAGCTGATTGTTACAACACCCAATGTCACGATTTCATTCTGTCAGACCATTTCGCTCAAATTTTAACTGTTCATATCTATCTACGTGTTGATCATCCTGCACCTCGGCGTAAACGAAAATTTAATTCATGCTCACTGGACCTGTTCATTAGTTATCTTTATAACGAGACTTGGATATCAGTCTATGAACTTACATGTCCTGACAAAGCACTGTGCAAATTTGTAGAAATTTTTAAGCATTAGATGGACATTTGTTTTCCCTATGTAAAATACCTTAAACCCATTTCAAATAATAACTGGATAACTCCTGATCTAATACAATCAAAAATAATTTACTATTTATGCGTAGTGTTAGTAGAAAATATCCTGCCCTTAAGCCTCATTTCTTGAGGTATGAACAATTCTATAAGGAAGCGCTTAACACATCTAGAAAGAACTACAATGACAATTATATAATGACCAGTTCTAATATGTCTAAAGCCGTATGGAACGTTATCTGAAATAATTCACCCAATCTAGCCGCTAATAACAAACTACCACAAACTCAAAATTTATCACTGCTTTGTAATAATTTTAATAAAAACTTTAGTCATGCAACTCCACAAACTACCTGTTCTAATTTGACTGACGTAAATTTTAATAATAATCCTAACAGCTTTTTTATTACTCCAGTTACCACAAATGATGTATTAAGAGTTATTAATAAATTAAACAACTCTATGACTACAGGCCATGACTCAATTCCCACTTTTCTTATAAAAAAATGTGCTCAATCAATCTCAACTCCTTTGTCTTATTTAATTAACTTCTCATTTAATAAAGGTACTTTTCCTTCTTTACTCAAGTTAGCTAATGTTATTCCCGTGTATAAAAAAGGTAACCCTGATTGTCTAGATAATTATCGCCCCATAAGTATTTTGCCAGTCCTTTCTAAACTTTATGAAGCTTTGATGAATGAAATGTTAATCGCTTACTTTAACAAATTTAATCTTTTCGCTAGCCAACAACACGGTTTTATTCCTAATCGTTCTGTCAATACGGCTTTACATAAATTTATTCAACAAATTTCCCTCAGTATTGATTCGAATTCTCCCTGTTTAGCAATGTTTATAGATCTTTCGAAAGCTTTCGATAGTATTGACCGTAAGTTATTGCTTACTAAGATGTATAAGTATGGCATAAGGGGCAGCCCTTTCAGTTGGTTCAATAGTTACTTGACACACCGTACTCAAAGAGTAATAATTAACGATTATTCATCGGATATACGTGAAGTTGATCGCGGCGTGCTCAAGGCTTAGTCTTAAGCCCTACCCTCTTCCTAATTTTCATTAACGACCTTCCCGAGGTCCTTACCACTGCTTCTAATGTTGCTCTGTACGCCGACGACATTAATATAATTGTTAGTTCCCCTAACATATCCGTCTTATTTCAAGAAGCTAACCTTACATACACCCAATTATGTAATTGGTTGTCTTGTAATAATCTTGTGGTCAATACAAGTAAGACAAATTGTATCTTATTTAAGAATAACAATAAATATAATATTAGTAATTTTAGTATTAAATGGTAATTCTATGGAACTAACTAAATCATCGAAATTGCTCGGTATCATTATAGATGAAGGTCTAAAATGGGGGCCCCATATTAACAATCTTTGTTGTGAGTTGGCCAAGATATGCTATGCTCTATATAATTTGAAAAAGTCGTGCAGTACCTTTGTTCTTAAAACTTATTATATTTCACATTTTCATTCAAAAATGAGTAAATCACTGGGGTTCTGGTTATGGCGATAACCGAATATTTCTACTACAAAAACGTGCTCTACGGATCGTATTTGACTTACCATATCAGGCTTCTTGTAGAGATGTTTTTAAGACTAATAAAATATTAACGTTTTATGATGCTTACATTTTAGAAGTTCTGTGTTTTGTTTTTAAATATAAATTGGAGTTTTCTACTAACACCCCACATGGTCACAATACGCGTCAAATTAATCATTTATTACCTCCCATGCACAAATCATCATTATTCCAGAAGAATTTAACGTATGTCGGCTGTAAGCTGTTCAATAAGTTGCCCAATGAAATCAAAACATCCAATAATCTACATCTTTTCAAACAAAAAGCCAAATCACATTTAATGGAGTTATCCTGTTATTCTATTAATGACTATTTTTTTATAATTTTATAGTTTTATGTTTATTACTTCTCTACGGATACTCTCTTTATTGACGTTATTTTGTATGTTGCATAGTTTAAAATAAAGAGCTATTATTATTATTATTATTATTATTATTATTATTATTTCGTACGTGAGCGAACGAGAGGCGCTTATATTAAGTGTTGCGCCAACGGTAGAGTATCACTTCCGCCACCGCAGCAAGAGTTCCCGCGTGTACTGCGTGAACTATTCACGGGTCGACATGTTTCGTCCCGCGAATTTAAAAAGGATATTATTGTATACAATAATTGCTTTCAGTTTGCCAGCGTACAAGCCAATTTGAAAGATCCTCTTGGGCGCGGCCCTTACGTCTACGCTATTCAAGGACAAATCTATCATCATTATACCGATGTGAATGTCAACCGGGACCGTTACAAGTGTGGACCATTATATTTCTTGAATCCCGAAGAAGCTGCACGTCAAAGGATGGACGACGCTGCCCATTTTAACGTTCATCCCAACTTGATGCGAACATTAAGCGACATCCTCCATAATGTCAATCCTTTCGCCAGAGAGTATAGGTATCTGTATCGCGTCTACGAGGAACACAGACTACAGAATCCGGAAGCCCCCTTCGCAGAGTGTATCTCGAATTTGTTGCTCAACGGCGCGACCGACACGCCAGAGAGATGGATCCCATCGAGGTAAACGAAGTCGCCGATCCGAAAATGAGAGTTGCCCAAACAAACGAAGACAATGCAGTGCGAGATATAAGTTTGGAAAAAGAATACTGCGACCCGTTAAGTTTTCCATTACTGTTCCCCACCGGAGAACTAGGTTGGAGAATTGACATTGTACTGAATGACAATCGTGCAGGTCGTCATCGAACAAGGGTGAGTGTATGCCAATATTATGATTATCGTTTGGCGCATCGCATTGGAGACTATGCGGCCGCATTGAATGTTTTTAGATTCGCCGGAAAGATAATGCAGATATTTGTGGTTTGTTCGTACCTGAAAGTGGAAGCGAATCGCATGTGGTATATCTGTACGCATCAAGCTCAGATGCGCGCTGAAGAGTACCAAGGTCTTGCCGATTACGTGCGCAACGTTGCGGAAAATCGAGACGTCCCTTTTGAAAGAAGAGTCGTTCTGCCATCGACTTTCAATCTGGATACCAGAAGTTAGATGCAGCGTTACCAAGTCGCAATGGCAGTACCTAGTAAATGTTGTAGGTTTTCCATCGTTATTTATAACGATGACATGTAATCCGAAATGGCCCGAGATCCTCGAGAACATTCCGCTCAATAGCGAGCCGTCAAATCATCCTTTATTGATTTGTCGTGTGTTTCAGATGAAACTTGAACAGCTTATGGGAGATTTGGTTCAACGTCATGTGATGGGCGTACCGATTGCCCACCTTTGCGTGATCAAGTTTCAGAAGCGCGGGTTACCGCATGCTCATATTCTTATCACATTGAGATCACAAGATCAACCATTGAATGCCGACCGCATCGATCAACTAATATCAGCTGCACTACCGGATCCGGCTGAAGGGGACGTGCTAGATTTAGTAAGCACCCACATGGTTCATGGACCATGTGGAGCTTATAATCCCGGTGCCGTATGTATCCAAGATGGCGTTTGTTTCAGGAGGTTTCCAAAGTATTACTGCAATAATACAAATATGCGCAATGGTCACGGAACCTATAGGCGAAGGAGGGACGGCAGAGTTCTAGAGATGCGACGAAACAACAACGTTCACCATGTGGAGAACGAGTTCGTTGTGCCGTACAACCCGTACTTACTACTAAAATACAGGATGCATATCAATGTGGAGATATGCACCACTATTGGATGCGTAAAATATTTATTTAAATCTTGTTTTTCATATCTGCAGACCAAGCCTTAATTCGCATAGGAGAAGAAAACCCTCCTGCAGCATTGGAATATAACGAAATTAATTCGTATTTGAATGGGCGCTACATTACCGCTCCTGAAGCTTTTAAAAAGGCTAGACAGGTAGCGTCAAGTCTTTTTAAAAGTGAGAGGCATTTGAAAATGAAAATTGAAAGTAAAAAAATTAAAAAAGCAAGAAAAATGAAAAAATTAAAGGTACTTTCACCAAGGACTTTTCACGAGTGAGAATCAAGAATTAAGTATAAGGAATATACAGGGTGTACCGACGATCCCAAACCAATCACGAGTGTAGACGGGGGTTAGCGGAGTGTGGTGCGGTTTGGTTAGTCTGTCGAGTTGGGGCGTAAGCGGTGCGTTCTAGGTGGAGCGCAAACTTTCTGCCTTCTGTCTAGTTGGGGCGTAAGCGGTCATCCAACGACAGATTAACTGGCCGGGTGAACGGACCCGGCTTTCTAGTTAACAATACTAAAAGGCATCCAAAAGTAGTACGCTATTAGTAGCGTGAACGCCTCTAGTCGGTATGTTTTGTTACAAAAGATCCAATCGTAGACCGGGAATAGGCGCCGGAGTATTTTTAGGGGGCGTAGATAGTCGGTCGTCTGGTACTAGGGCTATCCCCGTTCGTCTTTAAACACGGGAAAACGCGTACTTTTCCGAAATTTCGATTTTTCACGATTTTCGGTAACGGAATGACAATGGTGGTTTCATGTGAAAATATATAGAAGATGCTAAATATGTCGTGGCATATTTATCAAAATTCAAACGCTTTTCTCTGAATTACTTTAAATTGAACCCATGTTTTTCGATATTATCAGCAAATTCCTTGTAAAATTACTTCCAAAATGGTACCACTTATTTTTAATATGCGCCGGGCAGCAACACATAACTTGACATAAGAGGTGAATTTGGTTAAAAATTTAACAAATTAATTTTTTTTTATAGTGAAGACAAAACAAAACAAATATCTACTATAATTCTATTTGAATTGACTAAAATTACCTATTCTTCATATTATCTTCTATACGATTTTTCTAAAGAAGAGTTCCTTAGAAAAATCCATTTTGAACAATAAATAAATAAGCCAACAATTAGAAATAATAAAATAATAAAATAAAATAGTTTGAAAAAATAGTGAATAATGTAAGAATAATTACAGAAGCACATTTAGTAATTGGTTGATACTTATATGCAAATGATTTTTTTGGGGGGAAAAGCGTTTAAGTAATTTGATGTAATTTTTCATAAATTATGAATAAATTCGCAAGTGATGGGTATAGTCCATGCTTAGTAAAATTTTTAAAGCTCCTAAAGCACTATAGATTCCATAAAAATATAGCAATTCAAATTCTCCTAATGCAACCAAGGTTTATGATTACACGCTATAAAAATTACAAATTCTAATGTCGTTTTAAGATGCAGAAATCTTTAGGCTGTCACTGTGCAGAAGCTGATTGCTTAAACTTAATTCGTTTGAAAAGCAATCAAATTCGTAGATGCAATTCCGCAATTTTTTTTTAAGGAGAATTGGCAATACTCGGAGAACTAAATCGTTTGTGGAAAAATATATCTAATAAATGAAATTTGCAATTTAATGTGTAATACAATAAGCTACATATAAACAGAAAAAAAAGTTTCAAAAAAATTTCTTATTATTCCTGACAAGCCTAAAGATCACTCGGTGTTAGTAAAAATATTTTCAAATTATGAAGCTATCACAACATAATACTGTATGTACCAATTATCAAAATTTTAATTTAGCTTACAGTTGCCTAATACATAAACTTTGCTATACCTATAAAAAACGAACTCTATATAAATCGTTTTGTGATGTGCCTTTTCGAAAGATAAATATAAATCAGATGGAATAAATAAGATTTGAATGAGCAAAGACAACCATTGAAACACAAAGATTGTAGAATCGACTAATAAATTAAAGAGGTAATAAAATAAAAATCTATGCTATCTATGACTGAAAACGATGAAGTACAAATTGTAAAGTAGACAACTAAGGACGAAGAGCACAAATAAATTAATTTATAAAATATAAAACAAGGTAAAGTATAACGGCCAAATTAAAATAGGTATTAAAATGTGGGATTAGAATCAAACTGTATTTGGAAATTAATAGAACTCGATTTGTCTTTGCGTTGTTATCTTAAACACTCTAGATTACCCTTGTTGGCAAAATGTAAAATTTTGAAGTCAGTTTCAAGTGTAAACTTGTGGTTTATTATCTTTAATATGGTACGCGAAATGTGAAAACCCCGAACTATTTAGTTGCAAACATTCTAAACGTATGACTCACATGTTTACATTAGCACGTGGTATTTGTACTTAAATAACTTAAATATGTATCTAGTGTATCCACACTACGTTGTGTAACGTCATTTAAAAATGTAACTTTTAAACGTTTTAGTCACTTACCGGTCTCCTTTACAAATGCCCGTTTCTTCTAAAGCCCAATCAACCCAAAGGCCGGGGGCAGAATCCTTTTGACCAGCTCCAAATCGTGGACTTTTCGGGTCATGGACGATTTCAACAGCGTGCAAACTTACAAGGTCACTTCCTTGTACACAACTGTAAAATAATGTAATGCAATTTCAAATTAATGTTATTAGAAATGCTCTCTTAGAACTGTTTTTCTGCATGATGACAAAGAAACTGCCTTGACGTGTGTGATATTATATTTCATTTTATTTATACCTGTAAAATGTTTGACTTTCTATACTGTTCTTGTTTGATTCTTCTAAGCACAACTGCAAAGCTCTGGTCTCCTCCAACAGGGTTAGTAAATTCAGTTCCTCCCTCCCCAATTGGTATTCCAGCTCAGCCTGTTGTATTCGAACGTCTATGTTACTGAAATTAGTTTGTAAACAAAGTTTCTTCGTTCATGTTCTCCCTTTCATCATTATTTTAGACCATTTTTTTACTTACTCAGTAATATCCAATCTCTCCAAAGCCATCTTTAGATTCTTTATCGCCAACCGTTTATTGTCGGTGTCATTTCTCAGTCTCCCCAATCGTTCTTCTGCTTGTTTCTTCTCGATATCTGATAATTCCCTATGATTATTTGTGATATTGTTGTTGTTGGTGGTACATACGCCGTTGGGTCGTATGTGTGATAGCCTGAACCCGGGGATGGTGAGCTGTCCTTTTAGGCTCTGGATTATGTTTTCCTTGTCTCGCAGGGCGTTGCGTAGACTTTCTAGTTCTTTGACGGCTATTTCTTTTGGTATTGAGCGAATTGATGAGGTCAAGCTGCCTGTAACGCTACCAGATTTCTTTCTACGTGGTGTGCTGGATAAAGACACCTCGATGCTAGCCATCTGTAAGTGAGAGAGAAAAATAAGTTACACCGTATTAAAAGAATACAAATGAAAGATGTTCAATTTATTTTATAAAGCTAACAAAAATATTATTATTTAAAGTGTAAATGGTGATTCAATGCATCGGAAAAACTTTTTCATAAATAGTTTCGAATAGAATTTCTATATGTATTTTAATGAGAGAACGACAAAGAAAGAAATATGTGCACAACATATGTCAAAATGTACAACGCTATATGGGATTTTTTTATTATGGACTTTTATAAAATTGTAATATTGCAAAAATGTGAGCATCTTTTTTTCCACCGTTTTTCGTTCGAACACGGAATGTATTGTTTAATTTTTTATTTGGGTATATTCAATGGATTTTGTTTTCCTTAGCCTCTCTTTATTCAGAAATCTTAGTGAACGAATTATATTTTAGTGCGCTCTAACGGTGATGTTAAGGTCGCACAGTGGTCCAAAAGTTTTCACTTTTTGGCGGCAGAAGTTACATTTAAATATAACAGCTTCAAAATGACACATTTAAAGAAAAACCAAACAACATTTAAAATTGAAAATTGTTAATCCCATAAGTTTTAAATTGATTGCATTATTTATAGAAAAATAAAATGTTCGGAATGAAATAGTTATGTAAAATTCAAGTTAATTATAAATATGAATATATTTTATTTTTTCTTTTTACAAATTTTGAATTAACTAACATTTGTTTATAGTTATTACACAATTGTGGAAAAAGCCAACATTGTTGACATTAGGGAATATAAAAACCGATTAGTTTGACAGAGAATGCGAAGGAGTAATCGAAACAGTTCTTTTTGTTTCGATTACTCCTTCACACATGGCAAGGTGCAAGTGGCTAAAAGCAAGAAAAGCAGAAGACTGCAAAATATATAGCCAAATAAGGAAAGAAGGTACAAAAAAAAGTCAAAAAACAAAAATGCAAGAAATAGAAGCAGATAATAAGAATAATAGTAAGTTATACCAACGTATATGAAAGCAAAAGAAGAAAATTAATATAATGGTAAACATAGGTAAGCAGGAGTGGGGAGAATATATGAAAAACACAACGAAAATTGAAGACAAAGATATTAATGAAGAAACGATGGAAGACAACATAGGAACTGAAGAAATAGAGGAACTCTCAAAAATCAAGTTGATGAAGTGATAAATGATTTAAAGAATGGAAAAGCATCAGAGCCTCATAAAATTTGTAACGAAATGATAAAAAACGCATGAAGAGAGATGAGGAAAATATTATACAGGCTGATGTTGCAAATATGGAGGAAAGAATCTATGCCTGCAGAATGGAAAATAGGATACATAGTGACCATGCCAAAGAAAGGAGACTTAACAAAATGTCAAAACTATAGACGAATAACGTTGCTGAACACAGCATACAGAATATTAACAACACTAATTTTAAAAAGATTAAAGGTATGCTCATAAAGCCAAATAGGAGAACATATAGACGCTATACATGCATTAACCCAAGTGATAGAAAAATGCTATTAAAATGACATCGAGTTGCATATAATTTTTACAGACTTTAAATAAATAAATAAATAAATAAATAAATAAATAAATAAATAAATAAATAAATAATGTGCTCTATTGTCAAGAAAAATTATAAATTAATTTTGTGGACAAAACAGAGTAATTTAATTTAATAATTGAAAATAAACACAGATCTAAAGTGTCAGATACACTTAGTCGTCAAAGAATAAACCAGGAGATTGCGCTGTCCGCACAAATAAAGAATAGGGGAGGTGAAAGTTTGAAGGAAAGAAATTTAGTGTTACCCCTCTCCGCAAAAATCGCTAACAGCGTAAAGAGGTTGCTGAAGAAGGTAAGAGTTTACCTTTCTGCGAAACTGGACGTATGTTGGTATCGATTTGAGTTGGATTGGGAGAAGGTTGTCGAGCTTGATTGCATCGTAGAAAATTGAGTGCTTAGTTAACTCTGAACTGGGTACAGGTAAATAAAGGTCATGTTGCAACCGTCTTGTAACGTAGTTATGAAGAGATCTTTTGGGTAAATAACTAATATGTTTACGAATTAGTGAGACAGATTCCAGGACAAAGAGTGCCGGGAGGGTCAGGATTTTATACTTTAAAAAATATGGTCGGTAGTGATCTCTGGTCCCTAGTTGAAATGTGTAGCGAATTGCCCTTTTTTGCAATTTAAAAATTGTATTGAAGTTGTACAAACTACAGGTGCCCTAAACGGGCAGCGCAAAAAGGGCAAAATAAGTAATGCGAGCAGTAGAAGGATTGAGCCTCCCTGGCTACAGATCTGATTGCAAAGCAAGCAGAAGACATTTTTTTTTGAGAGAGTGTCGATATGGTGTGATCATTTAAGAGTATCGTCAACGATAAGTCCCATGAATTTAACAGATTGAACCATATTGACGGTGTCGTTATCGAACAGACAGTGCACCTTTGTATGGTCGGTAGTGTAAGGTAGAACCACCGTTCTATCTTTGTTATAACAAAGGCAGTTGGAGTTACAGCAATGTTTGATGATGGTTAGGTTCTTAGATATAATACTTTGTAGCTCATCTCTATTTGAGTTGCTCCAAGTGATGCTGGTGTCATCTGCGAAGAGACAAAATTTCCCACTGATCTTTAACTCGGTGATGTCATTGATGAAAAGAAGGAAAAGTATTGGACCATGCACTGAGCCCTGCGGAACGCCATAGTCAATTCCCATACACGATGAGGAGGAACTATTTCCTCTCACTATCTGTTTCCTATTGAAAAGATACGATTTGAACCATTCCAGAGGAGTACCACGAATCCCATAGTAAAATAATTTTTTTATTAGAATGTCATGACTGATACAGTCAAAGGCTTTAGATAAGTCCCAGAACACTGTTGCAGTGAAGTATTTATTATTAATATTGTTAAATACTTCATTGAAGACCGAAAAGAAGGTGTCGGCAGTACTTGAATTGGACAAAAACCCAAACTGCCTGGGGGTGATAATTTAAAATTATTTTAGAAAAAACTAGCTGTGTTTTGATCAATCTCTCAATAATTTTGAATAAGGCAGGCAGTAGGGCAATTGGTCGGTAATTATTCATCAATCGTCTTTATCACCGCCTTTATGAAGAGTGACGACAATAGCTGTTTTAAGACATTGTGGAAAAACACCGAAAAAGAAGCGTTTGATAGTTTAAAGAGAACCATGATAGTGAAAGATGCAAGAGCACTAGCAATACCTGAAAAATTAATAAGACTAATAAAAATGACGATAGAAAGATCAAGATCAGCAGTGCTTATACATGAAGGGACAACGGAGACAGTAGAGTGTGACAAGGGGATGGACTATCAGCGACATTGTTTAATATACGGGCAGTCTAAGAATTGTAGAGTTATCGAATAATCGTATTTAATAAGTGCTTAGTTGTTTCTCTTATAAGAGGGTATAACTTTCGTTTTGGTTATGTGTTCGGAGGAAATGCGAAAATCACTCATCATAAGTGCAAACCGAATCAAGTAATCGCAAACCAAATGCATCACAAAATTATTAGATTTAGCACTGAAGTGTTCTCTCCAGTTTTTTTTTCATGTTCATTTAACTTATGAATAATGATCTACAAAACGAGAATCTAAACGATATCAGTTGATTAAACACCTATTGTGAAGCACGTTGGATCAATATTTATTTACGCTTATTGTCCAGACACAAAGGGCTTGGCTGCAGTTATGTATACATAGACATTTACAACAAGGAAGTTTACGTTCAGACTCACAAAAGGCACTCGGCATTAGAGAAAGAATATGGTGTAGACTATGTTGCACGTATATACAAACACGTTCAACAAATCATCACTGTTGTAAAGATTATTTGTACAAGCAATTTGTAGCGTGCAACAGTACTTTTGTATCTAACCAGATTTTTACTTGCTATATATTTAAATATATGTGGCAAGTAGGAAGTAGTTTTCTTTTAGATTTCATAACGCTTGTTGTATTTATTACATTAAAGATTCACTTTTGTATACAATAAGTGTATATTACAAATTTGTCGGCGAAATACATTTTTAATATACTTACATAACAATCGCGAGTAACAAGATACGAGCAGGAATGGTTTCCACGTGCGTTTCTCACGATTATTTGCGCCTCCATTGGGTTGCCGCGTGTTATTAAGGTTAATTGACCACCCTGAAGAATTTCAGTCATCCGCGTATGCATTTTTCGCAGCTACCTATGCGCTTCTCACGTTGCAGTCAGGTGTCAGATTACAAGTCAGATGAAGCGACACTTTTGACGAGTTGATTAATGTGAAAGAAGATTCCAGAGACGTTTAACCGTTTATGGAGTGAGGTTTTGTGTAGTCGTACGTGAATGAAATGTTGTGAGAATGTTGGTTATGAATGGTTTATTTAAGTTTTTAATTAATCAAGAATATATGCCGGTTTCATAGCAAGTATTTATCATGACTTTATCTAACTACTGGTACCTGACATAAGAAATTGCTACGTCAAAAAAGTGAAGTACTTATAGTTGCTTTTACAGATGCAATGTAATATTACAGTTTTCAATAAGTATTATAACGCTATCAAATTTATATTGGTATTATGGGCATCTCTAAATAGGAATTTAATTCAAATGGTGAGCTGAAAGAAAATAATAAAGCTGCAATAATACACCACATCTTGAAAGTAATTTGATCATTAGTATATTATGTGGTTGCAGAAAATGCAAAATTTATTGCTTTCTTGAATTTTATCGTCGGTTTGGTCTCAATAGAAACAACCCAAGGATAAAGTTACCATATCGGAGGACCTTCCAACATAACCTTCATATTGAATGCTGCAATTATTAGGTAGGTGTATTTGCAACTGTACAGAACATATTCAGTTTAAGAAAACAGGATATTTGTACTGTATACGTGAACTTGTATCAAACAAGAACTAAATCGCTTAAATCAAAATAATCAAAAACTTGGAGGATACTGAAACGAGTATCATTAACAGAAACGCAAGCGATCTCAGAACTATCAAATGTCTTAGAAAGAAGGATTGTTTTTATTTAAAAGGGGACAAAGGAAACAAGATAGTCATTTTGGCCAAACCAGATTATTTCCCCCGCGTCAACAATCTGCTCTCCTCGGGTCCTTACAAGACTTTGAAGAGGAAATCCTTACCAGTAATGATAAGAGAAACAAAAGAGGCTATCAAAAGTTGCCCTAACTTAATCAGCGCGAGCCTAAAGTTTAAATTGTCTGTTTCAAATCCGACAATAATTTGGATTTAAAGGAAGGGGAAATTTTAGTATCGTTTGATGTTTGTTCATTCTTCCCAAGCGTAGCAATATCGGAAACTATAGAATATTTAGTGGAATTACTATAGTATTTTAAAACACAAGTGTCACAATGACGTTTTTGTAATGCGAGTACAAGTTTGGATTACGAGCCGCGTGGCGGCGAGTGATTCAATGTACGAGCATTACAAGTCATTGTGACACGAGTTTTTTACAGTATTTTTTCTAATTTGCACATTAATCGCCCCTATTACATTCCGGCAAGAGTCCCACTAGTACGTTAATATTTCATTGGAGCACAGTGTGCGGTAATATTCATTTCAGCACTGCGTCGTCGGTTGTTTTAGCTTTATTATAACTAAGTTGAAAGAAGAAGCTAATTATTGCTCTAGGATTTGGTTGAGGTTTCGCGGTTTTCGATACTACTAATTCCACCACCGCTGATTCTGCCACCGAAATAAACTCAAAATTTCTGTAGACAAACAAGTGCCGTTTCTCGATACTTTAGTAATTAGGAAGAATAGCAAATTAGAAACATATATCTATAGAAAAGAAACCAACACTAATTGATTTATTATGGCTGATTCAAATCATTGCGGACAACATAAACTCGCCGGTATTAATTTCTTGATTAATAGATTAATAACTTTTCCATTTAATAAGATCAGATTCGACAGAGAATTACAATACATTAAAAAGATTGCTATCTACAATGGTTACTCTTCTACCGATGTACTCCGCCGCTTAAAAAGATTTCAATATAAACATTATGTGCGCAGCTCCACGAGTTGAAGTTCATTTCAAACCCGCGATGAAAAGTTTACTAAACTACCGTTCCACCGAATTTCGAAAGGTATAGACAGCGCGGCGTTTTTAATGAGCATAATGTTTCACTGCCCAAGATACATTATAAAATTTGTTAGGTAAAGGTTTATAAAATTGGGTGTAGAGAGTGCAATAAAGTTTATGTCGAACATATAGAAAGAACAATAGAAACTAGATTTAAGGAACACAGTGCGCATTATCGGTACGGTAGAATTGAAGCGTCCAGCGCGGCACAGAATATTAACGATACGGGTCACAAGATCAACATCGAAAACCTCGAACTACTAAAAAATATAACATCCCCGGGAGAATTATCCGCTTTTGAAAGCAGTTATATCAAGAGAGAATCTAAAAATAATAATTTATTAAATTGTGGACAACCCCACTCCACCATTCGGTGCTGATGGATTTATTAGGGTAAAAACACATTTCTTTCGCAGTGACATTTTGTATGAGTTCGGAATTCCCAGAATTCTAGCGGGTCAACGCAGGCGGTCAAGCACTGGTAAATATAAATTTATGGTGGTGATAATTAACCTTTTTTAAATATTTTATCGTTTCTTAGTTCATTCGGTCGTCGGTTGAAACAATTGTCCCGAATAAATTTAAAATCGATGTAGCGCAGAGTGATCTGGTGTGTCAACAAAACCACCGTCAAAAATGTATGCCGAAAAACTATGAGTATAGCTTATAAATTCAAATTTGCTGCTCTTATAATCTTTTTCTTGGGACTTATGTTGTGTTATTAAAATTTTACGTATAAAGTGTTTTACTTCCGCAATTCCTTCCAATCTTGAATCCAAGTTGATGAGAGAGGAGGTCAGAAATCCGCACTCTAATCGTGAAATTATCAACAGCTGGAAGCTCATCAAAGTATGGCAGTATTATTTTGAATACCTCTACTAAATGTAAAGTGATAAAAATGCAGTAATTTAATCGATTTCTGATTAAGCAACGATATGGTAAACCATTTAAGATTAAGATTCTATTAAATTACCTTAAAATTATAACAGGACTTTTGGAAAAGCAGATTCCAGAATAATCCTCTCGAACGACTTTATTTGCATTCATAAATACGGAAATTCCATCAGATTTGATTACTTAATAAGAATTTATGTGTGCCTGCATTTTGTCTTGATATACCGTAAAATTAAATGCTCTCAGATATGTAGGTAATTATAACACATATTTACATCATTTTATTGAGGAAGCTCTTAACGTAGTTAATGAATGCGTATTAAAAAGAGATTAAATTAAATTTTTATGTTTCATTCTATACTATCATCTTAAAAAAAAAAACCGATACTTGTGTAATGCTTAAACCGTTTACATTGCCTTCATGAAACATGTGAATCTATTAAAAGAACTTTAATTGTACCGTTTAAAATTGCAACCACAAATGTTTCTTGAACTCAAACTAAATTACCATAAACGCACAACAAACTACCCGCATAATATCAGCCTCTTAAATTATTGTATGACATCTCCTACATATAATAACGTCTTTGGAACACACCTCTTCAATTATCCTTCACTATCCTATCCATAAATATCTCTAATTTTTATTTTATTACATCCATCTAAGATCGAAGTACCTATATAGGCATAGTGCAACACGTAAAAGGGAGACTCATCGTGACTAGACAACAAACGAGCGTTGGTTAAGTTGTTGTATTCGAAGCACATCGGGTTTATGCATACTTTGGATTAATCCCTGGCGCGTGAAGGAATAAATAACATACAGGCACAGCTGATCAATCTGCAGCCGAATCCTAATGCTACTTTATTGTTTATCATGGCATGATATATGCATTATAATACACAGCGTCACAATACTAATAATAAATATGTCTGTCTCTACAATACCTCAAATCTACATAAATTCAGAACATTTGTCATATTTGGAACCGGTTTGAGACCGGGTTCCTTTTCTAACTCGCAGTCGGATTACTTTCCACTACAATGACGAGTAAACAAATAAACAAACAAACAATTGTTAGGAGCTTATGCCCTTTCATATTGAAATCTGTTTTAGAACGATCGAAAATACTCAGAGGCGTATCTAGCGTAATGAGCCCATAGGGCAAGAACTGAAGTTGCGCCCTTACTGTATTTAGCGAATAGTCAGAGAAAATAATGGGATAGAACAGAAACAAAAAAGGTTTTTATTCAAAACATCAAAATATTTTTATTGTATGAGCAAACTACAATGTTACTTTCCTTGATTTCCGTACTTCAAATAGCGAAATTGACTCACAGAAGATCTTATATAAGATAGAATCAGTTCTAATCCTAAATGATTTCTTACAACTGGCAATGGAAACGAAAATATGTAGCATCATTTGTGTTGCAATGTGTAGAATGATTGGGAAAAACTCCCTCGTCTCCATATTGCACGACAAAATTGAAAAGCTCTTTAAGTCTTGAAATTTTTCAGGGCGTGTTTTCAGCAACATTTTGCAATCTAAAATTTCTTCATAAGCTGTTGCCCATGAATATTATAGCTATAGGTTTTACTTAAACTGTTACACTTATTTTTCAAGTCGCTGTTATCTTGCACCATCACAGTGAATTTATGTCAAGAAAGAACCCTACTTGTTCAGTGCGCAGTGGCCAGTTAAGACTTGCGTAAGTAGTCTTAGTCTGTTCCTGCTCATAAAGACTGCTTTGCGGAGTCTTTCCTCGCCTGAATAAATCCCAAGAGTTTCGCACTGTTTTGCACCGGTAAGTCAATTCTAATAGGAGCGGAGACTAGCAGCAAGTTCAGATCTGACAAAAGCTTTGATGCCGCCGTAAGAACTCCCACATGTCGGTTCGGGAGCTGTTAATGGTCGTCCACTGGAGCATCTAACTAGTTTGTCAGAAATTTCGTTTCCCCTGATTCCAGAGTGGTTTGGAACCCATCTCAACCTAATGCTGTGATGTTCCGCCAATTTTTCGAGTCTCCTATGGTACCCCAGTACCATTTCGGAAACGAATTTGACAGCCTGCACTGCCCTGACGGCAGCTTGAAGACAAAATTTCGACCGATCGATTCTCATGCGGGCAGTTTAAGATGCCCTCTGCGCAGGTCTAGATGGTTATTACTTTAGTCTGGAAAATGGAGGTGGAGCCCCTTAAACTGATGGCTTCACCATTCGGTTCTCCATCTCTCTAGATCCCAATACCTGTGCAATTCGGCGTCTTCGAGGTATCAACAAACCAGCGATAGGAACTTCGCCGCGGTTTGAGGACGTAAGCGTTTGCAGTCTAACTATTAGAAATATCTACATGGTATTTCCTAGCCAGGCTGAAGACGGGCGGAATCTTGTCCGCTCTTGTGGACTGTAGTACTGTCTGTTCGAAGTAATTGATGATGCTGGCATGGTCTCCGGTTTTGCCAGAGAAACTTTTATACCCGCTACATTTTACTCTGTATGCTCATAGGATAGCTTCTGATCCGTCTCCTCTGGACCTTACTGAGCGCGTAGCCCAGACTGGCCTTATGCCACCAGACTAGCGAGATGTAGGTTATACAAGGCCTATAGAAGGTACTAGTGCAAGTTTCAGCCCCCACGTTTTACCTAATATTTGTCAAGGGTATGCTGACGATATAGTCATATTTGCAAGAGGAAAGTTTGAGAATACCTTTTGCATAATTCAAAGAGGACTCAATATTACGAAAAGGTGGTGCCAATCAGTGGGTCTTAACATCAACCCCGCTAAGACTACCCTAATAGCATTCACAAGAAAACGAGAACCCAGTCTCAAGACCATAGAAGTAGATGGGCAAGACATAGATTGGAAGAGAGAGGTGAAATATTTAGGCCTTATCCTGAATAATAAACTTTTATGGAATAAGCATGAGCTTGAAGTAACTATCAAAACAAACGAGGCCCTAATGGTTTGTAGAAACTTTGCAGGTAATAATTGGGCATGCAACTCAAAAATACTGCTCTGGACGTATACAGGCATAGTGAGACCAGTAATCACTTATGGGGTAGTGGCTTGGAGCAGAAGAACTAGTTTGGCCATTCCGAGAGCTGATTTCTCCAAAGTGCAAAGATTAGCATGTGTATGCATAACTGTGGCAATGAGAACCTGTACTACAGCAGCTATGGAAGTGATCCTAAATCTTATTCCTCTTCACATTTTGGTGGAGAGCATAGCCAAAAGGACCACACTCAGAATGATCGGGGAAGGGATGGTTATAGGCCTCAGCCTCCTGAAGGTGATAAAACCTGGGACATGCCCCGAGACGACATGTCAAGGAAGTTCCGCCTTGTGAAAGAATTTACCACAAGGCTTAGCACCAAGAGCGAATGGGATAAAGACACCATCTCGAACCTCAATATAAGCGCCATCAAAAGGTATACGGATGGTTCCAAAACGGCAGAGGGAACTGAAATAAGGGCATAGAACCTACCCAAGTATCATATATTTCAGGCGGAAATACGCGCTATTGAAAGATGCGTCCAGTTCAACATTGACAGAAGCTATGAAAAGCAAGAGATTATCATAATATCTGATAGTCAAACAGCCGTCAGGGCGCTGAGGTCAAATATAATCAGCTCCAAAATGGTCTAGAAAAACTAAACGAGCTAGGAAAAAAGAACAAGGTAACCCTACCGTGGATTCCGGGACACGCAGGAGTGAAAGGAAATGAAATGACAGATAATCTCGCTGAGAAAGGAGCCAGAAGACCTTTTGTAGGGCCAGAACCTTTTTGCGCGATAAGTAGCAGCATAATACTGGAGAAACTAAAAAATGAAGTAGAGAAGAGAAAGTCCAAATACTGGAAGAATCTTCAGGGAATGAGGCAAGCTAAAACTCTTCTGGGAACCTATAACCAGAAGAGATCTGTAGGATGCATCAACCTGAGTAAAAATAATATTCGTATATTGACAGGGATCCTTTCAGGCCAATGTAAACTGAACGGACATCTAAGCCGGCTATTCCAAGCAGAGGAAGCCGAATGTAGATTTTGTGGGGAACAGGATGAAACATTCATCCATCTACTAACAAACTGCGCTGCACTGTGAAACTCAAGGGCCCTGCACCTGGGAGCATGTGAAATTGAAGATGGAGAGTTACCTATCCTGGAGCCTTCTGAGGTTCTGCATTTTTTAAAAGGAATCAGACTGGAGGGCCAGCTGTAAATATAGCGAGAATAGGGGACACAATAGGTCTTTCAGTTGAAGAAGTGGTTCTTTTAAATAGTAATAAAGAAACATATCTTTGATTTAGAGAATCCTATTTCTCTGCGGACTGTCTACCTTCTAGATTGGTCTATTCAGTTCTCTTTCATCTGTTTCCTTCCCACCGATGATAGATTTTATGGTATCGGTCATTGCCTGCCAGTCGCCCGAGGGGTCCGAGATGCAGGTGCGTGTGGAGCTAGATGTGAAATCCATCGACGTTCTGGATTTAAACGTCTCCCTGGCCTCGGTCCACCGGACGCACTCGAAAAGGGTGTGCTCCGCAGTGTCATAACTCCGCAGTATGGGCAGTCGCTGGTATTCGCTCTTTGTTTCCTGAACAGATAATCGCGGAAGCAGCCGTGTCCAGACAAGGCTTGGGTCACATAGTAGTCCACTTCTCTGTCTCTCTTTAGCCAAGGGTCTAGAACTGGGATAAGCTTGTGGGTCCACCTGGCCTTTATACTCGCGTCCCACCGTGCTTGCCAGGCCTGAATGAGTTTTGATCTGGCTTCCTTGCCTTGGACGCACTGATATATACTCGTCCGCTCCCGGACCAGAAGTTCAATTGGAGGGACACCCGCCAGAACACAGGCCCCTTCCGCCGATATTGTCCTGTATACGCTGCATATGCGGATGCAGGATCTTCTTTGTATAACTCGTAACTTATGGCAAAGCTTTTGGTTAGTCATAGCTGCACTCCATACCGGCGCTGCGTACAACATTTGGCTATGGATAACGGACACCAGGACTCTGCGTTTCGAGGATCTGGGCCCAGCGATGTTCGGCATAACGGCAGATAGGGCCGTGGACGTCTTTTCCGCCTTGTTGGCTGTCTCGGTCAAGTGTCTGGCGAAAGTAAGCTTACTATCTGGTGGATATAATGACTGCCTCAGTTTTTCCGGGTGCAAGTTGTAAACCTTTCCCTTCCAGCGAGGCTTCTATTTGTATTAGGGCAGTGTCCGTTTTTGCTGCATCTTTATCTACTATACCAGATAAATGTGTAGCTGCTTATAAGTCTAACCACCGTATGGTCCAATATATCGCTAATCCTCATGATTTTCTTATTGCCTTCCCTTTGTTGTCTGCGTATCCCAGGGTTTTGCGCTCATCTTTGTAGAGGGAACAAAGCACTACGCTACGGACACTCTCATCCGACCTGAGCCACCAGAGGTTCTCCTTTAACGGTTATCAGGATACATAATAATATATAATAGCAATAGTAATTCGAGTATAGGGAACTCGATACACAGCTGAACAGTTGACAACACGTGCTCTGCTAATTTTCAATTGTTCGTCAATGTACGCAAGCAAAAAATATTGTATAACGTATCTAAATGGTCAGGTATGTGTGCAAGGGTCACGTTTTTGCTAGTTCGCCGTTAGTAATTAGTCACACGTAACATTTTTCTGCTACAGTTTTGATGAAGCAATTGTTCCCGTTTCGTTCGGCAAAGTGTAAGATCGTCGAACTACGAAAAATCGCTACAGTTTTTATTCTTCCCGATTGATCAGCGTTCTTTGACCGCTATTGGTTGGCGAAACAAAGGATCGATCAGATCAATCAACTTCCACGTATGTTGTTACGGTTAAAAGCTATCGGCGGTGATTTAGAGAGATGCTTTGCTCTTTTTGTAAATTGCCGACCTGGTCTCTTATGTAATGCGGGCGGTCTTTTAATTTGCATTCTTCTTTTTTTCATATATTTTTTTGCGCGTTTCGTTTTAAAACGACAGGGGATACAATATAACTCGCGCCCAAGTTAATGGCTTTTGAAATGAGCTCTGTAGGAACTATATACATATCTTAAAAAAGTTGCCTGATAATCTTTATTGGCTAATTGTCTTTTTTTGCGTTTTGCTTTCGGTATATAGTGATTAACTGAAATACCTTCAACGAAATTATGTTACTTTTTATAGTAGATAATTTTGGCCCGAATAGATCCATTGCATGATTTGAAATATTATTTTTAAAATAATATTTTTCAACACTACTAACAAGAGAACACTAGTAACCCGAAAATTCAGATTTTGATGAAACTCTAACTCTATCTAACTCTCTGAAAGCGTATAATGGTATAAGAGCAACGTATCTAAAGATTTACCCGATTTTTATAGTTTTGTAAATATCTTGGAAACTACGACAAATATAATTTCAACTGTACATATTGTATTGCCAGAGATGGTGCAAATTATTTTTAGAAAAAATATCAATGAGGCTGCGGATACTTTGTGTCCCCAAAATTATGTTTTTTTTTTAATGTCAAGATCATCTGAATCCAGACAAAGATGACGCAAATTATTTTCGTAGGATTATTTTAAAACTATTATTTTTTATTTACCAATATTACGATGATTTGAAGTACCTATAGTATATAAGGTAAACTCACTTCAGAGCACTTCAAAACCCGAATAACAGATGCTTTCTTCCTAAAAATAGTGTTCTCTTGATTAATTCTTGGAGCGGACATTATGTTAGTGAACTTCAGAAATTTGTGCCAAAAGATAAAACTGTGAACATTTCAAATATATCAAAAAAAATAACAACGGCAATGGTATGTACAACTTCTGGATATGTTTAGTTGCAAGATCTAGAAATATTTTGTAGGAACGTTCATAAAATTATATCCTGTCTTAGAACAGTAAATAGTTTTATAAACTTTGACATGGTTTGTATCAGAGAAATCGTTAACGTATAATCAGTTTTCGTCACCAAGATTTTTCGAGGTAGATGAAAGACCGCGATCGTTTAAAAATGCATTTAGAGTTTTGTTTTGCAAAAAATGTGTTGTCTGCGACGCGTATTATTTGAAATAAACTTGCTATTGTGGGATGTTGGTGGTGCAAGCAATATTTGTGTTTTCTGCCCTTTTGGACTCACTAACATTATTAAAATATATATTAAAATTTTGTTTTAATGTAGAATTGTACTATTTACAATCATATTATCAATAGTTACATTACAGTTTCCTATCATAAAGAAGAAAATCAATGGGCTAGCAAACACAATAAACGGCATATTGAGTAATGAAACTTATAATTTAGATAATTGGGTTATTTGTGATCATACCGACAATGGAGAATATACTGGGTGTTGCGGAATTGCTCTATTGTAGCTATGTATTCTTTACAATATTATAAACATAAATAAATAAACAGAAAAAGTTCATATAAACATATCTCAAATTGATTCTACTTTTTCAAACGAGTTTTATTTTCACCAGAATATAAGGAAAAGATGGGGAAAGAAAGCACAACGCGAAATTCCCAAACGTTGTGATATGAGAACATTGGCAGGTGTAAGTATTTCGAGAAGAAAGTGGAAGCTAAACTAGAAGTAAAAAGACAACAAAAAAGAACGATAATTGAAAAAAGAAGTCCAATAAAGTACTAACAAGATGCAGAATAGAAAAGGACATAAACCTAAAACTGAAGAAAAATGCAGAAACTGTCGTTTCCTTAATCGCCTGACTGCAAGAATTGATAGAATTAGGATATAGTGTAGACAAATCAGTCTAATAGGTGGCGTATCAGATTTCATAGATGAAGCGGAGGCGGAACATTTAAATAGCAGAGATGTAGAAAGCGAAAATGAAATCGAGGTGGAAAATTAGAAAGGAAAGAAGTAAATGTCTCGAAAAAGCAAAAACAAAAGATTTTGTGTTAGTTTTATTAATTGGATAGAAAAACTGCTTGAAATATATTTGTCTAATTCAGCATGTATGTGAAGATGGTGATATATCGAAGTTATGGGGCTGAAATCTTGTAATGTATGTACAAGAAAAGCATTTGTAGTTAATAAAATTATAAACATTAATGGTATTTTTAAAATCTTCTTTTCTTGGCCTTTATATTGTTGTTTTTTCATGGTCTTTAGGTCATTTAATATTATTTAATAATAGAAATACTTTATATGTACAACGTTTCGGTTATATTATAACCTTTATCAAGTACATGTATAAAAAATTGTAATATAATGAAAACTTTTTCGTTTCATAAATGATAAAATCATTATTTTTTGTTTTCAAGATGCAAATTTTGAAAAATGTGTATTATATTATTTATTTATTGCTTTACCTGTGGTGTAGCATAACAGATATATAATAATAAAAGTGTTATTAATAATAATAATAATAATAAATAATAATGTTGATGATGTAAATAAAATGTAAGTTAAGATAATAATAATAATAAATACACATAAAATAATTTAAATAAATTTATGAATAGAATACCTACATAAGTCAACATCCAGAGCCAAATCCATCATTCTTGTATGAAATATTCTGCGAATGAGTAATAGTTTTTGGTTTTCAAGTGTAATTTCAATTGTCTATTAAACCTTGCATTAGAGCATATATACTCGGAGAAAAAAAGATGTTACCACGTATTATAAATATAATGAATGATATTAACTCAAGGACAACAATACGTTATCTAGTACCCAGTATTCATCCATGTATTACTGTTTATTAGGAAGATGGTACGCTCTAATATAATTATAATACAACCAACTATAAAGTTAGTTGTCCCTATTGTTACTATCTATTTTTCTCAGTTTATTGATTTATATTAAGATTGCGTTGTAAAAAGTATGTGTAGTGGTTTGAGTTTTTCTGACAAATATGAAAAATGTGGTTTTAAATTTTGTTCTTTATTTAGAATTGTTATGTTGTCAAAATCAAACGAATGATTTTGAATTATTTAGCATTTCTTTTGTGCTGTAAGATTTTTGTTACATTTATGTCCTTTTATTCTGTTTTCTAAATATTGCATGGTTCCACCAATATATACACCATAAATACTTTTCTTAAAGGATTTTTATATATTTTGTGTTTATTCGAATATTTTTCGTAGTTCTTGTTGATTTATTATAATATAGGAAATTCTTTGTTTGAAAATTTTATTTATAATATAATTTGGATAATTATTTTGTTTTAAAATATATTTTGCTTTATTAATAGAGTCGGACCGAACAATTGGACTTGTTGGAGTTATAGCTCGGTCAGCTAAACTAATAATGACACTAATTTTTTGTGAAGGTGGTTGTGATGATTTAAAATTTAAATAACGCCCAGACCATGTAGGTTTAGTATACCATTTTGTTAGAATTTTGTTATTATTTTGTTAAGTTTGAGTTCTAAAAAGGTAATGCTGTTGTTTTCATCAACATATCTTTTGAAAAAAAAAATTACTTCAAAATCTATTTAAAATTACAAATTACAAAACCAAAAAATTGAAAACGTTGTAGTTATATTGGTGAAACTATGCAATATTTAGAAAACAGAATGAAAGGACATAATTATAACAAAAACCTTACAGCACTAAAGAAACACGAAATAACTTAAAATCATTTGTTTGATTTTGACAACATAACAATTCTAAATAAAGAAATAAAATTAAAAGCATGCAATATATTTGAAATAATCCAAATTTGTAAACATAAGAATGCAATGAATGATAAAACAGATACACAATATTTTACCAAATTATATAAGTTAATTTTATAATTAAACACAACAATACTTTTTAGAAATTTAAAACGTTTTCCATATTTCCAAAACAAGTCAAACCATTATACATATTTTTTACAACGCAATCTTTATATAAAACACATTTTTAAAATTTTCATATTAAAATCAAAAAAATAATGATTTTATCATTTATAAAACAAAAAAGTTTATTTACAATTTAACATTGCTATTTTATATTTACATACTGGTTTACACATGTACTTGATAAAGGTTAAAATATAACCGAAACGTTGTACGTACGGCAAAGTACGAATTTCTAGAATCTGATATTGATACATAAAGAATATAAAATTACAGATTCGCTTTCTGTTCTAGTTAATTATCTTTGTCATAAAATAATTATATTTCGTTATTTTTCTATAAAGAATATGTCTAGCAGTATCAAATAATGTTAATAACTGAATTCGTTTGTTCTTAACAATCAAGTATCTATCTAATACCAATATTATGAATATTTTTCTCTTAGAGTGGGGCCTTACTGGGCTCTTACCTTATGCTTTATAAATTTAATAGTTTTTTACATCGAACACTGAACGAAAAATGGGTACTGAGATAATGAAACAATTCATTGTTCACACGAATTTTACATTAAAATTGGTGTTGGTTCTTCGAACACCAATTTTAATTAATTATTATTAATTAAAATTTCATGAAATAAATGAAAGATTTTATTAAATGACAACGGAATTTATTGGTTAATAAACTATTCATTGTATTAATGAAGCCAAAGTAATTGAAAATGAAATAATGGCCTTGATCAGCTCAAGGAAATATATTATTGTTGTAAAGAACACCAGTCTGATAATTAAATTTATGAAGAAAATCATTAAAATATGTTAATCTATTCGTTCTTGCAATAAATTGTAAGTCATTAAAACAATGGATAGGATATTATTTAACTCTTTGTTGCGTTCATATGGGGAGTAAGCTGTACGTAAAAATAACAACGCATACTAATTTCCTGTTCATATTATCCACAAAATTGTTTTTTAAATGTATGAAAGAACAGTTCCTACAACAAATATTGTCCTTGGACTAATATGAAATGTATTTGTTATAATAATGATAATGTATTTATTTCATTAACGAATCTTGTTATGTTTTAATCAGAGATCGTAAATAATATTTTATCATAAGAATGAAATATTTCGTTCTGACACGGAAAATTCATTCAATAAATGGAGATCATTGATATAACAGCCAGTATTTTTCTCAATGTTAGTGAAGTTATAAGTACCTACCCAATGAGTGGTTGACAGATCGCGCTCTGTTGGTACGTTTGATAAACTGTGTGTATTTGTTTGTGACGACATAATTTGAAATCTTAGTCGAAGAAGGTGTGTTTTATGTTTACCTTTAATTACATCTTTTATCTTAACTTACTGAAATTTTTTACGACTAAAAGCGTGGACAAAATACGAGCGCGTCTTCACCGTCAGATTTTACAGTCAATAACCAAACAGCAAGAAGCCTGCAGATTAAATTTTAATACGACTTCGAAGTTTCCATGGTCATAAAAGGTAATGATAGATTACTCTCGGGCTTTAGGTGAGCATAATTACATGAGCTGTGAACGTATATATGTATATTAAAATTTTATGAGGAGTTGCACGTACAGTGCCTGCCCAAGTAAGTAGTACTTACTCTATCAATGTTCGATTTAGTCTAAATCCTATTGATTTAAGTATTATGACATTACTAACAATTGCAAATCAAAAAGGAATAAAAAGTGTGTCTACATAGGTAAACAGCTTTGGAGTTGTAATTCAACCAACATTGCATGTATGAGAGGTACTATAAGTTAAATGCTAAACTATAATCATTTCAACGTAATGATCCTAATGTTAAAACCATTTTTGACAGTGTTTTAACTTTTTTATATGTTGCGTTTTCGATTGTGATGTCTGTACATACCTTAGCTTCCAATGTCTCCAGTTGAGCCATTCTGGGCTGGATAATGGTCGGCTGTAAAGTAGTCTGTAACAATAGAAAATCTGAAATACAACCTTACGTCTCTTGAGCTTCGAATTTAATGGAAACAGGCAATAATTGTGCGTAGGATGAAAAGCCCATGCCCATTCAAAATCCAGGAATTAAATTGGTCGTAATTTAGAACCATTAAAAAAGATGTAATGTGAGAAAATTATGCTGGAACAGTGAGGAAAAATGTTAAATTAACCGTAAGTGGTAATAAAAACATTTTTATAGCTTCAAATACGAGTAATGAGTTCGTACTGTCAATTTAAAACGTAAAAAGGGTTAAATTCCGGGGAGTATCTTAATAAAAAAAATATTTAAAGCCTGCATAATAAATTGGTTCATTCTGGGTCTGAGATAGCTAATTTTGCAGATTGATTTGAAATGATTGACAGTTGGTTTGGTGTATTTTGTTAGTTTGATTTTATAAATGGTAATGGGTTTTTCTGTACAAAACAGAGAGTGGTCACCAATATTTCGTACGACACATCAAATTAAAGTTTAATGAATAAAAGTTGATATTTTCATAATTTATGAATATTAAGGATAAATTTGTTAACTTGGATGTTATAAAGTAGGACATAGGACGACCGTTTTAGCGAAATTTGCAGTGGCATCTGGTTGCAATGTTTGTTCTTTGGAAATTTGATCATTGTAGGGTAAGGTAATAACAATGGTTAAACTCGAATTGAACAGTAAATTTCAAAAATGATACAGTGCACAGGGTGTTGCATTTAAAAAAACAAAGTGTATGATAATATCATAACCAACTGTACTCTGTCAACATTGCACATATCAAATCTGGAATCTTTATAACCTAAATTAAGTACTTATATCTCAATTTTGTATATCTCCGACTATCCGTTTAAGAGAAAATTAGGCGTGGCTAGTGTTAGGAATTACATTCCTTATTTTTCTTTATGTTAAATTCATTTATTATTAGTATTTATTTACCTGCATCTACTGATTACACACAGGGGATTTTCCCATGTACCTGCTATCACTGACGTCACTTCGACGTTTTATTAGGGGTACGTCCTGCGTACTTTCCAACCCTACAATGAATCATTAGTTGCAAGGTATTTGCTTATCACAGTAATTAAGCTAGTACTAGAAGGTAATATAAGACCAACCAAAACTGTACATCAGACAGTTGCGAATACCACCCTCACGTGAAAGGTATCGACTCCAAGTTTCAACTTCGTCGTGAGCGGGTTAACTTGTATTACGTTTAATTTGCTTATAAGGCAATCGACAAATTGTACATATTTTGATTTAAAGTAACTTGTGTAAATATAGTGTAAATAGTGACCACACGTGCCTTTTATTTCCAACGGGTTAGAATCGCAAAAAGTAAGTCTTTCAAACCAGGAGGAGTTCAAACAGCTAGTTTTCTTCCACATTGTAGGGTAACACCGGTAGAGTTGGCCCTCCGAGTGAGTCGAGGGAACAATTCCAGCCTCTTATTAACCTTGAACATGCCGTTACATCGCTCCGTGAAAATCGTGCTTGTTAAGTGACTAATAGATAAGTTGTTCACAAAAAAGGTTTGTTAGTCTCTAAAAAATTTTCATGGGATCTCGTCAAACTTCGGTATTACTGAGCTTCGGTATTCAAGCTTCTTATTGAAATAATTGCATATACATGGCTTCGTCAATTATTTGAGGTTATGCTTGCGTGGTTGGTTGCCTTTGTATCGCTCTAAAACTCGCAACTATCGGGTGAGCCAGCTCTCCCGTCTCATTTGGGTGAAATGACCCGAGTGGATTTGGGAGAGATGGCCAAGCAATTAAATTTATTAATTTTCGGATTTATACATTTTTTAGCCATGCCTACGCAATACAAAAGAAAAGGAAGCAAATCTCGATGTTTGTGGAGTGAGGAGCAGCTAGTAGAAGCTGCAAATGCGGTTCGAACGGGAGAAATGGGAGTAAATGAAGCCTCTCGATCTTTTAATATACCTCCCCCAACACTAAGAAAGTGATTAAAAAGTAATAACGTAAACAAAATAGGCTTAGGTGGTGGCACTTGTGTGTTAGGACCAGAAAATGAAAACAAAATTAAACGACAGGTTTTAAAATTACAAAAAATGATTTCGCTGCTACAAGCTACTCAGTAGCAGAAGTTCTCTGAATCATCGTCCTCTGATGATTCTGACATCGAT
This sequence comes from Cetonia aurata, assembly GCA_949128085.1. Taxonomy (NCBI): domain Eukaryota; kingdom Metazoa; phylum Arthropoda; class Insecta; order Coleoptera; family Scarabaeidae; genus Cetonia; species Cetonia aurata. The sequence goes on from OX421887.1 coordinate 3,704,027, forward strand.
CTCCAGGAATCAAGTGAGGAAATAGAGGAGGAAGATGAAAATGAATGCGTGGGTTGCGGTGAAATATACAAAGCTACCTCAAAGAAGGACGATTGGCTTCAATGTGTGCATTGTGAATGCAAAATATGAAAACTTATGTGACCGCTGTGGTAAAATAATCACTAAAAAACGCACATAAAGCCCTGAAATTAGATTAATGTCACAAGGCCATGTCACCCATACTGCATAGGCCATCTCACCCGGACAATTTGGGTGAGATGATTGTTTTCACTTTTTCTAAAATATTTTTTTAAAACTATATTTGAGTTTATATTAGTTATAAGAATACGGTATTCTTTGTAGAATATGTTAATTAGTAAAATTTTCAATTATTAGTCAATGATTTCTTAATTTAAGAAAACGTGAGCCAACTCTACCGGTTTTACCCTATATGGTGAAAACTAATCCTGTTGCAAAATTCCTAAAATTAACTAACCTTCAATTATGAATTCTTATATCTATTACTTAATTATAAATGAAGAATATTGTATTAATACGGTTGACCGTTCTAGGTTGAACTAAACTTGAATAGTCACAAAACAAACAGTTCTCAAATGGATTATGGATACATTAGGATATAAAATTATACATAACTGGATATAAACACGTCTAATCTACAAACGATCTTTATGCGTTAATCACCAGTTTTAAATGGTTTTGGTAAGTAATTTTAAAGTTTCTTTATGATGATTGTTCTTAAATTATGATATTAAATGTTTATTGTTCTAGTTCACGTACGAAAATGTCAGAAGTTTAATAGAGTATTACTATACCGGCCTTTATCGATATCTTGTCTGTTTGACTGCTTTTTTCGGATCCTGCATTCGATGTTTTTCGGTTCTTCTGGAACTCTCGGATCCTGTTGAATTTTGACGTTCCTGATACTCCTGAATACTGGATCTTTAGGTTCTTTCACTTCCAGGTGAGTTATTTCTCTTAATTATTGCTGCTTTTTTTTTAATTTTCAACTTTTTGTAGTTTTATGATTCACTATTTATAAAATATGCGTCGACTTTTATACTTAAGACGAAAATACTGTCTTTATGTTCATTTTCCCCATCAAAATCATATTTTTGTGAAAATTTATATCACTAATTACGTGTGTTGTATACCCAAGCCAAAATTTTTTTCGTTCAATTTTCTAAACTGTTCTTTTTTTCCATAGATCTCCTTGAATCTACATATCCTGTCGAATGCGTTGTTTCAAACGAGTTCCCAAGAAAACATCAATTTGTATTGTATTTTGTAGGCACGGTTTAGTACTTGCTGACTAACGCTTCGGCGCTATATAGTATCGATTTTGTGACTAATCAGATTGAAGTATGATGACGCGTCGTCAACGACAACAAATAAGCATTTTTTGAAACTTTTATACAGATCCGTCATTTTTGAATTTGTGCGTTTTCAATTTGAAGCTGCTTTTATCTCTTTGTGATTTGTGAGTGAAAAGGCTGCAATAACTGTGTGTATCTGTATTTGCAATAATGGGTGGCTTAAGAAATTGCTGTGCGCCAGGATGTTTTGATACAAAAAGTGTTCGAAGAAAATTCCAATTTACGATGAAGCGGTAAGAATTGTTGATAATAATTACAAATAAAACAGGTGCGAAGAAAGATGGAGTTGGCACCAGAAGCTATCAGCTTATATAAAATAGCAAGATCTTTTCAAAAACGAGAAGCGTGCCTGAAAAAAATTTGTAAAAGGCTAGAAGACAACGTTCTCCGCATAGAGGATTTTATGAAGCGTTAGAAAACATGAGCAAATCCGTATCAAATTTTATCGCTTGTCAATTACGGAATGTACACCATACAAAATGTGGCAGGTGATTTACCAATTTCACCATATTCTTAATTTAATTGAATTACAACGATTACTATTTATTATTACGATAATTATTCCTTATTATTACTTATAAATTTATTTATAAGTAAGGGATTTATTTTAATTTGCTTTTTTATGCATTACAAATATGTATAATTATGCATTTATGTGCGCACAATAAACGATTTAGTTCTTATTTTCATTTTATTTTCTAATCATATTCATTTAAATGCGTAAAAATTTTAAACAATATATTTCTTAATTACAAATAATATCAAATCTCTCGCGTATAGGAAATAGTTACTTGCTCACTAACGCTACGCGCCACCAATCTCAAAAGGTTTGAAACTTTGCTCTTGCCGCGTGAAATTACACGAAAGGTACATATCTACAGAGTGATTGTAAATAATTGAGGATGGTTTGAATTTTCCGCGTTTCTTATCAGTGACGTGACAAATGGACGATTAATACGCTTGGTGCTTGGGATATAAGAATAAAATTAAATGCATATGCTTTAATTACGTGTTTAATTAAGTCAATAATTGTTTCGTCAGTTTTCTGACATTGAAGCACACATTTTAAGTAAAACAATTTTAGCAACTGTTAACGAGTCGCCCATAATGCTGACAGCTGATTGCTATTTTAGCATTGTAGCAATTTTGAACATGTAAAATACCCTAGCGGGAAATTCAAAGCATCCGCAATCATTTAAAATCACTCTGTATTATACGTATATATATTTATCATCTATGCTTGAGATGTCCGGAAAGTATCACATTGTAACGTAACACATTTTCAATTGATTATTACCCCCAATAATGGTTCTTATTCACTAATGTTTGATATTTTGCTTTGATAAGAAATTAAATCTTAATAATTCTCTTATTTTGCAACAAATTAAATTGACAATTGATTTCAGATATCTGTCAACCTTACTTTTTCTGTTTCTGTTATTCTGCCGCTAGATGACTCTAGCTTCACAAGTCAAATTTTTAAATGGTAATTAAAATATTAAAAATGGGTTTTTAAAACATAAATAAACTCAAACTCTAACTTATTTTAATACACAACAATCTCAAATAATAGATTTTAATTTGTAAAGCTTTTAGATTAACATTTTGTCTTAATATAAAAAAAATCAATGAATATATTTGCACTTTTCTTGCTTGTATTCTGAATTCAATGATGCAATAGAAATAGCCACACAACATAGAATAAGAGACCGAAAAGAATTTTTACACCACCCCCTGTGAATACACGGACAATCTTACTTCACATTTACAATATATCCTCCAAAGTCTAAGCGTGCAGAGCCTTGCTTGCAAGATAATTTCATGGCCCCGGAGCTGCGCGGGATAATTACGAGTTTCATGCACACATTCTCGTAACCGATGACTAATAATTACATCGTGGATATTTATGCCGTCTCGTTGGATGGCATAAATATGCCCCACACCGGAGGGACATGGCGCTGACCGATACTTATGTGCCTCTTTCTTCGTTCTCCGTACCGTGAAGCGAAATTGAAACTGAATCTCGGAGACACGCAACGTAACGCCTTCATAGCGGCGTTGCGGAAAGCAAAAGTTTTAGTCGTGAATTGTTTTAATTAACATAAGGAATGCGTTACGGATTTACCCGTAGAAGAAGAAGCTTTATTATATTTTTATTTTTGCATCTTTGTTTTTTCATATTTGTCTTTTTAAAATAATTACTTTTTCGCTGTCTAAGTATGGGATATCTGAAGAGGGAAAATCAATATTTTTCGCCAGTGATTTTTATTATATTATAGGTATTTACCTATACACAAAGAAAGCTGTATAATACAAACTAGATTATGGAACAGCACTCAGCACACAGTAAGAATAAATTTAGTTTTTAAGTGAAAATTTGTTAGAATCACAAATTATTATGTCGAAGTAACATACAATAGTGGTTGATTTAACAAACTGTACCATAAACGAGGTTTGTTACATGGGATTTTGTTAATATATACAATGTGTAGTGTCATTGTATTTATGATTTCCAACTCTAAGTTTCTTCTTATTGGAAATATCGAAATATGTTGCGATTTTATTTGTTACACGTAGAAATAGATTTAAGAAACAATGTCAAGAATATCTAGAATTCATAGAATTCTTCAAATCTGGTATGAAATTTTTTCAATATGGAATCAAAATATTCGACAAACTGATGGGTGGTACTATTGTACATCAAAATTATTTAGTGCAATTTAAAAGCTTGTATAATTGTATTTGATTGAGGTTGGTAACCATTTTCGTGGTATAACGTGGCTATCAGTGTAAGGCCGTTAAGATTTGGTGGAATCTCTTGCATTCGGAGTAATCTTTTCCACATGTGAGGAAAAGATTACTCGGAAGGCAAGGTTATCCTTATGGACTTGCCGAAGAATATGTGGGAAATCTCTTCCCAAAACTAATCCATTGGCTTTATGTGATGGTAGCACGTCCAACCATAATGTTTCGTACATTCATTCATTCATAACGTTAGGGTGTACACTTTTGGTCCAGGCACTTGAGCTAGGTGCTCATTGTATCGTCCATATTAAAGCTCTTACTTTCACTCGAGCAGCTAGGTGTTCTCTATAAAGCCCAGTATCTTACCCAGTGGAAACTTGATAACCTTCGAGAGCTCCAATAGAGTCTGCCCGAAATGTTCCTGCCTGAGTACTTTCAACTCCTCACATGTGCAGATTACATGTAGCCTCGTTTTCCTCCTGTAGTTCTCATCTTCTGCACCACGGTTCGCTTACTCGACCTGTGTTGTATAGACGCTTTATGAGGGAATAGTGCCTAGTTACCAGCACAGTAATGGTTTTAGCTTCTTTCTTGCTGCGTCTAAGTAGGTTATCAGAGAACTTAGCATCCTCATCCCCTATTACCGCTTTGGTATAGGAAGTTGATCTTCAGTCGTCCTTCATTTCTTTTTAGTTTTCTTGTATAACCAGGTCCAAATCTCCCTTTTAGCAGAATCCTTGGTAATCCCACATACGGGCTCTGGACCTATGAAATGTCTTCTAGAGCCCTCCTTGGCTAGTTCGTCGGCTATTATATTGCCCTTTATATCATCATGTCCCGGAACCCAAATCAGAAACACCGTGTGATCCTGCGCCAGTGCATTGACGGATTTTTTGCAGTCTCTAATTAGTTTTAACCTAGTTATTCAGCAAGGGTACAGGAACCGGTATTTGTGGACCGAGCCCTAATCAAAGGATATCCATAAGCCTGGGGAAGCACGCGACGGTTTTACAGGCAGAGGTATTCGCCCTTGAAGCTGCGCAGAAATGATTGCAAAGGAGGGCTGCACGAGGAGGAAAATAACTATAATGACAGCCAGGCTGTTATCAAGGCAGTCTCGAACTCTGCAACTAGGTCAACCATAACTTACGGAGAGATAGCATGGTGGCTGAAAGCACTGCAAGCAAGAGCCACAGCAAAACTTGCATCCACACAGACGATTGCAAGTATGGCAATCACGGGAGCAATGTCTTCTTCCCCGTCATTCGCATTGGAGATTCTTCTGGACCTACCACCTTTGCACATTGTTGTGGAAAGGGAGGCCAGTTTTACTACATGCCGTCTATGGCACATTGCGAACCAGTCGAAATATACTCATGTCGTTGTGGCTAATAAGTTGCTGGAATCGGTCACTTCCGGTAGTATGCTGGGAATGCTATCGGACATGATGTGTACTCGACCAAACAGAGAGGAATAGAGATGTAACCAAAAACCACTGACGCAGGTTTACGGACGGTTAAAAAACAGAGCAGGGTGTTGGCGGAGCAATATTCTGTCGTACCAAAAGAGTTAGAAAATACTACAATCCTGGATAACGCATACAACGATTTTTCAGGCTGAAATCTATGCTATTGAGATGTGTGCTAGATTTTGCATAAAGATAAAAGAAATGTTAAATAAAATAATTTGTTTTATATTGTATATGAACCTATTCACCTGAGAATCTATGTTAAAAAAATATTTTCTTTCATATTTTTGTTGGTGTTACACTAGCTCGAATAAACCTTCTAATTGTCTGGAAATAGGCTTTTATTTGATAAAAAGTTAGAACTACATCACGCAACGATAACAGAACAATAGCAGTACAATTTCATGGAGAATTAATGAGTATTTATAGGGAGCAGAATTGACAGCGATATATCCCCTACTATATCCTGATCGCTACTAACAATAAGTTAAATTATATGTCTATTCGTTAGCAGGAGACCAAAATTAATCGGGAGAGGGGATTTACAGCCAGGGTCACCTGCAAATTGAGGTTTGATTTATGTTAAAGTGAATATGTTAAAGGGTATCACAGATGACTCCGAATTGTATTTAATTGTATTAAACAAGTATTTAAATTCTGAAATATATAATTAAAATAAATAAATATTCTCTACGAGTTTTATAGCAATCAATATATTTACATAAAAAAATATACGTATACACATATTGATGCGTCAATTTGATGCTGCTTCTTCCGCCTCTGTCCTCGCTCCGAGATAGTGAGCTCTGGTTCCGAGTTATCGATATGGAGGTGGTGTTAGGGGTTTATTTTTTTATGTCTTCTTTCCGTATAATGTTTTGAATTGTATTTTTAAATTGTGTGTGTTTTTATTAATTTGTTTTGTATCTTATATATTGGAATTAAGTTTTTCTTGTTTCATTGTTTGTTTTATATCGAGTTCTTTTGTCGTATTGTATAGTTCTGTAGTGTGTTCTTTTGTCCATGGAGTGTCTCAGTTTTAGTATTCTGTTCTGTTGTCTTTGTATTTTGTTCAAGTTCTTTCTTGTTGTGTCGCTCCAGATGTTTATTAGGTAGTTCATTTGCGATGCAGATAGACTGTTGTAGATAGGTTTTTTTCATACGTTCCGACATTACTCTGCCTATTTTGTGTATCCTGCTATTGCTGTTGGGCTCTTTTTCATGAAATTATTAATGTGTGTGTTCTATTTTATACTGATTTGTATTGTTATTTCTAAATATTTGATCTAGATTTTGCTAATATTTAATTTTTGTAGGTTTTGTCAGCAGATTAATCATAAAGTATCATAAAAAATATAAAGTAAGAAGTTTTTTTAAAAGTTTTTATTACAACGAGTTGGCGGTACAGCTTAATGGTATGTTGTATCATTGTGAGTTTTGTGCGTCAGACAGGAATATGCATAACAAGTTGTTGGATGGGAGTGACCATTTCAATAAAACCTTCTGCCTAGGCGGTGTGTCCGGCACCCTGACACTGTCATGTGTCGATAAATAGGATTTATGATGATTTATTATTTATTACAACGAGTCGTTTAAATATCTAAAGTTTGGGTTAGTTATATGAACAGAGGACACTTTCAAATACGCAAGCATTCTATTTAGTAAGACAACTAATCTGAAATTTGCATATGAAAAAAGTTACTCACAAACCAAGGTCATTCTTATGTATCTGTGGAAAGATATGCGGCAAATCTTGACGACCACTCCGTAAACTAATCCGTCGGCTTTACCTGATTGTAGTATAGATATCAAATACAACTCAATAAAAATTTTGAGGGGCAATCTGGCGGTGACAACAGCACTAGGGCGCGTAAATGCAATTTAAAACTAATTTGGGGGTGCAAAAACCCCTAAATATATTGGGAACTGTAAATATATCCCCAATCTGGCACTCGCTCATTCACGAAAATTAGTAAACGGACACTCTTGCAATCTATTTCAGCTGTTATAGTACGATATCCTCAATTACAATCAGCCTTATTCATAGTCGAGTCCCTAATAGGGTCTTAGTACGCTACTAGCTAGTAGCCACTAAGATCGTATTAGAATCCTACTAACCATTGCCATTCATAGTCGCGTTTATGGTGGCTACTAAGTAATAGAATGGTAGTAGAGAAAACTGTGTGGCAACAGGGTAAAATATTATCAAGTTCATGCGCAATGAATGTCTTGTAAGATTTTGACAGAATCTGACAAGCATTTATAAACATCTCTTATATTTAAGTACAAGAAGCAGAAATTCATCTCGGGCTCGTTCGTAATCCAAAGTTGTATTTAGAAAGGCATAATCCTTTGGAAATGCATAATGAACAATCGTTTGAAACAAAATATCGAATGTCCAAAAATGTAGCGAATATTTTTATAAATTTAATTCGGGATAATTGAAGTACAGTAAGCAATCGTGGTTTGCCTATTTCACCTAAAACACAAGTTTTGGTGACTGTACTTGGCTAAAGGTGCATATGGTGATGACACAGGTACAAACATATTGATACAACAAAAGCAGCAATAGTTGGTGTTGCCATTTTGCATACTGTTATTTTAGAAAACCAACCAGAAATAGAACGTAAAATTTCATTTTGATATTATTCTGGTAGTAAGTATTTAATATTGTCATTTTAGAATACGATTTTGACGAAGACAACCAATTTAATAAAGGGGATGTTAACGACGTTGAGAATGGAAATGTTTCTAGGCAGAACTATATTAGAAGACACTTTAATTAATTTTTTGTTGTTGTTATGTCCTACAATACATTATATATATATTATAAGGTACAGTATCTTATAGGTACGTCCGCCCTGTCAGCAATTCTTTTCAAAAACATTGAATGTAAGCAAGCATCGTATTTGCTATTACTTTAAAAGTCACAAAGATGCCAATTCTTTCAAAACAAGGAAAGCATTCCAAACGTGTTCGTTGCCAAAAGCAAACATGGTACTTTTCAGTTTTTTTATTATATATTAATATATTATTATATATTTTTAAAATATTTAAATGAAACAAATATTATTTGTATATTTTGTTTAATTTTCTTGTTTAAATCATTGATTATTGTAACAGAAAAGGTAGTCTCGATGAAAAATAACATTATTGTGTTCTATGTCCTATGAAATGATTCAATACCTTTCAATTTACAAAAAATTGCCAAAAAGCCAATATTTGTTCTATATTCTATTTTTTTTTTTAAATTTAAGTTGAAATAGTCGCAATTTAAAAAAATAATTAAGGATGGAATTATATTACTTCACAATTTATTGTAAGACAAGAAGGAAATGAGCTAAATTGTTGAATTTATCAATGTATCAAGCAACATTTCTTAAAATTGAAACTACCAACATTATTAAATTTGGACATTCAAGATAATACTACGGTGACATATATTTACATGCAACATGTATACAACTTTTAGGTTACATTTAATAGCGTCTTAAACATACCCCTAATCGCTACTAAGAATTTAGTTGGCAACTAAGCTTAGTACGCTACTAAATACCACTATGAATGTGGATTTTCTTAGTAGGATCTTAGTAGGATGTTAGTAGCCACTAAATCCGACTATGAATAAGGCTGAATATCTTCTATAGATTGTTCCAAATATTCTACTTTTACTACAAGTGATTCAACATTTTAGTCGATGTTAACATATTAATTCTCAATTAGTTTACTATATTATTATTATTAAAATGCCTTTTGAAAGGTTTTAGGATGTAAAGGTTTTTTTCGAAAAAACATTATTTTCGCAGAATTTCATCAATTTGGTTACGGTAAATGCTCTATTAGTTCGAAATTCGCTTATTTGTATTTTTTTTTATTAAGCAATCTATTATTTCCAGAAACGATCTAATAAAATTGTCGTTAATGTTTTATCCCGTGGTGTTTATTTCGCCCCATGCTGCGATTATAATTAACTGTCGCGTAATGAAGAACACAGACACAGAACTACAGCGCGCACGTCCCAGCGCAGTAACTATAACGACAGAACGACTTCCTAAACAAAATAAAGGAGAAACGCGATACTCCGTGATATTTGAAAGCAAAACGAAAAAAACCAAGAAACAAAACAGGACAGCACATAATTTGACACCAGTGCCGCTTGCGAAGGAAACATGTTAATTAAAGAAGTTCCCCAAATGATCTTGTTTATAGGACCGGATCGTGGCACAGATTTACCGTTTCACATTTAATCTGATGCGAAGAGATTTCGGTTTACCTTTCTGCGTATATGTCCTTACATATTTTGTATGGTACTCAGATGGTTTTTGATGATTTAATTAAAAAGTGTTCGAAAAGAATGTTTGCATTTGGAGTGAAATGTGGAAAGGAATTAATGTAAGGAATTTTAATGCAGTTCTTCTTATTGGATATAAAAGCACTTAAGAGGTTTCTTATTGTCGGCGGCAATTCTGTTGGCTAGTTTGTGCTGTCAATGTCAAGGAATCTGGTGAAATTCTTCTGTTGAGAAATAACCGATCTCCAGACTAGACTTTTTCTTATACAAAACCAGTTACATATTAAGTTATTTATGACGAGCCTATCTACCGTTCACATACCTACCTATTGCTAGTTGTAAAGAAACCTTCTCTGCGATTGTAAAACGTGTTCAACATTGTACATTCATAATTCGCACAACCAAATTCTCATTTCAGAAAGCAGCATGACGTAAGGTAAGCTTAAATCTGCTAATTCGTAACATTCTTGCGAATATGCGTGCATCGTATTCTCACGGCATAATTCCTAGTAGAAAGTAAATAATCTGTTTAATTAGCTTTACGCAGGTAGTTTTAATGTTTATTACGACGAGTATACAGGACGGTTACAAGCAAAACAGTTTAGGTACATTTTGAGGTTTTTTGGTTAGTTTATGAAAGAACTTTCTGTGCCTGTATTCATGTGCCTCAGTGCATGTAGTACACATTTACATATTTCGGATATTACATCTAGCTAGTTGCCCAATGTAATAATAAAAGAATTAAAAGTAACTTCAATTATTACACTGAGAAAAAAAAAATAGTGCTGACAAGTGCATATTCAGTCCTCCCAAGTAAAAATTATACTTACATAAATATGGCCCAGATATTCCAAGTATTTAGGGTAAATAACACCAGATTTCTAAATTTTTTGATGATTTTGTTATTAATAAATGTGACATCTGCCACAACAAAACTGGTAAACTACTTCTTGTAAGTTGAAGTAGTTATTGTAAGTGAATACTTTACTTGTTCCAATGAAATACGATATTTAGTTTTAACATACAGTTTTGCCATGACACATGTGCACTCAGGAAACGTAATGTAAGTAAATATTTTGACTACACTGCAAAAAATTACAGGAAAATTACACGGTGATTTTCTGGTTATAACCTGTATTTCAGAGTCACTTATTGCAATTTTCTTGCAACATATCTAATTCAGACAAAATAATACAACAACCTGTAATTTTAACGTGTCTTAATAAAATCCAATTGCATTTTTACAGAACATACGAAATATGCCCTAATCAATTTGAAAATGCACTGGAAAATTACTAGGGCAAAAAAATTTACGGTATGAATATCAGTGAACTGCAGCACCATTTCGGGATTATACAAATTACAAGGAATGCACAGGCTCACATATAGTATAATAAAATTCGTGTCAAAACCAGTGGCGGCGCGTGGACTTTTATTTTGGGAGTGCACATGTGGGTAGGTACCAGGGAGTCCGGTTTTGAAAATTAACCTTCAAAACTCGCATTTTAGAGCAGTTTGTGACGTTCTTTCGCCTTATCTTGGGATAATATTCAGAAAAGGGCTTAGCGCAAAAATCCGAAATTGTTAGTTCTTCTTTTTATACAGAACAGTCACATCATAAACGAACAAAAATGACTTAAACTAAAAATTGTTTGAAAAATTGATAAGACCTTTAAATATACCAGGATTTATCGAATCATTTCCTTCGTAATGGCCACGTAATGCTAATTCGAAAGCACCACAAAATTTAATACAGTTTATAATTTTTGATAAAATGTATCTGTTCTTTTTTACTTGCTCATTATGTTTCTCGATATTCAGTCGGTACGCACTGTTTAATTGTTGTCGAATATCTTGTTTACCTATAAATTGAAACCTAATTTAGCAGAGAGGTGTGTCTTGGAACTTTGATGTTTTTTAATTTTTTCTTTTAAATGGATTAAATCCTTGACACCGGATGTGGTCCATTCTGTTTGAACATCACCAGCAAATAATAAACACGGAAAACAATAAAGACTGTTACTAATTTCACAACCACATAACCAGGCGGCTTTTTCATAAGTGTCTATCTTAAAGGTTCTTTTATAATCGCGTGTTTTACATTTTGTTACATGCGTGATCGATAAATTCGGTTTTGGACGACCGGCACTTTTGATTTTTTGTTTTTCTTCTAATGTCAGCGAAGAAAAACGAATTGTTTTTAAATATTGTACGCTAGTGCAAATCGGATTCTCCAAATTATCCGCCATAATTGCGGGCGAATACAACAAAAGTAATTTCCCGGTTCCCGGTATACAACACCACACTAACAGACGACCGTACACAAACTAAATGTGTACATATGGTAGCTAAGTACTGAGGACTATTACGGGAGGTGTGGGTGTGCGAGGGGTAGCTGCTGCTCCAATCATGGGCCAGTTCGAGAGAGCAGTGTACGAGCCGCATTACGCCTGGAGTCTCCGAACATCGGAAATGAAAAATAAAATTAAATACCTACCCAATAGAAAACGTTAGGTTTACGTCAAACATAAAAATTAATTCCTTTAGATGAAGATATTAGTTGGGGGTACACCTGCACATGTGCACTTATTGAGAAGCCGCCACTGGTCAAAACGTGCATGGTATTGTTGTGCTCTATTCAAGAAAATAATAGTATGTATTTATTTTGTTTTACCTCGTTGTTTACTTTAAGTTAATACAAGCACATAATATGTAAATAAATATTCCTAAAATGCACAGTAATATAAAAATATCTGTTGTGTTAACACAAGCAGCATTAAGAACAATGCAATAAAATGCCCTTTGCTACGTGTTGTACTTGTATTTATTTTATTTTGGCATTTTAAAGATTATCTACGCGTGAATATCTTACTGTGTAATGTAAATTAATGTGTTTTATTTGTGATTTATTTTTAGAGAAAATAATGTTAATTGAAAGAAATAATCAGAAAAGCTTATTCCATGCATTATCCAACATTATGGTGATCATCCAAATTAATGGAATCGATAAAATTTTAAAATGTTCTATTGGTAGATGACGGAAAAATACGATGGAATGTAGCAATTGCCTATGGCGACTGAGAAGGTTAATGATGGGACTGAGGATTTCTTTATTGTACTGCAAGAATGCCATGCATGTTTTTATAATTTCAATATGCAATATCTTAGGGAGTACTCTTGCACTCTAGAATTTATAGATGACAGTATTATAGCTTGTTAACAATATTACAGAATTTGAACTGATAAAATTACTTATCTGTAGTTAGTACTAATACTGGAACACCTAATATATCCAACTGCACTGCTATCACAGCAACTCGTGCCAACTATTTTGGCAAAGATGTCATAGACGAGGGAGAAATAGCCTCCTTGAAACCATCACCGCTATTGCAATTTATTAAAGTTCTTAGACTGGATGGGAAGCTGTAAGTGCGGGCAAACCCTAGCAGTTTACAGCTGATGTTAGGAGGCACAATAGATCAATACCCTAATTAGATCTAATCTAATCTAATCTAGAAGTATTAGACTTGAAAACAGCATGGGAGTTCCTCAGGGCTCGGTCTTTGGCCCGACGCTGTGGAATATCCTCTACAATGACGTGTTTGAATTAAAACTACCAGAGAAAGCCTACACGGTGGGGTATGCTGACGACCTTGCACTCATGGTAATAGCGAACAACGAACATGCTCTTGTCATAAACGTGAATGAGAACCTAAGGCGTATAACCAAGTTAATGTCGGGAAACAGTCTACGCATTGCACCGCAGAAAACGGAAGCTATTATCTTAAAAAGCAAAAGAAAAAGAGCCCACATCGACTTTACTGTAGGAGCCGCAAGAATAGCATCGGCTAAAAGTGTGAAATATCTGGGAATAACGCTGGACCAGAGACTAACGTTTGGTGAACACGTGAATAAAGTCTCCCAAAAAGTCGAGGAGAGAGCAGCAATGTTGTCACGCATTATCCGTGTAAAAATGGTTCTGAGTGGGATCGTGAACTTTATTTTGCTCTGTGGTGCACCCGTATGGCACACAGTAGTAGATAAAAAAGTGTACGTAAGTACTTTGGATAAGCCGCAGAGGAAGGTGTTAATAAGGATCGCCTCGGCGTATCGTACAGCATCAACCATGGCACTACAAGTTATAACAGGTACACCACCTATCGATCTGCAAGTACGAGAAAGGCAGTATGTACACGATAATGGCGGTATAATAGCATATAAACGCGCTAGAGAGATTACCTGGGAAGCGTGGCAAAAGAGATGGGATAGTGAGATTGGCAAAGCCCAATGGACAAAAAGGCTAATTAAGGATGTTAAATCATGGGCTGTTTGTAAACATCGAAGAATTGATTACTATCTGTCACAGGTCTTGACGGGACATGGCACCTTTAGACAGTATGCAAAACGTTTTGGCAAAGACATAGAGGACAGTGGAGCACACCATCTTTAACTGTCCCAGATGGAACAATTTTAGAAAGCCAGTCTACGACGTATTGGGCACAATATCACCGGATCACTTGGTTCTAAAACTGCTGGAGTGTAAAGAAAACTGGGAATGTATTCACAGTATGGTGGCCAATATCATGCGAAGCAAAGAGTGCGAGGAACGCCAAAGACAGGGTAGAGCGTGATCTAAGGTAGGAGGGATTGCTTTATGAAGATCTCTGGCACTCTGAAGGTATGTTACATCAACGTTTCCGTGCCAGAGAAGGCTATCTGAGGGGTGTTAGTCGGAGTAGCGCCCGACACTACCGATGCACATCTGAACCCGTGCGTCGGTGCCAAGCGGTTACCCCTCACAAAAAAAAAAAAAAATACTACTACTACTATATTAATTTCTGTTTATATTTTTTAGGACAATTAACACTGAAAGAAGAAGAGATCGTTTTTTAAATGACTATTTTGTTTAAAATAGTATATATATGAATAAAGCATTAAGTATTTGAAATTTATTTTGTTTATTATTGCATAGGAGAATATACAAAAATACATATATCCATATTATATATTGTGTTATAAAAATAAATGCCGCAGGTGAAACATTCTTTAAAATTGAAATGAATTTCCAGTAAGGTCAGTAAAATATTTTAAGATATTGCTTGCTGTCTAATTTGTCGTGTGTTCCCTGGTAGTGGCATGTACTTTCCATACATATTTTGAAAAGTATGGTTTATTTACCCATTTCATGTATTCCTCATTAATAGATCTCCAGAAACTTACTGCTATATGTCTCTAGAAGTAAGTTTCAGGCATACAATAGCTTGCTCGCAAACTTCGAGTACTAACTATACGCCAGTAAAATTTCGGTAAGTACACTGCAGAAAGAAACTCCGGTACGGATAACAGGCCATCTAATTACCGGTTATAGATACAATAGTTTTAAATGCGAAATGGAAATTACTGAAAACCTGGCTCAAATTCACACCTAAAACTGCTATTTTACACTGCAATTTTTAAGGTATTGGGATAGAAACTTACCATATTGCAGTAAAACCACAAATAAATTTTCGGTACTGATACCGTGAAAATTACAGAGTAAAATCGCTGTTTCAGAGTTGAATTTTACATCTAAAATCTCCAGTTTTTAGTGATTTTCATATCGCACTTAAAGTTTCGGCACGAATCACCGGTAATTAGATTGCATGTTATCCGTACCGGAATTTCTTTTTGCAGTGTAGATCAATCAAACAAATTAGGAACAAATAAAGTAGTTTATTAACGGCTGTATTATATTTATCAGCTCCTTTTATGTAAATAATATGAAGTAGTGTTGAATATCTTTACTATGGATTCGCAGCGGTTAAAAGCCACCGCCGATGGTGCGGCAGAAATCCCGGTTTTAATGGTCACACCTCCTACAAGATGTGTACTTAATAAATACGTGACATAAATAATTTATAACTTTGTCTCCCGTACATCCAATTTACGGAGGATATGGATATTATTACCAGTGTGAAATAAGAGAAGCGCCATATTTACAACAATTTAACGTATTTGCTGTTAGGTAGGCAATTTGGAAATGGTTAACTTCTACATCATAATTACATTCAGTTAACTGCAATTTTTGCAATTTCTATATACCGCTCACATTGTCAAATGAACAGTACTTACACTGTTCAAATGAACTCATGCAAGCCGATTTGAAAATTCTACATAAAAAATCATACATTTTTAATAGGAATTCAAACGATGCATAAAAAATAGTTCATTTATTGATAAGTATTCAATACTGCGAAAACTTTTGAAATAATGTTTTTATTTGTGTCAGTGTAATAATGATAGTTTACATCAAACAACACTGCCAAACTAAAATAGGTGGTCCAAAACTGTTTACTTAGAAAATTTTTGTTACCTACGCTTCTTAAATTGCAATTTTTTTTTGGAAAGTTAGAAACTCTCTTGAATGACAACATCTAATGTGTATATTACATCTACTAAGATTGTACTTTATATACAAGTTATTTGTGCCTCATTACTGATCGAGAAATAAATCAATAGGATGGGAAGTAGAACTGTGATTAGCTTTTACCGTAAACAACCTAATTAAACATTAATTTTATACTCTTATTAGAAAGCGTAAGATTACACGATTTCATTTAAATTTTATTTTCTAAGTGGTTTTAAATCAGTTTCCTCTGCCGTCATCATTTCCTATTTCTATTAGGGTGTATCATACTGCTGCGTTTACACCAGTAATAGTAGTACAGTCAAACTTAAAATGTACTTTAGTTACCTATATAAGTCATTTAATAAACCCCATGCAGATTTTGTTTTTTTTTTTTCGTGAAAATAATTACAATGAAAGAATTTTTTTTTCGAAATCCATCCCAGTTCTTCAGTTTCAGGTCAACAGCGATGACCGTTTCAACCCGGACACTGAGCAATGTATATCATAATGAATCCTTACTCTGTTGAAGTAACTTAGCGTATGATATATGTTGCTACGAAACTTGTAGACAATATTTTAACTTTTAAATTATATTTTTATAAATTAAATAACTGTTTAATTTTACTGAATATCATCCAGAGTCATCTGTGATACTCTTTACAAATTCAGAAATAAACCAGACCTCAATTTGCAGGTGGCCCTACCTGTAAATTCTTCCCTCACCAAGCGGTTTCTCTCCCCTCTTAGCGAATAGCCAGCTGGAGATCCACAGCCAAAACTCGCCTCGAATGTTGCTCTTCAAAATTCCAGGATTAAATCAGGGACGATTGCAAACCATAAAATAACTGGATACATATCGTCTTTGCATCAAACACGATGTATTACCATTCAAAGTATAAATAATCAAATTTCTAGATAAAATGTTTCGAAAGATAGTATACTCTCAGAAGATCGAAAAAGGAGACCATTTTCCAATTGTTTTCAACAAACTCCCATTTCCAAGGAAAACTCACCCGGACAACCCCAAATAGGAATGCGTTGCTACAAATACGAATGATTTAAAAATTCCCAACGATGTACACTACTTTGACAAATACAAACACCCCGTCATATCCATAGTTATGTAATTAAATCTATACGATCATATAAGTTATTAGTCAGAATTTTACATTGTTACATTGATACAATATAGAATACACTTATATAAACCAAGTAAATTCAATCTAAATAGTAAACGATTCTTTGGGTTTCATAATTCATAGAAAATAACATACTAATCTATTTAGTTACTGTAGAAATTTGTTGCTGAAAGGATTTTGGTAAATTAATCGTTGAATTTGCTTGTATACGCCGTAAATTTTGCAATATTTACGATGTTTATAAGATATAACTACTTCTCTAGTAAAGCGGAAATAACAGAAATGACTTACATTATTTTGTCACAAGTCAAATACCTTCTAAGAACGATAGAGTCTTGTGTGCGACACTTTTGATTTATTCACTTTTCAAATACAAATATGCAATATAATACACAAATGTACATGTACATACATACATACATAGAAGAAGTATCTATACAAATAGGCACTAACAGGTGTTTTCAATTCGATTAAAACGTATGCAAATTGGTCTCCGATATCTTTTGCGTCGATAATTTTCGTCCGTCAACCTCTACCTTTGCCCAGATGTCTCTTCGGAGGCAGATACTCGCACTTATGCACCATATATGGGTGTAAACATTTACAAAACCTGCTCTACATTCATTAAAAACGTCGTTGAATGTAGATAGATAAGGATTGTACAGTTACAAGGATTCCCAATTAGCATTGTGGTAAGCTATAGAGGAAACTATAAACCCTAATGTACAGGGAAATGTTTTTTATTTGCCAAATTTAGATAGTCAAATACGAACGATCGTTATTATTGAAATGTGCTTGTAGTACCATGCCGGTTGATTATTAACTGATTTTTAGTGTTTTCCTTAATGGTAATGGACTTGAATTTACAGTAAAGTGCCACCTAAAAATGTAAATTCTGACAAAGGACAACAAAGACATATATATGTACTGCACGAACTATCCCAACTACAAATTATATATGTACAGCCGTTGGTTTAGGAATCACCGCCTAAGGGTTTGGCCACGCTGGCGAGCGAAAAATCGTAAATGATAAAGTAGTGAGAGACAAGCGACATCCTGTTCCCCGCAAAGCGATGAAACATTTAGTTTAAAGAATGCCTCTTTCACGAAAATTTCGAATTGCTCTGCTTTTGGAAAATGATCTATTGCCCATTAACTTTTCCCAGAGTAAAAAAGATGTATAAGATGAGTATGGAGAGTTTCATCATTTATACAAACAATTGAGAAAATACCTAGAGAGATTTTTTCAGTATCTGAGGATGTCAGTTGAAACGTTTGATCTGTTACTGAAGAAAATTAAAAGAAACAGCGAGAAACATACTACCATACGAGAAACCAATTTCTTCCAAGGAAAGGCTAGTAGTAACAACCAGGTACGAAAATAATATAACAAACTCGTAAACTAACAGCTTTATTTTTCATGGCGAACTCCTAAAGAATTACATTTTTGTTTTATAAAGAATGCAGATAGTATGATTCGAATTGTGGTTGTGGCTGCAACTGCTGATATGGTTGTGATATTTGAATTGATTGTATTTGAGTTCGTTATTCAGTCGTAACATTTCGAAATTGGTGTATGCTGGTCCTCAGTTCCAGGTTTTCCAAAAGAGGCAAAGCAAACTTCTAAAGAATTGCAAATCTGAACCCTCGGGACTATCTTTACAATTAATTCCTTTTATCAACAAATATACTTTCTTCTGCTATCATTCTAAGTATTGGTAATTGAAATTTCGTTTTTACGTTTCCGCGAAGTGAAAGAATTACGTGACACAGTACTACTGCTGACAGAGCGAGACGTTGATGATTGAGATTGTGGACGAGATGAAGGCCTTTCCGCAGTATTGTGAACTAGGGAACCTGACCTTACATTCTCCAGATCTTCTGCATCACTCTCATCACAATCGAGTCCATCAAATTCATCAGCACTAGTCTCATCATCTTCTTCATCTATATTTATTTCTTGTTGTTCACGTACTGTATCTAAATTGCCCTCATTTTTTTGTAGCAGTCACAAAAGGTTGCAAAAATTGCATGACAGTGCAATACCTCCATCTACTTGAACCTGTTGCGGCTTTTGATCCAGATCGTAAACTTGGCAATTTCTGTTTTTCTCGTCTGAACTGATCCTTTAAATTTTTCCATTTTATTTATAACTAAGTTTAATTAATTTTTTTAGGTATTTAGCAACTGAATCTTCGTTTAGATTCCTAGCATTTTCATTTAGATTTGGTAGATCTACGATGATAGATGTGACTGCAAAAATTAATTGGGATTGTTACACTTTGCATTGAATCGAAAATGACTTTGATTTCAATAATTCATTTCGCTTTTTTTAATCATAGACATCAGCGATATAAACGTTATTTTGAAAGCAATTTTAAATTCATTCTCTTTACTTTTAATCTGCCAATTGCAATTACGACTTTAGAAAAACCGTTACGTCACTTAGCGGTTCCTTTTCGCGCGGAAATATTTCACTTACGCGCCACGAAATTTAAACTCGCTTATTTTAAATTCATTCATTTAAGCGCTAAACTCTTAGACGCTTCGTCTTTTATAATCCTTTGTGCATCTCTGGACGTTGCTATTGGTTCATCCTTTTTCTTGTACCTACTTACCGAGCCTTTATAAGGGCTCTGCACGCTACGCGCGCTCTCTGTTCCAGTTCAGTTAATTTGCCGTTGTGACGTACTCGTTTTGACTCGAAAATACAGAACCCACGTGCTGGCGATTCAGCTTCGAAGCCCCATTGTTTCAAGCTACAGCTAAGTAATCTCTGTTCTCTTCAGTTAATTTCGCCGTCGCAACGACCATTTTTTAACTCGAAACACAGAAAACCACGTGCTGCCCTCCAGCATACACAAAAGCTTCGAACTCAACTTCAAGCTACAGCTAGGTACTCCTATTTAAAACGTATCTATCGCTTTCTTTTATTTTATTTCATTACTGTTGCTATTTATACTTTTAACTTGTAATTGCCAGTAACTTTGCTCTCATTAGCAGTCATTTACTATTCACTTATAGAAACGGATTAATTGCGTCACTTTTAAATTAATCTCAGGAATTCGGCTACCACGTGCTATGCTCCAGCATACACACACTTTTGTCTTAATTCTAATATCAGAATACAGCAACCACGTGCTGTTTTTTTTACATTAATCTTAACATCAGAAATCAGCAACCACGTGGCCAGTTTTTCTTTTTTATCTTTTTTTTTTTTTTATTATTACAATAAAGTTATCGTTACGTTTTGGATCTTTCTTTTTTTTAATCATTACAGCGACTCCAAGCGTCATACTCGTGTGTACCGCTTTTCTTACTAAGTTGCATCAGGTGGAGCACACACTGCGTCGGCACGCCACGCACACCTGATCGTAACAGGATAAATTAGTAGATGATTATATGCCCATACCCACTAAGGAACGTCTATAAAAAATTGTGTCCGATTACCACCATCGATGGAAATTTCCAAACTGCTTTGGCGCCAACATTGTAAGATAGAAGCCTCTCCAAATTCCAGTTCGCAGTACTTTAATTATTTGAAGTACTTTTCCATTGTATTGCAGGCAGTTGCCGATGCTGACAAAAAATTCTTAACTATCGAAGTGGAAGGCAGAGGAAAACAAAGTGATGCAGGTACATTTGTTGCGTCAACTCTCTTTAAATTGCTGGAAATGGAACAATTCTGTGCCCCTCCGGCGCAAGAATATCAAATTAGCAAATGTTATGATTGGTGATGAAGCTTACCCTTTGAAAACATATTTAGTGTGGCCCTATCCACACAGAGTGGCGAAAAAGCTGCTGGAATCGGTGACATCCGACGGGATGCTGGTAATGCCATCGGACATGATGTGTACTCGACCAATGATCGATACATACTTCACTACCTTCTTTCCAAACAAAGAGGAATGAAGATGTAACGAAAAAATCCTTACGCAGGCTGACACCTGCTAGTTTACAAACGGTTCGAAAATAGAGTAGGGTGTTGGCACAGGAATATTCTGTCGTAATCCAAGAGTTAGGAAATATTACAACCTTGGACAACATGCAAAGATTTTTCAGGCTGAAATCTACGCCATTGAGATGTGTGCTAGAGAGATTGTGAATAAAAACCTCAGACATAAATCAATAAAAATTTTCAGTGACAGTTAGGCGGTGCTGAAAGCACTAGAGGCGCATAAATGCAACTCAAGGCTGATCTGGAGCTATAAAAACACCTTAAACACAGTGGGGCCGGCAAATAACCTATCTCTAATCTGGGTACCTGGACACTCACTCATTTATGGTAATGAAGAAGCAGACATCCTTACAAAAAGGCTGTTGCGGTGCTTTTCCAGGGATCAGAACCTGCCATAGGCATAGCACCTACGGTTACTAAACAGCAAATCAATGTATGGGCGCAGCAGAAAGTGCTCCAACATTGGAACAATTGTCCTGGTATGGTACATGCGAAAAAGTGCATTTTGCTTAATCATGTCAGAACCCAGGAACTACTAGAATTTGACCGTAAAAATGTCAAAGTAATAACTTCTGTCTTTACAAGTCACTGCAAACTCAGAAATCATCTGCACAGATTTCGACTCTCTGAAGAGACTGAATGCCGGCTGTGTTTGGAGGATGACGAGACAGTTGAGCATATCTTCTGCCACTGCCCCACCACAACGATAATCAGGTATGACATCTTTGGGAAGGTTGAAATTTCCTTAGAAGACCTGAAAACACCCTCATTCAGAAAGATTCTGAGCTAGCTTAAGGGCCTGAACTTGATGGATGAACTTTAAAGATAACATCCGCTCTACAATAGGCCCTAACAGCCGCGGTAGACGGGACGAGTAATCGTCCCATGCGGATGCTATCTTACCTCAATACTCAATACTCAATACACACGGAGGACTTATTCCAACGTATTCCAAGAAGATAATATTTTAATACACGCCAAGGCTCGAAAATGCGTTGAATGTGCATTTGGAATTCTGTACTCGAAATGGCGTTTTTTATCAAAAGATATTGAGACACATCCTACGAAAGCTTGTACGTTGATAAAATGTGCTTGGATACTTCACAATTTTATAGAGACAACGATTGTGACAGCGATCTGAATTATTGTAATGTTATGGAGAAGTTAAATATACAGAATCAAGGTCATAAGGCCGAGTCTGATCAAGAGAAAAGCAATAATCGTTCCACCCTGCAAGCTATATAAGTTCCAGGAACGTTTGAAAAGTATCTGAATTATGTATATATTGCTACGCTACTTGTAGATATTTTTATAATTTATTAAATTGATTTTAATTTAATTCAACACTGTTTTATTAACATTTCATCCATGCAGCGTCCTCTGTTAAAGTTAAATTTACTCCACAGATAAGCTATGCCTCAATAAGTAGATGCCTCTGTAGCACACAAGCGAATGAAATCTACCCCTCTACCTGTTTTTGAGTATACCGCATACCAATCGGGTGATATTATCCTTAGTAAATCTTGGGACGTGGGAGGATGTACTTCTCCAAACAAACCAGTATATTATTATCTTAAATTGACTTGTTATAATCTTTGTTTCTTTACTAAAAGCTGTATTACTTATTTATTCGTGATGTTCTTCTATTATAGGGAATAAAACCAATTTTGTATAAATTACTTTGTTTATTTCGAGTTAATAAAAAATGATGAACAATTAAAAGTGAATATTCTCTCTCTTAGGGTAAGTAAGTAAGTTCAAATACTATTTAAATTGTAAAAAATAAGATTCCTTGAATGTTAATCTAAAATAAACTCAATATATC
The DNA here is from genome assembly GCA_949128085.1 of Cetonia aurata. Classification (NCBI taxonomy): domain Eukaryota; kingdom Metazoa; phylum Arthropoda; class Insecta; order Coleoptera; family Scarabaeidae; genus Cetonia; species Cetonia aurata. The sequence goes on from OX421887.1 coordinate 3,727,214, forward strand.
TTGTTTAAATATCAAAATTGAATGCAAATCTCCCGCTAAACTCCCGTCATAAAATCAAGCATTGCCAAATAACCTTTTACAGCAACAGCGAAGGAACTTTATACCTAAAAATCCATGGAAACGTGCCCTTTTTAATTAGATACGATATAGGGAGTGTTTAGTTTAGATTTTTACAATAAATTTACAAAATAGATAAATACATAAATCAAAATACATTTATATAGGTACATAATTTAATACTTTGCGTATGTTGCTGTAAGTTGTAGAGGTTAGGTTGCATGAAATCATAGCAATATATACCTTAAATAATTGTGTTCGCAGTAAACTACTCAGAGCTAAGGCTTCTACTTATTTTTGTGCAACATAATCTAAAATAATTACACATAACTATAATTCGCTTATGAACTGCGAATTGAGTGAATGGAATGCGATTATTGCATCAATGAATTAAGTTCATTATCTTGATTACAAGTTTACTCTATAACAGTTTCTAAAATACAAGATACATTGAATCAACTACTGCGATCAGCACATTAACAAATTCATTGTGTTGATGCAGTGATACATTGTATCCTGCAAGTTCGTACAGAAAATTGATAACTCGCGGTTATTCAATAAAGCAAATAAAGTTGTTAGAACTAAGCTGGTGTTCTTTACAGCAATAACATATTTCATTGAGCCAATCGAGTGATCATTTCAGTTTACTTTACTTTCATTAATACAATGAATATTCCTCTGTCATTTAATAAAATATTCAATGATTTGATAAACTCGTTCTTCGGAGCAATTTTAATGCACTATTTATATGAATTTTTTTTATTGTATTAGGATGCACTTTTAGTTCAGTGTGAGTAACTCATTTGTATACACGTCCTAAAATTTTGTTGCTTTGTGTTGCTACGGTCAGCAAAATTATTGGCAATACTTTGTGCATCTCCACTGTTCAAATCGGTATCCTGGGGTATTCTATATTATATATTATATAATAATAATAATAACCTTTATTCATTTGACACACAAAAAGGTGTATATGAAACGTCATTAATACAATAAACACAAATAAAACAGAAAACAATAAAATTACAAATCTGTTAGCCGTCACTAGTCGCTGCCATCCGTGCAATACCGTCAAAATACTCTTCAGTTGAATAAATGCAGTTTCGTATGAGAAAGGATTTAATTTCAGATTTAAAACGTGTTTCTTTTGGAAATGATTTAAGGTTACATGTTAACGCATTAAAGAGACGTAAACCAAATATGCGAGGTGAATTACCGCTCAACGTTAATGAATACGAAGGTATGCGGAAGTTAAACTCCTAAACTAAGATTGTTTAGAGGATTCGGCTGACGCCATAAGCCTCCTATAAGCCAGGAGATTGTTTTGCTATCTTTCGGAGTTAAAATTATGAATTTATTTTGGCTACAATGGTTACAATATAGCATAATAGCGTCAACTCTTTTCACAAATTCATTCTAAAAACTTCTATACGTTCCAATTGCATCGGTAAAAATTAATTTGATACTTTTCATTCCTAAATGAGATATTTATATTGTAGATATATACAAAGAATGAAGATAATCTGTGCATTTACCTGGACGCCTTGTATCTACAATATTTATTTAGGTGATTTCTTAATGTCAACTGGTTTTAGTGAGACCACTAAGCTTCTCACAATGATACAAACACTTAGATTTCTCGCAACACCCCATAAACAACTCTCACATCATCAATAATATGAATTCCTTGCCTCTTCTTCTTCAGCTGTTTTACGTCTTCTGCTTAGTGATCATTCCTTTTAGAGAGAACCAGTTAGATATTAAATCAGTACGTGCACATAAACTTTAAAGACCATCACGAACGGCTTCGTTCCGAAGAAGAAAACCAGCCAACAGAAGAAAGAAAAAAAAAAAAAAAGAACAAGCGGAAAACAGAAAACATATCGACCATATACTCCAAGTTGGCTCTGCGACCGGTAACAGTGTTTTTTTTTCTTCGTTGCCAGTGCAGGACGTGGAGAGATCTATTTGCATATTCCCGCGTGCCTTGGCGTTGGATTTCGTTCTTCATATTTCCTTTTGTTCGTTTTCTGCGTTCGGGTTACAATCAAATCCGTCCGTTTATGTTGTAGTCATGTCCGTTGCGTACCTCGGCCTGCAGTTAGATTACCATCGAGGAGTTGGTTTATTTTCGTTTTTTTTTTATAATGCTTCCTACGCATTTCATTGTCTTTCTGATTCTGATAATAAGATGATATCGATTGTGATTGTGCAGGCAACCAGCAGGGTTTGATACGATTAGACAATTGTTCGTTAAAGTTTAACATAGTAGAAAAAGAAAAATACAAATGTTACTCATTTAAGACACACAGGATGCTCAAGTTAATAATTTTATTTTTAAATTTCCCAATAATTCAGCACGTTTTCATAGAATCGACGTGATTGGTATTACTATGTTTTTCAGCATGGTGAATAGGAGTTTGTCATCATTTTTACCGTTGCTCATACAGGGCGGTAGTTATATCCTGCTGGCCGTCTCGGTGACTGACTAGCTTGCATGCTCGCCTTTCATTCCGCAGGTGCTGGTTGGATCCCAGGATGAGGCGGTGATTTTTAATTGTGGATAAAAATCAGAACATGTCTTTTTCTCGGATAGGAAGTAAAGCCGTAGGTCCAGTGTCAATAAAAGTTTCAATGCATTTCGTGCTACTATCGTAATTTTGAATTCGTAAACTACAAAGTTAGATTATTCATTTAACAACTATTTTTTATGCTCATTAAACTTGTGTCAAAAAGTGATGACTTTTGAAATAGTGAAATGCGAAATATGATTTGTGCTTTTATTCAAACAGATTTTAATGGACTTTTTAGAAATCTTTATAACTTCCTGGGAGAAACTGGGTGTTTTCGTCCTAAACATCATGATGGTGCTCCAAAAACAATTGCAGTAGACCAAGAGGAGGTTCTACAGCGTGTTACCGAAAATCAAGGCGTAAGTTAAGTTTAAGTGCGATGACATGAATAAATCAAACGTCTATCAATAGAATCCTTATCATTTCACTCCTGTGCAGAATTTGTTACCTCAGAATCCTTCTACACGTCTACGATTTTCGCAGTTTTTACAGACGGAACAGAACGAAGACCGAAATTTTTATGACAAAATTCTCTTCATCGATGAAGCAATGTTTACTAGACGTGGAGTTTTCAGCTGGAGAAATAGTCATTTACGGGTTTCTGAGAATCGACACGTAATAAAGGAACGACATTTCCAGCACGAATCCAAAATAAAGATTTGGTGTGGAATGATATCTGATTTTTTCATTGGTCCCTTTGAACTTCCTCCGAATCTGAACGGTCACCTATACTTAAGCTTTCTGGAACAAAATTTAAATGGCCTGCTAGAAGATGTACCACTGGAACAAAGACAAAATATGTGGTTTATGCACGATGGAGCGTCGAGCATCGATGGTTTGGTCGTGGAAGTAAAACTTCCTTGGCCACCTAGAAGTCCAGATTTTAACCTTAGATTTCTCTGTTTGGTCTAGCATGAAGGAAATAGTTGCTTCAAAAAATTCAAGATGTTGCCAATGTAATCAGAAATAAGGCAGGACTGTTTTTGAACATCAGAAGATCTTTAACCCTGCAGTACTCGTGCCGTGGAGTGACACTCCGCACATTCAATTTTTTTTATATCAAACAAACATGACCTGCATATGCAGTATTACCTATAGCAACTTCCTAAAATTTCTTTCTGCACTATTTTACAATACCCCGTAAGCGACTATTTTATGCTGTACTTTCTTATATTGAAAAATATAGATTGTATACAAAGGAAAACAAAATAAAAAGACCATATATCTTTTATGCGAACACGTGCTGGAAAAAAATGTCGTTTTCATCAAAGAAACTTACGGAAACATTTTACATAAATAGTAACTGTTTTATTGTGTATAGGTCTACAAATTTAGTGAGGTGCGTTGTATGTATCATACTTTGAAACAGTTTGTATTATTTTCTTTGACTAAGCAACAGTGACTCTAAAAGTGGGTAACCTATTTTATTGGAGAATGGCGTGGAAAAAGTATTCTTATGAAGATGGTCAATATTTAGAACGATTGAAGCGCGGACTTGTAGAATATAAAAATTGCGAATCAGATGACGGCAAAGAATGTGAAGGTGAAGATCACGTAGAAACTGTCGATACTGCCACTGATACTGAACAAGAAGTATCAGATGTGGAGGACGATCGTGCGAGTCACTCCGCCGAAACAGTCATTTCGGAAAGAATGACATGTGGTCAACCTTTTTTTTGCAGTAAGGACGGTAAAAATGTGTGGTACAAACATATTTCTGGAAACTGCCGACGCACGATAAATACAAGTATTACAATTCAACTTTGTTTTGGCTAATTTCTAAAATAACGCAACATAATCTACTGCGGAGCGTGACTCCCTATGCGAGTAGCGTTGCTATCAATGTAGACGCGAGTACCGCAGGGTTAAGAAAACGTATAGAGAAAGTCGATTTTATAAGACATTATTAATTTTCAAACATATGTATGTTATTAGTTTACTGATAAAGCATGATTGAGTGTGCATGCATTATTTCTTTTTATTATCTATTATTTACCTGAACTTCATAATTTAAAGATCAAAAGTTGTGTTAATACGACGAACTGCACTGATACTTTCGATTGCAAATACCTCAAAAACGGATCAAGATATCAAAATAAAATTAAAAAAAGTTGCTTTTTCAAATTTTCTATTCGGTTTATGTGATTCTGCATACACAAAAAGATAAGCGTCGATTTACCTATTCAGCAAGGTGTAACTAGCGCCCTCTATGAGCAACGGTAAAAGTGATGACAAATTCCTGTTCATCATGCTGAAAAACGTAGTAATACCAATTAAAAATTTTAGAAAGACAAAATTCAAAATGATTAATTTTTGCTTTAAATCCATTTATAGAATCTAGCTCTACAAGGTAAACTAACTTGGAAGGCTCACATTATTAGTATTGCAAGTAGATTAGCTAGTTGCATATATGTACTTATATTATTATCTAAGAACCATCAAGAATTCCAGACTAATAGCATGTTTCGACCTTTGACTAACGAATCCTCGGAGAGACCGACTTGGACAGTCAAACGCCGAAGCTCAATTTAACGAAATTGGAGTTTGACCGTTCAGATCTAAATAACATATAAAAATGTGTTAGAATTAGCTATATAAAACCATAATTTTCGATTTTAATGTTTCTAGTTACAATATTATACTCTTTATTTTGATAAGAATCTTTTGTGCTAATCTGAGACAACTGGACGTTGAACACAAATCTCTTTGCATTCTTATTTCCCATTGTTCGGTGGCGTTACTGCCGCATTATATTTTGTTTTTTAATTTATTCTTGTTTAATATTCTTGTTTAATACGCTGAGTATCGTCACCGCAGACGGTACGTTTATTGACGAACGTTTAACTCCCGTCATTCTCGCTCTGCGAGATCGGTACCGCCAAAGTTACTGGCACGACGCAAAATATCTCGACCCTCCCAGCTGTGGGTTCGGTGGCGGCAAGGCTACTGACACGACGCAGCGCTACTCTCCGAGCTGTGAGTTCGATGTCTGCAAAACTTCTGGCACGATGCAGACTGTCCCGACCCTCCGAGCTGTAATGTCGATCCAGGCAAAGTTACTGTCACGACTCAGCGTAACCCTCCGAGCTGTGAGTTAGATATCGGCAAAGTTCTCTGGCACGACACAGCCTGTCCCGACCCTCCCAGCTGTGATTTTTGTGCCGGCAAAGTTCTCTTGCAAATAATCTGTTTACATTTTCAATTGCATATATTTATTTAATTTTGACACTCATCTGTTCTTTTTTTTTGTTTTTGTCGTTGTAAAATGTATGTGAGATAAAATTAATTCTTAAACTATTTTAGGGAAGTCCAATGTTAAATTTATTTTCATTTAACCACCTAATAATAGTGGATTTTGAAATCCGTAGCTTACGAGTTAAACACGTTCAGCGGCGTATAGTGCCTGCTTCCACATTGCTTGGACGACTTCAGGCACCAACCAGTTGAATATTAATTGTCTGCCACAAATACTCATTTAATAAGAAAAATTGCCGTCGATTACAGCTTTTCCCGTATACAACGCTGCTATACGTAAACAAAAGCTTATTTATTTCCATAATCTATAATGTCGTGCGCATTACAAGCGATAAATCAACGAATTTTCCGCTTCAGAGCGTGTAACCGATTTGCATTGCAGATGTTTTTAACACCTTGTTGGTCGACACGTTCGATAAACAATGCCCAATTTAACATTTATTAAACCGAATCGGATGGACTTAACGAAAGCATAGCCGTTTAAAGTCAGGAAGATATATTAAAGCCTAGTAGTTAAAATACTTTCCAGTTTGTATTGCGGTCAATTTATGTCTATAACTAATTGATTTTATGATTTATTCGGAAATATATTTATGAAGTTTAGATACCGTGAAGACATAACAGCAATGTTATTATTGTAAATACCTATGTTGATACTTTGTATCATATGTTCAAACCAGATTGCTGGAATATATCTAATTAAAATCATTCATTCACCTGGCCTTTATCAATTCGTCTATGTGAGATAAATTAGAAGTTAGTGTCCTCTATTCGATCTATACCTAAGGCATCTATTCAGATGAAAGTATTAATAATTCACAATAAATGCGAAATGGGAGTGCCATAATAGAATGTAGTGATTTAAATAATCTAGTAGGGTAACTAATATTTTATGTTAATTTTCGAATAGTCTAATGGCTTGCTTTATTCCAAGCAGCTTTCAGAAGTAAATATGTTTTTCTAATTGGGTGTTACAATAAAGCTAAAACAAAGGACGACGCAACGCGGTAATGAGTTATTAATGCAGTAATGCGTTAATAGATTAAATGGTGGGACTTTTACCGAAATATAATATTGATGATTAATATGCAAATTAGAAAAAAATATTATAAAAAACACGTGTCACAATGACTTGTAATGCTCGTACATTGAATCACTTCTCAATATTACGTCATTATGACACTTGTGTTTTAATATACTGTTATTGTAGGGTGTGTGTAGATAGTCGTGCAAAACCTGCACGTTGCACCTTTGCTATTTATTTATTTGCCATAAGGGCAACTACGGTCCCTGGCTATATTATTAGACGCACTTGAAGTTTTTTCAGTTATTTCGACTGTTGACTTTATATCATCATTTTGTTATAAGAATGTTTTATTTTTTTAATTTGCTATCTTAGCAGCTAAACAACCAGAATAAAACTGATTTAAACAGGAAAATATATATATTTTAAGGAAAAATTTCATTCGTATAAATTTTAGAAGAAAATCAACACATGGCTGGAATTGTCACCCACGTATGCAGGAGACCGTTCAGAAGTGCATTAGCAGCATGCCACGGCGAATTGCAGCGTTAATCGCCGCTGCAGGTGCCTCCACCAAATTTTGATTTTCTTCAAAAATTTATACCAATGAAGTTTTTCCTTAAAATATAAAGTCAACAGTAGAAATAACTGAAAAAATTCAAGTGCGTCTAATAGTATGGCCAGGGACTATATGTATTGCCATAACTGGCAATATTGGTTCCACGTATTTTGTAGATCTTATCTGTAATAAAAACTACAGGAATAAAATTTTTTTACCGTACAAAATTATGAACTTTGATCTTTCTTCCACACTTTGCGTCCCAGTGCACAGTAATTTAGGATCTGATATACGCGATTGAAACTATTTCACATTTTTCCAATTATAGCAAAATTGTAATATGATATTCTTATCGCATTAAATCAAGTCTTGAGCTGGAATTTCAACTGATACGTCACGTAAATTAAAGATACACGTTTGCAAACATCGTAAAGTGCACATATTTTAAATAAAGCGATTTTAATATTATCAATTCTTCAAATTTCTGACTTTGTCCAGAGAAATTCTTTGAAACTATAACTGCTCTATGATTTTATAATGAAAGTCCTATCTTTATCATTTAGCGATTAAAGGTATTAGAAATTTATCCATTTCCATGGGAAAATCTATTGAGTTGAGATTTGAGTTTATTTCGAATTAATCATTAATCTTTTTAGTTTGATTTATTTTCATGTTATTTTATTTTATTAAGTTTTTATTTGTTATTATTTGTTTACGATGCAAGTGCCGCCCTCGCAGATGGTAGGCGGTTACCGCAAGCATAGAGAGTTCCCGACTCTCTAGATGCCTCCCAGTCCGCGCTGGCTGATGTGTCGGCACAGCTTTTCTGATATACGTCGAGCTTCACATTTCAATTATTCCCGGCCTGATTGTTAGCGCTGACAAAGCTTTTCTGCTGTAACACAGGCATTTTACCGATTTTTTACGCTCTGGCCGTTGCGTTGGCACAGCTTTCTAACGGTCCCAGGATTTTATTTAGAATCATTCTCGTACCGCAGAGTTTAGCGCCGTCACCGATATCTAACCCCTGTATACAGATTGTCGTTTTATGTTGCTAACCGAAACAAAGCCATTATACTCCGCGTCTAAATTCAAAAGCGTTACTGAAGTCCCGCGAATGTTTAATTGTTTGTCACTGTACATATATTTATGTATGCTCATGACTGTATGCATATGTTTTTACACTTACCTTTTTTTCGCTGCTTATACTTTCACATCTGTTGTACAGAAATAAATGTTTGATTTATAATAACTTTCACTGTTTTGTTGCGTAATTCCATCTAGAACCCTGAACATCCCCGCACTTACACTCATAGCTACCACTTCGGGGTTAAAACTTTGTCATGAGTAAATAAAATCATTTCACAGAGTTTTGTCTTGTGAAATGTTAGTGTGTGAGAATTTATATCGGTGCTTCCCGTCGTAAATTTTGTTAGTTTCTTGTGTTTTTGAGTTTTTCTTTTCGAATTGCCGTATTGTGGCAATGCGTATGCTCCTGCATGAAAAAAGTCGAGGTCTTGATTTCCTGAAAGAGCATTTTCAAACAAATGGTGACGAAATTGCAACGAAAGTGAATTTTACCAGAGAATCGGTTTCTTTCCTCCCTATTATCGGAATTGGAAAAGTGCACAGAAAACGAACAATCGCTTCTTGGCAAAATTTGGTTGCAAGGAAGAAATAAAGTTACCTGAAGTGGTTCTTCGTTGCATTCCTGGCCCTTCTTCTATTATCGGGGGCCGGCCAACGAAAGAGTTTGAGGTTGCTTCAGTGGTGGTTAAGCGTCGAGATACCCAACAGTTAAGAAAAGATACATCGATTGCCGAATTAGCTTTTGCGACATCAATGAAGCTAAGAGAAACTGGTAATTCAACAACCCTTCACGATCGAAGCGAATTTTAACTCATTGGAGGTCTCTCAAAAAACAACAAGCACGGACATGGTTTAAAATTATGGAAGCTCCGGTTAGTTCTTTCTTAATGATTAAGGTGAGGGTAATTAGAATTAAATTTTGTAATAAACAGAGTGCAGTTTAGGTTGTGACAATATTGGAAATTGCAGGAGCCTGCCCGCGTCATGAGGTATGCGATATTCAAGTTAATGACTTCAAAATACAGGTGCAGCTTTGACAGTGACCATAAAACAGTGTATAAATAAGAGTGTCGCAAGAACATTTGTGGTAATGGATAACAGCAATCAAATACCCAGCTTTTTAGAAATTTTTAGAAAATATATCCTTGAGCTCACTACTAATAAACCACAAACGACTGATAAAGACAAATCATCAACTACGGTAGAAACCTGAGGTTCATGTACCCTTTCGTCGCTCATGGAGCGGCACGATCAAGTCGCTGAGTGGTGTTCAGAAGTAACTTTAGACATGTTACACTGAAAGGGGATTGGTGATAGCAATTTTGTTGCATTAACTAGTAAGAGAAAAAAGAAACGCAAAATTGTGGAAGTTTTACCTGAGTAAAGGTAGACAGGCGGTCGTCACGGTGATTGAACATTAGATATTATTCTAAGAAAACGTCTAAACGTGTAACTCGAGAAAGAGGAGGTGGACGATCTTGGCGTTCCACTACCGCCTGAACCAAGGGATTTTCCCTGTGTTGAGCGCGATTCCAAGCAGCATCTGCTTAATGAAATGTCGGAGAGTAGGAGTTTGCAGATCACGATGAATCTGAAGGGGCGTGGCCCCAATAGCGATCCCTGCGGTACTCCGGCTAGGGTATAGCGAGAACTGGATCGAACTTCGACAGTCCTAACACAGAAAGATCTGTGTTAGAGGTAAGATCCGATCAGTCTGATCAGAGTGGGATTGATGCCAGAAACAATCAACTTGTAGATTAGCCCTTCGTCTCAGACAGAGTCAAAAGCACATCTATACTCAAACTAAACTGCAGCTACGATTTCTCTCCTCTCGAAACCGTCTCTTATCGCCTCAGTAAACCTGGAGAGCTGTAATTCAGTAGACAGCCCGGTTCGGAAACCGAACTGTTCGTCCTGAATTAACTGAAGGTCGGCGCTAGCGAAGGTTAGCCGGTCAAGGATGATCAACTCGGTTATTTTCGAAACGTTAGACAGTAGGCTATCGGGCGATAATTGTTAGGGAAGCGGGGATCCTTCCCAGGGTTGGGGATGGTGATAACATCGGCGTGCTGCCTGACTGACGGGAAATACTGTAGCAGGAGTGTTGCGTTCACGATGGAGCGCAATTTCTCCGTGCCTCAGGAGGTAATCTCTTCAGGGCCATGTTAGAAACTCCACTTTTCACACAAATAACTGTTTATACGATACGTTAACAAAAAATATATTGATCGACCCGTAGGTATCAATCAATTTGGAAAAAATCCCTTTAAAATTACATAATTTCTATTTTTGCCGAATTCTAACTCATACATGGGTCACAACGTCATATTCGGGCACTAAAGGTTCACTTCACGCACTGTTTCATAAATAACTATTATTCGTATAGTTATAGGTAGTTTGTTTTTTTGTTGCTCGACGAAGTTTCCGGTTGTGGAGTGCACCTTCATACTTCTAGACAATGACATTCATATATAATTCTGCCGAAGTCCAAGGAATTCCAACCTCGTGTAAAGATCTTTTACATGCCAAACATCGCATTTAAAAGAAGACATGTTCTGATTTAGGCTATTGGTAGTTATTTCTATTGTGGATTGTAAGAAACATTCAATACTGTCCAACATTTATCTATTTTTTGTATTAAATCCTTCATATACATCTAAAGTATTGCAATATATGGTATGTTTTATTTCTTCGGCCACTATTTCACAAATTATTTGGGATTGTTGAATAAATAAATGAAATAAATGCAGGACCGTAATGAATAGGACAAAATATGTTTTGATAGACATGTAATGTAATAATGTAACGTATACTAATAATAATATATTGATACATACAGTCGATTATAATCTCTGACACGTTTATACCGATATTAAACGACACAAGTCGCGCGATACAATTTTTAAATTTGTTACTACCTATCGGGTCCCATTTGACACATACATACATATGCTAATTTGTAACGAGCACAGCTCTTGGCGTTACCAATTATCCAACAATAAGGGACAACCCACTAGCCGGCGCCACAGCCGGACTTATAACAATAATAATACAACGTTGACCCCGTATGCTAATCGTTCCGCACGAGACGTTGACTATATCTGCGTTCGATCTCGGCGCACAATAAAAGACAGCCAATGCCACTTTCCCGCTTTGTTGTCACTGCAGTCCGTTGCACAGCGTTGTCTGCGTGTTTCCTCGTTTTTTTTACCTCTATAGGTTTGTGAAATCGCACCGAAAACCGTGGGCGTCGTTATCAATCCAAATTTTTGCGCCGTGCGGGCGTTGGAGGTTACAGATGAGGTTGTGCACGTGTCACTTTAGCTGGCATGTTTGCAGACGTAAAGTGAATAATAAGAGAAAGTGGTTCCATTACGTCCGGAATGACCAACAATGGACGAAGATAATAGCTCTTTCTAAAGCCCAGCTTATCTAAGAATGAACGTAAAAAGGAACATAAAATTACTTTCAGCTGGTCACGACTTCATATTAGCTTTGTTCGCTGTACAAATCAGCGCCTAATTGAAAGCTATCCCGATTTTTCCAGTCCGAATAGTAGGAAAAGCACTGCGATTTGAAGAAATTGATTATATAATTTGTTCGGCGAATACATATAAAGCCGACAGTGCTGTCATCTGCGTACGACAATAAAAAAATAGAAACGGCAGTAAACATGACTTGATGCGTCTATTATATGAAGAGAATATAGTGTTTAGTCTTCAAATTTATTCCTGTTTCTTCTTCTCTTTCTTTCACATAAGCTGTTATAATTACGTAAGTTTTGTTACGGTTTTTTTCTTCACCTACCTTGTGTAGAGCTCCGCTAGTCTTTTCGACAAGCATTTGTATTTTATTTTTCTTTTCTTTATGTCCTTTAACTTCAGAGTTGCTTTCACGTCTGGTTTTCCACAACGTTACCTTCAAAAGTGACGTTATGGGGGACACGATCGTAGAGAAGTCTCTAATAAAGCGACGATACCAGCTAGCTAATCCTACAATACGTCGAACCTCAGACACATTCTTCGGAGTGGGAATATTAAGGATGGCCTGAATCTTTTCAGAATCTACATGCAAACCTGACTGATTAACGACATAACCCAGGTATTTAAGTTCATCTCTGCAAAATTTGCATTTCTCCTGATTGAGAGTAAGACCTGCCGCATGAATACGAGTAATAACTTCTTCTAAAATTTCTAGATGTTTTTCGAAAGTGGGACTGACAATGATAATATCATCCAGATACGCGAAGACATAGGGATCAAGATCAGCACCAAGAACTCTATCAATCAAACGCTGCCAAACCGCTGGACTTCCAGATAAGCCAAGCGTGGGTATTTGAATCCTTACTTAAAACGAAGTTGAAATCCAGAACTCCAAAAATAATGCGACGATAAAGACCTCGTTAGAAACGGGCTTTTTCAACATAGCGAAGACAATTTCAAAATGGCGTTGCAGACGCGTGGGTTCTCAAATTATATCTCGAATTAATCGAATCCATCAGCAGTGGTAATCACATCAATTCCACATCAAACACAAGCGAAGATACGGCCGATGATTAATTTCAGTAAACTTCCAATTAAATCCACAAATGTGAGAAAATATCCAAAATTCCGAAGACAGGAAGAATTACACTTGAGATACGTCTTAAACAAACACCAAGATGATGATGACGGAAACAGGAAGCCGGAAGGAAAAATACGTCACACAACCAATCAGAAAATAGGAAATAAAATTAGAAAACGGACATGAGGTGCCATCTAACGTCGAAAAGATGTGAACACAAAATATGATGATCTGAAAAGAACAAAAGGAACACGAAATACGATCGATAACCAAATCAATGCGTAGAAATCTGTAAAACAGATAAATGATGAACAAACAAATCTAACCTTGAAAACTAAACATCTGTCAAAACATAGAGGATGATTTACTAGAATGAAATAAACAGAAACTAGGACCGAATTAAGTGAATCACAATATCTGAAGGTAAAGTTGTGGAAAACCAGACGTAAAAGCAACTCTGAAGTTAGAGGACATAAAGAAAAGAAAAATAAAATACAAATGCTTGTCGAAAAGATTAGCGGAGCTCTACACAAGGTAGGTGAAGAAAAAAATCGTAACAGTTTCTTAAATGTTTTGCCTGGTCGACTAGGTCCAGGATTATGCAGAAGTATCATATTTCTTTATTATTTGTTTACGTTAAAAAAGGGAAGATTAGAACCCTGCATTGTCGCAATACTCAGACACATATGCGATCGTGACTAGCGCGTCTGCGGTAGAACGATTTAAAAGTGTTATGTTTAAATGTGTTTGTGTATTTTCAATAAAGGAGTTTAATAAAGTTTGTGCATTTTAAATAATTTTGTCGGGACTTATTTCTATCATAAATGTCGACGTTGCAGGCTTCCACGTAGCAGCTCATAACCGCTTATGGGCTTCAAACTTTGCTGCCGTGGAATGGATCTTCGCATTTAGTTTGTTATTGCTGCATTTTTTTTTTCATTCTCCTAACTTCAATTTTAAACCATATAGCCCCTTCCAGTTTTAGTTATCGTAACTGCTTGGAGGGTTCCGGCACCTTCCGGTCAAGAGTGTGCCCATTTCGTGATCCATCTTTCATTCAACGATAAATTCTTTATAAATACTCTTTTCCTGCTTATTTTTTTCTTTCATTTGTAGTCATCCATAATCCTTTGTGTAAGATGTTCACTATTTTGGGTCGCGGGTCTTTTGACTCGACGCAACTATTTCCTAAAAAGTGAGAGAACAGCGGCCATTGTAACACCACTCGACTTTTAAGTTATTTAACGGCAAACTTGTGGGTTTTGTTGCGCGAGGTATACCACAGAATTCTCTGCATCTTCAATTATTTGCACAGCCAGAAAAGTTAGCGAAAGAAGTGCCTTTAGTGCAACTTAGAAAGGGATTCAGTGAGTCACGTCGCCCGCCATATTCCTTTGAACGCGCCAAAAAAAAAGGGTTCGTAGCGGAATTAGTGGTTAGCTTTATTGTTTTAGACGCACCTCATAATATCTGGATTAAGTGGGCTAACATCGGGTCCGTCAGTACCTGCTTCAGCTTGCTTCAAAGATTTCGGCATATCGCTTGGCTACGACACACATGACCAGGTCCAGAGTTGGCTTGTCCGAAAGGCAGTTTCGTGTCCATCATCACAACAGCCAGGCCCGGTTCCGGTACCCGGTTAGCGCTCAACTTCTCATCCATTTTAAATCACGTGCTACCAGCGTTTCCCCGTGCGCTCCCGACATTCAACTTATAGCTAGACGAAGAGGAAAAGCGTCCAATTTGAAATTTTACGCCTTCACGTAACACCTTTTTTATAATTATAATAAGTTCAGTATAATTTTAGACATTTGTGCGTACCTTCTTTTAATCTTACACATCTTTTTTTGCTGTTTGTAGAGAATGTATTGGTTTCAAATCGTACAATATATAAAAAAACCCGTTGTAATCCTTTAAGCATAACCTGTACGCTATTCTGTGTTTTTGCTGGAACCTTTTATGACTCAAATATATTGTTTATCTGTTTATTGATGCGTTGTTCGATTATTTCCATGCAGTTTACCTTTAAAACAACCTACGTTCGGTTGTGAATAGCCGAGACCCCGTAAAAACTTGTACGAAAACAGGACAATTTTAGTTGTATGCAACCCAACATTTTAATTGATTTGTTATTGTTAGAGCAGACCATTTTCCGTGCGCGCCATGTGCGCCGGTATGGGAGTGTAATTCGTAATATAGTAGAATATGCGATAGAATAGGGACGCAACATGAGCTTGTTACCGATATAAGTATAGAAGTAAAGACATTTATTCTATCAGAAATAATTAAATAGGTATATATTTGGTTTTCTGCTATTAAAGTAATATGCAATACACGCACGGAAAGTGGTTTGCTCTAGTTATTATTAGAAATTAGAACTAACGGGTGTTTATTGGTCCTTGTAATTGCACACTTGATAACTGTCGGAATAATTCCGTTTTGACAAACAAAGTAAGTAGCCAACTTTAGCTTTCAACGTGTGTTTATTTCTTTAATTTCTTAATTTGTTTCTGGTGTTGCCTCAACGCACAACCTGCAACTAAGATGTTTTCTTTAAAACAAAGAACCTTTCTTAGTTAAATGTTACTTTCGCAATGGCACTAGTGTTGACGGAGTTGCCGGTTTATTCTGTTCAAAATTGTTTACAAGAATTTCAAACACATTTTCCAAATTTATAGTTTTAAAAAAATGCTTGGATAACGACGTAAGAAACTGGTAGCATCCTGCGAAACACTGATAGTGAAGCATCGAGAAAACGTACTGAAAAAGTTGTTGCTCAACAAATAATGAATGGTGCATCGAATACATCTATTTCATTTTCAGCAATTCATGTAATTTTTTGTTAAAGAAACTAAATAATGACATTTACGTTGAGTTTTGACGTTTTTGACAACATATGCGAGAATATTTAAAGTGATATTTATTTTTAATTTACGTGCAATTGCTTTATAAGAATTTATTTATTTGCCTTCTTATTTTGTAATATGTATGTTTACAGTTTATTTCTTTTTTATTTCTACGTAGATTTTATTTGGTTTAACACTAACTTTCTTGGAACAATTTCTATTTATAAAAATGGTCGGAAGGTTTAAAATGTGTTCGAAATGATAAAAAATATATCAAAAAAAATCACTATTAATTAATAGTAAATGCAATTAAAGATTGTTAAACGAAATGAGATCTAATGTCTCACAAAATCTTTATTGGAAAATTAAGTGACCGGGTTAACGTTAACACACATCATCATACCAGCTAAAAAAGTTAACCAAGAATTAACTTAATAAGAGGAGTTTGGAGTAAAAATACCATTATTGTGTTTAAGCACTGATCTTAATTTTATCACTATCCACTGTACAGAATGTATGCATGTATGTTTGAAAAATAATATCTAATAAATTATCGATGTCATAACAACAAGGATTTTAGCGTCGGCTTAAGTTGGAAATACAGTTGGGTTTTCTACTAAAATGCTTGTGAAATAATTGCAGGTCACATGTGTTTTCGTTACAATTATTATAAGATATAAAAAGGTCCAACAAAATGAATGAAATACCAATGGTAGCAAATGATCTTAGAATAAATGATAGAAACAACGCCTTTCATAAGAGAATACTTTTAACATAATATATTAATGTTAATATATACAAATATTTAACGTGTAGGCATCATGTTTCAACAACAACCACGGGAGGTCCAGCACGCTAGCAGATTAACGGTGTTGCCGAAAGCGATACATAGATATTTTCTCCATTTCTATACATAAAAAAATGATAATAAAATATTTACAGCAATTTCGTAAATTCAATGTGTCTTAAAAAGCCAATGATCGTTTTAAGTTTCCTGACACATAAATTCAAAATTGGCGTGTGAGTTAAACATATCCATAAATAATGTTGAAGTGTTTCAAAACGGTTAAGTGTATATGAATTTATTTATAGTGGAGAAGCACGCTATATAGAATTCAAGATGAAGAGAGCACGGACAATGTTTACGTATACATAGTATGCCTTTGTACAGCGAAGAGCATTTGAACGAGACCACCGCACCGTAAGCAAATGTCGAACTTATGCACATAATCTAGGAGTAAAGCAGATGTGCGTGCTAGGAAAAGTACCCAAATGGGCCGCTGTGATTTTGCAGGTGTTTGGTCGTCCATTTATGGATTATATTTGGATACTCTTTCGTTGCAGCTGCATTATAATTTATAACACTAAAATTCTTATTTCTATTCATAAAATCTTTGAAACTCACAATAAAACACCACAACCGTTGCTATCATTCAGGGTGCCAGCTAGCTAGTCGGCGAGGGAGTGGTTCAAAACTGAACTAAAATAAAGGCGCCACTTGTTTAAATCTTATCCTGTCAAGTTACTGGGAAAACAGGAACCCTAATAGCTGGTAGCAACAATTCTCTATTGAGCCGACAAAAAACCACAAGTAAATTTAAGTTTCAAAAAAAGTTTAATGTATGCATAATTAATTACTCCACGTTGCAGAGTGCATATAAAACAACGAAAATGTAGCGACGAATGTCAACTTCGAGTCAACTCTTAAGTTCAAGCAAGGATGCCTTATTATATAAAAAGTACATAAACCAGATACCGAATGCTATGGCCAACGTAGTTTGTTTACATAAATAGTACACACAAAAATTAAATTAATGAATTAAATGATTACCGAAACCTCAGTGTAATATTAAATCAAATTTAGAACTACTCCTCTCATAAAGAGACTAAAATTGATAGATAATTTAGTTTGTCTGTTCTAAGCGACAATCTTAATACAAAAGTACTTATTATTTTATTTTTAAATTTGCCTCAGTTACAGAATTAAGTTGAATCAAAAAAAGATAGTTATCGTTACGTGAATTTATATGACAACAGGTTAGCATTTAAACGGGTAAGCAAAACTAGTACAAAAAATTGATCACGATAATTATAAAACAAAATACTGAATTAATTAAAGTGGGAGGTAGACTTAGCTGGTAAGTTCCCTGAAGGCCGGTAGCGGATCTGCAGTTTGATAAATGCTCCTCCGCAAAGGAATCGAATTCAGCCTTCCCGTCAATAATACATTCCTCCGAAAAAGGTTTCGAACCCAACCTCCCAGCTGTCCACGTAGTTGCCAAATCAAAGTGTATATCTTCGTAGTTAAAAGAAGCACAAATCGCTAGCCACGAAGTAAAGGTTTACACTAGCAGAAAACCCAAAACTAACTACTTATACTAGAACCCGAAAACCCCTAACCTCAGTAAAACGTAGTGACAACAAATGAATTTCAAACATAAGAATAAATAAAATAATGAAATGAAAGGGCAACCGTAAATAGTAAGGAGAAAATAAATCAAATCAGAATTCCTACAAAGAAATAATCTTAACATTCTACAATTCTAGCCAGAAAGCTACAGAGACAGAAGAGAAATTAACATCTATCGAAGGGAAACCTCAAAAACTATCTAAAGGAACTAAACAACCATCCCAAACATAAAAATAATTACCAGAAGGTAACGTTAAACCTCAGATCTAAAAGAACGTGAAATTAAAAGTTATTCCGCACCAATTCGAAGTGATTAAAAAAAACCGTAACAATATATATATCGCTGTGTTCAAAGCTCTATATAACTCTCAATATACTATTTAATATCAGTGAATCTTTTATGTGATTTTTCAGTTGCCATTAAGTAATGTTTTTTATACTTTATATTGAATAAAAGACTGTTTTACAAACGGTACTCAATTTATTCGTGTTGATTTATACTATCAAAAATGTGACAAAGAAATAAACCTTTTACTCTCAGGCGAGTAAGGTCATTTACTAAAAACTTAAATCTGTCGTTTTACAAACTCAACTAAAATTCAAATTTCCCACCACACGAACTTTCATAAGTCAATGCGACAACATATGAAAATAAAATATACTGACAAGAAAATCATATATAAATAAACCCAAAGAATCGTGACCAACCTGAAGCATACAAATTACTAAAATTTCAGTATATAATGTCAATTAATTACAAATATCTAACCTAGAGATATCTTGTACGTATTTCGAAATGAGAAGTTCAAAAGAATGATAATATCGCCTACTACAGGTACAAACAACTCCTCCAGTATAAATGCGGTATTATAGAAATCATTTCAACTCTCATGAAGTGTACCAAACACCAGTAGGAAACCCACAGCCAAAACTCGCCTCGAATGTTGCTCTTCAACACTTCAGAATTAAGCCTTTATACTTATAAATTCCTCTAATACTTTATCCCAGTCAAATAAAATATTTTCCTGTTTTGAATATTAAGCCCCCGTGGTTTATTATATACTTTTATATTTTACATTTGTTGAACAATTCAATTTGTATAACAAGGCTGAGGTATTCTACAGCAGAAAAAGAGCTGCAAAGAAAAAAAGTCGAATTTCCATGACTCAAAAAGCAATTTGTTTAGATTTTGGAAAAGAAATTAGTGTTCCAAACATAACAACAAACTACGTCTATTATAAGAGTCAACTGAACGTCTATGCTTTTAATATACATATTCTGTCTACAGCAAAAAGTGCGTTTTACATTTACCCCGACACTATCGGTAGGGGAAGGGAGAAGGGAAGCGACGCCAACGGTGTGTGCTTCATGACTTTCTATGGAACTTTCTTGATTTACGAGTAAAAACGTTTGAAATATTTTGCGACTCTTGCGGGGGGCAAAATAGAAACTATACTATGTTTCGCTTTCTTCATTATGTTGTCCACAATGAGAGGCGACTAGATTACGTCAAAGTTACTTTCCCCATTCGTGGTCATTCCTATATGGAGCCAGACAAAAACATGGCATTGGTAAATTCCAAACAGAGAGCTGAAATTCCATCAGACTGGGTTGAAATATTCAAAAATGCTCAAATGAAGCCAACTCCTTTTGTACAACATCAAAAGAAATTGATCAATCCTACATTCGAGCATGGACCAATTTTTTTAATATGAATTTATGCTAAAAAAAATGTCCCATTAGTTCTCGCCAAATCCGAGAGCTAAAAATTCGACAGGATCATCTTAGACTGAAATATTATCGGGAGTCCTATAATGGTGCATGGGAGACAGCTATAGTAAAGGACAGAGAAAGCAATTGTAAGGGACCTGTTTTGCTACAAAATTAATTTGTGCTGCCTTCACAATACTATTCTGATACAATAATATAATGCTTTGGAATTTTAAAAATTCTTAAAGAACATATTTTTAGGGCCGATACCAATCAACTCTAAAAAAATTCGGTGCCTGCAAGACTTGAAGAAGTTCTGCGGTATTGAGGCACAATCATCCCAGGCACCTTCCAAAAAATTAAAAATGCGTATTAGTGTAAAAAAAAATCCACTTCAATTTGTTATATTCACTCATTTAGACATAACTTTTTTTGGTCTAAAATATTTAAACTTAAATTCAGTCTTACACAAAACGAACAATTTGTGCTCTTTATGGACCTGTACCCTTCGTATATAAAAAAGCCTAAATTTCCACTAACATTGGAGTTATTATTCAGAATTAGTGCACTTTTTAAAGTGTGAGATCATTAAGTAAATTCTTTTCTGCTAATCACTGTTATTAATTATTATTCAGAATTTCTGACAAGTCTGTATGTATTGCCATGATATATCATAGCATTAAATATGCTACGAAACTTGTAGATAATTCTTTATAATTTTATTAAATTTTTTAATATTAATTCAACACTGTTTTATTAACATTTCATACAGTCAGCGTCATCTATTAAATATCATTTACTCCACAGATATGCTACGTCCCAATTGTAAGATGACACTACAGTACACAGGTACACGAAATTTACCCCTCCACAGTGTTTTGGGAACACCGCAAACCAATCGGATAAAGATACTTATTATCTTCAGTCCACCTTGGGATGTGGGGGAGGTGTTGTCACGTCAGTAAGCCTCCGATTATTAGCTTTATATACCTGATATACACTTAAATATCTTTACTGTAACTGTACTAGTTATTCGTTCGTGATGTTCTTATACTATAGTGAATAAAAGCAATGTTATATTAGTAAAATTTATTTACTTCGAGTTAAATAAATGTGATGAACAAAGAAATGAATCTTCAAAAATTCCCTCAGGGTAAGTAAGTTCTTTACTATTTAAATTGTACAAAAATAAGATTTCTAGAATCTTAATCCAAACTAATAACTCATATATCTCGTTTTAATATCAACATAGAAATTCAAATCTCCTGCTAAATTCCCGTCATAAAATCAAGTACTATCAAATAATGCCAACTTAAACTGCTCGTGCATTTAAACCCACAGCATCAAACGTTTTGCTTACACACAAAAATCCACTAGAATTACTGTTATCATACGACAATATAACCTAACATTCCCTTTACGCTTTTAACGCCAGTTATAAATTCAAAAGAAGAATAATCGCTTACTTGAAGTACGAAAAACTGCTCTCATATACTCCAAATACTAATTCCAACTCCACAACAATCATTTCAGCTCCCAATTAGTGTTCCAATCATGTCACAGCAAATAGACTCGAACGAGACTCTTCAATCGGCCCCAGGATTAGAAATACGTCACCCCAAATCTTCGAAATCACTGGATTTCCATCATCTTGGCACTACATACGCAATACTCTCATTCTTGTAAGTAAATTTTTAAGTTAATGACTCTTATTGTGATAGCAATTTAAACATTTCTAGATAATTATTCGAAATGCAATTACACTCCGGAAAAACCGTAAAAGAAGTACTTCACATTTGTTTTCAACAACTTGATATCTCTTAGGTTAAAAAAAGGACCCCAGCAACGATGATAGATATCGTTTCCAACGATACGATATAGCATAATCAACCCACGTTCGAACAATCAGCGAAGGAACTTATTTCCTTAAAACCCATGGTAACCTGCCCTTTTTGAATTAGATACGAAATAAGTAAGTTTTTAGTTTAAATTTTAACAATATGTTTACAAAATGAATAAATAGTTCAAAATACATTTACATAAATAATTTTATAATTAACGTTTTATCCTGTAAGTTGTAGGTTGATGTATCATAGCAGTATGTACTTATTAAGGAGCAACATTTTAAGTATGAAAGAATTAAATGCTTTACATCTAAATCGAAGCTACAGTTTAGCAGCGAGAGCCAACGGTTGAATTTTTATTAGTGGTAATGTACCTCATAAATCATTTAAACTGTAATTATTTTAAATTCACTACTTTCGAGTAATATGAAATTAGTTACACGTATTACGTATGCATCACAGCTAATAATATGCAAAACTTAGTACTAAAAATATTTACACCCAATAACAATAAATCATACAGACATATGTATGAAGATATGAATAATTGCAGGAAATATCAATGGACCAATTAGCGCTACTGTCCTAGGATATACCGCCACATATTGAACTCAACACATGCGCAAGTATATTAAGGTACAAGGTACAGAAGCATACACTAGTTGGGTACATAAACTAGACGTTGTAAACGTCACTACTTACGACTACTCCTTGCACAACTCCTTGAAGTTATCGTTGCGGATATGCAAAAGCTGTAAAGCAATCGGTTAGCATGTGAGATAACCGCTAATTTACAATACGTAGTGGCAGTGGTTAGTAATTTAGTTAAACCATAATCGTTATGGTGATGTATTTAGGTGAATTAATACTGGCAAAAACTAGGAAAGAATCGGTTATTCCTCGATTTGCATGTTATAATGGCGAGCTCATTTCCACCTAGGAAGAATAAAAGGGAAACAATAAATTGCACTTTCTCATAATTTGCCATTTCAAATTGATATAATTGCTTAATTTTAGATAAGTAATTATGATAAACATATAATAACTTTCAATATATTGGAATAGTACATTATCATTTAATACTTTAAGTGTCTAACAAAGTGTGCCCCCTAACAACTTATTATAAGTGGATATAGTTGCAACAAGCGAATATTTGTAAGTTTCGATAAACTTATACCAACAGAAAGATTCAAAGTATGGCTTGCAGTAACTTTTTTGCAATTTCTTAAGAATACGTTTTTAACTGAAATGTTAGGTCATTCTCAAATGCAATTAGTTATTCTATGCCGGTACACTCACTTTGTAGTCGCGATTTACAGGTATATACCATCCCACAAAATCAAACCTGGACGATACCCAAATACCCAGTAAACGTACACGAAAATGTTGTCAACGTATCTAACCAACGCCTCCAAACCCGTGGTAAATATGGCAAAATATTTTTAAGATCAGTATCAACTTTAAGAGATTAGGTATCAAAGGAAATAAGCTGTTACTCTTTTGCCGCACATTCAGTTTATTGGTAAAAGGTATCATTGATTTGGATAGAATTCTAGTTTTTATAGTTCATTAAATCAATATATTGAAGACGGAGTTAAGATTACTGTTTAGTTAAGCAGTTGACGGCAGTGAACCATGGCCGTAATCACTGTACCATGTCTTTTTAGGTATAAATTAGAATAGTTTTAGTGTAGTTATTCAGTTCAGTTTTACTGCTGCTATACATGGATATAACATATCCCAGTAAACAGGTGCTTATCAGCTATTGTTTTATGACAGTGTAATTTGACGTTTTGTGCAATTTGTAGCAATTGCAATGGTTGCGTATTCTAATGCTGAAATGAGCGATATGGTGTTCATGTACGGTCGTGCTAATGGGAATTCTTTACAAGCACGTCGCTTCTATGCTGAAACGTTTCCTGATCGCCAACTGCCTTCGCATGTGATGTTTCAGACGGTGTTTCAACGACTAAGAGAAACTGGTTCGTTTGAGAAGCGGTCTTCTGATACTGGACGGCAGAGATTAGCATGTAATCCACAGATAGAAAATCGAATTTTGAATATTATTGATGAAAATCCCGAAACTAGTGTTAGAAGAATTTCGACTCAAGTGGGTGTAAGCAGCAATCTTGTTTGGAGAACTCTTCATGAGCAACTCCTATACCCCTACCATATCCAACGGGTACAAGCCCTTACTGCTCCGGATTATCAAACGAGAAGGGCTTTCTGTGAGTGGTTTTTGCAAACAGCTGCTGATCGGCCAGATTTCGCTGATAACATCCTTTTCACTGATGAAGCTGGTTTTACTAAAAATGGAATATTTAATTTCCACAACAATCACGTTTGGTGTGACGAGAATCCTCATGCTACCGTTGAAGCTCGGCACCAGCAACGTTTCTCTCTAAACATCTGGTTAGGCATGATATGGAAACGGTTGTTAGGACCGATTGTTTTGCCACAACGCTTAACAGGTCCTGCATACCTCGAGTTCTTGGAAAATACTTTACCTGAACTTTTGGAAGATTTACCTATAAATCTAAGACTGAACCTCTGGTTTATGCAAGATGGAGCTCCACCGCACTTTACGCGTGCTGTTAGGGAACATCTTAACAATGAATTTCCTGGGAGATGGATAGGGCGAGCAGGTCCCATTGCTTGGCCTCCAAGGTCTCCCAATCTAAACCCACTGAACTTTAGTATCTGAGGTTATTTGAAAAGTTTAGTGTACGCAACACCGGTAAACGATCTTCCAGAGTTGCGCCAACGAATAGAACACTGTTACCAGATAATACGAGAAAAGCCCTTGTTTTTTGAAAGAGTGCGCGCTTCCTTTGAAAGCAGATGTAGATCCTGTGACGAAATGGAAGGACGTCATTTTGAACATCTTCTTTAGTTATAATCTATTTTATGTTAAAATACAATAACATCTTAATAAAAACCGCTAAAGCAAACTTATTCTGCATTTGCGATAAAATGACTATTATCTCGTAAACAGTTAATTTGTGGACATATGTTTATTATGACTTTTAACCTTCTTTTCGATCGTACTAGATGCCCTTAAAATCTTTAAACGATGTTTCAAAACACCTTGTATATAATACTAGAAAATTTATGACGCATATGCGGGAAGATCACAATTTATTCACGCATATAAAGTCATAAGAGCGAAAGTCGAAGCTTATCGCTAACGTATACGCGAGATAACTTGATTAATGGTTTCCACGTACGTTCGGATTTTCGTTATAATTTTCGCTGGCGTCGTGGACTTACGCGATCATAATCTACCGGGGAATATTCACATCAGCGGTATGCAGGTACCGAGAGATGAATTTTACTTTCATCTTGGCCGTTAACTGACTGTTTAGTCGGAAGGCGAATCTGTGTTCTACTAACTAACTGTCCGTGTGAGGATGAGGTGCTGCTTTCATTAAAGTAACAGCACCAAGACACTGACGGGACATAATGTAGCGTTCAAGTTGTTTTATTGCGTGGATAGATAGCCGCTACTTTCTGCTATTAATGTAGCGGTTACTGTTACGTATTGCGATCTGTTAAAAGGTTCTATGGACTTCGTTTAAATGCGGTAAGATGTATTGCGTATATTTTATCGTAATACTTGTCTCCATTTTTCTATTTTTTTTAAGTGATTAAACTTTTCTAAAATAACGGGTCATCCAGAAATAAATTTAAGTTTAAGGTGTTACGTGTTGACTAATTTTCTCCATTAATAATGCAGACGACAACCTTTCCACATCTATCTTGATTATCTTATTCCCAAATAGTGCATTCCTCTAATTTTACACTTAAATTAGACTTATTTTTTCCATACCTTGTTTCTTATGTTATGTATGTACTTGCAGAAAGATTTGCATTGCCTGATATGTTTTCTTTCAATGTGGTTTCCATAGTTAACATAGTATTTTATCATTTTCGTATAATAATCGATCGGAGTTGTTAGGCTAGAGCTCCATGGGTGTAGTTGTTGACTTAAAGAAAAACCCTTTTTTCTTGACTATTGTGGGCGACAGTCCTGCGGGAGAAAACCGGTATCGTAGTTGCCGGAGTGCAATTTGAATCCTGGACCTCACGACTGATAGCCAAGTGTGCAAGCCACTAGACTATCAAACGGGCTAAGTTAAATTCATAATTTTTACGTTATAAGTATAACCAATTTCACCTACGACTTATTCTAATTTTTATCTCATGTTATAACACATTCGACTGTACTTATCAGTAGACGGTGCTTATTCCTTAGAGATGATGTCTTGATATTAGGAAAATTTAGCATAAAGATTTAAAATTTCATCTATACAAAATTAAAATTGTTTAGAAGCTAACTGAGAGAGATTTTGAATTTCATGAGGAATTTGCTACGACAATGAAAGCGATTTTGGAAGAAAAGATAGGCTTACAACATTTAATGAACGACGAAGCTCATTTTCATTTGGATGGGACGGATAATAAACAGAATGTTCGGCAATGGACTCTTAAAATGACCGCTCCATTCTGATATGGGCACAGAGTGGTGCGTCATTAACTCCACTAATGTTATTGGTCCCTATTTTTGTGAGGATGACAGGCACATAGTTACCATAAATTCTAATCGTTACGTTTAGGTGATCAAAAATTGTTTAACGCCAGAACTACCCAGAAAAGAAATAAGTCGACAGGATGTGTGGCTTCAGCAAGAGAGACCAACTGCACATACTGGAAACGCATCAATGAACGATATCCGCAATGTCTTCCCAGAAAAACTGATTCCATGTTTCGGAAATGTACTTTGGCCTGCATGGTCTCTTTGGATTTGTGATTTTTTTCTGTAGGGTTATTTGAAATTTTTTTTGTATGTTCACAAGCTCCGTAATCTAGACGACCTCAAGGAGTACAGACATTACTGACGATGTATAAATGTTGCACGCACATTGAATCTGTTTTCTGTTTTAGAACATAGTTTTTAAGTGAAAATATAGTTTAGGAAGTCAGCAAACTTTGTGGGTGAGTTCCAACATTTATTAATTTCACTTCAGCGTAAATGTTTTTGCAAAACCTGACTGTGTTGTGGGCAACTGGTAAACATAACCTATCAAATACACTGTGCACCGCATTGTTGGTGCATTTTTTTAGTTCGGTGGACTGCTGGGGCCTTTTTCACAGCATTTTTTAAAAACTCCCCATCAAAACCAGGCAAATAAGCCCCACGTAGAAATACCTTTTTCAACAACGTTTTTCTATATTTTAGTATACAAAATGGGGAAAAATTACGTGAGGAAAACAACAAGAGCCAACTGGAGCGAAGAAACTTTAGGAGAGGCAATATAAATGATATCAACTGGTCGAATGGGCACCAACGAGGCTAGCAGTGTCTATGGAATAGCTTCGCGTACCATCAGAAGGCATTTAACAAAAGCAGAGTTGGGGTTTCAGCATGAACAAAGACTTGTCAAGCACGTAAAAGAACTGGAAAAAGTGGGTTTTGCACCCGATGCTGCTAGCATGAAAAAAATGGCTTTTGAATTTGCCGAGAAACTCGGAATTACCCACAGATTTTCAAGAGAAAATCGATCAAGAAAGAAAGATCAAAGCAAAATGGAAAGAAGACGAAAGGAAATTACAGCTCCTCTAGTTCCGAAAGTGAACCAGAAATGAGTCCATCTGGCTCTGATGAGCTTTCTGATGAAGCAGAAGATTATTGAATCCAATGTGCTGAATATTATTATTCAACCAAGTCTCGTGCTGACTGGATTCAATGCACAAAATGTAGAAAATGGCTCCACGAAACTTGTACGAGCTATGGAGACGTGTGCAATACATGTAGACCATTCCCAAAAACGAAAACCAAGCAATTAATATAATGTTTTGCATCGGGGCGTATTTGACATGATTACAGGCGAAAACGCCCCACCTTGACTTAAACAAAAATAATAATTTTAGAATGTAGATGTTTAGTTTTCCAGATTTATTTTTTTAATAGAAGAGTACTTATATTTTGTTATACTCATGAAATAATATATTAAAATACATTACTATTTTTGAAGTTACAATTTTTTTTCAAAATGCGGGGCATATTTAACCACTTTACCCTAGCTGATTTTACAATCGTGTGTTCTTATATTAACTAACATCACTCAAATGATCTATTATAATATGTTTACTACAAGAACAAAGATAATTCAATATACGCAGTGATGATTTTTTAATATTAATAGAAATGAATTGCTAATTGTGCGACCTATTATTGTATTGTATTCTATCCGATTATTTTTATTTCATATAATATGTGCCCACAGTTGTCTGAAGTTTAATGTAAATTCGTGATGTGCAAAATATCGACACCCAAACTTGTTTTGTTTTACTCTTTATACGAACAAATATATAATTTAAACAACATATATTTTTTTATAAAGTAACGAGATATTCCTCAATAACAGCAGTAACATTGAGCAAATAAACCTGTACTATTTACCAATGACGTTTGTATGTTTAATTATTAATTGTGGCATGGTTACTATGATATACTAACCATAAATATGTAGTTTATTTTAGGACTGTATGTTGCTACAATATCGAGATAATTAGTCCTGTTCTTGGTAATAAGGTTTGATAATCCTGTGATGAGTAGAGACTGTGGCTTGAAAACTATAACAAAAATCCAAAAGAAAAAGCGAAAAAATCGCTTACCACAAAAATTAAAAGATACAAATCTAAGTTGCCGAAATACGTATTTAGATTTGTATCTTTTAATTTTTGTGGAAAGGGATTGTTCACTTTTTCTTTTGGATTTTTGTTAAAGGTTTGGTAAATAAAGGAATTAAATTATTTTTAAAACGTTTCGACCATTTATTCAGTCTTTCTCAATTAAAACAAAATAAATTTAACAGAAGTAAACTGTGCTACTAAAACATAACCACAGTCTTTGTCACAATATAAGTTATACACATTAAAATTTTGTTAAATGGACAAGTGCAACAACAGAGACACTTATATGCATTGATCTAGTTATACTTGATTTTATGAGGATTTAGCGGGAGATTTGAATTTTATTTATGATATTAAAAACGAGAAATACGAGTTTTTAATTTGGATTAAGATTCTAGAAATCTTATTATTGTGTATCTAAGATAGTAAAGAACTTACTTACCCTGAGGGAATCTTTAGTAGATTCATTTCTTTGTTCATCAAATTTATTTAACTCTAAATAAAGAAATTACACTGTAATGTAGTTTCTTTTATTCAATGTATTATAAGAACATCACGAACTACTACGGTCACATTAAAGATACTTAAATGTTATAAGCTATATTAATATAATAACACTGGTCAACAGTGAAATTGCTTCTTAGGTGAAAGTACCCAATCCTGAATGAATTCAACGTGCTGAACACGAATATCACATTGAAAAAAGTTGATTGGCTCACGTTCCAGAGATATTGACGTTTTGTCCATTGTATAGATGCTATTGCATAATGTAATGCAATTTAGTGAGAAATTACGAAATTTTGCGTCATATTGCATCACCCCTTCACACATTTCATCAGGACATTGCCACCATGGAGCAACGGTACCAAAGCAAATGGTCTACGTCAATGCTAGCTGACTATTGTTGGACAATCAGTAGAGATGCTCCACAAGTCCACTACAAACGGCAGGCCAAAAGAAGTCGAAAGCCAGAAGCAGACTAATGTTTTCTTACCATGTATTATAATATTGACATAAGTACACTTTTTCTGAAATATGCGTAAATGTTTTCTTACCATGTATTATAATATTGACATAAGTACACTTTTTCTGAAATATGCGTACATATTACAGAAAACCCGTAGCCAATTCAGCTTTTTCTTAGTCATTTTCGTGTTCAGCACATTGAATTCATTAAGAAATGACTATTTTCAGCTTGGAAGCATGAACTTTTCGAAAATTTGTTGCCCAGTGTAATCAGTGGTTCAGCGGTGTGACGTTATCCTCCCGCGTTCCGAGGGTAACTGGATATTACCCTATTCGTTTGCGGTGTATAGCAGTCGCCACAAGTGATGGCGAGCGGTGGGAGTAGGTTCGCGCAGCAGTAGACGGGCACAACGGATTTACCATCGCCTCTGCATATAATTTCTCTATACCATTGGCGTGCAGGTTAATATTGAATAATGCAACGTTAATGTAATTAAAAATTTAGTAAAATGGTTTTATTAGTAGGGGATATCTCCGGACAATATAAGTATTTTGTTTACTAATTACTACTATTTACAAGTGCCTACCTACTAATTTATTCCTGGAATATATGAACATATGTATATTCACAACAAAAAACAAAAATATTATGTTAATATAATCTTAATGAACTAATAAACATTTAAATCCGATTAACCGTTAAGGGGCACATAATCCCCTGAATTGTTTACCAGGAAACATCAGCGATGATAATAACAAAAAAGGATTATTGTTTAAACGGTTTATTGAATTTAAACATTATAACCTATTAAAAAAATGAAAATTTAATGGATAAAGTTAAACCTCTTCCGCACTAAAATCGTTGTCGTCACTACTACTATCATTATTTACATTTATAATTAAATTTTCGGTCCTGTCGCTCCCCTAACAGAGACATTTTGAGCCGCCACTGACAAATACTCAGAACGTATTATTGCAGCTAAGTGGGCGTGCACGCTTTTAAAAGCGTCTACAGCGCATCCCTACTCCTCGCCATCACTCGTGGCGACTGCTATACTTAAAACCCTGGGGTGGGGACAAATTTACTCTTCATGCCCTCTAACGTTTGAGATCTAGTATATCTTTGGAATTAATGAGAGTATAATAGATGACGCTGAGTGGTGTTTAGGAGAATAAAAACAGGATTTACTTAATAAAAAATTTAATTAAAATTTAAAAGATTTATCTACAAGTTTCGTAGCACTATATATACCTACATATAAAGATCTAGCATTTCTTTCCTAAGTAATTATACCTTGTAAAAATTAGTATCAATTAAGACATTTTTTTTTAACCTCTATACGATTATATTATTACTACAAATTATAAATTCTGTGGCCATCAAGGTGCACATCGACTTGAAAGAAGCAATCTTCCCGATCCATAAATCTTTGGTACACATGTATAATTTTCCTATTTACAACCGGACATATGCAAATCGGGCAATTCAGTGACAAATAGGTGAAATAAAAGAAAATATGTAAATATTCTTTCTTAGAAAAAATATTTATGAGTTATACATAAATCAGTAAATGCAACCATGTGGATAGCGTCAATTTTGTTGTGTTCTAAATGAAAACGAAGTGAATGTGATAAAGTGAAAAATGATAAACAAAATTACTAGCGTCCGTATGCAACAGCATTAAGGTCAAAAACCTTTCATTTGTGAAAAGAAGGACCGTATGTGGTGTATAATAAATGCAATTAAATACTTGCTTATATTTACAATCTGCTGTAAAAACTTTCATGTCAGGTAGCCGTATTCCGGTGTGAAACAAAATTTCTACAGGAAGAGGAAATAATATATTTGTTTTAGTTGTTCTTTGACAATTCAATGCATCAATTAATTATATTTGTTTATTTTTAATGTAGTAAATGTTGTCAAAATTTAAAACATTATATTTTAAGTCATGGTTGCTTTACAGACAAACAATTTGCATACAAAAGTCAAATTAGAAAATAACAGTATTATGTATTGAGCAGCACAGCAGGGGTTCCATCACAATAAAACATTGAATTAATTCAGCCCATCAAAATAACAACATTCATATAAACATTTGTATAGACATGTAGGTAGGTATAATTATTACATTGATAATGGAGATGCCGCACGTTCAGTTTTTAATATTACATAACTAAAATCATGAAGAAAGAGCTTAGTACGTAAATTAGTATGCGTAGTTGAAATTATTGAAACTTTCTTTTAAAATCAAGTACATACATATATGAAGGCAGATCTTATATGTAATGAAGATTTAGGATTTTGCTTACAATGGTACACAGGTTTAAATTAAATTTCATAAATGATAGCTCTCATTAGCTGCTAAATCGCTCGTTTTTGGAGGATAGAGTGCTGTTTGATTTAATAACTTAGATAAAAATACACAAGCGTCGTGGAATTTACAATACATAGGATGTCTTAATAAGAATGCATAATTTTAATAACTCGTGCTTCTGCTTAGCTATCATTTGGACATATTGCGGTTAATAAAAAAGAATTGACTTAGTCGAACAACGTGTTACCATCGTCACAACTTACTTCAAATACGGTGAAAGTTTTTCTTGAGACACTTCCAAAATTCGTACAATTTACGGTCGGCGAAACGTGCTATATTAATCGACAGTTCGTCGAATAATTGAAAAATGTAGGTAAAATGGTTCAGTTGCTGATGTAAAGATGCGAGGGCGACGTCGTATCGGCCGATCTGCTGAAAATATTGCCGCAATAACTAAGAGCGTTAGCCAAAATTCCCTAACCTCAATTCGCCGTCAGTCACAGCAACTGAACGTTTGGGGAAGCACCATGCAACGAATTCTGACAACGCATCCTCATCTTCACCCCTACTGCCTTCTGCTCTGCTCGAGCTGATGCTCAGTTTGGGCTGGCTCGGATAGGCTGCGGTTTGCGAACAATACCGCCTAAGAGTGGCCTAAATGCATGGAGTTACCGTCTTCTCCGACCTAAAATCTAGTATCATCACGAGTTTGTCACTCACGCATTCTTTGTTTAGGAGAAAACAATTTCGGAATCCAATGTCTTATTCATTCCTAATATTATGTTATGATAATACGAGTTCCACAACTTTCTTGATATTTTCGTTGGTTCTTGTTTCAACAGGTTTTCCGTATCTTGAGTCATTTTCAATTAATTTCCTGCCACGCCCCAATTGTTAAGACCAAACTTTTACCGTAAAAGATAACGGCACATTTCTTTCCATAGACATTGACATGACATTTTGATTGTCAGCTATTGTACATACTCTACAGAAGTAAGAGTAATTATGGTAATTAATTGTGGATACATCTAAATAAGCATACATGTTGTTCCTCGAAAATAACTAATAATGATTACATAAAAATTAATATGACTGTTTTGGGAACACAATTTTTACGTAGCAGCTCACAGTACGTAGGGACACACTCATCATTTAATACATGGTTAATCTGTGTCTTTTGAAAAATTTCTTGTCGGTACCGTTTTTTCTCGATTTATACACCAATTAAATGCAAGAACATATGGTGAATCTGCGATAATTTTTGCTTCTACATCTGTAATCAAGGTTAACAGGGCATGCATGCTTCGAGAGAAATACATCAGTGGCAGTTGGTGCGATTTCTTGTATGCGGCTTAAATGTGAATAAAGCGAAAGGCTACATTTTTATAGTAAAAACTGTGTGTGAATATAATTTTATGTCATTTAATAAGACATTTACTAGAAGTATTGCTACGAAACTTGTAGGCAATATTTTAAATATATCCATGTCCAAATAAATAGCTTGATTGTAAATTTCCAATATATACTTTTCTCTACTCTCACAGCCGTTATCATTATACCTTCCATAACATATTTTCTCTCTAACTCGATCCTGCACTATTTCTGACCAATATTGTTTTAGAAATAGCTGTTTGGATTCCATAAAATTCCTAATTCTCCCTGCAGCTGCGCTGTACCAAATTTCTACCTCTCCTTTTAAAGTATTTCTAACCAAATCCATGACTTTAATATTATCAAAATCCCTATTCATATAAATCTCTACGAACTTACTCAGACTTTGCAAATATTTTATCGGTTTCAAAAATTCTGGTCATTCCAAAACTTTGGTATGCTCTCAGAAGATATGGGATTTATTGTAGCGCATGTAGGCTCCAGTTTTGCTATTCTATTAACCTCAACTTTCACCATCTCTAAGCATTGCTCATTCTGGACTTGCTTGCCCTCCAATTTTCGAAACTTCTGCGTACATTCCACCTCTATTTTATCTGTTGAGTATCTTATTGAGTAACCCTTGGGACGTGGGGGAAAATGTATCACTGTGACCAACACTCTTTATGACTCCCACTATACCATCTACTATCAATGTATCTTTAATGTGATTGTTTAGTTATCATTTAGTGATGTTTTTCTGTACGTTATATCGAATAAAAAACTGTTTAACAAATGGTACTTAATTTAGTCGTCCTAGTGTAGTACAATCAAAAATGTGACAAAGAAATAAGCCTTCTACAGATACTCTCAGGTAAGTAGGTACGTTTACTATATAAAAACCACTGTTATACAGATTTCTATTATCTCAATTCAGACTAAGAATTTAAATCTCGTTCTTTTTATAAACATAAGTAAAATTTAAATTTCTCACCATATGAACTTTCACAAGTCAATGCACCAACGCATAAACATAAAAACATTGACAAGAAATACGTATATGAATACACAGAGAATCATGACCAACTTCAAACATACAAATTCCTAAATTTCACAAAATAATATCTATCCTTGAAATACCTTGTACATATTTTCGAAATTAAAAGTTTAAAAGGATGATAAAATCGCTTACTGCTGGCACAAACAACTACTCCAATATAAATTCCCTGTTATCTAAATCATTTCAGCTCCCATGAAGTGCACCAAAACGCCAGTTGGAAACCTACAGCCAGAATGTTGCCTCGAATGTTGCTCTTCAAAACTCCAATATTAAATCAGGGACGGCTCCAAACTACCAAATAACTGGATACATATAATTTTTGCACAAAATACGTAGTACTATCATTCAAAATAAGTAGATTACAGCAGTTTTCAAAATTTTAAATTAAAAAATAAATTTCTAAATAAAATGTTTCAAAAAGATACTATACTCCCAGGAAATCAAAAAAGAAGAAGACCCTTCTCCCATTTTCTTTCCAATAAACTCCACATTTACAAGGCAAAACTCACCCGGCAACCCCAATTAGACATGTGTTGCAACAAATTTCTAAATGAAATGTTTCGAAAAGATTCTATACTCTCAGGAACTGGAAAAAAAAGAAGATCTTTCTCCCATTCTTTTTTCAATAAACTCCACATTTACAAGGCAAAACTCACCCGGCAACCCCAATTAGAAATGTGTTGCAACAGATACGACTGAATTAAAAATTCCCAACGATGAACACTAGTTTGACAAATACGAACACCCCGTCATATCTATAGTTACGGTTACATTAATTAAATCAATACGATCAAGTAAGTTATTGGTCAGAATGTTACATGTTTAGGTAGATATAAAATACAATACACTTATATAAATCGAGTAAATTCAATTTAAATAGTCACAATTCTTTGGGTTTCATAATTCATATAGAAAAGACCAAATTATTGTAACGACTGAACGGATATTGAATGCTTGCGAAAAGTGCATGCTTCGTTTGCAGACTGTTAGCAATAATAATAATAAACATGTTTGAATTTAAAATTCTTAGGTTTGCGGAGCTTATAACAAAAAAATAAAAATAAGTAATACAAAACTAATTCATTATTTGGGAAACTATTTTTCGTTTTCTTCTTACTTATGTAAATAAATTCTTAATGCTAATTATGACATAAGTATATCACGTTTTTTTAGCAATTAGTTTTAAGTTATTCACACAGAAAATGCGAATTCTCACATTAACGGAGTTGTTTCTTGTTAATTATGTAATATGATTTTAAATGTATGTTTGTTAGTGTATCTATCTTACTTACGCATTATGCTAATGACATATTTTATTCTTTTTCTGATTGAATGCACTCTCTTGAATTTGATGATTCGTCGGAATGCGGTTGCATTTCATGGGAAATTTAATTTAATGACTGACTACAACATACCACTATCTTTCGAGCAGAGGCAGCGTAATATTGCACTGTGCTTTAGATATAAGTGGATTTGTATTACAACAGACATAACCAGGCGATGCTGAGGGCATTATTCAACCTTAATCTATAACCAAGACTGGTTTGGAAAGTAGTCGAGAACTAAACAGCTGAAGAGACTGCATATAACGCCTCTTTACTGTGGGTATTTCAACATTCGGAAATCAAAGGAAACGAATAGCAGGAAAAGCATCATCACCCCAGAACCTATTTGAGGAGTTATAACAATTATAGTTAAGGAGTTTGATCCAAAAGAAAGACAAAGACCATTGGAAGAATGATGATAGGGAACATCAAAGAAGAAGGCTGAAGAACTCTTAGAGAAAGTTGAGTAGGAACCAACATCGCACCGAAGCAGGCCTCCTAACAAGTCATTATAGACTGAAAGAACACCTACAAGGAATTGAGATACATAAGAATTTGAACGCTAACTTTGGAGATTGATAAAAAGTTAACGACTAAATATGATAAAAAAATTACAAATTGCAAATATACCGCGTGTCCGCACTTAAGTGTGCACTATTGATAACTTTGTTATCTTTGGAGGTACAGAATCGGTCAAATAGACAAAGTAGTACTATTTTTTATGGCGGTCACAATTGTGAAAACAGAAAAACAATTGAGCGTCGCGTTCTCTAGATATACGTCCAAAATTATTTTTTTTAATGGAACGCCCTGTATATTTTTTTGCAATTTAAAAGAAAATTCCAAACTGAACAAAAAAGTCTTAGTACACTATTATAAAAAAATGTCAAATAAAGTAGTTACTGAGAAGTTTTTATCTTTGTTTTGTTGGTATGAAATTGATATACCTATGGAAAATTAAAGCGTCACATTCATTAAAGCGTTTAATTTAATAAACAAATAAAAATAAATACATTTCAATACATTTTATCAATCTTCTGTGAACATTACGAGTAGCTCCTAAAATTGTCCTACCGTCGATGTCGTCAATGATGTTGGAAATTCTTTCCTGAAGCTCATCCACTGTTGTATATCTATGTTTGTACACTTGATGTTTTTTTACTGCTCCCACAAGAAGAAATCTAACGCGCGGGCCACTGAATAGGACCATTTGTGCCAATCCATCTATTTCCAAATAATCTTTCTAATAACTCACTTGTGTCACGGTGATTATGTGCGGGCGCTCCATCTTGTTGAAAGTAAATAATCTGTCCGTCTACCAAATTTAATTCATCCAGAAAATTTTCTCAAATTTCTGTCAATAATGCCACATATCTTTCTCCTGTTAAAGAACCCCGATAGAAAAAATGGTCCAACAATTCGGGATCCGATTATACCACACCAAACATTTAAACTAAGTCGGTGTTGGGGATTACAAGGATAAACAGCAAATGGGTTCTCACGACTCCAGTAATCATCATTTCTTTTATTGAACATCCCGCGATTAGAAAAGTTAGATTCATCACTCCATAAAATGTGTCTAAAGAAATTTTGATTTTCTTCAAAAGCATTGATAAACCATTGAGCAAAAGTTAATCGCCTTTAATAATCGCCCAAAAGTAGAGTTTGAACAGGTTGATATTTAAAGGGGACATATTTATATTTGTTCAGAATTTTATGGATCGTGCTACGAGAAATACCTGATTCTCTGGACAAATCCCTTACAGAATTATTTGGATGTACCTGAAAATATGCCAACACATTTATTTCTATCTCTGGTGATAATATAAAATTATTTTTTTTCCTCTTCTTTATAAAAATTGTTTCGTTGCTTCTTCATCTTCGATAAAGTTTTAAAAAATAGCGACGGTCTGGTACATTACGGTCAGGAAATTGCTGAATGTAACGTTCTAGGGCTCTATCTGAATTTTTGTTAAACAGCAAGTACAACTCCAACATATCACACTTTTCCAAATGAGTAAATGCCATTGTTACGGTTGAAAAAATTGTAAAAACAGTACTTTTTCCGCACAGTAACTTTAACAACAACAAATATAAATAATTTGACAGCTACTAAACAATGTAACGTTTTAATTTTCCATGGATATATCGATTTCATGCAAACAAAACAAAGATAAAGATTTCTCAATAACTATTTTATTTGATATTTTTTTATAATAGTGTAGTAAGACTTTTTTGTTCAGTTTGGAATTTTCTTTTAAATTGCAGAAAAATATACAGGGCGTTCCATTAAAAAAAATAATTTTGGACGAATATCTAGAGAACGCGACGCTCAATTTTTGTTCTGTTTTCACAATTGTTAGCGCCATAAAAAATACTACTACTTTGTCCATTTGACCCATTCTGTACCTCCAAAGATAACAAAGTTATCAATAGTGCACCCTTAAGTGTGGACAGCCGGTATACTACCTAGTTTTCGAGAAAACGATTATTAAAGATAGCAAGTTTTGACGGTGCCGACAGTACCATTGCATTCCACTAAAATTTAATTATATCGCCAAAAACTTAAAATTTGCAGAAAATCTATAGTAGAAATATAAAATCCACTGAATAGAATCCCAGATATTGAAATACAAAGGAAATGATTCGTTCTTCGGCCAATAGATGGTAGTGACCTACTTAAGTGTGTTCATTATAATCCGACAATGTTTTTGTCTGAAACATCATTGTAGGCTACAAAACTGAGTGTAAACCAGTGGCGGCGCGTGGACTTTTATTTTGGGAGTGCACATGTGGGTAGGTACCAGGGAGTCCGGTTTTGAAAATTAACCTTCAAAACTCGCATTTTAGAGCAGTTTGTGACGTTCTTTCGCCTTATCTTGGGATAATATTCAGAAAAGGGCTTAGCGCAAAAATCCGAAATTGTTAGTTCTTCTTTTTATACAGAACAGTCACATCATAAACGAACAAAAATGACTTAAACTAAAAATTGTTTGAAAAATTGATAAGACCTTTAAATATACCAGGATTTATCGAATCATTTCCTTCCTAATGGCCAATTAATGCTAATTCGAAAGCACCAGAAAATTTAATACAGTTTATAATTTTCGATAAAATGTATCTCGTTCTTTTTTACTTGCTCATTATGTTTCTCGATATTCAGTCGGAACACACTGTTTAATTGTTGTCGAATATCTGGTTTACCTTATAAATTAAAACCTAATTTAGCAGAGAGGTGTGTCTTGGAACTTTGATGTTTTTTAATTTTTTCTTTTAAATGGATTAAATCCTTAACACCGGATGTGGTCCATTCTGTTTGACCATCACCAGCAAATAATAAACACGGAAAACAATAAAGACTGTTACTAATTTCACAACCACATAACCAGGCGGCTTTTTCATAAGTGTCTATCTTAAAGGTTCTTTTATAATCGCGTGTTTTACATTTTGTTACATGCGTGATCGATAACTTCGGTTTTGGACGACCGGCACTTTTGATTTTTTGTTTTTCTTCTAATGTCAGCGAAGAAAAACCCAATTGTTTTTAAATATTGTACGCTAGTGCAAATCGGATTGTCCAAATTATCCGCCATAATTGCGCGCAAATACAACAAAAGTAATTTCCCGGTTCCCGGTATACAACACCACACTAACAGACGACCGTACACAAACTAAATGTGTACATATGGTAGCTAAGTACTGAGAACTATTACGGGAGGTGTGGGTGTGCGAGGGGTAGCTGCTGCTCCAATCACGGGCCAGTTCGAGAGAGCAGTGTACGAGCCGCATTACGCATGTTCGCGCCTGGAGTCTGAACCGAACATCGGAAATGAAAAATAAAATTAAATACCCAATAGAAAACGTTAGGTTTGCGTCAAACACAAAAATAAATTCCTTTAGATGAAGATATTAGTTGGGGGTACACGTGCACATGTGCACTTATTGAGAAGCCGCCACTGGTGTAAACTACAATGTCAAGTTACTAATTACATCGCTTTAGATAATAATCGTGTCATGCATCATCCAGTGGGCGGATATAGCTAATCAGTACGTAATAGGATAGGTTAATCGCAATAAAATCAACTGAGGTACCAAATAGAAAATTACCCAAGCTTACATACATACAAACACAATTTACTATTACGTTAATGCAACGAAAGCTTTTCAGAAGCCAGCTAAACGCATACGCTCTCCTCGCCTGTCGATTTGGCCTCGAATAGCGACCTCTACCAGGGTTTCGATCCACGATTTTCCACCGTAGACTCTAAGATCACGAACTCGTGATACCTTCTCGAGTTTAATTGGGAAACGAATTGTTTATTGCTCTTGACGGAAGATGGGCGATATTGTCTGGCCTGTATCTACATGGTAAACGCATGGATTTCGTTGCGAAGTCAGTTCTTTTGTTTTTTCGCTGGTTTGTTTGCCAACTTAGGTAGACCGGTGACATTAATCCGACAGATTTGATACGGAATTATAGTTCAGTTCAGCTTTAGATATCTGCTTTTATGGACTATATGCATCCTTTTTGATTCTATACTTGTTTGTAAGTGTCTATCCTTTTCTATGATGGGGATTATTGCCAGATTGCTTGGTGGCCTCGGTAATGTTAATATCGGTATCATTCACTCTTCCTGTCATTTGTCAATTTTGATTATTTTTCTGTGTCAATTGAGTTTATTCTAGTTTCTTTCTTATATTACGTATTTATTTAAAACTATTATCATCATTAGTGTTATCTATTTTAAGTACAAATGAAACACCTATTATAATTACATACAGGGTCCTGCAATAGTGCGTCTGGCTTCCATAGCTCTTTTACGAATTAAGTTAGGAATTTCATTCATATGCCGACGTATACTGTAGGTATTTAAAAATAGTTTTAGTAACGGCGGACTTTCCGTTGTACGAGAAATAGATACCAACTTTGTTATTTTTAATAGAACATACTGTATATTATTACATTTTTGAATTCGCTATTAAATTTAAATAACAGTTTGTTAAGTGTACATTAGATCTAAGTCGCATGATTTTTTGAAGTACAGCTC
Source organism: Cetonia aurata (assembly GCA_949128085.1). Taxonomy (NCBI): domain Eukaryota; kingdom Metazoa; phylum Arthropoda; class Insecta; order Coleoptera; family Scarabaeidae; genus Cetonia; species Cetonia aurata. The sequence goes on from OX421887.1 coordinate 3,767,922, forward strand.
TTCCCGCAATAAGGTTAACAATCTGAAACGCGAATCGGGTTGTGTGTCGGCGACCTTCCTTGATTTATTAGTTTTCAAAGATTTTTCGATTTAAGGCGCAAAAAGTTTGCCGCGAAACTACAAAAAGGAAGCATTTGTGCTTATCTGATATTTGGCTCTTATAAACACATACATACAGTTACGAATAAATGTCATACGCATGTTCTTTCATAATTAAATTAATAAATCATTTGAATTAAAATTTTCCATAGCTTTAATTTATTTTTACTTTTTTGTTTTATAATATTTTCTAAATAGTTAGGTTTTTATTGCTTTGTTTTACAGCATAATACTGAAAAAATAAATTGCAAATAACTCTTGTCTGCGATTGTATATCTCAACACAGAACTCTTTTATATTTTCGAAGAAATTTAAAACACTGCATTTTTGAAGTGAGAGCAGTAAGTGTTCGACGTGCATATCCAACTTAGCAAACTTACTTACTACAATTTAAATTACCAAATTCAAAGAAAGAAACTTGTCTATCCACTACATTCCATATTGGTAGGATATATGTATACAATGTGTCCCGTATCGTTTTATTCAAACTTTGGGAAGGTAAAGTAGACTAAATTTAATGACTAAAAATAGTAAAAGTAGTAGGTCAATTTTACCCACTACCATCATCGTGATCCAATTTATTACTTATTTGTTTAATTTATTTACTTGTTTAATTTGTTTATTTAATCATTTATCTTATATTAAACCAACATATTTCTGTTTCCAAACACAATTGATTAACCACTTTTGTTATTTATTATTATAAAGTAAGTCTGTTTACGTCCATAAAATGTGGGTAAAACGATGCGGCATTTAGAAACCTTATTTTATGGCTATCAAGAGCATTTAAAAAATATGTATGTATGGTCAAACTTATCCAACTTGAGGATCAATTTATGAATGAATTGAATTTAAGGATAGAGAACATAAGGGCAAATTGCCTTTAAGGAATGTGTAAAATCCCTTACAGTAAGAAAAACAACGCCATTCCATTTAAAATAAGAAAGTAGCTAGCGACGTCTGGTATAACGAAACGTTTCCGTAAGTTGAAAATAATGTTAAATAATTCTCCAGGTGAGGCTTTGTTGTCAAAATTTTTGTCCCATTAATCTAATTGCAAGGGATCTCCAGAAAATGATAGTGTACGAATGGTAAACATCCTGTATATTGGTAACCAAATAAAATTGACCTACCACTTTTGTCCTTTTTAGTTATTAATTTAGTCTACATTAACCTCCAAAAGTTTGAATAAAATGATACGGGACACGTTGTATATACGAAATAAGATATTCTAATAAACCAATAAGAACATCCAGAAACTGGAAATCTGTTTTACCAAGGAATACATCAAAATATTATTTCAACGTGTGCATGTCGGTGTTTTGATAACAAAAAATAAATTATAGAAAGGAGAAATCCTGTGTCCGATAAGTACACAATGAATAATAACTTTTGTTTACGCCGATAAGTCGCAGCCGTAGGAAAAGCTATAGTACGTTCTACATGCGCTCGCCACACACATTTTCGCGTAGGCAACTATACATAACTTTTTTTTTTAAGAAAAAAAGACATTTGCAGAGTCTGTGAATTTTGAAATTATCTTCGAAACTATAAAAGTTATAAAAATGCGATTTACAGTTTTCACCTAAGCATGAAAGAGTACAGTCTTTTATTAAAAAGAAATGTTAGGTTTAAAATACAAGGTGATTAAATACGGATCTGTAATTTTCAAGCTCTAAAATTAAAGATAACTTGATTTTTTTTTAAATAGAATGGTATAGCAGCTTTTACATAACTGGATGTAAAATTTAATTTCTTTTCGATTTTATACATTCAGTTTTTCACGATAGAATTGTATAGCGAAGAAACAAACGCGGCCATGGAAAAAAAGGGTGTCCTTTATTGACACAAATTTTGACATTTCTTGTCCGAAACAAGTAACTGTATTTAAGGGGGTAATATTTTTTTAAAAAGAAATAAATTATGATGTTTGTATTGGGGGAGAGCGAGAAAAACTATTTTCTTGCTAGTAGAATTTATGTGAGTCGGTTTCCCGAAAGGCGAGATCCAGAAGCGATCAGTTTTGCCAGACTTCTTGAGCGGTTTGTTCAAACAGAACTACAGAAAGAGGCAAACAACAAATGGGGGAGGTATCAACTGTTTGGGCAACAATATGATTTTAAATAAATCTAGTTACACCAATATTTCTTAACGCTTCTTTCTGATGTTTCTGAAAAACACCTATTTGTAATTTGAGCATGTTGTATAGTAGAAATCCAAAACCGTAAAACTATGTGTTGAGTTACGGTTAGAAAATTATACCTAGCATTAAACTATAATTAAAGTTGAAACTATATTGTGACACAAATTTGCTTAAATTTCACATAAAGTGGTTTTCTTAGAATCTACTAACATTACATGCAATATTTACGCACAAGATCTATGTGTATGAACATACGATTTCTACTACTCCCACGTATTTTATATCAGCCTGATGGTAATATTGAAATATCCGATTCATATCTGGCATAGTGTACGTGCAAGATTTAGACATTAATCTGCGTATCCTACGTAAATTCTCAAAGCAAAGTCATTATCTTAGTTTAATAGATCGAGATTGGCAGAGATAAATGAAGTCAGCAAACTTAGGCGCGGAAGCCTGAAATATTACAGCAATCACACGAAAATATAAATATCAATCCTATTATTATAAATATGAAATAATTGCAATTATTTTGAACCACTGCATTTTTTTATCAAAGACTCCTTGAAAAACACTTGAACGTACTCACTTCCTGTCAAACTATACCAGAAACTAAGCTATTACGCAAATATGAAACCTTGGACTACAATTATCACTTTATGTCGTTGACAAAAAAGGAAAACAGGAATTATCCATTGAAAAGTCTCGCCTTCAAGCTCGCATTCACACTAAATTTCACTGTTTTACTATTTCTTCGTCCTTCAAACACAGTCGAGATTCATTCTTACCACAGAATCCGATTCTGTGTACGTAGGTAATTTCTGAATCTGCAGTGACCTGCAAAAACATTGTTACAATATTGGAGCACTTCTTCTTTGCCCAGAAATTCATTTGCCGTTTAGCTGTCGTGTCGTAGGTACTGTACCAAAGACAGGTTTTGGTCGCTAAAATAGCTTAGTAGCAGCGGCGGCTCGTGCTTACGTCACTCAGAGGCTATGACTTCTAAGAAAATAAATAGTTTAATTAAATGGTATGTATGCTCCAATAGTGAGCGTTCTAAAAATAATTCTTGTTGAAATAACACTGTGTAAATTTTTTTTCACTCGTTTTTAGTATTTACGTAAAGGGTTCCAGCTTCAACTGCCTATAGGAGAGATAGGATAGTAATATCATCCCGCATGTCAAATCTTATTCGAGCTTTTTTAAAGGCATTTAATGTTACCTGGCTCTCCATTTGTCGAAAAAGGGTCGTAAAAAGAATTCCGATACAACCGTAAACGTATTTAGCATGTATTTAGGGTTATGTCCATTAGCAAAATGTCAAAATCTCCACAAATGTTTCTATTGGTTACCGTAGTTTAACGTGCGTCCGTTAAATTTTAGCATACGTTAAATTACGCGCGTGCGCGGTGACGTCAAATTTAGTGTTCGCGTTTACCGTTAAGTTTGCTTAAACTCTCTAATATTTAACTCTAATTTAAATCTTGGAATATAATCATATTGTTTATATCTATAGAAATATTTTCCCAACTATGCTTTAGACAATTATATAGCGCGTGTGCGTAACACAAATTAAATTATTTTTATTCTCATTTTTAAGCTTAAAGTAAATGGAATTCTTTCTTCTCTTAGAAGATCGTCCTCGTTTACTTGTCCGGTATTGTTTGCATTATTCAGCACCATTACAGAATAACAGAATGGATGTAATTCACATGTCTATTGTTTTTCAAGGGTACCATATACATTTATTTGACAACAAATAACCCCCAACTACAAGACAAAATAAATAGTATCATATGTGAATACATATAAATATGCACAGATTTTATAAAAAAGAAGTAATATTACTGTACAACAGTTCAAAAAAATGTTTTCATACCGGGTGTCCAGCCTAAGATGCAACAATCCCTAGCCGATTTATTATTGTCTTTTTGGAAAAATATTTCAAATAAATGTTGCCTCGAGTCATATTCTACACATGCTAAAATTAGTTTCAGTAATGGCGGACTTCCGGTTGTACCGGAAGTAGATACTAACTTTATTATTTTAAATGGAACAGGCTGTATATTATTGCACTTTTGGATTCCTTGTTAAATTTAAATAACAATACGTTAGGGATACATTGGGGCTAAGTTGTACCGTTTCCGAATTACATGACGTGTTAGGTTGGACACCCGGAGTAGGCTTCTGCGTTTCGGGTAATGTGGTAAAATGGTGCACCAAGCAACATATTAGTCCTTAGTGTTGACATGTTGAAAGTGACTGAATGGCGAAATAACTCTTCAAAGATTCGTATGATACGACTCATTCCCGAATTAAGATTCGTATCGAGGGATTGGTACCATTGGTACCACTTCGTACTGTTTGCTGGCTGCAGTGACGGTCGTCGGTTTTCAACTTTCATTGGTAGCATTACACTGGCCGAGTCTCACCCGATTTGGGTGTCCAGAGCTGGCTAAAAGAAAAATACAGCTTGGCCCTATTCATTGGGCGACAATACAGGAAATTTAATCGAGCCTGGAATCCGAACCAGATGCTGTAGCGTCTTAAAATTTTGCCCAATACACCTTGGGCACGTAGTTGCAATTACAGACACGGAGTCTTACGCGTTTTGGGTTCTCGGAATTGTCTGAAAGAAAAATGCAAATTTGCGCTACTGTTATTGCCTTATTCCAGAACATTAAAAAAAGATCAAATGCATTTAGATCCTACTGCAAGATATGACCGAAACTGCAAACTAGAATGTCTTATCTATTCTAACGGGGAACGTTGAAACTTACGGTTGACAGTGAGAAAGGAGAATCAATTTTGTTATTAATTAGCTTGTGCAAATAGCGAGCACTATGAATCTTACGTCAGTAATTTGATGTAGATTCAGCAGCTCTTCATAGGAAATAAACCAATCCGCATATTAATTTGAACGAAAGGAATCTCAAGTCATTTGCATAATTAGGACCAGATATATAGCAAAACAATTTGACATCATCGGCGTACACCAGAGAATTTAGAAAGTCGTTAGTGAATATGTTGAAAAGTATTGGCCCAAGGTTGGAGTCCTATAGAACACCACTTGATAGACCGATTTGTTGATTAAAATTCAGATGAATGAATAGAATACGTAGGTAATTCTGTTGCTTAAGTATAATTGAATCACCCAACATAAATTGGGTATCGTTTCATTGTCTTTGAAAGTGGCCGATATGTTTTAACGGCGTATTTGTAAGAATTTTAAAATACTTTTTTCCAAAAACTACAATTTGAAGCCCTGCCACTGGTGACAACCCTATCTGTCTATCTACTTACATATGTATCAGATGCTCACAATTACCGACAGATACTTGTTAGTGCGATAAAAAGCCGATACGAGCAGCTAGATACGAAATACGAAAACTGTTATTAGTTGGTGTTCGTACCATCTGACTCCCAGGTAAGATTCGTATCAAAGACGGATACTACCCGTCTCTAGTTAAGGTAAGTAAGCGTACATATGTACATTGGTTAATAACCACTAAGGCTAACCCATAATTTATACTGTCAGTAATATGAAACGAATTAATTATCCATTTTAATGAAGTCGAAAGGATCGGTCGCCGCTACTCATGACCCGTGAAATTAATTAATACGTAGTCTATAATTAATTAATATAGTTTGTGCAATTATTGGAACTCATTTATGTATCTACATATATCTTGGTAGACGTTGTTTACAGTTACACAAGTAATGATTGGTGCTCCTTCCTGGCATGGTGTTTTTTTTTTTCAAGGAGCCGCTAAAAGGAAGAAGCTCCACTGATAATATCAGTACCCTTGCTTGTTATAAGTTAACTTCATATTAGTTGAGAAGGAATGCATTTCGGTTTGCGATCTGTACCGATAACATGATCGTAAAAGGTAATTAAGGTGTTCTAAAATATTACAATGTTACCGTTCGATTACTACCGTATCTTTTATTTATTTTCTTTTTACACTTCCCAGTTATTAAAATAAGTAACAAAATCCACATTATCAACAACTTCATCTGGATTTCTTCGAATGATATATGTTTCAAGTAAACTTGTTAATGTTATTGTCAGTGTGCGCTCTTAAGAATTTTTCTTTTCTTTCAACGTACCGTGTTTTATAAATGACACGCTATAAATAACGTCCGTCAAGCATACTTACTTGCAGTTATAGATAGCGATTGGTATCACGGAAACTTTAAGACGTCGATTATATCGGTCTGCAAGATGACTTTACGTGTCGGACTGTAGGAGTAGTGTACATGTAATTACATAAATGGACGTTAAGCTGATAATCACGATAATTTATCCCGGAAAATGTACGGTTGCAATGGTAATCTGATTGCAATAATTTTCATATGAAATTTGAGGATAATGTGCGGTTAAAATTCCAAAAAGATTTAATGTAGCCGTTTTAGAAATTGCCTGTCAAACGGAAATAACTTAAAAATATAGTAATTCCAAACTACTAACTCTTAGTATTAATTAGTGTACATTTTCTGCAAAGAGATTAGTTAGTCACAGTGACCTTGCGTTGATTTTGCATACAAAACGAAAATAATAGATTTTGTGGATATTAGAAGTGAATGTGAATCTAAACAGCTTAGTACAATAAGACCAAATGTAAATTGAATATACAGGGTTCTGCAATAGTGTGTTTGGCTTCCACAGCTTCTGGTTGTACCAGATGTAGAGACACCAACCTTATTATTTTAGGTTAGGGTAGAGTAGTATAAAAACTAGTTCTTTCGTTCATCTAGTATTTAATATATGATTACTAGTTTCGGCTAAAAGCCATCTTCAGATCAACGTCAAAAGGTAAACTTGTCGATTGTTTTATAAAATTATTATTTTAAATGGAACATCCTGTATATGGTTGCATTTTTGAATTCCTTGTTAAAGTTATGCTTCCTGAATTACATAACGTTCTTGAGAGAAGAAAGAATAGCATTTGCCGCGTCTTAGATATTTGAAAATATCTCCAAAACTGTGAAAGTTAGAAAGATGCGGTTGTCTGTTTCCGTTTAAGCATGAAAGACCACACATCCTTTATTAAAAATTTTGCGTTTTAAAAACGAAACGGTAGCGGACTCATTGCTTGGGATGTGGGATTTGGATGAGATGTACGATCATTTTATATCTGTGGTAACTTTGTGTCTCGATGTGGCATGTCCTATAGTTACTAAAAAAAGGAAGCATATATACTCATAAAAGAAAAAGCTGGGTTAATGCAGAAATTATTAAAAGCTCCAGAGATTTAAAAGATTTATTTTAGGTAAAGTGCCGCTTCCATACACCAGAATGTGAAAATATACAGTATGTCCCCGGATTGAGTTTACAATAGGTATGATTGACCAAAAATTTTTGAATTGAAATTTCATATTTTGGGATTCCGCCCTGCTTGGTGTGAAACTTATTTTTAGTTTACTTTAGACTTTTTAAAGTCAAGTATGCCTTTACAGTTGAGCAAACACTATTTTAGTTCTAGGTAAACTAGCTTTTCCGTTCACAGTATGCCAAAGTGTTCTTAAGAAAAGTTGTTCAGAAGGAAAAGCTATGACGTTATGCATATTTTAAGAATGATCGGCCTACTTTGATAAAATCCAATATTGCTCAGTTTCCTTTTGTGTCAACTTCATTTTCAACTTCGTTTTGTGTCAACGTTGTGTCAGCTTGACTTAAAAAAAAACAAATCTGTAATTGAAAGTACAATCATACCTTCAGATGGGTTAATGATCATAAAAACAACAAATATAAGGAATCTTTAATTAAATTATTATAACAAAAACAAGTATTAAGTTATTCTATTAACCCTCCACCATCGTCGCTGCATAATTCAATGCTCCGTCGCAGTTCCTTAAAGCTATTCCGGATTTCCTGAATTGGTAAAGCGGATATAGCATCTCTTATGCGATTTTTTAATACCTCGGCATCATTGGGTAAATTTTCTGCATACACTACTTGTTTTAAACGTCCCCACAAATAAAAATCGGCAATAGTCAAATCTGGGCTCCTTGGGGGCCATAAAACTGGACCATTCCTACATATCCAACGGTGACCAAATTTACGGTTTAACCAATTCACAACAATTTGTGGATAATGCGCCGAACAACCATCATGTTGGAAATACATTGACGTCCGATAATTGAGAGGCAACTCACCTAAAGCGTCATCGAAGAAATTGTCTAGCATATTTAAGTATGTATGCTGGTTAACGTTATCAAAAAAATATGGTCCTATTATTCCATAATATCAAATAGCACACCATACATTGACTTTAACAAAATATTGCCGATGATTTGCAATTCTAAACAAAGGATTAGTGTCACTCCAATATCGAACATGTTGCGAGGAAACAGTTGCATTGGTAGAAAATGTAGCTTCGTCGGAAAACAAAATGTTTCGATAAAAATAACGATTACTTGCTATTTTGCTTCCTATCCATAAACAGAAATCTAGACGTTTTGCTTCGTCTCCTGGTTCCAAAGTATGATTAAAAATGGGTTTGTATGGATAAATCCTCCGGTCTTTCAAAACTCGTTGTATGTGTGATTTACTAATGCCTAAGCGAAGCGACCGCTTCCTCAAAGACAATTTTGGATCATTTTCTACCGAATCTAAAATTAGCAGAGTAGCGGCATCGTCTTCATTATGCATTCTCTTAGTTTTCTTTACATTTAGTACTGAGCCAGTTCTTAAAAATTTCTTAATAAGCTTCTGAGCACCCATACGTGATACATAAATATCCGAAAATTTTTCATTAAATTTTTCAATCACGTAACGGAAACTTTTTCCACGTCCATAACATTGTACTAAATATATTTTCTGTTCTAACGTTAGCATTATATTGTAAAAATATTGTCATTAGTTACTGCGCTATGAAAATCAGTTTTGTGATATTACTTCAACGATATGAAAGATAACGACACATGTCATACTACAATAAATACTTGACATGTAATCGATGTTTTTTGTTTTTGTAATTAGTAAGTCACCTCATCGCTGTTTCAATTGCAATACTGAGCAATACTGGATTTTATCAAAGTAGGCCGATCATTCTGAAAATATGCATAACGCGATAACTTTTCATTTTGAATAATTTTTCTTAATAACACTTTGGCATACTGTGAACGGAAAAGGTAGTTTACCTAGAACTAAAATAGTGTTTGCTCAACTGTAAAGGCATACTTGACTTTAAAAAATCGAGAGTAAATTAAAAATAAGTTTCAGACCAAGCAGGGCGGAATCCCTAAATTTGAAATTCCAATTCGAAAATTTTTGATTAATCATACCTATTGTAAACTCAATCCGGGGACATACTGTATATAAGAAAAAGGAAAAACGTAAACGAAAGTAGTAAACAAAACTATTACAATAAAAAATTAGAATCTTGTACAAATAAAGTAAACGACATTTTGAAAATTGTTAATGAAACACGAAGTACAAACTCTGTTAATAAGCATGATTTCTCGATAAAGATTAATGGTAAGTTAATATCTGATAATCGGGCTTCGTGTGAAGCTTTTGCAAAGCATTTTTCATCTGTTGCAAGTGATCAGGTTAGAATGATCTGCGGTGATACGAGGGATGATGTGCATTATTCCAACTCGTGTAGCGAATCCTTCTCTTTTGGACAAGTTTGTTGTTTTGACGTGATTGCTTGTATGCATAGTTTAAAGAATAAAAAATCTTGCGGATTGGATGAGGTTAGTAACTATTTGTTGAAGCTGGTGGGTACAGAGATTGCCGATGCTCTTGCTTATATAGTAAACAGGTCATTTGAGACAGGAAAGTTTCCATCTAATTTAAAAATAGCATCAGTCATACCAATACATAAGAGACATGATCCAACTAATATAGAAAATTATAGATCAGTATCGGTCCTCAGCTCTTTTTCTAAAGTTGTTGAGAGAATCGTCTATAACCAAGCCATCGATTTTCTTGAAAAGCATAACATATTGCACCGCAACCAGCATGGTTTTACAAAACAAAAGTCAACAGAAACAGCACTCTTTCAATGCTTTAATTATATCTATGATAGCTTGGATTCAAACGAGTACGTAGTTGGTATCTTTTTCGACCTAACGCGTGCTTTTGGCTGCGTGGATGCGGAGATTTTATCGCGGAAGCTATACTCATTGGGATTTAGAGGACTCTGATTGGATTGGTTGTTATCTGTCTTGCAATATCGGAAAATGGTTGTTAAGCTGGAGAACGAACGGTCGTCGAAATACAGCATTGGTCTGGGCGTACTTCAAGGGTCTGTCCTGGGACCTTGCTTTTTCTATTACTAATCAATGATTTGCTGATTTGCTGATAATGTGTCGGTGATTGTGAAGTCTGGAACACTCCACGATATTAATTTTAAAATTGAAAAAACTGTTCGAATCGGCTAGTCTTAAATAACCTAAAAACAAAAATTATTAATTTTCATAAACGTAAACCGTTTAAAACCTTCACATACATTTTAATGATAATGCAACTGTACTTGGTGTGATACTTGACAAAAATTTGAATTGGGATGATGAGTTTGCAAAGTGTCTGTGGTAATCTAAATAAGGCCTACTATGCAATATTCTAACTAAGAAATATCTTAGAATTGTAATCTTTAGTAGAGGTTTACTATTCGCCGGTGTATTCTTCCTTATCCTACAATGTTATTGTTTGGGGTGTCGCCGAAGATAAAGACTCTGCAGCTGTATTATATTATATAATTATATTTATCATTTACCATTTTATGTTAACACTTAACCGACGGGTCGGATAGTATCTACCTTTTTTGTCCGCTGATGGTACCTGACGGGACAGGTAGGGACTACCTTTTTCGACTTTTCGTTTTTTAATTCCCTTGAACTCAAAAGCTATCGAATTTTTTATTCGGCGCACAGAAAAACTCGTGGGTTAAGTGTTAATAATATGAAATGTAGAATATTTTTATTATTGATTTGCAGCGGTTACAAGCCACCGCTGGCGCCGGTGATGTAGAAGAAGTCGCAATTTTAATGATCACACAAGATAAAAAAAATAACAAGATGCCAAAAAGACTAAATCGCCTACCATTAATAATGGAATACGTTCTTCATTTAGCCTCTGTAAGTATAAATCAAACAAAAGTAAAAAAAAGAAAAGATAATGATATCTATGTAATAAATACACGACATAAATAATGTATCACAGGGTATGGATTATTGCTAGTGTGAAATAAGAGAAGTGTCATCTTTACGACAATTTAACGTATTTGCTGTTACAGGCAGAAAAATTGGAAATGAGCAATTTTTACATAATTACATTAAATTAATTGATATTTTGGTTAGTCTAATCCTTCTCTTAACACCACCCACTTTGTTAATTGAACAGTACTTACTGTTCCAATGAAGTAAAGGTAAAGTTCTGGTCGGGGAAGGTGCTGAGAGCACATGCACTTAGGCCACTCTTACCGGGCCCATTGTGCTACCTCCCCAGGGTGCCTGACACACCGAGCCGCTTAGGCAGAAGTTTTTATTGAAATGGTCACCCATCCAACAACTTGTTGTGCATATTGCTGTTTGACGCACAAAACTGACAATGATGCAACGTACCATTAAGCCGTACTGCCGGCTCCAATGAAGTCAATGGGTTTGTTAAATTAATAAAATAAAAGTAACAAAATAATATGATTGCATTCACTAAATTTTTTTTTTGTTATATTTGTACGATTTTGTGGCTGGATTTTTCACCTTTGTGTGGTAATGAATAACGAAAAACTAGTCTTCAGTAAACATGGTTTATTTCATTTACAACTAATTTACATTATCACTACACTGTTTTCAAATGCACAAGTTTTGTCGTGGGAGATTTAAGTCTTTCTCTCGTTTGTTAGTCAAAGCTAATGTTTTTTATACATGTATGAATTGTGGAAGGAGGCAATTGGGGAGGTGGAGAAAGCAATGAGATTGGCTAATAAGAAGTTCGGTGGTTCTATTGGTTAAAACGTTACTGAGGGTTGGTGAAAGCTGTTGGGGTGCTGTAGGATACATGAGAGTTCCGAGAACTCGGTATATTTCACATTTCCAGAAGCAGGACTTACCCTACATTAGTTACACTCGTATTTTACAATTGACATTTACGACGGAAAACGGACCCTGTCTAAGAGTTGCAATTCTAAAGTCACGTTAACAATAAGATAATAAATCTTAGGGTTATTGAAGACAATATTAGAACCTAAGAGTTAACAGCTAATAAACTGGTAAGTACACAGAAGTGGATAATCGTAAACTTAAATAATGCGAGTAATATGACATGGTGACAAATACACAAATACAATACAATTCGAATTCTGAAGTAGGTATAAAGAACGCGGGTTAAAGTTTTTTACCCATTGGCAATAATTCTTAAATTAAAGGAATTTTAACAAGCATACAAAATATAACTACAATAAGCCTAATATTTTAAATAACACTTTTGTTCAGTGGCCTGAACAATATTGATTATGATTTTGGTTAGTTCAACAGTTATATTTTGTTAACAAAACCGGTTTTGTTAATTTAGCACCTGTCGTTCCCTCAGTGTACGTTTTAGAAATAAAAATTAATAGAAAACTAATACCAAACTTCATTTTATTATAATTCATATCAGAATTGCGAACTGGCGCACCAAATTTGTTTTATCAAAGAATGCTTTGCATTTTATTTTGTGCAACTGTTTATAATGCATTTACTTGTTCTTTTTTTAAAATTAAATATAGAGAGGGTTAAAATTATATCTTCAGAGTTGAACAAAATCTCACCGGATAATAAACTATATTTTAACGAATATACGATATACGTTTATTATATGTATTGGGTATCTAGATATAAACGAATGCTAAACGTTTAATATGAGTATTTAGTGCATTACAAGCGGTTGTATTTTTAACGTTTAAGCGCTGCTTGTTGTAGGAGTTATCTTCTGCGATAATTATTAAATTTAAGAATTTTTTTCTATGCAATAAGATATATTTCACAATCATTATTTAGTCGCTCATAAATTCGTTTCTGATCTATTTTGTGAGAATTATCTAACAACTGATTGTGAGATAAAAGAGATCTAATATTATGTGAATAGGAAATAATCATAGACACTTTACTTACCAAAGAAGCAGACCGTTGACCTAAGCCTGGAGAATCGTCGTCCCTTTCTGGAGGGCAATCGGAATGCAGGTGAGACGAGGGTCTTGAGGAGCGCCGACCCCCGGCCTGGCTTCGGGAACGGGGGCTCCTAGGTGTCTGACCGTTCATTTCATTACTGCCTGAACGTTTTCATGGATGCCATTAGTAGCTCAGGTAAAATCTAGCAGTGGTCGATAAAAAGATATAACGGTTCGCTCGAGGGTTAACTTGTTCTTTTGTTTCAGTAGATTTCCTTATTCGTATGTGCCCCCTTATCTGAAAAAAATGAAGAATAGATAAATGGGTGTAGTAATAATTAAATGAATGGAACAGTTATGAAATAGAAATTTGCGGTATACATACGGAGAAATTTAAGGTTTTTGTTAAAGTACAGTACGAAAAATACTGGTTTTTATTGCAAGAACGAACAGATAACATTACCTTAATGATTTTGTTCATAGGTTGAATAAAAGCATTTATTACAAAACTGGTGTTCTTTATATACAGTAATCGTAGTAACCGATCAAGCCATCATTTCATTGTCAATAACTTTGGTTTTATTAATACAATGAATAGTTTACTCTCCAATAAAATCTTTTACATTTATTTAATGAACTCGTCCTTCGGACCAATTTTAATGTAAAATTCGTGTGAACAATGAAATTTTTCATTGTCTCAGGAAACATTTTTTAGTTCAGTGTATAAAAAGTATATAAATAAGACACAACTAATAATATTTTGATCAACGCATTAAAATATAAGGCAATTTCTGTCAAAGGAAAATGGTAAAAATAAATTTATATGCTCAAAAATAATAAATACATTTAAATTTGAAATACTAATAAAAATAAATTTGAAGTTACTGCTGTAAAAAGCCAATTAGAGTTTATTGAAAATAGTTGAAATTTGTTACATATATTAGGTGGCTATTTACCCGGAATAACATTGCAGACACTGAGAAAAATACTGGTCGTAACATCAATAATCTACATTTAAGGAGTGTATTTTCGAAATGTTTTACTCTTATAATAAAATATTATTTACAATCTTTGATTAAGTAATAACAAGATTCATTAGTGAAATAAATACTTCATCAGTCATTAGTACAACAAATCATTTTACATTAGTCTATTTGTTATAGTAATTAGTTTTTCATACGTTCAATAAATAACTTTGTTGATAATATAAATATGAAATAAATATGTGGATACTGTTATTTTTTAGGTATAATTTTATTAAATGTTATCATGTCCGTTGTTTTAATAGCTTGCAATTTATTGCAAGGACGAACAGGTAACATACCTTGATCAAAAGTATACGTTATGATAGCTATATATAGAATTTTGAAAGCCTGAACCAAATAATCCCAGTCTGTACACCAGCAAAATTAATTTAAATATACATTTGATCGACGCATTAAAAGTTGGAGCCAGATAAGCTAGTGAAATACATATACAAATACACGATCTGGCATATCAAAAACGTAAATCAAAAATAGAGTAGGGCCCAAATTTGATTATAATTATCCTACTATCAGTGATACATTTCAAATAAAAGAATATCACCTACTTTATATAAATGAGAAATCACACTAGAAATAAAAGCGATTGCTGCTACCTTAAAACTAGATTAATTTTAACTCAAAATAAACTAAAAGGTCCCAACGTTTTGGTACCTCTTTTGCACTGATAACCAGAACTGTATTAAGCCTTTGCTTTTCCATAAAAGTATAATCTGAGAGATTCTTCGCCTGCCTTTCTCTATATTCCTGAAATCGATCGACTATCCATAATTTATGTTTTCATCAAAATAGTAATGAAAATTTTGTTTGAATGAATTTAATATATTGAGGCACTTATTTTGATCAGAGAATCCAAAAATGCAATAATATAGAGAGGATTTCATTAAAAAAACACAACTTTGATACTTTTAGTGCTTTTGGAACACTCTGTATAACATGAAAATAATTTTTAAAAGTATACATAACCCAAAAGTAAAACTTTTTGAATGTCACGTATTTTGGCTACAATATTCCCTGCCATATAGCGTGAATAATCCTGATTTTGTAGGGTTGTGTGTATAAGTTCAGTTTATATAGTTTAGAAAATATCTCCGCTGAATATGCAATTTTCAAAAATAAAGTTCTCAGCACGTAATAATTTTATATATTCATTTTGTTTGTCGAGAAACACTGTGACCTTTTCCCGTAATTCATCTAATCTTACTTTCTTGACTTCATAGTAGGTAACTGCCTACTTTATGTAAGTACATCATTGTGTATGTACATGTACATATACCGCAAGAGCCATCTCAATTACATGAAGCGTTTTCTGCGGTATACCTCGCCACATCTGTAAGAGAAATGAAATTTCTAATAGTAAAACTAGTTTAAACCATTACTACTACTACTAGTTTCAACTACTTCGTTTTATCTCACATGATTTCTAAATTTTTTACTATTAGTAAATACTCGCCTGCTATCTTGAATAAATGATAGAAAACAATTATCTTTTACAAATTCGGAGATTTGAGCATCTTATAAACGATGTTATAAGAAATACTTTAACACTAACTTATATTATAATGCGCTGTTAATATTAAGAAAAGCGTGGACCTCGATATCTCAGTAATTTTACGGATAGCCTTTGAAAAACAAAGCACTTCATTAGCATTTTCCATTGAATTCCAATCCCAAAATCACTCCTTCAAAAAAACGACTATCAAGATAAGAACAGAAGGAAGAAATCACATTGACTCCATCAGCCGTAGTTACTTCGACCTTAATTAACATAGAATGAAACAAGAAGAACTCAAAACACGCCCGTGTGTAACACAATATTGTCGGTGCCCACATTCGGTTACATCAGCCTGGTTAGGTCGACGGACGTCGGGACCTTTCAAGTAAAATTAATTCTACTTAACGCACTGTATGCCATTAGCATACATTACGATGCACGATTTCAAAATTCAATAATACCGGATTGCAGTAATCCACATAGGGAAGGCGTTCACGTAATGAATAACTTTATATTGGCCAATAACTACGATACAATTGTATTGTTACACGAGCATTAGCAGTACATTGTTCACGATAAGTAGGTACACTTACTTTTATTCCATACAATTTAAAAAGCTTCATAGTGTGAAAATGGATCTCTCCATTGAAAGGTATAAACAATATTAATCTGTAATCGCATCGGGTTAAGTAAACATAAAA
This sequence comes from Cetonia aurata, assembly GCA_949128085.1. Lineage (NCBI taxonomy): Eukaryota > Metazoa > Arthropoda > Insecta > Coleoptera > Scarabaeidae > Cetonia > Cetonia aurata. Next base: position 3,784,505 of record OX421887.1, read on the forward strand.
TGGAGATTTGACAAGTACTGATGCTCAACTTCTCTCTCACTTTTATCGAAAGTAGGTGGCAACTCTTTTTCATCTAGATATATTTTCCACTATGTTGGACAGAATAAGAGTACAGTGCTTCCTATTAGTAAGATAAAGTCAAAATATTTAAACGATTTGCTTGTTTGTATTTTTTTTTCTTCTGAATTTTTCTTTAGTTAAGTACACTTTTATATGTACCATAATCATTTTTGGCATCAATAAATATAAATATATAAATTCCCCAAAAATGTCATGATCGTTTAATTGCAGGCATTCAATAATTCTGGGCACTATTGACAAATTTCGACTTTCTTATAACACAGGTCTGCGACTAAATTTTTTTCTTTGATATAAGGGATAATTCCCATATATTTTTGGTTCCTGAATTCGGAAAAATTATCAAAAAAATTCCATCACGTAAGAAAATGTGGGATTGCCTATCTTAAAGCGCAAAACGGGGTTTATTGCCGAAATATATACTTTTTTATTAATTCCATCTTATTATGAGATAGTGTTATGTTTTATAGACTGAAACAAAACATTTAGTAACTCATAACTATAAAATTAGTCAGCGTTGAATCGAATATATCGAGATTTTCCATATGCCGGAAATTCCAAAGTGCCCACTCCCTTCCATGCCCTTTCTGGGGCATTTATTTATTTCTGTTCAAACTTTTGTTACGTGTTTCAAAAATGACTTCAAGCGGTTGTGTAAATTCTTCTGACAGTTTTTGCTATATTTGTGGTGAATTTGTAGTGAAAAAACAACAAAGAAATATTACTGATTTTGTTAAAAAAAAGTGTATTTTGCGTATTTTGGTGTGAAGATAGGGGACCAGGACAAATCTTGGGCCCCGCATGGAGTTTGTTCAGGGTGCGTTGAAGGACTTAGAATGTGGTCAAAAGGTAAAGTTAAATCTTTTCGTTTTGGTGTTCCCATGATCTGGAAAGAGCCTCGAAACCACAGCGATAATTGCTACGTTTGTTCGTGCAATGTGCAAGGGTATAGTGCCAAAAATAAAAAATAAATTTGCCACCTAAACATGGATTCGACACTCCGCCCAGTCCCTCACGGACCTGTCATTCCAACACCACAAGCACCCCAAAGCCTAGACGACTTACCATCATCAGAAAGTGAATTAGAAGAAAGTTCTAGTGACGAGTTTCAAGTAGGCGACTCCAGTGGACCTCAACAATTTTCTCAAGCCGAATTAAATGACCTGATCCGAGATTTGGGACTCCCAAAAGAATCTGCTGTGTTACTAGGATCCAGATTGCAAGAGAAGAATTTATTGACACCTGGAACTTCCTTTGCTTGGTATAGAAATAGACAAAAACATTTTGAGCCTTATTTTTCTCAAGATAGCGAGTTAGTCTATTGTTCCGATATTAATGGTTTAATGTCCATGTTCAAAGTTCAACATGCAGCTGAGAATTGGGGACTGTTTATTGATTCTTCGAAAAGACGTATAAAAGCTGTTTAACTTCACAACGGGAATAAATACGCATCAATACCCGTTGGTCACTCAGTGCATTTGAAGGAAACTTATGGTAACTTGGCATTGATCTTGGATAAGTTAAAAGTACAAGGAATTCGAGTGGACAGTTTGTGGGGATCTTAAAGTAATTTCAATGATACTTGGACAGCAAGGTGGTTACACAAAATTTCCCTGTTTTCTTTGTGAATGGGATAGTCGTGCTAAAGCTAAACACTGGAACCAGAAAGTCTGGCCGAAAAGAACATTGAAGGTCGGAGAGAAAAACGTACACTTTGAATCTTTGGTTGATCATAAAAAGGTCCTTCTACCACCGCTCCACATCAAACTTGGCATGATGAAGCAGTTTGTAAAAGCATTGCTAAAAGATGGCGAGACATTTAAATACCTTTGAAGCAAGTTCCTGGTCTATCTGAAGCAAAGCTGAAGGAGGGAGTTTTTGTTGGGCCTGCCATTCGTAAGCTGATGAAAGATAACAACTTTGAAAATGTGATGAAAGATGTTGAGAGGTCAGCATGGAATTCTTTTAAAGATGTAGTTACGAAGTTTCTAGGGAATCAAAAGGACCCGAACGTTGAAAATATCGTAGAAAATATGTTGTGCAATTATAAAAATCTGGGATGCTCAATGAGCTTAAAACACCATTTTTTAAACTCCCATTTGGATTACTTTCCGGAAAATCTTGGTGCAGTTAGTGAAGAGTAGGGTGAGAGGTTTCACCAACATATCAAGGAAATGGAGAGAAGGTATCAAGGCCGATGGAATACAAATATGATGGGTGACTACTGCTGGATGCTGCATAGGGAAAATATAACGTCCCACAAAAGAAAAAGCACAAAACGAAGCTTCGAAACTAAAAAAAGCAGATTCTTTAGATTTATTATTGTATATAATGTAAATAAAATATTTTATGACTTAAAATGAATTAAATTTGTAAAATTTTATAATTTTTCTTTTGAACAGTTCCTACATAGTAGTGTAAGGCGGGTTTTGCCTATATTTTAATTTCCACTTTGCGGAAAATCCTTACGTGATGGGTCGAAATGGATGGCATTCTCGAATTCAGCATACCGAAATACATATAATTCACCTATTACCATTTAAAAAAAAATTTAAAAATGTCAATTTGCAGACCTGTGTAATTTAAAAAACGCACACACAGAGAAATGTATGCTTAGCTTAAGTGTCTTGGACCAAATAAATCTACGTTCTGAATATCCGCAAGACAACAACTTCTTAAGGCAAGAAAAAAGTTGTCTGAACCGCATAATCTTGACGTAATAGGTTAACAGTCTTGGATGAAACTACTTTTAGTCTCCACTTAAGAATACCGTTTACTTGCATCAAAAGCATTAGTCTCGGAGCAAAATGTTAGAATTCTTTCTTCTTCTTTTCATATTTTTTTAAGAATAGTAATACTTACCTTAAAATCATAACGCTTTATACAAGTTAAAGAGAACATGCCAAACACAATTAGAACCGAAAAATGCCACCAGGCATTGTTTATTGTTGCAATCACCATACCAGCAAAAGCAACGAACGTGGAATAGCACTAGAGACGGACTCGAGTTTCTGTCTACCAGGCGTCTTCAGCGCTACTCCGAGTGCAAACCAATGCACTTGCATTGCTATCGCATTCTAAAGCTATATCTGCAATTTTCTCTACTATGGAAATAAGGGTCTACATTTTCTCTATCTATGGGACACAAGCAAACTCTCAATCCAGGAGAGGGCCGCAACATAACCCGGTAATGCAGTCACAAATCTAAGCTCGAACAATTCATCTCTATCTACTTGAACTAAGCAAATATTCTCTAGTTAAAAAAAGTTTTCTTGAATTAAAACTTTCAATTGTCGTAGTGGTAAAAGATTTACTTACAACAAAACTATTTAATTTTCTCTTTAAGAGAATTGTATTAAAACAATATTTTGTTTTGAATTCAGAATGCATTTTTCTGTGTGTATGAAGAAATGTTTAAGAATGAACGAAGGTATAATTAATGAGTTAAGAAGCACGTATGAGATCGGTATCAGTCGGTATAGTAGCCATCGATATCCAGTAAAACATGCGAATACAGATAGTTAAAGATTTGGCAACCGCGGACCCTGTCAAAATCTATAGATTTATTTTTCATGAACTAATTGAAAATATTACCTACATCACCCAGCGCTATTGCGCCGGTCAAGAAATTGTTGTAGAAGGCGCGAAAATATTGAGATGTAAAATTTGCTGTTTTTGGATACGTTGTAGCACCCCTCTGCAATCACATACATATGTGTATATCCATTTATGACACCTCTTTATAATATTAATAGAACAAACATAACAATAACAATATGCAACCCCTTTATTGCTGGCTTGTTCTCTTTAGTTAGTCACATATCACACTTAATTACAATATTACAAGACAGCTGAAAACCTCTATAAAACCGTTCATTTTATGAACAATAAGTAAAAACACTCGAAAGCACACCCGTAGATTTAATACCGTTGGTTCATTCCCTAGCAGCACAAATCATCGGCTAATGATCGGCTTTATATAGGGCCGATATCCTGATGTCGGGTCGATATCAAAGATATTGTGCCGATATCGGCTTTCTACCAGTATACGATATCACTGCGATACAAAAGATCCATTATCGGTAAAATATCGGTTGAACGTTTGATGTATCGGCTGATCATCGGCTGGAAACTCGAGACATATATCGGGGCGATATCATTAATAAACGCCGCTGCGATATTGATAGAAATGAGGTATATGGATTTGACTATTGTCATTTTTTTGACGATAGGAAGTCGGCTAATATCCTAAATCTATACGGACTGGTTGATTGAAATATAACCGCATTAGCGTTCAGATATAAAATTTCAACGTTTGAGACATCAATTGTGAAATTAAAATTAATATCGACTATAAAACAGTTTTAGAAGGTGAAGCGATTGATAACTTAAGAATATGCAAATGCGATTTTGTAACTCCGCCGTGATTATAAAAATTGGCATCTAAACGCAATGTTTATGGGAGTTAGATCTACGCGCAATATCTTACCACCACCACCTACCACAATACATCATAGCGTTCCTTATTGCAGTGTGAGCATGACCACCAGGTGAAGTGGTTGCCATTATTTATTTTGTCGCTGCATTATAGTAAGCGTTGTGCACATTACAAAATGGGTGAATGAACCTTATAAAGGTAAGGACATTTTTATGAATAATGTTTTATGTATGTATCAAGTATATAATTTAATTTAATGATTAGTACTCATTTATTGTGTAAATATGCAGCGTTAACAAAATGGAAGACGCTTGTAAATTTCTTATTTTACGCGAAAGCATTGTTTCTACAATATGTGTAGCGTAAAAAACCTTTCGCATTAATAGAATAAAATAAATTACAAGCGTACTTCAGACAAATTAATGCTTTTATACGGTGCTGTATATATAGGTACACTAAAGAAAAACACTTTTTTTAGATACGTATGTGGTGCTTAATTGGGGGAAGTACGTTAAAGGAAGCATATATCTAATGTTAAAACAAATCCTCTCGAAAAGTATTAATGTAAATTATTCATGAAAATAGAAACAATCCAAAGAAGCTTTTGATAAATTGGAAATATACATAGTATTTCTAGGTAATGTTACATGCATTTTTATTTTATTTGTAACTCTATATCAAAACTGTTATTTTTATTTACAGAAGCAATTAGAGTCAAACAGCCGGATGGGACAGAGACGAATATCAATAGATGAGATGGGGCAGAAAAGAAAGGAAGAAGAATATAACGTCTTTAGCGAACGAATAATTTAGACGACTGGATTTTTTTAGGTATTACTTAGAATTTTTGTTGTTATTGATTTGTTAAAAATTAAACTGTAACAAATGTTAAATTACTTTTCGTTTAAAATATGCACATATTGAGTTTGTTTTCGGTTTCATGTTTTCCTAGTTATTTTCAGTTTTTGTATTTATTAATTATGTCGTTAAATATTTGTGTCAATTACTCATAAATAAACATATTAAGTATTTTTATATTAGTACTTTTTCTTGAAATTTATTGCTTTATTTACTTTCTATTACATAAAGTCTTTCCTTCATTATGTATATTATTTTATGCGCATAATATTCTATTTTGTCATGAATTATTATACACAGAAAATGGTGACAAACAATTTGAAAAACATTACATGTGCAATGTGATTATGAATCTGATGTATTTTTTTCCGCATTGTTCAATATGAATATGACTGTAGAGACTGCCCCGATATTAAATGTTCAAACACAAAGGTGTTATAGTGGGTGTCATTTCCAGTCGAACTAATCCTAGGTGTGATTATTCTTCGATGCATAGTTTACGAATAATTTATTTTTTCTAAAAATCTTCCTTCATATAAACGTTCATTAAATTATCAACAAACAAAAGAGTACGACAATAAGAATGAAGTTAAATTGAAATTAAACATTGTGATATTATCAAAGGTACATCCTTTTGTTTAACGGCTTTGATATTTCAGAAGACGTTGATGGTTTCTAATTTCTTTCTAAATTCTAACATTACAAAAAAATACTGTTTTTGCCTATAATTTTATGAACGCTTTTCGTTGAAGATCTTAAAAAACTCGCAAAAACCTTATTAGAATTGAATAATCACATATGGGGCTAATTTGACTCGAAATTATACTCTTTATAACCCTTTTCCGTTTCGGGAACTACTTTTCGGACAGCCTGTATAAATATCCACTATCGTGGATAGACAAACTACATACTTATATGTAGAAATTAGTCATCACACCAATATCGGTGCGATATCCCAGGACGACTAAAACTTTATCGGCGGAGCATAGAAAACGTTGGGTAAGTATCAATCATGTATCGGTCTACTGATGATATTGTATCTAATTTTAATTGTATTGATATCGGATAGGTATTGGAGTTTCGATATCGGATAGATGTTGGAATTTCGATATCGGATAAGTATTGGAATTTCGATATCGAACCAATATTGCAAAATGTTCACATTTTGTATCGGTATGATATCAGCGGCCGCTATAATTACGACATCGGTCAGCAATATCGGCGAAGCTTAGCCGACATCATGCCGATTCTTGTGCTGCTAGGGTTTCTTAGTTTATGTCAGGGTTATGTTTTATGTTTGTGTTGTGCGCTTCTTATTTAGTAATGTGTGACTGCTTTTACAACATTACCAATTCAGTAGCATCTCGGAATTCTTTGACAATACCCACGCTTGCCACTAGGACCAACATTATTTCTTTGAAAGCACTATATTAACAAACTTTTTTTTTCCAATTATTTGCTTAATTTAATAGAAAAAAAAAACTCTTAATAACGCCTTTGAACTATTTAGATAGTATATTCGTGCATAGCATTTACAATCAACAATATGGATATAGTAAAAACACGTCTATTGTTACAGCAACTTGTAACATAGTCGACGTAGTAATTCAAGAATTTGTTACATAATGTACATCGGCAACTTTGCTAGATCTATTAAAAGGATATAACAGTGGTAATCATCACTTATATACACGAGATGTTTTGTTACATTGTCTGAGTCGTTGGTTCGTATGCAGGATTGGAACAAAATAATATTGTTCATCATGTGGAAAGCAATCTTTTGAGAATGAAATCAGACCACCGTAATTTCGAAATATACACATTTAACAGAAGTTTCGAGGTGAAAATCACGCATCGAATGAATTGGAATTAATCGAACTACAGAGATACGCTCAATGGATTGATCTAGTTTACTGACGGATCAAAGGATACGGTAAGGTGAGAAATACAATTATCACTCTCCACCAGGAAAATATGCCACCGTTTTTCAAACAGAGGTATACGCAATATATTACTGTGCAATAGAAATCAATCAGCGGGTTTACAAAATGTAGGCGGATTTGTATTGCAACAGACAGCCAGGCGATAATGAAGGCATTAGTGAACCCCAAGTATAATCAAGACTGGTTTGGAAAGGTATTCGAGAACTGAATAGCCTGGCAGATCGCAATAAAGGCACTTTACTGTAGATGTCTGGACATTCGGGAATCGAAGGAAGCGGAAAAGCCCATGAATTAGCAAGAAATTGATCAGCGGCCCAGAACCTATTCTAGGAGTGTTAAAAAAAAACACAGCACGAGAGCAGATAAAGATTTGGGCCAAAGAACATTGGAATAATACAACCAATAAAATTCATGGGGATAATTTTGTTAAGGGACGACAGAAAGAGAGGACTGATGAACTATTAATTTCAGTAGGTCTCCTAATAGGACACTACGCATTGAAAGGATACACAAATGTTTTTGTTCATTTTAACCATTGATTATGATATATGCTTTTTTTCTGTGCAGAATTACAGCAGATACCCTATCAGCATTAGAGAAAGCTACTAAGGTCTACCACCACCACAATTGTTTGGCACTGTTCTCAGTTTTTCAGACGATACCTAATTTCTGGGCGTTGTGTTTTACAAGAGGCTCAGCTGGAGCAAACATGTCAAAACAAAAACCAAAAAAGCATGTATGGCTTTCTGGCAGTGTCGCCGTAGCTTGGGTAAGAGTTGGGGACTTTCCTCGAAAATTACCTTGTGGCTGTATACTGCCATAACGACCCATGCTAGCTTATGACGCACTCGTCTGGTGGCTAAGGATGAGACGAGTGGTTGCCAGGAACGAACTGGACTTGTTTTTGGAGGAAGCCGCGCCTGCCGTGTTTGCCTTCAGCAGATACTACCACGTTCTTATTGACCCCAAGGTCAAACTACGATCTCCGATCGCCATCTTTGCAGATGGATCAAAAACAAATATGGGAACGGGGGCAGGAGTTTTCTCCCTGGACCTTGACCTCAGTTTAGAACTGCCACTGGGCAGGTTTGCCACGGTTTTTCAAGTCGAGGTGTTGGCGATCCTGCACGGTGCCGGAGAAATTTTAGCAAGGGGCATTAAGGGACGGCGCGGCGTATTGTCCTTTATGAATCGGGTTTAGTACTTCAGTGTCACAATGCTTTAGAAGCGATCACTATCGATAATGCCTTGACACTCAAGTGGGTTGAAGGTCATAAAGGAAATCTAAGTAACGAGGTTGCTGATGGGCTGGCGGGAAGGGGCTCGCACTCTCACTTTCTGGGACCGATATCTGCTCTTCCTATTTCGTCGGCTACACTCAACACCATAGCAATGGACTGCCACTCTTTACGAGAATAGATGGAAATATATAACCACTTGCCGTCAAGCGCGTGAAGCCTGCAGCTTCCTCGCAGTAACTTACGTCAAGTTGTGTTTTGACTGACCACTGCAAGCTAAATAAACACATGCATGGCATGGGTTTGGTTAACAGCCCACTGTGCTGGGGATATTATTAAGAAGACGGGACACCGAAACACATTTCATGTAACTGCTGGCTCGGATATGCTGTGGGCGAGCAGCGCTACCTAGGGCAGGTAACCACAATGGGTCAAATCATTTTAACCTGGGTGTCAAATATTCAAAAATTGAAGGAAAAAATGTGTGCGATTAATTGCCTAAATATATCGCCAACATGCAATTTCTGAAACCAAAATCGTTTCGTGTCGTATCAAAATCAAACTGCATCTTTATGCAAAATATTAAATTAATTAAATGAAAGAAGGATTTTCCAATCTATAGGGCACCTCTCGCCAAGGTACTCAATAAGTTTGTTGTTTATAGAAGCATTCATTTTTTATTTTATTATTCAAATTATAACTCACTTCTGGAATTTCCAAGGACCAAGTGGGAGTCATTCCAGCGTATTACTACGCTTTATTCATACATGAAGCAGAATAAACTTAACAGAAGTCCCGGGTTAATTCTATATGCAAAAACATCCTTCTTACTTGTCCAGAACAAAAAGTTTATATAAATAGAATAACCATTTATTAAAAATATTCCGTTTAATTCAGAATTCTCCTGACCATTCCTCAATGATTTGAAATTCGGTATGTTTTTTTTTTATATACGTTCTTTACTCTCTGTTTGTTTTCACGCACGAGCTCAGCTCTAACTTGGCTGGTCCACAAACAGCGGCTTCTTTATGGCTCTTACAGTTTAAGAAACAAATCACGAATGTTTTGCTCAGTCCCGTTTTTTGCCTTCTTACTTTTATACTGCAATAAATAAAATAGATAGTCTCGATAAATTTTGAACAACGACAGCGACGCATAACGTCTACGAGCGGATGAGGTTAGAATAACTGATTGTCTCCTTATTCACTTTTGCAAATCTAATACGTTGAAAAGTTTCATCCAGTTTCCATATAAATATAGCGAATAATTTCTTCGTTATGATCGGGTAAATTGAGCATTTCACGATTATTCGTGCACGAAAATCGCGCAATAAACAAATGCGTTCGAGCATTTTATATGGCATCCAAAAGCCCACGTTTTAATGTGAGGAATGAAAAAAAACAAGAAGTTTTCCGCATGTTGATTTCGATTAGCATAATTTTCAATTAAAATTCCATCGATGACGGTTAATTAATCAGGAAACCAGTTGTGTGATGAAATGTACAAACCTACATAAAATGTTACGAATTAGGTATGGCATGTGTTTGTGATTTATTCCGAAACCTTAAACCGAGTTAATATAATTGAGAAGCGACGGCAAATGTAACAATCTAAAATTTACAATTTAATTACTTAAGAGCAAGCAAAGTGCGATTTATATATTTAGCGATCGCTGAAGTAATTAAGATTAATCTATTAAATACTGATTTGTGTTCGTGATGTAAGGCCTGTCTGCTGTATTTATTTCGCATATCACATTGCAGAAATGATGAATTACTTCCTAGATTCCATTTATACGTTTAGATACTTACATAGGAAGCTATATATCATTAATTTAAAATAAAATTGACTACATACGACATAATGAATTTTAACTCAAGCCTGCAACAACATCTGATGCAACTGGTAGTAGTAGTGTATTATTTTAAATAAGTAGAGGAGAGTTGGGAATAGGAAATGTTTAGGATTCAGGAAAATATAATTTTTGAATGAAGTAGTGGAATAGATTGTTTTTTTTTTTTAATTTTAATGCCCCTAGTACTTGAATTCTTGGTTGCCACTATTATTTTTGAAAATGTAGAAGTCACATCAGGCATATACCTACATTCATACCGGGAGAAAAGTTGCGAGCTGTGGATTGCATTCTGAGATACTGGAAATGGGCCGCAACAAAAATTTGTTAACGTTCGGCGAATCATCAAAGCTCAGCGAAAGAAAAATGCGTGAGATATTCTTTTTCTCGTTAGAGCTCACTCTTAAATCACTATTGATGGTATGAACAACAATTAGTAACCAATTATCTGTGAACATGATTTACGAAGTTTGTAAAACTAATATTAAATCCAATATTACATTTGCATTAGTGAAAAGGGAAATAATAAGACAATACTCTTTTGATAACTAAAAAGTGTAATCATCTGCCATGCGTAGCATTGATTTGATTTCATTCATACTTATTTTTATATCGGACCATCAGATAATGTAAACTATAAACTACATTGACAGAGCTCATAAACAATATAAAAAGAAAAAAAATTAAAAGGTGTTTTAAAAGTCAATAATCAAACGAAACAACAAACATAGATTACAACAATCCTAACAATAGTAAATGAAGTACCTAATCGTGGGTAAATAGCATATTATTGAAAAAATATTCATGTTAGAGATATTTATTAACTATTTTTATCCGACGATAAATAAAAAAAAACAATGACCATTGAATAGCTAAAAACACACAATAACGGTGTGAAGTAATAATTTATTTTTTACATAATTGTTTTTCTGTTGAAGCATCAGATAATGTAACTGATAACAGATTTCAGTCACAAAATGCATCATAACCTCATGAAAAATAAAATAATATTAAACGTTCTAAACTGAATAAAAATTCTTATCAAATACAAGTGATAAACCTAAATAAAATTCTGAAACTTACTCAGTGAATACACAAACTTAAAAGCAATAATTGCAAATGTGAAACTATAAATATAACAAATGCTAAAAAGAATATTAAGTATTTATTAAATCTTCCCTTTTCGTAAGGGTAGTAACCCAGCCGGTCATGAAAATTGCGACGAACATTTCTTAAAAATTCCGGAGCGACATTGTTGCTGACTTCAATGATTTTCGCGCGTAATTATTTGCGATTCGATGGATGTTGTTGGCCGTACCCGTATATTGAATTATTGGAAAAAAGCCATAACAGTCGTTCGGGGATAAATCCGGGGAGCTTGGACGACATTTAATAGGACCTGAATTACCAATCCATCTATCTTCGAAAACAGTATTTACGATATTACTGACGTTACCGGTATTGTGCGCCGGGCAACCATCCTGTTGGAACCAAATTTCATTAATATCAAGTCGCTACTGTACAGCAGGAATAATATTAGTTTGAAATAATTCTAAATACTTATTGCCATTTAAATTTCCTTCAATAAAAAAGGTCTGATTATTTCACGCTCAACAATAATAATAATAATAATAATAACAATAATAATAATAATAATAGTAATTTATTATCCAACAGTGAATTACACTTTTAACAGGATAATATTATATAAACATAAGGAAAATGCACGTACGAGGTAACAAAAGTTTAACTGAAATCAAGTGACAAAGAAAATTAATCAAAAACACTTAATACAAAAAGTATATGTACAACAGGTAGATGGAGAAAAAACCGTTTAATGTAATAACTAATCAGAAACAAGCTAATAACTAACAAGACATCAAGACTTAAATCTAGTGAACAGAAAAGATTTAAGGTATATATTAAGGAACAATTAAATAAATCAAAATTTAAACATTGTTCATTTACTGATCTGCCCATTGATAACATCGGAGACTGTGAAAAATGACGTGTTTTAGAAAACGGTAAATAAAAAACATTACAAGTTCGAGAGTTAATTCTAGGAACGTGGAAGTTGAGGGTACCTAACAAGTAAGGCACATCAAAAAGATTATTGACAATTTTAAAAATAAACAGAATCTGTGAAATTGTTCTACGGTCTGACAAGGATACATAATTGAATTCATTAAGCAAGTTTTGTAGATCATAGCCATATGACAAAAAGAAATGGAGTTTACGATAATACAAAGTTTTAAGAAATTTTTTTTGAACTCCCTCAACTAAATTTTGATATTTAAGATATCCTGGATTTCAAATCACAGCTCCGCATTCAAGCTTTCTTCTAATAAAGGCGTTATAGAAAGAAATAAATGCCTCATCGCACAAGTTCCTGGTATTTCTGATCAAAAACCCGAACAAATCATAGGCATCTCTGCAGATATTTACAACGTGCAAATTAAACATTAATTTCGTGTGAAACCACATCCCCAGATCCTGAACGCTGATTTGCTATAAGATACACATACATTAATTTATCAATTTTTTTGGAGAAAGTCATAGATTTACCGAGATTAAGGTCTAACGAGTTAATGACACTCCAGCTGTGTACAGCTTTTAAATCTTTCTGCAATGCCAAACAATCATCAAAGCTGGCCACCCGCCGAAAAAATTTTAAATCATCAGCGTAAAGCAACATATTCGACGAAACACAAGCAGGAAGGTCATTAATAAAAATAATAAAAACCCACACGTTCAGCTTCTGTGGAAACTGCGTTCGCGTTGGTGTATTACAATGTAGTCTTTTTAAGTGACCAATAACGAACACTTGTGCGATTATAATGCCTACGAACGTAAAATCTTTTTTCATTAGTAAATATTATTCAAAAATAATTTGTTATCGTGATATTTATTCATCATTATTTCGCAAAATTCTGTTCGACGGCAACAATTATCAGGTAGAAGTTCTTGAGATGTGTTAATTTTGTACGACCGATATTTATTCTTATGTGAAAAGTTGCACTAATATTACATTCCCCAGCAATTTGTCTAGAGGTCATAGTAGGATTTAATTCCGCTAATGCACAAACTTGAATTTCGATATCACTGACATTTTTCGCTGGGATATTTTTATTTTTTAATGTAAACGTTATTTCTAAACGTCGACCCGTATTACGAATAGTAGTCGCGCTAGGAATTGATCTTTCGGGATAATTTACTGCAAAGAAAGCGCGTGAAACTTCTGCTGAATTGTCACCGTAAAACTCTTTTGCTATAAATGGTTTGCCGCAGGCGTATGATTTTCCATTGTTTTATAAATTTACTGACCCCTATTAAAACTTACCAACCGTTATAAAACTAGGACCGCACTCCCAATATCCCGCGGCGCTATTAGGAAATGAGCGAAGAGAATCGGACACTGGCTTCGCTTGAAGTGAATTACGCATGTCTAGTGATTCGTTCCCCTCACCCTGCAGTAGTACGGAATGAGGGGGCTTCGTTGATTTGTTTCAAATTGAAAAGTTGGAGCTGTTGATAGCATTTTGTAGCAGTTAGACAAGGGTAGCCAATACTGGTGTCTGCTTGCCGATAAACGGCGACGACATATTGCGCAGTGGAAATGGTATATCGAGTCGTATATCTGATACACTCGTCCAGCAGAACAGCATGCGTATTCCGTGACTTTGTTATCTCATAGAAATCATATTTTCATCCTTTTTTTACTCATATTACGGCAATCGACAGGTTAAAAGTGAGCTCTTGATATATATTTTTTGGTTTAAGTCGTCAGTATCATGTTTTAGACCATATCATTATATGGTAATATGATTTCGTTAGTGATTGTTTGTGGGGACTTCAATGTGACTTTTTTCTGCTTAGGTAATTCAACGTATTTTCGAGTATTTCAACCTTATGCTTTATGTGGTCGCAACGAGGCGCGCCAACCTTACTTCGTCGACTTTGATCGATAATATTTTTACGGATGGTTCAATGTGTGAATGCGTTTGTTCGTATGAAGGGTTACCGATTATGCGAAAATATTGTACACTAACTAATGCGGAACGAACTCCATTATGCAACTGACAATTTTAAAATCGCACGCAAGCATATAACTGTCTCTTCTTAATAATACCTTATTCATTCACTTAGCGACTACGTCTGTTCTCGACCGTGAGTTTGTCTGTTATCTTCCTGACTTTTCATACGTCGCAACCTATGCGTGCCCGTCGTTCTTCTGTCTAGTATGCGATAAAGGGATCTCCTCGCTCCAGTCAGTTTTGTGGGAACGTGCCCAGCGCTCGTTAAAATTGTGTAACGGTCGCACTCAGTGAGCTGTGACGGACGCGCACCACATCGCAACCGGCAGATGTTCTTTCACCTATTTCTAGACGAACGACCCCTCTTTTTTTAATCAATTGAAATGATAGGAGTCGAAGAAAAAACGTTAGTAGTTTCTTATCTTCAGGAAAGGAACTATTTTTAAAATAAATCATGTTAATTCACAAAGTGCTCATTGTTTGATGCTGAAAAACTAACGATTAAATTTAGACTTTTAAATTTGAAAAAGAGGAATGTATTAGCTTTAGTGTTAAATGGGCACTAAGGAATATTATAAGTTAGGTCATTAGAATAACGATTTGATTTTTATCATTGCCCTTCGCACTCGTGTTAAAGGTTTCGGTTCTCAAAACAGTTATGAAGAACCGTTATTTTCCATAACAGTTATTTATTCATCAAAATATCGGTGATAATATCGGTTCTTTTTCGGTCGTATATCGGTTATTTTCGGTTCTGTATCGGTATTTTGAATAATTTAATATATTTTTTTTTTTTGTAATAGTTACAATTATATGTTGTATATTGTCGTTTCTGAATCCCATAAACAAATCCTCAAACTAATAGGAAATTCTTATAAGTTTAAGGTGTTTTTCCTGCCGATGCACTTCCTAACGCTAACGGAAATTTTTACATTAATATTAGCCACCATTTTGCAACGACATTGGAAGTTGTGAGAGAAAAATAAATGTGATTTTTATAAGTTTGAGGATTTGGTTATCGGTTTCAAGAACGACAATACGTAAATCTTGAAGGATGTCCAAGATATCTGCGGATATAATTATTACTGCCATGTCGTCTTACTGGTACACTTCTTGATATTAGCGGAAATTTTTATATAAATATTACGCGCCAGTTTTGAAGAACGTTGGGAGTTGTGGGAGAAAAATTAAATGCGATTCTTATAAGTTTAAGGGTTTGTTCATCGAATTCAAAAATGACAACACGTAAATTTTGAGGGATGTCGACGATGTTGACGGATATTGTTATTACTGCTATGGCATCTTACTGGTACACTTCCTAACATTAGCAGAAATTTTTAATAAATAAAATATAAATACTACCCGCCATTTTTGAAGGACATTGGAAGTTGTGTCAAAAAAAAAATAAATGTGATTTTTAGAAGTTTGAGAGTTTGGTTATCGGTTTGAGAAACGATAATACGTAAATTTTGAGGGATGTTAAAGATATCGGCGAATATAATTATTACTGCCATGTCGCCTTCCTGGTATACTTTCTAGCATTAGCGGAAATTTTATATAAATATTATCTGCCGTTTTGTAAGAACATTGGGAGTTGTGGGAGAAAAAATAAATGTGATTTTTGTAAGTTTGATTCATCGACTTCAAAAATGACAACACGAAAATCTTGAGGGATGTTGAAGATATCGGCGGATATAATTATTACTGGCATGTCGTGTTACCGGTACACTTTCTAACATCGACGGTTTTTATATAAATATTGCCACTGTTTAAGGAGATTAAAGTTGTGTGGGAAAAAGTAAGTGTAATGCTCTGAAAGTTTGTATATCGACTTTAGAAATGACAATGTCGAAGATGTCGGCGGATATAATTATTACTGGCATGTCGTCCTACCGATGCACTTCCTAACATTAGCGATAATTTTTACCCGCCATTGTTTAAGGATATTGGAAACTGTGAGAGAAAAAATAAATATGATTCTTATAAGCTCAAGGGTCTGTTTATTGCTTATAGTAACGGCAACACGTAAATTTTGAGAGATGTCGAAGATCTGAGCGGATATAGCAATTACTGTTCTCAAACCGACGCACAACTTCATATCAGCAGAAATAAGCAACTTTTGAGCAAAATTAAGATTTAATCAACTGCAGTACTTGCGAACTATAGCAATCATACTATATTGCGAATATGATTACGGTAGTACGAATATTCTAGTAATCGTACTTGTAATTATAATTGATCATTTTTTCTTTATTTTAACTTCAAAATCAATGAATGAACCTGTATCAAATCCAAATAACGATTACTATAGTGGTAGTTTTACATTATAAAATTTAAATTATAAGAAACACCAACAGTAAGAAAGATGAAATGTAAAAAGTGGATAAAAAGTTCCTTGATTAAATTCAGATAAAGGATAGACATAAGTCTATCCCTGCGCTCGGCAAGGTGGTACCTCGTACGGGCCACTTGTTTACATTCTCCCGCCTAACCAAACTAAGCCACGGAAAAACGATTGGAGCGTTTTTACAAGTTTCTCGGTGAGAACATGCATACCATACGGAGCACACTGAGTCATATTATGAATGTAGAGAGATTTTCTTCAGAGCGATTCTCTAACCTATATATTGCTATGATATCATATACCTAACCTAAACAACTTACAGCAACATACGTAAAGTACTAAATTATATATCAATGTATTTTGATTTATATATTTATCTATTTTGTAAATTTATTGTAAAAATCTAAACTAAACACTCACTATATCGTATCTAATTAAAAAGGGCGCGTTTCCATGGATTTTTAGGTATAAAGTTCCTTCGCTGATCGTTCGAACGTGGGTTGATTTAAGGTTTCGTATCGTTGGAAACGATATTCTTCTGGGGTCTGTTTTGCCTTGGAGATATGAAAGTTGTTTAAAACAATTGTGGTTACTTCTTTTTCGATATTTTCCTGAGTTGATTGTATTTTCGAAAACATGTAGAAATTTCAAAATTTAAATCACATAAGAGTCTTTCAACCTAAGATTTACTTGCCAAGAATGAAGTGTTGTGTATGTTGTGCTAAGGTGATGGAAATCCAGTAATTTCGAAGATTTGGGTGGCGTATTTTCTATTCCTGGGGTCAATAGAAGGGGCTCCGATTCGAGCTTAGTCGATATGACATCGTAGGAACGCTAATTTGGAGCTGAAAAGATTGTTGCAGAACTGGAATCAGTATTTGGAACATAAGAAAGCAGTTTATCGTACTTCAAGTAAGCGATTATTCATCTTTTGAACTTATTACCGGCGTTCAGAGCGTAAATAGAATTCTGAGGTTAGAGTGTTTTGATGGCAGTTATTTATAGGGATTTTTTTGTATGTAACCAAAGTATGTTTCTGTAAAAGGTTATTAGCGATGCTTGATTCTATGACGGGAATTTAGCGGGAGATTTGAATTCAATTTTGATATTTAAACAAGATATAGTGAGTTTAGTTTGGATTAAGATTCAAGGAATCTTATTTTTGTACAATTTAAATAGTGTTTGAACTTACTTACTTACCCTGAGAGAGAGAATATTCACTTTAATTGTTCATCATTTTTATTAACTCGAAATAAACAAAGTAATTTATACAAAATTGGTTTTTATTCACTATAATAGAAGAACATCACGAATGAATCAGTAATACAGCTGTTAGTAAAGAAACAAAGATTATAACAAGTCAATTTAAGATAATAATATACTTCTTTGTTTGGAGAAGTACATCCTCCCACGTCCCAAGATTTACTAAGGATAATATAGTCCCGATTGGTATGCGGTATACTCAAAAACAGGTAGAGGGGTAGAATTAAATTAAAATCAATTTAATAAATTATAAAAATATCTACACATTTCGTAGCAATATGCACCCTTATTTGCAATAATCCGACAGAATTATTACTGTTTCTTTAGTTTTGGAAAAAACATCAAGAATAAATTGAACGTTATATCCTAAAACCTCTATAAATCTAGATCACACAATAACACACTACAAGTTATACCTGACCTAAAAGCGATAGAGAACCGAAAATAACCGATATATACCTAAAATGAAACCGATATAAAACCGAAAAGAACTGATATAAAAACCGATATAGTACCGTAACCGAAACTGATATTAGGTCAAAACCGTAATAATAATAACTGTTCTGGGATTATTTTGGTTCTCATAACTGTTTTAGTCAGAACCGATAGGTATATAACAGTTTGAAACAGTTATTTTTCGAACCTTTTTAATCCCTGATTAAAGGTAACCAATTTTTACCTTGAAAGTTACTGTCAAAAAAGGTAATGGTAAGTTTATCAAAATGTTTCTTTTTTTAAGAAATCACCCACCACAATATCTAGTTGTCAATTGATCCCTTTTTCTAATTGTAAGTTGCAAGTTCAATTCTTTTTCTATATTCACCACTACCTATTCTAGCTCCAATAATACCGAAGTTAGAGCAATGGTGCGCACTTAACGCAGAACAACCTGTATATGATCTAAGTCAGAAAGAAAATTATCCAGCGGGTAAGTTTGAGAAGGACAGAAAAAATAAGAATGGGAAAAGAACTATTAATTTTTGTCTGAATAATAATATGGCAGTTTGTAACGCGTTCTTCAAACATAAGGATATACACAAGTATACAAAAGATCATGAAAAATAGAGGGGATCAATCCATCATAGGTTTGTTTTTAATCAGGAAGGAATATATGTAAATAATCAAAGACACGAGAGTAGAAACTGGATGGGAAATAGGTACAGATCACTATTTGGTAGAATTCAAAATTAAGGAAACGTTTAAATAACCGAAAAGTTAAAAAAAAATAAGAGTATAAAAGTGTATGAATTACTGGTTGGAGAAATAATGTTGAAATACGGCAGTGAGATGGATCAGGGACTGAATAGGGCTAGATGCAAAGAAATAAATGATCTCAAGGCTGTGTAACAATTTCTTAGAACGGAAATGCTGTATTACAGATACCGGAGTTCGAAAATATAAGGAGTGGTAGGACAGTGAAATTAAATTTGAAATAAGAAAGAAGAATTATTTTGGAAGAACTATCTGAACAATAAAAATGAATGATTTTTAATATTAATATTGCAAAAGATTAAAAGGTCATTCCAAAAACTTGTACAATCAATTCAATAACTTTGCAAAACTCTGCATACTATTGCGTTCTTATTTTTCCCTGCATTTAACTTTTTTCCTCATTTTACGTTTAGTGTTTGTACTGTTTAAATATCGTTTTTTTACAATTTTGTAACTTTTAATGTGTTTCGCATTTTCTAAAGTTTATACTTGTGGATAAAAAAATTAAAATTTTACAATTTTAATAATTCAACCTTTAAAATTTATTCATTCTTTCCTTTTATAATTAAATTTTCAAAATTTAAGACAATAACTTTACATTTTCATACAATTTCAATTTACAATTTTTTTTAATGATGTGTCATAATTTATAAAACTGATTATTTTCTCCACAATTGTTCAAATTGTAAGTATAAACTTTCAATTAATAATTAAAGGATATAATGCTTTTTTGCTATCATTGTAATTAAATTAAATTCCCGGCTTCCTAAGAACTGCATTTGATGTGATTCAAATCGTAGGAACTTGTTGACTTAGTTGGCTCAATTGGCGGAGCGCTCGTTCGGTAAACGAGAGGTGTCAGGTTCAAATCCTACACGACGTAAAATTTTTCATATAAAAATTGCATCTTAATTTAATTATAGTGATGGCGGAAAAGCAATATCTTCTTTAATGATTTCACACTATAAAAAGCGCACAAAGTGCAATTTCAATTACTGTAGGTTACTGCTTTTGAAAAGGGAAACAATAAAACTTCCGAAACACCAAAATGTATTTAATACGAAACTTGTAGATAAATCTTTTAAATTTTAAATTAAATTTTATTAAGTAAACAACTTTTTAATTTACTAAATACCACCCAGAGTCATATGTAATGCTCTCAACAACTTCAGAGATAAACCAGATCTCAAATGATAAAGGGCAATGATTTGTAATTCTGTCCCACTCTAACGGTTTCACGTCCACCCTTAACGAATAGGAAGGGATACTGTATTATTCCGTAACCCTCGGGACGTGGAAGGAGTATATATCGCTCTGGGTAATACTTCTTGTAACACCCAATATAGCATCTAACATTTAAGTATTTTTAATGTGATTGTATAGTTATTAATTAGTGATGTTTTTCTATACGTTAATTTAAATAAAAGATTAAATTACAAGTGAAATTAAGTTATTGTAGTTAGTTCTCAAAAAGTAACACAGAAATAAATCTTTCATAGATACTTTCAGGTGAGTAGAATCATTTACTACATAAGAAACACTATTATAAAGATTTCTATTATCTCAATTCAGGCTAAGAACTTATATTTGCCGATTTAAAAACATAAGCAAAATTCAAATTTCCCGCCGAATTCCCATCATCATTGCTACCGAACAATCAAAGCGCCAACTCAATGGACGCATAAAGCTGACAAATAGCACGTAAATAGAACCCACAGAATCATTACCAAGCTCACATATTCAAAATCACTAGGTTTTACAATTTAATACATCAACAAAAATCTAACCTTAAAATATCTTGTACGTAATACAAAAATTATGAATTCAAAAGATGATAAAATCGCTTACTGCTGGTACGAACAACTCCTCCAATATAAATTCCATTTTCAATAAATCCTTTCAGCTCCCATGAAGTGTACTAAGACGCCGGTAAAATCACACATCCAAAATTGCCGCAAATGTTGGTCTTCAGAACCCCAGGATTAGATTGAGGATCCTCCAAATCACCAAATAATTTGATACACATCGTCTTTACACAAAATACGTAGTACTCTCATCCGAATTAAGTAAATTACAGCACTTTTAGAATTCCATACTGATAACTACAACAATTTCTAGATAAATGTTTCGAAAAGCTACTTTACTCTCAGGAAAATCGAAAAAGAAGTCCCTTCTCCCATTTGTTTTCAACAAACTCCTATTTCCAAGACGAAACTACCCCGGTAACCCTCAAATAGATATAGTTACTACAGATACGTGTGAATTAAAATTTCCAACGTCGAACATTCATCGAAAAACACGAACATACCTTCGAAACCATAGTAACAAGGTATTAAATTAAATCTAAGCGATCAAGTAAGTTATTAGTCGGAATTATACATTAATTTACAATATTAAGCAGATAAAAAATAAAAATACACTTATATAACACAATTTTGAATTCATGGATTGAACATAATACACATACAATAACATGCCAGTATATTTACTATCTATGATTTTTATTCATTGTCATAGTTTTGAGTAGCTAGCTAACGGTACACAAATATATCCTATTCCGGATTTGAACCGGTCTCTTCACCATTGTGTTTAACTACCTTCTGAGTATATTTATTACAACATTGAATTTAATAACACTTTTGCAGGAAATATTTTATTTTAATCTGCAAAATCAAAATGATATTCTGTGGGATGCTTGTACTTATTTATTCTGAAATCTACTGCATAGTAACGTAGCAGCATGTGCATGTATGTATATATCTGTTTTTACATAGCAATCGAAGCCCCCGCATCTTCCTACAATAAGTATCGTGCAGTAGTAAATTCTGCGCATCGTATCGACTTAACATTGACAACGCCTTGACCTCGCGATCCCTATTACTTGCATATTTCAAATACGGTCGGTTGAGTAAGAAAACAACGAAAACGCTTAGCCAATACCGACAGAAGATTTTCACAAAGGGCTGTTTCACTAACGTAAGCACTTTATTGTTGCTCGGTAATTTATCGGGATAGCCAACTTATTTTTTATGTCCAACGAATTGAAGTTCGTGTAGCCATTAGGATGTTGATGGTCTAATAAATTTTACTTTATTTCGTGCAGCATTATAGTACCTAAGAAGAAATCGAGTCATGACTTTGGCATCGGTTGTATGCACATGCAAATTTGATGTTTGTGTAACATAAATACAGTTATTGAAGTCAATTATTATCAGATTAACTCGAAATTTATGGGAGATGCTCTGTACATATCGCAGAACTTATGTCTCAGTAATATCCTTATATACTAGAAATTTTATCATTTTTTCTATAAGTTATAACAACAGACATTTTTAGCAGCTTCGCCCATTTTTCACTACTACTTAAATATTAACATAATTAAATTGATATTGTTATTCATTATTTATGCATGGAAATATAAGTTGTTTGAGCTACCTTTAATAATTAGAGAACAGTCGCTAACAACATAGACGAAATACTATCATGTATATACTGCTATGTTATTTTCTGGTAAACAAAACCCACAGAATCATAATATCGACTATAAAATTGTTTATGTAAATGTATTTTTATCTATTTATTTATTTTTGTCAACGTATGTAATAATTTAAACTAAAAATTTACTTATTTCGTGCAGCATTATAGTACCTAAGAAGAAATCGAGTCATGACTTTGGCATCGGTTGTATGCACATGCAAATTTGATGTTTGTGTAACATAAATACAGTTATTGAAGTCAATTATTATCAGATTAACTCGAAATTTATGGGAGATGCTCTGTACATATCGCAGAACTTATGTCTCAGTAATATCCTTATATACTAGAAATTTTATCATTTTTTCTATAAGTTATAACAACAGACATTTTTAGCAGCTTCGCCCATTTTTCACTACTACTTAAATATTAACATAATTAAATTGATATTGTTATTCATTATTTATGCATGGAAATATAAGTTGTTTGAGCTACCTTTAATAATTAGAGAACAGTCGCTAACAACATAGACGAAATACTATCATGTATATACTGCTATGTTATTTTCTGGTAAACAAAACCCACAGAATCATAATATCGACTATAAAATTGTTTATGTAAATGTATTTTTATCTATTTATTTATTTTTGTCAACGTATGTAATAATTTAAACTAAAAATTTACTTATTTCGTATCTAATTCAATTAATGATTGTAACCATGGATTTTAGGGCTTGTGTATGTCTTTCGATTAATGTTCGACGAGGGATTTTTATGCTGTCGTATCGTTGGAAACGATTTCTATGATCGTTACCGGGGTCCTTTTGTCTTGGAGACATCGAGTTTGTTGAAAACAAATGTGGGGACTTCTTTTTCGGTTTTTCCTGATTGTGGTTGCTTTTCGGATATTTATCCAGAATTTGTTAATATCTATCACTATTTAAATCTATATAAAGTTTTCAAATTACTTACAAGAATGAGAGTATTACGTGTATAGTGCTAAGATGATGGAAATCCAGTTATTTCAAGATTTAGGGTGGCCTTTCATCTAATCCTGGGGATTTGAAGAACAACATTCGAGGCAGTTTGCTGTGAGATCGTTGGACCACCATTTGGAAGCTGAAATGATTGTATTGAATATGGAATTATTTGGATTATAGTAGAGCAGTTTTCGTACCTGAAGTAAGGGATTTTATCATCTTTTGAACTTATAACCGGCATATAATGCATAAGGGAATTTGAGGTTATATTTGTTTGAATGATAACTGTAAATCTAGTGAAATTGGTTATATGAGGTTGTATTTGATTCTATGGGTTAATTTCACGAGCATTTTAATTATTTATTTTTAATTAAAATTTAAAAGAGTTATCTATAGGTTTCGTAGCAATAAGTAAGTTCTTAGGTTAGCATCCATTGCCACAGAGTCATTTATACAGTTTGTTCGGTTGAATGATTTAAATAAATACCCATGTTGGGTTTAGTGGACTGTAACTTTTTATTGACGCTCTCTCGAACATTCTAATCTAATACAACGTATTATGGGTAACTGATTCAAATTCGCGCAGTGGCGACATCTGGCGGCAAAAGTTGACATTGAGATCTGTAGAAATCTACCACAGTTCAAATGATGAAAACAAAAATTTACACATTGAATTGTGTGAAAAAGAAAAGAAATTAGATAATTGTGATTATTAAGAACTCTGAGTAAATAAAAATAGTCTTATTGAATAATTGTCAATAATACTAATTCAAATATTGACACCGCAAATTTGTTGGAGTCGTGATACAACTGCAGTATGTGGAGCTTTCACTGATCCTGGTCCTAGATTGTTATTAAAAAAAATCCTAAGCTTCTGTATACGGCAATTGGCTTTATCAGTGACAATACAGTGGCAGCAAAATTTGCGCTATACATGAGCTGGTCAATCGAGGCGTACCACAGAGCGTCAAGATAGGCGCTTCGGACAACTAGCTCTACGCGACCGTTTTGCTACTACACGTCAAATTACTGACCAATGGTTTGGAGAAGAAGGTAGACCTGTTACTGTGCGTACACTACATCGCCGCATACCGTTCACAATTAGTGCTTCCTTTGACTACGGACCACTGTCGTCAACGTTTGAACTGGTGCAGAGAACGGCAGGATTGGGAAGCAGTACGGGATAATGTCGTCTTCAGCGACGAATCGCGATTTTGTCTAGGTACGCACGCTGACCATAGAAGGATAAGACACTGCCGTGGAGAGCGATGTGATATTAAGTTTGCTGTTGAGAGGCATGTACACAGGAATGTTGGAGTAATGGCTTGGGGGGTTATTGCCCATGGTATGTCTTTATTCGAGGCAGTACGACAGCTGAGCGTTATGTGGATGATATTGATCCTACAAACCACTTTACTCGTCCACACATTTTTTTTCAGCAAGACAATGCACGTCCTCATATTGCTCGTCGAACTATGGACTTTCTCCAAGAAGCAAGCGTTAACGTTTTGCCGTGGCCACCACCGGATTTAAATCCCATCGAACATGTGTGGGATATGATGGGGAAGAGACAATGCACTTTGCACCATCCACCACAGACTCTGGCACAGTTAATCCACGAAAGTTCAACTTGCTTGGAACGAGGTGCCACAAGCAATCATCGACCATTATTATCCCTTCATTCTTGATGTATTCCCAAAAAATCAAGTTAAAGAAATTATCCCTTCTCGATGTAATGTCTAATGTCACGGAGTATATTAACATTATTTTGAAAGTCTTTGCGTTAAATTTACTTTACTTTAAATTTGTCTAAAAATCACAATCAAATTAAAAAAAACATTTTTAGTAGTTGAAAAATGAAAGAAAATAACTTAAAGATATATTTTAGAACGCTGAAAGACTGAACATTAAAGTTTTCGAATTTATGGAAATTATGCAAATGCCAAGCTAAACTAATGTATGTAGACTCGGGCAATAAAGTAATAGTACAGCATAAAAACATTAATAACCCTAGACCAACATCGCCTTAGGAACATTTCATTACTGCAATTTTCATATTAAGGCCCATTTGTGCGCATTACCCACAGCATATCTAGCATACCTACAATCAGACTTATTAAACCTTAACGGTTAGATAGACGATTGCCACACCCAGTCTTTAAAAATATTGTACGGTACTCGCGAAGCACTTGACTAAATAACTAAATTACTTATACGAGTATGACACTGTAAAACACGTCCTCGCTCGTTTGGAGAACTTATAGAGACGTTACAAAAGAAAGTTTTTAAAATTCCACGCCGCAAACAGCAGTCGTGGAATGCGGTGCAATTTTGAGATCGACGATTTTTGCCGCAGGTAACAATCGAGGAGACCTTTTGTGTATCTCGGCATTTGAGTGCATCAGGTTTATCTATTGGTATAAGTAATCCATACTGAGGAAATTATGACAAATTGCCAGACATGACAAAAGTAGTTGCTTTTTGCTCTTCCCTATATAGAGAACCCTATCGAGTTTGGTATCCGGGATTTTTAAATGCTCTATAAGGAGAAAATCTTATAATAACTATCTGCTCAAAGGAGTACCTCTTGCCGCGTTGCATACCACTATCGGATAAAGCAGTGACGTATGGGGCGAGGCATTTCCAGTATGTACATAATTTATTGGATCCATGAAGACGTTAAGTGGATTCGAATGGGATGGCGACATTTTGTAATGCAGTGATTAATCAGTGGGGAATGGTGGAAAATAAGGAAGATGCTTTAAGTATATAATGATAACTTCAGAATATACAGGGTTGGGATAAAGTGTGAAACCAAACAAATATGGTATTGATGATACTTTGCACATCAGTGTCATGAAATACGATACATCTGTATTCGATTTTATGGTTGCTACTGTACTTACGACTCAACCGGAAAAAGATGGCACATTTCCATTTCAATGGGACACTGCATATTTTTTCAGACTATAATAGACCTTGTTTTTCCGAATTCGTCCGTACTAATGGTTTAGTACCATTATTTGTAAATAATGTAGAGATAATACATAGTTTAGTTACTGAAAGTGAGAGGTGCTATTTAGATTATACACATATATGCAGAATTGTAATTTTAGTTGAATCTACTCAATTTAATACATATTTGACTTAATTACAAGAATATAAATTATATTGTGAGCGCTTGAGGGAACTTAATTGTGGGAATTAAAAACCTAACAAGCTGCTTACCATTGCATTAAACTATTGTTCCGGTTGAGTTATTACCAATGATTGCTCAGACTATGTGTATGTACGACTGGAAGTTGACAAGTAAAACAACTAAACTTTCAAGTGCTAAGAGAATCCGGGAGTCTATTAATGATACATAATTAACGTGACTAATCTGAGCGAAAGTTTAATTTAATTAATTGGTTTAGATTAGGTACGAAAAGCCACCATTGTTACTGTGAACATCTTTTAGATTGCAGGATTGGTTTTTGCATAATTATTGCATTTTGAACTTCACTCATGGCTTTATTTTTTCTTTCAGTAGGTATACTTTTTTTTCTCTGGTTAGAGTTTGGTTTGGTAAAAAAAACAAATAATTAATTTGCAACATGTTTCGGCAGCATTTGCTGTCTTTTTCAATTGTTAGAAATGTTTCTTCGAGAATTTCGGTATGCTTGTAACGTATTTCATAGTTACTATCTTGTAAGGTATGCTCTGCCACCGCTTATATTTGTATTATGGCAGAAATTAAATTCATTAATACTGAAATTACTGATTTGGGGGAAAGACCTCCTCTACGCACAGCATACGTCACGAGCTCGAAATAACGGTCAGATTCCCTTGAATTCACAGCGTACAGTACTGCAGATGCATACATATTACAATTAAAACTGAATTACGGATTTTGTACGAATCGCGAAGATAGTGGGGGAGGCTGTGTTATCCCGTGGGAATTATACCGATTCTGCTTATTCCTTCGGACGTATCTCACTCCGTTGGACACACCCGCTTGCTATTGTACTTCCACCAACTAGCTTTCTGGAACCTAAACTTGGTGTACATAGTTGTATGTATAGTTACTATAGTATAGTATATATTGTCATTAAATTGTTGTCTGACATTATTAATAAAAATTACAATAATTAATAAACAACAGGGTTAAAAAATATTTGTCAGGATTAGATAAAAGTTTGTTTATGTATACTAAATTAAAACGAGCAAGCAAATACACAACAAACATGCACACGTTCACACCAAGGGAATAACTCAAAATTTATGATTAATAAATTCATCAAATACACTCCGCCAAAAAAGTATCGCATAATTTAGTTTTGAATCATAAAAGTATCGCATAATCTTTGTTTGTAGCATAAAGTTGTAAATATACTTTAATGCGCTCTAAGATATAATTTCTATGATTGTTTAAATAAAATACAGGCCAAATAAAAACAAGAACTCATACTTGAGATTTTTATTAAAACAAGAAATTATAATTTTGGAAAGAAAAATGTCATAACAGTAGCTTTTAATACTGAGTATTGCCACCTCTGGCTCTTATGACCGCTCGCATACGGTTTGGCAGAGATTCGATTAACCTCCGTATATAAGCCTGATCCAAATTCTCCCACTCGTCACGGAGAGCATTTGCTAGTGCATGCAGGTCCGCTGGGGCAACATTTTGGGTTCGTATCCGTCTGTGAAGGAGGTCCCACACGTGCTCGATAGGGTTCATGTCCGGACTTACCGCAGGCCAATCTAAAACTGGAATACCAACATCGTTAAGGTATTCCTGAACGATTATTGCAACATGCGGTCGTGCATTATCGTGCATTAACATGAATTCGTTTCCTATAATTGGCGCATATGGTACTACATGTTCTTCCAAAATGTCAGTTATATACCTGTGGGCAGTCAGTGTACTTCTGTCTACTGGTACTAACTCTGTACGACCTGTTAAACAGATGCCTCCCCAAACCATAATAGAGCCACCAGCGAAATTAGGTCTAGGTCTGATATTACACTGCGAATAGCGCTCATCGTCTCGTCTGTACACTGAGATACGCCTATCTGAGGTGTAAAGACCAAATCTTGACTCATCTGTGAAGAGTATATTGGCCCAGTCATTAATGTTCCAATTTACATGTTCTCTGGCAAACCTTAAGCGAGCCACTCGGTGGTTCCTAGTGAGACGAGGGGCTGTTACAGCTACTCTAGCTCTTAATCCACTCTGTCGTAACCTATTCCGAATAGTTTGAGTACTCACACGAGTATTTCTGACTCTAGCCAAGTCGTTCTGCAATTGTCTCGCAGTTACATGTCTTCGACGTAATGCTTGTAGTAGTAAATAGCGGTCATCTTGGCGGGTAGAACATCTTGGACGACCTGGTACAGGTCTTCTACTGTAAATGCCTGTTTCCCTATATCTGGCTACGGCTCTAGAAACACTTGACTGATTGATGTTCATCAAATTAGCAACGTATGCTTGAGATCGTCCATCTTCGATTAAAGCAACTATAGCAGCCACTTGTTCTGAAGTTAAATTGCTCATTTTAGTTTTAAAAGCGTTGGTACAGAACTCTGACTTCGCACTTTAAAATTTGTCCGTATAGGAAGACTTTCAATAAACAACTGAGCAAACCTTACACATATGCATTTTTCTAAATGTGTTCTTTTAGGAAAAAAATAAAGTAAAAACGCTAAGTTCCATTATTTTGTTAGTGTTTTTATAGTTCACATACACGAGGCAAACTTTTTGTGAACGTATAAAAATATCTTGGTTCATAAATGCCCTTTTTTAGTTTATGCGATACTTTTTTGGCGGAGTGTATTAATAATTTAAGACAAAATGTGTTTAAGTGAGGAGAGTCTACAATGGAAGAAGGTAGTTTATTAAAGAAAGAGTAGCCCATGTAATACAGAGAATTTTTACAAAGAGATGTGTCTGTCTTTGGAAGATGAATGTATTGCAAGTACGGGTATAATAAGAATGAATATCTGAACGATAAGCATGCCTATTTTTATGTTTATATACAATACTCAATGACTCAAAGTATGATTAAAGAGTACAAAGTGAGAATCTTATGAGAAACAAATAAGGATCGGTAGTGAGCTCTACTGTCTACTCCACCGACCATGCGCATTGTCTGCTTCTGTAATTTGAAATTTTCTAGTAAGTTCGTTGCACTGGTGAAGCTCCAACAAAGAAGGCAATATCGCATACGTAATTCAAAGAGTGCAAAGTAAGTTGTTCTTGCAACATGCTCACCAAGGTTCTGCCTTATGACTCTGAGGACATAACAAGAAGATGATAAGGGTCTAGAAATCTGATGCACGTGCTCCGCCCACCCCAAGCTGGCATCCACAACAACCCACAAAAATCTAACCCCAGAAGAAGGCAAAAGAAGACTGTTATTGATAATAATATTAATGTTGGTTTTATGCTTGTAAAGTAATAATTTGATTTTACTAGTATTAAGGACGCTCTTATTATATGTGTCTCTTAATATCTATATAAATTACTATTTTGGAAGAGTATGCAATCAGCTCAAGGGAAAAACCTTCCAGGCCAGAAGGTTAATTTTTTTCATTAATTTTTTTTATTCTACTTATTTATTTCTATTTATACTAACAGTAACAGTTTTAATTAGTACACATTTCAAATTACAATAAAATTACATTGTTATGAGAAAGTAACAAGATGAAAAAGAAATTGAAAACTAATTATGTATCTATAAGAAAATGCAGTTATAATAAAATATACATATTATATAGCATAAATCAGACATTTAAAGAAATTAATTCTAAGGTAATTTTAAGGTATCCGAAATCTCTTTTGTTGGAATTGATTGCTTTATTCCAAATGGTTCTATGACACATGTAATATTTTCTATAGCTGAAGTCCGAATGACGTCAAAGTGACATGACACTATATTTGGTTTTAAAGTTCTTGGATTTTTGAAAAAGATTGGAGATATTGAACATGTATGTATGCAAATAAATTATATTTTTGACCAAAGTTATGAAAATTTGGACGTGGTGTAAGGCTAAAGGAAAAGCATCTTTCGGTGATTTAGTCCTTTCGACATATGTGATATGGTATTATTACTATTAATATTTTTTGAATATTGTGCTACTTATCATAAAAAATAGTATATTATTATTACTATTTTTATACTGTAGTACAAAATAATTATTAATTATCAGCAATGTCAGATATGGATGTGTAATATTTTTTAGTATTTATGAGTAAACAGTTGAATATCTTTCTCACCCTTAGTTTATACCGCGGTGCAGTCAGCAGCACAGGGACCGCTTCTTTGTGTGAAGGCGGAGGATATGAATGCAATCTTTAGACTGAAAACCAACACCTTGTGGCATCCCAACATTAGGGTTGGAGAGTGCACTGATACTACGAGTACGATACTGGACATTGCTGCAAATGTCATGGACAGTATGGCACCCGAAATTATCTTTACTGAAAAGGTGAAAATCTCCATACCGAACAAAGACCAGGCACGTAGGGATATTATTGCTCTTAATGGCTGGTTCACGGACGGTTCCAAATCCAGCCAGGACACAGAAGCCGGTATTTGCAAACCGAGCCCTAATCAAAGGATATCCATAAGCCTGAGGAAGCATGCAACGGTCTTCCCCGCAGAGGTATTCGCCCTTGCAGCCTGCGCAGAAATGATTGCAAAGGGGGGCTGCACGAGGAGGAAGATAAGTATAATGACTGATAGTCAGGCTGCTATCAAGGCAACCTCGAACAATGTAACTAGGTCAAAACTAATTAGAGACTGCAAACAATCCCTCAATACACTGGCACAGGACAACACGGTGTCTCTGTTTTGGGTGCCGGGACATGAGGATATAAAGGGCAATATAATAGCCGACGAACTAGCCAAAGAGGGCTCCAAAAGACACTTCATAGTTCCAGAGCCAGTTACGTGGGATACCAAAGATTCTGCTAAAAGGGAGATTTGGACCTGATTAGACAATGAAAGTATAAAGAAGTGGAGGACGACTGAAGGTCAACTCCAAAGCGGTAATAAGGGATGGGGTTACTAAGTTCTCTGATAACCTACTTAGACGCAGCAAGAAAGAAGCTAAAACCATTACTGGGCTGGTACTGCACACTGTCCCCTGAAAAAGCATCTATACAACACAGGCCGAGTAAGCGAACCGCGGTGCAGAAGATGCGATTCCTCCTGTAGTGGAGACGAGTTTACATGTTTGACATTTTATTTATTTATAGTTTTGTGTTTTTAAATTAGTGTACACTTAAACAATTTAACAGACACGCGAAGTGAAAATGCGTGTTTTATATTAGTGAAAATAAACTAAAAGTGACAATGGGCGCTCCACTCCCTAGGTACAAGTACGGAAGGCAGATGGAGCCGGAATTGCCCTGGCAATTGTAGTCTGCACATGTGAGGAGTTGAAAGTACTCAGGCAGAAACATTTCTTGGAAGATCTATTGGAGCCTTCGAAGGTTCTCAAGTTTCCACGGGGCAAGATACTGGACTTTATAGAGAACACCAAGCTGCTCGAGTGGAAGTAAGAGATTTAATAAGGACGGTATAATGAGCACCTAGCTCAAGAGTTATCAGAGTAATAAATAGAGCTATCAAGTAATAAATAATACATAATAAAAATAAAAATATAATAGTATAAAGTACTAGTTTCATAAGGCATGATTTTGTCGCACGAGTTCAAGTTTAGAAAACGAGCCGCAGGCGAGTTTTCTAATGAACGAGTGTTATGTTTCCATGCTTCGTTCTTGCTTTTCCATTTATAAAAATACAGACATATCAAAATATATGAAATTACAAGCCTATTTAAAACGATTCTCTGAGGGATACGAGGCTAAGAAATCTAAAATTTTATGCATTGAAGATATTAATAAATTTATAGAAGAAGGTTCTGACGCATTGTATTTAGCAATAAAGGTACGATATTATTTGCAAAATGTAATTTTTTATGTAATGGATTTAATTTTAGATCGTTTTAATAATGGGTTACACAGGTGCCTGTAGACGAGATGAATTAACAAATATGTCCATACATGATTTAGAATTTAAGAGTGATATTATTTTGGTGACAGTACCTAAAACAAAAAATAATATCGTAAGAGTTTTTGCAATTACGGATGAAAGATGGATTACTTTAATTAAAAAATATGTCGCCCTGCGACCAAAAAATATTAATCATTCAAGATTCTTCCTTACATATCGCAATGGTTATTGTATATCGTGCCCGATTGGAATTAATACGATTGGCAAAGGGCTTTATACTGGACATTGCTTCAGACGTTCTAGTGCTACACACTTAGCAGACGCAGGCAGTGATTTGCTGACTATAAAACGTCATGGTAGATGGAAGTCATCTGCGGTAGCTGAGGGTTACATCGAAACATCTATGAAAAGTAAAGTGGCTGTAGCGCACAACTTATCAGGGCCAAGTACATCTGGTCATTCTAGAGTTATATCATCGAATGATTCTCAATCACAAGAGTCTACCATTAAAGCCAATAACATAACTCAGCAAAACTTTGTTACGAAGAATTTGCCTGGCATAACAATACATGCTCAAGATACTTGTTCCGTCAGTGTAAATGTATACAGTAATTCCACGTTTCATAACAATAACAATGTAAACTAAATTTGTATAGAATTTTTGATTAAAGTATTTACAATTTACATGCATTAAACGTCAATTTTGCTTTCTGTCATAATGTATTCAATACAGCCAACCTATAGAAATGAAAAAAGGCGTATCACAATGAAGCACTTTTCGATACGCAAAAGCGTGTTACAATTGCGTTTTTATGAACGCAAAATAGAAAAAAATTATTTAGCAATCTCCCTTGCATAACATTATTAATATTTTTTATACTAAATAGTACATTATTAAAAATTACCAAAAATTATTAACTTTAGCGTTTAGAAATGTTGCATGCGATATACAGGGTGTTCTATTTGAGAAAAATAGGTTTCACCCATGTAAAGATGCCATGATATATGATCACTTCAGAATCACTCTGTATAATACAACAAAATTTCCTTTTTAGCTATACATCTTTAAACATTGTAGCAATTATACTACAAAACTATCGCAAAATTGTTATAAGTAACAGCGATATTAATTGTTGAAACAAACCTTGTAAATGCAATGCTTTCTCTAAAAAGTAATGTGGGTTACGTAAATGAAATCTGCTTTATTTTGCATCAAGAAATTCAAAAACGCAATAATGTATCGGTTGTTTAATTTACTTAGTTGCATAACGCGCAGACCAAACTGAACACTTTGTATATATAAAAATAACTTTGCCGCGCAAAGTATTTGATTCTGAATCACTGTTTTCTAAATCATATTTCAGTTAAGTGGACAGCCGTAATAGACCGTCCACAAATAAATACCACATCCTGTATATAATTTCGATGCAGTCCTATTGATGGTTTTCAAAACTTTAAAATTATTGAAGAACAAGGTGGCAAAATGCCGCTGCTAATTGTCTTCTTATAACGTCCCCTACTGCTAATGTTAGCTTCCTTCAGAAATTCCTGCTAGTGATCATTTTATCAAACTGGACCCTACATCTGCTCAGAAAAAACGTCGAAAACTAGTTCACAATGAGAGATAACTGTTTAGCGTTAAAAATGGCAGATAATGTTTTCAGAGTTTCTCCTATTAATATGCTCTTTATAACTTCTTATTCTTATAATTAAAACATCTTAATTTGCTTGCAAGAATACTTTGATAATAAATCCTGAATTATTCTCTCAGAAATACATGTTTTTCACCTTTATTCCTTTGTGTGCAATTTCTACATTTACCATAGGGAACACGATCGCAAAAATAAGCAAAAACCAAATAAAACGCACTTCGAGATATCCAAAGCAAAGCCTTGAATCGGTCGGTAAACCAACCAACCAACCGGCCAACCTCGCCGTGTGAACCACGAGTTCAGAGTTCAGGATCCACGACCAGATAGCCGCCTGGGTAGATTTTATCGCGACCGTTGATTGCGCATTGTGCACAAGAGCTAGGAATACGGGAGAAGTTGCAATGTGTTGTTCGCCGTCGCGCCCAAGCATCTCCTACATCGCCTGAGGCGCAACTTGATGCATTAGTGTGGTTGTATATCGTCTGGAAATAAGTATTTATATATTTCTGTACGTTTGTTACAAAGCTATATACTTACATATATCTCAATGAAAATTGCTCTAACAGTATGGCTGTTGAGAGTTGGCACTTCGAACTTTATAGGAGAAACGTACATTACGCCCAAACTTTCCAGTTTGTGAGATTTATTTTGGTTAATTACTTAAGTGACACATACTTAACGTGAACTTTATTAATTTCACAGTTTTTGCATGTTAGTTTTAAATAATCTTTGTCACAGATTGTTTTGCATTATCTAATAATCAGAAACAATAACAAAGTAGAAATAGAAATCTATCGAAAAAGAACCGACTCCAATAGATTTATACACTGAACTAAAAATGGCCCTGGAATCATATTTTACATTTGACATTTTAACAATGAAAACATTCATACGAAATACTGTATTAAGGTAAGCGTCCGCTAGGGCGGGGTAGCCCGCATCGCATCGCAACGTAAAAGTGTGTTGCGAACGTCAAGTGAACATTTTATTGACAGTTGTTTTGCAAAAAGATAACACCAATTGTGGATTCCCGACATATGTTTTAAAAGAAAAAGATTTGAGGAATTTCATATACTTATTGTCAAAATTGATTAATTCTTGATAGAATTAAAATTAAATTTTGATGTTTTTAATATTGTTGTAACTGTAAATAAACGTTTAAAAAAGAGATTATACCAGGTGATTCAGTTTGGCTTTCGCCCACCTGTAACCTTTATATTTTTGGGAAAAAGTATGGCAAACAATATACAGGTGTCTCCTCGTTGAGTTGTACGTACGCCTTTTGACAGTTGTAATGTAAGCAGTATTGTTGTATTTTTGACAGTTTGGGATTTCGCTCGCAGAACATTTAAAAATGCCTCCTTTTACGAAGGAAGAGTACGCCGACATGATATTTTTGTATGGCTATTGTGGAGGAAACGCTTCAGCAGCGGCAAGAGAGTACGCAGAACGCTACCCGAACTGAAGACATCCTTGTCGGACAACCATCACGAACTGTTTCATATCGCTCCGACAAACAGGATCCTTCCTGAAAAAGACTGCCTGTGCGAAGAAACCACACTGAAGCTGTTCTTCATGAAGTTTCTGAGAATCGGAGAACCAGCATAAGAAGAATTGCTGCCACCACAGAACAGAAAAGAGCGTCGATTCACATGGCTTTACGTGAAAATGAGCTACATCCATACCACGTACAACAAGTACAAAATCTCTTACCTGCCGACTTTGCGGGAAGAATTTTGCTCGTGGATCCTAGAGAACCAGGATCTCATCCCAATTGCTTTGTTCGCTGATGAGTCCACCTTCACTCGTGATGGGATTAACAACTCACATAACGGGCACATCTGGAGCGACGAAAATCCCCATGCTTTGTCAGAAAGTAGATTTCAGCACCGATTTTTGGTTAATGTGTGGGGAGAAATCATCGGAAATGTTATCTTAGGACCGAAAATATTTGATGGAACATTGACTAGCCGTATGTACAGGAGATTCCTAGAAGAAGAGCTTCCCATTCTTCTTGAAGATATCCCCTTGAACGTCCTATTACGGATGTGGTTTGTCCATGACGGGTGTCCGGCTATGGAAGAGTGGTAACCGACTTTTTGAACACTGCGTTTCCAAACCGCTGAATAGGGCGGAATGGAGCTGTCGCATGGCCCCCGCGCTCGCCGGACCTGACGCCTCTCGACTTTTTCCTCTGGGGCAAAGTTAAGACCATCGTTTATGGACAAGAGAAGCCGGCTACCAAAGAAGACCTGGTAGGTAAAATCCAACAAGCATTTCAGGCAGTTCGTGGAAATATGGAAAATGTCAACTGGATAGGAGGACTGAGTCAAAGAGCAAAGTTGTGCTTGGCAGTCCAGGGTCGCCATTTTGAGCAGCTTTAAATGTTTACAGCATTGCTTGTTTATTAAAATCATTAAAACAATTTCTGCTCATTATTGTGGAAGTAAGACTGTAATTTAAGTTAATCGTTCCTTAGCAACCATTTCATGCCGAAATTCGAGCCAAATGCGTCTATGATTCGTCTACATTAGTTACCGTAACTAGTGACTTTCAGCGCTTTTGACTACCCATATCTCGAAAACGGTTTAGAATTGGACCTATGCTGACTAGAAGTGTTTCGTTAATTTTGATACAAGGAATAACCCTATGAAGTTATGCAACCCAACGAGGGGACACCCTGTATATTCATAAATGTGGTGACAAAACCTATTGGATGTGATCATCAATTTATCTTTGCGATGACATCTGCCAAAACGGTGACTGTTAACATTTTTTTATTCAAATCAAATCAAAATGTGGGCTCATGGTCTATTGCTTGAATCAACATACCAGCAAAAGTAACTTAAGGCGAATGTACTAGAAACGAACTCAAGTTTCTGCCTACTAGGTATCATTAGCGTCACTCCCAGTGCAAATCTACTTTCATCGCCGTCGCATCTCAAGTTTTATCCACCATCGCCTGTTAGGGAATCAAGATATTAGATGTGCGCTTCCTAGGGGACACAAGCCAAATTATCAACCCACAAGACGACCATAGCGTAAGCCGGTAATGCAGTCGCAGATCGGACAATTCATGGATTGTCAGTCCCGCTAGATAGCTCGTGTAAAGCGAGAACGCGCAACCGCGTATATAAGAATTGCAGAAACGATTTACCATGATATAATAAAAACATCCAAGAAAAAATACCTAATTAGGACCAAAAAATGGCACTAAACTATTATCGCTGACAATAGTGAACTTCTAAATGCCGGATAACAGAGGTAAAATGGTTAAACACATGCATTCCGTTTCAAATATATCATATAATGAACATTTTTATTCAACCTAAGACTATTATATAAATTGAAATAACTGCACTTGAATGACTTTTCTTCATTAGGGCCGTGCTCCTTTATATTTTTACTGAATGCGTTAGCTCTAATGACGTATACGTTTTATCAATGTATTTATCTGTGCGTTCTTGCAATAAATTGCAAGCCAATAAAACAACGGATAGGAACCGACCGTCAACGAAAGATCGGGCATTTATAAAATTGGGTGTGGTGTCTGCAATAAAGTTTATGTCGGACAAACAAAAAAAGCAATTGGAACTAGATTTAAGGAACACATTGCATATTATCGGTACGGTAGGGTTGATACGTTCAGTGTGGCATCATCAACATTGAAACCTCGAACTACCAAAAAATGTAACATCCCCGAAAGAATTATCCGCGTTTGAAAGTATTTATATTACAAGAGAATGTAAAGATAATAATTTATTAAATCCGTGAATAGGCTCCGCTCTTGATGGATTGATTAGGCTAAACACATTCCTTTCGCAGTAACATTTTGTATGAGTTCAGAATTCACAGAATTCTAGCAGCTCAAAGCAGACGGTAAGGGAAAAATGCACTTGTAAATATAAATTTAGGGTAGCGATAACGGTGCATATTTAGATATTTTTTCTAATTGGGTGTTGCAATAAAGCTAAAACAAACGACGACGCAGTGTTGATATGAATATTACCGCATACTGTGCTGTAATGAGA
This sequence comes from Cetonia aurata, assembly GCA_949128085.1. NCBI lineage: Eukaryota > Metazoa > Arthropoda > Insecta > Coleoptera > Scarabaeidae > Cetonia > Cetonia aurata. Next base: position 3,822,903 of record OX421887.1, read on the forward strand.
TATTAACGTGGGTGGGGAGGACTCTTGCCGGAACGTAATATAGGCGATTAATGTGCAAATTAGAAAAAATACTGTAAGAAACGTGTGCCAGAATGGCTTGTAATGCTCGTACTTTGAATCTCTCGCCGCTACGCGGCTCGTTATTCAAACCTGTACTCGCATTACATAAACGTCATTGTGACACTTGTGTTTTAAAATACTATTATCGTTTGTTGGTTCATTCGGTCTTCGGTTGAAAATGGAAATCCACGAATTTCCGAAACAATTGTCCCGAATTAAATCGTTATAGTGTGGAGTGATCGGATATCTTGTGTTTCTATTGCAACGTTACAGTCCTTGCAATCTCAATATTCTTGGACTAATCTAAAATGATCTGTCATAATAATAACGTATTTATTTCACTAATGAATTTTGTTATTACTTAATCAGAGATTGTAAATAATATTTCCTTAACAATTAATGAAATTCCCATTTGATAAGGCGCGATTTGATAAAAATTTGCAATTTATTAAATAGGTAGCCATCCGCAGAAGAGTAATTATTACTTTTCTGTAGATGTAGTGCAGAATCTAAAGAGGTTCAACATAAACAATGTATGAGAAATATAAACCAAATTACAACGAAAGATTGGACATTTATATAATGGATATGGTGATGCAATAGAATTTACATTGGACAGACGAAACGTGCACAAAAATGCAGGTTTTAATATTACTTACAGCTTTTCTGAATTCATCGGCCGATACATTTTAAGTATTAGGTATTGCTAGTGCCGAGACGTATGTCAGTGAATTTCAACTCTTGTAACTCGAAATGCACTTTATAAAAATTCTTTGCCAGAAGTATTTAGGAAGGCCCTTGAGATAAGCTAATTGTGGAAAGACTGCTGAACATTAAATGCAAATTATAAACTGCTATAAAATTCTTTGTAGTATTCCTCTAATCTCACTTACTTCTAGGTTAAAGTGTATTATTCTAATGTTAATGCAAAATTGACTCGGAAAGGGCTAAACTATATGAATATTCTAAGTGTCTTCGCGACCTTTAAAAAATTAATTATCTCTTTGGGAAAGAAATGTTGATTTGCTGTGGGTTTATTTCGCAAGTTAATGAAAATTTTAGAGTCTTTGATCCTGTGCGTCGAATCAGGTTTCTCTCTAGTTTGGATCGCTGAATGCCGAAACTTGATGGATTTTCTTTGATCTGGATTTCGAGATATCGGAATTTAGTGGATATTTTATCTGGACCTAAAGGTAGTGGATCCTTCTTAATTAATCCATATGAAGTGTTTTTGAAATATCTGACTTTTTTTATTTATTTTTGAGGTTTATTTTTTTTAATAGTCGATTTCTAGACGTGTGTATGTATATAATATTAGGGTGATAGTTCACTGCGACCTGTAAGATCTATTGTGTCCCCTATTCTCGCTGTATTTACAGCTGGCCGTCCAGTCTGATTCCTTCTAAAAAGTGCAGAATGTCACAAGGCCCCAGGTTAGGTAACTCTCCCTCTTCAATTTAACATGCTACCAGGTGCAGGACCCTTGAGTTGCACAGTGCAACGCAGTTTGTGAGTAGATGGAAAGATGTTTCATCCTCTTCCCCACAAAATCTACTTTCTGCTTCGTCCGCTATTCTAAGCCTGCTTAAATGTCCGTTCAGTTTACAATGGCCTGTAAGGATCCCTGACAATATGCGAATATTATTTTTACTCAGGTTGCTGCATTCTGTAGATCTCTTCTGGTTAAGGGTTTTAGCTTGTCTCATTCCCCGGCGATTCTTCCGGTATTTGGATTTTCTCTGCCCTGCTTCACTCTTGAGTTTCTCCAGTATTATAGTGCTACTTATCCCGCAAAAACGTTAGCGAGATTATCTGTTATTTCCTTTCCTTTCACTCCTGTGTGTCCCGGAACCCACAGTAGGGGTAGCTTGTTCCTTTTTCTTAGCTTGCGTTTCGAGATGGTGTCTTTGTCCATTCGGTCTTGGTACTAAACTTTGTGATAAATTCTTCCACAAAGCTGAACTTCTTTGGCATGTCGTCCGGAGGCATGTCCCAGGTTTGGTCACCTTCAGGAGGCTGAGGCCTATGCGTAGCCATTCCTTCCCCGATCATTCTGCGTATAGTCCTTTTGGCTATGCTCTCCACCAAAAACAATTTCTAGATATGCAAATGGAACTTTTTGCAGATGCTAAAACAGGACTTGCCTCAACGAAGTTCGGTAGCGTTCTTTTTTCAAACTGACACTATGATTTCCCGTTTTTGATTCTACGCTTGCTTCAGAATTAGTTAGTGTGCCTTGCATACAGTTCCATTCAAACATTAGTTTTTTGATTTCATTTTATTAATGCAATTAAATGTTGAATAATTTATTGATAACCTCTTTCACAATTATTTGTTACATTTGTCGCTTAAATATTGTCATTTGTTCAAATTCTTTCTATTCGTACTCGACACTTTTTAACATGCTAGACTTATGAGCTGTAATGTGATATGTGATTAACATTTTTCATTATAGATAGCGCTCGTTTGACAAATTTATAAATTAATTTCTCTGCTCTCTTTTAAGTATTTTGCTCTAAAATAATGAATCTTATATTTATATAGTAAGCGGTAAATTAATTTTCCCTTGATTTTTTTGTTATTTATCGTGTGTTTCTAAATGAATTTTGAATGATTAAACATTTTCCTTTAACATATCAACATAACTCATTCTGAAGGTAGAAATAGCATTAAATGTAAACTTTTAAGTACGTAGTGATATTCTATCGCAATTCCTACATATATATGTAGGTATACCGATTTACGATTTAGCCCAAGTAATTGACGAGGTATCCTATCCTGATAGATGGTGATGAGTCTTTCAAGATTCAGATAAATGTAAATTACGTTGTTGGTGCGGAATTGGAAAGCGTCTTCCTATATAATCATGTGCAATATGCCAGGCGATAGTTAATATTATGTCTGGGTGTGCGCACTATGAATTTGTGATCATTTTTTTGTCCTTTCACAACCGTCGGAAAACACATTTATTTCAACACTGAAGTAACAAATAAAATATAGTAGTGATTTGGACTAGTTTTTCTTATATTTACTTCAATAATAACTTATTCATTCGAATAAAGTTAACATCATTCAGAATTATAATTATAGTTTCTATACAAAAAAAAAGAAGAGTAGCAGTTTCCATCCGACATAATTACGACTTGTTTCGAACGTTTTTTATGCTTTCGTTATAACACAAGTTGTCATATAACGGTATTCACCACATATATAACACGTATCCCATCAAGGTACAAATACGTGCTTCTCAATAAGAGATCATCGCGTGTGGCTGTTATGTAACACACGAGGGACATAAAGTCAATAAAACTGTACTGGCTTAACGATCGCTGTTGCACTAATACGATTACAACTTGCGATAAAATCGGAGAGCAGGAAGAAGATTGTAGAAGAAAAAAAGCGGTCGGATTAAATGTTAAAACCAGTCATAAATAACGTCAATTTAAACGACTGTCTTTGTTCATTCTTCTACGTATGAGAATCATGTTAGAACCTCAATCAAAGATGGTAAATATCGAAAGAAAGTAATTTGAATATGCTATAACAAATAATGTAATATTTATAAAAAGTATTAGTAGATGGTTACAATTCAAGTTAAAAGAAATAAAATTTGTATCTATTTCTGATATAACACAATATCGGGATTTACCAAGAATTGTGCGCAGTGTTGGACGCTAACCGTGTTTTCTGCTATCAATGACACTATCGATAGTAGACGGCGACATAAATTATATAGCATGTCCCAATCGGAGGATGGCCTATTAGAAGTACATATATGGAGAACCAATCATTAGAATTAAATCAAATTTTGTATGTGCGAGGTGAACTACATTTCAAAAATATTTTCATCCATGCAGTGCTGCCGCTTCTACCTAAACCGGGTATCAACTTTTTTAATTCAAACGGAACACCCTGTATTTCTTATCATAGCTGAATTCCTTATTAAATTTCATAAAAGTTTCACATTTATCTCCCGATATCTATCTCAAAGCGTTTTCCAGATATAAATTAATTTCAATTATTTTTTTTTGAAGATTTGACCCTTACAAAAATGCACATATCTTCGCTCTTTGAAATGACTAAAAGTCCAATTTTTTAGCATGGTTTACGGAAGCCTTGGACTAACTTGCTATGTAATTTAGTTACAGTATACAGGGCGATCCACACGTTACCGTCAGACCGCATATTAGAAATATTCCTTTAAGTATATTTCTTTTAAATTGAACAACCTGTATATTACTAGGGTACTCCAAGGTTCTAACTTGGGGCCGTTGCTTTTTCTTCTGTTCATTAATGATTTGCCACTCGCTTTAAAATGTGAAGTATTATTATTTGCGGATGATGTTAAAGTATTTACTTCGGTTACTTCAAAGGAAGATTGCGAGCTGCTTCACAATGACTTGGATTGTATCTTGCAATGGTGCACTGAGAAAAATGGATTGTAGAAATTAGATCGTAAATCTCTTTATGTTAATTACTAAAATAATTATTGTCAAAACGACAATATGTGGCGTATTAAGAGTAAAATAACCAGATTTTATCATGCTTATAGTAAGAGGCAAAATCTGGATGTTACCATCTACATCTTATGGATGTAACAATTAATATACTCTATTGCTGAAAGCCTATATAATGACGTGGATTATATAGATAGTCGCTGCGATTGACTGCGATATTATCAGGTATTCGATGCATATTCAATTTCTAACATAAATGTTTGTAACGCTCTTCCCACCCCTTGCTCTATTCATTGTCGATCTTTACCGAAGAAATCGACCAATAAGCTGTTTTGCCGCGACAACGTGTTATGTACGTGTGATACAAGTGTACGTATTCGTGCCGGTGCATGTTTGTGTCTGGTCGTTCGTTGATTTCTGTGCATCGTAAGCAGAAATTAATGCAAACGTGGAAAACATTTTAATCGAGTGGGGGTTTCCACAGTTAATTAATATATTCAAAGGTAAGTAATAGATATTATATGCATATACTTCGTAGTGGGTACTTTATGCTTTGAAAGAACATTAACCTAAATCTAACCTACTAGTGATTGTTATGTTAATGAAAGTAATACACGTTGGATTTTTGTAATAATGGTTTTAAGGACAAATAAAAATATAAAATCAATATTATAGTTTTTATTGTGTAATATTCCACTTTCCTTATGCATGAACTGGGTAAAACCTTGTATAGTACTATATTTTAAATTACAGGTAAGTATTGCTGTGTAGTGCCCGCATATGATCCATTATATTATTGTTTACTATCTACTATCTTAAATGCTAAGAGACGTTAGATTATTATAGTAGAAAATAATATTGTAAGTACTAAAAGGCTATATGGTAAGTATGAGCATCATGTATCGTACATAGTAAAATATTACATTATACTGGGTACAATAAAAATTTAACAGTTATTATCAAATATCGTCAGTGCTACTAGACATTTTTTTCACATTTACTAACATGTATGCTCAAATTAATAATACAAATATAGTACACCAACTTTACCATACGAGTTAATAAAAACTATTCACAGAAATTTACTATACAGATATTGTCACCGGTAATATAAAATATGATTGTCCCTATAGGAGCTATAAAATATATTAAAGTATACTATATTTATGTTAAAGAGTACAATCTATTTCTCTCAGTGTGTCTTTCCAATTGCCTTACACTGAACATCTCCAAGTGTAATACTGTATCTTTTTCAAGGTGTACACATATCATTAATTATGACTATTCCATCCAGTCTACAGTATTAAACCGCTGCCTAACCGTGAAAGATCTTGGTGTTCACTTTGATTCGGCTCTTTCCTTTAATGGGCATATTCAAGCAATGTGTTCTTCGGTCATGGAAATTCCAGTCACTTCACTAATGTGAACACGTTGAAACTTTTATATGTGTCTTTGGTACGTTCCAGATTGGAGTATGCTTCCCTGATCTGGCCGCCAATTTATGAAAATCATAGAGCGGATCTTGAGAGCGTTCAGAGGCGTTTTCTTAAGGGCTTATGGTTTAGGGCGTACGGGAGCTATCCTTCCATTGGCTTCCCGCATGGTGTTTTGTTGAGGACATGTGGGTTGGATTCTCTGGATTTGCGAAGGAGTACAGCTGGTATGGTGTTTCTCTATAAATTAATTTATAATAAGATAGATTGTCAATATTTGCTGCAGAAACTAAATTTTCTTGTCCCTAGTCAATCCTCCAGGTCTATATCTATGTTTTACGTTGGTTGCCCTAGGTCGAGTGCCTTGGGAAGGTCTCCTGTTTACAGTATGTGTAACGCTTACAATCGCATTAGCAAAGATGTTGATATCTTTAGTTGTTCGTTGCGCGATCTTTTGAAGCAAGGAAGAGGATAATTAATGTAAATGTTTATTATTGTTAGTGTGCACACCGTATGATTATTGTATGCCGTTATATACTATTTAATAATTTTTTTTATTGTTTATTATATATTGTCCTATTATTGGATAAACTCTATATTATTATCATTAAACTCTATATTATATTAATCGTTCTTAGCAAAGCCTGTTAAATTTACTTTTCGAACATGTATGGTGCTCCTAGCTACAAGCATTCATTGAAAAGTAGTCATCAACCATTCGGCGATTTCTTTATCGGCACAGGTGACAAGCAGCCATCCTGGCCGAAGAGAGCAACTTCCAAATCTTACTTACGAAGATTGTGCCGCCTTATCTACTGACTCAATGGTTGAACATTGAAGCAGCTCTAACTGTTAAACTGATTCCCACCCTTATACCAGAAGCAGCAGCTCTGTATGAGACCGACCCCTGTTGAGTTTTCGGCCTCTTGGTCGTCTCCTCCGGAGTCGACTCGGATCTTGGACGTTTGCTTCCGCCTGCTGTATCGGTGTTGCCACCTTCAGCTTGACGGCGCTCTATCGCCTCCAAGATTTGTTTCAAGACGGTATCATAAGGTACTCCGCTCTTGAGGAGGCATTTCAGCCGCTTTTGGGATACGCCTGGTAAACGCGTACGTTTATTGGTTCTCCGACCTGTGCCTGATCGGAGTTTCCCTCTATCTAAACCGCCTCATCCTACGAGGATGACCGTAAAAGGTCAGTTTCCACCTCAGTGGGCGAATTAGTCAAAGGAGGATTCTGTATCTCCTCAGATATTGCTGGAATGGGAATGTCCCCTATTTCCATCATTGTCTCTGTTGCCAGAGAATAATAAACTTTACTATACGCGCGCTAAAGAATGTATAGTCTGTCCATATTTCTAACGATTTGCCTTTAGAGGGATTAAGAGTATTACCTGGGACTATCCACTACCTGGTGCCGCCAAATAATGCAAATGAGGTAATGGGCCGTATTAAGAGAAATTGGATTTTTTTAAAGTAGAGAAGTAATTATGTTTCGTTTAATATAATCTAAAAAATTTAATTATTTCCCAACAATGTATGTATGTTTATGTGTATATAAATAAATATATTATTTAGTCGAATATTAATCTCTTTATAATACACTTTTAGTATTATAATCTTAGTGAATACGTCCCTGTTAACCACCCGTGCTCGCAAGGGATTATAACGGTCGGTAAACATTTCTTTTGTGAAGATCGAGTGCTATTTAAAAAGGCAAATCGTTAGAAATATGGACAGACTATACCTACTATTATTTTTTATTTATCTTTTTGTAATTGAAATCTTATACTTTCCCATGAGCGATGAATTAATAACAGTGTAGTTCAACTTTAGTAGTATCTTACCTGCAGTATGGGTGTATGTTGACACCCTAAAGAAAACATTCAGCAACAATAGTGATGATGATATGAATTGTTTTAATACTTCTCTACTACTTCAACTTTCTTGTGACAAAATAGTTATCCTTAATTTTATGTATATTTGTTAATTAATCTTTTCATTTGATTTTTCCTCTTTTTTCCTTTGCTTCTTAGTATGGTCAATTCACGTCAATTTAGAATTACATCGAAACACTGAAAGTGTACTACAAAAATGCAAAAATCTTTTTAGGGCAATGACCGCAGGTCTATTTATCACTGAGGCTTCATTTAGTTTTCTTTTTTAACATATCTTTGAATAACATCCTAATGGGTCTAAATCAATCTCAGCATCTCAGAATTCCTTATTAACGTCTAGTTTAAGCGCTAGAGGGCACCATAGTATGAACATTTTTTTTTTATATTTTGCGTTTTAAATGACATGAGCCTATTCTTGTCGCATTTTATTTTTGCAGAAATTCTTAAGTAACGCCCACGAATACTAAAGAGCCGTTTTTTAGGTTTAATGTAAAAAGTGCTGCTCTTCAGAAACAAAAAAAAAACTCTGTCCCTCAAAACTATAATTTATCTGCAAGTGTAACAAGAAAATAGTTATTTGTCCATTCTTTTCATGATGAAAAGCAAGCACCTCCAAACTTGTCACCTTTATGGATAAGCATATACTAGGTGGCGCAATTTTTGCAGATGGCGGTAAGTGTCAGTTCTGCTTTGATATTTGTGAAGTAAACAGATAGAAAATACACGTCAATAAGACATGAATTGCTATACTCCTCAAGAACGCGGAATAATTGTTTCGATTTTTTTGCCTAATTATTCATCGGTGGTGTTGGCGCACTGTGAATTTAGACGTAGATTTCCCGGTCGTCTGACACCAACTGGGAAACACTACGGCGTTTAGCTGCTCGGCTAGAAGAGTATGGGACAACACGAGATGCTGTCAGGTCTGGGCGGCCCCGGAGCAGCCGCTCTGATGAGAAAATCGCCGCTGTCGCTGAAGATGTCGCAGAAGACCCCGGAGTACCGACCAGACGACGTACCACATAATTGGGCACCAATCGGCGGTCTTTACAGATAATTTTGGTGAAAGGCTTGAAGATGTTCGCTTACAAAGTGCGACCAGTGCATCAGCTGCTATCCGTTGATCGCCAAGCGCGTGTAATCTACCCTCAAACCAGCCTGAATTACGACCACGACGAAGACAACTTTTCATCGAAAATCATCATGAGCGACGAGGCCCATTTCCATCTCTGTGGATACGTGAATAAGCAGAATTATCGCTTCTGAGACACCGAAAATCTGCGTATAACAGACGAAGAGTCATTACACCCGCTCAAAGTTACTGTATGGTGTGGTGTTTACGCTGGATGCGTCATCGGGCCTTATTTTTTTAAAAACGCCGCGGGCCAAACGACTTCTGTGAACGGCGAGGACTACAGAGCCATGCTCAACGACTTTCTCCTTCATCAACTGGACGAATTGGGACTGGAGAACATGTGGTTCCAACAAGATGGAGCAACGGTGCATACTGCACGAGCCACAACCTAAATTCTGAGGGCTGCATTTCCGGGTCGCCTAATCTCTCGTTTTGATAATTTGCACTGGCCGGCAAGATCGCCCGATTTAACCGTTCTAGACTTCTTTTTGTGGGGTTTCTTGAAGTCACGAGTCTATGTGAACAAGCCTCAGACTCTGGAAGCCCTCAAAGAGAATATCCGCCAGGAATGCAGGAATCTATCGCCAGAAGTTCTGGCAAGAGTGATGGAAATTGTCATAAATCAAACCCGTATAGTCATCAATTCTGGCAGCGGCCACTTGGCCGATATCATCTTCTCTACATAATGAAAAAAAAATTTAGACATCAAATAAACACAATCCAAAAGCAAAACTAAAGTTTTTCATTTATTAAAAAAATACAGTCAAAGAACATCGGGTGGCAACTTTTGCGCCAACTTGTACATATTATACATATTTACTTTTTCTTTGATATCCGTCCAGTACTTTCCCATATGTACGCAATTTGGGAAGTTAAAACACATTTAGATATACGTGTCCTTCATAAACGGCTATCCATGTGAGACTATCTACAACAACATACATTTCCACCATATGGTGTCTATCTGCTTGGTTGCATCTTGCCCGTTAATCAACAAACAGGTATATAGGCAGGAAATTAACAGAAAGTGTTTAATAAATTTCGTTTGTTTTCTAAGATCAGTTAAAACGATAACGTTCGTACGTTTCAGCTATAAGAACAAAGAACATCAGCAGATACTACGAGAGCTGCGTGGTTTATTGGTTTCACCTTAAAGCTGATTTATGCGAGCAAATGCGAATCGCCGGCATATTTTTATATCTACCCGTGCATTACGTTGTTACATATCTATTTACAAAGCGCTCCACCAAGTTCGAAGGAACCCACGCTAGATAAGCGCTTTCCAATGAGCTCATACATCTCGTTCCTACTAATGACGCGATTGAATCGAGTGTCTAAGCGTGGCGAATGGGAGAGATTTAGTACAGCGGCGACCAAGTTGCGGATATTGAAATATCCAATGCGATCGATTAAGTACTTACAAAATACTGAGGATTAATTGTATCTTTCTCGGTGTATTATGAATTATGCTTTCCTGTTTCGTTTTAGTTGTGATATTTCGTGATTTATATGGGATTAAGCAAATTGCTGGCAGATTTAATTTCTTGGCTATACGGAGACAATGACTGTTTGGAGAAAGTATTGTTACCTAAATTTCCGGCACCGAAAGTGACGGTAGAACACCGAGAAAAACCGCGAGGCAAGAAATCAAAATAAAAACAGAAAAGGTGATGCACTTCCGCTTTACAAACCTTCGAATATGTGGGTTGATATTCGGCAATCATGCAGGGTGCCAGCCGGCTCGTCGGCGAGGGAGTGGGTTGATAGAAACACAAACCCAAGATGGATAAAAATTTCGGCGCCACCTGCTTAGGAGTAATCCAAGGTGTTAAATGAATATCGAGGGGTAAAACAGCTGGCAAAACACATACACAAAAAAATAAAAGGATAGATTTACTGATAGAGCAGTTAAACTTTTATTAATAAATTTTAACATAAAATAACGGGGAAAATGTTGGTATTATTGGCATAGAATTCAAATAAGTTTTAACATAAAATAACGGGGAAAATGTTGGTATTATTGACATAGAATTCAAATAATAAGTATGATACTCTATATCAGCAAACGTTATTAACGACTATTAAAAATAAGAATGAAATATTGAACAAAAATAACAGATAATCCTACGATAGGACTCGAACACCAAACGCTTTGGCCAACGCAATCAGTTCACACACGTGATATAAAGAAAATTCTTACGCTAAGAGTTAATTTAAATTCAAGAAAATTTTACAGTTACAAAAGAATAAACTACTAAAATAAAGCTAAATATTTGACTTGATTATACTAGCGGTGAATAATTCACCCTGTATATTACAGGCCGATATTTAATCGGTTGATGTTTTAAATAAATATTCTGAATTCGTTAAAAACAAATGAAAGGATATATGAATACTACAGTTAAACCATTGTACTGAACTAGTGACACCCTCCGATCCTTGATATAACGTAAATAATTTCCAGATTTGTTGAATAAAACATTAAAAAAAGAAAAAAAGAAAAAGATCGGGGTAGTTATTTACTAATGAAAGTTTTAAACGCGGACAAAATTTACAAATAAAAAGAAAACGTGCAACTTAGCTTTTGTTCTCAATCAGCTGTTACGGGGCATGGAGATCCTCTCCTATCCGAACAGATCGTAGTTTCTGGGCTGACTCGGTAATACCCGAAGCAGACGGTCCACTGAATTTCCAAAAGCGGTAGGTTCTCCGAAGGACTCAACAAGTCGCAGAAGTCCTCAACCGCACATGAGTGTTCAAATTCTCACATAAAACGAAGGTAAAATTCCAGGGTTCCAAAAATGATGAGAATATAAAGACCTCGTTAAGTAACGAGCTTTTACAACGAAGAGAAGAAAGAAACAGATATGGCGTTGCAGACGCGTGGGTTCTCAAATTATATCTCGAATTATCGAATTCATCTGCCGTGGTAATCACAAAAATTCCACATCAAACACAAGCGAAGATACGGCCAATGATTATTTCAAGCAATCTTCCAATAAAATCCACAGATGTGTGAAAATATCCAAAATTTCCAAAGATAGGATGATGTACTCGTGAGAACGAGTCTCCACCAACCACCAAGATGAAACAGGAACAGGAAGCCGGCAGGGAGAATAGGTACGTCACACAACCAATCAGAAAACAGAAAAATAAAATAAGAAAACGGACATAGAGGTGTCCTCTAACGTCGAAAAGATGTAAACACAGAATAGGGCAGATCTGAATGGAACACGATCGATCGACAAATCGATGCGTGGGAATCGATAATACCGGTAAGTGCAGATCAAACAGACCTAGCCTTGAAAAGAAAACGTCAACTGTCAAAACATAGGAATTGAAGGGAATTTACTAATATTGAAAGAAATTAAACGAAAATCTAAGACCGTTTTAAGTATAAGAAAATATCTGTAAGTAAATGAGACTAAAAGATACAAATTCTAGCTAAGCCGCACTAACATGGGAAAGAAAACACAATTTGAAGAAAAAAAAAATGAAACGATAATGTTAACGTTGTGGAGAAACAAGACGTAGGAGCATCTCTGAAGGTAGAGGACGGAAAGAGAAGAAAATAAGGTTGCAAAAGCTTGTTGAAAAGACTAGCGGAGAACTAATTCGAGGTAGGCGAAGCAAAAAAACCGTAACAGTATTCCTTACTAAATCGCAGAAATACAAATGAATCAGTGAGTATTGTTCTAGGCAAACAAAACGTCAATTTGGAAGCCAAAACAACCACCAAGTCATTAACGATTCTAACCGATAGAATAGACACCCCGTCCAAAAAAGTATCTTTGTAATAGTGTGCTGTTTTACGAGAAAAAAGTATATGTTCGCGCTTGGCAATATTTAGTTTTAGTTTATTTATATTACAATATTCAGAAAATCTACGCAAGTCACCGTTAATCACAGAGTAATCATTCAAGCAAGCAACTGAGTGTTAAACCTTCAAATCATCAGCATGTAAGCTATATTTAACTTGTTGATATCGTTAAGAGAAATAATAAACAAGGGGGGACCCAGGTGCGATCTCTAAGGGACGCCCGATGTAACACACCTGACCGATGATTTACAATTATTTATAGTTACGTCTTTAGCTCTATATATGCTAGTTACAGGACCGCTTTACGTTTGGTACTCCAGACTAATACCTTAGAATTTTGGGCTTACAGATGAATTAAATGTAGAAAACCCAGGTAATAGAACTGCCGATTCAAATTTCTTTATACGGGGCCAGACTAATTGCTTACTTTACCGTGCATGTTACCTAAATGAGGAGACCCCGAAATACTTTTTATATTATTATCTTTTTCTTGCATAATGTGTGGATACAAGTACACACCTACCTACACAGTATACAAATTTTGTTAAAACTAACATTTTCTTTTATGCCAGAAGTTCCACAAAAAAATTGTTAATTTAAGAACTATCCAAAGTTCTTACCGAAACACTTTATATTTTCAGCTCATATTTTCTACTTGAATGGATAAATGGTGATGAAGTGAAAAATAAGTTGTTATTCTAGTCCAAACTATATTTAAAGATTTGTGAGCTACATGTTTCGGCCTCTTAAGGCTATCATCATAATGTCAAAATGTGTAAATAGGATAAAAATTGTCAAATATGGAGGAAATGGTATGACTATAACTGACCACCACAAAAACATAATTAACATATAAAATCTTTCGTATCGATATTCTACTAGTGGGAGTTTAAATTGTGCGCAATTTAAACCGTTAATGTCCGTTGTAGGGAGGTTTCACTGTATATGGAATCCATTACACTTTTTTCGGTAGCGCGTTAGCTTTGACATTTCTTCCATCCAGGAATGTTTGAACACCCTCAGCAAAGTTACTACAGTATTTGGTCAGGTTATTCAGTGTCCGTATGCACTCTTAAACATGACTTAACACGTTGGCTCCCATATGTGTCACCGGTGCTACATGAGATTCAGTAGCCTCTACACCATCATAAAATGAAAGTTGTCAAAAAGTTCTGTTCGATACCAAAGATGTTCTCAAGCTTTAAGTACAATCTATGCTCAACAGAGGTCGCTGTGCATCTTTAAATACGTCATACGAATTGGTTTCTGACCGTTTTGTTATTTGATCACCGGTGATACACACGGTGCATTAGTGATCCATTACATACAGCGATACAGGTGACTTGACCGTTTTTGTGAGGTGTTTTGCTAGTGTAAAGATCGACCCAAGCGAAGTTACTTCGATGGTGGCATGAGCTGGAATGTGAAGGTACTAAATTTTGAGGTAAGTTGTACAAGAAACAACATTATGTACATATTTATCTTTAGAAGAAAGCAGTCGAAATAAGAGCGAGGTGCGGGAGGATGATAGACAAATCAAAACCCAGAAAGTGACGAAAAAGATCCATTTCTCTCTTCTGAATCAGAATATGTGCCTAGCTCAGAATCCGAGACCGAAACAAAGCTCCATATTGCCGACCACGATTCCGATTCAGCAATAACAATTAACCGACCATCATTTCCTAGAACGATGTCGATGGATCATCTGTGAAGCAGTTTGTTTTTACTGATGAAGGCAGAATAAATGTTCCATTTAATTTAAGACCAGTGAATATTTTCAGACTGTTTGTGGATGAAGACATTTTAGATTCCATTGTGTTAGAGACAAACAAAAATACCAGCAGATACAAATCAAATTGGATTGATATTTCTGCCCAGGAAATGGAAAAGTTTTTTGCTATTTTGCGGTACATGGGACTAACTTCTTTCTCAAAAATATCAGATTACTGTTCACGCAAATATCTATGTCGCTATTGTTTCGTTCGACATATTATGTCAAGAAATAGATCCAATAGGATTTATCCATTTGCTGATAATGAAACGAAATCAAAAGATCGCCTGTATAAGATTAGACGTCTCACTAACGCATTAACTAAGAAATTCAAAGAACTAAAGGTCCCCTCGGAGGTAGTATCCATAGATGGATCTATGGTACCATTCAGGGATCGCTCACAGTTTCGGCAGTATATTCCAGGGAAGGCATCGAAATACGAAGTTGAATTTTTTAAACTATGTGGTGAAAGTAGCTACACTTACGAGACTGACATCTATAAAGGAAAAAGTGATACGATAAGTGCAGGACAATATAGCAATACAGTTGTTTTGAATCTAATAAAAGATTATCTTGGTAATGGACGTATTCTGGTAGTAGATAACTTATAATAAATCTTGAGTTATCAGTTTTACTGTTGGAAAGAAATACCCACAGCATGGGTATATTGCGGAAATATATAAAATGGGTACCAAGGGAAATTATTGATAAAAAGAAAATGAAAAAAGGAAGTTATAAAAGGAAAATAATATAATGGCAAAGTTATCGGAAACTGGAAAGACCAGAGATCTGTTAGGTTTATTAATACAAGGCATACACTAAACATCATCGACACAAACAAACAAAAATCGGAAAGTTGAAAGAATATATAAGCCAGAAGCTATTGTGTTTTATAATAAATTTAAGATGGGCACTGACTTGTCAGATCAGCTGGCTCCCTATTTTACTGTTTAGCGCCGATCTTTAAGATGGTAGCAGATTTTAGAGAAGTACTTATCTTTGCTTGGGGACGTTACAGATAACGAAAACGCAGTAAACAAAACAAACACGTATTGAGAGAGAATGTTGACAAAACAAAAGACAATCGAAAAAGAGAAAACGCTGTGTTGGATGTTATGGCAAGGAGTATAAAATTCACAAAAATCGAAAATAGCAGCGCAGAAAACTAAACTAGTTTCCACATTTTGTAGCGAATATCCAAATTCTCCAGCATTATGTTTGGAATACTTTCAAAGACGTCACTAATTTCCTGTGGGATTTTTAAACCGGAGAATGGCACATTGAGGCCGAACATGTACATAAAATCTTCCCCTGGAATTTTACTACTTCACTTTAGCAAACACAACTGGTCCAAAGTGAATCACCGGTGATCCCCACTTTGTCTGTACGTTACTTCGTTCATCAGTATACCACTATATACAACCAGCACTCGCTTCTATACACCAGCAAATTTTGCCATCCATTTGAACATATTGCTGTAGGATATCACCGGTGATACACTTGATCCACAAGCAAACTAAAAGGTTTGCGGCACCGGTGATACATATGGTATATCAGGACAGAAACTTCCCTATAGTTTTGGTAGTCAAAGTGTTAATTTTACCTAAATGATGTATTCGGCATCGTCTAGTTACCTGTTGCAATATGGTTCTCTTTTTCTTGTTTTTCGTTTTGATCCATCTGGAAATTAGATCAACTCACTCAGACTGTGCCCGTAGTTGGCGTAGTTCAATAAGTTGGAAAACTTATTAAATTTGTCTATTCTGTGAACCAGATTTATGGGAACCAAATGTTCTGCGGTCAATATTCAGTGTGATTCATTAGTTAAATATTTGTACTTATTATTGTAAATCTTTGGTGTCAATGTGATTCAGTCTCATAATAGTTATATACATACTTAAAATAAATATTTTTAATAACTTCTATAGCTGTTATGTCATTAGCTATAGAAGTTACTAAAAATATTTATTTTAAGTATGTATACTACGTTGACTAGTCATTTAAATTTTATAGACAGCTACATAAATATTCTAGGTCTACAGCAATCGAAATAGAATTAAAGTGACAAAATATGTAAATTCCAACTAATATAGTTATAAATTATCCATATATTTTGAAATCTGAATACGAAAAAATTAATTAAAAAGGAAATAAATTCCTTTAATTTAAACTAATGGTTATAATATTTGATTTTTGATAGGTATGAACCCAAACAAAAAACAATCAAAAATGAAACTAATCCACACAGGAAATTAAGGCAATCATTAAATTAGTAAATAATTTATTACGAAAATTATGAAATATGACTCTCCACTTTTGGAGTACACACATTATCATAATTTATAAATTAAAAAGAAAACAAGAATGCTTAATCATTACATACACATAAAGAATCTCGCAGCACTACCATATTCTTTCTTGTGTTAATACGGTGCAAGTAGAAAGCACGATAATTGGATGAACTGCAGGTTTACACATAAATAATATGCGAGCATTAAATTGCATTTGGGACAACCCATTGACATAGTTGTTAAATTCATAGTTATATTGTATGCATGATGCATGTGAATATATTATTTCAAGTAATTTCACGCACAAATTGCTTTTACATATACCTATTCATATGAGGATAATAATCAACACATGCACTTCTAGGATATCAGTCACAAGTAGATACGTGCATTTTCTCTTCTTTATTTGCAACGGTATGCAACTGCTAGCGTCAATGATGATAATTAGGGTACGACAGGTATAACCCTGAGTAATAAACAGTAAGTAAACAAACTCCGTCATGTGTAAACAGGAAGCTAATGCGATCGTTTCAAGCAGTTATGTTATACAAACATTTGAATGACATGTTTGCATACGTCCATATAATTTTAGGTACACAATACAGTTTCTGTCTAGAGATAAAAGTGAAAAGGTGATTAAAAGCTACTAAATCTTTGTTTACAGCTCCACTCCATTTTCGAAGTAAATATCTGCTACTAAACTTTTATAGGATTTCATGTTGTATGTATCAGTGTTCCAAAACGTAGGTAAATAAAAAGTTACTTTTATTATTTGAAACGGAATGCTATAGATATTGTTTCATTTTCAAATTTTTTTACTAAAAAACGGTAATTTATACAATTTGGATTATTAATAATGTTGCTAAATAAGTCTTTCACCAAGAACGGTTACTGCAAGTCCTTAATTAACAATGGATGCAGGCCCGTGCCAACCCGGTGGTGCAAGTGTTGCACGGCACCAGGGCGGCACATAGAAAGGGGCGGCAAAAAGCAACAAAGGCACGGTACTGCATCAAACACAAACCAATAACTTGTGTAATTACATATTTTAAATAACGTGCGATGACGTGTACACAATAAAATGTAAAATGTGTCAGAGTGCACATTTTACATTTTACATCATGAACACGACTTTTAGCAAACAAAAATTTAATATAAACGCCGGTACTGGATCACAAACGAGCGAGTGCTTTATTTATAGTTATTGTACTTATTGTTATAAACAACAACCACGTACAAGACCGAAAAAATTACGTTCTTAATGAGTGTGATGCGCCATCCTGCACACAATTTAGCTAAAAGGTTAAAATTTGGAATTAAATACACATTATTGAAATTTTGATAATTTTGAAAATGGCATATAAGCTGACTTAAAAAAAAGTGATTTATTCTGTAAACATAAATTTTATTAATATATGTATAAATGAGGTTTATACATATATTAATAAAATTTATGTATGTAATAAAATGAGGTTACTATGCAAAAAATAGAAAATATATTAAAAGTGCCGATGTCATTCAATATAGTACAAACAAAAAAATTTCTTGATAAACTTAGAAGGAAAAAGTTTATTTTTTTTTTAATTTAGAAAATTTAATCGTCGAAGTAATTATTTATGAAAATTAAAAATATATATAGGACATGTATATTATTTTATTTATGCACGAATAAGTCATAAATTGACAATTTTATACGAATTTCTACGCCATAAACGTCTTTTTATAACACTAGCGCATAAGTCTTTATTGCTTAGGGCTATAATGAAACGTCAAACAACGACATTATACCTAATAGAAATACTTTAAACCCTTACAAAATGAAGAGGTTTCATTCGAAACCAAAAATTGTACTTTTTATTGAACATTTATTTTAGGTAACATGCATATGTTATATGTTAACAACTCAATTCGAACATCTTTTATCCATATTAATATTCGGACGTACCCCCCAAATCAAGTTGGAATTTTCAAATTTAGTCTAATCAACCTTAGAAAATTCAATAAAATACATATTTTTATTTTAAATTAAAAACTCCGCATTTGTGCATAAAGTGATATATGTACCACGGCCGTAACTTGCTTTTATGGCCCTCGATGTATTTTTAAAATTATGTATTGGATCATAAAAGCAAGTTAGGTCCTTAATACATAAATAACTATTATCTATATTGTTCTTTAAATTGTTGATAAATGTAGGATATACTTATACTTAGTAGATAGGTAGAATTTGAATAGAAATATGGATAAATATGGCATGTTTGACATTATGACTAGCCGCCTGATAAGCAAACCAATGCGTAGACTGTACCTATCTCATTAAAAAAGAATTAAAAAGTGATATTTAATTGCTCTTTTTTCTCTTTTGCCAAAAATATTGCTTACATTAATTGCATATAAGTTACGGGGCGGCAAATAATTGTTCGCACCAGGGCGGGGCTTACCCAGAAACGGGCCTGAATGGATGATCCCGAATCTAGCAATTTAAAAAATTGTGAAAGTGTGGAGATAAGCAATAAATTAGGCTTCGCAACTCTACAGCCTAATTTGTTGCTTAATAAACTGTATATCGCTTAAAAACTAAAAAAAAGATAAGTTTCTGAAATCTACTCATAATAAAACTGATTAACTCATAAGCAAGTGATACTAATGAAAATAATAATAAAAAAGCAATAAACATTACAAGCTTGGTCGATGAACTTCTTCGGATAGCTCTCGCCACGACGGGATATGTTTCCGATACCTTCTGCAAGTAACTTCTATTTGCTCGTATGTTCTAGGGATGGTAACGAAGCTGTTAAGTGATATCCTTCTACGATAAGGTGGTGTGAATCACTTCGAACACATATCTCTAAAGTGTAATAAAAGTGTAATAAAGGTATACGATGTAAAAAAGTAGAACAAAAACTCTATAACAAATAAGCGAACTAGAAACAGGAAAAGTCAACCTTGTGCCCAAGGGTTTTCTACCTAAATCCTACAGATGTTCGCAGGAAGAAGAATATGATAAATGATCCGATTAATCTCCTCTAAGCGTGTGAGTCCTATTCTAACCAACAAAAAAATCACAACACATTGACGATACGACTCAAAAAATCACCATAATTCGCAAAATCCACAATAAGTGAAGAATTACACAGCTAAGCAAAGATAGGGTTGGCACAATACGTCCACCGTAAAAATGACGCCAAGATAATACAAGAATACGAAGAGATGACACACACATAAAAATCAATGTTTAATTTAAAAATATACGGTATGGTAAGTTCCTATATGCGCGGACAATTAGTTATTTTGAAATAAAAATAAATTTAATCTTGACCTAAAACGATCTTAGTCTCCAGAGAAACAATTCGTATGTTTAAAGTTAAACATTTACTAATCATTAATAGGAATAAAAGATTTGTTTGAAAAATGCAACAATCGTTGTTTCAATTTACTATATGAAATATTTAAATTAAAAAAACGGAATCTTTGGTTTAAGGAATTCATAATTCATTAATTACAGGATGTGATATGATCTGCATCAGTCAAGGTTATATTTAAAAATAGCTTAATATTTGTGTGAATAAACATATAATATCTTCTAAATAAATTTGCTATTTATTTAAACGAAGCATGGGTCAATAAATAAAGTATTTCATAATAAATAGCAGTAGCAATACTTAATTTGGAAAATATTTATTGTGTCTTCTGTGCAGCCCCAAGAATATAAAACCTCTGAAACGTTTTCCATTTTTTCAAATTCTGAATTGCAAATTTAACCAAACCGATATAAAATACAACGCAATGGCAAAACGTGGCCAAAACTAAATAAATTGTAGATGCAAATCCCCTTCCCACTCCGTACCACCCCTTTAAAGACAGGCACAATCACGTCCGCCAGTCAGTGGCGGCGCGTGGACTTTTATTTTGGGAGTGCACATGTGGGTAGGTACCAGGGAGTCCGGTTTTAAAAATTAACCTTCAAAACTCGCATTTTAGAGCAGTTTGTGACGTTCTTTCGCCTTATCTTGCGATAATATTCAGAAAAGGGCTTAGCGCAAAAATCCGAAATTGTTAGTTCTTCTTTTTATACAGAACAGTCACATCATAAACGAACAAAAATGACTTAAACTAAAAATTGTCTGAAAAATTGATAAGACCTTTAAATATACCAGGATTTATCGAATCATTTCCTTCGTAATGGCCACGTAATGCTAATTCGAAAGCACCACAAAATTTAATACAGTTTATAATTTTCGATAAAATGTATCTGTTCTTTTTACTTGCTCATTATGTTTCTCGATATTCAGTCGGTACGCACTGTTTAATTGTTGTCGAATATCTTGTTTACTAAATAAATTAAAACCTAATTTAGCAGAGAGGTGTGTCTTGGAACTTTGATGTTTTTTAATTTTTTCTTTTAAATGGATTAAATCCTTGACACCGAATGTGGTCCATTCTGTTTGAACATCACCAGCAAATAATAAACACGGAAAACAATAAAGACTGTTACTAATTTCACAAACACATAACGAGGCGGCTTTTTCACAAGTGTCTATCTTAAAGGTTCTTTTATAATCGCGTGTTTTACATTTTGTTACATGCGTGATCGATAAATTCGGTTTTGGACGACCGGCACTTTTGATTTTTTGTTTTTCTTCTAATGTCAGCGAAGAAAAACGAATTGTTTTTAAATATTGTACCCTAGTGCAAATCGGATTCTCCAAATTATCCGCCATAATTGCGCGCGAATACAACAAAAGTAATTTCCCGGTTCCCGGTATACAAAACCACACTGACAGACGACCGTACACAAACTAAATGTGTACATATGGTAGCTAAGTACTGAGGACTGTTACGGGAGGTGTGGGTGTGTGAGGGCTAGCTGCTGCTCCAACCACGGGCCAGTTCGAGAGAGCAGTGTACGAGCCGCATTACGCATGTTCGCGCCTGGAGTCTGAACCGAACATCGGAAATGAAAAATAAAATAAAATACCCAATAGAAAACGTTAGGTTTACGTCAAACACAAAAATAAATTCCTTTAGATGAAGATATTAGTTGGGGGTACAGGAGCACATGTGAACTTATTGAGAAGCCGCCAGTATAAATTTGAATCCATCAATCACAGCTCACATATTTCTGTATCGTAAAAATAACATTTACAACTTCTTAATTTAAAATTACCCTTAAATATAAATCTTTGAAATGAATATATGCTTACATTAAAACTTATGATATATTCCTCTTAAAATCAATGAGATTGTCTATTATTACAATGAGATTATGGGTGTCTTTACTTTGAATATTGAAAAATATTCTTTTTGTTACAATTTCTTTGTTTAAATTAACTATTGTAAAGTTTGTTTTAACAAAAAAATATTCTTGTTTAAAATATTATTTGAACATATCTTAAATTCTATATAAATAAACAAATATGCTACTTACAAATAATGTATTTTCTATTCAAACTTTTAATTTTTAAATGAAATATATGATAATAAATAAATAAAATAAATGAACCATGAAATGGCCGTCAGTTATTCTGTACCCAGGACTTTCATGCCGAAATTTTGAATTTAGTTTGCAAAGTTTTGAGGTAAAATTTAACCGTAGGATAAGCAGTTAAAACTTCCATCGCGTTAAACTATGTCCGTTGGTTAAACGGGTGTTCCTAGGGGAACATTGGCTTCTCTGAGTTTTCATAGTTTAGGCACAATAAAACAAAGTTATACATTTACTTTATTCGGGTTTATAAGTACGGTAACAACAATAGATATACATACAGATAAGTATTATCCAAGTGTCGCGT
The DNA here is from genome assembly GCA_949128085.1 of Cetonia aurata. Lineage (NCBI taxonomy): Eukaryota > Metazoa > Arthropoda > Insecta > Coleoptera > Scarabaeidae > Cetonia > Cetonia aurata. Next base: position 3,845,559 of record OX421887.1, read on the forward strand.
ATCGTTTCGTTCAAACTTTAAGAGCATAAAGTAGATATCATTTAATGACTACAAATTATAAAAGTAATAAATCAATACTGTTTAGATATGAAGACGCAGACTGTTTCTGATCGCTCACTAACTGGCTTTTTCTCGCGATCAACAGCAACTAGAACCTGCAATCATTGAAGAGTCATCTCATAGTTATTTACATTAAAGTGCGGTAGGTATTGTCTGCAGCGCGTCAACTCAGACACGAGAAAACCGATACGAGATGAAGGCGAGCCCTGCAAATGACCTAACACACGACATTTGTATTCGATGTTTTGGCTGAGAAAATAGAACATTTTATTTTAAAAAATTTGATGTGATGTAACAGTCAGTAGATATTGGTACCACTGTATCTTGACAACTCGACAGTCGAGTGCAAATCTTTTTATGATGATCCTTCGATAATAGCAATTAAAACAGCAATAAAAATACCGGTAAGTATGTGCTTTTTTTACCAATAAAAGAAATGCATAGTTTGCATTGGAAGTAACTGTGAAATGAAAAAAGAAAAAAACATGCGGTGCGCTTTATGACGGTAAAATGAACCTGCAATTGCATTGACTGATAGGTAATCCTATGTTTATAGTCGGCAAATCTAAAAAATAATTTACATTTTCTGAAAATTTTGCATTATACCATACCGGAAATCTATAATGTAATTATTTACGTATCAAAGCCGCATTGACGTTTTGTCGAACGAGTTTGGAGATTGCGAGCCGATGCGAGCAACGAAACGAGTTCGGTAAGACACTTTCAATCCGTGGTGCAGCTATCACATGATTACCATTTACTAAAATCAATTTACTTGCAGTAGCATTGCAGTGCATTTGTAGTGTTCAGAATACAGATGACTGTATTTTAATGACATATTGTTTGACAGCTATTTTGACAACCGAACACAGAAAAACGGAAGTGATTCGTTGACCGTTCAATTCACAGTTGAATTCGATAAAGTGGCGCTTTCTATCCTCGAATGAGTGTTGTAAGGCTGTACATTCCGATGTGGTAGCCGAAAAATAATATTACACTCACATTTGATCACTATTCTCTTAATGCTGGTTTAATTGTACCTATTAGCCTCCTTATGCCAGCTGTTTTAACTTCTAATCTTAATCTCTTAATCTCGGACGAAGCTAAAAAATAAATTAGCGAAAGCTCAGGTTACATCTAAAGGAATCATTTTAATCTTTAACTTTAGGATGTTTTTCCCAGTATTATCGTTGATCCAACCAGCGTCCTATCCTAACACTTCTATAAAATGATGTTTTTATTCAATGTGTTAAATTTGCTGATCAATTAATTTGTGAACACCCTCTACAAAATTTAGTTGTTTTTTTGAGAGAGCTCTCTTTTTTACACCACACTACACAATGATATTGCCACGGAAAGTTCCTCTACATAGAAATAAATAGATGTAAGAGATAATGTATTGTATCAAGGGATCGGAGCTGGTATGCCGGAACCTCGTCAGCACTTTGCAAGACATCGGCTGGTGCGGGGATTGAAGGCGAGGTATTGGGATTCTGGTGCTGATCCCGATACAAGGCGGAACTCAATAAATAGTATAGTGTAAGTGGTGTTTTTGTTGAAGACCGACCCTCGACCTGACTGTTTCGGTAAGTACCCTTAAATTATCTTTAGTGAGTCGCGTAAGCTACCCCCCGACACGCAAGGCGAAGGGTACGTGACATTTTCCGAAATTTTCCTAATTTCATTACATAATTTTGTAGGTGATAGCATACGGGGATGTAAAGTGCCGTGTTTTGCTGCTATAATTATGTTAATTAAGTTAATTGTTTGTAGTTCAAACTGTGCTACTAGTTCACTGGTGAAAGAAATTAGACCGTGGAAATAGGATATCATTTCTAAAACGTTGGTGGAGGTTAGAACTTTATTGTAACTTTTTCTTAATTCGTTTAATTCTCTCGAAGGTGATCTCTCATTTTTATCTATGTGTTTCAAAGTGGCAATATCATTATTTTTGACGGCTTATAAAATACGTTACATTTTTTAAGGAAATGAAGATGTCAACATTTTGACAAAATCACAAATATTCCACATATTGTTGAATTTGAAGGCAGAGAACTTTAATACGAATTTTCCTTCAATAATGTAAACCTTTTAAGCTAAGAAAAACAATGCCATCCTAATTAAAATGAGATCTACTTTTTTTTTATAGATTTAATACTTTACCAGAACACAAACACATTTTGAAATGATCCGTTGTATGTAGCTCTATTTTCAAAATTTTTATCGCATTAATGTAGCTGCAATAGTTTGCGAGAAAAATGTACCAAGTGGACGAGTAATTTAAAACATCCTGTATCTTCGTAATAAAACACGATTTACGCCCAAAGTTTGAATAAAACGAAACGAGACAGTTTGCTTATCTGCTTGGCTTACTTACTATGGAACGACTTTAGGATTTTTTTGCGAAAAGGATTTAATAAATACTAAAATAAGAGTACTTTATTAAAATTATGCAGTTAAACTGAATATTTTTATAACTGCTACTGAAGTTGATTCATGCAGAATTCCTTTCAGCTTATACATTAAGGATTTAAGAATTTTCGTATCAGTCGCTTGCGTGAAAGACACGTCCTGTGCGCTCAATATGAACAGCTAGTATAATATTCTTACTTTATAACGACTTAAAAAATAGTAATTGCTTTAAACTACTTGCCTAACAAATTAATTCAAACTAAAATATTAAATTATTTTTTTAGTAATTCGTTGGAAATGGTTGTTAAGTAAATGGTGTAAAAGTATACCAAATCGTTTTTTCTATTTACTGGCTAATATGAATTTATTTATTCAATACTGTGAAAACTATCTTTTTATTTTTTGTTTACGTATTCTAGAGTATACTGTATTTGCAATATGACAGCTATGACTTATCTTCTGCTTTCACAAACTCTTAAACAATTTCTTCTAAGAAGCGATTTGCTCCTGCCACGAGGACGACAGAAGATAATATTTTGTTCGCAGTTAAACTAACAATCAATGTAGGCAGCCCCATAAAAATTATTTTCATCACGAAGATCGATTGCGGGATATTACAAATTCATCTAATTAAACAAACAAACAACGCTCTCGTAATTTCGCGTAAGTGTTACAATTAAGCACATTCATTTGTAGTACGTAATACTAACAACGTAGCGTGGGTCTCCTTGCATTCCGCCAAGGTTAACGTGTTCGGATTTTCGATGCACGAGTTGGCGCAGTTGTTTGGCGGTTGTTGAACTGCGGGCAGAAATTACGCAATCGTTTACCAGCTCGCGTATTGTGTGTTAGGAGCCGCGGGTACTCACGGATTTCCTACGAAATTTGTGAAATTGTCTGGCGAAACTAAGGCTCGGCGGTTTCTTGTTAGTAACTGGGATAAAGACCGCAGTTCTTTTTTCTAACGAAGACGATTGTTGCGTAGATATAAGACATTGGTTAAGCAATTGCAATTGTTCCATTTATATGCTGTATTTATACCGCCGCGCGCATTGATTTGTCAAATTTTACGTAACTCTTAGCAAAAGCGCAGAATAGGGAATATACAGAAGTTTCAGTCGGACAAGGAATTCGTACCGTATCTCTATGCCGTTTTAATGAAATCGCAGTCAGTACAAATTTCTCGTTCGCGCAGATAGAATTTCTTGGTGTCATTATATATATTTTTTTTTCCGCGCAACAATAACATTAGATATAAGTTTTGTTGCGCGAATTTTCCTCTACTGTATCTACGATCTGTTGCAAACTGATTGGCTGTTTTTATATCAATACTCTGACGTCAACGAGGCTGTATCTGCATTTTATAAAGTTCTGCATAGTGTGGTTCAACGGTCTGTTCCCCCAATCAGACCATCAAAAAGAACTTTTCCGCCTTGGTACAACTCTACAATCAAGCTGCATATTAAATTGAAGGAATTTTACTATGGGAAATGGAGGCGATTGAAAACTGAAACTTACCATAATGAATTTAAACGCTTGCGTCTACTAGTAAAACAGGAAGTTAAGATAGCCTACCAGAAATATCATGCTGGTATAGAAAATGCCATGGTTCATAATCCTAAGTTATTTTGGTCTTTCGTGGACAATAAACGTGGTAGATCGACAATTCCATGTTCTTTAAGCTACAATAACACTGTTGTTAATGAATCTGGTGCTATTGTCAACGCTTTCGCCGAATTATTTTCGGAAATATACCGTGCATAACCTAGTGCAACTGATTTTGGGGTTGACAGTGTTAATTCCCTTCACGTCACTTTTTTTACGTCCGATCAAGTACGAGATAGTATGAGTAAGCTCAAGGCAGATATGATCCGGACATGATGGATTACCAGCCTTCTTGGTGCGGGATTGCTTTCCGGTATTATGCAAACCTTTAGCCTATATTTTTAATTTAGCAGTTCACACTAGGACTTTTCCTGACTGCTGGAAAATAAGCAGAATTACGCCAATTTTCAAAAAGGGGAATCCTTTGGATGCTTCGAACTATAGGCCAATAAATATATTATCAAACTTTGCCAAAATATTTGAACAACTGTTACATAGGCAAATGTTTCATGATGTGAGACCTCATTTGTCTGTGAATCAGAATGGCTTTGTTGCGGGTCGATCAACAGTAACCAATCTGGCAATAGTAACGCAATTTATTAGTGAGAGTATTGATAATCGGCGACATGCAGATGTTATATATACTGATTTTACGAAAGCCTTCGCCACCATTGATCGTTCAATACTGTTAAGGAAGATGAATAGAATTGGATTTTCTTATGACGTGATCAAGCTTATGGAGTCATACCTAACTAACAGGATATGCTACGTGACCTATAATAGGTTCACATCTAGTTCCTTTGTGGCATCTACTGGACCATTTGGGTACTTTACTTTTTGATATTTACATCAATTACATGTTTGATCTCCTTGATTGTGAGGTTGCTGCCTACGCAGATGATTTAAAAATAAATATGCAAGTTGATTCTACGTCAGACTGTGTGATTCTTCAGAGAAATTTGGATGTGATCAAGGACTGGTATTCAAGGAATAAAATAAACTTGAATATAAATAAGTGTGCAGTAGTATCTTACTCAAGATGTGAGAGCGCTATAACTTTTCCTTACGCTGTTGATACTTCTCCTATTCCCAGACAAACGCAGATTGAAGACCTTGGAGTACTGTTTGATTCCCATTTATCCATTTCCAGTCGTGTTGCTCTTATAGAAAATTCTGCTTCTAAGTCCTTGGGTTTTCTAGTTCGCTCATGTGGGGATTTTGATAATACGTAAGCTCTAGTTTTATTATTTCATACCATTGTTAGAGCTAAGATATATGGGCCTAGAAACAAATATTTCGAAAGCTTGCACTTGTACCCGAGTATCTTCTAGGGGAAAACAGACGCTATTGAAAGCATGTGTTCACTTCAACATTGACAGAAACTATCAAAAGCAAGAGCTATCATAATGTCTGATATCAAGCAACCAACAGGATAAAACATCCATCCACCTGCTCTCAAATTGCACTGCACTGTGCAATTCAACGGCCCTGCATCTGAGAGCATGTCAAATTGAAGAGGAATGGTTAGTTAAACTGGGACTTTCTGACATTCTGCACTTTTTAAAAAGAATTGGATAGGGCGGCCAGCTTCAAATACAGCAAAAATAGGGGATAGAGTAGATCTTTCAAGTCGCAATGTACTATCATCCTTATCTTACATACATACCTAATGCATTTGTATCTTGGTTGGTAGAACTTTTATTTAACTTTATTTTAAACATTTCTTTAATTAGTCTTTTTTGTAGTTAGCCCCTATTTTATTTATATAAAAAAGAACAAAATATATTGACGAAATACAATCTACTTTCTGCCATTAACAACAACCAGGACGTCTTAATTAACATATTACATACTAGTGAAGCAAAATTAATAAATCTCACTTCACGATTTCATTTCTCTAAAAACCTTTATTTTCTGACAATTGGCGATCACCTCTCCATATACAGATCGATCGTAAACAAGATCCCTTCTTCCATATGGCTCTAAAACCTCGTTTTATTGCCTGGTACCACCATTTATTTTTAATGACGCATTGTCCTTTCCGGTGTTTCATCTCGGATCTTCTTAGGAAATAACAAGAAGAGGAAGAATAAAAGGAGAAGAGGACCTGTTACATGTGAACAAAGGATGAGACGAAAGACTCGGTGGAAGGAGATACGTGCATAGGTGGTGTAACGAGGCAATCAATTATTATATCGCATTACACGTTTTACGGCGTATAAGCCTTGGGGTCACATGCGACTGGAATATCGGCTGTCCGACTGCTTGCGCTGTGGAGGCTGCCAGGAGCGAGATTTATGATGGGGCTCGGGTCGTTGTTTATTGCAGTCGGGATCAGCAGTTTATTGAATGATGCTGGGGAGGGTTAAGCCAGGCGAATAGAAATGAAATTAATATCAGTTGCAATAATATTTAAAAAAATAAAAAACGGATATCATTATAGCAGGGTAATATCTCTACAGAAGAATGAAGTTTGAAGAAAACAAAGAAGTCGGCATACGATGTTAATTACTCTTAAAACTTGAGAAAAGGTTTGTAAAATTTTACCACTATAAGGTTGATGCGTGAATTAGGTGCTAAAAAGAATGAATAAACGCTATATAAGCAAAATACATATTTTATCTCATCAGAAAAGCGAAAAGCTTGAAGAAATTCTATTTTCAACAATATCGGTGGAAGATTATATACAGTATTGGTGAAAGGCAAAGTCGATACAGGGATTGCACTAAAGAACCCGAATGGGGCTCCTCCGCTATCCCAAGCCTGCTTGAATGTTCGTTCAATTTACAATGGCCTGAAAGGATCCCTGTCAATATACGAATATTATTTTTACTCAGGTTGATGTATTCTATAGATCTCTTATGGTTATAGGTTCCCAAAAGAGTTTTAGCTTGCTTCATTCCCTGGAGATTCTCTCAGTATTTGGAATTTATTACTTCACTTTTGAGGTTCTCCAATATTATACTGGTAAGTAGCAGGAAGGTTCTAGCCCTACAAAAGGTATTCTGGCACCTTTCTTAGCGAGATTATCTGTTATTTCGTTTCCTTTCACTCCTGTGTGTCCCGGAACCCACAGTAGAGTTACCTTCTTCCTTTTGGCTAGCACGTTTAGTTTTTCTAGCCACTCCCAAACCATTTTGAAGTTGATTATGTTTGACTTCAGCACCCTGATGGCTACTTGACTATCAGATATTACGATAATTCCATGCTTTTCGTAGCTTCTGTCAATGTTGAACTGGACGCATCTTTCAATAGGTGTATTTGCTCCTGGAATATACTTGGGTACATCCCCAAGTTTTCGTAATATTTGGTTCTAGGCCCATATATCCCCATTCCAGTTCCCTCTGCCGTTTTGGAACCATCTGTGTTCCATTTGATAGCGTTTCTATTGAGTTTCGAGATGGTCTCTTCGTCCCATTCGCTCTTGGCACTAAGTTTTGTGGGCAATTCTTTCACAAAGCTGAACTTCTTTGGCATGTCGTCGCGAGGCATGTTCCAGGTTTGGTCACCTTCAGCAGGCTGAAGCCTCTGCCTAGCCATTCCTTCCCCGATCATTCTGCGTGTGGTCCTTTTGGCTATGCTCTCCACCAAAATGCGAAGAGGAGTAAGATTTAGAACGACTTCCATAGCTGCTGTTGGACAGGTTCTCATTGCCCCCGCTATGCGTACACATGCTAATCTTTGCACTTTGGAGAGATTGGCTCTCGCGATGACCAAACTAGTTCTTTTGCTCCAAGCCACTGCCCCATAAGTGATCATTGAACTCACTATTGCTGTATACATCCAGAGCAGTAGTTAGGGCCTATTTTGCCTTATTAGTTACTTCAAGTTCATGCTTATTCCACACAAGTTTATTATCCAGGATAAGGCCTAGATATTTCACCTCCTTCTGCCAGTCTATGCCTTGCCCATTTACTTTTATGGTCTTGAGATTGCGTTCTCCTTTTCGTGTGAATGCTATTAGGATAGTCTTAGAGGGGTTGATGTTAAGGCCCACTGATTGGCACCACATTTTCGTAATGTTGAGTCCTCTTTGAACTGTGTCACAGAGGGTATTCTCAAACTTTTCTTTTGCAAATATGACTATATTATCAGTATACCCTTGGCAAAATATGCCTAGATCGGTCAAACTGCATAGTTCATCCACTGTCAAACTCCACATTAGTGGGGAGGTAACTCTCGCTTGAGCACATCCTCTGGTCGTACTAATCCAGATGGTTTTGTTTCCCACCTCCATTTACACTGACCTAGTAGTGGTGTCAGTACATTCTGGATTTGATCTGTCAGCTCCACTAATGCAGTCTCAGTGGATATGCCCATTTGGTAGGAGTGCTGACAGGGGTGCAATGGCACCCGCTCCAGGATATCTGTCCTTATATAATTATCTACCCCCTTTTCCACATAACAGAAAGTTATGAGGTGGATGACATACAATCATTTAGTTATAAAATAAATAATGAAAAACACAAATTTCTTCATTTTAACAACAAGATAGAACCAATTACTGAAATTAAACTCAATCGTAGCTTGCAGAGTACAGTTGTTCACTCAAAATAATTTAAGTTGGTATCTCCACATTAACAATACACACTATCACAAACTCGTTAAATCTTAAAACAATTGAAAGGAATATGCAATTTAGAAACTCTTAAACGTTTTATCATTCTAACTTCATGGCGTGTGTACGTTATGGAATATTGCATTGGGGAATGTCACCTATCGCCAATAGAGTCTTTATAGTGCAAAAACTAGCTATTCGAATTATTTTTAACATGAATTATCGATGTTCATGTAGAAATACTCCTAAAAATTGGTTTGATAACTAAATAGTTTAATGTATAACCCGATGTGGGTATTTTCTTCAGTAGGTGAACGATTTTGGTGTTTGAGCATAATGCGGCTACGTATGGTCAATGCTGTTAACATTACTTGCATTGGTAAGAAACAAACAATTAATGCAATTCGGTTAGCGGAACCGTGCCGTGCAATTTTACAGCTGATGTCTCAATTAATATAATTATGTCGATCAACCCAAATATAAACCGCATTACAGGAAAAAATTCTATTGACCAACAACGCAGATGTTGATGCAAGAAATCCAGATCATCTTCTTCGATTTGGAGTAATTAATTGGCATCCGTGTTCTGGGTGAAACTTTATTTGATTAGGAACACAATGAGGTACGAAGTATAGTAAAACGCGTATTAATTTGGTTTTGGAAATAAGAAAAACAATCAAAGTGTATGACTAAGGTAAAATCGCCATTGGCTCTAGAGAAGTGCTGCTTGTTAACGAGGTTAGAACGTCCATGGAGAGGTCGATTTTGTAGAAACAGATACTAGGATCTTTGCTGAGATAGCATATTTTAAATGCAAATTTTATGGAACTAACTTTTCTTTAATTTTTGTCATTTTCTTTAGTTTTAAGAGAAAACATTGTGCGTGTTAGCACAAACAATAATGGCATTCCACTAGGTGTCTAATTCCCGGTCTTTGGGCAGTAAAGCGCCGAAATTGCAGCACTACGTAAATTTCCTTGAATCTTGATATTTTTTCAAAACTTGTCTCGTTCAATATATGATTTTTGTCTTTCATAGAATCACAGAAACCATGCAAAAATAAAGCAGAAATGTATTAATTATAGTTTTCCTCAAAAAATATTAATTAAGCTTTTATTTCGGGGTTTTCAGATTTTCTTAACGCACTGTACAATGAAGCACGCCAACATAAAATCCTGTTTCTATCGAGATGGTTTCTGGAGAAGGTAGAATGCAAAAAATCTGAAACAAATACCATTAAATCCAAGAAACGGGCGTAGAAAAAGGTATGAAAAGAATGCAACAGATGAGTGGTACCTAATCCTCAGAAGGATGCACAAGTCTTACAAAATTGACATGATAACTTAAAAAATAAAGGAAAATAGCTGATGTACGGAGAAACATCGAAAGCACTGAAGCTACTCTCTGCCTGCCTGGATGCCTTGGATCGGTAGACTACGCACTGCCACTGTGAGATACAAAGATAATTGCGCCTTGCTGGTGACTTACAATTAGTAGTTTGTAGATGTGTAGATGTGTAGATTATGACGGATCTTCAAACAAGCAGTAAAATAAACATTAGTAGGTCGCAACATGTAACATATCCGTCGATGAAGAAATTGCTGAAATAAAGAAATCACCACTTACATACATATGCCACAAGTATAACGGATGAGTTACGTAAATACGTTCGACGATATTCGCGATTATGGGAAAATGGAAACGCAACCTTTCTTCCGCAATGAGAGTCATAATCGGCCAATTTATGAATTATCCTCTAACGGTACGCGAAATGGCCTTCTAAAATAGTGGTTTTAGCGCTAATAACGCCTTCATCCTCTTCCCAATATGGAGTGCGGATTAAGTTCAGATATGTTATCGGCGCGGGTACGATTGGCAGTGATTTATGATCGCAATAAAGTTAAAGTTGGACAACAACTAAACAACAGTAAAAACAACTCGATGGCCGGAAGTTAATGGGTTAATTATAGTTCCAAACGGTGGGCTATTGCCTGCTTGTATAAATGCATATATGTACAAGGTTTTTCATTTTATTTTGACCACTGCTTATTTCCGTTACTATCAGATTTACAAAAAAAAAATTCAAACAAAAGTTGTAGTGTTTTACTTCTACCGAATAAAAATTTTACAACTATCAGAATTACTTATAGAGGGCGCAGCTAACAAAACATAGTTTCGATTATTTTAATAGAACATCCTGTATATTTTTATATTTTTAAGTTGGCCTGCGTCTTCTGATGTCAAATATATTGTATCATATACGACTATTTTAATTAATTAGTGCCTTATTTTAATAAATAGGATCAGAAGATATTCTGTGATAGAAAGAAAGAAGGCTGTTCGCGACAATTTAATTAAGTTTAGTTTATTACATTCAATATTATTATTTCTTTTAGATATTAAGCTTCTGAAATTTTCCATGTAATTTATATTCTAAATGTCATTGTTTTGTAAATCTCTCTATTCCTGTACCTTATTGTAAGTTATTGTATTATTTACCGAAATCATTTGAAATGTTTACGGATTATTTGTAATCCCCAATTCCGTTAATCTCTTTGCTTTTAATCTGGAAATTCCAGCGCTACCTAAATTACCAGTAATTTCGGTACCTAACCCAATATGTAAATACTGTCATCCCCCTTTAATTAACCTTACGTAGTGGGGAAATGGTATTTAAAGGGCGATTCAGTAGCATTAGACAATTGTTCATACAACTTCACTACAATATACACTCAAACACAACAGTGATATACTTCGTTATACGTTTACAAATATACTAGTGTTAAGTATACTGTGTTTCGTTTATCACTACACAACGCACATTCCTTCAAACCAGGAGGAATCAACAAAGGCTCTGAAAATAGTATGCCGCAATAAAACGATGACTAGTTTTTACTATCTGTCAATTTGTAATTTAATATGGATTACAATATAGCCGAAAAAGTAGGAATATTCTCTATTTACGTAAGTAATTTTAACAGTGCGTAGTTGTGGAAATACTTGCAAAAACGCATAACGAAACTAATGCTCTGGAGGCATAGGTACAAGGCCGGTTTATTTGAAATGAAAAGCTCATGCGCTGGTCAAAGTAAACACCAAGATCTTTGATTGTATCTACCTTACTTAAATTTTGGTCACCAATCAAGTAGAAGGATCGAATATAATTTGACTTTCTAGTGTAGGACATATACAGACATTTTCTGAAGTTTAATTTTAATGTATTGGCGAAACACCATTCACTCATGAAATCCATATTTCGTAAATGCGAAATATCATCCCAAGATGTAACAGAATAATAGATTTTTATGTCATCTGCATAAGCGAGCACAGGACAAGTTAAATATGAAAGCAAATCACTAATAAACAGAATAAATAACAGCGGACCCAAGTTCGACCCTTAAGGGACACCAGATAGGTGAAAAAGTAATAAACTTGTAGCCATTGTAGTAAACATAATTGAATATGTGGTTCAGGTAAGATTGAAGTAAAAGAAGAAGCGGTGGGCTAAAACCGTAAGCAATATCCCGTGGTCGATAGTGTCAATAGCAGAACCTAGGTCGGTGTCATCAACTTGCCCCTGGCGATCAAGCTCAGTGCAGATGTATTGAGACAGATACTAGGTTGGTAACAGTCGATCTACCACGAACGAATCCATGTTGGTACGGTGACACCAAAGACTTCACATTATGATAAATGCACGAGTATATAACGTTTTCGAAAACTTTCGCAAAATTAGAAAGGATTGAAATCGGTCTATAGCTTTCCACCTTATCCTTCTCATCCTTCTTGAAGATGGGAGTGATTCTAGCCCATCGCCACGCAGAAGTGAAAACATACATTTTAATCGCTAAGTTTATTATGCCAAAGGTTTAGCTAAAGCAAATGTTGTGTCATGTACAATCAAACTTGGTACTAAATTATTGCCAGAAATAAAATTTTGGGGAAAAGAGGACATAATATTAACAAACTTGTCCTCAGTAACACTATTCAAAGCAAATGGAAGTTGATGAGGTTGAGAATGGTAATTAAGCGAGAAGGATGTGCTGGCGTGACTTGAATCCGATCGAGCATTTGTGGCACTTGGTGAAAACTCTTCAGCAGCTTTTGATGGCATTTCATGAAGAATGGGTTAACATATACGAAGAGGATATTCAGAGGTTGAGTATGCCACGACAGTGTCGAGCAATCATTCAATCTCGTAGAGGACATACATACCCGTTATTAGATTCCCTGGAAAGTTTAATTTTCTCTAGTTACTTAGATCTAATTTCTTAGTTTATTAAGAATTTTTGTAGTTTATTGTATTGTTTTGCAGTTAATAAGTTTAAGTTTTTTAAATTTATCACGGCCACCTTATTTTTGTTATTTCTAGGAAGGACCATGAAATTCTATAACGGTGTCGATTAAACTGCTTTCGACCGTACGCAATCCTTTTATTTATAATATATATTCTCTAAAAATAGTTAAGACTATTGCCACTTTTAAACCACTCTGCGTATAATATCTATACATAGTGAATAAAACCATGTTGCTTGAGCGATTTAAAAGAAAAACTGTGTATGTGGGATATCCATATTTTTTTAACCATTACAAAGTACGTAAAAAAAGATATATGATTATTATTATTAGACTAATTAACCAATTTCCACCTAATCATTCTTAAATTATCCCATCATACAACAAACATTATCACTTTCTCAAACACATAGGTATAATTTGTCATCTCAAACGTGCCTATCTCAGGCGCCAGCATAGACCGGCTCACAATCAGAACCCGTCGGTCTTCCGAACCCGGCTAATACAGATTATATAATTTAAAAAGTTTTAAGGCATAATTCCCATCGTCAATTTTGACGTTATTAATATATCATTGTCAGAGGAACTACTGATATGTGCACACACGAAATGTACGGACATTAATCTATGTTATTGTTGCAAGAGAGATCCCATTTCTTATTACTGCATGTGTATTATTTATATTTATGTTACGCACATTATTGCACGCACACCAAGTGACGGATATATATCAGATTACTTTGTTTATGTTTCTCTGTATTATATCGTGTGTGCGATAATAATAATAATATGAATATAAGATGTAAGAGGATATAAACACAAAATTCAATAGCTTAGTTTAACATCAGGTATCTATTAAATAACAGGCTGTTTATTACGTAGGTATATTGCTACTGAGCTAATTAAAACTGATCGCTAGTTAAAATATTCTCATATCATATACATAACCACATGTTGCCCACATTAACGCATTATTGCGCTACACTTAAAATTTAATTAGAATCAAATCTAATTATTTCACGCTAGGGCGCTTTCACAAGGGAATATTCTTCTATACCGTGTACAAATACATAGTTTACATATTCTTCTTATTGTAATCATTAATTTTTCAATAAAACCAGAACGAAGTTAATTTACATTAATAATTAGGAATTAATCTACCTTTAATGTAAAAGATTAGTAAACGTTTGGATTAATTGTGTGTAATTGTATAGATGGTGAACAAGCCCGCCGCCATTATGTTGAAAATAAGTACGGAGTCTGTCAGACACTGGCATATCGTTTAAGAGATCATCCAGAATTTCTGTTACTTACTCGACATAGCAATTTCCAACTAAAATACCGTGATAGAAAACTAGACCAATAATTTTGTTATTCATTAATCCGCATCAACAAAACTAGAGATAGCGCAGATCTACTCGCAGGGGATTTTCTCTAGTCCAATAATGCTCTGACTCTTTTTATTGCGTATGCCTGAATCAAAAGTTAGATTCATCGGATCATAGAATGTTTTTAAAATTATCTGAACCTTCAAAACAAACATTTCTTAACCAATTACAGAAACATAGTAAACTGTTTTCTGCATCACCGGAAAGTAAAATTGGAACTCTATGATTTTTGTACGGATACAACTTGTTTTTTTATTAAAGTAAAGTGCGAACTGTACTCCATTTAAAATCTAATTTTCTAGAACAACAACGTATGGATTTTTCTTGATAGATTTCAACAAAGCTATCACGTGCTGTACTTCCAATTCTTCATCTACTATAAAATCCCTTTTTTCGTGATTTATACTCAATACGTCATTGACAATTTCAAAGGGCGTACTGTACGTTTTGGTCAGAGTTTACAATCTCGTAAGGCCGAAAACTTTTCAAATATCCCCCGTATGTTGATGCTGTATCGGAATTTGAAATTATACGCGTTGTTAACCGACTTATGTTTTCAAATTCTGTTGGGGTTAACAAAATTAGTAATTATTTCTTAAAACAAGTAGGGGAGAGTGGGGAAAGATGGCGATGGTAAGGAAAAAAATTCCTACAGTACAAAATATGGGTTTATTAAATCAAGAAAAAATAGAAATAGTTACAACAAAGCTTTGGTAACAAAATAACAACCATTCTAGTGAAAATAGAACATGACAATTTTTGGAAAAAAAAAAATAAAACGATGCGATCTCGTTATCTTACCTCCTCGGGTGGGTAAGTTGGCGAACTTATTGGGGTAAGATAACGAATTCAGCATAAATCACAATTGAACGGCCCTCTTCCTAAATAGTCAGTGCAAGCTTCGTGCCACCAGCTAGAACATGAAGAACACTGAATCCAGTCTTGGGTAGGGGGATCATTGTGTAGTTCTTCGCAAAGTGGGCAGTTAATACTCGCAGATTTCCGTTTTGATTTCGCGATTTCTTTTGGCACAGAAGGAATTTTCCTCTTCGCTTGTCCTTGCTTTGCATCCTTTTGTTTACATTTGTTCTGCCTTCTTTCCAGTTCCTCTTTCACTGGACTACTGGTTATTATTGCTGAATCCAGTTTTCGGCTCTTGCGCTTTACACTTCTTTCGGCGTTTGGAAGAGGCTTGATGTCGTATGGTGTAACAGTGTAACTGCAGCTCGGTTGAGGATTATTTTGATCTTCAGCAGAAGTCAGTATTGTAATGCATCGGTCCTTAGTTTTTCTCGGAGCTGCTACATAGTCTTGTACATCAATTCGTTGGCACGGAGCAGTGGACGGGCGCTCTGGAACCTTGCTCATGTAATGACTTAAAGGCAGATCATGTTCAGAAGAGTCATCTCTGCCTGTGTTGTCCAGACCTGGCGCATGAAGTTCGGATATGTATTCTCGGTTCGTTGTTTCTGCGGCCGCGCAGTCCTCATCATTGAAAACTGCTGGATCATATGGCTCAATTCCGCATTTCTGGAAAGCTTTAATAGCTGTACCTACTGTGGCCGCTTTCAGATAGGCTTGACAAAAGATTTGACCAATATTTTTATCGCCAATTGTTTTGCCTGGATTGTTGACCATAAAAGCATCACACGCTTGGCTGAAATAAGTTTTTAAAGGGCCAAAAAACCCAACATCTAACGGCTGCAGCCGGTGTGACGTGTGAGGGGGAATTCCGAGCATGACTATTCCTTTTTTTCCTCCTTTTCATATATGTGACGTGTGATTGTCGATGATAAGAAGAACAGGTTCTTTCACAGAAGGTTTGGCAAATTTAGCAAAGTGCTTCAGGAATATTAAAAATGTCTCTGTGCACATCCATCCATCTTTTTGGGCAGTTCCATCTGAGCCCGGGGGAGTATTGTGCAAAAGTTCTTGACGCATTCATGGTGGCACTCATGGTACACGATACGGTTGTGTTTTTTCCACGTTCAGCTGACACAATTTTAGTGACTCGTCTGTTTCCAGCTGGACTTAGAACCTTTCGAAGCTTGTTGGGGACAGTGGATATGCCGGATTCATCGGCATTAAAAATTCTCTCTGCTGAGAACGCATACTTTTCCCGAACTTCCTTCAAATTTTCAAAGAATTTTCCAACGGATGCACGGTTAAATCCCATCAGACGACCTACTGCTGTTGCTTCCGGAGTCCTTAAACTAAGATGGTGTTTCGACATGAATGCCACGAGCCACTCTTTCCCAGCCATTTTTAATGTTTGATTAAATCTATGCTTTATATTGTTTACCACAGCAAATTCAAATGCAACTTTTCTAAGCGTGATTGCCGTAAGACCGAAACCTCGATTGTCAAATTCTTTAATGTATTGGACAAGTATTGCCGCTTGTTCATCATTAAATGTGCCATGAAATCTACCGCCGTGAGGTGGAATATCTTCACCACGATTTACCTTCTTAACATAACGCCGCAAAGTAGTTTCCGGGATGTCATATTCGTTAGCTACGCTATTGCATGACCTTCCATTTTCTATTTCGTGAAGTGCTGCAATAACAGCAGCATCGCTCCAAGAACGTCTTGTACTCGTCTTCACACATTTTCGAGGCATTCTACATGGAAAAAGAATATTAAAGGTAAGATGACGAATTCGTCATCTTATACCCGCCATCTTATCCGTTGAGGTTATGCAGCAAGTTTTTATTTTTTGTGACATTAAAAAACTACCTGCATCAAAATTATTAGAGTCATATGTGACCCATGCAATACAGATTCAGCCTAACACAAAAGATTTTATCAACTTACCTTCAATTTTTGTAAAATCCTTACCAAAGTACACAACAAAATGATACCGTAACAAGCGAATATACCAATGTTAAGACATCTGGTCTAAATGTAGAGTTCTTCAAGTGATGTTGAGAATTGTATGTCCCCATCTGTTCATAGAAGACGCCGCAGAGTCATTTCCTAGCTATGTTTACGCAGAAAAATATTAGCAGTCTTCGTCATCTTACCTGCCTCGTCATCTTACCCCACTCTCCCCTAAGTATTGGATTTATTTATCACGCAATTAACAGTTTTAATTAATAGAACGTTGATAGATGGATTTTTTTGCCTAAATCGTTTAGATGGTTTAGAATCGTGGTAACATGTAAAACTGAATTAAATCGTAAGTTACTGATGGGCAAGAAATTATAGAAATAAAGGACGCAGTTTCTAATGCTCTTACTACTGTAAGTGGAGCGCCACTGAGATCTACTTTAGGTTTTATGTTTTTGTTATTTTTTTAAATGATATGTTAAATATAGCTATTAATCATGAGGCGGCCACATATGCGGATGATACTTGCGTTTTGGTGTCAGATTCATCTTCAGATGTATTAATTATTAATACACTATTTATGCTTAATACCTGTTGTAGTTTGATAATACATAATAGGTTGTACTTGAACGTCAATGTTTTCATTCTTTTCACACCGAGACATACGGGACATAAAATTTGATTCGTATAAAATCGTCAACCATAAACCAGGTAATGAAAACGAAATTTCTCGGTTTACATATTGAGAATAGTCAAAATTGGGAATCTCATACTCAACTACTCTGGAGCCACAATTATCTTGGTGTGTTATACAATATATCGTCTACGCAATTACGTAAGTAGAGATGTATTAGTAAACTTTTAGTATGCTGTTTTCAAATCAAGAATGGCCTATGCCATTTTATTTTGGGGTGTGTCAACATTTACTCATAGAGTGCAAATAAAAGTGTTAAAAAATATATACTTACTTATTTTAGAAAAAATTTAAACATATTTTGCAAGAAAATGTCTCCTGCTCTGTAGATAACTTTTTTTTATTTTTGAACATAATGTCTCTTACAATTAGTTTGCTTTCTATGAGACAGGTAGTTAAGTTGTCTTAAATCTTTTTTACCAAATCTTCGTTAGAGTGTATAAAGCATATAGCAAAGAACACGTCATATAAAATACAGCACAAAATAAGAAAAGACAAACAAGACATACATCGTTCATATAAACTTAAATTACACAAAGAGCACTTAAAAAGTCTTTTAGTGAATACAGAACATTGCTGGCTAAATATTTTTTAAGCACAAAAGCAGTTAATTTCATCCACCTGATGAAGCCACTGTGTGGTGAAACAATATTGTAGTGGACTACTATTTCAATATATTTTTTTACTCCTTAACATTCATGTGTTTTATTTACGTTTTACAAAAGCATATATAGGGATTTGCTTCAAAGTTTGAGGTAGGTGATTAAATAAATCTACACTACACACCGCCACACCACCTGTCCCTGTACTTTAGACAGGTGTGTTCTAGGGGCTGCCATGTAATAATTGCTCGTATTTGGAGAAAATCTCATTATAGTTATTTTTTACAAAAACAACAGATTCCAAGATATAAATGGCTGGTAGGGTAAGTATACTGTTGTCTCTAAAAACAGTTTTACAGGAATTTCTACTATGTAATTCAAAAACTGCACGAATATAGGGCTTTTGCAGCACAAAAATTCTGTTGAAAGTGGTAGAACTTCACCAGAAGATTAAACCATATTTTAGTCGAGATTGTACACAGGTATAGTAAACATTTAAGGCTGTGTGGGGGCCGTGGTCACCTGGCGGTCACTCCAGAACTCTTAAAATCAGCAACCGAGACTTGCCTGATAGGCGTGATAAAATGGTTGCAGGAGAAGCATCTGAAAATGGCGTCTCATAAAACGGAGGCGGTCCTATTAGTAGGAGGAGGAAAAACTAAAGAAGGCAATATTAAAGTTGCAAAGGTGTCAATCAAAAGCCAACAGAGTCTGAGATATCTGGGTGTCTATTTGGATAGGAACCATGGGAACCCACATCCGTAGAACGGCGGAGAAAGCTGGGAGGGCTCTTACGACACTCTGCCGCATTCTGCCAAATATTGGGGTACCGCAGGGAAACAACAACCGACGGATACTATGCACGGCGGAGTCTCCATACGCGAGAACGTCATGGAAAAGCACATCTACAGAAGACTGTTTGTGAGTATATTGCGGAAGATTGCCATATGCATTATAAGTGCATACAGAACCACATCTACGGAGGCACTGCTCGTGTTGGCCAGAGTACCGCCAATCGAGATTATAATCGACCAGAGAATACAGAGAGATGGCCAACGGGGAAGGAACTAGCCCAATTGACAAGAAGGCTAATAAAGAGCGTAGAGGCTTGGGTTGACAGGAAACATGGGCAGCTGAACTACTATCTTACTCAGCTGCTGACTGGGCGGAAAAAAAGAACACTAACACTGCGCGATATGACCCACAGACCACAACACACCACACAAACCTCCTACAAGCTCTTGGATCTGTGGTTTAGGGAATTGTCAACTGTGACTTCAAGAAATCTAACAATTTAGTACTTCGTTCTTGTGGTTTATCTTTAATTCTCCAGGTGGGATAGTAAACGGTAAGATATATATCTTTGTAAGCCATTACGCACTGTTTACGATCTATCATGTACGATCTTATAAGTTCGAGGGTTACACCCCTAAAACCCATCCTTTCAAGTTTACTTAATAGCACATGATAATGCACACCGTCAAACGCCTTTGATAGATCCATGAAGGCACCATCCAGACCGGTCAAAAGCTCTTCGAGTAACTGTATAGTTTCTGTATATAACCATTCTGATTTTTATGTAGTATATCATGTTTACCCAAAAAGCTAGTCATTCTGCTGTGCATTTTTCAATAATCTTGGAAACGTTGGATATTAGAGCTATTGGCCGGTAGTTAGAAATATAAGATCTATCACCATTCTTATATATGGGCTTGACAAGTGTATATTTTGTGTCTCTTCGGGCATGTACCATACTGGAAACATAAATTCACTATGTGTGCCAGCGGAAACGCAAGAGATTTAGAGCAATATTTCAATACAGAGACAGGAATCTCGTCTTCATCTGTAGCTTTGGTGTTGTTGAGATGGTTTATTATAGATTCAAGCTCCAGAGCATCAGTTAAGTACCATGTAAAAGCGTTTGGTACACGCTTTACATTAGTCATTAATGTTTCTTCATCAATATATGTTGCCCTGCGATGCCAACAATTGCCGATGTGACCACTGTTTGGAGTTGATATGGTTTCAGCTGTATATGTTTCAGGTTAAACACCTTACTTTTCAGTTATAAATATATTTATAGATAAAATTTGCTCAGCAAAGCGAGGTGGAGGTTCTATTATAGTTTTCAAGTATATATAAAAACTATTTCATTTTTAAGTTTGAAGCTCATTTAAGCCATAACTCCAAGGTATTTGTGATACTTTGATATGGTAATCTACGGTATATAACCACTAAATTGTGTATAATAATAGTAATAAACTGCATGCACACATGTGTGTATAAGACCAGCTTGTTACGAGGAATAGATACATAGATGTAAAGTATATTCAAATTAAACTCCATATATAAATTGCATAAATTGAAGAGGCGTGCTCACTTACATACTTATATTTAATACACGTATTGGACATTGCGAATGCAGAAAGGTGTATGACCGAAGAATATTAAACGTGTGGCTTAAATTTTATCTTGCTTGAATTGCTTTATCCTTTTATTCATTTCAGTATATAAACATTATGAAGTTATGATGAACATTAAACTGGAATGTAACTTTCCGTCACTGGAATACCTAATATTCATTAACACGATATGTATTAATACATAACACGACATTCAACTCTTACGCGAAAATTAGTTATGTTCACGATATGATAAGCAAATATTATATATTATTATGTACATTAATGTTAGACTCAATGAGCGCATCGAACTGTCAAGACCTTATAATACCTTTCACAAGCGAACCCACAATTTCACAAAATGTTACCCACGTAGTCTGAGCGAGCAAGGGAGAAGATATCGGGGCCTGGTAATGAAGGGGACCCAATGTCTTTCTTTTTCTATCGCTGTACACCAATATTGTGCTAACAAATAACTCATAGTGGCAGTGCAGCTTGGTGCACCTTACCTTGTAGCATTTTTGTATGGAAAACACAATATATACTATGGAAAGCAACACAAAGGTGTATACTTATTATTTGTCACAATTAACTATTTTAAAGCCACCATAAAGAAATTACAATATGAGTTTTGCTGATTTGCGCCTACAAAATGACTTCTGGTCAGAGCCAATGTCTTGCTAGGGTGCACAGACAGAAATAAAATTGTTAAATCTCGAGAGCTTTACCCTAGCGATTTTCGTGCATATTCTTTTACGTGTTCTGTTGTGTTAAATTTTTTCACCAACTCTTGAAAGCAATTAACATAAACGTGTACCCCTTGATATCGTTCATTAAAATGTTCTATTGCATGAGGATGAGATGCTATTACGCCTACGCCATATAATTGATGGTCTATGTGCAAAAAGGCACAGAATTAGTGTGTCGGCGGAATTTAGCACGAAAACTACTAAAGCTAGGAAAGTGAGATTTTCTGTATATAGTATGTCAATGCGCACTTTGTAAACTTATTTACAAATATACAGGGTGTTATTTTAAATACTTTAGTAATTATTTCGATGGCCACCCAAAACACCTTTGCAATGATGTATGGTTATGTGCACTTCCGACAATTAGTTTAGGCGATATTGCAAATTTTAACAATTGCGACTTCAGAGATTTTAAATTTTATACTCAAAACCGCTGTAGTGCAGCGCGCAATTCTTTTGTTATCAATTTGGTGGGTTAACACTTTATATATGACCCTGGATACCAAACGTCTGGTTCATGAAGTCATACGAAAGGCCAAGGAATTGAAGCGGAATCAGTCTTACAATAACATTCGTATTTCTTTTGATCGTACGCCTCGCTAGATTCAATATTATAACACTCTGCGAACGGAACTGCAAGATAGGGTAGCAAAGGGTGAGTCGCTGAGGATTAGATATGTAAAGGCACTACTTATTGATTTTACTGTTAAATCCAATAATATGGATAACTTTCCACATATAAATGTAAAAACTTACAACTTTCGTAAATGTCATTTTCCGAATTTATATAATTCATTGTTGGAGGTTGATTGGGGAGTGCTGGATGGTATATCTGACGTCAACACCCTCTGTGATACTTTCTACAGTATGATCTATTCCATTTTCGATAACCATGTGCCCCTGCAGAAGCCTTATTCGCGCAAATACCCCAAATGGTACACATCGGAGATAATTCAAAACTTAAAACTGAAGCAGAAGCACCACAAGAATTACAGGGGATTTAAATCAAGTTATAGTCTATCACAATTTAAACGATTGAGATCACTTCTCTTACAGCTGCCACCTCGTTGGTGTCGAGCATAGCGTTACTAACAACCCAAAGCACTTCTGGTCATACATTCGCGAAGAAAAGATCATCCCGTATACCTAGTGAAATAGTTTTCAACAACATCTCTTACGCTCACCCACAAGCTATAGTTGATAGTTTGGCGGACTTCTTCAGCAGCGTATACAGATCAGCTACCGCTCCGCGATGTGTCCAACATGATGAACTATCGTTGGCGAACTGCATTGATGTTGGTACTATTACTGAAGCTGATGTACTGGCTGCAATTAAAAAACTACTCCTTCTACTGGGGACGATCAGGTTCCGGCATTTGTAATAAAGGATTGTGCATATGCTTTTGCTAGTCCACTGGTTAGAATGTTTAATCTGGCAATTCAAACTGGAGTATTTCCACAAGCCTGGAAAACGGCAAAAATAATACCTATCCTGAAGACTGGTGACCCTTCCTACGTGACAAACTATCGTCCTATTGCATTACTGTCAAACTTTTCAAAGATATTTGAATTAGTGTTGTATTCAAAAATATATCCTTTGGTGAAGACATCTATATCACCGTGTCAACACGGCTTCATGGAGAAAAGATCTACGGTATCGAATCTGGCTTCGTTTACACAGTACACTTCGGAGATTTTGGATGCGAGAGGTCAAGTCGATACCATATATACGGACTTTTCAAAAGCCTTCGATCGCATAGACCATGGTATTCTATCTTATAAGCTGCGTCAATTTGGTTTCAGTGACAACCTAGTTACTTTTTTCACCTCCTACTTAAAGGATAGATTACAGTACGTTTTTTATAATGGCTTCAAGTCTCCACCATACGTAGCATCCTCCGGGGTCCCTCAAGGATCTAACTTGGGACCACTTATATTCATAATTTTTATTAACGACCTAACCTCCAGCATCTTCTCAGAAAAATTAATATTTGCCGATGATCTGAAAATATACCGCGCAATTACCAGCTCTGCGGACTGTCACATCCTCCAATCAGATCTAAAAACTATTTATGAATGGTGCCAGCAAAACAACCTACCTCTTGATTTAGACAAGTGCAAGGTCATTAGCTACACAAGGAAACTTCAAGCTAATATATTTGACTACTCCTTGAACAACGTCGAAATAACGAGAGTGGATCTGATTGGGGATTTGGGAGTGTTGTTCGACTGCAAATTATCGTTTACGGAACATGTATCGAACGTGGCGTCCCGTGCGCGCCAAACGCTGGGATTTCTCATCAGGAATTGTCGGTCCTTTTCGAATACAGTATGTGTACTTTTCAAAACAAAGTCAGCAATTATTTCAACCGCTACATGTTGTAATTTAGATAATTTATTAATGTTACATTTAACTTTAATTTCTATACCTGTGTTTCCTACATCTTTCTAAATTAGTTATTTACTATTGGATTTACCTATGCACATTAATCTCTGTATCTGTAGCTCACATTTGTTTGTTTATGTGTAGAGTGTCCTGTAATTGGAATAAGTTTTTGTTCTGTTGGGCATTAAATATATATTATTATTATTATTATATGTTTCACAGTGGTGTAACGTAAAAATATATGCAAGGTGTTAAATATGTCCTGGCATATTTATCGATATTCATACGCCTTTCTTTCGAATTTTTAAAATGAAACCTATATTTTTCGATGTTACCAGCAAATTCCTTGCAAAATTACCTTGAAAATGATACCAACAATACAACACTTATTTCTAGTACTTTCAAAGATATTACAATTTTGTGGTAATAGTATTTTAAAACACAAGTGTCACAATGACGTTTATGTAATGCGAGTACAAGTTTGAATCTCGAGCCGCGTAGGAGCGAGAGATTCAAAGTACGAGCATTACAAGTCATTGTTGCACACGTTTTTTACAGTATTTTTTCTAATTTGCACATTAATCGCCTATATTACGTTCCGGCAAAAGTCCCCCCCCCCCCCCCCCCCACCACGTTAATATCCCATTACAGCACAGTTTGCTGTAATAGCCATATCAGCACTGCGTCGTCTTTTGTTTTAACTTTATTACAACATCCAATTAGAAAAATATATTTATAATCTTCAATACGTGGAACGCCCATTGGTCAGATGGCCATGATTTTCAAACAAAAACTAAGAATCTAACGAAATGTTAAATATCTGCTTAAATTTTCACATAAAATCGTCTTTTATAGTTTATCTTTGGTGTCATAGTGTTTGACAGTTTTTATAGTTTTATTACCATTCATTGTTTGCAATTTGAAGTATTTATTTGTGGATCATTAGTTATTATCTATTACTTTAATCTTGTTGTTAATTATATCGTTTTGTTCCTGTTATTTTTTACCTTTCTTTCATTTACTAAAAATTCATTTCTCCAAGGAGGAACTGATAGGCATAGTATTTATGCTTGGTGCTTGTAACAGAAATCCACGATTAGCATCAAGGATGTATGCAGCGGGATATTCTACCTGTAGAACTCCGGATAGTAAGAGCTTTGACAATTTGTTGGTAAGGTTTCTTCTCTCGGGTTCTGTAAATTACGACAAACATGAAAGGACACAAACTATGGTTACAGTTACAGAAAATAATGAAGTGACAGTATTCAATAATCCGTTGTGAAAAATTCGCACGTGTCTGCAAGGACAATACGAAACAACATGGAATTGCAACCACTAGCACGAGGAGAATTTTAAAGAAACATCAATATCACCCTTATAAAATTAATATTCATCGTGGTTTACTACACACGGATTTTGAAAAGAGACTTGTGTATTGTGACTGGCTGCTTTTATGATTACGTCAACACGTCAACATTTCCTAGTTTATGTGCTTTTCACAGATGAAGCAATATTTGCTAATTCTGGAATGGTAAACAGAAAAAATTCACATTACTATGATATACAAAACCCTCATTTTGTACAGCCCATTTTGTATCTAATAATTTGTAATTAATACTAGGGGGCAGAAGGTATCTTAGCAAACACCGCTGTGTTTCCATTCTTCTTTAACAACACTTTAAATTGTGAAACTTATATAAAACTTCCCACAAAATAATTTACCAACACTACTAGAAGGCTTGCCCGGTAACTTGATCGGCAGATTGAGGTACTAACACGATGGCGCAACCGCAGATTACGGAGTTGCTGCAAGAGCGCATCTAGATAGGGTGTTTACTAATAGATGAGTTGAGAGAGAAGAGAAGCTGGCCACCGCGATCATCAGACCTTAGCCCTTGTGATTTTTTTCTGTTGCCTACAATAAACAATATGCTACGTACCTCAGGGCGTGTATTAAAATTTCATCAAAACGTAGCGTATTTCGAGCATGAGACTATTTAAAAAAAAAAGTGACTGTTCTTTTGAATTAAATTATGCATTAAAAAAAATCAAGCAATGTACCAGGAGAAGTGGGGGGGAGATTTTTGTTTGGAAGGCGAGGGCTGACTCCAATGGCGGGTGACGTCGATCAGGACCGGAGAAAAAAAAAACAACGTTAATATAATACGATAATATAATACGATAATAATAAAAACGATAACACAAAGATCGATGAAATATTTTTTCTAGGCTCACAGATCAGCACAAGGCTTATGCCATAAGGTAGTGGGAGGCGTAGAAATGCTTGCTTTGTTGTCGGTGATCGAACGTCGATCTGGCGTCAGGGATGAGAAAAAACTCTGCAGCTTCTTTATATAGATTCGATATGACAACAAACCCCCCTAACACCCAATTAGAGGGTACGTAGCAATTAAATGCAAACGAGTCATTGGTTGACGAATGAGAAACTGGTATTCAGAAGTATGCGCAGATGTTATTTTTAGAATCGAAAATAATATATGACAACTATACACTGGCCCATGAGAACATGCCCAACCGCGGCCCTGGAGGTCATCCTCGACCTCACACCCCTACACTTAGTAGTGGAGGGGGCGGCCCATGCGGCAATGTACAGACTAGTCAGAACGGGGACTGGAGGATACGAGACCCCGTGCCAGAGGGCTTGGTCACCTCGAGCGGGATTCTCCCCACTTCTAAGTCTACCGAATGACGAGATGGTTAGGAAATTCAGCTTCGAAAAGTTTTTTTTTGTTACGAAGCTGAGCAATAAGAGAGATTGGGAAGGAGAATCCTCCGCCTACTCCCTAAAGGCAAATGCCATCAAATGGTATGTAGACGGTTCCAAAACTGATAAAGGAACAGGTGCAGGGGTATTCGGGCCAGGAACCAAATACTCAGAGCCAATGGGAATATACCCGAGTGTCTTCCAAGCGGAGGTAACTGCGATTGGAAGATGTGCTCAATTGAACCTTGATAGGAACTATCGGAAGCAGAACATTGTGATTTTCTCCGATAGCCAAGCAGCCATAATGGCACTGAGCTCTAATACCATCAGTTCGAAATTAGTCTGGGAATGTCTTGGTAGACTAAACAATCTAGGCAAAGAAAACAAAGTTGCGCTATGCTGGGTACCAGGACACACTGGAATCAGCGGCAACGAGGGAGCTAATCTACTAGCGAGAAGGGCCGCCACAACTTCGTTTGTGGGACCAGAACCGTTCTGCGGCATAGGGATGAGCACCTACAAAAAAGAACTCAAAGACAGGGAGGAGACGCTCAGAGCTTCCCTCTGGGAAAATCTCCCCGGTCTGAGACACTCCAAGATATTCCTTGGAAATTACAGTAAGGAAAGAGCAAAGACCCTGCTAGAATTAAGCAGAAACAGACTACGCATCCTTGCAGGTTTTCTGACAGGGCATTGTCATCTGGGGGAACACATGACAAGGATAGGTCTGAAACAGAATAGTGATTGCAGGTTTTGTGGAGCGGAAGGTGAAAGTCCGGAACACCTAATATCCGACTGCACTGCCATCACAGAAACTCGTACCAACTATTTTGGCAAAGACGTCATAGACGAGGGAGAAATACCCTCCTTGAAACCATCACAGCTACTGCAATTTATTAAAGTTCTTGGACTGGATGGGGAGCTGTAAGTGCGGGCAAACCCTAGCAGCTTGCAGCTGATGTAGGGGGGCACAATAGATCGATAGGTCGCGGTGTAATGTTACCCTAATTAGATCTAATCTAATCTAATCTAAATACACTGGCATACAAAATAATCGGTACAAATATAAAATTACGATTTTGAAGTGTAACAAATAACGGCAGAAAACATGCAGCGACGCATAAAGAATGCTTTTCTTCATCTAAACGAGGGCAATATGACTGAAAATGTAAGGCATAAGGTTATATTTGAATTAAAATTATTTTACATCTAAAAGTGTACAAAATAAAATAGTTTTGTATGAACTATGTTTATTGATTTGTTACTTTATAATTAGTCTAAACAACTTACATAAAAAAGAAGAACTGAATACAGGTAATTAGCTATTATGAAACATATTTTCCATAATATCTTCGAAAATACTGAAAATAAGCGTTACATTGTTGGAACCATTTTGATGGTAATTTTGCAAGAAATTTGCTACTAATATCGAAAAGTATTGGTTCCATTTAAAAAAATCGAAAGAAAGGCGTTTGAATATCGATAAATGTGCCACGACATATTTAACAGCCTGTATATATATATTTCTATGTTACACCACCGTGAAACATATAAAATATTAACTTCCCAAATTGATAACAAAAGAATAACGCGCTACACTACAACGGTTTTTGGTATAAAACTTAAAATCCCAGAAGTCACAACTGTCAAAATTAAGACAATATTTGCAATATCGCCTAAACTAATTGTCAGAAGTGCATATAACTATATCACTGCAAAGGTGTTTTAGGAGGCTATCGAAATAATTACTAAAAAATATAGTAATCCATTTAAAATAAAAAAGTTTAAAGTAGATCTGAGAATTTGTAACACCCTGTATATTTGTAAATAATTTTACAAAATGCGCATTGATATACTATATCCATACAGAAAATCTTACTTTCCTATATTTAGTAGTTTTCGTGCTAAATTCCGCCGAAATGGCGCATCCGGTATATACACTGCGCGTTAAATAAATAAATAAATCAAAATATAAATCTTTAGTTATTCTTGTGCACCATATTGTATAGTAGTAGAAGAATTAATGATATTTTATTAAAAAATATATAAAATGTAAAAAATGTAGATGAACTCATTTAGTAAATGCCTCTGATGATAGTTCATTATTTGATGTAATATATCAATAGACAAGTTGAGTTATTTTAAATCTTTATTATTTTTTTTTTAAATATTATTATTATTAACTCTCTGAATTTGTTCTATACACCATCCTCTTCTACTCAAGAGAAATAAGAAAAAGAGAAATTTTTACAAAATTGAATGTATGGGGTACTCCATCCCCCATTATTAGCTTCTGCGACGATAGGTTACATCATCTTTGGGATCATGTAATCTGCTGCCAAATATGTTAAAAAAGTTTTTATAATATCTCCTATAATTTCGAAGATATTCCTAAAAATAGACAAATCGCAGTACCCCTAATCAGTCGTCTCGGTCGAAAAAAATTGCTTTCTTTGATACCATGTTATTCAGTCCGTAGCGTTTCATGGAAATCAGAATTTGACAGTTGACGGTATTTCTTTGTAAGTATGTAGTACTTTTCTTCTAGTGTATATACAGATATGCTCAAATGTATTAGACACCCTATATTTTTTGCGGATAATCAAAGTGAAGTGAATAAAAAATAAAACTCTTAATTTAAATGCTTTATAAATAGTACCACGATAGAAAATCTTAATAATTTGACGCATTCCTGTAAGCTTTTAATACAGTTGCATTACTTTTTTCAGTGTGTATAAAAACTAACATCTCAAAAACGTGAACATGCATAAAAATTTAATAGATCTGAGGAAAGTATAAATTAACTGCCACAGATGTAATGCCAAAACACGACATTAATGGTAAATCATAGAGATGTCTAATACATTTGAGCATATCTGTATGAAGATTATTTAAATATATTATAATTTTGGTAAATAAACAAAAAGAAAATGGTTAAAATCACCCGATTAGCAACCGTAAGAATATCTATCTTTTTTTTTTAAGTTCTTATAACAGAATTCGATGCGAACTGTAAACTGAGACTTACCTGTTTCTCTCCTTGTTATGGCAAATTCTATATTCCACAGTAAATGAAGTCACTAACACTCAAAATATATATATTTATGGAACTGTGAAAAAATGAGGAACTTCACATGAAAACCCGCACACGTAAAACGAACGTAAACGATAATTAAATAACTGCAATTATTTGCAGTCACGTCTCTATAGTGCAAACAAAACACGCATCTGTTAGTAATCTCAAATTAAAACAAACAAACAAAACAGAACGGTATCCGAATGAAGAAAATAAACAAACACGGCGATCCAAGAATCAATCGCTCATCTGTTCCGACACGCGACTGTCGCTATTTCCCCGCGCCTTACCTACGACGATAATAATAAAGTCTCACTCACAGACGACGCCGCCGGACTTCTTGCAGCGAACACGGTCACGTATCAAGCGCACGAGGTACGCGAGGCGAATCGTGCGAGTTTGGAGTCGAGACGACGCCACTCGGTAACGTTAAAGGGGAACAGAAGCATCGGGTCAGAACCGGGGCCGATTCGGTCCGGAAAGGGGTCCTTTTTACGAAAGGCAAACTACCGATTAAGGTAAAGATGGGGTGGGGGTAGGTAGACAGATCATCCTCATGTCATGAGTGGTAGGCAACAATTTTTTGATTCTCGTTTTTTCGTTTGGTAAATGGTGCGTGATAGCGTGTGGGAAAAGGCATTTAGATTCCATTATTTTTTACATTGTTCTGAACGAGAAGGAATTAAATTCGTCAAGTCTTAGTACTTCCAAGTTAGAATAATTAATTTTTTTTTTAATAATGAGAATATTTTTGTTATGTAAGACCGCACTCGGATAGAGGGAGTAGAAGTAGGAAATAAATCAAATTCATCGTAATTATGGTATGCATCACCAATGACTAGTGATGTGTAAAACTGCTATTTTACGTTAGCAGCTACAACCTGCTTCTGCCACTTTTAGTTAGCAGTTTAAGAAAGCAGCTACACTCTGTAGCAGTTTCCCTTGCATATGGCGATATACGTGAAACAGTTTCTATGCGTCTATAGTTTTGTATTAGAGATTATAGTTTGAAATATTTGACTCGTGTTGGCGATACACACAGAAATACCTATCTAAACTGCAGACTTCACAAGATACATACTGCTATTATATCATATACCTAACCTATACAACTTACAGCAACATACGTAAAGTACTAAATTATGTACCTATATAAATGTATTTTGATTTATGTATTTATCTATTTTGTAAATTTATTGTAAAAATCTAAACTAAACACTCACTATATCGTACCTAATTCAGTGACGGCTTCTCAATAAGTGCACATGTGCACGTGTACCCCCAACTAATATCTTCATCTAAAGGAATTTATTTTTGTCTTTGACGTAAACCTAACGTTTTCTATTGGGTATTTCATTTTATTTTTCATTTCCGATGTTCGGTTCAGACTCCAGGCGCGAACATGCGTAATGCGGCTCGTACACTGCTCTCTCGAACTGGCCCGTGATTGGAGCCGCAGCTACCCCTCGCACACCCACACCTCCCGTAATAGTCCTCAGTACCTAGCTACCATATGTACACATTTAGTTTGTGTACGGTCGTCTGTCAGTGTGGTTTTGTATACCGGGAACCGGGAAATTACTTTTGTTGTATTCGCGCGCAATTATGGCGGATAATTTGGAGAATCCGATTTGCACTAGCGTACAATATTTAAAAACAATTGGGTTTTTCTTTGCTGACATTAGAAGAAAAACAAAAAATCAAAAGTGCCGGTCGTCCAATCGATCACGCATGTAACAAAATGTAAAACACGCGATTATAAAAGAACCTTAAGATAGACACACATGAAAAAGCCCCCTGGTTATGTGGTTGTGAAATTAGGAACAGTGTTTATTGTTTTCCGTGTTTATTATTTGCTGGTGATGTTCAAACAGAATGGACCACATCCGGTGTCAAGGATTTAATCCATTTAAAAGAAAAAATTAAAAAACATCAAAGTTCTAAGACACACCTCTCTGCTAAATTAGGTTTTAATTTATTAGGTAAACAAGATATTCGACAACAATTAAACAGTGCGTACCGACTGAATATCGAGAAACATAATGAGCAAGTAAAAAAGAACGAGATACATTTTATCGAAATTATAAACTGTATTAAATTTTGTGGCGCTTTCGAATTAGCAATACGTGGCCATTACGAAGGATATGATTCGATAAATCCTCGTATATTTAAAGGTCTTATCAATTTTTCAAACAATTTTTAGTTTAAGTCATTTTTGTTCGTTTATGATGTGACTGTTCTGTATAAAAAGAAGAACTAACAATTTCGGATTTTTGCGATAAGCCCTTTTCTGAATATTATCCCAAGATAAGGCGAAAGAACATCACAAACTGCTCTAAAATGCGAGTTTTGAAGGCTAATTTTCAAAACCGGACTCCCTGGTACCTACCCACATGTGCACTCCCAAAATAAAAGTCCACGCGCCGCCACTGATATAATTAAAAAGGGCACATTTCCATGGATTTTTAGGTATAAAGTTCCTTCGCTGATCGTTCGAACGTGGGTTGATTTAAGGTTTCGTATCGTTGGAAACGATATTCTTTCATCGTTGCTGGGGTCCTTAATGCCTAGGAGATATGAAAGTTGTTTAAAACAATTGTGGGGACTTCTTTTTCGATATTTTCCTGAGTTGGTTGTATTTTCGAAAACATCTAGAAATTTCAAAATTTAAATCACATAAGAGTCTTTTAACTTAAGATTATTATTATTATTATTATTATTATTATTACTTTGGCCTCGGTATTACACCATTAGCCATTAACTTAAGATCTACTTGCCAAGAATGAAGTGTTGTGTATGTTGTGCCAAGATGATGGTAATCCAGTGATTTCGAAGAATTGGGGGATGTATTTCTAATCCTGTGGAGGATTGAGGGGCTTCGATTCAAGTCTAGTAGCTGTGACATCGAAGGAACGCTGATTTGGAGCTGAAAAGGTTGTTGCGGAACTGGAATCAGTATTTGGAATATAAGAAAGCAGTTTGTCGTACTTCAAGTAAGCGATTATTCATCTTTTGAACTTATAACCGGCGTTCAGAGCGTAAATAGAATTCTGAGGTTAAAGTGTTTTGATGGCAGTGATGTATAGGGATTTTTTTTGTATGTAACCAAACGTTTGTTGCTGTAACAGGTTATTGGCAATGCTTGATTTTATGACGGGAGTTTAGCGGAAGATTTGAATTCAATTTTGATATTTAAACAAGATATTTTGAGTTATTAGTTTGGATTAAGATTCAAGGAATCTTATTTTTGTACAACTTAAATAGTATTGAACTTACTTACTTACCCTGAGAGAGAGAATATTCACTTTAATTGTTCATCACTTTTTATTAACTTGAAATAAACAAAGTTATTTATACAAAATTGGTTTTTATTCACTATAATATAATAACATCACAAATGAATAACTAGTACAGCTTTTAGTAGAGAGACAAAGATTATAATAAGTCAGTTAAGCTGATAATCATAGGTTCGTCTGGAGCAGTACACCCCACCACGTCCCATGATTTACTGAAGATATATCTCTCTCTTACGATTGGTATGCGGTATACTCAAAAACAGGTAGAGGGGTAGATTTCATTCGCTTGTGTGCTACAGAGGCATCTACTTATTGAGGCATAGCTTATCTGTGGAGAAAATTATCTTTAATAGAGGACGCTGCATTTATGTAATGTTAATAAAACAGTGTTGAATTAATTTAGATCAATTTAATAAAATTATAAAAATATCTACTAAGTTTCGTAGCAATACATATATATATGGATTTACTTTTTATAGATGTACGTATAATATTAAGAAACAATATTTAATATAGGGCCGTATTACTTAACAATTGAAGGTCAGATATGCTCAGATGTATTAGACACCTATATTTTTGGCGAATAATCAAAGTAAGGTGAGTACACAATAAAACTCTTAATTTAAATGCGTTATAAATAGTATTTTAATAAAGAATCGTAATAATTTGTCGCATTTCTGTAAGATTTTAATACAGTTGCAATACTTTTTTACGAAAAAAACTGACGTCTCAGAAACGTGAACATGCATAAAAATTTAATAGATCTAGGAAAAGTATCTATAAAAACTGTTGTAAAATCATAAAAACGAATACCTAAACACTTAAATTAACTGCCACAGATGTAATGCCAAAACACGAAACTAATTGTAAATCATAGAGATGTTGACATAGAGATGACATTTGAGCATAGCTGTATGTATAAACTCAGTAACACATGTAATTCAAATAGAAAAGCAAAAAAAAATAATTTATGTAATTAGTTTGTGGTACTGGTATTGCGACAATGGGGACGAGCAAAGATATCCGGGGAAAACCACACATCCAAGTGCGACAAAAGTATGGGCATCAGTCATGTCATCAGTTTCAGTTTTGTACTTAACGAGTTAACATGCCTCGTGGAAAACAATTGACTAACACTGAATTGGGTTTAATTCGTACTTGGCGCGACAAAGGTTGGTACAAAAATAAATGTAAATTTATGTAAATTGAACTTTTTCTTGTCAGTGAAAATGATTTTTCCCCAGCGTTTACGCCAATGTAAATGAGCGGTTGCAAATGCTAATCTGCTGACTTCTTTATGCTGACGTGTTAAAGAAGGTTTTCTTTGCAGTCGTTTTCGTTTTAAGTGAGTTGTTGCTTTTAGTGGACGTTGAACATTTCTCACATTGGTATTTACACATGCTGTTTATGTTATTTGTCTTGTTCTGTTATCGCTTTGGGTTTTCCAGATGTGCGGTCTTTTTCGTAATTTTCACCTTTACTTAAGAAATGGTGAATTACATGACGGCTTCTGCTCAAATTTGCTGCTATTTTTGCAACTGACCAACCTTTATCACGCCAAGTACGAATAAGCATGGCCACTATAAACATTTGTAAACAAATGCTTCGTAACAACAGATGATGGAATACTTCAAACATTGAAGAAATAAAACACTGTTAAGCGCCCATTCTTGGGTCAGCACCTTTACTTGGGAGATTTTGTGAGGTCCTGTTTTAAAGGTTGGCACACCTTTCAGCGTTTATACAGACAGCTACTGTATGTGGTGCGAGTCAGGTAATTATTTACCCTTTTCATATAAGCGATTAGCAGGAGCGAGAGACTGGCTTGTGGTCGCCTTCAGGCGGCCACAAACCACCTCGTTCGCTGGGCTTCTCGATGGAGGCTGAAGTTGAACGAATCCAAATGCGTTGCAGTTAGATTCTCAAAGAAGAGACGTGTTGCCGAGAAACGTATCCGCGTGGGAAACGTCAGAACGAAGCAACGTAACGAGCTCAGAACTCGCTTTCTTGCTGCCCGCAACTCTCTGATGTTAGGTCGGGTGAGTCCCCTCCACCTAGCCATCAAGTTATTGATTTTCAAATCAATACTAATGCCGGTCCTAGTGTATGGCGCTTTTGCGTGGGCGTCCCAACTTGAAGTCCCTCGAGGCACTTCAAAACAGGACACTCAGGCTAATCTTGAGAGCCCCTTGGTTCGTTCGGAACGCGCAGATTCATCGCGATCTGCAAATTCCACTCCTTCGTGATTTTCTGAAACAGACTCTGATCCCGTGATTTTTTTTCGCTGACAGCGAAAACCCGTGTTCAGGCAGTCGTCGTCCCTCAGGATCGTCCACCTCCTCTAGCTCGAGTCAGACGTCTAGCTGATTTCTTCGAAACAGCTAGCGTCTATCGCCCTGACGACCGCCTTCTTTTTCACCAAATGAGACGAAATTATTCATTAATTTCAGTTTTTCGAAATTAGGCGATCATCCAACCCCCCGATCAGAGTATTTTAATTACTAACTTTTTCTTTACACACCCCGCGGCTTGATCTTGCCGCTTTATCAGAGATGAAAGGATATAGGACCCCAGGTTCCCCACCCTAGATTAGGAGTTCCGACCTTCGATTTGCCCTTTGAAGTTACGTGAGAATAAATACGTTGCTGCTGTGTGATTGATAGGTTTAAGTTTTAAAACTTAAAAGGTGTGAATAACTCGAGTAGCCTAAATTCTTTTCAGTAGCATTAGACTTAAAGGGTACCGAGATTCTCTATGCCTGTGGTATTGTACAACATGCATACACATATTAGTTTTTCTAATTTGAGCTAAAGGACAACGCAGTGTTGTAATGAGTTCTTAACGTATTAGTGGGACTCTTACCAGAATATAATAAGGGCGATTAATGTGCAAATTAGAAGAAGTACTATAGAAAACACGTGTCACAAGGACTTTTATGCTCATACATTGAATCACTCACATTACAAGAAACCTCATTGTGACACTTATGTTTTAATATACTATTACTTAAGGGGGCTTTAACGAGTGTTTGCGAAAAAAACCGATGCAATCGTTTATAGTTAATTTTTCGTTCCTCATATGCAATGTTATTCGTAAAGATGTCGGTTTTAATCTTTAAATTGTACAATAGCTGTCAGTGTTCAAATTACGCAACACAAACACAGAGGTCGCTAAAAGGAAAAAATGTTTTAAATAATATTTATTTCTTGCACATGTCCGATTCCATATACGATGCACACTATCTAGTCGACTAAGTAATGAATCCGGCAGCATTGCTTATCATTTCAATGATTTAACAACAAAGGAAAACAACTGCTCACTGTTAGCTTATAGCTGAACACGTCGATTACAAATCTCCCAGATAATTTAACACTCCATCGTTACTATTAATAATTAAAATGTGTAATTTAGCAGGACGAATCCTTACATTGCCAGTTAGGTCTGGATTTGTTTAAAAGTTACAAAAATTACTTTTTTTCCAAACTTACGTCTCGGATTGCACGTTTATTAAGTAAAATTAAAAGCCCAAAACAAGACGTTCCCGATAACAATATGTTTAATGTATTTAATCATTCGTATAAATCCAGATATATTCCAATAAGTTAAAAATTAGTTATGTTATTTGTAAATTTGAATGGTAGCGCCATCTCTTGACCCTCGCCTTTTAAAGCCCCGTCGAAAACTAATAAGGATTTTCATTTGATTATACTTTTTCAAAAAATTGCACGAGTAGGTATCCCATACTTGAGATTGAGACACTGTATCATATAACGATACGAAACCGGCATAGCATTACTTTGCCGATTAAGCGAAATAAATAGTGGGCAGAAATCGTTTTGACGAGTACCCGTTCTAAAAAGATAATATTGTGTTACTAGTATTAAAAAAAAAGAGAAACTGAAAAATTGAAAGTGTAATGAATGTTCAGAAGAAATCTGAGACTAAAACAGTAAGAAAACGAAGAAGGTGTTGACACTTCAGATGATAGTGACTTCCAATAAAATGTGTTCTTTTATTTTTATAATAAAATGTTTATTTTATTATAAAAATAAATATCTTATATTTTGCCATTTAAATCAAAGCACGATTTAAACAATTTTGCCATTCAAAGAAAGTGGCCGTTGAAAATATTAAAAATGTAATTTTTATATTTCTTGTCTGGTTATTACATTCTGAAATATGCAAGGACTGTAGCGTAGTAATAGACACACAAGATATCCGCGCCAAACGTCAATTTCATTAATTTGGGACAATTATTTCGGAAATTCGTGGATTTCCATTTTCAACTAAAGACAGAATGAACTAAGAAACGATAAAATATCTAAACATGTTTTGTTATCCCTACCCTAAATTTATATTTACAAGTGCTTTTTTCCCTTACCGCCTACTTTGCCTTCTGGAATTCTGTGAATTCTGAATTCATACAAAATGTAACTCAATAGGTCCATCAGCACCGAATGATATGTATGATGTATGATATAGTAACTAGATAGATGGCGTGCGTTGTATCAAGTTAGTTGCATGTAGAATGTATGTAGTTACGGATATCACAGCGAATAAACAACTATGTTTTGCAATGTGTACTCATTATTACTCTTATTATTAGTAGATAATATAAGGATTAGTACCATATAATACATGGTAGAGCGGAGCCTGTTCACGATTTAATAAATCCTTATTTTTAGATTCTCTTTTAATATAAATAGATACTCTCTAAAGCAGATAATTCTCGGAGATGTTAAATTTTTTAGTAGTTCGAGGTTTCAAAGTTGATCTTATGACCCGTGTCATTAATATGCTCTGCCACACTACTTTATTTAAGAAAAGTTAAATATTACAAATCATCCTAAAAACCCAGTGCTCCACCTAAAAGGTACTACACTGGGTTACCTGTTCTAAGTATTCAATTATTTCCATAACATTTCAAATTTCCCTATTCTAACTAATTATTCCACCTAATTATTTAACAAATAAAATAAATTTATTAAATTTCCAAAAAAGTACTTTTAAAATAGCTGGCTATCAGACGTTATTATGAAATTTGCGCCCGTGGAGCGACTTATATTGTTAACTCTCAGCATTCGTCTAGGAATGAGGAAAACCACGAAAACCCCATTCTGAGAGTGGCATTGGGAAAACAACCCCAAGCCTTATTGTTGATAGCCAGCAAACAAATAAACAAAATTTAACAAGGGGCCTCCACAACTCTTCATCTTCGAAGTTGTGAAATCTCTAGGTGCTTCCTAGATCTGAAGGCCGCTTCCTAAATAAAACTGGTACTCCAAATTATAGAAACTGTGAACAAAACAAAACAACAGCAGTTTCTATTTTTAAATATTAAGAATAATTTAAATCAACTAATTTAATACTAAGGATTAAAATCTAGTAATCACTACGATTAAATAATTTGCTATATCTAACCCTCTAATTTCTATTCCTAATTATCGTGCCGCAATCTACTTAGTTCTCTAGCCGCATTACTAAAAAATTCCCACCACTCTATCGACTCATTACCCCTAATATCTAATTCACGTCGCGGCCAATTTAACCCCCTGGTAATCGCGCTAATTTCCGTACGCGATCGCCACTCACTAGTAAGTGGACAATCAAACAAAACATGCCCCGCCGTATCCTCCACCCCACAAAGACAGTTCGAATCATTAACCCGCCCAATTCTACATAAATACGACTTAAAATTACCGTGACCCGTAACTAATTCGATAGCCTGATACGATAATCGCATACCCATCACCCTAAATTCCCTAACATTATTTATAAATTTATGGGTCCACCTCCCATTTAATGTGGAATCCCACCTCCCTTGCCAAATATTATCAAGGTTAATTTTGATAGCAGTTTTAATTGCATTTACTGAAAATAATTTATATTGTAAAACAACATTATCCCCACCTAAAACCGCCTCTTTTGCTAATTGATCTGCCCTTTCATTACCGATAGTGCCTACATGAGCTTTAGTCCAAAAAATTTTGATGCCGCCTTCGCGTAACATATCCCACGTATCCACACTAGATGAGTCAACTCTCCCGTACCGATAAAGTGCAATCTGTTCCTTAAATCTAGATTCAATTGTTCTTTTTGTCTGTTATAAATACCGGACCTATCGTGGACGTCGGTTTATCCTTCGCAGTACCTAACAAAATTATAAAGTATTTTTTGTAGTGAAACATGTGTTCATATTATGGTTCTTTAAAAATGCCGCTTTGATGAACTTTTTATCGCAAGTTTCAAATGAACTCAAACTCGTGGAGATGTGCGCATGATGTTTATATCGAACTCTCTTTATACGGCGGGGTACATCCGTAGAAGAGTAACCATTGTAGATTGCAATCTTTTAAATGTATTGTAATTCTCTGTCGAATCTGATCTTATTAAGTGGAAAACCTATTAATCTATTAATCAAAAAATTAATGCCGGTCATTTCCGCAATGATTTGAATCAGCCATAACAAATATATTAGTGTTGGTTGCTTTTCTATAGATGTCTATTTCTAATTCGCTAATGTTTCTAATTACTAAGGTATCAAGAAACGGAAGTTTCTTCTTCTATCGTGAATTTTATGGAATTTTGAATTTATCTCAGTGACAAAATCAGCGATGGTGGATTTAGTAGTATCGAAAACCGTGAATATGTCGTCGACGTACCTCAACCCACTCCTAGGGAAATAATTAATTTCTTCTTTCAACTTAGTTTCAAATTTGCTCATGAAAAGATTCGAAATGAATGGAGACAATGGGTTACCCATTGCCGTTCCTTGCGATTGTTCAAAAAACTTTCCCTCAATTTGAAAACGATTTTGATACATGTATAGGGAAGTTAGTCTTTTATATGCTACGATTTTAACATCATCCAAGTTATTAAAACGATCCTAAAATTTCCCCTTCCCTTAATTCCAAATTATTGATTTTGTTTACGAAATCTAGAGAATTTACTGCTTCCAAACTATCTAATTCGATGGGTACATTTTTGTATTCGTCTACTAGCCATTTGGACAATTTATACGTTTTATCGTTTCTTAGTTCATTCGGTCGTCGGTTGAAAATGGATATCCACAAATTTTCGAAACAATTGGCCCGAATTAATTAAATTGGTGTAGTGCGGAGTGATCGGATATCTTGTGTGTTGATTATTACATTGTTTAGTTACTGTAACTCCTTATGTAAAACAGCACGGAGAAAGCATAGTGTCCGAAGTAAAGGAAGGTGGTCTTTTAACGTGGGACCAACATTTTATTTTTCTTTCTCTCTCTGTAAGGGAATACCTGCATAATTATAACGCGTTTTGCATTATAATACTGACCTTCTTCATAACAACTAAACATATATTGTGTACTCGAAATACATTTCAACGTAGTTATACAGCTCGAAGTTAAAAACTGTCACAATTATGGGCCCATATAGACATTTATAAAACCAAAATACAAATGGAGTTAAATTAGAAACATATATTTTATGCCACACTAACAATAGAATCGACAACAGAACAATTTCTCCAATAGAATAACAAAATCTATTATTAAGTGTGTTCTCCAGAAATTTATTATGCCATACCTTGTTTGGAAAATATATAAAATACGACATTTGAGAAAAATTAAACAGGAAAGTGTTGAAAAAAATTTAGACATTTAAATGTATAAGATTAGGTAATAAATAAAATAAAATAAATAAATAATATTATAGGATGTCACATTATAATACAAGTGTTTAAATTTGTTTTCGCGGAATATATCTAGATGTGAAGTGTAAACCTTTTGTTTTAAGAAAACGAGATTTTTTCTTGCGTAAGTTGCGGTGTAATGTAGGTATCTAGCCCAGAAACTAGAAATCTTGCAATAAATGTCATTGGTAATTTTTATAATTCGGGATTATTTGAAAGAAACAATTATTTCATTTTGTATACAACAACTGAACACAACAATAACTAACATTTTTCAGAAACAATTAGGTTTGGCAAAATCGCTAAATTTATTGCTAATGAGTACTGTTGTACTCTTATGTCTTTAAAGAGATGTGCCCGCATACCAGTTACTTTGTATGTATATATTATTTTTTTTTTGTAATAAGGAAGCTGTTAAAAACTATTAGATGATTAAGAATCATAAAATGTAATGTATTTACCTTTATTATATCTCAAAGACAAGGTGGGCCCTCTATTAGAGAGTATCTGTAATAATAGTAGATACCTATACTCAGCCTTTACCGCCAGAGTATGCAACCATGTATACGAAACAGTTATTTGCTATTCTGCTAATCGGAAAAATTAGCACTTCCCAATTGTTTGTGCTTGAATAATAGTAGCCTGTTCTTTATATATTCTTTTATTTTACTATATACAAAATAAAATAACATAAAACTTAGTAGGTAACTACATAAACGGTTTATTATCTCACAGACATAATATTACAGCCTACTTATTACAATTAATTTAATGAATTTCATTAATATTTTCCAACGCCAGTTCTGGCTTATCGTACCCTAATTCCTCGGGGGTATCTATGCCCAATTCCGTCAGGGCGGGTTTGATCTCCTGAATGATGTACGGGTAGATCTCGTTAACTTTGTTACCGCATTTATCCTTGACTGCTTCGATGAACCTGATGGCCAAAGCGTAGTCGTTTACCCGTCTGCAGGCTTTCATTGCGGCTATGATGATTTTTGGTTCTGGCACTAAATCCATGCCGCACAGGTCGTTCATGCCTCTCCGGATTTCCCAGCCATCGATATCCGCCCTGTTGAAGTACGATTCGTACCTGTTGTCGAACGCCTCATCGGATTCTGTGCTGTGTTTGGACATATACCTGCTGGATGACGCAGCGGCTACCGGTTTAGATACATTTAAAGAGGTTCTAAGGGCTGAATTCGCCCTAACTAATGCCGTACGAAACATTTTGGCAGAGTAAAAATTACCGAATTCACGTTCAAGTTACACAACACTGAGGGAAAAACCGAGTGCGTTTGCGCATTAATAGGTCATTATTTCTAATGGTTAAAATACCTACATATTGGTTAACATACGAAGATAGTAGATCTATACAGATACCTAAAGATGGCACCACATGTACCTATATACAGAGATATTTTTATTTATTATTATTATGCAGTTTTTTGAAGACGTGTGCTCTTTCATGCTTAAGGAAAAACAAAAAACCACATCTTTCCAACTTTTATAGTTCAGAAGATATTGTCAAATTTCGAAGACCCTGCAAAAGTCATTTTTTCTTAAAAAAAAATGTCATAATTCAGAAACCATGCGACTTAGATCCCATGTATGCCTAAAAAAGTGCCAGTAATATACAGGCTGTTCTATTTAAAATAACAAAGTTAGTGTTTGCTTTCGGTACAACCGGAAGTCCGCCATTACTAAAATTATTTCCGTGAGATACATACAGTATACATACAGTATACAGTATGTCCTCGGATCGACTTTAAAAGAGGAAAACTTTTTTAATTTTTCATTTCTTATAAAATTTCACTCATAATGATTTACTTTGCCTGTTTTCAAACCCCCAAAACACATATTACTTTTTATTTAACTCGAACGGTTCTCGAGATAATATCATTTTCTTGCTAGAAAATATACAAATTGGGCTCAAGTTTTATGTAATAAATTTAACAAATAATGGTAAAATAAAATAAAATTCTCAAAAAGCTAAACTATTAATTTTCTATTCAAATAAAGCTTCTCCTTTTTCTGTACATGCTAGCTCTAAATTCATTGAAACTGCGTCTTATATCTAAGATTGATAAGGACTGGACTGCATTTTGTATCCTATTTTTTAATTGCTCCTCATCATTGTCTAGCGGCTCACTGTACACAATTTGTTTTAAACGACCCCACAGATAAAAGTCCAATATTGTAAGATCAAGACTTCCCGGTGGCCATAAAATGGGACCATCTCCCTCTCCAGTTATCATGGAACTCTGTATTGAGCCAGTGGCGAACAATGCCGGCATAATGAGCATCCATCGTGCTGGTAAAACATTTCCATTCGGTAGTTTAGCGGTAATTCATCCAGTTCATCGGTTAAAAAAATTTGCAACATTTCCAATTATGATTACAGTTTAAATTTTGATAAAAAGAAATATGGGCCAATAATACCACGGTACAAAACCGCACACCAGACATTAACTTTTTTAAAATATTGTCTGCGACAAGAAATTCTGAAGCTTGGATCGTCTCACTCCAAAAATTTAATTGGAAGGAATTTGCATTATTTAGGAGATTGTGTAACGAAAATTTTGTCATCTGTCATCGAATCTACAATTAATCACAGAAATGTCAGTAATTTGATTATAGTGTTGCCAACTTTTAGTGATCCGGCCTAGGCCGGAGAATGGTAAGTTTCCGGCCGATTTAAAGTAATGCAAAATCAGTGTTTCTGGACGGAGGCGCAAAAATAACTATTGTACGTCTCCGTTCAGACTAGAGGTGGGTCGGATTCGTATGATTCATCAGTATATTCGATTCCCAGATATGATTCGTACGGTACGAATCTTTACTATTTATACGGATTCGTATGAACCGAAATGATTCGTATCGGCTGATACGAATCATTTCGGTTCATACGAATCCGTATCAGTACGACTCTTGTATACTAGTATAGTCAAGGAGTCGGAGTCAGAGTCGGAGTCGGAGTCAGTGTCGGAGTCAGACTTCGACTCCAACAATATATCCAACATTATTTGAGTTAATGAGAAAGAGATTATCTATACCCGCTACATCCGTACCATGCAAGCGTATTTTTTCAAAAAGTGGACAAATAGTGACAGATAAACGGTCAAGAATAAATTCAAAGACGGTATCGTATCTGCTTTTTCTTAATTTTAATATAAAAGATTGAATGTCTGCTAATATCTTATACCTATGTATAATAGCTATGTATATTATCTATGTATGTGCCTGTATTCATCAAGACAATTTTGTGTTTAACCTTTGATGAAATTTTGAGGTTTTCCTTTTGTTATTAACAAAGAATAAAACAAAATAATCCATTATTGTTTCACTTTGTTTTATTTTACGAAAATTTCAATTTACCGTTTTTTTTTGCAAGATCCTTAGAATAAAGTGCAAAGAGTGATTAGAATTCTAATCACAAAGAGTCATGAATCATCACAAATCTATATGAATTTTTTACAATATTTCGGTATGAATCGTTCAACACGAATCTTTAAAAAATTAAAGATTC
The DNA here is from genome assembly GCA_949128085.1 of Cetonia aurata. NCBI lineage: Eukaryota > Metazoa > Arthropoda > Insecta > Coleoptera > Scarabaeidae > Cetonia > Cetonia aurata. The sequence continues at coordinate 3,889,840 of OX421887.1, forward strand.
GTGTTGAACGATTAAACGATAAAAAGGAGTCATTAGGATTCGAATCACTAAAAAGATTCGAATCGCACACCGCTAGTACGAATCATATTATAGGAATCTTTAATTTTAGGAGTCATTAGGATTCGAATCACTCACAAGATTCGAATCGCCCAGCGCTGGTACGAATCCTTTACGGTCTTTCGGTACGAATCATATTATACGAATCTTTAATTTTAGGAGTCTTTGGGATTCGAATCACTAAAAAGATTCGAATCTCCCATCGCTAGTTCAGACACACTGATTTTGCATTACTTTAAATCGCTCTGAAAAATACTACTCTCCGGCCTAGGCCGGCAAAAAGGTTGGCATCACTATATTTGAATTACTGACATTTATTTGATTAATTGTAGATTCGATGACAGATGACAGAATTTTCATTACAAAATGTTTTAATTCATTCATATTCCCTCCAATTCAATTTCGGAAGATCTTATACAAGTTAATAACTTGTTGCACAACCTCTGTAACATGAGCTGAGGTCTCCATTGTCCATATTAGTAATACTACTTTCGGGAATCCTAACTCACTCAATAAACCCTCCAGTAAATGTCACTCATATTAAAAAATTAATAAATAATTTACATGTGTGCATCATCCAAAATTATTTTTGAAGTGACTTTTGTTTCACTGGCTCTGTAATTGCGGTAGATGTTAGGGACAGAGATACATTTTATTTTGCTTTTATTTTGCTATATAGGAAAGACTTGCTTTACTCCCTCGCAACTCCCCAGAATAATTAAAGCATCATCTTTGAGAGCCGTTTATCTATGATGGAATACTCTAAAAAAAAATGTTGGTTTAAGATGCCAGTTATACAAGATTGACGATAAAAAATTAATACTCTGCATCCGCAAAGTAGTTTTTAAAAAAACTATTTTAATATTCAAAATGATAAAAATATTGGGAAATAGTAAAAACAAATCCTGTCAAACGTACAAAGTCTGAACCAGAAGCAGTGCGAGACAAGGTTTAGGTAGATTTAGTTCACATATTTTCCGCACTCCAAATTAATTTGCTCGCATTATAGAATCTGCTATTTTTTGTTTGTCGCTTGCGTTTCTGTCCACTCTGTATATTTGTACTATCAAATTTGCCAAACTTCATATATTATTTGCATAAACAAAATTATCAAATTTCGCTTAAACTTGTATCGGCCAATATAAGACATTGGCTACCCGAAGCGAAAAAACTTATTATGGTTAAACCAGACGGTGTCCAGAGAGGAATAATAGGTGAAATCATAAAGCACTTTGAACCGAAAGGTTTTAATTAAACTAATTACATTAAAATTCTTATGGCCATCAGCAGAACTGTTACAAACTCTGACAAACTTATCGAATGGAAGCCTGCAAATGAAGATTGGGTTTATGAGTCCCTTATAGAATATATGATATACAAAGCTATAAATAATCTGTGTACTTGCGTAATAATATGGTCAATAAGTTACCTGCTCTGTATGTTTCGTTTTCTTCCTTTCTAATTACTGCACAGCTGAACAATACCTACAAAATTGTGAATCTGTAAGAATTCACTTTGAATGTTATATTTTCTTCTTAAAACGAAACGTTTAAGTAGAGAATTTAGACATATTAAATAAGACTAGTATAAATATATTTGAATAATAACATAACAATTAGGCTCATATTAATAACATCATCAGAAATATCAATCTGGCTTGCGCGCGCCTTTCTTGCCTGACCAATTAGCGGGAACGAATTCCAGAGTTCGTCGGATGCATCGCTTCCGATCTTTCTCAATGCAAACTCTTGCATCTCAGAATAGAGTAACACGGGATGAGCTCCGGCAATACCCTCCAATAAGACTCCTACTATCTTATCATTGCAGAACATTGCGTCCAAGAATTCGCAACCGGAACAGTCGACCTCCCAAGAGTCGCGGTAGAGCACTGGTACAGCGCTGTGTTTGTGGGAGATAGTTATACATTCCATATTGTGCACAGGTCCTTTGCTGATCTTAGAGCTGACATCCTTAGTGAAATTTGGCGTCACTGGGGACATAAAGTAGCCAATACCACCGTTTTCGAAAGCTCGATTAAAAGCCGTGCATTTGGTATTGCCCGTTTCGTTGAAACCCAAACAAAATGTAGCGAGCTCCCAGTTTTTCAGTAGTACTCCTGGAGCTGCCACTGCTACACCACTTACCACTACAGCTGGATATTCCACATTTGTCCCTAATACTTTACCGAGAAATAGATCATATTCTGTTTTACTGACAACAGGTTCGTAACTGTAAAAATGTTGAATTTTCCCACGTTTTTTTAATGATTTCTTATCACAATCGTGCTCCACTATCGAAATAGTTAGTACAATGATTGTTGACAATAGCAGCGATTTGTTCATTTTGACATTTGCTAATTTAAAAATAATTTAACAAATTGATAGTTGTCATGACTGTCAGTCGTATGTGACATATCTCTGATTCCTGTAGTTTATTGAACAATGCTTGTGGGTAAGATCTATAAAGGACTTTAATGAGCGAGATGACTTAACATGCTCTTCACTGAAATAGATCAATGTAATGCTTGTTCCATTATAGGAAAGCTTATACATATATGTATATTACCTATTTAAAAATTTAATTGTCATGTGTAAATCCAGTACTTACCTTATCGTACTTGCGCAGGTCCGTTTAGTGGGCTTTCCATAACATTTTCACTTTGTCAATCAATTGGGGTTGTTAGCGGACTTCTATGACGATTGAAATGAAAATTGTTTTCTTGTTCGATTCTTGTAAGAGGCAGTACGTTTTGATGTATAATCTGATAAATTAAGATGAAAATTGGTCATTAACACATTGCGTATAATCGCATTTGCGTATGTCACATCTTCTTGTTTGAACCGTATAATTTAACCACATCTGTTAATCTATTCAATATCATTGTTCCAGTAAGAAGACACATCAGTTTTCAAAGTTCTGAGCCTGTACATTATTTCTGGGCTCTAATTGGATTAAATGCTATTCACACCTTTCTTGGAGATATTGTGTTTCAATTCCAACATTAGAAAGAACATTTGGATTATTTAATATTTAATTTAAAATACGTGGAAAGATCATTGTATTTTGAGTTATTTTCTAACTGTCATTTTGACAATTGATGAGAATAATCATAGATAATAAATATATATACCTACGTATAATAGATGTGTACCTCCCATATAATTCCACGCGGCACGAGCAAAGTTTCAAACCTTTTAAGACTGGTGGCGCGTAGCGTTAGTCAGCAAGAACTATTTCCAATACGCGGGAGATTTGATATTATTTACAATTAAGAAATGTATTGTTTAAATTTTTTTTGCACTTAAATGAATGGGCATAGAAAATAAAATAAAAATTAGAACGAAATCGTTTATTGTGCGCACATAAATACATAACTATACAGTACAAATATTTGCAATACATAACCACAAATTAAAATAAATCGCTTACTTAATACTACTTAACTAAATATATAAGTAATAATAAGGAATAATTATCATAATAATAAATAGTAATCATTGTAATTTAATTAAATTAAGATCATGTGATGAAATTTGTAAATCACCTGTCACATTTTGTATGATGTAGGTACATTCCGTAATTGACAAGGGATCAAATTTGATACGGATTTGCTCATGTTTTCTAACGCTTGATACAGCTTGGTCTTCATAAAATCATCTATGCGGGAACCTTGTCTTCTAGTCTTTTACAATTTTTTTTTCAGGCACGCTTCTCGTTTTTTGAAAGATCTTGCTACTTTATATAAGCTGATAGCTTCTGATGCAAACTCCGTCTTTCTTCGCACCTGTTTTATTTGTAATTATTATCAACAATTCTCACCGCTGCATCGTAAATTGGGAATTTCCTTCGAACACTTTTTGTACCAAAACATCCTTACGGGCAGCAATTTCTTAAGCCACCCATTATAGCAAATACGGATATTCACAATTATTTCCTTTTCACTCACAAATTACAAAGAGATAAAAGCAATCTCAAACGATTGAAAACGCACAAATTTCAAAATGACGGATGTGTATAAAATTTTCAAACAATGTTTTTTTTGTTGTCGTTGACGACGCGTCATCATACTTCAATCTTATTGGTCAAAACATCGATACTAGCGCCGAAGCGTTAGTCAGCAAGTACTAAACCGTGCCTACAAGATACAATACAAGGTAAACAGGCGTGAGAATAATTTTGGTTTGATTTAGCCAGATTCAGCATAGAAGAATGCTCTCTAAATACGTAGACAGCAATTTCGATTTTTATATTTTGACTTGTTGAATTCTATAATATCAGTTACATATATCTGGTGAGAAATTTAAATTAATTGATTTACTAAAATAAACGAACTTAAAGTAGAGTAATGGATATAACTTCTCTGATAATATACAGGATGTCTCACATCTATATTTTCCTACGTATTTACTCTGAAACTAATGGAAATAAAAAATTGTAGTAAACTCCCATGAATTATAACACTTACCGTGTTAATAGCAGAGAAATGATATATAATGTGTCCTGTGTTTCACTTCGGAAGAGAAAAAACTTTTTTCCACTTTAAGACAAAAAGTCATTCTTCACAAAAACACCCGCTTATGTTAAAATCTCCAAAAAGTACACACTAAAAAATATTACGCTTATCCCACGGAAAATTCCTGTAATGTATAGGGTAAATTTACCAAAAATTGGGAAATTTACTATAAAACTTTAGGTATAGGAATCAAGAATAAAATTTGTACAATATTTCGCGGTATACGAGAAAAATGAAAATTATTGATTTACGCTGAAGTATTAATTGCTTTTAACAAAATGTCACTTGAAAGTGTTTATGGCCTTCTGATAGCTAATTGATAAATTTAAAGTTACAAAAAAATTACTCCATATTTAACATTTGTTGGATTATTTATTGCATAAGAACCTGTCAAACGTATAATACTCGTTCCCCTTCGTAAATTCTTAATGGAAGAGTGGTTTGCTAGACCGTCAAGATCTTCGGAGAAGTTCTGACCTTACAGTTATGGATTTCTCTTTTTGGGGCTGTAGAGACGTTAACAGTCACATTATTTCACACGAAATTAGAAACGCCTACCAGGAGTGCAAACGCTGTTTAGAATTATGTGCGGAAGTTGGTGGTGATAACTTTGAACAAATTGTTTTCTGGTAGTAACCTGTTCATTGTTTTTCAAAATTTGTTTTATTAATTAAGTACTGCTGTTATTAATTGGTTTTTTTTTCTTTTCCGTGATATTTAGACTTACTGTAGCGTATTAAATGACTTTCCTATTTAGCATTCTATTGTATCTTAAAAAATAAAGAAGCTTTGTACTAGTATATTTTAACAAGTAAGTAAATATTGCACACTTTATATATCAAATCTGAATAATTCCATACTTTTTGGAGTTTTCAGCATAGGCAGGTGTTTTTGTAAAGAATGACTTTTTGTCATAAAATCAATCCTTTTCGTTAGTGAAACGCGAGGCAATTGTATATACTAACGCATATAGAACAAGCATTCCTTATACCTGCCTATACGCAAAATTGAAGCCAACATGTAAAAAGAGATACTTATATAATATATATCAATAAAATGAACACATATATAAGTATTATTATTTGTAGTTTTCTCTGTTCCACCCGTTGATCTAGGGATTGATATTGGCCTCAAAAATATCAAGATATGCTTGTTCTATATACGTTAGTATGTACAAATAGAATGTAGTGTCAACGGTAGATCAACACTAGCAGTTTTAGATACTGCATCTGCAAGTAATCTCATAGATAAATCACTTATAAAAATAAATTCGTTAGGTAGAACTAATATTAAAATACTAGGAGTAGGGAACAATGTAGTTTACCCTTTAAGAGTCACCAAAGTAAACGTTAAGTTTAATAGTAAAACGATTTGTGTAGAAGTAATTATACTAGAACACCTAGGTGTAGATCATTTCTTCAGGTTTTACCCCACTTTATTCTATTGTACCCCCACTCTTTTCGAGCAACCAAACGAGTTCGATAAGACACTTTCCAGCCGTGGTGCGTACAAAACTTTTTCGCCTAACAAATGGATACCCTTTACTAACATCAATTTACTTTGTACACGAAAAAAAAAAAACAAAATTGTTAAATCAACGACCTCTTCATTGTTCATAGACACAAGCAGGTGGCTTGTTTATATATATATGAGCAAACAAATATTTATTTCCTTGAAATAAATTACTTTGTTAGCGCCAGATAGTCGGTTCAAATGTGTACAGTATTTGTTTTAAAAAAGGTAAATTGGATTAGTTTAAATATTTCAGAAAATTGGAAACATTTTAAGTTAAAATGAACAAATGCTACACTGTTATTTCAATTGAATTACTGTTGTATTGAAAACCAAATTGTGTTGAACCAAACCCAGTGTAATGTTTAATGTAAGTAAATATTTGAACTACATAGATCAATCAATCTACAAATTCAAAACAAATAAAGTAGTTTTTTATTAACGGCTATATTATGTTTCTAACCTCATTTTATGTTAATAAGTGTGAAATATCTTTATTATAGATTCACAGCGGTCAGAAGCCACCCTAACCGGTAGTGTGGCAAAACTCGCAGTTTTAACACCTACTATTAGATATGTATCTAATTACACTTATTGTTCGAGTGCTATTTATTCGAGCGAGCTTTGGAACTGTTAAACCTGCTCGAACAAATGAGGAGCAAACTTTCAAAAGGAATATTATCCAATTAATTCAGCTACTGACTTATAGGTGGTGTTGCGTGCTTCAATACTATATCCACATGTTACCAAATCTATGGCGTTCAAAAAAAATTTTATCCCATATAAAATAAATGTCAAAATATTGCAATTTTTTCAAAAGGATTATTATCCTAAAGTTTCTTTTCAAATGGAATTTTATTTTTTTGTTTACATAAAATACTGACGAAAATCAGCTCGTTTATTCTTTGAAGTGTATTTACCGAATTAAGATGGATTTAGATGGTGTTTTAGTAAGCGAAGCAAATGAAGGAAGTCGAAAAAGGAAGAAGAAAACAACAAAAAAAGAGAGAGCAAAGCAATTAAGGTAATAGGACGAGAATTTAATAATTTGTAACCCTACTTTTTTATATTTTAGATATTTCGATCATTTTCCGAATTTGGAAAACTTTGAACGTCCCTGCACACATAATGGGCCTACATATTGTTGGTAATATATCAACACATTATTTTTAGTGTATGTTGGTAACATTGGCTTTTACTTTATATATATATTTTTATTTCTTAAAAATAAAGTTAGTTACTAGATTACACCGAAAGTGAGAACGAATTTGTTTTAACCCTGTTTTCCCGCTCTCTGAACAACACATATAAATGTTTAAAAATAAGAAGGCGCGATATAATTACTGCAAGAAATAACATTTTTCAAACTGTGGATAAGCATGTTCAAGACAGAAGATTATCATATTTCTGTAAAGTTTCTGATCCAAAGAGGCACAGGGAAAAATATAAAGCCAATTGCCGAAATCAACAACATGTTTTATCGGCAAAATACCAAATGGTTACGGAAAATGGGGAAACCTACAGAGTGTGCCAAAAAATGTTTTTAAAATGTTTTGGAATTTCTTTAAAACGGTTGCATACGATTACAAAGAATATAAGATTTGGACATGACATAAAGGAGAGAAGAGGAGGAGACAGGCGTTCAAAAAAGAATAATGAAAAAAGAGAAGAGGTTAAAAAGTTTATTGGAAAGCTTCGTGCCACAGAAAGTCATTACAATCGCAAGAAATCGAAAAGATTGTATTTGCCTGCTCATTTAAATATAAGAAAATTGTGGAATTTGTACAATTCCATTGTTGCTGAAAATCACAGGGTAAAATATAGTTTCTTTTATAAGATCTTTTCTGTTGATTTTAACATTGGCTTCGGGTCACCAGCGTCGGATGTTTGTAGTTTCTGTTTTAAAAAGAAAAATGAACTAAAGAATTGCACTGAATTACAAAAAGTTAAATTGATGACAGAGTTAAGACTACACAAATTGAGAGCAAAACAATTTCACTTATTGATGAATAAAAATGAAGAAAATAGTGAGGTATTTTGTTTCGACCTACAGCAGGTTCAAAATCTGCCTAAACTGCCTGTGGGAGAAGCATATTACTTAAGGCAGCTTTCCTTCTATAATTTTTGTATTACGGATGTCGCAACTTCGTCTCCCTTTTTTTACACCTGGACTGAAACCCAAGCCGCTAGAGGAGCAAATGAAATTGGATCTGCCATTACAAGTTTCTTAAATTCCCATACTTTTTCGGATAATTGCAAAGTGTTACGTTTATTTGCAGACGGGTGTGCAGGGCAAAATAAAAACTCATTTGTTATGTATGCTCTGGCCCTTTGGCTGTCAAAAAGTGCTCCTGTGACATTACAAGAAATTACAGTTACGTTTCCGGTTAGAGGGCACTCCTTTCTGCCAGCGGATCGGGTGTTTGGACGTCTTGAAAAGAAGCTTAAGAAAATAGAAGTGATATTGAATTCTGAAGAGTACATGGTTTATAAAGAAGTGGGAACTGTAAAACAGCTAGGAATAGATTGGACAATCAAAGATTTTAAGGCTCTTGATGGAAGTTTGAAAAAGTTAAAAGGTATGAAAGACATGAAAAGAATTATATTAAGAAAAGATTCTAAGGGAGTTGTTAAAACAAAAATGGAACCATATTACAGAAACGACGACTTATCTAAACGTTTTGAAATTATAACAAAAAAAGGTAAAGTTTTAAAGGACTTGAATGTAAAAGAAAAGGTATTGAAAAACCCAGTAAAGGAAGAAAAATTAAAAAACCTCAAAACTTTGCTGTTATTATACGACGAAAATTGGCAGCGAGAAGAAAAACTTATTCTTTTTAAAGAATTACTATTGGATGAACCACACTTAGACTGCTCCACCGGCCAAGAAGGGAATGAACCTTGTGATTGCAATGAGGATGATGGTGGTGTTTTTATATTACAATTAAAATTAATATTGTTTCCTAAAAATAATAAAATAATAAAATGACTGAAAATAGGAATAATACAAAATAAATTTATTATTATAAATTTATTTTGTATTATTCCTATTTTCAGTCAATTAGTATGTAACACTTTTTTTCATAAAGATTATTTCAAAAAGAATTTTATCCAACATTTTTGATTCAAATAGATTTTAATTACCATTTTTTTTCCAAAAGGAATTTTATCCTAAATAATTAATAAATTAATCAGATTTGTAAATGAACTACATCTCTTATTTTTGGCATTTGGCTTTACGAAAGTGTGTATTACATATATCACTTTACAAATTTTATTTGCATTATTTAGTTTTGCAGCAATCACAAAACAGCTCTTTTCTCCAATCCTTGAAAAAGGGATAATATTCCTTTTGAAAGTTTGCTCCTCAAATGTCATTTAAAAAACGACTTGTACACACTTCTTGTTATCTGTCAGTTCAGTTTATTATTATTACCTATATAACCTTAAATTACGTCTCCTATCCCCTAACTTGTTCGTGTTTGTAAATTTGCATTTTAATGTAATATTTTTAACTCTAATAAATAAGGTACTTTATTTATGGAAAGAATTATCTACCTGACATACTCATTTTTTAGCAAAATGAATCATGTACACTTCAAACACTTATTTTGCCTGCATATGTACTTACATTCGGTAGCTTCTAACGGTACTCATGTCAAATTTTCTAGGTTATGTTCGAGTTCTAATTTAACGTACCACCCCTTAGCCTAGAGCATTAAAAGACTGTTCGAACACTGTATTCGAGCAAATAGTGTAATTTTAAAACGCGGTGCGTAATCGCTCAAGTGAATTAAAAAACGGCATTTTAATCCTTCCATACTCGGAACAGCAATTCGAGTCATCAAAAACCGCACCCAAATAATTTATAACGTTGTCTGTCACACATCCAATTTACACAGGATATGGATTAGTGCCAGTGTAAAATAAGAGAAACGCCATCTTTACGACAATTTACGTATTTCCGGTTACATATAAGCAGAAAATTTGTAAATGGGTAATTTCAACAACAATTTTGGTTAGTCTAACCTTATTTCTTAATATAGCTCACTTTGTTAAATGAACAGTACTTACTGTTCAAACGAACTCGATGCAAATATGTTACTGAGTTTATACATAGATATAAACTTAAATTATTTAATATTCTCTTTTTTTATAGATGCATATACAGGGTGTCCCTGAAATAAGAGTACAACGTATTAAAAATGGGAAGCCCTAATTTTATTACACCTTTTATCTAAATTAATTTTTCCAAAATTCCCACGCATACGTGAGGAAAAAAATGGCAAAGATATTTATTAAATATCCGTCACGCCACTGGTATTTGATACACTACACTTCTAACCAACGAAGGTAGGGCAGGCAACACGCGACGTATAACTACGCTCTGAGTCTCAGTCTGTCTGGATCCTTACGCATGAACACATCGGATATGGCTTTTACCACACGCGAGTTGTTCGATATGATTTATGTCTACGGCGAAGCAGGAGGAAGTTGTCGAAGAACTCTACGTATCTACCGGCAGCGATACCCCAATCGTAGAACCCCGTCTTACACGTGTATAAAGGATACCGTGTTTAGATTAAGAGAAACTGGTCGATTGCTACCAAATTACGAAGGTCGCGGACGTGAAAGACCACGTCGAATTTTACGAGCCGAAGAAGAATTGCTGGATATTGTGAACAGAAATGCAGGTGTTAGTACACGTGATGCTGCAGGGCAAGTGGGGGTGTCACGCAGTACGGCACACCGCATTTTTCGAAGAAACTTGTTACACCCGTATCACATTTCGAACATTTTATTTAACACTTCTCCTGTTTCGCCGGTTTGCAAATCGGTTCTTTTCAGAATCAACAATTGATTATGAAAGAGAAAAAAAGAAATAATTACGCACATTACCTTCGTCACATCAAATATCAACTTTTAACAATGATGTTTATTTCAGACAGCTGTCATTGATCAGATTACGCACAAGTGAATAGAGTTATTCATTAATAGATTCCACATTTTACTTTCAATATCTTCTTTGAAATTTGCTTTAAATTTCGCGTACGTAATAATATTGGAGTCGTTGACTCGTATCAGCTGCATACAATGATTATCTGTATATCACAGCTGTATTTACAAATGACCTTAAGATATAGTATAAACACAGATAGTGGATCCATGGGCGGCACATTCGTGACGTTTCAATGAGTTTTTAATTGTATATTCGATATTGCAATTGGCGTACGAATTTTTGGATACTTATTCAGTATAATTTGGGTTTCCCATTTTTAATATTTTGTACTCTTATTTCAGAGACAGCCTGTATATGTAGAGATTATGATAAATATTTATTTGGCGATACTTCCAAAACTACTAAATATAATTCGTTTCATTATTTTTTAGTAAGGGTAATTATAATATTGCAGCAGATTATATTATCTATTTCAGTTAAACGATATGTTTACCACAAACATTGAGACAAATATCTCAATAAAACAAATTTCTTTCAAATATTATTTGGATTAGGATCCAAGTTATACCGCAAAAGATCCGTATGCAGCTGCATGCAGTAAAGCATTTCTCGTTAACAGGCATTAGGGCGGGCAATTCCAGGAAGTTTCTTGTTTTATCTTGTGTATTTGAATTCCGATACTTTAGACAGCCATGACGGTACCCTCTCGCCCGCTCCGGCTTGTTGCGGGTAGGGATGGGGGGGGGGGGGAGGGGGTACAGCACTACATCTTCTCTCTCACTCAAACTGGACGGGTTGTTCTTTCTTTTGGTGTATCCTAATTTTAGTACATCGAAATGCATTGAGATTGACACCCATGATATAGAAATTACAAATTTGATTGTCACTGTCACGATCAGTGACACATTTGCGTCGATACCGCCCATATACCGCCTTAGTTTGCTGATATGCAGATAGAAAAAAATCGGTTGACGAAAATATCCATTCCAGCATCCGAAATTTAGCGGCATTAGGTTAGTCACATTGAGTCACTAACGTCAACATGGAATTTGAAGGATTGAGGTTATGAAAAGAATATCAAGCATATGAAGAAGTTATACGCTAATTATACTCGAATGACATTTCGATCATTTCAATTTACGATTTAGCGCCCTCATCGGGAACCAACAGTAACTTTTTTCGCTTGTGATACTACGACATTCCCTACATTATGAAATTTCTTTTGAAAAAAAAATGATTTTAAAAACGCTAGTTTCATAAGAAAACATGCGCTTTTAGTTTATTGGTGTAAACCTATCCTCTGCGCGGATAAGTTCACATAATATCTCTCTGTTAAAAAGTGAAGTTGATACAGTGTATGAAAATAATTTTATAAAAATGAAACACAATACAAAGTAAGAAGAAACAATTTAATACGCCCTTTTTCGCGCTCATATTTTGATCACACTACATGTTTCATTGCAAACTTACTTAAAATAATTAACATTAGAGCTCCGACGATAATTCTCTTACAAGACAACCAGGTAGTCGCAGTACCGACTACAGTATTCGTTCTCCGTTTGAAAGTCTCCCACACTTCGGTGGACTGATCATCGCCCATAGTCTGGAGAGCATGTGCCTGCAGACCAGTGTATCGCAAAATAGGGAACTTTCCATCTTTCGATTTTCCCAATGCTCCAATTATTTGAAAATCACAAAAAAGGGCATCCAGAAAATTACAGCGATTGCATTGCACCTCATTGCTGTCACTTAAGTATTTCACCTTCAAGATATTGTGCATATAACATACAGCGGTACAAGTGCTCGTCTGGATAGCACCCTTGTTGACTAGCGCCTGGATTTCCTTAGTGAAACTGGCCATTATGGGTACTTTAATGTACGCTAAGTCGCCATCGATCTTACAATCGTGGATATCCAGGCATTTCTTGTGTTTCTGTGACAATCCCGGGCACAATTTTTGTGTGGCCCAACTTGATCCTATGTCCGCTGAGGTTACCGCAGATATACCGCTCACTATTATGGCTGGAAGCGACTCGTTTTTCTCAGACACAACTGTACCCACAAATATTCCTAATTGGTCTATTTCCGGGTCGTCTGAATATTCTTGCCGCTTCGCTCTATATAACGACAAATTATTAGCGGCAACAGTGAAAAGAATGTTCAAAAGAAACGCCATTGACAGAAGCAATAATTTGGTCATCTTGAAATTTGACAGTTATGCAATGCCAAAACCGGTCAGGCCACTGCTTCGCCCAGTATCACTTATTTGAGTTTATCCCGTTGAATAATATTTTCAATAACTACATCACAAAGGCAGAAAATTAGCTGTGTTGAATTTAGGTTGCAATACCTGAATAATTGACAAACAATTTGACATTCACCTGACAGTTAGGAGTTATCATATGCGTAGTTTGTATGTCACTTTTGATTATTCGTGTTTTAGAAAGACCACATTTTCACACATTGCTGCCTTTGTCACCCAAATGTACAGGTGTCCCACCGAAGACTGGTTCTTTAATTACAGCTCCATTTGTCGTTTTAAAAAGAAATCTTTTCTACAAAAAATGTATAGAATCCAATGCTGCATAACCTAAAAATATTTGTGACTATATAAAGTGTACCAGAAGTAAGCAAACACATACTTACTCCGTTATTTTACCACCCTATGTATTATTGCATTTTTAATTTTTAAGGACAAAAATTAATAACATGACTTCATATACAGGCTTGGTCTAAGAACACCTTGCAAGCGGTTTCCCATACATAACGCGTAAGAAGTTGCCAAATGGTAGCTACGTACATACAGGGTCGCTGATATGTAGGGAAACGATCAATTATTTCCTAAAGTAGGATAGTTATTGAAAAATGTTAAATACAAAAATTTTAAGGTTTTTAAAATCTATTACAATAAATACAAATTACACACCGGTGGGTCAGGCAAAACGTCATGGCAGAACAAAGTTGTTTTTTCTTTAATGGAACAGCACGTATATTATTCGATTTATGATTCCCTTCGTAATTTTAAACAAAAATCATATAGCGTAACAATTTTAGAGATATCGAGTTTCATATATAACTATTTAATAGTATTATATCTACGCAAAAAAGCTCGAAATGATGATTTATTATGAAATTATATATGTATATATAATCGACAATCTTATCTACCGCTTAGGATGTTAAGATACTGAAGTCAGTTACTTATAAATAAATATATATAAATTCACTTATAAACAAAAGTTGCCCAAACTTTCTTATTCCTTGCCATTCGCAAACCTTCACTCCATTCGATTCCTCGTTTCTTTAAACTATCTGCTATCGCACTATTCCATGATTTCCGTGGTCTTCCTCTTGCTCTCTTTTGTATTGTCTTTGCTAGCCATAATTTTTTCGTCTGCCGATCTTCCTCCATGCGCACTACACGTCCAAACCACCTTTGCTATTGTTTCCTGATGGTTTCCTGATCAGCTCGTTTCTCATTTTATCTTTTCTTGTAACTCCTTTCACCGCTCTCAGATACTTCATTTCTATAGCCTGTATTCTACTTCTCGTCTGATTGTTCAATATCCAGCTATCGCATCCATATGTTAGTGTTGGTTTAAACACTCTATTATACACTGTAATTTTTGTTTTCTTCGATATTTTCTTGTTTCTTATAAATGTACGGTTCAGTGCATAATACAGCTTCATTGTATTTTCTATTCTTCCGTTTATTTCCTTGTCGTCTTTTCCATCTTTATGTCTCCTAAATACCTGAATGTCAGTATTTGTTCTACTTGCCTTCCATCTATTTCTACCTTTACCTTTGGATCACTTTTACCTATTGCCATCACTTTAGTTTTATCTATGTTTATTTTCAAGTCTTTTTTAATGCTTCATTCCAAAGATTTAGGTTTTTGTTTTGCAAGTCTTTCTCGTTCTTTGCATATATTAAAAATCTTCAGCAAAGGCACTCTCTGATAATTCCACTACTTGCATGTTCCTGTACCCTACCTGCAGTTTTTTCGTAAGTACCTTATTTTCTTTTAGAATATCGTGAAGTACGATAATGAAAAGTACTGGACTTCATACTCCTCCCTGTCTTCATCCTTCATTCGTTAGAAACTCGCCTACTTCATGTTTCCTGTTCTTACGGAATTTCTTGTTTTCTGGTAGATGGACCCTACGGCTTTTCTCAAGTTTTCATTTACTCCTGTTCCTTTTAGGCTCTTCCAAACTTCTTTCCTTCCGACGTTATCAAAGAGCCTTTGTTTTTCTACATCTATAGAAGCTATATGGTGTTATTTATATTCTTTTCCATCAGTTGTGTTAACGTAAATAAATGAAATTGGACTCCTCTCCCTTTCCGAAATCCGCTCTGGGGTTCTTCTAATTGGTGTTCAATTATTATTTTTAACCTTTTCTTCAGAATCGCTCATATATTTTTAGTATGATACTAAACAAGGTTATTCCCCTATAATTTCCGCACCCTCTCTTGTCGCCATGTTTATGTAGAGGTAAGAGTATTCCTATTTACCAAGCTTTTGGTATTTTGTTTTCTTTCCGGATCGTCTTATATAATTTTTCTAGAATTTCTATTCCGTTCTTACTCAAATTTTTCACCATTTCCGTTGTTATCCCATCATGTCCTGCCGCTTTTCCTCTTGTCAACATCTTGATTGCTTCAATTATTTCTTCTTGTGTAATGTCATCAGTCCTATTAGCTCAATGTTGTCTATAGGCTTCTCGTTTTCTTCTGTTTTTTTTTTGGCGCAACTTGTTCCACATTAAGCATTTCTTCAAAATATTCCTTCTATTTCCCCATTATATCCTCTTCTTCCTCCATCTCAGATCTTACCATTTACCGATCTTATCGTTATCTGGTAGGGAATCGAATGATTGATCCCGACGGTTACCCATCAAACGGGAGCAAGGAAACTTGCTCAACATGCGTAGTAAGTGGGAGGGGGAGCCCACCGGCGGCGACCAGCCGGTCCCCTCCGATAGGTGTCGGCCTCTTACGGGTGAGTGGTGTTCGGGGGGAGCAATGGCCGTTGCTATAGCTTGCTATTTTACCCCTTGAACTTAGCTGGGGGGTGCTTGCACTCCACGGTGAGCCGGCGTTCTGGTCGCATACTGTTGAGCCCGGACGGCAACACAGCCGCTTTCCCCGGGTATAGGCTAACGCCTCGGTACCGGAAGTAAGTAGCTTAATCGGTTACCGATCTTATGTACGTATTTCTGTTTCTTTGGCTTTTCTTAGTGCTTTCAATATTCTGTAGAATAACTTTTGGTTACCCTTACTATTGCATTCCATTTTTTCCCCAAATTCTTCTCAGGATTTTTGTTTCTCTATTCTCACCATCTGTTTGACTTTTGCCCTGTGTTCCTTTTACTTCTTGTTTAATTTCGTTGCTCCACTATCTTGTTTACTTTTTGGATCTGTCTATTATGAAATTATACAAGGTAGAAAATTACATTTTTAGTGCTTTTACAAAAAAAGGAAAAAAAACAAAAATTATATTATTGATTAAAAATCATGTTATTTTAATCATTTATTATTACAAGGTATTTTAAACATAAGAATAATAGTTATGTCAAGAGAAGAAACGAGAGAAAGCCAGTTTTAATAAACAACAACCATCTTTTTTTTTTAGCTCTATTTTATAAGGTCCTCGAAGTGTCCTATTTCCTGACATGCAGTAACGAATTCGCTAAACAAAACTTTCTAGTGTATCTGAACGTATATTGCGAGAAATACTGGAAATTTCTTGCCTTATTCTTTCATGCAATCCTTCCATATATTATATTTTGTGGTCGACTTTTGTAGATAAAGTTTTTTATATGCTTCAACAGAAAAAAGTCAAGCGATGTCATAACAGGACTTCTAGGAGGCAATTCAATTGTCCCCATGCGCCCAATTCATTTGCCAGGGAAACTTTCCTCTAGATATTCCCCCACCACACGTCCAAAATGTGGAGGAGCGCCAACTTTTGAAATCATACTTGTTCTGCTGGTAAATTTTCTGCTGTTAATGTTCGGGAATAATCATGTAAGTTCTGGAACAATATGCTGTTATGAAAGTAATAAATATCGTACACAACTCAAATTCAACGCATAAAATAGGGTTCTATGACGTGTCCATCAATAATGCCACACCAAATACTCACTTTTGTGGCCGTTGAATGTAAACTTGTTCATCCATTGTGGATTTTGATTTGACCAGCTGTGTCGATTTACTTGCCCAATTAAACAAAGAGTTGATTCGTCACTACACAAAATTTGGTTTGCAAAGTTAACATTTCGGTTTAATTTACCCATGTTTTCACAAAACTCGATTCTCTGATCAAAATCATCTTGGCTCAGTTCCTGTAAGAAGTGAATTTTAGATGGACGGATTTTTCCCGTTTAATAATCTTTTGAATGGAATATTGACTCATGGTTATGATTTAAACTCACCTGTTGTGTCGAATTTATTGGATTTTCAACCACACCTAACATGACATTTAAAGAATTTTCTTCATTTGTAATGGTTACCGGTCTTCCAGTTCTCGGTCGTTCTATGACACTTCTATCTGTTTCACGAAAACGCTGCAATGTTTTTGAAACGGGAGATTTAGAGATAGGTTTTCGTTATTTATCATTAAAATTTAAATAGGTACGTAATTAATTTTAGTGTAAAGATGGCACATTTAAGTGAAATGGAAACTTAAATGTGATATCTTTACACTAAAATTAATCACAACGAATAATGTAACTTCTGACAGGTACTGTCAAAATCACTTGATGGACAATAAATAAGTGTTTTTTTTGTCAATAAACAGTATATATATTATATACAGCGCGGTCCAGTTTTTCTTCGGGATACTTTACTAACGTACTCTAACAACAAAATTAATGACAAAAGTTTATGTAAATGTTTCCCAACGGAGATATGGCATTGTAAAGTGTTCCATTTATATTGATATTGACAATCGTAGTGTGCTGCCAACGGTAACTAATCTGTCAAAAATACACAATCTACTGTTGCGTTTACTAAAAAGTTTGTGTGATACTACTATGCCAAGAAAATTTAGTAATGAAGAATACGCAGATATCCATTTTGATGGATGCCGATGCGTCGGTGCGTGAATACGGCCAACGTTTTCCCCAAAGGAGACGTCCGGATTCTTAAGTGTTCATAGATACTTATCGGCGTTTTCGTGAACTTGGTTTACGCGCTAATAATGAACAACCGTATCTCCCGGCATTTAGTGAAAACCCACGAATCAGTTCTCGCAGAGCGGCTCAACGACTTGATGCAACGAAATCAAAAGTATTAAGAACATTACATGCAGACCACAGAAAAGCCTACCATTTTCAACTTGTGCAAAATTTACATCCTGGTGATAATGGAGAGAAGGTTGATCTTTTGTGAGTGGATGTTAAATCAAAATAATAACGAGTTTTTGCATAAAATTCTTTGGACTGACGAAGCTACATTTGCGAGATCCGGAGTAATTAATTATCACAATCTTCATATTTGGGAACACCAAAATCCGCATGAGATTCAACCACGCAATTTTCAACATGAATTTAGTGTTAATGTTTGGCTCGGTGTCTTACATAATAACATTTATGGTCCATACTTTTTGCCGCCAAGAATAAATTCGGTAATATTTCGTGAATTTCTTGATACTAATTTTGCGGATGTCCTTCATGAAATCTCCATTTACTTTAGAAGAAACAGTTGGATACAACTAGACGGGCCTGCAGCGCATTTTGGACTACCTGTGCGTGAATGGTTGAATATCAATTATCCACAGCATTGGATTGGCCGTTCGGGTCCAGTATACTGGCCCCCGAGGTCACCAGACCTCACTCCCTCGATTATTATGTTTGGGGAGTGTTGGAAGATAAGGTTTAGGCTACGCCTGTTAATACAAGAGAAGAATTACTTGGAAACAAAATCCTTTACACATATCTAACTCCATTGATTCCACTGGTTCGACGTTGTAGAAAATGTATCGACGTTGGCGGATTACAATTTGAACATCTTCATTATTAATTATTGCACCATTAATCATTACTTAAAAATAAATTCTTTTCATGTACTTATATACTAATAGAATAAACCTTGTTCTTTAGAATGGAAAGTTTACAATGCGATATCTCCGTTGGGAAACATTTAATGACAAATGTTTATATAAACTTTTGTCATTAATTTTGTTGTTAGAGTACGCTAGTAAAGTATCCTGAAAAAAATCTGGACCAGCCTGTATATAGTTATTAAAATAGGTAAAAATAATAAAACAAAATAATGCACTGAAAGAAATTCGCATGTAAATTTCTTTCTGTTTATCTTGGTTGTTGCCTGGGCACGTGCCTTTATGCTCTTTAGTACCAACCGCCACTGCCTGGTACCCTTCTGAACAATTTCCTTACTCTAGTGACTTGTGAGACACCTAGAGAGTCTATCATTACAGCAATTTTTGGTGTTTCTGAGAATTAAACCAGCTTTTAAATTGTTTCGACTTTGACGCAGAAATTATTTAAGCCTACATTCGAGAAAAAATTCACTTAAACAATTAGTGGAATCTATTTGGGTACCTATACCTACTTCTTATGCAAAATGATCCACCCTTAATTGCAAAATTTATGATTTGTACGTCTCGCATTTGCAGTTTTGATTTGTAATAATAGGGAGCTTCTTACGAACATTTTAACTTTCAGCATATACAGTAGTACCTCCATATCCGTGGGGGTTTGGTTCTCTGCTCTTCAGCGGATAGTAGCGAACACTTTATTTCCGAATACAATATGAAATATGAAGCAAAGTTAAAACAATGAAACAAGAAAAAATAAGTTATATAATATTTATTTAAAATAAATAAACAATAAATAATAAATATTCTTGTGCTGTGGCACAAATAGAATTTAGGTTTAATAAATATATAAGTTCATACATATTGCTGTGGAAAAAGGGGATGAAAAACTGTGCGTGA
Source organism: Cetonia aurata (assembly GCA_949128085.1). NCBI lineage: Eukaryota > Metazoa > Arthropoda > Insecta > Coleoptera > Scarabaeidae > Cetonia > Cetonia aurata. The sequence continues at coordinate 3,909,845 of OX421887.1, forward strand.
GTGCGTTGACCCCTTCGTCCAAGTCAGCTGTTTCGAGAAGATTTTTAAAAGACACTAAATTTTTCGTAAAAGTTAAGTTAGTATTAAGTTACTTTGAAACATGTTGAAAAATTCTTATTAATATCATTTTTAGTTTTGTTTTACAGCAATGTAATTTTCATTTAGCTCAGTTTTTTGTTTTACATGTTTGTTTGCCTGGTTTAAGTCATGTCACCGTGTAAGATCGCCGCTGTTTGCGTGCGCTTCTCTTGGGCCGGCGTTTGCTCGGTTGCGGGAGAGAGAAAGCAGTGTACAATTAGACTCTGCGAAGGTAAGATCATTTTCCTGAGCGCTGTAAATGTATGTCGTTTGAAGACATTTTTGTTTCCGCGTGTCATTTGATTTTTACAAATCTAACCTTAGTAGAGGCATCTTACACTCAATTCAGTTAATTTTCTTTGTATAATATTTGGAATTCCAAATAGTTTGTTATAGCTGATTTAATTTTACTTTTTGAGAGTTCATTTTTTTTTTTTGATATTTAATTAATTTTTGATTCATTCTTTTTCCTTTTCAATTAGATTTGATTGTAGTTCACTGTTTTGAAGGTATTTTTACCTTGCTTTGTAATTGCTGACTACTTTTGAGCAGTTTTAAGTATTTAAAGTTAAAGACGTTCACCTGAGAACGCCATTTTGCGATTTACACGTGGTGTATAAAATTTTATATTTCTAAATTCTCTTAATCTTGTTATTTTCACGTTAAATATAGGGAGTTTTCTTTTAAGCCTGGATTTTAATTAATCTAAGGTTTTAAATTTCTTCCTATTTGTTTTTTTAATTATTAAAGTTCTAATTAATTTTAAAATTCAAATTTTGTTGTTTTAATTTGTTTCCCCACATCGTGGTCAATTTACACCCACTTTCAGTTTCTTAAGGTTTACCTTCAGAAGGTGACCACTGGGATTTTGAATCCCATGCTCTTCAAGAAATTTTTACTCTATTTTAGAGTTGGCGCTCAACTTAATAATTAATTTCAGACATTTGGTCACAAGCATTAATTTAATTTTAAATAATTCACATTTTCATAATTATCACAGCATAATTATTTGGCTTTGCCAACGTGGGGCTCACGATTCATTGTTGTTTTGATTCATTTTTGGCCACGATTTGCTTTGTAATTTTCCCTGCACGAGGTTTCGTGAATTTTTCAACTGTTTCGGGGAAACTAATACCTGTTGTGTTTAAAAATTTTTGAAAATCGTCGAAATGTCCGGAGAGAACCAAGCACAGGACAAATTGTTCGTCCCAGAAGGAACCTGGAGGGAGCAACCCAGGTACACGAGCGAGGAATCTGTGGCAACCGTGCTAAACAAGACGTATTCGGAGGATTCATTTCCTGAGGAAAAGGAGAGCAAGCAGATGGAGCTTCCACAAGCACTTTTGACGGATGTGAGGGAGTCCCACATCGAGACGTTGGAGCAGAATGAGACAGGAAAAACTGAGGAAAGTATAGGAATGAAAGATGTGATGATGATGATTAGACAGCTTGTTGTTTCTAATAATGAGATTGTTGTTTCTAATAATGAGATTATGAATGTAACAAAAGGGATACAGAGACAGATTGATGAGATAAGGAGTGATTTTAGATCAGAAATCATAAGAGTAGATGAAAACGTTAAGAAAGTAGAGAGTAAAGTATTAGATAATACAATTAGATCAACAGCTAATGAAATATCAATTAAACATTGTCAGATAGAGATAAAAGGAATGAAAAAAAATGGGATGAGAGAGAATATGTGGTTGAAGAAAGAGTCAGAAAAATAGAATGCGAAGTGAAGGAAAAGATTGCTGAGAGTGTGGAAAGAGCAGAAGAACAAATAAACAAAAAAATTTCATCAATTCAAGAAATTCCCAATGTCAATCAGTTTGGTAACAGTATTTTGTCAATGCCTGTTCAAATGGAACAGTTACCGAAATTTTTTGGTTCGGTAACGCCCAATCCAATGGCGTTTCTAAGAAATTTGAACGAATTTTTAGAATCCGTACCGGGAGAAAGAAACAAGCTGCGGATCGCCCGCAACGCCATGAAGGATGAAGCGAGATCCTGGTTTGACTTCGTCGCAGATACGATCAATTCCTGGGACCACTTCCAAGATGTATTTCAACGACAATACTGGAGTCAAGCGATTCAACAAAGGGTGAGAACAAATTTATTCTTAGGTTCTTATAATAAGTGCGGATTAGATAGTAGAGAAGCCTATGTCATAAAGAAAATCAATATTCTCAAATTTTTAACACCACCCGTTTTGGAATCTGATTTGATCACGCAATTATCCAGGCATTTTGAGCCTGAGGTCACTCAAGCCATTGCGATGCAAAATATAACCTCTGTTAGTCAATTGTTGGAACTAATGAAGAGATTAGATCAAGCGGAACAATGCAAGGTAAATCCTAGCAATTCGCGAAGTCCTGAAGGCCATGTCAACCACAATCAGGCAACTGGCAGTTCGAGTAATGATGGTTTCAACCGTCAACAGTATTCGCGAGCTAATGTAAATCCGAGACCAGCTCCCTATTTCAACAGGAGACAGTCTTTCACTCCTAGAAATGGTGGACGTCAGAGTCCAAATTCAAACAATCAGAATGTGCCTCAGGTATCCACAACGCACCAAAATGACCGTCACGATGTCCAGACAAGGTCAAACGTCAATCAAGTGGCTTCCCCACAAAATCAGAATTCAAATAAGTCAGCTGACAAAGTTTTGCCTAGAGATTCTGTGCAGTGGAATTCAAATCGCTACGTTAATCAAATTCAAACAAATCAGATATCAAACAGCACTGGCGCAATTCACAAAGACACTAGGTCTAATTTAAATGAGCAAAAGGTTCAAACAAAGCCGAAAGAACTACTCGATGAAGCTCGTAGGCAGGATTTTTAGAAAGTCCAACCAAAAGGAAAAAAATGTACACCATTTTACAAAATGATTTAAGATCGATCAATTCAGATTTGCCACATGTGAATGCAATGTTTGGAAAGAATGTTTTAAGATGTTTAGTAGATACGGGAAGTGAGGTTTCAATTTTAGACGATGAGAAAGTAAAAATGCTAGAGAAAGAAAAAGTAGGGAAATTCATTCCAACTCGAAAAATTACAATCATTACTGCTACAAAAAAGATAATTGCTGCCATCAACAGAGTTTTTGTCGTAGAATTCAAATTACAAAATTCAACTTTTCTGGGAGAGTTTATTTCATTAAAAGGTTTAAAAAGAGATGGAATTATTGGGATTGATTTGTTAGACAAGATGAGAGCGGTGGTAGATGTTGATAAGAGACTAATTCAGATAGGAGAGGAGATAGTTAATTGGTGTGATGAGACTCCTAATGAGGAGAAAATTGTTAATTGTTTAAGAAAAGAGAAAGAAAATGTGAATTTAGAGATATTGAAAAGTGATTGTTTGAAAAACGATATACAGGGTAGTGAATTAGTTGATGAGGTTAAAGAAGAAGAAGTTGTTGATGAAGTAGTAGAGTTAGAAGCAAACAATTCCCAGATTGAATTCCCAGATGATTTAAATGAATTTAAGATTGATTGTGATGAAAAGTTTGAATTTAAAGTCAAAGAAATTTTAAAGCAGTACATTTCTCTAGTAGACAAATTCCCAAGTTTAGCAGTTGGTTATGAACATTCTTTAGAAGTAGATGAATCGAAACCTTTCAAAATCAAGAACTATCCAATTCCCAAAAACATGCAAGAAAAAGTCAGAGTTGAGGTATCCCAAATGCTTCAAGATGGGATAATTGAACGTGGAAGAACAAGGTACGTCAATCCTTTAGTCGTCGTCCAAAAGAAGAATGGAGACATCCGTTTGTGTCTTGATGCCCGACGTCTGAATGAACGCACACGACCGCAGTTCGAAACTCCAGTCACGGTTGAAACATTGTTGGCAAGGTGTACAAATGCGAATTATTTTACAAAGCTAGATTTAAAGAGCTCTTTTTGGTTGGTACCGTTGAACAAAGAATCTAGAAAGTTTTGTGGATTTATGGTTGATGGAAATGTGTATCAGTTTAAGGTTGTACCTTATGGTTTAAGTAGTTCGGCTGCCGCGTTGATATGGGCAATGCAACAGATTTTAGAACCATACAATTCGTTTGTAGCTCATTACATCGATGATATTTTAATTTTTAGTCAGAGTTTAGATGAACATTTAGTGCATTTGCGCAAAGTTATTGAAGTTTTAGCAAGGAATGGTTTAAAAGTGAATTTAGGAAAATGTGAGTTTGTAAAGCATGAAGTAAAGTTTTTAGGATATGATTTAACAGAGAATTATGTCAGAGTAGATGAATCTAGGCTAGACGTCATCAAAAAGTACCCTAGACCTAGCAACATAAAGTTAGTAAGAGGTTTTCTTGGTGTAGTAAACTACTACAAAAGGTTTGTTCCGAGATTAGCGCACATCAGTGCACCTTTATTTGAATTGTTGAGAAAGAATGAAAAATTTAAATGGACAAATGAAAGATTAGAAGCATTTGAAAATGTAAAGTCTGAATTTCACAAATCATTATGTTTATTATTGCCAGATTTTAGTAAAGAATTTTTGTTACGTGTCGATGCCAGTGACACAGCCATCAGTGGTGTCTTGATTCAAATTGGCAGGAATGGAGAAGAACCAATTTGTTTTGTCTCAAGGATTTTGAAAAATTATGAGTTAAAATACACTGTGTCAGAAAAAGAAATGCTAGCTGTAGTCCATGCAGTAAACAAGTTAAGATTTTATTTACTAGGCAAGAAATTCATAATTGAGTCAGATCATGCTGCATTAACATCTTTAATGTCAACTCGGTTCTCAAACAACCGAATTTATCGATGGTCTTTATTATTATCAGAATATGTTTTTGAGATAAGACACATAAGAGGAGATTTGAATGTAACAGCTGATGCTTTGTCTCGTATGCACAATCTGAAAAGCCATTTCAACCATGTTGAGGTAAACACATACAACATGTATGAAGCCGAGGGGTTGTTTGACTTTGTCAGGATCAACGAGGTGCAACAAGATGATTGTTTCGATCGAATACGAGAGGCATTAGTCCACCAGGATGAGTACAAGGATTTTGTCATCAGAGATGGTATTCTAATGAAAAGGATACGAGACCAGTTCAATGTCGTACTCACCGAGTCATTCGCACGTCAAGCAATGCAGGAGCTACATCAATCTCTTGGACACATTGGAGGTCACAAACTTTGGCTCACCTTCCGAGAAGCTTTCTTCGCAACAAGAGACAAGACCATTGCCAAATCCATCGTCCGCACATGTCTTCAATGTCAACTGGGAAAATCAAAGAACCGCACCTGCCAGAATGTCATCAAGAGTATAGTTGTAGAGAACAAACTCGACCTCGTCGCCGTCGACTTTCTTGGAAATCTCATACCTGGACATTTTGGCTACCGCAACATTTTCGTCATGGTAGATGTTTTCACCAAATACGTAAGACTCTTTCCCACCAGATATTACAACACTGATACAGCAATCCGTTGTATTGACAATTTTTACGAAATCAAGGGAAAATGCGCCGCATTCTTGCTGACAATGCCACTTATTTTAACACGCATCGTTTTGTTGACGCCATGAATGAGCGTGATATTAATGTTTCTTTCTGTTCTATACGCCATCCTTGTGGGAATCCTTGCGAGAGATACATCCAGGAAATCGTCAAGTTTCTCAGGATGCAAACCCATCAACGCCATCCTGATTGGGTCCGCCACGTCCAAAACATCGAAAATTGGATAAACAACACTCCCAACACCACCACGGAGGAGTGCCCATACACTTTAATGTATGGAAGGTTGCCTAGTCGCCCGTGGAACCTTCTCGAGGAGGATGTATACGTGGAGGCACGTACAGAGGAAGCCAGAAGGAAGCTTCAACTCAGGGGACAACGTTATGTCCGCCAAGAAAATGCCAAGATCACCAAGCGTACCCGGTTCAATGTCGGCGACCAAGTCCTGGTGCGTCGATATCGTTTGGGAAGACGTGACCAGCAAACCTGCCAAAAGCTGGAACTTCCGTTTGTTGGACCGTACAGAGTGGCCCGTGTGTTTGATGGGGTCACCTACGAACTGCACACTTTGGACGGTACCCAGAACAAAGGTCGGTACCACATCTCTGCCCTCCAGAACTTTCACCACGACCCCGGGTAGTTCGCCGCCCGGAAGTGACGTTTTCACCCCTGTGTGCGGAGACAGGATTTTAATTTTTTTTTATTTTCCGTTGTTCGGACTGTCAATTTTTGTTTTTTCTTTTGTGTGCGTGCGATTTCAAAAGCAAAACAATGACACTTTTCAAGTGCAATTTTTTTTCTTTTATAATCGGGAGATGTGCTGTGGAAAAAGGGGATGAAAAACTGTGCGTGAGTGCGTTGACCCCTTCGTCCAAGTCAGCTGTTTCGAGAAGATTTTTAAAAGACACTAAATTTTTCGTAAAAGTTAAGTTAGTATTAAGTTACTTTGAAACATGTTGAAAAATTCTTATTAATATCATTTTTAGTTTTGTTTTACAGCAATGTAATTTTCATTTAGCTCAGTTTTTTGTTTTACATGTTTGTTTGCCTGGTTTAAGTCATGTCACCGTGTAAGATCGCCGCTGTTTGCGTGCGCTTCTCTTGGGCCGGCGTTTGCTCGGTTGCGGGAGAGAGAAAGCAGTGTACAATTAGACTCTGCGAAGGTAAGATCATTTTCCTGAGCGCTGTAAATGTATGTCGTTTGAAGACATTTTTGTTTCCGCGTGTCATTTGATTTTTACAAATCTAACCTTAGTAGAGGCATCTTACACTCAATTCAGTTAATTTTCTTTGTATAATATTTGGAATTCCAAATAGTTTGTTATAGCTGATTTAATTTTACTTTTTGAGAGTTCATTTTTTTTTTTTGATATTTAATTAATTTTTGATTCATTCTTTTTCCTTTTCAATTAGATTTGATTGTAGTTCACTGTTTTGAAGGTATTTTTACCTTGCTTTGTAATTGCTGACTACTTTTGAGCAGTTTTAAGTATTTAAAGTTAAAGACGTTCACCTGAGAACGCCATTTTGCGATTTACACGTGGTGTATAAAATTTTATATTTCTAAATTCTCTTAATCTTGTTATTTTCACGTTAAATATAGGGAGTTTTCTTTTAAGCCTGGATTTTAATTAATCTAAGGTTTTAAATTTCTTCCTATTTGTTTTTTTAATTATTAAAGTTCTAATTAATTTTAAAATTCAAATTTTGTTGTTTTAATTTGTTTCCCCACATCGTGGTCAATTTACACCCACTTTCAGTTTCTTAAGGTTTACCTTCAGAAGGTGACCACTGGGATTTTGAATCCCATGCTCTTCAAGAAATTTTTACTCTATTTTAGAGTTGGCGCTCAACTTAATAATTAATTTCAGACATTTGGTCACAAGCATTAATTTAATTTTAAATAATTCACATTTTCATAATTATCACAGCAATATGTACATATAGTACATATTTACATATACAACAAGAAAAACTTTATCATCGTGAGCTACATATTCATTCATCTTCCTCCAAGTCCAAGTTAGCAGTCGATTGTTTACTTAGATGTTGATGGCTGTGCATTATCGATAGTTTTGTCGACTTTTTCAAAGAACATTGTTATTGGTAGTTGTGGTTTTTTTCTTTTCATTTCAATAAACAAATCCTCCAAAGCTTTCAAGGCGTCTGTTATAGTGCGAGTAATTTTTATACTGCGTTCCATTATTGGATCATCTAGTATCTGTGCTTTTAATTTTTGAGCAGTTATTGCTGAAAATTTTTCAAGCGTCCATGCTGGCGGTTCTTGTTGACCCTCATCCTCTCATCGTCACTCGCTTCTGGAGAAGATTTCACAAGGTCTACCAATTCCTCGTTGGTGAATACTTGATCCTCTTCGTTTATGTAATCACTGAGTTCCTCTTTGGTTATATCGTTAAATCCTTCTCCATCTATTTTCTGCGTTATGTTAAATATCGTTGTTAGATGTGAATTAATATCATGTGTGTCTTCAGAACTAAGAACGATGTCATTCCACAGATTTTTCCAACATGCTATTATCGTTTCTGACTTTAATTCCTCCATCGCTCCTTTGATAAATAGAATTGCGTCAGCAATTGTAAATGACTTCCAGGATTCCATGAGCCCGATATCAGAGCATTCGTTAGCCATTGTATACAGCAGTTCGAAAACCTGTCGAATATATATGGCTTTAAAGCATCTAATGACACCTTGATCAAGGGGCTGAAGCAATGAGGTCGTGTTAGGTGGTAAAAAAACCACTTCAACATTTTTATTTTCTGTGCCTAGTGCCTGTGTCACCAGGCCTAGTGACATAGGATGTCCAGGAGCATTGTCTAGTATCAGCAGCACTTTAAATGGTAATTCTTCCTTTTCCAAATATCTTTCCACTTCCGCAATAAAGCATTGATGAAACCATTGTGTAAATAGAACAGCCGTAACCCACGCCTTTCGATTTGATTGCCAAAACACAGGCAGGCAAGCTTTATCTTTGTATTTAAGAGCACGTGGATTCTGTGATCGGTAAACAAGTCCAGGTTTAATCATATGACCAGCTGCATTTGTACAAAATATCAAGGTAAGTCTATCCTTAATTGCTTTAAAGCCTGGTGCACTCTTTGCAGTCTTATGAATATAAGTCCGTTGTGGCATTTTTTCCACATAAGACCAGTCTCATCGCAGTTAAAAACTTGCTTAGGATGATAATTCTTTTCTGCAATAATTTGTTTAAATTTTTCTGGAAACGGGGCAGCAGCTACATGATCAGCCGACGCAGATTCCCCTGTCATTTTTATATTTTTTAGATTAAACCGAGTTTTAAATCTATGCAGCCACCCCCTACTTGCTGTGAATGATCTTCCTTCCTCTTCAGTATAATCATGGGTCTGCATATCTTCATATAAAACCAACGCCTTTTGTTGTAGCACTTCTTTGCCATCGATAGAAATATGTTTTCTTGTCATATCTTCCACCCATAAATTTAGGGCATTTTCTACCTTAAGTAACACTTTATTACGTATTGTGGTTGCAACTTTTGCAGTTTGGGGTGCACTAGAAAAACTAGCTCGAATCTTATCTTTTTAGCAACAGTTGCAATAGATTTTTTTTCTATTTCAATCATATTAATGATTTTTATTTTTTCACTAATAGTGAGCATTTCACGTTTTCTTTTTGGTTTAGAAGCTATTTTAAAATGATTTTAAAATTTACTTGCTTTATTTAAAAACTATTGCTAGCACTGTCTTGTCCGACAATTCGAATAGTACTAAACTCATAGTTAACAGGAGCGTTTATATGTATAAGTAAAAGCGACTGGCACCTTAAGCACGTTCCAACTTGTTTAACTTATCAGAAGAGAGCGCCGGGGGATGACTCATATATACCACGATATATCGACAAATGCTCCTATAACTTTTAATAAGGCTCGATAGTATTGATAACGCGTTTTCTGCTCATCATAGGTAAATCGCGGATGACTGAAACCGCGGATACGGAGTCAGCGGATAACGGGGTACTACTGTATTTATTATTCAAAAGTCTTTATCTTCTTTGCTCACATTTGAAATGAGTAGTTATGAGGTTCGAAGTAAAAGCAATATTGCAGATACTCAGAGGAATCACAACATCAAACGAAGAAATATTACTGAAAATATTTTATTATTAATAAGTACAACTGTAGGAAAAATGTAGTAGTACATATGTCCGTTATTAAATCTATCTGCATCGTACAAAAAATTTGAATAACATTTATATTTTACAAGTTGTCGTTTTTACTGCGATACATATACATAAATACTTAAGTACCTAACAAAGAAAGAGAAATTAACTTACTATGCATCACATTGACTAGAACATCAAAATATATAAAGTTACACTTAAGTAATTATATACGAAACTTTTTAAGCAAAATACTGGTCCGGAAAACAACTTGTCTTATATGAGAAACAAAGGTAATTTGCATTATTCTACAGGAAGTATTTTGCCTAAATCTTACAGTCTTAGATAGATAAGATCCCCTAGTATAAAGCTGTGTAATTCTTGTATTTGTATTAAGAAATTTTAACAATATGCAGTTTTATATAGGGGTATCCCAATAGGGAAAGCAATATATACAGAATATGTACATGTCCTTTGACTCAAGTAATTTTCAAATCATTCAACGTTCCATTCAATGTTTCCATAAAACAACACACTATATGTTCGGCTGATACTTTCGTACAAAGAGATATCTTCTCTTTATCTATCTCCAATATCTACAATAGGGCAAATAAAATCCCACAACTTTTGGTGCGCTGTGTATGTTTATGTACAGAAGTGTGCAAAGGAAACTGAACACAGTTAGGGTCTCTGGTGAGGATGACGTATAATATCTTCCAACCGTATTTTCACGGTGTTTTATTCTCAGTTTTCAGACCAAGTAACAATATTTGGACGTGCCCGACACGCCCGCTAGGACCTTTCCGGTCAAGACAGCAGAGGCAACGCTAGGGTTCATTCAACCGTAGGTGCTCACGACTTGACAGTTACAGTTGGCAGGGACAGGGAATCGTTTTTCTTGGGCGACGAATTAGTTTTTATCCTGTCGATTATCTGAAACAAAAAGAAAAGAAATTTAATAAACGAAATTCCAACGAAAAGATTTGGGGATGTAACAGAAACTAAAAGTATAACCTAGCTTCTAAGAATCCTTTACGGACTGTCATTGAAACAGTTTCAATCGGTAATTACGATATTATATTAGCGAAGAATAGCGTCATCTTCTTTTCCAAATTTGTTTTAGTACGTATTATAGAACCTTATATGTGATGTAGACCGCACATATAGCCGCATCATCGAATGCATGCTGCGTACGGTTTTTAGATGTGTAAAACGCTAGGAGAATTAATTAAATAGTGACATTCCTCCATAAGCATGGCGGTCTTTGGTTATCACAGCGCGGTTTCCTTAATATGTCGCATTATGCGAGATAAAATTTATCAATAATTTTCTGACGTCAATGGTTGTTAACCTTTGATAATATTTTTGCTGGGCGCGTTATTAATAATTTATTATGATAAGAGGTGACTTTCCCAGAAAGATACCCTGAAAATGTGGTGGAACTTTAAAATGGAAATTGATACTCACAAAATAAATTTTGTGCATGGTATACCTACATATTTTATTTTCAATTGATAGACAAAGTAGTTTGGATATTAGATAATTAAATAAATAAATTTTAAGTAAGATGTAAATGAAAATTAGTTCCTTTACATTGGAAAAATTTCGAAAAACATCTTGCAAATTGCAGCAATTTCGGAAAATTTCGTCAAAAGCACCATACAGTTAGTCATAAATGAATAAATTGATGAAATACGTTGGAAAAAAAAAAAACAATGCATCCGTATTGCGCAATGAAGAGCAAATTAATAGATACAACAGAAATATCTTAAAACAAAATACCAAAATTAAAGCACTTAAGTTAATATTTATTCCAATATTAACATTTGGTTGCGAACCATGGGTACTAAATACAAGATAAAAAAAAAATAAGATACAAGCTGTCGAAATGAAGTTCCTAAGGAGAATCCGAGGGATAATGAAGAGAGACAAAATCCAAATCATAGACATAAGAAAAGACCTGAAATTACAATCAACTCTAGAATTTATTGAGTGCAGATAATTAGAATGGTGGAGGCATATTTTGAGGATGTATGTATCTAAACCAGTGAGAAGGATATAGGAAGCAAGAGTAAAAACCAAGAAGAGAAACCAAGAATGGATAGAAGCAAACAGGCGGCAGAAGACTGGAGAGAATGGAAGAAGTTTGTTCACAGTTGAAGGACAAGAAATATTGCTACACCTTAAATTGGATACAACATGCATACTGTATATGATATCAGCACTACCTACAAATATATTTATTTACAGTATTTGTAGTTCTACTAAACTAGCCTTGCTTTGTAGACTTTCAAAAGATTTTTGAGATTTTATTTGGAGGCATCCTATTTATGTATATCATCATTTCAGATAATAGGTATTCTAGCTCATGTACTAGCGATATTGTTTAAAAACGCTTAAGAGTTCTAGTTGAAATTACAAAACCAATTCTACAATTAGTAGTACACTCGGTGCTTGCTATTTACAGTTCAAAGACCTCTTATTTTTTTCATTAAGTCAACAAATTATGAATATTTTGTGATTCTTTTAATTATATTTTTTTAATTTTGAAAATTGCAGCATAGGTTAGAACTTTCGGCTTTCCGAATTTGTAGATTTTCACAAAAAAAAGTGACATTAATGGATACTTACATTGATCAAAGTATCGAAACCGTACAGAAGGCCTTCTTCATGATTCCCAGGCACCCAAGGCTTCCGATGATTAACCGTCGTACCATCGGACAACTTATTCGTCTTCGCAAAGTCTATCAACCAAACTCCGACCTTCGTATCGTCATAGATCATGAAGATGCTACTTCCAACCACTTCATGACGCTTGAAGAACTCCGATTGATCGATTTTGGTTCGGATATCGTTCAGTCTATGCAACAGTCGCTGTTTCACGTCTTCGCGACCATTCAGAAAGGTGTCTAAAGTGCGCGCCACATCCTCCTGTGACTTGACTTTCTTCAAATCAGTAACGGGGGGTGAGCCACGGCACTTCATCGCCTCTATCCTAAAGCCGTGACTGCAAGAACTGGATTGGTTCTCGCGGAATTGCATGTAACGCAGTTTCGTGACGGCTTTCGTTTGGTGTTCTTCGGCCGAGGGGGCGCTGGGGTCGATCGCAACCATTTTTTGGTACAAATCGGGTCTGGCGGTGGATTTTTGTACTTCTGATTCGAGGAAGGTTCTTGTACCCATTTTTATGTCCATCACGTAGGGATCCTGAAAGAAAAAAATCGGGAAATGAATAGTTGGTACCTACTAAAATCAACAAAATTGATTATTTCATTGCGATGTTTACTTCATTTTTTAAACCGTTAATGTTTAATTTCCAAGTTCAAGGTAACGATCACGATAAACGAACTATAAAAATTGTAGAGATTAGTATTTTTGACATCAAAAAGTTCTCAGTATCGATGCAGCATCATTACGTTTCCCGTAAATTGTTTGAGTGAAAAACCAAACAAAAGATAGTAATAAAGTACCAATAAAAAAAACAGGAATTTGTTCAGATAACGTTGATTACGTATACAAAGAGCTATAGAAGTTCCATACAAGTTGTCACCACGCAATATAAATGTAAAATTGTATCTATAGATAGTGACAAATTGATTATTCGTTGAAGATTGATCGAAAATTTGTGTGCGCATTTGTGGTCTAAATATTATTTTTCTATGTATAGACAGACATAAGCAAGTTATATACAGTGAATGGTAAAAGTTTAAATTAGCAAAAAATAACAATCTTCAAATTCAAAACAACAACCTATCGATTGACGTATTGAATTCTAACCAACTATATTAAAAAAGTGACAATTAATATAATCAATGCTAAAAAAAATTTAAATGCCAAATGACCACAACTTCATCAACTCGAATTCGAGGAGCGTTAATTTAATAATAACATTGTCTTAGAACCTACGCGCGATCTAACATAACCTTGAATAACGTTGGATTTGTGGAAACTTACTTGAAATCCGTGAAGTAGATCTTGCAATTCTATGAATTTCTCTCCTTGATATTCGACTTCTCTGTAGTACTTAGGCACTATGTCTCTTATAGTAAGATCTTCAGATATCTGTTCGTAAACGATTCTTTCTGTATCTTCAGGACCGCCTGATCTTTTCTTCCACACTGTGCCTGGACCCGCTGGGGCTAGGCTGTCTGGATGTCCGCTGAGTTGGAACCAACTGCTGTTGCGACTCTTCAAGAGAATATCACTGGCTGGTGCGCTGAGATCTAGGGCATTCTGCAAATAATACGCAAAGATTACGACTGCTGAATGGTTATAAATATTAATAATTTTACTGAAGGTTTAGAATAGAAAAATTACTAGCAAAATCGCATATCGCTTGGTATGAATGTAGTAGAAATCAGGAATGATCCGGAAAATAAGTAAACATAAATTTCAGATAATTTAACGATAAAAAATTATACGCAGTCGCACGCTTTCAATGTTTAAGTCGAACCTTGTTTCTTTCGTGACTCGGAATATATTTTACAAACTCATAAATTCATAACGTAAGTTCCCATTTGTAAATCACTAAATCAAATAAATGGACGTAAATCTTTCAAACTAAAGGAAACAGATAATTTATTTCATGAATGCAAGACAAACAAGAGATGAATCTATTTTGAAGATTGTCGGTAAGACGAGCAAAAATACCTACGTTGCGTCGACTTGAAAGGTAACCTTGACAAGTCGTTGTTTTCATTTACAATTAGCGATTCGACAAAGTAAAAGAACTCTATATAAGTCGGGTTAGACACTAAGACCTGGTATAAATAAAATTTTGTCACATCTATAAAATTAAAAATACTCTACAAAAAAAGAGTAATTTGTTTTATCCAATCGATTTAATTAAAATTATCTTCTCACATCATGTTTCCCTTTATGAGCATCATCTTCAGGTGAAATTTGCTAAAAACGATAAAAAATCGACTTATTTTCTCCTGAAGATGCCCATAGAGCGAAACATATTGTGAAAAGAAAATTTTATTATTGAAATATGGTATAATAATAATGTTATAGATGTTCTTTAGAACTCTCAACAATTTTATTGGATTAATTCAATTTAAGGTAAAAGGACTGTATATCTATAAAAAAAGAATTTCCAAAACAATTCTTTCATTTCTTTTCATAAAACTTTTCAAATAACCTTCGTATACAAAATCAAGTCAATGTCTTATTTAGTATAAATAAGGAAGCTTTTACCAACAACTAAATACTTCATTCTGTTGCTTCTACTTGTTTTTACTTCATATTTAACGTTTTAGAAAGTCTATAGAGAAATCTTACGAAACACCCAATGTAGAAACGAGTTTCACAAAACATTTATTGTGTAAAAACTCTGTTGCAACAATTTTTATTTTTAACCTGTTAAAACGCTTGTTGAAGAAGATAAAATTTACTATAGGAAACTTAAATTACAACTACTTAGACTTCTTCGTGTAGAAGTATTATATTAATGTTAGTTCTTTCTTTTCCCGATTTCCTTTTATAAGAGTGCAGGTTCCTGCAATGTCGCGACCTTTTTTGCGTCCATTTCCGTAGCTATATCGCACATACCTGATGAGGATTGTTGGTATAACTTGCGTATGGAATATGTAGGAAATACTGTTTGTTAAGTGCACGCATACAGATGTAGGACGTTGGTAATGTTAAAATTTCGCCTTGTTTTAAACTCAGTGAGGGACGATTAAATGTTTTGTACTTACAATTAGGTATGTGCGTGGTATTGTAATTCTGTAAGTGTACCCTAGATAATAGAAATATATTACCGCTGTTTTGAAATGTTAAAATATATGATGTTATCGGTGGAATTTGATACAGTTTCGACGCTATTAACATTAACTTACTGAATACCTTTAAAACTTACGAGAGATTATTTCTATTAATTATCATCAAATAGTAGTTATATAGAGATACGTAATTTACGATAAGTTGAGACGAAATTAATCAAAAGCATTCGAGAGAACATTGTCAAGCTGGACATTGATGCAATATTTGTAACGTTTGTAAATGTCAATGTTACCATCCACTATATTTCTCGCTAGCTGTATTTTTGAATCGCGCGCGTTTTATCTCCATATTTATAAAGTCAAAACACACATCGAACATATATGTATGTTGTTTACCTCGAATGCTGCATAAAAATACTACGAAGTTATATATAAAAAAGCACATCATTTACTTACTTTTTCAACTACATGTTATTAATTCATGTAAAACAACTTCTTCTCATTGATATAGCTAGAGCGTTTAATACATTCAAATCTGCGAATACATCTTTTTCTATTCAGTCGTGATCCTTTCTATTTTTTTTTTGTGCTAGCCAGTTTTACATATTCATAAGTTTTTTAATAATTTGAAAAGGAAATTGTTAAATATCTATGTATATAATTCTGTATTAATGGAAGCGTTTTTTTTTTAATTCAGTCAAGATTTAATCAATATAAATGTTTGAAAAACTAAGTATGAACTTGCTTTTAGAATTGATTTTCTATAGGAAATAAATAAATATTTTGAGTGTTCTATAAGATATATAGATTCTAGAGTGGCGGTTTTTTCTATGGTTTGTAGGTTTGTGCAACCACAAAAAATAATAATAGAAAAAAATATTTACTTTATAAAATAAAAAAAGCGTAATTCTACATTACTCAGTAAAAAAATAACTATTTATAATGTACAGGTTTTTATATACTATTTGCTTTTGGTTTCTAATCATATAAATATAATAATAATAATAAACCTAATGTTTGGTATCTGATTGTCTGTCGACAAAATTGATATAAAGGCTTGCTAGACCTATTCTAAATTTAATTCTTAAACAATCTATATCTAGTAAAGCGTGAGTTTTCAGTAGACTATTTAATCCAGATATTTATAATAAACATTTCTGGGTTTGTGGCTGTAATATAAAAAATGCACTACTCTGCTTTCCCCATTTACTATTTGAAGGTGAAGAATTATGGACGAAAACGGGTTTGACAGATTTAAATCATTTACCCCATCGATTTAAGAAACACTGTGTATCACAATGGCATATAAAAAAATGTAGTCCAATTCTCGTTTTCTGGAAATGTCAATATTGCTGCTCAGATGGATAGTGCATATCGAGGAAATATATCATTGCACAACGATATATGTATTGAACACTATAATTCATTTTGTGCGTTTTGTGGAGCTTTCGAACTTGCGTTGAGAAGACACGATGAAACAATTTTGTCCTCTGACCCTGGTGTTTCACGTGAATTAATAAATTTCAGTGCTGAATTTGACGTTACTTTAAAATACCATTTAGATAAAGCTACTGTTTTAAGGGAAACCTCAAAAACTATCCAAAATAAAATTTTACAAACAATATTTAGTCTGTGATATGAAGAAATCTCTAAAGAAATAAAAGAAGCTAATTATTAAAATCAGGATATTAGTGAGTTTTAAAAAGTTTGCAACGCCTACATTTTTTAAGCCCCCACTGATAGAGTCTATATCAGCAATATACCTGCATTTCACAATTGTGTTACCAAATTTGTTGGTAAAACAAGAGTTTAAAAAAAATCATCTTTTTTTTTCTGAGCATGTTTACTCTGACTTACTTCAGAAGCATTCCAACAAGCGTGTTTATGATAATAAAAAATACAACAAATTTTCGGAAATAAAAATAAAAGTAGGTACTGCTTTAGCCACAATAATGTCTTCCGATGGTTAAGTAAAACTCCCATTCGTCGTGAAATGAAGGCAAAAATGAAAGGAAATCGTAAAGAAACTACACTTGATCTTCGTAAATTAATAGATTACATAGTAGATCATTTTAAACGGTAAATTTGTAAGAGAACTATGGTCGGCCGAAGAAAAATTAAACAAAATCCTAAACTTATTGCAAGAAAATTAGAATAGGTACAAGGATAAAAATTAATCTGAAACAGTAAGAAAAGTACTACCTAAGGCTAATTATCTTTCCGTATTTTTTATTTTCAATCCAGTTGTAATCTTTGGAACACTAAGTTTATAATTTTCTTTAACCTTTTTTATGATTGAAGGCCAACTACATATTTATGTAAGTACATACATATATATATATAACTATATCAATTAACTAGGCAATTTCTACATTCTAAATGCCAAAAATACCTACTTGAAAAAATGACAAAAAGTTTTGAAATTTGACATTTCTAAAAATTACTAAAATAATTTTGAGTTTGCCAATTTTGCTAGCTTTTAACGAGGAAAACAAAGTTCATTATTACTCACCAGCGCTAAAAACTTTAACAGCGACATGTCCTCATCTTTCTTCTTCTCTTGAGTATCTGTCTGTTTGGTGGCCTGAGAATGTTGGTTCTTGGGGGCGCCGTTGTTCTTCCTCCATCGTTTGAAGGCACTTTTCGATGTTTCAGTAGGTACCGATGACTTAGTGGGCTTGCATTTCCAGAAATCTGCCACGTCTATGTCCTTGTCGTTCGACTGCAAAGAAAAAACGACGATCGTTTAATAATTTCTACGCATATGGATACGTCGAGGATTTTATTAAGTTAACAGGATCAAACTACGTGGGTGTATTTATGTTAATGCAATTACGTATTTTATAGCTTCCTTTTGAAAACATTATTATACCTGCATGCCGATCTAAATGCGCGTTTGCGTAATAAGGATCGGATTTTTTCGAGGATTCGTGCAGCAACATTGACGACGACTATAAAGCGTCGAGTAACCTCGGCCCCGATTTACGGATAATAAAAAAAAACTATGTCAACCCATCAATGGTTAATGCAATGTGGTATGTTAGAAATTGTTGAGACTTTACTCGTTAATATCGTTTGATAGTGATTAATCTTAGGAATTAGGTATGTCGGGGAAAATATCCATCAATACTTTATCAAAGTTAAATGTTCAAGATAAGATACCTATACTTTGAAGTGTATGAGCAATAATTACATAATTATGAATTGCTCATACATTACAACAGATATCTACATTATACTGTATATATAAAACATATACAGCAGTCATTAATTTAATTTCTCTGTTGTCTTGTTAAATCTTCAAATATAAACAAATTGTTCTGCAAATTTAATCACAAATATATCTGAGACTTTCTTAAATAATAGTTTGGTTTGAAATTTAAAACACTTGCACGAAGTATTATATAATTAAAGTTCCTTCTAATAATAATTTCCTTTATAACAAACCTTTCTAATACAAAAGAGATGAAACGATTTCTCACAAATGCGAAAGTAAACGATCAACCAACCTTTTAACAGAGAAATTTTTCTAAACACCAGCTTGAATCAGGAAGTATTGAACTTAATTTCCGGGGCAAGTAATAATAAATAGAAACCGCTCTTTCTGGATATAATACGAAACTAATACCGAATTGTAAACACAATTAAAGTTACGAATACCAAGTATCTAGGACATTTCATGCGTCACGACTAAAAGAATGATGTTACCAGATACGATTCCGCAAGTATTAAAAGCAGGCAGCATGCAAGAGAAAGTTTGGATTATATTTTGTTTGTTCTTTTTAATGAATAAATAAAGCTATTAAATTTTGTTTATTGTATAGAAATCTTGAGATTACACACGTAATATATGTATTTATTATTTCTGAAGTTTAAAATGAAAGGTATTGGAATATTTTTATGTATCTCCTAGCTAGTCATTAAACGTATATTAATAACTTATTAATTTTGGAAAAATACAATGGTGTTGTTTTTACTACCTTTAGATCTGTTATCTTAAATCCAATGTACCTAATTACATTATGGGTATATGAAAATTTGGTTTTATTTAGTGTTATTATCAAATAAAACTCAAACAATGCATTCCATAGAAGACACTAATGTAATTAAAATGCGCTTTAAAGTAAGTATCCTTGTACCTAATTAATTAATTTCATGATGATAATATACCAAGTGAACGCAGGCGACCTGGAGTTTAAGAAAGAGTTTAAGCACTATTCTACTATACCAGTGTTGATGAATTTTCTAATTTGTTGCATTTTATCCCACACATCGAAATATGATATATCTTATCGACAGATTAGAATCCTTATCGCTTTGACGATCAAGGAAAGAAATCTGTGCAGACTGCCGGGCGATTATTTATTCTTAAAGACGACAACTGATCATTATAATCTAAAAAACGTTTATTGCGGATATATTTTGATATCTCCGGAACGACCATAATTAAATTGACTTGGAATTTGTACTAACTTCCTATTTACAGTCGACCAACCATGACTAACATACTTATCAATAAGTCGACTGCGTGCACACTGTATATAAATTTTCATTTACTTATTATATATACTTTAAATGTGTTCCGTTGATACTATAAGAAGTATAGGTTATCTCTGCTGTAGGCCTGTCAGACAAGTTTTAAAATAAAAACATGGATCATAGCAGATCGCATTTTTATTATAGTCTGAGAATTTGGGTTTTAGTGCTCTTCTAATTTGCGTTCCTCATTTGCATTATATTTAAATTAAAAACTGTTCTCTCGCAAGACGAACCGCAAACAGAAATTGAAGGATAGTTTTGACGTAAGTTGTAAATATAGACATCTCTCATTTTCTATCCTTTACTATTGCTTTCGTGCACGCAAATTATTGTCCCACTTTTTTTTATTTGGCGTACACAACTAGGTGTATGTGTATATGATGGGTTGCATATGCAGTAAAAACGCACGTATTGCGAAAATATGAAGGTACGCAATTGGTGTGTCACGATAAGGCGATATTAGCCTACGGCCAATATATTCTAGCGGAATTGTCAAAATTTACAGTTATAGAGTGTACGGTTGATGTATAGAATATACATTTTTGGTTAATGTAATATAATAGTAATCTATGGATCCAATCTAATAGTGGAAAAAGCGCCTGTCTGTCATTACCATAGATAGTAAATACGTTATATATACTGTCATTATCACATGATAGTTTACGAGTAAGAAATGTTGGCCATATTAGTACTACTAAACAGAGATTATTATAGATTTGAAGGGCTGATGGAACTTTAGATAAAGGAAAGCCAACTGGGGTACCCAAACTTAAAAAAGAAGAATATGACAATATTCTTGTGCAATATTTAAAAGAAAATCCTTTTCAGATAGTGCACACTGCTGTTCAGCAAACAAATTTTCCTGGGTCAAGACTTCCACAGCTTGCCGTAGAATGAAGGAGTCATTCTTACTTTTAACAATATTTTGCTACAAAACAGGAATATTCAGTTTTTACAAATGAAACCTTTTTAACCAAGTAACAACGGACATATTGTGATATATAGACCAGGCGGAATAAGATTTAATGAAAATTAATTCCAGACGATTTTTGTTGGCAATTTTATGTTAATGTATGGGCACGACTAAGTTATTATGACTTAGAGTGTGTTGGACTACAATTGAAAGGTGCAATACAATTCTTATAGAACTATATATATAGAAAATATGATATTACTAAGTATTTCGCAAGATTTTCCTGGCCCCATCATTTTATTTCTCAACAGAATAATGGAGAAACTCCGACCTGGTCTTCTCAACATTGATATAAAGGAAAACGTAAGTATAGCGTTTAATAAGAAAAAATATATAATGTAAATTTTTGACTAGTCAACAGGAATGGACTGGTTACGTTTGTAGAATACATGAGATACATCCATGTATGTACCTACTAACAATAAGTGATAATCTTGGTTTAGTAAGAAACCTATATTTGTTCCTGGGAAATATTGCGACACAATGGAGACACTACTAAATAATATAAGCAACAGGATTTAGGTTACACTAATATAATATGACATTATTCAGAAATTTAATATTTATTACAACTGTTTCTCCGTTTCAGTTTGCTAAAATATATAACAAATATTTCATAAAATCATAAAAGTTCTGCAATTGGTATCAATGGAATTAAATAATGCGTTCAAATAGAGGGAATATTATATTTGCAAGGTTCCAATACACAATCTCTGTCCTAGTTTTTTTTTTTCACAGAACAGTAGGTACCTAAATATAAATAAATTTTGATACTGGGATAATCTTTAATTTACGTTTTTGTAGTTGTATTCTCGTAGGTATTTCTATGTATGTAGAAAGTGCGAACGAAGTATTATGTACTTAAAATATTTCAACTTTAACATTTTATGTAGAACGTAAAAGAACGTTACTTGCCTGAAAATAATTTTTAGTTAATTGGCATTATGATTTTAACTAATAATTTCTTAAACGGAGCATGCACACAATAATTGTTTATTTATTAATTATATTGTAGTTACATACATGTTTTAAAGCTAATAATATTGTTGTAAGGATACATATTTTAAATACAATTAAATTGTAAAATAATGTGGTTTAATTTTCAAAATCAGTGCATTAAATACTTAGATACTCATAAGAATTCTCCTTTTTAAAAGAAACTGTTATTTAACTTATTTTAAAATCTCACTTCGGATTGCGTTCGTTAGGCGTTTGTCCGTACCCTCAACTCAATCTAGATAAACTATGATAATTGTTTCTAATTTCTAAAATAAATATCTTTTAATTTATGCAATTGCAAAGCACAATCACATAAAAAAATAATCAGTGAATAACTAAGTTCACAATCTATGATTTTGCAAGAAATTTTTCTATAAGCGATGTTCGAAAAGTGTATTGCAAATACATAGCTAGTATGTAAATTTATGTTTCCATTGTAAAATGATTTCAAAAATGAAATGAAAAGCCAGCGTGAAATGAAAATATTGCTGTGGTATTCCTCCTTATCTCTGATACAAACTGAACCATTACCTCGAGCAAACGAAAACCATGCGTATTACAAGAAAATTGCTCGTCGAAAGGAATATTTCAGCTTGATCGTAGTTTTAAGTCGGTGTCCCTTCCATCCGATTTTATGCGGTTACAGTGTTAGGCCCGCTGCAAGTGAAATCGCCCATCTCTTGTATTTTTTTTTACAAATTCTACAAGCTATATAATTCTTAAAATGTTTATAATTATAATTGATTTTAAAATGGGAAACACATCATCACGAAAAGTTTGTTGAGGAGAATTTGGACAATAGTGTGACGCATAATATGGTAACAAACATTGCACAGTTACGTTTTCCAGTACTTCTCTTTTGTGCAACTCTATCCTTAAAATCATCCCAAATTTTATGATCTCCGTCGTCACCGTACATATTCCAAGCGATTTTCTGCATCGACGTGAAGCGTTTAACGTAGAATGTGTGCTCCTCATCTTCTCTCAGCAAAATGCCTACAATTTTTCTCTCGCAAAATATGGCATCAAAGGATTTGCACGAATTGCACTTGACGATCTTCGACTTCGAGCAACGGACTTCGATTGCAGCGTGCATCTTTGAGACGGCCACACATTTACTAGTTTTAAATTTGCCGTGCCACACGAACATATCCGTTCCGGTACTGAAATATTGCGATACAGGTACCGTCAAATACAGTAGGTTTCCTTTAACGATTGGGTCGTATATATTGGCACACCTCCTGTTCGGGCCGCCGTACATGCCCACACAAAAGGTTCCTCTTGTCCAATCTCTCTTTACTTTTTTAGTTGTCACTATCGTTATGCCGGTTATAACAATGGCAGGGTAAACTTTTTTACCTACTGTCACTGAACCGGTAAATAAACTGTATTCTTTTCTACTTATTTGTGATGGGGCAATAAGTACGCTACCACGGCACCAGGCAAAAAAGGCGCAAAAAAAGAAGACGGATGAAAACGGTAGCATTTCGAGCTATTTTTGGCAGGTACTTGACAAGATCTAGTAATACTGTCATTACCAGCCATTATAAATTAAAATCACCATTTCATGATATTCCCTTTAGTATGAAGCAAAACTGTCAAAGTCATTAAACAGGTCGTGGGAAATTTAAACTAATAAATTTAATAATCACAATCACAACAACATCAAATATACGTTATTACTGTTTAATAAACAGAATACAAAAGTAATTAATTAAACCTACTGCAAATTTCATTAAATCTTTAGTTAATTTCTAAACGTTTTGGTGACTTCAATATATATATGTTTCCATTCACAATTGAATTACTGGCAAAAAGTGGTTTTCTCGGGGTCATAAGGACGTTATACTCGGTTTAATCTATGTTAATTTCGTCTGCAAAATATTTTCGATTGTTTTTAGTACCTACTACAAATCTCCACACTACATCTCCACTTTCCGCATATCGTATTTCAATTTAACTATGATGTTCCTCTAAAAAAAATTACAAAATTTCGAGTACGAATTTTGTGATGATGTTGTGTCTCTAAAACCGCAAAGAAAATTTACTTACATAAGTTTTCTACACTTATGATTGGATTCTCTGCATATCTATAGTGCCGTAAGGTGATCTGCGTTTTCGCATCTTTATGAGATCTTAAAGTGAAAAAAATCGTAAAAAAATTAAATTACTCTTCATGTAAATTGTCTATAAACTTTTTAGCGTGCAGGCTTAGCCTAGCATTTGGTTTTTCTAAAATCTTTATAACAGATAACTTGAGATAACGAAGATAATTACCATAAACGTGTAATATTTGAAATTAGATTATATATCATTATTATTATTGAAACTATTAATAATTGCAATTAAAACTAATTTACGGAATTCTAATAATTTTTACAATATTATTTTTTCGAACAAAAAAATGTGAATAAGTAGTTGTGCCGTGTTTAGGGAAAACTTACATTCATTTCCTACTGTAAGTTTAAATGGTTGGTATTGTCTCTTTTTACATTTGTCTTTATTTTACCACTTTTTCGTAGTACTTTTGCTCACTTTTACAATGAATTATATATTATGTCTTAACACTTACACCTTCTGATTAATTTTGCAGCTTGCTCTTGCATGATATTAGGTACTTCGATTTTCATATACAATTCGTATTAATTTTGACCTACCTACGAATTTAAATTTTAATTCACGAATCTCAAACGACACACATATAACGACTGCATATTAAGCTAGGGGTAAAGTGGTCACCAAATACATACTTTCGCAAAGTTACTGTATGTTCGACCAGTTCCTATCATTGCTATGGCCATATCACCAATTATTAACTGGTTCGTGTAATATGAACAGTCTAATGATAACAATTCAAAGAAAAAAACTCACGTGTTTTAAGTTTTTACATAGCAACTTTAATTTTATAGTGAACATTCAAAGCACTCTGGATGTAAACAATAAAATTAAGAAATAAGCCAACATGTTCCTTATAAACATCATAAAGGGAAATCTAAGTTTGCAGTAAAGTAGGTATTTGGTTTTTTTGTAAATCATGCCAAGATATTTACGGATGTATAAGTAAAAGATATGCATAACTAAAGTAGTTTACTTTTACTACTAAAAATGATAGCTTTCCTGGTCAAACGTGCGTCCAGTACAGTGAAGTTTGTGATAAGGTGTTTGAAAGTGTGTAGTTGCTCAAATAGCAGCAAAGGAAATGAATATAGCCATAATACATGTACTTAATTTTTTTAAAGCTTTTAAAAAGATGGTCTTTAAGCTAACGTCTCTTTTTTGATTATAGCAAACGGAGACAGCAAATAGCTGTCAAAAATTGATGTGTAAAATATTACAACTCATAAAGAGATATTAGATTAAATTACTTTATACTGGATTACTTATCTAATTGTTCAGGCAATTTATTTATCTCATTACATGAAATTTGACTTACTATTAATTCCTTTGCTTTTAAACTATTATCTCGTTTAATAATACGTTTTGAGTGCTCCTTCCGCATTATCTGCCCAAGATCATCCTACAGATTTAGCAATCTTAGTTTCTTTCAGTATGAATACGGTTGCATAAATCTTTCTTTTTTGAGAATATGTTTTGGATCAAATATTTGGAAATCCTCTGCACGTTACCTTTTTTTAATTGTTTATTAAGTTTGTTAAATCGTGTGTCAGAAGTATGGATTGGATATATGTGCTGTGAGGCAAGCAACGTACCTTAGAGATTTGCGACTGGCGAATATGAAAACCTGTTTGTGATTTTAAAAGCTAAGTACGAAGAAGAAAAAAACAATGAAGTTTGTATTGACCTCAAAATTATTAATTACCAAAATATTCATAATTAGTTAATCGTGTTTTAATTTACATAATTGGTACAGATTATATTTTCCCAAAGATATAGAAATACATATACATTATATCATCAATTGTAAAGTTACTATTAATTCAATAAAAATTGCTATAAACCTGAATATTTTACATTTTGAGTTGAAAGTTTAAAGATATGTACGCATTATTGCAAAACGTGAAGATCACGAATTTGAACGAATTCGTTTGCATTATATACAATGAATTGTACTGTTACGTTATCCAGTTGAAAATAATATATATGCATTTGGATTATTAATGAATATATGCATTATATCTTAAGCATAAATTCCAAACAAGACTGTATTATTTACATATAAATTCATTAATGGTTTTAAATAGGTAATCACTAGTAGTTTGTGAAATTGTTTAGGTAGGTAAGTATTACCAAAGTAGGTCAAGTGAAAGTACTACAAATATTCAATGAAAATTTTGTGAAATTAACTTTCTTTCACATCTCTGGAGATTATATTGTTCAAAATCATATGAAATTTGTACGTTGAAAAAGTAGAAAACAAATAAACCGTACACCGTTTCTAAACTTACCGATAAAGTGGCACATTTAACGCAAATCAGGTCAGATATAAATCCAGTATAGGTATCCTTTCCCTTGCTAGCAACGAAATTAACTACGGCAGGGACCATTGTTAAATGGTTAACACACATATTCATAAAAATATCGTAATAAAACAAAAAACACTCGCGTCGATCAAGTGAGACTAGATTAACGGTTTCAGTCTGTTTAGTAACACGTTCGCTATACAACTGGCCTGCTACGTTCAACACGAGTATCGACTTTCGACTGTCTGACTCGGTAACATGCGGTCGTAGATATGGGACTGGAAACTGGCTCTATTTCGTGGTGGGAAAACGTAAACGCAAACGTAAATATGACGGTCTGACACGATAATGCCGATCGGGAATACGAAATAAGATTTTCGCAACGAGAAGAAAGCTTTTCAATTGTTTTCAGACTGCGTCGGGTTTCCAATCTACGCACATCAGGTATTCATAGGCGTTACGCACGTTACTCAGCGTGCGGTCGGATGAAAATTGCGATGTCTATCTATCTGGCAAATTAGTTAATTTGGTGTTTCAGCTTGCATGTAGATTGGATACGTTCCAACGCAATGCTCAGTGAGCGTGCAAAAAATTTATAAATAAACAAAGCGGTAAAATCTGAAACCATCGTCCGAAATTGAGGGTATATCGGCATACATTTATAAATAAAGTAATGTAGAAAATTGCATGAGTCAAGCTTTCGCTTGGATGAAAACAAAAAGAGTTTGGACTGTGTCCAGGAACAATGCCAATGAGTCATGCTGTTTTCTTTCATATCACACATTTTAAATTTCCTTCGGCATTTGCAAGTAGACATTTTCATTCACATAAAACGCCTCTTAACCCTTTCACTGCTCAAGACGAGCATTCGCTCGCGTTAAGTGGAGATAGCATATATCTCCGGATATATGCCCAGTGAAAGGGTTAATTGGTTAACCTTCCTAACTAATAGGGAGGCTTTCAAACTTTGAACAAGAAATCTGGAAAGTAGGATAAGCTGAAAAAAAATATTTCTGATTTTTCTTAAAAAATGTTAATGAAAATAATTTGTGCCTGTCTAGAAGAAATCAACTCAAATTTAGAACAAACGGATTTTTATGTTTGCGATAACCTTTGAAAACCACAAAATCCCTAATTTTTCGACCAATTTTTTTTGGTTGAAGTGTACTTATTTAAACTTTGCTTTCCGAAAAGTTCAGCGATTAATAATAATAGTGATGACAATAAGCTACTTACACAAAATTCTACAGATGCAGCTCAGCTTTATGTAACTTCATTTATATGGACTGGTTTAGATTTGTCAAGCAACTCTAGCGTTATAGCATCTGCTCTTTTTCAACAATTAATGACCCATACTCTCAGCGATGAGATAACAGAAGTTTTAATTTTTGCGGATGATTGCGCTGTCCAGAATCACCATTATTGGTATGCTCAGCATTTGGCTTCTAAAATGCGTGCCACGACAAATTGACCGCATTCAGATTACTTTTCCTGTCGTTGGTGATTCTGTTTTGCCTCCCGATCGTATATTTGGTCTTATAGAACGAAAATTGAAAAAGTATGCCGCCCAACATGCAAAAGTAATGGTACTTGATAAAGACTGGAGGGCTTATGACTGGAAAAATATGTCAATGAATTTTTTAAAACAACAGGATCTTGGCTGAAACATAAATAATCTTTTGGAAAAGCATTATGGAGTAAACTGGTGCGTGCTGGAAAACTTACAATTCTATAAGAAAACCATCTATAGTGCACGCAATGCAGCAGACTTAAGTAAATTATCAGAAACCTATGTAGACATGGCACAATGCAACAAATCCATTGCTTATGATGATGGCCTTCGAATTTAAGCGTAAACTTGTTTTTACAATGTTCTATGTTGTTTAATAAAGATTGTTCTGAGTAATTTTTGTTATTTTAATACCATTTCCATTTTTTTACTAACAAAAACCGCTATGTCCATTCTAAAAAACCGGTTTTCATCAGTTCAAGAACTAATAGATTATTGAAATCTATATTTTCATATTAAAGTAATTAGTTGTCATAATATTCACTAGTATTTGAAGACGTTTACCCCTTATTATTAGTGATGGGCTATACCGGTTACCGATTTTCGATAGTAGCAGTTATCGAAATAACGACTTAGCTCATGATTCAATTATATCGCAGTTCTTTAATAACGGCTACTCTAAACCGTGATCACTGTCTGGATCGATTATTGTATATACCTAATATTTATTATCGGCACGTATCAATGCACGTATGTGCATTGATGAAATAAACGGAGCCGGATGTTTATTGTTTACGTTTAGATTGAATAGGAAGCGATGCTTTTTAGGTACATAGGTGTTTTTTTCTACTTTCCACTTTGAAAATGATATCTATGTTCTTTTCAAAAAGTTAGAAATATACTATCGTATTATTTAAGATTTATTATGTGGTAGATAATTTCATACCGTAAACAACGTTGGTATTTTACACATTTACACGAAGGCTATTTAGTATTTCTTTTTAAACGGCCAAAAGCAGTTGAATAAAATATATACGTTGAAGATTTCGGTTAGTGTGCCAGTTACTATCTTATAATCTGTTATACAAAATGGGTACTTCGAAAAGGCAACGTATATGTTTCTTAAATAAATAATTTTGTCCTTTTATTTTTATGTTTGATTACATTATTTCTTTAGCGTCCAGAAGTTCGAAAGTAATAAAAGCAAAATACGTCCCCTGTATACTACACAAAAAAAAAGCAACTGACAAAATATCTTAAGGATTAATATAAATATTTATACTTATTATAACTGCAAAATATTTAGTTTAGGGAATTGATTATTTTGTAACAGACAGTTATTATGTATCGCTTATTGATAAGAATGGCAAGCGTTGCGATCAGAACTATAATAACTAATAACCGAATGTATTTGAATATCCGCAAGTAGTGATCACGGATAACAGTTTCGAATAACAGTGACTTAAAAATAATCGTTTGTCCCATCCCTACTTATTACCATAGAAATCGGGTTTTTAATCCTCCTGTAAAATGACTTAATACGGACATGGAGGGTTTTGCATATAGACGACTCATATACTCATATATCAATAATATAATACATACTTTTTATATAGCTTATTATTCTATTATTCTTTCTATGAACGGCTACACTTATATTTTATGACCTTATTGCCAAAATTAGTCAATAGATATAGCCTATATAATACAAATGTAAAATATAAACATTTAGAAAAGGATACCGTTTCGAGTAAACCAAATTAGTATGTACAACATGACAGTTTTATTTCATTGTTTGCCTAAAAATTGCTGTTTATTACAGGACTTGACTATATTAACATTCATCAAGATTACTAAATCTCATCAAATCACTTTTATTTTAACTCTAGGACAGAACATTTTAGTGATGTTACACAAATACACACACGACAAAAGTTGAAAGTTCTTATATAATTGCCCACGCCATAGACAATACTATGATATCTGCTTTCTCTCTTCGATAATTAGGTACTATTAGTTTTAAAATAACCTCACTGCTCATACGATCTATGTATAAATGTACTTACAAACAACCACTTCATCACAAATTTTGATATGTAGTCTACTCACAACGAACACCTTTCACAACTGAACTGAAGATGTGAAGGAGCGAAATCTACCATATATGTAAAGAGATCTTCACTACGTTCCACTAGATGCGCGTAACGTGTCGTTTACGGAGGCTAATTCTCAGAAAATACGGCATCTTGATTGTCAAGCTCCGTAAAATACACTGACGTCCCAGATTTTCACTTATAACGGTGGATTCTCGTGCATTTTTCTAGACCTATAGACTTTTTGTATAATATGACGTTCTTGTAATAGCAAGAATCGAATCAGGCGATCATTTTTGCGTATGCGAGTTACTTTCTCCAGTTGAATTTTTTATGGCTTATAGTTCATTATCGGGCGAAAAATTCCAAAAAATTAACTCAATTAAACAACACTTCTGTTTTGTGGGAGTCGCTTGACATGGAGGCCCCCGAATCACTACTAGCTTATATATTATATACAGGCTGTACCACTTAAAACTCCCTGGACAAATATCTCGGAAACGGATAAATATATCTGAATTTTGTAAAAAGCATTTGCTAAAGATTGTGATTGACTCCAGTTTGCTACCACAATCGAGTTTTATTACGTAATGAAGATCGTGATACGAGCAAAAGCATTTTAATTAAAGCCTAGTAAAATTAAAACAAATTTTATTATTTGTTTTAGTTTCGAA
The DNA here is from genome assembly GCA_949128085.1 of Cetonia aurata. NCBI lineage: Eukaryota > Metazoa > Arthropoda > Insecta > Coleoptera > Scarabaeidae > Cetonia > Cetonia aurata. Next base: position 3,940,480 of record OX421887.1, read on the forward strand.
AATTAAACAGTTTGGTGGATATTTGTGTACAGTAATATCAATTCTTGTCTCTATGTTTTCGTATTTATTTAAACAGATCAAAAATAACTAACAACAACGACCTTCAAAATTGATGCCTCCTGCATTACCAGATAATTACTACATACATCGCCTAATTAGTTCTCCTCCACAAACATTTAACAATGTATTTCTATTAAGTCTTTGAACACTTGCCTAAATTTAAATAAAAATCACTCATATCTGTTACGGGTTTCTTGTAAACTTCAACTTTCAAGTAAGCACACAAGAAAGAAAATAGATCCACCGTACGAGGGGGCCATCTGAGGACGCCGGTGGTACCAATCCAACGACGTAGAAACGTTTGATTTAAAGAGTCAGTAATAGTAATGATGTAGGCATTAAGCACAGTCAGTGATGTAACCACATATCCGGCCTGTTCATAGAAGAATCACAGACTAGTTAGACGCGATTCGATTGGCTAAAAGAAATCCGAAACTGTTTTCGGACTAATTTTACAGTATATGATTGGCTCTGACTAGTTTGTGATTCTTCTACTGACAGGATCAAAAAATGCGTACAACTCTTTGGGCTACCTTTTGCAATATAATATTGTAATTTTGTAAATCAGTCTTTTGTAAGTCAGTTTTGATTTTTCTTAAATGTCATTTTATATATTAATGACTACGTCAGGTCAAAAACACTAATAAGGGAGAAGAAAAGGAAATATAATGAAGAGGTGCTACAGAAGATTGAGGAAAATTACAAAAATAACCAGATGCGAAATCTATACCAAATAATAAAAGGAGAAAAAAAGAGCCGCAATAGCAAAGCAGTCTTTTATAAAGATAAGAAGGGGAACCTGATTGCCAAGGAAGAAGAAGTTCTAGAAAGATGGAGGGAGTACTTTCAAGAATTACTAATGGTGAAGAAGTGCAGGAAGAGATAAGGGTGGACTGCGGCAGGAGAATATGGCAAGAAGGGAAAGAAGATGCACCACCGACTATAGAGGAAATTAATGAAATAATACAGAGCTTGAAAATGAATAAAAGTCCAGGAAGTGATATGAATAACGGCAGAAGTGATAAGATATGGGAGGAAGAAACTGAGTGAATGTATACACAAGTTGATAGAGGCAGTATGGAGAAAAGAAGAGATGCCTGAAGAATGGTCGTTGGCATTAATATGTCTGTTGTATAAGAAAGGAGATAGGAAGAAATGTCGGAATTATAGAAGTATTTCTCTCTTGAATATAGTATACAAGATAATGGCAATGCACATTAAGAACAAACTAATGGAAAAAGCAGAGGAGGAATTGGGGGAATATCAATGCGGTTTTAGACAAGGAAGAGGTACGGTAGATCAGATCTTTGTGTTGAGGGAAATACAAGCAGAAAGTCAAGAGTACGGCAAAACAACAATGCTGCTATTTGTAGATTTTAAACAGCCATATGATGGAATAAGGAGAGAGGAACTGTATAGGTCGTTGGAACAAATGGGAATAAGCAAAAAGCTAATAAGAATGATTAAATTAACCTTGACAGGGACAGAGGGCATGGTTAGAATAAACAACGGAGCAACACAAAAATTTGAAATTAACAGGGGTGTAAGACAAGGTGACCCCCTGTCGACGACACTGTTCAGCCTACTATTGGAAAGAGTTATGAGGGAGGCAGACATTAACAGGTCTGGAATTTTATACCAGAGAAGACATCAATGTCTGGCTTTTGCTGACGATTTGGTTATATTGACAAGAAGCAAGGAAGAATTAAAGAAGATTATAAAAAGACTAGAAGAATAAGGGCAGAAGGTTGGACTATACATAAACAAGGAGAAGACAAAATATATGGAATGGTCTGAAAAGGAATTTAGAAAAGGAGGGTATCTAAGAATAGACACGGAGAATGGAAGGGTATACCAGTTCGAGGAGGTGGAAAATTGTACATACCTAGGAACGATAATTACTAGAAAGCCGGGTTGTAAAATGGAAATTCAAGCAAGATTAATGGCAGGAAATAGATGTATTGCATCGCCCAATGGAATGTTAAGGAAGAAAGATGTATCAAGAAAATTGAAGGTAAAGATATATAAAACGGTAGTAAGACCAGTAGTTTTGTATGCTAGTGATACTTGGACTTTAAACAAGGTGGAACAAGCAAGGCTGGCGGTATGGGAGCGGAAAGTTTTGAGAAAAATATTTGGAGGGAAGAGGGAGGGAGAGATATGGGTGAGAAGAACAAACCAAGAGCTGAATGAATTTTATGGAGAAGCAAATATAGTGGGAGTGGTGAAGGCACAGAGGCTGAGATGGATGGGTCATATGGAAAGGATGGTGGACTCAAGAATACCAAAAATGATAATGGCAAGGACAGTTGGGGGAAAGAGGAGAAGAGGAAGGCCAAGGGGAAGGTGGAGGGCAGAAGTGGAAAAGGATATAAACACATTAAGGATAGCAGGATGGAAAGAACTAGCGAAGGATAGAAACCGATGGAAGAAAATTACCAGTGAAGCCATGAGCCTCCTAGGCTCGCAGTGCTAATGTATATACGTCAGGTTAATTGTCAGCATGATCAGATCAATTGAAATAACTACATAATTGGTGTGAAGAATTTTATTTGCCTTTATCTCCATCTAAATCTAAAATAATCATATTTACAAATTATATCCCAGAATTCCTTGATTCTGTTAATTTTAGAGGTGTTGATTTGCAAATTGTTAGTGTTGTAAAATACTTGCATTTAGATTCTAAATTATTGTGGCATAATCATATTAAATATATTGCTTCGTCATGTCAAAAGAATTTAAATATTTTGAGAGCTTTAACTTCAACATGGTGAGGTTCTGATCCGAAATCATGAAGATATATTTATAAAGGAATAATAAGATCTAAGTTCAAAAATTGAATTCGGTATTTCCCGAGAGTTAAAAATTGGGTTAATAAATGGAAGTCAATTATACTTCAAAGTTTGCGTACAGTCTCAGGGGTCATGAAATCATCTCCCACTAATGCTCTCTTTGTACAGGAGAGCGAATTGCCTTTGAATATAAGAGCAAACTATTTAGCCTTGAAATATATTTTTAAGCAGACCTCTTTGGATAATAATTTAGTTTTAACAAGTTTGAATGATCTTTTTCAATGTTATACAGGGATAAACGCTTCTCATAGAATTTTGGAAGTATTGGATGAAGCATATAAATTTTTTTTAATTATAAATAAAAAAATAAATTATAGAATTAGTTGCAATGTTCAAAATTTTAATTCCAAAATTGATTTGAATCAAAATTGCAATAGAAAAGGTATTTCGTCCTCAACTGACTGTGGTCAATGAAAGTTTCAAAGAAATTATGAATCTGCTTTTGGTGTCTATTCTCCAGCACTTGATACAAACATTTCCGGAAATATTTCAAATTATGCTTTGATTTTATAGCAAAAATCCAAAAGAAAAAGTGAAAAAATCCCTTACCACAAAAATTAAAAGATACAAATCTAAATACGTATTTCGGCAACAAAGTTGCCATCTTCAGTAAAAAAAAACAAGTGAAGAGCAGTGTTAAACGTAGTGTTTTCGGCTAAGGTAAACCTTGGAAGATATGCTCTTCACCAATTCACTAGTGGAATAACACTTATTCCAATATGTGGAATAACACACTCTTTAACATAAATATAGTATACTTTAATATATTTTATAGCTCCTATAGGGACAATCATATTTTATATTACCGGTGACAATATCTGTATAGTAAATTTCTGTGAATAGTTTTTATTAACTCGTATGGTAAAGTTGGTGTACTATATTTGTATTATTAATTTGAGCATACATGTTAGTAAATGTGAAAAAAATGTCTAGTAGCACTGACTATATTTGATAATAACTGTTAAATTTTTTATTGTACCCAGTATAATGTAATATTTTACTATGTACGATACATGATGCTCATACTTACCATATAGCCTTGTAGTACTTACAATATTATTTTCTATTATAATAATCTAACGTCTCTTAGCATTTAAAATAGTAGATAGTAAACAATAATATAATGGATCATATGCGGGCACTATACAGCGATACTTACCTGTAATTTAAAATATAGTACTATACAAGGTTTTACCCAGTTCATGCATAAGGAAAGTGGAATATTACACAATAAAAACTATAATATTGATTTTATTTTTTTATTTGTCCTTAAAACCATTATTACAAAAATCCAACGTGTATTACTTTCATTAACATAACAATCACTAGTAGGTTAGATTTAGGTTAATGTTCTATCAAAGCATAAAGTACCCACTACGAAGTATATGCATATAATATCTATTACTTACCTTTAAATATATTAATTAACTGTGGAAACCCCCACTCGATTAAAATGTTTTCCACGTTTACATCCATTGCTGCTTACGATGCGCAGAAATCAAGGAACGACCAGACACAAACATGCACCGACACGAATACGTACACCTGTATCACACGTACATAACACGTGTCAGTAATTTTGTCGCGGCAAAACAGCTTATTGGTCGATTTCTTCGGTAAAGATCGACAATGAATAGAGCAAGGGGTGGGAAGAGCGTTACAAACATTTATGTTAGAAATTGAATATGCATCGAATACCTGATAATATCGCAGTCAATCGCAGCGACTATCTATACAATCCACGTCATTATATAGGCTTTCAGCAATAGAGTAGCTATATTAATTGTTACATCCATAAGATGTAGATGGTAACATCCAGATTTTGCCTCTTACTAAAGAGATTTACGATCTAATTTCTACAATCCATTTTTCTCAGTGTACTGAAGATGGCAACTTAGTTGCCGAAATACGTATTTAGATTTGTATCCTTTAATTTTTGTGGTAAGGGATTTTTCCACTTTTTCTTTTGGATATTTGTTATAGTTTTCAAGCCACAGTCTCCACCCATCACAGGATGCTTTGATTTGTAGGTGAGTTATTGTAAAATAGAGGAACATACTCGAAAAGTGCTTTACTGGCTTTTCAACTACAAAAAAAATGTTGATCACAATTTGGTTTGGGATATTCTTGGGAAACTATATTTATTGGAGATAGAAAACACTTATGTTAGTTTCATTTGGGTTCACAGTCATGTAGGAGTATATGGTAATGAAATTGCTGAACCAATTAGCTAGACTGGGTAAAAATAGTATTGCTTCTAATTTAAAATTTTATTATTGTGATTTTCATTATTTTATTAAGAAGAAAATAATTCAGGATTGGCAGACATGGTAGAATGAGTCTGTTCTAGTAAAAGGAAGAACTTATATTAATGTTCAAAATAACGTTAATCTTAAAGTTTGGCATCATAGATTTCCTTGGATTTAACAGATTAAGAATTGATCAATTTGCTGTTGAATCTCATTCACATAGAATTGGTATTGTTGATTCGTCTCTATGACAAGTGTGCCAAGGAGTAGGTGATATCTATCACAGATTATTTCAATGCAGGAAATGCATGAATTGGAAAGAAGAATTTTGTTTAATAAATTGACTTTAAATAATTATTTTCCTCCATTATTCCATACATTACGTCTTTGGTTGCTTCAAACAATTTCAAAATTTATATTTTAATTTATAGTATTTATCTCGAGCAAATTATGAAATTTGAGTAATATGTCTTCATTATGGAAAAAATTAAAAATTATGTATCTGGTTTAGGAAGAGCCCTGGTGCTTTCCAGCGTGGGACAAAAACCATTTTTTTTCTCGAAAATTTTGAAGACAAAATACCTACAATTATTACACCGGGTGTTTTAAACCACTTGTCCACTATACTTCAAACTTTCTTTCATATTCTGTACTCACAATTTATTGCCGCATAAATTTTGCACATTACTAATTAACGTACGTAGTACATTAAACTTTTCCAATAAGAATAAAGCTAAAATTTGCTTAAATTTTAACTGTAAACAGATATTAAATCTCTAAGTATCTCAAACGTTATTCTTTCAATTTATTATTTCCAATTGCAGGTTGATCAACAGTAAGAGTACTGAGTCTTTGCTGATTACAATTGCGCATCAAAATCTTTGAACACCTGTATATGAGATAAAATTAGATAAAATGAAGTCCAAATATGCATTGTTTGTATAGCAATCGACTTCATATGTAGAGAAGAGTTAAATATGTCCTCAAAAGGTTACAACACACCATCTATTTATAGTTCATATTTGATTCATTTATGTATGAGTGAGCGACATCATTTGTAGACAGAACTTGGACTTTGTTTCAGCGATATTGGTTAGATTCTCTAACCTCCACGCTCTGACTATGATGCTTTATAGGATTAAAGTTCAGTGAATTTATTTATTTACAATTATGTTAGGACACTATAGTATTGCTATTATATGATTTTGTTATTTTTACATTATATTAGTCAACAAGTATGGCAAAATAAAATTGTATGTTTCCAAAATAATGCGAAAACAATCAAACTCATTATTAAAGTTTTGAATGAATTATAAAAGATGAACCCATGTTGATACGTAAATACGTACAGTTCCTCCCAGAAAAAGTTAACAATCTGTATCGGGATTTTGATTGTTTTCTTTTTTTGGTCGAACCATTCTTTTTAATGAATTTTATTCATGCAGCCGAATTGTATGAAGTAATCACATAGGTAATATTTACTAGTGTGTGCGTATCTGTACCTGGGAACTCCATGTCTGGTATTAATATGGTAAACTGTTTATTAAAATCTGCAAGCCAGCATGAAAAAACTTCTCTGATTTATTATTTTTTAAAGAGAAAAGGACATTCATTCAGTTGAAGCCCCAAACTATTTACCGCTAAAACAGCAAATGAAAGTTTTCATGTTTATCGCATTTTTACATTATACATATTATATTTTATATATGTACATATAATTTCATTGATATATCACATACTAATCTTAAATTAGATTACAGACCATATACTTTCAAAGTTAAATTTAAAGTCCTTGGATTAAAACTGCTTTGCATAATTTTAATTTATTTTTATTTGTTATTCTTCTCGTCTTCTTCTTCTTTCTTCTCTTCTCTTCTTTTCTTCTTTTTTCTTAAATAATTTGTTTCCATTTGGATTACAACTTTTCTTTTTCGTTTCGATAACCGGTAGCCTGCTGATTACTATGAGTCGACAAACCGTAGCCTTCTTGTTTTATTATTTTTTCATTATTTTGAAAAACTATCAAACAGCAAATTAAGACACCATGTTTCTACTCTAAGAGTTAAAGATTTATAATATGTAGTCTGTGTTAACAAAAGCTGTCCAATTGTTGAATGGGGTTCGAAAGATGCAAACAATATCTCTGACCATGGACTAGTGTACTGTATAGTGGACTTCGACGTAACTGTGCCTAAGCCTTAGATTTGTATGTACAGAGATTTTCGGTATTTTAGTATGGAAGAATTTTCTGTTGATGCTAACCGCATAAACTGGGACTATGTACATGCATTGTCTTGAATCTATTGATGAGAAAGCACAATTTATGAACAATGTTATCAGGATTCTTTTCGATATACATACATGCCCCACGAAACCCGCTTTAGTAGCGCAGCCGGCATGTTCGAAGTGCTGTATCTCTATCTACTTTGTATGTTATAAATATAATGTCGCAGATACGTTGATTAGACGCAATGCCTAGTTTATTAAGGATTTCCCAGCGTTATCTTACGATGGCGCAAAAATTAAGTGTTTAATTTGCGGGATATTTGCAATGGGTTTGGTCAAAAACACATTATCAAGTGCGAAGTGCAAAACACAGTAATAAAGAAACCGGCATAAACAAAAAATAGTTCTTATTCCATGTATATACAGGGTTAGTAAAAAGTCCCGGAACGGTCGAATAACTTTGTTATTTGAAAATTATGATTTCTGAAATTTGGTATGGGGGTATAGTTAATATAAATGCATTTTATGCAATACAGTTAATATTTTTTTCACTTCCGGTTTAATCGGCAATACGTCCAATTTTTTTTTTTTTTAACGGAACGCCCAGATTTTTTTAACACTTTTGAATGCAAAATAAAAAACTACGTTCAGGAAGTATTAAGATGTTTATTTTTATTCACAAGAAAACAGTTAAAAAATTAAAAAAGTGTCCTAATACAGAAAAATCAAGATACCTGTCTATTCAGGTTGCGATTACAATAATTGTTCAAAATGCTCTCCATTTACAATTTGACAAAAATGTCAACGGTCAGTAAAATTTCTTATTGAATTTTGTATTTGTTCTGGAGTGATGCGATTGGCTTCTTGAACTATTCTCTCTTCCAATTGTTCAAGATTATGGGGACGATTTTTGTACACTTGACATTTCATGTGACCCCAAAAGAAAAAATCTAATGGCGAGAGATCTGGCGAACGTGCTGGCCATTCGATTGCTCCTCTACGTCCGATCCAACGTCCCGGAAAAATTTCATTCAAATAATCGCGGACATTATGGGCAAAATGGGAGGGGAGCTCCATCTTGTTGAAACCAAAAATGTGCATTAGGGTGATCACCTATGTTTGCATTTGGAAAGAGGGCCGCAATTGCTGGAACAACCTCATTTCGCAATAAATTGAAGTAGACGTTGCCAGTTAAATTTCCTCTTATTCCCTTCCCGTTTCGGGACTTTTTACTAACCCTGTATACACACATACACATGAATCATGTCATTAAGTACAGAATCTTTTTTACAATCTGTTGTCTCGTCTACACATAGCCACTTTTTTATTTTTCAGGTCAGCTTTAATTTTATTTTCTAAATGTATAGGCACAGCTCTGGGGGGTCGCCTGTAAAAGGGTGCCCGTCCTAGAGGCTGGCACGGATAGTATATCCCCTGTATCTGTCTATGACAGACCCTACGATGCTTCCCCAAATGCTACGCGGAGTACTCACGCTGTGGACTCCATGTCCGTCTACGTGGACGGATCCAGGACACAAAAAGGGACGAGAGCTGGTATTTTTCTGGCCTGCCTCGTTTCCAAACAGAGGTGACAGCACTTACTTTAGCGGCCAACAACATATCTGAACTCAGGATTGTAGACAGAAATATTGATTTGTATACAGATAACAAACAACTTGTATCAGCGTTGAGGCAACCGGAAATAACCTCTAGACTGATGCTGGACTGTTACAGAGGTCTCGCACAGATCTCTGTAAGGAATAAAGTCATGATTAGTTGGGCTAAAGGACACGACGGTAATCTGGGGAATGACGAGGCTGATAGGCTAGACGCGGGTCCGGGACTGTTCTGTACAGCCCCGGACCGTTTATAAGACCTACCATATCTGCCTTGTGTGACCAGATCAAAATTATCACCCATTCATTAAAGCTTCGGATAAGAATTGCGCGTGCCGTTTTGCCAAGGGCACTTTTTCTTGCCCTGATAGACAAACGGCATCAAACTATCTGAGGATGTGCAGGGAGGACATCCGCTTAGTGATGGGAATTCTAAGCGGGCACTGTCAGTTAAAACCTGCACCTTTTTAGGTTGCGATTAGAGACCAGTCCAATCTGTAGGGGCTATCAATTAGAGGATGAGACGGCTGAGCATGTTCTCTGTGACTGCCCTACCCTATCATCCATTAGGAAAACCATACTTGGGGACGTTCGGCTTGACATCGCCAGCGTCAGGAAAGCTCCCCTGGGGAATGTCCTAGCGTTTGTGAAGACAATAGGCTGATTGACAACCTAGGTGGGGTAGCGTAAACGAAGGAAGCATAATGGGACTAATGAGGTCTAAATGCTGTGGGAGTAGCCACCTTCCAAGTAATCCATAATCCAGAATCCAGGCACAGACGATAAATAATTTCGTAGCATTGTTCCGACTAGGTAATGTGAGAATGGCGTATTTCTTTCAAAATAAAATGAACGGATCGTTACTTAACAAAGTAAACGGCAGATTACACATAATCATATTTGCACATAAATCAAATAAGGTTTTATGTTTATGCCGGTTTTTTATTACTGTGGTTGCACTTCGCACGTGGTCTTGATAATGTGTTTCTAACCAACAATTTCAAAATAACACCTCCGAAACCTTGTATATATTAGATATATTATATATACTGTTATTATCCGTTATTTTAATAATTATCTTTTTTTTTTTCTAATTACATCATAATTTCAAAAATTGTTATTTATTATACTTCATCTAGATCCAGGGCGGAACTTTATTTGAATTGGCACTGGTGCTACTTTTATAAATAGGTACCCTTTTCTTTCCTCAACAACAAACAAAAAGTCCGTACTCCAAAATGGATCGTTATTACTCATGAAACTAAAAAATGGGATTTATTTATTGTTTTATTAGGCCAACAAAAGCGAACTGGGTTGGGAGAGTGTGGGCCCCGGTGCGTAGGTGTTTATTCCGCCTCTCTTGTCATCCTTAGAGTAAATGTAGATATAATATTACCAAATAGTTTATCAAAAATAACTGTAAGAGTTCCAAATAGAGATTTCCATTATTTTGACCCACTTCTGGTGCTCAGATGTTAATGGAACTTGAATCAAAGAATTTCGATTAAAAAAAAATCTATTTTTTAGACCCAAATTACGTTGCACTGCCCTTAACCAAATACTACAGGACACTCCGTATTGTACGTTTGCCGACGTAATTGAACATATAAGGAGAAATAGATACAATAAACTTTCCTGTTGTAATATTCCATTTAATTACTCTACAGAAAAAACAATTGAAGTACGACCTGTGGCTATTAACGCCAGTTGTTTCTAAGATTTGGACGATACAAAAAAACGCGTTAAATACATATCAATTACGTGCTCGTAATCAGGTGAGCACAACAACAATTGCAGAGGTATGTTGCGACTTTACCGCAAAAGGCGACACGGGCAGTTTCGCCTCTTACGTTAAATCACACGAAAGCGTCAAAAGGATTAAGTAAAGCCGATAATTAACGCATTAGCAATATTTCCATCTACGTAAGTATGAAATGGATCAATAACAAGTGTTAGCAAAGAATCCCTTAATTCTGAGCTGATGACTGACGCACTTAAAAGTAACGAAATTTCAGTGTAAAATTGCTTGTAATTTTTTTTTTTTTTGATATTCTGGAATTATCGTTTGTCATTATGTATCAATATAAGTTAACGTTTTTTTAAGTTTTATTCCCTTTGTTTATAGATGTGTTAAGTAAGAAAGAGTTTAGAATTTATTTTTATTTTGGAATTCTATTTATGCAGTTTACGACATTTTAAAAAGCCATTATACTTTGCTTTACAAACATTCAGTTTATGGAAAACATATTAAAGCGAGATTGCCGATTTCTATGAAGGATTAATACGTCAGAATGACCAGTTTACGACTACTCTAGTAATAGCACTAAAGATAATAAAAGTCATTAAGGAAATATGAAAATATTATTGTAATAGATTCCGAATAAATTGCTAGAAATAAAATTTCTACCTGTTGTTTCAAAAACATAAATTAGAAGATTTGATGTATGTACAGTCAGGAACCGCCTAGATTGCAGCGAACACCGCACTAGTCACAATAACGGAGAGTGGGGCAAGTTGACACAGTTAAGGAAAATCCAACATATCCAACTTTTTTAAACTTTAAATTTATTATAAGCAGTGACCGATGACTACCATACAAAATAAAAAGTTGACGAAGTTAATTTCTAATTCGTAACTTGTGCACTCTGCGTGTCTTCACTGATTGCATTTACAAAACATAATCCAATCTTCTGAGAGAGGTTCCCCATAATATTGATGACAACCAGGGCAATAAATAGTAACTGTAGTTTAATTACAGAACCAAAGCAAGTACCTAATGAATTCAGACGTTATTTTTCAACTGTTGCAAAGGTGCTTGTAAACAATGAATTTAGTACCTTGCAGTCATTGCCCATTGTTGTTGGCCCTTATGGTTCATTTTAATTTAGACCGGTTTGTGCTGGTGATTGTGGTTGCGAGAATGGCTGTTAAGATATAATGATTCAGTAGTTCCCTACTTAAACAAACCATTTATGAATTAGCCCAACCACTAGCTTACTTAATCAAAATGTTATTTATCCAGGATGAATATCCTGCATCGTGGAAGACTGCTGCAGTGGTACCTGTAAATAAAAGGAGCAGTGAATTGGATATTACGAGCTATCCTCCGGTCTCAGTTCTTAGTACATTTTTCAAAGTTATCGAACGCATAACACACAATCAATTGGTGGATTTTTTAGATAAGCATAAACTGATTGCTAGAATCCAGCATGGATTTTGAAAGTGATTTAATAGATTTAACACAGTATATATATATATATATATATATTATAATTTTATTCGTGGACGAGATTAATAAAAGGCCTATTTGACTTGTATTTAAATTTTATTTTAATATCCATACATGTTTCGGCGAAATTTGCCTTTCTCAATGGAAAAAAAAAAAGATGAGTGAAATTTACAAGTTTAGTATGTCGTGACTCTATATTGAAATTAGTTATTATAATTTATACTTGAAAAAGTGAAGTTACATTATTACGTTATAAAATTTAAAATCTATATGTTAAAGCGTTGAAAGTTAAAATACAAGTACACTTGTATTTTACTTTTTCAAGTATAAATTATAATAACTAATTTCAATATAGAGTCACGACATACTAAACTTGTAAATTTCACTCATCTTTTTTTTTTTTCCATTGAGAAAGGCAAATTTCGCCGAAACATGTATGGATATTAAAATAAATGGATATTAAAATAAAATTTAAATACAAGTCAAATAGGCCTTTTATTAATCTCGTCCACGAATAAAATTATAACATATGATACAGGCCAGGAAGAAAAATAGCAATATATATATATATATATATATATATATATAAGTTTGGGTGAGTGTATTAAAGATGTTTAAACCCTGTTTTAGCGAAGTAAAGGCTAATTTTGTCAATCGACTTCTACAATTATGTCCGGATCCGGACACTGAATTGTAATTAATTGACGATAGCCGCTAAAATCGCCTAAATTAGGCAGTAATATGTGAAAAATGATGATTTCGCAATCAACCACCGATATCCGCATACGCGTTTCACCCTAACTAGGGATCATCAGTACGGCTTGTCGTACTGATGATCCCTAGTTAGATAGTATAGATATTTATATATATATATAAATTCACCTTCTCGGTCACTCCGCGTGTTTTCCTCCGAGCGAGGATTCCTAGGACGTTTCGGTGGCATCTCAGCTACCTTTTTCTACTTCTTGTCACTATTGGCGTTCGAAGATTAGTTGACATGTTTATGCTTTGCCGTGTAAGTATCCCTGGTTGCCGGCTACTATGTGCTATTGGTTCAGGTGACTGTCCAATTAATTCTGGCATATGTTGTTCTTGTAGTGGATGACCGACGACCATTTGGTTTGTAATAGATGTACTGTTTTGTGCAGGACTGGTAGGTTTTCGATTATACTGATGTTGCAAGGCACTCTTCCAAGCGACAGGTAAATGTAGTGCATCATCTCGTTTATTTAGGCATTCTGGCCGTTTTTCAATTTCAATTGCTTCCCTAAGGGTTCTTGGTTTTAAATTTTCAATATTAGCAATTGTCTTCGTTCCTTCGAAATTAATCTTATGGCCAGTTAGTAACGAGTGTTGTGCTAGAGAAGAGTTAAACGCTTTCTGTTTTACCGCGATTTTATGTTCTTCTCTGCGTACATTTATCCTCCTGTTAGTTTGTCCAATGTACGAAGATGAGCACTCACCGCAAGGGATTTCATATACGCCTTGATTCTCTAGCGGAATACTTTCTTTAGGTGATTTTAGCACTTGGCTAATTTTTTCTCCGGTGGTAAATACTGCTTGAATGCCGTGTCTTTTTAATATTCTACCAATTACGTCAGTTGTTCCCTTTACATAAGGAATTATAACTTTGCCTACATATTCTGTTCTTTCTCTTGATTTGTTTTTCTTATTTAGAACTCGTGTTATGGATTTGTTATTAAATCCATTTGAAGTTAAAGCGTCTCTGATGTGTTTTACTTCTAAATTTCTGTGTTCTTCATCGGTAAGTTTCACTGATCTCGATACTAATGTGTGAATGACAGCTTGGAGTTGCGCTGGATGGTGATGTGATTTAGCATTTAGATATCTGTTTGTGTGTGTCGGTTTTCGATATATTGTATATCCTAAAGTACCATCCTGTTTTTTCTTGACCAGTATATCTAGGAAAGAAAGCTGACCATTTTGTTCTTTTTCATTGTAAATTTGATTTTTGGATGTATATTGTTTAAATGGGCCAAGAAATTTTGTAGTTTTTCTTCTCCATGGGGCCAAATTACAAAAGTATCATCTACATACCTTAACCACAGCTTTGGCTTTTCTTGAGTTGTTTGTAAAGCGACTACCTCGAAATTTTCCATAAATAAATTTGCTAAAGCAGGAGAAAGCGGTGAGCCCATTGGAGCACCTTCAACTTGTTTATAGCGCCGACCTTTATATATAAAATAAGTATTTTTGAAACAGTGGTTCGCTAGATTAATGATATATTCTGGCGGTTTGTATTTTTCTTGTATAAAAGAGATTGCTTCTTTTACCGGAACTTGTGTAAATAATAACTACTTGCGCATTTGGTCGCGAGGGAACTACCAGACGGTGAGATATCGGTGTTGAATCCACCGTATTTCTTTGTGTGTATTTGTTTATCGTTTCGCATTGGAAACAATTTTTGTTTTGTTCAACTGTCATATTTTGTTTTTTTTTACATCCCCATAGCAATTTCCTAGCAATTAAGTAAAAAAAAGTCATTAACCTGAATGACGCCCACTCAAGGAAGATTAAAGAATGCGCCGGCTGAAAGATTAATTCTCTACCCTTATGATATTTGAATAAAATTTAATTTTTTTTCCTTTATTGCTGAGCACAATGAAATTGAATGAAATCAAAGAGGCGTTTGCGACCCACGAAGGGCTAATAGTTAGTATTTGCATTTGTAAAGAAGGCACTCCTTCTTCTAGGTATTACCTTCAAAGTACATAGATGATTAATATCTGTTTAATTAACTATAATATCTTACTAAGATGTTACTCAATACGTCACTTACAAATGACACTTTCCTTCTGTTGAACTATATTAACGTCATATCCATTTCAAGAAATCATAAATGAAAGTTATGTGCCTATACCGCATGATGCGCGTATTTACGTCTAGGTATATTGTTTATATAATTGCAAATCACAAAAACTTTCCATCCAAATTTACTTCGCCATAATGAAAACAAATTATGAAATATAGTTAGCCAAATATGTACGTGATATTCACCAGAAGTTCACCATAAATACATATTTCTATACAATACTAATATTGTAATAGACTTATAATCCAGCTTACTAGGTGTAGGTATACTTATATTTAGCTTATTTACCTGTTCCTTGCCATGCTATTGGGCCTGTAGCATATGTATAAGAAATAGATACGTCAATCGATATTTGTATTTAGGGTCCTTGACGTAGATATACAGATGTTGAAACTATTGTAAACTACGTCATTTTAAGAACAAATAACCACCCTGTTTTCGGAAAGTTTATGAAGCATCGCTTTCTTCGTGTGACGTAGGTACATACGTTGGCGAAGAAGTAATTAACAATATTTCTGAGGAAACGATTGAGATAGCCAGCTGCGGTTAAAAATAATCTTTACCGGTAATAATAACATATGTAGAGAAAGTTACTGATATCAGAATCATTGTAATTTCTTTCCTACTAACTTATTACAATTGGTTTAAATTTAATCACTGTGATTATTATAATAATTTTTTATATTAAAACATTAATTAACTTTTTATTATTCTGTAGGACATACAAAAATGGTATGTTACTTTTAAAGAAGAGTTTTATTCTCCCAATAAAAGAGAACAAACAGTACAATGTTCACTTTTATTGGGAATTTGAAAAAAAAAACAAAACATTAGCGCTTTGTTTTGACAAGTAAGATTAATTTATATTGCTGTTTGTACTAAAACATAGGAAACTACATATATGTAATCTGTTACGTAAAAACCTAATTACTGTTTTACCAGGAAAAGAAACGTTTTCAAAAAAAAAAAAAAATATCGGCGGACTAGCTGAATCCAAATTGATATTTAATTTTTGTATATAATTTTCGGCTTTTATAATATAAATAATAATAAATAATATTTGTTCATAATAAAGAATTTTCAACTTGAAATAATGTGAAATAATCAAAACATATCTAAAATCTGTAAAAAACTATTAGCAATGTTATTCTGGTATTTGAAAATAAATAAAATTAATTAGTTTTAGTTAATGATAGAAGTAGGAAAACATGTTGCAAAACAATATCCGGTAAAAGGTTTTAAAAAACATGTAATTTCTATCTAATTACCTGCACTATTGTTCACTTATTATTCACTATTTTTTTACATTCGCTTGATTATTTACTATTTAACAAAGTATGCATACAGTCACCGGCATAAATATTGCAACATTTTATTATTAGATACTAAAACAAATTTGTACAATTTCACTCAATATACAGCTGAAAGTATGAATAACAGAAAGCAGGTAGATGTGATATATACCGATATTAGTAAAGCTTTCGATTGTGTTCAACATAATGTCATTGTCTCCAAATTAGAAGTTTTTGGATTTGAGCCAAGTTTATTAGCTTTAATAGAAAGCTACTTGACCGATCGTCAGCTGTATGTTGGGGGGTGGCATTTAGTGGTTATACTGCATGCAGTGGGGTTCCTCATGGATCAAACCTTGGCCCTCCTTAATCGTGATTTTTATAAATGATTTATGCGATCATTTCGATGTTGAATATGAACTGTATGCGGATGACCTGAAAGTTTTTTTCTGTAGTTGATGGTATTGAGGATTGCCATACTTTACAATGTAGTGCCACGAAGCTTAATGAATGATGCTCTAGTAATGGCTTTTCTCTGAATATTGAAAAATGTAAAACTATGACTTTTGCACGTAAGAGTAATGTAATTCTGTATGAATATAATATCAGTGGCACGATTATTGAGAGAGTAGATCACATCAAAGACCTCGGTGTGATTTTTGGCTCACAGCTACGGTTTCATGAACACATTGTCAAGGTTTGTGCTTAGTCTCATAAGTTGCTTGGTTTCATTATTCGTACATGTAGATATTTCCGTGGGACAGATGCTCTTGTGCAATTGTACATATCCTTAGTCCGTAGCAAACTTGAATATGCTTGTATCGTGTGGGCACCTAATTATGACAAGTATATAAGCATGATTGAGTTAATATTGCAAAATTACAGTTATAGCAGAAAAGCATTTATTTAATGATTGAGTCAGTAGAAAGAAAGTTTTTGAGGTATTTATACTTTAATAAACATACCCAACTACAATATTTTTTTCTAATGTATTGATTCAAGAATTTTATTTTAGTACAACTGATTTTACTGAATCTATTTAAACTTGTTCATGGTTTAATTGACAACACTAGTTTTTTAAAAAGCATAAATGTATATGTTCCACGTTTTAACTCACGTAGTTCGGTAACTTTTGCCTATAGGACGACGACTACTAATTATTTACTAATTATTTTTTATTGAAGCGTTAGAGCTTGTTATTATTGATAAACCCGTTCTCATTATCGGTGATTTTAATCTTCCCAACTTTAACAATCCCACCCTGTCATCACCTAAAAGCAGAATATTTCAGTCCTTCTGCAGTTCATTAAAATTAAAACAGTTAAATAATATCTACAACAATGATAATAAACTTCTCGATCTAATACTTACAAATAATAACTGCAACATGAATATCAACCTAGATCAACTACCTCTTGTTCCGGTCGATTACTATCACCCAGCTTTCTCCATTGGTATCAGATTCCTTTCTGAAGACGTTCCAAAAGTATTTCCCACATCTTGTACTCCGCAATATAATTTTCGAAAAGCAAATATTAATAAACTATATGAAGATCTCTTATCGTCTGATTGGACTTTTCTTGATGACTTAAACAATGTCGATGATGCATTATCTACGTTCTACTTAGCTCTTTATGCAATATGCTCTGATTCTGTTCCAAAAACGTCTCCGAAAAAACATATTCACCCAAGATGGTTCACTCCCAACTTAATTTCAAAATTAAAACTGAAAGAACATTATAGGCAACGATGGAAGTGCACTCAAAATTATTATTATTTTCAACAATTTAGAAGACTTAGGACTGATTGCAAAAGGAAAGCTTCCTTCACCTATAATACATACCTGCATGATACTGAAGAGTCAATCAACCAAAATCCTCAAGAAATCTTCGCCTTTATTCGATCTAAACAAGGTTCTACTAGAATACCTGGAAAATTACGCACCACGGAAGGAGTTATTGACAATCCGCAGCTCATTGTTGAAGCCTTCGCGCAGTTGTTTTCGAATAATCAAACCCCAAGCAGCAACTGTCATCTTTCAGAAGAACATTCCAATATACTACCCTTCTCCCTACTACCGGTCTCGGAGGAAGAACTCATCAAGATTATGGCAAAGTTTGCTCCCAAAATCACGGCAGGTGAAGATGCAATTCCCTGTTTTTTTATTCATGATGCCAGGTTCGTACTAGCTAAGCCTCTAGCTAAAATAATTAATATTTCCATTCAAACTGGTAAATTTCCCGATGTGTGGAAGAAATCACGTATTTTACCAGTATATAAAAAAGGAGACGCTTCACTTTTAGATAACTATCGGCCAATTTCGATACTCTCGAATTTCGCAAAAATATTTGAAAAACATCAAAAGTTTAATAAAGCTTGGATACTTTTACAATCAATTGCTGGCCTAATTTCCGAAGAAAGTCATGCAAAATTTCATACCAAACTTAGGCAACTAATTCAACTAAAGACTGCATGGGAAAACCAATTTGAAGTAAAAATAATGGTACAACATCCTGAACATGCTAAGAACACTAAATTATCAAAAAATAGCGAAAATGAAGAAAACAACTTGACATTCAGTAATGAAATATGACTGGAAAACATCCCATCAATTTATAAACTCTATTACTAATTTTGAGATTGTAACCAATTGTGAAACAGAAATGATTGATAACTTACAATTAGTATTGGAGGAAAAACCTGATACTCTGATATGAGAAAATGGTGAACAAGAAGAAAACAACAATGCAGTAAATCATGCACAATAGATATTAAATGTAAGAAACATAAATCTACCCATTCCAATGAGAGGAAAACGTTGCAAAGAAATCAATCAAACAATAAATTAGTATATGGTAACATGTAGTTGCTGTATTTAATATTAACTCCTAGGTTTTCTGTTTGCTACCGTATCCAACAACAACGTGGTTTCCATTTTCATGTTAACAGATCAAAGTAAGAGCCTAGAATGTCTCATATATTTGAGGACAAAACGTCAGTCAGCAGGAGTTTAAGGATGCGGTATCAACTTGCAGACCTAGAGGTCATTCAAACCATTTTATTTGTCATTTATTTGTCTTTAAAATCTAAAGAATTGAATTTTGTATTGTGAAAACCTTAGAGAATAAACATTAATGATCTTATTAAGTACTTTATTGTTTAGAGTCCACTTATAGCTGAATATGCATGGTGGTAAGGTAGTAGAAAAGCTTATTTCTAGTACCTATTATATTTTCGACGGACTTCACGTGTATGTACTAAAATTCCGCCGATGGGCGGATTTTTACCTTCAACTACATAATCTCCGTCCGAAATACATGATTGAGATAAACGCTAAAATCCGTCGGCCGAAAGAAATTCTTTAATTTTATTAAATCATTCCGCCGGCGGATATTTAGCCACACCGAATAAATAAATAGGTACCTACCTTTCGAACAATTTTTATATAGCCCTGTCGACACACCACCACTTCTACAAAAGATGTTTTACATAGTGTAATGCACAAACTTTTGATAGTAAAATATCTTTTATAAAAGATCTTTGTCGAAGAACTTTTATAGTGTAATATACGCCCTACAATAGAATCTAAGATACAATGTTGCCAAATTTATATTTCTTTGAAACGATTTGTGGAAGAATACAGAAGCAAAATTTACTAAAAAATTAAGAGTACTATTGCTCCATGTAACTTTTGCGCTAATTTATACTACATATCTGTATTTATTATATATCCATATATCATTGTATAATATAATCGCCCTTTGTTATTTTGCTCGTTATTGTATAACTAATAGAGTTTTGCGGTTCGT
Organism: Cetonia aurata; assembly: GCA_949128085.1. NCBI lineage: Eukaryota > Metazoa > Arthropoda > Insecta > Coleoptera > Scarabaeidae > Cetonia > Cetonia aurata. Next base: position 3,960,646 of record OX421887.1, read on the forward strand.
TAGCATTGTAAAAAAAAAACTAGTCTAATAGATCTGCGTATTTTTATTTTATGAACCAGTTGTCGTCTGTGAAATCGTAAAACTAGAATACTTATGTGCTATAACCTTCTCGTTATAAGAAATTTATTCTGTTCTTTTTTATTGATCTGAGTTCTGAATTATATTCTTTACATTACAATTTTCTTTACGGCTATATGCAAGAAAAAAAAAAATCGAAAGGTTGCCAGATTTTTTTCAAATAAAGTCTATGGGGTGTTTAGCGGTTTCTAAAGTTAAATTACATATTACTTTTGCACAGCATTATTAGAAAATATGTTCAGCATACAGGATTTTCCACGGTAGCCGTTCGTTAGGAGTTTCCGAGGTTAGAAAAAACCTGGAACTCTGAGTTTTTGGAATCCGGGGCTATTTAAGATTCTCTTTCATTTTAAAATATTTTCAGGGTCTTACCACTTCCGGTTATACTGGAAGTCGCCGTTCTAAATAGGTATAGGGAAAGTTATAGGGAATCGATGCAGAATTAAATTCTGCATCTGATCATCCAATAATATACAGGGTGTTCCATTTGAAAAAAAGAACTTTTTCAACTTTGAAGATTTTGTAATTGGTCATGCAGTTTTGGACACCCTGTATGCGACAAATCAATTGTCAATGTGGATTTCGAAAGTGTAATTCTTGTGCTTCCATCTACCCTAGAAGTGTTTATTACCAGTCGAAAATGGGCAAAAGATACTGCGTTGCAAATAACGAATCTTGAATAGCCCCGGATTCCAAAAATTCAGAGTTCCAGGTTTTTTTCTAACCTCGGAAACTTCTAACGAACGGCTACCGTGAAAAACCCTGTATATACATGCATATTATGTTAATTCCAATATTAAATAGAGCCAAATGACAACTTTCTTTGTTACCTGGGTGTACAATGATATTTTGTCAACAAAAATTATTGACAGATATTTAGTAATATGCAAATCAGATTTTATTTACATAATTATGACTATTTTGATTCAAAGGAGTCTACTTTGTGACAAAACATCCTATGCAATGTTGAGTGACTGATAAAACAATATAACTCATGGCCAATGTCAATTTTTAAAGGACACCTGCATTGTTTACGTCGTATTTAATCTCCTAATTTATTTGTTTGAGCGGTTGTAATTTGTATGAAGTCGAATGGTACAATTGCGTGAATCATCCAGTAATAGCAAATTAAATGTTTTGTATTAGGTAAACATTTTACTGATTTTGCCGACTTAACAAATGTGTGGTAGAAGTATGATTTGGAAGAGCCTTTTAATATACTCCTTTTATTTTTTTTTAATCTGTGTGGCATAAGTTTGGAATAATTCGTTTTATTTCAGCTCCTGATTTTTTAGTCTATTAGGCATCAACTGTGTTCTAAACCATTTTGTAGTAATATCCATTGTTTCTTTGGAATTTAAATATAAGCAACGCTTTATTAATAAATCCCATTTCACCAACAGCATGACACATACTCCATTATTTTTTTCTTCGTTTTCTTTTTTTTAGTAGGTACCCATTTTTCTTCTGAACTTGCCGGCATTTAGCCATAGTAGTTTGCACACAGCTTTTATAAAAATACACTACTGACCTTCTAGTTCCGCCGTAGCTATTATTATGCATCATAAAGCGCAAGTAGGGTGCTTTCCACGCAAAAAGGTATACCTTGTCGTTTCAACAAACATTTCCTATTTAATTCACATTTCAGTAAAAAAAAAGTTGTTTTTTTTTTTAAATATACGAAAAAACGAGGGTTGCGTTTTTTCCAAAAATTGTTTTTTCCAAAAGATTTCTTCCGGGGTGAAATTTATTTCAACAAAATATAAAAGCAGATAATAGAATTTATAACACTGTTTTTACTCGTCTTTACAAATTTACTAACAAAAAAAATGTGTTTTGAAGTTCTGTTGTTTGTTCTCATATCTCCTTGGAATAGAGTGTTTCCAGAAAATTAAAATTTAATATCACTCTTGTTTCTTTTTTTATATAGTAAATACACATGGGACGTTTCAAGGTATATATATTCCTCTCCGTGTATTAGTACTTTTTAATAGTGTTTTCGTGATAATAATCGGAAAGGCTGCAAAGAAGTGCTATTCATCTAAAGCAGTGGTCTTTCTTTTTTTCCGGTTTGAGGGCCAGATTTCACTTATTTTTGGTATCGCGGGCCGCACCATAAGGGAAAATAATATTCGATTATTATGGAGTAATGAACAATCATTAGTTCAAAAAGTTTTAATAGTGAAAAAGCAATAAAAAGTAAATATAATAAAAGGTGTTAATGTGAAGTCTGACATTCTTTATTCTTAATTAATTTATCTACATATTACTGGCTTAAGGTTGGTAGTTGCGATTCGCAAACTGTTTTCAAGATGAGCATCAGTGATTCTTGTCTTCACTTTGGATTTGACATTTCTCATTCGAGAAAACAATTGCTCACAAAGATATCTGGTGCCGAAAAACGAAGTCACCCACAATGCATGATTTCTGATTTCAGTAAATTCTACAATGGAGATATATTTTGAATAAAATTCAAGCAGGCCTACATTATTAAATTTGCCTTTTAAACTAGCATTGCACTGCAGATCTATCCATTCGATCTGGATTTCATCAGGAACGTCTTCGACAAAAACTAAAAGGACGAGCAAACAAATTTATGTATTTTTAATTTTTTCGGAAATCAACGAATCGTGATTCAAACTGTGTTTTCAGATCCTGGAGGGCAGAAATATGCTTCTCCATGTTTGAAATCTTATAAGACGACAGATGAGGCAAATGAGTGGTAGCGCTTCTTTTGTATTGATTTATCCACAGATTCAGCTTAAGTTCAAAGCGCCAAATAACTCGGGAATGGGATTATCTTTTCCTTGCAGCTTCTTGTTCAAATTCCAGTTTCAACACGATAATTCACTTATCCCTTCATTGAGAGAGTGGAACCGCCAAAATAATGTAATGTCTTAAACTGGTCATCACGAAGTCCATATTTGAATGTCATTGAAAACTTGCAGGGTTATATAAAACAGATAATAAGGAATTACCCTCTTCACATAACAAAAACGAATTATGGCAATAAATTTTAGAAAATGAGAGGCAATAACTGAACCATATTGCCGTAAAAATTTAGTGCATGCCGTCAAGCTTAGAAGAAGTAATTCAAAATAATGGCGTATGGACTCACTTTTAATTAACTCCATGCATCAAATAGTATTGACTTTTCTCGGCCGATTATTAAAATTAGCATTAATCCCCTATGTAAACTCGGCCCGCGGAAAATTTTATATTGCAGTTTTGATATGTAAACTGGGCCCGGTATATAGTGTTACGTATTATTAACAGTGTTTGGAAATAAATTTCACGTCTAGAACGACTTCTCCTTTTGCAATTGCTTTATTGCTCATTGTCCATTAGGTACACGTAATATCATTACAAATTACAAACAAATTAATATCTACATTTTAATATGGTTAGGTTATATGCGCGGTGCGCATGGACAAATGCGTTGTTGCCCCTGATTTCATAAGCGTAGTATAAGTAGAACATATATTCTAAAGCTTTAGAAAAATTGCATATAATGGAAGCTGGGCGATTGTTGCTAACTTCACTTCTGCTGCCCGTTTTAAAAACCGGTGTTACACGTGATACCCCAGGCAGTAGGAAACTTTTTCTTGGATAAGATTAAATTAAAGATATAACAAAGAGGTTGTACTAACGCGTAGCGGCAATCTTCCACAATAAAATCAGGTATTCCATCAGGATCCATAGTCAATTTTCCTTTTAAGCATTTTAGACCCTCAAGGCCATCAGTTTCTGTAAATTCTTTCAAGTTACACTGCTCCACTTAATTAGAGGGACAGTAGTTTAAATAGCCGTTATTTTCCACATAGCTGAGAATTAGCACACATTTTGCAAAAAATAAATAGTATAGGTCTTTATTTATTATGGGAATAGAGAAGTTTAAGAAGAAATTGTTTTATCACCTCGGCGATGTGCAAAATTCAGTATAACTACCAAAACCAAAGTGTAAAACACGAAAACTAGGAAATCAAATTTTCAATTTTGACCAAATTGTCACTTTAGCAACTGAAAATAACCGCTAATCCTGTCATCAAGTCATTCATAAAGTCTAAATGAGGCATTTAAGTGAAATTGAAATCGTACGCGCCGTTACCCTCCTACAAGAAGGACGGTCAGTGAGACCTGTAGCCGAAGATCTCAACACTTCGAAATCTGCCGTTCACCGTGCCTGGAAACGCGTTCAACAGACGGGCCTTTACAAGAGGAGAGCTGGACAAGGCCGGAAGCGGAAAACAACTCCTGGACAAGACCATTATTTAGTCAATTGCGCTACCCGTCGACGGACATGTACCGCTCGAGATCTGGTAAATGACCTTCGAGCTGCTCATAGGGTTGAAGTATGCGGCGAAACCATTAGAAGAAGGCTCAGGGAGAACGGTTTACGATCAAGGCGTCCAGTCAAAGCACCTCGTGTGACCAGGGAACACAAGCAAACGCGATTAAGGTTTGCCACAGACCACGTAAACTGGCAACTTCGTCACTGGAGATCTGTTCTCTTTACGGATGAATCCAGGTTTCGCCTGACTCGATGCGATGGACGAGTTCGTGTCTGGAGACGTATCGGAGAACGGTACAATGCCGCCACGGTCCAGGAAGTGGGTCGTTTTGGCGATGGGTCGATCATGTGTTGGGATGGGATAACTATAGACGGGGATACTGATCTTGTAATAGTCCCTGGGCGTTTAAATGCCAGAGCCTACCTAAACACAATTCTCGAGGATCATGTGGAGCCTTTTGCGAATGATATGCGCCCTAATCTCGTTCCTATGCACGATAATGCTCGCCCTCATACCGCCAACATTACTACTGAATTTCTACGGAAGAACAACATTGATGTAATGGAATGGCCTGCGATGAGCCCAGACCTCAATCCTATCGAACACTTGTGGGATATGCTGGATAGGCGCATTAGGCACCGTGCCAATGCACCAGAGACTCTCCAAGAGCTGGGCCAGGTGCTTCTCGAAGAATGGCAAAACATTCCCCAAGATCTCATCCGTCGACTTGTGCGATCCATGCCACGTAGATGCCAAGAGACAATTGTGGCTAGGGAGGACGTACACTTTATTAAATCAAGTTAAAAATGGAATTAATGTGCCTTTGTCCGTCACTAAACTTAAAAAATACACTTTCTTCCGACAGTTATTTCAAATTTTGTATAACTTCAGTACAACCAGGCATGGTGTTCCTACATTGTTGTATTCATTTAATAAATAAAGAGTTCTTGTTTCTTATTTTTGCATATGTACGGCAATAAATCCATTCTGTAAGAAACATAGGCTAGCCAAAGTAGTGTCCCCCTAATTAAGTGGAGCAGTGTATATATCATATCACATATATCGGTCCGTCCAAACATCGAAGCAAAATGGACAGCAAATGGAATAGTTATGTCAACAGGAGATGATAAATTTTTCTCGCTGTGAACCATTTGTCCCGGAATACGAGTGGATTTAGACTTTTTACTAATAAAGCTCCATAGCTGGTCAGGATTCAATTAAATGCTGTTGTCAATATCGGTCATGTAATTGCCAAAATCTCGATCTATATTTTGCCGATATTTCTTTCTGAGATACTTAAATTTATTGTGTTTTATGTAAAACCGTAGCTAAGTAGTTTTAAACATCTTTAAGTAATGCCTCTTTGTTCTTACCAGTCTGCGAGTTGAAGATGTAAACCAATACCGAAATGTGTAGATTTTGCTCTACGCAAAAGAATAGTTTGATGAAAGTATTCTAATAAAGTGCTGGTCAATCTATCGCATACTTCATCCACATCTTCATACTCAATAACACTATCCCAATTAGTTTGTATGATGAGATTGTATAACACAGGAAATATCATACATGTAATAGATTTTAATAATTTACTTAGGTTCTACTATAGTCAGGTGCACGCCAGGTGGAGGTGGTTACCTCCAATATGGAATTGCCAATATGGATATTCTGGGGTGCAGCGACATCATCGAATGATGTCTTTCTGGCCCAAAAATTTGTAATTCAATGAATATATAGCAAATAAATTAAAAGTAGTAATGGGCAGGGTAGGGGAATAGTATTTTAAAACACAAGTCTCACAATGACGTTTATGTAATGCGAGTACAAGTTTGAAATACGAGCCGCGTAGCGGCGAGTGATTCAATGTAGGAGCATTACAAAGTCATTGTAACACGAGTTTTTTACAGTATTTTTTCTAATTTGCACACTAATCGCCCATATTACATTCCGGTAAGCGTCTCACCAGTGCGTTAATACCTCATTACAGCACAATGTGCGGCAGCATTATAACATGGTTATAGAAAAAATAACTATCATGTTTAGTCGACTCTCGGAAAAGCCAGTAACGAACCCCTTCTGCCGAGACGAATAAACTCGAGCCTGTCTGGTCCTCGCTAACGATAGTTATTTTCCCCTACCGTACCCAACATTAATTAAAAGTATTACAAGTTTTATCACATGTTTTTGTCATAACGACGCTTTTATTAGAAATGGAGACTTTCATTTATATGATAGGAGAAAAACAAATATAGTATACCTTTTAATAGGTTTAACATTACGAAGAGATCCCCAACATCTGTTGGATTATCACTTTATTACTGTCCCGCGAAATAGCATCCATGAATAATGTTAAAATTTTTAAAAAGCGGGTGCGCTCTCTTCTGATTCATCGCTACGTTTACTCCGTGGAGGAGTTTGTTGCTTTATTTAAGTGAATAGTTTTATTAATTTTTTGTTACAGATTTATGTTAATTGTATTTTATTTTTCTTTTGACATGTCCTATATATTTTTTGTCTCGAGTGGATTCAACATATCTATCTATATATCTATCCACACTCCATCACTATAATTGGATGAATTTTACACCAATTCCATATGTGTTAGGTTCTTTTAGAAACATGATGACTACAGCTTAAACTGAGGATTAACTGTATTAAAGAAAGCTAATATAATGGCTACGATAAATGTGAAGGAACTGTTTTGTAAAAATCAGTGCCGCCATATTCATTATCTAAAAATAAGGTTTCTAGTTTCTACACAGTCTTCCCAAACTTTTCAGATACAAATTAAATAAAATCATAAATATAAACAGCTGCAATATAATGATATTGCACGTGAATGCACATTAATGCTTTGACCTTCATAATTGCACCCACGAACGATAAAATACCACGCTCTTTAAATTACTTAAAATACAAATCCGTCAAGGTTGATGGACCGAGAATTTATGAATTAATTCACTGACACTCTATGTGTGCCTAACAGTCATATGTTACGTCATCGTCTATGTTTACTAGCCCATCACGTTAGATCCTGGACAATATACAAACACATGTTCATGTCAATATCTGTATTCGTTTGTTTTCGTGGTTACGTCCGCTGTCACTCACAGTTTCTCAGAATGTGTTTCCCCTCCATCGGCGAATGATATTTGGGCGCATAGGAAGAAAAAAAAATTGTTGGCGAATGTGTGTTTGGAGCAACTGACCTGAGCTAATGTTGAAAACATTACCACCAGCGCCATGTCGTGCCGTTTGCGCTGTGACTTGCAGTATTTATTGTATTTAATAAATGCCGCACCTAATCAAGATGAAATGGAACGTATTGTTTGCCGTGGTACTAATTTGTTTATGTACTTATATGACCTTTGCAATGGTTGTAGGAGCATTGTGATTGGAATTGTTTTGATCTGTCTAAAAATCAGAAGTTAATGAACTAAAATAATGGCGACGCAAATCAAAAAATTATGTAATTAATTGAGAGATTAAAGAATGGCATAAGAAATGATTATCAATCAAGCAATGAATCAAATAATTCAGAGAATTTTTTCCTTGTCTAAAATTTGGCAAATTATAAAGAAGCAGAAATTTATATTATATAAATAAAAACCATAGAAATAAACAAATTCCACTAATTCAATAATAAAAACCACAGACGTTAAACGTAAATACGATTTTGTAAAACTTTTTGTAGAGCTATACGCTCAAATTTGCGAAATACGTTGTATATATATATTAGGCCTGTTTCAAATCGCTGCATTGAAACTGTCAGGAGTATGCGCAAATGAAATTTTCTTGTCACTAGAGGTGCGATTTAAACGGCAATTTCGATCTGCGCGTGCTCCTGCCAGTTTACAAGCCGTTTGAACTGAAACAAACCTATTATGTTCTATCGGTTGCAAACATTTTCCCCTCCCTGTAACATTTGCGACTGATTTCAAAAATAGCTTTCCATGGTTATTTTTTTTTTACTTTTCTAATACCACAGACAAGTAAGCAACAGATTACTTAAACTTGAAATAATTTAGGCAGAATTATATCTTCAAATAACAATTCCTCAACAAACTACTTTAAAATATTTCTTTTCATAAATCGAAAACAAAGCAAAGCTTTTTTTCTAATAGTGTTGATTTGGTGCATCCCGATTTTAAATAAAAAGATATATTTTTGACAAATGGCGTGGGGACTCTTGTTTAATTTATAATTAAATTGTTGTATATATTTCGTCATGTTTACATGTAATATCGTTCAAGAAGTTAAATTTTCAAGTGTTGGTATTTTGTAGACTGAATAAGTATCCTACATAAAGTGATTTATAACCACTATATTATAGTTATTCGTTTAAAATAATCAAACACTATAATTTTTTTTTGTTCTTTATCCATTGGTTAAATAAAGCCTCTATTGTTTTTTAGTGCAAATACTATTACTTCAAACCTGAAATAAATTAAAAACTTCAGGAATTAAGACACAAACAAACGAGCATAGGTAATTCCAATAGCTAGTAACGACAAAGTCAAATATTTTATTGACATAAACGTCAATTGTATGCAGTATGTCTGCTGACCGTTTCGCAGAAATAACTAGCATCTTACCGCAGTCAATAAAAGAAAAAAAAATCGTGTAGTACGTCTTTACGACATATAATAATGACTTCATTTTTTAGTTACATAAGATAATACATACTAAAACATAGTGAACATGAACAGATTATGTATAATTGAAAAACAGAGCAGTCCAGATGAGCAGCACTGTTCCCTGCTCTTCCACTAAACCAGTGATTCCCAAAGTGGTCCAGGTGAACCCCAGGGGTCCACGGGAGACTCGACGGGGGTCTACGTTGGCGTGACAAAAATTCGTTCACAATTCGTAAGCGGGGGTCCACGAAAATTTATCTGGTTCCGATAGTGAAGAATCAAAATGTTGACTTGAGTTCACCTATCAATGTAGGCAGATAATATTTTAAGAAGCTCTGCGACTGTTACTTGTAAAAACTAGCATATTCCATATTCAGTACCTGGTAATGAAGCGTTATTATTGGGATATGTTCGATTTGTTATGGACGAAGAAATTCATGAAGAGCTACTATTCGCGAAAACTTTGGAGACGGACACTAAAGGTGAATCAATATTTAATGTCCTGAGCGATTTTTTAAGGAAAAATCGATTCCATTCACAAACGTTATTTCGGTGGCAACAGATAGAGCTCCTGCCATGGCCGGGCGATGTCGTGGGTTTATAAGCCATCTTAAAAGAATTATACCAGAGGTAACTGCAATTCACCTGCAAAACACCTAGTAGCGAAAAATTTGAGTGCTAAATTGTACCAATCGCTTCAATTTGTGATTAATGCAGTTAACAAAATAAGAAGCAATGCATTGAATACGCGTTTATTTGCATAATTGTGCGATGAAAATGATGAAGACTTTCAACGATTGCTCTTACATACTGAAGTACGCTGGTTGTCTAAAGGTGCATGTTAAAAAGATTTTCCTCACTTTTTGAATCAGTTTTAGAGCTTCTGGAAAGTAAAGATTCAGATTTAAAAGAAAACCTGATCAATTTGAAAGCAGACAATCGCGTATTTGACAGATTTGTTCAAAAAATTTAATGACATTAACTTACAATTACAAGGGGACAGCCTCAATATTTAATAAAAACAAAGGGTGTAATTTCAACTTTTCTTAACAGTTTCCAAACTTGTCACAGGTAGAATGCCTTGATGAGGATATTCACACATATACGTTCAACAATTAATTGCCCTGTATGATGACTTTAAAATCAGATTTGAAGATATTCTGACGATGGAAATACCACCATGGATCATAAATCCACTTGATGAAACGGAAGTGGGGAATGTGATATTACAACAGGAGCTACTCGAGCTTAGTAATAATGAGGAATTGAAGGTGAACTTTAAAAGAGGGTATCAAACATTTTTGCTGCAGGCAGAAATACCCGAAAAATATCCTGGACTGTGGGGAATTGCGAGAAAGTTTTTGATAGGGTTTCCCTCGTCATATCTTGTCGAGAAAAGTTTTAGTGTCGTTACAAACCTTTTAACAACAAAAAAAGGAGCAGATTGAATACCACAGAACGAGGAGATTTGCGGTTATTCCTAACAAAACTGAAGCCAAATATTGATAATTTGGTGTCAATCCATCAAGTACATCCCTCCTACTAAAATTATGACTATTTTGTGATTGTCATTGTAGAAGTTACGTTACGTTATTAATATTTAATTTTAATTATATTACGACTGTTATCATATTAACAATAATAATTAATAGTGTAATGATTACATATTTGGATAAATACAACACAAGGAAATATACTATCTTTCTTTTTATTTTTACCACTCCGAATGGGGAGTTTTCTAAATAAAATATGTGAGAATTGATTGGTTTCTTGTGCTGTGAGTAGATGTCAAAGGAGTAAAGTTGGATGGAATCACTTTTTTGATTGGCTAACTTTACTTTTTTTGTCATCCACTCACAGCACAATCAATTAATTAATTAACCAATAACTCAGCCGCAACGCAAATTTCCATAGTTAGATCTAATCTTCACATTTTTTGTCGAGTTTTGGGAATATGGTAGAAATGTAGCTGCAGGGGGTCCACCGGAACCACCAAAACTTTCAAAGTGGTCTATGAGAAAAAAAAATTTGGGAGCCCCTGCACTAAACCTTTAAATAACAAAAATATAATGTTAAATGCATATATTTGGGCAGGTTTAACCCCGTGAGGCAACTCGGCCTTAAGACCTATTGTGCCCCCATGATGTCTTAACCCTCTCGACCTGGTTGTACTCGAACAAACAGGTCCGCAAGTTGGTCGGGAGTTAATTTGCTTGTACTGGGTTCGTCCAATCGAGCGACCCCTAGACAGCTCCGTCTCTCCCTGTCCACTGCCGGGCAGTCGGCAAGGAGGTGCACAGGAGTTTCTTCTGCTCTGCCACAGTTTCTACACAGGGGAGAGTCCACTCGCCCCATTCGGTGCAAATGCTTATTTAATGAGCAGTGGCCGGTTAGGACTCCCGTAAGAAGTCTCAGTCTGGCCCTGCTCATAGAGACTGCCTTGCGGAGTCTTTCGTCGCCCGCATAAATACCGAGGATTTTACAGTGTCTCACGCCGACTAGTCCATTCCAATAGGAGCGGTGACTAGCAGCGAGTTGAGATCTGACAAAGGCTTTGATACCGCCAAAGGAACTCCCGCACAACGGTTCTGGACCAGTGAACGGTAGACCACTGGCGCCTCTAGCTAGTTTGTCAGCAATTTCGTTGCCTCTAATCCTAGAGTGACTAGGCACCCATCTCAGCGTAATGCTGTGATGCTCCGCCAATTCTTCAAGCCTATGGCACCTCAGTACCACTTCGGAAGCAAATTTGACAGCCTGTAGTGCCCTGAGGGCAGCTTGGCTGTCGGAGAAAATTTCGACCGATCCATTCCCATGCGGGCAGTTTAAGATGCTCTCTGCACAGGTCTGGATGGCTATAACTTCAGCATGGAAGATGGAAGTGGAGCCCCCTAAGCTGATGGCTTCGCCATTCGGTTCTCCATCTCTCCAGATCCCAATGCCAGCGATGAGAACATCTTCTCGGTCTGTGAATGTATGCTTTGGAGACCTGACTGTTGGAAATATCTACGGAGTATTTCCTAGTGAAGCTGAAGACAGGCGGAATCTTGTCCGCCCTAGTGGACAGAGGTACTGTCTGTTCGATGTAGTTGAAAATGCTGGTATGGTCTCCAGTTTTGCCAGAGAAACCTTTACGCCCGCTACATTTTACTCTGTAAGCTGCCAGGGTAACTTCTGACCGCAACACCAACTGAAGCGGAGGAAGCCCAAGAATGGTCTCCATGGCAGCAGTCGGTGTCGAGGACATGGCTCCCGTGATGCCTAAACAGGCAGTCCTTTGGACCTTGCTGAGCGCGTTTACCGCGTATCCCAGACTAGCCTTATGCCACCAGACTAACGAGGCATAGGTTATGGAGGGTACAATGACCTTCGTGTACAGCCAGTGCACCATTGCCGGTTTTAGCCCCCACGTTTTACCAAACATTCCTCTGCAGGCCCAAAAGGCCTTTGTGGTTTTGTTCGACACTTGTTCAAGGTGAGATTTGTACGTCAGTTTTGCGTCCAAAATAACACCTAGGTATTTACCCTCACTAAATGTAGCACAGCATTGCTGGACTTCGCCTATGATTGGACTTGTAAAAAAAAAAAAAATAATTTTTTCTTTTCTAATAAAGATCATTTGTTATTATTATTATTATTATTATTATTATTATATATGCTATAAATTAAAATATAGAATTGTAACATACATAAATTGTATAAGTAGAACATCCCTCAAATAAAGTCTTATGAAATGGCGGAGTTATTAATTTTTTTTTCTTACATTAAGATTGTGCACGTCATTTCTATACCAAGAGCTCAGTCTTAACCTGTTGATTGCCGTAATATGAATAAAAGAAGGATTAAAATATGGTTTCTATGAGCTAAGAAAGTCGCGAAATACGCATGCTGTTCTGCTGGGCAAGTGTATCAGATATACAAATCGATATACCATCTCCACCCCGCAATATGTCGTCGCCGGTATTTTCTACCCTTGTGTAACTACTACAAAATACCACAGCTCAAACTTTTCAAATTGAAACAAATCAACGAAACCCTTATTCCGTACTCCTGCGGCGCACAGTGGTTCCAAATCGAAACTTTTTTGCCAAAAATCTGTAACTTTGTCATCTTTGGACCGATTTTCATAAAATTTGGTATGAGTACTGCTAAGTAGTTGAAGTTTAATGTGAATAATTAAAAACTATGAAAATATTATTACTTTATTAAGAAAAAAATATCTACATATGAAGATGTGTAATTAATTGCATATATTTCACCTTAAAAGATTAAATTATAAAAACTATATAATAAACACTACTTATTAATATAACAATTATAATAATGATGTATACAGAGTGTTTCAAAAAGAATTATATGTAGCTGTTTATAAATTTTTTATATAAAAATATGATATTCGGCATTTTTTAAATGCGGACAAAGTGACATAAATTTTATCCACGTGTTAAAAGTAATAGGTGAAATGATACAGAGTCACAACTTTCGAAATAATGATAAAAGTTAAATCAATTATAAAGTAACCGGTACATAACGTTATACAAAATACCTGTTGTTTAGTTTCCATAAAACTAATCCAGGCATGCAAAGTTGAAAGACCAAACCTGAAAGTTTCTTCTCTTTCTGGTTTTTGACTTACTCGTGCAAGATCATTCATTTCACTTGGTTTGGCAAGACATAAGTACATTACAGTTAGCACTCGATGGAGTATTCGTCAAAACTTGAACAACTTTACCATCGACCATAGTAAAATATAATGTGTGTTTTATAGAAAATGTTGCTGTATTTATTAGCACGGAGGATGGTGTTAATGCAAGTATTTGAGATTCGATATCTGTAACTATACTCCTAGTTTTCTCAGGAGTTTCTTTTGCAAACTCTATAAGGATAGGACGACAAAAACGTACTGACGAAGGCGATGGATTCTGCCAAAAGACACTTTCATCCACTTCACTAACAAGCTTAGGTGGTACGAGCGATGCTATCAGTAGATTTGCATCTGATATTAATTTGCTTTCACCTGATAAAATTTGTTTGTACTCGCTTTGTCCAGAAGAACCATCGCATCCCCACTTACAGTATAAAATCAATCTTGCGTCACCACCAGGGAGATTAATGGAATCAAGCATCAATAATCTAGTAACTGTGTGATCTAAAAGAGACTGCAATTTTATTTTAGCACCTATATCACTTATTTCCATGTTATCTGGATAACACTGGGTTTTCGCTTCGAGCACGTACTTGTACGCTGGAAACAAATTGAGGCTTTTATCTGTAATACATTTTCTAAAGTACTCATACTGTTGTTTAGTTAAATCTAGATCTAGTAACAATGCAAGTGCTTCGTCATTCGAAAAAGGCACCAGAGATATCTTTTCTTCCATTAAATTCTTATGAAGCCCATCCAAGGTTTCTGTCGGCATAGAGCATAACTGTTCAATAATGGCAGCATGTTTACTTTTTCCAATTGATTGTAGGCCTTGTATATAGGAATGGTGAATATAATCCAACCCAGATTCCTGAAATAGTCTAATGGCTTGTCTGTGCTTGCTTCTGGCCGATGATAATTCATAATCTTTGCACAGCCTTCCTCGTTTACTTGCATGTGATGTAGATGGGGCCCCTCTTCATCGAATTGTATACGAAAATCGCCATTGAGCCAGCCACTCAGCATATCTTGTCAAAAATATGTCATTGGATCTGCCAGCTTTATTCCATCGCTGTTTGAATTCTGGCAACAAATATTTTTGAATTCTTGCAACAGTACAGGCGTTATTTGCTTCAGTTAAACCAGGAAACCTTTCTTTGATGTACATATGCACTTCTAATAAATGAACACATAACTCGCGTTTATTAATATTTATATAGCTCATGTTTTCTATTTAAGTTGTTTTAATATGAAGAAAGATGTTGAAAACAATGTAATACAGGTTTCTACAAAATTAACAATTGTATCTTTTGTGCTAGCTTTTATACTTACATTAGCACTTACCACAAGAATACCACAAAATGTATTTTGGTGCAAATAGAAAAATAATGATGATTCTAGAAATTTGCGGTTGTTTTGATTGTTTTTATTATGCCAGTAACAAACACGGATTTGGTTAATAACGATATTTTCTACCTTATTAACTACTAATATATTTTGATACTATAAATATGCGGCATATACCACAAATAAAAATATCAGATAGGTACCTATTATCTATCTTTACGTGTACGCCACATACAATAACAACATTTAAGCAGGAATGTTTATACCTAATATATTTTTAGAATTTTATAATCTTTATAATGTATGTACCTTAGAGGGCGCATATAGAATTTTATTTTATTCATGTAATTAGAAACATATATTGTAAGCATTTACGCTATGCATTAGAAAATAATAATATGCAAGCGCGCTCCTGTTCCCAATTTTTTAATTTTCACATAGAAATGCAGTTTGAGTTTCAGTACATTTTATAGACAAATATATTAGCTTCCAAATGCAGTAAATAGCTTGACCGGGGCAAACCCGGCGAGTAGTTAAAAGTTTAGTTAAAGTAGTTATTATCTAATTTTCAGCACAGGTATGAAAAAACGATTCTACAAAAGAAACTAATGTATTTTTTAATTAGGAAGTTATAGGTCTGGAAAGTAGATGAAACACTCGTTTTACTGATATATAACACATTAGTAAATATTGATAAAGTATTAGCTTATTTCACTACACATTCAATGCACGCGCGTATGCCTTTCTCGGGAATAATGGGAACGCTCAACTTTAGGACACTGTAAAACAATAGCGGAAGCTTCAAACAAAAAGAAAATTTGGTAAATAATACTTTAGTATGTACACTTTACTATAGTAACAATTTCGAACATCAAGGATGACATCGCCAAAATGCATTTTTGGCAAATCTCTATATGGACTGAAACCACTTTGCGGCGTGAGGAAAACGAATCGCCGACACGCGTAATTCACTTCGCTCATTTCTTATTAAAGCGTCGCGGTATATTGAGGCTACGGTTAGTAAGTTTTGATCGCGGTTAGTAATTTTATAAAAAATGAAATATACGCTTGCAGAAAAACTATTTATAGTAAAACAATTTTACGGTGACAATTCAGTGGAAGTTACACGCGATTTATTTACAGTAAATTATCCCGAACGATCAATTCCTAGCCCGACTATACTATTCGTTTTGAAACAAGATTTACATTAATAAATGAGAAAAATAAAAATATTCCAGCGAAAAATGTTAATGATATCGAAATTCAAGTTTGTGCATCAGCGAAAAACCTACTATGAGCTCCAGACAAATTACTGGCGAAGTAATATTAACTGTTTTAAACCTTTTACATAAGAATAAATACCGGTCGTACAAAATTAGCACATCTCAAGAACTTTTACCCGATAATTGTTACCGCCGAATGAAATTTGGTGAAATAATGATGAATAATATCACGATAATGAATTATTTTTGAAGAAATACTTATTTACTAATAGAGAAAATATTTTACGTTCATGGGCATTACATTCGAGCAAATGTTCGTTATTGGTCGCGTAAAAACCTACATTACAATACACCAACGCGAACACAGTTTTCACAACAATTGAATGTGTGTGCTGATATTGTTGGGGATGAAATAATCTGACTTTTTCTTATTCAAAGAAATTTAAATGGCAATAAATATTTATAGTTTGATAGGATTTTTATTCAGTTTAGAAAATTTAATATTATTTTATTTGTTATGATTATGATGAATTTTGTGACTGAAATCTGTTATTAATTAATCAGTTACATTATCTAATGCTTCAACAGAATAGTAATTATGTAAAAAACAAATTACTACTACACACCGTGATTGTGTGTTTTTAGTTATTATCTTGTTATTGTCTTATTTTTTTATTTACAGTCGAATGGAATTTTGTGGATTAATAATTAATAAATATCCCGAACATGAATATTTTTTCAATAATATGCTATTTACCGACAATTAGTTACTTCATTTACTATTATTAGGATTCCTTTTCGTTCTTTTATTTTATTTTCTTTTGATTTTGTTTATGACCTCTGCCTTCGATATAAAAATAAGTATGAATGAAAACAAAGAAATGTTACGCATGGCAGTTTATTGTGCTTTTTAGTTATCAAATGAGTATTGTCTTATTATTTCCCTTTTCACTAATGCAAATGTAATATTGAATTTAATATTAGTTTTACAAACTTCGTAAATCATTTTTACAATAGCTCACTTAGATAAATGACTATTAATTTGTTGTTCTTACCATCAATAGCGATATAAGGGTGAGCTCTAACGAAAAAAAATTATCTCGCTCATTTTACTTCTACTGAGCTACAACGATTCGCCGAACGTTAACAAATTTATGTTGCGACCTTGTGCGTAGGTACGGCTACAGCTAAAGTCCCTCCCATTTCCAGTCGCCCAAAATGCAATTCACAGCTTGCAACTTTTCTCCCGGTATATAATTTTATTTAAAAGATAAGGCAGGATACCTGTCAGTATTACTCGGTGGTATAGGTTTTGGGAAAGCACAAACAAACGATTAGGCATAGTCCGCCATCTTAATTCTTTAAGTTTAGATGAAATGCTAGCGTATTTATGAATACAAAAGAATGTACCTCATGCGCACATTCTGCAGCATTTGAACTCTACGCATACTTGCTGGATCCAAAGAGGGTCCATATACCACTTTTCAATGGATTTGAGATAAGCGTTTGCTTCAAAGAAAACGAATTTATATTTTAGAAATCTATAAAAAATAAAAATAAAATGCAGATACCCAAGAATTGACAACTAGGTAAGGGACTACCAAACGAACAATTTGAAATCGACCATACGGATATGATTGTATCATAGCAATAAATGAAAGTCCGCAACCAATATGACGTCGTATAAACAGACAAGTGTCATAGCAAACAGCATCGAATGCTTTACTAAAGTCTAAACGAACCAAAATGCACATATTATTACCTGAATCTCTAGCACGAATGATATCATCCGTTACTGACATTCAGGAATCAATGTACTTTTATCCAAATACTCCCGGAATTGTTCATTAATTATTTTATCATCTAGTACTTGATAAATAGACAGAGTACAAAAGGGTTGATATTGTATGGATATTTGAACCGAATAAGTGAGGAGATGGTCGGAAAACATCTGGGAGTGCACCCCACTTGGAAAACATAAAAGAAGACGACCTTGACGAACATCGACATAGGGTGTCGATGAAGTTATGGCATCTTCCATAGACGATACTCAAAAGAAAAGAAAATAGCGTATTGTTTGTGGGAAGAAAACTGCTATATTAAACGTCTCTCCAACAGATGTTTTAAGTTCTAAATTTTATTGATAGCTATTAGTGATGTGTAAAACTGCTATTTTGCGTTAGCAGCTACAACCTGACTAATATCTAATGCAAAGAAACAGTTTCCGAAGCAAACTGCCACTAATATAAATCTTGCTTTATGTTTCGCAACCTGTTACAAAGCAATATTGTTTTCAGTAGTCGACGATTGTTTGGTTGCGTAATAGTACATTAGGAAAGTGCTACAGAACATAGCAGTTTCTTTTGATATTGATTAGCTACTACAAACTGCTAACGGTCGTTAGCTGCTACAAAATAGCAGATTGCTTCGTAGTAACTCATCACTAATAGTTAGTGTTGGGCTGCTTATAATATTCAACACAAATATCTCATTAAAACAAACTTCTTTCAGTTTTTATTTGCATCCTAATCCAGGTTATATCGAAAAAAGATCCGTACTACACCTGCATGCAGTAAAGCATTTCTCGTTAACAGCGGTGTTGTCGTGGGCGATACGCAGGCATTCCAGGTAGTTTCTTTTTTATATTCACAATATCTGTATGTAAGAAATATTTTCCATTTGTATCATTTATTTGTATCGTCTGCCATCTATGTAAAAAGTGCAGTCTTCTATTCTCGATTTTTACCTAGAAAACCCTAAATATTTCAATGTGTCCGTTAGATATAGCTCGCGCTAGTGGTATTACCCCGAGCGTATTTCAAGTGGTTGAATGAGGAATCTGTTATATAAACATTTTGATAACGCCGACTTCTACAGCATATATTCGAATAAGCCAGATTAAATTTCCATAACACTTTATATGTGGTGTAATCGTAGTTTGTAACGGTTGCTTTTAAAAGAATTAGAGGTGATTGTGAGTTTGTGGTCCATTGATAGGGGAGTTTAATCACAGAGCATTTCTCTTATTCTCGTGTAAGTTAGATGTAGATGTAAATTATTAAATATAAGAGATTTACGAAAAAGCCTGATTAACGTTAAACATGCTTAAGTTAGGGTGGTTTTGAATTTCATAGGCTAGTCATCCTAGCGAGAACACGACGTGATGTGGGGAATCCGCACGGCACAGTTGACCGCAGGCGCTGGGCGACCCGGGGGTTGTAAAAATAAGGGCACGGGGGAACCGCAGGGCGGTTTCGCATGCACCTTCCGTGGACCGCGGGGGATTCGCGCGCACGAGCACCCGAACAACAAGGACATAGCGAATTTCGTATAAAATACTTAATTATGTAATCTGTTCCTTTGTTAAATACATGGATGACCGGAATGCTCAGGCTACTTTTCTTTTACAGGTAATGCCCCCCAGTTATAATCGGTTACACCAACGTCGACGCCCCATTGCTCGTCCATCCTGAATATAATTTAATATAATTTAATACAATTTAATAGTGATTAATGTTAGGATCTATATCTCTTTTAATAAACAAAATATTGTAGCTCATTGTTTTGGTTAAATTTACTTAAATTAAGGTAAAATAAGGTTATATGTATTACCATACTTTAGACAGCCACGAAGTGGTCTCCTCACTCGCTCCTACACAAACAATTCACTCGCGGCTCGCGCCTCTTCGGTTTTATGGGTTGTTGTGGGCGGTATAGCTCAAAATGTTCTTTTTAACTCAAACTGTATCGGTTTTTTTTTCTTTTCTGTTACACCTAACATTTTCCACAAATTTCTGCATCATCATTTCTCCATTTACATCAAACTTTTTAAATAAGGAACTTTCCTCTTTGTGCTAATATAATTCAGCAGTATATTTTACTCACCCATAGTTTAATTAAACACCGAATTTTGCAGTTGGAAAACATTGTTTGTATTTTGTTCTCTAATTAGGTTGACTCAAAAGCATTGATTTGATTCATATCTAAACATACTTTCAGAGTTATAGTACCTTTTTCTGTCCACTAAATTGTTTCTATTGCCTCAAAACTTAGATAGTAGTGAAATTGCTTCAGATTTATTTTTGATTCTTGATGCCAGAACACCACTTTCAACGCTATTAACGTAAGAGAAAAGTGAAAACAAGGACAGTATAATTAAAATTGAATCACTCCTACTTATTAACACCATAGTTATTAATACGTACATGCTAGAGTTTAATAACATTTTATGCATAGATTTCTCTAATTGCGCCTAAAGAATTATTACTATCGTTTGTAATTATCGATAAACAAACGTTAGCAATCAAATATAGCAATTAAGTAAGAACAATTGTTTCTAGATTTTTTTTCAGATTTACATTGTACGCACCAGGCTAAGCAATTTGCGCGAATGTTATCCTTGATCGGTACACGAACGAACACCTGTTTTCTTCACGCCATGCATTTCTTACGAGGCAATCTTACCATAATAAAAGTTTAATTATACAAATAACCGTTTCTGCGGTTAAAAGCATTCGGTCATGTAATTATTCGTGATAAAAATGTTTGTCCTTAGAGAAGTCTGTACACGCCAAGTCGTATGCAAGCGTGTAGGTGAAATTATTCCAGACACTATGATTACTCGATGTTATCTACGCCTGATATTCAACATCCGCTGCTCTGTCTTCATATGGCTATATTGAAAGGTAACGCATTTCCTGTTTAACTACGATACAGCAGTTAATGTGTACCCACTTAAAATTACGTAAAGGATAATTCTATGTACTTTATACCTACCCTTAACCAAGTAATTTTGGAAATTGGTGGTAATCAAATTATGAAATAATATAATAATAATAATTTAGATATTTATTTCCTACAGGCTGTTACACTTTGCATTGAATCGAAAATGACATTGATTTCAATAATTCATTTCGCTTTTTTTAATCATAGACAACATCAGCGATATAAACGTTATTTTGAAGGCAATTTTAAATTCATTCTCTTTACTTTTAATATGGCAATTGCAATTACGACTTTAGAAAAACCGTTACGTCACTTAGCGGTTCCTTTTCGCGCGGAAATATTTAACTTACGCGCCACGAAATTTAAACTCGCTTATTTTAAATTCATTCATTTACGCGCCAAACTCTTAGACGCTTCGTCTTTTATGATCCTTTGTGCATCTCTGGACGTTGCTATTGGTTGATCCTTTTTTTTGTACCTACTTACCGAGCCTTTATAAGGGCTCTGCACGCTACGCGCGCTCTCTGTTCCAGTTCAGTTAATTTGTCGGTGTGACGGACTCGTTTTGACTCGAAAACACAGAAACCACGTGCTGTGCATTCAGCCTCGCAGCCCCTTTGTTTCAAGCTACAGGTAAGTAATCTCTGTTCTCTTCGGTTAATTTTGCCGTCGCAACGACCTTTTTTTAACTCGAAACACAGAAACCACGTGCTGCCCTCCAGCATACACAAAAGCTTCGAACTCAACTTCAAGCTACAGCTAAGTAAGTAATCCTATTTAAAACGTATCTATCGCTCTCTTTTATTTTGTTTCATTACTGTTGCTATTTATATTCTTTTAACTTGTAATTGCCAGTAGGTAACTTTGCTCTCACTAGCAATCATTTACTATTCACTTATAGAAACGGATTAATTGCGTCACTTTTAAATTAATCTGAGGAATTCGGCTACCACGTGCTAGTCCTTCTTTTTGCCTTAATTTTAATATCAGAATACAGCAAGCACGTGCTGTTCTTTTTACATTAATCTTAACCAGAAGTCAGCAACCACGTGGCCAGTTTTTTTTTTTTTTTTTTTTATTACAATAAAGTTATCGTTACGTTTTGGATCTTTCTTTTTTTATTAATCATTACAGCGACTCCAAGCGTCATACTCGTGTGTACCGTTTTTTTTACTAAGTTGCATCAGGTGGAGCACACATTGCGTCCGCACGCCACGCACACCTGATCGTAACAAGGCGTATGCCCAAGTACAGGAAAAATATATACTTAACAAAAAGAAAATTTAATGCTAGCTAATACAGAGCTATAAATTAAACAAACAGCCTACAAGTCAGTAATAACTTCTCTAATTTTTTCAAAAGTATCATGATGTATATGACATACATGCGAAATATCATTGTAGTTGCTATAGATACTGGCTACTGGAGACTTAACTAAGACATTAGTTCTATTTTCAATACAGTAAAACAGGAGTCATCCAAATTATTATTCAATAAACCAAATAGAAATGTAATATTTAATATAATCCGCCTTTTTTGTAGTGATACAAAGTTAAATCTTGATAGCATAACGTTGTAATCCAATCCTCTATCGGGCTAAACACCATCAATTTTGTACATTAAGTATTTTAAAAAACCTTCCTTGAACTGCCCCAAGATGATTAATATGAATCTAATAGATCGGA
This sequence comes from Cetonia aurata, assembly GCA_949128085.1. Classification (NCBI taxonomy): domain Eukaryota; kingdom Metazoa; phylum Arthropoda; class Insecta; order Coleoptera; family Scarabaeidae; genus Cetonia; species Cetonia aurata. Next base: position 3,983,275 of record OX421887.1, read on the forward strand.
TACCAGATCAGGGATGCGTATTCTAACTTTGATCTAACAGATGCATAGTAGAGAAGCAACAAACACCTTACATCCTCAAAATCGCGACAGTTTCTGTATATAAAACAATACATTCGATAGGCGACAGCAACCGCTAGATTTATATGATTGATAAAAGTAAGTTTGCTGTCGAAAGTAATACCCAAATCTTTAACAATCTCACAGCGATCCAAATCTTTATTATTCAAACAATATGAAAAATTAATGGTGTTGGTTTTTCTTGTGTAAGTGACAATTTCACATTTGCCGATGTTAAGGCTTAAATCGTTGCGAGTACATCATTCACCCACCGCTAGTATATCGTTTTGTAAGCTGATGGAGTCTGCCATGGACGTAATTTTTGTATAGATTTTCAGATCTTCAATCAAACATCAAGTGTTCGTTCTTAATAACATGGGCGATATCATTAATAAATAATAAAAACAACACCGGCCCAAGATTCGATCCTTGTGATAGACCAGAAGATGGCTGGAATGTCTTCGATCTTACATGCATGTACCCCACAAACTGCTCTCTTCCATGTAAATACGACCCAAAAAGAGCTAATGGTGATGGCGAGAAGCTAATAGCCTTTAATTTTCAAAGAAGCACATAATAGTCGACCTGATCAAATGCCTTCTGATAGTCGGTATATATTACATCTAGTTGACGTTGTTTGTCAAGGCTTTCGGCAACAAATTGGGTGAAACATCCTAAATTAGTCACTGTGGAGCGCTTGGGCATAAATCCGTGTTGAGTTGGTGAAATAGTAGATCTAATGGAGTTGTATATATGATCACACAGCATAGATTCAAAAATTTTCGCAAAATTACATAAAATAGAAATAGGTCTATAGTTGTGCACATTTTCTGGGCTTCCACTTTTTAATATAGGACATATTCTCGCTGCCTTCCATATTGTTGGTAATTCCGAGAACTTCAAGATTGAATTGAAAAGGTAGAAAAAAGGTTTTGCAAATATCCTTGCACAGTCACGCACAATGAAGCTTGGTACAGAATCCACCCGACACAGAAAACTATCCTTTGATCTTTTCAGGCGGTTGAAGATTTCCTCCTCAGATGTTGAGGATATGTGAATATTGGAGAATGCATCGATTTGCGTGCTTTGAAGATTAAAACAATTGACATCGGACTGTTGATAGACACTATTAAAGTATTCAGCGAATGCATTCATAATTCTCTGTGGTGTATCAAAAACAGTGTCGTTATAATTCATAACGCCGGGTATTCTAGTACCGAGTGATCACTACGTTTAGTACTTATAAAACGTCAAAGTTGCTTCGGGTCTCTTGCCACGCAATTTTCACTGTTTCCGATGAAAGTTCTATACGCATGATCGATAAGTTCCTAACAAGTAGTTCTTAAATGTTTAAAGCGGCTATAATAAAATCCAGTGCCGTATTTTTTATACGCCTTATGTGCATTTTTCTTTCCTTCGAAGTAGTTGAATTATATTTGCGTTATACCAAGGAGGTAGTTGCGATAGCTAGTTTTAGGTTTCAACCGTGTGACAGTTGCATCAAAAATGTTATAAGCTATTTCCTAAAATGTGTCACAACAGGCTTGTACAGAATTAGTATTAGAAAGAGACGACCAATCTGCAGTTAAAAACATTTCGTACACGAGATTAAAATTGGCTTTTTTAAAATTGTATGCTCTACTCGGTTGCTGTGGAAACTGGATGCGAGATCATACAATAAAAATAATAAAAATGATTTGAAATTAGTAAGAAAAAGTTCCAGAAATTATTCAAAATACATGAAACGCTTTACAGAAAAAGGGTGAGAATGGGTGCCGGCCCCAGGTGATTTCTGGCTGCAAATTGAGGCATACCTATATTTGTTATCCCTATATAGAAGTACCCTACAGCAAAATTTTCAGCTTTGAATACTGACCGTCTTCGAGTAAATAGAACTAAATACAGGCAGTCCTCGACTTTCGTACAATTCATAGTTTCGTACACTAACAATTGTTCCTACAAAATCAAGTTTTATGTCAAGTTAAATCTTATTAGTTTTACATGTATGAATGTATTTATGTCTAATTACATGACAAAAAGGTTGGTAAACATATGTAGTGACAAATCTACCAAATAATATTAATGACGAAGTAGGTAAGTAAGCTGCTGCTCGAATTTGATTTGTTGGAGGATCTCAGGAAGATATTTCAACGCAAGTGTTTTTTTTTTATTAGATTACAGTATTATCGGTATGTTGGTATGTGTATGTATAATAGTATAATTATAGAACCGAAAAGGTATTCAGGTAGCACAATCTCTAATGGTGTGTATTGTTCATCGCATTCAACCTATGTTTTATTAATTCAAGGCATTAATAATAAGAAAGTACTTTCTTTTACGGTAATCTGATTGATGAAGTCAAGTTCATAAGCTTGGACGAAAATTGTATAAATGAATTAATTCCTATATATGAGATAATAAAAACATTTCTTAGCAAGTGTAATATTTACATGGAGTTATGGAAGGTAAGTTAGAACAAACCAATAAGGCAAACAAATAACTCATCTTATGCATATTTTAGTGAAATCAGGCAGAGACATACGTACACCTCTCAAGAAAAGATTCGGGAACCCCAGCATTAAAAGCAACCCATCGTTTTACTTTAAATCTTAGATTAGAAGACTTTATAATGGGGTATTTCTAATCAGTCATTCATTTAATGCATTGTGGACTAGTTAGTTGCGTTGAAAACACTTCTGATTTTGACCGATTGTAAGTATTTTGTTAGTTCTGATCTATCTTTAAAGGAACTCTATTCTAAATCATTGTAAGTATATACATGTTGTAATGGAGACACCTACATTGTTGTGGAATAAACTATATTGGTTCTTTTACTGAGACCTTTTTATTTTTATAAACATTCGTGAATTGAACAACTAAAGGCAGTAAAAAAATGCTTAGACCTGGACTCGTAGTTTCACCCAATCCTGCAACATCTTACGTCTTAAGAAGTTTTTGTCTTGCGAATATTCAAAATGGAGATTTGTTTGGTCCAAGATAAATTTATTTATTTATGTATTTTTCTATGTGTACAAGCCAACAGAAATCTGTATTTTTCTATACTACTGTCATATATCCATATGAAGGTATAATATATACTACCATGGGTTATTATTCGCGTTTTTAATACTGAGCAAAGAAGTTAAATTAGAACAGTGCAAACATATTGTACTATAATAAAACTCGGATTCTTGATTAAATTAAAAAGATAAAGAAGTCCATTTTCAGGGCGTTTATGAGGTTCGTTTGGACGGTACGAGAATACGCTACTTACCTTAATAACTTCTTAAATCTAGCATTTCTGGACACTTATTTACGTTGGTCACTATGCAAAAATTACGGTTAAATGAAAGAAAAACTGTTAGTAATGAATTCTTACCGCCAAAATTTGTAATGGTCGGTGGAATTAGAAATATGTGAGAAAAGTGATGTAATGTTCTCAAGAAAACCACTAATATTCAGGTAAGCAAAGTAGTTTATATTAAAAAAGTAAGGAAATAATCAGCATTAATACATTAAGCACATTCGTAGATCGAATCAAAGCAAAAAAATGTAACAGTCAATGGTCGTCTTAACCTATAATTATTTTTCGACCTTTGTTTCAAATGTGTGAAATTTTAAGTCAGTTGACGGTTTTTAACTTCTAAGAATTGAACTAAATGGATTTAAATAAACTCTGATTGTTTTCACTAGTAGAGACTACTGGATTCGATGAATAAATTGGGGATAACATAAAATTCAACTAAACTTATGACTACATTATAGCTACGGAAGGAACGATGAATTTCTACATTTCGACAGGTCAAAATATCTTTGTTTCTCAGTCTGTTCTTTACGTCTCAGATCGTAGATGAGCTTGAATAATCTTGTGGTTAACAAAATTCCTTCTTTTCGGTAGGAAATCGGCAATTTCTCAATGTCTGGATTGGAGTTGGTGGCTCGGATTTGTGACTCTGCGTTAATGTTTTCTGGACACTAATAAATCTCAGATTTATTTTTAAGAGGGTTGATAAAGATTAAGCAGCAAATGCTTATCAGGCACCCCCGCACATCCAAGTCTCCCTCTTAATCATAATTATAAAATCCGGTTATCATAATTAACCAGAGTGAGATATGAACACTGGACTATGTATGATATATGTAAAAATAGGACAATATTTAAGCAACATAAAAATAAACTAAAACGATATTCATAATAATCCTGCACGTAGATTTTAATAAAAAAAAATATAAAAACAAAAAAAATAATGTGATTTATGTTATACAGTTTTATTTGTTGCACCAACTTAAATTGTTGTGACACTTTGAATTGCACAAGAGTGTTACAGCGTATATAACCTTGTCCTTCACTTCTCGAATTAGCTGAAGCTGCTTCTCTCAACCACAATCTCATCTATCGAAAGTAACTTTTCTTTACAAATTACACATTGATTACGGGTAAATAGCTGCTTGAGGGTACCATCTTAGTTTGGTAATATGTAAAAGTAGAAGTTTTTTGTTCCAATAACAACCGCTAAAACATTTCGAGGATTCGCTCGTCAACATCAGGCACTTGTATTCGTACCTTATCACCAAGTTGAGCAGGAGGTAATGTTCTTTTTTAAATTCGTAAAATTTTCGCTGCTTGGAGAAAAGTTTCTCTTTTGCGCAAATTTAAAAAGTATCATAATATTGTATAACATTATTTACTATAGTTCCATATAATACCCACTTAACATCACTTATCCACCAAATATATATTTAATTATTTCTGATAGAATAAATGTCTTTACTTTTGTACTTATATCGGTAACAAGCTCATGTTGCGTATATTACGAATTACACTCCCATACCGGCGTACATGGCGCGCACGGAAAATGGTCTGCTCTACTTATCACAACAAATGTTCAAAATGCTAGCTCATAACTTCTTGCTATCTTTTTTATTGCTGCTGGAAACTTCTCTCCTCGCGTTTTCTAGTATAATGGTCTAAGGCGTCAGCGGTATTACACATCTATCTTTAGGCTTTCGAGCAAACAAGAAAGCTTGATGTTATTATAAAATATGCCAAATAAGTAATAACCAAAGAGTCCCATTTTATGGGGAAACCCAAAAATTACAAGATTTAATAACCACCACATCAAACAAGAAAATATCTATTGCACAATCCATTGACGTAGTATTGGTAGATTCAGCAAAAAACATAAGAAAAACATATTGGCGCTATTTCTCGTCCAATGTACAAATTATAAAAACTATGAGCAAAATATTATATAATTGATGACATCTGAAACGTGGCACATAATCATCGATTTTCAATTTAATAAAACTAATGAAATCAGAGAAAAAAGCTATGTATGGATAATTATTAACAATTATTAAAACAGATTTGCATATTGTACGTCTGACCAGCGATTACACCTGGGAATTTTATGGGTTCGAAGTTAAGAATAGACACCATCGTTCGGCAACATTGTCCATAAAGCACAGACTAATGTAAATCGTACAGAAACCTCGCTCCACTTTTTTTATAGATTGCTCCTAGACAGAGTTTATAAACAAACTTAGAATTCTTTTGTAAACACACGTATGTAGATCGATAAACTGCTCCGTAAATATTTATTAGAAAGAACTGTTACAGTAGGAACATTCAGTGAGAAGCATTAATTACACAGAAGGCCGCCATAAATGCTTTATTTTTTCCTTGATGCTAACGATATTGCTTTATAAACACGCAAGAGATCTATTGCTCTGTTCGTACATATAAGAGTGGCAGTACTTAATACATATCTAAATTTTAAAACGATTAGAAAATAAACTAACGTAGAGCGGAGATAAATGTAGGCATTCAGTGAGCAATGAGTAATAGTGCAATGAAGAAACAGATCTGTATGTACACTAGCGTCCACGGTAGTTTGGCCAAGAGAAAAAAAAATACAAAAACTTTAAAATAACAAGTTTTATTGCATTCAACGATGATAATCTTAATATATTGCTACGAAACTTGTAGATAAATCTTTTAAATTTCGATTAAATTTATTAAGTAAACAACTGTTTTAATTTTACTAAACACCACCCAGAGACATCTATTATTCTCTCAATACTCCTCAAATGTTAGATGGCAATGAACAGTGAATTTTTCTCCTCCTCACGGTTTCAGGTACACAGCAGGCGGAAAGGCAGCTATATTATATTCAGTAACACCCGGGATGCGGGAGGATATCGTTGCTCTACCTAAATACTGATTATTGTATCAATTATAGCATATAACATTTAAACATCTTTAATGTGGCTGTGTAATTATTAATTAGTGATGTTCTTCTATACGTTGAATAAAAGAAACAAGTATATAGTGAAATTTATTTATTCAAAATTATTACCAAAGAGATAACAAAGAAATGAATCTTCTAAAGATTCTATCAGGGTAAGTAGGTTCTTTACTATATTAAATACACGATAATAAGATTTCTATTATCTTAATTCAGACTAAAAACTCATATTTCTTGTTTTTAAAATCATAAATAAAATTCAAATTTCCCGCCGAATTCCCATCATTGAACCGCATACAACTAAATCAAATGCCAACTTAGATATGCTCGTGAATAGAATTCCATATAGTATAACCTCAAATTCTCTTATACGTTATATGCCGATTATAAATAAAAAGTTATGGAACTCAAAAACTCCAAAAGAAATGGGCAATCCGCAAATCCTCTGACAATTTTAAACAAAAAATTGATGCTTGCCGATGTCCTTCGATAATGAAGCGATGGTATGTTGAAAGGAGATAACAGTATGGAATGGTCCGTATTCCTTGTCGTCTGGTCTGAACCATAGAAATTTAACAAATCTACGTTGTGTCCTCTCCATTTATTACTTTTACGTTGACCCCTCTATGTGTAAATCTCCACGTGTTGCGTCTTAATTCGTCATTTCAATCAAGTTTCAACCGCAGAGTGGTAGTTGTTGGTGTAAGAGCGGGGTGTTCAGGGGCACGGATGGACTGTGCGAAACAATTTAAACGATTAAAGCGTACAAGAATTTATTACCACAAAATGGGTGTGAAAGACATCAAGTATGTACAATAACAAAACAGGCGAACAACAAAAACATATGAATGTACAATCGATAATATAAATAAATATTCGCGGGGCTTTGGAACGCTTTTGAATTTAAACGCGTAGCCTTAACGGATTAATTCTAGTGATAACATCAAATGGAAATCTATATACTGGGGTCAGGTCAAAAATATACGGACGGTTTTAAGTTACAAGTTCAGTGCTATATCGGGCCCGAGAGCTGTGCCGGCATCGACCTTATGAAACGAGAATATCTTAGAATAAATCTCTGCGTGCATCAGAAAGCTGTGCCAATCGAGTTGGGCATGCGTGAACGGATGTACCGTCTGCGGAGTCGATACTTGCGTCGTAAACAAGAATAAAAATAAAAAACTTAATTAAACAAAATATCATGCGGAGTAACGTTACCGAACTATGGGAAAATCCATAAAAAAAAAGGATTAATTTTTAATTTACGATAAACTCAAAATTTTATACTAAAGTGGATTTTCCCACAGGAAAGCAAACAAGTAAAATACAGAATCTTCGAGCGATCAATGTTAGAGAAGCACTTACAGTTACGGATAATTCAACCCTAACAAAATAGAGGCAGATTTAATTATTGAGGCACCACGGAAACATAAATTGAAAATAAAAAAAGTACACCCAAATCCTCAATAATTAACAACGAAGTAGCCGCATATTATCAAAGCTATATACGAAATAGATAAGTTTTAAATGTCTAATGGAATATTCAAAGATAAGTTATTCATAAAGCACTAGGTGAATATATTGTTAAAGTCGTTCTGCAAAACAGAACAGTCAGCGGGAAAAGAAATTTTACGAAAAATTTTAAGATAATCCGCAAAGAGTAATTTATGGAAATGAATGACGTGAGTGACATCTGAGGTACTCCTGAAGTTCCTATATAATTTTTGGAGCAGTAGCCATTAAAAAACACATATTGTATTATTCTCCAGATATGATTAAAAAAAAAATCAACCATATTGTTATTAAAACCAAACATTGTGTCCATGATAGAAAGCTTTAGAGAAGACCATATAGATGGCATCTACCTGACCTTATCCGTCCACAACAATAGAAATATATTGAGTAAAGGGTTAGATTAGTAATAGTGGAGCGTTTCATTGTGATTTCGTGCTGGAACGAGAAAATGTAAGGATTAATGGAAAGAAAAATTTGGCGTACAGACATTGTTCATGGAAATGATATCGTGACTCGAACTACAATCACACCTAAATTTACCATAAACTATTGCTACGCCATACGCCTACTATCGTGGGCCCAAGAACATCGAAAGTGGACCAATGGATCAATATTTAAAGTGTTTGGTCAAAGGAGGAGGTGTTCGTAAGACGGTCTGCCAATAAAGGAGTTCTTCTCGAATGTGTTGTACTCGCAATAAAACACGTCTAGGGTTGTTTCTCATACTCGAGAACAGCAACGTTACACCGAATCAAAATATTAATATACACAGCCCGAATATGCAAGCTACTTGTATTGACAAGATTTCAGTGAATGGAGCGAATATTTTACAAATAATCACATGGCAATCGCAAAGTCTTGATCTTAACCCTATTGAACTGTTGTGAGATGAGCTTGACAGAAGGATGCGAAATGTTGGTCCTATTCCAAAAGAACAACTTTCGAATGTTCTGCAACAAGATTAGAACAATATTCCAGGCTGACACACTAAGAAAATTAATTGCAAGGATGCCGCAAGTTGTGCGAGCAGTCAACGCAAAGCAAAACCTGGTTTTTTTATCAGAAACATATTTAAGTTAATTAAAATTGCTATATTGTAATAGTTTTTATCCTTGAGAGTAATAGCTTCTTCAGTATTTTTCGCCTCTAATTTTTTTCATTTTTTAGACATTTGTTACTTGATCAAACCGCCTTGGACGGCAGTGTATATCGCTTAAAAGGAGATAAATGACCTATGTTTTTCCAAAGCAATGGTTATTAACCATTCAAAACAAGGAAAAATCTATGAAAGCTTAAGCATTCTCTGTTACATATGAGTTATGAACATTAAAACTTGAACTGAATTGTACAAATTGCTACTCACACCTACGCACGTTTAATTCGTTGTATGCTCGGTTTCACTCATATTGCCTACTGCAATAAATACAAATCAAAAAATAATAATTTAACACTTCAGTGCTATGTATACTAATAAAACAATGGTAGAAACATTACGTTTTACAGTACTAAAATTATAGCAATTGTACACTAGAAATTATTTAGAATTTGTATCCAATTGCAAGCATACACGTAATAACCTTAGGAACTCTAAAAAAAATTTCACTATAAACGTGTGCATGTTTTTTTTTACATATGAACACAAAATTGTATGTACTTTCTATAGATAATCTAAAGTTATATACAAAAGATGTTTTTTTGTCACAATATAAAGGTTGCAACTACTGCGCACCGATACATCTTTATCTATGCCTAATTTACGGCAAGTTTATTCTTGACAGTAAGTATTCATAAACAAACCATTCTATCTACCTTGTATATGATTACTATAACAATAGTTCGCCATAGTACCAATGCAAAAATTTCTATTGATAAATCTTTTTAGTCAAAACTTAGGTTATATCCATGCACTACTTGACACACAACATATCCGATCACTAAGCGTTACACCAGTTGTAAATTAATTCGGGACAATTGTTTCGGAAATTCGTGGATTTCCAACCGAAGACCGAATGATTCGGTTAATGATATCACTCATGTCATTCATTCCCATAAATTACTCTTTGCCGATGATCTTAATTTTTTTTATGTCACTGAGTGTTCTAGTTTGCAAAACGACATTAACAATATATTCACTTGCTGCTTTATGAACTTATCTTTGAATATGAACAACATTTAACACCTCTCCATTTCGTCTACTGCTTCACACATAAAATAGATTTCTTCTGTCAAGTAAATATATTTCTTTAAAACGTTATACTTCTTTCAAATGTATCTGTATTTGAAATAAGAAATTATACTTGTATAGAAAAAAATATTTTACTTAGTTATAACGAATGATATTCTTGCTTGTAAAGCTTGTTTTAAGAAAATTATATTTTCCCCAAGATACAGATTTCTCTATGTAAGAAATAAAAGCGGTAATGAAAGAGTGGTGTAGATACTTGAATTAAGAAAGTATAGTAAGTTAAGTATCTTAAGGATTTAAATATTTGAAGCAAACCCTCTGTATACTTATTTTAAGCTGAAAATCGTTTTAAAAATGATGATGCAATTTTCATGGTGGCGTGAGCGTGGCTACGTGACAAACGAACGATTACCAATAATGCAATAGTTTTTAGCGTGCATCGAAGGGTGGTGGTGCTAAAGACGCAAAATTGTGTAATTACTGGAAATCCGTAATTCATAATGTCCTTATTTATTAAATAGTATTCAACAAACATACTTTATAGTATACGTATTAATATGTGGCTGATATATAATTCAACTAAATCTGTAGCTAACTGATTTAATTAAATTGCTTGTGAAAATATGATTGAGACAGTTTCTGAAAATACATTTTTTAACCGTATTAATGTTTTAACAAAACAATACGTAGTGATTTCTTAGGATATTAATTTAAATCTACATTATACATTGGACATCTTTCTTATAGAATAAGATAGGTTAAGTTACTACTTGCTCTTAAAATATTGCGCTTGTTCGCACCATGTTTGAGAAGGTTTTTTTTTTAGGAAATATACACTTGGCCGTAAAAGTTCAAACTGTATATACCATACAGGACACAAACTTCGCACACAGAAGTTTTGTTGTTGTGGTGTTATTTGCAGAAAAAGTTTTAAGAAATTGTCAACGCGATGGAACGTTCAAAGTCACAGTTCCTGATTAGTGTAATGTAAGTAGTGCCAAGGTAAAGCCAGGAGAGATTTAGTGTATGTACTATTTCACAAATTTAGTTTCAGTCCTGCTTTATTTAATAAAAGCAATAGTATTTTCATTATTGCTATGATTATTATAATTGTATACCTAAAAAGATATTGTAGGTATATCTGCATAATTTTTCTAAATTCAATGTATTTTAGACGTTGCAGAGATCTAAAATTTGGTTGAGAGAAAGAAGAGAGCCATGGGATGAGGTCGTGGAAAAATGGACGCAAACATACCGTTTACGAAGAAACGATAAAGCAAAAACTGTTACTGAATTTCTCCGCGAGGGCCTATATTTAAAGACCAAAGAGCTATTAGTTTGGTAAGCTTTTGTTTTTTCTTAAGTTTCATTAGCATTTGAGAATGCATATATTTTTTAGATCAAATTTGATTTTGATAAACTCTATAATGAATCATCAACAAATCGAATGCAAGTATAGATTAATATGTGTAATTATATTTTTAGTTTTACTCAAATATGAAGGATGTTGTAAGGGTAGTGATATAGATAAGATAATCCAAGCAGTAATGTTGTTTGTTGTATAAAAGTATTTAAATCGAATCCGCTTTTGTACATCTATACATATATTAAAAGAAACATGATATTTTTTTTTCTTAAAGAAATTTAAACTATTAAAAGTAAAGAAACGGAAGAACATTTTGGAAAGTAAACTTATGGTCAGTATCATACGAAAGCACCAAATAGGGCACCAGTATAACGATATCGGAGGCACTGTTTATTTTTCCATCCTAATATCTCCGTTCATATACACTCCGCCAAAAAAGTATCGCATAAACTAAAAAAGGGCATTTATGAACCAAGATATTTTTATACGTTCACAAAAAGTTTGCCTCGTGTATGTGAACTATAAAAACACTAACAAAATAATGGAACTTAGCGTTTTTACTTTATTTTTTTCCTAAAAGAACACATTTAGAAAAATGCATATGTGTAAGGTTTGCTCAGTTGTTTATTGAAAGTCTTCCTATACGGACAAATTTTAAAGTGCGAAGTCAGAGTTCTGTACCAACGCTTTTAAAACTAAAATGAGCAATTTAACTTCAGAACAAGTGGCTGCTATAGTTGCTTTAATCGAAGATGGACGATCTCAAGCATACGTTGCTAATTTGATGAACATCAATCAGTCAAGTATTTCTAGAGCCGTAGCCAGATATAGGGAAACAGGCATTTACAGTAGAAGACCTGTACCAGGTCGTCCAAGATGTTCTACTCGCCAAGATGACCGCTATTTACTACTACAAGCATTACGTCGAAGACATGTAACTGCGAGACAATTGCAGAACGACTTGGCTAGAGTCAGAAATACTCGTGTGACTACTCAAACTATTCGGAATAGGTTACGACAGAGTGGATTAAGAGCTAGAGTAGCTGTAACAGCCCCTCGTCTCACTAGGAACCACCGAGTGGCTCGCTTAAGGTTTGCCATAGAACATGTAAATTGGAACATTAATGACTGGGCCAATATACTCTTCACAGATGAGTCAAGATTTGGTTTTTACACCTCAGATACGCGTATCTCAGTGTACAGACGAGACGGTGAGCGCTATTCGCAGTGTAATATCAGACCTAGACCTAATTTCGCTGGTGGCTCTATTATGGTTTGGGGAGGCATCTGTTTAACAGGTCGTACAGAGTTAGTACCAGTAGACAGAGGTACACTGACTGCCCACAGGTATATAACGGACATTTTAGAAGAACATGTTACTACATATGTGCCAATTATAGGAAACGAATTCATGTTAATGCACGATAATGCACGACCGCATGTTGCAATAATCGTCCAGGAATACCTTAACGATGTTGGTATTCCAGTTTTAGATTGGCCTGCGGTAAGTCCGGACATGAACCCTATCGAGCACGTGTGGGACCTCCTTCACAGACGGATACGAACCCAAAATGTTGCCCCAGCGGACATGCATGGACTAGCAAATGCTCTCCGTGACGAGTGGGAGAATTTGGATCAGGCTTATATACGGAGGTTAATCGAATCTCTGCCAAACCGTATGCGAGCGGTCATAAGAGCCAGAGGTGGCAATACTCAGTATTAGAAGCTACTGTTATGACATTTTTCTTTCCAAAATTATAATTTCTTGTTTTAATAAAAATCTCAAGTATGAGTTCTTGTTTTTATTTGGCCTGTATTTTATTTAAACAATCATAGAAATTATATCTTAGAGCGCATTAAAGTATATTTACAACTTTATGCTACAAACAAAGATTATGCGATACTTTTATGATTCAAAACTAAATTATGCGATACTTTTTTGGCGGAGTGTATATATAAACGGAGAGGCATCAACCAGAGGATGAGAATCATGGCGCTGGTGGTAGGTTTTCTTATAAAAAAAAAAACACAATTTTAGGAAAAAACAAAACAGGCTCCTTGTGAATAAAAACACAATCTTCTTTCAAAATAACAAGCATTTCGTTCAAGTAAAAAGCCTACAAAACAATAAGGCTTTATTCAATTAAAAATATTCTTTTATTAAGAATATCTATTTACTTCGGCTGAGATTGGAATTCTTATTGATATTATGTTATGGTTTGATTCAATGAACGATTTTCTTGTAGTAAGGCATTCTTCTCTTGAAAATTAAATAAATATTATTTTTGATACAAGAATATATTTATTTGCGTATATATGAAACAATGATAATCTTAACTGAAGTAAAATTTCTTTGAATTAAAACTTTTTTTTATGTGTGTTGGATAATGTGCTGCTACTTCGTTATCAAATTATTGTGGATTTCAGTGTAATGTTTGATTATCAACTTACTTTTACTGAATACGACGCGTCAATAATTAAAGGATTGGGTGCAACGTGCTCTAACGTTGATACTTTGAAGTCTTTTTATTTTTCATTTGTTCGTCCACGTCTCGAATATATATATTGTCGTTTGGTCGCCTTACTTTGCAAATCACAAACGCCAAGTGGAGAGGATACTATGTAGATTTTTTAAATTTCTATGATTCAGAATAGATTACATAGATACCCTCCATTGAATACGCACTACTCTATGTCTATACTGTTATCTCGTTTTAACATATCATCGCTCCATTACTAAAGGACCTCAGCAAGCACTTTGTGTTTAAAATTGTCAGAAGATTTGCGGATTCCCCATATCTTTTGGAGCTTTTGATTTCCATGTGTCCCATCTTGACACCCGTCAAGAAGTAAGTTTCTTCTTACCTGCTACCAGAAGTAATATATTGTTGCATTCTCCAATCTATGTATATTATGGCCAGCAAATGCAATAAACTTCCTGGAGACTGTGATATCCACACTTGTATTGATGTTGAGCCCAACCGTTACGATATTTCCAATTATTTACTGGAACTTTTGTTTTTTTTTTAATCTCCTTAACTATGAATTTTTGCTTCTGTTAGTTTTCCAATGCTGCGACAGACTTTTCGCTCAGTCTCTTACACAAACTCCTGAATAATTGCCTTTAGTAATGGGCAAGGTAGGTGAATATAACTATCGTTAGCGAAGACTAGACAGACTCGTGTTTAGTCGACTCTCGGGAAAGCCAGTAACGAACCCCTTCTGCCGAGACGAATAAACACGAGCCTGTCTGGTCCTCGCTAACGAGATTTATTTTGCCCCACCGTGCTCAACACTAATTTCCCTGGTTTTAGTGAAGAAACAGGGAAAATGATTTCCCCATCAATTTTATAGATAAAAGTAAGGCTGTGACTTCCGGCAAACATCGTATGCCGGCAAACATTACAGAGGTACGCAGAATGTTTGCCGAACCAACAATATGTACATATATATGTAAGTTTCCGTTGTGCTGGTACCATAATTTTAAAAAAATACATTGTTGATTTAACAAAAGTAAAATGTGTTGATACAAAGAAATAAATACCTGATTTATCTGTTAACTTTTTCTTATCATTTTAGAGTGTTTATGTTGGCCGACCTTATCTTATAAGTTAAAGCCATTTAAGAAAATTCCACTCCACTACATTTGAAATCACAAAATAGAAGTTTAAGCTGGTGTTGCTTTCGACATTTCTTCTGCAACAATTAATCTGGATTTTCAGGCAATAGGAACATGAAGAAAACTTATACCGATTATTACATACGCCTATAACACAAATATGCTATTACAACCACGGCGAAATATTGGCCGTCCTGGTTTACATGATGATGTAGTCATTGATTTAATAAAAAACGATCCTTCAAGAAGTACTAGGTGCGTTTCGAGAGAATGGTGAACAAATAAAGTTCGCGTATAGCATGATCTGACACGCGACCAGCAGCATCATGATATGGAGTACAAAAGAGAAAGAAAGAGATACAAGAGTCCCGCATTAAGAAGACAATGACGGTCTACTTCGACAATCGTTCTGTAAATGGTATTTAATAACGACATGAATATGCAAGATTACATTTTGTGGACTGATGAAACTTTATTTACCCAAGATGGTATTATTAAAGTTCATAATCAACATCACTGGAATTATAAGAATCCACATTTAACTATGCTTACACATCGTCAACATAGCCATGCGGTTTAAACATTTGGGGTTGCTTTACTGGGTGAACGACTGGTGAGGTTCTATCAAAGTTTTTCAACTGTAGTAATTCCATTCCATGATTTTTAGGTTATTCGTATTTTTCCGTATAGCATAAATGCAGAAAATTATTTAGCTTCCAGGATTTTTGGATAACGTGCCTCTAAATCTGCGGTAAAATATGATTTTTATGCCTGCCGTGACAGGTCCCCACATTGCACGAATTGTAAGGCATTACTTGGATTTGCCGGTCGGCGCACACTAGGACAGACCGACGAATATCGCCTCAAAAATCTATAACTCTTTTATTTATTGATCCAGATCATTAAAATTTGGTGTGTACGACAAGGAAGGTTTGCTACGTAAGATAATGTGTGAAAATTTAGAAAATATAATGTACGTCTATATTTATTAGCTAACAAATGTACACAAAAATTAAGGTTAACTATTTTGTCACCAGAAGGTCAAAATAGACTTAATGCACCTGTTTAGTTCAAGAAATTTTGTAAAGAGAATTATTAAAACAATTTATTATTTTATATATATAAAATCAAATATTTTATTATAATGCCAACACAGAAACCCTCTCACAGCATCCTAAGTTTGCTTACATACAAATATCCCTAGAAATCCACTGTTATCAATGATAATCTAACCTCACATTCCTTTTACGCTCTTAACGCCGGTTATAAATTCAAAAGATGAATAATCTCTTACTTCAAATACGACAAACTGGTCTCTTATACTCCTCTTACTGATTCCATCTCCGCAAAAATCTTTTCAGCTCCCAATTAGTGTTCCAATGATGTCACAGCTACTAAGCTCGAACGAAACTCTTCAATCAGCCTCAGGATTAGAAATACGCCACCCAAATCTTCGAAATCACTGGATTTCCATCATCTTGGCACTACATACGCAATACTTTTATTCTTGTAAGTAAATTTTAAGTTAAATGACTCTTATTGTGATATATATTTATAAATTTCTAGATATTATTCGAAAATGTAACTACACTCAGCAAATACCGAAAAAGAAGTCCCCACACAATTGTTTTCAACAACTTTATATCTCCTAGGCAAAAAGGACCCCAGCAACGATGAAAGATATAGTTTCCAACGATACGAAACCTTAAATCAACCCACGTTCGAACGATCAGCGAAGGAACTTAATGCCTTAAAATCCATGGAAACCTGTCCTTTTTAAAATAGATACGATATAGTAAGTGTTTAAGTTTAGATTTTCACAATATGTTTACAAAAATAAATAAATACATAAATCATAATACATTTATATAAATAATTTAATAATTAACGTATGATGCTGTAAGTTGTAGAGGTTAGGTATAGCATGATATCATAGCAATATGTATATATTCCAGTAGCACATTTCGAATTTACAATTTTTACAATTTTGGGACGATTTTAGGATTCTGTCCCATAGTGCGTCGTTGTAATGGCAGATGTGGTCTAATTAATACCTTGCCCACCTCAGTCGCCACATCTGACATCTCGCGATTTCTTTCTATAGAGTATTTTGAAAGCGTTAATTTACCAAACATCTGTGGCCGATGTTCATGAACTAGAAAATCGAGTATTTCAAGCGACGCAGTTGATACATACTGCTGTGTACTGAAAGTACCAACAAAAAAGTAAAAATGAAATTTTAAAATGAAAAATTAAATTAGCTAGCTCAAATGATAACAATTTTATTTAGGCGCAAAAGAACAATTAAACTCAGGTTTTCTATCACAAATAGAAAACTGTGGGTGAATGACAAATGACTTTCTTTAATACTCCAAAAAAACAATTTAAAAGGTTTAATTAAAAATAAAAGAACAGTAATTTTGAATGATATAAAAATTCTATAATTTTATTTTATAAAAAAAAAAGAAAAAAAAATGTTAAATACAAACTTTGCAGAAAAAAACCTTGGACGTAAGATCCTGGTCAAAATAAAACTGCCGGCTTTAAATTTCAAAAGGACAATTTAAAATCCTTTTACTAAGCAAAAGAAAACAAAAAGTTCAGGAAGATAATAAATTTCTGCAAATCAATCCACGTGGTCTCAAAATTAAAACAACTAAATTACACGTGGAAAATTCCCGTAATTTAAATAAATGAAAATTAAAAGCAAGCACAATGCTATTATTCACCCAACCCGCGGTGATTAATAAATAATTACAAAACAGAAAAATTAACAACGAACTAGAAAAATTACTCCTTTAAACCTAAACTATCTTCCTGCACGTAAAAATAATAACAGATCTTATATCTAAATTGTGTACACAAAAATACAATATCAATTATTATTAAATGAGTTCCATGATTAACGATATTAATTCAAAAATGTGAAATCAATGCTTGAAAGTAAAAACCTCAAAATGGCAGAAATGAAATACAAATTTTTATATATCTCTACTTACACGTGTTATCAGGGAACTGCCTTTTACACGGTTCAGACAACCGTATATGTATAAAAGTCTCCGATGCGTGCGAAAACAACGCACCAAGAGCTGTCCGCAAACAGACTCGCAAAAACAAAATAATATATACAATACCCGTGAAAGCAAAATGTACAAAAGAATGAAATTAAAATAAATAACTGAACAATAAAATAAACAAATTAAACAATCCAAAACATTAACTCTCTTATATAAAAATAAAACAATTAGAAATTTCTCGCAACATTTACAAAACCTTAACGGAATTAACAAGAAAAAGAAACTGAATTTATGCAAACCGGGTTGCCAGACCACAGCAATACGTAACACCGTTCAAGCAATAGCAAAGCATGCTGAAACATTTAGTTGCTGCCAGAAGATAATTTGAACACACACAATATTAAAAAGTTTTACGTGTAGCTTTTCTCATTTTTAAAATTGTCGAAAAATATTGGTCAGATTAACAAACAGTAAAGGAACAATTTTGGATGCTTAACAAGTCGGTGCCCGAGAATTTCGTACCACTCTGTATAGACACTATGGCTTGGCAGCGAATGCTATTTGTAGATTTTTCCAAACGAAGAGAAAACCCTAATTTGTGTTTTGTCTTAATACGATGGCTTGGCAAATAAGGACAAGGTTTCTGTTACTGCGGAGAATCTCAGAGCAGTTCCCAAAGACGATAGGTCTAATTAAGGAGCCAAAATTTGAAAGCCTTTTCTCGAATAAAGAGAATCACAATAAATCTAAGAAGATCCCAGTGAAACAGGAATTTATCGTCACCCCAATCCTAATCTAATCTAATCTATCAACCTAATATTACTTCTCATTTAACAACCGTACATCTATGCTAGAAATCTAATTATCCTTGCCGATGAACTTCCACTATTGATTTTACTAGTCCAACAACACCTATGTACTATGTACATTATTATCATATGTTATTATTCAGAACCTAAGTAGGTATACACCTACATATGTACATATATGCAGTAGTTTCACATACCATGTAAAACATCGCAATGTATGGATTACTTACCCACAGATTGACGCAAGACCCTTGCATTCTGTGCATTTATACCGCATGTTTAGGCATTAGAAATTATAAGTTACATACGAAACGACCGCACTTGCACGTGTATAGTAAATACTATCCCATAAGCATCTCGGCGTAAATAAAGGAAATGTTATAAGCGTAGGTATGGTTGTGCGATATCGAATTAATAATGTTGTACGCACATACGTATACAATACCAAGATTCTTACGCATGTGCGTCCCAAGTAGTATCTCGAATATTAAGACGCAAGACTAGTACTAATACACATTTCCTTATCTGGTAAATATCTAGCCGCTACAAACTATACATACACATGTGCATGTATACAATATCGAGACGAGAGTGTGACTTGCTGAGTTCGTTCTAGGAAGAAGGCGGGTTTTTGTTTACGCGCCGTGTATCGAAATTTACGCTGTACTAGTGACGATGTTGATATTGGAAGTTGAGTGAGGTAAATGAATGGCAGTAGAAAAATCGGGAAGAACAGCTGTAATGTTCGGTTACTGACGTCTCATCAAATCAAATATTTACTCATCTCTCTCCTGAATGTCGTAGAAAAACTCTTAATAGCTATTAAAGAGAAAAGGAAGTGGAAGTGCAAGTATGATTTCCAGATATCATAGACGTGTTACAGTGACGTAAATATAATTAAAATATAATCAGAAAATAATGAATCATAATACATAGGTCCTGATTTGATTCTAAGGAATGGCGTTTAACAGATCAAATACACTCCGCCAAAAAAGTATCGCATAATTTAGTTTTGAATCATAAAAGTATTGCATATCTTTGTTTGTAGCATAAAGTTGTAAATATACTTTAATGCGCTCTAAGATATAATTTCTATGATTGTTTAAATAAAATACAGGCCAAATAAAAACAAGAACTCATACTTGAGATTTTTATTAAAACAAGAAATTATAATTTTGGAAAGAAAAATGTCATAACAGTAGCTTTTAATACTGAGTATTGCCACCTCTGGCTCTTATGACCGCTCGCATACGGTTTGGCAGAGATTCGATTAACCTCCGTATATAAGCCTGATCCAAATTCTCCCACTCGTCACGGAGAGCATTTGCTAGTCCATGCAGGTCCGCTGGGGCAACATTTTGGGTTCGTATCCGTCTGTGAAGGAGGTCCCACACGTGCTCGATAGGGTTCATGTCCGGACTTACCGCAGGCCAATCTAAAACTGGAATACCAACATCGTTAAGGTATTCCTGGACGATTATTGCAACATGCGGTCGTGCATTATCGTGCATTAACATGAATTCGTTTCCTATAATTGGCGCATATGGTACTACATGTTCTTCTAAAATGTCCGTTATATACCTGTGGGCAGTTAGTGTACCTCTGTCTACTGGTACTAACTCTGTACGACCTGTTAAACAGATGCCTCCCCAAACCATAATAGAGCCACCAGCGAAATTAGGTCTAGGTCTGATATTACACTGCGAATAGCGCTCACCGTCTCGTCTGTACACTGAGATACGCCTATCTGAGGTGTAAAGACCAAATCTTGACTCATCTGTGAAGAGTATATTGGCCCAGTCATTAATGTTCCAATTTACATGTTCTCTGGCAAACCTTAAGCGAGCCACTCGGTGGTTCCTAGTGAGACGAGGGGCTGTTACAGCTACTCTAGCTCTTAATTCACTCTGTCGTAACCTATTCCGAATAGTTTGAGTACTCACACGAGTATTTCTGACTCTAGCCAAGTCGTTCTGCAATTGTCTCGCAGTTACATGTCTTCGACGTAATGCTTGTAGTAGTAAATAGCGGTCATCTTGGCGAGTAGAACATCTTGGACGACCTGGTACAGGTCTTCTACTGTAAATGCCTGTTTCCCTATATCTGGCTACGGCTCTAGAAACACTTGACTGATTGATGTTCATCAAATTAGCAACGTATGCTTGAGATCGTCCATCTTCGATTAAAGCAACTATAGCAGCCACTTGTTCTGAAGTTAAATTGCTCATTTTAGTTTTAAAAGCGTTGGTACAGAACTCTGACTTCGCACTTTAAAATTTGTCCGTATAGGAAGACTTTCAATAAACAACTGAGCAAACCTTACACATATGCATTTTTCTAAATGTGTTCTTTTAGGAAAAAAATAAAGTAAAAACGCTAAGTTCCATTATTTTGTTAGTGTTTTTATAGTTCACATACACGAGGCAAACTTTTTGTGAACGTATAAAAATATCTTGGTTCATAAATGCCCTTTTTTAGTTTATGCGATACTTTTTTGGCGGAGTGTACTATGAACTAACAGAATGATTTGTTAGCTTTATTAGTCCAGTAAAATGTTTATGATTGAGTGGTGTCCCCCACTACTCCTCCTCTCAACACGCTATCTTGAAGAAAGGGTTCCATCACATTACGAAAAGTATAGCGCATAGAAAGAAAAATTCTAGCACACTTTTTGTAGAAAAATCGAACTTCCAACAACTTTACCAGGAAAGCATTTTATCATAAATGCAAACAGAAATCCCCCAAGGCAGTACTAATTTTGTGATTAAAATGCATGTCTCTTTTGTTTTGACAATTAAGTTTCTAACAAGTTTTACAGAAACACTTTTTCTCGCAGATAGTAAAGGATAGTAAAAAAATTATAAGCTATAAAAGTAAAGTATTAGCACAGATAAGGAAACAGATAGCTCACTGTAGCAGAATTGGCTATATCACGCGGGCTGCATAAATCAAAGGTGCAATATTTCGATTTTATGAAACATAGATACTTGCAGAGAGCAAGGTGTGCGATCGGAAACGGAACCTCTGAGAGTGGGAGGAATATCGAGTCGCTAGTTGTTTTTATTTAGAAAATATGCTTTTTTGCCGCACAGCTATTATTTATTTAGAATAGGAAATTTGAAATTTATACCTCCTTGATTATGGATTGCTGACGCTCTCATTTAGAATGCAAATATTCTCTATAGATTATTCAGATTAACTTGCAGTGCGCATAATGTAATCGTATGTGTTTCATAAGAAAATATTTTATGGTTGAAGTTTTTTTTCTTAATAGTATCGGGTGTGGGAGATAATGAAGAATGATAATTGTACTACATGCATGTATTCGAAACGTTATAAATTCGATTTAATGTCTAATTATCATTTTTAATTATCGCCAAGTAACACCATTTTTTTTAAAACATGTATCATATATACAGAGTCATTTATATTGTGGCCAAAACACGTGATGTTAATAAAATTTCACTTTTGGGGTATATAGGGGTGTTTTATGGTTACGGTTATGGTTTTAATTTTTTTTCATGTTACGCAAGGTGTTACAAAAACCCTAAAAGTATCAAAGTTGTATTTTTTAAATGGAATAGCTTGTATATTATTGCATTTTTGGATTGTCTAATCAAAATAAGTTTCTGTTTTAATGAGGTTCATATATATTTAAATAATTTGAATTTTGTGAAAATCTAATTTAAATACCATGTTTCAAATACCTAAGAAGTATTTAAGTTATATATGCGAACTTTACAATGAAGTCTAACAATGGACCATATTTTATAATCAAATTCGAATAAAATTGCCAACTTATACAGGCTGTGCACAAATTAAAACTAATCAAATAAGAACTTTAAGTGGCTATAACTTGATTAATTTAAATAGAACACCATATTTTTTCACCTTACTTTTTAATTACCTATCGATTGGAATTTATAGTTTAAGCTTTAAGTCTCCACGTTTTTATAGAATACGCTAAGTAATCGCTTTTTGCACCATTTGACGTTTTTTTTAAATAATTCTATTGTATCTAGCTGTCTATAGTGTTTAGAAGTGTCATATAATTCTTTTAATTTTGTTACCCTGTACATTTTAAAAATATACAATACACATTTAACCCATATGTTAGAAATATTTGATGCTGCTAGGGTCATCTCGGCTACTACAAAAAAAATATAGTCTAAACTTAGTCGTGGGCAGAAAATTCTCTAACTTATTATAATTATATATCCGTACAACAAAGCAGAAGCGTATAATTTGGAGGTGTTTGAAATTCACCGAGTACCGCGCAGTTTTCGCTTATAAAAGATAGAATAGAGGTTTCTGTTTAAACATTTAGTTTTGAAAATTTCAAATTTATAGATGATATAAGCAGAAATCAAAAACATTAAAAATTAAATTTGTTACAAATTTTTTACAACTGAAGTCTGTATTTTCTTATTTTTATTTTGATGATATTTTAACTTTTTCTACTAAGAATGAATGATAATTTACAATATCAATATATGTATGTGGATTGCAAGGGCAATATTGTCGTGAGTTTTTACTGTTGTATTAATGTAACAAAGATATTCCAACACGGTATTTTCCCTCATTTTTCATCCAGTCAGCACGCAATAAGTTATTTTTGGGCATTTTAAATAACTTATATAGAATTATAAATCTTTAAAATTCCTCCGGGACTTTTCGCGGTGTATATATACGCTTTTATTGCCAACACCGAGTGTCAACTGACGACTGAAGTATAGTGCGATCCGAATGAACTCACGCAGGATCCATACCATTTGATTTAAGGTTCCCCCTTTAGCGATAGCCGCTGCCAATTCTCCCGTAAGGTGAGCTATCTCTATTGCTTTCTGTGGTAGTAGTACTAAATAAATAAATAACCTGGTCGAATGATTTATTTTTATTATACGGTCAGGCGGAATGTTCATGGTGCTTATTCATTTGTTTGAAGTTAACATTCATTATAAATAAATAAACAAATAGAGAAAAAACAGTAAACTTGCTATTCTCACACATATTTCGCATATCTTTTTTTTTTTTTGTTCAATGCACTGTTCAGCTGTCTTTCAGCTCTTTTGTCGAATTATCTTTGATTTATTAATTTTAAAAGTTTATGAGTTTCTAAATGTCGTTCTTCGGCCGAACAGCACACGAAACAAAATGGAACACACTGTCATTTTACAAGAAAGAAATAATAACAATAAAGTCGTTGTCAGAAATGTAGCTAACGCAGTTTAATAAAAACAATGTGTTTATAACGTACAGTATGTATATAAAAGTACTTTGAACATTGACATTCAAACAATAGACGTGTTTATGTATAGTACTTCTTCTATACACAATTTAGCACCGCTATAATGCACATTTGTGACTGCAACAACAAAAATTTTAAAACACCAAGCCGTTTTGTTATATCAACATTTTCAGCCTTTCGCTGCTAAAGTTATGGTGTTATGAATGTTACCTGTGTTACTCCGAGATGTTGGTATACTGTATGCATGTGTACTGTGTACGACTTCCGGGTATCATGCTAATATTAAAAAAAAAACACGTATAAATATATCGTCCTTACAATACTTATTGTTAGGTAAATTTAAATTTTTCTCACAGTTTTACATATTTAAGCACATGGCTCTATGTCATGAGACTATTGCTATAATACAAAATTATCTAATTCCATAATTTCTAAGGACGCAAGAACCACGCTTGAAGTATAAAAATGAGATTTGCATAATTAGACTATTTACAGAGATAATCTAATTTTTTTGATTAGCCCATTTATGTTAGCCGGCCAGCAGCACTAGTTTTAATGTGTTATTCACAATATTGTTAGTGGCAAGGTCGTCAAATGAGACATATGTACATATGTATGTTGTCGGTGTAAAAATTATACAACTGTAGTATGAGAATTTCGCTAATTCGCTTACTGTTAATTCGAATTAACTTTTATTTATATTTTGTCTTTGAGGTATAAAAATAAAAACGAATTGCCAAATAAAAAAAGTATTTAAAGGTTACTGTTCTGTTACAATTTGAAAAAATCTTTATGGACACATAAAGAATAAATATAACAATCGAGCAGTTACCTACATGCTTGCGAACACCTCACAAATTAAGATTGTTTATTTTTTCATTTAGACTATTAATTAGATACCTTACATAATTTGTTTTATAGGAACACACATTAGCTTCTATGCGTACATCGTGTCATGTATAAGCAATTATACATATTGCCTTTTATAAAATAATTTTTTTAGGCGACCTTGGCTAAAAATTTCGTATTTTTTCGTACTCAAGCGGGACCGAAAGTGATAAATCGGTAGAACTGTGTGAGAAACATTATAATACGTTCATGAGGTGGTGTAATGGTATGAAAATCAACAAACACCTACAGTGAAAATGTCCAACTCACTTATTTTCCCACTAAAGCGTCAACATTATGATTAATGTTTTGCATAATGATAAAAACAACTTTGATTGTAAAAAAGTTATGCTAATCTAATAGTGTATTCAAAAAGGGGGAGCAAGGGCCACAAACCTATAAATATCTACGGTGTTCACAAGATCTGAAAATCTAAAATAAACCGTTTCTTATTTGAAGCGCCCGATAATCTTCACCTTATATACAAGGTTAGTTTATATAAAATTTATGTAATCCTGCTTTTATAACAGGCATTAAATTGTAAGTTTATTTAATATAGGCATAGCTGGGGTACGTCGCCGTTAGGAGTTATGACATTCATGACATGGAGGACAGAAATTACATATATTTATAGTCAAAATACATGATTTAGAAATAGGCAGACCAAGAATGTTTACAGTCATAGATGCACTTTGTGATGGAGTAAGTGCGTAAATGCGTAAATCTGAGACCTATTGATATAAATCGTAAAATATTTTTCTTTAATTATCCTAACGGTAAATGCTGGTCTATAATTAATTTACACAGGGAATCACCATCTTTATACTCAGGAACAACTCGTGCATATTTTAAACAGGTGAAAAGATTCCGTCATTTATAGATATATTTACCATACCTGTTAAAGGTTGTTTGTTTGTTCGTTTAATTTGGCTTCTTATTCATTACTCCATTATTCAATAAATGAATGGGAACATTTATTTCCTTCATTATTCAAATAATTATTTGGATAATTATTCTTCATTCGAATAATTCTTATTATTCAAATAATCATTCTCATTCAAATAACTACTGTTATTCAAATAAATACTCTTATTCAAGTAATAATTTTCATTCAAATAACTACCTTCATTTGTGATGATTTTCTGATTGGGGTAATTTCTTCGTGTATATTATATTAACAACAAAGAGATGGTGTGAGTTTGTTTATGTACGTATGTATGTTTGATTGTTTGTACGAAGTAAACACTGGATTTAAAAAACTACCTAGGTACAGGGGTTGACAACAGTTATGATAATGGTTGCGGTTCTCTAAATAGTTATGAAGAACCTATATAAATCATAAACAAATCCTGAAACTTATAGGAAATTCTTATAAGATTGAGGTTTTTTCCTACCGATGAATTTTTTAACGTTAGCGGGAACCTTTATATTAATATTAGCCGCCATTTTTTGAAGGACATTGGATGTTGTGGGGAAAAAATAAATGTGATTTTCATAAGTTTGAGAGTTTGGTTATCGGTTTCAAAAACGATAATACGTAAATCTTGAGGGATGTCGAAGATATAGGCGGATATAATTATTACTGCCATGTCGTGTTACTGGTACACTCTCTAACATCAGCGGATTTTATATAAATATTGCCCGCCGATTTTTAAAGAGATTAAAGTTGTGTGGGAAAAAATAAGTGTAATTTTTATAACCTTGAGGGTTTGTTTATCGACTTCAGAAATGACAGCACGTAAATCTATAGGAATGTCGAAGAAGTCGGCGGATATAATTATTACTGGCATGTCATCCTACCGATGCACTTCCTAACACTAGCGATAATTTTTATATGATTACCCGCCATTTTTTGTAGGATATTGGGAGCTGTGAGAGATTTTTTTTTATTTTAACTTCAAAATCAATGAATGAAACTGTGTCAAATCCAAATGACGATTAGTATAGTGGTAGTTTTATATTATAAAATTTAAATTATAAAAAAACACCAACAGTAAGAAAGATCACTTGAAATGTAAAAAGTGGATAAAAAGTTCCTTGATTAAATTCAGGTAAAGGATAGACATAGGTCTATCCCAGTGCTCGGCAAGGCGGTACCCCGTACGGGAATTCTCTCCCCGAATAGTAGAAAAACAATTTTAGCCTGGCTTAGTTGTTTTCATATTTATACAAATACAAATCTTCGTTCGTTGGAGATAAAAAAGAAAACGTACGCGTATACTTTGCACTACGTATAAAAGTACGGATGCTGTGACAGTGAAAATTGCACAAACATGTAGGCATATACCTAATCTAAATTTATTTCGATGTTATTCAGTAATGGATTATTTGAAAAACGATTTATTTGGTGAAAGAATCATTCCAATAATGCTTTATTCAAATAACGTTTTATTGAAATAATTCTTCATTCAAATGATTTCCCATAGTTTTGTTCAACAATAACTTAATACGGAATAAAGAATAACAGATGAAAATTTCATTCAAATAATTATTTGAATAAAAAATTATTGAATGATGCTCAACCCTGTTGAGTAGTATGTGGTTCAGATCACATATCTCATCGGCACTTTGGTGACTCAAGTTAAGTTAAATCTGTATCGATGCGACGGGTACTGGCCATATCCAAATTTGATTCGTGCGATGGTAGTACAATAAAATCGTGATAGTTTATCATGGGTATAATACCAGGGTATGCCGGATACTGAGTCATGAATGTATGCATATTGCGTCATTCTTTCGTTGTAGGCTGCTTTCCACGAACCGTCTCAATTTTGAAAGAGTACATGATGTTAAATGTCTTTCTCACTAAGACTAGCGTTGAATAGGGATCCTTCGGTGCAGCTCAACTTGGCAAGTTTGTTATCTGCTTCATTGGGAAGCATTCCAAAGTGATCTTTATCCCAGAAATAAAACCAACGGAGACTTTCTTACGACGTAACTCAGTAACTTTATTAATTATATCTTTAACAATACAATGAATTTAATTTTTTTTTAGACGAGTACTGACAGAGAGATTATAGGACGCTTGCAGAATCGGACATGATAGCTAAACCCTTACAATTTGTCTCAGCACCGTAGCGTAATGCTTCAAGTATTGATAAAATTTTGTTGCATTCTTTAGCATATTAGTCACTTAAAATATAAAAAAGAAAAATATAAACGTTTCTGAAGGAGCCACAAATATGTATAATTATTGTTCAGTAAATAATTCCATCAATAAATCAAAATAATTTTGTGTGTACATACCATTGCAAAAAAGTGTGTCTTTTCGTCCGCATCTGCTTTTTGGTCAGACTCAGCAGAAAAAGAGGTACTTTTTGGCCTTGTACGCATGTAACAATTAATTTTAGGCAAATATTCCTACTATTTCAACATTATTTGTTATTTTACTTATTGGTTACTTTCTTTATGTAAACATTCCTGTGACCTCTTTTTTTATAGAACTTCACTTATAACGAAAACGTAAAAACATTTGTGCATAACGTGTTCTCGGCCAGAGTGAACAACGCTGAAATTATTCTTACTAATTTTTTTACTATATTATTTTAAACATATGTAGTAGCATTTCAATATCTTTGGTTTATCTGTATTTTTATTTTATTAGTCCGTATATTTTTTTTAAAATTTTCAAATTTAGCTGTACAGGGTGGGCCAAATTCGACACTTTTAATAGGAAACTTATATATCTAAAGGAATTAGAAAAAATCTGATCTATGCTTCTGGAGCTCGATTTTAAAAAGAAATTGATTGGTGAAGTCCGTATTTTTATATCTTCCGTAATATAAGAGATACAGAGCGTTTTCGGAAAATATGCAATTTTTAAAAACCCCTGTAACTTTTTAATTTGTGAAAATGCTTGATTTATAGAAGAACTTTATTAGGGCATTTTTAGACGTAGAATTCAATGCTCTAATTTGTTTTTTTTTAATTCGTTTTTTTTTGAGATATTATCAAGACTTGTGTTTTTGTATATGGAACACCCTATATATTTTTACACTATTCAAAAGCACATAAAATTGCCTTTAATATGATATAACACACTTGATATTTTATTTAAAGGATTTTCAAGATTTTTGATTTTTTGTTTGCATTTTAACAGTATTTCAAGATGGCTCTGGCTGTAACTAAGCAATGCGCGTATTTGTTTTGTTATTTCTTTATTTTTTGTTTGGCCGTGGATGCTCGTAAATAAGCAAATAAAAGATTCCTACAAAGCAGAAAAAAAGTGGTTTTAATATTAAATGTTAGAAATAACAAGTCCAACAAACTAAGGACACCATTAATAGTATTATTGATACTATAGTTGTAAGTTCTTATAGACATATTTGAACGAAATATTTACAGAATATACCCCTCTATACAAAAAAAATACGTAAGCATTATGAATTATAGTAAGTGTTCGAATTGTCCGCCATTCTGTTGTAAACATAATCGACACCGTTTCCTTACATTCTAAACTGAGTTCACCAACTCAAGCGGAGATAGAGAGTCGAACGCTTGCAAAACTGCAGCCTCTAATTCCTGTCTTGAATTGGGAGAATGCTTAAACGCAAGATTTTTAATTTTTCCCCAAAGGAAAAAATCCAATGGGGTTAGATCTGGTGACCTTGCCGGCCAATGTATCGGTCTCCGATTTCCAATCCAATTGTTACCGAATTGTTGGTTTAAAAACTCATTAATCCGAGCAGCATTGTGAAGGGGTGCTCCGTCATGCTGGAAGTAAACGAATTCCAATTGGTTTAAAGGTATTTCATCTATGAGAGGTTCAATGAATTGTTGTAAAATATGGAAATAGCTTTCGGAGTTAAGAATTCCGTTATATATGTAGGGTCCAATTATCCTGGCACGGAAAATTCCTACCCACACATTGAAACTATGTCGTCCTTGGTTTCTCATTTCAATAGTAACATGGGGATTTTCACGCGACCAAGTATAAGAATTATATCTGTTAAAAATTCCCGCACTGCTTACGTTACATTCATCCGTCCATACACAGTTTAGAGCAAAATTATGATGTTCTTCACATTTTCCCAAAAACCATTGACAAAATGCCATACGACGCTCCAAATCCACGGCAAAAAGGTAATGCACTTTCCTTGTCCGATAGGGTTTCATTCTATACTTTTTTTAAAATGCGCCTTGCCGAGGTTCTTGCTAAACCTGTTGTTTGTGCCATCTCGCGAGTGGAATGTGTTGGGTTATTTACAGTTTCCCCCAAAACGGCAATTTCTCCTCTAATTCTTTGTCTCTATTTTGAGCCACATAATTTTTAGGTCTCGGTTTTTGAAAGCATCCAAAATTTATTAAATTTTTCTTTAACCTAGTGAACATGTCTCTGAATGGTTGTTGTCTTTCAGGGTATCGTTCATAGTAAATATTACATGCAGCTTCCGCATTTTCACCTGCTTCTATAAAACACTTTAACATGTCGTATTTTTCATAGTTTTCATACATTTTTGAAATCTTGAATAATAAAACTACCAGTAACATTCATAAAAAAAAAACGAATTAAAAAAAACAAATTAGAGCATTAAAAAGTGTCCTAATAAAGTTCTTATATAAATCAAGCATTTTCACAAGTTAAAAAGTTACAAGGGCTTCTGAAAATTGCATATTTTACGAAAACGCTCTGTATCTCTTATATTACGGAAGGTATAAAAATACGGACTTCACCAATCGATTTCTTTTTAAAATCGAGCTCCAGAAGCATAGGTCAGATTTTGTCTAATTCCTTCAGAAATATAAGTTTCCTATTAAAAGTATCGAATTTGGCCCAACCTGTACATATTGCACAATAATTATAGACTTTACATTTTAATTTTTGACTTTTCTTATTTTTTGATTTATATCTCTGACCTAAACATGGGAATATTGTCCTAAAATAAACATCCGAAGGGATAATATAATGCTACTAGATTAAGTGAAGTGATACTTTGTATTTTGTTCTCTCTAAAATTCTATCGGATTCTTAAACATTTTTATCCAAAGGAATACCAATCGAACTACGCACCACATTATTTTATCTTAATAAACATGTCCAATACTTTATTCATGTCACATAAAATAACATGTTCACTATACACCATTGCTATCATACCAAAACGAACAAGAATTACTACCATATGTACCTAGAATATGGAACACCGCCAAATTCCTTTGCGTTTTACACATCACACACTGGATACAAAAACATAAAGATTGCATAAATTACCTGTTTGGGATATTATAAGGATTTAATCCGACTTATCCCAAAGAGTTATTTGTACTATTACGATATTCCTTATGGAACGTGCGTTGATTAAATCGAGTAAAATTAAAAGCAGAACAATACCTGTAGACTCATCGGATGATCAATCAGCTGGACGTTTGCGTACTTTGTTTGTTGAATTTCAAAACGATGATTATTCGTAAAATGATAAACGTTTACGATTGAAAAACAACGGTGGGCGGTACACCCAATGAATATTAATATTTTAAATGACCGCCACGGAGGTATGTTGTTATGCCTTTGCTTCTGACGTTCATACTGACAGACGATGATTAATAAATGCGGAAGATTAAGCATTCATAAAAGCGTGTGTTTGTGTATTTTATAACAAGATGATCGGAAATGGCTGTATATACAGACTTGATTAGTTAATTAACGAACGATTATAGAAACATTGTGTATTATAAGAAATATCAGAAAAAATCATTAGAAAGATTGTTGAACTTAATGAAAATTGATTTTTAACACTATAACAGGCGACAAGAATCCGCAATATATTCGCCACTCATAAATAGGGAGTAAAAGGTATGGATCAAAGCGCTGCACAATTTCACTTGTAACCGCTTTCAATTAATTTGTCCGATTTCAACTAATAACCCTTGCTGTTCACCTTATTTATAAATATTTATTTTTCATTGAAGAACATTTTCTGACCATCTACGCAGATGATACTACTGTTTTGGTTAGCAACAACAGAAATAATGAGAATTTGTCAAATAGTGTATTGAGCCGTCCTAATGATTGGTTTTTCGGTAATAAACTTTTTTTAAATGCCTCGAAAACAAATTACGGTTTGTTGTCAGCAGTACACCATGCGACAATTATTAAAGCAAGAATGGCAATTGCGAAAACTCACGTCGAATGGAAAACAAAAAGGTGGCGTAACATAACAGGTGTTTTTTTAAGCCCGATAGAACTTTAAATTGTAAAAACTAACACAAAAAATTAAATTTTAATCGAAAGATCAATACATGGCATTAACATATGAAAATGATATCAGGCATATGGCCGCCACGGCTGTTCTTGGCGGAGCGCATTCTGGACGTGCAATTTTGGGCCACTTTTTCGAGCATTGCTGGCCGTATGCCACGAATAACACGAACAAAGTTAGCCTCCAAGGCGTCAATTGTTGCTGGTTTATCAGCATAAACTAGTGACTTCACGTGGCCCCACAGGAAATAATCGAGAGGTGTTACATCCCACGATATTGGAGGCCAATTGGCAGGTCCATTTCTCGAAATAACCTTACCGCCAAATTTTGTTTTCAATAAGTCGATGGTTGCGGTCGCCGTATGGCACGTAGCACCATCCTGTTGGAACCACATCTCACCCGGATCAATGTCATCCATATTTCAAAAAAAAAATCATTGATCATGGTGCGGTAACGATCTCCATTGACCGTAACGTGAGCTCCGGCTTCATTTTTGAAGAAATAAGGTCAAATGACGACACCAGCGTGTAAACCGCACCAAACGGTGCATTTTTCTGGATGTAATGGAGTCTGTAGGGTCTGTTGTGGATTGATTTTACTCCACATGTGGCAATTTTATTTATTAACAAACCAGTTAAGCCGAAAATGAGCCTCATCGCGGAACACAATTTTGCGATAAAACATCGGATCAGTATCCAACTAGTCTAGAGCCCAATCGGCGAAAGAACGACGCATGTGATGGTCTCGTGGTTTTAATTCCTGCACCAGCTGCATCTCAAACGGGTGTAAACTAAGATCTTTGCGCAAAATTTTCCACGCGGTGGACGGACAGAGCCCCAATTCCTGCGATCGACGACGAATCGATAAATTTGGATCTTCTTCCACACTTTCGTTTACAGCGGCGATATTCTCTTCAGTACGCACCTTCCTTCGACGAGTTCGTGTTATTGGATCATTTAGAGAGTATGTGGTATGAAATCTATCCACAGTTCGACGGATGGCTTGCTCAGATGGACGATAATGTGCGCCATAAAAATCACGGCGTTGTTCAAGTGTCAATTCATGATGATTTGCCAGAGTATACTGATCATAAATGTCAAAAAGTGAGCGCAGTATGACAGTTGGTTTGACAGTTAACCTTTTCGTAAGTTCCATAATAATAATAATAATAATAATAATATATAGTTTTATTCTTTCAGATTATGACACAAAAGCATAACATGACAATAATAAAAAAAAAAAAAAGAGAACACTAAATAAGTCAAAAATCAAAAAGAAATCACAAGGCGTATTTCAAATGACAGCATAAGCTGTCCTTGCTCTACCAGTACACCTTGAAGCATTTGATAGATATATAAAGAAAGTGAAACCTAAACTACCTTACTACCTAATATTCTGCATGAACCCCCACCACATTCAAAAGCAAAATAAAATTAAAAGCAAAAAAGTAAATATGCAGTTAAGCAGCACAAAAAAAAAAACAAAAGTAATAAGCGTTGCGAATGGCACATGAAACAATCATCGCTCCAAAAGATATCGTTTAAATGCAGATTTGAACGCAGACACACTCAGCAATTTAAATTGATCGGGTATCTTATTATAAATCTTTGCTATTTGATAAGTGAAGGATCGCTCAAATAGAGCAGTACGATGAGTAGGGGGTGTAAGCCTACCCCGAAACCTCAAATTCAGATTGTGCACGTCAGTACGAAATGAAATTTTTTGATACAAATAAGTGGGTTCTTTATATAAAATAATTTTGTGGAATGTACAAGCGCTCATAAGCAACCTACGGTCATTCATATTCAGCCATCCCACCTCAGGCAACTTATGAGAAATTCTTTCATATTTCCTTATACCAAAAATTAAACGCAAACACGAATTTTGAACCCTCTGTATACGTGCAGAGGTATCCGCCCTCAAGCACGGTCCATATACCTCACAACAATATGATAAATGTGACAACACTAATGTTTCACAAAGGATTTTCTTTAAATTAACCGAAAAACAGTGACGGTGTGGATATATCAGCTTTAAAACTGCATAGGCAGATCTAATGCACCTCGAGACGTGATTATCGAATCTAAGGCTCCCATCCAAGGTTAAACCCAAATTCTTGTATTCAGATAGAATAGGCACGTCCGCTCCGTTTATTTGCAACTTCATTGAATTTCTAAGGCAGTCCTCATGGTTTTTGCTACCAAACAGTAAAACCGCTGACTTACCCGGATTAATCATTAATGAATGATCAGCCGATATTTTGGCAACGGCAGCAAGGTCACTACTAACATTCATAATACCACTCTGACTGCTGGACAAGTGAAACGCATGAGAAAGTTGCATATCGTCCGCATACATATGTATTCTACAGTTTTTAATGACACTTGGAAAAGATGACGTATAAACTGAAAACAAAAGCGGACCCAGTATGGATCCCTGTGGAATGCCGCGCGAGACAGGCCTATAGCGGGAGCTTATATTATTTAAAGTAACACCTTGTAACCTATTATTCAAGTATGACTCAAGCAACAATACTGCAGTAGGAGATAAACCTATATACGATAGAATAGCAACAAGCATTTCATGGCTGACAGTATCAAACGCTCGACTAAAATCAAGTAAGACAAGTGCAGAAACCAAGCCAGTATCAGTACTTGAAATCAAATCATCGATTACACTTAAAAGAGTAGTGGTGCAACTATGCCCAGATCTAAATCCCGATTGACAATCAGGAATAATTTTGTATGTAGAAAGAAACTCCTTAAGCTGCAAACAAATAACTTTTTCCATAATTTTAGAGAAAACTGGTAAGATACTTATAGGTCGAAGATGCTTAAATTCTGAAGGATTACTAATTTTGGGAATAGGAGTAACTAAAGCTATTTTCCAAAGGGTAGGAAAAATTCCAGCTAGGAGACACGAGTTTATAGTGTGAACTATATATGGTAATAAGAAAGGGCAACAAAGTCTCACCATTTCAATTGTCAAAGAATCATACCCAGCTGAATTTGTTCCAATTTCATCAATTAAGTTACGCAGTCTATATCCACGGTCTTAAAAGAAAAAATATTATCATGCAGTTTACCAGTGAGATAAGAGGACTTAGTAAGTGGATCACAAGCAGTATCTGGTACGCTCCCAATGAAGAAATCATTAATTCTATCAGCGTGCTGTAGGTGCTTAGGAATTCCCTGCGACTTCTGGGACGAAATATTTAGGGATTTTCTCCACGCAGAACGAGCAGATCCACCCGTAAACAAGGAAGTAAAATACGCTTTTTTCTCGCTCTTAATCGCCTGCGTAGTCAGATTTCTTACTTAAAAAAACACCCATTGTTTTGCAGTGATGAAAGCAAATTTAATCTGGTAGAATCTGCTGGCAGGGTTTATGTTCGTCGTCCAATAAGTAAAGAATTCTGTCCGAAATATACAACACGGACAGTAAAGCACGGTGGCAAAAACATAATGGTTTTGGCATGTTTTTCATGGTATGGATAGGTCCGATTCACTGGATTAAAGACGTGATGATTAAAAAAAATTACAGACATTCCTAAACAACACTATGCTTCCATACGCAGATGATAACTTGCCGATTATTTGGCTTTATCAACAAGATATTAACTCTAAACACACTTCCAAGTGTTGTCAAAATTGGTTTCGTGACCTTAACGTATACTACTTTTAGATTGGCCGGCGGAATCGCCATACGTTAATCCATTTGAAAACTTATGGAAGTGTGTGAAGGATTCATTACGACACAGAAAAATCAAAAATAAAAACGATTGTGGAAAGCGGTCCAGCAGAGTTGGTATGCCATACCAGTGGAAACATGTCAACGTTTGGTGAACTCACTGCCTAACAGATGTAGGGCAATAATTAGCAATAAAGGCCACGTTACCAAGTATTAAACTCGTACAAATTGATCCCGCAGGCCAAAAAAAAACGTACAAAATCACTGAATAAATTTCGGTTGCCTGTTTTTTTATTATTACCCCATGAAAAATTAAAACTATTATGAAAGTACAATAACTTGGTTTATTTATTGCAGATATAACTTGTTGAACCATAACCTTGGCTTGCAGCTATTTTTATGTATATCCGAAAATAAAGCATGAGATATCAATACTGTTCTCGTATTCATGCATTCGCATTTTGCATGCAAAATGGGCATCAGGCAGTTCGGATTCGTATGCGAGAGTAGCGCGAGTAATCGCTACTGTCTTCTTCCTTCTTGGGCCATAGATCATATAAATGAATACATTTGACTTTGTGCATTCGAAGCATTAGTATATCCCCAACATTGAACATCTAATATATCTACCATTATTTTGTGGGTTTAGTTATTTATACTAAATATTCTATTCATTTTAAAATTAATAGAATATTAAAATAAAAATTAAATTTTTTATAAAACTCAATTAATTTAGTTTTATAAGAAGGTTAATTTTTATTTTAATAAAGATTATTAGGCATGCTTTGCATGCGTTACATTCATGGAGTATTCGTCACTAAACTATGCCTGTTCCTATATTCTACTTGTCCCTGTATACTTATTCTTGCGCCGGAATATTTAAAAGTTAACGATTTTTAAAGCAAATATGTATGTAGTTCTACTTTACATACATAGCTTCTACATTAATTTACCGTCGGAGATTGTATCTTGTATCACCCAACCGCCATGCATTTGCTCCCGGTAGCTACCACTACCATTTTTCTGCGTTTTTGAACTATTTTGACCGGTCTTTACTTGTAAGATTTTAAAGGAATTAATGACTCACTGGTTCGAGAACAAATGTGCATACTTCCAGAAATAGTCTTCTTTATTTTGCGAAATGCTGTCTGGAGCGCTGTTCGCTAACCTGTTTGTTCTCACGTTCCCACGAGTGGTCATTGATATACGATGATTCACAGTTAATATTTTCTTTTGAGTCATTCAGAATTGTTTTTTAATGAATTATTATCCGCATAAATACTATTGTTTTCTCTTTGTTTGCCAAGACGATAAGTATAACAATATCTATTGTTTAGTAGTACGTCATTGAAAATAATCGGGTATTGGTCGCAAGGACGAGAACAAGAATCCTTGCTAGAATTAAACCGAGGACTACTTGGAATAGGCAAATGCTTTTATCTAAAAAAAGACGAAAATATTGCGCATTATTGCGTAACTATTGTTTGTAAACAAATTCACAGTTTTACAAGCACTAAAACAAAAATATTACACACCATCATTATTTTTAACACCTACATAAAATAAATTAACGTTGCCATGCCTAAACCTCACTACAAGCTCCAATAATAAAACGATTTTATGACGCGTGGCTTCATACTTATCCTCGTTTTCAAATGGCTATGCATATTTACAGTGGTACATACCATTAAATAATAAAACGGGCCCGGTACATACATGAATTTTATTGTGCCTACCTACTGTGTGCAAATATACCTTTCCCGTACAAATATAAAATGAAAATTTTGACACACAATAATCAGCAGGATATGACAAAAATAAGGTTGCCCCGTTAACATCGCAGAAAGGAAAACAGAACATAACGGCATGAGATATTTTATTGTGTTTTTGTTGTTTTAATAGTGTAGGTATTATAACTGTGCGACTGGCGAAGAGCATATTGACCAACCTTGAAAGTAGAACGCTTGTGTGCAGACTATACGGCTATTTCACACGGATTAAGTAGGCTTCTTAAAGATCAACATGCATACCTTTATTAGCACTTATTTATTAATGAATTAGTGATACAAAATAAAAATCAAGAGTATATCCTTAACTAGTTCATCTAACCATATAGTCTTATCATCTACTTAACGTCTCATTTAAGTACTTTGTTTTTCTCTATCTTTCACGAGAAAATTGAATAAGTACTTTCAAATGCAAATGCCTAGGTCTATTTTATTTTCAGTAAAACAAGGTTTATTTAATAATTTAAGTACTTAATATAAAATGTTTTGGAAACGTTTCGTCAAATTCATTGTCTTCATCAGTCTTAAAAGTGAGCAACATATTTTTTTATTAAAATTAATCTACTATAATTAAAATTAGAGATGACAATCTCCTCTAGCTGCTCCATAACCAACTGCGTTATGACAAAGCACAGACAAAATAGTTAGTTCTTCATTGGGGCAGGAAGAAGCGGCAAAGCCAAGCGATAGGATTGATGTACACGGTACGCTACCGCAAAATTTTTACTTTAGTTGTTCACCTCAATATCTGTCCAGCGCTTCGCTTGGAAATATTACACAGTTTAACTGTACAATTGAGCCACTAACTTCTTTGTCTGTACTCTGGCTATGATACTGGAGATTGGTGCGCCTATAGCAACACTACTAATTTGTTCGTAAAATTTGTTAGTGTGTTGGAAATATGTACACTGAGAGAAATAGATTGTACTCTTTAACATAAATATAGTATACTTTAATATATTTTATAGCTCCTATAGGGACAATCATATTTTATATTACCGGTGACAATATCTGTATAGTAAATTTCTGTGAATAGCTTTTATTAACTCGTATGTTAAAGTTGGTGTACTATATTTCTATTATTAATTTGAGCATACATGTTAGTAAATGTGAAAAAAATGTCTAATAGCACTGACTATATTTGATAATAACTGTTAAATTTTTTATTGTACCCAGTATAATGTAATATTTTACTATGTAGGATACATTATGCTCATACTTACTATATAGCTTTGTAGTACTTACAATATTATTTTCTATTATAATAATTTAACGTCTCTTAGCATTTAAAATAGTAGATAGTAAACAATAATATAATGGATCATATGCGGGCACTATACAGCGATACTTACCTGTAATGAAAAATATAGTACTATACAAGGTTTTACCCAGTTCATGCATAGGGAAAGTGGAATATTACACAATAAAAACTATAATATTGATTTTATTTTTTTATTTGTCCTTAGAACCATTATTACAAAATTCCAACGTGTATTACTTTCATTAACATAACAATCACTAGTAGGTTAGATTTAGGTTAATGTTGTATCAAAGCATAAAGTACCCTCTGCGAAGTGTATGCATATAATATCTATTACTTACCTTTGAATATATCAAGTAACTGTGGAAACCCCCACTCGATTAAAATGTTTTCCACGTTTGCATCCATTTCTGCTCACGATGCACAGCAATCAACGAACGACCAGATACAAACATACACCGACACGAATACGTACACGTATATCACATGTACATAACACGTGTCAGTAATTTTGTCGCGGCAAAACAGTTTATTGGTCGATTTCTTCGGTAAAGATCGACAATGAATAGAGCAAGGGGTGGGAAGAGCGTTACAAACATTTATTTTAGAAATTGAATATGCATCGAATACCTGATAATATCGCAGTCAATCGCAGCGACTATCTATATAATCCATGTCATTATATAGGCTTTCAGCAATAGAGTATATTAATTGTTACATCCATAAGATGTAGATGGTAACATCCAGATTTTGCCTCTTACTATAAGCATGATAAAATCTGGTTATTTTACTCTTAATACGCCACATATTGTCGTTTTGACAATAATTATTTTAGTAATTAACATAAAAAGATTTACGATCTAATTTCTACAATCCATTTTTCTCAGTGAGAGAACAGTGTCAACATATTTTGAAGTACCTAGGTATGTATCAAATTTCATTTCGGCGCCATTAGCTCATTCTCTCTTTAATGAGTGTCTCTCCTCAGGTACATCTCCAAATATACTGAGAATAAGTAAAGTAATACCGATTCATAAAAAAGAAATAGAAATTAATTAGAAAGTTATAGGCCAATAGCAATACCGTCGGTCTTCGCCAAAATATTCGAAAAATTAAGCTAATTTGCGTTTGTATGCGATAAATCAACATGCGACGCTATATATCATTCTTTGAGCTATATATATATATAATGAATTCTTTGACTTGTCAGAAGCCTTTGACATAACAGATTCTTTATTACTTTCAAAGATGTGGGATATAGGAATACGCGGAATAGTATACGATATCTTTGCATTTTTTCTCAGTGACCCAACCTTCTTAGTCTCAGTTTCGGGCTGTCATGGTAATGTTCAAACGACATACTACTCTTTATAAGCGGTGTCAACAGTATGTACCACAATGATCAATATTGAATCCCACATTTTTCTTAATTTTTGTAAATAGCCTGCGCCCCGTCCTGGACCGTCGTATGTTGTCGCAGTATGCGGACGATACGAGCTGCATCGTCTTGAAACCCTCATTTGAGGATGTTTCCGCGTCTGCCGCTGCTCTCTGGTGCACAGTAAGGCTTCCTGGTGCAAAGATAGTGGCTTTGTATTAAACACTGAGAAAACTGGTTTAGTACATTTTAGAACCCGCTCGAGACCAGATGCCATAGCGCTGAGTATTGACTATGGTCATGAACAGATTACGGAATCTAGTTCGGTGGAATTTCTTGATGTAATCCTTGATAACTTGTTAAAATATGGAGAGCATTGCTCGACCTTGGAGGGGAAATTATGTTCGGCTCTATACGGCATACTTAATTTGCGTAAATGTGTTGGTGTCCAACAGCTGAGGATGTTTTATTTTAGCTATGTTCAGTCCCGCTGCTGTATGGCATCATCTTTTGGGGCTCTATGCCGGCAGTGAGAAATTTATTCCTCTTATAAAACAGAATTATTACATGTATGGCGGGTGTTTCGTCACGTGAATCATGCCGCGCATTATTTAAAAACTTTAAAATAATGCCGTTGTGGTCTATTTATGTTTACAAAATATTTATATTTTTCAAAAGACGGGAAAACACTTTTATACGAAATGCTGATATCACCAATCATATGGCCACAAGATCCCGTGACAAGTTCAGTGTTCCCCTCCACAGAACTTCACTTTTCACTATTTCAATAAATTACCCACGGAAATTTGCCGGGCAGGCACCTTTCTTAGATTCAAAAGGATGCTACGTAATTTATTATTTGAAAATATATTTTATAGTGTTGACGAGTTCATGGCCACATGCACCTCCATATAGTGTCAGTTTATTTATTATAGTGTTATAGAAATTTTATATGTTGAGAATGTTCATGTTTTATAGCTTACAACAAATATAACATCCACAGACACAAGTCTATAATCCTTGTTAATGTTTATGGTTTTTAAACTGTTTTTAGGTCCATGAAATTTCTTAAATAATATTCGTTTAGACTGATAATTTTTTAAACTGAATTGGCTAGGAATTTTTAAAGTTTATACGTACGCTGTTGTACATATACAGGTGTCCCTGAAATAAGAGTACAACGTATTAAAAATGGGAAGCCCTAATTTTATTACACCTTTTATCTAAATTAATTTTTCCAAAATTCGCACGCATACGTGAGGAAAAAAATGGCAAAGATATTTATTAAATATCCGTCACGCCACTGGTATTTGAGACACTACACTTCTAACCAACGAAGGTAGGGCAGGCAACACGCGACGTATAACTACGCTC
The DNA here is from genome assembly GCA_949128085.1 of Cetonia aurata. NCBI lineage: Eukaryota > Metazoa > Arthropoda > Insecta > Coleoptera > Scarabaeidae > Cetonia > Cetonia aurata. Next base: position 4,024,916 of record OX421887.1, read on the forward strand.
TGAGTCTCAGTCTGTCTGGAGCCTTACGCATGAACACATCGGATATGGCTTTTACCACACGCGAGTTGTTCGATATGATTTACGTCTACGGCGAAGCAGGAGGAAGGTGTCGAAGAACTCTACGTATCTACCGGCAGCGATACCCCAATCGTAGAACCCCGTCTTACACGTGTATAAAGGATACCGTGTTTAGATTAAGAGAAACTGGTCGATTGCTACCAAATTACGAAGGTCGCGGACGTGAAAGACCACGTCGAATTTTACGAGCCGAAGAAGAATTGCTGGATATTGTGAACAGAAATGCAGGTGTAAGTACACGTGATGCTGCAGGGCAAGTGGGGGTGGCACGCAGTACGGCACACCGCAATGATGTTTATTTCAGACAGCTGTCATTGATCAGATTACGCACAAGTGAATAGAGTTATTCATTAATAGATTCCACATTTTACTTTCAATATCTTCTTTGAAATTTGCTTTAAATTTCGCGTACGTAATAATATTGGAGTCGTTGACTCGTATCAGCTGCATACAATGATTATCTGTATATCACAGCTGTATTTACAAATGACCTTAAGATATAGTATAAACACAGATAGTGGATCCATGGGCGGCACATTCGTGACGTTTCAATGAGTTTTTAATTGTATATTCGATATTGCAATTGGCGTACGAATTTTTGGATACTTATTCAGTATAATTTGGGTTTCCCATTTTTAATATTTTGTACTCTTATTTCAGAGACACCCTGTATAAGATACAGTTAGGTACATACAGTTGGCAATCAATTCAATTGTTGTCTAACAATAAAATTAAATCTACCAAAAAGCAAACCATTTAGATCATCGATAAAACGAAATCTCAATAAAAAAAACTGGAATGGAGTTAGAAAATTTCATTTGATTTAAAAAAATATAAATACATTTACGTAATCCAGTTATGTTCTAGGAAATACTACGAGGTATGTATCTATATCCTTTGAAGCATACATAAATCAATAATTTGCAAGAAAATAGCTTTCTATCATTTCTTAATTTTCATCAAGTCAATATTTTCTTGGATTATATATCTAAGGCAGATACGTCAAAAGATGATACACCTTTTCCGGGAAATAAACATTCCCTAGCGTGATTTCCGAAATCGCAATGAAATAAACAGTAAACTCAGTTAGAGACTACTAGATTTTATTTTACCCGAATAGATGACGTAGGCGCCATTAAGATCTATGAAAAAAAAAATCATTTAGATCATCGATGAAACGGAATCTCAATCAAGAAACTGGAATCGAGTCATACGTACATAAATTCTAGGCGCAGTGATGTATAAATGTTGTTTACCTACCAGGTAAATGAATGCGGATACATGAAAATCAACAACAGAATAATTATTACATGATACAGCTAACACGCCATAAAAAAAACAAATGCGTTCGATGTTGCTGAGGATTTTAATGACAGTACTAACGTCATATTTTAATCTAAAAAGAGGGAATTTGCTTTTATTATACCGGGTGTCCAGCAAGATGCAACAGTCCCTAGCCGATTTATTATTATTTTATTAGATACTAACGTTATTATTTTAAATGGAACACCCTGTATATTATTGCAGTTTTGGATTCCTTGTTAAATTTAAATAACAATACGTTAGAGATACATTGGAGCTAAATTGTACCGTTTCCAAATTACATTACGTTTTTCCAAAAAAATGACATTTGCTGTGTCTTCGGTGTTTGGAAATACCTCAGGAAATACGAAAGTTAGAAAGATGCAGCTTTCGGTTTTCGCTTAACTATGAAACAGCACACGTCTTTTATTCTAAAATTGTTGCGTTTAAATTACAGCGTTATTAAATAGGGATCTGTAATTTTCGAACTCTAAAATCATGGATAACTTGATTTTCTTAAATTGAACGGTATAGCAATTTTTACATAAATGGATGTAAAATTTAATTTTCTTTTGATTTATACGGGTATCATTGCGTCTATCTCCAACGGTTTTGGAGATATTCGCAATTTTTCAGTTTTTCACGATAGATGCGTATTGCAAAGCGCCGCCGCTGGCCACCTTCCCCTCGCATTTCACCAGGCTTCGGACTGACAGCAATAATACTGGCATGCTTAGAAAGTGGGCAACAGAACACAACACGACCATTTGAAACTGTTGGTTATTAGGGCTTGTGGAATTAAAAATACAATTTCCAATAACGCAGTTTTATTAACACGATCTTACTACTAAGAACATCGACGAATAACTAACTAAAAACTAACACTGTTAGGTAAACCGTACGGGCAGGTATATTGGAGAGCGCGTGTGTCATAAGCTCGAACAAAGAAAATGCACTATCCTACGATGAGATCATCATCGATAGGGTTCTTACAAAGAAGTTGATTTGTTTTTTTACTAATTCCAATAGAAACAAGCAAAATTGTCTAAAAGATATTTGAGATGTTTAAAGCGGCATCTTTAAAGTCAAAGTAGGCTTGAAAAACAAACTAGGTATCTAACCGTTATTGGTGTTTATTTGTGACAATTTTGTTTGTTTCAAATGGTTCTATTGTGTTCTGTTGGCCACTTTCTAAGCATGCCAGTATTATTGCTGCCAGTCCCAAACCCGGTGAAATGCGAGGGGAAGGTGGCCGGCGGCGGCGCTTCGCAATAGGTATCTATCGTGAGAAGCTGAAAAATCGCAAATATCTCCAAAACCGTTGGAGATAGATACAATGATACCCGTATAGAATCGAAAGCAATTAAATTTTACATCCATTTATGTAAAAATAGCTATACCGTTCAATTTAAAAAAAATCAAGTTATCTATGATTTTAGAGTTCGAAAATTACAGATCCCACAGATGATTACAGATGTTGGAATTGTTTATTGCAGAGTTGCAAGAAAATGAGCTGGAAGCAGGTTATTTTCAGTACGATAATGCTCCAGCGCATACTGCTCGACAAACCTGCCAATATCTTCAACAGTTTTTTGCTGACAGGGTCATTGGAGCACAAAGATGGCCACCAAGATCGCCTGATCTAACCCCATTAGATTACTTAATGTTTGGCTATCTAAAAAATAGGATCTATAGAAACCGCATGCACACCATAGAAGAACTGAGAGATGCCATTATGAATGCAGTACAGAGTATAACACACAACTAATCAATGTCTTCGAAAGCATGAAACGAAGAGTTGACACTTGCATTAATGCTCATGGTGGACATTTTGAACACGCTCTTTAAACAATTTTTAAGTTTTGTCACTTAATCATTATACTAATTGTATGTTATAATTTGAAGTAATAAATAAATTTAGTTGAACACCGGTTAGTACTGAATTGTAATATCATAATTTCCTAAGGAGTTAAATTAATTACATTTCATTTTTACAAGCAGAAACACCAATCCATAGTCGTTTACATAATGCGAGTTCAAATATAGGTTACGTTTTCCTTATTTATGACAGATCCGTTTACTTTCTTATGTTCCAACACTGACTTAGTTCAAACCTTCATTACAAACACGCGGCATATACCTACACCCTGCTACTATCTATAGGAGCGGATTTGACAATCTTTTTGAATCTCTGTGTATGGTCAGTAATAAAGAAGAAATAGAGCAATAAAGGATGCGACACACTAGCAGTTATAAAATTAATTATCAAATCAAATCATCAAAAACTTGTATGGAATGCAAACTAAGGAAATTTTTTACGAATAGGAGTAAGATAAGAAGATCAATTAAAATGTTATTTAATATCTAAAATACAAAATAAAATAATTTCTTTGAGAATCACGGCCAACTATTTCCAAGAAAGTAATCAGGAAAAGAACAGTATCCTAATTTATTACCAAATTGTTTAAGCAACTTTTCTGCTTTATTTTCCTTTTGTTGGTCTCACAAGAGGCATATATCCTAAAAGACATTTAATAATGTACGTAACAATATTTCAACATTTTAAATTAACATTTTCATGTAAACAAATTATAATATACTCCTCTAAAATGGCTTTTCCTAATTTCCTAATTGCTGAATCTGACTCTATACTTCCATTTCGCAAACGTATGTATTTGCGCAAATTCTGCATAAAATCGCAATCGGAAGTTTTCAATAACGTTAATGTAATAAACAACAGGAAATATAAAAACGGAAATATATAGACGTTTCATAACCTACGTGCGTAACGGTATAGACTTTTTACAAATATAATTACTATAGTATTGACGTCAAACATAAGATTAAATTATTGTTATCAAAATAACCATTTATTAATGTATATACATACATAATTATTCTAACAAATATACAAAATAGTAATTTCAATTTCATATACAGTCCGTTTGATTCTAGCTGTCGCTCCAGATATCTCGGCTGTTATATAGAGATATGACAAAATGTTAAAGAAGAAAAATTGTTCTACATCTAATTCTCTATTATATGCCTTAGAATGGAAAACAATTGAGCATCAAATATGTTAGATATAGCATATACACATAAAATTTTAAATAGAGTGTACCAAATTTTTTTACGTATTTTAAAACGCTAAAAAATTCTCTTTACAATAATCTATCATATGTCATAGTTATGATAGTTATCTAATCAATTAAAAACATAAATTGAAAATTTTGGTACAAATGCACGCTTTGGTAGATTAAAGCTTTATTCGAAAAAATAGGCGGTGACACAAATGAAATTATTTGTCAGCTTACAGTTGAATAATCATCCTTAATACTGTCTTGACGTTACATTCATTTTAATGTAGTTTTTAACCATATTAAAAGTTTAAGATATAGAAATATATATAAATAATATTCTCTTACTGCACCTACAAAAAATTTTTGACACATCAATCTTACATATAACACACTTTTGACGTTTTATTGCCAGAAGATGGTTTGAAAAAACCGAAACATGTCGCAGTAAATATATTAAAATAAAAAGGATTGGAATACGAATTCACCTTGTTATTATTTCAATATCAACATACATTACACCAATCCCCTGGGACACTATAGATACTTTCAACTTATGTTTTTAAATGATTGGGTAACAATAACATACGATATATCGTTGTAAAGAGAATTTTTTAGAATTTTGAAATATATAATAAAATTGGGTACTTTCCATTTAAACTTTAAATGTATTTACTATATCTAACACATTTAATGGTCAATTGTTATTTATTCTAAGGCATACAATAGGAAATTAGATGTAGAACAACTTATCTTCTTTAACATTTTGTCGTATCTCTAACAACAGTTGAGATATCTGGTGTGACAGCAAAAATCAAACAGACTGTATATATGTAATATGCACAATTGTTTTATAATGTCAATAATATTCTGTCACATAATAGTTATTTACGAACCAAGTGCGTGAGAATACCTTTCGCAAATGAGTGGCCAGTTTGGCATGGGCACAAATTCGCGAAATGTGTCACGCACGGGGTTTGTACAATATTTTTTGTACGAATAGTACATACTTTACTTAAGTCTGTCTGCTTATGTACTGTCAAATATGCATTATATTAAGTAATTGATTCTTTATGACTGGATCTCACCATGGATCTTTTAAATATAAAAACAGAGACTTTGATTCCAATAAATAAATAAATACAATAACAATATAATAAAATACAGAAATAATGACAAATTTAATATTTTTGTTTTGATTCTTCTGACAGTTGACTACAATAGATTTTTTCTAATTGGATGTTGCAATAAAGCTAAGACAAACGACGATGACGACAATGTCTTGATATGAATATTACCGCATACTGTGCTGTAATGGGGGGGGGGGAGGGTGTAATTAATGTACAAATTAGAAAAAATACTATAAAAAACGTGTGCCACAATGACTTGTAATGCTCGTACTTACTCGCATTACATAAACGTCATTGTGACACTTGTGTTTTAAAATAATATATTCAAACTTCATACTTGAGTAATATTATAAGGTTATGTTTCTGAAACATTTTCCCCAGGCAGATGACGTCATATAAATAATGCGAAAATAAATGAAAATTAGTTAAAGTGTTGACCATAAAATGAAATTTACAACGGTATTAAAAAGTACTATAGGAATCTGTCAGAAGTATCAAAATTGTAGCGTAAACAGCTATAAATAATGACGTCAATAAGTAAGTAAGACGTTAAGTAATATAATAGAAGAATACGATTGTTTAAAGTAATAAAAAAAAAATGCATAAAATTAGCTGAGAAGAACAGAATAAAGTAAATCTTTTAATACTTTTTATAAATTTTTAATAAAACGAAAACTTTAATTAAAATTGATCTAATATTTTCTTGCGGAAACAGATTTAGAATACTAAGCATGGTATTAGCTGTGGTATTAGCTTTTAGAAATGTCCACTCATTTAAAGGTAGGGGCAAATTTTATGGGGATTATACTATCGTATTTGGTATTCATGATTTTAAACTAAAATTTCGAATATAAATGAACAATTAAATGGGAAGTCGTACCAGAATATTATTTTTTATATTCAACACATTGCTGTGGAAAAAGGGGATGAAAAACTGTGCGTGAGTGCGTTGACCCCTTCGTCCAAGTCAGCTGTTTCAAGAAGATTTTTAAAAGACACAAAAATTTTTCGTAAAAGTTAAGTTAGTATTAAGTTACTTTGAAACATGTTGAAAAATTCTTATTAATATCATTTTTAGTTTTGTTTTACAGCAATGTAATTTTCATTTAGCTCAGTTTCTTGTTTTATATGTTGGTTTCCTTGGTTTAAGTCATGTCACCGTGTTAGATCGCCGCTGTTGCGTGCGCTTCTCTTGGGCCGGCGATTGCTCGCTTGCGGGAGAGAGAAAGCAGTGTACAATTAGACTCTGCGAAGGTAAGATCATTTTCCTGAGCGCTGTAAATGTATGTCGTTTGAAGACATTTTGTTTCCGCGTGTCATTTGATTTTTACAAATCTAACCTTAGTAGAGGCATCTTACACTCAATTCAGTTAATTTTCTTTGTATAATATTTGGAATTCCAAATAGTTTGTTATAGCTGATTTAATTTTACTTTTTGAGAGTTCATTTTTTTTTATTTGATATTTATTTAATTTCTGATTCATTCTTTTTCCTTTTCAATTAGATTTGATTGTAGTTCACTGTTTTGAAGGTATTTTTTACCTTGCTTTGTAATTGCTGACTACATTTGAGCAGTTTTAAGTATTTAAAGGTAAAGACGTTCACCTGAGAACGCCATTTTGCGATTTACACGTGGTGTATAAAATTTTATATTTCTAAATTTTCTTAATCTTGTTATTTTCACGTTAAATATAGGGAGTTTTCTTTTAAGCCTGGATTTTAATTAATCTAAGGTTTTAAATTTCTTCCTATTTGTTTTTTTTATTTATTAAAGTTCTAATTAATTTTAAAATTCAAATTTTGTTGTTTTAATTTGTTTCCCCACATCGTGGTCAATTTACACCCACTTTCAGTTTCTTAAGGTTTACCTTCAGAAGGTGACCACTGGGATTTTGAATCCCATGCTCTTCAAGAAATTTTTACTCTATTTTAGAGTTGGCGCTCAACTTAATAATTAATTTCAGACATTTGGTCACAAGCATTAATTTAATTTTAAATAATTCACATTTTCATAATTATCTCAGCATAATTATTTGGCGCCCAACGTGGGGCCACGATTCATTGTTGTTTTGATTCTTTTTGGCCACGATTTGCTTTGTAATTTTCCCTGCACGAGGTTTCGTGAATTTTTCAACTGTTTCGGGGAAACTAATACCTGTTGTGTTTAAAAATTTTTGAAAATCGTCGAAATGTCCGGAGAGAACCAAGCACAGGACAAATTGTTCGTCCCAGAAGGAACCTGGAGGGAGCAACCCAGGTACACGAGCGAGGAATCTGTGGCAACCGTGCTAAACAAGACGTATTCGGAGGATTCATTTCCTGAGGAAAAGGAGAGCAAGCAGATGGAGCTTCCACAAGCACTTTTGACGGATGTGAGGGAGTCCCACATCGAGACGTTGGAGCAGAGTGAGACAGGAAAAACTGAGGAAAGTATAGGAATGAAAGATGTGATGATGATGTTTAGACAGCTTGTTGTTTCTAATAATGAGATTATGAATGTAACAAAAGGGATACAGAGACAGATTGATGAGATAAGGAGTGATTTTAGATCAGAAATCATAAGAGTAGATGAAAACGTTAAGAAAGTAGAGAATAAAGTATTAGATAATACAATAAGATCAACAGCTAATGAAATATCAATTAAACATTGTCAGAAAGAGATAAAAGGAATGAAAAATAAATGGGATGAGAGAGAATATGTGGTTGAAGAAAGAGTCAGAAAAATAGAATGCGAAGTGAAGGAAAAGATTGCTGAGAGTGTGGAAAGAGCAGAAGAACAAATAAACAGAAAAATTTCATCAATTCAAGAAATTCCCAATGTCAATCAGTTTGGTAACAGTATTTTGTCAATGCCTGTTCAAATGGAACAGTTACCGAAATTTTTTGGTTCGGTAACGCCCAATCCAATGGCGTTTCTAAGAAATTTGAACGAATTTTTAGAATCCGTACCGGGAGAAAGAAACAAGCTGCGGATCGCCCGCAACGCCATGAAGGATGAAGCGAGATCCTGGTTTGACTTCGTCGCAGATACGATCAATTCCTGGGACCACTTCCAAGATGTATTTCAACGACAATACTGGAGTCAAGCGATTCAACAAAGGGTGAGAACAAATTTATTCTTAGGTTCTTATAATAAGTGCGGATTAGATAGTAGAGAAGCCTATGTCATAAAGAAAATCAATATTCTCAAATTTTTAACACCACCCGTTTTGGAATCTGATTTGATCACGCAATTATCCAGGCATTTTGAGCCTGAGGTCACTCAAGCCATTGCGATGCAAAATATAACCTCTGTTAGTCAATTGTTGGAACTAATGAAGAGATTAGATCAAGCGGAACAATGCAAGGTAAATCCTAGCAATTCGCGAAGTCCTGAAGGCCATGTCAACCACAATCAGGCAACTTGCAGTTCGAGTAATGATGGTTTCAACCGTCAACAGTATTCGCGAGCTAATGTAAATCCGAGACCAGCTCCCTATTTCAACAGGAGACAGTCTTTCACTCCTAGAAATGGTGGACGTCAGAGTCCAAATTCAAACAATCAGAATGTGCCTCAGGTATCCACAACGCACCAAAATGACCGTCACGATGTCCAGACAAGGTCAAACGTCAATCAAGTGGCTTCCCCACAAAATCAGAATTCAATTAAGTCAGCTGACAAAGTTTTGCCTAGAGATTCTGTGCAGTGGAATTCAAATCGCTACGTTAATCAAATTCAAACAAATCAGATATCAAACAACACTGGCGCAATTCACAAAGACACTAGGTCTAATTTAAATGAGCAAAAGGTTCAAACAAAGCCGAAAGAACTACTCGATGAAGCTCGTGGGCAGGATTTTTAGAAAATCCAACCAAAAAGAAAGAATTGTACACCATTTTACAAAATGATTTAAGATCAATCAATTCAGATTTGCCACATGTAAATGCAATGTTTGGAAAGAATGTTTTAAGATGTTTAGTAGATACGGGAAGTGAGGTTTCAATTTTAGACGAAGAGAAAGTAAAAATGCTAGAGAAAGAAAAAGTAGGGAAATTCATTCCAACTCGAAAAATTACAATCATTACTGCTACAAAAAAGATAATTGCTGCCATCAACAGAGTTTTTGTCGTAGAATTCAAATTACAAAATTCAACTTTTCTGGGAGAGTTTATTTCATTAAAAGGTTTAAAAAGAGATGGAATTATTGGGATTGATTTGTTAGACAAGATGAGAGCGGTGGTAGATGTTGATAAGAGACTAATTCAGATAGGAGAGGAGATAGTTAATTGGTGTGATGAGACTCCTAATGAGGAGAAAATTGTTAATTGTATAAGAAAAGAGAAAGAAAATGTGAATTTAGAGATATTGAAAAGTGATTGTTTGAAGAATGATATACAGAGTTATGGAAAAGTTGTTGAATGTGATAGTATACAGGGTAGTGAATTAGTTGATGAGGTTAAAGAAGAAGAAGTTGTTGATGAAGTAGTAGAGTTAGAAGCAAACAATTCCCAGATTGAATTCCCAGATGATTTAAATGAATTTAAGTTTGATTGTGATGAAAAGTTTGAATTTAAAGTCAAAGAAATTTTAAAACAGTACATTTCTCTAGTAGACAAATTCCCAAGTTTAGCAGTTGGTTATGAACATTCTTTAGAAGTGGATGAATCGAAACCTTTCAAAATCAAGAACTATCCAATTCCCAAAAACATGCAAGAAAAAGTCAGAGTTGAGGTATCCCAAATGCTTCAAGATGGGATAATTGAACGTGGAAGAACAAGGTACGTCAATCCTTTAGTCGTCGTCCAAAAGAAGAATGGAGACATCCGTTTGTGTCTTGATGCCCGACGTCTGAATGAACGCACACGACCGCAGTTCGAAACTCCAGTCACGGTTGAAACATTGTTGGCAAGGTGTACAAATGCGAATTATTTTACAAAGCTAGATTTAAAGAGCTCTTTTTGGTTGGTACCGTTGAACAAAGAATCTAGAAAGTTTTGTGGATTTATGGTTGATGGAAATGTGTATCAGTTTAAGGTTGTTCCTTATGGTTTAAGTAGTTCGGCTGCCGCGTTGATACGGGCAATGCAACAGATTTTAGAACCATACAATTCGTTTGTAGCTCATTACATCGATGATATTTTAATTTTTAGTCAGAGTTTAGATGAACATTTAGTGCATTTGCGCAAAGTTATTGAAGTTTTAGCAAGAAATGGTTTGAAAGTGAATTTAGGAAAATGTGAGTTTGTAAAGCATGAAGTAAAGTTTTTAGGATATGATTTAACAGAGAATTATGTCAGAGTAGATGAATCTAGGCTAGACGTCATCAAAAAGTACCCTAGACCTAGCAACATAAAGTTAGTAAGAGGTTTTCTTGGTGTAGTAAACTACTACAAAAGGTTTGTTCCGAGATTAGCGCACATCAGTGCACCTTTGTTTGAATTGTTGAGAAAGAATGAAAAATTTAAATGGACAAATGAAAGATTAGAAGCATTTGAAAATGTAAAGTCTGAATTTCACAAATCATTATGTTTATTATTGCCAGATTTTAGTAAAGAATTTTTGTTACGTGTCGATGCCAGTGACACAGCCATCAGTGGTGTCTTGATTCAAATTGGTAGGAATGGAGAAGAACCAATTTGTTTTGTCTCCAGGATTTTGAAAAATTATGAGTTAAAATACACTGTGTCAGAAAAAGAAATGCTAGCTGTAGTCCATGCAGTAAACAAGTTAAGATTTTATTTACTAGGCAAGAAATTCATAATTGAGTCAGATCATGCTGCATTAACATCGTTAATGTCAACTCGGTTCTCAAACAACCGAATTTATCGTTGGTCTTTATTATTATCAGAATATGTTTTTGAGATAAGACACATAAGAGGAGATTTGAATGTAACAGCTGATGCTTTGTCTCGTATGCACAATCTGAAAAGCCATTTCAACCATGTTGAGGTAAACACATACAACATGTATGAAGCCGAGGGGTTGTTTGACTTTGTCAGGATCAACGAGGTGCAACAAGATGATTGTTTCGATCGAATACGAGAGGCATTAGTCCACCAGGATGAGTACAAGGATTTTGTCATCAGAGATGGTATTCTAATGAAAAGGATACGAGACCAGTTCAATGTCGTACTCACCGAGTCATTCGCACGTCAAGCAATGCAGGAGCTACATCAATCTCTTGGACACATTGGAGGTCACAAACTTTGGCTCACCTTCCGAGAAGCTTTCTTCGCAACAAGAGACAAGACCATTGCCAAATCCATCGTCCGCACATGTCTTCAATGTCAACTGGGAAAATCAAAAAACCGCACCTGCCAGAATGTCATCAAGAGCATCGTTGTTGAGAACAAACTCGACCTCGTCGCCGTCGACTTTCTTGGAAATCTCATACCTGGACATTATGGCTACCGCAACATTTTCGTCATGGTAGATGTTTTCACCAAATACGTAAGACTCTTTCCCACCAGATATTACAACACTGATACAGCAATCCGTTGTATTGACAATTTTATACGAAATCAAGGGAAAATGCGCCGCATTCTTGCTGACAATGCCACTTATTTTAACACGCATCGTTTTGTTGACGCCATGAATGAGCGTGATATTAATGTTTCTTTCTGTTCTATACGTCATCCTTGTGGGAATCCTTGCGAGAGATACATCCAGGAAATCGTCAAGTTTCTCAGGATGCAAACCCATCAACGCCATCCTGATTGGGTCCGCCACGTCCAAAACATCGAAAATTGGATAAACAACACTCCCAACACCACCACGGAGGAGTGCCCATACACTTTAATGTATGGAAGGTTGCCTAGTCGCCCGTGGAACCTTCTCGAGGAGGATGTATACGTGGAGGCACGTACAGAGGAAGCCAGAAGGAAGCTTCAACTCAGGGGACAACGTTATGTCCGCCAAGAAAATGCCAAGATCACCAAGCGTACCCGGTTCAATGTCGGCGACCAAGTCCTGGTGCGTCGATATCGTTTAGGAAGACGTGACCAGCAAACCTGCCAAAAGCTGGAACTTCCGTTTGTTGGACCGTACAGAGTGGCCCGTGTGTTTGATGGGGTCACCTACGAACTGCACACTTTGGACGGTACCCAGAACAAAGGTCGGTACCACATCTCTGCCCTCCAGAACTTTCACCACGACCCCGGGTAGCTCGCCGCCCGGAACTGACGTTTTCACCCCTGTGTGCGGAGACAGGATTTTAATTTTTTTTTATTTTCCGTTGTTCGGACTGTCAATTTTTGTTTTTTCTTTTGTGTGCGTGCGATTTCAAAAGCAAAACAATGACACTTTTCAAGTGCAAATTTTTTCTTTTATAATCGGGAGATGTGCTGTGGAAAAAGGGGATGAAAAACTGTGCGTGAGTGCGTTGACCCCTTCGTCCAAGTCAGCTGTTTCAAGAAGATTTTTAAAAGACACAAAAATTTTTCGTAAAAGTTAAGTTAGTATTAAGTTACTTTGAAACATGTTGAAAAATTCTTATTAATATCATTTTTAGTTTTGTTTTACAGCAATGTAATTTTCATTTAGCTCAGTTTCTTGTTTTATATGTTGGTTTCCTTGGTTTAAGTCATGTCACCGTGTTAGATCGCCGCTGTTGCGTGCGCTTCTCTTGGGCCGGCGATTGCTCGCTTGCGGGAGAGAGAAAGCAGTGTACAATTAGACTCTGCGAAGGTAAGATCATTTTCCTGAGCGCTGTAAATGTATGTCGTTTGAAGACATTTTGTTTCCGCGTGTCATTTGATTTTTACAAATCTAACCTTAGTAGAGGCATCTTACACTCAATTCAGTTAATTTTCTTTGTATAATATTTGGAATTCCAAATAGTTTGTTATAGCTGATTTAATTTTACTTTTTGAGAGTTCATTTTTTTTTATTTGATATTTATTTAATTTCTGATTCATTCTTTTTCCTTTTCAATTAGATTTGATTGTAGTTCACTGTTTTGAAGGTATTTTTTACCTTGCTTTGTAATTGCTGACTACATTTGAGCAGTTTTAAGTATTTAAAGGTAAAGACGTTCACCTGAGAACGCCATTTTGCGATTTACACGTGGTGTATAAAATTTTATATTTCTAAATTTTCTTAATCTTGTTATTTTCACGTTAAATATAGGGAGTTTTCTTTTAAGCCTGGATTTTAATTAATCTAAGGTTTTAAATTTCTTCCTATTTGTTTTTTTTATTTATTAAAGTTCTAATTAATTTTAAAATTCAAATTTTGTTGTTTTAATTTGTTTCCCCACATCGTGGTCAATTTACACCCACTTTCAGTTTCTTAAGGTTTACCTTCAGAAGGTGACCACTGGGATTTTGAATCCCATGCTCTTCAAGAAATTTTTACTCTATTTTAGAGTTGGCGCTCAACTTAATAATTAATTTCAGACATTTGGTCACAAGCATTAATTTAATTTTAAATAATTCACATTTTCATAATTATCTCAGCAACATGTTAGTAAAATTGTAATAGAATTGTTTTCGATTTTGAAATAAGAAACTAGTAACGAAAAATAAAACTGAATTAGGAAACATTTTTTTTACTAATTGAATATTTATGTTGTGACAGGGTTCATTTATGTGAAACAAATAATTAAAGTAGGAATGAATTCGTTGGCATTATTATAAGATGATCAAAAGAAAATATAAAGTGTCAATGAAAGGTTCATAAGGATCTGTTAAAGATAATATCAGTAATGAGCTATCATTTGTGGAGAAAGTTTTTTTTTTGTTTTGAGAAAGTTATGGAGGTCTCATTTCTAATTATCTAACTTAAAAATTATATAAACATTGCATACACTTTTTATAAACAAAATAAGTGGTAAACATTTTGCAAACGCTACATCGTTTATATACTTTTATTTGGAGTCAGATAAAACAGTTATAAACTGAATTGTTTGTAGTGTTTTATTTGCTTACCCTATGTATTTTATTACTGCAATCCTATTTTCTTTTGTAATTATTGCACTAAAACAATAAAAACAAGTTGTTATTATTCGTGAAAATTGTGTACGTATTGTTAGTCAACATCGGTGGAAATCACTCGGACGAAAAAATATTCATTTAATGTAGATATATCATCCTATATGTATGACCTCTTTACAACTGCGTAATAAACCTAGTTGTACCAATAAACTGCTTACCAAAAAATAAGACAATTAAATTGTATTCATCTCATATATCACGAAAACCTACACGACTAGAAAGTAAACCCATAAATATTAATGGGAAAATTTAAAAATCGACTTGTGTGCACTTCTAACAAACCAAATTTAATTAAGCTTGCAGTTGTCAAAAAAATAAAAATCATATTGTATGTCTTGACGAAGCGAATAAATAGGGTCTTTGTTATTATTAAAATAGAGCTGCGGCATTGGGTAGCGTGCCATAGGCGTCGAGTTTGCGGCTTTGTAATAATTTAAACAAAAATGGAAAATAATGGTGATATAACAAGTACCTGCTTATACGCATATACCTTACATACTTGATCAGCAAGTGGTCGTTCTCTATTTATACGTACGTTTGACATAATCAATTTATTCCTTACTATATGAAAACAATTCTATCGAAATGCACAATGCACTTGTAACACTTCAACAATTACTACGATCGAAACTTCATTAATTTCGCGGAGTGAGCAGAGATTGATTACTATACTGACTTATTTCCACACCCGACAACACTGAATTTCTAGTGCTAAAGCACAGCTCTAATTACTATCGAGTTAAAATTATATATTAATTGATTATAAGCACCGATTTGATACGTATAAATTAAATTATATATATATTATATATAAGAACTCTGGGTATTCAGTCTGTCTAATATAATAAAATTTATTTAAACCTCAATATTTTGTCATTTATTTCATGACTTCCTCGGGAGGCTACAATATTAATAAAGGAGTGCAACAATAAGCTATAAAATAAAATACAATAGGAAGGTAACAATAAAAATTATGTTAAATTACATCATAGATTAATTTTGTTAAAAAATCAGTAATAAAATTTTGTCAATGAGTTAAACTGACTAGATTTTATGTAAAATATTATAATAAATGTTATTCAATTGGTTTGTATCTGTTTTAATCTGTTGGCAATTGTTAATATTTACCATTTCCAGAAATAAACGTTTATTCCTAGAGTGGGGGAAGTGGTGCTTATATAGGTAACGACATCTGGGGTGACGGTATCAAAATAGTCATGAAACGCATGAGGAGCCACCCACTACCGTACAACCTAATAATGAAACAAAGATCGAGAACGATTAAAGAACTGTTTCCAATAAAAAAGAGCCCTTTATAAAAAACAACCACAGGATACAAAAACGTGGAACTCTTTACAGAAGCCGAGCTCAATGCGGTTATAATCAGGATGAGGAAGGGCAAGGCACCAGCTCTGAAGCGGTAGAGGTAATAATCATAGGTTGTCTAGAGTACTACACACCCCCACATTCATTTTACATTTTTGTTGGTACATTCAGTACACAGCAATACGTTCATTAAAAATAGCTGTTTTAAACCATCATAAAATGCAGATATCCAAATCATTTCTCCGTATTTTGGATTTGAATTTTAAACTGCTGTTAGGTAGTTATTTTGAAAATTATTCAGACAAGAATTTCCATACCTGTATACCGCAGTCGCGTAACTTTCTAAGAAAAATTAAAAATTAATTGCTTTCTTCCAATGATTCGCTTGTTCTGTGGTTTTAGATTCGAATGAAATTTGTGTCACATAAAGATCACAAACATCTGTGCAATTCGTTTCAATTGGCACTGGATCGATATATTTAGTATGCATTACGCTGTATGCAAATTCTGTAGTGTGCTGGTAAAAATAAATGGTAGCCTGTTTATTGGAAATCCATAGATTCTAAATGTAAACTGTTCCATCCGCTGAATGATACGTAACTGGAAAATTAATTTTATGTAGTATAAAGAAATTATACTATAAAATTAGGCATACCTGACGTTTTAAATTACAGATAAAAATCCGCACTTTTTCTATTGATTAAAACCTGGCTTCTCGTTAAAGTCGTCTAGAAATAGAGCAGGGAATTCCTATTATTCTACCATGGTTCTAATTTTCACATTTGTATTTGCAAAAAAATTAATTAAAATTATTTGCAAACTAGTATTTTTAAAATCGCAACAATATATGTAGGTATAGGAACACCATACATGGTCGAAATGTAAATTTAACGGGCTTCTCGAAGAATAATTAATATACAGTGTTCCATTTAAAAAAATATATACTTAAAGGAATTTTTCTAACCTGTGGCCTGAGGGTAACGTGAAAAAACCTGTATAATGTAACTAATTCCAAATAACGTAAGAAGTTAGTCCAAGGTTCCCTTAAGCCATGTTCAAAAATTCGACTTTTAGTTATTGAAATTAATCTATATCTCGAAAATCCTTTAAGACAGGTATAGGGAAATAAGTATAAAAGTTTTATGAAATCTAATAAGGTATGCAACCTTGATAAGAAATATAGAGCATTCCATTTGAATCAAAACAATTGCTGCCAAATTTAGGTAGAAGCGGCAACACTGGATGAATTTTTTTTTAGAAACGTAGCTCACCGCGAATAATTTGCACATATTAAATTCGAATTAATTCTGATGATTAGTTCCCTATGTACTTCTAATGCTTAGTGGCATAAACAGAATTCTTTGATATGAATGTATTTCTTGGAAAAGTTTAGATTCTCTGATGTTATAATTAAGTATATAACTAAAACTGTATAGCAAATTTATAAAATAATATTTTTATTAATTGTAAAATATATAAACATCCCGTAATTTTGATTTCTAAATTTATGAGTGTACGAACCTAAACTGACAGGCGTCCAAAAACTAGTACGCGTTTCAAAAATTACTAGCTTCATACTCATTAGTCTCATTGTCAGTCAAATGGTAAATCTTACATTAGTAAAATATAGCGATCAATATAAATAGGTAAACATATAATGTTCAATAGAGAGTAAAAGTTAAGAGCATACTTTGTTTATGACATAACTTATACTCACAGAAACATTACCGGTACACGCAATCAATATCATTGTTCTAAATTGTTTAAATACTATTAAAAACGAATTAAAAAATTTTTGAAAATTTTAAACAAGCGGAATAATTAATTTTTTGTTAGCTCAAGAAAATTTACAGAAAGGGCTATCGTTTATTTATTTACTAAAATCAACGTTTCTTCGGTGCTGCATTATACTCAATGTCACTACTTATCGAAGAAAAATTATATCCCCGCAAATTTAAGTTATAAAAAATAATAAAAATATAAACTGTAAAAATGCAAAGCCTCTTAGTTTTAGTTAAATATTTTCGGCATGGGAGGTCTCCATGAAAAAATATGTTTATGTTCATACATATGTGTTAAGAACATATTAAAGAATATTTTATTTTGTTTATTTTGTGCGTGTCGTAACGCAAGTGCGAAAATCTAAGCGCGCGCTACCTAACAACAAGCACGTTAGCCGCGCATAAGTACGGCGCCAGAAACTTCCACGGAGCTCGAGCGATGGACGTGAACAGTGCACGCGAATATACAGCACTCATACCAGCGGACAGCGCGTGAACGACGATCTGCGAAGGTCAGACAGCGGCGACAGCCGGCAGCAGCGAGAAATTGTCGCCGCCCATGCCACGCGTGGACAGCCCACTAACGACACACCGTGGCAGGCTCCCTATAGTAGAGGGCTAGGTTCTCCGAACTGGAATAGTAGTCGGTGGCCGTTGTGCGCTTATTGCGTTGTGATCACTTACTAGTTCTAGCAACCAGCGACTGTACAACGGTTTATGAATTTATACGCATCTGAATGGACACATGTAATATCCCTACTGAGGGACACTGTGTAGCAAATACTGTATAACGCATATTTAATATACGACAAACGGAATACTGAAATACATATTATTGTTTAAGTTGCGAAAAAAAATCACGTACTATAATGTACTTTTAGTTTGTATGTGAAATAAACGATTTTAAAACCAACCTAGCCTTTTTTGAGTTCTCTCGCCGGCGCATCGGTCTACAAATCAGTAGTATGTGATTATAATATAATACTTCTTCAAAAACGTTATAATATTTAAATGATTAAATAAAGGATACCCCCGAGTATGCAGGGTTCCAGACATAACAGACGCGGTCCGCCCCGAGCGGTACTTTTCGGAGGACAGCAAAATTTCAGATACTTTCAGATACTTCTTTATTTGTCCCTGTACTTCACCCTCTTCACTTCTGAAGAAGATCACGACAAGATAATCGAAACGTCAAGCAATTCAAACTTTCTACACGGCAGAGAACCCGAGAACCGAGGCCAGCAACGACGACCGTAGAAGCCCAAAGATTACTTTGTCCGTGTGCGGTTGTCAGAATAGTGAATCTAGGTAACCGTAAGGGATAAGAAAAGACGAGTGGCCAAGATAGTCTCAATGGGGGAAACGAAGATTTGTTATATCCTTTTGTTTTTGAGTTATAACCAAAAAATTGAGTTTTGAGTATGTTGCTGTAAGTTGTAGAGGTTAGGTTGCATGATATCATAGCATTACATATACAATTGTGAAATTACTGCTGGAAGTTGTTTTAAATGCCTCTCATATAAGTATTATTAATCTTCAAGATTAACAAACATTTCGAATCATGTAAATATTTTCAAAGCTTGCATACAATGTGCGTCAGTATGTATTTTTCCAAAACTTCGTAACTGACAACTTTAATAAAGGTATCTGTTTTCATGCATTCATCCAATTTAATGAATAGCGGACGTCGTTAAAGATATAAAAACAGTTCCTAACGAACTTTGTTACTTATTGCATCTTCTCCTATACTAATAAGTATTTATTGACTGCAGCTTTTCGAAAACAAATTAATCAGAAATATTTTCGGAAAGAACAAACATAACTATTATAATTAGAGTTTATATCTGCCTGAAGAAACAACACTATCCCGAAAAATACTTGCTGCATGTTATTTTTCACCAAGGTAAAGTAAGTCATTAAATATTAACTGTCACTTCTAAATATTATTATCAGGTATGATATTTTTCAAATATGATTGATGTTTTGAATGTGTGCACTATGGTTTAACACATCAATTCAATCATATAATTTCAATGATTAATTAATGAAATAAATGGGCTTATATTTGTGAGTAGCTATTAGTTTCGTTGGGATCTGTTGACATAAGGAGACGAAACCTGATATTTTCTTCAGACATGGTATGCACGTATTTATGAATGGATAATAAAGAAAAAATATTGACAAAATGGACAAAAAAAAATGTCCGCAAAATATATCCACAATATTTACATGCCATCCTTATCGTATTATTTGCTCATTATAAGTATGTTTGAGCAAATATCTTCTATTTATGTTTTCTATTAGGTATGGTTTATGCATATCGCGTGCTACTATAACATATACAGTTGTGGAAACTTTGTAGCGGTTATTTTAAGTTGGTACAACCAATTGAGATTTGATATAGCACATGCAAATAATGTCTGTATACAGTAAAACTTTATTATAGTGCTCTTTTATAAAGATAAGTGCTGCTATCTCCCCAGTTAAAATGCCCGTACTCACAATTTTAACTGCAGTGACAAATTAACAGTAATATTAACCTAATTTGTTTTAATATTCATACAAAGTTGAAGACAACAAATTTGCCTCGATAGATAATTGAACACCTGGGATGTCTCTGCAGTGATAAAAATTAGTGTAAAGTTACAGCCGTTTTACATTCTGGATTCTGGATTTTAGGTCGGGGAAGGTGGTAACCACATGCACTTAGGCCACTCTCTCCGGGTCCATTGTGCTACTTCCCCTAGGTGGCATCGCTCGCCCACAGCCAAACTCGGCCATGCTGGACCAGTATTCCCCCAGCATGGAACCTCTGAGTTGGACAAGCGCCGGGCGGTCACATAAAATGTGTTCCGGCGTCTCCTCTTCTTGGTAACATGCCCGACACAGTGGGCTGTTAGTCAAGCCCATGCAGTGCATGTATTTGTTTAGCTTGCAGTGCCCGGTCAAAAGCCCCACAACTTGACGTAGGGTACTGCGAGAAAGCTGCGGGCAATATCTTGCTGTCTTCGGTGATGGTCTGGGGATGGCTTCCCGCGCTTGATGGCAGGTGATTATGGACTTCCATCTATTCTCGTGAAGAGCGGCAGTCCATTGCGTTATTATGGTGTTGAGTGTAGCCGACGAAGGAAGAGCGCTACAAAATGGGAGCGCGAGCTCCGCCCCGCCAGCCGATCGGCAGCCTCGTTACCTAGATTTCCTTTATGACCTTTAACCCACTTGAGTGGCAACGTATTATCCCGTATAAGCCCGAAGTGATCCAATGATTATTAAGAACCTTAAGAGCATCCTGACTGTCACTATAAAGGACAATACGCCGTCCCTTAATGTCCCATGCTAAAATTTCTCCGGCACCGTGCAGGATCGCCAGCACCTCGGCTTCAAAAACCGTGGCAAACCTGCCCAACGTTAGTTCTAGATTGAGGTCAAGGTCCGAGGTGAAAACCCCTGCCCTCGTTCCCATTTTCGTTGTCGATCCATCTGTAAAGATGGCGATCGAGGATTGTAGTTCGACCCCGGGGTCAACAAGAACATCGTAGTGTCTATTGCAAGGCACGGGAGGCACAGCATCCATCTTGGCGGTGTCCCCACAAATGATGCTAGCGTGGCTGCGTCCTCCACCCGTCACGTCCAGAAGACCCCGGGATCGTAATCTTATAGCCGCCCTAAGCAAGTCCAGAGGGGGACACATAGGAGTGCTTCCTCTGGCGCCGTAGCCGTTGTGCGCATTGCTCCTGTTCCACTGAGATATGCGATGCTCTGCACATGTGACAGTTCGTTCCTGGCAACCACTCGTCTCACCCTTGGCCACTAGACGAGAGCGCCATAGGTTAGCATGGGCCTTATTATGGCAGTATACAGCCACAAGGCAATTGTTGGGGAAAATCCCCAAGTCTTATCCAAGATGCGGCGATACTGCCAAAAAGCCATACATGCTTTTTCAGTTTTTGTTTTGACGTGCCATTCCAGCTCAGCCTCTTGTCAAATACAACGCCCAGATATTTTACATCGTCCGAAAAACTGAGAGCAGTGCCAAACAATTGTAGTGGTTGCAGTTGTTCCACTTTTCTTTTGTTGGTAAAGAGTACCATCTCTGTTTTACCTAGGTTTACAGAGAGGCCACCTTCCCTACACCAATTTTCGATAGATCTTAAAGGCGGTCTGCATTACATTACAGAGCACACCCTCGAATCCTCCATCAATTAGGACCGTGATATCATCTGCATATGCGATTGTGTAGTAGCCGGACACATTGAGAATACGTACAAGGCCATCTACCACAAGGTTCCACAGAAGTGGTGACAAAACGCCTCCTTGGGGACAGCCTCGATCCACAAGCCCCCGACCCTGGCATCTCCCACATTTATTTCTACTACTCCCTGCTCTAACATATGGTGCAGCCATCCTACGAGAGTCGGCCCAACGCCGTGCCGAGTTAGGGCATTAACAATACTGTTTAGAGACGCTTATCAAAGCTCCCTCTATATCTAAGAATACACCCAGAGTATACATGTTGTTGTCCAATGATCTTTCTATCCGCCGCACCACTGAGTGTAGGGCAGACTTGGTGGATCTCCCCGGAATGTATGCATGTTGATTTGTATGAAGGGGTACATTGGTAAGGCCACTTCTCGAAGATAACGGTCACACAGCCGTTCCAGTGTTCTCAGCAGAAAACTGGTCAAGCTTATTGGCCGGAAAGATTTGGCTAAGGTATAGTCAGCCCGCCCTGGCTGTGATATAAAGACTACTTTTGTTTCTCTCCCTACCTCAGGTACGTACTTCCAAGCGATGCACCCCCTGAATAAAGTCACCAACAGGCCTAGCAGGGCGTCTATGCCTCACTGAAGCATAGCAGGGAACACACCATCCGGATCCGGTGACTTGAACGGTTGGAAACTTTTAATTGCCCAGCAAATTCGAGATTCTTCTACCACCTTTTCCGCCACAGCCCAGTCCTCCTCTGTAGGAGGCGAACTGTAAGGATCTTGCCATGCCAGTGTGCTGCAAACCACACTGCCTGGAAAGTGAGTGGTCATGAGTATCTCGGCTGTTTCGAGGGAGGACGATGAAACAGTCCCATCCTCCCGTTTTAACAGTCCTAGTTGGTGACTAGTATCTTTACTTAATACTTTCTTTAGACGAGCAGCCGTTGTCACTTACCCGGCGACTCCATTACTATGTCATGGGTGTAAATATAACTTCCGTAACTGGGGGGTAACTGAGGGTAACTCACTTATTGCTATATAATAACTAAATAACCCTGATTGAACGGAATTTACAACTGCTTTTTCTTTTATAAACTCTTTATGGTGGACGTAAATCGGCGAGCCTATACATTGACTTAACAATATTAACTTAATTTTACTTAAAAAACTACTTAAAATATTTTAAAATTAATAATTTCATGGCGGTATACACGACCAGAATGTCTATGCCGTCTGTATATAGCAAACTCCTTATCCAACAACATACTTTATATGTCCGCAATATTTATTATATGTAGATAAGAACGTAAATATTTTGCTACTAGTATATCCTTTAATGTTATTTTCCATTCATAAGAAATAGGTGCACCTTTTAATATCTTGAAGTATACCCGGTTTTGTCTCCTTACGTCAATAGCATCACATTCAAATTAATAACTATCCACAAATATGAATGTATTTATCTCATCAACTGTTAAATTAATTATTGAAATTGTATAGTTAAGTGTAATAGATATTTTTGAAGAAATTAATTTCCTAAACTCTATAGCAGGGGCATCCAAACTATCAATCAATGATGCGTAATTGACGGCATCCTGTCGTAGATGAATTCGATATACATACATAAATGACTTTACTTCAATAACACGACGGTGAAATGTTGTCAGACCTATCTTTATGAATTTTAACATATCCTTTACATATGTATGTATGACGCTAGTGTAATATTGCACCAAAAAACCGGATGCATTATATATATCTGGTTGCAATACATAAAGCTTGTTTGTGAATTTCCAGAACGATTTCGAAAATTCAGATTGATTGCGTTTGCTTTATAACAACACTTATCACCTTTGGTTTTCCTAAAGTCGCTATTGGTACATTGTAGATTGATTTTTGGGCTTTTAATATACAGGGTGAGTTTTTTAGATGGCAAAGTTTATTTATTACATAACTTAATTCAGCCAGTATTCTTAATTTTGCAAGCTGCTCCTCTACCCAATGACAGATATAACAAAATCAAATAGTTTGAAATAAGTAGCGAAAACGGGTGAATAATGTAAGAATAATTACGAGAAGCATATTTACGACGGCTATACAGGGTTATCCACGCTATACGGCACGGAATATTGTGGTCAAAATATGTGATCTTCAAAAAGTTTCACTTTTAAGATTATGTATGAGGGTTTATTACGGCTACTTTTCAAAACTATTTTCATATTATACAGGATGTTCCAAAAGCCCTAACGGTTTCAAAGCTGTGTTGTTTTGAATGGTCAAACATAATTAGCACCAAAATGGTTTGGGAGTGTCTAGAAAAATTAAACGAGCTAGGCAAAAGGAACAAAGTAACCCTATTGTGGTTTCCGGGACACACAAGAGTGAAAGAAAACGAAATAACAGATAATCTCGCTAAGAAAGGGGCCAGAATTTCTTTTGTAGGGCCAGAACCTTTTTGCAGGATAAGTAGCAGTATAATACTGGAGAAACTGAAAATTGAAGTAGAGCAAAGAAAATCCAAATACTGGGAGAATCTCCAGGGAATGAGGCAAGCTAGAACTCTTCTGGGAACCTATAACCAGAAGAGATCTACAGGATGCATCCACCAGAGTAAAAATAATATTCGTATATTGACAGGGATGCTTTCAGGCCATTGTAAACTGAACGAACATCTAAGCAGGCTTGGAATAGCGGAGGAAGCCGAGTGTAGATTTTGTGAGGAAGAGGATGAAACATCTATCCATCTACTCACAAACTGCGTTGCACTGTGCAACTCAAGGGCTCTGTACCTGGGAGCATGTGAAATTGAAAGGGAAATTGAGGGAGAGTTACCTAACCTGGCGCCTTCTGACATTCTGCACTTTTTAAAATGAATCAAGCTGGACGGCCAGCTATAAACACAGCGAGAATAGGGGACACTATAGATCTTTCAGGTCGCAGTGTACTATCACTCTAATATTACATACATACATGGCTACTTTTCAAAATTATTTTCATATTATACAAGATGTTCCAAAAGCCCTAAAGGTTTCAAAGTTGTTTTTTGTAAATGGTTATTCACGCTAAATGGCACAGAATATTGTAGCCAAAATATGCGATGTTCAACAAGTTTTACTTGTGGGATATATGGGAGTGTACTATGGTTACTTTTTAAAATTATTTTTGTATTACACAAGGTGTTCCAAAAGCCCTAAAAGTATTAAAGTTGTGTTTTCTTAAATGCAACCCCCTATATATTAATGCATTTTTGGATTCTCTGATGAAAATAAGTATCTGTTTTAATAAGGTTTATAATACCTAAACCTTAAGGCTTTTTAAATAATTTGAATTTTGTGAAAACATAATCTAATATTTATGAAGCTATTAAAATAATGGCTAGAGTTCGACCAGATATGCTTCTAGCAGTTATGAATGGGATCTTGACAGTTCAGAAGTTCCCAACTGAGTGGAAGACGGCCAAAGTGATTCTAATTCCAAAAAGTGCCGGGCCCCTGGACCAGCCGAGCTCTTTTAGGCCAATAAGCATGCTGAACACCATGAGTAAGTTGCTGGAAACCCTTATCTGTAATAGATTGCTGAAAAAACTTGAAGAGGGCGAGGATCTCCACGACCACCAGTTTGGTTTCCGGAGGGGGAGGTCGACCATCCAGGCCTTGAGGACTGCCATGAGCTGTATAGCTAACTCCGGCACCAGGTGGTGTGCACTGGTAACCATTGATGTCAGGAATGCCTTTAACAACGCGAGTCATAAGCTAATTATACAACAGCTTCGAAGAAGGAACATCTCAAATTACCTAGTGAACATTATATCCAGTTATTTGAAAGATCGGAAAATCGCCGTTGGGAAGGGGGAAGTGATGGATACCGGTGTAGGTGTGCCGCAGGGTTCGGTTTTGGGTCCAACCCTCTGGAATGTTTTGTACGATGGAGTGTTGAGACTAGAATTGACCGTGGATGCCGTTACGATCGCCTTTGCCGACGATTTGGCATTGATTGTGGGTGGTAGCTCGGAAGAAGTCCTAAGAAAGAACTGTAACACCTGTCTGGCTGAGATTAGCAAATGGATGCGAGACAATGAATTGACTCTCGCACCCGAGAAAACCGAGATGGTAATTGTGAAGGGGCCTAGGAGACGTGATCAGGTGACATTCACGCTGGAAGGAGTAACTATATTACCTAGAAGGAGCCTCACCTACTTGGGTGTCGTTGTTGATGAGAGAGGCAGTTTCGGACAGCATGTGAGAACTGCGGTGGAAAAAGCGGAAAGACGGTTGGCTGCGATCACTAGACTTCTGCCTAACATCGGAGGCCCGAGGAGTAGTAAAAGGGAGGTCCTATGTAGTGCGCTCCATAACATCATACTCTATGGTGCTCCAATATGAGAGGGGGCACTCAGATTCAGCAAATATGAGAAACTGCTGATTAGCACACAGAGAAATATGCTCCTTAGGGTGGCCTCGGCATATAGAACTGCGTCAGCCGAGGCGCTGCAGGTGGTTACTAGAACTGTCCCGATAGACCTTTTGATCCATGAGAGAGTGCGCCTTTCGGAAGCGAAATCGAGGGAAAAGTCTGTAATCATGGAAGCCAGAAATACAACCCTCGCGGCATGGCAAACCCGTTGGGAAAATGGGCAGGGGAAAGCTTGTTGGACGAGAAGGCTTATCACGGATATCAAAGCTTATTGCCCACGGGTGTTTTCGTTATTATGCCAAGCGGTTTGGCAAGGACACAACAGATGAATGTATGTACTGCTTGCGCCCGGATACCGCAGAGCATACCATTTTTGAGTGCCATAGGTGGCGGGATTTCCGAAGTGATATCGCACGTGAGTTGGGCGAAATAACTCCGGACAATATGGTTAGTCATATGCTGTCGTCCCCGGAAAGTTGACGGAAAATACATCGCATGATTAATAACGTCATGAAGACAAAGGAATGTGAAGAAAGAGCCAGGCAGACCCTCATTGAATAGCTAGAAAGCTAAGACATCCAGACACCCACACGCTGCCTGATGTAGAGGCTCTTGGGGCGGTTCCAGCAGCGTGAATAACGGGAGCGATCTAGGGGGGTTTTTAGTGGGTAGACAGGCTTTGGAGTCCCACACTACCAGCTCATAGACCCAGAGTTGGTGTGCATAAAGCATTTTCCCCCGGCAAAAAAAAATAAAAAATATTTATGTTTCAAATACTTCAGAAATACTTAAGTTATGTAAGCGAGATTTACAGTGAAGTGTAATAATAAACCATATTTTATAACCCAATTAAAATAAACTTGCCATCTTATACAGGGTGTACAAAAATTAATACTAATCAAATAAGAACTTTAAGTGGTTATAACTTGATTAATTTATATATGTAGAACGCCATATTTTTTAATTTACCAGCAAACGCGCTCTTTAATTATCTATCGATTGGTATTTATAGTTTAAGCTTTAAGTCTTCGTGTTTTTACAGAATGCGCCAAATAATCGTTTTTAGCACCATTTAAAAAACACTAATTGATGCAAAAAATTCTGGCGTATTTTGTATAAACGCGAAAACTTAAAGCTTAAGCGAATGATTTTTAATATCGAATTTCATTACAATTTAATGTAGTGTTTAAATATTTGGGTTATACTGGTACCATGCCAAACGTAATGTACTCACATCAGCTAGATAAACACTATGTAACAAAAACACCAATAGTCTACAGGTCTACACAGTTTCCTGAGAAACATCAAGGAGGAGATTAACTGATAGAAAATATATATTTCCTTTTTTTCATCTTTCCACTAACTACCGCAAATATTACTGTTTTTCTTTATACTGAGAAAATGTTTGTTTTGAATCACCTGGTCAGAAGTAATTTTTTTTTTTATTTTGAACACCTGCGAAGCGACTGCCGCAGTTTAAAAATAAAAAAGCCGGTACAATATTGTAATTTTCGTTTTTTTTTCATATACCTAATGTACGTTAACTAAAAAACAAAATTTATTGCAATACACAAAGGGTGTGTAAGGAATCTAAATTTTGAAAAAGCTGCAGATATGCGTGTATTACTACTATTTTTATATGTATCTAATGTAGACACATCTAAATATAATTCTATGAAAATTATTACGGTATAAATCAAAAAAATTGTTTTGGAATAAAATATTAATGTTTCAATGTAAACAATTAATAATTTAAACGTTGTGTTTACTGCTGACATCTATTATACAAGTAATTGCATGTGTCCCAACTAAATATTGCTAAACCATTTACATACTTCCAATTCGTAAATTTAATTGCTTAACGCGCTAAGTTGTTGGGTTGTGTTGTTTATCAATAAATAATTACACTCGGTTTGGTTGATTGATTTATGGAGTAACAGAGCAATAAACTTGTAAATTATGAAAGTGGCGTTTCTAATAAAATACATTTGTAGCTTTTGAATTGAGTGCTTGATTAGAACTTATCCATAAATTTATGTTCGAAACTGATTTACACGAAAAGCCGAGAGGTATTGTGAAAAATGCTCTTAACTTTTTATTAGGTTTATTGTTTATTCGCTGCATAAATTGGCACCTAATTGTTAACTATTCCCGTTTTTTCTTCAGTGCGCATGATTCAAAAAAGCATTTGAAATGGTTTGATAATTAGTTCTGCGAATACACACAAAATCAAACTGTGCTGCGATCTGTGTACAACATTTTCGAGAAATATGGCAATACATCATAGGCAGTGTATACGCCTATGATGTATTGCCATTCGTTCTTCACATGATCTTTTTCAATACCCAGAACAGATCCAAAATTTTGTCATATGCTATTTTGCTTTTGACTAACTGGTGGATGATGATCTAATCGCACAAGCGGATAAAAGTTCCTGGGGTTAGTGCCAGATCAGAATTCAAATTGGAAAGGTAATTGTTAACAACTAATTACTAAATTAAAGTCCTTGGCATACCTTTTCCGTAACGTAAGATACGTACTAACACCAGAACAAATTGTGACGATCTATTGCGCTTTAGTTGAATCTAGATTGCGTTACGGGTTATGTTTCTGGGGCGACTCAACATTAGTGGGAAATCTTTTAATTGCGCAGAAGCGCATTTTAAGAATAATTGCAGGAGTGGGTACAACGCATTCGTGTAGGAACATATTTAAAGACTACAAAATATTAACACTTACAAGTTTATATATTTTGGAAATGTGTGTGTATGTTTTTAAAAATATGGACAAATTTGTTAGAAATGGCGACATTCACCATTACAAGACAAGATCGTATGGCGATTTTCGCATTCCTTTTACTAGATTAAATGTAATCAAGAAGTCACCAAAATGTATAGGTTTAAAATTATTTAACGCATTACCTGTCCGAATTAAGGATTGTGAAAATATCAAAAAATTTAAAATATCTAGAAAAGATTATTTATCTAAAGGTGCTTTTTAGACATTGGACGAATATGTGCAGACATATATATTCTTATTTCTTAGTTTTGATTTTTATTTTAATATTAGATATAATTGTATAATGTCCCTATATGACGAAACCTATACATGTTTCTCATGTCTTATAGTGTCAATAAATTATTATTATTATTAAATACTCTCATAAGCACTTAGTTCTCTCAGGGATGTTACATTTTTTAGTAGCTCAAGGTTCTCAATGTTGATCTTATGGCCCTAGATCATTAATATCTGCCGCGCCACGCTGTACGAATGAATCCTCTCGTACCGATAATGTGCAATGTCTTCCTAAAATCTAGTTCCGATTGCTCGCTTTAAACACAACGCAACATAAACTTTATTGCAGTTGCCACACCCAATTTTATAAATGCCGGACCTTTCGTTGATGGCCGGTTTATCCTTAGCAGTACCTAACAATTTTTGTAATGTATTTTGTGCAGTGAAACATGTGTTCAAATTATGCTCTTTAAAAATGCTCCCTATACCTTTCGGTGGAAAGGTAGCTTGATAAACTTTTTATCGCGGGTTTCAAATGAACTTGAACTCGTGGAGCTGCTCACAGTGCTGCCACCGCTATTACTTTCGTAACAGATCTATTACAATTTGCTCCACGCTATTACCATGTTACATTATGCGAAAAATCTATGACGTTTTTCATATCGAAGTAGCGTTTTTACTGAAGAAAAAAAATTAATTATCGTATCGGGTCGTGATCGTTATCCACTACCTTTATTTATACAGGGTTAGTAAAAAGTCCCGGAACGGTCGAATAACTTTGTTATTTGAAAATTATGATTTCTGAAATTTGGTATGGGGGTATAGTTAATATAAATGCATTTTATGCAATACAGTTAATATTTTTTTCACTTCCGGTTTAATCGGCAATACGTCCAACTTTTTTTTTTAAATGGAACGCCCAGATTTTTTTAACACTTTTGAATGCAAAATAAAAAACTACGTTCAGGAAGTATTAAGATGTTTATTTTTATTCACAAGAAAACAGTTAAAAAATTAAAAAAGTGTCCTAATACAGAAAAATCAAGATACCTGTCTATTCAGGTTGCGATTACAATAATTGTTGTTGTTCAAAATGCTCTCCATTTACAATCTGACAAAAATGTAAACGGTCAGTAAAATTTCTTATTGAATTTTGTATTTGTTCTGGAGTGATGCGATTGGCTTCTTGAACTATTCTCTCTTCCAATTGTTCAAGATTACGGGGACGATTTTTGTACACTTGACATTTCATGTGACCCCAAAAGAAAAAATCTAATGGCGAGAGATCTGGCGAACGTGCTGGCCATTCGATTGCTCCTCTACGTCCGATCCAACGTCCCGGAAAAATTTCATTCAAATAATCGCGGACATTATGGGCAAAGGGG
This sequence comes from Cetonia aurata, assembly GCA_949128085.1. Classification (NCBI taxonomy): domain Eukaryota; kingdom Metazoa; phylum Arthropoda; class Insecta; order Coleoptera; family Scarabaeidae; genus Cetonia; species Cetonia aurata. The sequence continues at coordinate 4,055,604 of OX421887.1, forward strand.
GGAGCTCCATCTTGTTGAAACCAAAAATGTGCATTATGGTGATCACCTATGTTTGCATTTGGAAAGAGGGCCGCAAGTGCTGGAACAACCTCATTTCGCAATAAATTTAAGTAGACGTTGCCAGTTAAATTTCCTCTTATTAAAAATGGTCCTATGATGTCGTTTCCAACAAGACCAGCCCAGACATTCAACTTTTGAGGACGCTGTGTATGGACTTTTTCAATCCAATGCGGATTTTCAATTGACCAGTAGCGACAATTATGTCTGTTCACAGTGCCGTTGAGACAAAACGTTGCCTCATCTGAAAAAATGATGTGATCTAAAACATTAGGCTGCTGCTCGATCAATTCCGTCATTGTTTCGCAAAATTATAGTCTACGATCTGGATCATCTTCAGTTAACTCATGGACGGGATACATTTTATAGGCTTTCATTCTTGCCGATTTAAGAATCGTATGAGCAGATTTTTGAGAGATCTCATGAATTTGACCTAATTCTGTTGTGGACACGTGATGATTTTCTTCCACTGTAAGTAACACATTCAAACTAGTTTCTTCATCTGTTGCTGTTAATGGACGTCCCCTTCTAGGTAAATCCTTCACCTGACGAAAGACTTCAAACTTTTGAATTGTTCGGCATACCGTACTTTTACTAATGTGACGATCCGGATAAACAGTATTAAACAAAATACGAACCTCTTCAAAAGAACGTTGACGATCACCGTACCCACGCATCATTAATATCTCAATTCGTTCTGATTCAGTAAGTTTTTCTGCCATTTTCAAATGTGTCAATGTTTAAAATAAGTAAATTTATAGCGATGCAAAAGTTAAAACGCTTTTAAAATTGTCAAATGTGACGGCAAAAAGAATGCAAACACTAAACAACAACTTTTTCAAAGGTACCTTGATTTTTCTGTATTAGGACACTTTTTTAATTTTTAACTGTTTTCTTGTGAATAAAAATAAACATCTTAATACTTCCTGAACGTAGTTTTTATTTTGCATTCAAAAGTGTTAAAAAAATCTGGGCGTTCCATTTAAAAAAAAAAAGTTGGACGTATTGCCGATTAAACCGATTAAGTGAAAAAAATATTAACTGTATTGCATAAAATGCATTTATATTAACTATACCCCCATACCAAATTTCAGAAATCATAATTTTCAAATAACAAAGTTATTCGACCGTTCCGGGACTTTTTACTAACCCTGTATATCTATATGTAGTTATAAAGCATGTATTAAAATAAGCCACTAAGCCCGCAATGTACCACATAATATGGTCTTAAAAATAGTTTCTTGGCCGAATTATAGATGACACCGTTTCTTTTATTGTGTATTTTACCGTGGGGTGTATGTATACATTTAAACTAAAAGAAGGGAACTGTGCTTTGACTATGTGATAGTGCAATGTTTGTAGTTATTCAATCGTTTGGAAGTACTTTTGAGTGTTGGCGTACGATGCAAATGAGATTTTACATTGCCGCCGCACGCCACCTAAGAGATACCCAAAGGTATTTCTAAACGGTTTATTGAATAACTGTGAAGTAATACATAAAATAAAGAAGGCCACACAGTTTGTGTTACGTTTGAAAGTTCTTTTATTTTGACCTCAAAAAATTATGGTTGCGCTGGGTAGAAAATCTATTACGGTTCGACGCAAGTTCTAGTACGTAAAACTTCTCAGCGGTGGCTGCGCACAAAATATTTATATTAAACCCTCTTTAAACGGCGGAGTACATCCGTAGAAGAGTAACCATTGTAGATTGCAATGGTAGAAGGAACAGTAAATAAACAACTTCCGTTTCTCGATACCTTAATAATTAGCAACAATAACAAATTAGAAATAGACATCTACAAAAAATTAATAACTGTTATTTTTCTCCATTAAAATTCCAAGATTTCAAGATAACAAGAGTTAATATCAATGCAATCAGCATTGGCAAACGAACAATTTGTGATTAGCAAAATATAGTACACTGCATATAAAATCCCAGAACTTTCTTGTAAAAACAATACTTAATAGTTAGTTACTTTTCTCTGATGCTTATTAAGAATAAAAGTTTCAGTAGTTGTTTGCAGAATACTTGAAAATGTATAAATATGAGTCACTTAAACTATTTTTGACGTACAATAAAGTAGTGTTGAATTTTAAAATAGAATATTAGACTCACTAGCGTAATAAATTTGTCTAACATCGGTAAAGGTATCCTAATTATTTTACTCACTCTTTCCCCGAAGAACGTAACGTCAGACAAGATACGTACCTGTAAAAAGAAGAGAAAACCAATATAAAAGCATTCAATTAATCATCATTATGAGTGTATTAGTTAGAAATGCTTACAAACGCACTACTACAATACACGTCAGTTTATCAAGGAATATACGTAAAGGATGAGTACGTATGAATGAATCGCAGCTGCGTTGAAGAAATGATTTTCTATGGATTCGCTGACTCACTGGCGCTAATCTTTACGGTCACTACCGAAAAATATTAAGAATAAATACTATATAATTTTTTATTTGCGTCATTAAAATAAACTAGATGAGTCACATACAAAGATGTTTTTTTCTAATTACTTCAATTAAAGATATTAATTCTGAAAGCCCGTATTACATATATATATAAACATACTTTCTACAGACATGCAGATATTAAAAAAAGGAAATACATATGTATCAAAAGTTCAGTGAATTTGTTTACAAACATTTTTATCACCAGCCACAATTCAATTAACAATTAATGTAGTAGGTACACAAAAATGATAATTATACAGCGTTATTATTAAAAAAGAAACTAATTTTAGCTCATTTCATGCCAACAATTTGCATTTGTTAAATACACTAATAATAATTTAATCAATAGTGTCAGATCTTTCATATAAAATTGATTCATGTGGGTTTTCCTAACGTGTGACATTTCCTTCTATGCATAGACATTTCTTTTATATGTATAATCGATAACCTGAATTGCATCGATGTACCGCAAGGTTATAACCTTGGCCCGTTATTCTTTTAATAACGCCGTTGAAAATTTTATTGCTACTGACTAAATGTCGTAGCTACTTTTTCATAGATTTCGTATAGATTTCTATAGACAATAGGAAGCCTAAACTATGTACAGTGCTCTTCAATTCTTATGTCTTCCCCTTGGGACGACAAAATATCGATACTATTTTCATTGCACTGAGAAAAATGGATTGTAGAAATTAGATCGTAAATCTCTTTATGTTAATTACTAAAATAATTATTGTCAAAGCGACAATATGTGGCGTATTAAGAGTAAAATAACAAGATTTTATCATGCTTATAGTAAGAGGCAAAATCTGGATGTTACCATCTACATCTTATGGATGTAACAATTAATATACTCTATTGCTGAAAGCCTATATAATGACGTGGATTATATAGATAGTCGCTGCGATTGACTGCGATATTGTCAGGTATTCGATGCATATTCAATTTCTAAAATAAATGTTTGTAACGCTCTTCTCACCCCTTGCTCTATTCATTGTCGATCTTTACCGAAGAAATCGACCAATAAGCTGTTTTGCCGCGACAAAATTACTGTGCACGTGTTATGTACGTGTGATACAGGTGCACGTATTCGTGTCGGTGCATGTTTGTGTCTGGTCGTTTGTTGATTGCTGTGCATCGTGAGCAGAAATTGATGCAAACGTGGAAAACATTTTAATCGAATGGGGGTTTCCACAGTTAATTGATATATTCAAAGGTAAGTAATAGATATTATATGCATACACTTCGTAGTGGATACTTTGTGCTTTGATACAACATTAAAATAAATCTAACCTACTAGTGATTGTTATGTTAATGAAAGTAATACTCGTTGGAATTTTGTAATAATGGTTCTAAGGACAAATAAAAAAATAAAATCAATATCATATATGTCACCGGTAATATAAAATATGATTGTCCCTATAGGAGCTATTTAATATATTAAAGTATACTATATTTATGTTAAAGAGTACAATCTATTTCTCTCAGTGTGCTATACGGAAAATACTATCGGTCAGGTACTTCGGCTCAGCTCAGATTCACAGGTAGAAAAAGATTATCATTATTGAGCTTTTTTACTTAACATATTTAAAGAACAAAGGATGAAATGATTTACCGATGAAATATTTGCATACAATAATCTCTTGGCTGTTATCCCAAATTTAGTTTAGTAGATGGTGTTTTCAAATTCTATTTGTGCCCAATCTTGTTATTGTTCCTAATATGTATTTTTATGGTATACATTTATTTCTCGTTTATATTTGAAATCTGTGTATCTAATACTATTATATGGATACGGATAATCTTTTTCTTAGAAACAAAGGCATCTTTGTTTCCAGGCCCAGTAAAACAGATTAACAGTAAAATCATTATGACGGTTTACAGGAAATTAAATTATATTATTACAGTTTTAGTTTACGATTTTTAGATGGGTTATTTCAATTTGTAATTAGACATATGAATTCGATAGTTAGTATTACTTGTGTAGTTTGAGGTGACTGAATATATCGTGGAAATGCCCAGGCGACAAAATCAGAGTGAATCGTTATTAAAGACGAGGGAGAAAATTATATCTCTATGGAAAAATGGAAAAACAAAAAGAGAAATAGCCCGGTAAGTAAACTTATGATATTCAAAAAATACATAATATCATATATATAAAAATTAATCGGTATACAATCATTAATACCTCATATATAACAAATATAACCGAAATAAAGAAAAGTTAACACATTTAATTTCTATTCTTCATAAAATTCGCATTACAACTTGGCACATGATTTATTATGGACTTTTCCACAGTTTCATCCTTTATGGAATAGTTACTTGGGATAGTGGTTATAAGAATTGCTTCAATTTATTACGAAGATTTCAAAATCGACTTCTGAATATATTAGTAAAAACAAAATTATGTCTAATGAATATCCACTATACAATTATCTGCTTGTGAATCGCTATTACCAAATTACCAATCATATAAAATTCAATATGACTCAAATAGTACGACCATAAAAAAAAAAATTCGGTTACTTAAAATGTATAGAACTGTTAGTAATTAATACAATCCTATTAAAACTTTTACAATATTCAACAGGATTGCTTCTGAACTCCAAAAACCAAACGATAAAAGAGAAACCACGATTAACAAAAGAATGATCAGGGAAGGTATCAGATTAGTAATATATGAACGAGTTCTTAAAAAAACAAAATGCAACGTCAATTTAGTTCAAAAACTTATTGTTAGTTATAAGTATAAGATAGATATAATTATCTCGGTCTATTGTTTAATGTAAGAGCTGGTTTGAATATACAAATTTAAAATATATAAAATCTACTTCAGAGACAAATTATACACTTTCTCTTACAGCTAAAGGAATATTTTCCAAAAGCTCTTGAAGATGGTAGCGCAGAAATCTTCGAAATTTTTGTCTATCAAGGTTACCATTAAAGAAATAAGGACCTATTATATTTAACTCCACGATTCCTCCCCATACGTTGGTGGTTAGAATCCGGAAGAAATGTGGATTTTCATCAGTGTAAAAATGAAAGTTGTGTCTGTTTACAAAACCATGAAAAGAACATTCACCCGAAAATAAAACAGAATTAAACAAAATTTCATCTCTGCATTTATCCAAAAACCATACACAAAAGTCAAGACGACACTGGAAGTCTTTCTTACTAACTGTTGATGCATTTGAATATGGTACAGGTGAAACTTTTATTTTTTAATAATCCTAGCCACAAATTACTTAGTTATCCTTGTTTCCCGACTAATTTTGCGATGACTGGTGTGAGAATTTTCTATAATAAATCCGACTACAAGAAACTCGTTTTCTTCATTTCCTGCAATGGACTTCCGTCGTCGGTTGCCTTTCTCATCTTTTACGCTTCCAGTTTGCTCAAACATTTGAAGTACGCTTTCAAAGGCAGTTTTTCTTGGATGTGATCTATCTGGATATTTTTGGGTGTACACCCTTGATGCAAGGAAATAGTTTTCTTCGCATTCAGGAATTATTAAAATCATGTTGATTTTTTCTCTCTTGAATAGAATAAATTTTCATTTTTTAATAATTTAACTATAAATTTCACAGTTCAACCAAAGTAGGTTTTGAATGCTGTCAAATATGATAAATTGTTTATACATGCTTAGTAACTATTTCTAAGCCAACTGCATTTAAATAAATGGTATTAAATGTAGTCCTCGAAAAAATTAAATGCTAACCAGAAGAAAACTATTCATGTTAAGTATAGGGAACCCTAATATATTTTGAAAGGGAATTAAATTCTACGTCGGATAGTAACATCAGATATAGGGTGTTCTATTTAAGATAAGAAAGTTAATTTACTGCAAAAGTCATCAAACTTAAACAAGCGTTTTTGAACACTCTGTATAACTGTGTGACTAAAATTCCACTTCATTTCATTGCTTAACCTCTTAACTGAATGATGAATGTAGGTAGCTGTGTTTAATTTTGGATTACACAGTAAAAATCAAACTTACATTTTATACTACAATTTCATAAATTTTAAAATATCTCGAAAACCGATGGTTTTAGGAATATGGAGTATTACATAAACTTGCCCTAATTTGGTCGTTAGATTCCAAATATGTCATTATATATAGGCTGTTCCATTTAAAAAAAGGTAACTTTGTTATGGATCTTTTTTTTCGAACACCCTGTATAATTGAAAATAATTTTAAATTGTACATACAAAGGTCTAGCATTCAACCAAAGAAAAAATATTTCAAGAAATCGTATGGTTTTCCATATAGAGCCCGCGCCGTATGAGTTGGGTCACCCTGTAATATTGCTTGGAATATGCGAATAATAACTTGTGGACCGCTATTTCTTTTCTTAAACTTATATTCATTGAGAATTCATCTTTTTGTCATCTTTCGTATTTTTTTGTAATTTGAAGTCATTCAAAATTGTAATACATGGTTCAAATGATAAAGAAGAAATATTTTACCATGTTAGGCCAAGACCGGTGAAAGAATTTTTGTTAACAAGATTGTTTTGCTCTAACAATTTTACCATCTCTTGGTCCAACCTTATGAAGCAAAACACTAACTAACATATAGAATGAACATTTACTTCTTATAAACCGTGTTTTAAATGTAAAATTCCAAACCTTCACCAAATATCAAAGTCTCATCTTCCATAGTTTTCAAGATATTGATATTTTTGTATTTTACGTGTTTGCATTTCAGATTACCCAATTGAAGTTAAACAATTTACTCGCACATCTCTCATAGTACTACATTAAGTCAATTAATAAGCTGAATATAGGCATTCTTATCTAATACGTGTAAATATGTGGTTTCTGCAAGGCCATCACCGAAAGAAGGTTTACGACGCCGAAAAGCTTTATGTGCTTGATAAATATAACATGTTTTACATACACGTAAGTTTATTATTCCTACAGCAAATAATGATAAGATTACGAAATAATTTAGTGCAATATTATGGTATATCTCTCCATTGATGATTCATCACCACTGGACTGCAATAACAGACATTGCAGTCCACACCCTCTTTATATAGTTATCTGGGTTTGTAGGTGATGTCTGTGAGTCAACGACATTTTTGTTACTCTTGTATTACTCGATTCATTCATGCAGAAATTAAGTGTATACTACGAATAATAGAGCATTCACATTTGCGCCAGCTATTCATAGAATTGTAAATCCATCATATTAGTTAACTTAAACAACATGAATCATGAGTTAGTGTTATCAAGGTAGAAACCGATTGTAGTCTGTACTTACATATATTATACATAAAGGAAGTTATATCATAGAACACACAATTAGTGTATTAGCATCTCATGCTATTAATGAGGTTTTAAATTTAATCATGCGAAATGTTCCCAAAATGCCATAACTTTCAGGTTTTTTTTTTATAACTATGGCATTAATAAAATTATACAACCTGTTCAAATATTTTGGGTGCACTATATATACTTTGTTATTATTATTAAAACTGGACCAGAGATTTGGTGTTGGGGCGTTAATTAACACTCAATTAAAAAAGAGCAAACATTAGAAGGTATTTATATATAAGTATCTTATACCTCACAGACAATGAAATATCAGATCACAGAAGAAACGAATAACCTCTGCTAAATGAAGAACAAAATTTTGCACACGTATAGTACTAGAAAATATTGTGAAAAGCACTTTATATTTCTCATTATTTTAACAACACATTTCCCTCCGTGCATGCGTACTTTTTGGCACACTTTGTATACTAACACAAACAACTTCTTATTCTCTAAAATCCATCAGAAAAACAATAACATTTACTTGCAACAAAACACTTTTAAAAATCCAACCAAACGCATAGCAATAATTATGACCTTTTGTATAATATTCATTTTGTACTTTTGTGATTTGTGGCTTCAAAAAGTAGAGATTTAGAAGAACCTAATTTTAATAAAGTTTCTTTCAACGAATTAGTAATTTAACCAAGGTTTGGACGGATTATATAAAAATGCAAAAAAAACGCAACAAAAGATCTCCACCTTAAAATCAATCAATTCAGCGAGTTTAAACGTCTACCTTCCTACGTTCAAGCAATTAGTAGTAGGTGTAGACTTGCTATGTACGTCATGCCATAGACAATTAATGTTATTCGAATTTGAAGAGGACGGCCTCAACCTTGAGGGTCGTTCAGAGACGATGCCATCATTTGTATGGCCAACCGCTATAGAACACCCGATCAATGCTTTTTCTTACGTAGTCACCTACCGAAGCCAATAATGACCCCGTCCAATAGTCACCGCTGGCATTCAACCGTGTGATATTAACGTGTTAATAATACAACGATACTGACGTGGAATGAAACGAAGAAAAAAAAAAGGAATTAAGAACGAGACACGGTAGACTAGATCGGATAGTAGCAATGTTAACACAGTAAATACAATTTCCTCATTACGTAATTCCGTGTTTGTTTCTATTCCTACGTGGTTCTATCTACGAATGTAAATTTCGCGACCTTTTTCGGTGTTCACTTACTTCTTTCTAACCGCGTCTGATGGCGTAGTAGCTCATTTGCTTTTGTTTTGTTTTTTAACGTCGGTCGATTCGTTTTACGTGCAACGTTTCAAGTTCGTTCTCCCTTCATTCGTATAGAATGCAATATTGGTCGGTGTGGACAATTATGGAATCGTTAATTTACAGCTCGTGACGATCGCAGTACATTTGTAGTCACACCTTACGTTCGTTTCGTATGTGCGTAAGACGTATGCCGCCACAAGTTCGGAATTACTCTTTTGTCTTAATTAAAATAAGGAACTAAGATTCACACATGAGAATAGCTTGGAGAATCCCAGAAGGTAAGGACTACAAGCGGTAAAACGCTAAAAACGAGAAACACTGATTTTAAAGCTTTAGCAGAGAGTAAATGAACAATACGGAGAAGTTAACTAAAAAACTGATATTATGGCATGTCATGATCTATTGTCGAGACCACCTTATCAATAACAGCGATGAAGGAGGAATAAGCACTACAGGGGTCTCGACTTCCTACCTTCCAGAGAGCGAGTGTAAACCTTTTCTTCCTGCTATTGCATCACAAGCTTTGTCCGCAATCATTAATTCAACAGTCGAAAAGTCCAGATGTGCGCCCTTTAGGGGACATCCACAAAACTCCCAATAATAGTACAATTGGATCAATTAAATTTACCCTCTAGAAGGCAATGGAATTTTTCTTCTTGAAACTTACGTTGGCAGTATAAGTTTAAAAACGTGTAAGTTGACTTATTCCGTGGCGTGTGTGTGGTGCAGGTTATGTCATATCGTTGCCAGATTAGGTGTTGCGGTTTTGACAAATAACTAGGTACATACAAACCAATCTCATTATTAACCACCTTCAATAAAATATTAGAAAAAAGTATACAAACTACAACTATGGGATTATCTGCAAAAAATTGAAATAATTCATGAAAATCAATATGCCTTCCAAAAACATTCAGGAACTACTTCAGCTACTATCGACCTGTTGAATTGCATTAAAGAGAAAATAGGGAATAACAGGGAAAATACAGTAATAGCTATCTTCATCGATATGAAAAAAACATTCGATACAGTATCCAAACCAAAATTATCCGGAAGAACACAAACAACACTGGTTAATAAGCAAGAAAGCGAAGAACAAACTCCCGAATATGGAATACCATAAGGCGCAAATTTAGCCCCTATACTATACATAATGTATACCAACGACATAGTCAATACAAAATGATGATACCTGCATTGTTTTATGGGGAAAGAGTCATGTACATCTGCAGCAAACCATAAACAAAGAGGTAATAATAATTAAATGTTCTGTCCAATCAATATTTATTTTAAAAATTCGCTGTGCCTACCGGTTTCGGCCTTATGCCATCATCTGGACACACAGTATGTCTAAAAAGGAATTAGGTGCTACGTCATTTAGATTTGTAAAGGTGTACATTAATAATTAAAATTTCACATAACATAAAATATAGACAACGTACAAGAACTTGCATAACACTACAAAACACGTTACAGTTATTTAAAACTTAATGGTCAGCGTGATGTGTTCTAAAATGGACTAGGTAAAATTTTAGTATTCGGTTTTGTACAATGTTTAATTTAAAACATTAAACATTGTACCGAAACCAATCACAACTTTCATTAACTATATAAACAAAGAGGTTAGCACCCTGGAAGAATGGTGCCACGAAAATAGTTTAACCATAAACGAACAGAAAACAGAGTACATGGTGTTCTCAAGTAAAACAAACACATCAAAATACAACATAAAAATAAACGACAAGGAAATAAAAGAAGTAGACAAAGTAAGATATCTGGGATTGTCAACACGAAACAATCTGAAATGGGACAGCCATATCAATGAATTAACTAAGAAGAATTCAGTTGCAATAGCAAAGATACGCAAAATAAAACAAATAATACCAGTTTTGCTAGAAACTCGGTATACAAGGCGATGTTTGCTTCACACATGAATTATTCAATAAATGTGTGGGGAGATACAACAAAGCAAAATATAAACAAATTACAAAGACAGCAAAATAAAATACTAAAACTAATATATAAAATGGACAGACTGACACCAACGACAGAAGTATACAGAAAGACGGGGAGAAATGAACATACAACAAATAATAAAATTCAAAAACCTCAGTAGTAGGTTTTTGTTTCATTTTGATTTTGCATATCAATGCAAAATCAAAAAGAAACTCATAAAAACAAATACAAAGTTAAGAACTACCAGAGTCGTGCACCGATACGGAACAAGAAGAATATCACACATACGAATAAATACAGTAAAACAAAAAAGAAATATGAAAAAATTCAGAAACAGGCGCATTAAATAAATATAACGACTTACCAAATACAATAAAAACCTGAATTATATACAATACCGAAAGAAAATAAAACAGAAAATACTTAAAGGAGACATCTGAAGGAACACACCAAAAAAAAAAAGAACAAGAAACAACATAGGAAGTAAGAGATATAATACATAATATTAAGAATAAGAAAACCAGCGTTTTTGTCAGTTTCAGATCAAGCAAAAAACATTATACAGAATGACGTTTTTCCCCAAAATTTATATTAAAAAAGTTTTTCCTATTGGAAACCGCATTAGTTTACGCACTGTATAAACTACTATTGCTGTGGTCTCACTTGGAAGAGTGTTCGCGAAGGAGCTGATCAGGCTGGAGACTATTAAGATAGGATGGAGTCCCTGCAGAGTCCGAGCAAGAGTTAACCTGGCGAGGTGTTACCGATGTCTAGGATTCGAACACGTCAGTAGTGAGTATAAAGGCGTTGATAATTCGAAATTATGCCTAAACTGTGGGAAGGAGGGCCATAGAGCCAAGGAGTGCCAGAACACTAGGTACTGCACTACATGTAAAATGGAAGGACACAGAGCTGATCACATGAAGTGTCCTTTTTACAAAAAAATGATCAATGATAAAGCTAAAGCTAAAGCAACAGTGACAGGAGCCGGCAGCAGAGCTATTATTCCCACCAATGCCAACATCAACGTAGGCGGAAAACCCAAAGTAGGATACGGTTCACAGAAGAGCAATGCTAAAGATGATTAAGGTACTACAAACTAACCTCGGACGAGGGCGTGCTGCCCATAACCTAGCATACGCAACGGCAAAGCAAAATAAGATCGACATGTTAATAGTAAGTGAACCAAACAAGAACATAGTAAGAGATAGCCAATGGGTCAAGGACACAAAAAGTGACGTTGCAATATTATTTATAAATAAAAAGGTGGAAATTAAAAAAGTGGAACGTGGTGAAGGATATGTGTACCTGCAGATTAAGGATGCTGGGATATACTGCTGTTACATATCCCCCAATATACCAATGGAGGAGTTCGAACAAAGAGTAGACAACATCATGGATTTGATCCGTCAAAGGAAAGAGGAATCGGTTGTACTGGGAGACATTAACGCCAAGTCCACCCAGTGGGGCTCTCCGAAAACAGATAAACGCGGAAGGTATTGGACAGAATGGGTATCCTCACTGAACCTAGTGGTTCATAATACTGGAAAAGCGCCGACCTTTGTTCGAGGATTTAGCCAATCCTATATCGATGTAACTTGCAGCACGCAAAAAATCGCTAAATGCATTAAAGACTGGGAAGTCCTTGATATAGAGACGCTAACCGAGCACTCCTACATCTATTTCCAAATAGCAGGGAGAAAAACCATTACGAATAACGCAAATAAGGGACGCATTATAAACGACTGGAACATCTTTTGCGATAAGATTAAACAAAAAGTGTATGAAATGCAGCTGGAAGACAGAAAATCGTATCAAAAATGTGTTGAGGTGCTAAAGGATGCGTACAATAATAGCATAGTTAAAGGAATAAATAATACGACATCAACACCATATTGGTGGAATGTAGCCATAAAAGAAAAGCGGAAGACGTGCATTGAAACAAGAAGGAAGCTGACACGCATGGCAAGAAACCCAAGGGCAGGAAACGAGGAGAAAATTACACTGAAAGATCTCTACAAGACGTATAAGCGCGAATTGAGAAAGCTCATAGTGGAATCCAAAAGTAAGCACTGGAAAGACCTTTGTAAGGAATTAGAGGAAGATATATGGGGTGCTGGATATAAAATCGCTACCAGAGAATTAAGAATTATTTCTCCATACGACATTCCACCTGAGTTTAAGATGCGAATAATAGAGGAACTGTTCCCAACAAGTAATAATAGTGTACGCGAACCTGGAAAACCTGGGCAAATTAGACCATTTACTGTCGAGGAGCTAGGGAAAGTGACATCCAGTATAAAACCTGGTAAAGCACCTGGTATAGACGGGATTCCACCGGAAGCCATCAAATTAGCGGTAAGAACCGATCAGAAATGGATACTGGGGGTGATGAACTCGCTGCTGCAGACCCAGAAATTCCCAAAAGAATGGAAAATCGCGAAAGTAATCTTCCTTTTGAAGAAAGAAAGAGACCCGGGGGCCCCTACGTCCTACAGACCACTCTGTCTCTTGAACACGATCAGTAAGTTATACGAAGCATTGATCAAACTCCGGCTGTTGGAGGAAATAGAGAGCAATGGAGGGTTCTCCAAGAATCAATGTGGCTTTACTAAAGGTAGATCTACAATACACGCGATAGAAATAGTAAAAGACCTAGCACGAAGTTGTAAAGAGAGATGGTGTGCTGTGATAGCACTCGACGTGCAGAACGCTTTTAACAGCGCAGAATGGAACCTCATAATCGAGGGCATGAGGAAGATGGGAATATCTGGGTATCTAGTGAATATAGTGTCGGACTATCTGGAACAAAGGTATCTTCAGATAACTAAAAATATCAAACTTGAGAGCAGCGTGGGAGTCCCACAGGGCTCGGTCCTAGGCCCCACATTGTGGAATATACTTTATGATGGGGTGTTGGAGCTGAAACTATCTGGCAAGGCACATACGGTTGGATATGCGGACGATCTGGCACTTATTGTAGCGGCGAATGATGAACATGCCCTCATAACAAATGTAAATGAGAACTTAAGGCGAATAACTAAATGGACAACAAAAAATAAGTTACACCTTGCACCACACAAAACGGAGGCGATAATCTTAAAAGGGAAAAGGAAAAGAGCGCATATACATTTCAACATGGGACCTGTAAAAATAGTACCGGTAAAGAATTTAAAATATCTGGGAGTAACTTTAGATCAGAAACTCACGTTTGGCGAACACGTGAAAAGAGTGTCCAAAAAAGCCGAAGAGAGGGTAGCAATGTTGGCACGTATTATGCCTAATATGGGCGGACCAAGCTACTCCAAAAGGATGGTCCTGAGTGGAGTTGTCCACTCGATTTTGCTATATGGAGCACCTGTATGGGGTTCAGCAGTCGACAAAAAAGTGCATCTGAACACGTTAGAAAAGCCGCAGAGGAAGGTGTTGATAAGAATCACCTCAGCGTACCGAACAGCATCCACTATGGCATTACAAGTAATAACTGGCATACCTCCTATGGATCTACAAGTGCGAGAAAGGCAATATACCCACAAAAATGGCGGAATACTAGCAAGTAAAAGAGCCAGAGAGGTCACCTGGGATACATGGCAAATCAGATGGAACAACGAGACCGATAAGGCACAATGGACGAAAAAACTGATCAAGGATATACAAATGTGGGCTGCTTGTAAACACCGAAAAACTGATTACTACTTGACTCAAGTTTTAACCGGACATGGCACTTTTAGACAATATGCCAAACGCTTCGGTAAGGATTCAGAGGAGACATGCATCTACTGCACAAACATTGATACAGCGGAGCATACCATTTTTGAGTGCCCAAGATGGGAGGAGCACAGAAAACCTGTTTATGATGCATTGGGTACTATAACACCGAATAACTTGGTCCCTAAGCTGCTGGAAAGTAAAGAAACTTGGGAATGCATACATGGTATGGTAATTCAAATCATGAAAAGAAAAGAGTGCGAGGAACGTCTACGACAGAGTCAAGCGTAATGTAAACCCCAGTTGAACAAGGGAGTGTACGTCACGAGAACCGCTGGCATTCTGAATGTATGTTTTTCGACGTTTCCAGAATGCCAGAGAAGGCAATTAGAGGGGTTTTAGTCGGAGTAGCGCCCGACACTACCGACGCACATTGAACCCGTGCGTCGGTGCCAAGCGGTTTCCCCTCACAAAAAAAAAAAAAAAAAAACTACTATTGGTTTATCTGTAATAACATTATTTAGTCTCTCAAAAACAATAGCTCCGATGTAAAGCTTTGTTTACCCTGTATTGTTGTACTTCAATTATTGTCATAATTAAACAAGTTTTTGATTAAATATTTTTATTAAATTTTACTTTTACACGTGGCTGTATGTTTTCTATACACAAAATTTTTGCACTTGATTGTAATTGCTCTATGTCAGGCATACCAATTAATTTGACTAGGGGTTTGAAATTTAAACTATTATTAGCTGTTAAAATTTTAAGACATTTCTATATTTCATGCTCATATCCTCTTGAGCGAATATGATGGTCAGAAATATCATAGTTTAAAATATTTCTTTTTTGATTTTTGTACTAAATTCTTGTGCCAAAAAATCTAGGCATCAGACGTGAATTTAAAACTTAGACTAGAATACTAGTTTTAAGAAGTTTCATGCAATCATTTTGTTTTTTTGATATGACGTTTTAATTTCCCGAGTATTAAGTGCCTCGTAGAATTCAACCACCTTCATTATGCAGATTTAAATTCTGGATAAGAATCTACTTGTGTACTTTAACCACCTTCATTTAGATTTCTCAATCCGAGGACAATTAAAGGAGGTATTAACCCAAAAGAAAACTATGTCACCTGGATAGTTTGGTACGTATGATAATTTGCACCAATCTGTAAGTATTCAAGTTTAATTACAAGCTCGTATTTAATTTTTATTTTTTTTGCGTAAATTCCTTTCTAAATTTTAAAATAGATATAAATTCATCACTTCAGATTTTGACGTTTAACTTAGATAATAAATTTATAAAGCACAACAAATAGCCCAAAAGTTTTATAGGAGAAATTCTTGATTTTTAAATTATTATTTAAGCGGTTGTAGTTGTTAATAAGATTAATTTTCTTAAGACTTAACAACACCCTAACTTTGACAGGGTTGGGCAAAATTTATTCAGATTAATAATAAAAATAAATGGATAGCGTCGTTATTCTTATTCAGAAATAATAGATAACTTCTTATTCATTATTCCATTATTCAATAATGAATGGTAACATTTATTTCATTCATTATTCAAATAACTATTTCGATAATTATTCTTCATTCAAATAATTATTCATCATTCGAATAATTCTTATTATTCAAATAATCATTCTCATTCAAATAACTACTGTTATTCAAATAAATATTCTTATTCAAGTAATAATTTTCATTTTCATTCAAATAACTACCTTCATTTGTGATGATTTTCTGATTGGAGTAATTTCTTCGTGTATAATCTATACTAACAACAAAGAGATGGTGTGAGTTTGTTTATGTACGTGTGTATGTTTGATTGTTTGTACGAAGTAAACACTGGATTTAAAAAAATACCTAAGTACAGGGGCTCAAAACAGCTATGATAACGGTTTCGGTTCTCTAAATAGTTATAAAGAATTTATATAAATCATAAATAAATCCTCAAACTTATAGGAAATTCTTATAAGTTTGAGGTTCTTTCCTACCGATGAATTTTCTAACGTTAGCGGGAACTTTTATATGAATATTAACCGCCATTTTTGAAGGGCATTGGAAGTTGTGGGAAAAAAATAAATGTGATTTTCATAAGTTTGAGAGTTTGCTTATCGGTTTCTAGCAGGACAATACGTAAATCTTGAAGGATGTCCAAGATATCGGCGGATATACTTATTATTGGTGCACATCCTGACATTACGCAAATTTTTATATACATAAATATAACTTGCCAGTTTTGAAGAACATTGGGGGTTGTGGGAGAAAAAATAAATGCGATTTTTATAAGTTTAAGGGTTTGTACATCGACTTCAGAAATGACAACTCGTAAATCTTACGGGATGTCGAAGATGTTGACGGATATAATTATTAGTGCCATGTCGTCTTACTGGTACACTTTCTAACATTAGCAGAAATTTTTATATAAATACTACTCGCCATTTTTGAAGGACATTCGAAGTTGTGGCAAAAAAAGAATAAATTTTATTTTCATAAGTTTGAGAGTTTGGTTATCGGTTTCAAAAACGATAATACGTCAATCTTGAGGGATGTCGAAGATATCGGCTGATATAATTATTACTGCCATGTCGTGTTACTGGTACACTTTCTAACATGAGCGGATTTTATATAAATATTGCCCGCCGATTTTTAAAGAGATTAAAGTTGTGTGGGAAAAAATAAGTGTAATTTTTATAAGTTTGAAGGTTTGTTTATCGACTTCAGAAATGACAGCACGTAAATCAAGAGGAATGTCGAAGATGTCGGCGGATATAATTAATACTGGCATGTCGTCCTACCGATGCACTTCCTAACATTAGCGATAATTTTTATATGATTACCCGCCATTTTTGAAGGATATTGGGGGCTGTGAGAGAGGCTTTTCTTTATTTTAACTTCAAAATCAATGAATGAATCTGTGTCAAATCCAAATGACGATTAGTATAGTGGTAGTTTCACATTATAAAATTTAAATTATAAAAAACACCAACAGTAAGAAAGATCACTTGAAATGTAAAAAGTGGATAAAAAGTTCATTGACTAAATTCAGGTATAGGATAAACAAAGATCTATCCTTTACCTGATATATAGGTATATAACCTAATCTAAATTTATTTCGGTGTTACTCAGTAATAAATTATTTGAAAAACGATTTATTTGGTGAAAGAATCATTCCAATAATGCTTTATTCAAATAACGTTTTATTGAAATAATTCTTCATTCAAATGAATTCCCATAGTTTTATTCAACAATAACTTAATACGGAATAAAGAATAACAGATGAAAATTTCATTCAAATAATTATTTGAATAAAAAATTATTGCATGAATGATGCCCAACCCTGAACTTTGAATAGTTAAGTACATTGCTGCAACAAACTCGTGTTCATTTATATTTTTAAATTGTTTGTGGCTTTCTTTATTTCATATATCAATGCATACTTAGAAATTAAGAAAAAAAAATCTGCAATTTTATATTAATACAAAATCATTCAACTATTCATAACATTTTATATGTTATAATGAAACATTACCAATGTTACCGGACGAGCGGTGATTTTCTTTAGGCAAATGAACCATTCTTCGGAACCAAAGTCTTCATCAAGGCTGGCGGCCATTACTTTAGATCTTTCTGCTACACCTCTTCCAGATGCTACTACACTTCCGTTTTTCTAAATCAATCCACTACACTAACTTTTTCCACTCAAATGAAACTTGGGCTAATTGAGCAAAATTTTTCATTTCCAATCTGTTACATTATTTTTTCCAGCGACGTTTCGGCCGAACATCGGTCTTTAACAAGCTACAAATCAATTTCAAAGCTAATCAATTATGAAAAATATAAAAGAAAAATATTATGGAAGGTTTAATAATTCTAAAACCAGACATGAAGTATTTTTCAAAATTACCCTTCAAAATTTTAACAAAATTGTCAGTGTAAACTTTTAAAACTGTAGCATCCCAAAAAATTAATAAAAATTAATTTTTAAATCTAAGGAAAAAAGAAATGAAGTTAAAACTAATTCACGAAGAACAAATGGGAGAGGTTTACATTTTTAAAACAGAACAAGTACAAACAACGTTTCTAATCAAATAAAATCGTTTTTGTTACGTTTAAGGGGTCTTCCTAGTGTGACGGGTTCAAAAAATCGAAATTTTTTTTTTTGCATTTTCTTATAGTTTAACATCTTGAAAACAAAATCCCAACGGGATTTAGCCAGATTCGAAAAATTGGAAAAGTTATAGGCTATGAAGCGGAGCGGCGCGTAGGTAGAAATCGGAGCGCTCGGAGATTAAGGAGAAGGGATGGCCTTTCAGACCGGTTCTCATTCTCGCACCCGGCATTCCGTTATGATATAACCGAAGGAAAAATTAGGTTATGTATACGGAAGCATAGAATAGATTGTTCTAGATTTTCGTGTCGAGTAGACGCTATCGGAGCAAAGAAAATTGATAAAAAAAGGTGACAAAAGAAGTACGCGAAACTTTAAACTTTAAAATATAATAATGCTTCCGTACAATAGCTTTCGACTTATAAAAGAAGAGCTTTTTTTCGTGACTGCTGTTTTTAATGCGATGCTGATCTGCCAATATTCTGCTAATCCGGCACTGCAACATCAATAACATCAGATTTTAAAAAAAGTAATACAAATTGATTCAGCGCATTATTCATAAGATGCAGCGTATATGGAAATATCCATTAAGAAATTACTGTAGCACCGCTACAAGTTCACTTCTGTGTGGCATATCAAAATGTCAATACCATAAAAAAAAACATTGCAGTAATAGACTACAATGTTACTTAATGAATTTTCTTTTATTTTATTTCATTTTTAGACCTCCCAGACGTCAATAAATCGATGGGTACTTCAACTTCAACGTAAGCAGGCCGGAAATATCCAATAAACCTTAGGCAAACACGGTCGTTCCGTTAATGATTGATTAATATTTGTCTTCCATATACATATTCAAGAGGGAGGCGAACCGCACCTTGCTTGTCAGCGAAAGCAATCTGTCTGATCTGCTCACTCTACACGTGTTTCGCTTCCTTTAATATACAATGTAATTTGTAACACATGCTACTTATATAGTAATATTTAGCTAGTCATGGCGTAAATGTGACGTCTAAATGAATATGAAGAAAATTATCGTTGCATTAAAGAAAGTGTAATTACTTCTTTCTACCGTTCTAGAAAGTTAACTGCTGTGTGATTAGACTTGATTATTCCGCGCTACACTAGTTTACTAATTCGAGACAATTGTTTCCGTTTTCAACCGAACACTTAATGAATTAAGAAAACAGAAGGTATAATATCTAAACATTCCCGTTGTCCCGGCCCTAAACTTATATTTTACAAGTGTTTTCTTTTCCCTAAAGCATACTTTGACCCGCTAAAACACTTAGAACTAAAGCTGAATGACAGAGGCAAGAATAAAACTGTGAATGAAGTAAACAGGTTGAAAAATCGAATGATTGCAATTAGATATAAACTTGCTAATTGTACATAATTCATATTAAAGAATCGTCATCATCAGGTTAATTGTTGATAGAAATTGCAATAAGGCACTCACTCCAGAAATTAAAAAAAAATACAATACCATCATTAAACTGGGAATAGCTACCTAGAGCAGTGTTTCTCAACCTGTGCCCCTCCCCCCCCGCAGGGGGGCGTGATAAAACTAAAGTGGGGGCGAGCAAGACGAGAAAAAATAAGAAAAAAACATTAGTAAAACGATCACTCAATTTACGCAAAGAAAAAGAAAATACATTCTGATATAATAAAAAACAAATTGCACGTTTACACTGATATAAAATGCATTTATAAATACAATACAACGTATTTATTATTTAACTTAAAAATATTAAATTTAAAACAGGATTAATAATTATTAGTGACTTCCTTGGGCCTGTCTCTTAGAGCAAAGTTTTTCGAAAGAAGGTTTAATATTAGAAATTGACACTCTAAGCTCTTTTTCTATATTTAGCTGTGATCTATATTTTGCCTTCAAAGCAGCCACCGCAGAAAATCCGGTTTCGCAAAGGTAGGATGTGGAAAATGGTAATAGTATACGCAGTGCTCTTCATTTTAGTGCAGAAAAGTCATCATCCAACCCTGCCCAAAATTCAAAGAGTGATTTATTACGAAACTGTCTTTTTATTTCGCCACTTGCCGTGAAGTCTATAAAGATTTCTTCTTCGGCAGTTGAGAGACCTCCGGGAGTATTTTGAAATGGGTCCGTAACCCACTCGTAACTTGCTATCAAGTTGAGGTCAGCAAGAAAATACTTTTTAAAATTCTTTGCCAGCATGGTTACATGATTTTCAATGGTTACTAAAATAACTGCTATATGTTGCTCTCCAGCCTTGTAAGTTTTGACACATTCATCCAAATTTGCAAACATTTCTAGGTTTTTTTGCTTTACATTTCTACTTCACAATTCTAGTTTTCTACAAAAAGCATTAATTTTGTCACTTGTATCCAACACATGTGTGTTTGCTTCTTGGAGTTGAAGATTCAAGGTATTTAATTTCTCGAATATGTCGACCAAATAGCTCAATTTCATCACAAATAAATCATCCCGAAAGTTCTCGGCTTCCGGTCGGTTTTCCTCTTCTAGAAAAATGGCGATTTCATCGCTTAATTCATAAACTCGTTGCAAAAATGCCCCAGGTGATAACCATCTTGCCTCACAATAAAACAGTAACGCTGAATGTACTGCACCCATGTCTTTACAAAGTGCAGAAAAGATTCTTGATTTTAGTGGTCTCATTTTTATATAATTTACTACGGTTACCACTGTTATTAGCACAAAATTCAGACCAGGACTCATTTCTTTGGAAGCCAGAGCTTCTCTGTGGATCATGCAATGTGTCCAGATACACTCCGGAGATTTTTGTTTCACAAGTGCTTGTACACTTTGGAATCTTCCAGACATTTTTTCCACTCTATGTTTGCCTCATTTAGGAAATTATTTGAGATAGAAACTAATGCAATGCTTTGAGTTCTATTGGTTTGCAGAATAATAGTTTTTCCGCTACTGACATACCATCACAAAACATCGAACATTAAATGAGCGTCTTTATTGCTATCTGTGGCCTCATCAAGCTGAATTGAAAAAAGTTTGTCACGCAATTTCCCAAAAAGCTGGTGTTGCACATGTTCAGCTATATTATCAATTCGACGGGCAACAGTTCATTTGATAGAGGTATGGACTGCAACTGTTTGGCAAAACTATTTCCAAACATAGTTTCTACAAACTCAATTGCAGCTGGTAGGATAACCTCTTCACCAATAGTGTGAGGTTTTTTGCTTCTGGCTATCTGATATGAAACTTCTGTAAGAGGCAAGTAAAGCTTTTTCATTTACAAAGTTTTATTTTAAAATAATTTTTGCTTTTCATACAATTTTAATTTTAATTCGAAGAATTCTCGGGGTTTGCCAACGTACTCACTATGAAGCGTTTCCAAATGTCGTTTAAGTTTGTTCGGCTTCATGCTGTCTGATGCTAAAATTTTTTAGCAAATGACACACAGGGGCCTTTCTTCTTCATTTACTTCAGTGCTGATAAACCCAAAATTTAAATATTGAGAATATTTTCTTGCTTTTATCTTCGGAACCATTTTCGTCTGTGCACTTGTTGGTGCTTCACTATCGTCTAATGCTCGCTTACGCCCACTTAAAAATTTATCCATGATTCTGCATATATACACTATATAATTCCACATCCTAAATTCACGGTACAGGTACAGATAGAAGAATGGACTCGACTGAGATTGGGTGGAACGAGATATAGCTTTATGCACGCCGCGCAGGCAGTCTAGAATGTTCGAGACAAATCGGAACTTCTCGCGAAGCAGCGAGGATGTCCGATATGGTGTACGTGAGACAGAGAGCAATCGATTCTAATTTTATCAATGCAGCGGATCGGTGTTGCCAAATATCAATAAATTTACCCATTTGTGGTAATTTTTAAGGTTTAACAAGATCGTAGGATGGCTTTAGCGTCAAAATATAATTAAATTAAATAGAAACTAAGATTACAATTACGATTTCAGTGAAATGAGAGGAGGGGGGCGCGATGAGAATTGTGATTGAAAATTGGGTCGGAAATGCAAAAAGGTTGAGAAACACTGACTTAGAGGCAAGTTAAATTGTCACCAAGTCAGCTAATTCTTTGCGTTAATTCAAACGTATATGGACAAATATTGGGGAAGTTCTTACATGCTGACAAAAAAAAAGGTATTTGCCTCCAGCTAAAAATTATACACTTTGGGCACGGTTCTTATGAAAGATTTCGGAGGATTTTATATGGCAGTATCAAACGTTCGGATAACACATGAACTGATTTCTCTAAACCACAGAAAATTCTATTTGCATTTCTTCATTAACGAACTTTATAAACAATATCTGGTAGCTATCTATAGACATTATCATATAGTTAATATACTATGTAAATAAATACTATCTGGTCAAGGTTATTCTATCAAATATAATGAAAATCCTCTGTTTTGCGTCATTGCGAAATTTTTGAGCAGCTATCCATAAATATATCACATATCATGTAGATGTGGTGATATGAAAAAAAAATCGAAATTTTCCATCTAGGTATACATACATCGGATCAAATATGCGCTGGATGAGTGAACGAAAAGTTCAGTTCCGACAAGTACGAATACATAATGTAAATATATATGTTACAAGGTAAATAAATACATAGATGCTAGTTAATATTTTCGAAATGGCATATAAATATTTATAGTGTGCAAAAAAATCGTTTATTGGTTCTATCAAATTGGACACAATTAAGATTTCTCGGATCCGAGTTTGTGTGTTTCTTTGTTGCTGGGTTAGGCTTCAAGCTGTGGAATATACTTTGGCGCTTCTGGACACTAACATATAGTGTACTATGTACAGTTATGGTCTTAATTAGTGTCTCCCCCTATGATCAAGAGAATATCAAAAATTCTTTCCCACACAGTTCGGCTTCTATCGGTGTTCGCATACATAAATATCGAAGGACTATTTTTCGTTTAAAAATAAACCGACCACAAATAAGGTATTATGAATAGCAATACACATAATATGTTTCCAGATGTATGTGTATAAGTTAAAAAATACAAAAACATATGAATAGACGCTTCGTTCGGATTAACAAAAAAAAAGTGTAAAATTTCACTTATTATATTCATGTATGCGAACACCGATAGAAGCCGAATTGTTTGGGAATGTAGTTTTTGATTTGCTCGGTCATAGGGGGAGACATTAATTAAGATCATCACTGTACCATCGAATATTTTATATGCTTTTATTTATCGTACTCACCTTTTTCGTGAGTTTATTAAGTTGTTGGTTTCATTCAACGCTGATTTTAGTCGTGCTAGCCGACAATTGCGTCTTCTCCATCTTAGATCGTTGATAAGCAATTTTTCTTTGACTTTTTTTTTTTTGAATAACCGGTTTCGTTCCTTTTAGACCTGCTTATTTAGTGTCTAATCATCAGAACCAACGTGACACTTTTTCATTATTTTTGTTCGCTTAATTAAGTTTTTAAACACTTACATATGATAACTAACTTTGAAAGCACATTAAATCATAATAATACTTTTATTTTTTTATAACAATTTTAAACTGTCATTTTAAGATTACAGATTTCATTAATTCTCCTGTTTTTTGTAGTTTCGCCGTTAGATGACTCTGGCACGACAAGCCAATTTTTTTAAAAAAATGTTAAATCAAATAATTAAAATATAATTTGTAACGCAAAAATAAACTCAAATTCACTCTTAAAACAAAAAATTAAACTCTAAATATTTTGTATTTCCTTGTTTATTCTGTTCTGATTAATGCATGCACATCATTTTATAAGAGTCAGTTCAAATCCTTATTAGAGTGCTCTACGGCACTTTAATTCAAGCGCCGGATCACATAAATGACGACTACATTACAATGTAACCACAATATCGTGGTTACATCACATGATTTAAGTTAAGAGAATTCCTAGTAATCTTAGAATTAATGCAAATAATCGAAGAATATTGTACTTTTAGAATGTATGTTGGATTTGCATTATTATGATGACACAGGCAGTTCTTGTTTAGTCTTTAGTTAACACATCAACGTGCTCAATTAATTAGTATTACCGTTAAATAGTACTCAATTATTTAGAAAAAAATGATAAAACGCGCAAAGTAAAACGCACCTATACACGTGAAGATAAACGTACCAAATCTGAGCCAGTTGATTTCCTAATACCTAGTAAAAACAAACTGAGGAGATAATTGGGCATCCTTGAATCAGACCTTACTCATGACTGAATGTAACGAAAACTAATACACCGATTGACGCAAAATCTCACCAACAAAAAAGGTACTAATAATAAACCGCATGTGTCAAATACACGAATTGACGTGACCAACACTTGAATCAAACAATAGAATGGAATCCTTTTGTTGAGGTGTTAAAAGTTTACTGCAAAAACTAACAGGCTTGACGCAAGAGTTTAATAGATTTTTTCGCAGGTTCCGAAATAATAGGTTGCCAAAATACCAATATTAGAGACATTTACGCAATTCTATTAGAAGTAAGTACACTTAGAAGGATATTCATAAGTTACACAACGTTGTGCAAAACCGGATTCTTTAAAGAGTCAGAGCACTGCAAACATTTTGAGGTGTCTAACCAGTACAAACTGTGATTATAATGCATAAATATTTATCTACTGCCTGAAATTTGAGGTAAACAATATTTCACTCCAACATTTATGTAAAAAACAACGTTTAATATAAAGTTATATAATTAAAAGTGAAAGATTTTTTGTTTTTTTATTTTACATTTTGATGGCAAAAATCCGTCGATTCTTATATATTGCTATGTAATTTTATATGAATTATGATTTATGAAACTCAAAGAATGCTTGACAATTTAAATTGTGTTTACTTGGTTGTTGTATTTTATATCTATTTAATAATGTAAAATTCTGACTAATAACTTACTTGATCGTATTGATTCAATTAATGAACCGTTACTATAGTTTTGACTGTATGTTTGTATCTTTCAAATGAGTGTTCGACGTTGGGAATTTTTAATTCAGTCGTATCGTTGGAAACCGATAGGTATTTGGGGTTGCCGGGTGAGTTTTGCCTTGGAAATGTGGAGTTTGTTGAAAACAAACGGGAGAGGGCTCTTCTTTTTCGATTTTCTGAGAAAATAGTAGCTTTTCGAAACATTTTATCTAGAAATTTTTTTATTTTTAATTTGAAATTCTAAAAAATGCTGTAATCTACTTAATTTGAATAATACAAGGGTGCAAAAATGATACGTATCCAGTTATTTAGTAGTTTGGAGCAGTCCCTAATTTAATCGTGGAGTTTTGAAGAGCACTGTAGGTTTCCAACTGGCGTTTTGGTACACTTCACAGAAGCTGAATTGATTTCTATAACACGGAATTTATATTGGAGGAGTTGTTTGTACCAGTGGTAAGTGATTTTATTATCCTTTTGAACTTCTAATCTCGAAAATACGTAAAAGATATTTCAAGGTTAGATATTTGTCGACATATTATATTGTGAAATTTAGTAATTTGAATATTTGAGGTTGGTCATGATTCTTTGGGTTTTCATATACGTATTTCTTGTCAGTGTTTTTCATGTTCTTTCAATTGCGCATTGACTTGTGAAAGCTCATATGGTGGGATATTTGAATTTTACTTATGTTTATAAACCGACAAATTTAAGTTCTTAGTCTGAATTGAGATAATAGAAATCTTTATAATAGTTATTTTTATATAGTAAAGGAATCTACTTACCTGAGAGTATCTGTAGATTATTTCTTTGTCACATTTTTGATGCCGCGAATAGAGTTATCGAAAATTTCGAAAAATTAATGTTATTTCTGTAGTCACGAAAATTTGTGATTTGATTGTCTATACTCTCAACTAGCTAACTTCCAAATGCCAAGGGTTAAGTATTTTGACATTTTAATTTGCTTGGTAGTTTTGATACATATGCATCAATAATAAGGACAATGGAGACCCCAGCTCATATTACAGAGGTTGTGTAACAAGTAATTAACATTTTAGTACCTGTAAAATCTTTCAAAAATTGAATTGGAAAGAATTTGAATTAAGAGATTGTGTAAAGAAACTTACAAAAACAAACTGCTATATCTCCCAACAAAAGTGTTCAGAACGGTAGCAATGTAGAATGCTTTTATAATTCATTCTATTTAATCCCTACAGATGTAGGTGAGGTTCTAGACGTTATGAATGAGGTATCACACAAGCATTCAGCTGGAATGGATGATGTACCATGTTTCCTACTGAAATATGTATCCGATGCTATTACTGACCCCGTATCTGAGATAATAAATCAGTGTTTATCCGAGGGTTGCTATCTCGATAGGTTGAAGATTTCCAAGGTGATACCTGTTCATAAAAAGGGCAGCCGTTTTGATGTCAGTATTTGCAAAAAATTTTGAGAAAATTTTAAATAAACGGGTATTAGATTATCTAAATAAATATAATTTGATATCTGGCTCTCAGTTTGGTTTTGTTAGCGGGATGTCCACCTCTGATGCAATTTACCATGCCTTAAGTCAGGTCTACTCTGAAGTAGATAAGAAAAATGTGGTTTCGGGCGTATTCTTTGACTTGACGAAGGCGTTTGATATTTTAAGTCACGACATTTTATTAGAAAAATTATATTCTTATGGAATAAGGGGTCTAGGACATCAATTGTTTAAGTCTTACCTTTCGGATAGATGCTCATTTGTGTGTATTGAGGGAGCCAAAAATAATGTAACTAGTGAGCATTTTTCAACAAAGTTGGATAGTGTGGCCGGGGTTCCACAAGGATCAATTTTAGGTCCGACTTTGTTTATGATTTATGTGAATGATCTACAAACCTCCTTTGATACATGCCGTTTGTCTCAGTACGCTGATGATACTGCTTGTATTGTGGCACACAGCGATCTGGATACGGTTTCACTACTATCTACAGCCGTTATAGAGCAAATGACTAATTGGTGTGAGGATAATGATTTAATTCAGAATGGTTCGAAGACCGGCCTAATACACTTTGCATGCTCATCTAGTAGTTGCGGTAGTAGTTTATATGTTAAATATAATGGAAAATCTCTTCCTGAAAAGCAAAGTGTGAATTACCACGGGTTGTCGCTGGATCCTCATTTGGGATGGGAGGAACATTGTAAAAATTTGTGTGGCAAACTGTGTTCAGCTTTGTACGGAATTAGGAATTTGAGAAACGCTGTCAGCCGTAATTCACTTAAGTTATTTTACTTTTCATACGTGGAATCTCGTCTGAGATATTGGATTGTATTCTGGGGTTCCCCGAGTTGTGTGCAGAATTTGTTCATTTTACAAAAGCGATTAGGCGCATGGTTTGAGTTAGTGCAACGATCTCTTGCCGTGAAATTTTTAAAGAATTGGATATTCTGCCGTTGGCGTCGATCTATAAATATGAACTTTTAATATTCTACAAAAAAAATGAACATATTTTTTTTAAAAATAGAGATATTTTTACTAATATGACTACTAGAGCATATAATAATTTAAATATACCGCTCCACCGTACAAGTTTCTATGAGAGTCCGCATTACAGGGCTATCATTTGCTTTAACAAACTGCCCAATAAAATTAAGAGCACTCTCGATCTTAAAAATTTCAAAAAAGGAGTGAGGATGCTTTTCATGCGTGGCTCTTTCTACACTTTGGGTGAATTCATGACTGCTGAGCTTTCGATTGTCTAATTTGCTTTTTATATATTTATATTTTTCTTTGTTTGTTTGTAAAGTAAAGTTGTATTAATCTGTTATCTACACCTTTTATTTAATTTTTGACATTATTTGCTTTTATTTGTATTTTATTTATATGTATTTGCTATGTTCTTTTATTAATTATTACTATTACACATATATATATATGTATGACAATGTCTACGTTCGAAAGAAATTTTGACAATAAACAATTACTTACTTACTTATTTATTTACGAAGGGTAAGGTAAAAATACATACGTAGTACAAGGGTGCTCATTCTAGTAGGGTAGCTTAGTTACCTTGTCAATTTTCTTATCTGTTTCAGTACAATTGCTCCAGACGCTCAGATGGTAAGAATAGATATTTTTTTACATGCACGAAAGCAAAATTAAATCACATTTTGTATTTGCATTACAACCATTTCTCAAAGTTTCCAATAATGCAATGCGGTACTATAAGATAACTGCTGAAATTAGGGCTAGCTCTGAATACTACATTAAATCTCAAAGTTATTTTAATTTTTTTTACAGTAAGATCGTTTCAGTTCAATTTGATTACTTTTTTTCGCGTACTTTGAAGAATAAGAAAATCAAACAGCGGCTGACGCACAAGTTATCAAATGTTTGCAATTCGCAATGGCCGTAAACATTACCCAAGAAATTGTCAATCGATACAATGCTCTGTGCACATAATAAGTTCATACAGTAGTAAATGTGCTGTACGTACGTCAAAAAGTGTTATAAATAGCACAAAAAAGGCGATACCGTTCCAATTATAACACCATTAACGTCAATGGCAATTTATTTTTCACTTCCACGCGGTCTTTATTAATAATACACATTATGTGATTAGTAAATGAGTTATAAAGCAGTTTTATGTTTCTTTTTTCTCCTCTAAATTTTATAGTTACCGTAATCCTGCTGAGTAAATAAACAAATTTGAAAGATACGAGCTCAATTTACGACCGTGAATAAAAAAAATTATATAACGAAATTAGCAATTATGTACCTATATCTGACATGTTAATTGCACTTTTGACGTGTGTTTAATATTCAGGATTTTGTACGGATCTACAATCGGTTCAAGCGAAGTTAGGTGCTGATACAGGATCTTTGACATAAAGCATTCTATAATGCAATATTTTGTTCAGAGTTTGGTTTGAGTTTGTTATTCTAATATTTCTCAGCGAGATCATCACCATCAGTTCATATAAAAAAAGTTCAAGTGCAGATACTCTAAGAATTTAAGCGGAATAATTTTTTCGTACACTTAAACTACAGTGGATCTAAGATAGGTAATAGGTATTGAATCGATGAAAAAAAAATCATTGTTCATGCATTAAAATTGATCCAAAGAATGAATTTGTCAAATGAATGAACAATATTTTATTAAATGACGAAGGAGTTTATTGGAGAATAAACTATTCTAATACAATGAATGAAACCAAAGTCATTGACAATGAAATGACAACTTGATGACAATGAAATAAGCTATTGTTGTAAAGTGATGGTTTCAAGGAGGGTATTTCTCCCTCGTCTATGACGTCTTTGCCAAAATAGTTGGTACGAGTTTCTGTGATGACAGTGCAGTTGGAGATTTCACAGAAACACACAAGGTGTTATTTTCAAATGTGTTCGTTCAAATTGTGTATTAAAATGCTCTTCATATAGAACATGACACAAATGGCAGTTTGCAGTGTCCATTCAACAGTCTTTGCAAAAACAGATGTTTTTTTTTTTTAAGTAAAAATAGTTTAAAACAACATCTATTCCGAATACATTCTATTATAACGCATAATAACACAATAGGCAATACGTTAAATAATGAAGTAGCAAATGCATCAAGCGAATCATTTGATTTTTTAGAAACTGAAACTGATGTACAAGACGTTCACCACATTCATGAATTGGCAACACATTCAACTTGGTTCGAGTTTAACTGATATTAAGAATATCATATTCGTTGTATGTCTAAAAAATTAACATCACTTTAAAGTAAGGTTTAAGACAAATGCATAAAGGGCATAAAAGACTTATATCCCCGTTTTGTATTAAGGTAATACATTCGTTTACCCAGTAGCATGTTTGTAGGACAATTTATAATACTGTTGGCAATGCAGTTATATGCATTTAATTAAAAATAAAATGTTATCAGCTGTTTATACACATTTCTCATTTCCAGATAGTGAAAATCCACTACATCATAAATACTTTGAAAAAGCCTTGGTGACATCTGCAGTCAACTTTTCTGAAGCTCTGGTCATTACTTTCGCATTTTATTTTATATTAAATACCCAAAAGCTTTGTCAGTGACATTAGAATTTTTACAAACTTATTTTCTGAAAATTTTTCCAGCAGATAATGGGAAGAAAAGTACGACCAAAAACATAATAAATTTTATTAACCAACTACAACATTTTTAAATATATATATTCAATATAATCACTCCTTCATTTAATTTATTATATTTCCTAGTTTGTTTTATTTTATATTATAATCAATGCAATGCTTGTTAACGTGTTAGTTTACAGAAATTAAACGCTGTAAAATAAAATAAATTAATTGTTTAATTTAACATCCTTTTCTATATGTATCAAGAAGTAGCTATTAATTTTCAATTTTGAAGAAATTAATTTTTATGGAATTTATATACACTCCGCCAAAAAAGTATCGCATAAACTAAAAAAGGGCATTTATGAACCAAGATATTTTTATACGTTCACAAAAAGTTTGCCTCGTGTATGTGAACTATAAAAACACTAACAAAATAATGGAACTTAGCGTTTTTACTTTTTTTTTTATCTAAAAGAACATATTTAGAAAAATGCATATGTGTAAGGTTTGTTCAGTTGTTTATTGAAAGTCTTCCTATACGGACAAATTTTAAAGTGCGAAGTCGGAGTTCTGTACCAACGCTTTTAAAACTAAAATGAGCAATTTAACTTCAGAACAAGTGGCTGCTATAGTTGCTTTAATCGAAGATGGACGATCTCAAGCATACGTTGCTAATTTGATGAACATCAATCAGTCAAGTGTTTCTAGAGCCGTAGCCAGATATAGGGAAACAGGCATTTACAGTAGAAGACCTGTACCAGGTCGTCCAAGATGTTCTACTCGCCAAGATGACCGCTATTTACTACTACAAGCATTACGTCGAAGACATGTAACTGCGAGACAATTGCAGAACGACTTGGCTAGAGTCAGAAATAATCGTGTGAGTACTCAAACTATTCGGAATAGGTTACGACAGAGTGGATTAAGAGCTAGAGTAGCTGTAACAGCCCCTCGTCTCACTAGGAACCACCGAGTGGCTCGCTTAAGGTTTGCCAGAGAACATGTAAATTGGAACATTAATGACTGGGCCAATATACTCTTCACAGATGAGTCAAGATTTGGTCTTTACACCTCAGATAGGCGTATCTCAGTGTACAGACGAGACGGTGAGCGCTATTCGCAGTGTAATATCAGACCTAGACCTAATTTCGCTGGTGGCTCTATTATGGTTTGGGGAGGCATCTGTTTAACAGGTTGTACAGAGTTAGTACCAGTAGACAGAGGTACACTGACTGCCCACAGGTATATAACGGACATTTTAGAAGAACATGTAGTACCATATGCGCCAATTATAGGAAACGAATTCATGTTAATGCACGATAATGCACGACCGCATGTTGCAATAATCGTCCAGGAATACCTTAACGATGTTGGTATTCCAGTTTTAGATTGGCCTGCGGTAAGTCCGGACATGAACCCTTCGAGCACGTGTGGGACCTCCTTCACAGACGGATACGAACCCAAAATGTTGCCCCAGCGGACCTGCATGGACTAGCAAATGCTCACCGTGACGAGTGGGAGAATTTGGATCAGGCTTATATACGGAGGTTAATCGAATCTCTGCCAAACCGTATGCGAGCGGTCATAAGAGCCAGAGGTGGCAATACTCAGTATTAAAAGCTACTGTTATGACATTTTTCTTTCCAAAATTATAATTTCTTGTTTTAATAAAAATCTCAAGTATGAGTTCTTGTTTTTATTTGGCCTGTATTTTATTTAAACAATCATAGAAATTATATCTTAGAGCGCATTAAAGTATATTTACGACTTTATGCTACAAACAAAGATTATGCGATACTTTTATGATTCAAAACTAAATTATGCGATACTTTTTTGGCGGAGTGTATATAACGTAAAACTTTCGTGAATGGAATATGTACATTTTTTATAGTTTACCATTTGTTTAGAATATATAAGTTTAAATTAAATGACAAATGCTTAGTTAATCGAGCGGTCTTCGATTAGTTAGAACTATACATATACATACTTCCGCATACCTTACTGTAAAATCATAAACAGATATAAATAATATATATATAAATAACAGATATTGAGGTATGTAACCTGCAATATTACATTTTTTTTGTAAGAATGAATATCATCTACCTACAAATTTACAGTAATGTAACAGTAAAGAACACATAACCCTGTAAGTCCTCCACCTTCATAACAGTACAGTATTACATTGTTACTGTATTCATAAATGCATATAGTGATGTAATTTTACAGACTCCTGGTAATTTTACGATTCACTATTGTACTTTTACAGCTGTCTTCCTGACGTAAAATAACCAGTAATATTATTGTAATTTTTTTTTGTGTGCAGGAAAGCTACAACTCCGTTTAATTCAACTCCGTAAAAATTTTATGTGTGTAGTATGGCCATAACTATTACTAACTTCCACACCGTTTTTAAATGTGAAGCTGTAGTTTCTGAGAGAAAATATTCAATTTTTATACCTTTATGTGAATACCTTGAATTCATTTTGCTAATTTTTCCTATTTTAAAATATATGTGACATTCGCTTTAATTTTAACCCTCACTCTATAACTTAATTTCAATATGTACGTATGTTGAGAAATAAAATACCCGTTCTCCTGTTTTTTGTTTCTACTATGCTCGCACAATAAAGATACTATACTGTCAACATCGATCGTGATATCCCGACGGTCATTCCGTTTTACGTCAATGAAATCAACTGTTAGCGCAGCCGTTACTGAACACTTGCAAGCTAAATCTTAAAAATATAACATGAACACATTAAAAGATGATATCTTCCACAATCGTTACTAAATCGTGCAAATCTGAACGCTATCTGAACTGCGCAACAACAATGTTTTATTTAATTTATTTATAGCGCAATTGCGTAAATATGCTACGAATTTATTATTAGAACTCTTGCATTTGTTATTGCCCAGTTCTAAATAAAGGAACGAGAGATTGTATGTTATACATGCGTCTTTCATCAGTAACTACCGTCATTATGTATTCAAATAGAGCACTTGCTCCATCAGTATTCCATCAAGATGATTAGTACCCCGATGTGTTAGTTATTTGTTATTCTCGTAATATGAAATTCGTAACCCTACAAAATGAAAAATAAGTTGGTATCAATGGCGACTGAAGAGAAAATAGAGTGAAAACAATTTATTTATGTGCTGTATAAGTTATTTTCTTCAAACACACACCTATGTAGATCGTGCGATTTTTTAACAAAACAGATTTATTACTTCCTAATTGTTAATTCGGATTTTACTAAGGAAACTGATACATTTTTACCACTGTTGCATTCGCTTGACTTTACCAACAATTCGACTTCTTTACCTATCCCACGATGCTCGGTCGAATAATAATATAATTTGCTGCTCATTTTTATTTTCTTTAACAATGTTCCGAATTCTGCCTTATGAAGACTAAAAGTCGAAACTGGTTGGAAAAGTGTATCAGTTTTCATATTAAAAATATAATAAAAATTATGAAGTACCTAAACCTCTTTTATTAATAAAATCTAACATAATTGTAGATAAACATCTAATAATTGCTCACAGAACGCAGCTACAAAAAAACTACGAGTTCTGACCATAGAGATGATAGAGTGCTGAGATTGAACTCAAAACTGCCATCAATTGAAATGCGCCATATTGGAATACAGGCGTCATCAATGACGTCGGTACCATGGCGGATATTCAAATAAATAAAGTTAAGGATATCAATAAATTTTAATAGCACTTGGAATTTGTAATAATTAGTAGCATATGTTACATTTTATCCTATGTATTTTATATGGCATTGTTTTTTTTATTAAAGTTGTGGACAACTTAGACCTATAAACAGTTTCTAAACTTATGATTAACTGGTAACATATACTTCATTCGTTGTCAGGTTTAATAAGAGAGAAAAGAAAAAATTTCTTTCAACGCCATATAAAAATACGTAGGAAAAACCTAATACAAGCTTCATAAGATCTTCACGACTTGTCATAACAATCCAACATTGTATGTTGTCTTTAGGAGTAAATAATATACTGCGGTAGTTGTTGTATAATTTATTGATGATGAAATAATATTAGTTTGCTTAATTCCTTCCTTATTGATTTACCTTGTATTTTTTCTGTAAACTTCTTCGCTAAATTATGAAATCTAATTTTGCTATAAGACGATATTATGGTTTTACTTAAAATTGAAACACGAGTTTCTTCCAAAGGTGACATATCTAACAAATGATGGGATAAACTAGAAAAAATATTTTGGGGAACCTGGCTTGCTAGTAAATAAACAAAAGTTTTCTTCTTGTGGAATCTTGTTTCCTGTCAAGACCATTACTTTCCGAATTGGTTTTTCGGTGAACTGGCAAATATATCGTACCTCCTTTGATGGGCAGATTAGATTTACCTAAGAAATAGTGCAGAAAATTTAAAGAAATATATGTTATACATCATTTATTTACCTCTACCCTTTGTTTTCAGGAATATCAAGTGATTCTCAATAAAAATATACTTTTTTAGATTTTCTTTGTCCGAATTCAATGTTGGAATAACTCCCTCTTTAATTCGCACAATCTGTCCCGCTCTATAAGAATCCTTTTCGAGGAAATGTATGGAACAAACATATGCACGCTTACTTTTGCTGGGATTTATGGTAGTCCCTGTAACAGTAATCCACACAAGAATGTTTGGGCAATCTACAAAAAATTATTTCACATAGAAACACTAAGTATTATCACAATTTCAGAATATTTTTAAGCTATAGCATTATTCTGCAACTTACATATGAAAAGTTAGTTCTCCGTCATCTTTGTAACTATTGCTTTAGCAGAATTTTACACGACACGATGGCATCACTTTTTTCAGGAAAAACTACCTGGATTAATTATCACATAAGCCTAATTATTAATGCTATAATCTGCATACTTACACATAAATCAAAAATATTCAGTGAATAATTTATAATATTAAGAAATAGTCCGGGAAATAATAACACAAAGAGAGTAAATAAAACAATCGATCTACAAGGTTAGGTAATACCAGTAAGACTTGTCAACTTGCATAAAACTTAACGTGGCTTAACACAAAAACTTCCTATAGAAAACTAACGTAAGCATGATGCTACATGAATCGTGACGCAAGTAATGACGCCTGTATTCCAAGATGTCCTGTCGATTTTTGATGGTGCGCCGTAGCGATGCGCATACGGTTCATTGGCAGTCTATCAGGTCTGTGGTTCTGACATATCAACTTCATTTTGAATATATTATTGTTTTGCATACCAGAAAACCGAGTTTGTAATTTGAATGGGAAATATTTTCTATCCACGAAATTATCAAATATAAAGATATTTTCTAGTGTGCGTAACTAGAACGATTAAATAAAAAGATGTATCACTGCCACCATTCTTCATCAAGTTGTCAATTTGGTAAGCCTCTCAATAAAGCTCACAGTCAGTGGTTCAGTGTTTAAAGCCTTGTATAGACTACAAGCGCGATATGTAATGCAAAGTTGACGATTTCAATTTTAATACTGCAACACGCATTTGTCAGTTTCTTAATCAATAAGAGTTTTACACTTACCAATTTCTAAATAAGTTTTAAATTCAATTTCTTGTTCGAGTTGTCTTCAATTCTAAGAAGCAAAAATTCCAAAAATTATCATACCTTACACTGAACCAAAAATTGGTCATAAAACAATGAAAAAATTTATTGTTGAAATAGTACATTAAAATTGGTCTGAAGAGCGAATTAAACAAATGAACAATATTTTATTAAATGACGAAGGAATTTATTGGGTAATAAACTATTCATCGTATTAATGAAATCAAAGTCATTGAAAATGAAATGATGACTTGATTGGCTTAATTAAATATGTTATTGTTGTAAAGAACACGGTTTGTTTTAATAACTTTATTTGGTTTACTGAATAATCGTGATCAATTTTATTTTCGAACTTACGGGATAGAATGAACAAAGGCATCAACACAATAAACATTATTTGTTGATGTGCTCCTAATATATTTAGTAATTGTTATAGAGTAAACTTGTAATTAAAATAATAAACTTAAACCGCATTGCTAGACGTTACTGACGATATAGTGAGGGAGTTAAATAAATGCGATTTCACGATTTTATGTCTACTTGACTATACCAAAGCGTTTGATACTCTATCACATATTGGTCTTGAACTTATTGCGAGTAAATTAATGCTTAATTACTTAATTGACAGAAGTCAGTCCGTTGTGGTCGAGGATTGCCACTCTGGGGCGGTACTTGTGGCTTCCGGAGTTCCGCAAGGGTCAACACTTGGCCCATTTCTATTCTCTATCTATACGTTCTCGTTGACCGAATGTTTGAGCTTCAGCAAGTGTCCTCAATATGCTGATGATACACAAATTTATTATTCTTTTCAGCCGTCGGTTTGCTATGCGTGTGGCCGCTGATATTCATAATTTAAACAAAATTTCAAAAAGAAGGTCACTATATTTGAATCCCACAAAAACCGATCTCATTTTGTTTGGTCCAAGAAAGACTGGACATGACGATGCTTTTCGTAATAAAATTAATATTTGATAGCCAAAAAATACATTTAAAAAATTGTGTCAATAGTTTGGGCGTATTAATTAATTCGGATTTAAGATTTGACGAGTATGTCAACAGTCTTGTTCAGCGGTCATATGCGTCGTTGAGAACGATTTATTCTAGTAGAAGTATGTTGAATTTAAAAACAAAACAACTATTGTGAGAGGCATTGGTTTTGTCCAATGTTAATTATTGTGATGCGCTCTATAGTCCTTTCATTTCAAGTTCTTGGATTCGCAAATTACAAAAGCTTCAAAACTCATGCATTCGCTTGATCTTTGGAATTAAACGCCGGGACCATGTATCGCATAAGTTGGAAGAGTTGGGGTGATTGAAAATGCGCGGCAGACCACTTCTTCACAGCGCGATATTATTTCATAACGTTTCGGTTTCGAGTATGCCGGCGCATTTATTTAATAAAGTAAGATACACGACTGATATGCACAATCTGAAGGGATGTTAGGTTTGAGGATACACTTACACCATCTCTCCACTCCAGCGATACAGCTTGGCCATTGTTGAGTGGGTTGGCAATGGTGGTCTGATGGCTTGTACTTCTCTGTTCTGTTTTACTTAACGTTTGTTATAATTTTTTTTTTTGCTCTCTTTCATTAGTAGTAAGGTAGACACAAGAAAAATGCATGCTTACGTTAAATAAATTTGTCTTGGACCAAATAAATCTACGTTTTGAATATCCGCAAGACAAACACTTCTTAAGGCAAGAAGAAAAGAGTCTTAACAGCATAATCTTGACGTAAAAGGTCAACAGTCTTGGATGAAACTACTTTTAGTCTCCACTTAAGAATATCATTTACTTGCATTAAAAGCTTTAGTCTTTGAGCAAAATGTTAGAATTCTTGAATTAAATCACTTTTCATATCTTTTAAGAATAGTTATACTTACCTTAAAATCATAACGCTGTATACAAGTCAAAGAAAAAATGTGCAAACACAAAATTAGAACCGAAAAATGACCCCAGGTGAGGTCATTGTCTATTGTTGGAATCACCATTGCTGCAAAAGCAATGAATGGGGGGGGGGGGGGGGGGAATAGCACTAGGACGGACTCAAGTTTTTGCCTACCAGGCGTCATCAGCGTCACTCCGAGTGCAAACCCACTTACATCGCTATCGCATTCTCAACATATATCTGCCATTTCTCTACTATGGAAATAAAGGTTTAGATTGTCTCCATCTACGGGACACAAGCAAACTCTCAATACAAGAGAGGGCCGTAACGTAAGCCGGTAATGCAGTTACAGATCTAAGCTCGGCCAATTCATCTCTATTTACTTGCACTAAGCAAATATATTCTCTAGTTAAGTTTTCTTGAATTAAAACTTTCAATTTTCTTAGTGGTAAAAGATTTAGTTACAACAAAACTATTTCATTTTTTCTTTAAGAGAATTGTGTTAAAACAATATTTTGTTTTGAACTCAGAATACATTTTTCTGGGTGTATAGTTTTCATTCATTCATTCATTCATAACGTTAGGGTGGACACTTGACCTACGTGCTCATTATACCGTCTCTATTAAATATCTTACTTCCACTCGAGCAGCTTGGTGCTCTCTATAAAGCCTACTATCTTACCCAGTGGAAACTTGAGAACCTTCGAGGGCTCCAATAGATCCTTCCCGAAATGTTTCTGCCGGAGTACTTTCAACTCCTCACACGTGCAGATTACATGTAAACTCGTTTCCTCCTGTAGCTCACATCTTCTGCACCACGGTTCGCTTACTCGACCTGTGTTGTATAGATGCTTTTACAGGGGACAGTGTCCAGTTACCAGCCCAGTTATGGTTTTAACTTCTTTCTTGCTGCATCTAAGTAGGTTATCGGAGAACTTAGCATCCCCATTCCCTATTAGCGCTTTGGCTTGGAGTTGACCTTCAGTCGTCCTCCATTTATGTGTGCTTGCTTTGTCAGTTTTGTGCGTCAAACAGCAATATGCACAACAAGTTGTTGGATGGGTGACCATTTCAATAAAAAATTCTGCCTAAGCGGCTCGGTGTGTCCGGCACCCTGGGGAGGTAGCACAATGGGCCCGGTAAGAGTGGCCTAAGTGCATGTGTTCTCACCACCTTCCCCGACCAAAACTTTACCTTTAATCTCCACATACGAGCTCTGGACCTATGAAGTGCCTTTTAGAGCCCTCCTTGGCTAGTTCGTCGGCTATTATGGTGTGTATAGTTTAATTAATGGTTGAGTGGACATACTTCCCAATTGTTGGTAACATTTTGAACTTCGCCATATTTCTCCATTTGTTTTGTTTCTTTCGTTTGGATGATACATAATATGTAATTTTATTTGTAAAAAGCTGTATAGGAGAAATAAAGTCACTATTATTATTATTACTATTATTATTATTAGTAATTCATTGGTTGTCATTTCATTCACACAATTCACTGTTGATGAGCGTTTGAAGCAACTTTATTTGGAAGGCACTAAACTCACTTTCATCGTTATCGCATCGCAAGTTTTATCCACCGTTCTCTGTCAGGAAATCAAGAGTTTATATGCGCGCTCCCTAGGGGACACAAACCTAACACTCAACCCACAAGATGACCTAACTTAGCCGGTAATGCAGTCATAGATCCGGCTCGGCAAATTCATAAACACCTAGGAAAAATGTTTACATACAGTTGGAACCGAAAAATATCACCAAACAATTATCACTGACAATAGCGAGCTTCTAAATGCCGGGTAACTGAAGCAAGATGGTTAAACACATGCATTCTCTTTCAAATGTATCGTTGCGCAGAGCAAATGCTTTTGTTTTTAATATGATGAATGTTTTCATTCAACCTACGAGTAAAGGCCATTAAAATATGATATCTGTTGGTTCCTGCAGTAAATTGTAAGCCATTAAAAGAATGGGAAGGATTTAATACTTTATTGCATTCATATGGTGAATAAGTTGTACGTAACAAATAACAACCCATATTCATTCCCTGTTCATATTATGAATAAAATTATTTATTGAACGTATGAAAGAATAGTTACTATAACAAATATTAAAATGATTTGTTATAATAATCATAAAGTTATTTATTTCACTAACGAATCTTGTTATTACTTAAATGAAATATTTCATTCTGTAAATAAAAATTCAGTCAATAAATGCATTTGTATATTATTGCTATAACAACCAGTATTTTTCTTAGTGTGCGGCACAAATGTGTAGGTATTTGATACGCAAAAATTTCTTCTGTGAAATTTGAAGGGGTAAAACACCCCAGGGAAAATTGCTAGATTTTCAGTTTTCTCAATATATGAAACTCCAGCAAAACGGGAGATACAAGGTTGGTGTAAATCCTATAGTTGTACATACAATGTTAGTGAAAAGCATGGAGACGGCATCTTATTATTGTTTAATATTTATTTTAAGAAATTATGTTTAATATAAAAGTTTATTAAGACCGTCATATGTTTGACATAAATATTTCAATGATTGGAGTTAATAATACGCATCCAAATAGAAATTCACTTTCTAAATCTGATATTGGTGAAACTTTAACACACTTTGAACAAATGAGTAGCGTTAAAGATCCTCTATTTATCAACCAATCAACTAGCGGCCAAACGCAATATTTCATAGTCATCGTAGGTAGCAATATTAAAAAGTAAAACTTTCTTAACTTCATATTGAATATAATTTCCTAAAATAAATATTAACGACAATAAATCGCCGCCTTCATACTTTTAACTAATCCTGTATAAATAAGCGTTCGAACAATGCACTTTAAAAGTTTATAACTATCATTCGTAACAGAGGTAAAGGTATAAATATATAATAAATATGAAAATGATGAACATGACAGACGCTTATAGACAAGAGCTAATTTTTATAATATATTACAGTTTGCTATAACTAATATTGGTTCTGTTGAGAATATGAAAATAATAAGTAGCTAAGTAAATTAAAAATTACACATCGCATAAATTAAATTTATGTGAAACTATAAATTCACTTAATTCAGAACACGTTATTGTATGTAATCATACTTAATGGTTGTTTTGAGTTTTCTTACTGAACGTTTCTCCGTTCCTGTGCCCAGAAATGATACAATGCCAGAAGAATTACACTACAAACAATAATATTAAAATGTTAATGAAAGGACAAGACCGTTCGAAGAATGGGGTTTTAATTACGTTAGAATTATCTCATTTATGTAACCTCGTCCTTGATCAGACTATCCGTCCATCTGGCAAATCCTGGCCGCTTACTGATAATTCTTCGAATACCTCTGGAACTCAGCAATTACGTGCAATTAAAGAAAAGCATGAATCTTTTACGACTAGTAAAAACCACAGGGATAATGATAAAATGTTGGCGTGTCGTAATAGCTAGTGTGTAATTAGATCCGTGAGAATGTTAATTTTCTTCCAAATACATACATCACAGAATGTTAATATGTAGTTGGAATTGTACATGAAATCACTACCTCACGTGAACAGAAGCCACCTTACATTTGAAAGTTCAAGACTTAATAAGTAAGTGCCTGAACTTGGGCTGCACGATCACGTATCTAAATCTTTATCAGTATGAACTGTGATTTACATTATGTATCATAAATAACTGCTGAAAATTTTAATATAATTGAAATGCGTTGCACTGAACCGCATGATGTAATATTTATATATTTTTTAGTCATAAATGTTTGTATACAAAACACGGGGAAATAAAAATAAAACGACGCAATATTTTGACAGTATAAGGAAACAAACGTCTGACTATAAATAAATTCACATTATCATAGATGCATGTTAAAAAATAAGAGATCAAAGAGCGATGATTTAATGAAAGCGTGTACTTGGCATCACTTAATACATACATACACCGTGTGCGAGATAATGTATGGTCAGTTGATGGCACAAGAATTTGAGGTGATAGAGTGCAGACTAACGAAAAACAATAAAAAAATTACAAAATTAATGCGTTATTTAAAAGATAAAATCTCTGAGGAACGTTAACGTACTATATTTGTCTAAATAAAAATATTAATCAAAAGAATAGAAATTAATGAAAAAGGATTGCATGGACCAAGAAAGTTCTTTTTAGGGGAAAAAATGTTTTATAGCAAGGCAAAGGTGGTGCAAACCAAATTTCATAAAGCTTGATCTTGACGCAAAGCAGTTATACTTTATTAAAGATTAACAATTTTTTTAGTTGGAACAGGAAAAATAATTCACAAAGTTTTCCCTATAAGTTTGTAAAATTAAATTCTTCTCAAAATAACGAATCAAATGCGTGAAGACGCATCGTCCAAATTGTATATTAACACCACAGACCTGTGGTGTTTAACACCACAGACCTGTGGTGTTAATATACTGCCGTACTGAACCGTATGCGCATCGCTACGGCGCACCATCAAAAGACTAAAGGACATCTTGGAACACAGACGTCATTATATGCGTCATGTTTCATGTAGCGTCATGCTTACGTTAGTTTTCTTTAGGAAGTATTTGCGTTAAGTTACGTTAAGTTTTTTGCAAGTTGACAAGTGTTACTGATGTTACATGGATGTTACCTAACCTTGCAGTTTGATTGTTTTATTTACTTTCTTTGCTTTATTCTTTCACGGACTGTTTCGAATATTATATATTATTCACCCGATATTTTTGTTTTACGTGTAAGGCTGTGGTGTAAGTATGCAAATTATAGCAATGGGCTTATATGACAATTAATCCAGGTAGTTTTTCCTAAAGAAAAGTGATGCCATCGTGCCGTGTAAAATCCTGAAAAAGCAATAGTTACAAAGATGGCGCAGAACTAACTTTTTATATGTAAGTTGCAGAATAATGCAATAGCTTAAAAATATTCTGAAATTATGATAATACGATACATAGTGTTTCTATGTGAAATAATTTTTTGTAGAATGCCCAAACATTGTTGTGTGGATTACTGTTACAGGGGGTACCATAAATCCCTGCAAAATAAGCGTGCATATATTTGTTCACTACATTTCCTTGAAAAGGATTTTGGTAGAATGGGACAGATTATGCGAATTAAAGAGGGAGTTATTCCAACATTGAATTCAGACAAAGAAAATCTAAAAAAGTATATTTTTATTTAGAATCACTTAATATTCCTGAAAACAAAGGGTAGAGGTAAATAAATGATGTATAACATTGGTTGGTTTACGGTAAACCTGGTGTCCCAGTCAATACGCATCGCTATCTCAATGCAAATTCTCACCATCACCCCGCACAAAAACGGGGAATCTTAAACACATTGGTGCATAGAGCTAAGACGATATCAGATGAAGAACACCTCGAAGCCGAACTCCAACATCTCAAGAACACACTACAACAGAACGACTACAGACTCAAAGACATCACAGCTACCATCAACAAACAACCAAAACACCCAAAACAACAGGAAGAAACAACAACCACTACTGGAACGACTTGCCTGCCATACATCAAAGGATGCACTGACAAAATCGGAAGAAAGCTGCGCAAACACAACATCAAAGTAATCTTCAATGCTCCAGAAAAACTATCCACAAAATTACCTTCACCGAAAGATCGTACCTCGCCGCTCCAAAATCCAGGAGTCTACGAGATACCCTGCACTTGTGGAAAGGTATACATTGGACAAACAGGCAGAAACATTAATATCAGGCTAAAAGAACATATGCGAGATACAAAGTATGAAT
This sequence comes from Cetonia aurata, assembly GCA_949128085.1. Classification (NCBI taxonomy): domain Eukaryota; kingdom Metazoa; phylum Arthropoda; class Insecta; order Coleoptera; family Scarabaeidae; genus Cetonia; species Cetonia aurata. The sequence goes on from OX421887.1 coordinate 4,099,681, forward strand.
ACACAGACAAATCAGCAGTAGCAGAACACTCAACAAACACGAAACACGGAATCAACTTTGACAAATGCAGGAAACTAACAACGGAACCACATTACTGGAGAAGATTGTACAGAGAAGCTATTGAAATACAGAAAAATCCGAACAATATCAACAGAGAAGACGGACTACAATTACCAAGTATCTGGAAATCATTCTTCACAGCCCAACGGAGAGCAACGGACACGCCTCAACAGACCGGAACGACTACGCACCAACGGACACAGGACCATATATTAACCCCGGATCAGGACAAACTAGTCACTTCACTTCTGAAGAAGATCACGACAAGATGATCGAAACGTCAAGTAATTTAAACTTTCTACACGGCAGAGAACCCGAGAACCGAAGAGCAGCCATTATATTATTGTTTACTATCTACTATTTTAAATGCTAAGAGACGTTAGATTATTATAATAGAAAATAATATTGTAAGTACTACAAGGCTATATGGTAAGTATGAGCATCATGTATTGTACATAGTAAAATATTACATTATACTGGGTACAATAAAAAATTTAACAGTTATTATTAGATATAGTCAGTGGTACTTGAAATTTTTTTCACATTTACTAACATGTATGCTCAAATTAATAATACAATATAGTACACCAACTTTACCATACGAGTTAATAAAAACTATTCACAGAAATTTACTATACAGATATTGTCACCGGTAATATAAAATATGATTGTCCCTATAGGAACTATAAAATATATTAAAGTATGCTATATTTATGTTAAAGAGTACAATCTATTTCTCTCAGTGTAGCTACTTTTTTATTTTTTTGTTTTATTTTCTAAATGCATAGGCACAGAGGATAAATAGTTTCGTAGCGTTGTCCGACTCAGTAATGGCGTATTTCTTTCAAAATGAAATAAATGAATCGTTACTTAACAAAGTAAACGGCAGATTGTATGTATGTATGTAATATTGGGGTAATAGTATACTGCACATCTAGATCTCCTAGTTCGTCTTCTTTTCAGATAAGAATTCAAACGTTCCAGCCTATCCGGCGTATCTCTAACACTGTACCAGGGGGCAGAGCATCATTAAATAATTCTTTATTCAAATAATTATTTGAATACAATTTTCATCTTATTCTTTATTCCGTATTAAGTTATTGTTGAATAAAACTATGGGAAATCATTTGAATGAAGAATTATTTCAATAAAACGTTATTTGAATAAAGCATTATTGCACTGAGAAAAATGGATTGTAGAAATTAGATAGTAAATCTCTTTATGTTAATTAGTAACATAATTATTGTCAAAACGACAATATGTGGGGTATTAAGAGTAAAATAACCAGATGTTACCATGCTTATAGTAAGAGGTAAAATCTGTATGTTACCAGGTATTCGATGCATATTCAATTTCTAACATAAATGTTCGTAACGCTCTTCCCACCCCTTGCTCTATTCATTGTCGATCTTTACCGAAGAAATCGACCAATAAGCTGTATTGCCACTCACACGTGTTATGTACGTGTGATACAGGTGTACGTATTCGTGTCGGTGCATGTTTGTGTCTGCACAGAGAAAAATCCATGTTGTAATATTTACACTTCACTGTTTGACGGAAATTGTAGTAAGAATTCCTACTATTGTGCAAAATTTTAGAACAACGGCGTTGCATTTTCCTATATCACGGTTACAAAAAAAGCAATAAAATTGTTTAAAAATATTGTGTGACAATCTTCTACAAAATATAGTGAAATGTTTTACAATATTTTACAAGTGAATATAATACATTGCATATAATGTAGTGAAGACAGTTATAATAACAGGTGTAGCAAATTTACTGTGTTGTGTTTATTTAGGTTAGGTTAGGTGCTTGCAACAGTCACCTTACTTTGATTATTGAAAACGGCATTAATAATGAGATGGAATGAAATGAATGCTGTATAGTTTTATATCTATATAGTAGGAATATCATAATACTCATAATTGGTTTAGCTACATAAATATGTGATACTACAGCTTTTGTCGTAAAAATGGCGCTACGCTTGTTTCATAATCTTTGAAATTCGTACTCAGTGTAAATTGTGATCGGTAAATGTGGCTGCGTAATATCTATATGATGCTTATACATCACAGACCTGATAGACTGCCAATGAACCGTATGCGCATCGCTACGGCGCACCATCAAAAATCGACAGGACATCTTGGAATACAGGCGTCATTACTCGCGTCACGATTCATGTAGCGTCATGGTTACGTAGGTTTTCTATAGGAAATTTGTGTGTTAAGCCACGTTAAGTTTTTTGCAAGTTGACAAGTGTAACTGGTATTACCTAACCTTGTAGATTGATTGTTTTATTTACTCTCTTACTACTGTTATTATTTCCCGGACTATTTCTTAATATTATAAATTATTCACCGAATATTTTTGATTTATGTGTAAGTATGCATATTATAGCATTAATGATTGGGCTTATGTGATAATTATTCCAGGTAGTTTTTCCTAAAAAAAGTGAAGCCATCGTGTCGTGTAAAATCCTGCAAAAGCAATAGTTACAAAGATGACGGAGAAGTAACTTTTCATATGTAAGTTGCAAATTAATGCCATAGCTTAAAAATATTCTGAAACTGTGATAATACTTAGTGTTTCTATGTGAAATAATTTTTTGTAGATTGCCCAAACATTCTTGTGTGGGTTACTGTTACAGGGAGTAGCATAAATCCCAGCAAAAGTAAGCGTGCATATGTTTGTTCATTACAGTTCCTTGAAAAGGATTCTGATAGAGCGGGACAGATTGTGCGAATTAAAGAGGGAGTTATTCCAACATTGAATTCGGACAAAGAAAATCTAAAAAAGGAATCAAAATTTTGAATCACATGATATTCCTGAAAACAAAGGGTAGAGGTAAATAAATGATGTATAACATATATATTTCTTTAAATTTTCTGCACTATTTCTTAGGTAAATCTAATCTGCCCATCAAAGGAGGTCCGATATATTTGCCAGTTCACCGAAAAACCAATTCGGAAAGTAATGGTCTTGACAGGAAACAAGATTCCACAAGAAGAAAATTTCCTAACGACTTTTGTTTATTTACTATCAACTCACATTCCCCAAAACAGTTTTTCTAGTTTATCCCATCATTTGTTAGATATGTTTCCTCTGGAAGAAAGTCATGTTTCAATTTTAAGTAAAACCATACTATCGTCTTATAGCAAAATTAGATTTCATAATTTAGCGAAGAAGTTTACAGAAGAAATACAAGGTAAATCAATAAGGAAGGAATTAAGTAAACTAATATTAGTTAATCATCAATAAATTATACAACAACTACCGCAGTATATTATTTACTCCTAAAGACAACATACAATGTTGGATTGTTATGACAAGTCGTGAAGATCTTATGAAACTTGTATTAGATTTTTCCTACGTATTTTTATATGGCGTTGAAAGAAATTGTTTCTTTTCTCTCTTATTAAACCTGACAACGAATGAAGTATATGTTACCAGTTAATCGTAAGTTTAGAAACTGTTTATAGGTCTAAGTTGTCCACAACTTTAATAAAAAAAACAATGCCATATAAAATACATAGGATAAAATCTAACATATGCTACTAATTATTACAAATTGCAAGTGTTATTAAAATTTATTGATATCCTTAACTTTATTTATTTGAATATCCGCCATGGTATCGACGTCATTGATGACGCCTGTATTCCAATATGGCGCATTTCAATTGATGGCAGTTTTGAGTTCAATATCAGCAGTCTATCATGTCTATGTTATACATGGTTAACGTCGTGTAAAAAGTACTGTGGACAATCGCCCACAGACGAGAATTACGAGGCGCTTCAATACCGGTAGTACTCTACAGTACACGGGCCGGTCTGATTCCCGCAATCCTGCCCGATACGACGGCAATTCGCCCGGCTGTCACCGGCTAATCAAATTATATTATTTAATTATAATTAAAAATTATTAAACTATATTTATTATAGTTTTCATTGTTAACAGTTATTATCAAATATAGTCAGCGCTACTAGACATTTTTTTTCACATTTACTAACATGTATGCTCAAATTAATAATACAAATATAGTACACTTTACCATACGAGTTAATAAAAAGTATTCACAGATATTTACTATACAGATATTGTCACCGGTAATATAAAATATGATTGTCCCTATAGGAGCTATAAAATATATTAAAGTATACTATATTTATGTTAAAGAGTACTATCTATTTCTCTCAGTGTGGAATGATTCTTTCACCAAATAAATCGTTATTCAAATAATTTATTACTGAATAACACCGAAATAAATTTAGATTAGGTAGATGCGTACATGTTTGTGCGATTTTCACTGTCACAGCATCCGTACTTTTATACGCATTGCAAAGTATACGCGTGCGTTTTCTTTTTTATCTCCAACGAGCGGAGATTTTATATTTGTATAAATATGAAAACAGCTAAGCCAGCCTCAAATTGTATTCTACTATTCGGGGAGAGAATGCCCGTACGGGGTACCGGCTTGCCGAGCACTAGGGTAGACCTATGTCTATCCTTTACCTGAATTTAATCAAGGAACTTTTTATCCACTTTTTACATTTCAAGTGATCTTGCTTACGGTTGGTGTTTTTTACATTACATTGAAGATGGCGGCGAGTGCAATACCGTTGTGTACTAAGTGTAACTTAAAACAAGTACATCCAAGTGATAAAGTGTTAAAATGTCATAGAGGTTGTCACAAATTTATCCATTACGTGTGTAGTGCTTATAAACCTACAGAATTGAAGCTTTTTGAAAACCATAACAATAATGTTAAATGGTGTTGTGACCAGTGCGGAAGTAATGATGAAGGAACTAGTCTAATCATAATCATAATCATACTTTATTGCCCAATAGATCATACAATCCTATTATAGGACAAATACAAAAACACATACGTATGTAAAATAAGCTTAAATACTTTAAATACTACATAGAAATACATATATACACCGAACCCACTCCTAACGAACAAAAGGAAACTGAGTATATGTAACAATAATTATAAAACTGAAAATGCTACAAGGAAACCTAGGGAAAAAGAAACTAAAATGGATACATACTACAAATAATTAAGGTGTGGCATACATTTACTTAATAATGAGTTTAATGGTGAAAAGTTGATGTCAATTGTGCTGTCCGCTATTGTGTTAAATTGGTTAGATAATCTATACAGTACAGATTGAATCTTTACATTTGTTCTGGGTTTCGCACAGTAAAAAACATGGCTCAATCTGCTAGAAGGACATGGTATCAGAAAAGTAATGCCTGCCAACAACTCAGGAGCATCTATATTGCTGTTAATTAAATTGTACAAAAATTTAATGTCGGTCCTATTGCGTCGCAGGTCCAAGGGTTCAACGTCAAACTGTGTTAACAGGTCTTTGTGGCTGTAGCCCTGTACTGGGTATGCCCCATGCAGTTTATAATGAATGTATTTTAGAACTCGCCGTTGAACAGACTCAAGTGCATGCATATGGCGATTATATATAGGAGACCAAACTACAGACGCATATTCTAGTTTAGAGCGCACAAATGCGTAAAAAAGCAACAGGGCAGGCCTTACAGCGGTGAACAGTTTAGTGGTGCGTATAATGAATCCCAACGTTTTTATGGCTGACGTACATGTGCTAGTAATATGCTCAACGAAGGATAATTTAGAGTCAAATGTGACTCCCAGATCCCTAACCGAACTCGATCTGGGCAAGTTAGTATCTCCCAAGGTGTATATATAGTGTATAGGATTGACTCTCCGAGTATAACTGACAACATTGCACTTAGAGACGTTTACACTCAGTCTATTTTCGATGCACCAAGCATGCAGTATTTCGAGTTGACTTTGAAGGAAGGCACATGAATCAATGGTGTCTATAGCAACATACAATTTCACATCATCAGCGAATAACAACTTGGAACACCCCAACTTGTCGCACACATCATTAATATAAATTCGAAAAAGAAGAGGCCCCAACTTGCTGCCCTGCGGTACACCAGAACTCGCGATGAAACTTCGCGATTCGTGCCCCTTGTATGCTACAAAATGCCTTCTGTGTTTTAAGTATGAGGCAAAGAAAGCAACCAACTGCGAACAAAATCCAATGGCATCAAGTTTGCGAAGTAGCAAAGTGTGGTCAATACGATCAAACGCTTGACTGGGATCTGTATAGATCACATCTACCTGCTTGTTATTGTCCAGGTTGTCTGCAATAAATTGACTAATGATCCCTAAATTTGTTACAGTAGATCGACCACCAACAAATCCATGCTGATGCAAAGATATATATTGCTTGATTTGCGGCGTAATAATTGTCTAAATGAGTTACAGTCAAAAATTCTTACGATGGAGGCAAAAATTGACAAACTGCTAAGTGTAATGTATGAACAGACAATTAAAATTGAAAAACAAAACAATATTATTATCAGTCAAAATTGAAAACATAACGGTATTGATTGATAGGGCATCGTTATGCCGTAGTTACCACATTATTTCTGTGTAGGTATAATGTAATTACCAACTAACGGAAATGGACAAACATTACATTCATTTACATTTTGTTAGGTTCGATTCTTATGCCTATCATCAGCTGACCATACGTGCATCCCGCCCGCGTACGGTATAACATACATACTAATTACTGCTTTTAAAGACGCTAAAAGGAAATGTTTCTTTAGTATTTGACAGTAAGTAAATACTTAATATCCTTACATATTTACATATCTAAACCCCACAAGTTCGACGAAATTACAGATACCGTGGCGTTCGCATGCCGCATACTTCCACGTTAATAACTGAAACGTCTTACATCATCCTGCGGAGTGTGCGTGATGTACCGTATATGCTCACTGAACGGGAGATTCAACTTTACATTCGTGATATCTCTGAAGAAACTACTAGACGCAACATGTCAATGTTTATAAAATAGAAGTGATGTGCAAAGACTAGGTAGAATGATAAGACTTAACCGAACTATTGAAACGTGTATTTATTTTAAAGATTAATTTCTCAACTTAAGTCGTATTATCAAAAAAAAAAAAAACTTATATAAATGTATACTTAGATGTGCTGAAAGTTATTATAAGTGTCTTATAAATAATCTAGGTTAAGTTATTTTAGATTTTAAAAAACTATTTATTAATGATAATGAAAATGTTAACACAGGAATAATTATAAAGTTATCATGATTAATAGGCAGTCTCTCTCTTCGTGTACCATCACGTGATATTGTTACAGAAATAAAATGAATAAACTTCTCGGGTGAAGGGCATTGTTCGAATTATAAGGTTCACAGAACATTAAACTTCAATATTCTTAATACAAACTTATTTACATTTGCTATAAAAAGCATAAATAAATTAAAAAATAATACGTCATCGTTAGTGCTCTCAACGACATATCTTACGTTATAGAGATACATGTGACAACGAGTAATTAAGTAAAATTGTTAGTGTTGGGCACGGTAGGGGAAAATAACTATCGTTAGCGAGGACCAGACAGGCTCGTGTTAATTCGTTTCGGGGGAAGGGGTTTGTGTTGCTTACCGGCTTTCCCGAGAGTCGACTAAACACGAGTCTGCCTAGTCTGCGCTAACGATAGCTATTTCCCCCTACCTTGCCCATTACTAAAAATTGTATTAATAGTAATAATAATAGTGTCTAAATATACACCGAAGTAATAGCCGAGATTCGCACTTTGATAGGTAACAACTTAATTTATTTTGAAGTGGATGAAACTACAGATTCTTGCGGTCGATATATTGCTAATTTATTAATTGGTTGTTTGAATGAAAACAGTACTAAATCATATTTAATAAGTTGTAAGCACTTAGATAAAAACCAATAATTCAACAATAACTCGATTTATTCACGATGGATTAACAAATTCTTTTCTGCCACATCCAATACCACATGAAAAAATAATATTAATGTTGTCCGATGCTGCTGCTTACATGTGTAAAGCCTCAGTTAATTTAAAAATATTTTTTCCTAATTTAATCCATACTACTTGTTTGGCTCACGGTATTAATAGAGTTGCCGAAGAAGTAAGAAACCAATTCCCTCTTTTGAATGAGTTAATTAGTAACATAAAAAAGATTTTTGTAAAAGCGCCATTGCGGGTTCAATTTTACAAGAACTCGTTTCCCGATTTACCGTTATCGCCACAACCAGTAACTACTAGGTGGGGTACATGGCTAAATGCCGCAATTTTTATTCAAAAAATTATCAAAATATGAAAAACTTTATTTTTGAATTATCTGATGATTCAAATGCTATAAGAGAAGCTAAAAAGACCTTAGAAAATAATATAATACCAAATCAGTTAGCATTTATTGCAACACATTTTTCTATAATATCAGAAACAATTTTGACATTAGAATCAAGAGAACTGCTCTTGACTGACTCTGTAAATTTAGTAAACAAATGTCACAAAGGACTCTCAACTGTTAGAGGAAACGGAGAAATACCTCTGTCGATGTAGAACGATCTTTTTCGACGTTCAAACACTTGTTAGATGACAGACGTCATTCATTTAAAATATGAAATTTAGATAAGCACCTAATTGTCAATTTTAATAATAAATAATAGCAGTTTAAGTAGCTAGCTCCACCGAGGAGTCGTGGGACCTTGTCGTTGGTGGTGGAGCTTAGTAGCTGCCTCTCTTCGAACCTGCTGGGACGGAGTGGGGTAGTGAAGCTAAGGACGACTCAACCTTTCTGCACCACCTCACTTTTTTTTCAACTTGTCTTGGGTGAGGTACTTTCTTCACTTGTCTTCTACTATCGGCCTCTCTTGGCCAACTCTTGTTCTCTTCAGTTCCTGACGCTATTAGGTAACGAGGGCTAGGGATCTCTACCTTTCTACTTGCGGGAGTAAACCCGAGAACAAATCCGGAACCCAAGGTGTTAAGCGACCTCGTGCCGAGGGGTGAATGGCCATACGACAGTTGGTCTTGAACGGAGCCTCCGGGGTACCAGGCGCCCCCCCGGAGTAAGCAGCCTTGCCGGCGTAATGCGGGGCTCTGCGTCGGTGGACAGAATACTTCCTACGCTACTCGTGGGATTAAGTATGGATAGAAGTAAAGAAACAAAAATTAGTGTGTGTGATCGTCCAAATATAGAACCGGGACTAAAAACCCCTTCTAGGAAGGAAGAAACTAACCCGTTCGACGTCCCGGAACCATTTAAAAGGAGGGACTCCATTCAGAGGTCTCCTACAAGGGTAAGATCTGCCTCTTGTACAGCGTTAGAAAAATTGGACAAATTTCCAACCTCGGAGGAAAGGACCCTAGAGAATAGAGAGAAGGCGGCTGGCTCGCCCAGCGGGAGACCATCGAATTTAGGCGAGACGCCAGTGAGGAACGAGTCTGACCCATGGCAAGATGAAGACATACATACGAGTCCAAGTTATAACCTTCTGGAGAGTATAAGTACCTATACACCTGATGGTACCGGCACCGTTGAAGTGCTGTCAGAAGTAACGCAAACTATAAAAAAAAGGAAGCGAACGGGTACCTCACCGCAAGAACAATCCACAAGAAGGTGTGGTTATTCTAGTGAAGTTAATGGTACATTGGCTAAAGTAGTACGGAGGACAAGGGAACTAAAGAAGCTTGTTAACGAGAGCTCTAAGACTAAAACGGAGATAAAGCAAGTGGCTAGAGAGCTGGCCTACTTAGTAGAACAACTAGACTCTAAAGTTAAAGAATTTGAAAGAACACATGTTTGCGCGGAGAAAAGCCAGGACCCAGAAGGGGTAAACATAGGAGTCCAAACCGAGGCCCCAAAACATACGATCAGTACCCAAACAGACTGGAGTAGTGTTGAGCTCGAGAGACAGAGAATCGAGGAAAGCGTTCTAAAGGAAATCACTGAGGCACTTAGGGAAGATAAAGGCTTTAATACTATCGGCCGACAGTTAGATAAAAAGTGGCCAGACGAACTCTTTAAGAGGACGAAAATGGAGTCTCTCTCTGGAGCAAGCCGAGAAGCCGGGGACCAGGCGTACTTGGTGAATCTCAGAGAGACTGGTCAAAACACGGCACTAGACCTATTAATAACGTGGCACCCAGAGATGAAAGAAATCGTTAGTAAAAACGAAGGGCAGCTGGATTATATAGTTAAAACAGTGGCAACAAGAACAAAAAACCAAGTAACTACTGAAAACACAACAGCCGTGTATGTTCTGCCACTCGCAATAGACCCGAAAGGCGTAAATAGGGTGGAAGATATATACAATATGCTGAAAGAACTGAAGAGTACCATGCACGTGCATCATACAAAAGGACTAAATATAATACTGGGGGAAGGCCTGAATACGGGATATGTTAGAAAGTTATGCGAATATATCTTCACTGGTTCGGAGATCAAGATTGCAATTATCACGTCTAAGGACAAGCAAAGCCCAAAAACAAATAAGAGAGACAAGAACCAAAGAGAGACAGTTATTGTAAAGAGGGGGAAGATGGAATATGCGGAACTTCTGAAAACGGTAAAACAAAAAGTGGATATAGATAGAGTCGGGGTGCGAGTTAAGTCCATCAGAAAATCCTTGGCAGGTGACTTGATACTCGAGGTGGACGGAGACAGGCAAAAGGCCGCAATCCTAAGGGAGGAAATCGGGAAGAAAACCGAACAGGAAGTGAGACTTCCCAATAACATGGTAACGCTTCATATGTTAGACCTGGACGCGACAGCCACGACATCGGCAGTAGAGAACGCTGTGAGGAATCTGGGGGGCATTAAAGAACCGCAATCGGTAAAGGCCAAATCGCTGAGACCGGCCCGGGACGGAAATCAAATTGCCACCCTGCAAGTGAGCAAACAGGATGCAAGATACCTAGTGGGACTTGGTAGAACTAAAATTGGCTGGGTCAATTGCAGAATAGTGGAAAGAACTGTCATACCTCGCTGCTTTAGGTGTCTTGAATTTGGACACAGAACTGGGGAATGTAAAGGTGAGGATAGAGCGAATCTATGTCTAAACTGCATGAAACCAGGGCATAAGGCTAAAGAATGCAAAGACACACATCACTGTCTGACATGCGGGACTAGTGACCACAGGGCCGACACCACCAAATGCCCTCGCTTCCGGGAGTTACTAAGGACACAGAGGAAGGGAAGCGGGCCGAAAAAGGAAAGGAAGGAAACAAATAGGCAGCCACAATATCAACAATGACAGAGAGCATCAAGATATTACAAGTCAATCTGGGCAGGTCAAAAGTCGCACATGACATACTGGAGACTATCATAGGAGAGAGAGAAATAGACATTGCTATCATCAGCGAGCCTAACATTAAGATATCACAGGCAAAGAACATGATATTGGACAAAAAGAAGAACGTTGTAATATACCTTAGAAATAAAGACCTGGGCGTATGCAGTCATTCGATAGGCGATGGCTTCCTCTGCGTGCGATGGGACAGTTGGAGCATATACGCGTGCTATCTTTCTCCTAACATTTCTATGGAGGAGTTTAAGAGTTCCTTAAACACGATCTTGGAAGATATTAAGGTCACAAATACAGAAATAATCTTGGCAGGGGACTTTAACTCTAAGTCACCAATGTGGGGATCCCCAGTTAGCGACGCCCGCGGTGACTACCTCTCGGATTGGGCGGCGGAACTAAACCTATGCGTCATAAATGAAGGCGATAAACCTACCTTCGAAAGGGGAAGCAGCAAGACGTATATAGATATTACGTGGGCATCGGAAAACATCTCCAAGCGTGTGCATAGCTGGACAATACTGGAAGAAGAAGTACATACATACCATAACCACATTTACTTTGAAATCGCGGTAAAAGAAAGCCAAGGAAAGAACCATGGAGGTTTGCGCTATGTATTTAGTGAAAGTAAATTTGCCCAGAAGATAAGAGAACGCTTCTCGGATGATGCAAGAGAGATGCCCCCAGCTATGTTCTTGGACACAGTGGGGAAAATAAATAACGCTTGTACAAAAGTCATACCTAGGGTAGCCAGAACTGTGCCATATTGGTGGAGCGAAATAATAGAAACAACAAGAAGGGATTGTCATAGATTACGACGCAAATGGACTCGGCAGAACAGCAGCCAAGGATTCAGAAGTACCCCTACGGATGAATGTGTTGCATATAAACAGAAAAGAAAGGAGCTCAAGAATCTCATCCTGAATGCGAAAAGGGAGCACTGGAAACGACTTCTCAGGGAATTAGACAGAGACATATGGGGAGACGGATATAGGATTGCAGTGCACTATTTGGGCAAACGGTACCCTCCATATAATCCCCCAACGGAACACAGGGTGAAGATCATTAGGTCTCTCTTCCCACATGACGGTAAAAAGTTTGAGAAACATACTGAAAAGGTAGACAATGTAACTGAATTTACGGATAAGGAACTGCAGGTGGCAGCTCAAAAACTCAAAGAACGTAAAGCCCCAGGCCCTGATCATATAACAGTGGAAGCAATAAAGATTATGGCAGAAGTAATCCCTGGCGTCCTACTGGGTGTCTTTAATCAACTGCTAAGACAACAAGAAGTTCCGCTGGAATGGAAGAAAGCAACAATTGTCCTGATATGGAAGGGGAAATCTACTGGTACACCTTCCGACTATAGACCGATCTGCCTATTAAGCACGCTCGGTAAACTATACGAGAGGCTAATCAAAAATAGATTAGAAGAGGAACTAGAACTAAAAGGTGGGCTCTCGGAGAGGCAGTTCGGTTTCACGAAAGGAAAGTCAACTGTTCAAGCGATCAGATCAATAGTCGAAATAACAAAAAGATCGAAAGAAAACTGGATAGTGTTTGTGGCGCTGGATATTAAGAACGCTTTTAATTCGGCATCCTGGAGGCTAATAATTCAAGAACTAGAAAATAGGAAAATCTCTAGCTACTTAATTGGTACTATTGAAGAATACTTCAGTGGCAGATGCCTGGTGTTGAACAGTACAGCCAGAATGGAGGTGACTGCCGGTGTTCCGCAAGGCTCAGTATTAGGTCCAACATTATGGAACATACTCTATGACGGGGTGCTTCAAATCGACTTAATTGAGGGAGCAACAACGGTGGCATATGCGGACGATCTCGCCCTACTCGTGGAAGCAAAGAGCCCAAGAGACCTTATGTTCAAAACCAACGACTCGCTGGATAAAATAGCCGCTTGGCTGCAGGCCCATAGTCTTCAAGTGGAAGCCAATAAAACGGAGGCGGTAATCCTAAAAGGTCAAGGGAGAAGAGAGATCAGCCTTACTCTCCAGGGAGTTCAAATAGAAATGAAGGAGCAGGTGAAGTATTTGGGAGTCATACTGAGTCGTGGTCTGACATTTAGGACACATGTTAAGTATGTGGCTACAAGAGCGGAGGCAACAGCGTCGGCTATGATGAGGCTGATGCCAAATATCAGCGGACCAAGTGCTAGGAAGCGAGAGCTCCTCTATGGTGTTATCCAAAGTCAAGTTCTTTATGCAGCACCGGCATGGACAGCAGCCTGGCGGCTAAAAAAGAATGAAATTATTCTGGAAAGGCTTCAGAGAAGAATCCTCCTTAGGGTAATTTGCGGCTTCAGAACCGTCTCCAGTAGCGCGGCCCAGGTAGTGGCGGGGGTACCACCGATTTCTCTCCTCGCGGAGGAGCAACGCAGAGTCTTTCTAGCCACAGGAGAACGCTCTAAAGAAAGGGAGCGCATAAGGAGTGACATCTTAAAACTCTGGCAGACTAGATGGGTCCGTGGCGGGCACACAGCAGAATGGACGAAGACCCTCATCCCGGACATCAGGGAATGGGTGAAATGCAAGCATAGAATGACCAATTACTATGTTACACAATTTTTTACGGGACATGGACACTTTGGAACATACAGGAAGAGGTTTAAGTTGTCGGAGAATGACGCGTGTCCTTTTTGTGGACTGCTGGATACACCAGAGCACGCAGTGATAACGTGCAGAAAGTGGGCCGAAGTTAGGGCTAACATAGAGGGCATGATAGGCACAAAGTTTTCCGCTAACAACATAGTGAGGACAATGCTGGCAAGCCTAAAGAATTGGAAGGCAATATCTGACTATATAGTAGAGGTAATGAAAGTGAGGGAAACGCATGAAAGAGAACGTCGCACCAATGCCGTAAATAGGATAACATGAAGACCAAATGGTATGGAGGGATGAAGAGGCCACCTTGTGATCCTCAGAAGTTACGCCAAGTAGGCAGTCCCAGAGGCACAGAGGAGAAGAGCGGGGGGTTTTAGTGGGTATGCCACGTTGGTGAGTCCCACACTACCATGCAACTAGACCAATGCATGGTGTTCACAAAGAATTTCCCCTCATAAAAAAAAAAAAAAAAAAAAAAAAGTAGCTAGATAGACCATGAGCAAATAGATAGTAGATAGTATATAGGTGTTTAGGTAGATATTATATTACTAGTTAAATAATTAGATATTTATTAAATTAAGTTATTTTTTTAAAATAGTACATTATTACAATATAAGTATTATAACGTCACAGTACCTCTAAGTTTTTGTATATTGTTAATAAGGAATAATGTTGTACCAGCATTATATTGTAAGATACTTAAAATGTAAAATAAACTGTTATCTTCATGTTTTTTTAAGTTGAAATAGTGCATACTGATGCATATTTCGCATATAGCAGAGCATATTTGTCAATAATTTCTGCATATTGTTGTCAAATATGTGCATATAAATGCGCATATTTTGTTGTTTTTTTGTGCATATAATCCGAGCTTTAGTAATTATTCTTGTTAATATGTAGTGACGTTACTTTCTAAATAACTATTATGCCGGATTCCCCATTTATCTGAATTTATATACCGGGTATTTTTGGAAGGTGGTTCGCCCCTATAATTTCTAAAGTATTTGGGATAGATTTACGAAGTCTGGGAATTAAGTATAGGACATAACATCACAGAGTTTTTAGTATAGTCAATAAATTTTTGTCACTTCCGATTTAACCGGAAATGACTTTGATTTTCTATTTTTTAATGAAACTACCTGTATATTTTTCGATATTTTGATGCGGGATAATATTTTGAGTACAACTGAACCAAATTTGTCGCTTTGATTATAAAACACGTGTAAGAATTCCACTTGTGCGGAATTTCCAGTTAAGAAATGTTTCGATACACGTTCGAAAGCGATGATAAATCTATTGAAGTAAATGGCAGAAGCTACAAAAATTTTTTTTTTACTTATTTCAATGTCAGCACAATTATTTCAGTAAACTCTGCTAACGTTTCATTTAATTAATATAATATTGATCAGTGTCTACAATAGTTCAATGAATAATAGTTATTTGTATCACTAGGCCAGAAACTATAGTTTTGCGAGTGTGAGTACGGTTTGTGGGGCCGAGGCGAAGCCGAGGTCCCACAAGTGCGAATACTCGCAAAAAAGTTTCTGGCCGTGTGTTACACACTATTTTTTACGTCGACAAATCTTAATTTTATTGATAATAATAATAAAAAAATTGACGCTAGGGCGTTAACAGTATAGGTTGCCAATACATGTTACGTCTGACATTTGAGTTTGAAACCAGGATTAAGATACCTTAGTATTTTGACGTTTTAATTTTCTTGGTTAGTTTTAGTACATATTGATATTCATCAATAATAAGGGCAATGAAGACCCCCGCTCATATTACACAGGTTGTGCAACAAGTTATTAACAATTTATTACTTGTAAAATCTTCTAAAAATTTAATTGGAAAGAATTTGAATTATTTAAGAGATTGTGTAACGAAAATTCTGTCATCTGTCATCGAATCTACAATTAATCACAGAAATGTCAGTAATTTGAATATAGTGTTGCTAACGTGATCTTTTGCCGGCCTAGGCCGGAGAATGCTATGTTTCCGGCCGATTTAAAGTAATGCAAAAGCAGTGTTTCTGACCGGAGGCGCAAAAATGTTGTTTCTTTGTTACTCTGTAATATTTAATAATCAGTTTAGTTAATTTTTAGTTTCTTTTTATAAATTCTAACCTAACTTGCTTAGTAGATGTTGTAGGAAGAAGAAATATAATAATGCATGATGAACTTCGAAAAAAGGGTTTCTCATAGCTTTTTTTGGTAATAAACATACTTTTTTATGAATTTTAGTTAAAGCTATTTTAGCAGCTTCTGAATTCAATGGTGAAGTCAGATTTTTAATAAACGGGTCGCTAATAACATTTCTCTATTTCCGAACTCGAAAAATAATCATAGTAAGCCTTGAAATTTTAGATTTTAGATGAACTTCTGAAATTTTGTGTGGAAATGAATTCTTGGGCCATACCGCTTCCATTTCAAATGAGTCACACTTCAGATCTTTCAAATTAACTTAAGAGTACTAGCATTGCATTTGCATGTATGCGTCTGTCTTATAAACTTATATTATAATAACTACAACGCATATTAAATCGTCGAAAAACCGTAAAATATTTTATTTGCGTCATAATTGCCTAATAATATTTTAATTTTGACCGACAGCAAGAGATTCAAATGCTGCGGTTATTTTTTGCTTATAAATAATAAATAACAATTTCTTCCAAGAATATTTTCATTATCTATTCAATTTTCTGGAATATATTTAAAAACATATACAAAAAAAAAATTTACTTTATTTTTACCACGCTTATATAAGTACCTAACAAGATTTCTAACATTGCTTGTTTAAAATAAAATGATACTTCCATATATACATAAATCGGTATACATCGAAATTAAAACACTTCTGCTTTTATCATATTAATCTAATAACGAAAATGTAATCAATAGTTGAGTTAATTTTAAACGTCGGTCGCTTTACATAAACCCTTTTACGTTATTACATTTGAACATGTTCCAAAAGGATGCAAAACACCTACGAAGCAACCTTTATTTATATCATGCGATCTGAACAGCGATCGTCAATTAGATAAATCACAGGCTCAGTAGTTCCGTTTATCTTTCAACATTAAACAGACAGTTTAAAGTTCGAAAATCACCAAGCGCCGCACACATAGGCTCCGTGTGTTTACAGAAAGTAATTTACGGGAAACCAACGCAAACTTTAAGGCTGAAATTACGATCTATGTTGTTATCGTGAATTGTAAAAATCTGTTTAACAACAAACTGTGAAGAACTGGTTTTAACTAGCGGGTAGCATAATGTATACAGTTAGATAATAAACGTGTAGTAGTCCTCTTGACATTGCGATTAAAAGTTCGTGTAATATTCGTAAAACGGCCGCCTAGATAACAGCGATGGAATTGAGTTTTTTGAATATACAATGGTGGCCATAGGAATGGCCATATGGTTTTTTAACGGAAGTGGGTACCGAGAGAAGGAAGAGCATACTTTTTATTGGTTTAAAAATAAATAGACATTGAAATTAGGTAGTATGAGTCACCAACTAGGGCATAATTCGCTAGCTTGGTAAAAATTTTGCTTCACGTTCTCAGCAATTTCTTCAGGATTTTTCAGGTAAAGCCAGGTATATTAAAAGAATAATTTCAGCTCAGACTCTGTTCTTGGTTTTTAGGTCATTAAATAACAATATATATAATATATCTATTCTCATGAGTCATTTATCACCAACACATTTACACAGAATTAACTGTGAAAATCGAGAGTCAACCTCACGCTCTTCGGTCTTACGACAAGGACGATCGAATTTTCACAGCCACGAAACGTGGGGAGCGCTCCCACGTTTATGTGTTGAATCTTCCGATCAATCTAAAGCGCTTAGATTGATCGGAAGATTCAACACATAAACTTACACACGCCACAAACAGCCGCGTCTCTCATAACAAATTTACGAACACTGCTCTTATTCTACTAAACATCACTCAACGTCATCTATTATACTCTCATTAATTCCAAAAATCTGCTAGATTTCAAATGTTAGAAGGCATGAAAAGTAAATTTGTCCCCACCACGGGATTTTAAGTACACCGCAAACGAATAGGATGATTTAATAATTTTCAGTTACCCTCGGGATGCAGGAGGATAGTGTCACACCGCTGAACCACTGTTTAATACACTATATATTGTTATTTAATGTTAATATATAACGTTTCTAGAATATCGAATGTAACGAAAATCCCGAAAGTATGGAATGTAACGAGTGTACCGAATGTAACGAAAGTAACGAAACTAACAAAAGTAACGAATGCAACGAAAGAATCGAAATAAAAAAAACAAAATTTTACGTTCTTCTTAGTATGATCAGTCTCAAATGCATAAACCCCGTTAAACATACAAATAATTCTTTCAATATATGTGGTATATAAGTACTATACGCATGAAGATCATCCCACTACATATATCGAAACTAAACAAAACCTTGAAAGAAAGATTTGTTGTTCGTTTATATTATTTTTTTAAAAAATCGAGACTTTATTTTGCGCTCCAATTATAACTATGTATTAGGTACATATTTGTCTGTATGTATGTAGGTACCTACAAAAACGTTTTTGGTAGCAGTACCGAAAGTATCGAATCTAACTAAAGTAACGAAAGTAACCAATGTAGCGAAAGTACCGAAAGTATCGAATGTAACGAAAGCACCGAAAATATCAAATGTATCTAAAGTAACGAAAGTAACGAAATACCGGGTATTGTCGAGGTTCGATTGTAACTAGTACCGAAACAGTACCTTTTTTGACGGCATCGGGACTAGGAAAGTAACGAATACAAACAACGAAAGTAACGATTAGGTGCAAGTAATGAAAAGTAGCGAAATCTTACATCGCTAATGGGAGTATTCGAATGCAAAACGGCAAAGTTCTCGGTCCCGCAAGTATTCGAATACGTGTTCTCGGATGTCAGATCTCGGTTCTCGCAATTCAATAGGTGTATTAATTTTATTTGAATGCGTCATCTAGTCTAAATAAATAGAGTGAATCCTTTTATTTCTTATTATTCTTATTTTTTTATAAATTTGTATTATCAGATTATCACTACTATAAACACTATTGGAATGTTCCTCAGAATATAATAACACAAAAGATCACTTTTTTAAAGAAACATTTATTATTAAATATAAAAAAATGTATGCAAACAAAATAAACAAGTTACTATATAATAAGTTGTCGAACACTTTTAGTTGAAGTAATTCAATAGATTTGCATAGGTTGTAAAATTTTACAACGTAGTGCCCATAATGCTGCTAATGTGCTAATACACATTCATAAAACATAAGAAATAAAACGGCTCACTCTAATCTATATATTTATTCAGAATTATATATTGATTGAATTAAACAATTTTAATCTGATAAAAAGGAAGCTAATGTTGGTTCAGTCAAATGAAAATAATAAATAATACACCAATTAGAACTTAGAAACACGATTTCGAAATCTGGTCTCGAGATGCATCGCCGGATTCGCCGGTAGAACTACATATATGTGCAGTCGAACACGATTCGAAACCA
The DNA here is from genome assembly GCA_949128085.1 of Cetonia aurata. Taxonomy (NCBI): domain Eukaryota; kingdom Metazoa; phylum Arthropoda; class Insecta; order Coleoptera; family Scarabaeidae; genus Cetonia; species Cetonia aurata. The sequence goes on from OX421887.1 coordinate 4,119,106, forward strand.
AGTATCCGAGAACAAGCATTCGAATATTTACTAAAGTTCTCGAGAACAATGTAGAATTTAAGGGGCTACTGTAGCTATACAATTGCACGACCTCAGTTAATCAAATCTTGCGCTCTTATTTTATCGAATTATGACTTGAAATAAAAAACCATGTGTTCTGTAACGACGAATAAGGGTACCTACAGACTTCAATTTTATGAAATAAGTTCGGTTGTTTCGAGAAAAAGGGTTAAAGTTATCTGTTTTTTAGAAGCATATAACAAATATTTCATACTGAATACTCGAAAATGCCCGCTGTAGGTACCTAAATTTAACAATGCTGAATCTAATGATGTAAAATAGTATATTATATAATCGCCATTAAGGGAGAAATATTTGATCGAAAACACCAATGTTTTACTAAAAATTCAATACATATTGCATACCTTACAGGCACTCAGACTGGAGATTAGTATATCCCGTCAGCTTGGAATTTACGCACATGTGTACACTCAAACGTACACTGTAAAAAATCAAATCATGTGTTCAGGCGTAAATACCCGACAGTATTTGTGCCCTAACGTGTGCGTTATAATATATGTTTACTTGTGTAACATTTACATACTTGTATTCTAATTCACCAACTGGACGAGATTCTGAAGAAACCAACTCACAAAAATTAATAGTGAATTAATTTGATGTTTGGCTTCCACCTCTAGGTACATACACTATTTCGATGGTAATGTTTAATTTGTTTTTCACTTGGGACCATTGAAAGGTTAGTTATTATTAGTAGAAAACCTACCGAATAACAAATTGCGTCTTTCATAAACTAAGTTTAAAATATAGTTTTCCTGTTTGTAGCAAATACTTTAGAGATGGTCGAGCGATTGTAAGGTATTTCGATAATATATGCAGATTTGACATGAAATTTATTTCGGGTTCGCTAATTCATTCTCTCATAACTGTCACGCGAAATTTAATAATTTCCAATATTTATTAATAAAATAAAATAACAACTAGGTAATTATAAAAGAAAAGAGAAACAACTTCTATTTGCCACCAATTTGCCAATGCGAATGCGACTAGAGATTCAGCAAGCGAAGATCGTGGTAGTAATCTGTGGTCTATCAATGCAAATGCATGTGCATAGAGAAAGCTTGCTTTTCGTTTTCATTAAATAATTTCTGAGTTTCCTTTATTTATTTTAAGTTGTCACTAGAGATTCCGTTTTTTATTTCATATTTTGAATTTCTATTCTTAGTTTAAATTGTATTATAAGAATATTTTCTTTTAAAACTTACCCACCTGGAATATGTAATGGTTTATATTTTCTGATTCTACTTTAACATTGTATTTACCTTGTTTTTTTACTAGGTTCCCCTTATGGGTAATGATGTTTTTCAAATGCAGGGCGATGATATTTTGTGTAAACTTTGTAATGAAAAAATTAATTCTAAACGGCGTCTGCGTAGGACATATAGGAAGTCTAACTCACAAATCTAAAATCCCTGGTTTACATTCATCTAGAAAGTATGCCCCTAGAACAAAAAAACCACAAAAATTTAATTTGGATTTGTGTGAAGCGTTACTTGGCCCAGATATTCCCCTAAATAAATTGAACAATCCAATTTTTTCCAAGTTTGGTAATAAATATATAGCCGCTAAAAAGTAAACTAAACTATTATTTGATCCTCCTCCCCAACTCCATTCCCATCCCGGGATGTTCGCCTCTGCGCGGACGCAAACACTACCACCCCCGAGACGACCAACATTATTGTTGTTAATGGTTTTATTACTTAATTATTTCATTATTACAAAATGTATACAGTAGTCGTATTACATACGATTGTTTTTTTTTTTATAATATATATTATAAATTGTTGTTTGTAGACTGTATGGTTGTTTAAATACACACACACACACACAGGGTATATACCATATATATATACCATAAGTGAACTGTGCGAGTCTAACGTCCGGACTATAACATAAACAAAACACTCGTGGTGTCGTGCGTAGGCATGATGTTTAGGATGATAGAAAAATGGTAAAGTAAAATAAATACGAGAATTTAAACTGGTGGAAATAAGCCCTGCATTTTAGACATAGGACTTACATTTTTGGAAAGAGTATATGTTAGAATAGTTTTGTCATTTACATCGTAATAATGTGATTTTGGTTTGACTTTCATCAATATTTCACTGAATATCTAGATATATTATACCTTCGGGCGGCAGCGAGTGTATAGTATCGTTGCATGCTGCAATCACACGTATTTTAAATCTGGTGTCGATAAACACACCCACAGTACCGGAGGGTTAAATGAATGAGAATTATTTTGTATTTAGGGCCGGTAATTCAAACTCTTACTAAACTTCCTAATAAAACTTATTAGCTGAATAACTAAAATAACTGTACATTTCTTCTATATATTTTTTTATTTATTCGCTTTCTGAAAGATCTGTTACAATGGAGTATTGCAATATTTTTTAGTGTACCTAATATGTATTTCAGCTGCAGCTAATGTAAGATTTACATCTTGGGACATTGACATTTCACTAATTATAATAAAAATAATAAAATAAACAAGAGTAGGTGTACAAATATTTTGAAGAATAAATATTAGAATAATACGAATAAAAAATTTACACCAAGAGATATCCTGAACGTAAGTAATACTGCTACGATACACAATTCTAATCACATACAACAAACAGTGCTTCACCAAAATCACAATAATCTTAAATTTTTTTATTACATATTTAACAAAGGAAAGGGGAAAACAAACAAAATATCATTATCGTTTTAAATGTGAAATTACGTATTTGTGATATAAATTTATCCCCTTTTTCTACATTCTATTCCGATAAATCAATCCCCAACTGATTGTGAGTAGGTAATAAACAAACACAATCCGTCCTACATCAGCACATTATTCAAATAAAAATGTCGTTTGACTCGTTTAAATGGAACATTTGGTGTACGTTTATAAGGGCTATTCAAAAAAGATGCAAAATGCAAGCCGTTAGTTAGATAGAGATAGAAAGACTAATCGACAAGAAGTCCTCTGTCGAAGAGAACCCGAACTCGTATACGCACTGTATTGTTACACAACATGGACAAGGCATTACCTAATGCAAAAAGACAAAAAGCCGCTTTCGCCGTATCGGCCGCTATAAATAAACACATGAATAATAAATTGAACTGTATTATGGGATGTTCCCAAGAACGATAACGGATAGGCGGACCGCAGACGTGTTGTGAATTGAGCATCGCCTACAGATGTCTGCTAACTACTAAATGGGTTGGTGATTGAAAAAAAAAAATGAGATGCAAACACCGTAAAAGGGTAACGCAACGTGCTAGCAAAGCGTACTTTATAATTTATAGCTTGCTTGTCACACACATTGCAATTTGAGTATACGTTATATATAAGCTTTGTTCCATCACGTCTCCTCCAATGCGTTCATGCATGGATTATTGATAAATACGTCTCTATGGCTTTAAGTACTGATACATGGACATGCGTACAATAAAAATGTTTGTGTGTGTTAATATTGCAAGTCAAACGTTGAATTCAGAATGTCCGTAAATTAAACTGCAACTTGGACACCTTATCTTATCTCATATAAATAAAAAATAAATTGTTCTATCCAACCAGTTGCATTTTGTAAGAAACTTCTTAATTCAGGTGAAAAATAACGTTAATGGAATTTGTCACCTGAAAATGCTTACTATATAATCGAATGGAAATTTCTACTAACAAGGGAACACCGGCGGGTGTCCCCCTCCGATTTCGATGAAACTTAACAGATCGAAAGAGTACCTTAAAATAAGAGACACGTATTTTTTTTTATCGGCGGAACCGCACGATTTTGGGGTGCAGCCCCCTCCAAAGTTTGGACGATTTTTCAATTTTTGCAAATATTTCCTAAATTATAACAGATATTAAATTTTCTTCTTAACATAATTTGCAGTATATTGCATTGCCCTAAGGGTGGAGTCGTCCGTATTCGCAAAAAGTTAATAACGGGGGACGGGGTACCCCGTACCCCCCATTTTTTTACATTTTTTCTTTTTCTTATTCATCAAAAGAAGGCCAATTTTACATAGAATACGATGATGTATAACAAGTTTAGAAAATTAAAAATTATACAAATAGAAAAATAATAATAAAGCTTCAAAATTAATGAACTTGTCTATTGATATAAATCAAATGAACTATAACAGAAATAAGTTTTTATCGTTAACATAATTTCCATCATAATACATGGTCTCAAGGTAGATATCTTCATAAAAAGCTAATAACGGGGGACGGGGTACCCCATACCCCCGCATTTTTTTAATAATAAATTTATTCATTATTCATCAAAAAAAGATCGCTTTTACATAGAAAACAATGGTAATAAATTTGGAGGATTAATAATAAAAATAATTGTAATAATAATAATATAGTACATTAACAACAATTGTTTGTTATCGTTACTCCGCTGCTCTCCTTACTTAAATATTTCTTAATTTAGAATTGTATCTACTCGACAAGCTATGGTCAAACTTTTCTATGCCTACTAACTTATACTATATACTATACGAAACTTTTATCGGTGGTAGCAATATAAATCGTTTTATCAACTGCAGTTAGTGACTGCGTTTTATATGTATATTTCCTTAATAAAATGTTATTCATTCTTAGAATACCATAATCCTTTAGTGCGTATATATGAACAAATTTGCTACACAGGACGAAAGATTAAATAATACATACATATATATTTTTTTATTTATTTCAAGTTTTTCGTGCAGTGTAGGTGTACAATGTAAGTATTCAATGGAGCATAAATATAACTAATGTGTAACGATTATAACATTTCGGAAACAATAGAACAGAATTAGAAAAACATTATACCTAATGCTTATAAATGTTTAAATACATGACATACTGTAATATGATTATTGGTATATATGTATTGCAATAGCGAACAAGAATAATATACATACAGTAATTAAGCTATGTAAGTATTACAGTAGTGATAGTCTGTGTAAAAGTGTTTAAAACACAGATTTTGTTTGCACCATGAACACCGCACAATAGCTGGTTTATTGCAAATACTACACAAGGGTGTAGACTGCGCATCTTTGTTAAAACAAAACTCTACAGGATTTTTAAAGGGCCCAGGTCTTTCCTCAACGTATCCACTCTTATACCACGAGTAGGTACTTGAATACGTCGAAAAATCTTGGGGAAGAAAACTGATTATGGGTTAGGGATTGCAACTTAATAATATTATTTCTCTGATGTAAATCTATGTCGTAGTTCATAAGAATCACTATATCCGAAAAAGTTCTAACAAAATTTTTCCACAGTCTAAAACCATATACATCTAGAGGTTATACAATCGCTGTCGTTTTTTTTTGGTATATTTAAAATGTTCAAAGTTTTGTCTTTTGGCACTAATTGCTGAAGTTCGGCAACACAATGCCCACTCCAAGAATCAATCAAAAGGACCCTCTTTGACCCGGTATTCGAGAGAAAAACATCCGTTAGCCAGGTTTTGAAATGATTTGAAGTGAGCGATTTTTTTTTATGAATAATGAATAAACTTATTATTAAAAAAATGCGGGGGTATGGGGTACCCCGTCCCCGTTATTAGCTTTTTATGAAGATATCTACCTTGAGACCATGTATTATGCTGGAAATTATGTTAAGGATAAAAACTTATTTCTGTTATAGTTCATTTGATTTATATCAATAGACAAGTTTATTAATTTTGAAGCATTATTATTATTTTTCTATTTTTACAATTAATAATTTTCTAAACTTGTTATACATCAGCGTATTCTATGTAAAATCGGGGGTCTTTGGATGAATAAGAAAAAGAAAAATGTAAAAAAAATGGGGGGTACGGGGTACCCCGTCCCCCGCTATTAACTTTTTGCGAATACGGACGACGCCACCCTTAGGGCCATGCAATATGCTGCAAATTATGTTAAGAAGAAAATTTAATATCTGTTATAATTTAGGAAATATTTGCAAAAATTGAAAAATCCTCCTAACTTTGGAGGGGGCTGTACCCCAAAATCGTGCGGTTCCGCCGATAAAAAAAAATACGTGTCTCTTATTTTAAGGTACTCTTTCGATCTGTTAAGTTTCATCGAAATCGGAGGGGGCACCCGCCGGTGTTCCCTTGTAAGTAGAACTGAGTGAATAGAACAATTTGTTTTTCATTTGTATTATAGAATTGACAATCAAAGGATTTTCAAAGTTTTTACAATTTTTAATCATTAAATAATGTCTACTTTACACTTTCAAACTATAAATAAAATGATACCTACGGTACACCTTATATACTAGGCATGAATAATAACTCGAATATCAGTGGAAATATAGGTTTCTTTGATATTTCTAAGTATATTTTTAGAAATCAGGCGTTTCCACAGATATTTTCTGTGGAAAAGTATCAATTTCCACTGATTAAGACAAATGATTTCTAAAAATAAACTTAGAAATATCAAAAAGCCTATATATCCACTGACATTGGAGTTATTATTTATAATATAAGACTACCAAAACGCAACCATATATCTAGGCATGGGTATTGATATACATATATCGTTTAGTCATTTCAGAAATACTACTTTACTTTATTTATTAAAATTACAAATTATAAGTGCTTTTTTCAATTTTTATATCTCAATACATTACTGTATTATGTAAATTACATATTATTAAGAAAGGCTTGAATTTCTTATGAGAAGCCTCCTAGTTTCAAGAATGTACTCACAAGGAGTAGGCAAGAACTGCGAAACACAAAATTAAATGAGTCACATATTATTTGAAAGAGGAAATTAAGTGTATAAAAACTGTAAATGGGTTTGAGTGCATGGGCCTTAATTTTTGAGATATGACGAATTTTATTTATTTAAGAAGAATTATATGTACACGACTGACTAGTGTATGTGTAGTCCAATTAGTTGAGGGCACGAATTTTACCAGGAAGTGGAATAGGTTCGAGCCCATCTGCGGGACATTATTTTTCTATTATCAGTATTAATTTTTTTTTATTTTTATTCGTAATATTTGTGATTACTAATAATCACTAATAACATATACAACTTTCACACACAACATTGGAACAAAAACAATTATAATACAATGCAATAATTATTTATTAATAAATAAAAGAAAGAAAATGAGGTACGAAATCGTCGCACACGTGAACTTTGGAGATGCTTTGGCAGGTGGTACATATAGTGACAAAGTATTTCGGATTAAAAAGAATGTTTATAATCAATTTGTTGAAACACGCAGTACAAAACAGCTTGTTACAAGATGGCAATTGCAGATGTGGGTTATGGCTGCCGTTGCCGAATTTTGTGAGGATACAGAAAATAATTGCATTTTTCGATTTGTTGCATCTTCCAGGTGGGTGTCAGATTTATGAAAGAATATGAAATTTCAAATCGTCGTGTAGTGCGCTATCTATCCGAAAAAGAAATCGCATCACTGATGAAATTATGAATTCCATAAACATTGCAGCCTCTTGGCTTTTTGTATCATATCATACTAACCGACAATTCTATTCTTATTTTAGTACCTATTAAGTAAAGTAAGAGTTTTGCTTCACAATCATCAGTATTTCTTAACATATAGAAACAAAGAAGTAACTCTAATGCATTTTCTCTTATAGGTTCTTTATTATAATGTAACTCATTACTTATATTCTACAATTTACAGTTACAAAATTGATTTCCTTCGAAAATTTGTAAAGAATATATAATGTAATTATATGTAGCTATAAATATTATGACATTAAAAAAAACATGAAACAGCATAGAAAAGTAAAACCTCTGGGAATGCAATAAAAAAAATGAGTTGGTTAGAAAATAAATACCGAGCAACTTCTATACGATTAATCTTTAACAAGTTTTAAGCACTTTTCTGTGCTGTTTTTTTTTTTTTATTTTTTTAATTTTGGACAATGTTAAAAAACTATTAATGCTTGTAACTTAAGAAAGAAAGCGTGTATATAGCACGTTAATGGATTTATAACCTGATTAGTATTCGGTTTGTTAAAACCGAAAAGTTTTACATATATCTTTATTATAAAATTTGATAAGCAACAGTCATTATTAGCAGACGCGTTTCGTGCATACATATTATTTTCATTACTATTATTTACAAAAAAGAGCTAGAAAACCAAGGAACTATTAACATACAAAATATCTACAAAAGTTCGCGTGTGCGGCGATTTCGTACCTCATTTTCTTTCTTTTATTTATTAATAAATAATTATTGCATTGTATTATAATTGTTTTTTTTTTTCAATGTTGTGTGTGAAAGTTGTATATGTTATTAGTGATTATTAGTAATCACATATATTACGAATAAAAATAAAAAAAATGAATACTGATAATAGAAAAATAATGTCCTTAACCTGGCTCGAACCTATTCCACTTCTTGGTAATTCGTAATTCGTGCCCTCAACTAATTGGGCTACACATACACTAATCAGCTATATACATATAATTCTTCTTAAGCTACAAGCGTTAATGTTTTTAAATAAAATTCTTCATATCTCAAAAATTAAGGCCCATGCACTCAAACCCGTGTACAGTTTTTCTACTCTTAACTCCCTCTTTCAAATGATATACGACTCATTTGATTTCGTGTTTCGCAGTTCATGCCTAATCCTTGTCAGTATATACGCTTGAATCAGCATAATTCCATATCAGATACACTACTTTAGTTAATTTTTGTAATTAGTTACGTTACATAATCGCATTTTATACGTATCCTTCACTGGCTCATTAACTGATTACCTAATATGTAGCATTCTGACATCGACAACTATAAACTAAAACATCGCTAATGATCGATTGTATTTAACAGAGTTCTCAGAAGAGGCCCAACTAACAAAGCTCATAAGTATAGTTGACGTATGGCTTTAATAATTCAATTTAATGCAGCAATAGTTCAATTGTAACTAGTACTAAAACCGCAAACAATCTAATATATTTACCACAATTTATGTTCATTATGACAGCAGAATAGGTCAAACGAAAAATTTATAATAGCTGTTTCACACGCAGAAAATTGCTGTCTTATGCCAAGGTGATATATATTTATTTATTTAAAAATATTAACTTGAATTAACTATTCGGATGATACTAAAGGCTTAAAGCACGAACTAAAAAGGTGCATCATCAGCTATGAACAACGTGGTTGTCTCGGAAAACACACACGGACGCAGGTATTCCAGGAAGTTTCTTGTTTAATATTCACAATGGGTATTTGTATTACGATACTTTAGACAGCCATGACGTGGTTCTTAGGTTTTACGGGTTGTTGGGAAGCGATATACCACACTACATCTTCTCTCTAACTCAAACTGGACGGGTTGTTCTTTCTTTTGGTGTACAAAATATTAGTTACAGGAACCTTATCTACTTGTTTATATTGTATTTAAGGCAATGTGTCGTGGACAAGTATATACTTATGCTACCAAAATTGCATTAAATTTTGGTAGCATGATGATTGTTACTTCAATTTTGTATATTTTTTATGGTTTCTTGCATGTGCAATTTTGTTTGTGCTTTGTTAAAACAGCATTTGCAAATGAAATAAGTTCAAGGATTAAACTGTTTATGTAGTTATTAGTCCCGATTACCAGACAGACATAAGTGGACGAATACTTTGGGCGTAACTGTATTTAACTTTTCTTTTTCGTGGCTGCTTAATAAGCTCGTTCAAGCAAACAATTGTCAGAAAACAATGGGAAGGAGGTAGATGGCGCCATTGACCAGTGCTAACTAGGGGAATTCCCCGTGTGGTCCGGCAAGCATGTACTGCAGTCGTTGCTATAGCGCAGCCAGTGATCCGTCAAGCGCGATATATTTACATTGTAGTACAGAGTTTCATTTTAATATTTTGCTATATACTCGATTAAATACTTTTTGATTATTAACGCCTTTATATTTATATTTATCTCCTAACACAATTTTTGTCCAAAAACTTCTTCACCTCTTAGCGTTAATGAGTTATGCGCATATACTTATGTATATGTGATCTACTTGTTCCCAAAGTTTCATAACTCTTTGAATTTCTGGGTTCGGGATCGCCCCTTGTTAAATCAAGAAAGCAAAATTGTTTATTTATCAAGACATCACTGTTAGGTACGAGTAATTCCCAGATTGCGCAAAAACACTGGATGATCTAGGAACTTGTGCCTATTCTCTAATACGCGGGAAGGCAAACAAAAACACTATAAAATACACGTGTGGCGTTATTAGTTAATCAATAGCACAATATCCAACCATTGGTCGTACAACAGCATAAATATTCAATGAAATAGTATAGGAATCGTTTTCCCGAGCACGTAATTTCTCCGAACAGTTTGAGAATCATGTGCGGCCGTAACGCGTAATTGGTATTTACAAATCTATAAAATCTAATGCATTGCTAAACTAACTAATGATTTTGCGACGAATTGCGACCTCAAGTATAAGCTCTAAACAAAGATCTGAGAACTTATTATGTTATCTCAGCTTAACGAATTGTAAACGAAAATAAAAAAAAACATCTGTACACGGTGCATAGTGCTGCTGGCGTTACTAACGACAATTTTTATTACGTTTATATTACAAAAGGACGTGATTTCTTGTTTATTTTAATACACGGAACCGATGTGGCAATAACCTTCTAGAAAATATGAACACAGACTTCTTATGAATGGTGTGTTTCATAGAATATATATGACTAACATCGTAAAAAATATTGAATGAATTTACTACACAAACTAATAGACATTGAACTGCAAAATATTCGCGCCAATTGCATCAATTCGGTGCAAATTTTGTCTGTCATATGTTCTGAAAAGAGATACGTCTAGTGAAAGAATACAACTATTCCAGTGAGAAAAATAGGTCCTATATTTAACTCTTAGTGTTACACTAGTGTTGTTCATAACATACGAAATATTTTAGAATTTTTGATTCATGTATTTATTTTTCTAAAAGAATATTTTTGCAATTTTTTTAATGTAAATATTAAAATTTTGAGAAAATTTATGTACATCATTATGGTTAAGACACACTTGAATAAAATACAACAATCAAAATATGTATACACATCATAATATTTAAAACTGATTTCTAGCAAATATACATACCGGGTGTCCAACCTAAGATGCAACGGTTCCTAGCCAATTTATTGTTTTTTTCAAAAAAAAATGTTGCCTCGAATTATATTCTACACATGTTAAAATTAGTTTTAATAATGGCGGACTTCCGGTTGTACCGGAAGTACATAGAAACTTTATTATTTTAAATAGAACACCCTGTATATTATTGCACTTTTGGATTCCTTGTTAAATTTAAATAACAATACGTTAGGGATACATTGGGGCTAAGTTGTACCGTTTTCAAATTGCACATTTTTCGAAAAAAAAAATTACATTTGCAGTGTCTTCGGTGTTTGGAAATATCTCAGGAAATACGAAAGTTAGAAAGCGACTTTTCTTTTTTTTTGCGCAGGCCTCCTTGAAAATGCAAATCACGTCGATTGCATTACTCATCAGCGCCCAAGAAAACGTAACTTCGTCGCTGAATTCATATGCGAAGATCGGTCACTTTCGAATTGTAAGGTAACACATTTAAATTGTTCTTTTCTTTTCGCTTAATTAAGTTCTTAGACACTAACAGATAATAACTAGCTTTGAAAACACATTAAAACATAATAGAACTCTTTTTGTAAATTACTGATCTCATTAATTTTGTGTTTTTGTTGTTCCGCCGCTAGATGGCTCTGACATAACAAGTCAATTTTCAAAATGTTAAATCAAGTAATTAAATATGGTTTGTAACGCAAATAAACTCAAATTCACTCTTAAAATAAAATTAAAATCTAAATATTTTGTATTTACCTTGTTTGTTCTCGGTTCTGAGTTTGTAATATGAAATTTCATGGGTGTGATAAATTTTATAATATCTACCGTTATGAATGAGCTTCCAAAGATTTCTTGTACTTCCATGTTTGTACTTCCCCATCCGCCGTCTTCTATTTCTTGAAACTCGACCGATATTTCATTTGCATATGTCACTGCGGGTCGTACAATCATTTTATATAGCTGTACTTTCACCGTTTTAAAAATCATTTTGGATTTGAATAATTTACTGTTCGGACCTCACATAATTTAATAATTTGTTATTGTCACCCCGAGATACTCGAAGTTATCTACCTTCTCAAAATTGTAGTTTCTTCCTTATGTCTTAAAAGTAATGACTGATCCACTCGTGACATTTTGACTCATTCCCATGTACTTTGTTTTTATTCCATTTACTGTTAGGCCAGAGACTCTTTCAGTACTTTCCAGTTTTCCAAATACTGTTTCCAACTCTTTCGTTGATCTTTTAATATAGTCAGCATAAGCGACTATCAGATAACGTCGGTCGTTCATAAATTATTTCGTTTGCCTTAATATCACCTTCCTTCAGAATTATTTCTAGGATAAAATTAAAACGTAGCATAATAGCGATCGTATACATTTATTACCAGTAATACGTTACCTGTTCACCCATAAAAAAAAATCATTAGTTAAATTCTACCTTCCCAATTTTATTTAAAAAAAATCTATGAACAGTACAGGTATCGTCCGGTACCGGAAGAATGTGTTCTCCTCTAAGGAATAACACAAAGGTTAGTGATCATCACAAGCACCCTACGAGAGCTGACACAACTTCAGCGAAAGTTACAACGATTTGGTTAAAAACAAAGAACAAACTGTAAATGATCACAGGCTATTTTGACTTTCTACCAAACTTTAGTTTAAGAAAATTTTAGCCATTAATAAAAATAATGAAAGAATATTTAATATCTAAGGCTGTCGATAGTATCGAATCCAGTTCAAATAAATTTATTTATATTTCAATATTACTGGTAGTTTTTTATAGTGTATATTGTTTGGGTTTTTTCAATGGATTAATAACAACTACTTGAAATCACAGTTTCTATTTTTCCACCATTTTTATTAGATTCCGAGATTCCGTTGCTTAAAAATTATAATTAGACTTGAGATATTTTTCCCGCAAGCCAGGATCGAAAAAGGCCTGTGCAGGCAAACGGGTGATATTGTGATGCATTTATTTATATTGACATAATCTCAGCTTATTTGATATTTGTTCTTCTTGGTTTTTTGGTCATTTAATAAAAATAATATGGATAACATTTTAAAACGACTTTTTTGAAACCTTTTTTAAGTTATATTTGTAAAATTATAAATACCTTAAATAATGATTGTAAATATTTTTTTGTTTGTTAAATGATAAAATCGTTATTGTTTTATTTTAAGATGAAACTTTATTTCTGTTTTAAATAAATACACATTGTGAAATGTAAGTTTTAATTTTTTTTTTGTCAAATATGAAAAACGTTTTTATATTTCTAAAAAAAAATATTGTTGTGTTTAATTATAAAATTCCATTTGGTGAAACATTGTGTGTCTATTTTATCATTAACTGAATGTTTATGTTTATAAATTTGGATTAGTTCAAGTATTCTATATTAAGTGTTTTTAAATTTAGTTCTTTATTTAGAATTCTTATATTGTCAATATCAAAAGAGTGATTTTCAGTTATTTCATGTTTCTTTAGTGCTCTAAGATTTCTGTTATATTTATGTCCTTTAATTCTGGTTTACAGTTTCTACAGCCAATTTTATTACTACGAGTGATGTTTCTTCAATTTTTGATTTTAATTTTGTATAGATTTGATTCTGCAATTTGTTATTATTTTAATTTGTGAGTCTAAAATCATTTGATTGATTTTTTGGTATAAACGTTTTACATAAGGAATTTTTATATATTTTGTTATTGTTTGATCATTTCAATTGTTTTATTATTTCTTTTATTTCTTGTTGATTTATTATAAAAAAAGGGAAGGTTTTTTATTTGAATATTTTATTTGCAATATAATTTGGGTAATTATTTTGTTTTAACGTATATTTTGCTTTATTTATAGTATCGGATGTAAAAGTTATGTTGTTTCTCTAAAGCACGGACCATTATCAAAAAATCCAATAACAAATCAAATTTATTTAAAACTGATAACTCCATAGGGAAAGCCATTAAGAATAACAGATAAAACGGACAAAAGGTTGAACTCGGGGATTTATAGGTTAACTAGTGAAAAGTGCAAAAAAGGTCTACGTAGGGCAGGGAGGGAAGACTTTTGAAGCCAGACTGAAGAACAATGAAAGAAATTACAAGGCCAAAAACACATACTCCACTTTTGCCAACCACTGCTTAAATACAATCATACATTTTATAGGAACTTAGAAATTCTACATACAGTCACCGACAGAATTGAGTGGACACTAAGCGATTTTTAATTAAACTATAAATTTTACTCATACTTATTTAATGATATACAAAATCATATGATATTCTAGCAGATCAAATAGTTAAACATAAATAATATCCAAAAACATACTAATATTACAAAATAAATATATTAATAATAAAATATAATACTATGTCCACTCAATTCTGTGGATGACTGTACATACATATATAGAGGAAGCGAGTAAAAAACTTACCTATTGGAAAGTTTATAAATTAATAAGCTTAATAACTTCGGTATAATATTAAATGATCAATTAGACTTAAAATAACTCTCCACTATTAAATTTAAAGCCCCTCCTGCGTAATTAGTCTCCTTGAGTTTATATAAGTACCAATTTTTGTTAGTTAAATTTATATTTCATCGCCTGATAAAGCCACTGTGTGGTGGAACATATGTAGGGTCTACAATATATTTTTGAAATCCGAACTTTGTATTATTATTTATTACGACAAAGTTTCAACGCGTATCTCCTCAATCAATCAGTTAATTATTACCATTACTACACTGGAAGATAAAATTAATCTAACCAAAAAAATAAACCCCAATACTATAAATAAACAGTAATATAAATATATATATATGTATTCATTCATTCAAAAAAAACTAATATAAAAATATATAAAACCCTAATCAGACCAGTTATTACTTATGCGCTGGAAACAATGGCAATAAATCGAAAGGAGGAAGAAGATCTAAAAATATTAGAAAGAAAAATAATGCGAATATTATTGGGACCAAATATAACAGCCCCACCATCTGGAACGTCTACTATGAGTCTTTAAAATTAACACCTCCCTGGGAGTGACAATTATTGGGTATGCGGACGATCTTGGTATCCTAATAACCGCTAGGAAAGCAGAAGACCTGGAAGCTACAGCAAACGAGGCAGTAAGTGGTGTCATCAAATGGTTAGAGGCCAAACAATTAAACCTGGCCCCTCAAAAAACCGAGGTTGTACTCCTGGTAGCCGGAAGGAAACTGAAACAAATCAGAGTCAGAGTAGAAGATGTCGCAATAGTCAGCCAGGAAAGCGTGAAGTACTTGGGGATACATCTGACCAGAAACATGCTAATGGGAGCACATGTCCGCCAAGTAGCAGAAAAGGCAGGCAGGGTGCTTGCAAACCTTTGTCGCCTGATGCCAAGTGTGGGGAGTCCGAGGGAGAGCAGCAGGAGAATGTTGAGCTCGGTGGTAGAATCCATCGTTCTGTATGGTGCTTCCATATGGGGAAAGGCCTTATTAAGGGAGACAAACCGGAAGCTACTAACATCGGTGCAGCGCAGAACCGCCATAAGAATAGTGAGTGCCTACAGAACCACCTCAACTAGAGCGTTGTTGGTCATCGCGAGGATGCCTCCAATGAGCCTACTGGTGGAATATCAAGCGACCATAGAAAAGGGTAGAAAAAAGGAAGAAGCCTATACCGAAATGATGGAAAAATGGCAACAAAGATGGGAAGTAGAAGAAGGCGCGGCGCTGTGGACACGCAAACTCATTAAAGATATGAGGACCTGGTTTGACAGACCTCACGGAGAGTTGAATTTTTATTTAATACAGCTACTGACGGGACACGGCAGTTTCCAAACGTACCTCGCACGATTCAAGTTAGCAGAGACGGACGACTGTGTATACTGTGGAATGGAGGACACCCCTGAACATACAATTTTCTACTGCCTGAGATGGAGCCTGCAAAGAACTAGAGCAACTGAGGTAATAGGATCGATTAACGCGGACAGCATAATAGCAAGGATGATCGCCAGGGAAGAAAACTGGAATGCGGTTGCCAGATTGACACGAGAGATCCTCTGTGAAGACAGTCGCCGGGGGTAGAATGTAGGAAGCCCGACCATCCAGAGAGATATCCCCCTGAAGTAATGCTAACGCGGTTCCGGGGGGATAGAAACTTCTCAACGAGAGAGGTTTTTTAGTCGGTAGGAATCCGACACACCCCGGCGACACGGGCTGCCGAAAGTCTTACGCAAGATTTTTCCCCTCTCGCGACAAAAAAAAAATATATATAACAGAAGATGGGGGAACAAGAATGAAAAGGAACAGAGAGATAGAAGATTAGCTCGAGGAGAAAACATCATAGGTTATTTAAAAAAAAAGAAGTTACAGTGGGTAGGATATATAATGAGAAGAAAACCAACAGAAATGATCAGGAGGAGATGGGGAAACTCTGTGGAAGAGGATGCAAGGACGATGGGAGTGCCGCATTGGTGCAGGGATAGAGGGGAGTGGAGGAAAATAACATCGGCAGTCAAGACCCACAACGGACTTTAAATAGAGAAAAGAATGATTAATCCACCTAAAGAGAGGAATTTTATGACGCTCTAGCGTCAGCCATAATCCACAAGGATTGAACGGCTTGATGATGAGGATGATGTATTCATTGAGCTACCAAAAACCAATGCACATAAACTTTTAAATAGCAAACTCATACCTAAGCCGTTCGCAGGCTGCGAAAAGGTCTATTAGCAACTACTACAAACAAATGACTAATCCAATTTTACCGATTTATATTATATACACATTATATGAGTGTACTGATGATTATAATAAACTTTATATAATCAAGCGGGAAGACGTTTATAATTTCGTGGTAAAGCACATATTGGAATTTTCACCTTTATTCCGTTAAATTCCCTAATGTAAACATGCGTCAACTTAAGTACGTTCAAAGTAGGACGTTCGTTCCCGGAACATTTCACGCAAACAGGAAATTTTTTGGGAGTGTGTAATATTAGACGGTAGCTCCTGAAGAAAAACAGTTCTCTAAAACTGAAGTGTGTATACTCAGAGAAACGCCGTTTTGTTATAACTGTTATAAGTTATAGTTATATTAAAAACATTTTTGTACGAGTTCATAAGAAAATTGTTAAAAATGTCTTTTTAGTCTAAATAGGACGATAATTATTGAAAGAAATCTCATACTAAAAAAAAAACAGATATTGCAACCTAATAGAATAGAAATGTTATATTAATAATTATAACAAACACAAAAATCTTAAAACTAATCATGTATTCATTTGATCTTTACGAATCCAGAAAAAAACACCTAGGGAACCGGGTAGTTGATTGTGCTCTGAAAATCCGAGAGGCACCAAAATTACTCGATTACTATTACTGGTATTTAAATTTTGCTGCTAAATATAGATGTACAGTAGTACCCCGTTATCCGCTGACTACGTATCCGCGGTTTCAGTCATCCGCGATTTACCTATGATGAGCAGAAAACTCGGTATATCAATAAATACAGAAACAAATAAAGACATTCGAGCCTTATTAAAAGTTATAGGAGCATTTGTCGATATATCGTCGTATATATGAGTCATCCCCTGAATTCGGCGCTCTCTTATGATAAGTTAAATAAGTTGGAACGTGCTTAAGGTGCCACTCGCTTTTACTTGTACATATAAACGCTCCTGTTAACTATGAGTTCAGTACTATTCGAATTGTCGGACAAGACAGTGCTAGCAATAGTTTTTAAATAAAGCAAGTAAATTTGAAAATCATTTTAAAATGGCTTCTAAACCAAAAAGAAAACGTGAAATGCTCACTATTAGTGAAAAAATAAAAATCATTAATATGATTGAAATAGAAAAAAAATCTATTGCAACTGTTGCTAAAATATACAATAAAAACGAATCTTCGATACGGGAAGTGTTAAAAAACAAAGATAAGATTCGAGCTAGTTTTTCTAGTGCATCCCAAACTGCAAAAGTTGCAACCACAATACGTAATAAAGTGTTACTTAGGGTAGAAAATGCCTTAAATTAATGGGTGGAAGATATGACAAGGCTACATATTCCTATCGATGGCAAAGTGCTACAACAAAAGGCGTTAGTTTTATATGAAGATATGCAGACCCAAGATTATACTGAAGAGGAAGGAAAATCATTCACAGCAAGTAGGGGGTGGCTGCATAGATTTAAAACTCGGTTTAATCTAAAAAATATAAAAATGACAAGGGAATCTGCGTCGGCTGATCATGTAGGTGCTGCCGTGTTTCCAGAAAAATTTAAACAAATGATTGCACAAAAGAATTATCATCCTAAGCAAGTTTTTAACTGCGATGAGAGTGGTCTTATGTGGAAAAAAAATGCCTCAACGGGCTTATATTCATAAGACTGCAAAGAGTGCACCAGGCTTTAAAACAATTAAGGATAGACTTACCTTGATATTTTGTAGATTGTATAGTTTGGTCTCACTTTATTTAAAACTAACAGCGTGGTTTACATATGGTACGTTTCTGATAGAAAGCAGAAGTCGCTGAAATTCCACAGCCTTCCACGTCTTACGTTTGTCATTCAAACCTATAGCTGTAGTGTGCCAAACCAATCTACCAATATGATTCAGCGTGCCATGTAAAAATTTGTCCATAACAGTTTGTTTATTTGGGAACCTTTTTTTTAGCTGTAGTTTCAAACATACCGTTTATTTATACAAAAGTTATAAAATACTATTTATAACTTTCGTCTATCGCTTTCAGTTGAGAAGACCAGGCAGCGTTGGTGTAGACGGCCACTGAGAATAGCACAACTTTTCCGACGGTGTCTCTTACCTGCATGATAACTTGAAAATTACTGATCCAATTGATGTTATTTTTTCAGAAGCGTCGTCTGAATAATTTGATATACATATACTGGATGATTTTTTATTTTGAGACAACGGAATATCTCTAAAACATGCATTCTTGTGCTACGGAATAATGTGCTGGACCACCGTCATGTTGGAACCACATTGTTTGTCGTATGTTCAAGGGAAGGTTTTCAAGTAACACTAGAAGTTCGTTTTGCAAGATGTTTCGATATTTTTCACCATTTAAGTTTCCATCGATGAAATATGGACCAATAAGCTTATTGCCAATTATTCCACACCAAACATTTACGTTCCAAGGATGTTGATGTTCAACTTGGCGCAACCAATGGGGATTTTCGTTACTCCAGTAATGCATGTTGTGCCGATTTACCGTACCGTGATTTGTGAATGTCGCCTCGTCAGAACATAAGACTCAAGCAAAAAATTTGGGATTATCTTATATCCGTTGAAACGCCCATTGACAAAATCGCACTCGATTTTGAAAATCATCGCCATGCAGTTCTTGATGCATGGAAACTCTAAATGGATGACATTTCCTATGCTTTAATATTTGGCAGATAGCGGACTGAAAAATTCCTGATTCGCGAGCTATTTCTCGAGTACTAATGTGCGGATTATTAGCTACTGCAGCTAATACCGCGATTCCATTATTTTCTAGAGCAATTGTTTTTCGGCGATTACGTTTTCTTGGCTGTACAGTTTCTGTGCTAGAGAACTGTTAAATGACTCGGTAAAAAGAAGCGCCCGATCGCACCTTGTCGGGAAAACGTTGTGAATAAAGACTAACAGCATAATCGATATTCCTACCACTTTCTCCATAGATGTAAATCATTTCAATTCTCTCTTGGAATGTTATAGCCTCCATTGGATTAATATAGATAATTAATAATCTAAATGGCGATCGGACAGTGTGTAAATATTCACAGCTTGTCAAGTACTGAATAAAGTACGGTTTTGTATCGTTGAATAGCGTTCCAATTGCGAATAAATAAATGTATAGAAATGAAGGAGCACAGTTTCGAACACATGGCTTTTTGAAATGTTAGTTTATGTTAAAATAAAGAAAACACAAAATCATGTTTAAGCAAGCAGGTTAAGCTTTTTTGTGTATTTTTTCTAGACGTTCACAATCATGTTTTTTGCGATTACAGCGCAATCTCTTGTCCCCCCCCCCCCACTCTGGGGGGTGAGGTGGGGGATCGAGTTCGGTAGTAAACCCCCTACATTATAACAAATCTTATTAAGACCTTTTTTTGATTTGATGCAGTGCTTTAGTGATATTCCGTTGTCTCAAGATAAAGAACCCCCCCACTATAATAAGTTTAAAAAAAAATTGTTTGGAAAGTATTTTCTGAAGTCGACATTTAGGACAAATGGCATTTTTATGTTCCTTTTTCTCGGAAACCAGTGAATATTTTTTAGAGATTCCTGTTGTATTTCATTTTAAGAAGTTAAATAAAAGATGTCCCGGGAGAGCTTTTGATTAAAAAAATATTTAAAACAAGACGAAAAAAAAATTGCACATATAAGGATTTGAAAATGCCAGGACTGAAGCTACATAATTAACTAACCTTTCAGGACTTGATCCGGCACTTATGTATATGAAGCGAAGACAATGCTTCCGGTGTAGTTTGGAAATGAGGAAATTAAAACAAAAATCTACAAAAGGTTCTTAGTGACTGGGGGTTGTTTTATTATAACCGGAAATGAATGTAATATTTTTTCAGAAAGTTCTAAATTATCCTTCGAAACTGTACAATATATAGGAGTAAATAATTTGGAAAATGAGGTTTCAAAACGTATAGGCAGCATTGAGAACTTTTCTGACAGTACCAATACAGTGGCTGCTGAAAGGAGTTTCAGTAAATTAAAGTTTTAAGGGAAATTCTCAACTGAATTCTTTGATACTATTATCGATTGGAAAAAAATACATAGATATAACAGAAAATATATTCCCGTCAGAATTATTTATATTTTGAATAGGGATAGACACTTGTTTTGCGATAAATATAATACAATTATATTCATTTACGTACACTATCAAATTATACCTATATTTTAATTTTTGTATTTAATAAACCTTGCTGATTTTTAGTTTTATAATTGTGTTCTTCCTGTTAAGACGTAAAACCAATAGCATTTGTTTTAAAGTAGTATTAAGCCACTAAGTGTGAAACTTCTAGGATTTTTCTTTATTAGAAATCGATTTCAGTATTTAATAGAATATATTAGAAACTGTTTCATTGTTTGCAACGTTACGTTACGCCAAGGGACGGCAAAATTTTGCCCTCACTGCCTATGGTCATGCGACGTATGGCATGAAAAGCATGACATTTTTGCCAGCACGATATATGTATGTGATTTATGGCATACACTTCTAAACCTTTTCTGACAGCAAAGGAACTTAAACAAGGAAGTTTGTAACCTATGCTTTTTAAAATATATATCAGAGAAGCATTCAATAAATAGACACGGAAAACTGCTGAAATGAGCATTAGCCACTGAAGATTTCTTAAGCAAAACAAAACACTTCTAGGCGATTAAATTCTAGCAATGCATAAGTAGTATCACACTGCAAGACCTATACTTCCATTGTTTACGAGCATCAATTTGGTGTTACACGCACAACATTTCTGTCCACTGCGAATTAAGTTTTCACAAAAATCACACTTATTTAAGCACTGTTAATGTCATCATCATGGTCCGCCATTACGTTGGATCAAGACCATTACTAATATGATTGTTAGATAAAAAATTTGCGTAGTTTTGTCTTTAGATAAAGGTTCTTTATTATTATTATTATTATTAGCAGATATTTAATTTTTCCATATATTTGCTCCTCACCGAATATTAACGATCGAAGCATATCGCCTGTTTGAATATTTGAAAGATTTGTTTATAGGGTTCTCATAATTTCTACTAATTTTAAGCGTCTAAACTTCAATAGATGGTTATGCAAATATATTGGAACGAGGTTATAAAGTCACATAACAAAGCCAATTAACCACTTAATCGCCCACTATAATTGTGGCTAGATATGCAAATACCCAGTATAAATAAATACAAAATGTTATGCATTATCTCTCGTTGTATATAACACAACTGTTCAATTATTAAATTGCATTAACCTCGATTAGTCTGCAACGAAAGTCATTCATTTGATATACATATAATAAACTAGCTTTTTTTTATTTGAGGATATAAAGTAAGTTTAATATTTGAATACTGTTTCACATTACAAATAAGTTCACGTAAACAGCTAATCAACTGCTTCTGTATACTTTGGTTTTCCTGCAATATCTTTGGAAGTGTAATCATCCAATATCAACAGCTGTTAAAAAAATATTCTCTACGAAATAAAATCCTTGACGGGAATTTAGAGCTATGTAAATTCCTCTAAGATACTTAACACTTATTTACTTAACCTCGCACATGGAGGAACGGAGAGTACAGTTAGATATGAAATAAAAATCCGCTGCGTTTACAATGTAAGTGTAAACAAAGCTGTTACTACAACTCTAGATTAGGTGAGAAGTAACATACTTTAGAGCGTTGGATTAATTGTATATAATTATTGCACGGTTTTATTCACATGTACCATAAAAAGCAAACACTCCTTTTAAAGAAAAAAGGCGTTTTCAGTTATTTAGAAATTATTATATTATCGCAAAAAAAACTAGAAAAGAGACGATCCCGAATCTGGAATTCAAAAAAAAAGAAGAAGATTTTTTGCTATAAACTACGGCATATGTTTGACTCCCTAGAAGCCACTCGCGACCAAATTTTCAGTTCTGAAAAGTAAACGATTTTCGAGTAAAAAAATAAAAACCAAATATTCTTTGAACATTTTTGTCTCAGGATTGGGTTGTCTGATGGAAACGTAAAAAACAGAAAATTGCAGTTTTTTGGAGGCAGAAAACAGAAAGGCAGCTGCATAAAAAATCGCAACATTAGAAATTTAAGAAATGTTTAATTTCTAATTACCTCAAAAACACATTGTAATATTAACAATTGGCAACAAAGTTACTTAGATAAATATATGTTGTTCAAAGATTAGAATTTGATCAAATTGATATAATATAAACTATAATTATTAAATATATAAAAAAAAATGCTGGGTACCTTTTTAAATCCCATCTGGTCGTCCTTTTTTTGAATCTGAAATAGAAACAAAGATTAATTAATTTCAAAATTCATTTTCTAGAAAGTAAACAGTTTTTAGCAAATTTGTCAATTTTTTTAAACAAGCGGCATTCAAAACGCTTACTCTAGCTGCTATAAATCCGTTCTTGTTTTATTCTTATTTGAATTATACGTTCTAATAACCTATTACGACGACTAATACTGTTTTAATTGTACCAAAGGTATTGTAAATATAAATGCGACAAATGCAAGGTTCCCTAGCTACTCCCTATAAACTTCATCCAACTAAACGACTCATTTACTTCAACGAGGGTGCCATTCCAAAATTAGGCATGCACAATGTGTGATTTAAAAGAGAAAATGATATGATATGATTTTACGCGAATTTATAGTGAAAGTATGGTTGGGCAAGTAAATTTAATGTAGGCGCTAGAAATAAAGTTATTGTATTAAGGGGCTACTTCAACCGACCGAAATTATATCGTTGACTGCGAAACGAAAGTTGTAACAGGGATGGTAAATGTGTTCCGCTTCAGCCGACGTAGTAAACAAAACTTTAGCCGTTGACGTTTAGAACTCCCAGTTTGGGATAGATACCTTACTGTGTTTATGCGTTCTACACTGTTATAACTTATCAGGGCTATACGTTGGAGGTCTATTTAGCTATTCGACTAGAACATGTGTCAATTTTGGTCGATGTATCGAACGGCAGGTAGTTTCACTGATTCTGTAACTTTTCTACCGTAGAACGCCGCCGGGTTCTCTTCGACAGAGGACTTCTTGTCGATTAGTCTTTCTAACTCTATCTAACTAACGGCTTGCATTTTGCATCTTTTTCGAATAGCCCTTATAAACGCACACCAAATGTTCCATTTAACGAGTCAAACGACATTTTTATTTGAATAATGTGCTGATGTTGGACGGATTGTGTTTGTTTATTACCTACTCACAATCAGTTGGGGATTGATTTATCGGAATAGAATGTAGAAAAAGGGGGTAAATTTATATCACAAATACGTAATTTCACATTTAAAACGATAATGATATTTTGTTTGTTTTCCCCTTTCCTTTGTTAAATATGTAATAAAAAAATTTAAGATTATTGTGATTTTGGTGAAGCACTGTTATGTTGTATGTGATTAGAATTGTGTATCGTAACAGTATTACTTACGTTCAGGATATCTCTTGGTGTAAATTTATTATTCGTATTATTCTAATATTTATTCTTCAAAATATTTGTACACCTACTCTTGTTTATTTTATTATTTTTATTATAATTAGTGAAATGTCAATGTCCCAAGATGTAAATCTTACATTAGCTGCAGCTGAAATACATATTAGGTACACTAAAAAATATTGCAATACTCCATTGTAACAGATCTTTCAGAAAGCGAATAAATAAAAAAATATATAGAAGAAATGTACAGTTATGTTAGTTATTCAGCTAATAAGTTTTATTAGGAAGTTTAGTAAGAGTTTGAATTACCGGCCCTAAATACAAAATAATTCTCATTCATTTAACCCTCCGGTACTGTGGGTGTGTTTATCGGCACCAGATTTAGAATAAGTGTGATTGCAGCATGCAACGATACTATACACTCGCTGCCGCCCGAAGGTATAATATATCTAGATATTCAGTGAAATATTGATGAAAGTCAAACCAAAATCACATTATTACAATGTAAATGACAAAACTATTCTAACATATACTCTTTCCAAAAATGTAAGTCCTATGTCTAAAATGCAGGGCTTATTTCCACCAGTTTAAATTCTCGTATTTATTTTACTTTACCATTTTTCTATCATCTAAACATCATGCCTACGCACGACACCACGAGTGTTTTGTTTATGTTATAGTCCGGACGTTAGACTCGCACAGTTCACTTATGGTATATACCCTGTGTGTGTGTGTGTGTGTATTTAAACAACCATACAGTCTACAAACAACAATTTATAATATATATTATAAAAAAAAAAAAGAAACAATCGTATGTAATACGACTACTGTATACATTTTGTAATAATGAAATAATTAAGTAATAAAACCATTAACAACAATAATGTTGGTCGTCTCGGGTGTGGTAGTGTTTGCGTCCGCGCAGAGGCGAACATCCCGGGATGGGAATGGAGTTGGGGAGGAGGATCAAATAATAGTTTAGTTTACTTTTTAGCGGCTATATATTTATTACCAAACTTGGAAAAAATTGGATTGTTCAATTTATTTAGGGGAATATCTGGGCCAAGTAACGCTTCACACAAATCCAAATTAAATTTTTGTGGTTTTTTTTGTTCTAGGGGCATACTTTCTAGATGAATGTAAACCAGGGATTTTAGATTTGTGAGTTAGACTTCCTATATGTCCTACGCAGACGCCGTTTAGAATTAATTTTTTCATTACAAAGTTTACACAAAATATCATCGCCCTGCATTTGAAAATCATCATTACCCATAAGGGGAACCTAGTAAAAAAACAAGGTAAATACAATGTTAAAGTAGAATCAGAAAATATAAACCACTACATATTCCAGGTGGGTAAGTTTTAAAAGAAAATATTCTTATAATACAATTTAAACTAAGAATAGAAATTCAAAATATGAAATGAAAAACGGAATCTCTAGTGACAACTTAAAATAAATAAAGGAAACTCAGAAATTATTTAATGAAAACGAAAAGCAATCTTTCTCTATGCACATGCATTTGCATTGATAGACCACAGATTACTACCACGATCTTCGCTTGCTGAATCTCTAGTCGCATTCGCATTGGCAAATTGGTGGCAAATAGAAGTTGTTTCTCTTTTCTTTTATAATTACCTAGTTGTTATTTTATTTTATTAATAAATATTGGAAATTATTAAATTTCGCGTGACAGTTATGAGAGAATGAATTGGCGAACCCGAAATAAATTTCATGTCAAATCTACATATATTATCGAAATACCTTACAATCGCTCGACCATCTCTAAAGTATTTGCTACAAACAGGAAAACTATATTTTAAACTTAGTTTATGAAAGACGCAATTTGTTATTCGGTAGGTTTTCGACGAATAATAACTAACCTTTGAATGGTCCCAAGTGAAAAACAAATTAAACATTACCATCGAAATAGTGTATGTACCTAGAGGTGGAAGCCAAACATCAAATTAATTCACTATTAATTTTTGTGAGTTGGTTTCTTCAGAATCTCGTCCAGTTGGTGAATTAGAATACAAGTATGTAAATGTTACACAAGTAAACATATATTATAACGCACACGTTAGGGCACAAATACTGTCGGGTATTTACGCCTGAACACATGATTTGATTTTTTACAGTGTACGTTTGAGTGTACACATGTGCGTAAATTCCAAGCTGACGGGATATACTAATCTCCAGTCTGAGTGCCTGTAAGGTATGCAATATGTATTGAATTTTTAGTAAAACATTGGTGAACAACATATGACGGTTCTCTTTCGAGGCATAAAAACAAAAATAACTTCACATGACATCTTGTAGTTTGAAAATTTGAAAAATATTTTTCTGTAATTCACTTTCCCTGCTTACGCAGGTACCTGACCATTATTGTGATAGATTACACTGCACAACAGGATTTCTGATGATTGAGTTATGTTGCATGATTCTAGCCTAATTTTCAATGACGATTTCAAATCTGTGATAAAAATATCTGTATCAGCTCTAGTTTGTAAAATATGGCATGAGCCTTTCTACAATAAAACACAATATTAGGAAACGGGCGGAGCCAAATGAATAGCTGGCGTCCGGTACTGCAGATCAGTGTTGGGCATAATTAATTACAAGTTCATTGAATTATGTAATCAATTACAAAATAACTAATTACTTTGGTAATTAATTACATTCAAACTCAATTACTTTGTAATTGGACCTATTCAATTACTTTGGTAATTAATTACTTGTAATTACAACCGGTCAATTACTTTATAATTGAATTACTTCGTAATTATAATTCAATTACTTTATAATTGAGAGTTTTCAATTAATTTGTAATGAAATTACTGTGTAATTGAAAGCGTCTAATTACATTGTGATTCAATTATATTTTAATTAATTATTTTGTAATTCAATTACAACCTAACAAATTATAATTACTAATATTTTTTCCTGATAAAAACAGAATTGATCAAAGAATTTCGTTTTATATTGCAATGAAATTGTAGGTTATTTACCTAATCTTTCATTGTGATATAATTTTTAATTATTGACACGAGTAATTTTACTGGAAACAGTTTTGCGTTAGATGTCCCTAACAACTAACGCCGAATTCTAACTAAAATTTCTTCCCACTCCCCTTCTCGCCCCTTTCAATGTAAAAAAAAATCATTTAAAACATTTTTAACGCATCCTCTTATCCGCTGTTGTACAAAAAAAAATAATTTTATCCCGGTTTCCCGACTATCCGTTAAACATCGGTGTGGGAACTGTCCCGAAATTTAGTCCAATCAAACGGACTATAGGATAGAAGTGTGATTTTAAATAAAAATTCTCCGGTCCCAGTCAAAATGAAGCATCAAACACAAATGCTCCAATAATGACGTACAGACATAAGCAAATAGTTTAAATGTACTTTCATAATATATACGAACAATTTTGGCCATTAATTGTGGGCAAATTCACTGAATTACGTAATTAATTACAAAGTAATCAATTACATTTTAATTCAATTACTTTTAAATTGAACTATTCAATTATTTTGTAACTAAATTATTTTGTAATTACAACCGTTTAATTACTACATAATTAAATTACTTTGTAATTACATTACTACGTAATTGAATATTCAATTTCTTTTTAATCAAATTACTTTGTAATTGAAAGTGTATAATTACTTTATAATTGAAATACTTTGTAATTATAAGTAATTAATTACTTTTTGTCCAACACTGCTGCAGATACGTATTACAATCACGTTACCACACGGCCGTCTCTATTATTGCAGTAGGCGATTTTTATCTGTATACTTATACATTTTACACAAAAAGAAAAATAAACATTATTCCTCAAGTACAGTCCTTGGTTACTTTTTGCACAGCGCAATAGATGTTGCTCACTTTTTATTGTGCGAAAAAAAAAGCGAGCAACAATGAGTTGTTATTAAAATAAATAAATAGCTCTGCTCTAATTAGATCTCTATTTCTCTCATCCCTCTATTTGATGTTCATTACACAAAACGCGCGTTCTGAAAATTCAGAACTGCAGTGTGTACTCAAGAAAAGAGTTATGAATTTAAATGGATTTGGAAAATCTCTTGATTTTAATATATAACACCATTTTTATGGACAACTTAGTTTACCAAACTCGGACAAATTACAGACGCAGTACTTTTTATTATCCCTGTAACGTCCTATAAGCAAAATCTGTTAGTGTCGTCTTTTGACATTTTTAAAGATTTGAGAAAATTAATTGATCGCAAAAACGAAAATGATTGAAGCCCTAGCTATCAAGCTGTGATTTTTACACAAATTGGAGTTTTGTTCATTCTAAATTTAGCTCTAACTTAAAGAAATTGATCATTTCTTCCGTGTTTCTCATCCCGAAAAATATAACATAACATATTTTTATAATTTCTACCAACTTCAAGGGCATTTCCCTTTTAAAATACGTGACAGGTGGATTTGGATCCTTCTGTTATCTAAAGAGGACAAGAGGACAAAGTATCAAAACGAAAACGGGTGGCAACCTTAGTACCTATACCCGAAATTACACTTTGAAAATCTAAGTGTCACAATTAAGTCAACAGTTGACTTTACTCAACATCTAAGCTCTACTGAAAGATTTCAGAGTGAAACGTATACTTTTTTTAGTAACAGAGTTTAGATTAGATTAGATCTAATTAGGGTAACATTACACCGCGACCTATCGATCTATTGTGCCCCCCTACATCAGCTGTAAGCTGCTAGGGTTTGCCCGCACTTACAGCTCCCCATCCAGTCTAAGAACTTTAATAAATTGCAGTAGCTGTGATGGTTTCAAGGAGGGTATTTCTCCCTCGTCTATGACGTCTTTGCCAAAATAGGTACGAGTTTCTGTGATGGCAGTGCAGTTGGATATTAGGTGTAGTAACAGAGTTAATTCTAACAATTTCCAAAAGAATGTTTGGTTCTAAACCGAAAATGGTAATGTATATTTGTTTAGCACAAATTCCTATTTTTTTTTTGTTCTTAAAAAAATCGTAAGTAGAATATTTCATAGCATATATTTCTTAGCTGTTAACTCTTATTAACAAACCAACCGTCTTCTGGTTATAAATAAAAAAAGTTAGTGTATTCGCCACTAGATGGATGCTCTAATCGGAACACTAAAACCATTTAATTACAGATGTTTATATTGATGCAAATTAGGTAGCCTTATTTGCTAGCTCATATACATACTCGTCTTTATTCAATGTCATACGACACTGCAATATCATTATATTGTAATTATTATAATTATAATAATTGTTACAACATTTATACTTACATATAGGCAGCGTAAACGAATATTGGGTTGTCTAATCGTTCCGCTATGTAATCCAATAGTGTAACGTAAAATCTCAATATTGACTTTCTCTTCATAATAAGAACCATACACAAATACACATATACAGCAGATATATTAATACACATACCTCATTTAATTGTTAAAATGTGAGATTGCGGAACTTACAGTGGCGTTAACGTCCTTGATTTTTGCGCATAATTATTACAGATGACCAAAATAAATAACGAATTTAATAAAAATAGGTAACCAAACAAAACAATATTTATTTTATTTACATTTCATCTTTATCTCTAGATTATGTTTTACCGGCATATCATATCATCGCTTTGAATGCCATAAAATTTGATTATACGGCATCTAATATGATAACGATTCAAAATAAAAATACAGGAGTTAATACCAATCTAATTAATATACGTACCTATTTATTAATACCTATATTCTAAGATTATTTATCGAATGACAGAAGATAAAGCTGCTTTATATGATCATTTACCTGACAATAGCATTTCTAAATAATTTAGAAATTAAAAATTATTAAGGTTGGCATTTAGACTGTCATGTGATTGTAGATCCAGTGAAAATTATTATTGCAAAGTATGTTTGATATCGAACAATGACAAAACCCTAACGGATTTTATTTGAACATTTAAACTGCATATTACTCGTCTTCATGACGAGTTTCTCACAACCGCTGCCGTCTCTAGCATCTCATATCGTTTCCATTTTTCTCTCCCATTTCATTCGGCGCATTTATTTTCCTTCGTACTTAATCCGCCGAAGGTAAGATGCCTGGTGGCATCCACTTCAGTAATAGTAAAGCTACTAAGCAGTAGTGGAGTACAGGTACAATATATGTATGGTGCACTATGGTGGGCGATGGCTGTGTCTGTAATCCACTATTACTTAGTGGTTTTCCTGTTACTGATGTGAAGGCCACCAAACATCTCACCTTCACGGGTAGATGACGTTGTACTTTTTTCATTTACATCTTATAGTCAGCAGTTAGTTGCCTGGTGAAGTGCTGTTGCTTGTGTCTCGCCTGCGACATGTTGATGAGAACTAATAAGTTCGAAATAGTACTGTCCATGTTTGGCGTAGCACATTCGGCATTCACTCCTCCCTTTCCTTTGTTTTTAGCTATTCATTATACAGCCTCAATCTCTGCAAAGTAAACGGCGGGGAAGTACATATACTCCCACCGTCTCCCACTCTACCTAACAGCGAGGTGTGGCGTTGTAGTACGATAATAGCTCGTGTAGACTGATCAGTGATCAGTATTATTAGTCAGTTCAAGTAAGTTGGTTGTCTAAGTTTTAAATACATATTTTTGCGCAAAATGCCGCGTTATACTGTGGAGGAGAGAGCTGAGATGATGCGGTGGTATCACGCTGGCAATTCTTTTCAAAGGGTATGCGACGTGTTTGCAGCTAAATACCCCAACAGGCCTATTCCAAATAAAGTCACAATTTTTAAATTAAAAAATAAAACCGGCAATACCGGTTTGGTCGAAAATTTAAAAACATCATTTCCAACTCGCAGAATTTCTAATAATACGTCCATTAGTATGTGCTGCAGTTGAAATAAATTCGAATATGTCATTTGGCACTATTTCCCATTCTTCCGTTCAGCGAATACTCAAAGCAAATAGGTTTCACAATTTTAAATATTCTAAACACCAACAATTATTTCACGGCGCCGCATTTAAGCGTATGGTATTTTGTGAAAAGTGAAGTGATTTACTTAACCGAGATGCTAATTTGGTAAACAATATTATCTTTACCGATGAATCTTCTTTTCCTTTGGTTAGAAGTCACAATTTATCTGTGACAACATGCTGGGCCAAGCAAAACGAGCACAAGTATTTAAGTTCATCTAGTCAGCAACAGCAAAAAGTAAATGTTTGGGCAGGTTCCTTAAACAACCATATTATTGGGCCTTTTTATCAATGGCAATTTGAACGCAAATGCATATTTAGAATTACTGAACACCCACATTCTACCAGCAACTTCCCGATATAAATATGCAAAACATCTACTTTCAGCAAGATGGTTGCCCTTCAAATAATGCAGTGGCTCTCCGTAACTATTTAAGTGAACAGTTTCCTAACCGGTGGATCGGAACTCATTCTGAAAATATCAAATGGCCGCCACGTTCACCAGATTTATCTCCCCGCGATTTCTTTTATTGGGGTTAGTTAAAAGAAATAATTTATGGCAATGAAGACGTTAGACCAGTTAATGTAGAGTAGTTGCGCAATAAAATTGTTCAAACGTCAAACAACATTAGCCCAGAAATGTTGGAGAATGTTAGAATGAATTTCTACAACACATTAGGATGAGGGGCATATTTGAACCTTTTGTTTGAAGATTCAATGATTTTTAAAAAATTAGCGTTTATTTCATCTTATTATTAAGGCTTATTTTCGTTTTCTATTTTTTAAATTTATTTACCCAGAATTAATTTTTATTTGTCCTTCATTAAATTTACTATTTCTTTTTGAGGGTTTTGCCCTAACTTCATTAGAATGTCTTTGATTTCCTTGTCATGAACAAGCCCTAATTTTATATTTTTTTATTTATTACTATTACGAATAGAATAGTAACCGAGCTGGTGTTAAAGTTTATTTAATTTATTATTAAGGGTTACTTTTACGTTTTCAGTTTTTTAAATTATTTACTCAGAATTAGGTAAGTTTTATTTTTCCTTCGTTAAATTTATTATTTCTTTATGAGGGTTTTGTTCTTCGTTCATTAGAATTACTTTAATTGTCTTGTCATGAGCAAAGACTATTTTTAAGTACATAATAGATACCATAAATTACTGTTTTACGCTTTCATTACAACTTTTGAGTTTATAAGTTACGTGTGTCCAAAGCAATACATATTGCATTTTATTGATTTTCATAATAAAAATACAATACGTTTCAAGGTCACTAAAAATTAACACATTTCTGCGTGTAGATTTAATAGCAAAGCAACCGATGCGCTCGCGCCAGTATTCGTTATGAGCTATGAGTGGCTATGACGAATGACTGAATGTAGGGGAATACCTACTGCAGTAAGAAGATTGAGCGATTACACTTTATATGTATCAATCGCATTGTGGTATCAAATATAAATAATTAAAGAATTAGTTTAACTAGTCATAAGTTTTAAACTTTGTGCAAATAAACATAATGCAAACGAACACATTTGTATTTTAATGAAAAACAGTACAAACAAGCAATACTGAAACAATACATAATATATTATTTTTTATTTGTGTATGTAGTAGAAGTTGGGGTGTATTTTCAAAATTCTGAAGATTAAAATATGGGAGAAGTACCACTTGAGGAAGATGTGTTTAAGATATTGATAGCTACTCACTTATTATGGGTTATGGTCCGTTGACTTTGCAGGGATTATGGCCGTATAATAATTGTTGATTTCACAAACGAAGTTTGTTATGTTGAATTTTATTAATATACAATATACGCCCTTGCCAAATTAGCAAAATTATTTACTTGTAATGTATACAACGCCCTTGCTAATGCAACAAACAGCATTGTTAGTTCACATTTTATAATTTGTATATGCTTGCTCTGATTTGAACCTGGGTTTAATAAAATATCAATTGCCACATGTATAACGGAGCATCACTTGAGAACGGCTCGATAGATTTGGCAATTTTTTTTGTGTTCCTAATTGTAAGAAAGAAAATTTTTGGAAAATCCTGCGAAAAAGTCGGAAATTTGGACGATATTTTCATGTGAAATTAAATTTTAGTCTTTTTAAAGTGAGACCCGAAAATGTAAAAATAAAACTTTTTTAAGAACTCGTTTGAAAAATTAAGAAAAATTAAAAAATGTGATTTCTTATTTTGTGAAAATTTTAATTTGACGTTTTGACGAGACGCGCAGTTTCGAGTCTTTTTTAAAGTAAGACTATACAGATATTAAACTAATGTATGTATGTGTGGGTATTAGGGTGATAGTACATTGCGACCTGAAAGATCTATTGTGTCCCCTTTCCTCGCTGTATTTACTGCTGGCCGTCCAGTCTTATTCCTTTTAAAAAGTGCAGAATGTCAGAAGGCCCCAAATTAGGTAACTCTCCCTCTTCGATTTCACATGCTCCCAGGTGCAGGGCCCTTGAGTTGCACCGTGCAGCGCAGTTTGTGAGTAGATGGATGGATGTTTCGTCCTGTTCCCCACAAAATTTTAGCTTGCCTTATTCCCTGGAGATTCTCCCAGTATTTGAATTTTCTCTGCTCTACTTCATTTTTTTAGTTTCTCCAGTGTTATGCTGCTACTTATCCCACAAAAAGATTCTGGCCTTACAAAAGGTGTTCTAGCCCCTCTCTTAGTGAGATTATCTGTTATTTCATTTCCTTCCACTCCCGTGTGTCCCGGAACCCACAATAGGGTTACCTTGTTCTTTTTGCCTAGCTCGTTTAGTTTTTGTAGACACTCCCAAACCATTTTGGAGCTGATTATGTTTGACCTCAGGGCCCTAATGGCTTAATAAATTAATAGATTGAAACCTTTTTTTGAAATGAGACGCGAAAATAAAAAAAAAATAAGAAAAATTCAAAAATCAAGAAATTATATTTTTTTTTCAACGAGATGCTAACGTCGAGTTTAATAACAGCAGGACGCGCTGAGAAAGGGTTAGAGTTGTGGGCCGTGGCATTGTTGCTTTTTGTTACTGCGACCTAAGTAGGTCTATTGTAACATTGCCCTTCTGATAGCAACACATTCACATAAAATGTGTTCTGCGGTCTCTGAATTTTCTAGACGACTATATCTAGAAAGTCCAGAGACAAGGCAGATTTGGCCTTCAGACTTTCCCACTTTGTATAGATGGTATTTTAGGAGTACATGACCTGTCAAAAATCCTGCTTTTTTATGGAACATGGTATACCCCTAACTTTAGCGGTTTCGCTGTTATAACATTCTTTCCTCACAGTTAGACCACTGTTTAAATTTTTTTTTGCAGAAACTAACTAGCACTGGCGCTTAGGTTTCAAATATAGGAATACACTAAGACCTCTTGTACCCTCACATAATTTTTTTACAAGTGATTTATGAAAGCAAGATAATTTTTAATTGATATTCGCAAATTGTCATTTGTTTCTAAAATTTCAAATGGCACTCCCCAAAAAAATTACATCACTGGGTAGCCGAAATTCCAAATGTTTCATTGGTACAAAAAAAAACAACACATTTCATAACTGGAATTTTTAAGAAAAAAAGTTGTTCGTCAATTTGTTAGAAAATGCCTTTTTCCGAAATTAAGTCTGTCATGATAAAACAAAAGAAGTGCAATTGTCAAAAAAAAAAACAGTAAAAATAAGAATAAAGTGACAGTAGAACATTGTTCTATGATAAATGTTGCGAAAATGCTTCAAACTAAAGAAGAAATGGTTGACATAGCGTTTATTCTTGGAGAATGTTACAAGAACTGTTTGTTGGCGTCACGAGTATACGCTGAGAAGTATCCTGGCAGAGCGCATCCAAGTCCACGTGCATTTCAAAGAGTGTTGGATAGATTTTCAACTATTGGGACTGTTGATTTACGATAAATTGGAGAACTTTAAACACAAACAAAAACAAGATGCAGAAATAATGCCGAATCCCAAATTCGTTTGTGACAATAATCGGCATAGCACCTTAATATATCATATTTCGCAGCCGGTAAGTTCGGTTACTACCTTTGTCACTGTTCCCCGTAACTGACGGTAATCTGTGATTACTAAGGAGGAGTAATTTCTACGTTGCCATATATTCTCGTTTATTCATAAAATTTTACTACGTACCTGTGACGTATAAGGATCTTAAAGAATATATATTTCAAAAACTACTTTACATGAAACCGTCAAAATTTCAGTGTAAATATATATTTAGGTCATGTACAAAATAACATTAGTTTAACAAGAATTAAAAAAAAAGTGCAATTCCTCATTGCACTTCTTTTGTTTTATCATGACAGACATAATTTCGGAAAAAGACATTTTCCGCCAAATTGACAAAACAACTTTTTTTTCTTAAAAATTTCGTTATGAAATGTGTTGTTTTTTTTTGTACCAATGAAAAATTTAGAATTTCGGCTATCCAGCCATGTAATTTTTTTGGGGGGTGCTATTTGAAATTTTAGAAACAAATGACAATTTGCCAAAACCATTGTACATATGCCTATTCAGTCTACAGTGACCAGTCAGCAGACCTACAATCATTTTGACAGTCTTCCTGTCTTTATTCAGTAGATCTCTCGTAAGTTCAGGCCTTTAGGAACTCTTTTGCCTGCCATTGTCCCGATGATTTTTGCCACCACTCTCTGGACTGATTGTATATCCATTCATTGATGGATTTTTTAATTTGCGATTTGGTAGTGCCGAAAGAGGGGTCGGCTCCAACGAATGGCGTTGACGAACCTCGCCCGGCCAGCTCGTCCGCCGCCTCATTTCCTCTCACGCCCGAGTGGCTAGGGACCCAGGCTAGGCTTACTTTCCTTTGGGTGCCCACCTCATTTAGGGCGCTTACACAGTCCCAAATCAGCTTAGAGTCCACGCTTGAGGAGCTAATCGCTTTAAGTGTGGACTGACTGTCAGAGAAGATAGCGACGCTTTTACCCGGTTCGGTACATCTTTCTATCTCTCGGACACAGTGATGAATTGCAGCAACCTCAGCTTGGAACACAGTCGTGTCTTTGCTGAAGCTTACCGAAAGAGCCTTTTTAGGCTTCTTAGAGTATATACACCCTGTATATACAATATGAATATTATATTATATTGATGATATACTTAGTCACTAGGGCACACAGGATGGTTGACTTTATTTATCAAAATTGTAAAGGTTTAGGAGCGCAGACTGCTTAACATTGTAATAATGCTTTTATTAGGTCAAAGCTAGATTAGCGATAATATCGTGCCTAATATACACTGTATACAAGACTAGCATTTAAAATGGCAAAAGATGGTATTTAAAATACTTAGTGTTTGTTACTAATGCTATATGTATATCCAGAGAACGGATACAACTATTAGATAATATACGCCAATTTAGCTTCATTGCTCTCAAAACTGGACGTGGATTATCCGTGGCTTCTGGATGAAATTAATTTTAGTGTGCCCAGATTAACCTCTCGTTACGAAGGAATGTTTTATTTACCTGCTGCTAAAATTAATATTTGCCTTAAATCGCATATCTACAGAATCTGTCACAATGTTAATATTATTTGTAAGGGCATTGACATAAACTCCGTTTTATTAGATCATAAATCATTGATAAAATAAAGCTCTATTCAATTTGAGTTTTTTATGTTACCTTTATATTTATGTATTTCTGTTTGTATGTTCTGTGCTTAGACTTATACCCATTCCATTTACAAACGCTTTAGAATTAAAAATTATTTTTATAAAAAAAAAACATTTATAAATAAAAAATAGTGTATGGTAGGCGTTTATAAAAATGATATCTTCCCTAAAACGGACATTTAGACAAAAATCCAAAAACACGTAACTTTTATTTTTTCAAGTTTAAAGAAATTGAAATTTGCTTAACGTTTCCATGTATATCATCTTTTTGAAAAGCTCCTATTGTATAATTAACACTTAATCGACAGGTTGAGGAGTATCTACCGGTCTCATCAAGACCAGGCATCCGAGAGCAAGTATTCCAAGTCTTGCTAAAGTTCTCGAGAAGAATGTAGAATCGCGAACTTTACCGTCGGTATTCGAGTATGTAAGTATTCGAATGAATGTCTCGATTCTTAAAAGTTCTCAATTCTAAAGTATTCGATTCTGCCCATCACTAATATTTTCTTAGATTGCGATTTGTTTTTTTTTTCCCTTTGTTCCTTATTTTTAAAATTATATTTTAATATCTTTCTGAAAATTTAAATCAGTTTCGGTTCTGTACATACAAAAACACCCATGTTCATAATATTTTTGTTTTAAATGACTTCCTGAACAAAATATCAATTTTTTTACACTTATTATGAATCATCAACTACTCTGGTAGTATATTAATGTATGTGCGATGCTGTCAGCATTTGATCTCTTAGCATAACGGTTAAATATAACGCAATTATTAACAGCTGAGTGCCTCCTTTTTACTTCATTCAATGAAGTTCTTCTCCGATTACACTCATATATTCTCTTAACATTTAAAAAAACCCACAGGGACGGAAATATATTATATATAAATAAATAATATTGGATAATGGCTCAAAGATATATGTAGGTCTTAGGGCATATCTCGATGTGAACCTGCCTAAACGTATTTCCATTTTCTTATATTGTCTTGCGATAGCAAGAGATACTAATAGCACACTAATAGTTTTGAAGAATGCATGCAGTGTCCTATGACTTATTTCTTCGAGAGTATTCAATGTTTCCTGTATTGAATCAATTATGAAATTCGCATCTAAAACGTAAGCCAACTCGAACTCAAAATTCTAGATAATTATTTCTAATTTCAGAAAGTAATAGATATATCGTTGATTTTATCTATAAGTAAAGAATCATAATCAATGACTGTCCGAATGCTCAATTCAATCTCCTTAATTTACCGTTCAAATAATGCCTTTCTAACAAAGTATTTAATGTAGGAGGCTATAACAATTTTGCAATGACTACTTTTTATCTCAAAATTAATATTACCAGAGATTTTTATTTCGCCAAAATGACTTCTGTTAATTGTCTACCTATTTCGCTATTACACCAGCAATGAATAATTCAAACAAAAAAAAAACAAGTTTAACCTGACAATTGTTTTTATGCCAATTAATAATTGTTTACAAGTATAATCCAAGTAACTACTGTGTTAATAGTTTAAAACTAACTAACATCTTATTTCGATAGTCCTTTTCTCTCTATATTTATATATATATATTTGGGTAGGAGTATCGACCGTACTTCGTAGGGAGTAAAAAGTAAATTAATGGGTAAATCGGTCTGTGATAAAAGAAACCAAGTATTTATAATCTTCAAATTTTCGATATTTAATTATATCATCCTCAGGAGGTTACAAATAAATTTAAATTACAACACAAAACATTTTTAAACTTGCGCCAGTCAAAAAGGAATGAACCATTATATATATATATATATAATGGTTCCCACTTTCCTACATTCATATTTTTTTCTCCAACGTATTTACTGCCGTCGGTTATGTTAGACGATTAACATATTATGAACATATCGTAATGATCTCAAACGGGCTTCCGCGTACACGAAAATGACCTCTCTAATCGCCCAGTCGTTGATAATGGTGCCCCATTGACGTCAATGCTATATTAACTGGTCCCCAAATGCAATCGTACTCGTCAAGCGTAGGGTGGCCAGTGGGTGTTCGGAAACATAAACTCCGCTTGATTGTGCGATGCACGAATGAGTGCGTGGCCGTTTATTTGCCATCTGGTTCTATTTAGTACAGTCAGAACGTGTATAGAAAAACAGCAGCTGCCTCGCTTGTCTTTGGAAATGAGCGTAATCGTGCCATTGATTATCTGTCACTCTATGCTCTTTCTCTGCAAAATCAAAGAAAAAAAAAACTTTCCAATCATTTAAAAACAAGTGATTTAAAGTTTGATACTTTGGTGATGATCTATAGATAATTCAGATCGTCCACATCCCTTCTTGCAATCACTAGGAAACGTAGCTTCCATTCACACGTATACCATACCTATAAGTGAATATTACAGCGCGAAGCGAGAAAATGAAGTGGAGCTAATTGTCAAACTTGCCTTTACGACGTTGTTTGTACATGTTGTTTAGGGTCTTCTAATTTATTTTCAAGGGGTGATTGAACATCGTAAAACAAGGTCATTAACGTAAAAATATCTTAACAAAAGTTGCACAATGATGATTGACTGATTGTTTGATTGATAATCAGAAAGATATTAATGTTAAACAGAAATTTGTAGATTAGTGGTGATTAACCACCATAAGAAAGGTTTTTAACGCTAAAATGATGATGATCAAAAACTTGTACAAACTAAATATAAACAATAGGTTATTAGAGAATTTTTTAATAAATAGGCTGATATCTGTAACTTTTCCCATCTCTCAAGCTATTTCATTACTTGTCACTGCATTGCCGGTTTGACGCAAATTTTTCCGAATAAATTTTAATAAGGAAAGTAAAAATTGTCCATCGCACCCACAGTGAATACGTTTACATGTTCTTAATATATGGTGAAGCACGCAAGAATTCTGCTGGTGCAAGTCAATTGCACGCCGAGCGGTTTTCTAACAGGCCAAAACCTATTCCACAGAGCTTCACCGCTCTGGTTATCCGTGCAGGAAGAACTGGTGTACTGCAAATTCGCCAAGGTCGAGGTGGTGGACCTGGCCGACACCAACGAATTTTGGATGCCCGAGAAGAAGTCTTAAATCTTGTCGAAAAAGATCCTTCTAGTAGTACTCGAAAGATATCTCGCCAAGTAAATGTATCAAATCACAAATTGTGTGCCGAACACTGCGCGAGAATCAATTGTATCCTTTCCATGTACAAAAAGTACAGGCTTTAAGTACAACTTGAAGATCATCCTTTACGTTTATAATTTTGCCGATGGTTTCTACAGAAACATGCAGAAATTCAAAACTTTTCTTCCATTGTATTGGCGACTGATGAAGCAATGTTTACACGTAACGGCATATACATATAACTGGCGCAATACTCATATTTGGGCAGTAGAAAATCCACATGCTGTTCGTCGTAATCATTTCTAGCACAGATTTTCGATAAACGTTTGTGCGAGACTGGCTAACGGGCAACTTATTGGCCCATTTCTGTTGCAAAATCGATTGAATGGATATGATTACAAAACATTTTTCTGTTTAATTATCCAATGGAGAGCGTTATTTGATTTATGGAAAGCCGAAGCCGATGCAACAAGAAAGTGTAGCGTTATTTGTAATCCAAAAGCAGAAAAATATAAAAGCTATTAGAATAAGATACGAAAGACACTGTATAACATGGACAAATTGACACCATCAAAGGACGTATACCAGAAGACGCAAGAACTAAATTTACAACAATTAATAACATTCAGAAATCTCCTTACAACACACAAAATCCACAACAATTTAATGAAACTAATTGCAAATTCACACCTAATACAGAAATACACACACACAAAACACGAAGGCATTCACACCTAAGAACAGAAAAAAAAAACACAAATTGCAAATATGAGAAATCTCCAACACCTGATGCGATCAAAACATACAATAAGCTATCAAAACAAACAAAAACACTAAAACCCGTTAAATTTAAAAGCAAGATAAAAATGGAGGTATACTGACACTACAACATGTAGGAAGGACCAAACGACCAGAGCAACGACGCCTTCGATACCGTTAGTCCGAGAAGAGAAGAGAGCACCGTCTCGTATGCTCGGATGAAGAATGAAGGCAAAAATGCAATGCCTACGTTTTGAAAGCTGTGTAGTTTGTGTTTGTTTAAATAAATATCGATTTTTAATATATATTTTTGATTGCCCAACAGAATCTACAATTCCAATTAAAGGACAATATGTAAAAACCAAATACAGTGTGAGTTAAACAGCATTGAGGAAGACAAAAAAAAGAAAAACAACTATCACACTGACAAAAGTCAATGCTAGGTTTTTCCACTATCACCAAACAACAATAGATTGTTGACGTTTTTCCACTATCACCAAACAACAATCTATTGTTGTTTGGTGATAGTGGAAAAACCTAGCATTGACTTTTGTCAGTGTGATAGTTATTGTTACACCAAAGGTTCCAAAACCCAATTACTGAAAAAAAAGAAAAACAAACGTAGTACTTAAATTTAACTTAAATCTAGTACATAGGTAAATTAAGAATTCTATTTAACCTACGGGTGAAATGTTTGGTAGATTTCGCAAATAGGCTGTTTTAAGCTGTTTAAATTTTGAAAATAAATGTCACTGACGTTAGAAATTTTATTATAATTGTTACACATAACATATAGGGGCGACTGAAGTAGTAAGTTAGTTTTCGCAAATGGTAAACAAAATGTGACGGATGGTCTTGTATGAAATTGGGGTACAAAAAAGTTACATTGACTTAAGAGATGAGAACAATCAACAACGCCATGAATCAGGTTGTACAAGAAACTAATACTACTGGTTACACGACGGAAAGACAAGGATGGTATATCGAAACGGGATAGCAAGGAATGGTGATCAAAATTTCTAGGTAGATAGAAGGATACCTGGAAACACAAGTATTTTGCAAATTTACGTTGCACTGTTTCAAGTTGACGTATATGAATCGAATAGTAGGGATACCAAATCAAGCAAGCATATTCCAATCGAGATCTTACCAAGGCGAAATATAGGCATTTGAGTAACGCTGGGTTCGAGAAACATTTACTATGCCGAATTATGAATCCCGACTTCGCATAGTTCGCAGATGTTCCTTAAATGATAACTTGCTATCAAAAATTACGCCTAGATCTTTAACGAGATTCGTGCAATAATAATAAATAATAGCATAATTATAATCGATGGACATGACCCGACGTGTGTAAGTCATCGTTTTACAGTTTCCTATATTCAGTGGAAGGCTATTTTGCGTGCACCACAACAAAATTCTATCCAGGTCTGATTGAAGCGTCTCGCAATCCGCAAAGTTAGTTATGGTACGATATAATTTTAAATCGTCGGCAAATAATAGTTCTTGCAATGATATGATGCTAGTAAGATCGTTGATGAAAATTATGAATAATAAAGGGCCCAGGTTAGATCCCTGCGGCACGCCCGATGTTGTAATAAAGGAGTCCGAAGTGTATCCATTGTAGTGAACATATTGAGTTCTGCCTCCAAATAAGTCTCAAATAAGGATGTCAAAGAAGTACTAAATCCAATAGCTTGAAGTTTCTTTACAAGAAATCTGTGTAAATAACGTTTACTTGGTTGTTAGTGTCTCAAGCATGCGAAAGATACTGATGGAATACAGCTAGGTTTGTAATTGTTGATCTACCTTCCATGAATCCATGTTGATGGGAAGAAACACTAGATTTAACACGCGGATAAATTGCAGTATAAAGAAGTATTTCAACTATTTTGGCGAAATTTGATAATATTGCTATTGGTCGGTAGTTAGCTATAACTGACGCATCACCAGTTATGTGCACAGATACAATCTTCGTAACCTTCCATGTATCAGAAAAAGTTGCATTCTGCAACGCTAAATTGAAAATTTTGGTAAGTGGCACAGAAAAAACGCTCATACAATCCCTAATCAAAAAGGCAGGTGTCTGATCATCACCCGTGGTCGGTCGATCCTTCAATCTCCCGATGGATAACGTGACATCCTCCTCACTCACACGGTTCGTAGCTCCCAATTTATTTGACTCTTGATTAGAATTGCCAGAAGGTAAATAAACGCTCTTAAAGAAATTGGCGAACCCATTTATAATGTCTTGAGAACAACTGTACTCATCTGCA
The DNA here is from genome assembly GCA_949128085.1 of Cetonia aurata. NCBI lineage: Eukaryota > Metazoa > Arthropoda > Insecta > Coleoptera > Scarabaeidae > Cetonia > Cetonia aurata. The sequence goes on from OX421887.1 coordinate 4,162,169, forward strand.
CCACAAATCATTCTGCCAGGTATCCTACTTTGCTTTTTCTTTGCTATAATATAATTCCAGAACTGCTTGGGATTGTCAGTCATTGAGGTTTCGATGTTTGAAAGATAATTTCTGTAAGCTATATTTGTCTGTCTCTTAATTAAGGACCTTAATCTCTTAAAATGATCAAGTGAATTGAGGGACTTGTTGCGTTTATATTGTTTATAACATTTATGAGAATACAATACGGGACTTATGCATGCAGCCAAAGTAGAATTTCGAAATGAAGGTAACCGCGATGCTAATCGACGAATTAAAGCAAAACCCAGTCATTGGAACAACCAACAATTCCGAAGAACTTGCCAAAAGGTGAAAAGCAAATAATGTCATTATCATGCAACTGATGAAGCTTTGGCTTCATAGGATCAGAAATAAATTATAAGCAATCAATAAATTGCGATACATCGCGAAACAAAAGAGTATGGAGCGAGGATATGCTATATGCTATGATTATATTTTGCAAGCAAAAAAACGTTGTTACTCTGACGACATAAATATAACAGAAACAACTGCAAGTATTACATTTGAAAGTATTGTGAAACATACATTACAACGGCTTCTAATAGTCCAAAAAGAAATATTTGTTGGGAGAAGAATGGGTGCTCACGGGTCAAGTAGGTTATTTGCAATTTACAGGTGGGGTTGCGACCGAGCTGCGAATCAAAGCAATTAGAAGCAGGTTTTTAATGAAGACACGGATGAAAATAATTGTGACAATTCTTTTATATTTGTGATCTCGTTTGTTCCATTACAACTTTGCAGTGGAAAAATCCATTTTTTAGTAGAACTATCGATCTTCAGCTGGAATCACGGGAAATGGTGGTGGAAGTTGTGAATCAAATAAAGGAAAAAAATATCTCAACAGTAATTGTAAAGTAAATAACATTTAATATTGAGAATTCAACGGTTAAATATTAAACGTATTTAGCCTGTATGTACATATATCACAACATGTTATGTTAAATGTCCTTGTAGTTGTTTGTATGCGTCCCTTTTACAAAATATTTAATGTGTAAAACTTTATTGTGACAATGACTGTGATTCGGATTTATTATCACAGTTTACTTCATTTATTAAATTTATCGTTTAATTGAAAAAGACTTAACAAAGTCGAAACGTTTTTAAAAAAAAATTAATTCTTTTATTTCTCCAGCCTTATTGCAAAAAAAAATAAAGAATAATCAACTAAAATAATATTGAGAATGTTTTTCATTCACTTAACAATGGTAGATGGTAAACTCTTTGGCTACCTCACAGAAAATTCACCATCTAACTTCTACATTTGTGGAGTTAAATCAAAAGAAATAAATAATAGGTACAGAAGATTGGAATCAGATGAAAAGATTTCCCGTCTACACGCTTGAATTAAGTATTTTGAGTGTATTTTATACAGTTGACATTAAAAAGTTTCAAGTTCGAAAGAAAGACAATGAACAAGTGAAGAAAAGAAAAAAATAAATATTTCACATATACATATTATTGAACATTTCAGTAATTATAATAGTGCAACGTTCTATTATTATTTTAATATTATTCGAATTAGAATAATACAAAATACATTTCCATATACCGGGCGTCCCAGCTCATAGGTCTCCGCCCATAACTTTTTGGAATCTACAATTTACTGTAAAGTTCCAATTATTCAACTCTGAAAACATATGATTTGTTTGTTTTCGTTTCCTTGGTTACCAACATTCAATTTTTATGTTTCAATGAGTACCGCGAATACGCTAAAAATCTTCCTGTCACCATAACACCTAGAAACAATAAATTTTCTCTCTCTCTTTTGTTTTATACACCTACTAGGATACAACGTACAAGTTGACAGTTTTTTTTATAAAAAATGATTTTCTAAGGGCAACCTCATGAGGCCTCAGCCTTATTTTGAAATAGGAATTCCTGGCGATTCCAATTATACCAAATACTTGGTATTCGAATTAGAAGTTATTTCTTTGTAGATTAAAAATGTTGGACGTATCTCAAAAACTGAAGGAATATGCGTTAAAATTGTATTCAGTTTCCTAGAAAAGTGGGCCGCTGGTAGAATTAAACAACGTAATTATACACAGTTTTGGCACATTGTTCCCTAATCATTAATATTCATGGTAAGGTTTAAGTAGTAAAAACTACGTTCTTACGTTCAAATTATTATATATTGATGACTAGTTTCGGCTATGATGCCATCTTCAGATCAAACGTCGATAGGTTAATTTGTCATTATTAAATAAAATAAAACACTGAACATTAGATTAAATTTGTCAAACAAGTTAAAAAAGTTAGAAATCGAACAAACACCAACTCAATGTAACAATCGAAGATGTAAATGAATAACTCAAGTTATTGCAGCAACCTATCGACGTTTGATCTGAAGATGGCATCATAGCCGAAACTAGTCATCAATATATAATAATTTGAACGTAAGAACGTAGTTTTTACTACTTAAACCTTACCTACCATATACGTTCATTCGGATATACATTACATCATTAATATTCATGTTTGTACATTTTAAATTTATTATTATTCCTATTTTCGCTTACGTCCGAAGTGTCTAAAAATAGCGCAAAACATTGGAACTTGCTTGTTTGTGTACATGATTATAGAAAACTTGTTTTTATTGCTTGGCATTACGGCGAGGCCCAATCTTTGGAAAAGAGAGATCTTGATGTTGCAAATCTCACTTTAAAACGTCTTCTTTTCCGGAGATTGGGCCTCGTCGTAATGCTAAGCCATAAAAACAAGTTTTCTATATTCATTTACACAAACAAGCGAGTTCTAATGTTTTGCGCTATTTTTAAACACTTCGGACGTAAGCGAAAATAGGAATAATAATAAATTTAAAATGCACAAACATGAATATTAATGATTAGGGAACAATGTGCCAAAACCGTGTACAATTACCAATTAATCGTAACGATGTACTAGAAATGAAAATGGCCACACATGACAAGCACTGATCATTACAGCAATCAAATAATTGACACTTTCTGCCCCAAGTAATTGTCAGGATAATAAGCGTAAAATATTGCTATTAATGATTTGAAAGCAATCAGAAACGGCTTCTGATTGCTTTCCCCATTACGGCAATGGGACAAATAGTGAAAACTTTACTTTTCTTGATCGATTACCTATTTATAATTGTTTTGATATTCACAGGATATAATATACGCATATAATAAAATAATCTCTGAGCAACAAAGTGGAAGAAAACGTTACGACAAAACCAAACACGTCAGACTATTTTCCATCAAACATATGTAAATAGTTTTTTTCGCATTTTTACTGATAATGTGCTACCTTACTAAATTCAAAATTGTTTACTAAAGTGGCACTTTACCACATATAACTGTCACTGTACTATATAGTTGTCATTATTAATTAAACACAGTTTGGCAGAAAATTGCTATGTGAATAAACAAAGCCGTGTCCTATTACTAGGTTACGGAAATCCTACACAAATCTATTGTGACTTTTTTAAATTTCAATCTTCAAAATACTTCTACGCTTATTTACTTACTAACAAAATGCAAAAAATTAGTATCAACGAAGATCGTAAGAAAAGCAGTTTTACTAAACTCATATAACTTTTAAGTTACTAACTCGCTGCGCTCGCTCGTATACTCAAAAACTATATTCGTTTGGCTGCTCTTCGGTTCGCGGGTTCTCTGCCGTGTAGAAAGTTTAAATTACTTGACGTTTCGATCATCTTGTCGTGATCTTCTTCAGAAGTGATGTGAAGAACATCACGACAAGATGATCGACACGTCAAGTAATTTAAACTTTTAAACCCGAGAACCGAACAGCAGCCAGCAACGACGGCCGTGAAAGCCTAAAGACTACTATATTCGTTTAGTAAAACTTTGCTTTTGTAAACTTGTTGTTTAATATACTATAAAGTAACTAATGAAATATGACAGGTCGGCTGTGCAAAATCAGTTTTCCTTAATGCTTTTGCAAAAAAAAATTGTTGTTTGAGTTCATGACTGTATCCGTACTGTAAAACTGGATCTATGAAACTTGTGTTTTTTTTTTAATATACTATTACGAAACAAGGAGTAAAACTGGTCTACCTAATCCCTATAGAACTGAAACTTGTCCATTTCGATAAACCATCTTCACGATAATTGGTAAAATCATTTTTATTTCGCATTTCATTTTTCCTAATTCTATCGCAAAATTCAAACAGGATCTTTTACACAAAAACATACGCCACCATGCTCTATAGTAGTTCTACCATATTTTGCCGCCAAACGGTAATTGCAAAAATTGAGCAATTCAAATTCTGCCGGTCCTAACCAGTGTTCTAAGAAACTCACAATGTCCAATTGATACTGACTAAGGGTGATTTTGTTTCTGATGCACTGAATGTTAATAAAATAAACGAAAAACGTTGGACATTTTCCGTTGATTGTTTGTTCATTTTCCATAAAAAATGACAATGAATGTTCCAACAGGCCAGTTGCTAGTGGCTTTTGCTCCTTCAGACGAATGACCGGAGCCCCCTCCTCCCCTCTTTGAAAGAAGAGTAAATATCTGGCGTTCTAGATCTCATCTTGTTTCACTCTAACTTCTAACTCAAAATCTTGCCCAGTTAAATAAGTTTGAATATCTTCCACAGTGGTGTCTTTGTCTAATTTTGACAAGTACAAGTATAAATAAGAAACAACCGCTCGGAAGTTGATATTGGTTGCCACTCCCATACTTATTCTTTTCTTATTTCGACGTTTTCTCACTATTTGATCATTTTCCATAGAATAATGATCATCTTTCTTTAAATTATAGTTGTTCTGACTACTTGGAGTATCTGTGTATACTTTGCGCGGGGATTCATTCGTATCCTGATTTTTACAATATGGGAATATTTTTCTTTATTTTGTTCTTTTTCGTTAAATTTGGTTTTTCCGGATTTATACGTTTTTTTTTGCATTTGTTTTAAATGTTTCTTTTTCTATAGCTGCGCTCTCATTTTTATTCTTTAATTCTAAGTCAATGACTGTGTCGTTTGACTGGATACTATCAATTGAATAATTTAGTACATCATCTCTTGTACCCTTCGAATTATTTTCCAATAATTTCACGAGTTCTGTATTAGATTCTCGTAAATTTTTTATTTCCGTTTCTAGGTTCTCAATTCTCTCTTTGAGGTCTTTCACATGTTCTTCTAATATCTTACCCAAAAGCTCATTAAACACTTCACTCTTTAAGAAATGTAACTACACCGTCATCTTCACTACTGTTACTTGCACTACCCGTTCTTATTTTTAATTTTGTTTCGGTCATTTTTATTATTTCTTTACTAAAACTCGGAACGAGACAACACGCGTGTAGGCACGCCTGCGGTCGCAGGGTTAAGATACGATAATATTTTAGGAGAATAAATCAGTTTATCACCTACATAATTTTTATTACCTAGTTGGTAGAGAAGCAGTTATTTCAATTGTTCAGATAATAACTTTTGTTAGGAACTTTATTAGGAGTTGGAAGTGAAGGCGCTAAATCGTAAACACACAAAATAAATAAATACTTACTATAAATCTATGGCTTTTACGGATCTATTTGAATTTACCTGCGCATTCACCAAAAAATGTTGTTTCCTTATATGAACAAATTGCAATACCAAATTAAAATATAACAAGCTCATATTTCGTAAAGATTGAAACTAGAGTTCAACAACATCCATATGCAATATTCAACCTTTTGCAACTTAGTTTTAACCAATAATTACATAATCCTCCTTATTTCACGGCAATGACACATTCGACGTATACCTGTTTTTCGCTGCCATCGTTGTGAATGTAAACAAATTTAAAACGACGAAAAAAAAAAACAAAAGCAACAAAAAAAACATATCATTAAATAAGAACACAGCCCACACACGTAATTCCGACGAAATTACCCGCACCGGAAACGGTAATTTTCACACAACAACAATTCGCTATTGCAAATCGGGAGAAGCATTACCGCAATAATAGTCGACCTCAAGCCCGAATGAATGTATGTATGTAATTTTCAATTGATGCAATTGCGCCATTAAATTATTTCATTAAAAAAAATCTGAGCGCTCAATGATTTACATTCGAAAAATATCTTGATAAGCAATTATGAGGTATAAAAACATGTAAAAGGATGACAAATGCTACTCATCACCGATTACAGGGGCAAATTGATTATTTTTTTTTTTAGTATCTGGTGTCAATTACGGACAAGCAATCATTTTATTGCGTCAAACGGTGCAATTTTAAATTAATATAAATTTTAATAATGATATATATTTTGCTAAAACTTAGGAGTTTACGTAATATTTATGTAAAATATGTCGCTGTTATTTTCCATTGATGAATGGCCGAATATTAATTGCAAAGTCATGCATTAATGATATAACGTTGCAAATATATCAGAGCAAACTACAAGAATTTTGTTCAGGATATTTTGATCTCTTTCCATTCTAACTACTGAAATAATTTGTATGAAATACTTTTCTTGTAATTAGTTTCATTTGCTGATATTTCAAACTTGGGGCAAACCTGAACTGAAAATACAATATTAGCTTTTATGTGAGAACACAATAAAAATATTGCATAAGGAAACCCACAAAGAAGAAAATAGAAAATCAAGTCTTTAGTTATTGTTGTTTTCTCGATGAAATTTATTAATAAGTATTTATTTCTCTTTTTACTTCTTTCAACTTTATAATACCTACTTATTTTATTTGGCAGCGATAAATAAACTTTAAAATTAATCCAATATATGCAAATATGCTCACAGAGCCATCCTTTCTTGTCTTCACAATTATAAACAATGATTACGCATCAAAAGAAGAATACTTGAATGTCTGTTGGAATCGTGAGAGGAGAATATTACCTTAGTTGAATATAATTAATACAAATAAATCATGGAAGATTCGGTGTGAGTTCATATTGAAATAGGAAACAAGAAAGAGCTTTATCTCACACAATCTCTTTATTAAATATGTGTGTTTTAGTATTTTAATAAAAAAAGAGTACGTTACAAATAAGTCCTTATCGAAGCCATTCTACACCTTGAAATATACTGCAATTTATTTTGACTGTGTTTTTGCGAGATGGAATTAATAGAGATCCTAAGATTAAAGATGTAGTCTAAATCATAACAACCCCAAAACAGTTTTGTTGCTGAGTCAAAATATCCTCTTTTAGAGAATGCAGGACGTAAATTAAATTCCATATTTGATACAACGTACTGCTGCCAATCTTTGTCTTCAACAACGAAATTTGTTAAATCGAAGCAAAATATTCGTACGGTACTAACATGTCATGTGTCACATACAACTGCATCTACCAGAATAAACATTTTCCACAACTTTAATCTAATCTAATCTATATTAATATATGTGAATCGTAGGTAAGTACCTAGAGAAAATTTATAGCTGAAATGAATTTTTTAAAACGACTAGTAAACGTAAATATAAAAGATAAAATAAGAAACGGCGATATAAGACACAATCTGGGCATCAAAAGTATTCGGAACTATATAGAAAAATCTCAATTAAGATGAATGAAGACATAGAAGTGCGAAGAATACGGAAAGCAAGAACTATAGGTCAAAGGATATGGATATGGTGAGAATACCCTCTGTGACATAGTTCAGAGAGGTCTCAATATTACGAAAAGGTGGTGCCAATTAGTGGGGCTTAAAATCAACTCCACTAAGCCTACCTTGATAGCATTCACATGAACAACGGAACCCAGTCTCAATACCATAAAAATAGATGGGCAAGACATAGATTGAAAAAAAGAAGTGAAATATCTAGCCCTGATCCTGGACAATAAACTTATGTGGAATAAGCAAAAGCTTGAAGTAACTAACAAAGCTTCAGGGAATGAGGCAAGCAAAAACTCTTCTGGGAACCTATAACCAGAAGAGATCTGTAGGATGCATCAACCTGAGTAAAAATAATATTCGTATATTGACAGGGATCCTGTCAGGCCATTGTAAATTGGACGGACATCTAAGTAGGCTTGGAATAGCGAAGAAAATCGAATGTAGATTTTATGGGGAACAGGATGAAACTGTGTAACTCAAGAGCCCTGCACATTGGAGCATGTGAAATTGAAGAGGGAGAGTTACCTAATCTATGGTCTTCTGACGTTCTGCACTTTAAATGGAATCAGACTAGATTGCCAGCTGTAAATACAGCGAGAATAGGGAACACAATAGATCTTTCAGGTTGCAGTGTATTATCACCTTAATCTAACACACATACATAGGTCAAAGGATGGGAAAACCTCGAATGAACTGGCTAAACTGATCAAGGAAACAGGACTAACGTTGACAAAAGCTGAAGCTCCATCTAAACATGGGACAAAATTGAGAAATATAGTAAATGAAACGTTTTGAAAGGACTATAAGAAGCAAGATATAAAATCTATATTTAGCGATAGAAGACGACTATTTCTTTTCGATACTTTTAATGATTGAAATCGACTTTCGAAGGCACCGTTATATTCATCCCAACCTGAATCATTTTTAAGCCAAAAGAGAGAAGTTATGATTTTCTTTCTTTTTTCTCTATCTACTCCTTTTAATCTGTCTGGCATCAATCAAATTTTACCAATGAACGTTACCTCCTAAGCTCTCATCTCTGTACTTTTCTCCTGTACTTCTGCCGATCCAGCCGCACACATGCATCCCCAAAAGATGCTTTATTCAACCACTCACAATCAGTATGACTAGTTTGCACAAGTTACATGTGAAATATCTCATTGTTCCACCTTCATAATACCTTCGCCGCATCGATAGACATAGTAAACATTATTTCGTCAACATTCTACTAATTACGATTCAACCTACATTGATAAAAATGCATGCAAAATGCAGTTGGAATTTATTTTTGTCATCATATGAGTTTTCATTTGAAATTTACTAATTGAAAATTTAATTATGCTTATGAAAAAAAAAACCACGGATTAATGGTAAAAAAGGTGGCATTGATCTATGCATATTTTTTTTTCAGTGTACAGGAGATATTCCAAAACCTTTAATATGAATCTAACCATTAGTATTAGTCATCTCTTCTCGGCTTTTTTGCACCGTATGATAATCCTTCACTCAACTAATTTGGGATCATTTTATTCGGCAATCACTTAACGTTATATTGAAAAAATTATTTTAATGAAAAACTATTCTATGATACCAAACATTGATACATAATAGGTAATATGCTGTTAAGACTGTAAGTTAAATCTAATTTTGTTAATTCCGAAACCACTATTTGAATTCAAACTGGCTTGACCGCAACTTCTAATTCATACGTATCTGCGATTCTCATGCTATTTTTTATAAATATATTTTTAGCATACGAGCAATGAATTAATCTTAAGCGAAACCGCAAATCAAACAATGTCAACTTTAAAAGAAATCGTAAATTCCCCGGAAATTATTTAACATTCGTTAACTCGTACATGATATTTCGTGCCATGAGCGGCCGAGAGTTCTAAGAAATGCCGGCTCCCTAAATCGGTTCTATACTTTCCTTATACTCTAAATAATCGTTATAATCATTGACGTCAATCGTGGTCAATGCACTTCTCATTTATTTTTTTCCCATAATTTGCGAGTTGACGCCGCTTACTATCCTATTGTATTCAAACGGGCGAGCCGCTATTTCCTGCTCTACATAAAAAAGTCGTTACAATGATACAAATCGTCATTAAGTGGATACGGGATTGTGTAATTTAAAAATGTACGAGAAATAGTAAAAAATAAATGAATATAATACTTTAAACTTGTGTCTTTTTGTAGTATTATACAGCAATTTGCATTTTTATACTGAGGGACGACATATGTTAAACCATTATACATATATTATATTGTATTGTTAATATAATATTGTTTAGTTAACTAAGATCATATGGTTAATCAGACAAGGAAAATGTAGTGAAGGGATTCATATTTTTTTGTTATTTCTATTTTATTAATTTAACAAACCCAATGAGTTCATTTGAACAATAAATAGGTATCGTTAATTTAGCAAAGTGAGCGTTATTAATAAATAAGGGTTAGAATAACTAAAATTGCAATTAATTGAATGCAATTATGATGTTGAAATTACCCGTTCGCAAATCTAGCCTTCCCTACATTTCAAAACAGGTGCTCTAATCTAAATTTTATTATAGCAGTAAATACGTTAAATTTGCGTAAAGATGGCGCTTCTCTTCTTTCACTCCAGTAATAATGCATAAATCCACATAAACTGACAAGGAGTAGGCAAGAACTGCGAAACACAAAATTAAATGAGTCATATATTATTTGAAAGAGGAAATTGAGTGTATAAAAACTGTAAATGGGTTTGAGTGCATGAGCCTTAATTTTTGAGATATGAAGGATTTTATTTAAAAACATTAACGCTGGTAGCTTAAGAACAATTATATGTATACGACTGATTAGTGTATGTGTAGCCCGATTAGTTGAGGGCAAGAATTACGAATTTTACCAGGAAGTGGAATAGGTTCGAGCTCTTTTTAGGGACATTATTTTTCTATTATCAGTATTAATTTTTTTTATTTTTATTCGTAATATACCTATGTGATTACTAATAATCACTAATAACATATACAACTTTCACACACAACAATGGAAAAAAACAATTATAATACAATGCAATATTATTAATAAAGAAAAGAAATTTCTTCAAGATTATTTAACGGGTGTGTATTTCTTATAATATTTTTTTCTTTTTTTTGGGTCTTCCGATTTAGTTAATAATACAATTGGTTTTTTAGGTTTTTTTTTTAGATTATAACTAAATAAAATGTTCAAAATGACGTCCTTCCATTTCGACACAGGAAAGGCTTTCAAAGGAAGCGCACACTCTTTCAAAAAACAAGGGTTTTTCTCGTATTAACTGGCAACAGTGTTCTATTCGTTGGCGCAACTCTGGAAGATCGTTTACCGGTGTTACTTACACTAAACTTTTCAAATAACCCCAGATACTAAAGTCCAACGGGTTTAGATCGGGAGACCTTGGAGGCCAAGCAGTGGGACCTGCTCGCCCTATCCATCTCCCAGGAAATTCATTATTAAGATGTTCCCTAACAGCACGCGTAAAGTGTAGTCTTAGATTTATAGGTAAATCTTCTAAAAGTTCAGGTAAAGTATTTTCCAAGAACTCGAGGTATGCCGGACCTGTTAAGCGTTGTGGCAAAACAATCGGTCCTAACAACCGTTCCCCTATCATGCCTAACCAGATGTTTAGAGAGAAACGTTGCTGGTGCCGAGCTTCAACGGTAGCATGAGGATTCTCGTCACACCAAACGTGATTGTTGTGGAAATTAAATATTCCATTTTTAGTAAAACCAGCTTCATCAGTGAAAAGGATGTTATCAGCGAAATCAGGCCGATCAGCAGCTGTTCGCAAAAACCACTCACAGAAAGCCCTTCTCGCTTGATAATCCAGAGCAGTAAGGGCTTGTACCCGTTGGATATGGTAGGGGTATAGGAGTTGCTCATGAAGAGTTCTCCAAACAAGATTGCTGCTTACACCCACTTGAGTCGAAATTCTTCTAACACTAGTTTCGGGATTTTCATCAAAAATATTCAAAATTCGATCTTCTATCTGTGGAGTAGATACATGCTAATCTCTGCCGTCCAGTATCAGAAGACCGCTTCTCAAACGAACCAGTTTCTCTTAGTCGTTGAAACACCGTCTGAAACATCACATGCGAAGGCAGTTGGCGATCAGGAAACGTTTCAGCATAGAAGCGACGTGCTTGTAAAGAATTCCCATTAGCACGACCGTACATGAACACCATATCGCTCATTTCAGCATTAGAATACGCAACCATTGTAATTGCTACAAATTGCACAAAACGTCAAATTAAACTGTCATAAAACAATAGCTGATAAGCACCTGTTTACTGGGATATGTTATATCCATGTACTACTAGGAACACTCGCTGTTATCTCGTAAACGGTTGATTTGTGAACATATGTTTATTATGACTTTTAACCTTATTTTCGATCGTACTACATGCCCTTAAAATCTTTAAACGATGTTTTAAAACACCCTGTATATACTTAACAAAGTTTCCGAAGGAAATCAATTTTTTAACTGTAAATTGTAGAATAGTAGTAATGAGTTACATTATAATAAAGCACCTATAAGAGAAAATGCATTAGAGTTACTTCTTTATTTCTATATGTTAAGAAATACTGAAGATTGTGAAGCAAAATTCTTACTTTATTACAAATAGGTACTAAAATAAGAATAGAATTGTCGGTTAGTATGATATGATACTAAAAGCCAAGAGGCTGCAATATTTATGGAATTCATAATTTCATCAGTGATGCAATTTCTTTTTCGGATAGATATCGCACTACACGACGATTTGAAATTTTATATTCTTTCATAAATCTGACACCCACCTGGAAGATGCAACAAATAGAAAAATGCAATTATTTTCTGTATCCTCATAAAATTCGGCAGCGGCAGCCATAACCCACATCTGCAATTGCCATCTTGTAACAAGCTGTTTTGTACTGCGTGTTTCAACAAATTGATCATAAACATTCTTTTTAATCCGACATACTTTGTCACTATATGTACCACCTGCCAAATCATCTTTCTTAAATCGTACATGATCACTATTATGACGTAAATGTTGCTTAAAAGAGCTTTGTAAATATATAATTCCAGGTGGGATGTTAAGTTAATTTCATTTCGAAAGGTACTTTGTCCTGTTTAACCATTTTTACCTGTGGTATATATTCTTCAACTGTTGAAGTACTTGCTACCACTGATTCATTTTCTATAATATTTATATCCATTTCCTCAAGGTCAGGCAAATAACATTCAACCTCTTCAACAACCGTGCCTTTATTAAATAACTTTACTAAATTTTCAAATAATTTGTTAGCGACTACTTTGGCTGTTTCATTCTTAACAAATTGCCTGAAGAAATCAATGTAAATCAAATCAAGTTTCTCCATTATATATACGAAAATATTTAAAATAGTGATATATTTGTAATTACCGCGACAAAGTACTCCTTTTGCAATACATAATACTATCGGTTGTCTTTTTTCATTTCAAAATATATATAAAAATACGTTTTCTTTTTCTAAACCATAAATTAATAAATACTGAAAGTCAAAAAAAAATGCCAACTTCGGGGGTTTGAACCCGCATTCACTTTGCTAACTATTGTGTTGATTTGTCGCTTTACTGATCGATCCATTTAGACATAACGCATTGCGCATGTAGTTTTGTACTTAAGCTACAGGAATTAATGTTTTTAGAAGATATCTTCATATCTCAAAAATTAAGGCCCATGCACTCAAACTCGTTTACAGTTTTTCTACTCTTAACTCCCTCTTTCAAATGATATACGACTCATTTAATTTTGTGTTTCGCAGTTCTTGCCTACTCCTTATGAATGTAGGGCAGATAGGATAGTAAACTGCACATATGTATGTTGATAGAAAAACTCAATGGCGTGAAAATCTAAAAAGTGGCAGGAGGAATAGAACTATGGTGATAAATTTAGACAGAACAAAAGTGATGGTATTAGTGGAACGAAAGATCGGTACAAATATCTAATGTGATTCGACGAATTCAACCTGACTCTGGAACAAATGGAATATTTTAAGTACATGGATGATAGCAGTGAATGAAATAAATGAAGGAATAACCACCCCAGCAAAGGTATATTCGTGTATAAAATATACAACTGGTCCTTCATATTCGCAAATAATTTGCAAACCGTTTAGAATCAAATCCTTCTTCGCTAATGTATTCATACTATACTATATTAAAATAGGCGGTAATTTAACCTTCCTTCCTAAATAGATACTAATAAATCTATCAGAAAGATACCGACCAAGTCAATAATAATTACAATAACGAAAAGATATACGCAACCTGAATATTTATGATACATGAACACAGCATTAACATCCGTTATATTATCTACAACGAATTATACAGCTAATTAAAAGAGATACATAAACACAAATTACAGGAATTAAAAATTAAAAAAAAGTGAGCTACGTTAGAATAATGTAATTTATCTGCGATAAATAAAACTATTAGATCGTTATTATCATTTATAAGAAATATCAAGTGCTTCATTATGAATATTCTTATCCTTCCTCAAATTGTACCTTGAGCTTACATGTTCTTTTATTCTGAGAAGTTATCCACAATATTACAAGGAATTAATATGATAGTTTTTATTTATAGAAATACTGGAACTAAAACAAAAAATCAATTTATTTATCTATACTTTGCTAACAAATACTATACAGGATGATCAACTGAACAAATGTTTAAAAAAAAAGTGCTAATCTGCAAAAGCCCGTGGTATTTGCTCATAACAAGACCAACTTTGTTCTTTTTTGAATAACTGACTAAAAAGTGGGAACATTCACCACATTTCTGCTAATTGTCTTCGTCTTAAATAAATTTTTATTTATTGTTAGCCATACTAAAGAACAAACACTTTTAGGACATGAAACTCCTCTACAACCTGCTGCACTCTGGCATCGACGCTCCACAATTACTGGCACACATTTCGTTCCTTGTCCCACAGTTCCCTACGCGTGCGCACACAAGCTTTTATTGCACTACTCCAAAGACCAACATTCTCTTTAAATCACCTATTTATAGGATCTGTCATTATTATAATCACATATCGGATAGTAGCATAGACATTCATTTTTCTTCATTATCACAAATAGGTATTAAACGCATGTACTTAACCTTCATATATACACGCTGTAAGAAGTTCATATTTTTTATTTTTTGTTTTTTTTTCTCTTTCTCTTCTTTCTTTGCATCTATTTTCGACCTGTATAAAATAAGTATGTTGTTACTTTTGTATTTTTCTTGTTTTGAGTGCTATTTTTTTTGTACTAGTATTAATTATTAGGATCTTTATATATTCATTTTTACTCACTGTCCTATTATTAGATTGTAAAATCTGTTGGGCAATATATATTATTATTATTAGATAGTTACACACTAAAAAATATTTGTGATTCCTATGGAAAATTCCAGTAATATATAGACTAAATTTACTAAAAATTATTATATATATATATATAATTTCCCAATTTTTGGCAATTTTACCTTATACGTTACTGAAATTTTTCGTATGAATTGCATATATTTTTTAGTGTGTACATTTAGTCGTACTTCTTCCGGGGGCGAGTTTGATAATCACTTTATTGGCGCGCTTTATAACCTCTCCACCTTCCCCTATACAATTCGGAAGCGTGCCGCCGAAAAAAGTCTGTAGTACGGAAACATACCGACACATGCTCACTTCGTCCATACTTACATATTTTAAAATATCTTGTATTTTCGTTATTTTCCTAAAAACTCGTTTTTCAAAGTAAAATTGTGTAATAGATTCCTTCAAGTACCCAAAGGTAAGCATTGTAACTGCATTAATTTTGTGATTATTGCATAATAGTGTCATTATTTCTACACGTAATATCATCAACATTTGAAGGTTAAGTTTTTCACAAACGTGTCGTGGGGCGAGTTTGATCCAGCCGGTGGGGCGAATTTGATATATTTCAAACTCGCTCAACCGGTTGTATTATTCTACTGGCGTAAATTTTAACCATATATTGGGCGAATAATGTTTTATTGGGGTTTTCAGATGGTGCGAAAATATGAGCGCACGCCAGGCACAAGGACGTATAAAAATTATACCAACGAACAACTAAATGAAGCACTTAAAAAATAGCTGACGGGGAACTTTCCATGAAAATAGCCTCACAACGATACAGAATACCATACGCGACACAATAAGTATCATGGAAAGCACATAATAAACACTGGTGGCCAGCCAGTTTTCACAGAATTAGAGGAAAGAGCTATTCTTAGTTCGGCCTTAAAATGTGCAGATTGGGGGTTTCCTCTTGATCTCTTAGAGATTAGAATGCTTGCGAAAAAGTATCTTGATGGAAGAGGTAGAAAAGTGGACAGATTTTCAGATAACTTGCCTGGAAAAGACTGGGCTCTAAACCTATTGGAACGCCATAAGGATCAAGTTTCGCAACGTGTCTCTGGAAATATCAAAAAAGCGCGAGCAAAAGTTTCTAGGAAAACTTTATCAACTTATTTTGATTATTTACAGGAAACATTAAACGATGTTCCTCCCAGCAATATATTTAATTTTGACGAGACCAATGTAGGTGAAGATCCCGGAAGTAAAAGGCTTGTATATAGAAGAGGGGTCAAGTATCCCGAAAATGTCGCCAATTATTCGAAGAGCTGCACTACAATAATGATTTGTGGATCTGCCGATGGAACCATTTTGCCGCCATACGTAATATATAAAAGCGAACATCTCTATAACACATGGAAAGAAGGCGGAATTAGCGAGTACCCATGCTGCACAAAACCATGTTGCTCGCAAGGATGCCGGTTTAACAGAACTACACATGGTTGTATGGACGCTGTGACGTTTGAGGATTGGTTCTCTTCTTCATTTCTTCCGCACGCCAGGCGATTAGACGGCAGAAAAGTGCTTATTGACGACAATCTGGCATCCCATTTTAATGATCAGGTTCTAGCAAAGTGTGACGAAAACAATAGGTATATCATTTATCTGCCTAGTTCCAAATTCTACACATATTTCTCAACCACTCGATGTGGCTTTTTTCAAACCGTTCAAGGTAGCGTGGCGAAATATTTTAGCAGCTTATAAACTAAAAAATCGGAATTCATCTGGAATTGCCAAAAAGGTTTTTCCGTCTTTAAAATCCGCTATAGAGAAAATGGATATTGTAAATGCCCAAAGTAAAGACAAGCCTGGGGATCAAGAAGCTGGTGTAAAAATAAATATAATAAATGGTTTTTATGCAACTGCTATATTCCCCATGAACCGTAATAAAGTTTTGGATAAAATTCCCGATTTAAATTATAACCCAGAACAGGAAGTAAATGATAATTTAGGTGAGCTGTTACGAGAAATAAGGTATGGAAATAATGATAATACGGAAAGATCTAGACGCAAAAGGCAAAGACTCAATGTTATACCGGGGAAAAGGGTTACCACAAGAGATGCCGAAGAAGATAGCAACAATGACGATGAAGAGTACCATGTTACAGCAGAAACTGAAGAAGAAGAAGAGGCTGTTGATGAAAGTGTAGATGAAGTGGAATATATAGCACCTAACAAAGATTTATTAAAACCCGAAACATTCGTGCTTGCCAGATTTTTTTTCTGGAAAAAGAAAGTCAACCAACTTCAAATATGTGTGCAAGATTTTAACACATTTTTCAGATAACGAAGTAACTGTAGTTGGTTTCAAATCTACAAACCCCAAGCGATCTAAATTTAAGTTGGTGGAAAAGGATCTTAGTACAATCCCCGAAGCTGATATAATAGCGGTCCTGCCAAACCCTACTGAGCTAGATGACAAGGAATATGAATTTCCGGCTACAATAGATGTTAAAGAATTGTAAAATATTATTAAAGTAACTATAATATCTATTTAGAATATTGGTTTATTTTGTTTTATATATCTACCTACTTAAAGTAATATATGTTTCATTCTTATATTTATATATGTATATATTGTTATGGAGAGTAGTTGACATGATTTAAGAGGGAAAATGTAATGGGGCAAACACAGCTCTGATTTAGAAATCTATCACACACACATCTTTGCAATATCATTCAAAATTTTAACATACCGAGCATCCAGTAATCGATTATTAATTTTTTACGACCTTCAGTCAAAACAGGCACTAATATTATAGAAAATCACAAATTACTCACTTTGATAAATAATTAATAATAATACTTTTAAGTTTTATGTCATTTCTTTCGGAAACATGTAAAAGGAATCTTTCTTCTTACACATGGTTAACATTTAGAAATACTAGAATCTCGAAGCTCACAAATCACCAATCAAGGATTGTAAATTCATTATTGTATAAAACCTCTGTAAAAGTGAAAATTTCACATTATTTGTCGAGCATCTTCGAAAGGGCACATACGTGATAACTTTACAGAAAACAATTTTCAGTATGATCGAGATGTAATTAACAGATCCTCAGGTGATCAAAAGAAGGTTTGAAATACTATTTTATCCATATAATTCCTTTTAAGTTAGAATTTTTCATTTTAAAAACATCACTGACAGGTATCTAAAAAGAGATTATTAATTTACAAAATTTGGCACACATACACAATTTTACTTGTAGAAAACGAATTTCATAATGAAAACCTTATTCAAAAATAAATTTCTAAGATATTTCTCCTAATTCCCAAATTCAAAACGCTGCTCTTTTATTTTGAAAAGACGCGGAAATTTCAACCAATCACAGCGTAGCATTTTACGAAATCGACGCCAATTTCCATAGCAACGAGGAATTCATTCAGCTTTTAACCGTGAAGCAGATAAGACGTATGTTTACCGCCACTTTGAGTCACTCCTAACCTCACTTAATTTGTTTGAATTTTTTTTTAAAATAATTTTATCCTGAAAACTAAGGAAACAGTTCATGCTGATATTCGCTAACGCGGTAGAAAGAAAGAATCGTGACCTTTAATAAAAAATCCAGAAGAATTCCTGAAATCTACCTCAACAACCGACACGAATCCAATTTCCAGCCTGTCCAGACCCCGAATCCAGGACGAAAAGGTTAGTCCGTTCCATAAATACTTTGCGCGACAGAACATCATTTGGATAGCGATAAATTACACCGATATTTTATTTGATCAACGACTGATATTGATTATATCCATAGACTATATCGATCTGTCATTGTAATGTAAGCATCGAGATTCAGGTCGGTAACGTAGACGTTATTTTCATTTGTATATTTATGGACGCAATGTTTAAATGTTTATTTTAACAAACATTTTTATTTGAGTAAAGAAACACATTCATTTTTGATTGTTTCAATTGTTTCACAAATCATTTAAACCTTTCAATTAGAGAAATTTATATAAAAATAGTGCCTGAAGAATAAAATTAAATTTCGAAGCAGATAAGGTGTGAAATTTTCATTTAAAATTTATTTATTTTTTACATAAATATTAACAAAACAACTTATTACCATTCATATTTGATGATTAATTAATTACATCTGTGACATTTAATTTCATTTAGTTATTTTTTTTTTAATTAATAAACATTTGTATTATTATTTTTCCTTTGTTGTGTTGTTATAAAAAGAAAATTTAATTTCATTTAGTTATTTTTTTTTTAATTAATAAACATTTGTATTATTATTTTTCCTTTGTTGTGTTGTTATAAAAAGAAAACCACCTTCCCAAAATTAAGAGACACGAACCCAGCTAAGACCCTGAGAAAGAGAAATCTGAATTCTTAAATGTAGGAGTCCTTGCACCCACGATTCACTACAATATATATATTACTACGAAACTTGTAGATATTTTTATTTAATTTTTATTAAATTGATTTTAAATTAACTCAACACTGTTTTATTAACATTCAGACATGCAGCGTCCTCTATTTAAGATAAAAAACTCCACAGATAAGCTATGCATCAATACCTAGATGCCACTATAGCACACAAGTGAATGAAAAGCTTCCCCTCTACCTGTTTTGAGTATACAGCATACCAATCGGGTGATATACTAATATTTCCTCAGTAACACTTGGGACGTGACAGACTGTAGTTCGTCAAACAAAGAAGTATATTATAGCTTAATTGACTTGTTATAATCCTTGTTTCTTTAATAAGTGCTATTTTAGTTATTTAGTTGTGATGTTATTATGTTATAGTGAATAAAACAATTTTTATACATAATTTTGTTTATTTTGAGTTAATAAAAAGTGAATAACAATTAAGATGAATATTCTCTCTCTCTCTCAGGGTAAGTAAGTTCAAATACTATTTAAATTATACAAAAATAAGATTCCTTGAATCTTAATCCAAACTAATCTCAAAATATCTTGTTTAAATATCAAAATTGAATTCAAAACTCCCGCTAACCTCCCGTCATACAATCATGTATTGTCAAATACCTTACTACAACAGCAAACGTTTGTTTACAATTAAAACTCCCTAGAAATCACTGTTATCAAAACATTCTAACCTCAGAATTTATTTACGTTCTGAACGCCGGTTATAAGTTCGAAAGATGAATAAACGCTTACTTTTAAGTACGATAAATAACTCCTTGATATTCCAAATACTGATTCCAGTTCTGCAACAATCTTTCAGCTCCAAATCTGCGTTATCGATGTCTCAGCCACGAAAGTTGTATCTCAGTCCCTCGATTGTGGCTCCAGGAATAGAATACACGTCCCCAATTCTTCGAAATTAATGGAATACCATCATTTTTGCACAAAACACACAACACTTCATCCTTGGCAAGTAAAACTTTAGTTAAATGACTCTTATAATTATTTAAATTTTGAAATTTCTAGATGTTTTTGAAATTACAACCAACTCAGGAAAATATCGAAAAAAAAAGTCCTCCACAATTGTTTTAAAACAACATTCATATCTCCTAGGCATTAAGATCCAGCAACGATGAAAGAAAATCGTTTCCAACGATACGACACCTTAAGTGAACCTACGTTCGTACAATCAGCGAAGGAACTTTCACCTATAAATCCATGGAAACGTGCCCTTTTAAAATTATATGCGATATAGTGAGTGTTTGGTTTGAATTTTTACAATAAATTTACAAAGTAGTAAAATACTTAGATCAGAATACATTTTATTTCAATAACAAACGTTTGATGTTGTATGCTGTTGATTTTAGGTAGGTTAGGTAATTTGATAACATAGCAATATATATAAATAAAATACAAACATTAAAAAATTATTGCAGTAGTATCAATCTCACCCCATATATCAAACTCGCCCCATCCGGCGGGTAAGATTGATACGGCCTATTTTAATTTTTTCCATTGCCAATCTTCCTCATTTTTTATTGGTAGGTTACTACATAATTCCCATTATACAACCACACAATATTTCATTTTTAGAATATTTAAAAAATTAGTATTACACCTTTTAACTCAAAAACTATTTTAAAACCTATCAATCTCGCCCCGTTTTACGGTATTTTATGAACATCATATCTAAAAAATATTTTGTCTATTGCGCTTGTGTTATTTTGCGTGATAACGTTTGCGCTGTACGGTACCTATAAACGCAATTAATATGGAATTAATGCACGATGAAGCTAAAGTTATGAATTAAGGTGCCCGTAAATCGTACCGGGACCATTTCCCAAGTCGTGAGATACCTGATGCAAAAAGATTTGTGGCCACATTTTAACACATAAGAGATTACGTAACTTTGAAATGGTTTAGTTAGAAAGCATCATGTGCTTGACGTGAAAGCGATTAAAGAAAATCCAAACACATATCTTCTCAAATAGTAGGTACGAGGAACTTTACGTAAGCAAGCAGTGTATTCATGTCATGTCTCAACGTACTCAAGCACGTTTTTGACCTTCATGGGCGGGTTTATCCCGTAAGGCAACTCGACCATAAGACCTATTGTCCCCTCCCCCCCCTCCCCCATAATGTTTAGCCGGCTTGACCTGGTAGCCGAACAAAGAGGTCCGCAAATTGGTCGAGAATAAGTTTACTCAGACTGGGTTCGTTTAACCGAGCCAGGCAGTCGGCCAGGAGATGCACAGGAGTTTCTTCTGCTCTGACACAGTTTCTGCACAGGAGAGAGTTCACTCGCCCCACGGTGCAAGTGCGCAGTAGCCAATTAGGACCCCCGTAAGTAGTCTCAGTCTGTTCCTGCTCATAAGGACTGCCCTGTGGAGTCTTTCCTCGCCTGGATGAATCCCGAGGGTTTTACAATGTCTCGCGCCAGCTAGTCTATTCCAATAGGAGCGGTGACTAGCAGCGAGTTGAGATCTGACAAAAACTTTGATACTACCATAAGAACACCCGCACGACGGTTCTGGACCTGTGAATGGTCATTCACTGGCGCCTCTAATTAGTTTGTTAGTAGTTTCGTTGCCGCTGATCCCAGAGTGGCTTGGAACCCATCTCAACGTAATGCTGTGATGTTCCGCCAATTCTTTGACCTTCCTATGGCACCCCAGTACCACTTCGGGGGCGAAGTTGACAGCCTTCAGTGTCCAAGCTTACATCCAGAAGAACCACCACGAAAAGTGGAATTTTCTCAATAGCTGTTGCACAAGTTAATGCAGATCCTGGTTTCCTACTCCTCACGTCATCCTAGCTAGACCACTAGTCTTTTTGGGCGCTTTTGTCTTCTGTTTGTAGGCGAGAGCGCAACTTCGCCGATATCTGTTTTTATGTGTTAAATTTGGCTGAATATTATGTATCACTCACTCCGGCATGCTGTGTTAGCACTCTTTAGACTTGGCTGTCCGATCAGTGGACAGTTGGATGTCGTCGCGGATCTGGCTAGCCAGTACCTGGGGAGAGGGTCTATCCTGGGGCTCGATGACGCGGGCTGACAGGAGGTCAGGCTGTTTTGCACGCCCTCCGCCATGTCCGGGACGCCAGTTCTAGAATATAATCCTTCGAGGAAGAGATTCCAAGATCGTGGCAGGACCTCCATGGTGGTGAAGTAATATATATTTTTCTCAGTACATTAAAAAACACATTATGAAACATAACAACCCCCGCTTAAAGACAAATGAAAAAAATATGAGTAAAATTGTCATTCGTGGTTTATTGTCAATTATGCATTTACCCCTACAGATTAAGAGCAAAAATTATTATTATTAGATACGCGACATCTAATATCGACACGCACAACTTTACTTCTTATTTTTATAAATAGAAGATTGGGCATGTGCGTTTAAACTTGTATGCACTTATTTTCGTAGGTCATCCATAATATGATTTGTGAAGTATCAGTGGGATCAGAACTACAGGTTAGAAAATTTAGTGTGCGAAATTTGAATTTCCATGCAGTAGTGATGTTTTTTCTCTCTCTATTTACTATGCAAATTCCAAAACTAGGAAGTGATTTTAATGATCAGTCGTGGAATAAAGAGAGATCATTTGTGCTATTTGCTACAAATTTTAAACTTTGTTTCATCAAGTATTTGACCTTCGGCAGTCAGATTTATTCATAAATTACATTTATTTTTTTTTAATTTATTAATTATTAATTCTCACTGTTATGTTTCTTGACCATGAGTTCTAATATTTGTAAATATTTTATCCTTTGGGAAATTGCAATCTATAGAATTATAAGAAAATTACGCTATTATCAAGAAACAATTATACTGAATAACTTTAATGCATTTCATGATAGAATATGGTTCACTATTGAACCGAATACACACTAATTGGTTCTTTAAACCTGTCCACTCTGGTCGTTATTTGAATTTTATATCATGTGCGCCAGATAAATATAAAATAAGAGTAATAAGACCCAGCGGAAAATAAGGCCCACGTTTAAATTTCGCGCTAATGATGTCCATAACGCGTTCTAGTGCCGTATACACATTTAATGCCTTTCAGTTGACCACATGAACCAGTTCCATACACATCGGTTCATCGTAAGTGTTTATTTCTTGGCCATTTTCTTATAAGAATTACTGACGGTAAGTATTAGTTTTTTAGTATATCAACTAAGATTTTTGATATCCTTGTAAACTGTACGTACAACACCTTTTAGTTAGTTCTAATTCCATGCAACTAAGAGAGATTATGATTTAATTCAAGAATAAATATAGCGTCACTCCGAGTGCAAACCCACTTTCATCGCTATCGCATCTAAAGCTATATCTGCGATTCCCTACTACGGAAATAAGGGTTTAGATTGTCTCCCTCTGCGGGACAGAAGCAAAACTCTCAATCTAGGAGAGGGCCTCTAGGTTCTCATTGTGTTTAGCATTCTTTTTTTTTGACGTTTTATTGTTAGCAATTATTTTAAGCTGCTAGCTTGAGAAACACAATCTGAAGCATGCTCCTGAAAAAATATTCAATATGGACGAGAACGGGTGTCGTTTAACACTACATCACCAACAGTTTGTTTTAGCCCAAAAAGGAACTAGAAGGGTGCATCTGATTGGCAAAGAACACGGCGAAAGTGTTAACATCGTCGCATCTGTGGTCAATGGTCATTTTTAAAGGTGTTCGTCAAAAGCCAAATTTCTTTGACAATTTACAACCTGGGTCAATAATTGCAATGAGTAAAAAAGGAAGTATGACCACAGAAATATTTTGCAAATGGCTTGAGCATTTTTTCCGATACAAACCGGTTTCGAATATTACAAGCGCCTTTAGATGTATAGGCATATATCCTTTCAACTATACTCTGTTCACGTTAAGTCTATAGCGTTGTAAAAGATAGGGCAATATTTTCCGGCTTGTGATTGGTCGAAATTCGAGGCAAGTTTACAATGGTTAAATTTGACATTCCCGCGCTTGTTCTCATATATGAATTTTATGTTGGCTAAAATGAAATGTCACTTTTATTTATGTCATTTTGGTTCCTAGTTCGTGTTTGATTTGTATGTTTATTATTATTTTAAATCTTTTTAAAAATAGTTCTTTTTAGAGCTTTACAGTTGCAGTATCAATTAACAGGTACACATTTTATCAATAACGTTGATTTTCATGATAATTTATTGTGACATATTACAGTGCTAATATGAATATAAGAGAGGAAGCTGGCTCTTCGAAAAACCCTCCTGGGAAGCATATTCGAAGTGACCAGAGAGTTATGGCGTATAATGCATTTGTTAAATGTCACCGTGATAATTCCAAGTCAGCTTCTATAAAATTGGCTTCAAAATTGGTTGGCATTGGAGAGGCAACAATGTGGGCCATTGTAAAAGAAAAGGAAACTACAGGAATTCTACAATCTCCTAGCAAAAAGCGAAACCGTGACACAATTTTCAATAAACTAGATGAAGCTCAAGAAAATTCTATTAGAAGACATGTGCATTCTTTCTATCTTAAGAATGAATTACCTACTTGCTCAAAAATTTTAACCGTACATATATTTACATTTATTACTGTTATTTGGAAATTAAATAAAAAAATTTGTAGGTTATCCAAACAGATGATACTTTACCTATAATTCATCGTACAACATTGTGCAAAATTTTACGTAAATTGGGGTGTAAATGGGAGAAACGAAGCCGAAATTGTATTTTGATTGAACGCCCGGATATTGTTTTGCGGAGACGTAATTATTTAAATTCCATCAGAAAATTTCGCGCAATGGGGAAGAAAATATATTACTTGGATGAGACGTGGGTGAATGCCGGACACACAAAATCAAAAGTATGGAAAGATACAACAGTAGCTACTGCCCGACAAGCATTTGTAGATGGATTGTCACTTGGCTTACAGAACCCCTCTGGAAAAGGAAAACGTTTGATTGTGCTTCACATTGGAAGTGAAACTGGTTTTGTTGACGATGGACTGCTACTCTTTGAATCGAAAAAGACTGGCGACTATCACGAAGATATGAACAGTCAAGCTTTTACTGAGTGGATGCAGAATATATTACCAAGCCTCGAACCTGGATGTGTAATTGTAATGGACAATGCTCCTTATCATTCAGTCAAAAAGGATAAACCACCTAATCCTTCATGGAAGAAAGCCACAATAATTGAATGGCTTACATCGAAAGGAATTGTAACAGACAATACGCTATTAAAAGTGCAACTTTTCGATATAACAAAAAAATATGTTACCGAAAATCCAGTGAGTTACGTTATAGATGAAATGGTAATTCAAAGCGGTCGCACAATATTAAGATTGCCGCCATATCACTGCAATCTAAATCCAATTGATTGGGCTCAAGTAAAACATCATGTAGCTGCTAATAACAAAACATTCAAGTTGCCCGATGTCAAAACATTGCTGCTTGAGGGATTAGATCTTGTAAATGCTGAACTCTGGGAAAAATGCGGTAAACATGCTATTTCAGAAGAAAATGTAATGTATGAACTTGATAATATTGTGGAAGATATGGTGGAGGAACTAATTATAACAGCAAATACTGGTTCATCATCAGATTCGTTGCCTGATTCAGATTTAGACTTTACAAGTGAATAACTGAACATTCAGAAGTACTGGTGGATTCTCAATGCTCGTCTTCATTGCCTATACGTCATGGTCTGCAACACAGAACTGTATTGAGCCCGTTACTTTTTTTCAATTTTTATCAATTGTTTGTTATTATTATCATTGTTACAAATTTATATGTTCAACATGTTGATCAATATAGCAAATAAAAAGATTATTATTATTAACATGGGCTTTTAATTTTAAATTGTCTTTAAATTCTGAAATTAATAAAACTTGCAACAAAATTAACTCTTATATCGAATTTATGCACAACAAATTAAAATTAATATTAATTGTAAGATTATTTTAATTGTAAACTAAATTAACACGGCTTTATATGGACATTCATGCAACAAATTGAATTCACCTTCAATGTAGTTCTAAATATAACAATTTTGAATTTGCCGCTCTTTCAATATTGCTCCTATGTGATACGTACGCCGACATCAGCGCCCACTACTATGTTCTTATCGTGAATAGAGTATAGAACGCAATACCCGTCGAAGCATTTGCTCTATCCACATTATGTCGTAGGATTGCAGAACAATCTGACTTGCCACTTGCTACTTTACTGCTCAAAATACACCATGCGGAAGCCAATAAACATGATTCGCTGAATAAGCGAGAATACGACACAGAAATCAAGAAAGTTGAACCAACACCAGAACAATCTGGACACCAGAACAAGAAAAACATGACATTTTCTAATATTCTAGAAAACCCTGAACGTGCCTCAAAAAAATCCTAGAGAGGAAAAGCATTTCACTATAGATCTCAACATGTGACCATAGACTTGTTTAACAAACGAAATAACAAGAGACCATCAGTTATTTCACTCAAAGGTAAAGAAAATATGGTTGACAACTCAAACAAAGAAAATGACGATCAGTCATGGTACTGTTTTCTGTGATTAGACAAGTCAATTAGACATGCGTTCTTGAGGCATTTGTCACTCATGAGTCCATGAGAAGTGCATTGGTTGGGTTCCAGCAGATGAAGACATTGATTTGTGTAAAATGTGAGGAATAAAGTGTTGTTTCAGGATGGGCCTTATTAACCGCCTTAACTGAAAATCAGGCCCAATAACACTTTTCTTTGTTACGCCCGTTGTTTTTCATTATTAGAAAATTGTTTTATCTTTGATGTGCCATTTTGTGATGTTGAAGTTTCTATTTTTGTCATTTGTTTTAAACAAATATGTTTATATTTATAATAAAAAAATTAAAATCTTTAGGTGGCCCTTATTATATATATATGTGAAGGAGTTTTAGCGTGTTGATCAATCTGGTATTTTCTATCAGAAGACACCTACAACAACAATTGCCGTTTTATATCAAAAGTTAAAAAATTGTAAAGCTTTTAGTAAAATTAATAAATTAGTAACTTACGTACTAATTTACTGCAGGCTCGGCAAAATATTTTGTCGCCATCCATTACTAGTTCAGGTTATGGTTTAATCCATGAAGAAATTTTGTTAGCTATACTCTTGGTAAGTCTGTAGAATATTTAAAAGAGTAACACGATTAATTTTAATAATTTTTTGTAAGGACGGACAAGGACAATTAGTGGGAGGTGTACAGGACGGTCTGGAGAGATGGACCGAATATTTTAAGGAAGTTTTCGAGGTAGCAGAACAGAAAGCAGAAGAAGAGATATATGAACAACGAATAACAAGCGATAATATTGCGGCACCAACAGAGGAGGAGATCAGAGTAATAATAAAAGCGCTAAAAAATAATAAGGCTCCGAGCGAAAACGGAATAACAGCTGAGATGTTAAAGGCAGGAGGCAAGGATTTGGAAAAGCATTTACATAGCGTAATAGAAAAATATGGACAGAAGAAAAGATGCCCACAAGATGGAAAGAATCATTAATATACCCCATACATAAGAAAGGAGATAGGTCAATTTGCGATAACTATAGAGGAGTAGCGATGATGGATATAGCGTACAAAGTTATGGCAGTAGCGATTAAGAACAGATTGAATGAGCAGTAGAAGCAGAAATAGGTCCGTATCAGTGTGAGATTTCGAAAGAACAGACCGGTGATGGATCAAGTGTTTGTATTAAAGCAAATATTAGATAGTAGCATAGATCAGAAATTACCACTGCATATGGTTTTTATTGATTTCAAAAAAGCATATGATACAGTGAGGAGAGAAAAATTATACGAAGCAATGAGATCACTTGGAGTACAAGAAAAAATCGTAAATCTGACAAAAATGACATTATCGGAAACAGACTATAAAGTGTGCATAAACAGACTGCCTGGAGAAAAGTTCTGAGTGTCTAAGGGTTTGGGACAGGGAGACCCGTTGTCTACAACTCTGTTTAATATCGTTTTGGAAAGGGCTGTGAGACAGAGCGGACTGAAAACAAAAGGAACAATATATAACCAAACTAAACAAATACTGGCCTATGCTGATGACATTGTGAACCTTGCAAGAACCAAAACGAATTTAGTAGAAGCTATAAAACAAATAGAACAGCAAAAGATAAAGGTCTAATAATAAACGAAGATAAAACTAAGTATATGGTGCTCGGGGATGAAAACAGATATACGAAAACGAAGATCTTATATGTTAACACCGAGGAGACGCAGTACTGTTTGGATCAAGTGCAAAGATTTAGTTATTTAGGAATAACTATTACTAATAAGTCTGAGGAAACAATAGAAATTCAGGAAAGAATAACAAAGGGTATAAAATGTATGGGAGGACTGCACAGCTTGTTAAAATCAAAGGATACTTCGAGAAATCTAAAGAAACAGTTATATAAAACTATAATAAGACCGGTAGTCATGTATGGAAGTGAACTATGGAAGTTGAATAAATCAGAAGTAAATGCGTTGGAAATCTTTGAAAGGAAGGTGCTAAGAAGAATATATGGAGGGAAAAAGGTGGGCGATCAATGGATGAGAAGAACAAATGATGAAGTGAAACAGCTGTACGGGGAGCCGTGTATAAGTAATGTGATAAGATCTCAGAGAATGAGATGGTTAGGGCACGTAGCTAGATTAAACGGCGACCGACCAACGAAACAAGTTTTGTTTGGGGGTGTGAGCGGAAGGAGAGGAAGGGGCAGACCAAGAACGGGATGGCTCCAAGCGGTGCAAAGGGACCTGGAACAGCTGAATGTGAGGGACTGGCGAAGGCGATTACTAAATAAGGAGGAATGGAGGAAACAGTGCAACCAAGCCTTGGGTCTTCTTGGCCCGGAGAGCTGACTTTATATATAACACGATTAGATCTGCTCATAGATACTCACAAGTCAGTGAATGAGAATGTTTTATTTGGAAACTAATAAAATGTATTTTACCTCGTTTCGCACGTTAGGAAAACAAAAATATTTTGTTCTGGGAATTGTCAGCTGTCGATCTGCATTTGGAATTTTTAGTGAGCGCATAAGAAAATGCTCAAATATGCAAAATATGCAATTTATGCAATCATTAATTAACGCTAATTAACTTGAATCGGTGTAATCCGTGGACATATTGACTATACTTAAAAATACGCAAAAAATAAAATATATGCACTTTGACTTAAATCCGGTCTGTAATTATATGTAAAGCTACTTTAGAAAAACATTAGCCAAATCTATGCAACGGCCAATTTCGCTAGCTTATCCGGCTATAGCCTTTTTGCTGATTCCAGTGATACCAAACACTTCATGTTTGAGATAAAAATTGCAGCTTTTAGATAAAAAAAAATGTTAAATTAAACGTAACAGAAATATGCGTAAGTGCATTTCTATGTACTAATATAAAAAAGGAAGCCGTTACATACATAAAATAAAAGCGGGATACGTGTTTTCTTGTCCAATTCAATCTCCTAATAAAGTTCCTAATAAAAATTATTAGCTGAATAACTGAAATAACCTTACATTTTTCCATATACATATATTAGCTAAATTGTTATTAGATACCCTTATTAAGGGATTGAAATACCGGCTCTTAAATATTTAATTGGAACATTTCACCTACTATCATAATTAATAGTAGACTACTAACCTTTGTTTATACTTTTTTACGCAGTATTGTAATATAAATAAATAAATAGTGTGCTTTATTGTCAAGAAAAATTATGAACTAATTTTGTGAACAAAGCAGAGTAATTAACAAATTTAATAATAAAAAAGTACATATACAATAAACACAGATATAAAGTGTCAGATACACTCAGTCGTCAAAGAATAAACCAGAGGATTGCGTTGCCCGCACAAAGAAAGAAAAGAGGAGATGAAATTTTGCCGGGAGGGTCAGGTTTATATAGTTTAAAAACTATGGTCGGCAGTGATATCTGGTCCCTAGTTGAATTGTGTAGCGAATTGTCCTTTTTTGCAGTTCAAAAATGGTATTGAAGTTGTACAAACTACAGGTGCCCCAAATGGGCAGCGCGTAGCGAAAATGGGATTCAAAAAGGATAAAATAAGTAATGCGAGCAGTAGAAGGATTGAGCTCCCTGGCTACAGATCTGATTGCAAACCACGCAGAAAACAATTTTTTGGAGAGAGTGTCGATATGAAGAAACCATTTAAGAGTATCGTCAACGATAAGTTCCAGGAATTTAACAAATTGAACCATATTGACGGTGTCATTATCGAATAGACAAGGTTGCTGCAGTGTAAGGTAGAACCACGTTTTGTCTTTGTTATAACAAAGGCAGTTGGAGTTACACCATTGTTTGATGATGGTTAGGTCCTTAGATATAATACTTTGTAGGTCCTCCCTATTTGGGGTAGCTCCAAGTGATGCTAGTGTTATCTGCGAAGAGACAAAATTTACCACTGATCTTTAAATTGGTGATGTCATTGATAAAAATAAGGAAAAGTGTTGGACCAAGCACTGAGCCCTGCGGAACGCCATAGTCAATTCCCATACACGATGAGGAGGAACTATTTCCTCTCACTATCTGTTTCCCATTGAAAAGATACGATTTGAACCATTCCAAAGGAGTACCACAAATCCCATAGTAAAATAATTTTTTTATGAGGATGTCATGACTGACACAGTCAAAGGCTTTAGATAAGTCCCAGAACACTATTGCAGTGACGTGTCTATTATTGATATTGTTAAATACTTCATTAAAGACCGAGAAGAAGGCGTCGGCAGTACTTGAATTGGATAAGAACCCAAACTGTTTGGAGGTGATAATTTTAATTTTTTTTTAGAAAAAACATAAGCTGTTTTTTGATCAATCTCTCAATATTTTGGATAAGACTGGGAGTAGGGGAATTGGTCGGTAATTATCAAGATCGTCTTTATCACCGTCTTTATGAAGATGGACGATAATAGCTGTTTTAAGACATTGTGGGAAAACGCCTTTCACAAATGAGTCGTTAATTAGACTGACGAGGGAACCAATGGCATCATCTGGAAGGCTCCGAAGTATTGTAATGGACCGTCTGTTCTGCAAGTTCACTTACTCTTAATCTCACTAATTGTTTGTTGTAGTTCTAATTTATTAAGAAGCTGGAGGCATTCATATTGGCAGCCGGTAAGAGGGAAATTGGGTCACTGCTTGGAGGAATATCTGAGATTAGGTTTTTGGCAGCATTAACAAAGTAGTAATGCCTCTATAAATGCCTGTTATTTCATATTGTATACTTTTAATATAACCAAAGTTTTGCTTTACGGATAAGGTCTTTGAGCTTGAATGCGAGATGAACTTCTCTTTCAAATTACCCCTGAGAATGCATGACGTTCTATTCAGAAATTATTTTGTCAAAGTGTACTTTCATACATCCTACTAGGCATAGAAACAAAAAAACTGTAACATTGGTAATATCTTTGTGTCATATTGACAGTTAGAAAGGTTTTTCGTTTACTCGTGACGCTCTAGAGTGATAAATAAAAATTCAAAATGTTAGTAACCATAGAAACGAAAACTAACAAATCATAAGTTAGGTCATTCATAATAGCCTATGTGTGAGGTCATCATATTGAAATAATAATAATAATAATAATAATAATAATAGTAATAATAATAATAATAATAGTCTTTATTACCCAACGATAAACAATTACAGGGTAAATATAAACAAAGTTGATTACAACACGTAGCATAAAAAAGCAAATAATTAGCGCAGTTGCAAAATATAAAGTAAAATGAATTTCATAGTATAAAAAAAAAAAAAAAAAAAATGAAAATAAAAATGTAGAACTTACTAAACAAAATTAAAGAAAAATGTCAGAAAAATGCGAGTTAGCTATTGTAAGCATACGGTATATACGGAAATAAAGGATAATAAAAAAGCAAAGGTCCAATCTCACAATCTCAAAAAAATAATAATAAGCGCGATTAGTTTCAGAGATATAAAGTAAACAAATAGAAAAAGTCAAAAAAGTTAAAATATTAAATCTATAATTGTAAAATATACGAAAACATGAAAATTCTTTTTAAAGAAATTATACAGACTAATACAATAAAATATAGATGAACGAACATATTAAAATGTAGTAGGTACTTCGT
Source organism: Cetonia aurata (assembly GCA_949128085.1). Taxonomy (NCBI): domain Eukaryota; kingdom Metazoa; phylum Arthropoda; class Insecta; order Coleoptera; family Scarabaeidae; genus Cetonia; species Cetonia aurata. The sequence continues at coordinate 4,194,690 of OX421887.1, forward strand.
TACAATACTCTGGTTACAAATCTCTGGCCTGAAGATAGGAGGAACTTTGTCTCGAAACTAGTCGCCCTTATTAAAAAAAATTGGAGATTGTGAGACTGGAACTTTATCTTTTTACTATCTTTTAAAATCATATGTTTCCTGCTTTAGAAAATTATAACGAATTCAAATAAAACACAGGCCGATTCATTTAAAATTTGATACCATTTCCGGTCAAACCGGAAGTTATAAAAATTATAATGTTGGTTAAATAACTGAAAATATACAATAAATGTCTCAATAAACAAGAATAAAGAAAATTATCTAGCAAACGTGTATCAAATGTGCAATATTTCGATATTGTGAAATACGGATACTAGCGGGGAGCAAGGTATACAGGTCAGACACCGAACATCTGAGTGTGGAAGGTGTACTAGTGTCACTAGTTGTTTTTATTTAAAAACTATAGTTTTTTGCCACACGCTGTTATTTGCCTAGAATATAAAATTGGAAATTTATACCTCCGTGAATATGGAATGCTAACGCTCTTATTTAGAATATAAATATAATAATTGTACTACATGCATGTAGTCGAAACGTTATAAATCCGATTTAAAGTCTAATCATCATTTTTTATTATCCTCAAGTAACACCAAATCTTTTTAAAATATGTATCAGATATACAGGGTCATTCACCTAGTGGCGTACATTTAATAATTAAATTTGTTACAATTTTTTTAGAACTGAAGTCTACAATTTTTTTTATTTTGATGATGTTTTGATTCATTCAGCGGGCAATTTTTCAAAAATTTCAATAATTTCAAACGTTTAAAATTCCTCCGAGACTTTCCGCAGCGTATATTTACGCATTTATTGCCAGCACCGAGTGCCGCCATTTCAATGCTAGCAGTACGTGCCCATGCGAGTGTCGACTGAAGTACAGCGCTATGAATGAACTCACGCAGGGTTCCACACTATTTGATTTAGGGTTCACTTTTTAGCGATAGCCGCTGCCAATTCTCCCGTAAGGTGAGCTATCTATACTACTTATCTGTGATATTACTATAATAAACCAGAATGAAATAAACTATATATTTTTATTTATTTTATCATCCATTTCAAGTAGAAAACAAGGAATTAGTAAGTGTATTGATGATATGATAAACATCACGGGATTAGAAGGGTTTTTTGATATAAAAATATATTTGAACTAACTCGCTCCATCGATTCCATCGATTCTTTTAACCACGTATTAAATAATATTAAAATTTAAAAATTAGGTAATAAAAAGCTAAAAGACTATTGCGTTGTTACAATTTAAAAAAATTAAAAATCAAAGTTGTGACCCAACTGCGCAGATGGCCCCATCTGACAAATCACTATCTAAGATCGCTTTATATTTTGTCCTACCTGTTATAACATCTAAGGTATATGTCCACCGTAAGTAATAAAATTGTAGCTACCTAAATATAATAATTTCGTGATTACAGATTATTTATTATATAAAAAACGGCGTGAAATAAGAAAACAATAAACAAATTTTGTTTTGTTATCACAACATATGTTGAATGCCGATGTGTTAGCTCTAGCTACACATCAGCTGATGCATGAAATAATAGGGATTCCCGAAATTTGTTATTATTAGAATACTGTAAATACATGCAGCTATCTTTCAGGTTATTTACATACATGCGTGCTTGTTACACCATACGATAGAATAACAATAAAAATATTTGCACGCATTCCTGGATTACGAATAACTAATTTTACAAGAAAACAAACTGTTGATCATTTGTGTTGATTCTTCCACACATAAACACCGAATTTACAGTAAAAAATATTTGACACACATTTACCTTATGTAACTGCACGAAGCTGGAGAATAAACGACAATCCATCGTCACAATAAAAATAATGATCCCATAGTATTATTTGGACCCACAACTACACGTGCTCCGCGGTTAGTCGAACAAACGATATACTGCAGCACCGACATACACGATCACATCGCACACCTACGTACATCGATATGTGCATAAGAAAATGAGGAAAAAAAACGCCGATGAAAAAGAGGGACCGATCCGGACTGTTTTACTCGTTTTCCCGAAGCAAATAAAGGTATTATTGCAGGGAGCGGCCTGCAACGGCGGGAACTTTGTAGCGAATACAATAAATGAAGCGGAGACGAGATTATACCGGTCGCAAAATCATCATAGATACCTGAATCACCTGAATGTTGTGTATAAATCGCGTTGTGCAAAAAAAAAGACGCAAATCTATCGGAAAAATCGGGAGAAAAAATATTTGCAAAGCATGACAAGAAAAAATCACAAATTTTATATTTATGGCACGCATAAAGACAGTTTAAACCGGCATACATGTGTGAATGAGTGTATACATCGATAGTGTCGGAGAGAGAAAGCGAGATAATAAGAACGAATTACACACATATGCACAATAATGCTAACTAACCTTATGGGAGGAAAGGCAAGCCGCTGGCCGCCGCTGAATCAATTGACGTCAATGCCTGAAGCTTTCTCCGACCACAGCGGCGGCGTTTAACACACGATAACCGATCTCAACGACGGAGTTTAGTAACACGAAAACAGAATAGATATAGATATCGCTGGGACGTAGAAAACGACACGGTGTTGCGCTTTGTTGGCGAAACAAAGGTTTAAAGGTTTTTAAACTTTTAGTATAACAAAATGTATTATAAATCAAACACAATGCGTTTAATATTATCCTTTTGGAAAAACAATACATACCTATATCTTTTCCTTCGATTTTGTTAAAACTTTAACGACACCGTCACCAAAATATTTAAAGCACAAGGAATAGGGTAATTGGTATCCTAAATTTAGTCTACGTTCCTTTTCGAAGGCTCATGTTTTATTACACATCTAATTGATATGGATCAGATTATGTCTGCGTTTCTACGATACACTGCACGTTACAAAAATTAATAAATCAATATATAAATTCAAATGATGATGTGTTCATAATTAGGTGAATATGATTGGATATAATTCTAATTAATTTGTGATAAATTAGGAAATACTTACTCTCAATTATTATATCCAAAATATAATAATTTCTCTGTTTAATGCTAAGGCTGGGCAAAATATCGACACATCGACAAGTATTCGATCCCATTAATGGTATCGATTCTTCGATGCCGTGATTAGCAAAGGTATCGATGTATCGATACAAGTACTAGTACTGGTTCTAGTACTGGTATAGTCTGTCCATATTTCTAACGATTTGCCTTTTTAAATAGCACTCGATCTTCACAAAAGAAATGTTTACCGACCGTTATAATCCCTTGCGAGCACGGGTGGTTAACAGGGACGTATTCACTAAGATTATAATACTAAAAGTGTATTATAAAGAGATTAATGTTCGACTAAATAATATATTTATTTATATACACATAAACATACATACATTGTTGGGAAATAATTAAATTTTTTTCTTGATACATAGTACAGGAAACATCATTATAATATTACAATTACAACAACAATAACATACATGTTAAACAATACAATCAAAGAAACTATGATCATTACTAAATTGCTATAGTAAATTGTACCTTATCAACTCAGAAGTACTCGTCATTATGTATATGTACATTATCTTAAATTTAAAACTTAAATACCGTTTCAGTCAACAGAATCACTGCTTTCATCGTCTACATCATCTACATGTATTATAAATTGCGGTATGGAGTTTGCGTATTGTAAATATTCATCCTCTATACCGATTACATGTTGTACACAATTTTTCCAAGTATCTGGTGTTATTAAAAACATAGCTTCTTGGATCGTCTTAATTGTTGTTTCGCTAAATGTGGGAGCGGTATTTGGACGACGAATTTGTTGTTTTAGTGAACTCCAAATCAACTCTATTGGATTGAAGATACAATAATATGTAGGTAGACGTAGTACTGTGTGACCTGCAGCAGCTGCAGCATTGTCAATAAAGTATTGCTTCGCTTGAACGAAACATAATAACTTATTTACTTTAAAAAAATCCAATTTCTCTTAATACGGCCCATTACCTCATTTGCATTATTTGGCGGCACCAGTTAATGGATAGTCCCAGGTAATACTCTTAATCCCTCTAAAGGCAAATCGTTAGAAATATGGACAGACTATACTAGCACTGGTTCTAGTACTAGTATAGAGTATCGATTCCGTGGTATCGGATCGAGGTATATTTTGCTACAATAAATGTTTACATATTCTCGATAACGTTCTATCGCATACAATGAGGGTATTCATGATCTTATATACCATGCTAAAGTATTTACCATGCTAAATATTATAATTGCATGATTATGAACGCCTCACTAAAATTATATGCTATTTGTTAACGATGGTGGCGCTTTACACCGATACTGTATGCAACTTGTTTCATAACCTCAAAATACTTTGAATTTGTTTGTTGCTTTCGTCTATTTAATTTTAATGGATTATACGCCCGCGGAAAAACTATTTATAGCAAAACAATTTTACGGTGGCAATTCAGCAGAAGTTACACGCAATTTATTTGCAGTAAATTATCCCGAAAGATCAATTCCTAGCGCGACAACTATTCCTAATATGGTCGACGTCTTGAAATAACGTTTGCATTAATAAATGACAAGAATAAAAAAATCCCAGCGAAAAGTATCAGTGATATCGAAATTCAAGTTTGTGCATTAGCGGAATTAAATCCTACACAGAGAAAAATCCATATTGTAGTATTTACACGTCACTGTTTGACGGAAATTGTAGTAAGAATTCCTACTATTGTGCAACATTTTAGAACTACGTCGTTGCATTTTCCTACATCAAGGTTACAAAAAAAAGCAATAAAATAGGTTGAAAAATATTGTGTGACAATCTTCTACAAGACATAGTGCAATATTTTACAATATTTTACAAATAGTGAATATAATAAATTGCATATAATGTAGTGAAAAAAGTTATAACAACAGGTGTAGCAAATTTACTATGTGTTGTTTATTTGGTCAGGTGCTAGCAACAGTCACCTTACTTTGATTATTATATAGTACATAACTGGAAACCGCATTAATAATGAGATGAAATGAAATGAATTCTGTATAGTTTTATATCTATGTATATAGTGGGAATATCATAATAGTCATAATTAGTTTAGCTACATAAATATGTGATACTACAGATTTTGTCGTAAAGATGGCGCTACGCTTGTTTCATAATCTTTGAAAATCTTACTCAACGTAAATTATGATCGGTATATGTGGCTATGGAATATTTATATGATGCTTACACATGGTTAATATCGTATAAAATGTACTGTAATTAACAATCGCCCACAGACGAGAATTACGAGGAGCTTCGATACCGGTACTCTGCAGTACGGGCCGGTCTGATCTCAGCAATCACGCCCAATACGACGGCAGTTCGCGTGCTGTCACCGGCTAATCAAATTATAACGCAACTATATTAATTATTGCAATAGCGTAGTTGATTTGTATGTAAAATCTTGTTGACAAAATTTACTACGGGAGTTTATAATATTTTAGTAGATTGTTTGCAATTTTTACCACTGGAGTAATCGTACTATTTGCCACAAGTAACTTGTACTGTATGCTACTTTAATGTATATGTTTAACTAAAGTTTACAATTGTTTTAAAATTTACAACCATTTCTTTTCTGTGTACTATGACCTCTAGACAAATTGCTGGCGAATGTAATATTAGTGCAACAACTGTTTTAAACCTTTTAAACGAAGAGGGAGGGTTATTCCAACATTTAATAAGTAGTTAATTTCAATTTTTTCTTTTCTTTTTAGCATTTATTGTTATATTTATAATTTTACATTTGTTTGCAATTATTGCTTTTAAGTTTGAGTTTTTATTTCTTCTAACAGGAATTCGTTAAGTTTCAGAATTTTATTTTCCTTTATCACTTGTATTTGATAAGAATTTTTATTCAGTTTTAGATGAATTTTGTGACTGAAATCTGTTACCAGTTAGATTATCTGATGCTTCAACAGAATCATAATTATGTGAAAACAAGGAAATAGTAATTTGTAACACCGTTATTGTGTGTGTTTACCATCAATAGCGATATAAGAGTGAGCTCTAACGAGAAAAAGAATATCTCGCTCGTTTTACTTCAACTGATCTATGATGATTCGCCCAACATTAACAAATTTATGTTGCGACCTTGTGCATAGGTACGCCTACAACTGAAGTCCCTCCCATTTCCAATCGGCCAGAATGCAATCTACAACTCGCAACTTTTCTCCCGGTATACAGTAGAGCATCGAGAGACCGAAGGTGATTGGGATTATCAACAATTGCTGCTACCTCAATATGATTGCAAGTTTATCATCTGGGGTAACAGTGTACATATTTCTGTCGTATGAGTGCTTGAAGATCGCGTCTTTTATAATTTCAAGCACAAATTCGAATTGTTCAACAGAAAGACGGAAATATTCAGAACATTTTTTGTTGTCTTGACATAGGTGACTAGCGATCAATTTATGATATCCGTGGGTACTTTCATAGTATTGACAGTATTTTGCGTGCTGTAAACATCAGCAGATTTCCTGGAAAATATCGGACCCCTCCATTTTTGAGATGGAACATGGGGTGTATTGGGACTCTTTTTACCCCATACATGCGGATAAGTATTTCGTATTCCATCTCCTCGGTAACAAAATAACAAAATATTTTTTGTAACAGCCTCATTGTGACTTCGAGCAACACAAACACCTCTAAAACTGACAACGTGTTAAAAATCTGAAAATCGCAGACACAGCAAAATGGTAGATCCGCGAACATTGTTCAACGATCATCGTTGGACGATGATTGAAAGAGTCGTCCTGAGCACAACGCACCTTTAGCCCGAGTTCATACACAGCGTTTTCACAACGACCATTTCTGCGGTGCGATACCGGCTAGCAAGCACAATACATGTATTTAAATGAGTGTTCAGATATAGCAGTTGCGTTGACGTTGAAAATTTCTACCCGCAGCATGTTGACGGTTGATATTTCGTCAACGCAACCGGCATGTGTGAACAGTGAACAGTCTCATTTAAATGCTGTGTTGTGCTAGCCGGTACAGCCCAGGGTTGGGCATTATTCAATAATTTTTTATTCAAATAATTATTTGAATGAAATTTACATCTGTTATTCTTTATTCCGTATTAAGTTATTGTTGAATAAAACTATGGGAAATCATTTCAATGAAGAATTATTTCAATAAAACGATATTTGATTAAAGCATTATTGGAATGATTCTTTCACCAAATAAATCGTTATTGAAATAATTTATTACCGAATAACACCGAAATAAATTTAGTTTAGGTATATGCCTACATGTTTGTGCAGATAATCAAGGAAAAATGATTGCTAGTGTTAGGAAGTGCATCGGCAGGGTGACATGCCAGTAATAATTATATCCGCCGACATCTTCGACATTCCTCTAGATTTACGTGATGTAATTTCTGAAGTCGATAAACAAACCTCAAACTTATACAAATTCCACTGATTTTTTCCCACACAACTTTAATCTCTTTAAAAATTGGCGGGCAATATTTAAATAAAATCCGCTGATGTTAGAAAGCGAACCATTAACACGACATGGCAGTAATAATTATATCTGCCGATATCTTCGACATCCCTCAAGATTTACGTATTATCGTTTTTGAAACCTATAACCAAACTCTCAAACTTATAAAAATCACATTTACTTTTTTTGCCACAACTTCCAATGTCCTTTAAAAATGGCAAGTAGTATTTATATAAAAATTTCTGCTAATATTACGTAGTGCACCAGTAAGACGACATGGTAGTAATAATTATATCCGTCAACATCTTCGACATCCCTCAAGATTTACGAGTAGTCATTTCTGAAGTCGATGCACAAACCCTTAAACTTATAAAAATCGCATTTATTTTTTTCCCCACAACCCCCAATGTTGTTCAAAACTGGCGGGTAATATTTATGTACAGTAATACTCCCATATCCGCGGGGGTTTGGTTCTGTGCTCTTCCGCGGATAGTAGCGAACGCTTTATATCCGAATAAAATATGAAATATGAAGCAAAGTTAAAACAATGAAACAAGAAAAAATAAGTTATATAATATTTATTTAAAATAAATAAACAATAAATAAATAAATATTCTTGTGCTGTGGCACAAATAGAATTTAAGTTTAATAAATATATAAGTTCATACATATGTTCATATAGTACATATTTACATACACAACAAGAAAATATACAACACGAAAAACTCTATCCTCGTGAGCTACATATTCATTCATCTTCCTCCAAGTCCAAGTTAGCAGTCGATTGTTTACTTAGATCCGAAGCAAACGATGTTGAGGGCTGTGCATTATCGATAGTTTTGTCGACTTTTTCAAAGAACATTGTTATTGGTAGTTGTCGCTTTTGTCTTTTCATTTCAATACACAAATCCTCCAAAGGTTTCAAGGCGTCTGTTATAGTGCGAGTAATTTTTATACTGCGTTCCATTATTGGATCATATTCTACTATCTGTTCTTTTAATTTTTCAGCAGTTCGAAATATCGCTGAAGATTTTACAAGCGTCCATGCTGGCGGTTCTTGTTGACCCTCAACCTCATCGTCACTCGCTTCTGGAGAAGATTTCACAAGGTCTACCAAATCCTCGTTGGTGAATACTTGATCCTCTTCGTTTATGTAATCACTGAGTTCCTCTTTGGTTATATCGTTAAATCCTTCTCCATTAATTCCATCGCTCCTTTGATAAATAGAATTGCGTCAGCAATTGTAAATGACTTCCAGCATTCCATGAGCCCGATATCAGAGCATTCGTTAGCCATTGTATACAGCGTTTCGAAAACCTGTCGAATATATATGGCTTTAAAGCATCTAATGACACCTTGATCAAGGGGCTGAAGCAATGAGGTCGTGTTAGGTGATAAAAAAACCACTTCAACATTTTTATTTTCTGTGCCTAGTGACACAGGATGCCCAGGAGCATTGTCTAGTATCAGCAGCACTTTAAATGGTAATTCTTCCTTTTCCAAATATCTTTCCACTTCCGCAATAAAGCATTGATGAAACCATTGTGTAAATAGAACAGCCGTAACCCACGCCTTTCGATTTGATTGCCAAAACACAGGCAGGCAAGCTTTATCTTTGTATTTAAGAGCCCGTGGATTCTGTGATCGGTAAACAAGTCCAGGTTTAATCATATGACCAGCTGCATTTGTACAAAATATCAAGGTAAGTCTAGCCTTAATTGCTTTAAAGCCTGGTGCACTCTTTGCAGTCTTATGAAGTCCTCTAAGTCCGTTGAGGCATTTTTTTTCACATAAGACCAGTCTCATCGCAGTTAAAAACTTTCTTAGGATGATAATTCTTTTCTGCAATAATTTGTTTACATTTTTCTGGAAACAGGGCAGCAGCTACATGATCAGCCGACGCAGATTCACCTGTCATTTTTATATTAAACCGAGTTTTAAATCTATACAGCGACCCCCTACTTGCTGTGAATGATTTTCCTTCCTCTTCAGTATAATCTTGGGTCTGCATATCTTCATATAAAACCAAAGCCTTTTGTTGTAGCACTTTGCCATCGATAGGAATATGTTTTCTTGTCATATCTTCCACCCATAAATTTAAAGCATCTTCTACCCTAAGTAACACTTTATTACGTATTCTGGTTGCAACTTTTGCAGTTTGGGGTGCACTAGAAAAACTAGCTCGCATCTTGTCTTTGTTTTTAACACTTCCCGTATCGAAGATTCGTTTTTATTGTATATTTTAGCAACAGTTGCAATAGATTTTTTTTCAATCATATTAATGATTTTTATTTTTTCACTAATAGTGAGCATTTCACGTTTCATTTTGGTTTAGAAGCCATTTTAAAATGATTTTAAAATTTACTTGCTTTATTTAAAAACTATTGCTAGCACTGTCTTGTCCGACAATTCGAATAGTACTAAACTCATAGTTAACAGGAGCGTTTATATGTACAAGCAAAAGCGAGTGGCACCTTAAGCACGTTCCAACTTGTTTAACTTATCATAAGAAAGCGCCGAATTCAGGGGATGACTCATATATACGACGATATATCGACAAATGCTCCTAGAACTTTTAATAAGGCTCGAATGTCTTTATTTGTTTCGGTATTTATTGATATAACGCGTTTTCTGCTCATCATAGGTAAATCGCGGATGACTGAAACCGCGGATACGGAGTCAGCGGATAACGGGGTACTACTGTATATAAAAATTTCCGCTAATGTCAGGATGTGTACCAGTAATAATTATATCCGCCGATATCTTGGACATCTTCAAGATTTACGTATTGTCGTTCTAGAAACCGATAGCCAAACTCTCAAACTTATGAAAATCACATTTATTTTTTTTCCACAACTTCCAATGTCCTTCAAAAATGGCGGCTAATATTAATATAAAAGATCCCGCTAACGTTAGAAAATGCATCGGTAGGAAAAAACCTCAAACTTATAAAGAATTTCCTATAAGGATTCGTTTATGATTTATATAGGTTCTTCATAACTGTTTAGAGAACCGAAACCGTTATCATAACTGTTTTGAACCCCTGTACTTAGGTATTTTTTTAAATCCAGTGTTTACTTCGTACAAACAATCAAACATACACACGTACATAAACAAACTCACACCATCTCTTTGTTGTTAGTATAGATTATACGCGAAGAAATTACTCCAATCAGAAAATCATCACAAATGAAGGTAGTTATTTGAATTACAGTAATTATTTAAATAAAAATTATTACTTGAATAAGAATATTTATTTGAATAACAGTAGTTATTTGAATGAGAATGATCATTTGAATAATAAGAATTATTCGACTGATGAATAATTTTTTGAATGAAGAATAATTATTTGAGTGAAGAATACTTATCCAAATAATTATTTGCATAATGAATGAAATAAATGTTACCATTCATTATTGAATAATGAAATAATAAATAAGAAGTTATCTATTATTTCTGAATAAGAATAAGGACGCTATCCATTTATTTTTATTATTAATCTGAATAAATTTTGCCCAATCCTGGTACAGCTCTACATGTTTAACCAGCATTATAACTAGTATTATTATTACAAAATATTTTTCAATGCACAAATAACTCTTTCTTTGTCCTTATAACAATGATTTTTGCGTAAAAGTAAAAATGAAACGGTTATAATTATCGCTAAATCAAAATATTAAAAAACAAAAGGTAATGAACAAGGGTTCTAATATCTCTTCTGCCATAGAAGCAATAGATTAGACTAAAAACTAAACTCAAAAGCGTTTTGGAACTAAGCAAGTAAATAAGTAAGCGAATTAAGCAAAAAAATACAAATTTTATAACATTAGTCATTTTCCCAGCAAAACCAATCAATTTAAACAATACAGCTCCTATTTATGCGTTATACATAGATTTAAGAATTACATAGCATCGTTTATCTTACCACTAGCCTAATTAGAATCGGATAATCACCGCTTGCATACTCCAGATATACCACAGACTATGCATAACTGAACTAAACGTAACACAATCGTAGCAATAGATTATACGGCCAGCATCGACTATGACAATAAATCACGACTTTTTTCGGTTCAAGAGTGTGTCCCGAGGCTTGCTTTAAAGGCCATGATTGACGCACAATTCGGCATGTCTGCAAACAAATAAGTCACCGTGTCCAGAGGAGCCGGCGAAATCTCAAAAATCGATAAACTTTATCGGTAGTAAAAGATTCTCTAAACAACTGTGATGTGCAATTTGCAAAATATAAATATAAAATTATTGGTAGTATAAATTAAATTGACGATACTTTTTTTTTATTATTTTTTAGTATTTGGTAAATGTTTAGTAGTACTTATACAACCTTTATAAAACTTAAGGCTCAGGTGTTTATAGTCACGATTGACGAATCTATAAAAATTACATGTACGGTTTTTAGAACGGTATAGTTTAGATTAGTAGTTTCATTTTTATTATTTTTATTATCTGATTGTTTCTGTTGCAGTAGTGGATTTAAAATAAAACTACCAGTAACCAATATTTTGTTTCTTTGTATTATTACTTGTCTTTATAACTGAAATAACAAGGCACTTACTCACTACTAAAAATAAAAGAGTAAAATTGGAGGGGAAAACATTTCTAGCGTATCTCCTTATACATATATGAAAATAAACACAGGTAGGCCAATTATTAGAATACAACTTACACAAAAAACCTAACAATACAAAATTTACTATTGCATTCCAACAGTTTCTTCTCTTAGATCATTATTTCTTGCTGCAATTAACTAATTTCTTAAAAGCTTTCATTTTCTACTACTCTTTTCTTAAAAAATTAGTGATAAACTTTTTACTTGTTGAATTATTTTCTATTCACCTAAATATTTATTCTCTCTTGGTTACTGTGGCATAGGAGATTATCATAATATCTGATAGTCAAGCAGCCATTAGGGCGCTGAGGTCAAACATAATCAGCTCCAAAATGGTTTGGGAGTGTCTACAAAAACTAAACGAGCTAGGCAAAAAGAACAAGGTAACCCTATTGTGGGTTCCAGGACACACGGGAGTAGAAGGAAACGAAATAACAGATAACCTCGCTAAGAGAGGGGCTAGAACACCTTTTGTAGGGCCAGAACCTTTTTGTGGGATAAGTAGCAGCATAACACTGGAGAAACTGAAAAATGAAGTAGAGCAGAGAAAATCCAAATACTGGGAGAATCTCCAGGGAATAAGGCAAGCTAAAACTCTTCTGGGTACCTATAACCAGAAGAGATCTGCAGAATGCATCAACCTGAGTAAAAATTCTATTCGGATATTGGCAGGGATCCTTACAGGCCATTGTAAACTGAACAGACATCTAAGCAGGCTTGGAATAGCGAAGGAAGCCGAATGTAGATTTTGTGGGGAACAGGACGAAACGTCCATCCATCTACTCACAAACTGTGTTGCACTGTGCAACTCAAGGGCGCTGCACCTGGGAGCATGTGAAATCGAAGAGGGAGAGTTACCTAATCTTAGGCCTTCGGACATTCTGCACTTCTTAAAAGGAATCGGACTGGAGGGCCAGCTGTAAATACAGCGAGAAGAGGGGACACAATAGATCTTTTAGGTCGCAGTATACTATCACCCTAATATCACACATACGCATATTGTGGCATCCCAAATGCTATTGCTTAAAACAGCATTTATAATTAGCAGTTCGTCGTTAATGACTACTAGTTGCACTTTATAAAATAAAATTCGCATTAATTGAAAACTTTCGCACTTTAATTAGAAATGAATTGTGTTAATAAATCATGTCAATAAATTAACTGGTATATATAGAATTATAAAGCTACGCAGAAATGCAAATGCTTAAAAATAATGATTAAATAGGTGGCCCTATCATATTCATATTTTGAGATTATTATATTATTATTATTTATTTAATGAAGTATACTGCAAGCACAGATAATAACGCTAGGCGCAATATGTTGCCATAACCTCTGTTTAAGGTACAATTTATTTTTGAAATGCCGCACTGGCATATCCTTAGTTTAAGAAATTTAGTGCCCGACCGACATATACGTTTGTACTTTTCTAATTCAACTTCACGGCACAGAAAAAAAAATGTTGCAAATTTTTAAACAATTGAAGGGGTCAATGCAAGAAGTGGACAAGTCCACTTTTAGTAATTTTTCAGGAGTGACAAAAAACGTTTGTGGAAGTTAACAAAAAAAACAAACTGTTTTTGACTTTGGTTAGTTATTTGTTAGTGGCATGTGGACACATTTTCGGCAAATGTCTCGCTTAAGGAATATTACTTTTGCCAAAAAAACATAAAATAAAATGGACATGTCCACTTTTTGGACAGTTTTGTTTTAATATTTTAATTTTATTTGTTTTCAAGCAATGTTAATATAAATTTAGATTTACAAAAATAAAATTATCATTCATTGTTATTGTCTTCAAATTCGGAACATGACGTGTCAGCATCTGGGTTAACAAAATCTAAGTGATACTGCTTTATTTCTTCATAAAACCATTGATCAGCTAGTGGGACGTAATTTGCAGCCAATGCCATGACATGTTCAAACTTCTTCTTTTTTAGCTTTCTTCTATCAACATACAAAAGCTTGGAATCATCCGGCAAACTGAGAACTACATTTTTATTTTTAAGTTCAAATTCTTGGAGGAGCGTCATTGATACTGAGATACTACATGAAATTCTAGGCAATTTAGATCTGTCGTATTGGAAAATTCTATATTTCGATATTGTGAATTTTGCATTTTTTACACTTACATTCTTCTTAAACAGTGGTAGAAAATGTTGTTTAAAATTCAAAAACATTTTTTTATCAGGCGTAATCACTACAAATTTATGACCAGATTCTCGAATGATTTTGGCGTACTTATTTGGAAGGTAAATTTTATCATATTTTCGTTTTCTCTTCTCAATAGCTGCAAAGCTTCTATCGCATGGTAGATAACTGTGCCCTGGTTCAGGGAAGCGATGGTATATTAAGTTAAATTTTCCCATTTCTACAAGTGTGAAGAGATATTGGGTCATCACCAAATTTTTATTTTGTGACGCACAGTTGTCTGAAAACATGTATAGCTCAGTAACTTCAGGTCTAATAATATTTTCGAAGAAATAATTTAGTAAGCTGATTACTTCGTTTTGCCCCTTTCCAGCAATGGTTTCGTCATATAGAAAAAAGTAACTTTTGCCAGTGCTTGCAACATGAATGCAAAAGTTTTAGACCCACATTTGAATCTTGTAGAATACCTCTCCACTTGAGGCTACTGGTAATGGTAAATTTTGTTGGTAGTCAAATGTTATAACTTCCACATAATCTAAAGTTCTAGCTAGCTGCGATTTTTCTTTAAGATCTTTGTAAAAAGTTTCTGATTTCACAACATGCAAAGATTTTTCTCCCTGAAGTGTGTTTCTTTCTTCTTCTGATGTTGCAGCATCGATTTGTTTTACCAGTTTATCACATTTTTGACATGTGTCTGATTTTGGGCTTCCAAATGAAATATTAAAGTTTTCTGTGAAGTATTTTCTAAAATATTCGTATTTTACCACAGGTTTAAAATTTTCATGGTTTCTCTCTTGCAGTATTCTATATTGAACAGGTTCGTATTTTTGCAAATACAGCTCATGTAACCGTGCAGTATTTAGTAACGGTGATAGATAATATTTGCTGATGTTATCACTCCTACTATAATGTGATTTATATTTGGGGAAGCTCATTATATGACTGCCAATCTGGGTAACTGTTTCTGGAGTAATTTGGTTTGGTCTATTATTATGTCTTCCTCTTCCATCCGATGGGGGCGTGACGTTAACTTTTAAGTGATTTATCAGTCTATTTATTCTACCTTTTTTTATACCGTGAATAGCAAGCAGTGCATTTTTACACACACGATAGTTTTGGATCCCTTCTTTAACCTAGAATAACAAAAATCAGAAGTTGGACGAGAGTAGCGTAAAGAAAACTTACAGAAAAGGTACAAGTCACGCTTTTTGGTTTATTATTTTGGTCTGTACGTCGTCTATGGTGAGTGATATTTGTCACAGACAGGTTGGCACATAAATAAGCATCCTGTAGTTCCTTGCTTGGCAGTTTATGAAAAGCATCAAAGATTTTTTGCCTACTATCAGCGGAGACTTTTTCAAAACATTTTAGTTTACAGCTGCATGCATTTCCTACCATCCTCTCTGGCACAACAGTTTTGGAAGTACTCTCATATTCTTTGCCCGCTGTTCTACGTTGCTTTTGGATACTTCGTTTCCATTTCTTTTCATTTCTCAACCGTTTTTTGCCTTTGTTTTTGTTTTCATTGAGATTAGATTCACTTGATTCACTGTCTTCTGTTGCCTCTCTGGGTACATAATCACGATCAACGTCGGAATAATCTCCATGAAAGGGATCCTTTTGTTCAGAGTCAGAACTCATAATGTTGCTTATTATTTGAAAGGTTTTTTAATAACAATGCCTCGCTCCTTTGACACGTCTACGTCAACACTAATATTTTGGTACATACTTGATCCAGTGCAATAACGGGACATGTCCAGGATATGTCTACTTCTTGAAAAGTATTGGAAGGTAGACAACTTATAATACAGTACTGTAAAGTGTGTGGTAGAGATATAAGTCTCGTTTTTGCATGGGACCATGCACAATTTAAAACAGAACATGTCCATGCAAAAAAACAATGTTTGCTAAAAAATGGACTTGTCCACTTCTTGCATTGACCCCTTCAATTGTAAAGTTTAGTTATAGAGACGAGCACAACTTCTATTAACATTTTCCACAAAATTGTTGACGAAAATTATTGTATTAAATGAAAGAAGTAGCATATTCGATCTCATAATGTAGGTATATGACCGATATTCATAATTATGCTAATTGGTTTATTGCCTTTTTAATCTGAGACCTATGAAATTATGAAACATACATCGAATGTTTCGTCACTGAAATGGCATTGCTAGAAACGGTAATGCGGTAAATAAAACGTCTCTTTTCAAAAAGTTCTGCGAAGTAGCACCTGAAATCGCTGGAGCAAGTACTAGAAGGATCCTAGATGACAAAACAGTTTTCCTTTTTTGGGCAAATTTGAGCATTTTTTTAAAAAGCTAATTGAAGTTAAAATTTAAAGTCATATATATAGTCAAGAAATGGTAATTGTATAGTTAGTTATAAATATGATTTGCTAATATTTTGCAGATTGAATTACACATACTTATAGTGTATATTCTGAGCAACTTGCAGTTTCGTATCGTTTTTAATTCCGAAGATTTTAGTAGTTGAAGAGGACGGTCGAAATACACTTAGCGTAACATCTCCGAACATATGCACTTTCAGACTTGCTTCTGTTCGATATTCCGTCCATCTACTTGTTTGTACTGTGATTCCCATATCTAATGCTTATTTTACTATACACTTATACACATTTCATTATGATTCTAGAAGATTGGCCTTTTTACGCTATGTCAGATTTTTAACCAACTTCGATCCACTAGAATCTAGAATCGCGCTTTTGCGGAAAAAAACCTGCAACTTTTTATAGAATTGGAATGTTTAAATGATTTTTTCAGCGCAATGAGATTAAATATAAGGGATTTGGATTACATAAAAGAGAAAAAGATTAAATATAAAATACGGCGCACACTGGTCCGGAACTCGGCAAATGCGGAAAAACCTACTTGCGATTAAAAACTACAACATGGTTTACCACTTGATATTGCCAAATTTATCAATATATCTACTTGTTTGTACTATGATTTCCATATCTAATGCTTAGTTTACTATGCACATATGATTCTGGAAGCCAATTGGCTATTTTACGATATGTCAGATTTTTAAACAACTTCGATCCACTGCGTGCCGCCCTGCTCTGCGCTGCTTAGGTTAGAGTGAGCCTTCCGATTTATACCCATGTTTTTCATTTGCTCAAAAGTAATGCCCACGCTTCCAATAGCATACATCCATTTAAAAAGTATTGGAAGAGTGTTACAGATTCATATAAAAAAAAATCATGACCAAATTAATACGCATTTACTTTCAAAACGTTACTCTGTGTAACATGTCAAACGTCGGAAAAATTTATTACAAGTAGATAAAAGCAACGACAACGTTCATTTTACCTTGTAAAATACTCGTAAGTAATAATAGACATGGAATACAAAAACATCTTCACAGGAGCATACATAACGTATGTATACATATATGTCTGTACTCCATGGGTTTTGCCCAGTAATATTAGAATTAGTACCAATTAGATATTGAGTACACTCATTTAAGTTTTATTATTATGGATTTTCCTTGTTGTCTCTTTATAGTTATTGCTTACACCTAAATAGAATCAACCCGACTTGCACAACAACAATTACAGTACTACACTATCTTGATATATGGTCATTATTCAGGCAAACCGCAAATAATGTATAATACATACATAAACACGCAACACACGTATTTACTATTATAAAAGTTAAAGTTTCGCAAAACTAGTTTTTATTTTGGGAGCTCGCGACATTAAATAAAAAAAAATGAGGTACGCAGATGACATAACGTATGTCACATAAGTTTTGGGAAAAATAATTAAATTCTTTAAAGTAAGTGTAACGTAATTTATTCAAATGACCACTTTACCAACATTTTACCTTACAATTAAATTAATTAAAACTACAATTAAAATAATGACAAAGGGCCATGGTCCTCAATGGCACGCAGTTTTTGTCTAACTTGTCCCATCATGTTTTGGACGATGTTTATATCAATTTCTCTTATCTTTTGATATATTCTTCGCCTTAGTTGAGCTTCATTTTGAGCTTCCCACCCATTATCATATACTTTTCTGGTCAATAGTCCCCAAAAATCTTCGACGGGTCGAGCTTGTGGCACATTTGGCGGATTGTCTGCTCTGGGCACAAAGGGTATGTTGTGAGCTTCTAACCATGTTCTAGTCGTTCTTGCATAATGGCAACTTGCTAAGTCCGGCCAAAACTTTATTTCTTCACGTGGATGAGTCGTAGTAATAAACTGTAGCAACTTCGGTAGGCATCTTTCGGTATAAATGTTGGCATTAACTGCCTCACCCCTCACATGCCCAACATAAGGTCGTGAAACTCCTCTCTCCGATGTGGCACACCAAACTAGAATTTTATCTGCAATTTTTTTTTGGTTTTGTATTTAACATTATCTGCACAATTTTCTATATTATCGGTATAAAAACCATCATTGCCTTTCATTTCTGAGTGAGAGAACGTAAAATATTTTTCATCGTCCATGATGATCACTTTATCGTTTGCAAAATGAGTTCGGCGTAATCTATGATAGCACATTGGAATTCTTCGTAACTGGTCCTCTGTATAACGTGGACATTTACGTCTTTTACGAAACTTTAGGCCTTTTTTTTCAATACCCTTCTTACAGTTTCATGGGAAACATTAAATCTTCTGGATAACTTTCGGCATGACGTTCCAACGCGGTCTTTTGCACTTTCACAGATTCGGTTGGCGCGAAATCATTGGGCCAATTTTATTTAACATATCAATGTGATTATTTAATAATTTTACTTTATCCGTTAACTCACTTATAAGAAGGTCCTTTTGATTCACTATGTACTTAAATATACTTATATCTACCTTATTCGTGTCCGATAAAGTTTCTTTTGTTCTTATCTGATTGGTTGATGAATTAATTTTATGCGTAAAATGATTCCGTTTGGCATTTCGTAATAACTGAAAATGCCTGCTTTCTTGTTGTATATATACTTCGCGTAAAATCGGAAAATCTTTTTGCAACATGTATAAATCTCTATTGGTTTCGCTAGATTGCCGCACCTCAGACGTAACCCAACCGTGACTGTTTCGACGAGTACTTTGTTTTAAGGGAAAACAATTATTAAAACATTTCATAAAAATTACATAAAAATATTCAAATGCCTGATTTATATTGTTACAGCTGTAAATATTATCCCAAGATTCATTTCTTAACATTTCGACAAAATGTAGAACATTGGTTTCCTTAAAATTTCTTGCGCGATACACATATTTATCGGGAAGATCAGACTTTAGATTAGGCAAGCTGAAAAATAACATTCTATGGTCTGACATAGGACAATCAACAACGCATATATTCTCTATATCCCGTGAATTCGAGAAAACATTATCGATAACAGTTGCACTTGTATCCTGGGACACGTGTGGGAATATTTACATGGTCATATAAATTAAAAGTTAACAAAAGATTTCGTAAATAATTTGATTGCTGAGAATCAATGGCAAGATTTATATTAAAATTAATATAAAAAACATATCACACCCACAAAAATTTATTATTTGAAACTCAGAACACAGAACAAAGAAGGAAATACAGAATATTTAGATATGAATTTTTTATTTTAAGAGTGAATTTGAGTTATTTTGCGTTACAAATCTTATTTTAATTATTTTGATTTAACCTTTAAAAAAAACTGACTTGTCATGCCAGAGCCATCTAGCGGCGGAACAACAAAAACAGAAAAATTGATGAAATGAAATCCCTAATCTTTAAAATGACGGTTTAAATTGTTATAAAATAAGAGTTTTATTATGATTTATTATGCTTCCAAAGTTGGTTATCATATGTTAATGTCTAAGATCTTAATTAGACGGAAAAAAACAATTAACATGTGTTACGTTACAATTCGAAAGTGACCGATCTTCTCATATGAATTCAGCAACGAATTGACGTTTTCTTGGACGCTGAATCGGAACAATGCAAATGAATGTGATTTGCATCTTCAAAGCCGCCTATGCAAAAATAAAAAGGTTTGTTTACAAAAATTGTATACTTAGGAGAGAAAAATAGCGTGGGTACAAAAGGACACGCAAAAATTTAAGAAAAAGTTCATAAAATTATAAAATTTTACGGAAATTAGAAAAATTAAATACTGAAATTTAATCCAGAACTTAATTAGCCATCGCAGAGTTTAATAAAGAGTTAAAAAATAAAACTATAAATAATATTAGTGATAAACTCAAAAAATACAGCCGAATTAACTTACTTGGAGGAAATATCCGAGATTTTCAATACCAAACGAACAGAAGCACCGAATATAGAACCAAAGAAGCAACCGGAATCGACGTCAAACAAGATATCCACAAAGACGGTATCGTAAAAAATATATATTTTTGATAAGCTCGTGACGTTTCTTACGAGAACTAAAAACCTAATTACAGTTAAAAAGTCATAAATATAACACAATGAACGAAGAGACGGTCTAAAAAGATTACTTACTCAAATAGTTTTAGATGTAGAGAGATCGTTGTAATTGTAGACGTGTTTAAGGCCAGTTATAAGATCTACATAAGTTGTTATAATCCATTTAAGAACTGTTGTTATTCAATTTTATTCATGTTTCAGTTCAATCCTGGAACGGTAACCGATTTAATTTTGGTTCGATATAATTCTTAATTTAAAATAAGAAATGGACATCCATTTTGTATAATTAGAGGTTAGGTAAGTTTTAAGAACATTAAAACAAGTTTAATTGTCTGTTTAACAAATAAACATTTGCCATTCTCACCGTTTATATGATAAAAATTTACTTATTTTTTATAAATTATTTAATTACCTATTATTATATGTTTCCTTTGCGTTGTGAACCATTACACTGCGTATTAAGCATCACAACTTGCACAGTTCATCAAAAAATCTGACGGTAAACTATTTGGTCAGTACCAAACTTTTAGTTCAATTTAAAGTCGATTCTCAAGTGACCAACGTAAGTAAAAGCTACCAAACTAAGGCGGCAAATTTGAAAGCTAATTACAACACGGTATCCATTAACGACCCGTATGAGACACATTTATATATATTTTAAATTACAACAAAGAGTCATTTACTTTTTATATTACAATATTTATACTTCGTTGTTCCAGCGCAGCATTATTTTGTAGCGAAACGTTCTACTGTCACCAATCTATGCAGTATTTCTCAGATTGTCAGGGCAGGTTGACCTCATATACACAGAAATGGCCAAAGCTTTTGACCGAATTAATCACGGCATCTTGCTTCGCAAATTACATTCGTTTAGTCTTAGTGGCCATCTGGTACTGTTAATTCAGTCGTATTTAACTGATCGGTCGTCTTTTGTATCGTATAACGGCTTCTCGGCTGCTTATCGCAACATTAACGCGGGTGCCCCTCAGTGTTCAAAGCAGCCATCACTGTTATTTCTATTATTTGTTAATGATCTTGCGAAATCTTATTATTTGCTGATAACGTCAAGATCTCCAGTTGTGCCAAGTCTATTAATGATTGTCAAAACTTGCAATGCAATCTTGATAATCTTTCCGATTAGTGTTCACAAACGGATTAACATTGCAAACAGTGCAGTGCTGTCACGTATGCTCGTAAGAAAATGCCTATCTTATATTCCTATACTGTGTCGGATGTCCCAGTACGTAGGTGTAATAGCATAAAGGATCTGGGTGTTGTTTTCGATTGTGAGATGTTTTTCAGGGAGCACATTGACAGTACTGTCTCATCGCAGAATGTTGGGATTTATGTTACGTATCTGTAAGCAGTTTAAAAACTGTCACACGTTAAAAACTTTATATTATCCGCTCGTTCGTTCACGTCTTGAGTATGCGTCTATTGTTTGGAATCCCGTATATGAAGTTCATATTAAGAGCGTTGAACAAGTACAGAGACGCTTTCTTAAGTGTCTTTGGTGAAGTGTTTCGGTGAGTATCCCTGTAGGGGGTTTCCCCGCGACATATTACTTGGTACTTTTTCAATAGAGTCTCTGGATACTAGGAGGGTGAAGTCAGGCTTGACGTTGCTTCACAATTTGATTCATAATGCTGTTGAATGCCAATACCTATTTGGAAAATTAAATTTTTGCGTGCCTCGTAATGTACACGTAATGTTACCACTTTCTATCTTCCTCAGGTTCATACTAATTTATTGCTTAAACCACCTATTAATTTTGCTTGTAATTCTTTTAATAAACTTTGTAATATATGCGACATTTTTAACTCGTTCACTTATAATGTTTTTTATTTATTCTTTTATTTATTATGAATGGTACACGGAGAAAAATGACATTGCAAATCCAACAAAAAAAGTATTGTCCTTACATTGCAATCGGTTCAAAAATAAATTGGTATTGCAGTAAAGTTTTGTAAGTATATTCCAAAACTTTTGTTTTGTTCCACCAACAACACTTTTGTTGGTGTTAAAATATTTTACGGTACAAATAATCGCTGTGGCGATAACATTATAGTTGTAGTTATTTCAGATCTAAAATACAGAACAACGTGTGCGATGAAGTGAAGTAGATGTAAACACAATTTTTCAAACCAGTACAGTCAAGAAATATTTACATTACACACAATTGTAGTTGACGCAACAGGACGCCTACGTTGTCGATATTACAACTTGTGATTCGGGAAGTCCCGGCATGGACAGTAGTATCACGTGATTCTAACCGCGTGTTTCATTGGTCTTACATAGCCTTGAAGAAACATACTAGTCTGCTAGTTACCAGGCGGAGTAGACCACGCCATATATTTTCGGTTGTGACGTTGTGTTAGCTTATTAGTTTTGTGTAAAAGAACGACAGTGTATTA
This sequence comes from Cetonia aurata, assembly GCA_949128085.1. Lineage (NCBI taxonomy): Eukaryota > Metazoa > Arthropoda > Insecta > Coleoptera > Scarabaeidae > Cetonia > Cetonia aurata. Next base: position 4,217,807 of record OX421887.1, read on the forward strand.
AAATTGAAGAAAACTGGCTCACTTCTGACGTCTACTGACTCTTAGATATGGATAATTTTGTTACAGAGAAGCTAGCTGAATGGAATATTATGCGTACGAAGTACAGATTGCTAATGATGAGTACATTAAACCTTTCGATAAATTACCTAGTGTTTTCCCCTGTTTAAAAGTTGCAAAACGATCTAGAATATACGTTGCCTTGAGACATTTGTAAAATAAGACTTAGATACATTTGAAATTTTAATCTTCATTTTTAGTGTTTCCCAGTTTTAGAATTTATCTTGTTTAATTTTTGTGTTAATTATTAATAAAAAAATGTGTTATCCTATACTGATATTTTACTTAAACCCTCCACAGCTTACATTTAAGACAGCACCGAATTTGTGTGTGAATCTACTAAAATATTGTTCGCTTTGAACAGAAATTGCGATTACAAAAATCAAAATCAAGTGACACTATAAACGTAGAAAATGATGACGGAAAAACAATTGTTTGTTAAATATCCACAACTTGCTGTTGAAGTTTCAAATTGCTTTGGTAGTAATAAACAATTTTTAATACTGTATTTCACACAATTTTGTTGAAAACACCATATTTTTGTGATTCGTTAAACAACAAGCAACTGGTTGATTGTAACATGTTTTGGGATTATATCCTTCCCAATTTTGTGGCAGTTCTAACAAAGTTTTTCGACAACAAGTTTTAGGTTGTATTGAATAATGGTTGTTGTTGTCATATATTTACCCACAAATTGTTGTTCAATGTGCGTCAATTGGTGCCACCTTAACAAAAAATTTTTCTCCGTGTATGTATTATCAATACATACCCTATATTTTATATCCACTTATTGTTATTCTTAGTGATATTTAGGTATGCCCTGTTATTGGTACCGATGGGCATTGAATTATATAATTATTATTATTATATAAACACTGCGAAGCTCCACTATTTTGGTGGCAAAAAATTTCGAAAGGCACAGAAGGTATTTCTAAAGAGCACAATATCACCACATGCTTTACCTCGCGAAACACATTACGAAACCTTTTAGGTAACCCGAAAGAAAGACAAAGATACGAGAACTGCAATAAAGCTTATATTGAACAAACAAAGCCTGCAATCGGAACCAGGTTTAAAGAACACATAGGGTATTATCGCTATAGCAGGCTTGAATCATCTAGTATTGCATAACATAATCCTGATACAGGCCATAAAATTAACATTGAAAACCATGACTTATGGAAAAATGTAGTATCTTCGAGAAAATTAGATGTACATGAGGAAATACAATTTATTGAATTGGAAACATGCTCCTGTACACCATTCGGTGTTGACTGATTTATTGGGATAAACACATTAGGGGTTTTGTAACATCTAGGTTCAAGAGTAAGGATAACGAAGCATGTTCAGATATTATAACTTTTTTTTAATTCATTGGGTCTTCGGCTGAAAATGGTAATCCACGCATTTCAGAATTAATAGAATTGTGTAGTACATCCAGAAGTACGAGTTTACATTATATACCGTGCTGTCAAGAGTTTTCTCTTGTGTGTCCAGAAAACTAGTTTTAACGAACTGGTAGATATACAGGCTGATCCAAGTTAAGGGTCACTGTTGCTATCTCTTAACCAGTTTGAGTGCGACTTGCATCCTCTCGGAAACCACGCCCTCAAACTTTCCCCAAACCATGATGGTGATATCGTCTTTGTAGCCCTGCGCGTGGAAACCCGCCGTACGTAGATCAGAAAGCAAGCCATCTACCACGAGGCACCACAGCAAGTGTGACAGCACTCCACGCTGGGGGCAGCCAGCTGCAACGGTTGCTTTTACATTGCAAAGGTTCTGCGAGACATGAACCATTCTTTTCTTGGCATGGAGCCGATCCACCTTCTCACAGTTGGCTCGACTTTCCATTTTTGTAGCGCCCTTTCCATCGACCGAAAGGAGAAGACGCCCTCGATGTCCAGCAAGGTAAGTAATGCAATTTTTTGTTGCGAAAGGCAATTTCTGCTTGTCGAGCTAGCTCATGAATGGCCTGCTCACATGATTTTCCTGTTTGATAGGTATATTGGTTTTCGTGAACAGGCAATCTTGCCAGAGCCGAATCCTTTAGGTGCCTATCAATTATCTTCTCCAAGGTTTTGAGAAATACTGAGGTGAGACTAATGGGCCAGTAAAACTTCCGCTTCCGTATAAGAAAGTTTGCCCTGCTAGGGAATGAAGGCCTCTCTCCAGCTGCTAGGCGTGTATCCCAAAGCTAAGGTTGCTCTTAGCAAGGTACATATAACCGGGGAAAGCAGTTCCAGGCCCTATTGCAGCAGGGCCGGGAAAATGCCGTCACTACCAGCCGATTTAAAGGGTTTGAAGGATACGATAGCCCATCGAATTTTAGATATTTGAATATCCGCGCAAGGTTCCAATCTTCCTTCCATGCTCTCAGGTTAGGTATCTCAGTTGACCTCAGTCGCATACATTCCCTCCCAAACTGGGATTGAACGACCCTGGAGCCCGAAAAATGCACTTCCAAAAGGTGCTTGGGGACTTGCTCTTCAGTTTCGATTTTATCGCCATTAGGCTTGCTGCGGGTCCCAATCTTACAGGGCCCTTCTTTTGCAAGGACTTCTCGAATTCTGGAACATTCAGGGACCCCCTCCAGTTCCTGGCAGAACTTTTTCCATTACTCTCTTTTTGCCATTCTCAAGGCACAGTTGTACCTGGCCAGAGACGCTATTATAGTTTCTTTTAAAAAAAAAATTTCTGTCATCAAGCTGCTCTGCCAACGTATATTATGAAATGATATTTGCTCAGATTGTTTCTATTCATATTGCTGTGCATTTGTGTATACACTTTTTAATCTTTTGACGACACTTTTGATTGCAATATGACTATTACCAATGCTATTACCCAAAATCCGATAAAATTTGACCAAAACGTTTTTAATTTAATTTGCAGTATCTACAAACTAAAATTGATTGAATATTGATTTTAAAATTCCACTGGTATTATGAATTCATTCGCTATAGCAAAGATAAGATTTTATAAAATATATACATATTTAGAATGATTCATCTATTTAAAACTATCTTGTTCCTTATTAAAATTAATAAAGGAAATATATCAAATGACTAAAATTATATATTCCTAACATCAGAAAGAAAATTTATTTCTTTTTATGAAGATCGTGACAAGTTGTCTTTAATAAACAAAATTTAATCAAAGTTAGTATGCAAATTTAGTGTGTCTGTCAATTTTCGTATCTAATTATAAGGCAACTCGTTAAAAATTGACGTCAGATATGTTTTTTTCGATATGCTAATATAAATTTTGAGTATATATATACATATACAAAACTGCTGTATTTTTCAGTGAAATGAGCTAATGATGAATGTTTTTCTCACATACTGAATTTGTTTTTAGGTATACAGGAAATGTTATATCGAAACCCTGGAAATGTATCAACTAAGTAGATGTTAACCTTAACACTTCCAATTGTTCCTTTTTCTTTTTTCTATCTACTAATTTAGTGAATGTATCACTTAGGAGCAACTTATCCTGACACCTTACCTTTCCACTTTTCCTAGATGAGTCTCTAAATATTTGCTCTAATTTTTCAGCTAATACTTGCTAACTTGAAAACTGTAGGTAGGTAAATTTAATTTTAAAATTACACAATAAGAAGTATTTTTTGGGAATATTATTTGTTCCAACGGAAAATTATTTATATTCAAAAAACGCACCTACTTCCAATGAATGAAATTTTTCTTTTCGATTATTCGTTTAAATTAAAATACCTTCCTTTTCGCTATCTTTCAGCGATATTTAGCGAATATCACTAATCAAAGAGATCTGATTGATCCAATCAGATCTCTTTGATTAGTGATATACACACGGAAAAAAAGAAATTGTTAAATCAATGGAATATTCATTGACACAAGCAGATGGCTTGTTTATACAGGGTGTCTCTTCGTTGAGTTGCATAACTTCATAGGGTTATTCTTTGTATCAAAATTAGCAAAACACTTCCAGTCAGTATAGGTCCAATTCTCAACCGTTTTCGAGATATGGGTGGTCAAAAGCGTTGAAAATCACTAGTTACGGTAACTAATTTAGATGAATTATGGACGCATTTTGGCTCGACTGGTAACTTAGATCCAATGCACTTGGCGTAGGCTTTTGGACAATCGATCCCAAGGAGCGAACCCAGCTGAGTACCAGTGGTTTCCAAGGAGTGAGCCTAACTGAGTACCAGTGGTTCCCAAGCAGTGAGCCTAGCTGACTACCAGTGGTTCCCAAGGAGTGAGCCTAGCAGAGTACCAGTGGTTCCCAAGGAGCGAGCCTAGCTGAGTACCAATGGTTCCCAATGAGCGAGCCCAGCTGAGTACAAGTGATTCTCAAGAAGAAAGCCTAGCTGAGTACCAAACGTTCCCATGGACTGAGCCAGGGTTCCAATGGACCGAGTCCACCTGAACACCAAGGGTTCCAATGAACCGAGTCCAGCTGGGCACCAATGGTTCCAATGAAACGAGTCCAGCTGAACACCAAGGGTTTCAATAGAATGAGTCCAGCTGAACACCGAGGGGTCCAATGGAACGAGTCCAGCTGTTTGCCAAGGGTTCTACCGGAACGAGTCACACATCTGCATGGAGGACGACCTCCCTAACGGTTTGATGGACAGGAGGCGTCTACTGGCAGTGGTTGAGATGGAAACTATATCTTGTATCTAATGCTGTGAGAGGGCGTTGCTACTAGATGATCAAGTAATAATAAGAATATTAATAAACAAAAAAGGTGTTCGATTATTTATTGCTTTACTGACTTATCCTTACAAAAGGGACCTACTTAATTAAAAACGTAAATAATTGTCAATTTAATATCAAAAACCACCTCATCCGAAATTATAAAGGGACTGATCATATTAAACTAGACCTAATACATTTAACAGAAAATCATGAGAAAATTACTTCGATAAACCTCAATCAGACCTTGCAATTTTAGACATTTCAGATAAAATAAAAGAACAAGAAATTTTATTAGATTCAGTAAATAATACCCAAAAGCAAAACAACTACTTTTATTTAGTAATTGTTTTAATTGCTGTCATTGGTATTTTACTATATAAAGTTTATCAATGGCTTAAAAATCAAAATCAATCAAAACCGGATGACCCAATAGCAATGCAAGATTTACCTCCACCGTCGGCGTCGTTAAATTTGCATCTTTAGGGGGGAGGAGTTACGGTCCCATAAGTAAGCAATTTAGCAACTTCTAAGATAACCTATCTTTGCAGTAGTGGCCTTTCTGTAAACATATAAAAGTTGCGTGCTTTTGCTGCAGTATAACTCGTGTAAGTTACCAAACGCTCCAATTGTTCGAAACAGTGTTAAAAAGCGAAAGTGTAAAATTAGTAATAAAGTGTTTTTTGAGAAAAAGTTTGTTTTTGTTATACAACGTCCGAGCGAGTTGTATAACTCATGCACAAGAGAGTAAGCCTTACATGTGCATCTAGTACTACTTTTATGCATCTGAACGATAAAGGTGCGTTTGTAAATTTGATTTGAATATTTTAAAAGGATAAAACTTAAGGTGGCTGCATTCATTTCATGAATGGTGCGGTGTATTTGCAAATAAGGCGGAACTTCTGAAAATATTATACCCTATATTTTATCATTTTTAAAACTTCCTCCTTATTTGCAAATAAGGCGCCGTTAAAACCACTTGTTCCCAAAACAAACATTTATTTCACATAAATAATAGGTACTTTTTATTTATTAAAAAAGAATATTTATCCTTGTATAAAGCGTTATGATTTTAGGGGAGTTATTACTATTCTTAAAAAGATATGAAAAGTGATTTAATTCAAGAATTCTAACATTTTGCTCCAAGACTAATGCTATTAATGCAAGTAAACGATATTCTTAAGTGGAGACTAAAAGTAGTTTCATCCAAGACTGCTAACCTCTTACGTCAAGATTATGCTGTTAAGACAATTTTTTCCTTGCGCTACAAAGTTTTGTCTTGCGGATATTCAAAACGTAGATTTATTTGGTCCAAGACAAATTTATTAAAGGTAAGCATGGATTTTTTTGTGTGTGTTTAATATAAGTCAATATTTGGACTAAAACAATTATACTACAAATTCGGAACAAATAAAATAGTTTATCACTATTAACGGCTGCATTATGTTTATCACCTCATTCTATGTTAATAATATGAAGTCTGGAATATCTTTATTATAGACTGGAGCGCTCAAAAAAGCCGGTGTGGCAGTCCTATAAGTTGTATCTAGTAAATACAGGACATAAATAATTTATAACGTTGTCCGTCATACATCCAATTTACGCAGGATATGGATTATTTCCAGTGTGAAATAAGATCAGCGCCATCTTGACGACAATTTACGTAGTAAGCAGAAAATTTGTTGGTCTAACCTTATTTCTTAATACAGCTCATACGTGATGCATATGTAAATCTTCTTTGCTTGCTTGTTAAGTTTACCATAAATCACAACACTTTAAAGTTGTTATTTGGAATAGTTTTTCGGTGTTAAATAAAACGAATACTAATTCGCCGTTAAGAACTAATGGTTTAATTGAAAGCAGTATAAGCTTTTGACTCAAAACAATTATAATTATTTGAATGAAATCTTTTGTTGAATTTATTACTTAATAAATATTTGTTTAATTCTTCCAATTTTTGCTCACAAAATATCATTGTATAGCCAAATAAGCGAATATGTTGAACTAGACAAATTATTATTTGCTTTAAATAAATACCTGTGACAAAATATATTTTGTTGCTTTAACAATCTTTCTTTTCCATGTAGGTGTGTATAAATTGGCGGAATTATGTATCGGGGGTATTCTTTGTATATTTCTTAATCGAAAATCTTGATATTATAATGTTGTACTTTGCCTCCTGTACACAGGTAAAAATATAGCGGAGTGAAATACAGAGTCTCCGATTCGGAAGGCTTTATGTAGAGAAAAGAGTTGTATATCTACAAAACGGTGGGCATTTTATCCCTTTCGGAGAAAATCCCCACCGAAACGGAGGCTCACAATGTCCTCCGTGATATTTTAACTTCAACACGGAGAAAACATCCTCCTTATTATTTCCGCTACGGATATTTGTATATCTAACTCCCAAACGCAGTTAAATGTATTCATTGCATATTATATTCTCTCCATATCAGGGTTATTCTTATTTCAACTACTAAACGCTGTTAAATGTATCCGATTCATGTAATATTCCGTTTTTATCGGAGTTATTTTTTTGAATACAATACATAGTTTTAGTTGCGTATTTATTTCCATCAGTTTTACACCGAACAGGAGAAAAATAATCCTTTCGGGATTTTTTTTTGTCCAAAGTGGAGTTTGGTTAATGCTCGTCGATGAACGCATACGTAAACGTTGTATGAGGAAAGCACTTGAAAATGGCGTCAAATAGCAGAAACCCTTCCTTTTATTGTTTAGCCATAAGACGTATAGTTCTGTATGTACAGATACACATCGTGTATGAACCGAAATGGCAGACAAGAAATATAATATATATTTACGCATAAAGTATCAGAATATCAAAAGGTGTTGTGTTTATTTGATTAGGTGCTAGCAACAGTCACCTTACTTTGATTATTATACATAACTGGAAACCGCATTAATAATGAGATGAAATGAAATGAATGCTGTATAGTTTTATATCTATATAGTAGGAATATCATAATACTGATAATTCGTTTAGCTACATAAATATGATACTATAGATTTTGTCGTAAAGATGGCGCTACGCTTGTTTCATAATCTTTGTACTTCTTACTGAATGTAAATTGTGATCGGTAATTGTGACTATGTAATATCTATATGATGTTTACACATAGTTGATATCGTATAAAAGGTACTGTGACTGCAATCGCCCACAGACTTCGTTTTGGTTTCCAGTAACTTCGCTATGAAATCAATTAATTCTGATATGGAATTAGAAACGCTGGCTAAAAGAGGTAATTTCTTCTATTTCGGAAAAAGTTACCTCCGATATGGATTTCAATAGCACCGTCATGGAACAATAGTTTCCGTAACGGAGGCATTTTCGTCTGTCAAGGAGGGAATGTACTCTCAAATGGAGTTACAATCTCTCCTTGGCGGTGGTAATCTCGTCTACTAGGGAGGTAGTTACCTCCGATGCGGATTTCAATCGCACCGTCATGGAACAATAGTTTCCGTAACGGAGGCATTTTCGTCTGTCAAGGAGGGGATGTACTCTCAAATGGAGTTAGAATCTCTCCTTGGCGGTGGTAATCTCATCTATTAAGGAGGTAGTTACCTCTGATATGGATTTCAGTAGCTCCCATGCGGTGTGTTTTACCTTCGTAAGAGGAGAAACATCCTCCTTATTGGAGGAAATTGCCTCCACGTTTCTTCCGTTGAGGTGTAAAATATGTAACTCTTAAATGGAGGCTCCTTGAACGGATGGTCGCGAGGGAACACCGGAAAAGTGTTGAAACGGTGTTAAATCCAACTCCGTATTTTTATCTGTGTATTCGCAGTTCTCATTTGAAAAAAACATACATTTGGCAATATTGTTGTATGTTATTTAAGTTAGTCTTGCAAGAAATTAGTATTACTTTTACATGTTGGAGTATTTCTATAATTAATTTTAGTTGTTGGAACTAGAAAGTTCATAATATGCGCGGTGTAACCAAAGTGCTTGAACTTTAGCTTTCCTTAAAGCTTTTCTAATATTAGCTGTCAGATACATTTTATAAACTTTTTGTGTTACTACCCGGTAATTATATTTCTAATTTCTATAGGTAACTCCGCCATTGCCTGTCCCAAGCCCTTATCCTGGAGGATGTATCAACCTCTTTAAATAACCAGGTTTCATCTGGCTTCGAATGGCCTGTTAAAGGCCCTCTACCTAGAGTTCAGGTACCCCCAATCTAGTGGTATTATGCGACCCATGCCGAGGGATGAATAGCATTCCAGAGTAACCAGCTTTAGACCTGTACAAAAGGTGCTGCATGTGTGGACAACATTTTCTCTCCTACTCGTGGAAACCGTATGAACCCTGAGAAAAGAAAATGGAAAACCAGAACAGAAAGATCAACAGAGGACATCGTTACTCCGAAATGGAATGTAGGTGAATATCAGACAAGACAGTAACAGCGCTTCAAGATCTTGAAAATTTTCAGCGAAGATAAGGGTGGTCCAGGCGGACTTTCAACACAGCAGGGCGACTTCGACAATACTTGCTGTGGTGATGAAGAATTTCGACCTCGCACTCATACAGGAACACTGAGTTCACAGGGGTAAGGTAAGGGGCCTGGAAGAAATTGGATGTGAACTGATTTACAGAAAAACCTCCATAATATATGCATATTGATAAAAAAATTAACTTAAAAATACTGTCTGTAACCAACTTTTCGACATATCTTCTTTTTGATGACCATGACCTACCACCATCCAGGAATGGAAGACAATCAAAGGGGCGAGTCTTTACTACAATTTATTACGGCAAATAATTTAGACATAGATACTAAATGTAGGCAGTGAACCGAAATTCGCAAATTTAAAAAGGAAAAAGGTAATAGATATAACATTGGCAAGGGCCTATATAGGAAGCAACGTTTTGACATGTGTCTGATGAGGAAAGCTGCTGAGATCACAGGCACGTCACCTATAAATGTAACTTAACGCAATATCCTACGAACTGATTGGTAAACTTACGTAGCAGAATTAGATTGCAATTTAAAAGAAATTGAGCAATATAATGGACCTGGAATTTGTAGCAGGGCAAATCCAAGACATTGTTACATCAGCGTTCAATAGTAACTGACCCACGGTAAGCAAGGGAGTTTCTAGGAAGGAAAGTGGAACAGCAACCTTGAAAACATGAGAAAAAAAGACTGATTACAACAAAACTTTGAGAAATTCAAATAGATAATCCTGGGGGAGGCACTGTGAGGACATTAAGTAAGCTCCAGAATGTACCAGACTCACTAGGATATTATCCAAAGAACCTGAAAGCTTTGAAAACCGACCAACGCGGAAGATGAGACCATAAGGGAACTCTTTCGGGTTAATTTCCCAGGATCTAGATTTACCCATTCATCACTGGTAGACTGGAATAAGGCAGAACTGGAACCTGCGAGGCATGCAGCAGCAAACTAACTGTTACAACTGAACTCAGCAAGAAACAAAGGCTTGCTCCTATATATAGGAGCAATGAAGACTACCGCTACAGCAACAATGGAATGCAGTTTGGTGACAATGGAGGAGATAAGAATAGGAAATCTCAAATTTCAAGAAATACCAAGTGACAGGTATGCAGAATTGGGACACAAAAGTATTGTCCATCATGTGGAAAACAACCTCTGGGGCATGAGATCATACCATACATACCACCACATCTTCGACGTATCTATTTAACAGACATTTCGAGATGGAAATCACGGATCGGATAACCTGGAATTAATCCATCTACAGAGACAAGTTCGGTGAACCGATCTGGTTTACAGACGATCAAAAGCTGAGACTGTGGCTGCAATTTCTAGTGAGGTGAGAAACACAATGATCAGCATTTCATTAGAAAAACACGCAAGTGTCTTTTAAGCAGAGGCATGCGCAATGTTACAATGTGCAACAGAAACCAATCAGAAGGCTTACAAAAATTATTTAACGCATTTTTGGTTAGATATGCATAATGCAAAGAGTGAGAACTCTGGGAGATTGAAAAGCAATAAATATATATGAAAGTTTGTTTATTTATGGAAAGTAAAGTACAAATTATATGATTTTAAAACTAGTAACATAGTAAAGAAAAAAATAAAATTTAGCAATATTTTCCCAAATAATAAATTTTCACATCCTATAAACCCCCATTCTTATCGCTTCATATTATGAGTCTATATATATTGTTAATTGCAATCAATCATCTGGTAGCACTGACCAGCCTTGGTAAGAAAGACGAAACACGTGTCTGCTAATAGCGATTGATTGCATACATTTCAATGTTTAACATGTATATATGTGCAATAACTACAGTAAAACAACAAAAAAAAACATCTATTATTTCCATTATTTAGACTGACGCATGTAATGTTAAATAGACGGGTATTCTTTTTCGAGCATTTCGACAATGGACGAATTACGCAAAGGTGAATTAACATAATTAATCATCAAGTGCCTGATGCGGCAAAAGTTATTATTTACTCAGTAAGTAGTCGAAATGCCCTTGTAACCGTCAACGAGCTATCAAAACTAATCCATTATTCTTTTGTGAATCAGTTAATTATTATGTCATTAACTTTTTTTTGCTATTCGCGCGTAAATCGGCGCATGAAAGAAATTACCTATTTATGTTCATTATTCATGTCCATTGACAGGCAAAACGATTGTTCAAATTGAATTGGTGAAAAATACACCCAATTAGTGTTCATTATACTTACATAATAGGTGTTAGGTTTTGCATTCGAACCTCTACATCCGCTATTCGAATTATATGTGATATTAGAAATGTCATTAATTTCACGTCAAACTGAAACCGAGATCTATCTCGTACAGTCTCGTACTGTATTTTAGCTGAAATTATGAACGAAAAATTTATTGGTTTGATTTCCCGTCTTTATATGAAAATACAAAAATAAATTTCAATGGTCGCATGTTTTGCTGAATGATACATTGTGTGGGAACCTAATGTACATGCAAATAACAAATAAAATATTCATGAGGAACGCCAGTGTAGTGAATGACTGGAAGGAAGCTTAGAAAAAGTTAAGTAAAAATTATAGAAAAACACTATTCACCATTTAACTGTACAGCGGTTTATATTCTAATTCTTGATTCTAATTATTTTAATTAGGTATTTAAATTAAGAAAATGTTATTAACGTGGATAAATAGACATACTAAAATTTCACTGCGACCCTTTCACAGCTATTGTGATTTCCTTTGTCCTAGAAGGTGCTTCCCAATTGTTCCTTCTTAATTTGACTCCTTTGTGTATGTATGGGCTCTGGGATTCTCTAAGCCCACTAGTAGAAATCTTGTCCTTACCAGGCCATTACGCAGAACGTAAACTGGAGTTCCCCCTTCTTGTTGCCAGAATCTGCAACTAGCGTCTTTTGTAAGGCTTATGATAAGCATATGCCTAGTTAGTTTGCAGTGAACGTTTAGTAGCCCTACTATTTATTTTAGTGGTCTTTCTGATTTTACTCAGTAGGTGTTCAATAAATTCAGACTTTTTGTTGGCTTTGAATTGAAAGCAGCAAATTATGCACGACGTTTTGATTTTTTGTAACTGGGTAATTGTTTAAGAATGTCAATAATGTCAAATTACTACAAATAATGATTTGGATTTATGAATTCACAAAACATGATTGTTTCAACATACGGCCTCGTCGCTCATGATGATTTTCGATGATAAGTTGTCTTCCTCGTGGTCGTGATTCAGGATGGCTTGAGCGTAGATTACACGCGCTGTCCGCACTTTGTAAGGGAACATCTTCAAGTCTTTCACCAAAATTCTCTGTAAAGACCGCCGATTGATGGCCAATTGTGTGGCACGTCGTCTGGTCGATACTCCGCGGTCTTCTGCGACATTTTCAGCTACAGCTGCAATATTCTCATCAGAACGGCTGCTCCGGGACCGCCCAGACATGACAGCATCTCGTGTTGTCCCATACTCTTCTAGGCGAGCAGCTAAACGCCGCACAGTGGATCGAAGTTGGTTAAAAATCTGACATAGCGTAAAAAAGCCAATCATTCAGAATCATAATAAAATGTGTATAAGTGTATAGTAAAATAAGCATTAGTAAGTAGATTGACGGAATACCGAACAGAAGCAAGTCTGAAAGTACATGCTCGGAGATGTTGCGCTAAAGTGTATTTTGACCGTCCTCTTCAACTACTTAGATCTTCGGAATTAGAAACGATACGAAACTGCAATTTGCTCAGAATATACACTAACTATGTATAATTCAACTGGCAAAATTTTAGCAACTCATATTTATAACTACATATACAACTACTATTTCTTGAATATGTTATGACTCTAAATTTTAACTTCTATTAGCTTTTTAAAAAAATGCCCAAATTTGCCCAAAAAAGGGAACACTGTTTTGTCATCTAGGATCCTTCTAGTACTTCCTCCAGCGATTTCAGGTGCTACTTCGCGCAACTTTTTGAAAAAAGACGTTTTGTTTATCGCATTACCGTTTCTAGCATTCTCATAAATCCATGTTAATTAATATTTCTATAAAAAATTTGTTAGGTTATGCCATTTCAGTGACTAACATTCAATGTGTGTTTCATAATCTCTTAGTTCACGGATTAAAAAGGGTATAAACCAATTAGCATAATTATGAATTTCGGTCGTATACCTACACTATGATATGGAATATGCTACTTCCTTAATATTCCCTGCACTTATTGTATCGTTGACATTGTGTTATAATATTAAGTTAGAATTGTGAAATGTGCTGTGTTAGCTTATAATAATCGATTAATAGAAGGTAAACAAAATGGGGTCTTTCTTTATATACTTGGTATATTTGACTTCTTCGGTTCGCCTACACAGTCTAAGAGTTATTCTTCTTCTAGTTGGATTGTGGCTAATATGAATACAATTTATGTTTTACTATAGGTGCAGATAAACAGAGAGATTATCTATATCAGTATCATAAATGTATCAATGTACCTACTGGTTAAAGGTAATAAAAGTATCACAGAAAATTAGCACATCTACTCGCATAGCAAAAATATGTGGAGGAACAATACAAAATATTCTAAGTGAATTGACATTTGTCTCAAAATGGTGATTCGACGGTAGTTCTGGTCTAAATCCATATAAACAAACATTTAAAAATACATACTGTGGCAAACAATACAAGCCTGTTTATTTATATCCAGCTATAACGGCTTCAATAACCAACCTAGATGCAAATGTAATCAGAAGATTCGCGATAATCTTAGTACAGCGATTGGTACAGGGTAAGAAATTGATTGCAAGAAAGAAAAATTTATAAATTTATATGGTTGGTACGATATGCCAGCCTTCATACATACCATTTTATTGCATGGTGCAGATATCATTCAGCAAGATATTTCCTATAGGCAAACTTTCAGAAGAAGCTGCTGAAGCTCGAAATAAAAACCTTAAAACTTTAGGGAAAAAAATAGCAGAAAATGTAGCCGGTCAGCTACTAACGAAGATATTTTGAAAAGACTACTTATCACATTCGATCCATATATTTTCCATTCAAGACGAAAATTAAACGAACATACAAGAAGTGAGTTATTACCAGAAGCTGTAGAATTATTAATTCTTCACCGGCAAAATTGAAAATTGTGTTAAGTGGAAAGTAGGTACTGCCACTGTTTATCAACGACCTGTTATCAAGAGAGGTAAGCGAATTGTTTTACTATACACAAAAACGTTTACAACACTGTTTAGAAGAAATTTCTATTAAAAACAGAGATACATAATTTTACATTATATATGCTCTTTATCTCTGCTTTAATAGTGTCCACACATTTAATCTATTAAGATACCAAAGCCCGTGTTTCTATCTTAAATGTATTTAGTAATCACAATATTTTCCTGTTGCATAATACTGTAGTCTACATTATAAGTTCCATCACACAGAAACAGCCGCGAAACTTATATCTATATCAACAAATACGCTATTTCTTCGATTTATGCAGTCTCAAAGACTAGATACTTTTAGCTTCATTTTCATAAACAAGTAGTGACGGTACAACAATATTTTTTTAGTCAATGTAATATACAACCTTACCTATTCGACAAAATTTTCTTTCGTTGATCAACATTAATTTTTAAGCAAGTTATTACCATTTCAGTCAATGTCCGCTTTTTACAGCCTTTCGATCCACTGTGCGCCGTAGTGTTTACCCAGTTGGTGTCGGACGACCGGGAAATCTACGTCTAAATTCACGTTGCGCCAACACCACCGACGAATAATTACGCCAAAAAATCGAAACAATGGGCGCATTCAGGGACGCTCAGCGGCTGAGAGGCTTAGTAAGCAATTTCCCTGAACAGAGCCGCTGAACTACCGCTGAGAGACAGCCGCTGAAATATTTCCTCAGCGCCTAAATTATGGGCTTAGTTTGTCAGCGCTGTCAAATATAAAGAGGTGGGGGAAAGTATAAAATAAAATTGATGGTTATACTTAGTTATAAAATTAGTTTTATAAATTAAATAAGTTTAATAGAAACGAATAGTAGGTACTAAAAAAAATCATCATTGTTTATATTATTATCTACGTTTTTTGGTTTAAAAGTGTTTCAAATCATCACACCACTTAACTAACTTCAAACAATAATTTTATGTCAAAACACAATTCAGCACGCTGAACGTTAGAACAAAATTACTGCTTATTATAAGCCTTAGCACATGTTTTTAGTTACTGTTTATATTTTTGCATAAAACATAACCTACTTTTCGTATTTACGAAACGAATTTCAAATGTCAACGCCAGATGGAGTAATGTTTAAAACAGCGGTTCATTCAGGGATTTACGCTGTGCTGACATCCCGCTTATTTCTGGCTATCTCAGCCGCTGAGCGTCCCTGAATGCGCCCAATTATTCCGCATTCTTGTGGAGTATAGCAATTCATGTCTTATTGACGTGTATTTTGTATTTGTGCTGTTTACCATGGGGTAGTAACTTAAATCTGATCAAACGTCTCAGCGGTGCAAGACAAGGATAGCGAATGATAGTTCCCGCAAACCTCTATAGATGGGAGCGCAATACTATATCTTTAGTAATATTTATGAAATAACTATATATAGGTTGGTACCGCAGAATAAATTATTTTGTGGATGGCATACTCTATCAGTGCGTGAATCACTTGTTTTTTTTCATCTTGTCATCTTGTTGTTGACGCACGTGTCAAATTTCCATAATAATATTAATATCCGCTGTTTTAGTTTTATTTCTTTAAAGTATTTTTTACGTTTGGAAGTGTTTTTTTGTGTTTATAGAAAAGACTTTTGAGATTTAGTTTTCTAAAGTAATATATTTGTAAGTATATTGCACTATATTATATGTAGCTATACATTTAATCCTGGAATAGTAACTATACGTCTTTTTGACGCATATTTACGACACTTACTTAAAAAAAAAATACGCGGCATACAAAGTGCACAGATGCAAACTTTCATTTTTATCAACAAAAATCCATTAAAAAGGAGATCTAAATTGTTGCAAGAATCTTCAAGAATAAAACATCTAAAAATTACCGCCTTTGTGAATAGTTCCCGCAAAACTCATTAGATGGCGCGAACGCACGCGAACGTTTCTATATACACAAGATTCCGCTCTATACTAACCCTTCTCTATGCTGTTTACTTCACAAATGTCAAAGCAGAACTGACATTTACCGCCATTTGCAAAAATTATGGCATCTTCCGATAGGATGATGACTTTTGCCCCACCTAGTATTTAAAATTATAATTATTAATGACTTTTAATTATCTACTATTATTAATTATAAAGAAGATGCAAAAAATTTACACTGTCTACACTATCATTACTTAATTAGGCATTAGTGAAAGTGAATACCCGTGAGTAACTAGTAAGGAATAAATACGTTTCCGTTAATTGTGATTGGTAATAATTAGATTACCGCTTGTTTCGTTATTATAACATAATTCATCTCGAAAATCACGACCTATACATAATGTGCAATAATTCTGATAGTTAGTTCTCCATATAAGCATCTTATACGCCATCCACCTTGAAACATCCGGTATAATAAATATTTTTCGTTCGGATCGTTTCATACCTATCTAAATATATGGTAATGTTTTCTTTATAACTATGCCAAGTTATATGAATTTTTAGCGCCATCTGCACATCGACGCGTTTGTGTATAGCTAAAATATTTAATTCTTTGTTTATAAAACATTCGATCGTTAAATAAAACATAAATGTACATTACACACTTACATAGAACTGCTAATTACATTAAGAAGACATCAAATTTGCAGGCACAAAGCGAATGAAAATGTGTTAATTATCTAAGTACATAAATAGTGACTTAATATGGAATGTTTGGGCGCCTATTTAATAATAGGAATGAATACAAGTGAAAATGCTGTCTGTTTGGATAAACGTCTTTAGGAATCGTATATCAAATAATAAGAATTGCAACTAAAGGTATTTTACTAAACCTAAAGGCAAAAGTGTATTTTATTTACATATCTAACTAACTAAAATATTTAATGGTTTTTGGAATTTATTAAAAGTAAATTTTCACTTCTCAATAAAAGAAAAATAGTCATAACGTGTTAGAACTTGCCCTTCTCGTGCACTACTGCATATATTTTCCCGATATATTTAAAACAGCAAAGCCAGTTCCGATTTTTAAAAAGGGTGACTCCAGCACTATTACGGACTATCGACCTTTTTCCATATTGTCGTGTGTATACAAAATATTAGAAAAATTGATAAAATATTTGCTTTACTCTTTGCCGCTCTATTAATATCTTTCACCATTTGGACAGTGGGAAAAAATGTTGTGGTTTATTTATGAAATTTTATAAGCTTTTGACCTTGTCAACCATGCACTAGTAGTAAGTGGAATTACTAGGTATGGTCTAGGGCATGGATGCACAGACTTATTAAGACTAGGGGCCACTCGGGCAAATCATGAACTGATGGCGGGCCGCCAGAAGTATAGGTAATTAAAGACAATAAAGAATTGATAATAATGTATTAAAATTGAAAAAGAATTTATTAATTTGAAGCGTGGCACTGCATAGTGCTTACAAGCTTTTTTATATTTGGCTGAAATTTACTTGTAGCAACACGTAAAACTGCTTCCAAACTTTCATTTGCAAGGCGGTTTCGATTTTTTGTTTTATTATTATTTAGTATTGAAAAAGTTTGTTCACATATATAGGTAGAACCAAATAAGCTGGCACATTTCAGAGCGTTTATGCGCAACTCTTTCTACATATTTTTATCAATGCAGCGGTAAAAGTTCAGCAAGTCTCCTTCGTTGAATTTGTTGCGTAAACCTTGGTCGTTTTGAATGTCGATAATTTCTAACTGCATTGACTCTGGCGCATTTTCAACTGAAATCGTGAAAGGATTGCTGAATATGTCCAACAGAGGTTTCACTTTTTTAAACTCCGAAAATCTGTCTTGAAAAGATTGAATCAAAATATCTAGCTTTTCTACATAACTGAAATTAATCGCAATTTTGTTGAATTTTTCAGCCATTTTCTTATAATTCGGAAAATGATTGTAATTTCCAGATTCAATTGCGATCTGAAAAGTGTCAGCTTGCATTAAAAGGATGATACATGAGCGTAGAGCTGGGATATCAGTTTTATTCTGGAATAGAATTCAATATTTTTCGAATGTACGAGAGTATTATTTTTGCTGTCGGCGGGCCACCAGTATTCGACCGGCGGGCCGCATGCGGCCCGCGGGCCGCGGTCTGTGCATCGGTGGTCTAGGGTGTTATACATCGCACAGTGGGGTATTTATCGATTCTAGCTGGACAAAATTTTTTTTGGGGTTTTATGACATGAAGTCGATTTAATATTATAAGCAATATACTATATAGAACTTTTAATTAACATTTGTGAAAAATTGCGTTACCAAATTATCAGATATTGAAGTGATTACAAATAAAGATAATGATCTCAGATAAGGGGATTAATAAATTTACAGGAAATTCCCAGATAATGAAACTGATATCTACTTTAAAATCTTTCATATACCTATTTGAGCGGACTTAAAGTTCTTGATTTTGCCTTTTATGTAATTAATTTCCTCCGTGGTTACATCAGTGGATTCTTTCAGAAATCTTATCCTTATCGGTCTGCATTATCGAGGGGAGGATGGGGTGGGATTTTGACATTAATAATAATAATAATAATAACTTTATTGACCCTTTAGGCTACAATAAATAACGTGTAGATAGGGCAAGTCATAAAAACGGTGATGGTCAATACAATGGTTAAAGAAATAGAAATAACAATACTAAAAATACATAAAAGACAATCTCAGAGCATCAGGCATGCTTCGAATTCTTTAAGATTATATGGACACTTTAAAATTAATAGTGTTTTAAGTTTTCGTTTAAAATCTGCTATAGTTTTGGATTCTCTCACATCCACCGGAAGCCTGTTAAAAATACTTGCACCTGCTATACAAGGGGATTTCAAATAAAATGAATGGTTTGGTTTAGCAAAAGTTAATTTATTATTATTTCTTGTATTATAATTATGATAGTCAGCATTTGTGTGAAAGCTATTTTTAATTCCATATATATAGGTGAGTAGCTTGTAAAGGTAAATGGACGTCAAGGTGAAGATGTTATGTTCGCGAAATACACCCCTACAGGACTCTCGATAAGATATGTTAAATATTATTCTAATTATACGTTTTTGAAGTATAAAAATCCTGTTTATGTCTTTCGCCTGACCCCAGACTTGTATGCCATACGAAAGCATTGAATATACATATGCATAATACACATTTAGAAGAGCGTCAATAGTAAAAATATTTTTCAAGTTAAAAATCATATAGCATGCCTTTTGAAGCCTGACGCTAATTTGTTCGATCTGGGGCTCCCAGGTTAAATTACTATCCAATATGGTACCCAGCAATTTGCATTCTGTAGAAGGAATTAGTATTTGTCCATTATGATTTAAAGAAGTTAGGCTTGGTGATCTGTATTTATTATAAAATTCTGTAAGGATAGTTTTTCTATGATTAACCATCAGGTTATTAGTTACACACCATTTTTTAAACTCTTTCAATGCTAAGGATATTTTGTAAGTAAAATGTGATTTGTCCGGATCGGATATTACGATACACGAGTCATCCGCGTATAGAAAAACTTTTCCTACAGTTATATGTTCAGGAAGGTCATTAATGAACATGAGGAATATGAGGGGTCCCAAAACGGTACCCTGAGGTGTCCCTGTATCAGAATCAAATTCTCTGGACTCTGACTCCCCTATCCTAACTACTATTTTACGGTTCGTAAGGAAAGATATTATCCAGTCGTTCAGACTTCCACGAATACCTATGTTGTAAATTTTTTTGACACGAATTGTATATCTACTGAGTCAAAGGCTCTCGTAAGATCAAATAATATTACAGCAGTATAAAAACCCCTATCCATACTGTCACATATGTATTGCACACATTCAGCAGTCTCTGTCTCTGTAGAGTGACCAGGTCTAAAACCGTGCTGACTATTGGATATTAAATTATAAGAAAATTATATGTTTTATTAACTACTATCTTTTCTATTATTTTCGAAAAACACTTAAGACCGCAATGGGTCTGTAGTTTCCCATATTTTGCGGATCATCCTTTTTATGGACTGGAATAATTGCTGAGCGTTTAATTTCTTATTTGGTCCGCAATGTATTCGTAAGGACACTAATGTGCTCTGAAATATATTTGCATCGCAGTCAGCAGTATTTTCAAATTTCTGTTTGAATGGCGACTGTTGCGATCCATTACAACTCCATTTCGTCAACAATTACATCATGGTCCAACAGGTCTTGTAAAGTAATTTCTGCGTGAGTGGCAGTAATTATATACAAATCTGGTTTAGGATAGCACATTTTTTTGGTTTCTTGTAATTTGTTTGTGATATTTGTTTGGTTCGCATAATATCGTACTGTCTCCTTGAACGTTCTGCTTCAACAAATCTGGATAAAGGTTGCAAAGGCGATCTGGCAATCTGTTGTAGAGCTTGTGCAGCGTCTCTTTTCTTTTAGCACAAGATCTTAATTTTGTTTTTGCAGCGAAAACTAGTTCTTCACAGTCCAGACCTTCTAGTAGTGCTTCCGTTTTTTCTGCGTTTCGTACGTTCACTGGACTCGTGAAACGATTTCACTGACTGATTTAGTTAATGGCATCGTACAATTTTAAAACTTCTATGAAGCCAAGTCTCATACTTTTTTACAAAATGTTCATGAGTCCTGGATGCAGCTGCCCATCTTTCTTTGAATTGGCTACTAAACATGGACATATTGTGTTTCAATGTTTTCGTTAGCTCTTCTGAATAATCTTCTCTTTTTTAAAGAAGATTCTGGGTATATTCCAGCTCTACCCTAATTGTTTCGCCTTCATACCCTCGCATGATGTTATAAATCTCCATTCTAGAAACTACTTTTAAACCAGAAGAAAAAATTATTGAAAAAGCAATAAAATTTGAGTAATAGAAATGTTAAATTATTCCTAAGATGTACATAGGCATAAATAGGCAGGCGAATTAATGTTTCCGATTAACTGGAGATTAAATGAGTAAATAAATAAATAAAAACACATCATTTAGAAACTCTTAGAAGTATAACTTTTTCTATTTTTAAAATCAAAAATTGACTGAAATAAAAAATTTATCAAGAATTTTCAGGACGAGATATCTACTAAACTAAAGCACATAAGGATGCTAAAATTTTACAGATTCATGTACATACCTGATTCTGATAGTTTCATGATGCAACACTTCCACAGTTCTCCTCAAATCAAAAAATGTAAACACAATTAACAATAAACTCTAAAGTAATGTAGAAGGTAAACAGTTCGCATTTATATTAAACCCTTTATGGGTAATTAGCCCTTCTACCTTTAGTATATGAAGTAGCGCAGAGGGGAGGCGGTTAGATTAACTTCGCAAAATCTACTTTTGTCCAGCTAGAATCGATAAATACCCCACTGTGCATCGTTGGTTGACTTCATATTAGACAAATTGAAAGCAAATAGTGGTGATAAGGAGTATTAAATCACAAGAACTGCCACTGCTGTCAGGTGTGCCACAGGGTTCGATATTGGGACTTTTATGATTTCTTCTGTTTATGAATGATTTACCAGGTATAAATAACGCGGGTACTTTTACTATGATCACCGACGACAGTCGCTTCCTGCAAGCTAGCTCAAACGCTGTTGAACTGCAAGCAACCATGCAGAATAATTTAGATATACACATTTGTAAAATGGTTTTCCGCCAACCACTTAAAATAGATATAAAGTCAGATATAAAAAGCAGGCAATCACTAAAGATCAAGTAGTCTACTTAATCCGACAAAAGGATGAAGATGAAAAACGTGCAACGCCATCTACCCGTGAAGGTAGATGTTGGCGTTGCACGTTTTTCATCTTCATCCTTTTTTTAGCAGTGCATTTTGACTGCATGGTGATCTGTTGTTGGTTGTGTCTCGCCTGTGGCATGCTGATCGAGGGCATTCGACAATCACTCCTACCTTCTCTCTTTTATTTATTCAGTTGCAGATTTATTAATGTCCTGGTGCACTCTGGTGAGCAATGGTTATGCCTGTATTCCGCTACTACTTAATAGTAATAGTAATAGTAGTAGTAATAGTAATATATTTGCCTTCTATAGCTATACAAAAGTATAGAGCAAGCCAAAAAAGGTACATTTTTTATTTTTCTTTTTCTTGGTTTTTAGGTCCCAAATGATAAAAGTATGAATGACGAACGACGTTTCGCTTTATTAAAAGCTTTTTCAAGTTATAAATAAATGTATAAAGTTTGATAAATAAAATGTTTTTGTTTAATAAATGACAATTTGTTTGTTTTTTATGATTTTGAAAATATGATTATGTTTTAATTAAAGATGTTTTGATTATTTATTTTTGGATTTTGTAATTAAATAGTTCTTTAAAATATTGTATTTAGTTATAAAAGTAAATTATATAATTTTGTGAAATATTGTATATCGGTTTTATCATTGACTGCATTTTTATGTTTATAAATTTGAATTATTTCTAGTATGTTACGTGTTTTTAAATTTTGTTCTTTGTTTAAAATTGTTACGTTGTTGAAATCAAAGGTATGATTTTCAGTTATTTCATGTTTTTTTAAGGCTGTAAGATTTTTATTATATTTGTGTCCTTTTATTCTATTTTCCAAATATTGCATGGTTTCACCTATATATACACCATTACAGTTTTGACAGTCTATTTTATAAACTATGTGTGATGTTTTACTTTTTTCAATTTTTGATTTTAATTTTGAATAGATTTGGTTTTGTAGTTTGTTTGTGTTTTGATAGGCAATTATGTAATTATATGGTTTGAAAATTTGATTTATTTTTTCGGATAAATGTTTAACATAAGGAATTTTTATAAATTTTGTAATTGTTTGACTATTATTTATATTTTTTGTTGATTTATTATAAAAAAGAAAAATTCTTTGTTTGAATATTTTGTTTATAAGAGAATTTGGATAATTATTTTGTTCCAGTTTTTCGATCAGATATTATTAACAAAGCAAAAAATATTCTAGAACAAAATAATTATCCAAATTCTCTTATAAACAAAATATTCAAACAAAAAATTTTTCTTTTTTATAATAAATCAACAAAAAATATAAATAATAGTCAAACAATTACAAAATTTATAAAAATTCCTTATGTTAAACATTTATCCGAAAAAATAAATCAAATTTTCAAACCATATAATTACAAAATTGCCTATCAAAACACAAACAAACTACAAAACCAAATCTATTCAAAATTAAAATCAAAAATTGAAAAAAGTAAAACATCACACATAGTTTATAAAATAGACTGTCAAAACTGTAATGGTGTATATATAGGTGAAACCATGCAATATTTGGAAAATAGAATAAAAGGACACAAATATAATAAAAATCTTACAGCCTTAAAAAAACATGAAATAACTGAAAATCATACCTTTGATTTCAACAACGTAACAATTTTAAACAAAGAACAAAATTTAAAAACACGTAACATACTAGAAATAATTCAAATTTATAAACATAAAAATGCAGTCAATGATAAAACCGATATACAATATTTCACAAAATTATATAATTTACTTTTATAACTAAATACAATATTTTAAAGAACTATTTAATTACAAAATCCAAAAATAAATAATCAAAACATCTTTAATTAAAACATAATCATATTTTCAAAATCATAAAAAACAAACAAATTGTCATTTATTAAACAAAAACATTTTATTTATCAAACTTTATACATTTATTTATAACTTGAAAAAGCTTTTAATAAAGCGAAACGTCGTTAGTCATTCATACTTTTATCATTTGGGACCTAAAAACCAAGAAAAAGAAAAATAAAAAATATATACATGGTCAAGATCCAAAGATTTAAAAAAAAAAGGTACATGTGTATAAAACATTAGTGTAAATATATATGACAAACATAAAACATTTACAACATATTAAAAACACCACTACATTAAGCCATTTTAATTGTGAAAAAATCCTCAGCTCTATACAAAGTATCTGTGACAAGTCAGCTTTTAATTTGCTTTTAAATTGCCTAAATGGTAACTTTTTTATGTAGGTGGGTATACATTTATAGATTTTTATACACTGGTATAATGCTGATTTTTGAAGTTTCGTTAAATGTGTCGCCGGTGGTGATAGAAAATTATTTTCTGTGCCTCTGGTGTTATAACCATGTAAAAGTTCGTATTTTTTAAAAAGATCATTGTAGTAAGTTTTTGTAAAGAGAGCACATTCCAGAATACAAATTGTTGGTAATGTAAGAATATTAAATAATTGAAAAGTGTCTTTACAGGAATCATGACGACCTTTGCCAAACTCGCTCTCACACAGGCCTTCTGTAGGATGAACAATCTCTGCGCCTCAACAGAGTTTCCCCAAAAAATGACACCGTACCTCAAACGAGAATAGACGTTTGCGTAATATGCTACAAGAGCCGCTTCGATGTTGACACTCCAGGATATAACTTTCAAGCTGTAACACGCACTACACAGTTCTGCTGAAATGTACTCAACGTGTTGCTTCCAGAACAGCTCGGAATCGAATTTGCAGCCCAGAAACATCGTATTGTTCGAACAGGTAAGTGTATTGTCGTTGAATTTAACACTACTATTTTTTACGTTGTTCGAAAATTCTATTAACTTGGTTTTGTTAATATTAAGTTTTAGGTTGTGATACACGAACCATTCTTCTAGCAGCTGTCAATTGCTTTCCAAAATTTTCACAACCGTTGAGCTGTCCTTCGCGCGAGTAATAGTCGTCGTGTCATCCGCAAGCATTACCACTAGGTCAGAAACAACAACAGGTAAATCGTTGACATATAATAAAAATAACAAAGGGCCAAGAATTGAGCCCTGTGGTACTCCGCATCCCGTAAACTCCAATTGCGATCTAATTTCATTACCTGCCTCGTCGTGACCAACCACACACTGTCGTCTATTGGCGAGGTACGAGTATATCCATCTTAAAGACAATACTCGAAATCCAACTATCTCTAGTTTTTCAAGCAGGACATGGTGATGTACACGATCGAAAGTCTTTGACAAGTCCATAAAAGTACCAATTATTGTGTCGCCTGCTTCAAGTCCAATGACTACCTCCTCCAAGAGTTGGAACATAGATCGGATGGTAGATCTCTGCTTAATATAACCACTTTGTAGGTGATTCAAGATGTC
This sequence comes from Cetonia aurata, assembly GCA_949128085.1. Taxonomy (NCBI): domain Eukaryota; kingdom Metazoa; phylum Arthropoda; class Insecta; order Coleoptera; family Scarabaeidae; genus Cetonia; species Cetonia aurata. The sequence continues at coordinate 4,243,270 of OX421887.1, forward strand.
ATATTTACATATAAAGTTATCTATTCTTTTATACATTATTTTTTCAAATATCTTTGACATGTTTGACATTAGAGAAATAGGTCTGTAGTTTTCGACCTCTGACTTGCTTCCTTTCTTATATACTGGCACTACTAGCGACAGTATCAATTGATCGGGAAATACTCCATCTCTAAAAGATAAGTTTATAATATGGGAAAGGGGTTCAGATATATATTTTCTGCAATGTTTTAATAGATTAACAGGTTTTCGATCATATCCCACTACATTTGTATCATTTAAAACATTAATTGCGCCTGTCACCTCATATGGATATGTGGAGTATACTAAAAAAGATTGGGATGTAGGTCTCTGTTTATGATCCAGTTGATGGTTTTTTTTCATATGATCTAGACCTTGCTGTACGTAATGTTGATTAATTGCTGTCAATATCCCAACATTGCTAGAACCCATATTCCGCAGCTGTGATGGATCAAATACCTCTTTGTTCTTCTTTCTCGTTATACTGTTTACTACATCCCACGTTCCTTTTGTCCTATTCCTTGCATTTAGTATGTGGTCCATGTAAACACGTTTTTTTTTATTTTTCTATCTCTAGTTTAAAAGTTTTACAAAATTCTTTATATACTCTTTCCTCAAATCTGTTTTCAATTGTTGCTTTTAATTCTAGATAGTCTTCTAATTTGATCAGTTATCCACAGTCTCTTTATTTTTGGCCTATGCTTTCGCGGCTGTTAGTTGAGTATTTCTTCCACAACAGTTTGCATTATAACTAGATATCGATCATAACTCACATTTACTTCTTGTAGCTGAGTAACAATAATATCTTTGCTATTTCTGATGCGGAGGACATCAGACATCTACCTTCACGGGTAGATGGCGTTGCACGTTTTTCATCTTGGTATATTTATGTACCTATTTGTTGTATTTGGTTGTACTCTATATAAGTAATTAATGTGCATCTTTTTATTAAGGATACTTTGATTTATATGATACTTTGATCTGTTTGGTATGGGCTTTTTATATGGGTTGCTTATACCGTTTGAGTTTTAATGACAAATATTTAAATCTGGTTACATTAACGATCAAATTTGTTTTAAAATTTGTGACCAAAAGCATTATAGCACCATATTTATTTTTCGGAAAGAAAGGCAGTGTAAATACCATGAGATACTAATGCCACAGATGAGTCACACAGATAGCTCACCTTACGGGAGAACTGGCAGCGGCTTTCGCTAAAAGGAGAACCCTAGATCAAATAGTTGGGAACCCTACGTAAGTTCATTCGGAGCGCTGCACTTCAGTTGCCAGTGGAAAGTTCCGGAGAAATTTTAAAGATTTGAAGTTATTTAAATTCCCGGAAAACAACTTATTGCGTGCTGAATGGATAAAAATTTCGGGTAAATACTGTGTTAGGATATCTTTGTAACATTAATAGAACACTAAAAACTCACGACAATATTGCTCTTGCAGTCCATATACAATATATTGATGTTGTAAATTATCATTAAGCATTAAATCATTATTAAAATAAAATTGCAGACTTTAGTTGTAAAAAATTTGTAGCAATTTCAATTATTAAATTTAAGCCATTCTTGAAAGACTACCGAACGTCATGATGTATAGGTATATAGGCTGTTTTAAATTTGCCGGTAATTATTGATTTTAGGGATTTCGTTTATTAAAAGAAAAGATACAATGTAGGTTTAAATTTGACGTAGCTAAATTTTACAAATAATGTAACAAAAAAATGGGAGTAGATCATTTCCAAAGATTACCGCCGTAAGTCAGAAGACAGAGAGGTTTTTGATTTGTGCTTATATCATCTATAAATTTGAAATTGTCAAAACTAAAGTTTTAAAGAGAAACCTGTATTCTATCACTTGTAAGCGAAAATTCCACAGTAGCCTGTGAATTTCAAACACCTACAAATTATACGCTTTTGCTTTGTTAGGGTGGATATATAATTATATTAAGTTAGGGAATTTTCTGCTTATACCTAAGTTTAGACTATATATTTTTACACAAATATTAAAATATGCCGCTATACGGCACGGAATATTATGGCCAAAACACGTGACGTTCAAAAAGTTTTTCACTTTTGGGATGTATCGGGATTTATTATGGTTACCTTTAAAATTACTCTCTTTTAAATAGAATGTTCCAAAAGCTCTAAAAGTATCAAAGTTGTGTTTAAATAAGGGTTATAATAATTAAACCTTAAGGTGTTTTAAATAATTTGAATTTTGGAAAAATCTAATCTAATTTTCATGTTTCAAATACTTAAAAAGTGTAAGCGAAACTTATGGTAAAATGTAACAATAGATCATGTTATATACTCAATTATAATAAACCTGCTATCGTATACAGGGTGTACAAAAATTAAAACTAATCGAATAAGAATTGTAAGTAGCTATAACTTGATTAATTGACATGGAACGCCATAGTTCTGAATCCACCAACAAATGTACTTTTTTATTACCTATCGAATGGTATTTATACAAGTTAAGCTTTCAGTCTTCGCATTTGAATATGCTAAATAATCGTTTTTTGCGCCATTTGGTATTTCTAACCTATCTAGTTGCTTATGTAGTACTGAGAAATGTCAGATAATTTACAATTATAAGAATATTAATGAAGAATATCCAATGGCCTGTAACAACAATAATGGTAATAACATATCAACGCTAACATAAAACAGAAGCAAAAAAATATGTATTTAGAACAAAAATAAATGAATTATCTGACATTTCTAAAAACTAAGCAACTAGATACAGTAGACCTCTTATTTTAAAAACGTCAAATGGTGCAAAAAACGACTATTTTTACGTTTTTACAGATTTATTATTATGTAACCATATATCCCAAAAGCGAAACTTTTGAACGTTACTTGTTTTGGCCTCAATATTCCGTGCCGTATAGTGTGAATGACCCTGTAAATATACTTATTTTAAAGAGATTTGATGTTACTTGGGTATAATAAAAAATTATAATTTGACTTTAAATCGGATTTATAACGTTTCTACTACATGCAGTACAATTATCAGTATTCATTATTTTCGTTACTATCAAGAAAACAAAAACGTCATATATTATAACAATAATACAATAGTTCGTGGAATTTCAGGCTTTATTTTCAATATATGTGCCCCATATTATTAATTAAATATCTTCTTACGTTTCGACTAGTTAATATAGTCTTCTTCAGACATGTATGATGAAAACAATTAACAATTACATTAAACATGACAAACTACATTTAAAAAATCTATCTATAAAATCATTTTTTTCTTAATGTAGTTTATCAGGTTTAACGTAATTGTTAATTGTTTTCATCATACATGTCTGAAGAAGACTATATTAACTAGTCAAAACGTAACAAGATATTGATGAATAATTGACAATGTGAAGTTACATATATTGAAAATTTTTGTATTATTTACGTATACTACTGCCTATAAACTTTGAGTCCTTCCAATATATTATAACAACCGTAAATATATTCTTATGAGACACATACGAATAAATTCAATAAATACATTACGCGCACTCAAGTCAATCTGGACAGTCTATAGAAAATATTCATATTCTAAATAAGAGCGTAAGCAATTCACATTCAAGGAGGTATAAATTCTATTCAATTTGCTATTCTAGGTAAATAACAGCTGTGCGGCAAAAAAGCATATTTTTTAAATAAAAACAACTAGCGAGCCGATACTCGTTCCACACTCCGACGTCCGGTCCCCGACCGTACACCGTGCTCCCCGCAGCTATCTATGTTTGATAAAATCGTAATATTGCAGCCTGTTATTTCTGGAACCCGCAAGAATCGGCCAATTTTGCTACGGTGAGCTATCCGTTTACTTATCTGTGCTAATGCGTATTGGATTTATGTTACTAATGTATTCTATTATTAAATCATTTATAACCAGTATTCCTATTATACAATATGTTTAAGCTGTCAAAGTAATGCCCAACTTTTAAATTTAATTGATTTTCAAAAAAAAAAAATAATTGCATATAATTTTTCTAGCAGGATTTAAACAGGTTCTATATACATCCTTTACGACTTATTGTAAGCAATCTAGTGTAAAAAAGAGCATCGTTGATCTCCAATACGTAATTATAATGTAATTTAGCAGATAAATCAACCAGGAAAAGGTAAGTGTCCTAAAATGCAAATCATTATTAGTTTCCCAGTTCTTTTTTCGTTACCTATTTCGTGGGTGAATGCACGTAAGTTATGATAATGATGGACAAAAAATAAGTGTGATATTAAGGTTTCTATAGTTCGTATGTAAATTAGGTTAAGATTGATATCAGGCTGAGTAATTAATAAGTGAGAATAAAAGACGTAAGCGTGATTTTTTATTGGTACCTATAAATATATATGATAATGAATTTTATTGGTTTATTGCTTTGGTACTGCAATTTAATTCTGTGGATCCTGATATGAAAAAAATAAAGCTTATTTTATTCAAAATAGAGATTCATATATTAAGCAAAGAATTGTGAGCAGCATGTAATAAGAATCATTTAATCTGTAACTCATAAAAACCTAGTCAATTTAAAGGACATTTAAAACCAACTGAAATCATTAGTGCCCAAAATCCCCTTAAAATCTCTTTATACAATTATGTCATTGGGGTTTTCCAGGTTTCAGGTCCAGCCAAGTGCAGATTAAGTTTACGTTATTATTAGGATTTATCCCTTAACAATGCGATAAATATGTGTATTTGTATTATACAGGCTATTTCACGGGGAACTGCATCGATCGATATATGAAAAAATATACATACAAAATTTCACAGTATACTAAAGCTAGTGAACTAAAATATTTTTAATAATATCCGGTTATACCGGAAGTGAGTGCCAACTTTTTTATTTGAAATGCAACAGCCTATACAGGGTGATTGATCGAGACCGTCCATTAGAAAGATTGGGCCTCCTAGTAATAATTAATTTCTGTAAAGTTGCATACGTACCGACGATGTACGTACGATGTTTAACATTATGTACTGTCGCGAAATTTTAATCGAGAACGCTAAAACTGACGTTTCTGTCGAAGTTTTTAAATTTGTTGCATTATCTACAGAGTGTCCAAAATTTAATTGTCCTTTAGTGCAACTGCAGGCCATCAAAACTCGATTCTTTCAAATACAATGCCCCTTTTTTTTCAATATTCTGAAATCTTGTTAAAATTATTAAGGTTCCCCATACATATCTGCAATAATTTTTAAGTTATGAAGGTTTTTGATACATTTTAGACGAAATTTTAAAATTTTCTTAATAGTAAGCTATGCAAATGACAAACGTTCGTATTAATAACCAAATAACTGTCGCCATATATCTGTCAAGTCACGATTTGCTGTCGCGGTCACTGAAATGGATTTTGAAGGGTATTCAAACACAGATATCTTAAACTTATTTTATATTCATGGAAAATGTCACAGGATTATTGAAAAAACTTGCCGTGTGTTCAATGAAAGATACCCTCATTCGGCTGCAATGACAAGAGGAAAATTTAGGCGCATAGAATTGAATTTTTTAAAAAATGGAAAAGTGAAATACGCTGGTGTTCGACGTAAACCAATTACAAATGCAGAAATAAATGAAATTAATGTCCTGGCATACTGTAATGTCAATCCACAGCAGTCAATCCGATCGGCAGCCCAAGATTTGGATTTAACATTTTTTGCGGTTCTGTACTAGCATTACAGAAACAGTAAAACAACCGCTAATAAAAATACAAAGTCTAACAAAGCTATAAACACTCTATGTGGCCCCCGTTGACCTGCAGGCAGCTACGGATTCTTGAAGAAACTTCTTTTGTGCAAGCCTTGTAAATGTGATGAGGATTTAACTGTCGAAATGTCGTTCTACCGCGATCTTCCAATTTCTCCCTTGTATGCACAGGAGTGTTGTACACTTTGCCTTTAATATAGCCCCACAGGAAAAAGTCGAGCGCTATTAGATCAGGAGGTCTGGGAGGCCACTGCCATGGTCCATTACGGCCGATCCAACGATCTTCGAACATCTGTGTGAGCTCTCGATGCACCTCGCGAGTAGAATAGGCGGGAGCTCCATCCATCTGGTACCAAGATTCTCGTAAAATATTAAGAGGTAAATCGTCTAAAAATGCCGACACGAGTCCTCTTAAAATTTCCACGTACCGTTGGCCGGTTAAATGATCATCATAAATTATAAAGCGATATTGATTATTCATTAGTAAACAAAAAACCTTCAAACTAAATCTAGTTTGAAAGTGAACATCTTGCTTTAAATGAGGATTTTCCGTAGACCAGTAGTGTAAATTGCGCCTGTTAATTATTGCCTCTCTGCTAAATTTTGCTTCATCTGTCCAGATAATTTTCGACAGAAACAGTGGATCTTCCTGCACTTGAATTAAAAGCTGTTGGCAAAATTCAAATCTTCTAACATCATCCCCCGGGTGGAGTTCTTCTACTTTTGTGAACGAATAGTTATGCATTTTATGTTTCTTTAAAATTGCTTGAACCGCAAAAAATGTTAAATCCAAATCTTGGGCTGCCAATCGGATTGACTGCTGTGGATTGACATTACAGTATGCCAGGACATTAATTTCATTTATTTCTGCATTTGTAATTGGTTTACGTCGAACACCAGCGTATTTCACTTTTCCATTTTTTAAAAAATTCAATTCTATGCGCCTAAATTTTCCACCCAAATGAGGGTATCTCTCATTGAACACACGGCAAGTTCTTTCAATAATCCTGTGACATTCTCCATGAATATAAAATAAGTTTAAGATATATGTGTTTGAATACCCTTCAAAATCCATTTCAGTGGCCGCGACAGCAAATCGTGACTTGACAGACTATGGCGACAGTTATTTGGTTATTAATAAGAACGTTTGTCATTTGCATAGCTTACTATTAAGAAAATTTTAAAATTTCGTCTAAAATGTATCAAAAACCTTCATAACTTGAAAATTATTGCAGATGTGTATGGGGAACGTTAATACATTTTGATGCAAAATTTAATAAGGTTTCAGAATATTGAAAAAAAATTGGGCATTATATTTAAAAAAAATCGGGTTTTTATGACGACCTTTTTGTAATTTCCTCTAAAATGTATCAAAAACCTTCATAACTTAAAAATTATTACAGATATGTATGGGGAACGTTAATACATTTTGATGCAAAATTTAATAAGATTTCAGAATATTGAAAAAAAAAATGGGGCATTGTATTTGAAAAAATCGAGTGTTGATGGTCTGCAGTTGCACTAAAGGACAATTAAATTTTGGACACTCTGTAGATAATGCAACAAATTTAAAAACTTCGACAGAAACATCAGGGTTTCTTCCATCGATATTCTTAATTTTAGCGTTCTCGATTAAAATTTCGCGACAGTACATAATGTTAAACATCGTGATGTAAATCCAAAAATTTTCAAAAAGTCGACAAATCTCCAAAACGGCTGCACTTAGGTATAGGGAATACTAGTAAAAAGTCCTCTAGAATAACGGTTAGATTTCAAAAGTGCAAAGAAAACTATACCATTCCATTTGAAATAAGAAAGTTGATGTCAATTTTCGGTGTTTCCGGAAGTGCCGCCATCTTGAAAATATTTTCAGGGCATAGATTTTATTACACTATGTACGTATGCAACTTTACAGAAATTAATTATTACTAGGAGGCCCAATCTTTCTAATGGACGGTCTCGATCAATCAGCCTGTATATTGTTACATTTTTTAATTCCTCGTCCAATTTTAAAATAAGTTTGATAAAATAGCTATGTTGTTATTTTCAACAATTTTTGAAATATTTGCATTTTTTTAAAATTTTTGACAGATGAACGATTGCATCTGAACTTCTGTAACTCTAAAAATATTTAACTTAGAAAATTGAAAATTTGCAGAACTATTGACCGCATAGAGTATTCCAAACCGAATGATTTTTTTTAAACCATTATACAGCGTGTCCGAATATCATGGTTAAACTTTCGAATTCAAAAAGTGTCAAAACTCATTTTTTTAATACAACTACCTATTTTTCTCTTTCTCATCAAACTGCCCTTAAGAAAATGCAAGAAAAAAGTCATATTCATTATGCATCTAAAATGGATACTTTTTAGATACCTAATTAGTAAAATATGTTTATATGGTATATAAATGTAGCTCATGGCGTTTTTTAAAATGTCATCCTGCTTTGATATATCTAAGTTAGTCATGACCATTCGAGAAACAATCCGGCATTGATGAAATGCCACTTAGTTTTCACTTATAAATAATGTGGACACGTTTAGGTTATACGTACGAAGATTATTTAAATTTGTTTATTATTTATGGAGAATGCAATAAAGTGATATCAAGAACATGTGATACCTTTACCGCTCGGTATCCTCGAAAGCAGAAGTCATCACCAAACACAATTAAACGAATAATACAGAATTTTAAAAACTTCGGATCGGTCAAAGCAAAAATTCAAAAGCACAAACATTCAATGCTGATAAGAGTGGTTTCAAACTCGTACTACACATATGTAGTTATACCATACTCCCAACAATATTAGCTTCCTTAAAACTGCTCTCGCATTTATTCATCGTTCTCAAAAAGCAAAGTGGAAATTTCGATCCACGCGTATCACAGTCTTTGTTTTGACCTTGGAATGTTCATTTAACAGCATTCACATCTGGAAAATTAACGGAAGAACAATTTCAGCAATGATTAATCGATGTTTATTTGCCAAATGGAGCTCGCGGCATTTTGTTATTGGACTGTTGGACCAGCCACTGTTCTGCTACATTACAAAGCAGTATACCATCAAATAAACATGTGATAGAGTGATAGAACCTCTTGATGTATATAGTTTTCGCATATGGAATAACTGCAAGATAATTGTCTGACTTTGTACTGCTGTATGTTTACGATATTGTGTTGCATGAACGCAATACTATTATAAAATTAGAATCTCTTATTCATAATCAACTTCCAAACCTTCCAACCAAAGACCATATGAATTTAAAAATCTAGTCACTTTTGCTTTTCCACAATACGATTTGCATGGTGTAACAAATTCATATACAGTATCGGACAAAAATGGAGCAACAAACAGGTGTAACATACGATTATTGAAAAATCAAAGTAGACTATAGTTGGATTTTCGCATCTATTTATTTAAACAATTCAATACATTTTTGTGTCTCATATTTATGTATATTTAAAGAAAATAGCGGAAAATGGATTTCATTAAAAATAGAACTATTTTTATTCTACAATGGCTAGTGCGTCAAAAGTAAAGCAACAAAAATAAATCCTCTATTAAACAACTAATAACAACAAAGAAGGTTAGAAATTGCAGTGTTAATTAATACTTAGTTGCAAAACCTTTCTGTTTGATGACTTCAGCGCATCTCTTAGGCATTGACGCTAATAATTTGTCAATAACACCATTATCAATATTTGTCCACACTTGTGCCATGTTTGTGATAAATTCAGCCTTATTGCGATATGTGCGGCCACGTATTCGTCTCTCGACTTCTTCCCATAGATGCTCTATGGGATTCAAGTCCGGAGATTGGGCTGGCCATTTCATAACGCAGATATTATTTTGCGCGAACCACTCTTTCACCAAGTTTGAAGCGTGTTTTGGATCATTGTCGTGCTGGAATATAAATCTCAGAGGCATTTCCCACTCTGCATAAGGCAACATAACATTCTGTAGTATATCCCGATAACGATCCATGATGCCTTCTATGAAGTGGAGAGGCCCTACACCGTATCCGGAAAAACACCCCAAACCATAACACCACCACCACCGTGCTTCACAGTAGCTGTTGTATATTTTGGATTGTACCTTTCATTAATTGGTCGCCTTACTCGCCTTATGCCATCTGATTTAAATAGATTAAATTTGCTTTCGTCACTAAACAGCACTTTTTTCCAATCGTTTATCGTCCACGTAATATGCTGTGTAGCAAACTCTAGCCGTGCCTTTCTGTTTTTCTTACCAATAAGCGGTTTCTTTGCTGGTCTTCTTGAAAATAGTCGAGCTTCTACTAATCTTCTTTGAATGGTTCTGCTACTAATGTTTAAATTATGGATATCAGCCTTTATTTGTGGTGCAGACTTCCATGGATCATTTCTACTAGTATGCACTATAAGTCTATCCGTAATAAAGGACGTTTTCCTAGGACGCCCGGGCTTAGGAATATTTTCTATGTGTCCCCTATCATTGTAATTTTTTATTATTTTAGATACATTATAACGTTTTATTTCGACTCTTCTCGCAATATTACACTGTTTTTCATTTCTTAAATACGCAGTAATTACTTTTTTCTTTAATTCATTTCCTATTGGAATACCCTTTGGCATGTTTCTTTTCGTTAAAAACACTCTTTGCAGCACTTTTAGGATGAAAAATGAATAAAATTCGACACAAACAATGATTGTTGCTCTACTTGTGTCGCCCTCAAAATGAACTAATATTAAATAAGTTGTTGTACATAAAAAAATATGCACGTGGTGAGGCGGAACAACAGCACATATTGTGTATTGTTTACTTGTTATTACAGCTGGCTAAGCGCGATAAGTTATTTTTTTGGAATTTGCGGTAATTTTCAAATATATTAAGAGAGAGTAGTTTGTTGCTTCATTTTTGTCTGATACTGTATGTTTTAAACATTTCTTTAAGGGGTTCACTATACAGAAAAATCCATTCTATGTTTAAATATAACAAAAAATTATAAGTAGCAGTAAGTATTTTAAAGTATAATATAATCGATAGGATAATGCTGACTGTAAACTCTAATGCAAAATAATTTACAATGTAGGAACTTATTGTTTGTTTTTTAAAATAAATCCAACACTACAACTACAGGTTTGTTATACAATCAACCAATTTCTATTGCCTATTATTAATCACAAAGATATTTACCTATCAAAAAAAAATATTTAAAAACGTTTATACCGTTTTTTCTTGTCAGTTTATTAACACTCATTCAGACGGATAATGCGAGTTATGCGCATTGGTAGAATCCAAAATTGTCCATTTCCAAACATCTATTTCACCCACTCAGAATGTTTTTCCGCAGAAAAACAAATTGCGTAGTGCATACATACCTACATGTGCCCAAAACTACATAATTGTTTGAATTTCCGGGTTCAGGATCTTCCCTTGTCAGTGTAAAAAATAACATATAATACCATTTCTGCATCCTCGTAACATAATCTACATATAAATTCATCTTTAAAGACTCTTTACTCTTGAAGACCGCCGGCCGTGTTCTGTGAACAAGCTTCTCATCGTTCTCAACAGTGTTCGGCTGCACATCTGCAGCCAAGTACTGGGACGATTTTCTCATCATGCGCTTGCTATGTCTCTGCCCATCAACATCCTCCAGGTAAAGCTAGTGTTTTTCTTATAACCCACTCAACAATTTATTGCCAGCACTGATCTAGATCCAGTAAAAGTTGTTTCAGCGCCCTTTCCTGCTGGTTGCATTGCAATTTCATTGTTTGTCATACAACGAAATGTATAACGGTATCCACACCAAAGTAATTTTCGCTATGTTTAGTCAGGGTTTTTAGGTTCCGTAACAGTTTAGAGATTGTTTGATACAATAACCCTTAATGACCGCTTAACTTTCGGATGAGATCTGAAATAGCCGACCTTGTAACTGCTTTTCCAGCGTCTTATGAGCATAGAAATGATTTAGGGTTTCTCCATTATACCAGTACTAGAACTTGTGCCTCTTTTCAATCTATCTACATACCATGTCCGAATTTGAAACCTCGTGTTCTCTTCAGTTCTCCAATCATGTCACTCCAAGGCAATCTTGAAGGACTTACCATAGAAAACTTTGGGCATCAGTGTATTACTGCCCATTTTGAAGATAGGGGTTTTGGATACAGCCGTTATTCTGGTAGGCCCAAAAGTATTCTCCAGTTTCCACTACATTTCAGTCTGTATGCCCTCAGTATGATGCTGCAGTGGTACGCAGGCAAAGTTAAGAAGCTGAGAATTTAAAATTAGTGTTTCATTTATGCTCCTGTAATTTAATAATAATTTCACGTTTCTGCAATATTGATGGGGGTAGAGTATCCACTAAGTTGACGGAAATATTGACGCTAAGAGTTATACTGATTGCATATATTTAGCAACTAGCAAGAATTATTGCCAATCAACTGGCAAAACGCATGCACATTTCTATTAACTAACTAACTAAAACTAGACCATATCAGATATCTGTTACAAAAACAAATCTATTGTATAAAGGATAAATATATACAAAATGGCGGAAATGGGTTCTTCAATAATTTCTTATTTTTTCATTATAAAAAACTGCGTGCTGGAAATGTTTATTCATTTACCTAACGTTAGAAGTTTATTAAGGTAATAATTATATACTATAATATAAACATTTAAACGATATGAATATTTTATATATGTATTGAATTTACTAAATATAATAAGTACATATTTCATCCTAGCATAAAATTCTAATTAAATCAAAATTAATTATGGGTCTGCTTGAAATAATGACGACACATTCAATAATAATGAATAATTCAACAATTTTTTACCACTAAATATCTTCTAATCATGACGACAAACGATTTTATTGATTTTGTTTTAAAATCAAATTTTGAAAAGGTGGCCTACTTTATTTTTGAAAGGATAACAAAAATCGAATTTCTTCAGATATCAAAGGTAGACACAATGGCTAAACAGTTAAGGATCAAGCAACATGTACTATTCATTATTATTGTTAGTATGCACGTCTTGTAAACACTATGATCGTGCAATGCAGAGAGTTATGTGGATGAAACCTCATCGGCCGCGTGTTAGTTTCAAGTTGGCTATGGTGAACGTGTGCGTTCTGCAGACGGAGGTCACCATTGACGTCAATGCGGTGTCACGTGACACTTTTGAAAACCATTTACAACTCTCACAAAGCAGGAAAGTTACGGAATGTTAAACTTTTTGCATATCTATATATACAATAAATACTTGTTCGTGTAGTAGTAGTGGTGGTCGCTCTGTATTCTGTATTGCGCATATTTACACATACAGTATAGTGAAAAATAATAGGCACGCATTCCGAATGACTAACGCCCATAGGTAATCCGCCGAAAGCCACCTTTTCTATTGTAATTATCTTGCTAGTCACTGGCATGATGCAATCGCTAAATCAAAGAACGCATTGCATACATACAAGACATCTGCGATTAGTTTCTTTAATTCTTATTCAACAGAGGTAAATGTGATTAGGCAGGGAAACGATCACTCAGAAAAACGGAATAGTAGAAATTGGATTAAAAGTCTCTTTATATTAATCCACAGATATAATAATTTTTGTCAATAGGAGAATATGCTGTTTATGAAGATTAAAGTGATAAGATTTTATTACGCCTGTAGTAAGAAGTATAATTTGGATTATAACACCCAAAACTAATGGATATAACTGTAAAATTTCTATTGTTGAAATCTTATATACCGGTGATTCAGTTTGGTATTCGCCAAAATAACACAATGTATTCGTAAATGAGATAACAAAACCCATTGGGTGAGATCATCAATTTATCTTTGCGATAACATCTGTCAAAACGGTGACTGTCAACAGTTTTCTTTTTTCAAATCACACCATTCATATTTTCTTGGACCGTTTGTTAGATATTTTATTACTAATTCCGAAAATGTATCATACTCTTTACTTTTGTGCAGTGTAACACAAATATCTCACTAAAAGTTATGAGATATAAGTTTCAAGAAAAAAAAATAGATGAAAATCATGTCAATTACCTTAAAATTGTCAATAAGAAACGTCGCGGCGCGTTATTTAATTGAAATTTCTTTAACAAAATGGCCATCTGTTTAAACCAGAGGCTCCCAAACTTTTTTTCTCATAGACCACTTGGAAAGTTTTGCCGGTTCCGGTGGACCCCCAGCAGCTACGTTTCTACCATATTCCCAAAACTCGACAAAAAATGTGAAGATTAGATCTAACTATGGAAATTTGCGTTGCGGCTAAGTTATTGGTTAATTAATTAATTGATTGTGCTGTGAGTGGATGTCAAAAAAGTAAAGTTAGCCAAACAAAAAAGTGATTCCTTCCAACTTTACTCCTTTGACATCTACTCACAGCACAAGAAACCAATCAATTCTCACATATTATATTTAGAAAACTCCCCATTGGGAGTGGTAAAAATAAAAAGAAAAATAGTATATTTCCTTGTGTTGTATTTATTCAAATATGTAATCATTACACTATTAATTATTATTGTTATCATATTACATTGTAATATGATAACAGTCGTAATATAATTAAAATTAAATATTAATAACGTAACGTAACTTCAACAATGACAATCACAAAATAGTCATAATTTTAATGGGAGGGACGTACTTGATGGATTGACAGCAAATTATCAATATTTGGCTTCAGTTTTGTTAGGAATAACCGCAAATCTCCCCGTTCTGTGATATTCAACCTGCTCCTTTTTTTTGTTAAAAGGTTTGTAACGACACTAAAACTTTTCTCGACAAGATATGACGAGGGAAACGCTATCAAAAGCTTTCTCGCAATGCCCCACAGTCCAGGATATTTTTCGGGTATTTCTGCCTGCAGCCAAAATGTTTGATACCCTTATTTAAATTTCACTTTCAGTTCGTCATTAGTGCTAAGCTCGACTAGCTCCTCTTGTAATATCACATTCTCCACTTCCGTTTCATCAAGTGGATTTATGATCCATGGTGGTATTTCCATCGTCAGAATATCCTCAAATCTGATTTTAAAGTCACCATGCAGGGCAATTAAATGTTGAACGTATGTGTGAATAATCTCATCAAGGCATTCTACCTGTGACAAGTTTGGAAACTGGGAAAATTCGCGCCGACTAATATTTTGCTTCATAAATTTCATTTTCCAAGAAAAGCTGAAATTACACCCTTTGTTTTTATTAAATTGAGGCTGTCCCTTTGTAATTGTAAGTTAATGTCATTAAATTTTTTTGAACAAATCTATCAAATACGATGTCTGCTTTCAAATTCAGGTTTTCTTTTAAATCTGGATCTTTACTTTCCAGAAACTCTAAAACTGATTCAAAAAGTGAGGAATTGTTCAACACGCACCTTTCGACAACCAGCGTACTTCAGTATGTAAGAGCAATCATTGGAAGTCTTCATCATTTTCATCGCACATTTGTGCAAATAAACGCGTATTCAATGCATTGCTTCTTATTTTGTTAACTGCATTAATCACAAATTGAAGCGATTGGTGCAATTTAGCACTCAAATGTTTCGCTACTAGGTGTTGTCGGTGGATGACACAGTGAATTGCAGTTACCTCTGGTATAACTCTTTTAAGATGGCTTATAAACCCACGACATCCCCCGGCCATGGCAGGAGCTCCATCTGTTGCCACCGAAATAACGTTTGTGAATGGACCAGATAAATTTTCGTGGACGCCCGCTTACGAATTGTGAACCCCCATTCTTTTGTCACGCCAACGTAGATCCCCGTCGAGTCTCCCGTGGACACCTAGGGGTCCACCTAGACCACTTTGGGAATCGCTGGTTTAAACCAACAGAAATTAGATATGATTTTAATCTACGGGAAATGCTAAGGAAATAGTAAGGCCGCTAGACGAGTGTACCAACAACGCTAACCAGAGAGACCATTGCGATCTAACAAGTTATTTGCAAAACTAGCAAGAAATTTGGGAGCATTTGGGACTTTCAAGAAGAAGAGAAGTGCTTTTAGACCAAGGACTACAAGAAATAAAAATAATGTAATTTCAGTTCTAGTTCGAGTAAGTGTCGATCCTCACGTATCCATTCGGCAAATAGCCGATGAAACTGATATTTGTTTTTCGTCAGTTCAACGGATTTTGAAAGATAAGAAACTGCATCCGTTTAAAATTCACTTACATCAAGCTCATTTTCCTCGAGATTACGAAGAACGATTAAACGTGGCTTCTTCTTGCTCGCGAAGTTGGGATTTTATATCTTATCATGTGGTGTGACGAATATCGGTTTCATAATAATAGCATCGTCACAATTGCCACTATTGGTCAGAACATACCTAATCCTCACTGTCTTCGGAAAACCAAATTTCAAAATCTTTAAGGTATAAATAAATAGAGTGGCATCCTTATTGGAATAATTATTAGACTTAAATTTTATGAAAGCACATATGACGGAAAGATATCTACAATTTCTAAGGGAGGAATTATACGAATGGAGAAAGTTCCGTTAGAAATACAGTCAAATTTGATATTACAACACGATGGCGCACCAGTTCATAATGGCAGAATGGTAGTCAATTATTTGAATGAAGTTTATACTGGAAGTTGAATTAGAAACCGTACTGTGGAAATAAAGTGGCCTGCCAGAACTCTGGATCTCACGCAACTTTCTTTCTGTTCCATACCTTAAGGAAAGGGTTTATAATGCTCTTCTTGTTGATTTGGAAGATCTGCAGAATAGAATAAAACAGGAATGTCGTCAGTTCAAGAAATTCTTTTGCGTGCCTGAACTCATGATGTAATATATAGAGCAGAAATACACGCAGAAAATTATTGAATAAATTCTCCTAACAATTGTTTACATCGTCATCTACTTGTTTCGCATTTGAATAATTTCTTTTTTCTGATTGTTTTCTATTATTATATCATAGTGTGATACACATTCGGAATTAGAAATAACATATATCAAATGGTGCAAAAAATATACAGGGTGTGATTTGAAAAAAAAAATTTGACAACCACCATTTTGACAGATGTCATCGCAAAGATAAATGGATAATATTAGCCATCGCATTTACAAATATGTATGGTTTGCTATACTTCTCCTAATATTTCCCGATAACGTATGTAAACCATTGACAGTAACAGCATTGGCATTTTCATCTTCAAAAAAATATGGGCCAATGATTCCCCCGGCCTATAGTGCACACCATACAGTGCATTTTTTGGGAATGAATTGGTTTCTTTTAAATAAAATGTGGATTGTCGCTACCGCAGATACGACAATTTCGGTGACTGTCAAAGCTATGCCAGTGCCAGTGAGCTTCATCGCTCAGTATCAGTTTTTTGTAAAAAAATCAGCATCAACTTTTGTGTTCTCTCAAACCTAGTGCACAAATGTACGGCGTTACCATTCGATAAAAACAAAACATGTAATAATAACAATGTATAATGGAAGTAAATTATTGATGTTATAATATTTTGATTAGGACTAAAAGCCACGGAAATCAAGTTTCTATTGATTTTTAGAAACGTCAAAAAATAATCAAATAAATATGTACTTGACATAAAAAACCACATTTTTGTGGCACGGGCCTGCATTTGGACCATCTATCTGGGTGTAAACATTTAACGCAGTGTAAATAAACATTGCTAATGAAACCATTTTCAATAACAATGCAAAATACATATCTTGCGACAAAATTGCAACCGTTGCAATTAAATCTATAAAAATTGTTAGATTCTCTCTAAATTTTTATCGTAAATACTTTCTGAAATAAATATTATATTCCGTTTTCATTGCCATTGTGAATACTGGAATTATCATTTGCGGAAGTATGTAACTAGATATGTATGTCCACTGTTAATATACGCTAATTTAAATAGAATCGCCAAAAATTATCCTAAAGGTGCTAATACTCATTGTTACGTAACATCAAGCAAATAGTGATATAGGTATAGTAATAAATAAACTTACAGACTGTCGACGCAAATAGAAAAATATAAAATCACTTTGTCAAAACCGCAAACCAATGGCAAATTGAGATACCTTATTCAATCTTGTTGTTGGGGACGACAAAAAATCTATCTTTCGATTTCATGGTTATGAGAAATTTATGTAAATGTAAAATATCCACTCAACTTTGATGTATACATACTATGTACGTATGTACTACATTCACAACAAAATGTAGTAAATAATCTTCTATAAAAAAAAGGTAGATTGGTTATACTCAAACCTTCTATTTAAAATAGGATTATTCAATTAAATTGTGTAATAATAATTGGTTAAATTATTGGCGCCTTACCGTTATTCAATTATCAAATGAGAAGTGTGCTTGTTAATAAAAACACCTAATTGTTGTTGGGCCATTCTGTGCAAACATTAGAATTTTTTTGAATATCAAAGCAAATAAGTAAACACAAAGTGAAACTGAATAATCGCTTGATCGTAATTATCCACAGTCTAATGCTAGTTCTACACACATCGAATATTACGGAAGTCGTATACGAAACGTTAGAAACCACACGAAAACAACACTGATCTTTGGGCGAAAGGGCGAATGGCCACTTACTGGGGTTCTTGGTTATTGATGACCTGGAAACTGCACAAAAAAAAAGATACTATATCCAGAGTTATGCAGATAACCTGATCATTGTAATTAGATACAGGCACGATAAAATCCTATCAATCCGCATGCAGAAAGCCCTGAATATTGCTAACCAGTGGTGTTTGGAACAAATGCTTCAAGCATACGCTAATAAAACCGTAGCCGTAAGTACCATAAAGAGGAAGAAACTATTTTCCGATAAAGTCCAATGTCTGGGAGTTATACTCGACCAGAGACCGGGTTGAAACAAGCAATTAGACAGAAAAATTCGCAGAGCAACAATGGCGTACTGGCATTGCCAACTGTTCCTTGGAAAAACCTTGGAAAAAACTTGGAAATTACAGGTGCAATGCTCACCTTCCAAATAACAGCTATGGATGTGATTCTAAATAGCACACCTCTTCGTCTTCATGTCCGGAGGGTGGCACTCTTCAGTGCACATAGGAAACCATTCGAAGTAATGGTTCCAAGTCGAAACGAATGGAGCTAAGGTGTGTGGATTTGAAAGAGGATCTCTGATTCGGTACACAGCCGGATCTAAGATGCAACAAGTATTGGAAGTCGGAGTTATTGGGCCGAACGATCGTCACTTAATATGAAAGATAAAATGAGCCAAGATAACCTGCCTACGCTGAACACTCTGAATCTAGGCTGGTATGTCCGCAGAGCGGAGTCTTGTCACCCCTACTGTGGGCCAGCATCGTGGGCGACCTAATCCGAAAATCAAACGGAAAGTAATCCATTACCTAGGGTAGGCGGACGATTTAGCAATAGTCGTTAGGGGGCGGTTCCATAAAAATCTAGAATGCAAACAGCCCTGAACACGATCGACAACTGGTGCCAACAAGAGTGACTAACACTCGATACTCAAAAAACACAAGTTGTCGTATTCACAAAAAGCAACGCGCTAGAGAACTGTCCTTCTTTTTGCTAGCGCTAGGGAAGAGATTCCATAAGTCAAATACCTGGTGGGTAATCTGGAATCGGCGGGAATTAGAAATTTGGGTCTTGAATATATTAAGTCATATTTATCTAATAGACGGCAGTTCGTGAGTATAAGGGGGGTTAAAGAAGGTATTTACAGGGATTTTTTCTCACTGTTGAGTTCGGTTACGAGGGCTGTTCGCCACGTTGACATGCCCTCTGTTTTGTGCTAGTACGCCGATGATACATCTTTGCTTAATAGCGTGATCTAGCATTGCGAGTTTGTCGCAACTGTGGAGTTCTAATGACATATGTATCTTTGAGCACTTGGTGTCGTACTAATAATTTGGAGTCGAATACAGTTACATCCACAGCTCCATTTTTCAATAGTGCGGATGAAAGCATTTCTTTTAATCTTAATAACAAATCGATACCTAATACTTCCAAATTTAATTTTTATATTCAGGACTCAATCAAAAAATGTTATTATGTAATTACTAACTTCCGTACATGAGTAACTACCGATGTTTTGTTATCCTATTATATGGTCACGTATATTCAAGATTGAAATACTGTGTTCTTGAATGAAGCGCCTCTTCCAGTTTTCTTATGGTTTTTAGGACACAAAAGAGAATTGTGAGACGTATATTAAAACAGCAGACAAGAACTTCGTGTCGCTCGCTTTTTCGACTGTTGGGTGTTCTACCCCTACCTGCTATTTATTTGTTTGAATTTGGTGATATTAATGATATTAATAAAAAGTCTACACACCGAATCTGCTGTATCTGCGTTGTCGCTCAATTGTGTGATCGTTTTTTACCTTACAGAATAGTTCGCTGTGTGAATTTCTTTTAGGAAAGTTGTTTAATGGAATCTTATTAGTTTTGCATGTATCAATATACTTATGTCTAATTACATGACAAAAAGGTTGGTAAACATATGTAGCGATAAAACCACCTAATAATATTAATGATGAAGTAGGTAAATAAGCTGCTGCTCGAATTGGATCTGTTGGAGGATCTCAGAAAGATATTTCAACGCAAGTGTTGTTTTTTATTAGATTACAGTATTATCGATATGCTGGTATACATATGTATAATAGTATAATTATAGAACCGAAAAGATATTCAGGTTGCACAATCTCTAATAGCATGAATTTTTCATGACACTCAACCTAGGTTTTATTAATTCAAAAGTATTAATAATAAGAAACTACTTTCTTTTACGGTAATCTGATTGATGAAGCCAAGTTCATAAGCTTGGACGAAAATGATATAAAGAAATGAATTCCCTATATATGGGATAATAAAAACATGTCTTAGCAACTATTATATTTACATATAATTGTGCAAGGTAAGTTAGAACATACCAATAAGGCAAACAGATAGCTCATATTGCTCACATGCATATTTTAGTGATCAGGCAGGAACATACGTACACCTCTCAAAAAAAGATTCGGGAGCACAAGCATTAAAAGAAACCCAGCGTTTTAGTTTAAATCTTAGATTAGAAGATTTTGTAATGAGGGATTTGTAAGCAATCATTCATTTAAGGCGTTGTGGACTAGTTAGTTACGTTGAAAAGACTCCTGAATTTGGACCGGTTGTAAGAATTTTGGTAGTTGTAATTTTTAAAGAAACTCTATTCTAAATCATTGTAAGTACATACATATGTACATGTTGTAATGGAGATTCTTACATTGCTGTGCAATAAACTATGTTGGTTCTTTTACTGATACCTTTTTATTTTTATAAATATTAGTGAAACTAAAGGTAGCGAAAAAAAATTGTTAGACCTGGAACTCGATAATTTGTACATGCGCAAGGGAATAAGCCTTACATGTGCATCTAGTACTACTTCATCAATATCTTGGTTTGTAAATCTTCTGTAGTGTTCTTGGTCTATTCTCTGTCCTCCAAATATTTTCCTTATTATCCTTCTTTCGAAAATTTTTAAGTTTTCTTCATCTTTGCTCGACATACATATATTTTCTGCTGCATACATTACGACCGGTTGTATTGTAATTTTATATATTCTTAATCTCGTTTTTTTTGCTGAGCAACTTGTCTTCATACTCCTGATTATTGTCTTCGCTCTCTCTTATTACTGTTATTTCCCTCATATATTTTTTCTATTTTTCTTTACTAACGTTGGATATGTTCGTGTGTTTCACTCTTTGTTTCCTAATTTGCTCATATAATTTCGTATTGTTTTTATTATCATTTTCTGTTTCATCACACCATTATTGTTTTTTACAAGTCATTATTTTGTATGCTTCTTTCCTTATTTCTTTGTACTCTTAATAGTCGTTTCCATTGTTTGTTTGTAACCATTTTACTCTCTCCTTTTTCTTTCTTTATATCAAAATCTCACATTCCTCATCAAACCACCTCTTCCTGTATTGTACTTGTTTTCTTTCTAATAGTTTGTCGGTAGTTTCAACTACATAGAATTTGAAAATTATTTTTCTACGTCCAGTTCCCCTCTAAAGAGGGTAAGTACGTATCTGATCATTATTTTCCAGATGGCGATAACCGTACTCGTTTTCAGGGATATTAAGTTAACACAATAGTATATACAGATATGCTCAAATGTATGAGACACCTATATTTTTTTGCGAATAGTCAAATTAAGCTGAGTTCAAAATAAAACTCTTAAAAAACTTAATTTAAATGCGTTATAAATAGTATTTTAATAAAGAATCTTAATAATTTGTGGCATTTCTGTAAGATTTTAATACAGTTGCAATACTTTTTTCAGTGCGTAAAAGACTGACGTCTGACAAACGTGAACATGCATAAAAATTTAATAGATCTAGGAAAACTATCTATAAAAACTTTTGTAAATTCATAAAAACGAATACCTAAACACTTAAATTAACTGCCACAGATGTAATGCAAAAAACACGAAATTAATGGTAAATCATAGAGATGTTGTCATAGAGATGACATTTGAGCATAGCTGTATGTATAAACTCAGTAACACATTTAATTCAAGTAGAAAAGTAAAAAAAAATACAGCTATGCTCAAAAATAATAGACATCTCTATGATTTACCATTAATTTCGTATTTTGGCATTACATATGTGGCAGTTAATTTAAGTGTTTAGGTATTCGTTTTTATAAATTTACAACAGTTTTTATAGATACTTTTCCTAGGTCTATTAAATGTTTATGCATGTTCACGTTTCTGAGACATCAGTTTCTTAGGCACTGAAAAAAGTATTGCAACTGTTTAAAAGCTTACAGAAATGCGACAAATTATTAAGATTCTTTATTAAAATACTATTTATAACGGATTTAAATCAAGAGTTTTATTTTGTACTCACCTTATTTTGATTATTCGCAAAAAAATATAGATGTCTAATACATCTGAGCATATCTGTATGTAGGTACAAATAAAACAAAAATACCGAAATAGAACAATACGCGTCATTTACCCTGGAATCGAATGGTGAAACTTGGTAAAGATACGAAAAAATCGTTAAATTTTGCCATTTTTATTACGTTACTCAAATTAAATACATACTACATTATGCTCAATATTTTCTCAATACTTATCTCTATTTATCCCTAATCCTATGAATCCTTAAATAAATAAGCGAAAATTAAGAAATTCATCTCGTAATTATAAAAAAAAGTCATGTATAGATATGACAATTCTGGACAAATCACATAGTATATATACTTTTTTATATCTACACTAGCATAGCCAAGTTTCAACCGATATAAAATACACTGCACGTAAATAAATAAAAGAGCAAAATTTTGATGACCTATTTTCCGTGGATTGTACTGTATATAACCGACACAAAATGAATAATGAAATAATATCAGATTACATTGTTTACATAAAATAACCAGTTTATTATCGATACATATTAGGCGATGCACATTTGTAGTAAGTATCCCTGATCAAATTCAAAGTACAAAAAAAAACGCACTTTTAACAAAAATTCCATTCATCCTCTAATGACAACATTACCTAATTGAAACAATACGAACGATTCTTAGAAGATTTTAATTGCTTATTTTCACTAAATTGAATTGTGGAAATCATAAAATTGGATGAATTAATTTAATGATTTTTTGTATGATATAGGTGGAATTAAAATATAATTTGTTAGAACGTAAATAATAAAATTAGAAAATAAAATTTGAAGTATAAGTTTCACTACATAGGTGGCAGCACTTTATGGAACCTAACACTATGCTATCAAGGTAAGGTAGCGACATCTACCTCGCTATATTATGACTACAATGTACATTTTCTTTAATTTGATTACAAACGTGATATTAGATCACGTTCTTGTTTTAAAAAAAACTGGACAGTTGTAGTAATAGGATTTTAATAAAATTAATTGACTTAATTCAACATCCAAGGATTAATATTCTCTCTTCTTATTTATTAACCTATTACCTGATGTTTTTATTATTTGCCTTCATTTCTAATGCAAGAATATACATTATACTTTTACAATTCTTTTAAAACCATACATTTTGTATATTAATTTTAGAATGATTAGAATTCAGTAAATTTCTTGGATCATTTGTAATCAGTTTGTATCAATGTTCCCTCCTATCCGTAAATCTAATAGTTTTTGAGATGTTTACAATTTTGTCAACATTTTGACGTTTCCACTCTTCAATAAAATAAAATATTTCGTAATTTTCGTAGACATCAAGATACCGTGGATGTTGATGCAAGTGCATAGTCACAGGCATTAATCGCGGCACCATTGACCACAAAATCCTGTACAGGATGTTATAATATGAATTGTATCATCTCTTATATCATTGTTTATAGCAAATGTCGTAGCAGCTAATGATTATATGTATGGATATGTACGTTCTATACGCGCATACATTAAAAAATAAAAAAAAAATATGTACATATTTGCTTTTACCATACCTATTTGTTAATTTTTCGTAATTTTTACTATACACCTGAGAAAAGTCTCATTTAATTACTAGCAGGTAATTTCATGTCACTGGACATACAAATACAATGTAGAAAAAATGCACCAGCATTCGAAAAAGATTTTGTTTTTTTTGACATTGCTGTTTATCTTGTTGTTGTGTGACAGATATACTTTTTCTAGTATTAAAATTGTCCTGGCATAATAAAAAATCAGTTCTACTTTAATATTGATTTACTTTCTTCGTGTGGTAGACAGCATGTTACCAAGTCACATATGTTAAGGATTATTTTTTTAAAAAAAAACAATATAAGCACCGAAAGCATAGATATAGGTAGACAGTAGACCTTGGTGGAATGCAAAACGATTTTTTTATCCCGCTTGATATTCAGAATGGCTTTTTGAATTAGACCCGCATGAATATTGGTGGCTTTTCTCATTATTCAATGCCATTGATTTTTTTTTAGATAGATAGATATATATTTATCCAAAAACTACAAAAGTAAAGTGGATAAGTCAGATATACACACATATATGTTATGGCGTTTAATATAGATATATAAATTAACACAAAAGACATAACATTATTGTACCCCTGGAATAACCAAATACTCGTCAAGCGAGTAAACGCAATTTTCAAGCAAAAGATTTCGCAAAGCAGATTTAAATCTCTTTAAGGTTTGTAGTCCCTTAATAGCATCGGGCAACAAGTTAAAAAGGCGAAGTCTAACCGAGATCGGAGATCTTTTGGTGATTTCAAATCGATTTAGAGGCAGTCTGAAATTTGCTCTACGTCTCGTGTTATATGAATGAACATCAAAATTTAGCCGAGATTTATTGCTATTTTTGTAAACATACACTAGGGTTTCTAGAATATATACACTAGGCACAGGCAATATACCAAATTTCCTGAACCATAGTCTGCATGTTTGATTGCTACTTATGCCTGCGATGCAACGAATTATTCGTTTTTGGGCAAGAAAAACATCGTGCGCATGCGGCGAAGAGCCCCAAAAGACGATACCGTAGGACATTCTGGTGAAAACCCGACCGTAATAAAATGTCACCTAAGAATTGTGATTCAATACTGTCTTAAGATTTCGGATCTGATATCACGAAGTATTTAAACTATGTATTAATTGGCGGCAATGATCATACCAGCTAAGTGTTTCATCCAAAAGCACCCCAAGCAGGTTAGCGGAAGTTTCGCGTTTTAATAGGTTGTCATTCAAGGTAATGTTTACATCAAAATTCATCCTCGACTGAGAAGTGTGAAAGATGGTAAAAAAAGTTTTTGTAACGTTACTGTGCAGTTTATTGCGTTTAAAGCATTCGCACAGTTCGACCAGGAGAACATTTGCGCGATCGCGAATCTGTGCAGGATCGTTTCCAGAGACCACAGCACTTGTGTCGCCGGCATATAAAAACAAAGAAAAATCAATGAAGTCTACTATGTCATTAATAAAAAGTAGAAACAGTATTGGGCCCAGAACCGATCCCTGAGGTACTCCCAAACACGTCGGTAAAACAGAAGAATAAAAGTACTTGTACGGTCTTCCAAGCAGAGGTATTCGCCCTTGCAGCCTGCGCAGAATTGATTGCAAAGGGGGGCTGCATGAGGAGGAAAATAAGTATAATGACTGATAGCCAGGCTGCTATCAGGGCAGTCTCGAACCCTGTAACTAGGTCAAAACTAGTTAGAGACTGCAAACAATCCCTCAATTCACTGGCACAGGATCACACGGTGTCGCTGATTTGGGTGCCGGGACATGAGGATATAAAGGGCAACATAATAGCCGACGAACTAGCCAAAGAGGGCTCTAAGAGACACTTCATAGGTCCAGAGCCCGTATGTGGGATTACTAAAGATTCTGCTAAAAGGGGATCTCCCTTTTGGCAGAATGGACCTGGCTGGACAAAGCAAGTACAAATAAATGGAGGACGACTGAAGGTCAACTCCAAGCCAAAGCGCTAGTAGGGGATGGGGATGCTAAGTTCTCTGATAACCTACTTAGACGCAGCAAGAAAGAGTTTAAAGCCATTACTGGGCTGTTAACTGGATACTGTCCCCTAAAAACGCATCTATACAACACAGGTCGAGTAAGCGAACCGTGGTGCATAAGATGTGAGCTACAGGAGGAAACGAGTTTACATGTAATCTGCACATGTGAGGAGAGTACTCCGGCAGAAACATTTCGAGAAGGATCTATTGGAGCCCTCGAAGGTTCTCAAGTTTACACAGGGTAAGGTACTGGGCTTTATAGAAAACACCAAGTGTCCACTCGAATGGAAGTCGGTTCATATAATTTTCCTAAAGAAAAATTCGTCTTGCTGTTGTTTTTCTAAATACCACCGACAAAATTCCAAACGGCGATTATAATCACTTGGATGTAGATAAACCACATAAAATCAGAAAAATGCACCTTTCTGATTTTATGTGGTTTATATTATTTTTAGAATTCTAAGTAAACGAACCCAAGACACACCAACTTCATACTCTGTTTGACGTCTTGACATTTTTAGATTTTTCGCAACAGCTCCTAAAACGTTAATAGCGTCATCATATTCTCCTTTTCAGAATACTTGTTTGGTCGTGGTTTGTTGAAGGATCCATAATTCATTTTCCTTCAATCCATTATGTATTCTACCATCGGGCTGCCTTCTGTCCGGGTAGCGATTAAAATACCAATCAGCAGCATAAGCGTCGTTTTTATTTGATCCAATGTAGCACTCCAACATATCATACTTTTCAAAATTTTCAAATTTCTTTTCAAAACGTACTTAACACGCACAGTTCTTGGACTTATACTTAATACGTATGTCAAACCTTGGACTTTGACAGAAGAAATCGACTGTTTTTTAGTCTTTTCACTGCCATAGGCCACTAAGATGATAGTTTTTAAATTAAATATGTAAATAGTTAACGTAAAACGGGGCTACTTTAGCACACGGGGTATCTTTGGCAGCACGTACGCGCCTTTGCTTTTATTAGATTGTTTCGGCTAGTTCTAATATTCAGTCGCCGAGAGTTGTTCAGATGAGTCAGTGCATCCCGCTGCGTAAAAGATGGTGCGAAATTACACGCAGCTTACTGGATCAAGACTCTATAAAAACTATATGGAACAAGATCTAGCTAATGCAGTGCAAGCTGTTAGAATGGGGAGGATGTCAAAGGGACAAACCTCCAAACACTGGAAAATACCTACTCAAATAGCCTATTCAAAATAGGCTATTTGAGAGGCATGAGGGGCGTGTAGGTCACCCTACCGTCCTTACCCAACAGGAGGAGACGCTAATATCGGAAACCACCACCCAGGTAGCAAATTGGGGTTTTCCCGTTACTGTTAGTGTGTATGTGACAAAACAAGGCAGAAATGTTGGGTGGCCCAACAATAGGCCAGGACCGGACTTCATTGAAAAAATCATTTGCAGAAATAACATTAGCATTCCATTGGGATCTAATATTAAGCGTGCACGTGCTTCTGTTGGGCGCGGGGACATAATGGAGTTTTTTAATAACATTAAACATGTTCTCCAATCTGTTAATGCTAAACAAGTCTTTAACTATGACAAAACTAACTTTACTGACGATCCCGGGGCCAGAAAAGTGCTAGCTCGTAGGGGCACTAAAAGGGTTGAAAGGGTTCTCCTTCCACCTATGGTTGTCTATAAAGCCAACAACATCTACGAAAATTTGGGCCGTTGGTGGTCCTCCAGGGGCAGTTTATGATAACAGCAGCAGTGGATGGTTCGACATGAATCTCTTTAAGATATGATTCTTCAAACTATTGCTACCTCACATCCAAGAAAATTGTAATGGCGAAACAGCTGTGATTTTAGGTGATAACCTAGCCTCGCATTTTTCTCCAGCCGTAGTAAAGGCTGCTAGAGAAAATAATATTTACATGGCGCCCTTTAAAAAAATCTTAAACTGGTGCCAAATTAATCCCACGATGGGTCTACGTTATTTCTTTTTTCACCTTTCAGTTTGGGTGCCAATATAACCCCAAACACGAGGCTACTTTGGCACCCACTTCGTTATTTTTTTTTTTTTTTTTTCTAGAAAACGGTTTATCGTAAAAAACCCATTTTGTGGTAGGCTATAGGCATGACCTATATTGCTACCTTTGATTTTTTTCAAGTCCATTCGATTATAAATACAGCGTTTAGGATAGAAAATACCTCAAAACCTGCACAATGTAGCCCCGTTTTACGGTAGTTCTTTTATGTTTCATTAGCTAACTGGTGGAAATCGACACCATCAACTTCTTTTTTTTTGAAAAGAAAAAAAAACAACACTCTGTCTCACTATGTCATGCCCTACTACGATTCACATTAAAAAAAATACAACTTTATGCTGCAGACCAAAAATGAGTGCATAAAATAACAATCTGATTTAACTAGTCGATTCTAATCATAAAAGTGCCTTAAAAATGTTAAAACGGTTTTTTTCGTATCGTTAAAAACAAGCGAGTTATTGGCCATTCTCGAAAACTCGAAAAACTCAATTTTTTGCTATAACTGAAAAGCAAAAGAATATAACTCTGACAAGCAATTTGGACCAGCCTGTAAATAGAAAAAGAAAAATTTACATTAAAACTAGAAGGTAATTTTAGTCCATCTTTTCTTTAGGGTGTGTACTCACTATCTTTTTACTAGCAATAAATCCAAGATAATTGGTTTTAGGTTAATTATTTCAATTAAAATACTTTTTTATGTGAAAATTTAAAGACGGCAATTTTGTAATCTCCGGAATTTTTTTAATTGCATTTTATAGCATCGTATAACCACGTAATGTTAAATACTGCATACTTACTATCTGCTATTTATTACCCATTACAAACTGGACTAATTAAATTGAGCATTACTAACAATAGCTGCCTGTCATTCCATCGCTTTAAGTGGACGAATATTTATATCATCATAAATTGCCGGTGATGAACAGTGTCCCCAATAGTGCACAACACAACGGAGAATGCTCGTTCCATTGTTTCGCGGTGGACAGATGATTGACTATTGATGTTCGCTTACGTCAATGGTAAATCGTTTATTTACATTACTCGTTTATTTTTAAACCAACTGCTCATAAATTAATATGTAGTAGAATTAACTACCGACACCGACTATACGACTGATGGGGCACTTAATAAATATGCATGTATAATGTATTTGTATACGAAATTAGTAATGCTTTTAACACTTGTGTGTATGAGACGAGAATTTTCGTTAAGTGTTCTGTACGCGTTGGTGAGATAATTAATGAGAAAACAGTGTTAACTACTATATTTAACGAATTAAATGACATAGTAAGAATGTTTTCTGAATTAAATAAGGTCTTAAAAGCCACATGTCCAAATACGAAGAGAAAATGTCAGCCGATCATTTGTTTTATTCGTTTCACATTGAATTTAATTACTACAAGAAAATATTCTCAGAGACACACACGGTTGTTAATTAAAGATCGTAAAAACATAACAGAACGTGAAAATGATCTTTAAATTTGGTGCACGAGCAGTGACTATAAAAGTGCGTACGGACTAAAAAAATTAAAAAGTATTAACGATTAAACTGATATAGCAAATCTCTCAAAGATTTGCCATTCTTTAATTGTTTAAACCACTCACCATTTACTTTCCTTATAAATTTTAAAAATTAATCCATACTTTCGTTTTATAATACCTAACTACAAACAAATTTGCACTTATTCACTTCACTTACTTAGTTTCTAAAATTAATTCGGAAAGAATAAAAAGCTTATAATTATTTTAAATAATTAACAGGCTACCAAGGAAACAACTATAAAGAATTTGAGGTACACACAGAAAACAGTTAAACATGGAGGAGGCAGTATTATGCTGTGATCATGTTTTTCTTGGCATAGTGTCGGTCCAATACATTTGATTGAAAGAACTATGACCAAGGGGATTTATATAGAGACGTTTTAAGCAACGTAATGTGTCCATTGTCTAATAAATATTTATTATTATCTCTACATATAATGTATCGACAAGAAGAGAGAATATTAAATAATTTAGTAGTAGCACATTTATTTCGAATGGAAAAGTAAAAAACTTATAAATTTACTTTAGAGTCAACTTTTTGCTTAATTTTAATTAAAAATTTAAACCTTTCCGGGGTTATTATTAATTAAAATATTTTTCCATACAAAATACCTGTTACCTAAGTAAGTATTTTATCTGTAAGGTAAACTATTTTAATTAATAGTAGATAGTTAATTGCATGTTGAAGGGGAAAATAACATATTTTCCAGTGGGAATAAGTTTTCACTTTAATTAATAAACAAGATACTAAAATAAAATAAAGGAAATATTTTATACAAGGATAGACTGCGATTAAAATAATTTTACAAATCACTCTTCTGTTGGAACCACCCAAAATTCGCGGGGATTTTCGCAGATAAAGTGTTTTACGGGAGGCTGAGAATTAGCCCGTTGCCCAAACCCTAAAAGAATTCTCACAAAATGAACAAACACAAATTCTAACAAATCCTAAAATTAATTTCAAGTATTGCCAGCAAATAAAAATTCTGATAAAATAAATAAACAACAATAAACAGTTTAACAAAATAAAACAAAAATTAGACAAAATAAATAAATATCCTAATAACATAAAAATTTTGTTAAAAATAAAAATTCTGACACAGTAAACTAAAGCTCTAAAAATTAATGAGGTCCATAGGCATTTTTGACTTATAATTAAAAAGCGGATAGTCGCAGGCACCATAGACTATTATTCATCACATCACCGTTACGAAGCTCGGGCATAGGCGGACGGTGCACGATACATGATGGACTAGGCGCGCTAGATACGGAATTAGTCTACAGTCTACAAAAGTGAAGAGCGGTTGCACAAAATATCTCTATTCAGCGTCCCGTATTTGTCTCCACAATATAGTATTTAGTTAAAAATAACTTTAAAGTATTAACTAATACTATTAAATATTTAGAAACTCAAAGTTTAAAACTCGAAGAAGGTATCGAAATCCTAAATACTACCTTACATAAACTTAAAAATATTCCGAGATTTTACAGGCCGTTTGGGCAAAAAAATTGACGCAGTTTTTAATCGTAATCCGGATTTAAACATATTAAAAAATCCCTGTTCCGAAGACAATGGAATGTATAGTAATTTTAGAATATACTTTAAATATGCACCTCTTACTAGTTGTGATGTAGAAAGAAATATTTCTGTATTTAAAGACATACTGACAAGCACGGACTCAGTTTACAGATCAGAATTTAGAATATATTTTAATAATTAATGCAAATAAATTTTGTTTACGTACAATATTGTCATACTGAGAGGAAAGATTCTTTAATACGAAGCGATATTACTTTGCTACTATTTAAAAGAATGATTTCCTTCAGTTAGTATGTATTACTTCTGTGGAAAAATAATATTATTTCAATGAAAGAAATATGGATTAACTGAAAGAAACGGCTGCTTTAAAAAATACCGTCAAAGAGATATTCATTTGTTTTAAAGAATCTTTTTTATCAGTGCATATAAACGAAATTTATTAAACAAAATGTAGCATATGTTAAAATTAGTATTAAAGTATATCTGTCACATAACGACGTATGTATAACAACACTCGATATGTATAACGCGCCGACTCAATCTGAATCGTCGCTTATAGTGCCTGCCGCTATCCGCCTTTTGCTTATAATCCACAGGATATCAAATTCCCAGATTTGCGCAAATCGGTGATCCTCTTAACGCCTCCCATATCTGGATTTTACTTTTATTTTCAATGAAGTTTTTAAATACAAAATTAATGATGGCAACAAAGTTCAGAAACTATGTTCCGGGGCACAATTTCCAATGCCCCTATTTCGAGTATGAATCGGCCGCTCGATTTATCTTCGGCATATGTGTCTATACGTCTCATTTGGGCACACAATTTCGTGTCTCCACGTCGTGCATTCGTTGGGTCTGCATTGTTTTCGACGCGTACCGCGCATATGTGGTTTCTAAGGAGTTTCAAAGTGACGTTGATTATTAATGATGGAAGTTGTAATTGTGTGCAACATCTATTAAAAAACCCGCTATCATTTAAGAAAGAACTTGTAATTAAGAAGAAAGGACGGCCGATTCGCGATCTTCAAATAAACTACACTTCCACAAGTAAAACTCAAACTAACAAATAAACTATTTTGTTTTATCTGCTTACCTTTTAAGTAAGAGTTTAGTGCGTGGAATAAGCAAGGGTTGAAGGATTTAAAGCATATCGCAGAGGGCAAAGGAACACGAAGATTCTGTTTCTCACATAAATGCATGCGTGGATTTTAATGTTTTAGACAAAGCGGATACGTGAACAGTTAAACAGTGCTTATTTGCGACATAAAATTAAGTACAACGAAAATGTGGAAAAAAAAATCGTCATATTTTGCGCCGGTTAATTATGCGTATAAAATTTTGCGGAGCTTTTGAATTGGATTGACAAGACCATGATGAGACATTGAGGTCGGAAAATCCCCGGAATCCCCCGGAATTTGACGCTGCACTTGCAATACATATGAAAGGTTCACAAGTGTTTAAATGCGCCTCAAAAACTATTCAGAACGAATTGCTAGATGCAATGTTGCAAATTTACAAGCAGGAAATATTAAAAGAAATAAAATCTGCAAATTTCTTTGCTTTGGTGGCCGATGAAACTACAGACAGCTCTAATAATCAGCAAATGGTTGTTATTATTCGATACGTGTTTAATGGACAAATTTTTGAACGCTTTTGGTATTTTTTAAGCCGGGTGTACATAATGCTGATGTATTAGCAAAAACATTGCTGAATAAATTGCAAACTATTTTAAATTCTCCTACTGGATCTTATAACAATAAAGTAATCGCTCAAAGTTACGATGGGGCGTTCATGATGAGTGGTAACACAAATGGTGTCCAAGCCATTATCAAAAGAATATTTCCACATGCACATTATATTCACTGTTACACGTTACGCAATTTAATTTAATTATTAAACGAGCCGCACAGTGCGATAAAAATGTAAAGTTTTTACTTTGTCCCCACCCTCTTTCATAACTCACGAGCCGCCACTGCTAATAATATGCCGATAATTTTTCGATTTCAACCAAACAATTACCCTAAACATACTTTCAAGTGTATTAAGGACTGATTTAAAGAAAATGATGTGAAAACATTTTTAAGGGTTCGCAAATTCTAAGAAATTTGAATTATCTGTTTATCGTGGGGGCGTGAAAAGTTTTACAAAGCATGAAAGGGTCGGAAACAAAAGTAGTTTGCACATGACGACGCCAAAAGAGTTTCACTGATTTGATTTAGCGGCTTAAGTTTGATATTAGGATTTTTTGTTACGTATATATAAACTAACTTATTGTTAACTGTCAGTGCAACCAGATTTAAAATAAGTAGGAAGTATCGTTATGAAACACCTCCATTAATTGTCTTATCTTATCATCTTAATATTTTAAAAACTTCTAAACCCGATATACAGAACTAATTACTCTACGTAATGTCGTAAAAGTAGATACCTTCATATTCTCAATCAATCATTTTAATGAACCTGTATAAAATTTTTAAGAGATTGACCTACCGATCTGATAAAACAATCGAACAACGTGGACGATTCGGGTTTGTCATTGTGTAAATTGAACTTCCTCTTGAGTGAATCATCGCATTTTTCCTCCTGAAAAAGAATGAAAAAACATTTTAGCTAATGTACATACATACCAGAGTTGGGCATTATTCGAATAAAAGTATTCAACTTGATTATTTAAATAAATTATCTAGATATTTTTTTATTCGTAAATAAAATTATCTAGATAAATACTCCAAAATTATTCCTAATTAATTTTAACTATAAATGATTTTAACTGTACAACCACAGATAATTTTAACTAAAAATAATTCCAATCTAGATAATTTTATTTTAAGCTAATTTTAACTAGATGATTTTAACTAAAGATAATTCCAAACTAGATAATTTTCACTAAAGATAATTTCAGCTAGATAATTTTAACTGTAAATAGCGCGTATCTCACATTTACTGATAAATACGAGACACGCAGAACACGAGTTCAGCCAGATGTTGATGTTTTTGCTTTTCCGCAAGCGGTCGGTGGTACATATGTCGGTATACGTTTTTTGTAGCAATTTAAAAATTATAGTTGTCTGATGTGCAACTATGTATCAGTGCTTTATTTTAAATTACTTATATTTACATAGCTATAAAATACATAGGATAGGCACTCAGGTTTAAGGATATGACCATCGGTTTTACCTTATATGTACTATCCAAAAATAAAGTAATGAATCGAAAAGCAATAAAACCTAGTGAATATCGAACTAACAGGTATCAGTGCGTAATCGGGGAGTAATATACTGGGCAACTGTTTATTATTGTTTGTCCACCGGTATAACGATTTGTTTTTTGAGAATTATCGGGTATTATCCACTACCTGGTCCCGTAGGTCCTGGGAAATTATGTAAATGAGGTAATGGGTCGTTCAAGGAGGCACTCTCCGATATGCCGATGGCCATAGTGCCTGATGACCATCCTGAGAGTTCCATTTCCCAGGAGCAAGCGGAATTAATCGGTATTTACCTACTGAAGGAACAGGACAAGCTGAAAATTGGAGAACCGCAACTACAGTTCAGTGAGGTCCGAGACCATGGGCGTGTGCTGAGGGTGGGCTGCGTTGACGCAGACACATGCCGGTGGCTCGCGGGGGTCATTCAAGGCTGCATTCCCTGGGACGGCGCCAAACCAAAAGTGGTGAAGGAAGCCGAGCTGCAAACCGGTCAGGACACTAATATAGATCCCAGCCCCTCCTGCGGAACCAGCAAAGATTCTGCACCGACTTCAGGTGCAGAATCAAACACTCCAAATAAGCTCTTGGAGGGTGGTGAACACCACGTTTGACCCTAAGGGTCAACAGGTGGGGATAGCCATGAATGAGTAGACTGAATCTCCAATTTTTCTCGGTGACGTTTAGACTCCTGGAAAAAAAAGGAGAAGATGGATACCACCAAGGCGGGACCATCACAATAGCTAAATTCGTAACCGGAGGGCGGGTGGAGACTGAGGCGGCTGTGGGCTTACCACACGCGGGAACGAAAAAGCTCCTAATCGCATGTGATGCCAATGCGCACCATATTGTGTGGGGCAGCACCAGCATAAACAAACGAGGTGTGTCACTCTTTAACCACTTCGCTGAAAATAGGTTAGTTACACTTAACCGCGGAAATAAGCCAACGTTTGCAACGGCCAACCAGGAGGAGGTGACTGATACCACCGTATCCACGCCGCGCTGCGCAGAGTTGGTGAAGCAGTGGCGTATGTCGGGCGAGCCGTCTCTCTCCGACCGTAGGTACGTAAGATTCGATATTAAAATACTACAGATAAGCCAGATACCATGTAGAAACCCTAGGAATTATAATTGGGACGCTTGTCGAGAGTGACCCATCGCAGAATTAGAACTTTGCCCCAAAGTAATCAGAACTGCTGCTGTCATCCGGCTCTTAACGGATGGCGTACGATCTACCATCAAAACGTTCTTCCTTGGAAGTGCACTTTCCGGGCTCTAGGGTCGTTCAAACCCAGATTGGGAGGAAATGTATGGAACTAAGGTCAGCTCAGATACCTAACCTGAGAGCACGGAAGGAAGACTAGAACCTTGCGCAGAAAGTTATTCAAATATCTAAAATTCAATGGGTTATCGAATCCTTCAAACCCTTTAAATCGATTGGCAGTGATGGCATTTTACCGGCTCTGCTACAACAGGGCCTGAAACTGCTTTCCCCAGTGCTATGTACCTTGCTAAGAGTAACCTTAGCTGTGGGATACACGCCAATGCCTATCAAACAGAAAAATCGTGTGAGCAGGCCATTCATGGACTAGCTCGACGAGCAGAAATTGCCTTTCGCAACAAAGAAATTGCACTAGCTACCTTTCTGGACATCGAGGGCGCCGTCGACAGGGCGTCCTTTAGGTCGATGGAAAGGGCGCTGCAAAAATAGAAAGTCGAGCCAACTGTGGGGAGGTGGATCGGCTCCATGATAAGAAACTAAATGTAAACTCCAGTGTCCAACCATCTTCGGCTCTAAGGTACTTGTATCTAGTGAAATTAAATACCTAGGTGTTACTTTGGGCTCAAAACTAACGTATAAATCTCACCTGGAACATGTGTAATACTAGTGGACTAAGGATAAGAAGAAATAATAAATTTAAGAAAGAACAAATCACAATGAATATGAAACCCGTTTGGCGTTGTATAAGCGAATCCGATATGCCTGAATCACCTGAAATATTAAGAGATGATTAACTGGAATTCATTTCAATTGCAACACAAAAAGAAAGAGGTTTCATCAACAATTTCACGATTTGGGAGACACGATTTTAAATTATGACGGAATCGGTACTATCTATTTTATTTTATTTATTTTTTTTCAGCTACCACATCCGAAAGTACAACCTTACTACACTCATTCGAAGATAAAAACCGCCACTTTAGTGAATTGAACTATGAATTGCACCATTGAACGGTCAACGCGTCACTGCCGTTACTTTACCATTCATGGACTGTAGAGTACATACAGAATTGAAGTACCAACGTGTCACTTTCCTTCCTCTACCAAACTCTTCCGTGAAAATTCTGATTTTTGCAGGGCAGTAGAAATAAATGTGCGGGATGTCAGAGTCAGGGGCTTGTGGATCGAGGCTGTCCCCAAGGAGGCGTTTTGTCACCACTTCTGTGGAACCTTGTGGTAGATGACGTTGTCCGTATGCTCAATGTGTCCGGCTATTACACAATCGCATATGCGGACGATATCACACATCAATTGATGGAAGATTCGAGGGTGTGCTCTGTAATGCAATGCAGACCACCTTAAGATCTATCTAAAATTAGTGTAAAGAAGGTGGCCTCTCTGTAAACCCAGATAAAACGAAAATGGTACTCTTTGCCAACAAAAGGAAACTGGAACAACTACAACCACCACAATTGCTTGGCACTGCTCTCAGTTTTTCGGACGATGTCAAACATCTGGGCGTTGTGTTTGACAAGAAGCTGAGCTTGAGCAAGCACGTCAAAACAAAAACTGAAAAAGCATGTATGGCTTTTTGGCAGTGTCGCCGCATCCTGGGTAAGACTTTGGGACTTTCCCCGAAAATTACCTTGTGGCTGTATACTGCCATAATAAGGCCCATGCTAACCTATGGCGCTCTCGTCTGGTGGCCAAGGGTGAGACGAGTGGTTGCCAGGAACGAACATGTGCAATGCATCGCATGTCTCAGTGTAACAGGAGCACTGCGCACAACGCCTACGCGGCAATGGAAGCACTCCTATGTATGTTCTCTGGACTTGTTTGTGGAGGAGGCGGCGCTTAGAGCGGCTATAAGATTGCGATTCTGGGGTCTTCTAGACTGGGCGGGGGAAGGGCGCAACCACGCGACCATCATTTGTGAGGGCGCCGATAACGTGCCTCTCCTTGGTGCCGCAAAGGATGCTGTGCCTCCCGTGTCTGCTTTCAACAGACACTACCATGTTCTTATTGACCCTGGGGTCGAACTGCAATCCTCGATCGCAATCTTTACAGATGGATTGAAAACGAAAATGGGAACGGGAGCAGGAGTTTTCTCCTCGGACCTTGACCTCAATCTAGAACTGGAGCTGGGCAGGTTTGCCACGGTTTTTCAAGCCGAGGTGCTGGCGATCCTGCACGGTGCCGGAGAAATTTTAGCAAGGGGCATTAAGGGACGGCGTATTGTCCTTTATAGCGACAGTCAGGCTGCTCTTAAGGCTCTTAATAATCATAGGATCACTTCGGGCTTAGTACTTCAGTGACACAATGCCCTAGAAGCGGCCGCTATCGATAATGCCTTGACACTCAAATGGGTTAAACGTCATAAAGAAAATCTAAGTAATGAGGCTGCCGATGGGCTGGCGGGGCGAGGCTCGCGCTCCTCTTTGGGGGGGGGGGGGAGGGGGAAGGGCGGAACTTGCTCTTCCTATTTCGTCGGCTACACACCACACCATAATAACGCAATGGACTGTCACTCTTCACGAGAATAGATAGAAGTCCATAACCACCTGCCGTCAAGCGCGTGAAGCCATCACCGAAGATAGCAAGATATTGCCTGCAGTTCTCTCGCAGTAGCCTACGTCAAGTTGTAGGGTATTTTGACCACTGCAAGATAAACAAACACATGCGCTGCATGAGCTTGGCTATCAGCCCACTGCGCTGGGCATGTTACCAAGAAGATGAGAGGCCGGAACACATTTTATGTGACTGCTCGGCGCTTGCCCAACTCAAAGGTTCCATTCTGGGGGAGTACTGGCCCAGCATGGCCGATTTTGGTGGCGGCTTGCCTGCTGCTCTGCTCGAGCTCACGCTCAGTTTGGGCTGGCTCGGGTAGGCTGTGGGCGAGCGACTCCACCTAGGGGAGGTAGCACAATAGGCCCGGTAAGAGTGGCCTAAGTGCATGTGGTTACCACCTTCCCCGATCTAGAATCCAGAATCCATGTGGTAGCCGAAAAAATTTTGTAGGCACAAGGACTGGAAAGTGGCTTATCGAACTGGTTTAGTTGCTCACTTCGGCTCGTAATCTCCAAACTCGTTCGAGACAACGTCACTTTCCAGCCTTGATACGTAAATAACTTTTAGTCAACATAAAATTGTTTAACGAATTTCCTTCGAAAGTAGGTACTTTGTTTTGGAAAAATATTTTAGATTAAATTAGATAAGTGTGGAAAATCGGTTGCTATGATATCCTCCCAAAACGATTAAGACGTTTCAGAAATTAAATTAATACTAAAATATAATTTCGCAATTTTATTTCTTGTCTCTCTTTTATATAACCGTTCCAATATTTTATTGAACCACCGTGGTTCAAACACGTTCAGTCTTAAAACGATTACAATACGCAATTACACATATTGAATTAGCAACGGCTAGTACGTGCTTTATATTGGTGTGTGACTGCCCTTGAAATATGCGTTTTATTGCGATATATATGTATACACATACATATGTGCGAAATATGTTTTATTATATCGATATGCATCACTTCCAGTACTTTTACATTTTATATCCATGAGCTTTGATAAGTATGGAGTTGTTTGCTTGGAAATATGATTCACATCTAACTTAAGAACTGTTAAATATGTGCTGAAAATATTCCTTAGTGTTAATTTAATGAAAACTAAATACTTGTGAGAGATTTTTACTATTTATATTATATCGGAATTACACTAACTTTCCTCGGCAATGAAAACTCATCTGATCTTTTTTATATATTAGATTGGGAATATTTGTTCGGTGCTTCTTGTATTTACAAGGATTTTTGTGCATCGTTGACTCCGGTATGCCTTAATATAATAATAATAATAAAAATAATAAATGTCTTGATGCATTGATGCATATTTATTGCGAAGAACAGAAGAAAATATGTATATATAAAAAGAAACATACAATAACTTTTATATTTGAGTACAATAGAAAAAGAAATTACAAACGTAAGTATTCCTCGTTTACAACGATCTCAAGGCGGGGTTCAGAAACCATGCCTAGGCATGACCCTGTTCTACCACCCAAACCTTGCTGTATATCCAAACACATAAAGAAAAAAAAATAAGATTTTCAGATTTCTGCCCTATACTGCGATGCGTTACCATAATATGTATAATATTTTGAACAAACAATATACTTAAATTATTTGTGTGAAATTCTATATTCATAGCACTGATATTTAAAGGTGATGTGTCCAAGGAAAAGTAGTGAGAGGGGAGGTCGTTAAACGATTTGAAAACATGGTAGGAGAAGTTCCTTTCATAAAGAGTACTTCTATGCTTAGGCGCGGAAATTAAGAAATTTTGTCGAGTATTTAAAATTGTATTTTATTACACAGATAGAAAGGTTTTTCGTTATTAATGATTTTATGGAAAAATACGAAAAATAAGATTGCATTCCCCTACGATTCATCATGGACAACCAGTGAAGCTCTTCTAACCTACAGGATACAGAATCAAATTTCATTATACCATAAATCGATATAATACAACAATTCTGCACGCGCTGGAGGTGATGGCTAGGTCTAATGATGGAGGTCTAAGGCCGAATCATAAATTGGAGCAGAGTAATTAAATTGCGACAGCATAAGATGCCCGCATAAATGTTTTTTCAACTGAATAGACAAGAGGTGTCGGTGTGGGCACATTTGTTTAAGATGTAAAAATGCATTTTTGATATATTCATTTATTTGTTCTTTATATCTAAATGAGTTGTAGAGGAACAATCCTAAATTCTTAACGCGACCCCTAATAGGTATATCAGAATCGTGCGTTGATCCTAATTCGAAATTTTTTTTTAAAT
The DNA here is from genome assembly GCA_949128085.1 of Cetonia aurata. NCBI lineage: Eukaryota > Metazoa > Arthropoda > Insecta > Coleoptera > Scarabaeidae > Cetonia > Cetonia aurata. Next base: position 4,283,821 of record OX421887.1, read on the forward strand.
TTTCAGTTTTTTTTTTCTGACCTATTAGCAATACAGATGATTTTTTTTTTATTGAGATTAAGGCTTTTTAGAAAAGTCATGTATTTATTGAAGGTCACAATTTATTTGCCTCATGGTGTTCGACCACGACCTAATAGGGAAGGATTTACACAACTAGAGATCATCTGCATAGGCATATCCCTTGCAGAATTTGATATTTCTTATAAAATATACCGTATAGATTGAGAAAAAATTAGGAGGTAGAATTGAGCCCTGAGGGACTCCCGAAGGGACCTTTAATAAATTGGAAGCAGCATCTTGCAGAATCTGCACCCGCTGACGGCGATTAGCAAGATAATCCTTCATCAAAGCCAAATCAACAAGGATTTAAAACCAATGTATTCTAATACAACGTGATCAACTCAAGACGCCCTCAGCTGATCGAAAAATTTACGTTGGGAACACTGAGGAATTGGTAACACGACTCCGTGCTTCATACACTACTGTCATTTTGACGTTGTAGGTTACGTTGGAATATTTTCAATATATTATTACCAGTATATAAATCATCAAATTAAGTTATAACCTTTATTATTGTGTAAAAAATTGCTAAAAAAACATAAACAAAATAAAAGAAAGGAAACAGGAGCAAGCGGAACAGGTTAATCATGACTAATAAATCTATTATAGTTGCACGACATAATATGTACAACGGGAGACTTGCGATGGACATTGGTGTTAGATCTCGGAGTATGTAAAGGTAAAATGGACCTGGTTCTATGACTGCTAGGGACTGAGAAGTTAATCTGGGACAAAAGATAACAAAGTTATAAAATCTAAACAAAACAGCTAATGTATTTTATTTTATTTTATTTAACAAACTTTATTGGTGTGTAAAAAATTGCACCTAATAAGATAACAAAGTTATAAAATCTAAATAAAACAGATAATGTATTGAGGATTTAACAATACAGAACACATTAGCTTGGAGTGAACAATTTTAATATTTACAACCGCTGTTCAATATGTCCACCATCCTGTTCTAAGCATAAATTGATTCTTCGTTTCATGTTGTTAAAAACATTTTGTAAAATGTCGGGGGAAATATTGTTTACTTCTTGCGTAATAGAATTTTCTAAATCTTCTACGGTATGTAAAACATTAGCAAACACCTTATTTTTCAAGTGGCCAAAAAGGAAAAAATCCCAATGGAGTTAGATCTGGCGAACGGGCTGGCCAGCGGTCTCTACTAATAAGTCGATCTCCATAAAATTCATGTAAAAAGTTCAAATTAACTTGCGCTGTGTGAGGAGTTGCACCGTCTTGTTGGAAATAACCATATTGCAATTCTTCATCATTCAATTGATTAATAAAAGGTTCTAGGAATTGCTCTCGGTATCTTACAGCATTAATAGTATCATAAAAGAATACTGGTCCTACAATACGTCGTCGTGACATAGCTATCCAAATGCCAACCTTAATTGGATGTAGTGCTGTTTCTCGATAAACATGGGGGTTTTCGGCTGACCATACACGATAGTTTTGACTATTCACATATCCCGATAAATGAAACCAAGCTTCATGAGAAAAGAAGCTTATATTTAATATGTCGTCATTATTTATCGTATTATTAAACCACTGACAGTAATTCCTTCTTTGCTCAAAGTCCTGTGGATAAAGGTGTTGAAGTACGGATACCTTATATGGATGTAAATGTAACACTTTTTTCAAAACTTTCTGGGTACTTCCATATGAAACACCTGCAATATACATTTGTAAATTAATTTAGTTACTAGCAGAATTGATATCCATACCAGTTTGTGCAGATAATCTTCTTACAGAAGTATTAGGACGAATTTCCATCGTATTTTGTATATCAGCAAGCACATTTTCTGTAACAACTCTTGGTTCACATTCGCGTTTGCGTTTCACAACATTGCCAGTTTCCATAAACCTTTGAACTAGCCTATCCCGATGTCTTCGAAATACATCATAAGGGACATCCTCATCAGGATATTGGAGATTGAATTGCCGAATGCACGATTGCAAAGAATAACTCCATTCCCCATCTTCACCTTCAACACCACTTCGAAAATGGGACACCACAATATAGGTATCCTGTTCAACAGTGAACGGCATTGTTTTTCTTATCTGAAACACATTTACGATATATGTGATTAAGATTTCTAATTGTAATTAAAATAAAATTCTTTGTAGTATACATTTGTTACTTACCGGCGTACAACAAAAATTAGAGCTGGAGCTGTATTAAAAAATACAATTTCAGAAAAATAGCTAAATTATCGAAGAATTAAAATGAATACAACAAAAAACGCAGAAATAACACAAATGGCGGGATGTAAACAATGACAAGAAGCGACAGGGTAGCCAATAATAGAACAGTAAAATGCCCTAGTTCGCTGTAAAATTTTGTCACTAAAGGGCGTCTTGAGTTGATCACTCCGTATAAGCGTAAGTTGTTCATAGTTCCCCGTATCGAAAGCCTTGCTGAAGAGACATTAAATCACCAATCTGCAGCGGTCAACAAGTCATCAGTAATTGCAGCTAATTCAGTTGTACAGCTAAAACCCTGACGAAAACCGGATTTATCATGAAGCAAAGTGTTGTTTTGGTTGAGATAATCAGTTATCTGTTCCTTTAGGACCATTTCTAAAACTTTAGATAACGTTAGCAAAATACTTATAGGTCTCAGGTCTGCAAATTCTTTAGGATTGCTTACTTTTGGCAAAGCTTTAATCAGAGCTTGCTTCCAAATCGATGGTATCATCCCCTCCGTTATATAAAAGTTTATAATATGTGTTTGGTAAAATATAGGGACAACACAATTTTATCATATGAATTGCAATTCCGTCAAACCCAATAGCATTTGTGCGTATGTATATTGCGATGTAATTAGCTGGTCGCCACCAAACGAACTTGACATATCCTCGAAATATTTCGAGGCACAGTGATCTAATTTTGACAAATCAATATTAAAATCACCCCCACAAATCATCCCGTCAGTAGTCTGCGCACATAACGCAATTGAATTCTCTAGCTCATTTAAAAATAATTTGTAGTCCACTGTGGGTGGCTTATAAGCTAATCCCACTATAAACTTTGACTCAGCAACCGCCACCTTCAGTCACAATTGCTGTATTGCATCAGAACTACATTGAAGAGAGCTACGCAAACAATTCCGCACATAAAAACCAACCCCACCATCCCGAGACAATCTATCCCGCCTAATAAAACGATAACCATCAATAGCAACCATACTATCGTGTATATCATCCCTAATCCAAGTTGTTGAAAAGCACAGTAATTAGAGTCCTCGTGATATGTTACGAAGTAGCCAGATTGAAGCAACAAATACAGTGACCATCCATACTATTCAAAGTAAAAGTGAGCTGCCTACCTTTGACGGAAAGACGGCTTTGGAGGACTATTTAACATTACTGGAGACGACGGTTACGGTATATGGTTGGAGAGATACCACCAAAGCAGCGATTATCATCAGTGCTTCTACGCGGCGATCCTCTGAAAGTGCTCCAGACTATTCCTTCATCGGAGCAACAAAATTACCAAACATTGGTTAATGATCTGGAGATGTGTTTTGGTACTAAACATGCGCAGTAAATATATCGCTCGCAGCTGAAGAATCGCTGCCAGAGGTCAAACGAGACTCTACCGCAATATGAAGCTGACATCACTCGTTTGGTTAGAGTGCGTAACCAACGGCATCAGGCGATATGTATGAGCACCTGGCGGTGGATAAGTTCCTGGATAGCTTTTTTGATAACGAAACTCAACAGGCAGTTAAGCTTGCTCGGCTGAAGACGTGGAATCAAGCTTTGGACTTGAAATCGTGAGGTAATCTCTCAACGGACATGCTCGCGTCCGTGCCGTAGAAAATCATAAGGAGGAAGAGACCTCAGAAGAACCTAATAATTCTGGAGTGTGTGAAGGTCAGATCTCCAAGGAAACAATGCTAGAATCTATGGTGCATCTACGTAGTCGCTGTCGCGACCCTGAAAAACCAAAGCAGAATGTCCAAGTTTGTAGACTCTCCGAAGAAGAATTTCACTATCAGAAATTTATAGGTAAGTACGAGAAAAGCCACAAAGCACGTCACGGTGTAACGGCGAAGATTCAAGAAGATCTGTTTTTGGCTCCCGAAGGGTGCGCGTTAGCGCATTGTGTTGCTCAGGACCTAAGAATGGAAAAGGGGATTGCCACCGTATTTAGGAAGAAGTTTGGTGGCGTTCAAGATCCCCAAAGCCAGAACCCTGAAGGCGCTGTATCTGCCGGAATAGAAATGGCCTTTGTTCTATCTGCTTTGTTCTATCAAAGAGCCCGCAATTAGTAAGCCGACTTACCGCTTGGTGTGGGACATAATACATTTGAGAGAGCAGCTATTAGAGTTGGGAATCATTAAGATCAGGACACCAAAATTAGGCAGTCGATCGGATGGCTTGAACTGGAGGGTGGTGAGTAGCATGATCTAAGAAATTTACTGGTTTACAAGAAATACTTGGTGTGCAGCTACAACCCACGACCAGGAGAGCAGAAACTATATGGATATATGTGCTATTTCTGTGTACTATTTCTTCCAGACTTCGTTGTGTAGAAATGGAGAAAGATATCCGCACCTTCATGGAGGCGATAGTTCTTGTTCTGGGACAAAACAGATCTAACGAGAGGGTTTTAATAAATGATATTCATAGGGAAAAGTTACACTATAAATATTTTAAGAGAACACCTAAAGCAAGTGCCCGAAATCTTGAGAGAGATTTCATGTTTCAAAAAGATAACAACTGAAGAAGTAACAATAGTTATTTCCGGTTTTACCAAAATATGATCAAATTTAAAGTTTAACTGGAACGTCCTCTATATTTTTTCTAATATTCTACGTAATCTTCAGAATCCGAATACAGATTGTGACATTTTGGTTTTGGTTCCCTTGGCTATAACAAATTTCAATTATTTTCAACATAACACCAAGAAATTACATCATCCTCTTTTGTTTTATATACCTACTATATAATAGGTGTATAAATAGGTTCAAAATATTTTATTTCCTGTAATCGATAATCTATAACTATTTTGACTTATTAAGGCATTAAAGAGGATGCCTTTGGTAGGCTTTTAAAAAATAGTGTTTACGAGAAAAAAAATTAAAACTACTATCGCTGAAGAAAAGCACTTTCTAAATAATCGGATTTTATGAAAAGTGTTATTTATTAAATTATTTATTAGAGGTCGGTATTCCAATCTCCTAATGAAGCTCCTAATAAAAAGTTATTAGCTGAATACCTAACTGAAATAATCTTACATTTCTATATTTCTATATTCATTTTCTATATATTTTAGCTAAATTGTTATTATATACCCTTATTAGGGGATTGAAATACCGGCCCTAAATTTAAGAATTGCTCCAGAGAAATAACGGGGTTTTCTTAAGAGTAAATACTTGTTTTCAGTGTAAGAAATTCCGTCTAAAGAATTTATGAGTTATGTGTAGAACCAAAAGGTTTTAGGATTTAATTATAGATTATAGGTACATACCAATTTATTATTGTTGTGATAATTTATTCTTTCAAGCAAAGGACGCGTAATAAAGTTAAAAGATAATCAAAACAATTTTTTTTTTAATCAAAAAATATATCATGCTTTCGAACAAAAAAATATATCCAAAAAGTAAATTAGTTTAGTTTAAAGAATCCTTTCTTTCAATGTACCCATAGGTAATATATATCTACACCGACGATATAATGTAAGGATTGATAATTACAAATTACATGTCAAAAGGATAGTTCACTATCGGTATAACCACAGTATAACTATATGTTCTGTAAGTAATTAATTCCGCATTATTTTTAATTATATATGTCAAGCACATGCACAGTAATAATTAATAATAATAAATATAGTAATAATGGAAGGTGTGCATTTTGGCAGTCTATTTACCTACATAATTCTGTTTACTATTTTTTTATATATATTACAAAAGAAGAATACACACTATTTTATAGACTCTATTTTTTACATTAATATCTTCAATCAGACTACATTCAGACTGAATATCAATATTTGAACACGTTTGTCCAGTTCTGCTCTCGTAAATGTAAATAAATAAAAACAAAGCTGTTCGGATTGTAACGGTAAGCATAGCGACCAATTAATATGCAAATGAAACATTTCACAACACATAACAGCGGATATTTATTGATTATATTGAAAACCTGTTCCGCCCCAGATTTGAACATCCCGGATTTGAATATCTAAACTACAAACCATTAAACGTCAAACAAACATAACCTATAACAACTAATACATGCACACTACACCCAGAGAGAGGCAAAACATTGCGACAGTGAACTTACTTCGGTAAGGTTATTCAGGAAGAACGAGGACGAGTAAGTCTGTGGCGGAAAGTTTGTGGGCACGTCGGACATATTCACAAGTTTTACGGACGAATCAGGCGTATTTTCATAAACAAAACAACACAGAGATACGTCCCGGAATCCCGCACGCACGCAAGTCTACGGAAAACTCACACACAGAGAGAGAACAGCTGATAGATTGATTTGGCGGCAGTTGAATCCAATATGCGTTCTTTTACACCGAATACAGACTAATATAATACTAAATTTATATGCATTGGATCACATGGATAGCGAAGAGAGAAATAAAATAAAACCGTCTGTCTAGAAATTTTCGAGACTACGTTCATGTGTTTGTACTGTCCGTCCGCGTTCTGCTATTACAAGTACAAGTGTGTTTGTTTTCTTTTCGATACGAGCGAAGCGCCGCCGCTTTGGTGCGCGGTTTCGCTTTATTGGTGTCAATACATTTTAATTAAGAATCTGTTCTGTGTAAATTGTCGTTGACGTCGCGAGGGACCCCGGAGTTCTCTCACTTTATTTGAATGAGGTATTCTACAACATGCATATTTGGTTTCACAGATGACTGGTGTTACAGACGATGTTACTGAACTACAATTTTTTTATAGTAGGTATTTCGGACGCTTAATTATTGTGTTGTATTGTGATGCGATATTAATACCCAACAAATTAGCGAAAGTTGCATGACTAATTTTGAACGTATTTTATTTACCTACAAAGTATAGAATGGAATAGATTCATTCCGTTGGGTAACTGGTAATATGTAAGCAATCTTAACTGAGGAATTAAAAATGTAGAAAGTGCATTACTATTACAAAATTATGTATGAACTCTTGAATCAATCTGCAAAAAAGTAGTTAATTATAAATAAAAAATAATCTATACCGTTAGAGCTAGGGATTCCAAGGAACGTACGCGCGCCGAAACCGACCGGCCGCCCACGACTCCCTAGCTTAAAAGGATTAAAGCATCTATATAAGTAAATTTCAAATTTGGCCAGTTATTTAAATACTTGCTATAAACAGTGAAGCAGAAAATCATCAATAATTTATCATTTTCAGCACCTTCCAACCGAAAGCGTTACTGCCTACTACGCTACTACTAACATAACATCGGTCTTTATGTCCACTTGATTTTTTTTTTATTGTTTAAGTGATAAAGTTTACTACACAGTTGCTTTATTGGCAAAACTGTTGCTCATTTTCATGTACTGCTAAAAAATCTATTAACATTCTCACAGTTGGGCAAATAGCCATGCAGTTATCTTTTAGGGTCCTAAATAGTTTAGCTTAAGCGTATGATATATGTACTGGAATACGGAGTACTATCAGTGCCACAATAGCTTAGCGGCGAAGTGACCATGCAGTCTCGTAATCTCGTAAACGAATCGAATCTGGACGGCCCAATTTTTGTTCCTTTTACTTTATTTTATTATTTTAAAATGATTATTAAGAATTGTAATTATTGACAGTCGCGATTAAGTCCATGATCGGCTGGTGCGGGGCGAATGGCATGAGGTTAAATCTTAATAAGACGGAAATATTGCAATTTTCATTAACAAGTCCAAACGTTTCATTTTGATAAAAAGTGTGAGAAAAACAATGAAGTTAAGCGAACAGGTTAAATTTTTGGGGGTATGTATGGCTACAGCCTTCGCTTGAGTGGAAGTATCACATTGACTATACTATTAAACAGTTAAATACGGCATATTTTAAAATATGAATTATGAATATGATATTGAAAAACTATTATATGCACTTCATAGGGCAATTTTTTGAGAAATAGGGTTTTTATAGTTATTTTTAAGAAATTAATAAAAAAAATGCCCACTTTATAACGAATTTAAAGGAAATTATACTTACATATAATATTAACGAAAAAAAAATTTAAATACGAATTTTAAACCCAATATTAACGAAAAATAGCAATTTTATAATAAACTTTCGGAAATATACTACTTTTATAATGAATTTTAATACAAAATAGGAAAACTATATGACTATTTGACAATTTATCAAAATTACGAATTATTTAGGAATTTTAACCAAAAGACGGGATTTTTGAAGTGAATTTGAATGAAAAATGCAAAGTTTATTGCGAATTTTTATTAATAATAATAATAATAATAATAATAGAAATTTATTGTAATACTAAGGAAGATATTACAAGACGTCAACAATATTAAATTATACGACTGATAGTAACATATTTTCAGTATAATAGAAAATCGCTAATAGTATATGGTTCAATTTCACAAAGAAAATGAAACAATCTTGTCCTAAAAGTAGTAAGTGACTTAATCACTTTTAAGTCAGTTGGCAGAGCATTATAGAACCTGAGGCAAGTATAAGTAATATTTCGTTGGGTTAGCGACAATCTACAAAGAGGATAGCAATAGTCATGCCTGTTTCTTGTGGAGTACTCGTGCAACAACGTGTTATGAGAAAAGAGATGTTTGTTTTTGAAAAGAAAGAGTATGGACTGAAATATAAAGATACCATATACAGTGAGTAACTTATTTTGCTTGAAAATACCCCGACATGACTGAGTGGGGTTCAATTTATAAATAATACGTAATATCTTTTTTTGAGTTAAAAAAAGTCTTGGCATGTCACTGCTACCCCCCCCATAGCACAATTCCATAATTGAGATGAGGATAACAGCAACCAAAGTACATTGTGCGAAGAGTGTGTGTGTCAACCAGGTCTCGCAATCGCCTTAATCCAAAACAGATACCATTTAATTTCTTTACTATGACATCAACATGTTGTGTCCATTTCAAGTGGTCATCTACAGTGAGACCTAGTAGACGCACTGCACTTTTAAGAGCATAAGATACGTTATCTATTACAATATTCGAGGGGTAGTTCTGAGATTTGGTCTTAAATAAAATTACTTCTGTTTTACTGTGATTAAGATTTAGATTGTTTTCATTCAACCACTCTGTAAGACTATGTATGTAATTCGAACTTGTATTTGTGATAGCGTTTAGCGTATCCCCTGTCACAAGAAAAGAGGCATCATCGGCATAGTTAATAGTCGTCAGGCTCGAACCCACCATTGGGCATTCGACAGCATAGACGTCGTTGAAGTACAAAATGAAAAAAAGGGGTCCCAGAATACTACCCTGCGGAACACCCTTGGTTAGTGTTATATCTTTAGATCGAAAGGTATGATTGTTATTCCGAATTACTACGGTCTGTGTTCGATGACTTATATAGGAGCGTATCCAAGACAAAGCCGTACCTCTAATTCCATAGCTCTCCAACTTATATAATAACATACGATGATCTATGCTGTCAAATGCCCTGGACAAATCGAGGAGAAAACCACATGTAATTTTCCTCTGCTCCAAACCCGACAACACCGCTTCAATGAATTCGAAAAGTGCTGTTTCAGTGCTTTTACCTTTTACAAATCCGTGCTGAGACTTATTTAAGAGATTATACTTGTTAATGAAATGAAGGAGCCGATTATATACTATTTTTTCAAATAATTTCGAAAAACTAGTTAAAAGACTTATTGGCCTATAGTTGTTTATGTTATTAGCGCAACCTTTCTTGTAACAGGGAACAACCATAGCATGTTTTAGATTATCTGGAAAGCATCCAGTGGAGAAAGAATGATTAATAATATGACAGAGTGGTTCAGTGAAAGAGTCCATACATTTCTTAATAAAATGTGTGGGGATACCATCCACGCCGGACGACCTAGATCCCACCAATCCCTTAATGATATATTTAAGTTCCTCAACACATGTGGGAAAGAAGTAAAAAGTGTGAGGATTATTTGTTATTTTTATTTGATCAAAGCTAGGTGTAGCCGAAGAGACATTTTCACCTGCAAACAAAAGATTAAAACGATCAGCAAGTAAAGTTAGGTCGTCCGCCATGGGGATCTTGACAGAACAATTTTTTCCCATATGATTGTTTATTATTTGCCACATATCCTTAGTTCGGTTCTTGGAGTTGATTAATAAGTTACTATAACGACTACGCTTAATTAAGTTAATCTCATTATCATACATACGTTTGAAATGAATGTAAGTTGCTTTGTACTCGTTATCGTAAATAGCTATAATTCGGAGCGATTCAACAATATTTTTAAGGTAACGCATGTCTTCTGATAACCTGATTGACTGTTGTGGTTTTAGTGATCTTTTTACCAAAGGAAAATGTTTATTGAAATATCTTAGGAAAATATTCAAGAAGATGTTATATTTTATATTGGTATCATAGTTATCATTATAGATATCTGTCCAGTTTTCATTAGCGATGTCACTAATAAAATTACGAATATTAGCATCACTGAATACTCTAGTTAATTTGTAGGAGCACTGCACTTGTGTGGTCGTATGACACTGTAGTTCTGCAATTAGAGCTTTGTGGTCGGAGAAACCAGTGTTACGAGTTGTCACATCAACAACGTCAACTTGAGCTCTTATAGGACTAACTAGTAACATATTATCTATGCATGTTGATACCGAAGTAGAGATTCTAGTTGGCTCGTTAATTAGGATTTCTACTCCGTAGGATTGCAGGATATCCAGAAGTTTTACTCGTTTTGGAGAGTCTGTCAAGAAATCCACATTAAAATCACCACTAATTATTGTTGTCATACCGATATTAAGAATGAGAATGTCACGACTGTCGTCCACTGACCCGCGCACGAATAGCAAAATAGTATTTTTTCTAATCGGATGTTACAATAAAGCTAAAACAAACGACGACCCAGTGCTGAAATGGTTATCACCGCACACTGTGCTGTAATGAGATATTAACGCACTGGTGAGACGCTTACCGGAATGTAACATGGGCGATTAATGTGGAAATTAGAAAAAATACTGTAAAAAACTCGTGTCACAATGACTTTGTAATGCTGCTACATTGAGTTACTCGCCGCTACGCGGCTCGTTTTTCAAATTTGTACTCGCATTACATAAAAGTCATTATGACACTTGTGTTTTAATATCCATTTCAGCACTGCGGCGTCGTTTGTTTTAGCTTTATTGTAACATCTGATTAGAAATAGTTATTTGTATCACTAGGCCAGAAACTATAGTTTTGCGAGTGAGTACGGTTTGCGGGGCCGAGGTCCCACAAGTGCGAATACTCGCAAAAGAGTTTCTGGCCATGTGTTACACACTATTTTTTGAGCCGACAACTCTTAATTTTGTTGTAAATAATAAAAAAAATTAACGCTAGGGAGTTAACAGTACAGGTTGGCAATACATGTTACGTATGAACTATAATTAATCACAGAAATGTGAGTAATTCGAATATAGTGTTGCCAACCATTAGTGGTCTTTTTGCCGGTCTAGGCCGGAGAATGGTAAGGTTCCGGCCGATTTAAAGTAATGCAAAATCAGTGTTTCTGGACGGAGGCGCACAAATATATTTTTTTCATTGTTATAAATGACAGTTCAGACATTCTTTAAGACGCACCACAGCGATGCGTGTGGTGGTAGCATTTTCGGGAAAGCAACTAATTCCATTCATTCGGCGCGAGTCAGTGTAGTGGACGCCAAGCTTTTATATACCTATCATAATCATGAAAAATAGGAATTTAACAACATAATTATGAAAAATACGAACTTTTAAATGAATTTTAAGAAAAATTAGAAATTTTAGAAAAATGTTTCACGAAAAAAACAAATTTTGTAGAATTTTACAGAAAATAAATAATCTTAATAAAAAATAGAAAAGTTATTATAAGCTATTGAATAACTGAAGGATTTTATCCTAAGGTTTTTCTAAAAAATAGTTTTTTAAACATTTTCTTTGATTTTCGTAATTTTTTAAACTTCAGCGCTATCTGGTGATACGCAACGTACCTACTCCCAGAAACTTCAAATCCAACAGAACGGCACATTTTTAAATCATTGCTCATTCACTTTTATTTAATTCTTTCTTGAGGATATGTGGATAAAATTCAATGTATCAATGTACACCTGCAGGCATCTACATAACAGACGCATAGTATATGCAAAATAATTGATTTCTAAGAGCCACGTGTAAAATGGCTCTAAAATTCTATTTTATGTTAAATAGTGTTTTAGTAATGTTAAAACTATAACACAAAACCAGACAAAACACACCCAGAATTATAATAATTTAGGAATTACGTTAGTGTCGTAAGGCGTACCAGATTGAAATTGTGTTTTGAATGGATGTCATTAGAGGGCGCGGATAGTATACAACGAAATTCGCGGCGTTGTACTATCTGTTTAAAAACGAATAAAGTTTCGCGACTACCACGAGAAAACATCGAGGCGATCCAAGAAAGTTCTGGAAATGGTTGCGGGAGATTTAAATACGACACGGACCAGAGACCGAGTTACTTGATTCAAGATAGCAGAGCCGGTCAAACCAAAGAATCGTACATAGTGAAAGGTGAGTGGCATAAACACTGCATAGATATAAGTGATATCCTTGTTTATATATCTTATAGTTATTCAACCGAGCTGCGTAAGGTGCTGACATCTGGCGGCGATAGTATAAAAGTACTGATGAATGAATGGCAAATACCGCCAAATATTCATTGGAATGCGAGCTATGTTGGTTGTAGATTCTGAAATAAACTTGGCAGTTAATAACAAAGTAAAACCAATCAAAATTAAGAAATTACAATGCAACATTATTAAAAAAAATTAATGGGCACGCCAAACCTGACACGCCATCTGAACGCCAACCAAAGGTACTTCAAACCAGTTGAATAACTATATATATATATAAACAAGGGTGATATGTTATTTATGTGTTTATTAAATGTTTAAATTCTGTTTAATTTAGTTTAAGGGTTTTCATTGACTTTATGTAACTTTAAAATAGACTAAAAGTGTGTAAATAAGTCAAGTCCGTTTATTATATCGCCTGTGTTGTGAATACCAAGGTTTTAATTAAGTCCCTACCGAAGAACGTTACAGTATATTGCTTATTAGTAGTATACCTAACTTTACGAAATTACACATGATACGGTAAAAATTCCTTCTAGATTTAATTCAACCATAAGCTAAGAACAAAATGAAATAAAAGAAAACTTGATGATGAAAAAGTATATTTTTTTTCTTCGTGGAAGCCATCTAACTTCTCTTGCCTTTTTGTATTTAAAGTATTGCTATGAAGTTGCTGTTTTGTGGTATTATTGCGGTAGGTGATATCTACCAAATACAAACCGTTATGATTTAAACAAGAAAAAGCTTTTTATCGAATTTTCATCACCTTTCGTACAGTTACGGCTGTTATACACGCAATTTCTGCATGAATGTTGGTTTATAGCTGTTCTACAGTTTGAGATCTATTAACGAACATCTTACTCTTAAGGTAACTGTAATATCTGTGTCCGCATCAAGGATAAGAGCTAGGCTCTATTACTTATACTACTTATTAGTAAAAAGACTAGATGTGTATTTACTGTTTACTTTCTTACATGCGGCATTACACGAGTCCCTTACCTTAACGTAACTGACTATCTCACCAGGTGCTCATTTTTTGCAATTTATACGAGCTGGAAATTGTTGTTTTGAGAAGTACCATTGTTTTCCGAGCAATTGCTCCCTCTTGCTGAAACCTGATGTTACCATCTTCATTATGTATTCGTGAAAATAAAAAATGTTGAGTCATCATTAAAGAGCGGATAGTCACAGGCACTATAGACTATTAGTCATCGCATCACCGTTACGAAGCTCGGCCATAGGCGGACGGAGCACGATACACAATGTTGATCGACTAGGCGCGCTAGATACGGATTTAGTCAAGTGAAGAGCGGTAGCACAAAATATCTCTTTATTCAGCGTCCCGTATATTTGTCTCCACAATATAGTATTTAGTTAAAAATGAACTTTAAAGTGTTAACTAATACTATAAAATATTTAGAAACTCAAAGTTTAAAACTAGAAGAAGGTATCGAAATCCTAAATACTACCTTACATAAAGTTAAAAATATTCCCGGAGATTTTGGAGGCCGTTTGGGCAAAAAAATTGATGCAGTTTATAACCGTAATGCGGATTTACACATCTTAAAAAATGTCTGTTTCGAAGACAATGGAATGTATAGTAATTTTAAAATATACTTTAAATATGCACCTCTCACTAGTTGTGATGTAGAAAGAAGTTTTTCTGTATTTAAAGACAAGCAAATGGACTCAGTTTACAGATCAGAATTTAGAATATATTTTAATAATTAATGCAAATAAATTTTGTTTACATGGACTTGCATAACATTAAGTATAATATTGCCATACTGAGAGGAAACATTCTTTAATACAAACAGACATTACTTCCCTACTATTTAAAAAAAATGATTGCCTTCAGTTAGTATGTATTACTTCTGTGGAAAAATAATATTATTTCAATAAAAGAAATATGGATTAACTGAAAGAAACGGCTGCTTTAAAAAATACCGTCAGAGATATTTATTTGTTTTAAAGAATCTTTTTTATCAGTGCATATAAACGAAATTTATTAAACAAAATGTAGCATATGTTAAAATTCGTATTAAAGTATATCTGTCTCCGCTACTGTCACACAACGACGTATGTTTAACAACACTCGATATGTATAACGCGCCGCCTCAATATGAATCATCGCTTATAGTGCCTGTGGCTATCCGCCTTTTGGTCATCATTCTGTATTCATCACTGTTTAGTGTTTATGCAACAGCATTGTTGTTTAAGAAGAGGAATACGGTCCATAAATTCTTGTGGCACCGCACCAAACAGTACAATGTAATGGGTTATGAAATTGCTGTGAATTATGTCTTTCTGTGATGACAATCTAAAGTTTTACTTATTAATAAATTAATAATTTCAACTGCCGGCATAAGCTTTGTTAAAAAAAAGCATTATTCTCAAGGTTCATGTAAAATGGCCTTAGAGTGCTGTAAACGTAATTCGGAATTTCCAGGAATAGCTTCTGCACCAAATGAATTATGTAGGTTAGAGATAAAAGCATCAATGGAGAAATGTCTAAACAATTAACTGGTGGGGTGTAGGACCTGAACGTACTAGTTCAAAAGAACTATTCAGTAAAAGGTCCGGTCAGGAATGATGCACGGTTATAATGAACTATCGTTCACATTCAACTTACATAGATGGTATTGTCAAAATCTTTTAGAAAACATAAAGGTTGCTTTAAACCATTATCAAACTAAGACAGTAAAATTAATTTTAAGTTTAAAGAAAAGAAAGCAAATGGAATTCTTAGGGAGAATAATCGGTAATTCCACACAGTGAAATAACTAGTTCTTTTTGAATTAGTTCAATGTACTAGATCAATAAAAGATGTGATCTTAAAAAGAACGATTCTCCGAAAAGAACCAAATTTCCCATCACTACAATTACCTGAAAAAAATGTTCACCAGAGCAACTGTAGGGAGGAAAGCAGGGAAGGAGGTAGCACTATCGATGGACTCAATAGTTTGTCTACCAAGAGTCATCAGCGTCACTTCGAGTGCCAAACCACTTTCTTTCTTTCTTCTTTCTTAATCGTTTGACATCTACTGTTAGGTGTAGCCGTGGAGTTGAGTTATTATTTCTTTCTGCATATTTCTCTCCATTTACGTCTATCTTCCGCAGTTTTTCTTATGTCCTTCGACGCGATGTCTCGCGTCTCTGCTTCCTCTCTTACTTCCTCTTTCCAAGTTCTTCTCGGCCTTCCTATCGCATTTCTTCCTTGCGCTTTAGTTTCCATAATCCTTTTTGTAATTCTGTCGACTTTGTTCAATTTTAAATTTTTTCATCTTTGTTTTTGCTCCTTTTATCGCCTCATTCATGACTACCGTGAACAGGAGCGGACTCAAATCGCATCCCTGCTTGACACTTATTTCTGTTGTAAATTGTTCTTCTAGATTGTTCATTATTTATCCTGGTCACATTTATATTATTTCTATACATTGCTTTTATCACCTCTACCGTTTCCACGTCCACACCAATCTTTCCTAACGTTTTCCATATATCTTCTCTCCTTATTCTGTCAAAAGCCTTTTCCAAATGTATGAAGCACAAGTGTATTTCTCTATTTTTATTAATGATCTTCTCACTTATTTGTCGAATTGTAAAAATTAAATTTTGTGTAGTTCTCCCTCAACTCTTCCCTCAATCACCCTTGCTAATAGTTTTCCGGGGATGCTAGATAGGGTTATACCTCTATAATTATTTCATTTTCTTTTATCTCCGCTCTTATATATTGGTAATATGATTCCTGTTTTCCAGTCTATTGGGATCTTCTGTTTGCCAAACCACTTTCTACCACTGCAAATTTCATCCACGGTCGACCACTGATAATTCAAGACTTTAGATAACCGCCCACTAAGGGACGCATGCTAAACTTTGAACCCATTAGATGAATGCAGTGTACGGTGGTAATGAAGTCCTTTTACGAAACTTTTACGAAACCCTGTATTTTTGCTTTATAACTTTACTTACCCGTTGCATCATACACTCACCTACATCTCACTCGGGCGTGTGTAAAACGTTGCGCTCACACTGTGGCTTAGACCAGAGATTTTAGGTGTCGTTGAATGTACATATTTACGAAACCACTGGCAATTTTGCATTTGAATGACTAAAGATATTTTAGAAAAAAAAACACTGATTTGTAACAGAAACTTTATTAAAAACAAATTTGAATTAAATAAAATAAAATACTCCGAAAATACACAAGATTGATTTGTTTGATGTTGAACTTAAGATATTTATAACTGGTAATTAATGACCAAAGGCAGTTGATTCTTTTAACCCTCCTAATGGATATATAATGAAATCGCGATTTCTTATGTAAACACTCGCAAAGGGTTAACATCAGTGCCACCAATTAAAGTAATTTATTTATAATCAATCAAAACTGGCAAGTTTCTTTCTTTTTGCTACATTGGCGACACTGCTTTATCGCCTCCCACTGCCCCAAAGTAAACTGAGTGAAGATTTAAATTAAATTTGTTTATAACCTTTTGCTAAAGCATTTTGAAGACAAAACACCATGATATGAACATTAAGTTAAGGGACTACTTTTCATTCTTTTTTTTTTACATTGAGATTAATTTGTACTATTTATTATAGATAATCGATTTCCAACAATGTTCCATCTATTTTTTTTTTCCTTTCCGTTACTATTATTATAATAATTTAATTACGTTCAAGAAAAATTATTGCACTTTACCGATAGTGCGGTTAGAATGTGGTAACGGTGTGATGTTGGCGACATCTGTCAGTGGCGTCGTCGACGAAGCGTGAGACTTCCCTCTTCCGCCCCTCCTACCGCGACTCTTCTTGGCTCCTGATCGCTGCGTTGTATTTTCGCGCTTGTCAGAAGTTACTTCGAAAGCAGTCTCGGTGGTTGCCGTAGCAACTTCGGCAAACTGAAATCAAAAAATATATAACTACAACTACACAGCTTCTTGGAAAACACATATATTGCTATATTTCCCCTTTATTTTTATCGCCCATACTTTGATTTTCTTTAGAAATATGGGTAAATTTAACATTATAAGTATTATATAATACATAATTGTAATTTTCTTCTTTCAGAAATAAACCTTGAAATAAATTAAATGTATTGCCGAAAATTCGCACAATTTCGAATACTCCGCAAATATTTTTACAAATATCGATAAAAACAGGTAACTTTAAAAATCACGTTAGGGAAACATTAAGAAAGAAAATCAATAAAGTAAACCATATTAGACTGGATAAAACAAGGGGAGTCCACCCATTTCATTAAAAAAATCATAAGGGCGCGGAATAACTACAATTCTAACCTCACATTTAACTAACATAAATATAACATTTGATAGTAAAATTTTCCATTAAAACAATTTAAATAGAGAGTTTCTTATTCTTGTGAAAATATAACCTAGTACACAAATTACACTTCGGTTCGGGGTTATCCAAGGATATAAGCTGCAAATAGAAAGTATTTCTGGCTGCAATCAGGGTCTTGTGGGATTGTTTCTTCAAAATAGGGCTTCTAGGTTAATCGGACGGTAGGTTTTATGTAAGTAAATTCAGAATGAGGTAATTTAATATCAGAATGTTTCAAGATACTGTTTGACTAAATATTTAAAACAATAGTTGAAATTTTTAATCTTACAAAAAAAATCGTTACTAAATTTGAAATTGGCGCCCGACAGAAACATGTCTGTCTCATTCGGCGGTCTGAGGAAGAATAAGCAACTACTTCTTGTGCCCTAGCTACTAACTAATTTAAGGGGAACAACAACAAAAACATGTGCACTTACATACACTCACATGCATACGATAAATGACGGGAACACCTACTTTCGACACGGAAACAAATATTAAAACTTAAAAATCAAGAAAATTGATTCCCGAATTTACAAAAATAAAGGTACATAGATTACATTATATATTTTACAATTTACACATTTCTCTTAAATCTAGAATAAAGGATGCAATAGGACAGAAACTGTTATAACTACAGCAGAGCGTGGATTAGGCTTTTGGACATAAAGCGTGTTTATTCATGCCCACTTCATAGGCTCTTCTTCTATTCAGTAGTATCGCTACGGCGATGTATTTCAGCTACACCCGTTCATCAGTCGAGTAAGTCTGTTTACCTTATTCTTATCGTCCCAGTCAGTCGAATCCACTTCTGATCGAAACTTCGCTATTTCTACGGATTACAACGGTAGGCATACGAAATATATATACAGGCTGATTCATTTTCGATCCTCCCCATTGAGATCTTGCTTATTATTGAAGATAAACGATAGGTTTAAATTTGGCAAAGTTGCTAAATTTTGTGGTTATTATGATCCCAAAAAGAAAGTAGACTTAGAACAAATGACGTTTGAGATTTTTTTAAAAAACGGAAAAATCTCATTTTCTTGCATCTAGCACTTTTATTTGGCCTTGCAGAGAAAAACTAAAGACACGTTCTCAAGGCCACTTTTAATGTTCTATATAATGTGATCGGACGAGAACTGGTTACAGATTGACGGAATGATAATGGAACAGGTGGAACAGTTTAGCTACCTAGGAGTGATAATAGATGATCAGGGAAAACAAGAAAGAGATGTTATGCGCAGAGTAGAGAATGAGAATAAATTATATTACGCAATAAATAAAAGTTTTATAAACAAGGAGGTGTCACTGAAAACAAAAATGAATGTGTATAAGACCATATATAGGCCAGTCAGTACTGACGTACCGTTGTGAGTCGTGGGTATTATCAACGAGAATGAAAGAAAAATTAGAAGCAATGGAGATGAAGTATCTGAGAAGAGCCAGGGGAATTACATTGAGAGACATTGACGTTTTCTTCTGGTCATCATCAACTTTCTTATTTCTTACTTGTTATTTGACACCGTTAGAAAGAGCCTTTTTTTCTGATTTCAACCATGTGTAACATGTTGATAAAAGTTTTTGATATTATGCTTTAACTGGCGAAGAATTCAATTTAAGATTAAATAAGGTAGCCATGAAATTTCGAACTGTCAATCACTTATCGTTGCATTAGTAATGGAAAAATGTTGTATACCAACGGAAAGAAACGAGATATGTTATGTATTTTTTAATCATCGAATCGAAATGCAACAATAGCTACACACTAAAAATATATGCAATTCCTACGGAAAATTCCAGTAACGTATAAGGTAAAATTGCCAAAAATTGGGAAATTTACTAGAAAACTTAGGTATATTTTCTAATTTTTGGTAAATTTAAACGACAACCATATCATACCATTTTCCTAGATTTTGACGGTAGTCAAACCTATCGATAGTGCCCATCACTAATTAGTTTGGATAATTGACGGTCTATTGTAACTTATATATTATATATTTATACTAGGTGTACCACGCCATAAATCTTTACTATTTTTAAATAATTATTTTTTTAATTAATTGTTTTATGCCAATGATTTTCGATACTGTATAGAAGTACACCATTAATGCTATCAATTTAGAAAACAGACAATATTTTTGAGCTATATTATTGGTAACAGCAAAAATTTACTTTCCAACTGTTTAATATAGCACTCAATATGTAGTTTCCGCACAATAAATTCTTTGGTCTATTTAAAAATAAAAAATATTTTTATAACAATATCGTCAATGTTTACTTTGTCGCATTATAGCCATATTTCTAGTTACTAAGTGTTACATTAGTATTTATGAAAATGTTTGCAGACAACGAGGCAATCCAAATTAAAAAATAAAAATTTTATATTTTGATAATTAAACAAACAAAATGAAATAAAACAATGGAAAACGTTAGAAATATATTTTTAATTTAATAAATACATCATTAACATTAAAAAAATTATAATACAACATAAATAAATATTTAGACAGAAAATAATTTACTTTCCAGCTTCCTGTTTAACATACAGCACTCAATACGTAGCTTTCGGACAACAAATTCTCTTGTAATATACTCCAGATGGCCTTGACACTGCGCCATATCCAGAGTGGATGATAAAACACTCACTATCTCTCGAGTTATATGTTCGCTTATACAACTCTTCCTCATCTTATCCTGACAGACTTTTTTAAATATTTTTTCACTTCGCTCGGTGTACTTCAAAAAATCTTCAGATGGTTTCCGTAAATCGTTGGCTGCGTTTTCATTTAAGCCGTAGGATCGATACAGTATCGACAGCAATGCTTTATCATTGAGGGGTTCGCTGCCTTGCAACATTTTCTTACACCTTTCGCAGCTGAATTTCTCCAAACATATTTTTACCAGGTATGCAGCAATGTATGGGATCAAATCCTCTACTTCCGGGGATATATCGAGTTGTGGAGGTGTTTCCGAATGCATAAATTCGCTATTCCCAAAGTCTTCATTATTGCTAGAGCTCGATAAGTTGGATAGTTGTAACAAATTATTAATGCACTCAATTATGAAATTTTCTCTGAAGATCCTTACAGTTTTCATTGCATTACTCTTATTAAATGAAGTGGAGAATGCTTGTAAAGTATCAATATTAAATTTGACTGTTGGTAGGTAAGTGAAACCAAGCATTTCATGTTCTTCATAAATCATTAAGGTGGCAGTAATTGTTTGTATCAACCCTGAGAATGAACGAGGTGCCTTTACTCCGGTCTCAGCCATCTTATATAGTTTTCCTATCCACTCTTTTGCCTCTTTTAATTTATTTACTATCTGCGGATTGCTTTTTGAAAGTGCTCGTTTATACATATCCTTATCATCACATCCTCTGCTATTCAAACAATCAAACAAATCATTCAAATCTTTAATGAATTCCGCAGTATTACCCGCTGTGTTTGATTTCAGTTTATTTTCAACAACAAATGACCTCATACAAGTAGCCACTGTATTGCTGAAAGTCTGGAGAGCGAGTGGAATTTGAAATTTTTCCATATAATTTGGATTCAAGTGGCTCTCTGTGAGCTTTAGCTTGTTCCCATTTTGTTTGTCAACATGGCAAGTCTCTATAACGTCTTTAAATGACACTATATTCTCCTTATACAGCAAATCAGCCCCGATAAAATTGTTTTTAATACTCTTAAAGAGGTTCGGAACATCGAAAATGGCATATATTCTTTTAGAACCGACTTGAAAGTATGGAGTATCCGTGGTAACGCCCAAACGTTTAGTCGCTGGAACGTTATTATGCCCTTGGTCGCTCACTATGCTGACCAGTTTCAAACCAGTTTGAAGCAGCTTCTTAACAGTCTCTAAAATTATTTTTGAGAGTAGGTGAGTTTTAATACCAGAGGATGATACAAAATATGCAATGGGCATCTTCCAATCAGAATAAATTCCTTGCGCCATGAATAACATGACCTCTTTCCCGGTTTCGTTCAATTTTCCGAAAGGGCCGAAATCTTCAAATCCTTCAATCTGATCCAGCAATGCAGAATATTCTAATTTACCATCTATGGTAATCTCATCGAACATCAAACTGCAGTATTTCTCTGCATCGCTCATAGTATCGACTTTGCATTTAATCTGAGTGAAAAGTTGGGAATTATATCCGCTCTTGCACTTTTTTAAGATGTCGAATAAGACACGTCTCGTTTTAAGAGTGATAGCATCCGAATTTGGTTTGTTATTTTCGAATTTAGCACTTGCCATTGGCGTATTTGTTTTCGTATCTACATTGTTACTTTTTTCTTTATTTTGTGACCATACTTTTGCATTCTTCTTCGCTCTATGTGGTCCGGGGTGGGCATCTCTACGTAACTTGGTCTTTGCCGAGTCGCTGTAAGAACTATCTTCGAAATGATCCGAACATATATATTTTCGATGCAGTTGTTCCAAGGGTAAATTCTTCAGGATGTGATTACCTGAAACGTAACAAATAATAAATTGAAGATTAAATCACATTTTCTAAATGTAAATTAAAGTATATTCTGGTAATCACCTGAATTGACAATCCACTTCTTATAGCGTTGGTCCTTTGGAAATGAAAATAATTTCAAGCCGGGATGTGTAAGCAGCGACTTTTCGCAATTGATATATTCACACTTCTTTTCAGCCACCACCTTCGGCTAATAAAACAGTTTATTGTAAACACATCTATGTGAAACGTAATAGCACTTTTTCTTTCTAAAAGTTATCGACGGACATAATAAGCTAGCCATAGCCACATACACCATGTACAAAATTATCCAATAATTGCAATAGCATTGTAATTTTAAAAGTTGTAATGTTAAACGTTAAATCATTCTAGTTTATTCAAAGGCTCTGTGGTACTTGTGAGTTGTTTTTCTATTTTCTTTAGTGTTATTGTCATGTCAACGGATTTTGTCTGCTTATCTATAAGTCGTGTATATTCGATACAGAGAGGCACCGCTATTTGCGATAACAGAGAATGATGTGTGCTAACACGATTGACTTTCATCGATCAAAAGGGCATGCGAGGTAAGCGCAATTAAAAGGTTATTTAAAATAGTGATGCGACGAGGCCAGTTCTAAACTAGATATACTCAATTCTTAAAAGTCCTCATTGTACTCGAATACCAATCGCTACGTCTCGAGTCTTAGTTTCGCGTACTCGATTTCAGACCTGAATGTAGTATCAATGTCAGTTTATGAAATAATAAACAGGGCATTATCGAACTAAATCTAGATGGTACACATAATTCCAGGGTCACCGGGATTATGTTTGCTCAGATCGTGTACGTACCATCATCGTCACCCAAAATGACCGGTCGCTCGCCGTATGTTTACGGCTCGGTCAGTCGTCGTTCCCGCTTTATCGGATAGGCGCGGCCTATATCCTATTTTTACCTCTCATAAATACATTATCGTTGGCAAACCAATATTGTACGTCTCCAGCTCAAAGCGCAGACCTCAATTCCATAGAAAATCTATGGGATGAGCTTGACAGAAGAGTGATACAGAAACGCTATAGAACAAAGCAGAATTATTTGAGGAAATGATACGAATATGGAATAATATGGCGGATGATGTCGTAGAAAAACTAATTTATTCAATCCCTCGAAGATGTGAGGACACATCTTACACATTAAAGTTATTGGTTTGTGTAATAAGTTATTATTTGGTGACATAACTAAGTTAGAAATAGTTTAATGCAATATAGGACGACGTGATTTGGCAACTGCTGTTCGCGAAAATGGAACCGGTTTATTTGTAAGCTGCCAGATGCTCTAATAACCAAATTTAAATTTCTGGCAATTATCTTTAGTTACTTGAACTTTGAAACACAAAGACACCAAAGTTTTTGTATTGCATTAGCGGTTATTTTTTTACTTTCATGTTTCATGGTGAAATTGATAAAAATGATCCCGAGAAATTTAAGTTTTGGTTGTTAGGGTTATGTTTTAGTTTTACAAAATGACAAAAAATAGAGTGGTGTGCGATTTTGTTAATTTTTTTTAATAAATCATATGTCGTTTTAATTAGGGCTGTGCATTTTAACCGGTGAACCGGTTAACCGGTTACAGACGAAACTCGGTTATAACTTATGCGTAAAATAATGACCGGTTAACCGGTCAACTCGGCTAACCGGTCAACTCGGCTAACCGGTCAACTCAGCTAACCGGTCAACTCGGCTAACCGGTCAACTCGGCTAACCGGTCAACTCGGTTAACCGGTCAACTCGGTTAACCGGTCAACTCGGTTAACCGGTCAACTCGGTTAACCGGTCACGACTTTTAACGAGACATGACGATTATTCGGACACGGCAGTTAGCTGATCACGAAATAAAGAATAATAGAAAAGTGAATATACTAGTTTTCCTAAACAATAGTTTGAAAAATAAATAAATACAAATTGTATGTCACATTAATATTAATATAGATTATTAATCTTTTAAATTTTCCTTGCAAAGTTACTTAGTAATTAAATAAAAATTCAGCGTTTATTTTATTTTTTATTTTATGTGAGAGAATCTATATTTTTTTAATATGTCTTTTTTTGTTTTAAAACGTTTCGATGTTTCTTATACATCTTCTTCAGTTTTTTTTTGTATATTTTTTTTCTTGTTATATATATATATCTATATATAGTTGAGAATATAGTTTACTTTTTTTACGAGATTGTTTTTTTTTGTGCTCTGTCCTGTACAATGTTTCCTTGTTTTATATACATTATAGAACTTCCAGTATTTTCATGCAGATAAATGGCAACGATCAAGGTTTACACAGGTGTATTTATATCTGACGAGTGGCAGCAAAGTGTTGTCGATCTCTCAGGAGAAAAAAATTGAAATCATAAAATACACCTTTTATAATGCCAAAAATAAATTAACGCGAATTAAGCATTTCATTGCTTAGGCTTCATAAAACTCCTTTAGCGTATCCTTTAACGCAAATTACTAATTTATCAATATATGTAAGGAGAATGGAGAAAACTAATGTTGTGCACAACAAGTTATTAGAACATGCTCAATTTGAAAGCTGCAAAAAAACTTTAAAACTAAACTAGGGCTGTGCATTTTAACCGGTTACAGACGCAAGACGGTTATAACTTATGTGTAAAATAATGACCGGTTAACCGGTCACGCCGGTTAAACGGTCAAATCGGTTAACCGGTCAACTCAGTTAACGGGACAACTCGGTTAACCGGTCAACTCGGTTAACCGGTCAACTCGGTTAACCGGTCAACTCGGTTAACCGGTCAACTCGGTCAACCGATTAAATGCTTACGGTTAACCGGTCACGAAATCTGCTCGGTTGCACAGCACTAGTTTTAATACGCGTTCTATTATCAATAGTTCACCGCACCGCGTCACATACTTACGATAATATGAATCATCTCTATATTAGCAACTTAGGAGAGATGAAATTTACAAACACCCTGTATAGTGACCGGCATATATGATGCAATATATATAGTAATTTCTTTTATTGTTAAAACATAAAGCTGGCATAAACTTGTTGACATAGACATAACCAACATGTTGACAGAACAATGTTAAGTTATTGCGTTTTTTATTAGGCATTTCAAATACAGAAAAAAGAAATTGTGGGTTTCGATTTTACTGAGTAATACTCAACTAGTAACAACAAGCACAAATTAAATAGAGATTCCCAATACAAAAGCAAAGCAAATAAAACTTTTGTTATACAGGGGTGGGCATAAGTCACCTGGCAAATTTGCACAAATTTAAAAAATTTAAGTAATTTTAAAAAACGATAACACAAGTTTAAAAAACGTTGGTTTTATTTCATTGTGCCGCGAAAATATTTACAATAGGTGTTCAAAATGTTCACCGTTCATTTCGATACACTTCCAATAACGTTTTTCGATCGAATCAACAATAAGGGCGAGCATCGCGAGGTCTTCATTGATGATATCGAACTCGATTGTTATCCAAAGTTTGAGATCTTCGACGTTTGTGATCGGATGCGCGAAAACCCGGTTCTTCATCAGGCCCCAAATTGAAAAGTCCATCGCTGTAAGGTCCGGAGACCTTGGGGGCCAAGCAATGCAGCCACCCCTACCGATCCATCCTGGGAAGTGCTCGTTGAGGAAAGCGCGAACCTCCAAGCTGAAATGCGCCGGGGCGCCGTCCTGCTGCAAAATGATGTCCCGTCCGTTGGATCTATCATCCTCGGCCAAAGTGATGCGTAATTCTTGTAACAGCTGCAAGTACGTTTCCGAATTGACGGACCCGTCGAAGAAATGAGGGGCCAACAATGCCTCGATAATTCATTCCGGCCCAAACCATAATTCCGGGAGAATTCACTTCCTTTTTGAGGATCTTATGAGGATGAGCATCGGCCCAATAAACGCTGTTGTGCCTATTTACCCTGCCATTAACCTTGAATTGTGCCTCGTCACTCCACAAAATTTTTCTCTCGAAAAAAGGATCGGGTGTTTTCATAACTAAGTACCACTCGCAGAATTCGATGCGCGGCAGATGGTCTTGCGGTTTCAGCTCCTGCAGCAAATGAGGACGATAACAGTGCAAACCGATATCTTTCATGATTCTACGAAGTGTACGAGATGGTATTTCAAGCTCCAACGATGTCCTTTTGGCAGAGCGGTGAGGATTTTCGACGAAATTTTTTGGCTAATTCAACCATGTAATTGCGGTTTGGGAATTGGGTATCAGGCCACCTTTCTCTAAAACCCTCTTCAATAGCTCCATAATCGCGATCAAGACAATAATACTGTTTTAACAAAAACACACGCTGTTGTAACGAAAACTTGACTCGAACATTTTGTGCCACTCGACAAAAAACTATCTAACCACGCAACAATACCGACATGGATCTGTCTCGAGGTCGACAATCATACTAACGATACTAACTTACTAACTGACATACTAACTGACGCATGCCCTATTTTCAAGGCTGCCAGGTGACTTATGCCCACCTCGATATTTTGTATTAGTTTCCTGAACATTATCAATAATGCCGTAATATGAAACTTTAGCACATCAGTCAATTGAAAATGTCTTTCAACCTCTCATTAGAGCAAATTGAAAAAGCAACATCGAACCAGCTCCCAGATTTAAAAATAAATGAAAAAAAAGTTATACCTGTTGCAAATTTTGTCCTGTGTTGTTGACAGTGTGATTCGCTGTTTTAGCAGCAGATTGTTGTGGGATATTATAGCGCTGCTGTTGTTTGCTCGTCTTCGATTTCGTACCGATTTGCGACACAGGGGTGTGTGTGAATATATTCACGACGTTCCCGACAGCTTTCGTTCGTCCTTCTCTAAACACCATCCTCTGACCTGGGACTATATACTCCGGATATTTTATGAAACGAAAGTGGATGAGAGCTTTATCGCCTGTCCTCAGACACTCTTGCGACATCGACATTATGCTAGCCGTTTGTCTGATGCTGCCGCAGTGTACTATCGAGCGAAATAAACC
This sequence comes from Cetonia aurata, assembly GCA_949128085.1. Classification (NCBI taxonomy): domain Eukaryota; kingdom Metazoa; phylum Arthropoda; class Insecta; order Coleoptera; family Scarabaeidae; genus Cetonia; species Cetonia aurata. Next base: position 4,311,486 of record OX421887.1, read on the forward strand.
AAAATAAAGTCTTAATACGGCATAAGTGTTAAGTAACCTACCCATCGCCTGGTACCTCGAACTGATGGTCGTGGGATGGTGCAAGACTAAAATTTCACCCTCGAATTCCCAACAAGCTTGTGGATTTAGTGAAGGGCATACCATAACCATGCCCTTTCTAATTTGAGAACGCTTAATCTAAAAGAAATAAATATATAATCAAGATTTTAAACTTTGATAATAACAAATAAACTATATAATAAATTATGCTTCCAGGGTTAGAACATTGGGTGGATATAATGCAGCCTAAATAATACAGCGATTCATTTACCTCAAAATGAATCGATAGTTTTCATTTTTATAAGATTTGATAATAAAAGTTCCCCAAATACATAGAAACAAAAATTACGTCGTAGCTGTGCCGCATTCGATCGACCCAAGCGGAACCAATGATAACAGTGAGTTTTGTATTTCCTCATATCGCTCTGGTTTAACGACAAAAGCGATCGGCCTCAGAGAGGCAATATGAAAAAAAAATATTAAAAAATTTGATAAAAACAGCCAAGCACGATCGACAAAAAGTTGGAATTACACCGAAGATGTTATTCAATATATTCTTAATAAACCGGCAAAGTATGGGCTCAAGATGTTTACACTGGCGAATGCTGAAACATTGTATGTATGGAACTTCGAGTTATATTACGTACGGCAACCTCACGGACCATACGGAGCACAAAATGATGGTGCAAGTACTTATAATTTTTTCGCTTGCTGAATCAGTTGCCTACAAACAACAGAAATCTCACGTATGATAAACGGTACAGCAGTTATGATTTGGTAAAGCTACTGTTAGAAAAAAAAAAACATAATATTTTAGGAACCAAATAATCGAGAGCTTCCGATAAAGTTTTAGCCTTCTAAGGAAAAAGAAATTGGACATACGATCTTAGGCTTTCAAAACCACCACAAAAAAATGTGAGTTCAATGAATTTGTATGTAAAAATCATTTAGTTATTAAACAAATCTATCACAAATGCAAGAGTGTTAATTGTCAATAAATTAGAAGAAGGATAGTGCGTAATTATTTGTTTATTATAATAATTTTACATCATATGTATTTACATAATTATTATTTATTCATAAGCAAAGCGTTCGAGTGGCTCATGTCTTACTTAATAAATAAATTGCTGCTATGTATTTTTATAGTTGACACATTTACATATTTATATGTAGGTAGTTTATATCAAAAATATTTTTTCAGTATCTCTCTATTTTCTTTTATATAAAAAAAAATTATTTCTTAGTTTAGTTTTCAATTGTATAATATAGCATACAATAAGGACGACTTTTGTAGGATGAGAGCCCTTTTATTCACTATCACTAGACTATATTGAAAAGATCGCGAATTAAAAGTTTTTCATAATCCATTACTCTAAACCAGTGATTCCCAAAGGCGTGACAAAAAAATGGGGGTTCAGAATTCGTAAGCGGGGGTCCACGAAAATTTATCTGGCTCCGATAGTGACGAACTAAAATGTTGGCTTGAGTTCACCTATCAATGTAGGCAGATAATATTTTAAGAATCTCAGCGATTGTTACTTGTAAAAACTTGCATATTCCATATTCAGTACAACGTGTCGAGACTTGCAAAGCGCTGCCGCTGCCGCCGTCCGCAATGCTTGTTCAGACGTGCAAAGGGACGAAGTACGACTTGTGGTGTGTGTGCTTGCAATCTTGTAATGACTCTATGAAACCATCGAAGCTCGAAGATCATCTAAGAAGGTGTCATCCTGATAAAATAGGTAAAGATTTGAAATATTTTCAAACATTGAAGGAAAAATATGAAAGGAGACCCACCGTACACAGTATGTTCGCTTCAACGTCAGAAAGTACCGAAGATGGCTTGCGGGCATCTTACAATATCTCATTACTTATAGCGAAATCTGGAAAATCGCACACCATTGGAGAACAGTTAATTTTACCCGCTGTTTAAGAGATTTTAAAAGCTGTTCTGCACAAATCTCCATTTGACATACTCAAAAGAATTCCTTTGAGTAACAACACTGTACAAAGACGTATTGATGAAATGAGCTCTGATAATCATCTGCAAACAACTCATTTTTCTATTCAACTGGACGAGTCAACTTTACCTGGTAATGAAGCATTATTATTGGCATATGTTCGATTTGTTATGGATGAAGAAATTCATGAAGAGCTACTATTCGCGAAAACTTTGGAGACGGACGCTAAAGGTGAATCAATATTTAATGTCCTAAGTGATTTTTTTAAGGAAAAATCGATTCCATTCACACACGTTATTTCGGTGGCAACAGATGGAGCTCCTGCCATGGCCGGGCGATGTCGTGGGTTTATAAGCCATCTTAAAAGAATTATACCAGAGGTAACTGCAATTCACTGTGTCATCCACCGACAACACCTAGTAGCGAAAAATTTGAGTGCTAAATTGCACCAATCGCTTCAATTTGTGATTAATGCAGTTAACAAAATAAGAAGCAATGCATTGAATACGCGTTTATTTGCACAATTGTGCGATGAAAATGATGAAGAATTCCAAAGATTGCTCTTACATACTGAAGTACGCTGGTTGTCGAACGGTGCATGTTTAACACGATTTTCCTCACTTTTTGAATCAGTTTTAGAATTTCTGGAAAGTAAAGATCCAGATTTAAAAGAAAACCTGATCAATAAAAAATTTAATGACATTAACTTACAATTACAAGGGGACAGCCTCAATTTAATAAAAACAAAGGGTGTAATTTCAGCTTTTCTTGGAAAATTGAAATTTATGAAGCAAAATATTAGTCGGCGCGAATTTTCCCAGTTTCCGAACTTGTCACAGATAGAATGCCTTGATGAGGATATTCACACATACGTTCAACATTCAATTGCCCTGCATGATGACTTTAAAATCCGATTTGAAGATATTCTGACGATGGAAATACCACCATGGATCATAAATCCACTTGATGAAACGGAATTGGAGAATGTGATATTACAACAGGAGCAGCTACTCGAGCTTAGCACTAATGATAAACTGAAGGTGAAATTTAAAAGAGGGTATCAAACATTTTGCAGGCAGAAATACCCGAGAAATATCCTGGACTGTGGGGAATTGCGAGAAAGCTTTTGATAGCGTTCCCCTCGTCATATCTTGTCGAGAAAAGTTTTAGTATCGTTACAAACCTTTTAACAAAAAAAGGAGCAGATTGAATATCACAGAACGGGGAGATTTGCGGTTATTCCTAACAAAACTGAAGCCAAATATGGATAATTTGCTGTCAATCCATCAAGTACATCCCTCGCACTAAAATTATGACTATTTTGTGATTGTCATTGTAGAAGTTACGTTACGTTATCAATATTTAATTTTAATTATATTACGACTGTTATCATATTACGATGTAATATGATAACAATAATAATTAATAGTGTAATTATTACATATTTGAATAAATACAACACAAGGAAATATACTATTTTTCTTTTTATTTTTACCACTCCGAATGGGGAGTTTTCTAAATAAAATATGTGAGAATTGATTGGTTTCTTGTGCTGTGAGTAGATGTCAATGGAGTAAAGTTGGATGGAATCCCTTTTTTGATTGGCTAACTTTACTTTGACATCCACTCACAGCACAATCAATTAATTAATTAACCAATTCAGCCGCAACGCAAATTTCCATAGTTAGATCTAATCTTCACATTTTTTGTCGAGTTTTGGGAATATGGTAGAAATGTAGCTGCAGGGGGCCCACCGGAACCAGCAAAACTTTCAAAGTGGTTTATGAGAAAAAAAAGTTTGGGAGCCTCTGCTCTAAACATTCACTACCATCATCTAAACTCCCGGAATTACGGTTCAATTCATTATTAATTTTATCACTTTAAACGATGCATATCCACGTAAATTTTATACACAATTCGACAATATTATTAACTATAGCATTACCTTCTTCAAAGCAAAGCTAGCAGTTTGCCCAGCCCGTACCTCCTTGACAGCCATCCTCTTTCGATGTATACTCTTCACAGGAATTGGTTGGAAGTGGCCCAGAGGATCTGGTCCTAACATTAAGGTATCGTTCAACTTAATGACGCCCTTCAAAGTTGTGCCTGATACTACAGTTCCCACACCCTATTAAAAACGAGGAGATATAGATTATTATGATTATTGGACTCCGAATATAATTCATTGTCAATATACCATCTTCCTTGGCTATTCTTTATTGTGTTACGGATTGTATTACATTAGTTAAACCATGGTAAAACATTACTTACGGGAACGGAATAAGAGTCATCGATCTGAAACTCGGCGGGTTCATTCTCTTTGTATTCCATTCGAGTCGTCAGTAAATTAAGAAATGTCTTCAGGAGATCTAGATTTTCCCCAGTCACATTAGAAACTTGGAATATTGGACACAACCTGCAGAAAAGTTATAGAATTTTAGGATACAAATCAACTAAATTTCTAAGTTTACCTCTCAGATACAAAATTCGTAGCGCTCAACACCACATTGTCGGTAGTCTTCACCATGACTGGGACCTTTCGACAACCAGGTGACTTCAAGATTCTTACCAGCATCTTTAAATTCTCCTGCAGAACGTTTGCTGGACACATGTCGATTTTGGTGACGACCACGAACACTGGCACGGATAAAGCTAAAGCCAGTCCGAGATGTTCCTTTGTCATGCCAATGATGCCCGCATTGGCACCAATCTAAAAAAATAAATTTTATGAAATTCACGAAGATTAGTGAAAAATTCTTCAATTATACCATTAACATCCCGAAATCTGGGGCATGACCCGTCATGCCGAAGACGGTTGTTTTTAAGTACCTTTCATGGCCCGCCAGATCTATGAACGTGATGACTTTAGAACTCTTCTCGCAAATTTTTACCCAATCCAACGAGCCATGCTCCGGCTTATTAACTACATTACCTATATAAAACAGCGATTTTGTACAATTTGATTCAATATGATCGTGAAACACACCTTCTCCGTCGAATCCTAATATATCGTTACCTACAGAACTTGTCCTACCGGATTCCATCTCGTGCTTATGACGGAATAACTTCTGACGCGAGTGTCCGCGACCGTTATCAAGCTCTCCATGAGTCAAGACGCCCAATAAAGTCGATTTCCCAGCGTCAACGTTGCCAACGACAGCCACGCGTATCTCAAGGAAATCTGAAAGATATGGTGATGCTTGGATTACTAAGAAAAAGCAGGTGAGAACATTATTACCGCTCTGATCGAGTAGTCGTCTTATCAGGAACTGCGCCACTGTTCCTCGCTGATCTTTGCGATCTCTCAACTTCACGCAACTGCAATCTAGACTACTCGCTAGCGACTGAAGCGTCGCTACGGCAGCTTCCATTTCGTCGTCGCTAAGCCCGCCATCCGTACCATCTTCGGAACCGCCGATCTGAAGCAAATGTCAATGTTTCAATTGAGGTAACTTTACTTTATACCATATGTCCCGTATTAAATGTATGTTTTTTTAAAGTTGTAATATTATTTTGGTATTTGTGGCCATTTATTCTGTCGTTTAAATGTTGCAAAGTTGCAAGTTTTTACACGGTATTTTGTATAGTACTTTATTTTGAGCTTGTAGCTTTATTTTGAAATTGGTTCTGTTTTGCATTATTTAACACAAGTATTATTTCAGATTAGATGACATACTTGGGCCAATATCGTACGTAGTCTTATGGCGGCGTATGTATGTTGTGTATTATGCTTTTTGTCAATTCTTTCAGTATTTTTATAGCGCGAAATGTGTCTTTTTATGTTTTTGGTCAAATCAATAACGGAAATGTTTTCTGTTTACCCCATAAGAAAATATGCATACTGATATATGCGTTTTGTGATCTATGTGAATTAAATTTATTATTTTACATAAAACACCCAGTATATCTTTACTTTGATGGATACAACATATTATTGTTAGAAGAAGCGATATTTTTCACAATTTACCTGAAAATATATTGCGTTTTATTTTTAAATTGTAGGTCTAATCCACCCACATCTATCCCAAAACATAACTTTTAAAAATTTGTTACAATTTGCTGCACCCTGTATATTACCATCAAACTGGCTCACTAGAATTTTTCAAACCTCCAGGAGGAATTTGATTTTGAAACTTGTATCTTAGTCTTGGGCGACTATGATCCATTTAAGGAAAATATTTTCACGCCGAGCATATCATTTTTCTTATTTAAAAATTAATCGCATCATTTGTTTTAAGGTTCACTAATCTCAACAGTTTTTAAATTATTTGCCATTCCCGTGAATTTTGACGTTTTGAAACTTTTCTGAAGGCTTGGTGTGAAACTATAATTTCTTATTTAAATTAATGTATCTTATTATTATTATTATTATCTGTTTCAAATAAGGTCGATTCGTGTCATTTAATTACATATATGCAATATTCATAAAATTTACGTGAATAAAACATTTGTAATGTAATTAGTAAACATGATTACTTTTAATTATTGTAATGGCGTTTTCTGTTTTTTAAATGACGTCTCCTCAAAATTTTAGATAAGGTTTAAAAGCAAATATTTAAAATTGAAAAAAAATATTATTGTCGCCTTTATTTTTATTGCTACGTATTTATTTACTAATGTTATTGTTATTGAAATTTGTTTTTATGCATTTTCCTTTCGCTTTCTGAATAGATGATATTTTTCGCTGTTTGTTGGCATTTTTACAATGAAAATTAAAAAAAAAAAAAGTTAAGAGAGACTACATATAATAATTATTGACTTGTAAGAACTCGGATAAACCGTGAGATGAAGTTGCAATCACAAAAATGTGAGTATAATGAACCGAAGTTAATCCAAGTCTAGAGTACGAATAAAATTACGAAGTTATTAACCACCTAGAGGCACAGGTTTTGTGTTATTAAATTAATTAAAACAAAATAATTTGAGAGACTCGACAGATGATATTTAGATTTTATGTAAGCCATTTTTTTTTTATAGTAGAATCTTTAGGCTTTTATGTCACTTATCGTATTTTCTGCATATTTTCAATTAAAGTTGAAAAATTAAACCTATCTTATTGTTAGAAATATGTCAACAAATCGAGAATATGATTACATATTTCCTTAGTAATAGAAAAAGAAAACTATACGGTTGTTATTTAAAAAACAAAATCGGTTGCCAACAAAACAAAATTACAAGTGTCACAAACACCTGATATAAATTAAAAACGGAATTTTCAAAGAAATTAGCTTTGTATGTTTATTTTAATAACAAATATTTACTAATATTTTGCATTATGGGGGCGTCTGTCAACTTATCCAATTAATCCACAAAATACCAATAAGCATTTCGCTATAATCTAGTATAAAAATGAAAATATTCCAAAATTTTTCAAAAAAACAAAAAATAATAGTAGAACATGTTGGCAGTTCCTTTTAGTCTAACTGTGGCTTATTTCACAAAAGCAAAATGAACTATAAATATCTCACTTAAAAGTGGTAAAGAAAATAATATAAATATACTGCAAATTTTAACATAATATAAATGTGTAGCTGAAACCTTTGAAATAAAACATTTTTAAGACAAAAGATCTAGTGTTCTAGTAGGTACTTCTAATTTATAAGCAGACATTTTATACAAAGTATATTCTTTTTACTTATAAATGTATATTTAATTAAATGCTGCAAAATTTTCCATGATATTGCACAATGCACAATCAATAGGTATTGCAATCTAAGTAAATCCTAATTTTAGCGTTTATAAACAATATATACATATTAATATGTATTTTTGGCAGTCTAGAATCTAAATGTGTATATAATTCAAGAGTGAAGTGACTATTTTTTAATATAGTCAATTTAATATAATTTCTTGCGGTGATAGCACAATAAAACAATATTTCAACATTTTTTCATATATTTATGCATATATCTATTATCATTTATATTTTTTTAATTATTCTTATCACTAGTGATAAGATGAAATTCACAATATTTAGTAATCTTTTTTACTTATACAAAACTAATGTTGTAATGCAATTTATTAAATTAAAAGAAAAGAACATTTGACAGTAATATTCCTAATGTTAGACGTAAATATGCAATTATTTTTAATCGATTTCTATTAATTTTACCTCTAAGATAACCTCTCCTCTTCCTTCGCCCAATTGTTGCTTTAGTCGCTTTAACAGCAACTCGTATTGTTCCTCATTAGGACTAACTAAGATGGTGCGTCCCAAGATCTGATTGAATTCCGATAAAGATTTTTGAGATTTTTCCGCAAACGCGCTTAAGGATTGCTTATTATCGCTCATACTAGTTCTCTGGGGCACTTACACTAATAAATTTGTTCACTAAAATTCAATGTAATAGAAGATTTGCCTAGCCTCCTTTTGTCAACATTTCACAATGAAACTCGGTTAGTTACATTTTTGTTGACATACAGAAAAGAATCTTCACAAGTTCGCCAAGTAAATACGCAAAGGTAATTTACGAGCGACACCGTAGACTACTTCTTATTTTTAAACATATGGGGTGATGTGGGACTCAAGCAAAAGTATTTGGCAATGACGTTTAGCAATTGCACAAATTACATAATCTGGATCTTTTAAACCATTCACTTTCACTGACCGCGTTTACTTTACTTTCTTTTGCAAAACTCCACAATTTCTTACTTAATAGAATCCGTTTATAATCTTATCAAATCCAAATAGATTATTTGTTCAACGTCAAATATTATTTTGACAACTGACGCATGGCATTATGCATAAAATAACGCGCGAAAATACAACTGTTCTGCATCAACATCTCATATCATAAATTCACGCAAATAGTGTTGATATAATACGGGTTGCCGTATTTATAATGCTTGACTCCGATTATGGCAGATGTTGAAATATTATTAAAAAATTTGTTTAGTGGCGAAATTTTTCCTTTATCAAAAATTTTATTTTGTATCGTATATGTGATGACCTGATATTTAGGGTATATTTATTACTCAATCGAGTTTTTCTCAATTTCAGGAAATATAGTATCATTTTACATCATACATACCGGCAGGTTTTTCCATGAAACGTGTGGTGCAACTTCGTGGATAACTTATAGCGTTTTCGACTTATTGCACTTTTATCCACTGATTGTATTTCCATCTTATTTTAATACGTAATATTAGTAAGGGAGATAGATATACTCCACGCGTAAAGTGCAATAAGTCGAAAACGCTATTACCTATTACTTTCCAGAAATACAATAATAAAATTAAAGAAAGGTAAAGAAAAAATAATAAAAACTTTCTTTTACACTTGAATTAAAACGCAATTAAGTCGGACGTTCTTTTTTTCAATGATTACAATAAGAAAGTTAATTATGCTATATGCAATAGAAATATATGAAATAATAAACGTCTTATTTTTGATTTCTTACAATTTAGTAGAAAAATCTAATAAATAAGAAATAACTAAAAATATATGCGAGATTTGTTTTTCACAACGTTTTTCTTTATTTATGCAGATGATTTAATTTCATCTGCTGGTAGTTTGACGTTAGTGTACAGATAAAAAAAATACACTTTAGAGTAAAACCTTCGAGATTTGCTCTCGAGGGTGGTACAGTAATATCAAAACCTTCAGGCATCAAACCACGGTATACAGCATGGACATAAAGCGCACGATTTTTGCGTGCAGAATCGAAAATATCTTTTCAACTTTTTAGATGCGAGATCTTGTATTGTGCTAAAGTTCTTTTATTTACGTCGTCTTATAATTTTGTTTAGCAGTATTTTGTAAACTCGTTTTACATTACTAATAAATGACGCCTATCATTCCAGTTATAGTAAATTACGAATAGCGTAAAACTGAAAATATTTTCAAAGTTAGACTTCTAACCATCAAATTAAATTAAATTAAGAATCTAAGAAAATCTAAATAGATTTTTAGTCAAATAAATTGCACATACATATACAGGTTGTTCAAAGTTATCGGGGCTAACTTTGTTAATATTGCAACTACGATATATTGGTTAAATTATCAAAGATGTAGGGTATTTTACGCTGATTATAATCGCGTAATCATAAAAACAATTGAAAATCGCGTTTACGAGATATAGTAGATAACTTTGTTTTTTTTAAATGGATCGCCCTGTATATTTTCTCACCAATTGATAGAAAACCAGTTATTGCTCGCAATCTTGTTATAATAGTATGATCCTAAAATGAAAAACAAAAGAGCTACGACTCATATAATGATGGATTCGATATAACAGCCAAAAATCTATGGAACTTAATATTTGTGTTGGTACAAGATGCTATTTTGAAGAAACACAATTGTGTTTCCTATATAACAAGATTGATGCTACTCACATTTTTAATTTTAATTGAATTGATATTTACTTCAAATAAAATGACTATATGCAATTTACCATACGGTTTCAATTTCCACAACTACTATAAAATTGCTGAGCAATTTGAAATTTGACGAATTGATTACATGTTATTACGATAAGAGAAAAAAAAACATAGTTGCAAATCTGAATCATTTTGGAAATTTGTGCTAAAGTAACATACTCCTCCGTCCAGAAATAAGTGTCCGTTTTGATTGTTTTGCTTGTCCAGAAATAAGTGTCCGATTTCTTTTAAAGTTGTATTTTATTGAAACTTAACTACAAATATTGTTACTAACAAACTTTTAGGAAAAATTTAAGTTATTTAAGCTTAATTAGCAATATCTTGTACATGTTGATAAAGCTCAAAATCGAAATTTATAGAAACTGGAAGCCTACCAAGTCTTTGTAAATGGTCTTTTCTCATATGAGGCACTTTATAGTTGTTACCACCACTTATTTTCATAATTTCTACCATGCACTGCTGGTGAGTAAGAAAAATCTTTTTTAAAGTATCAGGAGTTACTGCAGAAAAACCGTTTTCAACAGCACGGATCAATTCGTCTACAGTTTTGCAAGTCGATTGTTGCTGCAATGACTGGATTGCACGGAAAAATCCTAAATCGCAGACGTTGGTGTCGGGACTATTAGGTGGCTGGCATATTATTTTGATTTCAAATCTAGTTCTATTCGCAGCTTCATTAAACTCAATGTCATCAGGAAGAATGTGTGGTTTAGCGTTATCTTGTTGAATGTAAATTCTTTTGCATGAAGCGCTTCTTGGCCATTTTGGTGAATGGCGGGTAATAATTTTTCAATAATCATACTCCTGTACTCTTTTCTAGTAACATTAGTAATCACTTTCGTTTCAATCGTTCCAGCTGCGCGATTTTTACTGCTCCGTTTAGCAGGTTCCGAAAAAACAAATGGCCAAATAGCAAGTTTTCCATCGAAATTCTTATTTTCGGTATGATTCCAACGTGGACGAGCAACAGCGGCTAAAAACATCACCTTTGTGAGGAAACGTGTTTACTTTTACAAGTCCTGAACGGTTCTTCTTCGTCTTCTACAAGGTAGTATGTGTTGGTTGTTTTGCTAATGTAAAACCATTTTTCGTCTACATGAATCCGATCATACATGTCGATGAATTCGGGTGATTGAACATTTAAACTTTCAGGTTTCAGCATTGACAAACAATACTTGAGTATTTCAATTTTGTTGGCGTCTGTGCGATAAGGTTTAACTGCATTTGAGTGTCGCCGTAATTTTCCTGATTTGAGTATATTATGAACTGTAGATTTTGATAAGTTAATAGAGGCAGCCAACGAACGAATTGTACAACGATTATTGAGTGATAGTGACTTTATTAGCTCTGGGTCGAAACTTTTTGGTTTTCGACCAACGCGTCCTTTCTAACGTGCCCTGACATCTGCTACTTCAGCACCATCGGCTAATGATTTTCGTCCTTGATGCCATATTCAGCTTAGTTTTCATAGAAATTTTGAATTTATTGGCTGTCGCCTTGATTGAACCTTGCTTCAGTTTATTATTGTCGCTCATTCAAGTAATGCATGGTAAACCGCTTGCCTTGTGTTTAGAGTCAAATTAGGTCTTTTAACATGGTTTCTCACCAAAATGTTACCGTAAACCGGAGATTTATATCAAGTCTTGAGAAAATCTTGTTTTTTGATTGAAAACATAAATTCTTGAAAAACTACAAAACTTTCAAACTGCTGTCAAAAACTTAACATATAAAAATTGTTTTTCTTTAATTTTTAAAAACAATGAAAATCGGACACTTATTTCTGGACAGAGGAGTACGTATTAAAAAAAAAGAATTTCATTTAATTAATTGTATATTTCATCTAATCGAGAGATCACAATAGTTAAAAAAAACTGCAATAAAATCAAATCTATGTACAAGATACATAATCTTATATTACAAACTTTCATACAATATCTTCAGTTTATTAATTTCTTCTTCTGCGCACTCTGGAGATACGCCAGGCGTTCGGTTCCTCATATTTGTTATATAGCGGCTCCAGGCGCTGATTGTTCTTAAATTTGCTAAGCTTAGTGGGATCTGAGAATTTGAAGAAAGCCGGCGCGAACTCGACGAGCCATTTGGGATCGATAGTTGTGACTTCTCGCATGTATTCTTTTGTTGTTTGGACTAATTCATGATATATTACCCTAAAAGTTGAATGTTATTATTATTATATAGATACGTAAAAATAAGAATAATTTTAATTTTTTTTTTAACTGACGGACAAAAATATGCAACTTAAGACCAGTAACACAGTGCTTTTGTGTTGAATTACTTCCGAAGAATACATATGCCAACGCTCGAAACTATATTCCGGGACACAATTTCCGATATCTCTATTTCGAGTATGAATCGGTCGGCTCCGCTTATCTTCGCGATATGCGTTTATACGGCTCATTGGGGCACAAAATTTCCTGTTCCCAGTTAACGTCGTGCATTCATTGCGACTGCATTGTTTTCGGCGCGCACCGCGCAAAGGCGTTTAAAAGCGACGTTTATTATTAGATAGATATATAGATTTAATATTGCCAATAAACAAATAAATGTTGTCTGACAGATGAAGATACAATAAACAAACACAATAAATAAAAAGGAATCAACATGTTCACAACGAGAAGACAGGTCAAAATTTAAAATTAATAAATTCGTTGAAAGAATAAAAAGGTTGTTTTATAGCGTTTTCGACTTATTGCACTTTACGCGTGGAGTATATCTATCTCCCTTACTAATATTATGTATTAAAATAAGATGGAAATACAATCAGTGGATAAAAGTGCAGTAAGTCGAAAACGCTATTAGTAATATTGCCTTCAATTTGCGTCGAAATATGGTTAAATTAGGAGAACAGATGAAGGCAGTTTATTGAAAAAAGGAGAAGCCAATGAAGTACAGAGAATTTCTACAGAGAGAGGAGTCAGTTTTCAGCAGATTAATACTATTGCAGTTACGGGTGTTGTAAGAATGACAAGTATGCCTGCTTCTATATTTATACACCATACTCACTGACTCATAGATAATTAATGAGTATAAAGTTAAAATATTTTGGGAAATAAACAAGTGACGACAGTGGGCTCTGTTGTCCACTCCGCTAATCACCTGCACAGCTCTCTTTTGTAATTTAAAGATTTCAAATAAATTCGTTGTAGTGGTGAAACCCCAACACGAAACACAATACCTCATGCGAGACCCAAATAGTGCAAAGTAAACCCTTCTCGCAGTATGCTCACCAATAATTCTTAGAGCATAGCAGGCTGATGACAAACCCTTCGACAATAGTTGAACATGTTGGGACCACCTGAAGCCGGTATCCACAGTTACAACCAAAAATCTAACATCAGTAGAAGGGGATAGAAGACTGCCGTTAATAACAATATTAAGGCTAGTTGGTTGTTTATATAGTAAAAATTTGGTTTTGCTAGTGTTTAGGGTAATTTCGTTAGCATTAAACCACTCACAAATCCTGGAAATGTTGGCGTTGATTATTTTTTCTAAGTCGTGATGATTCGAAGCATGCCACGTAACAGACGTATCGTCGGCGAAGAGAACCATGTGTGATCGCCGAGCTACATGCGCCAGGTCGGCACACCGCACACAACCCCCCCAACCACGGAATCAACATTGTCACTGTCAGCTCGCAACCGTACAAATTGGTGGCGATCAGCCAAGTACGAGCGGAACCAGTCATTAACTTTACCCCTGAAGCCGTACCTTTCAAGTTTGCCCAGCAGAAGTGAATGGGGAACACAGTCAAATGCTTTAGATAGGTCGCAAAAAATGGTGGCAGTCATCTGTGTTTGATTAACATTTTCGAAGATGTGATATAGAAAATCATAAAGGGCATCACTAGTTGACATTCCAGGCCTAAATCCGTATTGATAGGAGGAAAGCAAACCCTCAACTTCAATTATTAATGATGGAAGTTAATTGTGTGTAATTTGAGAAAAAACTTTTAATTAACTCTTTAATTAGTCGGGGCATAGGTCCAGCGGACCTATACCTGTGCATTTCTTATATGTCGCGCCTAATGGAGGGTTAGGAAGAAAGGACGGCCGATTCTTGATCTTCAAATAAACTACACTATCACAAGTAAAACTCGAACTTACAATAGAGTACCTATTCAATAAAAATATATATATGAAAAATATGAGTGGATGTGCGGATGTTCCCTAACAAATAAACTATTTTGTTTTATCTGCTTACTTTTTAAGAAAGAATTTAGTGCGTGGAATAAACAAGGGTTTAACGATTTAAAGCAAATCGCAGAGAGGGCAAAGAAACAAGAAAATTCCGTTTCTCATATGAATGCATCGATTTTAGTGTTCTTAGCAAAGTGGATATACGTAAACAGTTAGACAGTGCTTATTTACGACATAATTTAAGTACAACGAAAATGTGGTAAAGAATCGTCATATTTTGCGCCGTTAATTATGTGTATAAAATTTTGCGGAGCTTTTGAATCGGCGTTACGAGACTTAATCAACTTTGCAGCTGAGTTAGACGCGCTTGCAATACATATGAAAGGTTCACAAGTGTTTAAAGGCGGCTCAAAAACTATTCAGAACGAATTACTAGATGCAATGTTACAAATTTACAAGCCCAATATTCCCATTAAAAGAAATAAAATCTGCAAATTTCTTTGCTTTGGTGGCCGATGAAACTACAGACACCTCTAATAATCAGCAAATGGTTGTTATTATTCGATACGCGTTGAATGGACAAAATTTTGAACGTTTTTGGTCTTTTTTAAGCACGGTGGACATAATGCTCATGTATTAGCAAAAACATTGTTAAATAAATTGCAAACTATTTTAAATCCTACTGGATCTTATAACAATAAAGTAATCGCTCAAAGTTACGATGGGGCGTCCGTGGTAAAACAAATGGTTACAAGCTATTATGAAAAGAACATTTCCACATGCACATTATATTCACTTGTTACATCAATTTATTTTAATTATTGCACGAGCAGCACAGTGCAATAAAAATTTTCTTTGCAAATTTGCAGCCATTTTCAACCTCTTTTTCTCGGTCGCCAAAACGAACGGTAATTCTTAATGTAATAGTTAAACGTAGATTACCACGCGCTGCTCCTACACGCTGGATTTTCAGAAGTCGACCTATGAACACATTATTTGAACACCAGGATTCTTTCAAAGTATGTTTAGACAAAATTATTTACGAAGATGGGATGGATTCAGTTACTGTTTGTGAAGCAAGTGGTTTATTGAAACATTTGAATTGCCCGGAATTTCTCTACTGGTTGAAAATATTTCATTTCATCATGCCACGTGTTGAAATATTATTTAATTAGAAATTTAAGATATTCTACTGACAATGATAATCCAGAACGCAATAACGAAGAACCTGCAAGGAAAAGACAAAAAACGACAGCTGGAGATAACAGAGCTGTTATTGCAAAGAAAGTATGTGACACTATTTTAAGCCAAATTAGCGATCGACTTGATTGTAGGGATCACTTAAGTGTGTCTTATACCTGCTCTTCTGCTCACTGACAAAATTTATACATAATTACGAAAATAGATTGATTCCAATTTGGTTAAGGGTTATGGTATCTCTACTACAATTATAACGCAACATACACGACACTCGCAAGTTCGTTAGATAAATATTATGAAGATAGCGACTGTTAAAAAATCGAAGGTTATTCACATAAGCGATGGATTTCCTTGGGTTGCATTTGACGACTACCTGCTACAACCCGACATTATTCGTGGGTGCAACCGGGCATTAGAGTATTTTTTTTTGCGATTTTGGTTTCTGTTTGAATGTTATTGTGACAAGTCACGCAAAAGTGAATAAAAGTGAACCTATTGAATTTGTTTGTAAGCCTTTTTTCTTTTCAAATTTACTCACTACCAATTTACTCACAAACTTAAGTTTGAACAAATTTTGCAGATTTGCTAATTTTTTTTATTCATTCAGTTAGGTCTAAAAATAACTAAATTATCAATCGATATTTACCACTCAGGTTGTCGGTTAAAAAGAGCGCTTGACGGGTGGATATAAACAACTTGGCTGTCGACTAAGGTTCGATACCCTTCCTGAGGATCCTTTTTAGCTGCATTTCTAAAGAAACCCGAACAGACTGCCTTTTGAACCCTAACTGTATTCTTCTCAGCGGACACTACGTCTAACTTGTGCCTGTAAAATTCCCATTAAATTGAGCATAAACAATACAAACACGAAAGGTTTTTTGTTTAATTACCTGTCCATGATCCCTAACAATTGTTTTCTAACATCCTGTGCCCGTTTTAAAGTCCTTATTTGAACAAAATTCTCATAGCACCAAGCATTCGAGAATTTATTGTTCTTCCAGCTGTTATAAACAGCAAGCAAGGTCAAATGATCACCTTCTGGTTGGTTAAACTTGGCCTTCTTCTGATCGGCTAAAGCTTGTTTATCTTTCGGTCTGTAAAAAACGTTTTGCACCGAAAGCATGCTGACAATCGTTAAAATTTCATCCGAACACTGCAACGCCACAGACATTATTAACATTTTGGATAGGTTGGGTTCTAACGGAAATTCGGCCATCTAAAATGTAAATTTAAAGTTTAAAGATTTCATTTTAATAAAATAATTTTTACCCTCCGTCCAAGACGGGTCAGCAATCCTTCATCATCTAAAGCAGATAGGGAATGGAGTTGCTCTAGAGCCATGATTAAAGATTCTACTGGAGGCGCATCCATGAAATCGAAGTGTAAAAGATCATTTATGCCCATGGTCTTCAATTGCAGTACGGTGGTGGCCAAATTTGTCCTTTGTATTTCAGGTACGGGTGTTGGAAGCATCTCGTCCCGATATGCTCTTTCTGTATATAATCGGTAGCATTTTCCCGGTCCTGTTCTACCCGCACGACCGGCTCTTTGTTTCGCTTGAGCCTAAAAAAATAAGACATAAATATCTATGTGTCTAACGCTGGAAAGCTGTGAGCGGTTCACAAAATAGGTTTTTTGATCCATGCCCCTTGGTTACAAAGGTTGGTTGGTTTGATGGGTTACATAGTTATATTGGCCGCGTTAAGAATAGAAATACGGTCGAAAGACGTTACAATAAAAAAACAATAATTTTTTGTCGAGCCCCATCTGGTGCGGCTGATTGTGTTTTTCAAATTTGTCACACCTTTACATACATCTAAAGTGGTTTAAATATAAATATAAGATCTTTCACGGTCCATATATCCCCACTATAAATGTAATCATCGTTTATAATTTCCATTATTATCAAATATCTACCGCGTAAACCCATAAATGGCACGCATGTCTCATAAGTGGTTTGCAACGTTTATCGCAATTCAAAAGTGCTACATCATGTAGCAGATCAATTTTGAGACAATATTCACAAGCTCGAATTTTTTTTTTTTTTGTTTCGTCTTATAAAATCGTTATTTTATAATTAATCTTACACAAAAGCGCTTTACACAGAAAAAGGAATAGAAAATTGCAAACAAGTATTACAAAATTATATTAACACTTAACCGACGTGTCGGGTAGTATCTACCGGTTTCGTCTGCTGATGGTAACCGACGGGGCAGGTAGGGACTACCATTTTCGACTTTTCGTTTTTTAATTCTCTTTAATTTAAGTTATCGAATTTTTTATTTTTTTTATTTTAACTCTTATGTTGTGCGAAATTCTCACGAAACAGACCGTCGTCACGGTGCACGGGGCGAACAGAAAGACCCGTCGCTTAAGTGTATAAGTTAGGTTCATAACACTTTGAGATTATAAAGTTATGGGGTAAACATATTTATTAATTAATTATTAATCATTAAACTTAAATTAATAAATGCTGACGAGCACATATGTATTGATGTTTGCTCATAAATCATAATAATGTTATGCGCGCCAGTTTGAAATTGTTGGGTGCATTGAGACGACCAAAGCAGCTGAAACGTTAACTTAGCGAAACGTGCTGAACCGACACGCTGTTAGGTCGCTGGATCTCAGCGAACATCAAATAAACTCAGAGGAATACATGTACGCTGAGTCGGTCAGCGCTTCTACGTGATCGGTAACTGTATTTTGTAGTTATGAATAAAACACAATATAACCATAACCTCATCAAAGTTACCGTGTTTTCGATGGTTCCAAGTAAATGCAAAAGCCAACTACAGTTTACATATTAAACGGTTTTGTCTATGGCAAAAACGGTCAGATAGTGAGGAAAAATTCATTGTCATGTAAGTCAAGCAAGAATAAAATATTTTATTGGTCCATTGCATATTACAGGTCTAATGTCTATTCACTATCATAGATAATAAATGTAATATAATAAATACATATACAATACTTATACCGTATACCGTCTACAACGGTAGAAAAGTGAGGTTAAATCGTCATCTATGAGCGCTGACTGCTGACAAACATCAGCGCGTTCAAAACTTCACTAGTTGCCGACTTACATCACGCTGCGTGCTGCTTTTCAGCCCCGCTGTGTCGTCTGAACGCGCCCAATTAGAAGCCGTGGATGGTATACAACAAAGTTCGGGTAAAAAATAACAGAAGGCGGTGTTAATTTGAATACAAATAGGGAATATTACAATATACAATAAGTGATTAATTATTTAAGTGTTTAGTAATTAGTGTTTGGTTTGATTATTTAGTTTAAGTATTTTCCGACATTATTTAATTTTGAAAAGTGTGTAAATAAATCATTTTCATTGAATATATCGCCAGTATTGTTTCTTCGAGCAAGAAAGAATCTGAGGAGTTCGATAGACAGAGGAATGGATCCATATAATGGGATTAGGGTTAGACACCCACTGACGCTTACTGATGTAGATGCCTAGGCGGTTACGGTAGCGTTTATTTATTGGGAGTGATGGGAAGGTTTTCAAGTTACAAGCTCTATTATATAGTAACTCTTTTAAATCGCTTGGTATTACAGAAATTGTTGGATGTGTGGCTTACGACTAACGTGCTGACAGATCAGAAAAGGAATTTCTTGTGAAATTTTTTTTTAACGATCCTGATGATAAATATGGATTGGTAAAGTTGGAAGATGAGATGGTTGGAAACCTACCAAAGCTTCAGTTCTTTTACGAAGTGCACTTTGAACTAATAAACTATTTTTTTTTTATTTATTTATGACCAATCTTAATAGTGAGAAATTATCAAAAGAAATAATAAATGTAAAGAAAAAAACTAGTTAAATAAACAACGCCATCTTACAGGAAATTCGGAAACTTACAAATACTTTTAAAGGTGTTTTTAAGACCGCATTTAATGAATCATCCTGCACAAGCGTTCCATGCCGTTTTATTCTATTCTAGTTTAGTGACTGAGAATAACCAAAGCGGTAGGTCAATTCTGTTTATATTCGCAGATACAAGATGTAAATAACTCGAAAAATAACTCGACCTCTATCTTTTATCGTGATCTATTCGAGCTAGATTAATGCGACAAAAATGTTGGCAATACAACTCCATCTTAGAAATCATTTAAATATATTCCCATTTTTCGAAAACGTTTCGTTATAGATTAGATTAGATTAGATCTAATTAGGGTGCCCTATTGATCTAGTGTGCCCTATTGATTTAGTGTGCCCCTTTACATCAGCTATATGTATGTCTTTGCGAAGATGGTTGGAGCGACTTTCTGTGCCAGCAGTGCAGTTGGATATCAGGAAACCTATCCTTGTTATGTGTTTCTTTGCTCTTTTCTTATTGAATTTCCAAGAAATTTCTTAGAATGTGTCAAACCAAGAAGATTCTCCAAGAGGAAATCTCTGAGCTTCTCCTACCTGTCTTTGAGTTCTTTTTTGTAGGTGCTCATCTCTATGCCGCAGAATGGCTCTGGTCCCACGAAGGAAGTTGTGGTGACCCTCCTTGCTAATAGATTAGCTAATAATGTTGCCGCTGATTCCAGTGTGACCTGGTGCCTAGCATAGTGCAACTTTGTTATCTTTGCCTAGATTATTTAGTCTTCCGAGAGATTCTCAGCCTAATTTCGAGCTGATGGTATTAGAGCTTAGCGCTTCGTTATAAATTAATACATTTTAAAAATTGGAATTATTTCTTTGTCACATCAGCAAGAGTGGGGATCAGTGGAGGGAAGTTAAGGATGGATTTAGTAGTACATATTTACTTTTTAGCCCAAGTGAAGTAAAACCTCGAAAATTGTTTCAACCATTACAGTACAATTATTATGTTAGGGTTATCATTCGATCTAATATCAAACAGCAGCAACAATTTTTGAATTATGCAATGATTGTAAGACAAAATTTACTGTTTCGAAATTCTTATTTTCTGAACTGCTTCTAGATTATTGTTTAATTAAATTGAATCTTATTAATTTTACAGTTTTTTCTTATTTTCATCTGAAGAATTTAATAATTTAATTTGTAATGCGAGCCGTATCTAAAAATACAAAGATGATGACATACCTGTGATATGGGCGTAACTACTAAAGAATCCATTCCAGTCTTTGAATTATACACTTTTTGCTTGACAAAGCCCGGATCAACAACGTAGAATATTCCATCAATCGTAAGCGATGTTTCTGCTATGTTTGTTGCAATAACAACTTTTCTACTTCCTGGAGGGGCCGGTTCAAATATCCTAGTCTGCATTTCGGAAGGCAACGCAGAGTATACAGGTAATATTATCAATTCAGGAACGTCAGGGCCTAATTTAAATTAAAAATGTAGAGCTTACACTTACAATAAATTTATAGTTTACATTACCTAATGACTTCATTCTCTCATAGAGTATCTCGCAAGCAGTGTCGATCTCTTCCTGCCCAGTTAAAAACAGCAAAATATCACCAGGAGGTTCCCTCAGGTGTATTTGCATTACAGTAATTAAACTGGCATCTAAGTAGTCGGTTTCTGGTTCTTTAGTATATAAAATTTCTACCGGGAATGTTCGACCTGGAATCGTGAAGATAGGCGCTTCGAAGAAATATTGGGAAAACTTGACTGCGTCCAATGTAGCTGACGTAACAATCAATTTTAGCTCGGGTCTCTTGGTGACTGCTTGTTTTAAAAGACCGAAGAGAACGTCTGTATGAATTGTGCGCTCGTGAGCTTCGTCTAACATTATCACAGAATAACTTTTGAGATCCAGATCCATCAGACATTCGCGAAGTAGCATGCCGTCTGTCATGTACCTAAATAAACATAAATAACGCAACAGTTTAGTTTAAAAAATATTATCAATATTCCAATGATAGCTGGATTTTGAATACAAACAAATGGATCATGTTCATTTTTACTTACTTTATTACCGTTTCAGGGCTGGTGCAATCTTCGAAACGGATTGTATACCCAACCTCTTGCCCCAAACGACAACCAAATTCTTCAGCTACCCTCTTAGCCACGGACATTGCTGCCACTCTTCTGGGTTGTGTGCAACCTATTTTGCCTCTAGATGTCAAACCTGCTTCGGCTAAATACTGTGTTATTTGCGTCGTCTTTCCTGAACCTGTCTCTCCAATTACTATAAGAATTTGATTGTGGGTCACTGCCTGTAGATGTAAAAACAAATTTATTTTATAGAGTGCACGCACGGCATCGCAGGCTTCTTAACCTGAAGAGATTTCTTTCGTCGTAAATTTGTTACAACTATTGTAAATGTATCTAAATACGACATATTTTGTTACGCGCGCCAGTTTAAATTTTATTTTCGATGGGCACTAATGGGCAATGAATTGAACAACGAAGTTCACTTACGAAACATCATAGAGTGGAATTGTGCTCTGTATGCAAAACGTGATAGAAGAACCGCGATTTATGCGAAAAAACTTCGAGTTGATCGCCAAGGCAGTGATGCAAACAGGAGAGAAACTGGCCGTCCGATTAATGAACATTGATAATTATCCAGTAAAGCTGAAGAAAGGCGTATCGTTAAAAAGTTGTGTAAGTGTGTCGTCGATTGTCCACAAAGGGGATAACGTAACATCTCCTGATGGGCTTCCTAAGTGGTTGCATAATTTTATTGGCATGTCTTGCAAGAATGCTACCAAGATTTCTTCTAATCAGAAGGCTAGAACACGAGAGACAGAACTGAAGTTTTACGACTGGAGATGTCTCTGAGAAGGTTGACATTGACAAAACTAGCTGAAGCAGAACAAATTATACAGGAGATGGTAAAGGATGGCGTAATTGAATCACCGAATTCCATGGGCCTCCCCGGTGGTGTTGGTGGAAAAGGACAGTTCAACTAGATTCTGCGTAGATTATCGTCAACTAAATAACGTAACCAAGAACGACAGTTATTCCTTGCCCCGAATTGATAACAACTTGGATACCCTACGTGGGTGTAAAGTATTTTCGACCATTAACCTGAAGAGTAGTTATTGGCAAGTCGAAGTGGAGACAAAGGATAAAGAGAAGATCGCATTTATAATCGGGACAATGTAACGTGATGCTATTTGGGCTGTGTAACGCTCCAGCAACGTTTGAAATGCGCGTTCTGAGAGCACTATCCTGGGAAACTTGCTTAGTATACCTAGACGATGTAATAGTCTAGAGAAAATCCTTTAATCATTTGAAGAACTTGAAGCAAGTATTC
Source organism: Cetonia aurata (assembly GCA_949128085.1). Classification (NCBI taxonomy): domain Eukaryota; kingdom Metazoa; phylum Arthropoda; class Insecta; order Coleoptera; family Scarabaeidae; genus Cetonia; species Cetonia aurata. Next base: position 4,334,418 of record OX421887.1, read on the forward strand.
TAGCGATTGCAAGGAGCAAGCCTGAAGCTAAATCCTAAAAAGTGCAACCTATCCAGGAGCCAGTACACTACCTAAGCCACGTAGTATCAAAAGATAGAGTATCAGTTGACCAACAAAGATAGAAGGGGTTAAGTCTTGGGCTTTCCCAAAAGACAAGCACGAAATAAGAAGCTTTCTTGGACTATCTACTTATTACTGACGTTTCGTTCTTGCTAACATCGATAAGCCGCTCATGCGGCTAACTGAGAGTCAGGATGCATTTGAAGAACTGAAACAGATGCTGACCTCTGCGCCCATCTTGAGCTATCCACAATCCGAAGGAAAATTCATAATTTATTACAATCTCGGTCTCGAAGGCGTGGTATCTCAAGTTCAAGATGACCAAGAAAAAGTACTCGATTACTTCAGTAAAGTGTTGTCGAAACCGGAACGCAACTATTGTATGACTAGGAGAGACCTGTTGGCCGTAGTTAAATCTATAGAGCACTAAAATAAATATCTCTATGGTAGGAAATTCTTGCTAAGAACCGACCATGCGGCATTGATGTGGTTGCCACATTTCAAGAACCACGAAGAAAAGGTCGGCAGATGGATAGAATGTTTGCAGGAGTGTGATGTTGACTCAAAAACGTTAGAAAAGAGCGTGATTCTAATTGCTGAATTGTAAAAACGACGTACGTACGGCGCTGCCAATGGACCTTCCCAAAGGAAGAGGGCCCCTATGAAACAATACAACGTGGGCAGTCTTTTTCCAATTGATATTGCTGGACCATTTCCTACGACTGAAGACGTAAACAAATACTTTCTGATTTCAATAGACTACTTTAGTAATTTGGTGGAAGCCACCAAATGACCACCAGCGAGATTGGGGCCAGCAATTACATCGGTTGCTGCTGGCATATAGAGCATCGGTCCACCAAACCACCAGCCACAGTCCATCTAATGTGTTTTTTGGACGAGAACTGCGCCTGCCATGCGATCTCAAGTTTGGCTTTAAACCGAATAAAGAAATAGTTCGAGATGACTACGTTTCGAACTTGCTCGAAGTTTCTCAGCTGCAACGATCGTGGGATAGGTCTTACAAAGTGGTAAAGTGAATTAATGCCGTTAATCTACCGCATTAGAAAGAAACCCAACGGTAGAGCGAGAGCTGTGCATCCCTAGCTCCTTTTCTTGGAGACAGCCATGAAGAGGCCGAGTAAAATATCGGAGTTTGTAGAATCCCCGAAAATGAACTTGTCTATTGGAAATTTACCATCAAGTACGGTCAAGGCCATAAAAGACGTGATGGTGTAACGACGGAGATTGAAGAGAATCTGTTTTTGGCGCATGAAGGGTACACGTTAGCGCATTGTGTTGCTCAGGACTTAAAAATGAGAAAGGGTCCACCATGTTTAAAAAGAAGTTTGGTGGTGTCAGAGATTTCCAAAATCAGAACGCTGAGGTCAGCAAGGCGCTGTACTTGTCGAGAAACCAATAGCCTTTGTTCTTTTCGGTGACCAAAGAGGCTTCAAAATAGTTTGAAGTGGACACGGCATAAAATTATCCTTTAATCCCTGATTGATCTCTAGAATACATTTTGAATTTTAACTAACATAACACCGACAAAACAGTGTTATACTGCCCGTTATTACCAGATAAAACCTACGTTCGTCAAGGAGAAAACTACTCGGAAGATAAAAACAATAAAAAGGAGGATAACTTTTTTGAAGTACTTTCCTTCCAACAAATATGACTCCTATATTCCCATTAGAATGTTCCAAGGTTTACAAAAGCTCCGTAAGTTGTATTGCTGCAAGTAAAGAATAAATAGGAGCGGCGCCCATAAAAGTAGAAAAAATGTGATGTTGAGTGTTCGTTTAAACAAAATGTTAGGTAGCGTCCTCTTGTGGCATATATTTAATTAATATATGCCAATATATATAAAAATAGAAAAACGCCACAAAAGTCAATTATGAATAGTGTAATTACAAAGCAACTGAACATATTTTTAAAATAATTTAGTAATAACAAGCTATAATAGCTATAACAAAAAAATAGTATATTTCATTTGAACAAGGAAATTATAGATTATATTTATAGAGACTTCCATGTGTTTATTGTGTTTTACATAAAAACACATATTCGTCAAGGGTTGAATTACAAAAGTGCCGCCATTCCAAATTTACGACGAAAAAAAAAAAAACACTTTGAGCTTCATAATAAGAACCTGCCTATGCTGTAAATTATTAAAATTATCACTAACCTTGATTAATTCTTCGCGCAATTTATATATAGGTAAACTTTGTCTTTGTTCAATAATCGTTAGATTGGTTTTCTTTCCAAATGACGATTTCTTCCCTCCAATTACGTGCTTTTTCCACTCGGGTAAATCTTGCGATTGCAAACCTATTCCCCTCATATTCGATGCTCCCGCTTTAAGGTCGTCTAACAAATGAATGTATCATTAGACAAATATTCTCATGTAACTGTAAAAGAGGATTTACTTACCATCAGGAAGTGGATCAATCCAATTTTTGTTCCGACCAGATGGATGAGAATCCACTTCTTGCTCTCGCTGTAGCATTTTCTGTTCACGTCTCTCTTTAGCTAGAGCAGATTGCATCATAGCGGCTTGAGCTAATGAACCGTCTGGATTTTTAACTATTCTGAAAAATAACAATAAAAATCCATTTGTGCCTTAAAAAAACCTGTGAGATTTGTTAACAAGTAAAAAAACACAAATACGAAAAAAAATATGTATAAAACGCAAAGTACTTTACAGTATTTTAACAAAATGAATTAGCAAACATATTTCAAATACTACCAAAATCATATATTTTTCAGAGGTGTAACATGTAGGCTCTTCAACTAACAATAAGTAATTCCTCAATCAACGCCATAACCTGAATTTCTACAAACTCCTGCTAATCCCTAAAGTTAAGAAACACTAATAAAATATCCAATATTGTGTGAAATTTGCCATTTATTAAAATCTTTGTTTTCCAAAAAAAAAATACTATATGCTCAGAAATGTATATATTTCACTATTTGAATTCTTTTCATCTTGACCTTAAGTTTGTGGTGAGTAGCTCGTAACTTAACTCACAAAAGTGAAGTGAGCTGAGCCAGACGGTTTTTTATGACTTTTAAATAATAATGATAATAACCAAGACTGTAATGTAAGACATTTCGGTTTTTAATAAACCTTATTCTTTCAAATTTTGTATAAAACTAAAAATATATTTGACAATTTCCTCAAAATACATTTCTTTTTTCTATAATCTGCAATTTTGTACGTAATATTTTTTCAAAAACTTTAAATGAAAACTAAATAATTATTATTTATTAAACTATAATATTTTTGATTGTATTTTAATTTTATAGATTTCCTAGTTGTTTCAGATGGTATAAATGCAATAAATATCAATCCCGGCGATGATATACACATACCACATACAATACTTGTTTATAAATTTATGGTTGTATTAAAAGTATGTTTGTGTAAGTGTTAATTATATTGCATTTATGAATTCTGTTAAGAATAATAATAATAATAATAATAATATACCTTTATTTCCGTACTCACAAAAGTAATTACATAACATCATACAATATCAACAAAGAGTAGGAAAAAGGGCGGAGTTCAGTTACTGCTACAAATAGCAGCATCTGTTCTTCCACTCAACCCACAGATAATTAATATATAAACAACAAATAACCTAAAACTAAATTAAACGTAGAAAATAATGTAAATAGAACTAAATGCAGAGGTAAACGGCAAAATCACAAAAGAAGTAAAGGCCACGCAAACCATCAACCCATCTGTTTAGTGAATAAGTGCTGACGTAATTTCTTTTTAAAAGTATATAGGGGGCATTTATTTTTTATATCCACGGGAATAGAATTATATGTAGAGGTTACGCGGTAAGTAAAACATTTTTTGAACTGTGCAGAGTGGTGCATAGGAGGAGTTAGTGTTCCCTTAAAACGAATGTTTACATTGTGGACATCAGTCCTAAAAGCGGTTTTTGGGAATGTATGACAGAGTGAAATAGCGTGGCTGTATGAAGAAGCCTGCAATGCTTCATATTCAACCATTTAATCTCCGACAGCTTATGTGAAATACGCGAGCGACGTCTAATACCAAAAATTAATCTGAGACAAGAATTTTGTACTTTTTGAATTTTACGAATACTGTTTGACGTAATACAAGGATGATATAAAGAATCACAGTAATTCAGATGGGACAAAACTAACGATTCACAAAGTAATTTCTTCATTTTTTGAGACAAAAAACCTCTATTAGTGTAAATCATCTTTAGGGCAGCATATGATCTCTTAACACATTCATTAACATGATGAGCAAAATCTAGATTATCATCGAGTAAAACACCTAAATTTTTAATAGTACTTTTTAATGGAATATTGCTACCATCAACGAAGATTTTTATTCTGGAGCGGTACGCCAAATCAGTTCTAGTCTTTTTAGGGCAAAATAAAATGAGGTCGGTTTTTGCAGAGTTCAAGAAAAGAGAGTGCTTTCTAGAAGCGGTATTTAAATTTTCAATGTCCGAGTTAATATAGGAACATGCATTATCAGTCTCCTGAACAGGAAAAGAGTAATACAGCTGCGTATCGTCAGCGTAAAAATGATAGCACTAAGAACAAAATCTCTAGTTGTCGACAGAACACGGGTCTTAAGCCCAGAAAGGTTGCAATTATTAGGATTGAAGTTTCTATTTTTTGTACATTTACACTCTTGATGAATAATGTTATTCTACTTCTCAGGCAACGATTTTGTTCTAATTATGTATTGTATTAATAATGAACAGTCTTTGTAGTAGTGTTTGTCTTGAAGTCTTGAACAACATGTTGATAGGCATTAATTAATAAATAATTCTTAACGTATTTTGTTATCAGTACTATAAAGCTCAGTAAAAATATCTAATACTTTAGTGCGTAAGATCTCCCTTACCTAACAGGACTAAGGTCGTGAAGAGCTCTACCGTGTCCTTGTAAGAAAGGCGGCTCCTCCTCAACAAGTTCAATTTCAATATCAGCTTCTGCACCATCGTCATCTTTCGGCAAAAGTCCTGTCTCCTCGTCGAAATCTGGTAGCTCGCTCTTATCAATGCAACCAGACGATATCATCTTAAAACACGAGAAATATTTAATTCTCAATCGCTACCGACAAATAAGTGTTTATATCAAACCTGTTTAATCTCCCACCGCTCTGGACTCGATATTCTTGTAACTCGCTTCCTTGAATCTTCTTCGCTTTCATCAATACCGACCGGTAATCGAAGCACCGATGTTCCACTGTTCATTGGTCTATCTGGATTACGATCTTTATCCTCTCTCTCAGCCGGAGCATGCGATAAAGGATTCAGATCTCTTCCGGTCATCTGACATACGTCTTTCATTGACAATGAGACTTTTTGCCCAGATACGGACAGTACTTTCACCTGTAAATACAGCAGTAAAAATATATGTAGCAATACATTGCTGAGGGAATAATTACCTTTACTTTATTACCTCGTGATACGACTTCGGAAACATTTGTTACTCTTCCTTCGGCTCTTAACTGTGAGATGTGAACTAAGCCTTCCCAGCGGCGCCTCAACCCTTCTAATTGCACAAAACAACCAAAAGGAACTATGTTCGCTACTTTTCCAGTATATATCTGAAATGATGGTAATGATTCATTTTTTTTAGTAAAATAGGATCGTAATGCAAAGCATCCAACAATATGCAGCAAAAAAAAGCATATTGAAGGACTAGTTTCATAACGGCAGTTTTATCAGACGAGTCCAAGTTTCTCACAAAGAACAAGTCTAGAAAGGCCTTATGAAACGAATTCTTTATGGTATTTTTTTCTAATTTGCACATTAATTGTCCTTTTTCTAACAATAATAATCTTGATAATTTAAAGAATTATATGGTACGTTGATCACACCGACATTTCAAAATTAAATTTACATTTCAACAATTGGAATTGTATTCGGTATTGTTGCCTGGAACTCGCATTTAGTGATATTTCATTAAAAAAAGGGATATGTCCGGCCAACCATGGACGACAGAAACATTTTTAGGGACAACGTGTCCACTGATAGTTAGCGAGGAACGACTGCAATTCCTAGAAGGAGCACTATATGAAGAAATTATAACAGTATTCAACGGTAGTACCCAGTCAATGTAGAGTGCTAGAACTAACACATCACAAGCTGTGTGGTGTTATATAGAAATATAGCCATACCAGCCTCCACCAGGAACAGCAATAAAAGGGGGAAACCGAACTCGAATTTCGGCCCACCTTGCGTCATCAGAGTCACTCCTAGTGTAAACCCCTTTTCATCGCTATTGCATCCAAGTTTTATCCGCGATTGCCTACTAAGGAATCGGCAGTTTAGATGTGCGCCCCCCAAAGGATACAAGCTAAACTCCCAATCCACAAGACGACCACAACGTAAGCCGGTAATGCAGTCACAGATCTAGCTCGGACAATTCATAGGCTATCAGTCTCGCTAAATAGCTCGTGTAAAAGGAGTACACACGACTGCGTATGTAGAGGTTCCACCAGTAGTTTGCCATAGCGTAATATAAAAAAGAAAGAAATGCCTTTAACCGAAAAAACAAAAAATGCCAGCATGGCAAGGCTCATGCTCTATTGCTGCACTCCGAACATTTCTCAATCGTCTTCTCTTGAGTTCCAACGGTAATTCTTGCGCAGTTCGACGCGCGAAGTGCAACTAGTGCTTCCACTTATAGGATGCGTTAACAGTTCTGTGGCGGAAATTCAAAATACCTGAATTTGGTTTTGTGATATATTTTGTGGAAATGCGATGCAAATTGAAAATAATATTGGAACAAGATGTAAAAAAAAGTAAATAACAAAATTACACATATTCCGACGACTGGAACAGAATTTAAGAACATACAGCTCTTTTACAAAGCCGAGTTCAAAAACTTATAATAAAGAAAACAAGGAAAATGAAGAAATAAGTATGTTAGGACTTGTCGAGGCCCATAATCAGATAAGCATGATATATCCTGTGATAGTATTTGAATAGTAGTAGCTCAACTTTCACTTCCGTCTTGTGGTCTTAAGCGCACACCTTAACTGTCTTCTCTAAAATCACTTTGAAATTTTAGGGCAAAAAATGTACCTCCGTCAGAAAAATAGAAACTGAAACTGGAATATCAAAAACTAACGCGCATACAATTTTGACGTCCAAAAAATATGTTCCCTATGTTGTTAATATTACCCAATATTTGCACCCTGGTGATGCTGTGGGAACATTGGAATTTTTTTCACTGGTTTTTAAAGAACTATAACAAGGATCGTTCTTTTCACAAAAAATAATTTGGTCAGATTAATGTCGAATTACAAGTTGCGGTATTCTTAACCGACATAGTAAAAGACATTGAAACTCCACAAATCCCCACATGGTACGACCTGTTCGTCAATAAGGTCCATTTGGGGCAAGTGTAAGTGGTTTTTTTTTTGTTTCAAAATAAACTAGCGTATCGCTGTTTTGAAGAAAATTTAAATGCAGATAGATATCTGGACATACTCCGATCAAACCTTTTCGATATCCTTGATGATGTTCCTTTAAATGAAGTAACAGAGATTTACTTTCAACAAGATCGCGCCTCTATCCATTACGCTCTTCGAATAAGCGAGTATTTAAATACTCACTTTAGAAACCGTTAGATAGGAACACATGGACCTATAAGGTGGCCACCACGATCTCCGGATCTAACACCTCTAGATTTTTTCTTGGGGGAGTGTTGGAAAATAAAATTTATGAAAAAGTCATCTTAACCCGAGAACAACTTGATCAAAGAATTCATGAGGCCTTTGCAGAAATAAAATTATACAAAATTATACATCATGAATGCCTTAAAATCCGTTCGAAGATGTCAACAGTGCATTGAAAACAACAGACGGGCTTTCGAATATTTGCGATGATTTCCGTTATTTTTTCCCTTAATCTGAATCTTTTATTTCGTTTCAAAGTTTCTATAGTTTTTTAATTTACTTTCTTATGCTAACTATTTCTTATACTCTTTGTCTATTAATAGTATTTTAAAACACAAGTGTCACAATGACGTTTATGTAATGCGAGCACAAATTTGAATAACGAGCCGCGTAGCAGCGAGTGATTCAATGTAGAAGCATTACAGTCATTGTGACACGAGTTTTTTACAGTAGTTTTTCTAATTTGTTTTAGCTTTATTGTAACATCCGATTAGAAAAAATATATTGTGTAATGTCTTTCCTGCTATAATGTCAACATAGTTTTGTTTCTAGGATATTAGCTTTTGCTTCATAGCCTGCTGTGGTTTAAAGTAATAAAATTGAAATAAATCGTCTAGGAATAGCATCCATGGTGTGTTATATTTTTGAAAAGAGAATTTAAAATGCTATCTTTCTAGATTAAAATATACAGAATGTTACATTAAAAAGAAAATAGGTCATGTCCGATAACTCTTTTACTTGACCCCGATTGATACTGAAAACGGCAGATTATTCAACAATCATTATACAGAAACTTTTGTACAAAATATTTTTCTGTATCTCTCTTAACTAAGAATATATGGGTAATTTTGAAATTGAAATTTTTTTAATTTTCCCCCGTACCTCTACGCCAGCGAAAATTTTCAAATTTTTATGTTACCATTTTAAGTTTGATCCAAAAAGAGCACATGCCATCTATATTACTCTTTTGATAGCACTGACAATTACGGAGATACCCTATAAAAGCGTCGAAAATGGGACAGCCACTACATATTTGTTTCTATGCAGCTTTAAGATTACTACATCTGCAATAAATACTGTATCTTTAATAGCCTTGAAGTATGTCATTAATGGGCATTATGCGGTTTATGACATTTCATTTTCTTCTACAGTTAAAAATTCCACCTACCAAATAACAACAAAAAACATACAACTCGAAGCTTTACCTATTGCTATGATGCACATACATACATACTAAATCATACAAAAGCTCATATTTTACTACTATAAACTCCAAATGCAAAACTTTATACAATTTAGTATTAAATACTGGGTGAGTTTTTTTTTTTTTCATTATTTGTATGGGGATCTCGAAAACCATAAGAGATACGTTGGGTTAAATGGAGAGATTTGCAAATTAAATCTTCCATTGCTAACTTAAAATATGTTAATAATGCCGAGAAACTGACCTTGCTTTTACCACAGTTTGACAAACTTAAAATACTATGCACTAGCAGTTATCGTTTTCAATTTGCTGATTGAGCGAGCTCTGATTGTCTGTTACTACAGTTGTGGCTACGTACTAAACGCATTCTGGTAAGTTGCAAATACAAATAATGTATGATAGCAAACGCATAAACCTAAAGCCCGGCATAAAGAATGAATGGATCTCGGAACCCCGAAGTTGTGCCGAAGTGCACCTATACAGTTCTGCAATACAACCAAGATCAACAGGTGCTATACTTTCTTATAACAATACTTTAATTTTATTCTGACCGATTTTCTCAACAATAGTACATGCAGCGCCATCTGATATGCAATATACTGCACGGGAAGTCATGACAAATCCGTTAGTTCGTATAACGAAAAAAAAAGGAAATATACCAATTGTCCCCCTGCGTCGGCATTATAGCGATCCTGTAATGTAAGCGAGATACACAGAGGTATCCGTGCATGTGAACCGTGTGAACGGTAAAGAAGTATACGGAATATTCTACTGGATTACATTAGGACTAGTACTTCGCATATTGCTATGATGCACTCGTATTTGCCAAGAAATCCACATTTCTACGCTGTCGTCGCACAGGCGCTTGAGCCGTCGCTCGCACACGTCCGTGTCAGATGCATTTTATATTTCGTCGGGAGAACTACTCGCTCGTACTATTTAATAAAACGCGTTGTTGGTAGGTAGATAACGGTTATTTTAAAAATGGAGTACTATACGCCGGAGCAAAAACTCTTCATGATTAAACACTTTTACGGTGGTAATTCCGCGGAAGTAACTCGGGATTTATGTGCAGCTAATTTCCCCGAAAGTCAAATTCCCAATGCAAGCACCATTCGTAGGACCGTTAATCGGTTTGAAACTACATTTTCTTTAGTAAATAATAAAAATAAAGTTGTTCCGGATAAGAATGTAAGCGATATAGAAATTCGAGTATGTGCTTTAGTTGAAGTAAATCCCACTATGTCATCTCGACAAATTGCTCGCAAATTAGGTATCTCTAAAACAACGGTTCATAAGATTTTACGTACTAATAAATATCGTTCATACAAATTTACAAGTTCACAAGTACTTCTTCCCGATGATTACTATCGCCGAATGGAATTTTGCGAAAGAATGATAAATAAATATCACGATAACCAATTTTTTTTAACAACGTATTGTTCACAGATGAAAAAACATTTTACCTACACGGGCATCATAACCGCGCAGTTTGTCGTTACTGGTCGCGTAAAAATCTACATTTAAATATACCAACGCGAACGCAGTATCCACAGAAGCTAAATGTATCGGCAGGTATCATTGGAAATCATATAATTGGGGCTTTTTTCATTGACGGTAATTTAAACGGAAATAGATACCTACAGTTACTTGAAAATAATATTATTCCGGCAATACGGGAGCGATTTAATTTAAATAAAGTTTGGTTTCAGCAAGATGGTTGCCCAGCACACAATACACGCATTGTATCAAACTTTATAAACGCGGTTTTTGAAAACAGATGGATCGGTAACTCGGGCCCTATTAAATGGCCAGCGCGGTCCCCATGATCTAGCTCCAATCGATTTCTTTTTATGGCCCTTTTTACATAATACAATATACGGATACGGTGATCAACGGCCATTGAACCTAGAGGAACTGCGCGCGAGAATTATTGAAATCAGTAATACTGTCACAGCAGGTATGTTAACAAATGTTCGTCGGAATTTTTATGATCGGTTGGGTTACTGTTCTTATCAAGAGGGAGGTTTATTTGAACACTTAATAAATTAATTTACTTCAAATTTTATTATTGTTTAAGAATAATATTCTCTTTTAGCTAATTGCAGGTTTATTGCAATGTTGAATACAATTCTGTTTTAAGAATTAAATATTTTATTTTCCATTATTTTATTATAGTTGCGTTTTTGGATTTTATACTTGTTGAACAATATTATTTTAGTTTTTATTCTAAAGTTTAGGAGTTCTGATTATTTATTTTTGCTTTTTTATGTTGTTTATGAGGCTGTAATGAATTACTTCACTGACATGTTATCAGTGATTATCTGATGCTTCAAACAACTAAAAATATTTACTTATATCAGGAACACAATACCTCTAACAGTGCTTTTTATTTTTCAGGAATAGTATTTTCTACCACATGTAATGTTATTAATCACTTATGCTATAACATAGAACTCTAAAATACTTTGATTTGCCTACATGCCCCAATATATGTATTTATACGTGTAACTTATAATACGTCCGCTATCGTTTGTAAATGCCATCCGCGTGCCGCTAAGTAGGCGTGGCAATTCAAGGTGGCACGCCCATTTATAGTCGACCAGTAGTTACTAATACATGCATCGTGCTATGAACGGTTACATACAGTGTGGCGTATATAGAATTCATTACGCGAGAAAAACAACATTACAATTACAATAAGGATGCATGAAAACGAAACCCTTCTGGAAGATGAAAATATTTTTAAATGGTTCTTCAGATGGGGTTTTGTTGAAAAAATATTTGTTGCATTAATGTAGCTGCAATAAATTGTGATAGGAAGTTAGAGAATGTGTTTAAATAATAAAATAACAATAAAATTGGCGTATTACTCCAGACTTACACTGAGTAATACAAAATACTACCAACAGTATTGTTTAGCCTAGAGTAAGAATCCTGCTGCATTTAAAGTAATAATGTAAGGAGATTTAGCTACTTTTAAGATATTCCGTAAGAGAAAATATTTAAAATATGTAGCCATACCATCATCTAATTTTGTTGTAAACAAAAAAAAATTTCTATGTGAAAAATAAATAAAAATCTATAATTACAACAAATATAATTACCTTCCCTGGAACAGGATCTTCATCTAAATCTGGACTATCTCTTCTTGTTCTCTTTTCATCATTTCTGTCAACATGCCTATCAGCATTTCTACCTCTAGATCTAGATCTCCTACCCCTATCTACTGATCTACGTCTATTTCTATCATTAGACCTTTGACGATGTCGTCTGTTTTCATTAGATCTACTCCTCCGTCTCTCTTTCGATCGACTTCTGCCTCTATCTCTAGATCTACTCCTTCCCCGTTTCCTATCTCGTGATCGACTCCTATGCCTTTCCCGTGATCTGCTTCTATGCCTATCCCTAGATTTGCTGCGTTCCTTCCTAGTTTGCCTGTCCCTATCGCTTTGCTGTTTTTCTTTCTGCTTCTTCTTTGATGGAGCTTCAGCTTCTAACTGCGCCATCAAATCTGCGACAATATCATTATCTTCTTGTTCTTCCCCTTTCATTTTAACATTTGTTTTATCATCATTATGCATGAAATCTACAAACGATTTTTGAGGTTCATTGGGCCTAGCTAATGCTGGAAATTTCTCAGCTAAAGTAGTGGCTGTTGATGAATTGTTAGAAATATTAACTTTTGTACTGGGTTTCATATGCTGTATGATTCGTAATAAGTTTGCAACAAAGGAATCAGAAAATTCAGCACCGTTTTCAATTAATACCTTCTTAAATGAATCCAGTGTATTGTGCTTCTCCGATAGATGTATTATAAATTCAGCTATAACAATTTATGAACATGTAAAATCTAATTTTATGTGTGAATGTTTGCGTCTTACCTAAATCTTTATCATTCATTCCTAAATGATTTTCTAATTCAGTACACACTTTAGACACTAAAGAGAGGTGTTCTAATTTTTCTATTTCATTCATTTTGAATTACAGTTGTTTATTAAATTGTAAGATAATGAATAAAGCAAATCAAACAGATAACCTATAGACGTTCTAACAGCTCTGAATATTTCGAAATGATGTTTGACAATTTGACATTTTATTCCGACGATTCCGACTCAAGCACAACTCAAGTGATACAAGTGAAACCAATTTCTAAACCACAGACTTAAACAGAAAAGACACTATCGATTGTCGATGTTTGGGAGCTTCGTTCTGGTGACCTTGGATCTATGTCATGGTTATGTTTGGCACGAATTTCAATCTATTTGTATAAGATTTGTTGCAACAAAGTTGTATACATATATATAAAGCACCAAGTAATGAAATCTACGAATCTTTAGGCCTGTTCATAGAAGAATCACAAACTAATCAGAGCCTATCACATACTGTGAAATCAGTGAGAAAACTGTTTCGGATGTCTTTTAGCCAATCGAATTGCGTCTGACTAGTTTGTGATTCTTCTATGAACAGGCCTTTTAGTTTCATGCAAAACTCAAAAACAAAGTATATTTACAATGCAAATTTTAAATGTCAAAAGAAGAACTCTCTTGCATTCACTTGTTCTTTGTCGACGCGGTGTAAGAACATGGCGGATTATTCTCAAATCGAGATCGGCTGCGTTCGTATAACTTACGTACACCGGATAATCCCGCGTAGACATCCGAACGCACTCCTGGATAACAATAGAAAAATCAGCTGTTTCCTTTCTATTTATTCTGTGACACTGACGTGCGTTCGAAATTGTAATACATTCGGTAAAGTGTATACCACAGACAAGGAAAGCGAATAGAAATGTTCAGTGCTTGAGCGTGACAGCAGTATATACCTTATACAACCTTATACTTGCCTCACTTATTTTCGAACGCGCCCTAGTCTTTTAACTTCTATCTTTGTTTATAGAATAAGTTTGTTCTTTTTGTCCTATGTTTTTAGCTAAAGTGGCACCATAGTGGCACTCGTAGTCTGACCCATGTCTGACCATAGAGAAGGGTTAGTCTGCACTATACCATTGTAGTCAAGCCAATTGAAACGGAACTAGAACTGAATGACGACAGCGGTGTTGCACTTTTACATATAGGACAACAATTAAAAGAACGCATTAGTGCAATTATGCTCTTAAAAACATATGATATCATAGTTATGTAATTAGGTTATTATTTTCGTGGGCGTGTGTATGTGTCACTGCCATTTTGAGTTTAGTTCTTTATCTAACAATCATTTTTTATGATTGGTGTAAATTAAAAAAGAAACCTTAGGCAACCTGAGGTGCCAAAATAATGTACTACCGCTGTCGTCGTCAAGTTTTTGGCGACACAAACATCAAAGGCGCCGACAGAGAGTGACCCTTCTTGTTCTTTATCTGTTCGCCAGGTTTGACCCACGCTGCCATATTGAATCATATTGAACTGCACCTGCGTACCAGCTGAAGAGCTAGGACAGGATCATAGAAAAACCTAAGGATATGTACGTCAATCTAACATCACTTGCATTCCAAAAAATGTTTTGGTGTACACCAACTAGTGCACTAATCACTGAACTAGTGCAACCAATACATCTAAAACGAACAAACCTAATATTATAAATCAAGGTCATTCAGGAGCATATGGAGTTTAAAATGGATATTATTCGTTATCTGTGATTACCCTGCACTGTTTTAGAACAGTATATAAAGAGTGATATAAAAATATTATATATTTATCTTTGTTACTTTTCATTATTTTACAGGTGATGTAATATACATTACAGGGTAATTCCCTTTATACATATGTGCATACATATAAGTTATTTTACTGGTTAACTTTTTACTATGTTCTCTCCGGGTGTTCCACGGTGCAAATATTGTTCATCGCCACTTGTACAACCTAATACACACAGTGAGGCAACAGGTTTTATCAAATACACCTGCCCTAGTTGTTTGGTAATATATAAAGAACCAGCACGGAAAGCAGCAGGGAAGTTTAGTTGCAGATATGTGGTCTTTGGTTGCACAAAGCAGTTGCCTGAAGTAAATCTTAAAGAACATGAAAAAGCTTGTGATTATCGAATTTATGATTGCTTAAAGATAGGTTGTGCATGGGAAGGCTCTATAACGAGATTAAAATGTCACATCACAGAACATCACCCAGATATATTAATAGGACATCGTTTCAAGTTACCTCCCTCTGAAGCCGAAATGTCTTATGCAATGATTGTCCATACTGAATTATTTGCAGTTCAATATCGCATTCTTGATTCTATATTGTTCTTGACTGTTAGATATGTCGGAAAACCACCTGATACTGGCAAATTCACATATCAAGCAGAAATTAAGTATGATGGACCGGAATTTGATATTTCCATCATACTTTATAATGGAAAAATGAAGAATTTTGAAGGTTACCAAAGATTAGATGAAAAGACGGAAATAAAGTATCAACTGAGTATGTTAGATGAAATTGTTGTGCCACGAAATTTTTTTTGTTATATAAATATTATGGAAAAGAAACCTGATAGTAAAACTAAAAATAACATAAGTGAAAGGCAAGTAATAAAATTCTTGGAGGATAAAAGTGAAGCCTCATCCAGTACGATGATAAAAATAAAAAAAGAAATGAAAATTGAAGACGAAACAAATGAGAGAGTATCTATCTCAAAGCAGAGAAGTCCCGTATTAGAAAAATATACCCAAAAAACTATGATGAAGGAGTTAGAGTGTCCTGTATGCCAAGAATATATGTTCCCCCCAATTTTTCTTTGTTCTTCGGGACATAGCATATGCGGCGAATGTAAAGAAAAGTTATCTAAATGTCCAACTTGCTCATCTGAATATGGTATTACTAGAAATTTTGCCTTAGAAAATATGTTGGAGTTAATCACTCTTCCTTGCCAGAATGAAATACAAGGTTGTAAATTCCTTGGTGACTTATATTCCATGCAAGACCATAGCAAAGAATGCAAATATAATATTAGTAAATGTCCGCTACCATCAGACTGTCAATGGAGCGGGAACATCTCTTTAATATCAACACATTTAAGAAACAATCACAATAATACAATTATTGCATTAAACCAAGAAATCACACGTGATTTAAATTTAGAAGAAGCCGATTATAGCTTTGTTGAATATAAAAACGAAGTTTTCAGGATATCTTGTAGGCATAGAAGGAAGGCGAAAAATTCAATTCAGTGGTCTTTCCAAAAAACGATATCAACGACAGTGCCAGAAGAGTACAAGATTGAGATAGAGTTCATCGACCAAACTGCTAATGAGAGAAAGTTTATTATAAATGATGTTGTTCGGGAAGTAACAAGTAACAATACTGAAATATTCAATAATGCACTTACAATATCATTTTTGTTACTCCAACCATATATTGATCCTTTAAACTTATTGCATTATAAATTAAAAATTTATTGAAGTTAAAAACAAGATTTAACAGACAGACATATTAGCAAAACAAAAAAAAATAATACTACTAATATTGTGTGAAATTACCCTTACTTTTTATATCACTTGATTTTGTTATGATTTTAACTTCTTCATTGCTTATTAATTTTTTTTGTAATCCCCTAAAATCTGTGGTTATACTTATTTTATAAATTTAATTAGAAAGTCTCTAAGACATCAACTTTGTAGATCATGTACAATATAAATATGTAATATTATGTAATTTTGATGGCAATGTATTAAGCTAATGCAAAAAAACAATATTGTAAAGGATATATGTACAGAAAAATATTCTTGTATTACTGGATTGTTATTTAATAATAAAAGTGTAAAGAAAGGTATAAAAAATGTGTATTAGGTACTATCCAAAAGACGACGTAAGAGTACTAGAGCTAATTAATCAATAGGCCTTCAAGATATCTAATCACTCCGTGCTACACCAATTTTAAATTAATTACGAACGATTGTTTCGGAAATTCGTGGATTTCCATTTTCAACCGGAAACCGAATGAACTAAGAAACGATAAAATATTTAAACATGCTTAAGATATGAAACTATAATAACGCTAAACATAAAAAATACTCCAAACTATGGCACTGATAATGTACTAAACACTGTAAAACACCTTACAAAGTTCACTGGGCGAACATTTCAATACTAAATTGAGTTGTGTCACTGCTGATGATAGCTCTGCCATTGAAACATGCCTCCTGGGACCCTATTCTCGAATCGTTCGAAGAAATGATCGCATTGCGATCCGGGCGCATGGCCAGTATCGCACAATCGGACAAATCTGTATTCTTGAAATATAATATCGAGCGTGCGATACGAACCCTTCAGCAGGTAGAATAGGCGATGCACGCCAGATGTCGACCGCATGAGCGCTGTTGGATACTAGTAGGATTCTATTCATTGAAAGGCGGGAACCAATTAGAAACATGTATTTTAAAATGAAAGTTTCAAAATTTATGTGAAACAATGGTAAAAGCAAATAGCAACATGTGTCAGACACTTGTGTATTAGGTACCTAATACAAGGATTTCACATCCCTAACTGCAAACACTTAAGATAAAGTTTCTTTAGTATAATATTGTCTGCCACCAAAGAGAGATCATGGACAGAAAACGAAATTCTTGTATTTCTGCGGAACAGAAGGAGTTGATGTTAAATTACCTTAACGATCACAATGAATTGGTGAAGGGTAATTTTACATCAACATTTACACAAAAAGATGGTCAGCGAATGTGGGAAGAACTAAGTGGACGTTTAAATGCAGTTCCAACAGGGTCGAAAAAAGACTGGAAGCAATGGCGCAAAGTGAGTATACTTTCATTTGTTGCATGCTATCATTGTAGAAAATCTTTAGAAGCAATATATTTATTTATTTTAGGCATGGCATGATTTAAGATGCAAGGTAAAAAAGCAGGAGGCCGAAAGGAAACGATATTTTGCAGGGACTGGGGGTGGGCCCAACTTACCTCCCAATAATTCCACCGACCAAAAAATTATAAATCTAACAAGCCAGGCAGCAATTCATGGTATTGCTTCTGTGCAGGAAGCAGAAATACATTTTGTAAGATACCGATATACATATATTAAATATGGTCGTTAATTATGTTTTATATCTAGGATTTCGAAGAACAGGGTGTCAACGAATTAGAAGGAAATAATGAAACAGGTTTGTGTAAAGAAAATGAAATATACATGGATATTCGTTTCGCTTTCATCCACGAATCCATAAATACTTTGAATTACTAAAAAATATTGAATTCCAGGAATCGAACATTTCAACGAAGAAGTTGATGTAACAAATCCAAATATTAATGTTGCCGCATCAAATGGTATTGTTCATGTAAATATTATATTCAGCTTTTTAATGTTTTTTTTTTGTAGTACAAGAAAACATAGTATGTGGCACCCCATCAACTTCAAAGATCACAAGTAAGCATTCACATCATATACACATATTACTATATTTATACTCTTCTTAAATTAAAATACACAGTGTCAGCAAAAAGAAAACGTGTGGAGGAATGTGTGGCTGCATCGACAAAGCTCTCTGTTCAAGGCGACACCATTTTGTCTTTGATGCAAGAGCAAAACAATCATTTAAAAGCTCTCCAGCAGACAACTGAAAGGATTGCAACAGCAGTGGAAAGGATTTTGCATCAGAAAATCAAAGTGCCCAAATAATTAGTGCTTTAGATAGATTGGCTGCATCAATAGATACAGTAGTTGATTGTATTTTTGAGTAGTCCATTTTATAGTAAGGTATATATATATATAAAATAAGTTAAAAATAAAATATTTTTTATTAGTTAATTATATTGTAATGTATATATATCATATCATATCATCATTATTTATTGTACATTTATATAAATGTATGTACATTGCATACAAATTTACCAAAAAGACCAAATCATCCTATAAAAATATATAAAATAAATTAAATGAAATCTATGCAGACGTACTTCTTAATTATAATTTTTTTCTGTGTTACTAAAACCAAATAACCTGTAAGCTATAATGTACACATTACATATTCATATTACAATAAAATCTGTTGGAGCACGCATTTTTTTACAATTAGAGTGTTATGATAGTTTGGAAACGTGATAATTCATTTTAACAAAAACAGGTATGGGTATGCATTTTGAATGTTCAAAGTAAGCACTTCCAATAATAAATTTAATAATGTTTATTTCGCTGAATAGATTTAAACATGCAATTACAGCACAAAAAACAAAAGAATCTATACATGACATAACTCATCCAATAAGATAGTTATTGGAAAAACCAGAACTACAAGAACTAAAAAGTAATGATCATGGAATATATGTAATTGCTGTAGAGGTAACACTTACATTTAAGAAGTAAAGAACAGTGTGATGAGTGGGTTGTAAAAAATAGACATATTAAATCAAAAAAACCCATCCTACAACAAAAGCCATAAGCCTAAGACAACTAACATAATATCTGTTGGCTAGCAGTTTTTTTTTTCAATAAATGTCATGTTAGATTGGAAGCCACTGTAAGTAGTACGTCGAGTACACATTTATAAAAATTAATTTCAATGTTTATTGTGCCTAACAGATTAAAACGTGCAATTACAGCACAAAAAATGAAATAGATCTATGACATAATTCACGTAGTTTGTGATAATAGGTCTGTTTGTTAGGGCTAAACTTTCTACAGTGCTTCGGAAATAAAACGGTATAGAAGATTCCCTCTTTATTGCATATTAGAGAAAGATCAAACATGCACCAGTGTTATTGGTGTAACACCAACCACGAAAACTAAGGTGTTTTACAGTAGTTTAGTCTTCTATACTCATTTGATGTAAAAATAATAAAAATTAAGTGGTTCTAAAAGTGTTTTTGCAGCATTAATACTGAGCAAAACTTCGAAAATATAATTTGCATTCATTCTTATTATTTTGCATTCCCTTCATCGTCTCCTAAAATCTTTTAATCGCGTTGAAAATCACTTCCATTTGCATCAAGCAAAACCGGAATAAAAAAATTGAGAATGTCTGTATTATAAATGCATATTGTTAATAATTGTTATATATTAGAATATTCATGCTTAAGTATATAATATATACACAGAGACATTATTTAAAGTGTTTACACTTTTTGTAGTGAATATTTTGATTTGTAAAATACTACTCCATGATATGAAACGAGGCAGTCAAATCGGTCTATACTAAGCGAAGAATAGGAAAGGAAAAGGCGAGTTTAAATAAATACGAGTAGAAATAGATACATAGTGGAATAAAATTAGTGAATCTAAACAAGTGTGTGATTGGTTTGTGTTTTCTTCGACTTTATTTCATTTTAAGTAGACCTTAAGTGTGTTAATAAATCAATGTTATTTAATATATGGCCGGTTTTATTTCTTTGACCCCGACAACATTTTAATCAGCGAAAAACCTATCGATATTCGCCATTCGCCATCGATTCTTCTCCGCTGTATGTTTTAAATAGGAAATATTACATTCAAAGCGTTAGTTAAAGTTAAACCTAGCTTAACGTGCCGGTGCAAAAGAGTCTTAGGTTTCAGTGGTGGGAAGCTATTCTAATAACTAGGCAAATAGCGGCTATCGGGGAAATAGCTATAGCTGTGATATCTGTCAACGCGATAACCAGCTACAGCTACGGTAACTGAACGGGCGATCGGTGGCGTTGGGAACTATGGCTACTGGCTACTACGGCTAGACAACGAATATCCGTCCAAGATACGTAGTATAAGTTGCGTTTTATTTACCTCACGTATCACTTGCGATCAGATAAATAAATCTATAGAGAGTTATACATTTCAAACCTCGTAACTCGTAACATAAACGAATGTCGTACTTGACTATATGAAATACCCACAGACCTGGAAATACCCAACTACGCTATCGGCTTGCCGTTAAAGCGAATACCGAGTTGACCGAGTAATAACCAGTAGCTGAAATAGCTGGTTATTTAGCGGTTATTAAAGTACCAGTAGCCGGCTAGTTAGGTTATTAAAATATGCGCTAGTTACCCATCACTAGGTTCAGTTTCATATACCTACAATCCTTGTTTATATATTTAGTTTGGAACAACCAATGTAAAATTCTATTTACGCAGTGCGCCATCTAGGAGACATCCTGTTGTACCTCCAAACGGTTGATAATTATCTTAAATAAACAAGGCTATCACATCACCGAGAAAGTGGGAAAGACACCGAAATCACCCGAAATCCTTTAACAAAAAACAGGATTGGTAGATTACATTTATCAATTCCTATATATATACCTGATTAGTTTTTGTTTCGACATATGTTTTTCCCCTATCTTTTGTTTTGTAAGTAAGTATATAAAAGTATTCATCGTTAATGTGGCATCATCGTGGTATGATTGCATAAGAAATCGGAATAGATCAGTACGTGTAGAGTACGTGTTCTTGTTGCAAATTTTTTACAACATATAATTAATTTACAATTATTAGAATGTCTTTTCTGGATTTATTTGCAAAGGGGTCTCCACCCAAAGATCTACAGTGCGGTTACTGTTCAAACCTATTATCTGTGCCAGGTGTAACAGTGCCTGATAATCAAGGTAATTTGTACGCGTGTGGTAGATGTTCAAGAAACCAGGGCAGTACCATAGGTGCTGCGGCATATGAAGCTATGGCTCCAAATGTTAAATTTCCATGTAGATACAGGATTTTTGGATGCAACAGGCAACTGAGTTGGGGTGGTGTTTTGGATCATGAAAAAGCTTGTGATCATAGAGTGTTCGATTGTTTTGGTAAAGGTTGTGATTGGCAAGGGTCAATGAACACACTGAAAGTGCACATCCTGGACTGCCATGCCGATATTGTAATCAATAATGGAACCTTCAAATTACCAACAGATGCTGGAGAAACACTTTACTTGATGTTTGCTTATAATGAGCTGTTCCTAATTCAATCTTACATTGGTGATTCTACATTTTCCTTGAGTGTTCAATATATAGGAAAACCACCCGAGTGTGGTAGATTTACATATGAGGCTGAACTTAAGGATACAGGCTCGAAACGTAAAAGTTCTATTAAACTGTATACTGGAAAATTAAAACCTTTTGCGGAGTACATAAAATCAGATGAGAAAATGGACGCAAAATTGAAGTTAAGCTCATTAGAGGAATTATTGAACACGCGTAATGTTTCTTGTTACATAACAATTATAGAAAAACAGGCTAAAAAGGAGAAGAAAGCTAAACAAAACAATGCAAAAGATGAGAAAAAGCCTGATAAAGGTGGTAAAAATGAAGAGATAGTGGATTCTGTGAGTGCAGCAAGCAGTGGAACGAAACCTAAAACTACTAAAAAAGATAAGAAAAATGATGTTTCTATTAATGAAGGTGCATCAATTTCCAAGCAAGAAAAGCAAATAAATGAGAACATGGTGAGAGAATTAGAATGTCCAGTGTGTCAAGAATATATGTGCCCTCCCATTTTCCTCTGTTCCCTAGGTCATAGCATATGTGGTGAATGCAAAGAAAAGTTGACTAAATGCCCAACTTGCGCTTCAGAATATGGGAACACTAGAAATTACACCTTGGAAAGTATGCTGCAGTTGGTTCAACTTCCTTGTCGTAATGCGAATGAAGGTTGCACCTTTGTTGGGAATCTATCGTGTGTGCAAGCCCACAAAGAGAGTTGCAAATATGAAACAATCCAGTGCCCTGTCCCAATCGATTGCAAATGGAAGGGAAGCACTGATTTATTATTAAACCATTTGCGAAATGCTCACAAGATCGTTTTTGTGAAAGTAAACGAGATTGTTAAGCACAATTTAAATGTAGGAGAATTGGATTACAGTTTCTTGCAGTATGAAGGTGAATTATTTAGAATATCCTGTAAACATGGAAAGAAATCAAACGGCATTATGCAGTGGTCTTTTCAGAGAGTTTTATCAGCCAAGCAGCATAGAAATTACAAGATTGAAATCGAATTTCTAGACCAAACTACTAATAATAGGAAATTTGTGATAAACGATGTATCTCGCGGTTTGACTGAAAATAGTGATATATTTAATGACGTTCTTGCAATACCAATGTCTTTATTACAGCCATTTATAGATTCTTCAAAATTTATACAGTTTAAGTACAAAATTTATGTATAACCTGCCGTTAAAGTTATATAGATACTGCCTGGATATTTTAGGTCAAGAACATAGAAATATATTTCTCCAGCGTTGCCACCAGTGTTGGAAACCAAACTACCGAAACTTGTGCATTTAAAATTAGCATACATTTTTAGGTAAGGCAAATGAAAAGTTTTTGACTTTATTGAACAAATAATAATAAACAAATGAATAAAAAACAAAATTTATACAAAAGAAAAACAAAAATACAATAAAATAATAATTGTAATAAGTCATAAATGAAATTTTAGTCAATTGCAATACCAGCATCTTTGTCATTAACATTAGAATTAGGAAGTGCTGCCTTTCCTTTCTAGTGAGAAAACTTCATGCAATTTTCATATTGTGCTATAAAATCTTTGGCGTATAAATGAAAAAAAAAAAAGAAATATATACTGTATTCTTAGATTTTATTTTAATATTTAAAGTATTAAGAACCCGATCGCAACTTACGTTGAAGTATGAGAAATATGAAATATTTAGCAAAAATGATTTTTGTGTCATCTTCAAAATTATACAATTTGGTTTCAAACTTAACTTCTACAATTACTTTATTTTAGACAGGCTGTGGCCCACTAAGTCTGGGAACCGCGGCGATATCTTGGAAACTATAATAGCTAATACAAGGATGATATCGATGGGGAAAAAACATAGTTAAAGTGACAAAGGGGAATTTAATGAAAATGTTTTATAAATTCCAAAATATGTCCGCTCGGGGGGCAGTTGCTAGGGTCAATGAAGCCTTCAATAAAATCTCTACTCCTCGAGTATTGTAAAACTGGTTTCTTCGCGTGTCGCAATTTGTAATGCTTAAAAAACGGTTTCTTTCTTGAAAGTTCCTCTAAAAAACCTAAACAAACAATACTCATACTAAATGTTTGCCAACAAAATGTTTTATTAATAGATTACCTGACATACTTTAAGGTGGAAGTGAGTTCCTAATAAAATATTTTCCATTTCGACATTATGTGATAAAATGAGACGTACAAATAAACTTATTATACGAAAATTTCGCGAATTTGAATAAGAGACCATAAAACGACCGTTTGCTGTTTATAGTAACAGTTATTTTAGTTGCCAACAATGAAAAGAAAGAGATGAACATATGGAAAGACTGAAACAGAGCCTGTTAGTACACGTAGTGGCTACGAGAGAGCGTCGTAATAGTTCCCTGTCATATTATGAATTATAATACGACTTCTGTAGTTTTTAACCGAATTAAAAAAAAAAACGTAACCTTTTTTGAAAGAGCACTTATACAAGAAAAGACGTATCTATCTGATTTTTATAAAATTTGGTAGAACTGTAGAACACCAACAAATATTGGACACCTATTTTTTTAGCGTCCCGTTTTTTTGTTTTTAGGGGATGTAATTGGGGCTCAAAGTTACCACCAAAAGCACATTTTTTTTTTGCAGTATTTCAGAAATGAGAAGGGATAATCGATAAAGGAATGTTTTATGCACAAGTATTGTTTATACCATCCACATCTTATTGTGTCCCGGCGCCCCACAGATAGACGTCAAAAAATGATTTATATTTAAGATGATCAAGTACGCACGAACTTTTTTGGCTGTTACTGTTTGTATCACATTATTTTTTTTATATTCTAATATAACAAATAATTTTATATTTAAATACAATTCGATATTCAATTTAATTCCAAAAAATATGAAGAGAACAGGGCTAGTAGGCATACATAAAAATGACGATAATTTCTCAAAATGTAGATTAAAAAAAAATCCAAACACCCCACCTTTAATTTGTGTTTTATGTAGTTTAAAGATTAAACAAAGGTAAATTAAATGTATAATATACAAGAGCAGGGGTGAAAAAACTGATATTTTTTCTTATCTCGAGCCCGTGCGTGCGCCACTTTCAACCTAAAATGTACAGATCCTAACAAGGTTTTTAGCCGATCTCGATATATCTCTTCTCGTTTTTGAAATACTGAAAAAAAATGTATTTTTGGAAGTAACTTTGAGCTATAATTACGAGATAATTGCCCAAAAACGGGACGTTAAAAATGTGTCAAATAGTTTTTACATTCTTGCCAAATATTATCAAAATCGCAGAGATACGCTCGAGTGCCTTTCCTTGTTAGTGCTGTTTGGAATGCGACAATTTGTGTTTCCGTAAAAGTTCAGAGAATGTATCAGATGACGGTATCCTCAATATACGAGTTTTCCTTTAATTATGTCGAAAAATTTAAATGTTTTGATATCCTTTTCTTATGTTATGTTTGAAAAGTTTTGACAAACCAAAATGGTTGCGAAAGCCGTTCTCCTTAAGCCTGTTTTACACGGTCCGATTTATTGGCCAACAAGTTGACCTTCGATATTAGTGTAACGTGTAAAACAGCAAGTAATGTACGATTACTTGAGCAATTTATTGTCAAAAAATCGTACAATACATTGAATTGAATAGAACGTGTTCTATTTTTGCCACGATTTTTCCCTAACTTAAGTGTTTTAATACCAACGCAGTAAAAGAAAAGTATCAATTTACTGTTTTTAAACTAAAGTGTAGAACCTGCCTATGTATATATTCAACAGCCGTTTAACCCGCCAACAGGTTTCTATGGACTAGCATAGTGGACAAGACGAAAATGCAAAATAACCAATCTATTTTTCTAAGTATGAAAATTTCCTAATTCAATTATTAACGAAATTAACCGAGTAAGCACGATTGTTTAAAAATTGTGCAATTTATTGTATTCATGTAAAAGAGCATAGTTTTACCAATTTCTTTGTAAAGAAATTGTTCAATTAATGGCCAATAAATCGAGACGTGTAAAACAGGCTTTAGAGATACTTAACGGGATACATTCAACAATACATACGATTTTAGTACGTTGATAAAACACTGCAGGCATATCAACGACATTTTTTTATCATTCAACGACTAAGTAGGTAATCTTCATAGGCATGTGCGTAGTAAAATTATACATACTTTGATAAATCCATGTCCAACTAAAGTAAAGATATTTTTAAGTAGGTATGTGATGGTCTGTTTTCGTTATTATCTGAAAAACGGTAAAAGATATGACAACGCGGTTTTCGTCAGTATTTTAATTTGTCAAAAGCCAAAACTCTTCAAACACAGCATAAGAAACAATTATTAAATTTGAATTTATCGATATAATTCAGAAAGACGCGTCTATAGTTGGGAATAACGCCATATGTGATACATTTCTTAAACAGGTGGCACACATTGTAATGTTTAAAACACCATTAAATGCCCTTTCTCAAAAGTTTAGGTTGTGTTTTTAAATTGGGTAAAAACTAGAGTAGTTTTTTGACTTTATAGCGGCTACTAGACTTATAGTTCACAATACGGCAACCCGTCTTTATCCAAAGCAGTGTGCAATTCGCTAGTTTTTAAAAGCAATTAAAGTTGAAGCTAATCCTGAAACTTTTGCCAGCAAACTTAAAATTAACTTTTGACTGTAGCAATTGCGCCCCTTAGTGGGCATGTTTGGAATTTAAAAATATTTTTATTAAATTTTCTTATATCACTTATTAATTTTTTTTTATCAGTATGGCCACTGTAGTTTCAAATATCGCTGGTCCCCACATTTACGGGAACACCTGGATACTAAACACACAATTTGGCAGTAAACACCACTCATATCGGTATCATTTGGTTTTCTGGTTAACATTTATTATATAAAATATATTAGCGCATACAGCAATAGATTGTGGTGGAAGTTAAGCACCTAACACGTCTAAGCAGTATAATAAATTAATTATATGTTTAAATATGTTATAGATTATTTCTTTCTCTAATAACCAAAATTAAATTTATCGCAATTATTTTTAATAAATGCTTGAATTTAAAGTTTGAAAAGTATTAAAACAGTGCAATACAGAATCGTTGATACTGGCATGCTTGAAAATGGAGTTATTAAAAATAATTGCTGATACTAGAGATATAATTAAAATGCGAGCAAAAAAAGATCACGATTATTTCTTCATCATGCTTTTTGAAAATTATAAGCTTCATTACGCATATGAATATACATATTATAGTTCATATAAATATATATAACTGACTGTTGTATACCTTGAATAAATATTTATATAATCTTTATTAATTAATCTTTATTATATTTTATTATTTAGTAATGTAGAATGATTTAACGGTTTCAATAAAAGGATATTGTATTGATTCTTTAACTTTTCAATCCCCAAACTGCAACTTATTTTTTTTGCATTAGCGGCATTTATTAGTATTTGAAATACAAGTCGAAACAGTATGAATTAAATAATAATAAAAGGACTAAAAATACAAAAAAAAAGTAATTTTATTTTCACATTATTCCGACATAATAGTGCTAAGATTAATTTTTCTCCGTTCATTGTTAGTGACTGTATTTCTTTCAACTTTATCGAGCGGTTTAAAACTCCTTTTTGGTTTGCTGTACCTCAAACGTTTTTTACTTTCATCTGCGTCATATGGCAAAGTCCTACTGTTGGTAATGTGAGCATACGTCTCTTCTTCATTAAATATTTTTCTCCTAGGAACATGCCTCAGAGCATACTTCCAATCTCCGGTTTTTTTAACATCCAATAGTACTGATACCATTTGATTTAGTGTCAGGCTCTTCCCAGATCCTGAACCCCATTGCAGATACCTATCTAGAGGTAATTTCTGCATTTTTAATCCTTCCCTTTTCGCTTTTGCAAGTGATAATGGATGGTGCCCTGCCTAGAAAATAATGATAAAATTAAAAAAAAATTGCTTAATAGGTCTGGGTCCTATTCACATGGACAATGTGCCTTGAATAAGTATTTATATTGTTCCGACATCATCACGTACGCATCATGATACAGACACACATATTTATACTAAAATTGCATTTAATTTTAGTATAAGGAGTTTTTTTTAAGTGAATCCAGTAAAAATCAAAATCCCAAATTGTTTTTAGTTTTTGAGATATAACACAAAATTGGTATTTTTCTTATGGAACACGCCATATTTTTGATTTATTTTTTTAATCTACATAAAATTTCCTTTAAACTGATGTATATCATAAGTAAGGTTTTGATTAATGTCATATTTTACAATTTTATTTAAAAATATCTAAAAGATACAAAAATAAATACTAAAGA
Source organism: Cetonia aurata (assembly GCA_949128085.1). Classification (NCBI taxonomy): domain Eukaryota; kingdom Metazoa; phylum Arthropoda; class Insecta; order Coleoptera; family Scarabaeidae; genus Cetonia; species Cetonia aurata. The sequence continues at coordinate 4,362,567 of OX421887.1, forward strand.
AATAAATAAATTTTCTAAAGTCTGGCACCCATTTTATTGAAGCCATAAGCGGCATCTCTTTTTAACACTGTTGGCGGCATTTACTAACATAGTGGGAGTGATGTACCCCAAAGCTTGGTAAAGAGCATTTTTCTCTAAATTATTAGTTTGGTGCCGATATATTGCAGGGTGTGAGTTGTGGTGATATAAGTGGCGAGTAAATTGGATCTCTATTTGCGACCCATTTAGCACCAAAAAGCTCATTTAACAAGTCACTTATTTCATGTGATGTTGTATGATGGAGCACCATCCTGCTGAAAAAAACAATTTATTCTCTCTTGTCAATAAAATCTACCAGATGCTCTTCTAGAATTTGGCGATTTGTGAGTTCAGATTACCATCAAATAAAACAGGTCCAATAATCCGACCTCTGTAGAACCGAACTCGAACTTTAAAACATTTATGTTGATTTTCTACATCGCAATAATACCAATATTGTATCTGTTAAAAATCCTATCACTTCGTATCGTGGCCTCATCTGTCCATATTACATTTGTGCCAGAATTGGGGTCTTCTTCGCATTTTCTTAAAAACTAACGACAAAATGCTCTTCTCGGTCCAAAGTCCTGCTGTCGCAGTTGATGCACTTTACGCGGCCGATAAGGCCTAAATTTATTTTTCTCTAAAATCCTTCTTAATGTCGTTCTAGCTACCCCAGTACTTCGTTCCATTGCTCTCGTGGAAGTGTTTGGAAAAGATTTACTTCGCCCAAAACCTTCTCTTCCAGTTCTTTGTCCATCATGATATTTCTATATGTTTTGGGTTTTGGCTTCTTAAACGAACGAAATGTAATATCAGGTTTTGTTTTATTTTGCTAAGTATTTTACCACAAGGTTGCCTTCTCTCTGGATGACGTTTGTGATAAATTTGTAAAGCTAATTGTTTACTTTCATTCGCCTCTATAAATCACTTAAGCATATCATATTTTTCAAAATGTTGAACCATTTTAATGAAACTTTTCACTTGACAATGACAGTTCTTTGTTGCTGTGATATTGTTTGTACAGAAAGACTTTTTGTTTTTCTCGAAGCCTATTCCGATGGAACTTTATTTTAATAGCTTTTTTTGAAGGCATGACTTGCTTGATATAAAATATTTTGTGTTAATAATGCGCCTCCGTCATAGCAATCTAGGGTAATTTTAAAAATCGTTAGATATCCTAAAAACTAATAATCAAAACCTTGCTTGTGATACATCAGTTTAAAGGAAATTTTACGTAGATTAAAAAAAAATATGGCATCTTCCATAAGCAAAATACCAATTTTGTGTTATATCTCAAAAACTGAAAACAATTTGAGATTTTGATTTTCACGGGTGGATTCGCTTAAAAAAAAAAACTTAAAAAAAAGTGCTGTTGTAGCTTGAAAACTACTAGACATAACAAAAAGCGATTTTCATATTTAACCTTGTTCCAAAAATCTAGCCCAAGACAAGTATACTTATTTTTCGATATCTATGATAGAAGTACCCTAAACTCCCAAATCCCGTCGAAATTGGCCCAGCCTCTACAACTTTTGTGTTGGAGTCGTATTTCTTTGCCATCACCTAGTATTACATTTATCAAAAAAGAGTGGTAAAAACAATTCAGATATAACCGCAAACATATTCAGGGTGATGTTCTTTATGTGTTCAAACATACGCAAACGTTTCTATTGCTTACCGTAGTTTAGCGTCAAGGCCTTGTTTTATAAAAACCTAAAATATCCTTAAAATTCTCGCCCATCCAACCAAGCACAACTTAATTATACAATCTCGCGTTTATATGGATAAACCCCGTACTTTAGAGAAACTTAAAAGGCACAATTCGTCGTGAGATCCAACTGATTGGTCATCATACTTTGGACAGAATGTAGAACTTCAAAGGCGGCGTGGCAAAGTACATTGATGAAAACGGTCATCATTTGTTAGTGTGCAAATATAAATTCGATGGTATACGTTTCAATATATTTTTATGTCGACAGATAATTTTTCACTTCAAAATTAACCGAGTTACAAAAAACGTCCTGTTTTTCGTAATCACCCCTGTATGTCAGGTACATAGTGTAGGGGGCATTATCTGCTTCCAGGCTGAGGCTGCATATAGGGTGCACTATTTCATATATTTTTATTTTTCCACTATGTACCTGACATACAGGGGGTGATCACGAATAACAGGACGTACAAAACGTTTTTTTTACGTTCTGTTTTTCGTGATCACGTATGTCAGGTCATCCTATATGCCAGCTTCAGCCTGGAAGCAGATAATGCGCGTCGAGAAATATGTACAAATGTTGCCCTAAGCTTGAAGTGGCAGGCAATACAGATTTTTATAATACTAGATGTAAAAGAGAAAAACATCAGAAATATTAATAAAGCCTAAGTCAAAGTCTGCCATATGCCATCCTAGCTAGGGGTCGTCTTTTTTTGACCGTTTTTAATGGGTAACCTAAATTTTGGAGTCCCACAATTTCCATATATGATTTCTGCATAGCCGTGAATAAAGCATGTTTCCCGACAAAAAAAATATAATGTAAAAATACAAAGGGGCATATAAGTAACCCGCACTACCGTCACCATCTTAAAATACACTTACTCACGGGAGTGGTTATTTTTTTTTAGAAAGTGACAAAAATGTAGAAATATTTTATTTTAATTGTAACTTGTAATTTCTTGAAAAAATATTTTATGCTTTTCTAGCCTAACTTTCAACATATCACAAGTTGCGGCTGTAAATAGGGTAGCCTACTAGTGGTATATAAAAAAAGGTTTTCTTTTTCTGAGATCAAGAAAAAAACCAGTGTTTTTTTTTTCTCAGTGAACAAGTAACGTGCGTTAAACAAACATGAATTGTCCGAACTAGAAGTAGCTTTAGATGAACACTACTTTTTGAGGGCTGTCCGACATATTATCACGGAAAACTTAGCGAGAAGGATATTATATTATATTATAACCCCAAATATTTACTATAAAAAGAAACAAACGATTTTTTCTAAATGGTAGCTTTCTCTATTTTACTGCTGATGATGATAGCGTTGCTATCGAAACGCACGGTAAGAGTTTTAACAGCCGCGAGTTGCTTAAGAGATGCGTGAACGAAGTACCGTGGACATATAATGTTTGTGGGATATATTGAATGCAAGAAATAATAAAAAGAATTTAAATAATTGCTTTTCCGGGTCAGACTTTGTCGATGAAAGAGATGGCATTTTCAGAAATATCTGAACACAACTATTGTAACAAACAGTTATTGATGAATCATCCACACGTGTTCTGGTAAAGATGCCTAAAAAGAAAATTCTTTATGCACATACATAAAGAAATTTAGATTTTCCAGTCAATAATAACATATTTTTTTCTGTTTACTATATGTAATCCAAATTCTAAAAACTACTAACAAGGGGAGGTCGCTAGATGCTAACCTCAGTTTTGATCCCGACTTTGTCAGTTGGTAGTGGGGACCCCTTGGAATCGTTTCAAATGAATTATTAGAATGATATTGAAAGTGCAAAAGTACGTTCAATTTACACAAATTTTTTGTAATATCAGTACTCAATTAGAAGTGTGAGAAAGTAAATATCGGGAATTAATCACATACAATTGCATTGGATAGTAATAGCATAATCATTAATTTATTTCGTTTAAGTAGCAATATTAAATTATACAAATATTTCATCCAAACTAAATATTAATTCGAACAATGAAATGCATTTCCGTTAATTGTGTTAGTATTACCACAGATAAGTAAACAGATAGCTCACTGTAGCAAAATTGGCCGATTCTTGCTGGTTGCAGAAATAACAGGCTGCAATATTACGATTTAATCAAACATAGATAGCTGCGGGAAGCACGGTGTACGGTCGGGGACCGGACGTCGGAGTGTGGAAGGAGTACCGGCTCGATAGTTGTTTTTATTTAAAAAATATGCTTTTTTGCCGCACAGCTGTTATTTACCTAGAATAGCAAATTGAATAGATTTATACCTCCTTGAATGTGAATTGCTTACGCTCTTCTTTAGAATATGAATATTTTCTATAGACTGTCCAGATTTACTTAAGTGCGCGTAATGTATTTATTGAATTTATTCGTATGTGTCTCATAAGAATATATTTACGGTTGTTATAATATATTGGAAGGACTCACAGTTTATAGGCAGTAGTATATGTAAATAATACAAAAACTTTCAATATATGTGACTTGACATTATCAATTATTCATCAATATCTTGTTACGTTTCGACTAGTTAATATAGTCTTCTTCAGACATGTATGATGAAAACAATTTACAATTACGTTAAACCTGATAAACTACATTAAGAAGAAAATGATTTTATAGATAGATTTTTTAAATGTAGTTTGTCATGTTTAATGTAATTGTTAATTGTTTTCATCATACATGTCTGAAGAAGACTATATTAAGTCGTCGAAACGTACAAGATATTTAATTAAGAATGTAAAGTCACATATATTGAAAATAAAGCCTGAAATTCCACGAACTATTGTATTATTGTTATAATATATGACGTTTTTTTTTTCTTGATAGTAACGAAAATAATGAATAGTGATAATTGCACTGCATGTAGTCGAAACGTTATAAATCCGATTTAAAGCCAAATTATCATTTTTTATTATACCCAAGTAACATCAAATCTTTTTAAAATAAGTATCATATTTACAGGGTCATTCACACTATACGGCACGGAATATTGCGGCCAAAACATGTAACGTTCAAAAGTTTTGCTTTTGGGATATATTGTTACATAATAATAAATCTGTAAAAACGTAAAAATAGTCGTTTTTTTTGCACCATTTGACGTTTTTTAAATAAGAGGTCTACTGTATCTAGTTGCTTAGTTTTTAGAAATGTCAGATAATTCATTTATTTTTGTTCTAAATACATATTTTGCTTCTGTTTTATGTTAGCGTTGATATGTTGTTACCATTATTGTTGTTACAGCCGATTGGATATTCTTCATTATTATTCTTATAATTGTAAATTATCTGACATTTCTCAGTACTATATAGGCAACTAGATAGGTTAGAAATACCAAATGGCGCAAAAAAAAAACGATTATTTAGCATATTCAAATGCGAAGACTGAAAGCTTAACTTATATAAATACCATTCGATAGGTAATAAAAAACTACATTTGTTGGTAGATTCAAAACTATGGCATTCTATTTCAATTAATCAAGTTATAGCCACTTACAATTCTTATTCCATTAGTTTTAATTTTTGTACACCCTGTATACGATAGCAGGTTTATTATAATTGAGTTCTATAACATGGTCTATTGTTACATTTTACCATAAGTTTCGCTTACACTTTTTAAGTAGGTATTTGAAACATGAAAATTAGATTAAATTTTTCCAAAATTCAATTTATTTAAAAAACGTTAAGGTTTAATTATTATAAACCTTATTTAAACACAACTTTGACACTTTTAGAGCTTTTGGAACATTCTATTTAATACGAGAGTAATTTTAAAGGTAACCATAATAAATCCCGATACATCCCAAAAGTGAAAAACTTTTTGAACATCACGTGTTTTGGCAATAATATTCCGTGCCGTATAGCGACATATTTTAATATTTGTAGTGCTAGGGTCATCTCGGCTACTACAGAAAAATATATAGTCTAAACTTAGGTATAAGCAGAAAATTCCCTAACTTAATATGATTATATACCCACCCCACAAAGCAGAAGCGTATAATTTGCAGGTGCAAATTCACGGACTACCGTGGAGTTTTCGCTTATAAATGATAGTTTTGACAATTTCAAATTTATAGACGATATAAGCACAAATCAAAAACCTGTCTGTCTTATGACTTACGGCGGTAATCTTTGGAAATGATCTACTCCCATTTTTTTGTTTTGCTACGTCAAATTTAAACCTACATTGTATCTTTCTTAATAAACGAAATCTCTATAATCAATAATTACCGGCAAATTTAAAACAGCCTATATACCTATACATCATGACGTTCGGTAGTTTCTTAAGAATGGCGTATATTTAATAATTAAAATTGTTACAAATTTTTTACAACGAAAGTCTGCAATTTTATTTTAATAATGATTTAATGTTTAATGATAATTTACAACATCAAGATATTGTATATGGACTGCAAGAGCAATATTGTCGTGAGTTTTTAGTGTTGTATCAATGTTACAAAGGTATCCTAACACAGTATTTACGTATACAGCACGCAATAAGTTATTTTCCGGGAATTTAAATAACTTCAAATCTTTAAAATTTCTCCGGGACTTTCCGCTGCGTATATATGTATGCGCATTTATTGCGAGCCCCGCGTGTCGACATTTCAATGCTAGCGGTATATATGTTCGTACGTGCCTACCCGACTGTCCATCGGCAACTGAAGTGCAGCGCTCCGAATGAACTCACGTAGGGTTCCCATTTTAGCGAAAGCCGCTGCCAATTCTCCCGTAAGGTGAGCTATCTGTATGACTTATCTGTGGTATTACCATATACAATTAACGGAAATGCATTTAGATGCATAAATTAATATTTACTTTACAGGAAATATTTATTTATTATTAGTTTTATGGAAATAAATTAATTGTAATCCTATTATTACCCAATACAATTAACTGAAATGTGCATTCCATCAACTGGCAAAACCGGGATCAATCTGAGCTTAACATCTGGCGACCTCCTCTTGTAAGATTAAGCTGTGATTAAGCCATTTTTACTATTTGAAATTTGGGTAATAAAAGTTGCAGTGTAGTTGAACTTATTATATGCGCTAAGATGGATATTAATTTTCTATTCTACACCCTATACAATATGAAGAAGTTTGTTACATTGTATTCCTATTCCTATCAAATGCATTCGACTCTAACGATCAACTTAAAAGAATAAAACTTACTTTATCCACAATACCTCCAATTATATAAATTGCATCGTGGTCATATTCTAACATTTCTTCTCTACAATCTGGGCTGAGGTAAATTAATTTTTCTTTTGGGAAAACATCGAGGTAATTTTTTCGATGGATGTTTAAAGGAAACCATGGTTCATACAATGTTGCAATATGTTTGTGCAATGCTTTTGTTAAAATATTGTTTTCATCAAAGTTACAGAAATGTAAATCATATGGATCTAAAAAAATTGTTTTTATTTATGATTATCAAATATAACAAATAACCAACCTTCATGTATTCTATTTTCTCCAAATAAAAGCATTAACTGTTTGGCACAATTTAAATTTTCTCTTTTGTTCATTTCCTTATCATAACCGCAATCAATAACCAATGGCTGCCCGAATAACATGGCTTGGATCAAACGATGATTGTAGAAATGATTAATGGTTGTGTCGTAAAACCTTAAAAATATGTTATTGTGGGAAAGTGAATATATTAAGTGATCATTTTCGCTGGGTACTGGACGAGGATTATTTTCTCTTTCCGTACGCTTCTGTTCCTTTTTTAACTAACAAATAAATATGTTATAAAAATAGACAATATAACAAATATTCAATATTCACTGTAACATTTTCTTTCTTCTTTTCCAATTTAAACAGATAATTTAAATATCTTTTTCTTGCAGTTCTAGTGCCTAATTTCAATAATTCCACCCAATAATCTTTTTTCATGAATGAATCTGTGGGTATGTTCTGGCCTTCTTGCCGCATCACTTCCATTTCTAACACCAACACTTTTAATTTTTGCTCTGAAGCAGGATCATTGGCAACTACTTCATCTATAATTCTCTTTTCTTTTGCCACAGAATCATCTAAAATGAAACGACAAATAATTCTAGTTAAATATTGATGATTTATTCAAGACATTTACCATTCGATGCATTCTCAGACTGTTGTGTACTATAATATTTTAAGTACAATTTATTATATTCTAATAAAGAGTTTAGTTGATTCACTGGATTTATAAAACTTTGACTGAGAAGTTTAACCTTACAACATTGTTTTATTTCGCAAAGTTTAAGAATTGTATTTGAGAAACGAAGAAGCTTAAACATTTTTACGCTGAAATTATAATGTTTCCTTCAGTAAATAGTCATTTATCTCGAAATTTTTTTAACACGTTTTAATTATTTTTTATTTAGCCCAAAACATAACCTCTCGAAAGTTTCGTTTGAATCGACCAACAGTGATGTCAGTAGCGTAGAACTGAAAATCCCCAGAAATCATTGTAAAAATATTATAAAGATAAACAAGCCCTGTGGCTACTTTGATCAAAGTATTACCAGAGAAAAGATACCTCAGGAGATGGGTAACTCCCTTATACCCTTGTTTATATATCCTATATTCAACCGGTTTGAAGTACCTTTGGGTGGCGTTCAGATGGCGTGTCAAGTGTGGCGTGCCCATTCATTTTTTTGAATAATGTTGCATTGTAATTTCTTAATTTTGATTGGTTTTACTTTGTTATTAACTGCCAAGTTTATTTCAGAATCTGCAACAAACATAGCGCGCATTCCAATGAATATTTGGAGGTATTTAATTTCATTCATCAGTACTTTTATACTATCGCCGCCAGATATCAGCACCTTACGTCTAAAATACTAAGGAACGTTCCTAGAGGGCGCGCAGCAAAACAATATTAAAATATGCTTTTATTTAATTTTTGATTTTTTAATAGTTATAATTTCAACATAGAAGGCAAATAAAGAAAAGTAACTTTTGCCTAAAGATAACATTTTATTTACAATATAGATAACATCTATGGTACAGGAGTACATATTTTATATGAATAATTAACCTGATATTTAAAATTTATTTATTAATATTATTCTTATGTTAATCTAGCTTAAATATATACCTACAGATTAGAGAATATTTAGTGAACTTTATAACATGTAACTTTCAGTTCATACTCACTAAACTATCCTATAAATTGCACTTTGTAAATGTTTGTCGAATATAAAACTAAAACACCGCAGCCTTAAATAAATTAAAACACCAGTAATACTTAAAAAAAAACACAAACATAATTAGTATGGAAATAGCAAATACGTGATAGACGCGTAGTAAAACCGCAAAACAACAAATCACATGAATGAAGACAAAGGATGCAAGATGCAACCATGATGCAACTATAAAAACAGGACCACCAACCTAAATTTTATATACAACCTAAATAAATCAACTTGCCCAATTTGGCCCCTCTATCAGAGATGAAAGGGTAGAGGACCCCAGGTTCCCCACCCTAGATGAAGGGTTCCGACCTTCGACCTTCGATTTACAATATGCTGTTAAAAAGTTTTTTAACGGTTTCATTTACAATTCGTAGTCTTACTATCACGTTCAAATTAATCGCGATCGCTAACATCGCACGCACAGTCGGAGTAGCTCCGTAAAATTAGTTCGAAAGCTGATGTTTGGCGAGAAATATGAATAGGTCAGGATTGAACTAGAAAATATATACAATTAGGTTATCTTCCGTGTGGAGAGCGGTACAAGGCTGAAGGAGGAAAACCTAGCGTTTGGAAAAAAAAAATGGCTTGAGAAGTATAAAAGTGGATGATTGAATGAAAATGATTGATAGAATTGAGGGGAAAAGGTTTGCTATTGCTTATTTTTTGCCAACATAAAAGTTAATACATGCTGTTGGAATTCCAATTTTTCAATGTCTGTGAGCTTTAGATAAAATGGGGCAAGGGAAAGGAGGTATGCGGTATGGTGATCAAAGGTGGTAGGAATCAGGGAGCTAAACGACTGGGTTTGAAAAGGGGTCGAAACATTTGCAGCGTAAGAGGATGGGTGATGGTTGGAATGAGTATGACTGGGACTGGAATTGGCGCTATCTAAGGGTTCAGTCGACGCGGGCGGTGCCTCATCTTGTCTGTCTTCTGGATATTCAACTTTAATTGATAGAAACGGGTCGGAGGTTTCGTCAACTGAGCTTTCGCAGGGGCTGCCGACACTGAAGCTGCCAGATTTGCTAGAAATTAATAAACATAGATAGTAATAAATAATTAACATACGGGTATAAAGTCATATATCCACCTTCGTTTTTCAAACGAATCCTTTAAAAAGTCTAAAGCCTCGGCAAACAAATATTTTTTTCTTCTCGGTGGTGCGTCGCCGCTTTTGCTCTGATTGTGGTATCGGACGAAATTATCGCGAATGTGTCGCCATTTGCTTTTCACACTTGTCACTGAAAAAGATAATAAAATAAATTGAAAAGGTACGAAGTAGATTATCTGTGTAATAATGGACTGATGCTTACAGGGAATTACATTTTCCGCTTTCCACATTGAATACTTCTTGGAAAAATTCACCGTTTTGATAATTGTGATTGAAACATGCATGCTCTCCCCCCTCATTTGAATCTTTTAGGAAACCCTTTTAAAATACTTAGTATATACATATTTAGAAATGATAGGAGATGGCAGATATTGAGTCATTCATAAGCTATACTTACATGTGGAAAGATAATTATTTTGATATCTATTTATTTAAATATGCGTATGAATTGGTTAATATATAATAACAATCTTTTTTTTTAGTAATAATAGACGAAACCACTTTCAAGGCCATTTTCTACCAGGCAACCCCGAGGTAAGCTGTGAGTGCTAGGCTATGGCGATGACATCCACTGTAAGTAGATTGGCGAGAGTTTTGAGCCGGGGTGTGGAACGGGCAGGCTTCGGGGGCGACATTCACCACGTAGCCCATGCAGTCGGAATGTATTACCGAATATTAGGACGTTAGAAATTTTGAAGCAGACAGTTTATCACTTGTACTACTTAATACTGCGATTACTTACTTCTTGATACTATCTGCTTTCTCTCTTACCTACGTGCTTTTCATTTACTTACTGAATTTTGTAAAGTTTATTACTTCTACGGTGACCACTGTATGTCTAAATCTCCGTGTGCGGACTCGCCTTGTGGCCGTGCTACCCAGAGTGGTAGCTGTTGGTGTGAAAGCGGTGTGTCCAGGGTTACGATCGGGGTGTGCGCAACAATTGAAATAGTGAAAGCTTCTTTTTACAAGAATTTATTTCTATAAAATGGATGTGAAAGACATCAAGTACGTATGTACAATGACAAAAAACAGGCGAGTGACAAACACATATGAATGTACAATCGATAATATAAACAAATATTCGCGGGGCTTTGGAACGCTTCTGAATTTAAACGTGGAATTTTAACGGTTTAATTCTGGTGATAACATGAAATGAAAATCAATAACGAGATTATCTATAGGAATAAATCTCTGCGTGTATGGGGTAAAGCTGTGCCGACAAAACTGCCAAAGCGAGGAAAGCTGGTAGAATGCCTGTGTTGTGACAGAATGCTGTGCCGGCGCCAAGAGCCATACCAAGGATAACTAGAAATCTCTGCGTGTATCAGAAAAGCTGTGCCAACACGACTGCAAGAGCAAGGAAAGCTGGTTATGTCAGAATGCTGTGCCGACACCGACTGCCAGACTGGGAGGAACTGAATTCTTTTATCGTTAAATGCGTGGTTTATATACACTACAACCCAGACAGCACACAATATCCCATGGATATCCGTTTTGTCTACAAAACTTGTCCTAATGTCCGTAGATGTAAAGCGGATATTCATAGGATATTCATCACAGAATATCCATAGGAAATCCTTTGCAGATCTACGGCAGAACTACGAATCATAACCATTATTCGATACTGCTCGAATGTATTTGAATTTTTATGGATATTAATAAAAAAATAATATCTAGGTCTATTAATGAAGAGTAGTAATGAAGAACTCTAAAGTATAACCTACTGTTTAACATCATCTTCGCTCTAATAAAAACATTATTATAAATTATGAAGTTATAATTGATATTATGGTTACTTTTTACCATATTTTGTTTTATTATGCAGTGTATGAATAATATTAATTAATTTTGTATAAATGTTCATGTTATAGGTAGTGGAATTATCCCGAATAGGAGGTTCTACACCCTATGAATTTGTAAAGAGAGTCCTGTCAAAACTGATCACGAATGAATTAGCAAGCAAATACAGTTGGCACGGCATGAAGAAGAAGGAGGTTTTTGGAAAACTAGCGTTAGGACAATTGCTTATCTGTAACAATTTACACTACTACTACTTTAGGCATAATCAAACATATACATGTTTATTAAAAACTACCTATATATGTTTTTTTTTTTCAAAAGTTTGATTTGTTCGTATCAGCAATTATTCTTAAGGCATATAACTACTTTTTTCTAAAATATATATTTTTTTTTGATAGACACAGGTTTAAAAAATTTCAAGAATGTCTGCACAGCCAAAGCTTTGGAAGACTCCATTAAAAATTGGTTGCGCCGAGCTAAAGAACGACACTGCTTGGAAATGAAGAACAGTAACGCTACATTATAGAAAAATAATATACAAATAAATGTATGGTGAAATTTTGATGTCGTCATTAATAAACACCCCTAAAATTCACGCCAAAGCGACAGAGCAAAAATTAAATGATATCAACAGTGCGGCTATGTTCTTCAAGAGAATGTATGTATTCTCTTTAACATTTCTAATGTATCTTATTGCCGGCTGTACGTGTCAATGGTATGATACATCTTTGCGAGTTTTGTGTCTCAAGCAGCAATATACAAAACAATTTGTTGCTGGGTGACTTTTGCAATATATATCATCATCGATATATTACGCCTTTGCTTATATATTTATAGTTATTCAAGCGTGCGGAAGTAAGTCTGGGTGTCTCTTAGATGGCGCACGGAATACATAAGATTTTACGTTCGCGCCGTACGCCATCTGAGAGACACTCAAACGTGCTTCTACACGGATGAATAACTATAAATATATAAACAACGTTAATGAATACGTTGTAATTAAGAACGCAAGATCTCCTATGGATATCCTATACGGATACCACACGCATATCCTATACGGATGTCACACGCATATCCTGTACGGATATCACATGGATATCCTCCAAGGACATCCCTAGGGAGTCCATCTTTGTGACAAATGTACGTCCAGAAGACGTCCATTTGTTTGTAGCATAAAGTTGTAAATATACTTTAATGCGCTCTAAGATATAATTTCTATGATTGTTTAAATAAAATACAGGCCAAATAAAAACAAAAACTCATACTTGAGAGTTTTATTAAAACAAGAAATTATAATTTTGGAAAGAAAAATGTCATAACAGTAGCTTTTAATACTGACAAGGAGTAGGCAAGAACTGCGAAACACAAAATTGAATGAGTCATATATTATTCGAAAGAGGATATTAAGTGTATAAAAACTGTAAATGGGTTTGAGTGCATGGGCCTTAATTTTTGAGATATGAAGAATTTTATTTAAAAACATTAACGCCTGTAGCTTAAGAATAATATATGTACACAACTGATTGGTGTCTGTGTAGCCGAATTAGTTGAGCGCACGGATTACGAATTTTACCAGGAAGTGGACTAGGTTCGAGCCCATGCTGGGGACATTATTTTTCTATTATCAGTATTCATTTTTTTTTATTTTTATTCGTAATATATGTGATTACTAATAATCACAAATAACATATACAACTTTCACACACAACATTGGAAAAAAAAAAACAATTATAATACAATGCAATAATTATTTATTAATAAATAAAAGAAAGAAAATGATGTACGAAATCGTCGCACAGGTGAACTTTGGAGATGCTTTGGCAGGTGGTACATATAGTGACAAAGTATTTCGGATTAAAACTTATGTTTATAATCAATTTGTTGAAACACGTAGTACAAAACAGCTTGTTACAAGATGGCAATTGCAGATGTGGGTTATGGCTGCCGTTGCCAAATTTTATGAGGATACAGAAAATAATTGCATTTTTCGATTTGTTGCATCTTCCAGGTGGATGTCAGATTTATGAAAGAATATAAAATTTCAAATCGTCGTGTAGTGCGATATCTATCCGAAAAAGAAATCGCATCACTGATGAAATTATTTCCATAAACGTTGCAGCCTCTTGGCCTTTTGTATCATATCATACTAACCGACAATTCTATTCTTATTTTAGTACCTATTTGTGATAAAGTAAGAGTTCACAAATCATCAGTATTTCTTAACATATAGAAACAAAGAAGTAACTCTAATGCATTTTCTCTTATAGGTTCTTTATTATAATGTAACTCATTACTACTATTCTACAATTTACAGTTACAAAATTGATTTCCTTCGAAAATTTGTAAAGAATATATAATGTAATTATATGTAGCTATAAATATTATGACATTAAAAAAAATATGGAACAGCATAGAAAAGCAAAACCTCTGGGAATGCAATAAAAAAAATGAGTTGGTTAGAAAATAAATACCGAGCAACTTCTATGCGATTAATCTTTAACAAGTTTTAAGCACTTTTCTGTGCTGTTTTTTTTTTTTTAATTTTAGACAATGTTAAAAAACTATTAATGCTTGTAACTTAAGAAAGAAAGCGTGTATATAGCACGTTAATGGATTTATAACCTGATTAGTATTCGGTTTGTTAAAACCGAAAAGTTTTACATATATCTTTATTATAAAATTTGATAAGCAACAATCATTATTAGCAGACGCGTTTCGTGCATACATATTATTTTCATTACTATTATTTACAAAAAAGAGCTAGAAAACCAAGGAACTATTAACATACAAAATATCTAAAAAAAGTTCGCGTGTGCGACGATTTCGTACCTCATTTTCTTTCTTTTATTTATTAATAAATAATTATTGCATTGTATTATAATAGTTTTTTTTCCAATGTTGTGTGTGAAAGTTGTATATGTTATTTGTGATTATTAGTAATCACATATATTAGGAATAAAAATAAAAAAAAATGAATAGTGATAATAGAAAAATAATGTGCCCAGGATGGGCTCGAACCTAGTCCACTTCCTGGTAAAATTCGTAATCCGTGCGCTCAACTAATTGGGCTACACAGACACCAATTAGTTGTGTACATATAATTCTTCTTAAGCTACAGGCGTTAATGTTTTTAAATAAAATTCTTCATATCTCAAAAATTAAGGCCCATGCACTCAAACCCGTTTACAGTTTTTCTACTCTTAACTCCCTCTTTCAAATGATATACGACTCATTTAATTTTGTGTTTCGCAGTTCTTGCCTACTCCTTGTGAGTATTGCCACCTCTGGCTCTTAGGACCGCTCGCATACGGTTTGGCAGAGATTCGATTAACCTCCGTATATAAGCCTGATCCAAATTCTCCCACTCGTCACGGAGAGCATTTGCTAGTCCATGCAGGTCCGCTGGGGCAACATTTTGGGTTCGTATCCGTCTGTGAAGGAGGTCCCACACGTGCTCGATAGGGTTCATGTCCGGACTTACCGCAGGCCAATCTAAAACTGGAATACCAACATCGTTAAGGTATTCCTGGACGATTATTGCAACATGCGGTCGTGCATTATCGTGCATTAACATGAATTCGTTTCCTATAATTGGCGCATATGGTACTACATGTTTTTCTAAAATGTCCGTTATATACCTGTGGGCAGTCAGTGTACCTCTGTCTACTGGTACTAACTCTGTACGACCTGTTAAACAGATGCCTCCCCAAACCATAATAGAGCCACCAGCGAAATTAGGTCTAGGTCTGATATTACACTGCGAATAGCGCTCACCGTCTCGTCTGTACACTGAGATACGCCTATCTGAGGTGTAAAGACCAAATCTTGACTCATCTGTGAAGAGTATATTGGCCCAGTCATTAATGTTCCAATTTACATGGTCTCTGGCAAACCTTAAGCGAGCCACTCGGTGGTTCCTAGTGAGGCGAGGGGCTGTTACAGCTACTCTAGCTCTTAATCCACTCTGTCGTAACCTATTCCGAATAGTTTGAGTACTCATACGAGTATTTCTGACTCTAGCCAAGTCGTTCTGCAATTGTCTCGCAGTTACATGTCTTCGACGTAATGCTTGTAGTAGCAAATAGCGGTCATCTTGGCGAGTAGAACATCTTGGACGACCTGGTACAGGTCTTCTACTGTAAATGCCTGTTTCCCTATATCTGGCTACGGCTCTAGAAACACTTGACTGATTGATGTTCATCAAATTAGCAACGTATCCTTGAGATCGTTCATCTTCGATTAAAGCAACTATAGCAGCCACTTGTTCTGAAGTTAAATTGCTCATTTTAGTTTTAAAAGCGTTGGTACAGAACTCTGACTTCGCACTTTAAATTTTGTCCGTATAGGAAGACTTTCAATAAACAACTGAACAAACCTTACACATATGCATCTTTGTAAATGTGTTCTTTTAGAAAAAAAAAAGTAAAAACGCTAAGTTCCATTATTTTGTTAGTGTTTTTATAGTTCACATACACGAGGCAAACTTTTTGTGAACGTATAAAAGTATCTTGGTTCATAAATGCCCTGTTTTAGTTTATGCGATACTTTTTTGGCGGAGTGTATATCAAGGGCATAATTGAAGGAATTGTACGTGCGACACAACGAAAAAAGTGGAGAACTAAGCAAATAATTAGTAGACGGCGTCCTATAAGCAAAAGTTACCGAACTATGTGAGTTAAAACGTGGAACATATAAATTTATTCTTCTTAGAAAACTATGATTGTCAATTAAGCCATGAACAAGTTTAAATAGATAATTCAGTAAGATCAGTTTTCTCCTATTACTAAGAGTACTAAAATTAAATTCTTCAATCAATACATTAGAAGATATATTGTAGTTGGGATACACCCCATATCTATTAAAGTATAAATATCTCAAAAACTTTCTCTGTACTGCATCAATCATGTTTATGTACTTGTCATAATTAGGTGCCCACACTATACAAGCATATTCAAGTTTGCTACGGACTAAGGATATGTACAATTGCACAAGAGCATCTGTTTCACGGAAATCTCTACATGTACGAGTAATGAAACCAAGCAACTTATGAGACTCTGCACAAACCTTGACAATGTGTTCATTAAACCGTAGCTGTGAGTCAAAAATCACACCGAGGTCTTTAATGTGATCGACTCTCTCAATAATCGTGCCACTGATGTTATATTCATACAGAATTACATTACTCTTACGTGTGAAAGTCATAGTTTTACATTCTTCAATATTGAGAGAAAGACCATTACTAGAGCACCATTCATTAAGCTTCGTGACATTACACTGCAATGTATGACAATCCTCAATATCATCAACTACAGAAAAATGTTTAAGGTCATCCGCATACAGTTCATATTCAACATCGAAATGATCGCATACATCATTTATAAAAATCACGAATAAAAGAGGGCAAAGGTTTGATCCCTGAGGAACTCCACTGCACGCAGTATAAACATGCACTAGATGCAACCCCTGCATACTCAACATACAGCTGACGATCGGTCAAGTAGTTTTTTATTAAAGCTAATAAACTTGAGTCAAATCCAAATTTTCTAATTTGGCGACAATGACATTATGTTGAACGCGATCGAAAGCTTTACTAATATCGGTATATATCACATCTACCTGCTTTCTGTTATTCATACTTTCAGCTGTATATTGAGTGAAATTGCACAAATTAGTTACAGTAGAGCGCCCTTTAACAAATCCATGCTGATTTTGATTAATAAGCGGGTAAATATGCCACGAGATTAAATCACAAATAATGATTTCCCTCGAGTAAACAGCTAAGGAAATCACGAAAAATTTTAACGTACTTTATCGAAAGTAACTGCGAAATACATGACAGTGTCGGAGTAATTAAAGATAAAGAATAAAAGTATAATAAATAAATTTTTGTTTTTAAATGAAAATGGGACTTATTGGAAAAATGTTTACTATGATTATCATGCATTTACGTTTTTTAAAAAAATATTGTCTAATTCTCTTTCTTATCACCAGTACTTAAAATTAATTTGTGATAAAATACATTTTATCTAATCCCCTTTCTTATCATCACCTACTGGTTAACTGATTGAACTGGAGTCGATATATTTGAAGTATTCTTCAAGTACGTCGACTCCAGTTCAATTTTTAGTTCTAACGAATTCAGAATTACATTACGTTATGGCCACCATCACAATCGATTCTAACAGTTTATCCACTCTACAATGTCCAGTTTGCTTTCAGTACCTCACAGGCAATATATTTATGTGTAGTACCGGACACAATATTTGTTCGCACTGCAAAGAACAGTTACCCGATTGTCCAACATGCAGAGCCCTTATAGGCAACACAAGGAACTTTGGGTTGGAAGAGATGATGCTATCTTGCAAATTTTCCTGTGAGTTTTCTAAAAACGGCTGCTCAAAGCAGATGAAAGCGCAAGAATTGGAGGGCCACACAAAGATCTGTGAATATCGTAAATATCAGTGCCCTTTCTGTCCTAGGTGGGAAGGATATCTTAAAGATTTAAGTAATCATCTTATTTCGAACCATGAGGCACATCAGATAAAGGTTAGTTTGAAATCGAAGTTTGATATAAGCAAGACTGAAGATATGAATAAACAGATTGGACAAATATCGTGCTTTTATCATGATAACTTGAATCTTTTTTACTTCTATAGATATCTCATAGATAAAAGAATTATTTATTTCCTGCAATACATTGGTAATACCGAAAAAGCTGCAAAGTATAGTTACAGTATTGAAGCGAGTTGCCCTTCCAGTACTCGCAACATGAATTCTACCGAAATATGCGCAAACGATCTACAAACAGCTGAAGAAATTATCCAATCGGGTTGCTACATTAACATTCCTGCAAATTACAGTTCCGACAAAGCCAATATTTCACTAATGTTAATAGAGAATACAATTAGTAGTCGCCAGAATGACTATGATGATGAGAACGATGACAACTTGCTCAACTGTAGTGACAACGATTACGACAACAACGATTATGACAGCAACGATTATGACAATAACGATTCTGACTACAACAATTATGACAGCGACGATTATCATGCTTATCATGACAGTGATTACGATTACGATGATGACACGGACTAATCTTACCATCCGATTTAAGGATATCGTAAGAAGTGCGGAAAGTATACAAATTATTCTCCATATACTAATGCTGATATGTCGAACTTTTATTACCTTTTATTATATTACCGTAAGATGGGGTGAATCGGAACTCGTGGGTGAAAAGGAACAAAAATGGGAAAAGTTTTTAAAAGAGCAATAAAAGATTTAAAAATATTTGGTGACGCTGAGATTGCAAGAAAATGTTATTATTAATATCCAATGTTATTAAAATGCTGTCAACTGTCAAAGTTGAGTTTGTACGTAACCTCAAATCTAACACGTGCAAACTAGTACTATTTGGTTTAATTTTTTTTTATGGTGTTTCTAAACATCTGGGAACATTGTTAAACGAAATAAACGTGTATTCTTATGAGTGTTTCTATTCACCACATTTCCAGGTGAATAGGAACAACAATTTTTTTTTAAAAAATAAGGGTTTTGGCATGCGCCCATTTTTTCTAATCTCGCAAGCTAAAAGCAGAAACCCTGTTCATAATTTTTCAGAAAAAAACAATTAAAAAAATTTTTTTCTTTTTTCTGTATAGCCCTCGAAATTGTCAGAACTGTTCCTATCCACCCCATCTTACGGTAACTATTAAATACCAAGACTTGTGAGAGAATACATATACAATACATATCCTTAAAAATCTCATATTCCGTTTATGTTTTTCGTTATCGAAATGGCGAATAAAACAGTTTGTATATACAGCATTTATTTTGTTATTCAATAAACCTTTCCAAACATCAGTCAATATTTCATTTACTTATTCATAAAATACAACAATACAATCCTCTAAATAAGGCTTAATATAATCAAATCTAAATAATATATTCTCTAGATTAGAGCAAGACTGGACGAGGTTGTTTACAAACTTTGCTGTCAGCGGCAGAACCGACGCGATTGCCTACACGGTCACGATAACCGCGCTGCGACGAACTATTGTGTTTTCCATGAACACTCACAATGGACAATCAACTGAACAACGAAATTCACGTACGAAATATCAGTGGGCGGAATTGTGCTTTGTATATGTTACAGTCAAAGTGTGAACTCCAGCGATTGTATACACTAACTAGTCAATGTATACATTGACTGAACGTTTCAGCCAAAATATACACAACGCATTGTTATGAACACTTTGACTAGTGAATGTATACATTAATAGAGAATGTATACATTCACTGTACTGTGTCAGTGAAAGCTATCGAATAATCAACATTGAAAGTTAATTAAAGAAAGATTGATCTCAATGGTAATCTTTTATCTTTATTATATTGTTAAGAATAATCTCAAACACTAATAAGCATAGTTAATTTCAAGGTTTATTTATTGCAGCACGGTGTGCTGTTATGGCATTTTGAATTAGGTACACAATAGGTACGTTATGTTTAATGCAAATACATTTTTTTGTTCCACATTTTGTCTTGCATTGACATTTGAAGAATCCTTGGCCAGTGCCAGTAGATTGTTGATTGGCGATGCTACGAAGTGGCAGTTCAACGGGTGGAATATTTTCCGTCGAAAGGAGTTTTTCTGGGCACACGCTGAATTGCGATCTTGAGTATAATCCTTTGATCAATCCACTCTTAGTGCCTAGTTGATAATATCCCTCATTACTTCTGCTCATGACGCACGCCAATAGAGAGCGAGCATCTCCCCTTCCTCTGTCGACGTCAGGTATTTTAATTCTGACCGTTGCTCCGATTTCGGGTTCGGGATGAGATTGATCAGATATCAATTTCAATATTGCATTGATTATTACACAAGTCACAATAGTCGTTATTGCAAGAAGCAAGTGGTTTGTTGCAAGAAACACATGTTCTGTCACCTTCGCCCTCGGTAATACCAGACTCCGCATTACCAAGCCTGGACGGTTCTTTGGTTGGCACAAATAATTCTACTTGACATCTAGAATTAAAGTGTGAAAAAACCATCGGTCGGACAACAACTCCCTTCTTTTCAGATTTTTTTTTCTGTTGACATATTCCACAAATATTAAGAAACGTTTGTATTTCCTGAGCAGTCACATTTTTATATCGTTTATGAATTTCCAGTTTCATTCTATCACGACTACCATGGCCGATGGAAACATGCGTTTCATATAAAATATCAAACACGTCCTCTATAGCTACATAGAACATCATCGGCTGATCTTTCTCAATTGGCTTAATTAGCATATCTATAGCCATCGACAGAAATAACGTCATACTGCCGCAAGAGCCAATAATCACGATTTTCTCTTTTGTCTCTGCTTTTGGCTAACTTGACATCGTCAATAATCCTTGATATTTTGACGAAGTTAATGAAAAACTGTTAGCTTTCTTCGAGTTGCGATTTATGCAATCATAAAATTTTGTTTTCATTTCGGTTTTGTCCGTGTTATATATGTATACGTCGCCGTCAAAACAAAAAAACACAAACGAAATCACAACCTAACCTCAAAATATTTTGGGTCGAAATAACCGCAAAACAAACAGAGGCACGTATTCGACCACTTGTACAAGTCAATTATACTTCGGACGTACCTTTTCCACTACCATATATAATATTATACAAAACGTTTGGCCTTGATTTTGGTAGCTAAACTGCTTCCGTTCACAATGCGATGTGCGCTCGCTCAACCCTCAACTGCATAGATACTTTAACTAAGCGTAGTCAGTTAATGTATACATTCACTAGTAAAAGCATTCATAGAGTCCGTTATGTATACTTTGACTGATTATTTTAGTGAATGTATACATTGACTAGTCAGTGCATACATTCACTGAATTCATACTTTGACTGTAACATATACGACGCGTAATAGAAGAATCGCGAGATATCAGTTTTCTTTCAAATTTGGAGCTAGGGTTTCCGCCGAAGTATGCAATGAATTTTGGTATACATACTTTCTGTTTCGTTCCTGCACTATCATTCCTACTCTGGAATAAGTCTCTTGTTAAGCTTTATAGTTGAGAGCTTTTTGTCCGGATCGCAGTCTTTATGTACCTTATTATCTGTTAAGTAACTATTCTACTGTTCTAGCTATACATCGGCCATGTATTATTAAAAATTATTGTTTTCGGTGAATAAAACGGTGCCCGGGTACAAAGAAATAACACCGGCGATATATTAAATGAAATCGATTTATTTACGCACTTAAAGTCTATTTAAAAATTAAATAAAGTCAAATAAACCAAACTAATTAATGAAATTAATCACTAATTACTAATAAAACACTTAATTAACTATTAACTTATTTACGTTACTTATATTTTCACTCGCCTTTCAAGGTATTCGTCGCTTCAATTTTACCGTGTTCGCTATCTCGACTCAACTGACTGGCCTTTCCAATCGCTGCGGCGTATTTAAATCGCGCACGACTACTTCTAGAAGCTTCCTGTAGCACCTCGATGCGTCTCGCACTAATTACGAAGCTTCTATTTACGCGTTATATACGGAAAACCATTCCGCTCTCTGATGGCTCGTACGAGAACTTGTTGTTTGATTCATTCATCATTGGCGCCATCTGTGAGTGTAGAATTTAAACTGGCGTCATAACACTGCCCCCTCCTATGATCTGTTCCGCCCCGGAACAGCAACTACCGCTCTCCATTTCTATACAACAAAGTCTGGAAGAAATAGTACGCTACCGTCCGTCGCTTCCCGTCTGGCGAGCGCGGGTTGTAGCTCCACACTAGGAACTCTATTCCTGTATACCGGTAAATTTCTTCGATTATGCTCTACACGAATGTCTGGTTCAAACCATCCAATCCACAGCTCAATTTTGGTATTATAATCTTATTGATTCCCACGTGGAACAGTAAGTTGGCTTGCCAGTTGAGGCTTCTTTGATCACTAGATATAACAAAGGCAATTTCCTCCCGGCAAGTACAAGGCCTTGTCGACCTCAGGGCCCTGACTTCGGAGATCTTGGACATCATCATCACTAACCCTCTTCTTAAACACGGTGGCAATCCCCTGTCCTATTCTTAGGTCTTGGGCAACACAAGGCACTAACGCCCACCCTGCAGGACCCAAAAACAGATCCTCTTGAATCTCCGTTGTTACGCCGTGACGTGGTTTATGGCGTTTTCCGTACTTGTTGATAAATTCCTCATTACTAAATGTAACTCAAATGTACTGCTCTCGCCTTACCATTGGGTTTCCTTCTGATGCGGTAAAACCTCGACGTCTCTGACGGTTGAACAACCAGACCAGGTCCCTAGTTTTTATAAGTTTACCCAAGAGAATCGCTATCCGAGCTTTTCTAACATTTTATGAACTCCCATAAGTTGCTTCCTATTCATCCCAGCTTCGTCTTCTAACACTCCTCTCGGAAGACCATCTTCTATTAGTAACGAATCCCATTGTGTCCAATAAAATTGTAGCTCCCGCGAATACGGAGTTCCAGTATCCCAGTTGGGCCGCGCTTCTTGCCCTTCTATTCCACCACGTGCTTTAAAACTTCATCAGACTCTTAATCAGTTCAGATTTGGGCTTTGTTCCTGCTATCATCTATGACAGTACTCGCAAGCAGTTTGCTTCGTTTTTCTCTTCGGTGCAATAACAGTGCGCACAGTCCTTTGAACAGGGTCTGAATAGACACATCAGCGTTACGATGACTGGTTCCAGGCCGATGTTCTGAGTCAAAATCATACTCCTGCAAACGTTCTATCCATCTGGCAACCTGCCCTTCGGGGCTCTTAATACGTAACAACATCAATGCCGCATGCTCGGTTCTTAACAAGAACTTGCCATATCTACCATAGGGAGATTTATGGATGTGCTCTATGGACTTAACTACGATCAACAGCTCTCTTCTGGCTACACAGTAATTGCGCTTAGGTTTTGACAACACCTTGCTGAAGTAACCGAGCACTTTTTCGTGGTTATCTTGAACTTAGCACGCCTCCGAGGCCGACATTACTGGCATCAGTATCCAATCTGCCCTTCAGATTGTTGATAGCTTAAGATGGGCGCAGAGATTAGCATCTGTTTAGAAGAAGTCTCAGTTAGTCTCGCTTGGCGATGTTAGCAAATCCAGGAACGAGCCGCCGGTAATAAGTACATAGCCCAAGAAAGCTTC
The DNA here is from genome assembly GCA_949128085.1 of Cetonia aurata. Lineage (NCBI taxonomy): Eukaryota > Metazoa > Arthropoda > Insecta > Coleoptera > Scarabaeidae > Cetonia > Cetonia aurata. The sequence goes on from OX421887.1 coordinate 4,386,579, forward strand.
TTACTTCGTGCTTGTCCTTTGGCACTGGCCTAGATTTAGCCGATTCTATCTATCATCTTCGGATACTACGTGGCGGACGTAGTGCACACCAAGCACCAAGTTCTTTAAATGATCATCAAAGGATTTTCCCTAACCAATTATATCGTCAAGGTCCACCAAGCTAGATTCCCAGGGTAGTCCTCTGAGAACGTTTTCCATAAGTCTTTCAAACGTTGCGGGAGCGTTGCACAGCCCAAATGGCATCACATATTAAAATGCCACAATTCTGTCCCAATCGTAAAAGTAGTCTTCTCCTTTTCCTTTGCTTCCACTTCGACCACTCTTCAACCTAGGGTATCCAAGGTGTCGTCAATTCGGGGCAAGGGATAACTGTCCTTCTTGCTTACGTTATTTAGTTGACGATACTCTACGCAGAACCTAGATGAGTCGTCGTTTTTCTTCACCAGCACCACGGGGAAGGCTCATGGAGTGTTCAATGGTTCAATTACATCACTCCGCTGCATTTCGTGTATAATTTGTTCTGTTTCGGCCCGTTTTACCAGTAGCAATCTTATAGGAGCTTGTTAGATCGGCTGGACATTTCCAGTGTCTATCCGAAGTCGTACAACGTTAGTCCGGCTCCTTTATGTTCCAGCCTTCTGTTTGAAAGAGATCTTAATAGCGTTCAAGTAGTTCTTTCACGGCATGACATTGCTGCATTGTCATATTCTTGCAGGACGTGTCAATGAAGTTATTCAGCCACTTAGAAAGCCGATCAGGTGTTGTTGTTACACTCGCACAATAGTTATTTTCCTACTTGGATCACTGCCTTGGCGATTAGTACTCCGGGACCTTGCCGGTTAACCGATTCCGGTCCCAGCTTCAAAACTTGTCCTTTGGGAATGTCTCCATGCACGCTCGGCTCCATAATGGTTTCATTGTGGCTCGCACGGGTACATCTTTCGCTAATACTACGCATGCTGACATTCTCGCCGTGCTTAAGGATAAGTTCTTCTTTGCCAACTTTCAGTACTCCTGCTTGCAAGTCCAATTTAAAACCAAATTCGTGTTCATTCCTATAATTACACCATACCGGAATGCGGTATCACCAAAACGAAAGTGGCACAGTCTTCCACAGTACGTTGACTAACTGCGCAGTTGCTGTTTGTAACGTCCATCTGGTGGCAAATATCTGATTTTTCCTACCCACTGCCTCCGGTCGAAGAAATGTCATTGTTTTCCATTTACATTTCCATAAACGACGAGGTTTCTAGACCGACATCACTGAGGCAACAATCACTGGCGTTACTGGGGCATCAGCCACATGGGTCGTAGATCTTCCTTTCCGTGAATCTCTAAGACACGTACGCGAGCATGTCATTTGATATGATGATTGCCTCACAGCTTCAATGTCCAAGGCTTGAGGAAAAGCCAGGTTAAACGTCTGTGGGCGAGCAAGCTTAACTGTCTGTTGAGTTTCGCGATAAAGAAGGCCATCCAAGAACTTAGCCACGGCCACACTCCCATACACATCGCCTGATACTGACCGGTAGGCACTCTTAACTAAACGGACGATGTCAGCTTTAAATTCCTGTAGAGGTTTGTTTGAACTTTGGTCGCGATTTAACTGCGAGCGATATACCTGTTGCAGATGTTTATTACCAAAACGCATCTCCAGATAATTAAGCAGTGTTTGGTAATGTTGTCGCTCCGACAAAGGAATACCCTGAGAGCATCCCCGCGTGGAGGCACCGATAACATGGTTGCTTCTCTCCAGCCATATATAGTAGCTGTCGTGTCCAGTAGAGTTAAATAATTCTTCAAGAGGGTATTTCCATCGAAGGTAGGCAACGCACCCTTACTTTAAATAATACGGTGGTCGCTGTATTCCTGGTTTCCATCTGGCTGGTTTGCCATTAGTAAAATTTCCAGTGTCTTCATTCTTCGATATACATAGTTCCAGAATAAGATTGTTCTTAAAGCATCTTTATGTGCCCATCCAATTCTTCGATTACTCTGAATTTCACTCATTTCCATCAGGTACTTCAAACAAGTACTTTTCAGGATCTTTTTCCCACGCTTCTATTGCTCTTCACAATAGACTCTTGTTTCTATTGTGCAACTTTTGATTCTGTTTCTTAAATTTGCGTGCGTTCTGTACCCACGCTATTTTTATCTCTGCTATTAAATTTTTCTAAATAACTTTTTTTTTCTTTGCATAGGCCTCCTTGAAGATGCAATTCACGTCGATTGGATTGTTTCGAATCAGCTTCCAAGAAAACTTTCGAATTGTAATGTAACATATTTTAATTGTTTTTTTTTTGCTTAATTAAGGTTCTTAGACACTAACATATGATATCTAGCTTTGAAAACCACATTAAACCATAATAAAACTCTTATTTTATAACAATTTAAAACTGACTTTTGAAATTGCAGATCTCTTTAATTTTCTGTTTTTTGTTGTTCCGCCGCTAGATGACTTTGGCTTGAGAAGTCAAAATTTTAAATGTTAAATCAAGTAATTAAGGTATGGTTTGTAACGCAAATAAACTCAAATTCTCTCTTAAAATAAAATTAATATCTAAATATTTTGTATTTTCCTTGTTGGTTCTGCGTTCTGAGTTTGTAATGTTAATTTCATGGGTGTGATGTGTTTTTATATAACAATATGTATGTATATATATCTAGTTTTTGTTGTTCTAAATTAAGAATACATCTACTATTAAGGCATTAATAAGACTCATCGAAGACATAACGATCGCTATTGACACATTACAGAGATGTTCTGCTACTTCATTAGATTTAAGTAAAGCATTTGACTGTGTTGACCATGATGTTCTTATAAAAAAGTTAGAATATTACGGTGTGAGAGGTGTACCTTTGCAATTATTCAAAACCTATTTAAAGGATCGTAAGCAGATTGTAGAAGTTGGGCAGGCGTTATCTTGTCCGACACAAATATCTTTAGGGGTTCCACAAGGATCCAAACTTGGCCCAATCCACTTTATTATTTACCTCAACGATTTACCTTCTAATTTGGATCATTGCAGTACTGTTATATTTGCTGACGATACCACTCTCATCAGTAATCAAAGTACCTACTATAAATAGCTTAATTGATAGTGAGGAAATATCTATTACACAAGCTAATAATTGGTATGCTGCTAATAAGTTAACATTGAATGAGAGTAAAACACAAAAAATAAGGTTTAGTTTGGGGCAGGGTAATGTTTGTTCTCTTAATCTTCTAGGTGTAATGTTATCTTCTGATTTGAATTGGAAATGTCATATCAACCAACTATGCCAAAAATTAAATACATACGTCTATCAAATTAGAAAGATAGTGGATCTCACAGATACGAAAACAGCAGTAACGCTATATTATGCAAATTTTTTTAGTTTAGTCAATTACAGTATTATCCTATGGAACCTCCCCATAGGATCCTCACGCTTTAAGAATTTTCAAAATCCAAAAAAAGGTAATTAGAATAATTAACAAAAAGTCACCAAGGAGCATTGTAAACAATTGTTTCAAGAATTAAAAATACTGACTATACCTTCTTTGTATATTTATAACTGTTCAATGTATGTAAGAGAAAATTTAAATTTGTTTACACAGCGCTCGCATTTACATGATCATGAAACAACATATCATAGTGATTTACATGTACAACATGCATACCCTACCATAGAGTAAATGCAACTCAGCAGACTAGTACATATCAAGCTATTAAATTTTATAACATTTTACCCGCGCACTATAAAGAGTTATCAATTACCACCTACAAGTTGCATGTAAAACGCCTACTTCAGCTAAAAGCTTATTATAACATCAACGAATTTTGTTAGATGTCTTACTCTCTGGTAGTTATTTTTGTCTTTGCATGCTTTGATGTTTTTGTTTGCACCCTTTTTATTTTTAATTTCGATTGTTTGTATTCATTAAACTTGTTGACTTTCTGAATGTAATGTTATCATCACTCGAAGAAATAAAACATACTTACTTACTTACTTACTTAGTTACTAAGCAACTTTTCCCTCTTTCCAGGGTTTCTTGTATGAAGCTTAATTTTTTCTTTATAATATTTTTTTTCCTTCTCTTATTTCTATTAAAACATCATTCTACTTTTCTTTTTTAATGTTTTATACGTTTTTGGTTGATATATATTCAATCGTAACATTTATAGGTAGCAACAAATCTTGTAAAATAAGTAAATATATCAAATCTTTTAAACAAAATTAATTTTTATAAAACAGGCACAAATATCTATAATAAGTAGGTTAGGATAGAGTAGGTAATAAAACTCGAGTTTTATTACTCTATCCTAACCTACATATATAACGTTCATTGGATACATAGCACATCATTGCTATAATAACTCAAGTTTTTAAATATTGTAAGCGTTCAAACAATCAACCAAATCAGTTTGATTTCCAATTAATGGGAGGCTGGCCATTGGGGATGCGCGCGAACTACAAACTTGCGACTATAACCAATTCTTTGTTTGACAAAGTTATTTGCTGGGAAATGAAAATTAACAAAAAAAGGTTACTTACCTCTGGCAGTTCTTTCTTTCGAATCCAACTCTTTCCAATTTTCCATGAATGCTTTTGCTATTACAGTCCAGCTTTTATCCTTTTCTAACCTATCTTTATAATTTGGATCATTTCTATCCCATAGTACAGGTTCGTTTTGTACTAATAATATTAATTTGTCAACATCTATTTCCATTGTAAACGCCTTCCTAATCACACGTTGGAAACGCAATATGTGAACTGTAAACGGTTGTATCCAGTTGTATCTATTATCTATCTATTTCGTATGTTGTCCCCACTCCGTTAACGCACCGTTGCCACCAGTTGTCCGATCCTACCGCAATATATTGCGTTGCAAATTTCCAACATCGGTCGAAGCTGACGCAATGTGTGAACGGTCGCATTTAAATCAATGTGTTGTTCTTGCTATCGGTTTTTTCAACGTATATACAGTCTGTTTGATTTTAGCTGTCATTCCAGATATCTCGGCTATTGTTAGAGATACGACAAAATGTTAAAAAAGAAAATTTATTCTACATCTAATTCCCTATTATATGCATTAGAATAGAAAACAATTGAGCATCAAATTTGTTAGAAATAGCAAATACATACAAAACTTTAAATGGAATGTACCCAATTTTATTACCTATTTTCAAACTCTAAAAAATTCTCTTTATAACGATATATCATATGTCATAGCTATCTAATCATTTAAAAACATAAATTGAAAATTTTGGTACAAATTTTGGTAGATTAAAGCTTCATTTGAGAAAGTAGGCGGTGAAACAAGTGAAATTATTTGTCAGCTTTCAGTTGAACAATGATGCTTAATACTTTCTTGACAACATATTTCACGTGAGTATGTATAACATAACAACATGAACAGAGTAACAACAAATTAAGTTTAAAAATTCAGTTCTTACATCTGTAGTTTTTGTTCAACATGATATTTGCCATAAATTCTCGAGATCTGGGTATTAAGTTTCGTATCGCTTTATGCAGCATGTATTATGTTATTTTGCCACAAGCCCACAGTGGTCGGAAATGCAGTTCTGGGTGGCCAAAGCGTTTTCACAAATACGTAATCAGTGAGAATTGCATTGATATTTAATATTCCTAACAAAAATGCTTATAACTTTTGAACTTTTCAACTTTCCACTTTTCAGTTTTAAACTTCTAATCGTCTGCGAACGGTTTGGCAATTGATTTGGCAAACGGTTTAGCAAACGATTTGGCAAATAATTTGGCAAACGGTTTAGCAAATGATTTGGCAATGGGTTGGACAAGTAATTTGGCAAATGATTTCACAAAAGGGTTTGGCAAATGATTTGGCAAACGGTTGGCAAATGATTTGGCAAACGATTTGGTAAACGGTTTGGCAAATGATTTGGTAAACAATTTCACCGCCCACCTTTTTTTAGGCGATGTGTTTAATTCGTCTAAACGTGTATTTGTACCAAACTTTTCAATTTATGTTTTTAGATGATACGATTACTATAACATATGATAAGTATATCGTTGTAAACAGCATTTTTTATTATCATATTCAAACAATCAGAATTACTCTAGTATCAAATCTCATTGGAATTACGATTTTACATAAAACCGATTTCAGAGAAACTAATAAACGGAGAAACACATTAAGAAACAATAGAGGTAATTAGGATACTACCAAACTAGAATCTAAACAACGTAATTAAAGTAAGCTAGTGAGGTATTTAAAATTAAATATTGGTAGGAGCGCCAGTTTATTGGGCGTAGTTGAAATGGATTTGGTTCAGCTTACGCTCAGAAAGCAGACCCAGTTACGCGCCGCGCCCGAGTACAACGCTCATGTTCAGCCACACGAACGCCCACTGAACGCTTTATTGCACCAATGTAAACACCATTTCATGAACATGAAATTCGGTAAACACCAGAAGCTTCGAGAGGATTACGATCTTTGATAGGAAAGGAATCTGACAGTTTGGAATTCGAATTAAAAACGATTTTATGTTTTATTTGGATATGATTTTTCCTATACGGGCGGTAACGCCTTGGATGTAGAGGAGATAGGCATTGGATTGGTAGTGAGTGGTTTGTGTTCTGGATATGTTGGATATAGGACATATGTGTCGGTTTATGGTACGCTGGATTTGATGTCTAGGATAGTTGTTCTTGGTTAGGGTTTTTTAAGGATTTAGGATCGGTATACTAAGGACTTTATGACTCCGACCCTTTCAGCTGAATGATGATGTGACGTGTGAGAGGGCATTTAAGTAACGGTCAAAATTTGTAAGTTTGCGGGAGACGGAACGTCCCAACGAGCCACAAAGCGACGATTCACTAACACATCTAGGAAAGGAAGACTACCTTCCTACTCGACTTGGATTGTGAATTTAATGGAACTGTGTTGGGAATTAAGGAATGTAAGTAAGGTATCTAAGGTATCTAACGCTATTCCAAATACAAGTTCGAATTACTTACAGAATGGTTGAATGAAAACAATTTAAATCTTAATCACAGTAAAGCAGAAGTAATTTTATTTAAGACCAAATCTCAGAACTACCCCTCGAATATTGTAATAGATAACGCATCTTATGCTCTTAAAAGTGTAGTGCGTCTACTAGATCTCACTGAAGGGGGAGGGGGGGGGGCGGGGTAGCAGTGACATGCCCAGACTATTTTTAACTCAAAAAAAGATATTACGTATTATTTATAAATTGAACCCCACTCAGTCATGTCAGGGTATTTTCAAGCAAAATAAGTTGCTCAACTGTATATGGTATCTTTATATTTCAGTCCATACTCTTTCTTTTCATAAACAAACATCTCTTTTCACATAACACGTTGTTGCACGAGTACTCCACAAGAAACAGGCATGACTATTGCTATACTCTTTGTAGATTGTCGCTAACCCAACGAAATATTACTTATACTTGCCTCATGTTCTATAATGCTCTGCCAACTGCCTTAAAAGTGATTAAATCACTTACTACTTTTAGGACAAGATTGTTTCATTTTCTTTGTGAAATTGAACCATATAATATTAGCGATTTTCTATTACACTGAAAGTATGTTACTATCAGTCTTATAATTTACTGTTGTTGACATCTTGTAATATCTTCTTTAGTATTACAATAAATTTATATTATTATTATTATTAAGGAATCACGTCCATGTGGCCAGATTACGAAGGTGGCATCAACGTATCTAAATCAGCATTTCGGTTTCTGGAAATAGGAGATTAGGACTTATTGTTCTAATGCCTCCATAAAAATGTTGGCTGCAACAGGAGAAAGAGGAGAACCCATAGCTGTACTGAAACTTGCTCGTAGTAGCCGCCGTGGAATTGGAAATAGGTAGAGGTGAGGCAGGTTTCTATAGCAAGTCAGCTAAATCTTCAGGTTCTAGGTTTGAAGATAGGATCTCGCGAATTAACTAGATGGTATCGGATATAGGAACTTTGGTAAATAAGGATTCAACATCGAAACTAACAAGTAAATCCTGGGATCTATTGTAAGTTCACTTATTGTTAGTCTTTGTGCAAAGTGTTTGGAGTTTTGAATAAAGTAATCACTGTTACCGGTGTAGAGTATTAGGATATTGGAGAAGTATTTGGAGAGTTTATAGGTTGGACTATCAATGGTACTAACTATAGGGCGTAAAGGAACATTGGATTTGTGGATTTTGGGTTGACCGTTTAGTTTAGGAGAGATGGAATCACTAGGGAACAAGAATTTGTGCAATACAGGAGGAACAGATGAGGATTTCATAGATTTGTTGATGGAACGTTCAGTGGGTGAGGTAGGATCACGGTTTAGGAGTCTGTATGGAGCTATCTTGGAGTAAGGATAGGTTGGTTAAACTTACATGTAGACTTCCGCGGTCGTTGTTCATGTCCATATACACTTTTTGGTTTCCGGGTTTAATAATTGTTTGGTTTCTCTTTAAATTTATGTCATTTTAAACAGGCAATATTTAAATATTACCTGTATTCACTTTTATAATCTTTATTTCTAGCTACTTGCGCTTCTTCTGATAGTTGACTATTGGTGAAGTAAAATGACGTATAATGATTTCTCCATGTGTGGATATTTTGTGCACAGATGCTGGCACATACAATTCTGCTGTTTGGTAGGTATACTTTCCAAATTTTTGAGCATTTACTATTAGAAGTTAATATATGCAGTACAATGCCATATTTTGTAATTAATTTTTCATCAACGCCTGTGCAAGTTGGATTTGAGAAAAGCTTTATAGCTCTTTCTCCATCATTACTATTTCCTGTTCCTTGAAATATTTACCGTGCAAGATGAATTTGAGAAAAAAATTGTAGCTGTGTTTCCATCATTAGTATTTCCTGTTCCTTGTTGAGGTTGATTTATTATTTGTGTCAAACTCAACAGATATAGTATACATTATTTTAAAGCAAGGTTTATCAAAATATGGTTTTAAAACAATATGAAAATATTATAAAAATATAGTTAGCAAAACATAAAGCGATACGATCCATTAACCTATGTATGGGAAGTTGTGTTTGTATTAAACAAGATACAATTTTATAATAAACAAGCAAACGTATTTGATGAACCTACCGATAACAGGACGTTTGATCTAAAACAAACATAATACAGCGCGTATGAAAAACGCGACTTTCTCTGTAAGAATCAAGTATGGGTACCAGATGTCTTACAGGTAGATTCTGCATTGGATGCACAACGATATGAGCCTAGATTGAATCCAAAGGCAAACAGAGCTAATATAGAAAAGTTTATCTCAATTTCAATTTTCTAATATTTACACATCCTCAATTTTGAAACATTTTCGAAAAAAGGTATACATTAAAATAATTTGTTTCGCGATTGTATTTGTCCAAACTTTGCGGATAAAACATACACTAGTAACGACGATCAACGATCTATAACTTTGAGGCCCAGTAACCAACACTCTCATAGGTAATTATAAAACTGCATTTACTTTAATTAGCTAGGAACCTTAAAATACATTTATTGTTGTATCTGAAACGACAAATATTGTGTAAAAATAACTACTTTTTGTTTTCAGAAAAGTAGTGTTTGTCCAGAAGAACACTGTTTCGTTCCACTATGCTGCGCAGTGCACAGTTGGTTAAAGTCGCTGAAATGCGGACTTTGGGAAAACTAATCACTATATGGTATCTCTTTTACTAGTCGAAACATAAACTTGGCGTCATGAACTTTTTTTGTGAACTCAATATTTAAACAGTTATGCCCCAACATTTTTCTAAATATTTATAATTTGTATGTTTCTTCAGGGTGAAGTTCAACAAACGGAAAAAACGGTAGTTACACCAAGTTAATCCCGAAGGCCGACTCTGAAGCACAACAAACGGAAGTAAGATATTGAACCAGAACGGAAGCCGGAAATTACACCAAATCAGTCCCGAAGGCTGATTTTGAAATAATAATACTCATTTATTGTCCAACAGACATACATCCAATTACAGGACAACAATATAAATGAAAAAAACTAAGAAAAATAAAACAAATTCTAAGTAAATTCATTAGTTAATTATACAAATTATTCCAGCCAACATATCTATTTTGTAAATAACAAAAAGATACCAATAATAATAGAAAGAGAAAAAAAAAAAACAAAAAAGGTAAACATTATCCAAAAATATCCGGAAGCAGCCTATTCGCATTCTGGCACATCATAGTAAGCGGCGCTCGGGTTAAGACATTCGTACGGGCTGTTGGGATGTAAAAAGTGTTTGTCGATCTACTCGCAAACCGAGGTACAGTAATAGATATTTTAGCCAGTAAATGAGGGCTGTCGATTTTGTTATTAATTAATTTATGCAAAAAAGCAGCTGAGTGTTGCTCACGCCTCTCTGCCAAAGGTAAAATATGAAGCTCATTGATCAGATGATCCAGATTTGCCCCTCTTTCAGGATAGTTTCCAGTTAGTCTAAAGGCTATATATTTAAAAAATCTGCGTTGTATACGCTCTATAGTTTGAGAATACGTCACATACATCGGATGCCAGACTATACTCGCATATTCTAGTTTAGAAACAACAAAGGTATAGTACAACATTTTCATTAGAGGGATATCCGTAAACTCCTTACAAGTACGTATAACAAAACCCAGCGCTGACGCTGCAGATGTGCAAGTTGCAGTTATATGCGAAGTAAAAGTTAATTCTGCGTCAAATAAGATTCCTAAATCGGATATGGTCTTAAGGGACACTAACGGAACATCGTTCACTTTATAGACATTAGTAGCTGGAGACATTCTTCGTGAGTAGGTCACAGTAAAACATTTGGCAATATTCAATTTAAGTCCATTGTTTTTACACCATTTGGAAATCGTGTCCAGATTATATTGAAGTAAATTCGCATCACTTCCATTAGTGATGACAGAATATATTTTTAAATCGTCTGCATACGCTAATGCAGGGCAAGTTAAAGATGCTAACAGATCATCGATATATAATACAAAAAGAAGTGGGCCCAAGTTAGAGCCTTGCGGCACACCAGAGGTAGTAACATATTCAAAGGAATGATAATCATTGTAGGACACATATGCAGTTCTATTTTCTAAGTAGGACCTTATAAGCTGAATAAAGGAAGACGAGAAACCAAAAGCATTAAGTTTTGTCAATAAAATGGAATGATTGATTGTATCAAATGCACGTGAAAAATCGGTGTATATAACATCAACTTCACCACGGTTATCTAGGTGCTCACTGAGATATTGCGTCATCGTTACTAAATTGGTAACGGTTGATCTTCCTGATATGAATCCATGTTGAATGGGAGATAAGTAAATTTTAACGCTGTTATATATGGAATCATACAATACTTGTTCAAAGATCTTGGCGAAGTTAGGCAAGATAGAAATAGGTCTATAATTTTTAATTTGGCTGACGTCGTCTTTTTTAAATACCGGCACTACTTTCGATCTCTTCCATCGGTTTGGAAATATATTCAATGTTAAACATAAATTTAAAATTATGGATAACGGTTTAGCGAAAGATACCCTGCAGTTTTTAACAATGAAAGCTGGCACACAGTCATCTCCAGATGTGAGTTTATCGGGAAAATGAGCCATTATATCTAAAAGATTATTTTCAGTAACAATACTTGGCTGAATGGTAGGCAAGTTGGTAATGGAAGGTGTTGTTGGCGTAGTGCTATCTGTTTCAACTGTGCTCGAAAACGATTTAGCGAAAGAATCAACAATTATCTGTGGATCATCCAATATAGCTCCATCAAAGTATAGTGTGCCCGGTATACGTGTTTTACCATGTTTGTGGTTTATGTAAGTCCACAACTGAGATACATCAGATTTAATGCAATCTTGCGAGTGCCTTATGTAGTTACTGTGTGCCGCAAAAATTTGCTCTTTAATAAGTGTCCGTAATCTTTTAAAATCAGCACTGTATAATTCGTTTCCCGAAAGCATCCACTTTCTCCTGTAATAATTCTTCATTTCGATATTAGAAATTATCTCAGAAGTAAACCATATCGGATACGTATGCTTATTACTGCTAGATCTCTTTGTTGGAATAATTAATTCAAATACATGAGTGAGCTCGTTATAAAAATGTTCCACAGCTAGATTAACATCATTGTATTTTAGGAGAACATTCCAATCTACGCTGGCTAATGCAACGTTAAGATCATCACAGTTGGCTTTACAAAAGTTAAACGAGGTAATATATTAGCCAGAGGGAAGTTGTGCTGTTTATTGCTATCACTAATTTCAACAGTAATATCCAAAGCAGGGTGGTAGTTATCCTCGCAGACAAATGGAGAATAAGAGTGAACCACCTTAACATTAGTAAGTGTGGATGCAAAAACCAGATCTAAAAGTTTATTATCTGTATTCAATACATTATTATGTTGTTGCAAATCAAGAATGTTGCAAAAGTGATTAAATATAGTGGTTTTTGTACAGCTTGAAGATCGAAGCACAAAATTCGGTAAATTAAAGTCACCAAGCAAAAGCACAGATTGATCCAATAGTTGCATATCCAACAGACTAGTAAATAATTCAAGGTCATCAACAGTAATATCTGGAGGTATATATATTACGCAAATCGTTAATTTAAACGGAGCTAAACATTTACAAATAACAATATCAATCAAAGGAATAACATCAGTTATAAAGGAGATATCAACCGAAAGATACTGAATAGCATCGGAGAGGGCTAAAAGTACTCCTCCCCCCCCTAGATCTACCAGTATCATCAAATCGTCGATCGCATCTCAATATATTGTAGGAGGTTGGAACGATCTCACTGTCATGTACAGAATTGGATAGCCAGCTCTCAGTAATACCAATAATATCATAAGTAAATTCACAAACATTCTTAAGAAAACAATCCAATTTGGTATTTAATCCTCTACAGTTCTGATAATAAATAAAAATATTAGTTAAGGAAGTAGTTATAGGTAATTGCTGTCGAGATGATATACTGTTGGACAAATTCAGTTTTCCGTAGAAACAATTGTGGGTACTCCATTACGGTATCTAATACGTAAATTAGTTTCGCCCTGCGTGAGTCTAGTAGAGAGCTCCAATTTTACTGCCTTATAATGGGCAACCTGACGCGGTGTTTTATCAGAAGACACGGACAATCCCTGCAAATTCTTTAACGACCTAACTTTGACAAATTTGCGCAAAACACGATGAACAACATCAGATGACGACAGTTTTACTTTAATAGGTCGTGATCGAATTTGCTTTGTTTGGTCAAATTTTCCCAGTCTGATTGGTTTAATATTTTCATTAGCCATGTTTAGTTCACATGCAGTTAACAAGGACTCAACCGTACTAACATCCTGTACGCTTTGCTCATCTTTGGTTGCGCCAGATTCCACAGAGCCAAAAATAATTAAATTAGTCGCCCGTTTATGCAACAATCGGAAACTGAAAGCTCCACCAAGTCAGCCGCAAAGGCCGGTTGGGAAGTATAACGCACGGATGACAAAATTGCACCAAATCAGCTACGAAGGCCAATTCTGAAATGCAACAAACGGAAAGTGAAAGTTCCACCAGGTAATTCCCGAAAAAGCTTGGTATATTCACTCTATAACAGAAAGGTTTCTCTTTGAATGATTCCTAAGTTTGTCATAAATGGTATAAAATTCTTTTAAATAATACACTGCTATAAGTAGGATGTATCTAATATTTTACGTTACAGTTGTACATAATGTTTTTGCAACAACGCGAAGAAACTTATTTTTTAGTTCAAATCTAATTACTTGCACTTTGCGCTCCTGAAAATGATGAAATTGGTCACCTATTAATGGCAGTGAATACCTCCAATCAGTTATTCCTACACCTACTTGCGTATTAGGTATTTATCGTTCACAAATTAATCTGTGAAGACTAAGGTTTTCGTTTCAGTCGGTATTCTGTTTCCTTTCGACTGGTTGCTTCGTTACCTCACTGCGTAGTTATATTTAGGACATGTCGCTAGAAAATCTTAAGTAGGTACTGAAGATATTCAATTTCCTTTGATAAGAGACCTAAAAAATGATTTCTTTTAAGTGGAGTTTTTCACCGTCGTCATTTGGAGAGAAGCTTTCATGTACATCCAAGTTTCATTCATTAGGAATATGTTCTGAATGTATGCAGTAATATAAATATGAAATACATGTCACATACGGTTTTTGACAGATATGACATTACCGCATTAAAAAACCAATAACAATACAATAATTTAGGCCTGTCCTCATCTAAATTACCCGTATAAAATAACTAAATCACCAAGATGCAAACAGCTTACAGCAGAGTCGGTCCTTCTTCGGTAGCTGATACAGTAGCGTCCTACGAAAAATTGGCCAAAGGAATTACCACCAGGGTGATGGCTAAAAAGATTATGAAGCAAAAAGAACGCGAGAATAGTTTTTGGGAAAAGGAGGTACACGTAGAATAATTATTACTCTCACCTGTTGGCCTTCAACAACCTATATTTGAGGTAATGTACGTAGGGGTTAATAGGAGCTTATAGTGGACGATCTATTACGAAAACCTCTAGACGACCATCGAAGTTTTTAAGTGGGGCTGCTATACCCAACTCCACAATCAAAGGAGAAGCATTGGCCGCCGCTGCCGCTAAAGAACCTGAAGATAAGAACGCCATTAGGGCAAGGCGCGACGCGTCTGTCAGAGAGGTAAACTATCTTAAGTTGTTTTGAAATCGTTGTCGTGTGGAATTTAATTTAAGAAAGATATGTTAAGGGGAGACAATTGTTTTATAACTCTTTTCCCAGCGACTTCAAACGTATTTAGGCTGTGGATCAGCTATTTTTTTTTTTTTAAGAAGAGATCCAGAACCTTTAATGTGGATCTAGAAAAAATAAAAATAGTGCGTTGTAAGTATTGTTTGATAGGCATTTGTTTTTTTTTTCATTTCGAGATATAAGCCAAGCCAGGTATATATACAATCTGTCCCCGGGTGGACCTAACTATTCTTATAAATTATTTAGTTTTTGTTTTTACAGAAAAAATCATCCTTTGTAAAAAGTGTTGCTTACTTTGGTAAGGCTTTTCCGATAATTGAAATGTTGATTAAACTTAGATAGCCAAAATATAACAAAACATGAGATTGAATTAAGAGTAAACTACTAATTCTTTAAAAGTAAATTAAAAATATTATAAGTAAATGTTGTTTGTAATATCATCGGAACTTCAGATATGACATTTTTGGCCTACTTATTAATGCCTTTAAGATAGACAGCCCGTATTGCAAGAAAAATGCCATAGTGAATATTTGACAGTATTTATTTACCACATTATTGATTTAATAACGCCGTTAAAATAGACAACATATAACGCACAAAAGTTAGTCAGTCATGCGCTTTTGGTGGCCAATGGGCGTGACAACTTCCTTGTGATATGGGTTGCTTATCTTAAAGGCGTTTCTAAGGCCGGCTGATAGTCCAGTGGTTTGTGCACTTGGTTATCAGTCGTGAGGTTCAGGGTTCAAATCTCACTCTGGTCAATTACGATAACCGGTATTTTCCGGGGTCGTAATGATGATTAGGAGGGAGATTTGGCTCTGCAGTGGTGTCTGATAAGCACAAGATGCTTAGGCCTTGATAACCCCCTTAAATAAAAAAAAAAAAAGGGAAGACAAATCAAATCTAACAATAACACAAACATATCAACAATGAAGAACAACGTCAAAATTTTATGTCTGAAGTTCCAATGATATTCCAAGCAATTTTTACTTATACTATTTTTAATTTATTTTTTAATAATTGGTAGCATATTCTTAATACAATTTCACGTTTTGTTATTTTTAACCACCCTGTAAGTTTAATCAACATTTCGATTATCGGAAAAGCCTTTCCAAAGTAAGCAAAACTTTTTATAAAGAATGATTTGTTCTGTGGAAACTAAATAATTTAAATATAGTTAGGACCATTAAAAAAACTTATTTTCTTCCAAACATTTTTATTTTCTTTTTTCTGTTATTTGCTACGTTCCG
Source organism: Cetonia aurata (assembly GCA_949128085.1). Lineage (NCBI taxonomy): Eukaryota > Metazoa > Arthropoda > Insecta > Coleoptera > Scarabaeidae > Cetonia > Cetonia aurata. The sequence goes on from OX421887.1 coordinate 4,402,563, forward strand.
TTGATTGTTTTTAAACATTCGCAAGCAAGCCGTTTATATCGTCCCACCATCTACCCCGTAACTTAATTAATTTTGGTAGTTAGCTCCGGACAAATTTGTTTTTGGTCATTCCTTCTTTTTTATCTTTTTTTCCGAATTATACTGGTTTTTAATTTTAATAGTATACCTGACTTATATCTATGCAAACGAAAAAAACAATTTTAAAAATTTCAGAAAATTTAATCTTTTAGAAAAATTTGATAAAATTTTGTTGCTTTTTTGGCATAAAGATATACATTTCACCAAGAACATTTTGTTTATGAATGTATTGGATACATTGCGGTTAGGTGTCCACGATGAAAAATATTGCGAGGTAAATTTTAAAAGATTCTGCTTATAATTTATTATTTCATACACGTTGTGTAATTTTTAGTTTTAGACGTATTGCAATGGTGAATGATTAGCATGCGTGGAATCTGTGAAAAGTGTCGGCTCCCTATATCGTTTCAAACGCGAAAATCCAGAACATCAGTTAGAATAAAATTGGAAGAGCTCCACACACACACCGAGGAGCCAAAACGCTGGCATACAACGGTTGGCATGCCTGTGTGTCACGGGTGTGATGAGACTGACTTCTACCGACACAATGGAAGGAATTTTAAACCTGCCACCAGTGCATATTTATATGTCTATGTATAAAGAACTTCTCGGTCTGCAGTATACAGACTTATGCACAGTCAAGCACCGATAAGTAAATCACACGATACTGGCCATCAGAAACTACTAAACTACTAAAATGAACTTAAGGAGGCACCCCTTACGGGTAATGCAAGTGATGCCATTGTTCAGAAATTCAATCTATATAGAGAGCATCAGGTTGTAATATCAGAAAGGGTCCAGTTAGAGCGGACTCAAACTGGCGATTCATACGGCTATAAAACTGTCTGTCTTGGCGTAGGGACTGGAATATATGGAAATAAGCTTAGAATTAATAAGTTTCAAGAAGGACATGACGGTATTCCAAGTTGAGGTTGCTGCATTTCATCCTTATGTCAGAGAAGTAGAAAGACCACCTGAACAAACAGAAGCAAAGAAGTTTTTATGGGGACAGATGTCTAAATTTACTAAAGACTTACTGCATAACAGGGAGACTGCTAAAATGATAGTACGTCTGTTAACCGATCATTGTAGACTAGATAAAGTAGATAGGCATATGTATTGTATAATATCTTCTGCCAGGACAAGGAAGAAACTCCAGTTCACGAGCTGTGCCACTGGACATAGAGAACTTCACAGCTAATAGCGAAATCCATTAATGAATGTTTACATAAACAGCTTCAAGGAATGGTAGCCAAAATCATCAGGACAAAAATATGCAAAGGTTTTATAGAAACAGAGGCCTAAATTGTGCATAACAGGACGACTATCAAAATGATAGTAGGTCTGTTGGCCCCTTTTGGACTAGATAGGCATATATATGACCGTGCCCAAAAAAAGAGGCTTATGACGAAATGCCACTTTTCGAGAAATATGCGTTTGTCAGTATAAACAACTAGTTCATCAAGATAATGTGTCATGTTACGTGTCAAACAGCGCAGTCGTTCATTGTGTAATATTCATAAACCGCTCAATTTGGCTAAAGTTAGTTAACCTAGATATATGCGAAAATTATATACTAAATTAAAAGAGAAATATGCGATAATCTGAAAAAATTCAAACTAAAGAAATTGCAATTATTTTTTTTTTTTTATAATGTATGTTATAAAATTACATAATGAATAAATAATAATAATAATAATAATATACCAATTGTCCCCCTGCGTCTGCATTATAGCGATCCTGTAGTGTAAGCGAGATACACAGAAGTATCCGTGCATTAGAACGGTAAAGAAATATACGGAATATTCTACTGGATTACATTACTTCGCATATCGCTATGATGCACTCGTATTTGCCAAGAAATCCACATTTCTACGCTGTCGTCGCACAGGCGCATGAGCCGTCGCCCGCACACGTGCTTGTCAGATGCATTTTATATTTCGTCGGGAGAACTACTCGCTCGTACTATTTAATAAAACGCGTTGTTGGTAGGTAGATAACGGTTATTTTAAAAATGGAGTACTATACGCCGGAGCAAAAACTCTTCATGATTAAACACTTTTACGGTGGTAATTCCGCGGAAGTAACTCGGGATTTATTTGCAGCTAATTTCCCCGAAAGTCAAATTCCCAATGCAAGCACCATTCGTTGGACCGTTAATCGGTTTGAAACTACATTTTCTTTAGTAAATAATAAAAATAAAGTTGTTCCGGATAAGAATGTAAGCGATATAGAAATTCGAGTATGTGCTTTAGTTGAAGTATCTCGACAAATTGCTCGCGAATTAGGTATCTCTAAAACAACGGTTCATAAGATTTTACGTACTAATAATTATCGTTCATACAAATTTACAAGTTCCCAAGTACTTCTTCCCGATGATTATTATCGCCGAAAGGAATTTTGCGAAAGAATGATAAATAAATATCACGATAACCAATTTTTTTTTAACAACGTATTGTTCACAGATGAAAAAACATTTTACCTACACGAGCATCATAACGGCGCAGTTTGTCGTTACTGGTCGCGTAAAAATCTACATTTAAATATACCAACGCGAGCGCAGTATCCACAGAAGCTAAATGTATGGGCAGGTATCATTGGAAATCATATAATTGGGCCTTTTTTCACTGACGGTAATTTAAACGGAAATAGATACCTACAGTTACTTGAAAATAATATTATTCCGGCAATACGGGAGCGATTTAATATAAATGAAGTTTGGTTTCAGCAAGATGGTTGCCCAGCACACAATACACGCATTGTAACAAACTTTATAAACGCGGTTTTTGAAAACAGATGGATCGGTAACTCGGGCCCTATTAAATGGCCAGCGCGGTCCCCTGATCTAGCTCCAATCGATTTCTTTTTATGGCCCTTTTTACATAATACAATATACGGATACGGTGATCAACCGCCATCAAACCTAGAGGAACTGCGCGCGAGAATTATTGAAATCAGTAATACTGTCACAGCAGATATGTTAACAAATGTTCGTCGGAATTTTTATGATCGGTTGAGTTACTGTTCTTATCAAGAGGGAGGTTTATTTGAACACTTAATAAATTAATTTACTTCAAATTTTATTATTGTTTAAGAATAATCTTCTCTTTTAGCTAATTGCAGGTTTATTGCAATGTTGAATACAATTCTGTTTTAAGAATTAAATATTTTATTTTGCATTATTTTATTATAGTTGCGTTTTTAGATTTTATACTTGTTGAACAATATTATTTTAGTTTTTATTTTAAAGTTTGGGAGTTCTGATTATTTATTTTTGTTTTTTTATGTTGTTTATGAGGCTGTGATGAATTACTTCACTGACATGTTATCAGTGATTATCTGATGCTTCAAACAACTAAAAATATTTACTTATATCGGGAACACAATACCTCTAACAGTGCTTTTTATTTTTTAGGAGTAGTATTTTCTACCACATGTAATGTTATTAATCACTTATTCTATCACATAGAACTCTAAAAGACTTTGATTTGCCTATATGCCCCAATACATTTATACGTGTAACTTATATGTCCGCTATCGTTTGTAAATGCCATCCGCGTGCTGCTAAGTAGGCGTGGCACGCCCATTTATAGTCGACCAGTAGTTACTAATACATGCATCGTGCTATGAACGATTGCCACACTGTATACTTTCTAGAGACATCAGTCAGATGCATAGAATACGTCGGGTACCACAAATAAATACAATAATATAATACAGTAACTTACAATATAAAACTACTACATAATTTCAGAATCATTTAGGAACTCATTAAAACCCTCTTTTTAAATATCGACAGTGGCATTTCCTTGTAACTATTCGGCAATTTGTTATAAGCTTTACTTGCCACATATTTGGGGTTTCGTTCGGAAAAGGCTAGTCTGTGCCGAGGAAACTCTAGAGTATATATACCTCTAGAATTATAATTCTGGTAATGAGTGATATTATTGAATTCTTGATAATTATTTGTAACAAATGTGCATAATTGATAAATAAAAATAGACGGTAACGGCATAATTTGCAATTCCGTGAATAAAGGTCTGCAACCTGTACGAGATGCAACACCACACATAATACGTATGGCCTTCTTTTGAAGTTTGAAAATAATAACTGAATCGGATGTGATACCGCAGGCAATAAGTGCATATGAGATTAATGAATGAAAGTGAGAAAAGTAGTAAGTTTTCAGAATATCAATGCTAAGATGTTTTCTCAATCTAGAAAGAGTAAAACAAATGCTATTTAATTTTTTACGTAAAGTATCAATGTGTGGTTTCCAGATACACCTTGAGTCAATAGTTACTCCCAAAAATTTGAGATTGTCAACTTCTTTAATACTAGTATTATTAATTTTGATGTATGGGAGAAATGTTTTACGCGGTTAGTAGTGCCGAAGTCTACAAAAGCAGTTTTATTGGTGTTTAAATGCAATTTATTTGTTCGAAAATATGAATTTAAATTCTTCAGTGAAGCATTGGCAACTTTTACATCATCTTCGTTTTTACTTGTTATAAGTAAAGACGTGTCATTAGCAAACATAACTGTGTTGTTCATCGGTATGTGGTTGACATACATAATATACAACAATGGACCCAAGACACTACCTTGCGCCACACCCCTATTTAACAATAACTTATGTGATTTCACTCCATTTACTTCGACATAATGTGCTCTATTCTGCAGGTAAAATGAAAACCAATTCAGTGCAACCCCCCTTACTCCATAACATTCTAATTTCATTATAATAGTTGCGTGGTCAACTAAGTCAAAGGCTTTACTTAAATCCAAAAAAACAACCAACACAAGATTCACCAGCATCTAGGCCTCCATATAGTTGATCTAGAAATTATATTATATATTTGAAATTATCTACTGCTTTTGCTGTACTTCCTCACAGAACTCAATAGACTGTAGAATAATAAGAGCAATACTTTGCAAATATTCCTGTTTAATCATTATGAAATATTCTACAAAATATTCTTTTAACAAACGGATGATGCAAAATTGAGGTTAAAAAATTCGTTGCCATTCAATCCACAAGTACAATATTAGACAGCTTTAGAAAAAACCTTTCTATAAAATAATAAAAAACATAGAAATGGCGGAAACAAGTCAAACTATCGAAATCGCACGCTAAAAACCACCAAAACGGGACTGTGTGGGACTGTACACCACTGTCAAATGCAAAAAGTGTGGATCAGGGGTACTGCGAGGCAAGACGTAGATGTCAAAACAATGCAAAACACAAAATCAATCAAATTCGTCATAAACCTTTTTTCTTCGGTCAGATATGTATATAACATTGGTCTGGCACATGATACTTTCTGCAGATTATGCCAAGAAGAGGAACAAACCCTGACTCATGTGCTGTACCACTGCGAGGGCCTAGCGAGGACAAGGTTTCTAGAACTAGAGGTAGATAATACCACAGCTAACAGCTACATAAAGGAACAGTGAATCGAGCATCGACAAAAACATCTCCAAATCTCTCGCCAATCGAACACGTGTGGGTTAGTATAGGAACAAAGCTGAGAAACTTGAATTGACTGCAAGCACTGAAAGTTCTGCACCATAAATTGCAAGTTGCTTGGGACAATATACTTTAAGCGGACATTAACCTACACCAAGAGATGTGTTGATTCAACCAATAATTGGTTCACTCGGCAAATTTTTGTAGTTAAATATATTCACACTACCGGAATGTTTAAATCAATTACGCAGAATCAGTTGCACTAATATTGTTGAAACAACCTACAATGGTGTTTCATCCAATAATCTGAACGTTGCCTGAATCATTTTGGTTCAAAATTTAATATATAGATTTAACCAATGACAATAGGACGTTTTGACTAGTCAACGAAAATTTAAGGGTACTTTATTCCAAATACTAATACTACTATTTGAGTTAATAATCAATATATTTCCTTTGGTATTTTTAGTTCTGTGTGAAACAACATCAAAGGTTGTTCGAAAATGAAAATAAATGTTTTCAAATCGGCACTTGCGCATACAGTAAGCAAATAATTATTTGAATTTTTTTTCAATGCTTTAAAACCTTTCTACCGTTAGGTGTAAGGCCATTGAGGTCGAGATTGAGGTTAATTCCTTGCCCTTATCTTCTCTCTCCACTTTTTCCGGTCTTTTGTCATTTCTCTTGCCTCATGCCAATTCATTTCTCTCTCGGTCAATGCTTCCCTTATCTCATCGTTCCATGTTCTTCTTGGTCTTCCTCTTGAATTTTTTCCAGATATTTTCGTTTCATAAATTTTCTTAGTTGTTCTTTCTTCTGACATTCGACAAATATGTCCATACCATCTTAGCTGTCCTTCTTCTATTTTCCTTCGTATTGGTATCACTCCCAATCCTTCCCTTATTTCCTCATTCCTGATTCTATATATTCTCGTTTTGTTTACTACTTTTCTTAAGAATCTCATATCCATGGCATTTATTCTGGATTTATGTTTTTCGTTTAGTGTCCAGGATTCGCAGCTGTACATCAGCGTTGGCCTTACTATTCTATTTATTACGTCGACTTTAACGTTCTTTTGCACCTCTCTTTTTCCTAGGAATGTCTTTTTATTTTTTTATTATTCGAATTAAGATGTATAATTCAACCAAAATATGCATTTTCTTCCAACGAGGTTATTGATTTCGAATAAAATCTAAATGTGTTGATTTAAACCAGAACTAGTTGAATGAACGCAAAAAATTCAAAATAATAATTTTTGTTGTGCCAACATTTTCGTTTTTCTCTGTGTAATCTACTGGAATCAATGCCGTGAAGAGTGAGAGAGTGTGAAACGAATAGGGACGACCCAACATATTATTAGTAAAAATAAATTTAAATTGTGTTAATCTTTAGTTCATTCTCTTTGAAATTTTAATCAATAACCTTCTGGCAAGTTTGATAAAAAAATTGCAACTCTTCTTAATATTACAATTTCCATATCAAGTTTCGTGTGATTTTTGCATTTTCATATTTTTTATTGTATATTAAAAGTAAAAATATAGTTAAATTTCAGGATTCATTTTGTTTTCTGAATATCTATATAATGATGGGGTGATGTCTAAACATGTTATCTGCAAATAAAATAACGTATAGAACGGATTTGAACATACTCTTTATTTCCTTTCACACATTACTTTGAGGTTTAAACAATAAACTTAAATCGACAGATAATTCAGCGGATAGAATCTAGATTAGCACCTGATCCAAGTACTTTGATACCGGTGAATGAAAACGATGCCCAAGAATCCACCAATGATGATTCTGCAGAAAAGTTGCGTTCAAAAGTACGTTCATACTGATTATAATTCGAATGGGCATTTAAATAATTTATGTATACATCTTTTCTATAGAAGAATTCCAGAAGAAGAGCAAGCATAGTGCAAGTTATTCCGGAAAAAGTTGGTACGTACTAGTAATTGTAGGGTATTTCATCTTAAGATACAAGTTTTTTTCTCATAAATATTGTACCTACACTGATAGAAGTATCCTTTTTATTTAAAAGGAATTGTCTTAAATCAAAAGTTTTACGTTTTCTATATGGCCAACATGATTTGATGTTACCTTGAAAAGGAATATAATTTTAAACCTAGGCATTTCTTCGGAAATAATATATTTTTTGTTGAAACACTTCACTCTTTTAAGTAAAATAAATTGATAGTCAATTCAAGTTGTCTTTATTATGCAGATTGACAAAAAACCGTGAGCATTTTGAATTAAGAGGTTTTCCGTTTCTTGTAAGATTTATTAACTTTAGACTTGACGTTTATGCGAATTTCCAGAAAAGTGTAAAAGTTTTGAATCTAGAAGTTTCCTCTTTTACTGTAATATTCTTTCACTTTAAACTAGACAATGACACAAATTTACCTAAAATCGTAATGATTTACAATTAAGAGGTTTCTCCTTTTGTTGTAATACTTTTAAACGATCAAATAAAACAGTAAAGTGCATTGCGTTAAAAGTAAATCAACATGAACTGAAAGAATTCCAGTTTTTGCACGAAAAGTATTCAGTTTTGTTTATAATAGTAGGTATATGTAAATAAAAATGTCTTACATTCTTGAGTTATAAGAGAAGGTCAGCAAGAGAAGAAATTAGTTGGTATTTTAATAACACTATCGCTGACCAAAAAGTAGAAGAAACAATCGTAAATGAAACTCCATTAACACCTGGTATTAGTAAATTTTTACTTTAATTACTTACAAATTGAAACATAACAGTGGTAAATGATCCAGGATGACTCTGTGTATTGTATAATTTAGAAAAGTAAAAAAGAGGTTTGGTTTGCTCTCGCAAATTCTTTACTAGGAAACAATGTATATATACTAGAGATGAAACGGATATCCGGTTAGTATCCGGTGTCCGGCCTATCCGGCTTAGTTTTACTATCCAGCCGGATACCAGATGGTAACTCAATATTCGGCAAAAACCGGTTTTTTTTATTAAACTGAAAAATTTCATCAAAAAAGTTTATTATAAACAGATTTATTGGTAAAAGAAAATACTGAAATAAAGAACACGATATACACTCCGCCAAAAAAGTATCGCATAATCTTTGTTTGTAGCATAAAGTTGTAAATATACTTTAATGCGCTCTAAGATATAATTTCTATGATTGTTTAAATAAAATACAGGCCAAATAAAAACAAGAACTCATACTTGAGATTTTTATTAAAACAAGAAATTATAATTTTGGAAAGAAAAATGTCATAACAGTAGCTTTCAATACTGAGTATTGCCACCTCTGGCTCTTATGACCGCTCGCATACGGTTTGGCAGAGATTCGATTAACCTCCGTATATAAGCCTGTTCCAAATTCTCCCACTCGTCACGGAGAGCATTTGCTAGTCCATGCAGGTCCGCTGGGGCAACATTTTGGGTTCGTATCCGTCTGTGAAGGAGGTCCCACACGTGCTCGATAGGGTTCATGTCCGGACTTACCGCAGGCCAATCTAAAACTGGAATACCAACATCGTTAAGGTATTCCTGGACGATTATTGCAACATGCGGTCGTGCATTATCGTGCATTAACATGAATTCGTTTCCCATAATTGGCGCATATGGTACTACATGTTCTTCTAAAATGTCCGTTATATACCTGTGGGCAGTCAGTGTACCTCTGTCTACTGGTACTAACTCTGTACGACCTGTTAAACAGATGCCTCCCCAAACCATAATAGAGCCACCAGTGAAATTAGGTCTAGGTCTGATATTACACTGCGAATAGCGCTCACCGTCTCGTCTGTACACTGCGCTATTCGCAGTGTAATATCAGATCTAGACCTAATTTCGCTGGTGGCTCTATTATGGTTTGGGGAGGCATCTGTTTAACAGGTCGTACAGAGTTAGTACCAGTAGACAGAGGTACACTGACTGCCCACAGGTATATAACGGACATTTTAGAAGAACATGTAGTACCATATGCGCCAATTATAGGAAACGAATTCATGTTAATGCACGATAATGCACGACCGCATGTTGCAATAATCGTCCAGGAATACCTTAACGATATTGGTATTCCAGTTTTAGATTGGCCTGCGGTAAGTCCGGACATGAACCCTATCGAGCACGTGTGGGACCTCCTTCACAGACGGATACGAACCCAAAATGTTGCCCCAGCGGACCTGCATGGACTAGCAAATGCTCTCCGTGACGAGTGGGAGAATTTGGATCAGGCTTATATACGGAGGTTAATCGAATCTCTGCCAAACCGTATGCGAGCGGTCATAAGAGCCAGAGGTGGCAATACTCAGTATTAAAAGCTACTGTTATGACATTTTTCTTTCCAAAATTATAATTTCTTGTTTTAATAAAAATCTCAAGTATGAGTTCTTGTTTTTATTTGGCCTGTATTTTATTTAAACAATCATAGAAATTATATCTTAGAGCGCATTAAAGTATATTTACAACTTTATGCTACAAACAAAGATTATGCGATACTTTTATGATTCAAAACTAAATTATGCGATACTTTTTTGGCGGAGTGTATATAATATATATAATCTTAGAAAAAGCGTTTATTATTTATATTGTCTTGAAATTAGTATTCAAAATTAATTAATGGCAAATTATGGTGTATGAACACTAGTTTTTCTGCATTTAGTGGCAATAAGCGATTGCGCTTATTTTCGTAAACAAGACCGGCTTCAGAAAAGTCTGTCGCTATATACACTGCTAGACGGAGCTGAAAGGTACATTCTGGCAAACTTTGACAAATTGGAGTACTGTTTCTCATTAGCTACCCACCAAATGTAAGGGTTTCGATTACGGTCGATTCGAACTGTCTTCAAATAATAATAGTCAATTTCGCTCGCGACAGAGTTTTTTTCTTGACATTGACTATTATTTCAATTTTCATCTGTTACTTCGTTGAAACATTCCCAAAAGGTGTTGTGAGCTTCGCTAGTGACAGTTGAAGTTGATACTGCCTCGTCATGTCTGGTTCTTTTAGCAGGCGTTTGAGGTGAATTTCCACTGTTGGAAAATTCATCGCAAGCCATTTCTATATATTCCAATAGGATTTTCTGTTGGGCTCTTTCAGCTTCAACAGCCCCAAAATAGCTTGTCTTAAACCTTTGATCTAGGAATGTTGCAATCAGGTACTTTGGATCATGACCTAAGAGGCTGAAACGACTTTCTTATTCAGCTCTCATGGATGGTAAGTCAGGCGTTCTTTCTGCTGTTTCTTCTTTGTCCAAATATTTTTTTAATGTAGCAACATGTGGCATTACCTCGGATATGAAGGAGAGGCCAGAACTCGTAATTTTTGTTATTTCCTCAAAAGGCTTCAAAAGCTTTAAGCATTGCTCCATCAAGCACCATTACTGATGCGTTATATTAGTGTATCGTGATTAGCCATATAAAGAGAAATAGCCCGTTTTTGTTCCAACAAGCGCTCTGCCATATAGAAGCTAGAATTCCACCTAGTGTTAATATCTTCAATGAATTGATGCGTCGATAAGTTTAGTTTCTTTTAAATCAACAACAATTTTTCCTGAGCTAAGCCCGAATAATTAAAGTGAGTTATGAGATGTCTACCAGTGGCGATCATATCTACTACTTCAGTTTGGATCTTTAATGACTGAATTACAACTCTCTGGAGCGAATGGATGAAACATCTAGCAGAATCATACTCGGCCACTCAAACACCTTTCACCATGTTAGCACCACTGTCATGAATGAGTAAATGTATTTTTCTTTTGTCAATATTCCAGCGTGCTGCGATCGTGTTAAGTTCCATCGCTATATTTTCTCCTGTGTGCGATCCTGAGAAAGCCTTCATAGCAAGAACTCCATGTTGCAGCTGAAAATCAAGAGACAACTAATGAGCCGTAAAACTAAGGAAGTTGGTATTGTAATGCAAACAGGTCCATATATCAGACGTCACAGAAACTGTGATAGTACTGAAAATGTTTTAAAATTTTTTTGTATAATGCAAGTGCGGCTTGGCGTTTTATAGCGGGGTAAAGCTTGTTCTAGAAATCTTGAAAATCCGACTCTTTCTACGAAAGATAACGCTTCATTATCCTGTGCAATCATCTCAGTTATTAAATAGTGTAATTTTTTGGCCTTTGCATTGTTCACATCCCAAAGCAATTTCCTTTCAAACGATTCTGACAAAGTTAATTGTTTCTCTTTCGATGACGAAGACGTACTTTTACCAGGGACAGCATCAACAACAGAGCGAGAAGGAGCTTCAGCGGCTTTATCTTGAAACTTCTGTGGATGTTACCAGATACTTGTTTTTCAAGTATCCGGCGATCGAATATCCGGCTATCCGGCTTAACTTATCGCCGGATACCAGATAGTGTTATTACAAAATATATCATTTTATTATTATTATTATAAAATATAAATAACCACTAAGGTGCATTCCATTTAATTATAGTTACTTTTCGTACAAAAGCATATACTTGAAAAGAAAATAGTTTTCCTGTAAAACAGGACGCTACTTTCAAATAAAATAAATACTTTTCTGCGAAAACGTTTCCTTTTAGTTTAACATGACAAAAATCAAAACTTGTAAAACTTTTCATTTAATGCAATCACTTTTCTCAGTGTAACGATGTCACTATTAATCTTATGTTACAATTCTATTTTGAGTTTTATTACCACCAACACATACTTTAGTCATATTCTCGTTGTTTTTATAATCAATTTCAGATCCACAAAAGGAACAACAGCGAATTCTAAGGAGAACTCAAACACTAACACCCGTATGTACCTAATTCCTAACTTATAATTTTGAATACATCTGGGTAAATTGGTGGATTTGTTGTAAAATATGTAAATTAAGTATACCAAACTGATGGAGTTCAGCTGACGAATTTTTATCTTGTGTATTTTATAATTTGTTTATATACATATCCAAAACTGTCTTCTTAAAGACATTTCAAAGGGGTTAGATATAATAATGGCATTAATACGGATGAATAACGTTAACAGTTAAACAATAAGACAACCTTTCATTTACATTGACACACATTAATTTATTCTTCGCTTTCTCGATCTATAATATTCCTTCTTCGTTTATATCTACCTCTTCTTTAGTATGACTGCTTAGAACTCAAAGATCATTTTGAAAACTGATATTTTTATTCTTTTCTTTTCTAAAAGACCTCGCAGGTTCCTATCACTTTGACAGAAGTATTTATTGTATGTATACTGTTGTAAAATAATTCACCTCCACCACTGATGATTTTAGATCCCGTATTCTACGTCGACATTACGATGACGACATATGTAGGGGAGAGTTACCTAAGATGGGGATACTTTGAAAATTAATAATTCTAAAAAAATGATTATAAGGTATGTAAACTTTATTAATGGTAACAGTAAATTTAAGTTAGATACTGATTAAAAAATAAACAAAAAAGGTTATTTTTTTCATTTTAAAAAACCATTGCAGATGCCCCATCTGAATAAACTAGTCTCTTAAGATGGGAGAAGGCGTAACCTAAGAAGGCACACTACCCTTCACATGTTGCACAAGTAAAATAGAGTTCATTCATCACACCACAAAACTCGTGCGCCCACATTGAGCACTCGTGACAGTTGTACCAATCTTCATTAATGTTAATGGCATTATTCTTGCTGACTTTTGGATGCATTGTTTATCGTTTGCAATAGCAATTGCTCTCGTAGGTCTCTTGCTGTTTTGCGAAAATCTCGTAGTGTACGAGGACTGCATTCATTTTTATACGGCGATGCTGTGAAAATGGTAGATTTTAATGATCTTCTTAAAGAAACCTTTTTTTCTTGTTTTCTTGATATTGGAAGGCGGCTAATATCAACTACTTTCACCTTCTTTGACATGGAGAGGCTTTGATCAGTTACCAAAGTTGATAACGGTAAATCATGATCATTTCTGTGCATCTGTAAATTTTGTTGCCCTGACGTTGAAGGAGTTGGATTCTCGTATGGATTCACTTTTAAATTAAAAGACCTTTCGCTTTTCTTTTTTAAATCCTGGTTCTCAAACTCTGGATCTTCTGTGGTTTTTGAAGCAGAAAACTCCTACTCTTCAAATATATCGTTGTTAAAGGGCCATATCTCAGTTTTTTGAAATCCGTTTCTGCAATCTGTACACTTGATGCTTTTGAGAACAATGAGGGGGTAAAGATAACAAAATGACACACCTTTCACGACAATAGACAATTACGTTTAAACTTTTTGTTGTGAACTATGGCCATCGTCGATCATAATTTATTACTGCGCAAACTTGAATTGTATGGCCCGAGGGGAACTATACATGGGTGGCTAACCTCATACCTTCTTAATAGAAAACAAGTTGTAACGCTTAGGGGAAACGTATCCGAGGAACTGCCTATACACTCAGGGGTGCCGCAAGGTTCAATACTTGGGCCATTGCTATTCCTTCTGTTTGTGAACAATCTACCTAACGTTGATTCTATGGACGGGTTTATCATGTATGCAGCTGACAACTGCTTCTTGCAAGCTGATTCAAGCACTAAACAGCTTAGAACTACTATGCAGCAAAATATCAATAAATTTATTCATTGGTTTTCTTGTAATAATCTAGAGTTAAATGCTAATAAAACTGTATTTATAAATTTCACCCCGAGAGGTTCAGTAAGAGATAATAGTCAGCTTTTGAAAGTAAATGGAAAATCTATTCAGCAGGTTCAACACACGAAATTTCTGGGTTTGCACGTGGAAGAGCATTTATCGTGGCAGTTGCATATTTCAGAGCTATGTAATAAACTTTCGCAAGTTTGCTTTGTGCTCTATAGACTTTTTGAGGTAGCTCGCGTTGATTTAACAAAAACTTATTATTATGCTTGTTTCGAGTCTTGCTTAGTATGCGGCCTCTTATTTTGGGGCGCAGCTTCGTCGAGCAACAGAGCATTTAGACTACAAAAGAGAGCCATACGAACTATTACGGGGGTCCCTAAACATTGCTCTTGCAGAAATCTTTTCAAACAACTAGAAATTTTGCCGTTGCCTTGTTTGTTTATATTCAATTCATTGGTCTTGATAAAGAACTTAAATTCTGAGATACCACGTAACAGAGACTTTCATGAGCATTTCACAAGGGGTGCTGACAATTTCTGTATTCCAGTTCACAGGCTGAGCTTATTCCTGATATAGGAAATATATCGAATGTTAAAAATTTTAAGATTGCTTTGAAAACATTTCTCTTAGATAATTGTTTCTACTCGATAGAGGAACATTTATCGCATTGATGTATTTTTGAATATCCTGTTATTTCTATCATTTTTAATCGTTTTCTTTTTCTTTTGTATGTATGTACTTATGTAATTTCTGAATTTAGTTATGACTTATCCTATATCTATTGTACTACTCTGTACTCATTTTGGTCTTTTAGATAAATATATTATTATTATTATTATCTAAAACAATTAAAACTGGCTGCTCCTTAGACGGTCTGGTTCGGTTGACAAAATATTTAATGAACTGCAAAAATACATCACCATCCATCCATCCCTTGTCTTGTGGAAAGGCAGAGCTACCACTGAGTGTATTGTCCATTAATTCCGGTTTTATTCGCTTTCTGGGGAATATAAACGCTGGTGCCAAAAAATTACCGCTAGCACTCATGGATGCAACAATCGTCACGTTAACTCTTCTTTCAGAAAAAATTGTAAATCCATCAACCTGCTTTGTCCCTCTTTCAGCAAGAATTTTCGGTAATTTTTGAACAGTTGTCACACTGGTTTCCTCAACATTCTAAACTCGGTCGGAAGTTGATTTATATTTTTCATAAACAGCTTCGAGGTTTTTAAAAAGAAACTTGGACTGCATGTTGGTTGAAGCCTGTAGCTCTAGCTGTCTACTCAAAAATCCGTACATCCATTTCTTAGATGCCATTTTAGTATCTTTATTAAAAGTAATAGGTACATTGTTGGCTTGGGTAAAATCAAATGCCAGATGTCGAAGCTCTTTACAAGTGATTCAAAAAAAAAACGCTTTTCCATTTCAAAAATATATTCTACAATCTCGTTTTCCTGCTCATCCGAGAATACTTTCCGAAATCGTCCAAGATATTTTTCATTTTCTGTCACAATTTTACTGCGGTTATTCACTCATCTTTGCAGTGTACTTCTTGTTACATTATACTGTTCTGCTGCCTGTCTTACAGATAACTCATTATTTCGGACTTTTTGTATTGCTTGTAGCATATCTTCAACAGACCATCTTCCACGATTTGTTTTCCTTTTGTTATTTCGATCTCTTTGAGACATCTGCATCGAAAAAAAAGAAGAATGGACTTTATATTTTGCATGAACAGTATTCCAAGATGGGACGTCCCAACTTAGGAATCTTTATTGTGTCGAATCTTGAGATACATGCACAATTTTTGTAAACAACCTAATCTATATTCACAGGCAATGTTAATGGCAAAAACTTTTCGTAAATATTCATTGACTTGAATTAGTATTTCACTCTACTGCAATAAACTTATCATGTCACCTACCGTAAACAGGACATTCACTATTTTCTAGCCACCAAATATTTTAAGAAAATCGAGTAAACAAGTACCACGTGGTCTAGGCGCCACAATGATTACACTAAACATTCGCGGCTCCCTGCGAATAACGGAATAACAGTTATGACGAGAGCTTTTACATGTTAGCAGTAGATGGCGCTAACCCCACGTAATTCGTAAAAATAAATGTGTCCCGTCTTGGAGACCGTCCCATCTTAAGTAACTCTCCCCTACTTCTCGTTTTGTTAAGGTGTTCAATTATATATATATACAGGGTTAGTAAAAAGTCCCGGAACGGTCGAATAACTTTGTTATTTGAAAATTATGATTTCTGAAATTTGGTATGGGGGTATAGTTAATATAAATGCATTTTATGCAATACAGTTAATATTTTTTTCACTTCCGGTTTAATCGGCAAAACGTCCAACTTTTTTTTTTTTAAATGGAACGCCCAGATTTTTTTAACACTTTTGAATGCAAAATAAAAAACTACGTTCAGGAAGTATTAAGATTTATTTAATATTTAATAAAGGTTTATTTTTATTCACAAGAAAACAGTTAAAAAATTAAAAAAGTGTTCTAATACAGAAAAATCAAGGTACCTTTGAAAAAAGTTGTTGTCTAGTGTTTGGATTCTTTTTGCCGTCACATTTGACAATTTTAAAAGCGTTTTAACTTTTGCATCGCTATAAATTTACTTATTTTAAACATTGACACATTTGAAAATGGCAGAAAAACTTACTGAATCAGAACGAATTGAGATATTAATGATGCGTGGGTACGGTGATCGTCAACGTTCTTTTGAAGAGGTTCGTATTTTATTTAATACTGTTTATCCGGATCGTCACATTAGTAAAAGTACGGTATGCCGAACAATTCAAAAGTTTGAAGTCTTTCGTCAGGTGAAGGATTTACCTAGAAGGGGACGTCCATTAACAGCAACAGATGAAGAAACTAGTTTAAATGTGTTACTTACAGTGGAAGAAAATCATCACGTGTTCACAACAGAATTAGGTCAAATTCATGAGATCTCTCAAAAATCTGCTCATACGATTCTTAAATCAGCAAGAATGAAAGCCTATAAAATGTATCCCGTCCATGAGTTAACTGAAGATGATCCAGATCGTAGACTACAATTTTGCGAAACAATGACGGAATTGATCGAGCAGCAGCCTAATGTTTTAGATCACATCATTTTTTCAGATGAGGCAACGTTTTGTCTCAACGGCACTGTGAACAGACATAATTGTCGCTACTGGTCAATTGAAAATCCGCATTGGATTGAAAAAGTCCATACACAGTGTCCTCAAAAGGTGAATGTCTGGGCTGGTCTTGTTGGAAACAACATCATAGGACCATTTTTTATAAGAGGAAATTTAACTGGCAACGTCTACTTAAATTTATTGCGAAATGAGGTTGTTCCAGCACTTGCGGCCCTCTTTCCAAATGCAAACATAGGTGATCACCCTAATGCACATTTTTGGTTTCAACAAGATGGAGCTCCCCCCCATTTTGCCCATAATGTCCGCGATTATTTGAATAAAATTTCTCCGGGACGTTGGATCGGACGTAGAGGAGCAATCGAATGGCCAGCACGTTCGCCACATCTCTCGCCATTAGATTTTTTCTTTTGGGGTCACATGAAATGTCAAGTGTACAAAAATCGTCCCCATAATCTTGAACAATTGGAAGAGAGAATAGTTCAAGAAGCCAATCGCATCACTCCAGAACAAATACAAAATTCAATAAGAAATTTTACTGACCGTTTACATTTTTGTCAAATTGTAAATGGAGAGCATTTTGAACAATTATTGTAATCGCAACCTGAATAGACAGGTATCTTGATTTTTCTGTATTAGGACACTTTTTTAATTTTTTAACTGTTTTCTTGTGAATAAAAATAAACATCTTAATACTTCCTGAACGTAGTTTTTTATTTTGCATTCAAAAGTGTTAAAAAAATCTGGGCGTTCCATTTAAAAAAAAAAAAATTTGACGTATTGCCGATTAAACAGGAAGTGAAAAAAATATTAACTGTATTGCATAAAATGCATTTATATTAACTATACCCCCATACCAAATTTCAGAAATCATAATTTTCAAATAACAAAGTTATTCGACCGTTCCGGGACTTTTTACTAACCCTGTATATATATATGCTGGCTTAACACCCCTTGTGGGGTTGTGCCGCTTATATAAGCTTCCTAGATCAATTTCAAATTGGGATGGATCAATCCCCATTTTCTTCCTCTAAATCGCTCTCACTATTTGTCTCCATAAGTTTCTGTCCTCTACCTTCTTCTTCATTTGCCAAATCCGGCCTCTCTCAGATCTTCTTCCACCTCTTTCAATCATCGTGTTTTTGGTCTTCCTCTTGCTCTTTTGCCTCCCGGTTCCCACTCCAACATCGTATATATTACTGCCTTTAATTCTTCTCACAATGTCCTCGCCTCCCAATTCTTGTGCTATTTCATCATTCCTTCTTATTCTATACTCATTATCTCCTATCTTCACATGTCCTAGAATTGCTCTCATTATTTTTCTTTCTACGATTCTTAAGTCCTCTTCGTCTTTTTTTGTAAGTGTCGTTGTGTCTGCTGCATACGTCATCATCGGTCTTATCAATGTTTTGTAAATTGTTAATTTAGTTTTCTTGGTAAGTAGCTTACTTCTTAAAAGTTTTTTTTATTAGCATGGTAAGCTTTATTTACTATCATTTTTCTTTCTGTAGTTTCTATTTTATTGTCTTTGTCTTTTGATAACATCACTCCTAGGTACTTGAATCTATCCACCTGCTTAAATTTATAGTTCCCTATCTTTATTCTTCAACCCATTTGATTTTTGCCAATCTTCATTATTTTTGTTTATCTTTAGCCCAATTTTTCCTCCTTCGTTTACTATTTCCTCTAACATTTTAGCCATTATTTTTCTTTGCTTTGTAATAATTAACTATGTCGTCAGCATAGGTAACTATTTGTCCTCCACCCGTTCTGAGGTTCCCTTTGTTTATATTCCTCATCACAAATTCCAGCGCTAGATTAAATAGAGTTGCCGAGAGTAAATCGCCCTGTTTAACTCCTGTGTTGATTGTAAAGAATTTTGTTTCACCCTTTTGTGTTACTATACTAACTTTTAAATTTCTCATAGTTATTTTTATCAGGTTTCTTAGTTTACTCTCTATCCCCAATTCTAATGCTGTTATTAATTTCTCTCTTTTAATTGAGTCGAAAGCCTGTTGAAAGTCTATGAAGAGCATTTCTACCTCCATCTTATGTTGTAAAGTTTTTCCAGTATTTGTTTAACTATCTGAATCGCATCTGTTGTTGATCTTCCTTTAATAAATCCACATTGATATTGCCCTACTATACTTTTCACTCTCCTCGCCAATCTTTCCTGGATAATTGAAGTCAAGATCTTATACGCAACATTCAATAACGTAATTCCCCTATAGTTATTACATATCTGTTGGTCACCTTCTTTATGTGCTGTTATAATCTTTCCTTTACCCATTCTATAGGCATTTTCTCCTCACTCCATATTTTTTTAGGAGTAAATATAAATGCTCGTGCAACACCTCTCCTCCATATTTAATCAGGTCCGTATTTATCCCGTCGTCTCCTGGGGCTTTTCTATTCCTAGATTTCTTAATAATTTCGCTCACTTCCTGTTGTGTTGGTTCTTCTACATCTTTTCCTTCACTTTTTCTTTCTTCTGCGTCATCTTGCATCAGATCTACTCCTGTCTCAGTTAAACGTTCTTTAAAGTGGTCTATCCAAACCTGTTTATATTGATTTTCTTCTTCCACAACTTTACCCTTTTTATCTTTTATTCCATTTATTTTACTTGGGTAGGTGTTCAATCAGATTATAATTATAACTACGGAAATTCTTAGTTACTTTTTGCCCAGCACTGATTACAAGTAGGGTTTTCTTATTTATCTTCAACTGTTTCTAAGATATTACGATTTTTGTAAAAATATTGACATTCACACCGTTGTATGTAGTTAATATTTTTACAGGAGCGCATTACAAAAGAAAGCTTTTATTACCTATAATCCGCCAATTTATACCCACTTGGGAAACATTCAAAAGTAAAAATTGCCAGACTTGCATACCGTAATTGTTTATTTTGATTGATTTTCTTACAAGTAATCATCCGCACGTTTTAGTATTCCTAACACAGACTGTATAACGTTAGATTAAGACCTAACTTCTCTTCTCCCCTCAGTTGTCGAACCAACGTATTCCCACGTACGAGTCCATCAAATCGGCCATACAAAATTCCGATACCAGTCAGCAGATTGTCGACGTGGATAACATGGACAACAACCGTCTCAGAATGCTTCATGAATCTGTAAGTAGGGAACCGTCGCTCACAGGTAGAGTTCCCTCGGCGGTCGCTACCTCCTCGCTGCCACAGAGTGATGTTCCCAAAATGGGATCCCTCCAAAGAGTCACTTCTAAGACCAGTCGGCACAGCAAAGGGAGTAAAACCTCGCAAAATATGAAAAAATCGAAAACTCAACTGAAACGTCGCAAGTCAATCTTGAAGCGGGGATCTAGAGACGCCAGTAAGCCCTTGAGATCAGTTTCTATTGTGGAGAACACTAAAGAGGATACGGAAACACAAACCTATCTGAACATGAAAGATTTTTCCGCAAAAATCAAAGAAATCGATAAGCAAATCGACAATCTAATTGTTTAATATTTTGCATGGGCTTGGGTTCTGTGAAAGTCTTTATTTATTCGCTTAAGATAATGAAAATAAATACATTTAGAGAAATAAGCGTGTTTACTATAAAAGAAAATTGTGATTTACCTAAGACAAGCATACACATGGTTTTCCACGGTAGCCGTTCGTTAGAAATTTCCGAGGTTAGAAAAACCTGGAACTCTGAATTTTTGGAATCCGGGGCTATTCAAGATTCTCTTTCATTTTAAAATATTTTCAGGGTCTTACCACTTCCGGTTATACCGGAAGTCGCCATAAACTTTCTTATTTTAAATGGAACACCCTGTATATTATTTCATTTTTAAATTCCTGAGAAAATTTTATGATAAGTTCTAATAGGTTTCCCTATACCTATTATCTTGATTTTTTTGAAAATTTTGAAAAATGTAGCGTTATTTGCAACACAGTATCTTTTGCCCATTTTCGACTGGTAATAAACACTTCTAGGGTACATTGAAGCACAAGAATGACACTTTCGAAATCCACATTAACAATTGATTTGTCGCATACAGGGTGTCCAAAACTTCATGACCAATTACAAAATCTTCAAAGTTGTAAAAGTTCCTTTTTTCAAATGGAACACCCTCTCATTTCTCTCACTGAAGGTGGGATGTAGGTGAATATATCCGATTACATAAACTTCCGTATTTTCATTGATCACTAGACGATTTCCATAATTAGGAACTGAATTTCTGCGCATTCGTAGTTTTTTTTTTCCTAGTTTTTAAAAATTTTATTTTTATTATTAATGGTAATTTATTTTTGGTTCGTTTAGACTGACATAAAGGCACAACAATGTACCTGCGCATAAACGTTAAATTCGTAAACGCATAATGGCCGACATTTTGAATAAGCTTAGGAATAATTAGATATGATACCTAGGTGTCAATTACCTCAAAAATTATAAAAGTTTTTTAACACTCTTAATGAATTTTAAAAGTTTTGGCACCAAAAATTTAACCGAAGACGCTGCAAATGTCATTTAAAAGAAAAAAATGTCATGTAAATTAGCGGCCATGCGACTTAGATCAAATGTAAGCCTAACAAAGTGCTATTTAAGTTTAAGAATCCAAATATACAATAATATAAAAGACCGTTTAATTTAAAATAACGAAATTGGTACCTGTTTCCGGTACAATCGGAAATCCGTAATATAAGAGCTATGGAAGCCTGACGTACTATTGCACTATACAGGGTCCTATATAGAAATTGTATTATCGTTATAACCTAACCATAACAGAGCAAATGAAATACTGCTTCAAATGCTGTTAGAATTTCGTTTGATATTATATTTTGTTATTACTATACAAAATGCAATTACAATTTCAATTTGCTACTACATTTTTTGGTTTAATATAGATGCCAATCACAGCGAATAAATACCGTTTACGGATATTCATCATCTTGTATGTTAAAGACGTAGCTTCGAAACAAAACGCACGATTAGACATATAACTTCTTTTTTCTTACAGCCACATTAACTTGCATCTGAAGTTTATTGTTGATCTAATGAACCACCACATATATAGTAAATTTATGGTTTTATAAATCATCCATAAGTACCAAAAGAAATGACATACATTTTTCATAATATTTTATTATTGGAACAGTGTGAAAAGCAACGAACAAGAAAAAATTTAAAATTTTAATATTTGGTTATTCGTGGACACGTGGTTTCATTATAAGCAGTATACGAGTGTCCATTTTTGCTGCACCATGCCGAATTTTTGTGATGCCCTTTAATACTGTTGGTTTATCGGAACTTCTTTCATACATCAACTGTTTCAGCATATTCCAAGCGTGATCAAAAGGCTTTAAATCGGTGTGTTGTCGCTCTTTCCCATCAAGGAAAGTTTTCATAAGTCGTGCTGTGTGACGCGATTCTACCTGAAGTAATAGAGTAATTCTCCTATTTTTTCATAAAGAAAAATATGACAAGAAAAGGCTTTTTCTTAACATAAAAGTACGTGAAACTATATAACGTGTTCAATAGCTTTTTTAAGTTCACTTGTCACTTATATAATTTAGGTGTAATACTAACCTATTATAAATTAATCAAGTAATTTATTTGCATGCTAGTATTTTGATTTTTATCGGCCACTGGAAACTGTGAAATAGGAATATCCAGCTTCTAAAAATCTGAAAAGAAAAGGATATAATACAATCATGCAAACGCAAAACATGTAATAATTAAAAATGTAATCAAATGTTAAACCGAATTGTTAGTAGCATTCATGGTAATCTAACATTGATCTTGCAGTATACACACGGATTCATTCATCTCCACTATCTTTATGTTATTCAAGGTATTATTAAAGTTAACACTACTTTTCTTTAAAGCGGCAAAACTTCGTTTAAAAGCTTAATATCACAGAATTGGTGTTTAGAAAGGCACCACCTTATTGTGAAATATCAAAGATGGTAGCGAATGTATTTATTGCCGCTGTATTCGTTAAACGTTACTCAAAGTAAGAACAAATGGTATAAGGTATAGTCATATTAATAAAATGTTTACACTATATCGTTCATTATTATGCTATAATTACTTATAGCAGTATTTAATTCTTGCTGTTTTCTGAAAAAATAAAATTATCATTAACACTAACTCAGTTCTAGACCAACAATAGATGTCCAGTGTGTCCCATCGAAGACAGAGTCTTTGATTACAGCTCTATGTGTCATTTTAGAAAGAAACCTTTTCTACAAGAATGTTATAGAATCCAATGCTCATCACCTATATATTATTTCATTTTTCAATTCTACGCAGAAAAATAACATGACTTCATATAAACTATTATATGTCTATCTTTACTAACAACGTTGTTATTTACTCTTTTATCAAAAGTGGTCGTGATGCAAAGCATCGGTTAAGGCGGCGTGGTTTATATTTGCATTTGTTTTAGACATTCATATTTTAAATACCATACATACTTAGTCTGATGCAACATTGATGTAATAGTATACACACTGAAAAAAATAGATAGTAACAATAGGGACAACTAACTTTATAGTTGGTTGTATTATAATTATATTAGAGCGTACCATCTTCCTAATAAACAGTAATACATGGATGAATACTGGGTACTAGATAACGTATTGTTGTCCTTGAGTTAATATCATTAATTATATTTATAATACGTGGTAACATCTTTTTTTCTCCGTGCAGGTATTTACTATATTACTGAACATTTGCTTAACTTTAATCCAAGGTATTTTGATTTCTTTAAGTAGCATCCTTATGCTAAATTAACCTTTACCCAAAGCCCTTTCAATCCATACTAAACATTTATGATTCCTCATGTAGGATTTCATAGTTGATTAATGATTTTGAATAAATCCAATAAATTTTTCGTTAATTTTCAAGTCGCCTTGATATACAATAAGCCCTAAACAATGGAATAAAGCTGTGAATTACTAAATATACGTGAGCATTGGGTCATAATTTAAAACTAGTAATACGTTTTTTGGAAAAAATGGGAAATTTAATGTTATTTAACTCCGTGATTATACAAAATTACTTAAAAATATATATATATTCAAAAACCGTTAAAATAAATAAAAACAAACATTAAAAAACAGTCAAATACATGATTAAATTAATTAGTAGAATTTAAAGGAGATGTTCAAAAATATGACCTCTTTCTCGAGATATTTTTATCTGGTTTTGCAAATTTTGCATTACTTTTTGCAACAACTCTGGCGAAACGGATAAAAATGCCTCGTTTAGTGGTATAAGTTCTCCAACATTTCATAGAATTGCGTTTGCAAAAAAATAGTTGTATCGCTGTGCGTTTACATTATTCTCGAAGAAAGAGGGGCCCACAATGTGACATCCAACAATTCCCCCTCATACCTTTATTTTTCATCTACCTTGTACTGCGCGTGTTACTACAGATCTAGCATTGTCTTGTGCATAAACGTGAGCGTTTTTTTTGTCCGATACACTACTACTCTGGAAACTACCTTCTATATGCATCACTCACAAAATCTTATTCTCCTTACGTAATCATTATCTGTGAGTCACTGATGAATGGATGCGCGATAAGGGTGAGATTTATGTTTCCGGAAAATCCTTTGAACAGTATTCTTATACATACTTCAGCGTTTCTGCTGATATGCCTCGTACTCACACTTGACTGTTCAACCACAGAAGCAAAAGCATTGAACTAATTATCTTCATTAATATGATGATAACGTTTATTAAATTCTTAGATAGATTCTTTCAAATCTATGTTTAACATAAAAAAATCCATTCTTGGACACAGTGTGTTTGGATACCGTTATCTATGTATTTTTGAAGCCAAAAGACAATTTCGTCCACATTCACATAAATGTAAAATTTGAAAAATTGTGTACAACGGGAATATAAATAGATATGAATATATGTGATTAGTAAAATGATATAAATGGTTACAATCAAATAAATCATAATATCAACAAATTCTTCTTTTGATTATTGCATATTTTGAAGTACCTATATAACAAAATGTACAAACAAAATAAATAAATAGTGAGACCTAAGGAGGAAGGACAGTTTTGACGTTGAATTATGGCTTACTAAAAATATGTTCTATAATTTCTGACCATACATAAATGACATGCAATTTTTCTTTTTTTAAAAAACTTGTTATTATATTTATATTATGACCCGATACTGACATGTATTCACTAATTCGCAGCTTTATTCAATTGTTTAGCTTTTATATACCAAGGCGACTTGAAAATTAATGGAAACTTTATTTGATTTATTTAAAATGATTAATTAACTATGAAATTTTGCATGAGCCATCATAAATATTTAGTACGGATTGAAAGGGCTTTGAGTAAGGGTTAATTTAGCACAAGCAAAAATATAGGGTGCTATTTAAAAAAAGCAAGTTACCTTGGATTAAAGCAAATGTTCAGAACTATAGTGGACACCTGTATACAATTACATGGATTATATTTTAAATGTTGAATCAGACTAAGTATGTATGTATGGTATTTAAAATATGAATCTCTAAAACAAATGCAATTATAAACCACACCGCTTTAACCGATGCTTTGCATCGGCACCACTTTTGACAAAAGAGTAAATAACAACGTTGTTATTAAAGATAGACATATAGTAGTTTATATGAAGTCATGTTATTTTTCTGTGTAGAATTGAAAAATGAAATAATATATAGAGTGTTCCATTTAAAATAACGAAGTAAGTATCCATTTGCCGACTTCTGGGACACTCTGTATAGTCAAAAATATATTTAGGTGATGCAGCATTGGATTCTATAACATTCTTGTAGAAAAGTTTTCTTTCTAAAATGACAAATAGAGCTGTAATCAAAGACTCAGTCTTCGGTGGGGCAGCCCGTACAATGTCACCTATATGATGCGTCTCATAGAGAGTTTCATATACTTCCTTAATTCTTCCGTACTTTTATTTTTCTGGAAAGAAATTATTTTCGAAGTAGATAAGTAAGTTATGAATAAGTACTACTGATTAATGTAAGCTTAATTTGAAAGGTTCATTTACCAATGGATGTAGGAAATGCGTGTAAGAGCCTGCACTTAACATACCCACGACTTGAAGTAGGCACATGTACTTAAAGATGTCCTCCACAGTATCGTAACATCTGAAATTTACATTAACGGAAATTAATTGTATGCATTTTAGAACACATGTTTCTTTTTTTCAATTGTTAATTATTATCATTTTTCTTTTTTTTTAATATATAGGGTTATCCACGCAAGTGGCTAGTTATAAGTTTTCGGGTTTAATGAAACTCTTCAACTGTAAAAATTTGGGATTCGCAATAATTTGGTACTTGCTTTGTTTATAAAATATTTCCAAGTTTCTTACACTTCCGGTTAATCGGAAGTCGCCATAAACTTTGTTATTTTAAATGGAACATTTTGTATTTTATTATATTTTTGAATTCAGCATAAAATTCTATGACCAATACAACTAGGGTTCCCTAATGATGAAAAGAATAAATAAATAAATTAAAATAACAATCATAGCAAACTCTATCTCAGTCCAGTGATTATACACTCCGCCAAAAAAGTATCGCATAAACTAAAAAAGGGCATTTATGAACCAAGATATTTTTACACGTTCACAAAAAGTTTGCCTCGTGTATGTGAACTTTAAAAACACTAACAAAATAATGGAACTTAGGGTTTTTACTTTATTTTTTTCCTAAAAGAACACATTTAGAAAAATGCATATGTGTAAGGTTTGTTCAGTTGTTTATTGAAAGTCTTCCTATACGGACAAATTTTAAAGTGCGAAGTCAGAGTTCTGTACCAACGCTTTTAAAACTAAAATGAGCAATTTAACTTCAGAACAAGTGGCTGCTATAGTTGCTTTAATCGAAGATGGACGATCTCAAGCATACGTTGCTAATTTGATGAACATCAATCAGTCAAGTGTTTCTAGAGCCGTAGCCAGATATAGGAAAACAGGCATTTACAGTAGAAGACCTGTACCAGGTCGTCCAAGATGTTCTACTCGCCAAGATGACCGCTATTTACTACTACAAGCATTACGTCGAAGATATGTAACTGCGAGACAATTGCAGAACGACTTGGCTAGAGTCAGAAATACTCGTGTGAGTACTCAAACTATTCGGAATAGGTTACGACAGAGTGGCTTAAGAGCTAGAGTAGCTGTAACAGCCCCTCGTCTCACTAGGAACCACCGAGTGGCTCGCTTAAGGTTTGCCAGAGAACATGTAAATTGGAACATTAATGACTGGGCCAATATACTCTTCACAGATGAGTCAAGATTTGGTCTTTACACCTCAGATAGGCATATCTCAGTGTACAGACGAGACGGTGAGCGCTATTCGCAGTGTAATATCAGACCTAGACCTAATTTCGCTGGTGGCTCTATTATGGTTTGGGGAGGCATCTGTTTAACAGGTCGTACAGAGTTAGTACCAGTAGACAGAGGTACACTGACTGCCCACAGGTATATAACGGACATTTTAGAAGAACATGTAGTACCATATGCGCCAATTATAGGAAACGAATTCATGTTAATGCACGACCGCATGTTGCAATAATCGTCCAGGAATACCTTAACGATGTTGGTTGGTATTCCAGTTTTAGATTGGCCTGCGGTAAGTCCGGACATGAACCCTATCGAGCACGTGTGGGACCTCCTTTACAGACGGATACGAACCCAAAATGTTGCCCCAGCGGACCTGCATGGACTAGCAAATGCTCTCCGTGACGAGTGGGAGAATTTGGATCAGGCTTATATACGGAGGTTAATCGAATCTCTGCCAAACCGTATGCGAGCGGTCATAAGAGCCAGAGGTGGCAATACTCAGTATTAAAAGCTACTGTTATGACATTTTTCTTTCCAAAATTATAATTTCTTGTTTTAATAAAAATCTCAAGTATGAGTTCTTGTTTTTATTTGGCCTGTATTTTATTTAAACAATCATAGAAATTATATCTTAGAGCGCATTAAAGTATATTTACAACTTTATGCTACAAACAAAGATTATGCGATACTTTTATGATTCAAAACTAAATTATGCGATACTTTTTTGGCGGAGTGTATATAATGGGAACTGGGAAATCTTCAAGATTCAGTAGAAACCTGATCATAAACTTGAAATTAAACTGAACTTATCTATACAAAAATCTAGTGGCGGAATCTGTGTATTTCTTACGTTTCAATAGGTAAATTAACGTATTTTTGAGATTGTCTGAGTACTCAGAGTCTCTTGTTTACTTCTTATTCACAGGTGCGTTTGAATAATCCTGTTCTTATATTACGAAATTATTCGAAATATTCGACTAGTATGGTATACTTCTGGAACTTCTTGTCCGTTGAATCGATCTATTTTCGATGTCTGGTCTCGCCTAGTGTCTCAGTTAAACTTTTTGAGTGGATATCTGCTAGTCTGGATCTTAACAATTCGATCAGATTCATATTTTCTTTGATAAGCTGAATTTCGGGATCAACACTAACACATCTAAGGTAAGTTACCTCTTTCTGATTTGAAATTAGTTTGTATATGTGGTTTTTCGGGTAAATTATTATTTTTTAATCTTTTTTCAACTCACAAGCGTGCTTTTAACCCACGCTATTTTTTCACTCCCCGTACTCAAATCTTTCAACAAAGTTCATTTCTTTTTTCCCATAGATAACTTGGACTTATTCAAAAACAACCTTGTGCAGTTGGAATCCGTTCGAAACTCGTTCATTTCTACCGACTGCATGCAGTATCGTCGGAGAAGTTTCCGGTGGAATGTAACAACATAAAACGGTGTTCAAATATTGATCCATTTTCACTAATTTTACATTAACCTTTTTTAATAATTAATAAATGATTAAATGGCAAATTCGTTTGACAACTAGATTACAGGTTTCTATATCTGATGACAAAAGTTAACTTTACTGTTTTTCTCACTAGTTGGCAGCAACACGACAGATATTAACATTATTAATTATAAAAATAAAGAAAATTCTGAATACAATTAAATTGAGATTAAAATGATGAAACGAAAAATAAAATGTAACTTCAACATGCGTTAATAAATAAATGCTTCACAAATCTGCATAATTGTATTTATTAAATTTGGAAATTATGATGTTTAATGTTGAGTTGAGCAGTTTGAAACTCGGTAAAAGTCAGTGAAAAATACTCAGTTTAAAATAGAAAAAATACGTTTACTAAATTTTGACACATAATCACTCTTACTATTGCCAAACAATAATAATCAACATGTCCATAACAACAACTATAAATAAAAGTCCGAATCGCTGCCTTCTATACATAAATGAATTAAACACAGGGAATAACTTCAACACTCCCTCTTCTTCCCGTGTTTGGAACTAGTCGCAGATACCCATCTTTTTGTTGCACAAGTCCATCTTGCTTCGATCAACTGGCTTGGTCAGCGAATCTGCAATCATTTCTTCCGTACTGGTCCAAATCACTTTTAACAATTTTCGGTTGACAGCGTCTCGAATAAAATGATGTTTCACGTCGATATGCTTTGTTCGCGCATGATAGACACTATTTTTTGATAAGTCTACCGCGCCCTTATTGTCGCACAAGATAGTGATTGGCTCTTCAGCTGACTGTAGATTCAGTTCGATAAGACCTCGACGCAACCAAATCGCTTCTGTGCTTGCGCTCGCTAATGCCATATACTCCGCTTCGGTTGTAGAAAGTGCTGGAGTCGGCTGCTTCTTGGAATTCCAAGAGATTGCTCCTCCGGCCAAACAAAATGCATAGCCGGTAAACGAACGCCTATCGTTAATACAGTTCGCGTAATCAGCATCTGCGTGCCCAATGAGAATCGAATTTCCAGTTTTGCAGAAAACGAGTTTGAAATTCGTTGTTCCTCGCAGATATCTCATGACGCGTTTAACTGCTGTCCAATGCGGCTTTCCGGGATCAGCACAATATTGACTGAGCATACTCACTGCGTAAGCTATGTCAGGTCGAGTTGCCAACGCCGCGTACAGCATTTTTCCAATGGCTGAGCGATACGGTATTTCCCTCATTTCTCGCTTTTCCGTTTCGGTTACAGGAGCCATCAATCTTGATAAGATACAGCTTCTATCTACAGCTGTTACGACCGGCTTGCTATCGTGCATGTTGAATTCTCGCAATAAGTCCTCAATGTAGGTAGACTGGTCCAAGGTGATGGTACCTTTCTCACGATCTCGCAAAATTCGGATGCCTAGTATGAAGTGAGCTTCACCAAGATTTGTCATTTCAAAGTTCTTATGAAGTTCGTTTTGCAACCATAATTTCGCTTTGGTATTGTTTGAGAAAATTAACAAGTCATCCACTTACACTGCGACGATTAAAATGTTGTCCTTAGTAATCCGGTAATATACACATACGTCAAAATTTGCGCATTTCAGTCCGATACTACGTAGCATACCGTCTAGTTTCGCATACCATGTTCTTCCTGCCTGTTTCAACCCATAGAGCGCTTTGTTAAGTTTGCAAACGTAAATTGCACCATTCTGGCTCTTCTTCTCGTATCCTTTCGGTTGTCGCATGTATATGTTTTCTTCGACATCGCCGTTTAAATAAGCAGTCACAGCGTCCATCTGGTCAATGCCCCAGTCATAAATTGCTGCTAGGGTGATAAGCAAACGAAGTGTCGTGTACTTAACCACTGGCGCAAACGTTTCTTCGTAATCAATACCATCTTTCTGGAAACATCCTTGGATTACGAGTCGGGCTTTGTACCTAACGATGGAGCCTTCTGAGTTTCTCTTAATTTTAAAAACCCATTTGCTGCCTATTGCGTTGCGACCTTCCGGTAATTCAACTAAATTATACGTTTTGTTCTTAATTATCGAATCGTATTCTTCCTGAATAGCCTTCCTCCATTTTTCTGCATTAGGCCCATTTAGTGCCTCCTCAAGCGATTGTGGATCAGCTTTACTATGTTCGACGTCTTCTTTTTCAAGTTTAATCATAGCGTAGTCATCCAGGGCGACCAATGGGAAACGATCGCCAAAATCGAGAGATTCTAAAGTAAAATCCGCATGCTCGCTGTATCCGTACCGTTTTGGTGGTCCGTATTTTCGTGGAGGATTCTGTCTCATACATTGCGGCTGTTTTTCTTGTTGATCTGCTGGAACTTCAGGAGCATCGACTTCAATTGGAATTTCCTTAGCTGGTAGATCTATAACGTCGGTTGCGGCGACATCTGTTTCCGCCTTTGATACGACGACATCTACATCTGCCACTGGTATGACGACATCTACTTCTGCCTCTGGTACGATAACATCTACATCCGCCCCCTCTGGCCCACGGCCATGCAAGATGTCGACTGCAGGATCGTTTGGTACTACCACAACGGTTTCGTTGCAAGCAGGCGTCGAAGTGTTGACTTCAACGAAAAACGGTCCAGTATCTTCTTTCGGGGCTGAACCCCGCGTCATCTGACTTTCGATAAACGTGACATCTCGCGAAACAGTCAACTTGTGCGTTTCTATATCTATAAGACGATAACCCTTCGTGGTCTTACTGTACCCAATAAACGTCAATTCAATGGATTTCTCATCCCATTTTCGCCTCTTCTCTTTTGGTATGTGCGCAAATGCTCGACATCCAAAAACTTTTAAGTTGCTTAAATCTGGTTTCCGGCCATGCCATGCCTCAAATGGAGTCATGTCCTTTACTGCAACTGTGGGCGATCTATTCTTCAGATAGCACGCTGTAATTAACGCTTCAGCCCAATACTTCTTCGGTAAATTGGCGTCAGCTAACATTGACCTTGCTTTTTCGACCAATGTACGGTTGGCACGCTCTGCAACGCCATTTTGAGCGGGATTGTAAGGTACAGTTGTTTGATGTATAATTCCCTCACTCAACAAAAACTTGTCCATTGTCGCGTTGACGTACTCTTTTCCGTTGTCGGTTCGAATTTTCTTAATGACTTTACCAGTATGCTTTTCTACCTCAGCTTTGAAGAAACGAAAACACTCGTAAACTTCACTCTTCGCCTTCAGAAAATACACAAATGTCATTCTTGTAACGTCGTCAATCAAAATGAACGAAAAACGCGAGCCGCCGATAGAGTTTTCTGTCATTGGTCCGCATAAGTCCGAATGGATCAACTCGAGAAGGTCGGTTGCTCGTTCCACCTTCTTCTTCGGGTACGTTATTCGGTGCTGCTTCCCTTTAATACACGGTACGCAGGCGGTTTGATCTGGTACCGTCGTATAGGTCACTCCTTCCGACATCCCCTTTAGTCGTTGCATTCCACCTACACTTAGGTGCCCGAGCCTTTGGTGCCAAACCATAAAAGTGCTCTTTTCGCATACAAAATTCACTCGCTCCCAAGCAATATTGAGTCGATAAAGTCCGTCACTTTCGGTGGCGATAGCAAGTATTTTCCGATTCGTTTTGCTTCGAATTATCGCAATATCGTCAAATTCGACCGTTAACTCAGCTTTGCGCAGTTTTGACACAGAGATAAGATTCTCAGTCAAATTCGGTACGACTAAAACCTCTCCAACTCCACTCGACTGCAAACTTCCATTACCAGTTTGTATCGCTCTTGGAGGTTCACTGCGAAAATTCTTTACCCACTCGATTTGTGCCGTCATGTGACTGGTGGCTCCGGAATCGATGTACCAATCGCTTCTACATTTCGTACCATTTTCTACATGGACACGCGCAGACACAAGATCTTCTCCCTCTTTACTGTTGCCGTCTTCCTTATGATCGTGCACAGACCTGGAGTTTTCTTCGTTTCTGCTGCTGTCAATTTTATGGACATGCGCAGATTCGGCCCTCTTGCCGTCTTTCTTGCCACTATCCTTCCGTTTGCTTGGATTCTTCTGCCAGCAATTTGCCTCTTTGTGCCCTTGCCGCTTGCAATGATGACACTTTCCAGCAAATTTTCTTCTTCTGCCTTGATTCAGGTGCGCGGATTCACCACCTTTCGCTGCCTCTTTATCTGCTTCTTGTAATAACTTCGTGACTACCAGATCCGTCGTGATTGGTTGTCCGCAGTTCTCGAGTGCCATGATAAGTGGTTTGTAATCTTTGGGGAGACTTGCAAGAATAATCCCGGCCAAAGTTTCATCATCGATACTCTTAGGGTTGATGGCTCTTAATTTTTGTGCCGCGGTTTTCTTCTTGTTAAGGTATTCGGTCATCTTTCTGCAATCGTCGAATCGAATGTTTATTAATTCGGCAATTAAACAAGCCTTCCGTGAGAACCCGGTATCTTCAAACCGTTTCTTCAATACGTCCCACGCCGCTTTTCCCGTCTTATTCGGCAGATCCCGAATTTCTGTATAAATGTGCGTTTTGACAGCTAAGCCAATCAGCGATTAAGCTTTCCTTGACTTTGTAGGGTCATCGTTTTTGCCATCTACGTAATCCCATAAATCTCTTTCTATTAAGTACATTTCCATAGCGAATTTCCAATCATTATAGTTTGATTTTCCTTCAAGTTTTTCAAAATTAATTGTATTATTTATGGGTGACATTCCTGTCGCCATTTGACTTAAACGTTAACTGACTGTCAGTCACAAAAAAAAAACTCAGTTGTCAACTTCAATGACTAACTCTGGACCAAAACTTCACGCACACGTTCGTGTCACGGTAAACTTCTAAATTCTTCGTCTATCTTCACTATTTTCACCGCTCACGAGCTTCCTCAGGCTTTTTTTTAAAAAAAAAACGCTTCTATGGAGCAATCTGGTTTATGCTTATAATTTCGAGATTACTGGGCCCATAACCTGTTGAGTTGAGCAGTTTGAAACTCGGTAAAAGTCAGTGAAAAATACTCAGTTTAAAATAGAAAAAATACGTTTACTAAATTTTGACACATAATCACTCTTTGCTCTTACTATTGCCAAACAATAATAATCAACATGTCCATAACAACAACTATAAATAAAAGTCCGAATCGCTGCCTTCTATACATAAATGAATTAAACACAGGGAATAACTTCAACATTTAATACTGATATAACAAAATTGACATATTTGTGATTTCGTAAGTAAATGTTTGTGTTTTATTTTTGAAAGTCAAATTGTTTTGTGTTTGTAAATGTACCGGCACTGAGCTCTAATATTATCGGTTCGAAATTAGTCTGGGAATGTCTTGGTAGACTAAATAACCTAGGCAAAAAAAACAAAGTTGCGCTATGTTGGGTTACCAGGACATAGTGGAATCAACGGCAACGAGGAAGCTAATCTATTAGCATGGGGACGAGCACCTACAAGAAAGTACTCACAGACAGGGAGGAGAAGTTTAGAGCTTCCCTCTGGGAGAATTTCCCTGGTCTGAGACAATCCAAGATACTCCTTGGAAATTACAATAAGAAAAGAGCAAAGACCATGCTAGAACTAAGCTGAAACAGACTACGTATTCTTACAGGTTTTCTTACAGGGCATTGTCACCTCGGTGAACACATGACAAGGATAGGTCTGAAACAGAATAGAACTGCAGATTTTGCGGGGCGGAAGATGAAAGCCGGGAACACCGGATATCCAACTACACTGCTATCACTGAAACTCGTGCCAACCATCTTGGTAAAGATGTCATAGACGAGGGAGATTAGATTAGATTAGATCTAATTAGGGTAACATTACACCGCGACCTATCGATCTAGACGAGGGAGAAATACTTTCTCTGAAACCATCACAGCTATTGTAATTTATTAAAGCTCTTAGACTGGATGGGAAGCTATAAGTGCGGGCAAACCCTAGCAGCTTGTAGGTGATGTAAGGGGGCACAATACATCAGTAGGTCGCGGTGCAAGGTTACCCTAATTAGATCTAATCTAGTCTAATCTAAATGTACCGTGTGATTAATTATATCGCACTATTTGCATCTGTTTCTAAGATATTACGATTTTTGTAAAACTTTTCATATTTACACCGTGGTACGCAACTATTTAATTAATTTATTTAAATACTTTCTTTAAGTGCCAAACGTAATAAAACGTTCACTTCATCTTAATCAGAGTTAACATTCATGGTGTGAACATTCTACCACTATACACAGCACAAAACGCTGCTTGGTTTTATTTATTCTTACGACACTGAATCTGTATAAGCAACAGATATATTGATTGTATAATATTTAATCCTATAAAACTAAAAATTTAGTAAACGGTGGAATATTTTATACATTCATTGGATCTATGATTTTCCATTTCCTAGTCAATTCGATAAAATAAATATTGAATATAAACCAACTTACTTGAATAACATTTGTTGTAGATGGCTAATGCATTTCTTCGTTTCAATCAATATTTCTTCTTCTAACTCTTGATTGTTTAAACTACCATTATGCTTGCGGGATGGAACAATAATTTTCAAGCAGCACTTCTTAATTGTTTTAAAAGCTCTTTGCAATATTACCACGTACTCTATCACTGTATTTGCTAAACGTATTAATGATTCATCGACACCAACGGACACATTAGCGCAATGATGTACGGTAATGGATCGCGAAGCATAAGCAGATATAACCCTCCAAGACGTGTCATATTTGAGAGGCACATAAGCTTTCATTGGTGGGATATTGAAGGCATACCAGAAGAATTTGATGGCTGATGGTGCAAAAGAGGAGAAAAGTGTTGATTGTGAACACAAAGCCATGATGTATATCAAACCATCGGTCTCCGTTCTTTCTATAATTGAATCAGAACTGTTGTGTTTCTCAAAGTAAAATAAGTGACGTTCAAACTTTTGTATAATCGATTTTATACATTTGTTTTTCTTTGACCAAAAGTAATTTTTTGCAGTAGACAAAAACGTGGTATCACACATATGAATTACTTCAACTAACACTGCGAAATCCCCCACATTTTTGATTATACTCACGATGATTGTGAAAGAAGAAAGAACTGCATTAGCCAGATCAACAAGAAACTGATGGATGTTACAAACTCGGTACTCAAAGCTAACTGACCACCAGAGACTTCCGTAGTTTGAAAAGAAGTAATTAACATTGACAAAAATGATAATATAGTTTTCCATGTTGCTTTTGAGTCAGCGGCACTTTAGCAACTGGTTTCCTTTCTACACTCAATCAGGATTTTAAAATTACCTTGCATCGATTGTGTTTATGCAATTTTAAACACTACAGGAGTGAAGAGATTTACTAGAAAATATTTGAATTTAGAGCATCGCTTCCATTGGGCCACGTAAGGAGCGTTGAACTTAAAAGGATTCCTTTATATCGTGATTGGTTAGAGCTTTATTTCCAAGATTCTAAATTGCATCCTACCTTTGTGATAGTATTTACTAGTATGCAATGTTTGTTAAATTATAATGGTTTATTTTTTGGTTTTTGGCAAGTTAAAGGATTAAACACAACCAATATGCTCTATTATTAAGAAGAGAAGATTGTTATTTAATTTAGTACTGAGGCATTAGTGCTAAGTGGAATATATATCGTATCAAATATTTATTTCTTTAAATACAAATCGTTTTTACAATATGCAGAATAAACTACCTAGATTTGTTGTTATCATTTTCGAGGTTCTTTCACTTCCTTTTTAGCAGAAAATATTACAATCAGACGTTTTTACGTGTAGAAAAGGGCACCTACTTAAATCTTCCTTTGATAAAAATTTACGAGAACTAAAATGCTTTAATTACACGAACAATAGCAAATGCAAGCCAATATTGATTACCTATCAGATTCACGTGCTTTGTTTCCGCAATACAACTGCCTGCCGTTAGTATGCGATTATGTATAAACTGTAATTACACAGTTCCTCTTCAAGTGTACATATTTTAGCACTCTCTCTTTTGTATTCACTCATCCACTACGATTTTGAAGTTTATTTGTTCTGAAGCTTACATAATTTATGTACATAACAAAGTAACTCCCAAATATAAAAAGCATTAATAGTATTTTAGAACACAAGTGTCACAATGACGTTTATGTAATGCGAGTACAAGTTTGAATCTCGAGCCGCGTAGCGGCGAGAGATTCAAAGTAAGAGCATTACATGTCATTGTGGCACACATTTTTTACAGTATTTTTTCTAATTTGCACATTAATCGCCTATATTACGTTCCGGCAAGAGTCCCCCCCCCACCACGTTAATATCTCATTACAGCACAGTGTGCGGTAATATTCATAGCAGCACTGCGTCGTCTTTTGTTTTAGCTTTATTGCAACATCCAATTAGAAAATAGTATATTAAACAACAAGTTTAGAAAAGCAATAACGTTTTACTAAACGAATATGGCTTTTGAGTACGAGCGAGCGCAGAGTAACTTAAAAACTATATCAGCCTTATTCATAGTCGGATTTAGTAGCTACTAACATCCTACTAAGATCCTACTAAGAAAATCCACATTTATAGTGGTATTTAGTAGCGTACTAAGCTTAGTTGCCAACTAAATCCTTAGTAGCGATTGGGGGTATGTTAAGACGCTATTAAATGTAACCTAAAAGTTGTATGCATATGTAAATATATGTCACCGTAGTATTATCTTCAATGTCCCAATTTAATAATGTTGGTAGTTTCAATTTTAAGAAATGTTGCTTCTTGCAGTGATAAGTTCAACAATTTAGCTCATTTCCTTCTTGTCTTACAACAAATTGTGAAGTAATATAATTCCATCTTTAATTATTTTTTTTAAATTGCCACTATTTCAACTTAAATTTAAAAAAAAAATAGAATATAGAACAAATATTGGCTTTTTGGCATTTTTTTGTAAATTGAAAGGATATTGAATCATTTCATGGGACATAGAACACCACAATAATATTATTTTTCATCGACACTACCTTTTCTGTTGCAATAGTCAATGATTTAAACAAGAAAATTAAACAAAATATACAAATAATATTGGTTTTATTTAAATATTTTAAAAATATATAATAATAAGGAAAAACTGAAAAGTACCATGTTTGCTTTTGGCAACGTACACGTTTTGAATGCTTTTCTTGGTTTGAAAGAATTGGCATCTTTGTGACTTTTAAAGTAGGTAATATCAAATGCGATGCTTGCTTACATTCAATGTTTTTGAAAAGAATTGCTGACAGGCCCAACATATCTATAAGAGACTGTACCTTATAATATATATATAATGTATTGTAGTTAATGCAATATGTCATAAAAACAAAAAAAAAGTGTAATTAAAGTGTCTTCTAATACAGGTCTGTCTAAAAACATTTCCATTCTCAATGTCGTTAACATGCCCTTCATTAAATTGGTTGTCTTCGTCAAAATCGTATTCTAAAATGACAATATTAAATACTTACTACCACAATAATATCAAAATGAAATTTTACGTTCTATTTCTGGTTGGTTTTCTAAAATAACATTATGCAAAATGGCAACACCAACTATTGCTGCTTTTGTTGTATCAATATGTTTGTACCTGTGTCATCACCATATGCACCTTTAGCCAAGTACAGTTGCCAAAACTTGTGTTTCAGGTGAAATAGGCAAACCACGGTTGCTTACTGTACTTAAATTATCACGAATTAAATTTATAAAAATATTCGCTACATGTTTGGACATTCGATATTTTGTTTTAAATGTTTATTCATTATATATTTCCAAAGGATTATGCCTTTCTAAATACAACTTTGGATTACGAACGAGCCCGAGATGAATTTCTGCTTCTTAAAATTCAACTAATTCATCTGGAATATCAATTAACTCATCAGCCATTTACTTTGTACTTAAATATAAGAGATGTTTATAAGTGCTTGTCAGATTATGTCAAAATCTTACAAGACATTCAATGGGCATGAACTTGTTAATATTTTACCCTGTTGCCACACAGTTTTCTCTACTACCATTCTATTACTTAGTAGCCACCATAAACGCGACTATGAATGGCAATGGTTAGTAGGATTCTAATACGATCTTAGTGGCTACTAGCTAGTAGCGTACTAAGACCCTATTAGGGACTCGACTATGAATAAGGCTCTATATGAGTTTAGTAAAACTGCTCTTTTTCGAGCTTCAAATAAGCAAAAATAAAGCAAAAGATACGAGCACAAAGGACCAGGTGGTTAGGTCTTATTATTCGAATGCCGTAGCAAACGATCATTAAAAAAAGTTTTGTATGAAGAAAAAGAAGACCAAAGAAAAAGTGGCTTGAGGAAGTGAAAGCGGATATAAGTGGGATAGGCATAAACAAATGGGAAGATACAGCAAAGTACCGGAAAAAAAATGGGAACAAATAGTGAAGAAAATAGAAAACAAGAGCCTTCAGGGCTTGTAGCGCTAAAATATACATAATTTTGCGGAAAAGGGCAAAGGTGTGCATCTTGCACATTTATAGTGTTTAGATGGCGCGAGAAATCTAATGTGGGAAAGTGGAATTGGCAACAAACTTGTCGTTATCCTATGCTGTACACCTGACCACCAGATTTCATTATACTGTGTGTTCATAAATGATTAAGATGAGTACCATATGCTACCAAATATACATTGGTACTTGTAAACAAATAATTCCCTAACAGTAATTTTAAAAGTCAAAACACAGTAAAATGTTTATTTGGTTTTAAAAGTTTAATAAACATTAAAAAATAATATAACAAAAATCCCAAAAGAAAAATCCCTTACCACAAAATTAGATACACTCTTAGTGTTATTCCACTAGTGATTTGGTGAAGAGCATATCTTCCAAGGTTTACCTTAGCCGAAAACACTATGTTTAACACTGCTCTTCACTTGTTTCTACTGAAGATGGCAACTTAGTTGCCGAAATACGTATTTAGATTTGTTATCTAATTTTGTGGTAAGGGATTTTTTCACCTTTCTTTTGGGATTTTTGTTATAGTTTTCAAGCCACAGTCTCCACCCATCACAGGATTAAAAAATAATACAATTAATATGAAATCCGATAATTTCATTTTAATAAATCACATGAGATGTTGAAAATGTTGTCTATAATTTACTAAGCAAACGTTAATTCTTCTCTTCATATTGCCGAAGATCTTCTGTAGTCCTTCTACCGCAATTTGAAATTTGAATCTCGTGCCTAATTGCGTCTTGGTGCATTGACCTGCTGGAAGTAACCATTATTTAATTCATCATGGAGTTGCCTAAGGAATTCTTGTAAAATGTTTCTGTATACGTGTTATGAGATTATGTATCTTTTGATGATATGTAATGTAACTAATGTATGTACGTAACTATTTTTGCTTATGACATCAATAGGTGAAATAAAAGAAAAACTTGTTCTTAACTATGCGTATATTGATTCGTACTCTTCTGTTGAGTATGTGAGAATACTCTCTATATACAATGATATTGTCCGTTTTATGTGAAAGTGAGCCTATTTTCTCGTCCTTTTGCGTTAGTTTAAAATGTATCTGAAGTACCTACTTGGTAGAGAACAAGAGAAAAAAGAAGACCACCAGCGGCGGACATATCGAATTGCAGCAGTTTATGGCCTTCTGCAATTACGTTTGTCGAAAGTGACAATGCTCGATTTTTGACCGTGATTTACGATCACTCTTTTCAAAGGTTTTAAGGTGGAAATGAACATCGTTATATTCTTCGACAATACGTCAGGCGTAACAGTTTTTTGAAAAAATATAGGTCCTATTATTCGTCGTCGAGAAATGGTAAAAAAGGGTAAAATGTTAAATCCAGAAAATTATTGTTCTGCGTCAAATTTTCATTAAACAATTCATATTAAATATATAAAATAAATATATTAAAATCTCTCTCAGAAAACCGTTGCGTAAATTGTTGAATACAAGATTCCAAATTGTATTCCAATGATGCGTCTGGATTTTGAGTTACACCGCGATAGTGGGCCATTAAAATAAATGCGTCTTCCTCAGAAGTAAACAGATGGGGATCGCCTGACTGCTGCAATACAAATCCTCTTGTTTTTATAAGCCCTAAGCATGCATCTGCTTGCAGATTTGCGGTTACCTAAGTTTGTCATAACTAAAGGAAATAATGCCTAAATATTGTGAAGTAAACACCATTTTTTTAACTAAACTGAAAAGTGAATGCATGTATAGTATTGATATATAATGCATTATAGGCTTACTTGATTGAATTAAAATGCCTTCGATAAATTTAACAACAGGTTTTTAATATATTCAAAATAACAAGAAGAAAAGGCAACAACGAACAAGAAACAATATAAATTGTGGTAGAAAATAGACAAGAATGACAACCAAGCTATGCTATGCATAAAAATCGGGATTTTAATACCAACTTAAATTTCAATTTTCGCGCTTTTAATTTGACTTTGATCTTAATCATTTATGAACACGGTGTATATTATTTCAAAGGAAAGTTGTACGTGATTGTACGTAGGTATGTTTTTATCATGTTTCCTGCATAAGTTTACCACTCTACTACTTTGCATATTTTTTAGTGACTATTAGTCTATCGATTGCGTTATGAATTTTTAAAAGAAACAGGTGCAGATACCCATTCGAGGATTTTCTTGCGAATAATTTAAATATTGCTAGGCCACGTAAGCATTCACGGATCTGCGATTTGCAATGCATGCACGCTAGTTTATAATTGCATACTGTATGCATCATTGATGGAAATAAATAGGTATCGCTATTTTAGCAATAAGATAAAGCTGGTTTTTATGCATTATCAAACATTGTATATAAACATTTATTTTATAATTTAATTCCATTTTCAAGGTACTAACTGTAAAAGTAAACCTCATTATAACATTATGGTTATAAACCAACAAGATTTCCTAAAACTTAAATTTTTTTTTTAAACGAGAAATAAGAAGTTTAAAGATTCACTTTTCAGTGGAATACCTTCATATGCTTTTTATAGAGTTTTGATAATATTCTTTCGTAAATATAATTTCAAATTCAACGTTTACCATCGTTTCAGACATTACACCTGCAACATAACATAGATTTTGGTGCATGAACTTTTTCATCAATCTGTGTATATTTTGTGTACGACAATAGAGTGATTTACGTAACTTAATTTCAAGTAGGACTTTGTGATGGTAAAATAACATAAAATATACATAAAAAATATGATTTTATTTTAGTTTGCAAAAGATATAAAAAGGGAAAAGTTAGTTGGCACTTTTGCGAAATTTTCTTAAATAAACTTTGCCTGAGCAGCCAAATTCCAGGTGTTGTTCACTATAATAGATGAATCCTGTTTTCCGTGATAATATGGTTTTTATATCCTGGTGAAATATTTCACCTTTCCCAGTACTGATATCACCCAAATTTTTTAAAAAAAGCCATCAAAATAGCTTGTAAGTCATGTTTATTTTTTTATTAATAATTTAATTTATTAAGTATGTCTCAGATTTGTTGGTTTTTTATATTTAATCTGCCATTTCTTATACCCATTGAATCATCTACAGGTATGGTCGATCGAAATAATCCTCTGGGTTCAGTTTTTGGCTTTATTAAGTATAAGTAGTAGATTAGACGGAGTTAGGATTAGTGACTAGCATGACGGCAGTCAGCCATGACCGTGATTAATGTACCTTGACCTTTTTTAGGTATAAATTAGGGTAGTTTTAGTATAGTTATTTAGTTCAGTGTTTCTGCTGATGATGATAGCTTTGCTATTGAAACGTACGTCCAGTTTAGTGCAGTTTGTGGTGAGGGGTTTAGGAGAAGTTTGCATCATTTCCAGTACCACAGTTTGGAGTATTTTTGTCGTTATTCAGTTCTTGATTAACAAACCAGTGTTGATCGTGTAACGTGCCGTTCCATGGCAAAACCTATTTCAGTATCCAGTTTTAAGTTTAGTTTTAATTAATCATTAATTCCTTTTATTTTGATTGATTTTCCCATGGGCGATAGCGTTGTTACCGTATGTTATTTTATTTCATTAAGTTTTTATTTGTTAGTATTGTTTACGACCGAGTGTTGTCTCTGCAGACGGTGCCCGAGTCACGCAAGCTCAACTCCCATTATCGCGACCGCGTGAGAGGAACTGCAAGTGTATTTAAACCGCGCGCTTAACACAAGCATTCAGTCCTAGAGAGCTCCTCCTAGTCCGCTCTGGTTGTTGTGTCGTCAAAGCTTCTGATGTACGTCGAGCTTCTTAACCCCGGTCTGATTGTGGCGCTGGCAAAGCTCACTGGCGTAACACAGACATTTTTCCCGTCCGCTCTGACTGTCGTATCGGCACAGCTTCTGATACACGTCGAGCTTCTTATTCCCGGTCTGGGAGTAATAATCATTTTACCGATTTTTCTGCACTGTGGCTGTTGCGCCGGCACAGCTTCTGGCGCCCCCAGAGTTTTATTTACAGTCATTAAGGAGTTTAGCGCCGTCGTATCCTGTGAAAACCGTCCGCGTACTCATTGACCGACCCAAGTATATAGATTGTCATTTTATGCTATTAACCGAAACAAAGCTATTAGATTCCGAGTTTAGATTTCAAAAGCGTTACCGAGGCACCGCCGTGAATGATTTAATGTTCACCACTTTACATATTCATATATGCTCGCAATTTTACATGCATTTGTTTACTGACCTTTTTTCCTGTATATATTCCATGTCTTTTATTTGTATAGCAATAAACGTTTGGTTTATGATTTACTTTCACTGTTTTCTTTGCGTAATCCGAACCCTGAACTTTATTCGACTCATTACTACCACTTTGGGGTTTATTGTAACGGCGTTGATAAGACGCAACACCGTTCAAACCGGCACGGTGATGTAATTTGCCGTTTGACAACTGACGATCAGCACCACCGAACGAGATTGAAGCGAACCTCCTCTTTCGACTTACGAGGATCAACGCATAAGAAGTAAGTAGTTTAAAAGCAAGTAAGTAATCGAAAGCCCACAAGCAGGGCATGAAAGAGCAACCAGTAAATACCAGCAGCACTAAACCAAGAACCTGGAAAAAATAAACATCGTTACAATTGTACTCTGGAGTTCACTAATCGTCTCAG
Organism: Cetonia aurata; assembly: GCA_949128085.1. Lineage (NCBI taxonomy): Eukaryota > Metazoa > Arthropoda > Insecta > Coleoptera > Scarabaeidae > Cetonia > Cetonia aurata. Next base: position 4,446,700 of record OX421887.1, read on the forward strand.
CATCGCCTGACTGTAGCAATACAAATCGCCTTGTTTTTATAAGCCCTAAGTATGAATCTGCTTGCAGATTTGCGGTTACCTAAAAAGTTTGTCATAACTAAAGGAAATAATGGCCAAATATTTTGCTCAGCCCATGGATGCTGTAGACCCTACCGTAGTTGGAAAATTTCTAAAGAAAATTTCAGCGGTAAATTTTCGTGTATTTTGCCCAGGCATCTTTCGTGCTATCTGTGCAAAGCACGGCTTCAAGAACCTTTACAAACTGCTTCATACGTTCTAGTTTTATATGCAACGCAGGAAATATGATTTTATTTAACGCATCTAAGGGTTTGCAAATTATTTGTTTCTTCAATAATCATTATTTATCTCATGGCCCACTCTCTTCTCTCCCAAAGATCTCGTTCGGCTTTAGTGTTCCAGGAGTTCTAGAAGCAAGGAAACTTAACGATGCTATTTTTGTATTAAAGAAAATGGTTTCTTTCTCAGGCGCTGTATCGTGGAAACTAAAGTACACTCCGCCAAAAAAGTATCGCATAAACTAAAAAAGGGCATTTATGAACCAAGATATTTTTATACGTTCACAAAAAGTTTGCCTCGTGTATGTGAACTATAAAAACACTAACAAAATAATGGAACTTAGCGTTTTTACTTTTTTTTTTCTCTCAAAGAACACATTTAGAAAAATGCATATGTGTAAGGTTTGTTCAGTTGTTTATTGCAAGTCTTCCTATACGGACAAATTTTAAAGTGCGAATTCAGAGTTCTGTACCAACGCTTTTAAAACTAAAATGAGCAATTTAACTTCAGAACAAGTGGCTGCTATAGTTGCTTTAATCGAAGATGGACGATCTCAAGCATACGTTGCTAATTTGATGAACATCAATCAGTCAAGTGTTTCTAGAGCCGTAGCCAGATATAGGGAAACAGGCATTTACAGTAGAAGACCTGTACCAGGTCGTCCAAGATGTTCTACTCGCCAAGATGACCGCTATTTACTACTACAAGCATTACGTCGAAGACATGTAACTGCGAGACAATTGCAGAACGACTTGGCTAGAGTCAGAAATACTCGTGTGAGTACTCAAACTATTCGGAATAGGTTACGACAGAGTGGATTAAGAGCTAGAGTAGCTGTAACAGCCCCTCGTCTCACTAGGAACCACCGAGTGGCTCGCTTAAGGTTTGCCAGAGAACATGTAAATTGGAACATTAATGACTGGGCCAATATACTCTTCACAGATGAGTCAAGATTTGGTCTTTACACCTCAGATAATAGGCGTATCTCAGTGTACAGACGAGACGGTGAGCGCTATTCGCAGTGTAATATCAGACCTAGACCTAATTTCGCTGGTGGCTCTATTATGGTTTGGGGAGGCATCTGTTTAACAGGTCGTACAGAGTTAGTACCAGTAGACAGAGGTACACTGACTGCCCACAGGTATATAACGGACATTTTAGAAGAACATGTAGTACCATATGCGCCAATTATAGGAAACGAATTCATGTTAATGCACGATAATGCACGACCGCATGTTGCAATAATCGTCCAGGAATACCTTAACGATGTTGGTATTCCAGTTTTAGATTGGCCTGCGGCAAGTCCGGACATGAACCCTATCGAGCACGTGTGGGACCTCCTTCACAGATGGATACGAACCCAAAATGTTGCCCCAGCGGACCTGCATGGACTAGCAAATGCTCTCCGTGACGAGTGGGAGAATTTGGATCAGGCTTATATACGGAGGTTAATCGAATCTCTGCCAAACCGTATGCGAGCGGTCATAAGAGCCAGAGGTGGCAATACTCAGTATTAAAAGCTACTGTTATGACATTTTTCTTTCCAAAATTATAATTTCTTGTTTTAATAAAAATCTCAAGTATGAGTTCTTGTTTTTATTTGGCCTGTATTTTATTTAAACAATCATAGAAATTATATCTTAGAGCGCATTAAAGTATATTTACAACTTTATGCTACAAACAAAGATTATGCGATACTTTTATGATTCAAAACTAAATTATGCGATACTTTTTTGGCGGAGTGTATATACAAAATTTATTATTATATTTTCATTAAAAGTTGTGTAAGTTAGTGAACCCACGAACATACATACGTTTCACATTTTAAAAAATCGAAATTAATTTTTAAGTTTCTGCCTAAACAGTCCTTTACTTCACCTAGGATTACATTATAAAATTTTAGAATACTTACATGAGAACCTCCAGATCTTTTATAATAATTAAATTTTATAATATTCGATAGCATAGTATAGGTTTGAACGCTCGACCAATCACGTAATATCAGTGTTCGTAGTTAAGGGTGGAGTTACCCCATTTAGTCGGCGAGAAAAAACGCCTACTCAATTACTGCACTACACAATCATTTTAACGTACATACCACAAACTTAATACAGTAACAACAAGATATAAAACAAGCGCAGAGTTACAATGACACTGAAATTTTGTTTAAGTAAAATTGAAATTACATAAAGTGTTTCTGTGTAATATTATAGAACTTGCAAAAATATTATTTATACTGTGAACAATTTGAGAAAATCTAGGCCTTCCTTCAATAGAAACCCTTGACTAGTGTGACAACCATTGTGTTCTACAATTTAATAGGGATGATCAAACATTATTGACATATAAGGCATAAATATAAATTAGGTATATGTAATTTCTGAGTAATAGTAATAACATATTTTAATTTTATAATGGGTTAACAAATACATTTAAAGTATTTTGAATCACAAAACGACCTAGCGTCAAGCAAAAGGAAAATAACAGAAAAGGTTAATGATCCACATAACTAGAAAATCATCTGAGCTGTAAAGTTCTAATTCCAATAGAAGCCTTTTAATTTCTGTTTTAATTCTTTTTACTATCAAGTACCTTTTTTTGGTTTTGCAAGGAAATAAAAAGTTTTAAGCTCATCATATTGGGTTTTTACAGTAATTGTTATAACATTCTAGTATTATGTGTATAGTTGCTGTCTGACAAATTTAATGGTTACCTGTATAACCTCCAGATTTAGTAGTTAAATATTCATGTGCGTTTATTAAGAAGATTAAAAACATTGAACTTACTTATAAATATATTCCGTTTGATGTAAAATCACTGTTTCCAAATGTAACTGTTGATATCACTTTGGTTTACTTAGAAGAATTCTTAAAGAATAATCAGTTGGGCAATGATGAGGTGGTTGAACTCTTTGGGAAAACTTTGCATAGAACAATATTTTTTCTAAATCAGTGGTGGCTTATCTCCTTTTATATCTAACCTCCTTATGAGTAAATTTTGGCATATTTATTTAAACATTTGGCATATTTTCCACGGCCTTGGGTTAGATACTTTGATGACAAATTTTTCTGTTTTTGATACTAGTAAATACACAATCAGGAACTTTGTTGAACAGCTAAATTCAAAATTTCCATCCATTAAGTTTACCCACGAAGAGGAAACAAACAATAGGGTTGGTTTTCTCGATATGTAATAGCGTTTTCAGCTTACTGCACTTTACTGCACTTTTATGCACTGATTGTATATCCATCTTATTTTAATACATAATATTAGTAAGGGAGCTAGATATACTCCACGGGTGTAGTGCAGTAAGCTGAAAACGCTATTAGTAAGAAATCAAAATAAATTAGAAATAGACATATATAGAAAGCTCACTACTAATAACAGATTTATTTTAGAAGATAACAGGTATTAACTTTTTAGTGCATCTGCTATACTTAATTTTCCTTTATCTCTAAAACGATATAGCGAATAAAACAATCCTCCATTTAATTCGTTGGCTTTGGTCGGCCTTGTACTAGTCCTATAATGAACAGCGTTGGCCACACGCTTCTTCAATCAGGAGGTATTTCAATATATACACAATTCACACAATCTAACCACAAATTGAGAAAACACAAAATCAAACCCACAACGTTATTACTAATGCTACTACTTTACTAATACCAGCATGATCGGACGTAAAGAATCGAATAGGTATATCGGCTATGTCCGTGATCTCGTAATTTGCGCGGTTTTTTTAATGCGAATCTATACTCCTAGTTAGCAGCGTCAGTCACTGACCGTGGGTATATATGTAGATGCGGAATGCGCGCGCGTTATTTTTAAACTGTTATTTATAAAGAAAAATAATGTGTTGAACGTGCGCAAACGTGGAATGTTACAATTTGCTGCAACAATTAATCAAATCACCGATAAATTAACCAAATCATCGATAAATTACGACATGGTGGTGCAAATATTTCAAAGTTTGTGAAAATAATTTGATCTGATGACAGAAACGTGACTGTGAATGCAGTTTTTATACAAGTTAAGTATCTAGATTGTCATAACGTCGCTTCTATACCTCGATAATACCCAGGTAACGCCTTTTAAAAGGGTAAGTGATTCTTACATAATTATTTATTTTCTGCTATCGTACTTACTAACAATAATATAACTAACATTTATACAAATACATATTAATTTATAACACGCATACAATTACCGCGCAAACATATTACGAGGTCACGGACACAACTGACAACCTATTTGATTCTCTATGACCGGCGTCCGGCGACGCTAGTATTAGTAAAATTAGTGGTATAGCTCTAATTATTACAGTTGCTGACATTAGCAATGCAATATTGCAAATAAGGGCAAAAAAGTATCAACTTGCATAGAAATGACATAAGAGAGAATGCAAGTGACAGTACAGCGTTACTTGCTTTTCTCAGAAAAACATGTGATGAACAAATTTATATATTCATAAATTTATAAGTGGCGTGCTAATTTTTTCAGCAGTTTATATTCTATTTGAACCCTGAGTATCATATATGATACTTGGGGATTTTAAGTAATATCGCAATCAGCCCGCTCGTATCACATACGATATGTGTATAACTAGGCGCATGCGAGAATTTGTCCGTCACAATCGTGTAAGAACCTGTTGCCATAATTATTTCTAAGTGCCCTTGTCTACACCATGACACCTGCTCCTAAGAAAATTATGAAAAAGGGTAAATAAGTACAAAATATCAACTTTAGCTACTGGATTAATGAAATATTTGTTTATTATTATATATTACTTCATATGTGAAAGATTACCCCATACTTAGAATTGTGCAGTCATTGCAAATGCATGTGTCATTGATGATACATTGGGACTTGGGCTATACAAATTATTAATTGCTAACTATTAACCTACAGGTCCGCTTTCTGAAGCTGAACTGCAGGAACTCGCGAATAACTTGAACCTTGATGAGTCCGATGTTGACGAACAACTCCTGGATGATAGCGAAAGCGAAAATGACGGCTTAGGTGAAGATAATCAAGACATTGTCGATGGAAACGCTGATGAAAACCCAGTTGCAGATGGAAGTGAATCTGAAGCAGACACATCTTCAGACGACGAGAATCCCCTGATAAAATACTTGCAAAAAGGGAAAAAAAGGAAATGGAAAAGGACTACTTTTCAGCCGAAAACAGGAAAGCATCACCCGCCAGTCCAAACACCGCTTGCAGTTCTCCCCAAACCTATCAATTACTTCAAGGGGTATCTTCATTTTGATTTTTTCGATTCGATGGCCACATTCACAAACATGAATTCAGTTAAATTGACGGGAAAATCTATTGATACATCAGGAAGTGAACTGAGAAAATTTTTTGTATGCAGCATGCTGATTGGAATATACAATTTACCAGGAATTCGAATGTTTTGGCAATTGGATACTCGAGTTCCAATTGTTGCAGATAAGGAAATAGATTCTTTACACTACGAATAAAGTTAAAACTTGTCGATGACAATTCAGTTTCAAAGGAAGTCCGGGAAATTGACCGTTTTTGGAAGATTACGCCACTCTTGGATAGAATTCAAAATGCCTGCCTGCAAAACCGAAAGAACACAACAAGTATCCATTGATGAACAAATGAAAGCTTTCCACGGAAAGGTTAGAATGAGACAATTTGTTCGCGATAAGCCTCATCCTGTAGGCCTCAAAAACTTGGTAATGACAACAACTACAGGAATTCCACATGATTTTCTGATGTATGAAGGTAAAGGTCGAAAGACAGGGTCTCTTTGCCGCAGCAGCTTCCTGGCTTCGCTACCGAGAAGACGCCCGCGCCGCAGGATAAGATAAAATAATTCTTTATTTGCCCAACAGCAAAACCATTTACAGGACAATATTAGGACTTTATTAACGGGAAATTATGAACTACCTTGACTTCAAATTCTCACTTGCAAAAGCGCTTTTGTACTCTGGTCACCGAGACGAAAATGACAAAACATCGGACGAAAGCATAGAAGGGAATCTCGAAGAGGGTAATTAAAAAAAAAAGAAAGGTTTTGCCGATTCCAGAGAAAAGAGTATGTACAGAAAACGCCAAGCATCTGCCAAATTTTATGAACGAAGAACGAAGAATAAGATCAAGATTTCGATACCCAGGCTGTAAGAAGCTAACTTTCGTTAAATGTGTTTCTTGCAATGTTTTGCTGTGCTGCAATATGAAAAGAGATTGTTTTTCTAAGTTCCATAAATAAAAAATGTATAAGAACTTTTGTATAAACCAAGGCCCAATGTATCTTATATGATACATGGTGTTTTACAAAAACAAAATTAAAAAAAAATTCAGACCATTATTTTATGTTATTGACATCTAAAGTGATAACGTACTGCAGTCAAAACAAAAATCAGATGGCGAATTTGCACGTGGGTCCGAAGAGGATATTCATTAAGATTCGTGAAATATCGGGCAGGTTCCTTTCAATTTCCATAGTTTGCACATTACCTGTTTTACCAGTTTTGCGTTGCATATGGTTCACGTGCATTTTGTTGTACCTATGTCAGATGTCAAAAACTTTGCCTCGTGTTTGTCAGATGGGATTTATTTCTACGAATTATCGTAGTCTTTTCTGCGTTTTGTACATATTTTTGCACTTTGCTTCGTAGAACAGAAGTAACAATAAGAAGACTAATTTAATTTTTAAACTTATCCAAGGTGTTTGTTGATTGTTATGATGTTCCACCGCTCACGGGTCGTATGTATGTATGTGTGATTAGGGTGATAGTACACTGCGACCTAAAAGATCTATAACTTCCGTATAAGCTTATTGTTCGCTTGTTTGGTGTCAGTTAGTAATAAGAAAGACACAAGTATTTTTTCTTTTAATATTTAATCGAAAACTTACCTAAATACAAAAACGCACAAATACTAAACGCTAACTAAAAAACTGACAGACCAACGATTTCACTAAAAAGTAACAACGGTTGTTGTTAAGTCTTACAGATGATTAAAGGAACTTTCTGTGTGGGGTAGAAAAATTGGTATAAATATCCCTGTCCCCACTCACAAGACAACCCTAAAAATTCGGAGAATAACTATGGAAAATTCCACATCTTGCACTTAGAACTAAGCAATACAAGGTACAATAAAAGATACAATAAAATAGTACCTGAATGGCTATTAGGAAATCCCTAACTGATGAATGCAAATATTTAAGGGTACAGAATTACAATCGCTTCAAAGAAAATGTAATAAAAACGGTAAAGATTAAAGTAGAGGGATTCGTTATTATAAATAATATTAAATTTAATAACCAGTCTGAGCGTCTCTAAAAACCTAATGGTAAATAATGCATAAGTAAAATTTCTCTGAACATAATAATGACTAATACAATAATAAAAACTAAAATAAAACTTTATTGAATATTAATTAGAAGTCTGGATGTAAATTCCTACGTTACTCATAAACAATAAAGATACAAATAACAAACTGAACACAAGGTATATTTTCTGTTTGCTCTATTAAGTATGATTAAGGTCAACTATGGCGCTTGGATTTTTTAGGATTCTGCAAAACATTTTCAGTGAGAGTTTCCCGATCTTACATCTTTATAAATAAAAGATATGTCGCTTGTATAGCATTGAATTTGGGGACACCCGATATAATACAAAACCAGAAAGTATACTTTATCAAGCATTTCAGCAAACCTGTGAGTTGCTGTAGGTATCCGGAAATAAATAATTGAAATATTTTACCTTGTTACTATAATATATCTCTTTACGCTTAGGGCGTGTCCGTAGATTATTAATGGACCATAGCTGTGCGCCATTAAATTCTATATAATTTGGCGTCAATCATCAATTGCTCCTAATTTAATATTGATGATAAAAAGGGGTAAGATATACAGCAATAATACTATACATAGATATTAGAAATTGCACGCATCCTATTTGATAATTTAAATATTAAATTATCGGAATAATAAATATGTAGGTATGTCCGCGGACTTCTTGCATATCGGTAGAAATAATTACTTTTTGAGTATAAAGATACTCACCTATTCTATATTTAACATCTCTAGCTCTTATAAGGAACGTAAACGTTAAGTTAAAATCCATATTTTCCGAAATATTCTTTTTGTTGGTAAAGAATTTCTATTAAAAAATATTTTACTAGTTGACTTAAAAGTACAATAGCAGTTTGCTTCTTACTAAACGCCATGGCTTTGCAGATATTCATATTTAACCCGAGAGAAATTCGCCTAGCGATGGGTCAAATTCTTATGATTCGTACAGCTCATTTAATTTCCATTCGTGATCCGTACGGTACGAATCTTTGCTATTTATAAGAGTCTGTATAATATCTACATACAGACTATACAAATCATTTCAGTTAATCGTATGTTGGAAAACGGCATTAATTGTCAATACCAAAAACTGGCAATGTTGCGGCATATAAGGATTTGGGTCCTATTAGCATTCTGCCTACTTTCTCTAAAATACTTGAGAGGGTTGCTTTGACTAACGTAGTTGATGATATTATATCAGAAACTGATAAGGGAAAAATTACTATTTTGATACTTTTGGATTACAGTAAGGCGTTTGATACCGTAGATCATCGGCTGCTTTTGTTAATCTTGAAGTATATTGGACTTGACGACTCTTCTATTAATTTTTTTAACAATATTTGTCAGACAGGTTTCAGCGCACATTTCTAAATGTGCCGAGCGCTCGTACTCTGCCTTAAGACTTTTGTATCCTCATAAATCGGTTATTGATAAGAAAACTAAAATATTATTATAATAATAATAATAATAATAATATATATTTGACTCTGAGACCACATAAGAGTGATATGAGTACCGTCACAATAAAATATAAAATATAGGGGTGTAAAAAACGAACGAACACCCAAAATAGACACAAACAAAAGATAACATAAACAAAACAAGCTGATAAAAAATTACACATTAAGAAATTCTTTTACATTATAATAAGTTTGATCTAGTAAAAACGTCCTTAAGTCCTTTTTGAACTTGTGAATAGTTCGTAATTCTTTCATGGTCTTGGGTAGCTTATTATAAATTTGATGACACATATATAAAGGTGACCTCTCGTAAGCCGCGGTGTCGTGCTTCGGGGTTCTGAAATTACTGTGTCCCCGCGTTAGGTACCCATGGTTCTCCCCGTTGGTAGTGAACGAGTGTCCATGTTCATATGCATATATGGCACATTTATAGATAAAAATACACGGCACTGTCAATAGACCATAGTCCTTAAAAAACTGTCTACACGAATCACGCGGTCCTGCTCTCAAGATCGTTCAAAGTAACCGTTTTTGTACAAAGAACACTCTCGACACATGCGACCAGGACGCCGATCCCCACAACACAATATGGGTAGAAATGTGAGTGTAAGCCAAACCGTAGTAGATGTTAATCAACTGATCGCGGAATAGAGTATTTCTTAGTTTAAGTATCACAAAGCAAACACTGTTTAGCTTGCTCACGATATGTTCTACCTGAGTACCCCACGAAAGACGACTATCTAGGTAGACTCCGAGGAACTTACAAAATGCGTCGCCGAACCCTCTAGTTGGACTGGCTAAGGTGAATTCCACCACGTTGGTCTTGTCCAAGTTCAGAATGAGGCCATTCTTGCTACACCATAGTTCCATCTCAGACATAGCTGTCCCTATATTTGCAGTATGCTCATCAGCGCTGTTCGAAGTAACGACTATTGAGCTATCGTCTGCATAGTTTATTAAACGCCCACTTGTTATATATTTTTCCAGGTAGTTGATAAAAATCAGAAAGAGCAGCGGTCCAAGCGTTGATCCCTGGACAACCCCCATATTGGTCTCCCGATCTTGCACCACCAGTGGAAACACAGAACTTTCTGTTCGATAGAAAGGATATTACAAGGTCACAAATGGAGCCGCGTATGCCAATCGCAAGCAATTTTTCACGAAGAGAGTCTTTGTTGATCGTGTCGAATGCCCGCGAAAGGTCATAGAATATTCCACTCACTTTACCTTTATTAAGGCCTTCATACAACTCCTGGACAAAAGAAATTGTTGCCGTCTCGCACGAGTAAGAGGGCCTAAAGCCATGCTGGTTTTTGTGCAGCAAATTAAACTTTGCTAAGAAACCGGATACTATTTCGGCTATGATTTTTTCAAATATCTTCGAAAAAATACTGAGCATTGATATTGGTCGATAATTTTCGGTATTTGTGCTGTCTCCCTTTTTAAACACGGGGATAACCCTGGCTGTCTTAAGACGATGCGGATATACTCCTTTCTCGATCATTAAATTTATTAGATAGGTAAGTGGTGTTAAGATCTCGGCACGCGTATATTTGACAATCTTTGTGGTAATATTATCGGGTCCAGTTGAATTCGTCTCCTTTAAAGTAGTATCACAGAATAGGTAATATACAGAAGTGTCAGTCAGACAAGGAATTCGTACCATATCTCTATGCCGTTTTAATGATATCGCAGTCAGTACAAATTTGTCGTTCGCGCAGGTAGAATTTCTTGGTGTCATTATACAGGGTGATTGATCGAGACCGTCCATTAGAAAGATTGGCCGTAATAGTAATCATTAATTTCTGTAAAGTTGCATACGTACATAGTGTAATAAAATCTATGCCGTGAAAATATTTTCAAGATGGCGGCACTTCCGGAAACACCGGAAATTGACATCGCTTTCTTATTTCAAATGGAATGGTATAGTTTTCTTTGCACTTTTGAAATCTAAACGTTATTCTAGAGGAACTTTTACTAGTAGATATTACTATTACTTTAAATTTTAAAATAATACGAAGACATTGATAATATATGTCGACACGAATGAAGAATTTATTACATATACATGAGGTTAAGCAGTTATTTACCAACTAATTGCCTTAAAAACATGTTTTCTATTAAAAAATGATTACAAAACGTATTTTGCAAATGTATTTTTGAAAATTTTGCTTTGCATACTCATTATTTATCTAGTTAATCCGGCTCTGCTGACAAAATGGGCCAATGGGGTCCTGCATCAAACCTGTGCGCAGAATCGTGTAGTCGTAGATAATTACCACAAAAAATAAAATCGCGACCATAGGGAAATGCATTGAGTGAAACTTCTGTATATTACCTATTCTGTGGTAGTATTATGTGATGCCTTGGTATTATCGCAGTTCAATTATTGCATTCCTTTGATATTTCCTTGTCTTGATGTTGCTACTAAGCAACGTATACAAAAAATTCAAAACTCTTGTTTACGATTTATCTATGGTCTGCCTAAGTGGAGTCATACATCAACTTCTTTTACAGCAATTGACTATGTGGCTACCAATTTAAATCCTGAATTGGTGATGAGTGACATCTTTCAGCCTAACATTGCTGATCATTTAGCTCATATTTTGGTCATTAAGAAGGGTTATTTTCAGGAGAGTAAGAATCCAGGGAGTATTAATAGGTGTAGGAAGTTTTGTTTGTCGAATATTGACCACTTAAAATCACTCATGAAATCGATAGATTGGTCACTATGTTTAGTGGATGCCGATGTGGATGAGATATATAATAACTTTGCTACGAGTGTTCTTTGGTGTATGGATATAGCGTGTCCATTTACGTATAATTTTAAACGAATGCCTAATTCAGTCAATATAATTAAACAGTGGGTAACACCAGAAGTGATTCGGAGCTCGCAATATTTAAAAGATTTATTCTGGCTAAAATCTTGCATGGACAATAGGGAAATCGACATAATATACACTACTCATAAAAAAAATCATAAAAAAGTTATCGAAAATGCAAAATGTGAATTTCAAAGAAATAAAATACAAACATCGGCAAATAAGAAAAAGTGTTTATGGGGCATTGTTAATGAAACACGTGGTAAGAGTTTACGGAATCAGGACAATATTGAAATTAATGTGAATAATGTTTTAACATCTGACAGGGAAGTAATTAGTAATGCATTCGGGAAATATTTTTCAACTGTTGCCAAAAATCAAGTAAAATTAAATTATGGTAGTTCAACAGTTGGTGTAGGTTATTCGGATATATATCAAAGTAGTTTCTTTTTTTCTCCAACTTGTCCTGATTTCGTATCAAAGTGTATCAAAAATTTGAAAAACAAAAAATCCTGTGGCAATGATGGAATTAGTGACTTTTTGCTAAAAAAAATTGGTGACGACATCATTGAACCACTAACATATATTATAAATAAGTCGTTTGTAGATGGTAGATTTCCCATACAATTAAAGAAAGCAACAGTTATACCTCTGTTTAAAAAACAAGATCCTGCTAACATGGAGAATTACAGACCAGTATCCTTGCTGAGTTCAATATCTAAAGTCATAGAACGCGTTGCATATGATCAAATGGTGAAATTTATAGAACATCATAATCTTTTATGTCCGCAACAACACGGATTTACTAGGAAACGTTCCACTGAAACAGCACTATTTCAGAGCTTAGAAATCATATACGAAGCTCTAGACGCAAATAAATACGTAGCTGGCATATTTTTCGATTTAACACGCGCTTTTGACTGCGTGTTGACTTGAATATATTGGCTGGAAAACTGTATTCCATGGGCTTTAGGGGCGTGCCGCTGGATTGGCTGACATCTTTTTCGAACGGTAGGTCTATGTCTGTCAAAATAGGCAACGTGTATTCGCGGGAGTATGCGTGTGACATGGGAGTAGCCCAAGGGTCGGTGTTGGGCCCCCTACTATTCTTATTATTAATAAACGATCTACCGCAATACTTTAATTATGGACACACGATTTTGTTTGCCGATGATGTAACGGTGATAGTAACGGGTGAAAATTCTGCGGACCTTTCATTTATGATAAAACGTACATTGCAAGATATGGCAGAGTGGTGCAAAACAAACCGATTAATTTTAAATAAAAATAAAACTAAAATATTAAACTTCCATAGACGCAAACCCCAAGATATTATTACAAATATTCCTTGTACGGATGGTACATCAATATTAGGTGTTACAATAGATGATAAGCTGGAATGGAAAAAACAAATAGCGAATGTGTGCACACAATTGAATAAAGCTTATTATGTTATTAATCAGTTGAAATACACATTGGAAAGAAAAGACCTAGTAGATATTTACTACGCGCTGGCATACTATGCTCTTTCGTACAATGTTATTATATGGGGCGTGGCAACTGGTTGGGAGAGAGTATTCATTACACAAAAACGGCTCATAAGACTGATTTTCAACATTGATAACCGCGACAGTTGCAAGGATGTTTTTAAAGAGAATAAAATTTTAACTTTTCCTGGCATTTTAATCTATAAATCGGCAGTCTATGTGAAACAAAACTTTGAATTATTTAATAAATACAAAAAACATCACCCTTATACCACCCGCCATATAGAGCAACTGACGATACCCAAGCACCACCTATCAGCTACAAAGAGATCGCCTATAATTCAATGTCTAAGAGTATATAATAGCTTGCCAGATACAATCACTAGCACAGACTGCATTAAACAATTTAAAAAACAGGTTAGAGCGCTCCTAATAGAAGAATCTCATTACTCCATTAATGAATATTTTTGTTCTTGACTATACACATTTTTTGTCGTTTCTGTTTGTTCTATTTGTCTTTCTGTAAATTATTTACTTCTAAAATTTTGTTTGTTGTATTTTACATTTGTATTTTGACACATTGTATCCAGTGTTACTGGCCCAAACAATATGAAAATAAACTAAAACTAAACTAAACTAAAAAACATATATCTTCTAAACTGCGCGAAACTGGTTAGTTAAATATGGAAGGACGATTTAGGTCGGTAACTGCTGTCATCTGCCGTGTTTATAATTCTATTGATGGACATATTACCAAAATGTCAATTTCGTCATTCAAATTTCACTTTAAGAGGGATGTGCTTGGATGGAATGTGTAGCGTAGTGTTGCGAGCACGTTATTACATTAGAAAAAAGAGCAAGCTTTAGGTCATTATGTTTTTCTTTTTTTCTTTTTGGTTTTTACTTCTGCTATAATGTATTGATTTGCAATTTGTTAGGGGGAGCAATGGAAGATCAGGTTTTAAACTAGAATTGCCCCTCAGGATTTCAATATGTTTTCTTTTTTTTATTTATTATCTTCTATTCATTCCGGTTTTGTATACATATTGAAATAAAGATATATTATTATTATTATTAATCGAGATATTGACATTAATTTCTCTTCCTTTAAAGCTATCATTGCTAACTGTATCAATAGTGTTAGGTAATTATCTTTAATGCTTTGATTTTTAGATGTTAGTTTAGTTTTAGTAGCACTATATTTGACGTTTATTATTTTGTCCTGTTATATTGGCGTTTTTCTGTTGAACGAATAAATATATTATCATTATTATTATTAGGTACATGAGTATAGCTGTATATATTTCAACATCACTTGTATGTACACACAGTAAGTTGTTCTAATAATAGGTCACTTAAGAACATATCACAGGAAATAAATTACACGCATGCAAATTTTAAAATAGACTTATATTTTATTGATTTTTATATAACCATTCGTATATTAATACAGTGATATTAGATATTACTCGTCTAAATTAACTACAAATACTGACATTAGCTACCAAAAAGAGTTTATTTATTCATACCTTTCAGGACTGAGTAGAACGAATATGATCCTTTGATGACCTGTAAAGTATTCTATGAATAATTTGTGGATATATACATTATAGTTCAAAGATGTGCACACGCATTTTTTTAAAATATTTGAAATAAAGGACTAAAGTTTTATATTTTCCTTAAACAGTGATGCTTAAAATAGAAAAATTTTAAATAATAGCGACAAAAAAGTTCATCCCACAAAAATAAATGCCTAATAGTAATTACATTATTTTTACTCCAGTGATAGCTGAGTGCCTTAAGAGGTCTTAACTATTATTAGGGGTCGCAGATTCGAATCTCCCTCTAATCAATTGCGGTAGATAACCGCTTCTTTCCCAGACTGTAATGATTAATTGATTAGGAGGGAGATTTGTCTCTGCGGAAGTGTCTGATAACCATCAAATTACTTAATGGGCTTTATTCACCCCATTAAAAAAAGTGCCTTAAAATAATCATATTTTTGTACCGCAATTTGCGTATCCAATATCAGAGGTACGAATTTTCCAGCGTTGATACACACAGGTCTCTTGAACCGCATCATAGTGACTAGCATACAGAACTTGTATGGTTTCCTCGTCTCCAACCAATCACTTTCCCACATTGCTAAAGGTACGTTCTCGGACTATATAGTTTAATGAAAGAATTGGCAATAAGGATTCATAAAATTACAAGTGAAGTATTACGTACTTGCAGAGTCAATTGATTTCCAAACCAACAATATAAACCCAGCTGCAATACTGCACCCAAGAAGTAAATTAGATCTTTTCCGAAATCGTTTGTAAACACATTTGTCTGCAATACACAAGTTTGTATTTTGGTTTGACACAGATCATTAATAAATTATGTAGTTTTTTTGTGACATAAAATAACTAAGAAGCTATAAAAAACTAAGAAAGAAGTTAATACACAAATACGAAAACTTTCCGATTGCGTCTTTAAATATTTCTGGAGCCCATACACTTCGCAATTTTTCATCATTTTGACGTATAAAATCTATGATCGATGCACCGGCATACCTCTTGGCCCATAATTGTTTGATTTTTGTGTGAGGTAACAAAACGTTTTACTTTATTACGGGAGCGGTTAAGAATTAAAAAACAAAACAGATTTAACTGCGGTAATTATGGTTATTGTTATACTATCATAAATCGCAGCTTTTCAAAACTATATTATAAATATAAAGAGACAACAGAAAATAGTTTTGAACTAACCAAAAGCATAGTCAATCTAACAAAAATAATTTAGTGTATGTATCATATTATTTTGTTACTTTTATTTTATTAATTTAAGAAAAGGGTTAGATAAACCAAAACTGCAGTTAATTGAATGTAATTATGATGCTGAAATTACCCATATCCAAATTTTCTACCTATATGTATCAGCAAATGCGTTAAATTGTCGTAAAGATGGCGCTTCTCTTAATAATAATAATAATAATAATTGATAACGTTTATTGTCCAACAGATACCCATTTACAGGACAATATAAACAAAAATACATAAATATTATAATGGGAACGCAACCTCTTTACAATAGATTAATAATAATAATAATAAGAATAGTAACAATGGTAATAGTCACAGTAACAAAAAAAAAGAAACTACTAAATGTGTGAACTTATCGGAAGATATCCGGCAGATGCTTATTTGCATTACGACACATAATCGTAACTGGTGCCCGGTTTAAAGCATTCGTCCGGGGAGTTGGAAGGAAAAAAGTTTCCGTGCTTCTTGATGCCATCCGTGGAACGTTTAATTGAATTTTTCCTAGCAAGTACGGGCAGTCAATTTTATTATCGAAAAGCTTTTTCAAAAATATAGCCGATTGGTATCCCCGCCTAGTTGCCAAAGATCCAACATGAATTTCACACATAATATAATCCAAGTTAGCGCCTCTTGGTGGATAGCTTTCAGTTGTTTTCTAGGAAATCAGTCGTAAGAATCTTCCATGAATACGTTCTAAGTTTTGGCTATGAACGTTATAAATGGGATACCAAATAACGCTTGCATATTCTAGCTTAGACATAACAAAAGCGAAGTACAATACTCGGACAAGACCTGTGTCATTAAATTCTCTTGTGTTTCTCATAATGAATTCTAGCGCTCTCGATGCCGATTTACAAAGTTCGTTAATATGAGATACAAAGTTCAAAGAGGAATCAAATGTTACCCCAAGATCACATATTGTATCACTTAATACCAAAGGAATGTCATTCACTCGGTAAGTATTCACATAATATGTATTTTTTCTGGTATAAGTAACTTTGGAACACTTGCCAATATTAAGTTTCAGTTTGTTGTTGTTACACCATCTAAAGATTGTATCGATATTCGTTTGTATCAAGGCAGCGTGCTCAGGTGTAGCAATTACAGAGTATATTTTTAAATCATCCGCATATGCTAGTGCTGGACAAGTTAGTGATTTAGGGAGATCATCCATATATAATAAATACAATAGCGGACCGAGGTTTGAGCCCTGTGGGACACCTGAAGGTATTTCGTATGTGTCAGAATGGAACCCATTGTAGCAAACATACGCAATTCTACTCTGCAGATAAGTTTTCATTAAGTTAACGAAAGCTGGTGAGAAACCAAATGCATTAAGCTTTTTCAGTAGAATAGGATGGCCAATTGTGTCAAACGCACGGGATATATCCGTATATACAACATTCACCTGCCCACGACTATCCAAGGACTCACTGATATATTGAGTAATTGTCGCCAAGTGTGTGATGGTTGGGTGACTAGATATGAAGCTATGTTGAACAGGTGATAGATAAGGACGAATACTGGCATATATGCTATCGTAAAGAACTTGTTCGTAAAGTTTACCAAAGTTACACAATATTGATATTGGTCGGTAGTTTACAATTTGTTTACTATCATCTTTCTTAAAAATCGGTATAACCCTGGGTATCTTCCATTGCTCAGGAAATATATTTAATTTTATGCTTAAGTTTATTAAGATCGTGAGCGGTTTAGCAAGTGAGCATCGACACGATTTAACTATGAATGATGGAACACAGTCGCCACCTGCAGTCATCTTATTCGACAATTGCGACATCATAGTTATCAGACGGTCTTCGGTAACTGTACTAGGAGAAAACGCTGGAAGGTACGTGTTATCGGATGGATATAACATATCATCAGTTATGTAAGATTCGGAAAATAATTTTGCAAAACAATTTACTATTGTTTGAGGGATATCAAGTTGAATATCGTTATAGTAGAGGATTCCTGGTATCCTTGTTCGATCGTGCTTTTCATCCATAAATTTCCAAAGCATTGATACATCTGATCTGATATTGCTTTGTACCCGTGCTATGTAGGCATTATATGCAGTTGATATTTGTTGTTTAATTAAAAACCGTAATCTTTTGAATTCATATAGGTGGTGCTCACTTTTTGTATGTAGCCATTTCTTGCGATAGTAGTCCTTTGTTTTGATATTTTGTTTTATTGCAAAAGTAAACCAAATAGGAAATTTGTTTGTGTTAATTTTCTTTCTGGGAACATTAGATTCGAATATCTTATTAAGATGCCAATAAAAATAATCCAGCGCTGAATTTATATCATCATAGTTTGATAAAGTCGACCAATCGACACTGTCAAGTGCCTGCACGGAGAAAAATGACATTGCAAATCCAACAAAAAAAGTATTGTCCTTACATTGCAATCGGTTAAAAAATAAATTGGTATTGCAGTAAAGTTTTGTAAGTATATTCCAAAACTTTTGTTTTGTTCCACCAACAACACTTTTGTTGGTGTTAAAATATTTTACGGTACAAATAATCGCTTTGGCGATAACATTATAGTTGTAGTTATTTCAGATCTAAAATACAGAACAACGTGTGCGATGAACTGAAGTAGATGTAAATACAATTTTTCAAACCAGTACAGTCAAGAAATATTTACATTACACACAATTGTAGTTGACGCAACCGCCTACGTTGTCGATATTACAACTTGTGATGCGGGAAATCCCGGCATGGACAGTAGTATCACGTGATTCTAACCGCGTGTTTCATTGGTCTTACATAGCCTTGAAGAAACGGACTAGTCTGCAAGTTACCAGGCGGAGTAGACCACGTCATATATTTTCGGTTGTGACGTTGTGTTAGCTTATTAGTTTTGTGTAAAAGAACGACAGTGTATTAAAATTGAAGAAAACTGGCTCACTTCTGACGTCTACTGACTCTTAGATATGGATAATTTTGTTACAGAGAAGCTAGCTGAATGGAATATTATGCGTACGAAGTACAGATTGCTAATGATGAGTACATTAAACCTTTCGATAAATTACTTAGTGTTTTCCCCTGTTTAAAAGTTGCAAAACGATCTAGAATATACGTTGCATTTGTAAAATAAGACTTAGATACATTTGAAATTTTAATCTTCATTTTTAGTGTTTCCCAGTTTTAGAATTTATCTTGTTTATTTTTTTTGTTAATTATTAATAAAAAAATGTGTTATCCTATACTGATATTTTACTTAAACCCTCCACAGCTTACATTTAAGACAGCAACGAATTTGTGTGTGAATCTACTAAAATATTGTTCGCTTTGAACAGAAATTGCGATTACAAAAATCAAAATCAAGTGACACTATAAACGTAGAAAATGATGACGGAAAATCAATTGTTTGTTAAATATCCACAACTTGCTGTTGAAGTTTCAAATTGCTTTGGTAGTGATAAACAATTTTTAATACTATATTTCACACAATTTTGTTGAAAACACCATATTTTTGTGATTCGTTAAACAACAAGCAACTGGTTGATTGTAACATGTTTTGGGATTATATCCTTCCAAATTTTGTGGCAGTTCTAACAAAGTTTTTCGACAACAAGTTTTAGGTTGTATTGAATAATGGTTGTTGTTGTCATATATTTATCCACAAATTGTTGTTCAATGTGCTTCAATTGGTGCCACCTTAACAATACATTTTTCTCCATGTAAGGTATTTACCAGATGGTCCTGAACATCAGCCGGCTTACCAAGTGTGTACACTGCGCTTAATGTGTTGGCGAAATCATTAACCATTGCAGCTACCTCGGTATATTCGTTACCCGAAGAATCGCACAGTCTACCAGGAGTTCTAGTTGACCGCTTTTTGGCATGAAGAAATTTCCATAAATTGGAAGGACAATTCTTGATGTTGCGTTCGATGTTGGACACATAATTGTTATAACTATCGGCAATTTGAATTTTACGCAGTGTCTTTAAACGTTTAAATTCAGTGTAATAAAGTGGGTTTTATTAGTAGTTGCCCATTTCCTGTGAAAATACTTCTTATCCCTCAAGTTAGATTTAATAGTTGAGGTGAACCATGGAGGATAACAGGATGGCATCCCGGCATGGACAGTAGTATGTCCATGCCGGGATTTCCCGCATCACAAGTTGTAATATCGACGACGTAGGCGCCCTGTTGCGTCAACTACAATTGTGTGTAATGTAAATATTTCTTGACTGTACTGGTTTGAAAAATTGTGTTTACATCTACTTCACTTCATCGCACACGTTGTTCTGTATTTTAGATCTGAAATAACTACAACTATAATGTTATCGCCAAAGCGATTATTTGTACCGTAAAATATTTTAACACCAACAAAAGTGTTGTTGGTGGAACAAAACAAAAGTTTTGGAATATACTTACAAAACTTTACTGCAATACCAATTTATTTTTGAACCGATTGCAATGTAAGGACAATACTTTTTTTGTTGGATTTGCAATGTCATTTTTCTCCGTGTACCTTTAAATATTCTTCCGGTGACCGAAGAAGATCTTATACAAATAATGTATATGTATTAAAAGTTACATAATAAATTCAGTTCTGGAGATGACTTACTCCCTAGTTTCCTTATTCGTGACTGGCGATTCGTTTTTGCCTATTCATTGAAAATCATTATTAACCTATCAAACCGCACTAGTGTTTTCCCTTCCTTATGGAAACGTGCCAAAGTTTGTCCTATGTTTAAAAAAGATGATACAACACTACTCACAAATTATAGACCCATCTCTATATTATCTAACTTTGCGAAGGTTTATAAGAAATATCTCTACTCTCCATTCACAACAATGTACGTGCACGATTGTCTTCAAACCAGCACGGCTTTATTCCTGGACGCTTCACGGTTACTAATTTACCTTGCATTAGTAGAGAGATGGGTGAAGTACTTGATAAGCAAGGTCAATTGGATGTTATTTACACTGACCATTCACGAGCCTTTGATACCTTAGATCATCAAATTCTGCTATATAAAGTAGGTTCCTTTGGCTTTGTTTCACCAGTCATCAAACTCCTTCACTTTTACTTAAGCGATCGTAGTTGCTACGTTCTTTACAATGGATTTCCTTCCTTCGAGTTTTCCCCCAGCTTTGGGGTTCCTTAACGCCCCCATCTAGGTCATCTTTTATTCAACTTATTCATAAATGATCTACTTCTTTCTTTCACTTGCCCTGTTCTTGCCTACGCTGATGACATTAAACTTTATAATCAAATTTATTCAGGCAATGACTCCCTCTTTCTTCAGTCGAACTTAGATAGATTGGTAACATGGTGTAATCAATTTAAGCGTCACGTTAATACTAGTAAATGCTACATAGTGTCATACACACGTGCAACATCGCCTTTGACTTTCTCATACTCCATCCATGACTTCTCTCTAGAAAGAAAATCTGTTATTGCTGATTTGGGTATTTTGTTTGATAATACTTGTTCATGTAAATACCGTATAAACCTTGCCTAGGGAAGATCGCCTAAACGAGATAGTTGGGGTACTATAAAACTGTAGTATGGTTCTCTTAGATAAATTTCAGGGGATGCCTTGACTCAACACACTACCCTACTTTTATCGCAGAGGTAGCAGCAAGATAAAAGTCAAATGTGCTCTTAATACCAACGAAGATTTCCAAAACAGGATAATTTAAAATACCACTTGATAACTATTTTTTCTTCATTTTTCGTTTCTGTTCACATGAAATAATGAGCTAAACATCAACTACACTAGGAGAAAAAATGTTGTCTTGTCTTTCCGGTTTCATTCACTGAGAGAAACAGCCAGTATAATTAAAAATCATATTTTTGTCTAAATTCAACTCAATAACAGGGTAGAAGAGAAACAAAGTACACTCCCCAATTTTTTGTTTCTCTGTTTTGTAGTGGCGACCCAATATGGTGGCTTCCAACTGGCTACTTCATAACACGTATGGCAATCTCAGTTAGGTAATTTTGTATAATGTTGGCGATATTAGGGCAAACGTTGTCGTGCATTAAACGGAAATTCGGGCCTACGTAAGGTGTCAGTTTAACTACCTGCTCTAAGATAAACCTAATGTACCTATCTGTAGTCATACAGTCATTACGAACAACCACCAACTCTGTCCTAGTCTCGGGAGATACACTCCCACATATCATAATGAAGCCATCTCCGAAATTTGTTGTGTTCCTGCAGTTCACCATTCAGTCTATAAGCTGGCAGGTGTCTATCTGATGAGAACATGCAATACCTAAACTAGAAACAGAATATTAACTAAGGTCTGCTCCGAATCTTCAAAATCGCTGGGTCTTGTAATGCGTATTTCTAAGAATTTTCATGGTATTCAATTGATTAAAACCTTATATCACTCCTTTGTTCTTTCCAAGCTAGAATATGCTGCCCTTATATGATATCCGATCTATGCTTGTGAATTTCCACCAGTTGATCGCATTCATCGCAAATTTTTAAAATTCCTTTCATACAAACTAGATGGTGCTTATCCTTCCAGAGGTATTCCCTCTGTTGATCTTTGTACTCGTCATGGAATGTCTTCGTTAACGTCGAGGCGAGGTGGCTTGTGTGTTAAATTTTTAGACAATTTGTTAATCGATATCACGGATTGTCCTTTTCTCCTTCGACGAATACCTTTCCTTGTTTTTCGTATTCCATCCAGAACTACATACCAGAAGTGTTGTTACCATTTACCTACTTGCTAGAACCAACTGTTTGCGCAGAACACCAATTTCTATTATGAGCTCCTTAGCTAATAAGTTATAAATTGCTGCTTTCGTTTACTTGTTACTATTTCACTATTTTTGTTATTATTTTTACTATTGTATTAATTAATTATGTACTTCCTCTTAATTTTCTAGTTATGTCTAATTAATTTCAGGCTAATATTTATCAATATTGATTTTTTTTGGCGTTTGATTCAACACAATTTGATATTTAATACAACACAAATACGTAGTTGAAATAACGTATAACACTTGTTCAGTTTAACTTAAAATGTTTAGTTAATCTAATTATAACATGGTAACAAACGTATTTTTGTTAAAGTAACAAAACTTGTTGCTTTGACTCTATTTAGCCTCACAATATTGTTAACGTAACCAAAATTTTGTTCATTTAACCCCCGTCGTTTTCTGAGTGTACAATACAATAAATAAAAAGTAAGCAACATTTTGCTATGACATTTTCAAAAAAAAAATAATAAACAAGAAAATGCGATATTTCACAATTTCTTGAAAAAATATCGAATTTAACATTTAAAAAAAAGTAATGTGATTGCTCGTATGCATATCATTTGACATCGTTTTCTAAGCACACACAAATAGTGAAGCCATAATTCACCTGCAATTAAAGATAAAAAATGTTCTCATATGCTGCGTATTTTATAAGATCTTCTGATTCTATTGTTACAGATTTTTATTTATAGAAATCTTTGTGACTTCACGTTGAAATCAAAATCAAATTAATAATGTTGCGACCGTCTCAGACATACAAGATTATTATATTTTAAAATTCTGCAAAATTTAGTGTTTCTTATCAACTATTTACCCTATATAACATTATTGTGGAATGTTTTAGATATATCGTTCGTATTATAATAGTTTTTGGCCAAAGAGTAATTCACTCAGGACCAACCATAAACGTTATTTCTAGTACCAAAATTGCAAAACCGAATTCAGTATTAAGAATCAAAAAGCCACTCTAACAATTTTCCAGTATCTTTTGAGATTAGTTTATATTAGAAATTAAAAATTAAATACGTACATTAGTACGTACTACTTCAAACGAATAGTGTTATCAAATACTTGTAACAATTTTGCAAAGTAAAACCAGACACTGCGATAGATCAGGATCCTTTTTAAATGTTTATGCCAGAATTAAATGTATTATTTGCACTTTAAATTCATATTGCGTTTCCGTTTTCGTAATTCTTCAAACAAAAAAGCGTTAAACCTTACCGTTGACATTAACAAAAGTGTGCTACATAATATATACATGGTACATATAGCTTGAGCAAAGGACATGTACTGGAAAGCATCTTCAATATCGGAACAGGATCTAGAAACCATAATATCCTCTTTATAATTTTTTTTTCTCGTTTTCCAACCCGCTTACCTAAAAAGCATCTGCAAATGCTCGATGCAACTCTTCATTTCATCCATCATATAGTTTTCTAACTGCTCAGAATTGTATAGACCATCTTCAGTCAATGCAGGTCCGTTCAGTTTTTTCAAGCAACGTTTTCTAGACGTTCTAAATGCACCTTGCACTATCAACATGTGCGTACCTATCAGGTTCATCATACTCATGAACAGTGAATCGATGCCTACAAAAACTGTAGCGCAAATAAAACATGGGGTACATTGAAGTACGCAGGCTAAACAGTATTTAAAGGCAGTTTCCCATCTGAAGGGAACGTACATATAATATGGTAAATTTTCGAAGGTTTTCACTCCTGTTATGGGCATATCATTGAAGCAATACCAAAGCGAAAGCACAGCCACTGGTATGTAAGCAAAAGCCAATGTTAACAAAGCGGCTCTCCATAGAAGGAGAGCGTACCTCAAACCGGTTTTTTGCGCTTGTCTTACCATAGTTACAGGATCGAATCCATCAGTTGTTTCATAATTTAAAACGTTACTTTCTAAGCGATGCATTATTTCTTTGATCCGCTCGCCATTGGTTAACCAGAAGGCGGACTTTATCCCAGTTAAGAGAATCGTTAGTCCTACATTTAGAGCTTCCATCACAATGACAAAATCATGGATGTGTTCTATTACTCCAATTATGACTGCACATGGGTTATAGAATAAAACAGAAAACAAAACCACGATTTGGTAGAGTTTGTACAAATAATATCTAATACCATTTTTATATGAAGGCGCCCATAGCCCTGAGTACGTTAAAAACTCAGCGTTCACACGAAAAAAATCAGGAGTGTAACCGTCCATGGTTAACCGCAAAGTGTGTAAATACTTTCTTTCTGTCAATCGATCGTAAGCATTATCTCGTTATTAAAGTAACATGTAATTTGCTTCATAATTTTTTAAAATTCAGTATAAGGATAAGTTTCTATTCTATCATCTTTTTCTTTTTTTGTAATAAGTAACTGCTAAGCTTTTAAATCTCTTACTTATTAATTATCATTAATAAATAACGGATAAATAGCGGTTATACAGCGGAGCCAAAACTTTAAAAACTATAATTATGGTTATAGGAACAATTAATTTTTCTAATACACAACAATCATAAAAAAAATTTAATAATAAAGAGTGATTGCAATGAAAGTCCTAGCCGGATAAACAGGCTGATACCCAGAAACGATTCTTGGAAATACATATATAGTTATTTACGTATCAAAGCTGGAAAGTGATGTTTTATCGAATGAGTTTGGAGATTTTGGGCCGAGGCGGAGCCGAGGCGAGCAACCAAATAGTATTTTTAGTGACATAAAAGCTCTCGTACTAACTTGGGGATTCAATTCCACATATACTAAGACATTAACAATATTGTCTCCCGTTTTCTAACCCTCTGTCTTCGCAACTTAGGTCGAAAGCTGCCAGTATTATGCAAATTTCCTACTAAATGCGGAAAAATTCTCTCATCGCGTAAACGCCGATTTGGATATCAAGTTCTGTATATTCTTTGAGCCAATGCCGCATTTTGAAGACATTCAAAATATACCGCGATCATATCAACAGCTTCATCACTTGTAAAAGACATTTTAATATTTTTAAGGCCTTACTTAGATGTGCAAATTACACTGCCTCTATAAGTATAATTATAATATTTGTTGACAAGTTGATTTTAGGCATTTGTTTTTCCTCCATGGCCTGCTCTTCATATTTTGCCTACCTTGCACTTGCATATTTTATGCTTTGATTATTATGCCCTACACGTTTTTTTTAATTATTTGAGTTAAGAATAGGTACTTTAATTATTTAAAAAATATAAAATTATGAAATTTTATCATTGAGTCTTGCAAACAGACAAATAAATAATAATAAATACCGATGTAATAGCTTGTTTTTAAAATTTTATAACTAAATCTTCTTTCTTTGATATTTTACGCTAGGAACAAGATATCGAGATACGGTTTTCACTAGCCTATTTAGGTATCATTTATCTATAATTTATTTGAAATTGGTAATGATGAATCAGCTAATTATTAATTTTTAAATAACCTATAAATGCTTTCAGATTTCTTAGTTATTACTAAATTAATAAATATTAGTTTTTAGGCTGTTGAAGATTGTATGAACTAGGCATAATTATACGCAGCCGTGCAAAGCCGTGCTTGATTTTACTTGGTTGGATACATGTGAAAACTACCTATCATAACAAGCATACTTGATATTTGATATCCCTTGACCATTATTTAGAACTTTGTTCCCCTGATACATAAACAATTACATTCGTTATATACTTCACAAAACTAATAACAAAAAACCTATCACCCGCATTGTCATCTCTTGAGTAAGTGCCAAAGGTTTCGCACGCATTGATCTAAGGTTCCAACCATGTTTCAACTTTACACAGGCCGAGTATTTTAACGAGGCGGTTGAGTATAGCTTTTCGAAAACTAATACAGTACAATCTCGATTATCCGAAATAATGTGGACCAAAGTGATTTCGGATAATCGAAATTTTGGTTAATCCGAATTTTATTTGGAAAATAGGAGTTTAGGATGCGTATATCATTAGATCGACTTAAAAACATTTATGAAATATTTTACTTGAATTTATGTATTAATTTAAAAATAACATCAACAAATAATTTGTTTAATTTTTATTACTTAATTTTTTTTTAACATAGTATGTACATAAATGCCTAAATATGTACATATGTACATTCATAAAAGACATGTTAAATGCAACGTAAAATATAAAATATATATCCCATTCTACACTTTACTGTTTAAAAATGAGGTAATTTTTAACTGCACTCGTTTAACACTACTTCTATTTTTTGCCGCAATGTCTCTTCAACGTTTTATTAAAAGAACACCCGCGGCAGTTGCATTTTCTTGTTGTTCTACATAAATTAACGCTTTCTCCAAGGCTTCTAGACCTTCTGAATGTGACATTTTTACTGGCATATTGTCAGTGCATTCTACTTCGTCATCGTCATCACTGCTTATTTCATTAGCATTTTTGCAAACACTTTCAATTAATTCTTGGTCAGTCATTTCATCTTCTACATTATCACTGTTTAACCATTCATTAACTTCTGTTTCCGTAACATTTTCACATCCTGGTATTTTCGTGAAAATTTGCTGTAAACTTTCTTCATGATCGGACTCTGCTTCTGTGATACGTCCCTCCTCGTGTTGAATCAATTTTGACCAAGATTTTTCCAGGGTTCTACCTTTTACTTGATTCCAAGCTGAAGCTATCCAATATACAACATTTTTCAAGTTTAACTTCTTTAGACATTCAGTGAGATTGGCACCCTCATCTACTTCTTCCAAAATATGCTGCAATAGCAAACGCCTGTAATTTCGTTTTAAATTTTCCAGCACACCCTGGTCCATGGGCTGAATGAGAGAAGTTACAGCAGGAGGCAAAAACATTGCTTTTATTTCCCCACTTTGAAGTTGCTCCGCACTTGGGTGAGTGGGAGCATTGTCTAGTAACAAAACACATTTTCTGGGGTATCCGTGCTCTTTTAAAGAACACTCTACTTTTGGTACGAAATCTTCAAAAAACCAATTTTTGAATAGATTTGCATTCATCCAGCCTCTTTTTTGATTTTTATACAAAACAGGTAAAGCATTGGGACGAATATTCTTGAAGGGTCGTGGTTTTGCTGACTTATCGATACATAATAATGGAAGTTTGTGTCTTCCAGAAGCATTAGCGCATGCAAGAACAGTGATACGTTCTTTGCTACGTTTGTAACCAGGTGCTCCAGCTTCCGTTTTTGAAGCTAAGGTACTTGAGGGCAAGATTTTGTAGTTCAAGCCGGTTTCGTCGCAATTATAGATCTAGTCTGGTTGTAAATCATTTTCTTTCATAAGCTCCAAAAAATTCTCTGCAAATTTTTTTGCGGCAGATACATCGGCAGACAACTTTTCTCCACAAACTTTCAGTTTACGTACACCATGTCTTTTTTCCATCGGTCTAGGCATCCAACACTTGCAGAAAAACTTTCAGGCGCTTCAATGACCGGCAATTTTTCGCTTAAACTCACTGCTTTTTGTTTTAAAATGGTCTCCGAAATTGGTATTCCACGTTCTCGATTCTGTGTAAACCATAAAAATAAAGAATCATCCACTTTTTCGTATTCACCTCTTTTCATACTTTTTCGTGCCGGGGTTGGGGATGACAAAACACTACACCATTTTTCAAGTTTTTCGCGATTTTTTCTCCATTCTGCAACCGTACTCACGCCTACGCCTAAATCCTTTGCTATATTTTTAAGCAATTCACCATTATCTAATCGTCGAACCGCTTTAAGTTTTTCCTGCAAGCTGATAACAACGCGTTTACGTTTATTGCTCTGACACTGCATTTTGTAAAATATTTGAGAATAAAACTACTCTTTTTGCGATAATAACAGACGTTAATACATATGTACTTGTAACACTCTGTCGGCTAACCAAAACTATTCACATTTTAGACCGTCGTATTGCCGTGAAACCCCGAGGGGAACCACCTAGCAGTATATGTGAATCCCCCCGCGTTTCGTATAATGCGAATTTTTTCGGTTAATTGGGATTTTTGTTTTTAAATAGTTTGTTTCGGATAAACCGGATTTCAGATAATTGCGATTCGGTTAATCGGGATTGTACTGTAGTTTGTTTGCAATTTGCTTGAAATAGCTATGATGTACGAGTTTAGGCCGAGTTTCTCCTAATTGGGTTTCATTTTTGACAGTTCTTTATTTGTTTACAAGACAAAATTATTTAATATAAATACCAGCGCATGAAACACCTACTCATTTCTCATCATTTGATCTTTAATTCTTTATTAATTAACTTTTCTGTACGAAAAAAGCTATTCCCAAATGAAATTACCGGCATCCGCGACTTACTTTATCCTGTAGCGCAGCCTTATTATTCCTTCACTCAACGACAGCAGTTCGAAAAAAATTTTAAACGTTAGAAATTATTATTTATTATTTCTGCTATTATTTGGCGTGCGCCATCTATAGTGGTAATGACGTTACTTTTTCCCACGTATATTTGCTACTAAACACTAGGGGCCAGCACTTCCCGGTGTCACGTTCGACAACCTCACCTCACCAAAAAGAAAACGTAGCCTGAAGACTTTGGGTTTGCACAAACACAACGTAGATATATAGAATGTATTTTTTCAATAGTTAGGGAGCTCGAAGTGTGTTGGCGGTTAGCGTGCGGTGGTGATACTTTAAATATATGTAGATAGAAGTCATCATACTCATCATTGACAATAGCAGTAGTGGCAGTAGTACTAAACAAACTACTTGATTTTATTTCGTTTTGTTGCATGCATTTTCTTCAAATTGTCATGTTCTATTTTTCTAAGATATTGTAAACTTTAATAATGAAAGGAATTAATAAAACAAAAATTATATTATGTTTGTAAAAGTTTTAATAACAATTACGAACACCTCAGCCAGAAAAAAATATAATGAAGGAAGAATTTGAATAACAGTTACAAAAATAGTTATAGACAGTAAGACATTATATATACATATATAATGTTTCGATACTTAGAGATTTCAATTGGGCGTCCAATTTTGTGTACCAAATGATTCTTTTTTTTTTTAATAAAAATACGAAATCAGTCATTTTTTACATTTTAAATGAATCAATTTTTTTTGTGTTCCTATCTTATAAAAAAATCATTCGGTAGAAGACACATCGAAATATTTAGCAACAACTATTACAAGTTTAAATATACATTACACAAATTTGTTATATCTTTAACTGCGACTATCTTTTACAAGGCACAACATATGTTAGAACAAGGCAGTTCGGAAAGAATAAAAAAAAAGTAGAAGGATATATATGCATATATCTGTTTAGATATTGTATCATATCCTCATAAAAGACAGTACAAATAACACATAGAATTCCTTTGTTGCTCGAACGGAGGTTCTAGGTACCGATGTACACAGCCAATTCCTCAATGCTCCGTCCGATTCACTAATGTATCAGCCAAGAAATAAAGGCACGTTATTTTACTACAGCTCAATCAGTGCTGATAAGGCAGTAAATTATACATAAAATATTTTTATATATATTTAATTTATAGATATACAAAAGGGATATATTCGTACAAAATATATTGATGCTTTTTTATACATAATATTATATACTATATACAAAAATTTATGTACAAAAATTACATAGGATAGAAGAGGTTACATACATTTCTACAATATATAGTGTAGGTAATTTGTGCTCATTTTTCCTTACATCAAGTATTACATAATAGAGAGAGATTACAAGGGAGTATATTCTAATTCAATTCGCATGAAAAAATTTTAGTGTTCCCCGATAATGAGTATGGGGAAGTACTTTAAAAAAAAACATCACATTTTCATATCGATCGTTTGATATTAAATGCAAATTATCCATTGTTATTAATAATAAAAATGAGATATACAATTATATATAAAATATATTAAGATAGAATAATAATAAAATCGAAAAATGTGCATCGTAATCAAGAGTATAAAGAGGATATTTTATTGAATATCACATTTGCATATGAATTAGTTTGTATATTATTAAATACATATTTGGCACGATTTCTGAATGTCCGGAACCTTGTTGAAATTCATATTACATTTGGATGTTTTTAAATGCATTTAAATTTATTCGAAGAAAAAAGTTTTTAGTTAGACATATATTATCGGGAAATCGACAGACAATAAGCAAGGATAAAATATATAAATAATAAAAATTAATAATACAACCTTGTACAATATAAAAAAGTGGTTTAAAATATTTTGGAACAACGTTTATAATAACTTGTTCACTCATAAATGCGCCATACATTTCGTGCTATTATAAACTAAAATTAATGAACACTTAAACATACATAAGATAATACACATTATATATGTTACCTATTTTTTATATAATGTTTATTCACTATTATATTCCTACATTTTAGGGCGATTCTTTGGCAACTAAGAACAAGTTATTCAAGTAACTCTGGTCGGACTACGCAGAATTCGAAAAGGAAATTTCGAGGTATATGGCAGTTTTTTTGATTTAATCTCAATTCCAAATGTGTCCATAAATAGGTTTTTTACTAAGTTGTCACTAAAAAAAAATGTGTTTACCTGATTCTTATGTAAAGCCCTTTAATTTTAAGCAAATTTTGAATTCCATTTACCAGTTTGTTTACTCATTTAATTCACGACAATGAAGCATTCCAACTTTTTGTTTTTTTTTGTAAATATCTAATGACATTAAAAACAGTCGAAAATTCACTTGGCGACATGATAAATAAAGTATTCATACTACAAAAAGAAATGCGTAGAGAATGGTTTTATTAATACTATTTTGCAGAAAAAATTTCAAAGGTGCTTATAAAAATAGAATGGTATAAATTATTATTGCATCAATTATCCAGGAAATATTTTTTTAGGTGAATTAACTTTTTTCGGAACTTTATTATTGACCAATAATATTTGACAGCAGCATGTTAACAAATTTCTTTTAAAATTACGTTCCTTAATTACCGTTTATTTTTGTATCGTTGTCAAAATAAAACAAAACCACTTCTAGATAACAAGATGTTTGAAAAATAAATGACTTTCCAAAAATAGTAAATAAATATTAATCTTAGAAAAATACGGTCTAAATTACTGGCTACATTTTTTGACATAATTAAAAGGGAAAAATTTAGTTGTATTTCATATATTGGTTGCCTATATGTATACATGCATAAAATACATTTTAAAGAAACATTAAAACCACATAAAGTGTGTTAATGAGCTGATAAAGTACAAACATACATTCTTTATGGCATTTATATGTTTTTCTAATAACGTAAATTAAAGAGTTTATGCTAGAAATATTTTTTCTTTCGTATGAATATAGATATTTCATTTTTTTTTTTGTATACTGTCAATCTATTTAATTATAAAAAAAAATAGATGAAACTGTTACCATATTGTAATTTTTTTGTTTTTTTGAAATATTCACCTAAAAACATAAAAAATAAATGAGAATACAGTTAGAAAAGCCGTTGCAAATATTTTTTACTTTATACTGAAAAACGCTTCATTAGATTTACAACCTTTCCAATCCATATACGAGGAACTGCATCGATTGATATATGAAAGTATACATTGGACAATTCTGAAAATTTCGCAGTATACTAAAGCCGGCGTGCGCTATTGAACTCAAATATTTTTAATAATCTGACGCATTCGGTTGTACCGGAAGTGACTATCAACTTTGTTATTTTAAATGAAACGCCCTATATATTATTAATTTTAATTCCTCGTTCAATTTTAAAGTTTTCAGCCATTTTTTGAAATATTTGCATTTCTTTTAAATTTTTGACAGATGGACGATTGCATGTGAACTTCTGTAACTCTAAAGATATTTAACAATTTGAAAATTCGCAGAACTGTTGACCTTATAGGGTAGCATTCGAAACCGAATGAATTTTCCAAAACCATTATACAGCGTGTCCGAAAATTACGGTTAAACTTTCGAATTGAAAAAGTATCAAAATTCAATTTTTTTTAAATACAACTACCTATTTTTCTCTTTCTCATCAAACTGTCCTAACAGAAATGCAAGACATATTCATTATGCACCTAAAATGGATACTTTTTAAGATAATTAGGAAAATATGTTTATATGGTATATGAATGTCGTTTTTTAGAAAGTTATCCTGCTTCGGTACGTCTAAGTTAGTCATGATCATTCGAGAAACAATCCAGCATTGATGAAATATCACTTAAAAAAAAATGCAAATAATATTTCAAAAATGATTGAAAATAACAACATAGTTGTTTTATCAAACTTACTTGAAAATTGAATGAGGAATTAAAAAATGTAATAATATATAGGATGTTTCATTTAAAATAACAAAGTTGACAGTCACTTCTGGGATAACCGGATGCTTCAGATTATTAAAAATATTTTAGTTCAATAGCGCACGTCGGCACTCATTCATATATCGATCGAAGCAGTTCCTCGTGAGCCAGCCTGTATGAGTTAAACAGTTTCCACAATTTTATTTATATATAGCGAATGAATACTTTATTTATTAATTACAACAGATGTAATAGTAATAGTTTAAAATGAAAATAATTATTCTACAGAACGTTTCAACCTTGTTATGTAAACGCGATGTATATTGTGATTTCAGAATTTATTTTGTCTTTACTGCAGTACTTTATTGTTCGGGGAAGGAAAAGAAAAAATGTAATTGAAAAATATCAATCTTGAATTCGTCATTATTCACAACTTCTAAGAGTGCTAGAATACTCAATAGATAATGACAAAATGAGGACAGACTTTATGTTCATATGGTAGTAGAGTTTATTGTTCTTTGGACTATAACTTTCGTTGGAAACATCTTTTCCATGAAAACATTAATAGTACTTAATATAAAAAGAGGGCAACAATTATTGAGACATTTCATTATAATATAGTTGCTTCTAATTTTATCAAAATTGATTTTTATTTCTGTCCAACAAGTTTGTACTCATATTCTGTCAGTTTGCATTAGTTAAATTAAGATACTTTTTTACAGCGTAGTATTCTAAAGTATCATTTATACGAGTGCAGCTTCAATCATTGTTGTATTTGGGTATCATTCTACAAATAGGTGTATCATACATAGAAAGACTGGAATGATCTGTAGAACGAAAACGAGATAACAAAAAAAATATTTATTAGATGTTATAAATATGCTCCGCATTCCTTTTTAATTACTCTATGAGTAAAACTTAAAATTATATTCATTTATGCACATCATAATAGTAATAATAAGACCAATATAATTTTAGTCAGTCTTAGAAATAAAATATGTATGATTTACTTGTATATATGTACAACAAAAATTATTACATATCAAGTGTATATATTATAAAATCTATACAAAAAAGGCAACGCAAATAAAAAAAAACGGAAAAAATATAAAATAATGTACAATATCATACCATTATTTATACACGTAAATAATAATAATAAAAGAAAACACTATTGTAACATTAATATATCGAGATTTCTATTAAGAATAATATCTTTGACCGAATTAAAAACTACCTTGATATTTTCCGTATCCACTGCAGTCGTGAAATGGTGATAGAGGGCCTTCTTGGGTTCGCGCATGACGCCAGTGAACATGGCCAAGATGAACGCCTGGACGTCGAGGATCGCGTGGGAGTTCCCAGCGAACTGGGGGAAATACCAACGGATATCCGTCTCTGGGTTGGCGACCTTCTTCACTAATAAATCGTACTTGTTCAGAAACAATATTATGGACATCGAACTGAAGATCTGGTTATTGATGATCGTGTCGAAGATGTTCTTGGACTCCTCGAGGCGATTGGTCTTGCGGTCCTCCAGCAACACCTGGTCGAATTCGGACGACGAGACGAGGAACAGGATCGACGTGACCGAGTCGAAGCACTGGAACCACTTCTGCCGCTGCGAGCGCTGCCCGCCCACGTCTACGAATAGGAATGGGACGTTGTTTATGGGAATGACGAATTCTGTGATACCTTTGGTGGCCTTGCGACAGTGGAGGATGTCTCTGTTGGTCGGCGTATAGTCCGGCCGAGCTATCCTATCCAGGTTGTTTAGGAAATACTCCACGGAATCGCTCTAAAACAAACGGATAGGTTTTAACAATAAAGTTTCCAACAGCTTACAGCGCGCTGTGGGGGCGAAATATGCATATCCCTAAACACGGCTGTTATTGCACACAGAATTTTAAAGATGATAAAATTTATTACACCGCATAGATTAATATTAAGTAGCCAACCTTATTTAGACGAGGCTTCATTGTTCACCTTTGAAAATAACAAAATTTCAATAATTCTCAGTCGTTATTTTATTCGTTATAAACACACCAGGAAAGACAAATAATAGTTTAACTAATGCTATATTTTGGCTTCTGTGTACTTAAAACGGAATGAAGCTAACAATTTCTCAGGTAACAAATTCATTTTGTGCATGGGGCTGTCTCATATTTAATAGCAGCGGTGCACAAATTAAAAAAAAAATGCAAAATACATAAGTGTTTTCGTTTGTACAACTGCGATTCATTTTACAAGACTCTTAATTCTATAGTTTTTCTAAAAATTATATTTAGTGCTTCTTGAGTTTCCTCTGAAGGTTGTTCAATACGAACAATGCCACCAGAATGATTTTCTCTCCATAGATAAGGAGGGCCCAGTAGTAGGCATAAAAGTGCCACAAATCCTTCTGCAGTTTGTTTAGCAAAAACTCGCTAAAACTATATGGCTCGAAATAAATGATTCTTTTTGAGTTGGGAATTTTTAAAAACAAAAGCTTTTATTAACGCAAATAAACAAAAGGTACACTCTGCTCTGTGCCTACAATACGACTAATTCAACTAACTGTGATAATGATACAAGTTGTGGTTCCTCTTATCAGCTGTACGTGATGATTCCGAGTCTCTCATGGTCATCTTCTTAGTACGGCTCATATTACTCCTCCCCGCTTAGAAAGGCTCTTGACGGCTAACGTCGGAAAGAACCGTAGAATTCCCGGATGCTTTCCTAAATCTTGTTTACAGTAATGTTTTACAATATTTAAAACTTATTACAAAAATTATTACAATTACAATACCAATAACAAAGTAGTTTATTTTTGAGTTATTATTAACAATTTTTTCCAGATGTGGCAATTTCAAATTCTTAATATCTTCGTTTATTTTATTATAATTGTTTACATTAATTTTGTTTAACTGAATTGAATTCGTTTGTTTTACATCATAAATACTTGCCTTTATATTCGGCAAATTAAATATTTCACCTCTAATAAGTTCTTTTTGAAAATAGAATTTTTCATTATTTATTTGAATTACACAGTTTGGCTTTAATTTTAATAATACATTTCCAACTATTTCCAAAATACCTATTTCAGTACAATTATATAATACTTTAATTTTATTAGGTGTATAAATCAATAATTCTGCTTGTCCAATTTGTTGTACTAATATATCTTTTAAATATACACTTATTTTTTCGCATGCATCACTATTCTTCATTAGATTTAATAGACAGCTGTCGTCGTGAGGCAATGGTTCTACTCCACATATGTAGACATCTTCTAATTTGGGACATAATTGTGTCTCCAAGGCATAGGTACTATCTGCAGTTAACAAATACGGCTGGGCAATAGGAATAATTTGTTTGTTATAAGGAATAGCATAAATATGATAAAGGTTGTATATGGATTCGAATAATATAGGAACAGATATTTTAAAAATAACTTCCTTGCTACTAATGTAGTTTTGGATACTAAAATACATATAATAATTAAATGTATTCTTAAAAACTAATAATTGATTAGGATTATATAGGGATTTTAACTGGTAATTGATCTCCCTTATTTCATTTGTGGTTAAAATAGATGGATGTACTTTATTCATGCTTGAAAATATAATAGCATCTTGAACTTCTATTAAGATGTTTAACATTATGTTAGTATTTTGCATTATGAGTTCATTAGCGTCTTTTACCATTTCGAGAAATTCCATTTGTTCCAAAATTGTAGTCAATGAATTGATTCTTTTGCTAATCATTAATTGATTATCTTGTACTTCTTTAAACGTTTCCGTTAATCGGTTTGCGATTGATTTTAAAATCGACATACTACATTCCTGTTGTTTCAGTAAGTTTTCTTGATTTGTATACAATTGTTCCAATGCGGCATCAATTCGATTCTTCTCTTCATTGTCCATTATTCCAAATAACCAATTGGCTGCGTTGCCGACAATATTCAATGGTGATCTTTTATTCCTTATAAATTCAGGAAATATAGTTTTAAGTTTATTTTGAGCTTGACTAATACTACGACCGGTCTGTGCGATTAATGAATATACCGATTTTAATTGACCTTCGTTTAATTGCTGTGTAAAATTTAGATTTTTAGTATATCTATACCCTAATGTAAATAATGGGGGTCTAACTTTACTATTAAGTGTAGCATTGATCTTTTTAATTTGTTCCATTAATATATTAACATTTTCAAATAAATTTTCAGCTTCGATTTTATAAATGAAATCGTGACGCTTTTGTATTAATCTGGCTTCGCCTAATTTATATGGTAAAATATAGTTGTTAATTTGCTTCACTTGTAGTTGGCTGGTTATTATTCTCAGCACCCCTAATATTAGGAATGTCCGTATCGGTTTCATCCTGCAACAAAGATTTCTTAATAAATTTCCTTTT
Source organism: Cetonia aurata (assembly GCA_949128085.1). Classification (NCBI taxonomy): domain Eukaryota; kingdom Metazoa; phylum Arthropoda; class Insecta; order Coleoptera; family Scarabaeidae; genus Cetonia; species Cetonia aurata. The sequence goes on from OX421887.1 coordinate 4,484,296, forward strand.
CTTTTTAATAACATCTTTTGATAATTTAGTGCCCTTTTGTGTTTCGATAGTTTTCTGATTTACTTTTGCTACTTTCTCTTTACTAAATTTCGGCTTTAATTTGTTTCTAAATTTCTTTTTAACGTAAACTGATTGTTCTTCTTGTATGTCATCTATTTCGTTTCGATCTACATTTACTTTTTCACAAATTCTTTCCTTATTCTTTTCTAAATTATTATAAATTTCTTTGTTAATTGCTTTGATTTGTTCAGCTCTATTATTAATAAATTCTTGTGTGATACGTTCTTCAGTTAAATCGAAAGGTAAATTCGTTTCTGAATTGCCATTTATGACTTCAAAAGGAGTAAATTTAGTACTCGAATGTAAACTATTATTATAACTTAGTATAGCATTCACTAATTGATTTTCGAAAGGCGACTCGTCTTTTTCTAATAATCTACATCTAATTGATTCTGCCAAAGTATTATGAAATCGTTCTACAATTCCATTTGATTTTGAGTTACCTACTGATGTAATATGTAATTTGATTTTATGTAATTTACAAAATTCTTTTAATAAAATGTTATCGAACTCTTTACCAGAGTCTGCAATTATAATTCTTGGGATTCCGTGGTGGCTTGTAAATTTTATTATACCGTTTATTATAGTATTCGAATTTTTATCTGATATTAAATATGCCTGGGCGTATTTTGAAAAATGATCAATAATCGTTAATATTATTCTGTTATTCATAAATAATAAATCTATATGCAGTTGTTCAAAAGGTTTCTTAGGGGTATAAGTATGAGAAATTGGTTGAGTTTGAGGAGCTCGATCATACTTTGCTAATTGACAAATTTCACAATTATTAATATAAATACTAATTGATTTTTCTAGGTTTGGCCAATAGTATTTCCTTTTTAATGATTGATATACTTCGTTAATTCCGCGGTGTGATGTTTTTCCTTCATGATAATATTTAATTTTAAGTTGTTGTTCATCTTTATCTTCAATATCTTCTAGAATTTTATTTGAAATCTCTACTTTTAATTTTGTAAATGATTCTTGAATAATTTGAATAATTTCTCTTTCTATATTTTTGTGTTTAAAGTAAATAACATTCTTTTTATCTGTTACTAAACATTCTTTTAAGGCTTTTATAATGTTCTCTCTGTGAGTGGTTAAAGGTAATGTAAGAGAAATTCTAGTTTTATCAAACACTTTAATTGTTCTAAATATAGGAGTTGTCGTGTTATGCGTCGCGTCTAATATAATTTGATGGTCTGCGATATTTAATAATTTTTCTGAATATGGAATTGAAATTTCAACGTCACCGTTTACTGAGTGGATAGTATTGTCTGTATTACTTTCATTTTCATTTATCTGAATATCTGACTGTGAATTTGGATCATCGTTTGTTTCGAGTGGTAGATCTTTTAAAACTTCATTTAATTCGTCTATAATATTTTGATCAATTTCGTCATCGTTTTGAACTATTAAAGATTCTGAATCGCTATCAATTGTATTTACATAATTTTCCTGTTCTTTAATTTTAATTCGGGATAATGGATCGGCTTGATTTGATTTTCCTTTTTTATATTGTATTTCATAATCGTATTCACACAGTTTTAATCGCCATCGTGTTAAACGTGAATTAGGATCTTTTATAGAAAATAACCATTGTAATGGTTTATGATCCGTTTTAATTATAAATTTTGTACCATATAAGTACGGTCGAAAATGTTTACATGCCCACACAATTGCAAGCATTTCTTTCTCGATAGTTGAATAATTTATTTCTGCTGGATTTAACGTTCGCGATGCGTATGCTATTGGATGATTATCTTGTGATAAAATTGCACCTACTGCAAAATTTGAGGCGTCAGTTGTTAATTCAAATTGTTTTGAAAAGTCAGGATATTTTAACACGGGGTCATTGCATAACAAAGTTTTACACTTTTCAAATGCATCTATAAATTCAGGGGTATGTTTGACTGATTCTCCTTTACGTAAACATTTTGTTAAGGGTTTAGTAATTTTGGCAAAATTATTTATAAATTTTCTGTAATAACCTAATAAGCCTAAAAATGATTTAATGTCTCTTTGCGTATTCGGTATAGGGAATTGTTTAATAACTTCTATCTTTTTCGGATTTGGTTTTATACCTTCTGGTGTTATAATGTGACCTAAATATTCGGTTTCTTTTCTTAAGAACTCACACTTATCTATTTGTAATTTTAAATTCGCATTTCGTAACCTTTCAAAAACTAATTTCAAATGTTTCATATGTTCCTCTAGAGAGGGTGAGAATATAATTATATCGTCTAAATATACTAAGCAAAATGAGTTTAATAAACCTCTTAAAATATCGTCCATTACTCGTTGGAATGTTGCCGGACTATTCTTTAACCCAAATGGCATTCTTAAAAACTCATAGTGTCCGTGTTCGGTATTGAAAGCAGTTTTAGCGATAGATTCCGGATGCATTTGTATTTGATGATAACCGGATGCTAAGTCAAGGGTAGTAAAATATTGACATCTGCCAAGTTTATCCAAAATATCTTCGATATTAGGGATTGGATATCGATCATCTACTGTCTTCTCGTTAATCGCGCGGTAATCAATAACTAATCTAGTTTTTCTTATGCCGGATGCATCTAATTTTTTACTTACCAAATTTACAGGTGATCCCCAAGGACTTTGACTAGGACTAATTATATTATCCTCTAAAAGTTTATCAATATGATTTTTAATTTCTTGTTTAATTGCATGAGGAAATCGTCTTGCGCGTTGAAAAATTGGATTATTATCTTTCAATTTAATTTCGTGTCGAACATTACTATTGCAACTCAATGTATCTTCGGGTTTCTTAAAAATATCAACGTAATTTTTACAAAGATGCAAAATACGAGATTTTTCTTCATTATTTAAATGATCGATTCTTAACATGTTATTTAAGCGTCCCATTGTTTCAGATTCATTAACCTGATAATGAAAAATGTTAAAGTTATCGAGAGGAACTGTTGATAAAGATTTCAATTGGAATTCTGTTTCTGTTTTTGACCAATTTTGAATTTCAATCAATGCTTCGCCATTTTTTACGTATGTTATACAACTGGGAACATAAATACTATTCTGTGTAAAATTGTCTATTAATACTTCTCCTTCAATATAATTTACAGATACTTTTCTTAATACTTTTGATTTGGCAGGAATTGTGATGGTATCATATTTCTTAAATTTGAGTGGAATTTCATAGTTGTCTCGATAAAGTGTGCCTTTATTCAAATTTATATTAAATTGCATGGATCTTAAATCCTCTAAGCCTAATATACCGTCATAAAAATTATGAAATTTAAACATTAACATTTTTATAAAGCCGTTAGCTCGTAATTCATTGAAACAAGGAATCATAGCACATTTATTAATTAAAACAGTACCGTTAGCAGTTCTTACTTCTAAAGTTTCATTTACAATATTATTAGGATAAAATTTTTGAACAATATCGGGGTTAATCATCGATATGGTACTTCCTGTATCTATAAGAAGTTTCATTGGTGGATTCTGTATTTGAATATACGGTAATTCGTTGATTGCTAGTCTGTTGAGTTCTCCTGTAAGGCAGGCAAACGAAAATCCTCTTCTTGTTCGTGCATTTGTTCTTCGGAGATGCTATCGGGATATTCGGGTGGTGGTGGTTCAATTGGCACATACCATAGTCCATTTTCTTCGTTAAATATCGGTTGTGGTAATTGGTAATGTTCTTCGTCGTCTATCTTGTTTAACTCGTTAAAATTTACAGGTTTAGCCACTGCTGTGGAAACTCCTGACATCGGGGTTGGCTTCTGATTATTAGAATTGTTATTTTGTCCTGGTGCCCATACGTTGCGTTGTGAGCCAAATACTTGTTTGTTTGTGAATTGTTTGGAAGGTGGATTATATATTGGTCTAGGGAAATTTTGTATAGGTCCTCTAGGAAATGAATTTTGATAAGGAGTAAATTGTTGTTGTATAGGTTTTTGATAATATTGTACTGGATAATTTGGTTGTGATTGATAGTGCATCGGTTTATATACTGGAAGGGGTTTCTTATATTCGTGTGAAGGATTCGTGGTTTTGGCTGATTTAAAAGTATTTGATCTGGATTTAAAATTCTCGGCGTCTTGTACATATCCTATAGCTTCTTCCAATGATGTAGGTTTCAATGGCTTGACGTGAACTTGGATGTCTTCGGGTAAATTTAATAAATATACTTCTAATGCAGTTTGCGCATAAATAACTGCCCGTTGTGCTTTATGTTCTATACCTGGTGTTTGCGCTAATTTAGTATTCAATTTAGATAATAAATCTTGTAATCTGTGACCAAATGATATTGTGCTTTCTTTTGTGTGAATTTTGGTATTTGTGAATTCTTGCACTAACTGTCCAAAATCTCTTTTGTCGGAAAAATAACTAAAAATAGCATCTTTTACACTTTCCCATGTATTTAATTCGTTTCTTGATAAAATTAAAGTTTTTGCCCTATCTCTTAATCTGCCTAATATTGTTTGAAAAATGACATCTTTTACTTCCGCTTTTCCCGCATATTTCGTACATATCTGATCGCATGAATTTATGAACAAATTTATACCGCTCGGTTCTCCGCCAAATGTTGGTATTGCGTCTAACTCTATCTTAAAAAGTTGGTAATTCATCTCTAATCCTAAGGTTTTGAAACTTTCAACTAAATCGTCCAGTGTTGTTTTCTCAGGTTTTACCAATTAAAAGGTAATGACAGGATTGTCACTTTCAAGGAAAAATTGGGATATCGACAATGGATATATTTTTCAATTAATGAAACGACTTGAATAGTCTCAGGGAGCCGTATCGTAACAGAAATAGCACCTACCTTTCGTCTGGGAAGGCAAGCTGTCTTCTTGCTTCGGACGTTGGAATATTAGATTCAGCGAACACAGCGATCCACTTTGCTCAATGAAGTGCCGTAACCTGTCTGTGTTTTCTCTAATACTCGGTCCCCTTGCGTCTTTTTCCTAACTCTTCGGTTGTTCTTAAAGCGTTGAAACACACCAAATTTTTCACAAAACTTGTAGAACAATCCTACTGACTGCGCCAAATAAATGATTCTTTTTGAGTTGGGAATTTTTAAAAACAAAAGCTTTTATTAACGCAAATAAACAAAAGGTACACTCTGCTCTGTGCCTACAATACGACTAATTCAACTAACTGTGATAATGATACAAGTTGTGGTTCCTCTTATCAGCTGTACGTGATGATTCAGAGTCTCTCATGGTCATCTTCTTAGTACGGCTCATATTACTCTCGCAGTACAATCACTTGAGATAATGTTCTCTTCTACTCCAGTTATATCTGCACAAGTTTTTAGATCGTCAAACAATCAGCGTGCGGTATTGCTATCAATGGGGCTTTTTTTTGTTGTTGTCTCCATTTCTTTTACCCATTAAATCATGCCAGATCTGTACAGATCTCAGGCTCGATCGAAATAATCCTCCGCCTTCTTTTTTTAATTGCCAAAAATTGCCTGTCTTTTTGCCCCCAGAGATTCGCAGTCAACACAGAATGTGCTATGCGGTCTCTGTCATCCTGTTACACCGGGTAGTGGGTATTGCTCGTAAAATTAAACTACAAAAGCAATAATTAAATCCATGTTGCACGATCGCTTGATTTACCGGTAGAATTAGGTGTACTGGGACCCATCCTCTTTTTTATTTTTATAAATGATATCACCAACTTTCTTTAAGATTTTGATACAATTCTGTATGCTGATGATATCAGTGCCGTATTGTCACGGTCGAGCATTCCTGACACTGAGGAGTACACAAGCATTTCATACGATTCCCCATTAAGATTATAAAACACAGAAGTTTATAAGAATATTTATCCATTTAATGTACTATAAAAGTTTTGAGATGAGAGGTTGTTTAATTTATGTTTGGAAAGGTAAGGTTTGAAGTGTAAGATCTTTGTTTCAATAAAGCATCAAACCCAATTTTTTCTGACATCAGTTCTAGTGCGGTGTACTAACTAATAGCATTTTCGACTTACTGCACTTTTATCCACTGATTGTATTTCCATCTTATTTTAAAACATAATATTAGTAAGGGAGATAGATATACTCCATGCGTAAAGTGCAATAAGTCGAAAACGCTATAAGAAACTTACGTAGACCTTGGTTATTTTTTGTAATTTGGAATTACCAACACAGAGTTTCATTTTTTAGTAAAAACACAGTATTTAAAATATCTCTGAAACGGTTAAGTTTGATAATGGATATGATGGTCAAATTTATTAAAAATGAGGTGTAGTATCATGTCCGCTTACCAGTCAGGCTGTATATGGTAAGACGCGTATGTCAACATAAAAGTTACATGACGCATTGGCAAACAAAACTCGGAAACAATTTTAGGCTGTACTAAAGCATTTGGTTATGAAGAATTTCACCTAAAACATTTTTTGATTACGTAAATAAGTTACCTGTTATAAATAAACATCAACGAAATGGCATACGCACATAAGATAGGGCGTGGTGATATATACATATTAATACATTACCACCCTATGGTCCGACTGTGAGGAAAAAAATGGTAAAAATGTTACACCAGCGAAAAGTTAGGGTATACCATGTTACATAAAAAAAAATAAGTACTCTACTACAGATTTTTCCAAATCTCCAATAAAATATTTTTCGTACACACCCCGCGGCTTGATCGTGCCGCTCTATCAGAGACGAAAGGGTATAGGAGAAGACCAGAAATATTTCAAGAAGTTGGCAATGGTGGTTATGCACAATTTTGCTATTAAACTTTCTTCAATATCTTGTATGATAGGGGAGCTATAGTCGCAGGCGTCTTAAGTGCTACATCCTGTATATGTATTCGTATAAATTTTTGTAACATATACAATTAGTGTATCTACAAAATACTAAACAAGCATCCCTACCCATTTCAGTCCTTATATTTAGTTACACATTCGTTAACTGTATTTTATTGCCAGTAAAATTTAACGAAAAAAATTAAATTTGCCAAGTAATTCTACAGAATAAATATTGAAATTAACGTTCGAAGTAATTGAGTGCCACAACAAAACCTACGGGAGATTATTAAAGACCCAGCACGCATCTAATGCGTTAAACCAAATAAACAAACAATATAATCAGACACAGAAAAAAAATGTATTAGGGTAAAAACTTATAGCGTTTTCCACTGGTCGCACTGAGAGTATCTCCATCTTATGTCAATATACAATATTGAAGTAGTATGGAGATAACCTCAGTGTGCCCTAGTGCAACCAGTCAAAAACACTATTAAATCAGCTTAACGAATATACAGTATTGCTCACGTCTATATGTAAATAGACCATTCATAAGTTACGCGCCCACCAGTAAGTATTTCCCGCTTCATTTTTTCAGCAGCGTGAGCAGTGCTGTATATTTTTCTTCCTACAGCTGTTGTGACGATACGTAGAAAAGAAAACCACGTCGAGTGTTATTTATTGTATTAAGCAAACAGTCAAGGACCGATATCATGCAAGTAATCCGATTTTAAATTCCTGGTAAAATATACAAAAATATATTTATTGTGGAGATATATAGGTACATAAGTCTTTACGTGCATAAAGATTCAATATGTACCTATTGGAAGTGAATGATCTGTTTTGTACTCTTCTTCTGGGAATTTATGTGTAACTTGTATAAGGAAATTAAGAATTTTTGTTTTATAAGAAATATATTTCACAAAATAAAAAGGAATATAAATACTTTGATTTAAGTGAGATAAGAAATATTAATTTTTAATATAATTAAACAGAGTTGATAAATAAATCTAAGAAGGAGAGAATTGATGAAATACTACCAAAAACTTTGAACACAGATAATAGTTTCAAGAAGATAATACATACATTCAATCCAAGCAAATCACAGACGAAAGAGAAGAGATAATAACGAAACTAAAACTACAAAAAAAAACGGAAAGCTTCTAGATTGGAAAACATCACCGTTGTACCAATCTGCTCCGAACATTTAAATAGAAATTCTTGCCACAGTTTCTAATAAATGCTTAACCGGACAAAAATCGTCGAAGAATGGAAAGGAGAAATACCAACCTCAACCCACAAGAAGGGAAACAAGGAAAAGCATAAAATTTATGGACAAATCAGTGAAATGTTAGACTTTATGGGCAAGTGCTTAAAAGTAAATGAACAAAATGGATTCAATACAAGTCGTTCAAACATGGATAAGATGATTCCTTTCAAACAATTAATGGAAAAGAGGGTAGAACGAAAAAAATCTGTAGGTACATCTTAGGTTTGTAGATTTAAAAAAGGCATACGACATAATACCATTCAACAGGTCTGTAAGTATCTGCACATGTATATAAACTTAAAATATCAAAAAGTCATGAACAAAATATCGCCTGCATAAAGTTGCAAAAATTAACTCATTAGGTGCATAAACAGCTACATTGTCTAAAATGATCAAATATTCAAATTACCTACTTAAAAAGTATTACAGCACTCAGAGGGTGTAGCTGGCTTAGCCAACACGCAGGAATTTTTCAGGAAGTAGGTACTTTTGCACGGAATGTGCTTCGGAGCTATTTTAGGAATCAGAACAATTGTCCTTGTTTGGTATATCCGACATAAACACTGCCGTCCAAAGTTGAAAGGGCGTATCTACACATGTACGCCAGTACGCCTACATATTTAGCTTAGGACGGCAGAATAAGGGAATTAAAAATCTACCCACGATTGCGCATGCACAGATTCTAAACATTATTTTTACATTTAATCCTTTGGCTGTAACTACAAAGGCCAAATTCGAAGACCCTGTTCGGAATATCTTATTTTTTTATTGCAGTTTATTATAAAAAAAATAGAACTACCAATAAAAGGGCTCTCTGTGGATCAGTTTCATTAGCAGGTATGGCAAATATAATACTTTCGTATAGGTAATAGCTTAGAGAATAATTATTACCTGGCTTTTATCCTTTTACCTTCAATGCAAAATAAACATCCAACGACCATTAGCCTAATCTAAAAGCTGTGGTAATGATAACGAACGGAGATTTAACCCTGGTAATGCTCATCAAAATTGATACATAAATAGATTTTATTACTGTATTCCTCTAAATATACTTTCCCGACAGGTATAACCGAAAATATTCAAACCATATAAATAAACAAAACAAGGAAATGTCGTACATACTTTAAAAACTATAAAGTATATCGGTCAAACAGAATTTAGATTAGAATCTTATAAAAATATAAGTTAATGATTTTCCATGTCCATAATTTCATCACAATTGTGGAATTATTTATATACGAGATAAAATGTACCTAGATTTAATACAGGATATTAAGGAAATCCTACTTTGCAAAATTAGCTGTAGACAAGTTATCTACTGCCCACGGACTATTAATCATACAAGCATCAAGTTATAAAAATATATTTATGAGCAATAGTACTATATCAAGAGAATTAGTTGGCAAACAACCGAAAAAAATCGATATGAAACTAATTAGGAAAAGTACTGTGCGTATTCCCATATGCACCATGAACACACAAGCTATGTAAGTGGTAATAAATTTGTTCTAGAAAACACAATTAGTAAAAGGAACAACAAAATAGAAAAATGTAGACTGATCCAAAAGAAAAAAATGGATTTTTTTTTTATCTCCACTTCTTAGGAATTTGTAAAATTTTGAACCTTACAGTAATATTTCCCTAATTGAATGTTCAGGATGGTAAAGTACATATTGTCGCGTCATCAACAATGGATAATTCCGCTATACTAAACATTCTATTCATTCAGAAGTCATTATTATTATAGTTAGAGAAGTTTAGAACGTTTCACACGCGTTACTATGTAGAACTTGATGGCACCCCATTGAGAGCAAGTCATAAGTTACTATAGGTCACAAATCTCTACCTTGGTTTGCCGTAGTAGGAATATCCTATAATATAAATATTTGAACTTATTTTTTTTTTGTTATTATTAGCACCAAAGAAAAGTAAAATAACAAAGGGAAAAACTATATTTAGATAATTACACCCTGTGTTGTGGAATTACAGTATTTCGAAGAAAACAAAAACTCTGGAACACCTCTTTTGTCGAAAGCCGTGGAAGCCTATGGAAGTAAAGTGTGGACGTTGAATAAAAAGAAGGAAAATAAAAGGCTGTCAATGGAGATGATGTACTGGAGGCGATGCTGTAAGAAGACATTATTCGATCACGAAAGGAAAAGAATAAGAGAAATAATACAAGTTGACGCATCACTAATAAATAAAATAGAATGTAAACAACGATTGTGGTATGGCCACATGAGGAGAATGGACCAGGACAGACTACCACAGAAGGTTAGGAAATGGAAGCCTGCTAATAGAATGAAAAGAGGAAGACCAAGAAAGAGTTGGGAAAAAGGAATTAAAGAAGCCATGCAGAAAAGATGATTGGAGGAAGATAGTTATAGAGACAGAGCCTCTTGGAGATTAGGATGCGGTAGATAGCAATATTAGCTGTATACAAGCCGCTTATATAAGTATAACAATTACTGATACGTTGTATAAAAATGGCGTCAGCAGTCTTTTTTTTTTTTTTTTAATTGTACAAAACAATTTTTAAGAAAGAAAACTTACAACAGTCTTTATACAAAACAAGAATTTTTTTTAAATTCTGCTATAAACATGCTCTAAAAATTTGGTTACACTTACTTTTGCAATGACAACAAATGCCATTTTCGGAATAAACAAATTATTAACGTTTCGACGGGTATAATAGTGTTAAATTCTTAGAGCTACGGCATACAGCAAAGAGGAACTAAGTAACTTATGAACGCTTGTTGAAAAAAAAATAGCTAGATTTTTTCGTACGTTTTGCTTTAAAATAATAAACAATCGCTAAATTGAAACAGGGCTTCCCCAATTTTGCAGTCTGCTTTCTTTAAACTAAGAATCTTTAAAAACAGTTTCTAATTTTACCATTTAGCAACCGAATGGATCTCAGTTATTAAGTAAGATCACCCTGAGGTAGCGTAACTATACAGTGCCAAGGCTGGCTAAATACCAGGGCTTCCCAACCTGAGGGGCCCCAGGTGTCCGATCCTTTTGTTACATACTATGTAAAAAAAGACTAGATTGCATTGCACTAACGTTGACTAAGCTGACTGAGGTTTCACGAATTCTAAAGCTAAATTCTTTGAGGTCACCTGTATAAGCCGTATCTGCCTAAATTTCTTTACAAAAAAGGCATTCTACACAGGGGCGGATTAACCATAAGGGGCTCCCCAGGACCGAAAAGTCAAAGGGGGCGAACGGCGGTAAAATAAAAAAGAAGTCACGCAGCTTCCGACATGGAAGAAACTATTGTAAACACTCTAGGAGGACCATAGATCCTCCTAGAGTGTTTAGAAACCTCGCAGAAGTCAAACTTATGATAATGCAATCTATATGTCTGATCAATACGCAAGCTTGCAAGCACGAATAAATGAGCATAATGATTTAGCTTTCAATATTGCTTGAGCTGCATATTCGCTGCATTTAATAGGAAATTATTGTGTCGAATATTACTTGGGTGCTACACATTTGTTTATGTTTGTCAACGAGTTTTATATATCCTCTTCATCACCAACCTATCGGTGAGAAGTACTGAGATATGCAATTTCATTTTGATAGACAAATAGCTATTTTGTCTATCAAAAAACTTTAAACCTCAAGATAGTCAGCAAGAGTGGGTGCAGTAAAGGCAATATATTGAGGCTATAGAGCTCTCAAATCTGTTATGGCAAAGTGTAACAATGAATCCTCACAACCACCTAATGTCAAAGCTCAATCAAGTGGCATGATAAAAACGTTAAAATCTTTAAAAACTGGAATTATACTATCGTTTTGGAACTATATGCTCATACATTTTAATAACACAAGTAAAATGCGACAAAACATAAATACCGACCTACTTTTAGTTGTGAAATCATAAATCATCACTATAAAAGGGTTTATAAAAAGTCTGAAAAATAATTTCAATGATTTTGAAAATGTGGGAAAAAAGTACTGAATGCAAGGATTATCAATTAAATCAATAACAAAAGGGTCAAGAAAAGAAAGCTACAAGACGACGACACTAAAGTTAATGAGACACAATTTAATGGAAGAGAGGATATGCGAGTAAATGTCTTCATTATATACTGAATTGTTACAGAGCTAACAAAAAGAAAAGTAGCATATGTCAAAATTTTGGATCTATGTACATACATATTTAGGTTTTTGGAGAGAAATGTATTAACATCTAACGAGGAAATGAGAACAAAAGTGCAGCTTAAAGACGTATATAAAAACGACCTGGAAGATTATTTTCCTCAGAAATATGTTCACTATAAATATTTTTGATTCGTAGTGATGACGATGGCAGCCTAAATTTGCAGGAACTTCTACAAAGTAATAGAGGAAGTATTGAGAATTATCTCTGCTTTCCATCAACCAATACCTCTTGAGAAAGGTCCTTTTCTACATTAAGAAAGATTAAAGATGTTCTCAGAAACACATTTTCAGATGAAAAAGTGACTTGGCGCTAATCAACGTTTCTCTTGATATTTTGAATTATGTTTCTAAAGATTAAAGCAAAGAAAAATTGTTAAGATCAGGTGCATGAGCGTGTTTGAGTTCAATTGTATAGTGTTATATCAGTATTAGTCACAAAGATAGTCTTGTATTTCCAAATAAAAAGCATAACAATTCGTTTGCTTTGTTTTTTTTTTTATCTCAAGCATCATCATATTAAAAAATTGGTCAAAGAGAAGGCGAAATGGTTTTATAGCCCAGACAAAAAAAATCTTAATCCGCCCCTGGTTCTACAGGGGTGTGTTCACATTTAAAGCCAAACGTTGTCCGGCGTCCTGACGTCCACATTATGTATACAACTTGAGATTGGTCAACTACTGCCTATTCACGTCAAATTGACGTCACCCGATAACCCGACATAAAAATCCGAACGAACCCCAGAAAAATAATTTTTGACTGTATTATGTCGAAATGTTGTAGTAAGTACTTTATATGTTTATTAACTTATGTGTTGTGTATGAGTTGTCAAATGATTACTCTTCAAATAAAACAGATTAATAACATGCAAATCAATAGAATTTGATCATACGAGCAATATACATACGGATATGAATTTAGTACGAATATATTTATAACATAGAGCTCGTCGAAAGCCATCTTTTTCAGAAACCGCGTACCCATCCAGTGCACTAACCGGTTGCGTGTTACCTGGGTACCCGGTCCAGCAACAGCCCTATGTAATAGGTAAATAATAAATAAATATTTGATCATAATATAAAATTAAACGATTCACTGTTAGAAACAAAATTTTGAAGAAGCAGCAAAAACTGTGAAAGTGTCAAATTGTACCCCAAACAATCACAAAACACAAAAACGTAAACAGCGTTAAAAACAAATTAACAAAAAAAAATATTAGGTACAAATGATCGTTGATTTTTTTTTTAATTAAATTATAGGGAAATAAAAACAGCTATCCAATATAAGAATTAAAAAAAAATATTAATAAGGATGTAAAAATTTCTTGTTATCTACAATTAATTAAGCAGTTCATCGGTTACTAACACAAGATTTTAATACTCATTGCCTGAGAATAAATATATTAGTTTTCCTTATTCTTTGAATTAAATTTTAGTATAATTTATATTTTACTTATTTTAAATAAATAAATATGAATAATTTGATCCCACATAAATATTCTAATCTTTAAAAAAAAATCCAAATGAAAATACTAATGATGAGAAATTAAATAAACATTGTCAGCGTTACAATTACTAGTAACAACAATCTTAACAACAGGGCAAATCAGGTTTCATTCTATTTCAAAATTTCTCATCATAACATTCTCCATTATCACCATTTATCTGTCAAGATATAATATTCTGTTAGCTATTGTAACGAGAATAAACAATTTTATGTGTACATAAAAAGTAAAAGCAAATAAGTCACCAAGATAACCACAAGCTGTCATTCAAAGAAGCACAATTACAGTGTATGAAAATAAGGACATGTACAATGACACCGAAAAAGGTTTAAAATTTTAAAAACACTCATACAATTACATCACACAATATGTTAATCAGACCAATAATTTACTGTACCAGAATACCAATCAAGTATTATTAAGTATTTAAATGTGACGTATGCATATATCTCTCTTGTAGGTGTCTATGGCCCTCAATTTTTTTGATTCCATTGTAAGGATAAAGGATATTAATTTTTTTGCAATTAAATTTCCACTGTTATCAAATATATGAAGATAATATTATCTTCACATGAATTTGAATGTATGTGACAGAAAATAAAACTTCTGCAGTATACCATAAGAGTGAAAGAATTAATAACAATTATGATTTCCTTTTTACATTAATTTCTAAGAAGTAACTTAGACTATAAATAGAAGACACAGCACCGTGTTAAATTAAATGAGGTTATGTTTCAATAATAAACAAATGAAATCTATTTATACAGATGTTTATCGGATATAAGTACAGAAAATCTTTAATACTTAAATCAAAAGTTGCTGTTCAACTTACAACAGATATATCATCGATAAAGTAAATAACTTTTTTATTCATACGCAGACTCAATATGTATGCGTTGTTAAATTTGTACCTTTATTACTAGCTTGTTTATTAAATGATTTAATTGTAAAGGTAGGAGTTTAGTTGTCGTTTTACTTTTATTTAACGTTACAGTCCTCACGAAGTACCTATATTGAAATATTAGATTGAAATATAAACATTATGTACTAACCAGTTGAAATTCTCTTCTTCTTTCATATGCCCTTCGAATACCACTATCTTTCCATAATTTCGATAAATTTGACGCATAACTTACGAACAGTCTATAATCTAACACTGTGTTATTGTTAAATTCTAACAGCTTCACACCGATCTCACTATTCCGGCTATCACACCACGGTATGTTCAGTTTGTCTCTGGCGTCCACTAGGACCTTCATACCCTTAACCACATTCTGATAAATGACCTGGTGGAATTCCTTGATTAATTCATCCTCGAATTTAATTCCGTGGATAATTCTCATTTGTTTCAAGAATGTTGACTTGCCACTCTCCCCTGCGCCCAGTAATAGTAACTTTACTTGCCGCTTCAGCACTTGTTTGTCCTTCTTTATCATCTTGTCGATTTCCTGGCTCCTGTACCGTTGTTCCAGTTCCTCCTGACTTAATTTAAATCGCAAACAACACGGGCAGGACCACTTTAGAGTGGACATCTTTATTAAACTACATCTTCTCAGACATTAAAGCGAACGTGCGCATGCGTACAATGGCTACGTTCAACTGCGCGCTGCTTGCTTACTATACGGGATACGGGTGTTGGGTACATCACGCGGTATTTGCAAATTTTTTTAATTCTAGATCTAGATATCGTAGATGCGCACTTCTACACGCACACGAAAACCACTCCCATTTTCCGGTTGTGTATCTGTGTTTTAGCATGACACCATCATCATCATCATGACACATACAGACTACCGCGGATTATTTATCTTTTTCTTGTTCTTCCTGTCTAATGTAAAGAAAAAACCACGTTTAAATATCTAATTTACCGGACGATACCGAACGTCATGTTCCGTATAAATATATATACACAAGATATCAATCAAACAATTATGAACCTATCGATCCCAGACAACAAAGTCTCGCTTGCGTAAACTGTAAATGTAGATTATTCTCTACGTTGCACAATTCTGAATATTTAACATCCATTGAAGAAATACCAACGTTTCTAACTTTCATGTCCTTACTGGTAAAATAATTTGTATTTAGTCTTTCTACGGATATATGTATGACTATTCAAAATCGTTTAAACAATAGAGAAAATAAAAATAATAAATTTATATTCTTGGTTCATCTCATTCTTATCTATTTAAAATAGGTAAAAACAAATATACTTCCATATATATATATACAGGGTGAAGCACTTTATTTGTTTATTAAAATGCGTTCGGATTATATTCGCCATTCGCCAACATCTAACAATTACCGAGAATAAGCTTACCGATCACTACAAATAATAAACGTCGATGTACCAGGTTATTTTTCTCCGCAAATTATTTCTAACTTTGTTATTCAAGATGCAGTGTTCTCAATACTAAACAACATGTGATTCCCAAAAAATGAAAAACAATTGAGTAACGTACTTTTAGAAAACCTAAAAATAATTAATTAATTCGTGACGTCTACAAACACTTTTTTTTAATTAGCGTTTCTAATGCAGGAAATTACTCATCTAAGAATACCTATGAAGAATTGTTTAGTTGGTTGGCCACTTTAACACTTTGAGCCAATAACAGAATAGTCAATCTAATAATTTGAGGTTATGGTTAAAATTACTATCAACAAATATTCTAATATATTAAACAAATACAAGCGTTCTTTCATTTTGAAATGAATTATTGTCTGTACAATAACATTGTTTATTTGTTACACCAAATCAAATTCACAAATCTTACCAACTGCTACACACTTTCCCACTTAACTTCTTTTCTTTGATAAACAGATCATGGAACGATAATTACAAAAAATTCTATAACCGCCACGATTCATTAAAGGGATATTAAATAACCGCTTAGCTTGGGCATTTCTTTTTTTTTTTTTTTGAAGTGGAATTCGTGCTTCAAAACATTGTTTTATTGATACGCTATACACGACTGACAAATAATAAAAACATTATTACAGAAACAGCAATAGAAAGTTGAAACATGAAGTGTCTTACGATTTTGTATTACATTAATAGTTATTTTAATAGCTTTATGTTGAAATTGCAAAAAATTATCGGGGGATGTTTAAATTTTGTTGGTTGAAAAAGTTTTTGTTCAACTCTTTTTAACAATTATTTATATCATTTTTAAAATTTTCGAAAAAGACGTTTCTACTGCTGTATTTTTACTAATAGAACCTACCTTGTACGATAAATTAAGGAATGAGGAAAATGCAATATCGGGCACTTAATTCGGATGATCCTGTATTACATTTTTGTATGTAATCATAAAATAGGTATTAATTATTTATTTATTTGAGGAAGAGGTACTTATATTTAATTTAGGTTGTCATACCTGTCTTTTGCGTTTCTTGATTATTATATAGTAATTAAAATACGGTTTCTATTTAAATACTTAACAATATGTCTTGTATTATAAAACATTTTTAAACGAATGTCATTTAACATTTTGAATGTTTCACTACAATTTAATTGGCAAACTTACAATTAGTCTGTTTGTATATATTATGTTTGCACTTTCCAAATATATTTATGTTTTCTATATAATTATTTGACATTAATAGTTCCTCAGAATCAACGTATCACAGCAAAATTCTAAGTATTACCTGTTTACGAAATACTAGAGACCGTAAGAGCAATAAATATAAAACGCTACGTAACATTATTAAATAGATCAATCTATTTTAGTGCAAACATTAAAAATCATCGAATTAATATCTTAGAATTTTCTATTAATAATTATGGTCATATTTATTCAAAAACCAATTGTTTCGTAGAATCCATGGTTCGGTGTTTTAGATTTATAAAAATCTCGGTAAAACCTGGTGTGTGCGAAACTATTTTTACTGGAAAAAAGAAATAAATATTTTGCGGTTCTATTTATAACAATTTCGGAGACGTTGAACCAAATTAATAATAAATTGAACGTCTTGCATACAGGGACGGCCATAAAATTTTGCACGCGTCTTCGCTTTAATATTTTAAGTAATTAATATTATTTTTGGCTTTAAAATAAAATTATATGTTTATATATTTTTATATAAACTTTATTGAAGACAATTAAAGTATTTTACAAGGCTGCATACAGTAACAGTAGAATTTATTTACACCAAGATTAGATACGGACCAAAATTCCATATGATAAATTGTTATATAGGATCGTGTAAAAATGTGGGAATTTTCAGTTTACCGCAAATGACGAAGTGATTATGTATTCATCATGTATTACAAAATTACTCTATTTAAATAGGAGACGTTTAAATTACATTAAATGCTCTATATGAAAACTAATACATACTATACATATATAATATACGTATTACTGGTTTTACTAAAATTAAATATTTACTTATATTAAGGAGTTTTAATGCGTGTATTCGAGACAAATTCTAAAACTAGATAAACAGTAAACTGATTGTACCTGCTCGGTAGTCTATATGTTGTACATTTTTTTGAATTGCAACTATGTGGGACAAACCTCAGGTCGACTCTGGCTGTCTTCTATATGTAAACCTCTTAACTAATAATATCCCCTCTCTCCTGACAGTCTGGAGTTAGAAGTTCGGGTGATGTTTGCTTTGTACATCACGTGTAAACACCCTTCATCCTCGGACTGCTTTGCTCGCTTCTCACACACCTTCTTTTGATGGTCACCAACATTCTACGAACCCTCTGACAATTCCTCGTAGAACTAAACATGACTTGGTCCCAAAGTCTTCAAGTGAAAAGTATTTTCCCAATGCTGTATACGGTTTACTTCAACTTATATAAAGACAGTATGCTCCACGGTGTAGTTTCTGCCACAGTAAACGCAATAGCTGTTGGTATCCTTCCAAATCTCTAGGCTCTATATACTCCATGCCCAGTTAAGACTTGACTGATGTAGTAATCAACTGTTCTGAACTTATAATTTAGTCAAAGTTTCAGTGCCGGTATAAAGCTTTGCGTGACTGTACTGTGCTGTCATGCTTTTCCCATCTAGGCTACCTTCTCAATTGTTTCCATAAGCGTGCTTCCGCTCATATCCAAGGATATCAATCATGGACCGCACCTCATGTTACCACTTGAAACGCCGTCATGTCAGTGATGAGCTTCTCGAAGGTCAGAGCTTCTGAGCTAGGGTGAGGAACCTAGAATTCTACCCTTTTATTTCTAGGGTGGAGGACGAGCTTCTAAAGGCTGAGTCCACTCTCAATAGGAGTATTATCTGCTGCCGCTCGAGAATATGCTAGGTGTGATTTTTTTGTGTTGCTAGCCACCATGGAGGTTCCCTATATAATACTATCGCCTGAATGGCGACATACAAAACTGCCTATATAATTGCCAGGACTTCATATGTTCGGCATAATCTTAGTAAGTTGAACCACTCACCCAACGTAGCGGATATTGGGAATAATCTTGGCGTTTCCGATGCAAAAATTTATCGAGGGCCTGTCCCTCCGATTTCTTTGATTACCGCTTCTGTTTTGTGCACTGTCAGTTCTGAACGTTGAATTGTCATCTATCGGTTTATGCAGCAGTGTGACGCATGATAGCTGTGCATCAATTTTAGTTAGGTTCAGCCTTACGGTCATAAAAGGGGACCGAGAAGAATTGATCCCTGCAGAATTCCATCAATCACTTCAATCTCCACCCCCCCCAGGTGATCACAATCATCCTCTCACTTAAACAGCTGGATATAGCGTTTAGTAAGTACTCAGAGACCTTTCTACTACGTAGTTCGACTATTATAGTACTCCGAGTGTTTGTATTAAATACGTTCTTTACATCTAAAGGGCACCTTCAATCTTTAGTGTCATTTCTTCTTTCAATGAGATCTTGGACCCCCTGACTGACAGACCGACCCCTGCGGAAACCGTGCTGGTTAATTAATAATCCTATACCCTCGTCTATCTCCTGTACCAGCCTGTTCCGAATCATAACTTGATATTGTCCAGCGTCTTCAGCAGACAGATCGGTCTGTATGATGCCGATTCAGTCGGTAATTTCTCACGTTTTGGTAGTAAAACTAGTTTGGATGTTTGCGGTTCTTTCCAAAATTGCTGTCTTGATATGACAGGATGTTAGCAGTCAGCCGTGGATACGCCCCGCAGACTATTTCATAGCTTCAACAGATACGCCATTAGGTCGATCCTGGAGATTTGGCACCTCTCAATCTTGCGGCAGCCCTCAACAGTTCGTCTTTCGTTTCGATAACTCAGTACATAATTTCGTTGTGGCCTTTTTTATATTCAAACTACGCCTTCCCAGTGTCTACACTAATGTTGTTTTGAAAGCTTCCCAATCGATCAAAAATTTCGTCCTCCTTGCTTGTTCCTACTATTTTCTTCTGTTTAACATCGAAGGTGACACTAAGCGAACTCTCCTCGAGCCACGATTTTTGCTGCTACACCGTGTGTAGCACGCGTTACGTCAAAGATTCCCCGTTTACGAAATTGGAGAATTGCCGGTGGTAAGAGTTACCATGTGCAGTATGTTTATGTACCAATAAGGCTGGAACGCTATCACATGATTAGCACTTACCAATAGTTGTTTACGTAGGGTGGAAAGTTACGTTTTGTTGAACGAGTTTGGAGATTGTGACCTGAGGCGCGGCCGAGGGAGCAACCAAACGAGTTCGATAAGACACCTGCTAGCCGTAGTGCGTACAAAATTTGTTCGGCTACATCTTCGTCCGTCGACGGTAAATTACCGGAAGTGACGCGTTGACAGTTCAACTCGGTAAAGTGGCGCTTTCTATCCTCGAATCAGTATACATGGGGGTAAGGTCGTACTTTCGGATGTGGTAGATGAAAAAAAAATTATAACTTTATTATTTGTTTGATCTTATCAATATTATTAATGACTTTGATTTGTTATTTAATAGTTATTTACGCAAAGCTGGCAAGTGACGTTTTGTCGAACGAGTTTGGAAATTGCTGAGGCGGAGCCGAGGCGAGCAACCCAACGAGTTCGATGAAAACATACAGCCGTGGTGCGTACAATTTTTTCGACTACCATATGATTACCACTTATTATTAGTAAAATCAATTTACTTGCATTTGTAGTGTTCAGAATACAGATCACTCATATTTGAATGAACGATTGTTTGACAGCTGTTTTGACAACCAAAACCAGAAGAACCTTCACAGAAGAGTACGGTAAAGTAACGGAAGTAACGCGTTGGTAGTTCAATTCAGTATGTACTTATTGTACTCTACCGTTCATGGACGGTAAAGTAATAGAAGTGGTGCGTTGACAGTTTAAACAGTGGCGCTCTCTATCTTCAAATGAGTGTAGTAAAGTTGTACTTTCGGATGTGGTAGTAGAAAATGTAACTGAAATGCGTATCCTGCTAATCAGACTGACTACATAACATTAACGCCTATCAATATACTAAAATAATAATAATAAGCCAACAGGAAAAGATTTTAATAACCATTAATTAAATTATAAATAAAAGTGGAACAAAATACTGGTGTCAAAAAAACTATTTATGTAAATGATGTCAGTTTCAAACGTTGTTTTGTTTGCATACATTCAAGGATTGGTAGTTAATCTTACTAGTAAAAAAATCTAATGACAGAAACGACATTTAACAACTTTATTCCTTTCTTTTGGGTTTTGATGTCCATGACTACTGAAAATATCCTTTCACTTATTTACTGGTGGTTACCTGCCGTGTAGTTCATGGTGTATACAAATCACTAAATGGCACCGAACAAAACAAGCGCAAAATCAAGAATTTTACAAAGAAAAAAAAAAGAAAGATATTTTTATATATTTTTTAAAAAAAATTTCTTTTTTACGTATTTGATCGTAAAATCCTCAAATCTAGGTCAAACTTTCTTGCCCTGGCATCATTGAAGTGTCGTATGGTCAAGGTTATAAACGAATTTCAACCACGTAACGCGAATTTTCGGGATATACCCTTGTTGACAATTATGTAGGATTATGCGTAAACCTACTAATCACAACATCATTGAAGGTATGCAATGCATGTCGTCTGCCAAAGATAGTAACAGAGCATTTAGATGGATTAAGTTTCAGGAAATGTTGTTCCGAAAAGGTGCATAGAACATGTATATCATCTATTAACCCTTCATTAGTCGCGCATAGGCCCAGCGGACCTATGCCTGTGCATTTCTTATATGTCGCAAGCAGAGGCGCCTAATGAAGGGTTAAACATAATTCGCTCTCGAGGAGTGTATATTAGCGTACGTCAATGAGTAGAGGGCATAATAATTCGATATTAGTTCTCCTTGATTCTTGTTTGACATTTCTTAACTATCGCGGTCATGTGACTAACCTCTATAAATCTAAATTTATTATATGACAACTATGTACGAATATTGTATAAACTCTGTACTATCTTCAGGGTATTGGAAAACAAAAATCAACTTTACAATTAAGGGTGATATGTTCGAGCTGCAGAAATGAAGATGAACCTGGAGAAAAAGAATTAGTTCGTTTTTATGTTTTGAAACAGAAATATTTTAGCATCGCTATATAAAGAAGACACTCGTTACAACACGAACGATTACATCGATGATGTATGAACTTAGTAATGCCAGGCAGTGGCGCAGCGCAAAATCTCAGCACACACACAACTTTGATACTTTTAGGGCTATTGGAACAACCTGTGTAGTATGAAAATAATGTTGAAAAGTGCCCCTAATAGACTCCCATATATGCCAAACGTAAAATTTTTTTAGCGTTTCGTGCCGCATAGCGTGAATAACCCTGTATATTTGTAAAATATTGCTAACAGCCGTAATTTTGTTAGTCTTCAATTTGCGCGTTTCTGTACTTTGATAAGTTATACTATTTAGGTATCCTGTATTCTAATTATTATTAAATTATTATTTATACATACGATAATATTTTATTTTGAAGAATGGGCCCAGCCATCCGAAAGACCCTCAATGCGTGCAGCGATTGTAAGCACTTTATAGGTCTGGTGTATGATGAGTATGATCGAGTGCGTAATAAAACGATATCTATCATACAAAATACCTCAAACAGACAGCAACCCTTAAAAACAAAATATTTATTTGAACGCAATCATTTTATTACACTTAGAGCTAGAATATGTCGTACAAAAGTATAAAAATAAATAATATCCAACTAATTATTTGTAATAGTATAAAATTTTTAAGACTTCTACTTGTCGTCCTTCAAAATTCTCAAAACGTAGTACATCTGATCTATCACTTCAGGATCTACATTGTACTCGACAGTTAAATGCAAAGCTTTCAGGGATTCCTGCAACTTCGTTTCCAAGCCAGCACACTTTAAGATCAATTTGGCTTTCTGATTGTTAGCTGCTAATGCCCAAATTATCGTTACAATCATCATTTTTTCATCCAAACTTCCAGAAACTAGCTTGTTGTTTAAAACATTTAGGAAATCTCCTATATAACGCATGAATAATTAATGAATAAGAATTTTTGTTAAGCTTTAGATATTTCTACTTACCAGAAGTTAATAAACGTGGTCTATTGGAGGAATTGAACGAGATATTTCTTAAAATTGCCATGGCAAATTGCTTATTTGCTGATCTGTTGCTACAGCTAAGTAGTATTGTTAAGTCCAAAACATCTTGTGTTTTAGCTATGCAAGTTTGTCCTTCTGGATGCATAGAAAATGTCTCCAGGAATTTCAACCATATCAGTTCGACAGCTTCCCAAGGTTTTTGTTTTTTAGTGATTGCCGGATGAAGCCTATTTAAAGATTGCAGCAAATTACTCTGCAATAAACGAACACAAAGAATATTTTAATATTCATTATACGGAATTTATTTATGTATACTACCTTTGATAATATGATTCTGCATTCTACTGAATCAGAAGAATTCTCGAGCAATTGGAAACTTAATTCTAATACCAATAGTTCACGTGTTCGACTAATTTGTTCCATTTCTTTGGATATCAGTGTTATTACGGCATGTAGAAGAGAGATATTACTTGGAAGTTTTCTGGGTCCTGTGCCAGCTACAGGGCTTGTTAAGGTAAGAGATTGACAAGCTGCAACAAGTACGTATTAACTGTCATATTCAGTGTTTCATTATATTTTTATTTTATTTTAATGATTTGCTTTACAGGTACCGCTAAGGTTAGGCTTTTGCCGATGTTTAGCATAGAAAACTAAAGAAGACACATAAGATACAATCAAATGAAAAAGAAAATACACTTACACAGAACTTAATTGAATATGCCATAATTTTTCGGCTAACAATATAACCCGAAGAAAACCTATTTGTCCTTATTATTACATATACCAGGTGCATCCCTGCAAAGTCAACGGTTATACCACGCATGTGCGTCTCCCGCTCATTCTTCTTACTGCCGTAGGTATTCCCCTACATTCAGTCATTCGTCATAGCCACTCATAGTTCACAACGAATACTGGCGCGAGCGCAGCGGTTGCTTTGCTATTCAATCTACACGCAGAAATGTGTTAATTTTTAGTGACCACGAAACGTATTGCATTTTTATTATGAAAATGAATAAATTGCAATATGTATTGCTTTGGACACACGTACTTATAAACTCAAAAGGTGTAATAAAAGCGTAAAACAGTAATTTGTAGTATCTATTATGTACTTAAAAATAGCAGACTATTTTTTGACAAGAAAATTAAAATAATTCTAATGAACGAAGAACAAAACCCTCATAAAGAAATAATAAATTTAACGATGGAAAAATAAAACTTAATTCTGAGTAAATAATTTTAAAAAATGAAAACTTAAAAGTAACTCTTAATGATAAATTAAATAAACTTTAAGACCAGCTCGGTTACTATTCTATTCGGAATAGTAATAAATAAAGAAATATAAAATCAGGGTTTGTTCATGACAGGAAAATCAAAGTCATTCTAATGAATTTTAGACAAAACCCTCAAAAAGAAATAGTAAATTTAATGAAGGATTGTGATACCCAATTCGCTGAACGGAAGAACGGGATATGTCTAAATTATTGGAAATAGTGTCAGATGACATATTCGAATTTCTTTCAACTGCGGCACATACTAAAACGGAAATTAGAAATTCTGCGAGTTGGAAGTGATGTTTTTAAATTTTCGACCGAACCGGTATTGTCGGTTTTATTTTTTAATTTAAAAATTGTGGCTTTATTTGGAATAGGCCTGTTGGGGTATTCAGGTAGGTTGGGTAGCTGCAAACACGTCGCATACCCTTTGAAAAGAATTGCCAGCGTGATACCACCGCATCATCTCAACTCTCTCTTCCACAGTATAAAGCGGCATTTTGCGCAAAAATATGTATTTAAAACTTAGACAACCAACTTACTTGAACTGACCAATAACACTGATCCCTGATCAGTCTACACGTGCTATTATCGTACTACAGCGTCACACCTCGCTGTTAGGTAGAGTGGGAGACGGTGGGAGTACACGTACTTCCCCGCCGTTTACTTTGCAGAGATGCAGGCGGTATATAATATATTTGTATTTAACCCTTCATTAGTCGCGCATAGGCCCAGCGGACCTATGCCTGTGCATTTCTTATATGTCGCAAGCAGACGCGCCTAATGGAGGGTTAACCTAAAATTTTTGGCATATGACAAAAAATCGTTCTTTATTTGCAACCATAGACAGCGAATACTTTTCCTCTGCGATTCCAACAATATAACACATCAATATTTTCATAAATAAATTACAGCCATATTCTTCTTTTAGTTTCCAAAATTGTCATCAAGTAAGTTTTGGAAACAAGTAATAGATACAAAAGACAAGCGCAAATAACCTTACTTTCCGTTTAATTTAATGTCCGCAAATTAATAACAATTTTTCTATTCAAGAAAAACGTGGTATGATTCGATGTTGCATCTTTGCTATAAAAGTGCTACAAGCTAATAATATTTTGAACGGTATTTCATTTGTTGCCAACCTTGTACCCACTACCTTTAAATGACTGTATGAAAATTTAGGAGAGCATGGATCGCTCTGTAATCTAAATAATACTCCAAAAGAACATTCGTGAATACACAGAGGTAAACGTAATGCAAAATTCGTCAATTTCACAAATTCCGAACAAATAAAATTAATCCCGTTAACGATATTATTCCGAATTTGTTGGAAAAACCGTTCAGTCGATGGAAGGACGATTACAAACGAGACGTGTTGCAAAATAGACAACCAATAGATAAACTTTCTAGCTATACTAAAAAGGAAGTGAAAAAGACTGGTAAATCATACAATATAAACTTTAATTCCGTTTGGTTTGATGAGTTCCAGTAGTTCTGCGGTAGTACCGTACTACCACTGCTCAACTAATCTCGAAATTCTACAACCCCTACCTCATTTGAGCATTTCTGTCGTCCTTAATTTCAAAGATATTCTATACCAAACACCCTGTAACATGCACTAAAATGCAAATTACAGCATTCTGCTTTGAAAAATGCTTATAATTCACACATATATGATTATAAATTATTTTAATTTTGAAATAAATCTTTATAATACCTCACCTGGTAAACAATCAGTTGTATAAGTACATAACATCTTCAGCGTACTGACAAGTAGATTCTTTTGCGTCACAATCCACGCCCACAGCTTATGCATTAAATCCGCTAATCGTAAATCTGTAGCAGTAATTTTTGCATCACTATCACCAGTCATAAAATTAGTTAACAACCCCACTAAAACATCGATCTCTTGTAGCACTGGGATAATACGTTTCTTATCCGAAATTCTCCGTAGAGATTCCACCGATTCTAAGCTTAATTTTACGTTGAATTTGCGAATTATTTGCATTATGATGTCCATGAGGCCATTGCTTAAAGCATATTTTTTAGCTTCCACAGATACGCATAAAAGATTGGTTAAACTGCCCAAGACTAAACTCTTCTTTCTGATTGTGCTATGCGTCGTGCCTTTTATATTGACGATTTCGAACATGTGTAGTAAAATTCGGCATAATTCAGCCCCGGCTATGGTAAAATCTGACTCTTCTGATATGTTTCCTACTTCTTTCGAGCCATTTGCATTTCTTGCTTTACGATTCAAAGACTGCACGTATACTTGATGTAAATTCGTTTGATTTGTTGATGAATCCTTTGCAGTAATTTTTGATATAGTGCTGTTTGGAGAAACGTTCTCTAAATTATCTTTATCTTCTTGTCTAGATATGTTTGTTCGGGGAGTATGAGTAGTATCCAGTAAATTTTGAACGGAACCAGCTGATATATTGCATGAAACATTCGCTTGGGTAGAAATTTCTATTTTTAATAAAGATGTTAAAGACGTTAAGGCAGAATTTTGAAGATCTAAAAATAAAATAAACATTAAATTCACTTCATTTTGTCCCTATATCATAACGAGTGCAACCTGAAGAATTGTAACTGTTAAGTGATTCACACAAAGTTTGTAAAAAAGATTCACTGCTACTTTCAGCAAGCGCTGACGAAATAATTTGAAGCACTTCACCACTTTTGGCTTTAAAATTTTCGTTTTTATTTCCACCATAATTTAGTAGCGTAGCTAGTAGATTAAAAATTTCGGCCCAAAGCTTGTTTCGTAAGTATATTAATTGAGAGAACTTACAATCTAAAATTCAAGGTTAATATCAATTGATATAATTATTGAAAATGTGGAAGTTTTCAAAAACACTTACTATATATTTTAGTATTCAACAATGACAGCAGAATATTCAAACAATCTCTCATATTCAAAATCGTGTTGAAGCATATCTCACTGCAATCCACAGCTCGGTTTAGCAAGGCAGAAATAGCTCTGTTCATCTCCAAAATATCACAATACAGTGCCAAGTCTTTTGTATCAACAATTACAATTTTCGCTATAAACAAAGACCTGGAAAAATAACAAATTACCTTTTTAAAACTTTAAATGCTCGTAGTATTTGAAGTGCATACCTGAAGAAAACTCTAAGCAAACCGTGTTGTTGCAGTTCACCCGTAAGTTCTGTAGGAGCCAAATTCATAAGGTTGTGCAGAAATACTGATAAGGACTTGACTAATCCTGGAGTTGTTATTACAATGATTGGAGTTTCATTGTTAGAACTGTTTGAACTTGCAGAATGTTTCGTATATCCTCTTCCTTTAGTAAAAGTGTAAACATCATTGTCATTTATTTGTGAATTGTAGTCTAAAACAAAATACATTAGTTACGCCAAAGTTTACAAGTGTTCAACTGAAATAATAATCTTTGGTTACTAACACACATTTCGTTTCCTGCTACAGATACCGTATGCGAGATACAACTCTCGTCACACAATGCCAGGAAAACTGCAAATAACAACATACGATACAATTGATAGAGCGCCAGAGTTTAATAGCGCATTAATTTGCCTCTGTTGCTCTATTTTCATTGTATCTTATTACATGAGTTTCGTGTGCTATCAGGTGGCCACATTTTTATTTAGCCTGCTATATAGGCAATCGAATACTCATATCATTACTTAAATAAAACATCCTGTAATTGTTCTTATCTAACCTACGCTTATTTGATAATAACAGTATCAGTATTTTATATATGCCTGGAGTCACGACTCATGACCATTGTCAATATTATGTATATAAATTAATATAAGTTAAAATATTTTAAAATTTTCTACAGTTGAAACTAGTTTTAAATAGTGCAAAAAAAACTTTTGTAGGAAACATTAGAAAAAAATTAGTCATGCAATCAAAGATCCTCGTTTGAGTTGAACATATGAGAGCAGCGACGAGGGCTGAGGAAAGCGCAGCTCAACTTGCTAGGTTGATGCGGTTGATGAGGACTCCTGGCTGTTCTAACTGTCGAATGGTATTGTTCAGTGCATAGCACTATATGGCACACGAGTACGGCCGTGCGTTGCAGAAGACATCTCACCGCACTATCCTTAAGCGGCAGCAGAGGAGAGCTCTGGCGAGGTGACGTCAGTCTTTAGAACTGCGTTCTTTACAGCGCTGCGGGTGATAACTGGGACCGTATCTGCTTACTTATGGACGGAAATACGCATTCGAAAATACATTAGAGGCGAAGAACGAGGTAGCGGTCATATTACCGCACAGTGAAGCAAGATGGCTGGATTGCAAGTTTAGAACAATAAATTATCACATTACTGTACAGGTGCTCACGCGGGGTGTTTAGAGCGTATGCCCAGGCATTTATTGTTGTATGTTGCAAGTGAGACAATATGGAGTAAACCGTTTTTATCTGTCTTATATTCGATTAGGCCCAAACAAAAATAGCTGTGGAAAAGTATTTAACACCAGAAAACCTGGTCATAGCCATGGTTAACTCTATCGGAAAATGACAGAGTCAAAATGCGGATGACGAGGAATTAGAAAAGCGTCCAAGGCAGTCTGAGACGATATACATTTGCCAAAGAGTGAGGAAAACCACGAACACCTCAGCCTAAGGGCATTTGAACCTCGAACCCCATGACTGATAGTCAAGCATATAAGTGACTAGACCATCAGCTGCGTGAAACACTAAATTAATTGTGGCGTTTCTATTGGCAGATATCTCAGTCCAGCTCACCTCACTTGTTGTGACTCAGTTAAATGCACGTTCCATTTGTTTCCAATCAGTTCGATAAAGTGAGATTTTACACCTGCCACTTTTCCATCTGTGAGTGAAAAGCATGTGCAGATAAACTGAGTTCAACTCATTGTCACTTAAGTAGTGGGGGCACCCAAATTTGACAAGCAAAGGATTATTTAACTCTCTATAACACTTAAGTTTGTCCTACGGATTATATTATTTTCTAGTAAAAAATTCAGTAAGATTTACGATGCAATGTTTATTGCAATAATGCCGTCTGAAATTTAAAAGCAACAATTTATTTACTCAAGGGAAAAGTCTACTAAGGAAGAATTTTCTTAAAAAAAGCTTTTATGCTTTTTTACGAAGCAACAAATACCAAAGAATATAAAAACAAATAAACAAATGAAAGATACTCACAACAGCGAATAGCGTCACATAAAAATGGTGCAAACGCCAACATGAACAATCAGTACCACACTAACAAAATTAAATAAAACCATTTAAACTGGTGTAAGGCCCAATCTGAGACGTATGTGAGTGTAAACCCGTACTATTTACTAACTGAGTCCCCTGAGTTTGTAGTTAGTAACTCAACTAACTTTACTTTAAGTGAGCTAAGCCAGACGGCAAAAAGAACGCTACAAATGCAAATCTCTTAAGAAGATTTACAATTGTATTAGGTCGGTATCGATATATATTAGCGAATTAATGATAACTGGTCCATATATGGATATATCGACAGTTTTATTTTTTCCCGAGATATAATTGTGGGAACTAACTTAAAATAGGGTGAAAAACGTTAAAATATGGGGGATTCAGAAGTAAGTCAGTGTATGTTGGAAAGATAATTAAACGTTTAGATACACTTAGAACCGAAAAATGCCACCAATGAAGTTTGTTAGAACACAACTGCGCACACATCTGACTATTTCCAACGACTGCGACCACTGTTTGAACAAAGCTAAGTTTCTATAATT
Organism: Cetonia aurata; assembly: GCA_949128085.1. Taxonomy (NCBI): domain Eukaryota; kingdom Metazoa; phylum Arthropoda; class Insecta; order Coleoptera; family Scarabaeidae; genus Cetonia; species Cetonia aurata. Next base: position 4,514,553 of record OX421887.1, read on the forward strand.
AACAAATCAAAGTTACACAAATGTGAGAAACAAGTGTTAAATAATCTTTACCTTGTATTGATTTACGGATAGTATCTTCATCTGCGTAGAACTCGTTTTTAACGTATAGACAATTAATCATCAATTCTGAATTATTATAGAAGTTTAGTTCACTAAATAATTGTAATAATCGATTTATACACGTCACGTTCTAAAATACGTTAATTTAGTATATCAAAATACAAGTGAAATATTTCAATACCTTTGAAGTCATTATAAGTGCCTTATCTAAAGCAAATCCCTCGTCTCCCGTATGTATGGTGTGACTGGTAAGATTAGTTAAGAAGTCAGCGACATTTTCCCTAACGATACTCGCTTCTTCATGATCCAACAAAATGTTTAATGTTACCTCCCAAATATCAGACTTCCTCACATGTTTATAGTCTGAAAATGTATTATTATAATTAATTACAGTAGTACCCCGTTATCCGCTGACTCCGTATCCGCGGTTTCAGTCATCCGCGATTTACCTATGATGAGCAGAAAACGCGGTATATCAATAAATACAGAAACAAATAAAGACATTCGAGCCTTATTAAAAGTTATAGGAGCATTTGTCGATATATCGTCGTATATATGAGTCAGCCCCTGAATTCGGCGCCCTCTTATGATAAGTTAAACAAGTTGGAACGTGCTTAAGGTGCCACTCGCTTTTACTTGTACATATAAACGCTCCTGTTAACTATGAGTTTAGTACTATTCGAATTGTCGGACAAGACAGTGCTAGCAAGTAAATTTGAAAATCATTTTAAAATGGCTTCTAAACCAAAAAGATTATGTGAAATACTCACTATTAGTGAAAAAATAAAAATCATTAATATGATTGAAATAGAAAAAAATCTATTGCAACTGTTGCTAAAATATACAATAAAAGCGAATCTTCGATACGGGAAGTGTTAAAAAACAAAGATAAGATTCAAACTGCAAAAGTTGCAACCACAATACGTAATAAAGTGTTACTTAAGGTATAATATGCCTTAAATTTATGGGTGGAAGATATGACAAGAAAACATATTCCTATCGATGGCAAAGTGCTACAACAAAAGGTGTTGGTTTTATATGAAGATATGCAGACCCAAGATTATACTGAAAAGGAAGAAAAATCATTCACAGCAAGTAGGGGGTGGCTGCATAGATTTAAAACTCGGTTTAATCTAAAAAATATAAAAATGACAGGAGAATCTGCGTCGGCTGATCATGTAGCTGCTGCCCTGTTTCCAGAAAAATTTAAACAAATTATTGCAGAAAAGAATTATCATCCTAAGCAAGTTTTTAACTGCGATGAGACTGGTCTTATGTGGAAAAAAATGCCTCAACGGACTTGTATTCATAAAACTGCAAAGAGTGCACCAGGCTTTAAAGCAATTAAGGATAGACTTACCTTGATATTTTGTACAACTGCAGCTGGTCATACGATTAAACCTGGACTTATTTACCGATCACAGAATCCACGTGCTCTTAAATACAAAGATAAAGCTTGCCTGCCTGTGTTTTGGCAATCAAATCGAAAGGCGTGGGTTGCGGCTGTTCTATTTACGCAATGGTTTCATCAATGCTTTATTGCGGAAGTGGAAAGATATTTGGAAAAGGAAGAATTACCATTTAAAGTGCTGCTGATACTAGACAATGCTCCTGGGCATCCTGTGTCGCTAGGCATAAAAAATAAAAATGTTGAAGTGGTTTTTTTACCACCTAATACGACCTCATTGCTTCAGCCCCTTGATCAAGGTGTCATTAGATGCTTTAAAGCCATATATATTCGACAGGTTTTCGAAATGCCGTATACAATGGCTAACGAATGCTCTGATATCGGGCTCATGGAATCCTGGAAGTCATTTACAATTGCTGACGCAATTCTATTTATCAAAGGAGCGATGGAGGAATTAAAGTCAGAAACGATAATAGCATGTTGGAAAAATCTGTGGAATGACATCGTTCTTAGTTCTGAAGACACACATGATATTAATTCACATCTAACAACGATATTTAATATAGCGCAGAAAATAGATGGAGAAGGATTTAACGATATAACCAAAGAGGAACTCATTGATTACATAAACGAAGAGGATCAAGTATTCACCAACGAGGAATTGGTAGACCTTGTGAAATCTTCTCCAGAAGTGAGTGACGATGAGAATGAGGGCCAACAAGAACCGCCAGCATGGACGCTTGAAAAATTTTCAGCGATATTTCGAACTGCTCAAAAATTAAAAGAACAGATAGTAGAATATGATCCAATAATGGAACGCAGTATAAAAATTACTCGCACTATAACAGACGCCTTGAAACCTTTGGAGGATTTGTTTATTGAAATGAAAAGACACAAACGACAACTACCAATAACAATGTTCTTTGAAAAAGTCGACAAAACTATCGATAATGCACAGCCATCAACATCGTTTGCTTTGGATCTAAGTAAACAATCGACTGCTAACTTGGACTTGGAGGAAGATGAATGAATATGTAGCTCACGATGATAAAAGTTTTTCTTGTTGTGTATGTAAATATGTACTATATGTACAATCATGGTAAGAAATTTTTGGACACGCATCGAGCACCGAATCTTTTCGTAGCTATAGTTGTCTCTCTCATTCCCCCTCGCCTAAGTTCTGATACAATGGTCGACCTTGATAAAGCGCTCTCAGTCGGCAGGTAGCCGTCAATGCTAGGGTTTATGGTTTTGTGTTTACCTCTTTATAATTGCTTGTAGGTGTAATGTGAATAAAATACAAAATATACCGCACAAACTACAAAAACTTATGCACAGAGTTATGTATGAAGCGCGCGCTTCCGTTTGGAGTCGAGGTAGTTTCTGCAGCATATACATTTATAGTAGGAATATGACTATTTTGAGAAAAGTAATTTATAAAATGACTGCAATATATTATTGGATTGTAAGGGGTCTCGGGATGGCAATAATAAACACTTGCACTAATCTGCTGTAGGACCGTATTAAAGTTTGATGTAGCATTTTAACGATGATGGATCAAACCTCTTTAAACAAAATAAAAAAAAAAGAACCGAAGAACAATAAGGGGCAAGCTATGTATTGGATTATTAATGAACTGGTATGACGATAGGAAATTTCTCCTACTTTAAAAAATATGTATATAAAAAAGAAACTAGTCCCACAGCTGATTTCCACAACAAATATAACTATATTGTAAATTTTATAAATAAACAAAGTACATTTAATGAAATTAATTTTATTTAAAATTGCAAAGTGTGGATTCATAGGCATTAAAAAAAATACGTTGGCAAAAATATGTAATATATTTAAAAAAATGTAAGTGGTCATTATTTCCTTGCCGGTTACAAACTTTGCACCGACTTTAATTATTGGTACTATTTCCTGTAGGGTAATTGTTCTTAATTATAATATAAAATTCCTTTCTCTTTTATTTTAACTTTTATAGTAGGATTAGTGGAGCAATTGTTGTTTGCCAATAGGAAGTGTGAATTATACCTCCAGAATTAAAGGGGCTAATAATACCTAATACCAAAGTGTGTAAATTACCCATGCCCTTACATTGATTACTTTTTTAATTAATGTGTGTATTTATGTATTATTTAGGTATTCTAAATTAACCCCGGACTGCAATAAATATATCCAAGAGCAATTATTCAGTAATTACATTGTAATGCAATTAAAATAATATTAGGATTAAATTTCTTTGTATGCATAAATACTTTAGAATTGTGACTGGGGAATTATAGAGATTATTGTATATTTAAGAATTGCTAAATTCTTTTTTTTCTGAAAATCTTACAAAATATAAGCCTTTCAGCTAAGGTTTCCAAGTTAGTTAGAGGTCAGTGGTACTGTAGTTAACATGCGCGGTCCGGAGACAAGCATAGAAATAAGGGCAAAGGTGGTTACCCTTTGGGAGCGTGGTTTGTCTTATAGGCAAATTGCTGCGGAAGTAGGTTCATCAGTAAGTATTCTCTTTACATATCCTTAATTTACAAACATCGTTTCGGTTTAAATGAAACGAAAAAAAGTTGTTTTTTTTCTGATTATACACCACGTGAACGTTATTTAATATACTGCTGGTTTATTACAGAAGTCACTCGTTCATTATTGGGTGCATCGATGGCGAACTGAAAACGAAAATGTAGCGCTGAGAACTAGGCCAAGGCCTGGGCATCCACGGAAAATTACCCCTGACGTCGGAAATACAATCCTGGAGTACGTAGGACAACATCCAATCTGTACATCTGTGGGGATAGTTGAAGCACTGCATTTAAATTGCAGTGCCCGTCTTGTGAGAAACTTTCTTCACAAAAGTGGGATTCACTGTCGGCGTCCGGCGAAGAAGGTAGATTTCTTGGAGCGCCATATTGTGAGTCGACTAAACTTTGCGCAAGCAAATTTAAACCGCAACTGGGATGTGGTTATATTTTCCGATGAGAAAGTATTTTCAACCTCTCAGGATGCGAGAAAACTGGTATGGCGCCCTAACAACACTAGATTCGAAGAAAGCAATGTTGTCAGAATTCGGCAAAGTAGCCGAATTAACTTGGCGTATTGGGGTTGGATGTCCAGTGCCGGACCTGGAGAATTTACCCGGATTGAAGCACGCATGGACGCCATCCAATACATTCGTGTCCTGGAAGAAGTGTTGCTTCCCAGTGTCCGAATTATATACCCTGCACCTCATCGGATTACACTGGTGCAAGATAATTCTGCAGTCCATTCAGCTCGGATCGTGAGGGATTGGTTTGCGGAACATCGCAATGAAATAGAAGTCCTTCCCTGGCCAGCAAAGTCCCCTGATCTAAACCCCATTGAAAACTTGTGGGCGGCTATGGGAAGAATGTGGGATCTACGCGATGCACCAGTTCCGCGAAATCAAGTAGAACTTCACCAACACGTTACCGAGGTGTGGGAACGCTTTAGAGGAAGGGAAACTTGTTCGAATCTCGTGGCGTCCATGCGTGGACGATTGGAGGAGGTTATAGATCGGAACGGGTACTGGACGCGTTATTAATAATTTTTTTATTTGTTTTTTTTTTAAATTTTTTATATTTAATTGTTTTTTTAGAAGAGGATTTTTTTTTTTTATATTTTTGTTTTTTTTTTTGAGGAAGTTTGACAAAAGTGATATTCTCACTGTTTACCCATCTTAGTTATGATTTAAGTTGTGTTTTTGTAGTTTTTAGAATTTTTTTAATTTTATTGTTGTTATAAGTTTTATAGTTATTATTTTTTTCTTTTACTGTTCATGCATGTTTTCTTGCTTGATCGTTTTGAAAAACGTTTTTTTTTTTTTTTTTGTAATTTCAGACATGTATTTTTAGTGGTGACAACTCTCAGAGTGTAGGTTTTACCGTGCTTTTCCTCACTCCTAGGCGAATGCTGAGAGCGAACATATTAAAGACGCTGCGCGGGCGCAATTATTAAACTCTGTTTTAAATTTAATTATTTTTTTTTTACCTTGTTTTCAACCTATAACTATATAAGAAATACACTAATGAAACGATATTGGAGCTATTCGCCTTCAATGACTATTGTCCCATCGCTTTTTAGCGCAAGTACAAAAAAGATCCAGTATCTGTAGGATAATAGATATTTTGCCTATTTATAATTTCTTTAACTTATGCGAGAGATGTTCTTCTTCATCGATATTTTTCTTCTACCGTTTATCCTTTAATAGTAATATTTTAAAGTGTTATTTTTCCTTTTTTGGGTATACGGTAGATATAATTCAATAAAATTTTACATATGTTTAACTGTAATTTATTATTCTACGTTCAAAGACAAATCCGAAACGTAGAATAATTAATTACAGTTTAAATATGTAGCAACACTACGCCATCATTTATTTAATTGATGGGGATCTTTTCTTAGCCGTGCTTGTAAATGAGTGTATATCGGGCAAATTGAGCAGTGCTTGTTATGCGCTCAAAGTTATTGCACAAAATGTGAGCATTGAATCAGCTCTTTCAGTATATTATGCCAATGTCTACTCTCGATTGAGATATGGGATTGTCTTCTGGGGAAATTCCATCGACGTGGGGCGAGTCTTCATCCTGCAGAAAACGTGTCTACGATCAATTTTTGGCATACGAAGGCGTGACACGTGTAAAGACATTTTTAGAGACTTTAGTGTACTTACCGTTCCGGCTATTTATATACTTGAGTGCGCCTTGTTTGTCAAAAGTAATTATAATGATTTTTTTAAAAAATTTGAACTTGCACATAGTCATGGCACCAGAAATACATTAAATGGTTTCTTGGTGCCACCTTATACGCACTTGACTAAATTACAGAAAACTGCATTGTTCCAATGCATACGTATTTATAATCATTTGCCAAATACTTTAAAAATCCTGCCTTTCATAACTTTCAAAAACAAATTAAAGAAAATTCTTAAATCAAATATTTTATATAAAATTGAAGATTTTTTTGCAATAGAAATACGTTAGCAAACACTCAAGTTTTACATTATTTGTTATCGTAATGTGATGTATATTGTGTATGTGTGTATATGTGTATTTCTTTTAAGTCCAATTGACATTGACTTGTTCCACACACTTTTGTATCTATGGAATGAAATATATTATTATTATTATTATTATTAAATTTTTTGGTTTTTGTTTTTTTCTCTTGATTTAGCGGCTTGGTTTTTAAATTTAATGAATTATTCAATAAAACTCTTCATGACGTTTCGACAATCTTATTTTTCATTGTTGTCTTCCTCAGATTATTTTATATAATTCCCGAAATTTTGTCTAGAAATTATGAATGGATTATGTTATTAACATTTTTACAACTTTTTTATGCGTTTTATACTTACAAAATTAAAGACATTCACACAACATTTTAAAATAGTATTAAACATTTTTTTTATCTTTTCATTTTTCTTAAACATATACTAACTGTTAATTGTCATTTAAAATTATTATGCATGGCGAAACATTTTGTGTGAACACTGGAGAACTACATTTAAAATAAACCGAAAGGCACTCTCAGCTATGGGCGTTTTTCTCCTAAATTGTTGTACTAAAAATTGTTTATTTGTAAATTTACCTATATATATATTACTGACGAAAAGTATGTTGAAATGATTGGTGCATAAATTTTTGATAAGTTTTCTATTTCTGTTTTGTCGTTTACTGCGTTATTTTGTTTTTTTATTTGGATCATTTCTAATATACATCGCGCTTTATAATTTCTTTCTTTATTTAAAATACTTGTATTATTAAAATTGAATGTGTGTTAAAATTTTAAATGTAGTTCTCCAGTGTTCACACAAAATGTTTCGCCATGCATAATAATTTTAAATGACAATTAACAGTTAGTATATGTTTAAGAAAAATGAAAAGATAAAAAAATGTTGAATACTATTTTAAAATGTTGTGTGAATGTCTTTAATTTTGTAAGTATAAAACGCATAAAAAAGTTGTAAAAATGTTAATAACATAATCCATTCATAATTTCTAGACAAAATTTTGTGAATTATATAAAATAATCTGAGGAAGACAACAATAAAAAATAAGATTGTCGAAACGTCATGAAGAGTTTTATTGAATAATTCATTAAATTTAAAAACCAAGCCGCTAAATCAAGAGAAAAAAACAAAAACCAAAAAATTATTTATTTAATATCAGATAGAACAAAATGTTCCAGTTCGATGGGCCCTTACAAGAATTGCAAGACCTGCCGCAATTTTTTCTTGAATATCTAAAGTTACATTCCATTAATTTTGGGAAACTTTTTTTTTCAATTAAAATTTATAGTCCGTTGTTTATTAAATGTTGAATAAGTACCGCAAGACATTATAACTAAAACAAGATTAATTGTCATCATTAGTTTATATCACCTCTTCATATTATGCAATTATACCTTACTTTTACAATAAGAAATTAAGGACACGGTTAATACTTTTAAATAGATATATCGTTTTTAAAAAATACTAAAATTGTTTTCAAACGGTGATTTTAATAATAGCTACAGAATTAATTACATATTTTTAAATGTTACTTTATACATACAAAACTTATCTCTTTAAGCTACCGAACGTTGTTATATTAATTGCATTATGTTATGAATAGTTATGATTATAAATATTGTATTTCAATGCTAACTTTGGAACGGGTAAGCTTCCGAACGCACAATCTGTACTGCATTATGCCTTCATAAATCCTATCGCTACTGTTTCCCGTTTTCTATAAATGGTTCAAGTTCAACATATAATAAATTTGTGATTATGAGAACGAGCAGGTAGTAGTATAGCGCCTGCGGCAAAATTTGCGGGGTAAAACGGGAGGAAGAGATAGCAATAGCTACGAGAAAGTTTGCCTCGATGCGTGTCCTAATATTTCATACCGTAGCTGTACATATGTATGAACTTATATATTTATTAAACTTAAATTCTATTTGTGCCACAGCACAAGAATATTTATTTATTTATTGTTTATTTATTTTAAATATATATTATATAACTTATTTTTTCTCGTTTCATTGTTTTAACTTTGCTTCATATTTCATATTGTATTCGGAAATAAAGCGTTCGCTACTATCCGCGGTTTTCAGTATCCGCGGAAGAGCACAGAACCAAACCCCCGCGGATATGGGGGTACTACTGTTCTGTATTTTAATATTTATACTGTACCTTGGACAATATTTATAGCACATTTATGTGACATCGCAAGTCCTGCAAACAGCTGGAATATACCTGCTCTCAATACGACATCTCTACTACACCAAAGTGACGTTAAGTTATAAAAATTGTCTTCGATCCCAGATTCCTCGTCGATGAAACAAGATTCCCACTCCTAAAATTTATTTTAACAGTAATTCTTTACATTGTCACTTAAGAGAAATGTTCTTCGACGTACAATGATATTTGCCTGTTGCATTTCCATTAATAAGTGATTTAAAATAAGAACTGCGTGGCGCGTTATGCTTAAACCCATTACGGAATTAGCTGCTGATGCTCCCTTGCCACAATGGAAAGCGCCTATCATTTCGCATAGGCCAGTAACCAGCTCAATCAGTGAAATTCTCGATGTTATATCACTTTTGTGCTTCGTCCATCCTAAAGAGGCTGTTAAATGAACCAAACACGATAGAAGACTGTCCAAATAAGCTGCAAATTATATAGTAATATTAAATCTTATAAGTGCGTATTTCTATTATGAGAACATCAATCGCAAATACTAGTTAGCCTGTGTCTTCAATGGTGATTTAATTTTAATTAGAGCTTTCCGTACCTAAGTTATAAAAGTGTTGAGAATCATTAAATTTTAAGTTGGACGCTACCAGTTCAATGATATGAGCCCAACTTGAGTTATCATTTAAGCTTAAACCATAGAAATCGAGATGGTGCTGTTCCGAAGAAACACATGTCGTAATAAGCTGCAATAATTCCTTATTTACAGTTTTACTTTGGATATCTTCTATATTATCCTTTGAAAGAAGCGTTAGTAAAGCATTTGTTTCACATTTAAGTAAATTAGACACCCAACACTCGGTACCTGTAAATAAAATCAATCTTAAAACGTAGGTTAATATTTTCAATCTTGTAAACCACCTTCTTCCTTATGTAAACCTACGAACTGCACAAATAATTCCAATAGATGTTCTAAAAGATCATAATCTTCTCCACTGGATGGTACTGTGTTTAGCAAACGATTAAAAGTTTGCATCCACGGTAAGTTTAATATATTATTTTCAAAAACGAAGTCATATTTCATGCACTTATATAAATTGATATACCTAAAATTACTTTTACCAACTCCATCAAAGCATTTACGCCTTTACAACTTACCCTGTTAAATTAATTAACGAATCAATTGCATCTTGATGATTTACCGCGTTTTGCACAGTAGCTAAACATTTGTTCATACAATATTCCATAGAAGAGTTTTGTATTTGGGCTAAATCTGAATTTGATAGCCTTAATAACTTATTAAAATCATCTGTATTCTTGTAATTGATATCATTTGACGTTAGAAGTTCATTAAAGCTACCGAACCATTCCGAATTCCAATGGATTCGTAAAGACTGCAGGCAAGACTTATCCTGGAGTAATATTTCTATAAAAGCATAGTATATCGTTCGTATTATCATAGCATATAAATAATTATTTTTAATACCTGTTAATTTATTCTCCTCAGTCTTATTTTGTGATTGATACGAATGACATGTAAAAGGAACCTTTAACTTGCTTATAATGGCATGCGGTAAACTTAGATTAGATCTGGTAGGATTTCCTTTTATGAAGTTATTGTATAATAATAAAAATAATAATGTGCTTCCCTCGTACTTCATTCGTTCTTCAGTACAAAATAAAAATAATCCTGAAATAGGTTGGTTTTGAGTAACAGAAATGTTTAATTACTAGAGAGTGGTTAAAATAATTCAAGGACATAGAAATAACACCCACTTATACCCACTTATGTGGAAGTGGGTAACTTATGTATACTTAAGGTAGAGCCAGTAAATGCATGGTCAGAAACGGTATGTGTTGGGAGTCGAAAACCTTGAAAGGCCGTTCTCAAGTAATTACTAAAATACGAGTTGAGAAATACAAGTACATAATAGCACAGATAAGTAAACAGATAGCTCACCGTAGCAAAATTGGCTGATTCTCGCGGGTTGCAGAAATAACAGGCTGCAATATTACGATTTTATCAAACATTGATAGCTGCGGGGAGCACGGTGTACGGTCGGGGACCGGACGGCGGAGTGTGGAAGGAGTACCGACTCGCTAGTTGTTTTTATTTAAAAAATATGCTTTTTTGTCGCACAGCTGTTATTTACTTAGAATAGCAAATTGAATAGAATTTATACCTCCTTGAATGTGAATTGCTTACGCTCTTATTTAGAATATAAATATTTTCTATAGACTGTCCAGATTGACTTGAGTGCGCGTAATGTATTTATTGAATTTATTCGTATATAAGAATATATTTTATGGTTCTTATAATATATTGGAAGTAATCAAAGTTTATAGCCAGTAGTATATGTAAATAATATAAAAATTCGTGAAATTTCAGGCTTTATTTTCAATATATGTGACCTCACATTATCAATTAAATATCTTGTTACGTTTCGACTAGTTAATATAGTCTTCTTCAGACATGTATGATGAAAACAATTAACAATAACGTTAAACCTGATAAACTACATTAAGAAAAAAATTATTTTATAGATAGATTTTTAGAGTATTTAATTAATAATCTGAAGTCACATATATTGAAAATAAAGCCTGAAATGCCACGAACTATTGTATTATTGTTATAATATATGACGTTTTTTTTGTTCTTGATAGTAACGAAAATAATGAATAGTGATAATTGTACTGCATGTAGTCGAAACCTTATAAATCCGATTTAAGGTCAAATTATCATTTTTTATTATACCCAAGTAACTTCAAATTTATAATCATCAAATATTTACAGGGTCATTCACACTATACGGCACGGAATATTGCGGCCAAAACATGTAACGTTCAAAAGTTTTGCTTTGGGGATATATGGTTACATACCAATAATCTGTAAAAACGTAAAAATAGTCGTTTTTTGCACCATTTGACGTTTTTTAAATAAGAGGTTTACTGTATCTAGTTGCTTAGTTTTTAGAAATGTCAGATAATTCATTTATTTTTGTTCTAAATACATATTTTGCTTCTGTTTTATGTTAGCGTTGATATGTTGTTACCATTATTGTTGTTACAGCCGATTGGATATCTTCATTATTATTCTTATAATTGTAAATTATCTGACATTTCTCAACTAGATAGGTTAGAAATACCAAATGGCACAAAAAACGATTATTTAGCATATTCAAATGCGAAGACTGAATGCTTAACTTATATAAATACCATTCGATAGGTAATAAAAAAGTACATTTGTTGGTAGATTCAAAACTATGGCGTTCTATTTCAATTAATCAAGTTATAGCCACTTACAATTCTTATTCGATTAGTTTTAATTTTTGTACACCCTGTATTCGATAGCAGGTTTATTATAATTGAGTTATACAACATGGTCTATTGTTACATTTTACCATAAGTTTCGCTTACACTTTTTAAGTATTTGAAACATGAAAATTAGATTAGATTTTTCCAAAATTCAAATTATTTAAAAAACGTTAAGGTTTAATTATTATAAACCTTATTTAAACACAACTTTGATACTTTTAGAGCTTTTGGAACATTCTATTTAATACGAGAGTAATTTTAAAGGTAACCGTAATAAATCCAGATACATCCCAAAAGTGAAAAACTTTTTGAACGTCACGTGTTTTGGCCATAATATTCCGTGCTGTATAGCGGCGTATTTTAATATTTATAGTGCTAGGGTCATCTCGGCTACTACAAAAAAATATATAGTCTAAACTTAGGTATAAGCAGAAAATTCCCTAACTTAATATAATTATATATCCACCCTACAAAGCAAAAGCGTATAATTTGTAGGTGTTTGAAATTCACAGGCTACCGTGGAATTTTCGCTTACAAGTGATAGAATACAGGTTTTTCTTTAAAACTTTAGTTTTGACAATTTCAAATTTATAGACCATATAAGCACAAATCAAAAACCTGTCTGTTTTATGACTTACGGCGGTAATCTTTGGAAATGATCTACTCCCATTTTTTTGTTACATTATTTGTAAAATTTAGCCACGTCAAATTTAAACCTACATTGTATCTTTCTTTTAATAAGCGAAATCCCTATAATCAATAATTACCGGCAAATTTAAAACAGTCTATATACCTATACATCATGACGTTCGGTAGTCTTTTAAGAATGGCGTAAATTTAATAATTAAAATTATTACAAATTTTTTACAACTAAAGCAATTTTATTTTATTTTAATAATGATTTAATGCTTAATGATAATTTACAACATCAATATATTGTATATGGACTGCAAGAGCAATATTGTCGTGAGTTTTTAGTGTTGTATTAATGTTACAAAGATATCCTAACACAGTATTTACGTATACAGCACGCAATAAGTTATTTTCCGGGAATTTAAATAACTTCAAATCTTTAAAATTTCTCCGGGACTTTCCGCTGCGTATATATGTATGCGCATTTATAGCGAGTACCGCGTGTCGACATTTCAATGCTAGCGGTATATCGTACATACGTGCCTACCCGACTGTCCACCGGCAACTGAAGTGCAGCGCTCCGAATGAACTCACGTAGGGTTCCCAACTATTTGATCGAGGGTTCCCATTTTAGCGAAAGCCACTGCCAATTCTCCCGTAAGGTGACCTATCTGTATGACTTATCTGTAATAATAGTAATAATTTTCATATTTGTAACATTATTTTAAAAAGCAATAATTACTCTTTTCCGCATGTGTGCATACAATAGGTTACCAAAACAGTCAAATAAACTTCGAGTAATGATTAGTTACAATACTATTTTTACATGAATATAAATAATAGACCTACCTCTTAATAACATATAATATAAATCCAAGTTTGTGGAAAGTTCTTGTCGAATAGTAGCATTATGTAAGCATAAACTCTTTAAAACAGATGTAGCTGGGACAATCGAATCTGGATAATCTTTATAATCTGAGTCATCCAGTCCACTTCTCATGACATTAAGGATAATGTAGATACCTTTCTTTTGTAAAAATATATTATGCATCATAGAATCTTCCATCATTACACTTATTTGGGTCATGGCTGATCTTCTTATGACAGGTTCAACACTATTTGAATTTAAAAGTTCTAAAACTTGCTCAAGACTGCTCGGCTAACATAAAATAAATATAAATATAATTCCATTTTCTAACACAACATATATATTATTACCTGGTAATAGTGCTGAGTAGCTTGAATTCTATTCACATCGTACACATGTGTAATCTGGCAACACCCAGTCAAAGTCTTGTCGAATAAATTATTAATCCTCGGTAGTAAATCTCGACTATCACCTTGTGAGGCCAAGAGCCAACAAAGGCGTGATATAGCTTCGCTTCTGATACCAAGATCTTCGTTGAAAAGCAAGCAACAATTTCCTCTAAGGATCTACTGTCGGAGAAAAGATTTTATTCAAACTAGACTACGTAATATTCATGCGTATACCTCAAGTGTAGTCAGATTCATCATTGGTCCCGTATCTGGGTCTAAAAGATTCATTACAGTACGTCCTACTAGAGATTTTTGCTGGACGTAGCAAAGCAAAGCTGGGATAGTTGATATTAAGGCTTCAATTACTGAATTCCATATTTCGTCTGATACTAATATCTTGCATTTTAATATGTGTATAAGGATATCTTCAGATTGTTTTTGTATCTATAGATAAATATTGATTATGTTAGGTATTTTATAAATTATGACCACTTTAAGCATGGTATCCCCGTGTCCCCCCAAAATAGCTTATTACAATTTTTTGAACTTCTAGTAGGAAGTTGATTTTGAAACTTCCAGAGTAATCGTGGTAAACTATGATCTATTTAAGGAAAAAATTTTCAACTTTATAGCACTTACGGTGCAGAGGATCATAGAGCAATCATTGACAAATCATATAGAGACTGTTCTGAAACTTATCTCCAATACTTTTAAATCAGCAAAACCTTTTTCAAATGAAGGATGGTATTTTTTATTTTTATACTGGGTGTCTAACCTAAGATGCAACGGTTCCTAGCCAATTTATTATTGCCTTTTTGAAAAAAAAATTCATATAAATGTTGCCTCGAATCATATTCTACATATGCTACAATTAGTTTCAGTAATGGCGGACTTCCGGTTGTACTGGAAGTAGATACTAACTTTATTATTTTAAATGGAATATCCTGTATATTATTGCACTTTTGGATTATTTGTTAAATTTAAACAACAATACGTTAGGGATACGTTGGGGCTAAGTTGTACCGTTTCCGAATTACATGACGTTTTTCGAAAAAAATTACATTTGCAGTGTCTTCGGTGTTTGGAAATACCTCAGGAAATACGAAAGTTAGAAAGATGCGGTTTTCGCTTAACCATGAAACAGCACACGTCATAGGGATCTGTAATTTTCGAACTCTAAAATGGATAACTTGATCTTTTTCAATTGAACGGTATAGCAATTTTTACATAAATGGATGTAAAATTTAATTTGCTTTCGATTTTATATGGGATCATTGTGTCTATCTCCAACGGTTTTGGAGATATTCGCGATTGTTCAGTTTCTCACGATAGATACGTATTGGGAAGCGCCGCCGCCGGCCGCCTTCCACTCGCATTTCACCAGGCTTGGGACTGGCAGCAATAGTACTGCCATGCTTAGAAAGTGGCCAACAGAACACAATAGGACCATTTGAAACAAACAAAATTGTCTAAAAGATACTTGAGATGTTTAAAGCGGCATCTTTAAAGTCAACGTAAGCTTGAAAAACAAACTAGGTATCTAACCGTTATTAGTGATGCAAGTGTCAGTACTGACATTCAGAGTACTGTTTGGTAACATAATAATTAAAGATGTTGCTTACTTGAGAAGAATTAGTAGATATGGTTTTCGTTCTCGGTGAATGTTACAGAAACGCTTTGTTAGCGTCAAGAGTTTACGCACAGTATTACCCATGTAGGAGGGCATTTCTGTCGCTACTGGGTAAATTTGTAAGTACTGGATCCGTAGCACATACACAACGGAACCGCAATAACTCCGTCCTTACGGATGAAAATCAGTTGCAAACTGCGATTTCTTCTAATGGGGTTTCATTAAAAATAAGCTTTATGAGACGCCACCAACAACTCCTGATGACATATCGTATTTTAACAGCGTTTCAAGAAGTCACACAAAAAATACTCAGAAATGCTCAAAAGTGTTTGCAAAAGCGATTTCGATTATGTAATGCCCAAAAACGGACAGCATTTTGAACATTTAATATAATAGTGTTGTACAAATTCTCTGTACAATGACAACACTAGCGTTTAAAGTGTAGCCTGTTGCGAGCAAGATGCTCGAAGTGTACGTACGCCATACATTGGATAGAGTAATGTAGTTTAAAAAATGTACTGATTTATTGATGTTCCAGTAATATTATGTTTTCTTTTATCTTTGATATGTTCGCTTGTTTCTAGTGGTCCTATTGTGTTCTGTTGGCCACTTTCTAAGCATGCCAGTATTATTGCTGCCAGTCCCAAGCCTGGTGAAATGCGAGGGAAGGTGGTCAGCGGCGGCGCTTCGCAATACGTATCTATCGTGAGAAACTGAAAAATTGCGAATATCTCCAAAACCGTTGGAGATAGACACGATGATACCCGTATAAAATCAAAAGAAAATTAAATTTTATATCAATTTATGTAAAAATTGCTATACCGTTCAATTTAAAAAAATCAAGTTATCCATGATTTTAGAGTTCGAAAATTACAGATCCCTATTTAATAACGCTGTAATTTAAACGCAACAATTTTAAAATAAAAGTCGTGTGCTGTTTCATGGTTAAGCGAAAACCGAAAACCGCATCTTTCTAACTTTCGTATTTCCTGAGGTATTTCCAAACACCGATGACACTGCAATGTCATTTTTTTCGAAAAACGTCATGTAATTCGGAAACGGTACAACTTACCCCGAATGTATCCCTAACGTATTGTTATTTAAATTTAACAAGGAATCCAAAAGTGCAATAATATACAGGTGTTCTATTTAAAATAATAAAGTTAGTATCTACTTCCGGTACAACCGGAAGTCCGCCATTTCTGAAACTAATTTTAACATGTGTAGAATATGATTCGAGGCAACATTTATATGAAACATTTTTTCAAAAAGACAATAATAAATCGGCTAGGGGCCATTGCATCTTAGGCTGGACACCCGGTATATTCTAATATTCTTAACGGTTTTTTTGAAATATTACTGCCACCTGCATAAAATTGCTTAAAACATTAAGCAATAAGTTACTTCGAACTTTTAATGATTTGAAAAAGGCATACTCCAACTAAAAACAAAATGTTAAATTATATAAAAACTATATTTATTTATATAAACAATATAGAAACATGCAGGAAACAAATCCTTGATGCAGAAAGTACGGATTTAAGCAAATGACAAATGCTACAGATAATTTTTAAAGCTACATACAAGAATGAACAAAAAATAAACACAATAGATTCCTGTCTGTACATGTTCATCACGCGTAAACACTGCTCGTTTAAATCAGAAGCAAACAACCAACGGAACAAAACAAAATGGGGGACTACACAACACAAACCCATATATTCTTTATACCAGTTGACGATTATGAGGAAACACTGCTTAGAAATACCAAATATTTCGATGGATTATTGGATATTAGTTATTATTAATCCAACAAATTCTAGTTATCGGAGCCATGCAGTCTAAAAAGAGGCAATAAACTTACATTATCAAAAAAAATTATTAAATGTTTTAAATAAAATATATAATATTGACAAATCTCGTCTATATTTTAACGGAGGCAACGAAAGTTCTTTTCTAATAAAATAATGAGATTCAAAAGGTGGCTCCCTTCCATGTTTCATGTAATACAGGAATTTAAGAAACTTATTCTTCACCCTCTATACATCTTTTTTCTTTACCACTGGAAACCAAACAGAATACGCAAACTCCAATTTCGTACAAACCAAAGACTTTTAAAGAAAAATAGTAGAGCGTGAATTAGCAAAATCTCTTGTATTTCTCAGGATAAAACCTAAATTCCCCATAGCCTCTGTAGAGGTTAATCGTATATGTCCAGAAAAACGAAGAGCTGAATTGAAAAGAATTCTATGAAGTAAAGTAAAAGTGAATTTTTAAATTTATAATTATAAGCAATAGGCAACGCTTTTCTGGTAAACGATCCTATAGAGTATTTGTCGGTATTCAGTACAACTTATTCATTTGACACTATACTGAAAGATTCTCTTTTGCAAAAACAAGGCATCAGCAGCGCAGTCTACTTTTTCAAACAACTTACAGTCATCTGCAGCTATGCATTACAGTCGATAAATCATTAATAAATAATAAAAATAACAATGGCCCTAAATAATTTCCCTGTGGAACACCGGGATTGTCTAAAAACAAAGTTGGAAAAGCACCATTAAAAAAACAGCCCGTCTTCTATTACATAAGTATGAAGCTAATAGAAGTAATAATTTACTAGAGAAACTAAAGGTTTGAAATTTGGAAAAAAGAGTATCATAATCTCTCCTATCGAAGGCTTTAGACAACTCACAATCAGTGTAGGGTAGAGGCACCAGTAAATGAACAATTCTGAACTGATTTCCGTTACTTGTTCCACCCCGTGAAGGGTGCATCGTGATCTACAACCGATATTGCATCGTTGCTTAGGCAACCATTCGGCGCAGATTCATATTTTGTACAAAATTGCGTGTTGTTTGTGCCCTTATTTCATACGCAGTTGAATAACTTTCAATAAGAAAACTTGCCT
This sequence comes from Cetonia aurata, assembly GCA_949128085.1. Lineage (NCBI taxonomy): Eukaryota > Metazoa > Arthropoda > Insecta > Coleoptera > Scarabaeidae > Cetonia > Cetonia aurata. Next base: position 4,532,956 of record OX421887.1, read on the forward strand.
TTAAACATTTATGGTTACCAATTGATCATGTGTTCTTTTATATTTTACGTGGTTCGGTTACAGACATAACTTCAACACTTACAGCTTGAATGTGTAAAACGCGAAATTCCTTCGTCCATTTACTGGTGCCGATGTTATACCCAATAAATGAACATTTTGTTCATTCACTGGGAAGTGATGCGTAGTCGCAGATATCAATAAATGAACGACCGCATGCGTAGCGTTTATTGTCTCGGATCTTCTCCTTTAATTTTTTATTTTAATTTCTTTTATGGCAGAAACGAAATAAAAAACGAAGTAATATGGAATATCCAGGAAAACCGAGCGAGCTATGTAAAAGGTTACGCTTCCATAGATTCCGGTACACGCAGGAGTGAAAAGAAATGAAATAACAGCTAAAAAAAAAAAGCGGACAGAAACTCCATTATTAAGACCCGAACCCTTTTTCGAAATAAGTAATAGCACAATACTAGAGTCACAAAAACAAATACCTGCTCTACTTTTTACAATAAAATATAAGTAATCTAAGCTGCACACCAAATTTGGTTTACCTTGAATAATAACAGATTTCATATAATGTAATCTTACCTGGATGTCACTCGAAGATAGGCCGCATAAAGTAATTTCATTTAGAATGGCTGGATCTAATAAAAATAAAATTTGTGATCCAGGAGCTCCAGTATTAGATGTATTAAGCTTCGGTCCCACAGCACTTATAACTCGTTTAGTACATAAACTATAAGTTTCTCTTTTAATATCAATATCACAGTGGCTTAATAGTTCTAACACAACATCAGCTGCATTTCTTCTAATATTATCATCTTCAATTAACATCGGTAATTTGTTAGTACACAATTCAATAAATATTTTAATTAATGATAATTTTTTATGAAAATCTAGGCTTTTCAAACCGGCTTTCGCCAACGAAATTGATTCATCCACCGGCAGGAAGTTGTAATTTTTTAAGAAATTTACAGCCAAAGACATGCTGTTACAGACGGTTTTCATATCTTGGTATTTTCTGAAAGTATCATTTTCATAGCGGCCACTGAAATCCTAAAATAGATTATTTTTATTTATTGCTAAATTCGTTTCAAGAATACTTACTTTTACAAGCTCAAGTATAGTATTGTGTATTCCTGGATATAATCTAGATATTGAGGAGTCCAATAAAGTATTCGTAATCACATTTTTTAAATTTCTAGGTAGAATTATATCGATTTTATCAGTTGGAACTGTAATCGATAGTAATTTGAGACAGCTATTTAGTAAATTTATGTGAATGAAGCGGGAATTTGTTTCAAAATCATTTAAAATTGTGGCCGATCTACAAATTAATAACATACAAAATTTACACAGTTTTAAGTAATCCAAATTACTAATCTAAGATACTTTTAGATATACAAGTTGATACAAAGTTACTTTTTTTAAATACAGTATCCTATATATTTTTTATTCGCCTTTTTATTAAATTTGAAATGCAAAAATAGCATATTATTAATTTTGTATCGTCTGAAAGTATAAAGATAAAAAAGGAAAACTAAGAGAGGTATTCTGCAGTGATTATACAATCATCAGAAAAAGATTAAGTAAGGTAGCAGAAAATAATTTCGTAAGATCTCAATAAAAAAAAAGGAAAACTCCAATTAAAAAAAAAAACTAGATAATATTTTCGTTCAATAGTGAAATACATTGGCAATGACCTAACAATGGTGGAAAAATTTATCCAAAGAAAATTAAGAAGACTGAAGAATCTCGAATCTAGTAGACATACCGCGCCACCTACATGTCGGATCCTTCTTCTGTTTCACTAGTGAATGTACGGTTGCGTCTTTTTACAATTCCTTCACTCGACGATAATAGTAAACATAACAGGCAGGAGCGTCAAAAAAGAGACTTATAGCTACATTAGAGGTACTACCACCGGAGGCTCCTGTTTACATCACAGGCAAGGCTATGACAATAATCGAAGTTCTCCGTATGTTCCCGTCTCCGTTTCTATATGTTTATATGTTACGATTATATGAAGATCGATTGCCGTAATAGCACCCCAGTGACGTAAGCACGAGCCGCCGGTGGTTCCTACCCACTAAAAGTTGCGAGAAATTCGTTAAGAGAGTACACACACCGGTCCAGTAGTAGCCTTTTTTTAAAGTTTAACGTTGGGAATCGACTTAAAGTGTAACGCCCTGTATATGCATTTTAGTTATAAGTTCTGCAGTCATTCTCCTCGCTTCGCGAAAATTAAGCTGAAGAAGCAAAAACCGAACGGGGTCAAGCGAGGCGGGTGACGTGCAGAGTAGAGTAGAGAGTAGAGAGTAGAGTGGAGTCGAGAGTGTGTGCGGGTGACGAGTCCGGCCGGAGTTCTGAATGTTGGGTTTTAGAATGTAAGTACCGTAGAATAAGTAGATTTAAGTAGGATTAATCAATTTCTTTAATTATTGAAATGTTTCCTTTTTATTTGTCGAAATTATATCATAGTTATTAAGTAATAGTCGCGTCTTATTTCAAGAGCAACCCGTGCCCGAACCCATAAGATCAGTATAAATAACTATTTATTACCGTGGGTGGTAACAAAAGTCATCGGGAAGTATCGTCAAGGGAGTCAGGAAAAATGTATTGAAAGGAGTTCTCAGAAGGTTTTTAGTAGAGCTACGATTTCGAGACGTAAATTGAAGCGCTGACATCGAACTTCACGTGAATTAAAACATGGACTCCACATACTTTTGTAATTCACGTACGGTACGTGAATATATTTATGTTCGGCGATTTGTAGAAAAAAGAAAGAAACTCTTGTGTACGGATTTCACGTGAATTAACAATACACGCACGGTACGTACTTTAGAAACACGTGTAGTTCGGATACATGACGTTCGAAACATGTCCGTAGAGGTACGTACTGTACGTATATACGGGAATAAGTTAGCTCTAGTTGTTCCAAGATTTATTAAATGTTTTTATGTTATAGTTTTTAGGAATTTTGTGTGAAATGTACGAGAGAAGCTCTAAGATATAAACACTCGATAGAGGTAAAATTTAAAATTTTACAAAATACGACCTGCAATGATGCGTGTTTGGAAATAAATGCTGTGGTATTGTGAATTAGGTTGCCTACATCATTATTAAGCCATAGTATTGTTAAGCACATATGTATAATAAAATAGACCAGTCTCTCTCAACTAGTCTTAAAGGTCACATAGTCTTTCATTCTACCTCACCTAAAACATATACCAAATGCATTAGAAAAAGAAGTCGAGGAACCCCAGAATAAGCCCGCTTATGCAAGTCTAGAATGGACTTGGACCAAATAGAAAGATATAACATGTTCAATGCACAAAATTTATTTTTAGCTTCTAATTTTAGAGAACATACTTGATTGAGCCCAGATATGATATAATTACCCAAGTTAATTTCTCGATAAAAAAAAAAGTAGAGTAGAATTTAAAGCAATATCAGACTGGATATGATACTTGAGACTACGGCAGAAATACAGAAAAATCAGTATTATAAGTGGACATGCACAAAAAAAATGTTAAAAAACTTTAAAGACCAGAGAAGGGAGTGAAAATAGATATAAATAGTGTACACCCACATGGGAAGAAACAGCAAAAGATCACAGAAAGTGGAAACAAACTTTGACCAGTGTATACAGAAAAATTACCTTATATAATCAATAGTATCTCCAAACTTGATCAGAACCTCCTTAAAAACTTTTATAACATCTGCATTTATTATGTTTCTTACATCAAGCCATATCTTTTTGGAAAAACATAATTCTAACAAATCAATAAGATCATTTAACAAGCTCAAACCGCGTATGGTACACAGCTAAAAATTATAAGTAAAAATAAAAACATTTAAGTATAAATTTTTGTATTATACATACCCTCCATTTCCTCTTATAAATTGGCTGTTTTGTACTGCTTGGCCTTGTATTGAAATAATCCAAAATATACAGCATGGTATTTAAGCAGTAATGAGGTAATGGTATTCGTTTTGATTTCAAAAGGTGAATGGTATCGGTTTTCTCACTTTCGTTGCTTAAATTTGATCTAGCTGAGGTTTCATTTGAGGTTACCGTTGTACTAACAGGTGATGATAAAGTGGAGGTATGATATGTTGGTAACTAAAATATATTAAAGCTAGCAAAGACCATGTTAAAATTAAAAAATTCTACTTACAAATTGTTTTAAATTATGTATACATGGATCTCTATGATAATTTATTCGAATCCTAAGTAACTTCGTAAATTTTACTAATGCATTTAATGCCGTAGCTTTTATTTTAGAAGACGTGTTAGTTAAAACCAATTTTTGTAATTCCTAAAACAAATATTTCCTATAAAAAAGTCAGGTGCCCTAATATTAATGTTACCAATAGAATTGATGGTCTTTGTAGAAATATTTCAGCTGGAAAATCATGTAGCATGACATCTGAGAAAAATTCGCAGGTGTGAAGTAAAGCACTTGGTTCTGGCGGATTTTTCAATGAATTTTCTACGGACTCCAATACGTGTTGATCAGTGTTTATCAATGGAAACCAACATAGTGTATAATATGGTAAATATCCAATAGTTTCGTCAAATAAATTCTCATTTTCAGAATTTAATGTACTAAGTTGTTCTACATCATATTCTGCACTAAATTAAAAATATAAATACAACAAATGTTTCAGAAAGTAATAAATAAATGAAACATACCCTCCTTCTTGTTCGTTTGATAAACTCCCTTGAACTACACCAACAATAGGTGTTGCAGTTGTCTGGATGGTACTTAATTTGCTCTGGGGCAAATTTTGTTCACCAGACCGATAACTCAGTGGAAATTCACTTACTAATGGTGGAACGATAAGATCTACATTTTGATTATGTGCCTCAACAAACTTTATTAAATCATTGATTGTAGAATAGTGATGTTTCTCAACATAATTACGTATTTGTTTTAATTCACTGACCACTTTCTCAGAACCATAAAATTTGATTAAAGTTTTACCTGATTCTGTCTGTAATAATTTTATATAAAAACAAGCAAAAAAAAAATAACTGTAGTATTGTAATACCTCCAATATATTTTTTATGAGATTTAAAACTGTATCCTCTAACGAGCATTCTGGAAATAGAAACCAGTCAAAAAGTTTCTGTAAAATCTCTTTGCTCCTTGCTAAATCATTATCAAATATATACCCATTCTCCAGTTTACAAGCAAGATTTTTAAGTGCTCTTTCTCTAATTTCCTGTATCTTATGCCCTAAAATTTTATGTTTAGTATTCAAACCTATTGTTTCATAATTAATTATAGTAAAAGTACCAAGTTTTTCAATTTGCACTGATAATATACATTTTGCTGACATTTCCAGTTTTTTTATATATAGAGTTTATTGCATCAGCCGCTAATTAGTTAATAAATAAATAGTAATTTCAAAATTTCAGTTAATTTAAAACTTGACAGTTTGAGTAGTTGAACTTTGTTAGGACCAGTTAGGACAGAGAGCGCTGCCAGCGATCTAGCATATACACTACCGTTCATATATTTGGGAACAAAAAATGCAGGTTTTTTTTTTTAATTAGAATAAAAACAAACAAACATTATTTGTAATATATGAGATAGAAGATACTATTGTAAATTATGTTCATATATATAATATGAACGTAATTTACATATAAAACACAATTAATTGTTAATATTTCAATTTTGTTTGTTTTTTCAAGTTTTTCTTAGTCGTCCCCAAATATATCTACCGTTCATATATTTGGGGACGATTAAGAAAAACTCGAAAAAACAATCAAAATTTAAATATTAAGAATTAATTATATATGTGGCTGATGGTCCAGTGACTTGCGGGCTTGGCTATCAGTCACGGGGTCCGGGGTTCGAATCCCAGGGCCTGCTCTCAAACTGAGGGTTTCGTGGTTTTCCTCACTCCTTGGCAAATACTGAGAGACAAACACCTTAAGTCGCTCCACGGGCGCAGGCGTAATAATAACTCATGGCCGGCCGATGCCCCCTGTAATTGGCGAAAGCTGTTGGGGGATGTAAAGGTATGAATTATTATTATTATATATGTACCTATGTAATTACATATACTTATGTGCTCTTAGATTATATTACATGGATACCGCTATATCATACAATAATGCGGACGTTTGTGCTACCAACATGTACACTATGCCTTCTTTTTTTATCTATTTCTCCCATCATTATTGAAATCACTAATAGTGCTATCTTTGTTGTACCCCGGAAGAGCCGAGTGTGTGCGATCAGAGCGTACCGTATGAGACATATTCATTCGTTTTCAAGTTAATATGTCACAGTTGACGTCCGTTAACTTAATCTGCCACAGTTGACGTTCGTGTTTTCATGGTGTCTATAATCCAAGTTTATATTTAACATGTTTTGGTTACGTCAAACTCAATTTGACATTCACGTCTTCTTTGGCCCAATCAGCATGCGATCCGCAAGGGGGGTAGCGAGAAAGTAAGATAGATTGGGATACTCACAACTTAATGTGAAAAAGCAGAGTACAGTATGTCGTGGGTATGTTGGTAACATAGTTGGGAAGGTATAGCGGTATCCATATACCGGGTGTCCAACCTAAGATGCAACGGTTCCTAGCCAATTTATTATTGCCTTTTTGAAAAAAATTTTCAAATAAATGTTGCCTCGAATCACATTCTACATATGCTAAAATTAGTTTCAGTAATGGCGGACTTCCGGTTGTACCGGAAGTAACCACTAACTACATTATTTTAAATAGAACACCCTGTATATTATTGCACTTTTGGATTCCTCGTTAAATTTAAATAACAATACGTTAGGGATACATTGGGGCTAAGTTGTACCGTTTTCGAATTACATGACGTTTTTCGAAAAAAATGACATTTGCAGTGTCTTCGGTGTTTGGAAATATCTCGGGAAATACGAAAGTTAGAAAAATGCGGTTTTCGGTTTTCGCTCAACTATGAAACAGCACACGTCTTTTATTTTAAAATTGTTGCGTTTAAATTACAGCGTTATTAAATAGGGATCTGTAATTTTCGAACTCTAAAATCATGGATAACTTGATTTTTTTAAATTGAACGGTGTAGCAATTTTTACATAAATGGATGTAAAATTTAATTTTCTTTCGATTTTATATCAGTATCATTGTGTCTATCTCCAACGGTTTTGGAGATATTCGCAATTTTTCAGTTTCTCACGATAGATACGTAGTGCGAAGCGCCGCCGCCGGCCACCTTCCCCTCGCATTTCACCAGGCTTGGAACTGGCAGCAATAATACTGGGATGCTTAGAAAGTGGCCAACAGAACACAATAGGACCACTAGAAACAAAAAAAATGGCCTAAAAGGTACTTGAGATGTTTAAAGCGGCATCTTTAAAGTCAACGCAAGCTTGAAAACGCACTAGGTATCTTGCCGTTATTAGTGTTCCAAGTGTCAGAACTGACATTCAGAGTACTGTTTGGTAACATAATAATTAAAGATGTCGCTTCCTCGAGAAGAATTAGTAGATATGGTTTTCGTTCTCGGTGAATGTTACAGAAACGCTTTGTTAGCGTCAAGAGTTTACACAAAGTATTATACCCATGTAGAAAGCATCCAGATAGGAGGGCATTTCAGTCGCTACTGGGTAGTTTTGTAAGTACTGGATCCGTAGCACGTACAAAACGGAACCTCAATAACTACGTACTTACGGATGAAAATCAGTTGCAAGCTGCGATTTCTTCTCATGGGGTTTCATTAAGAATAAGGTTTATGAGACGCCACCAACAAACCCTGATGATATGCGCCATCGTATTTTAAGAGCGCTTCAAGAAGTCACACCAAAAATACTCAGAAATGCTCAAAAGTGTTTGCAAGAGCGATTTCGATTATGTAGTGCCGAAAACGGACAGCATTTTGAACATTTAATATAATAGTGTTGTACACATTTTCTGTACAATGACAACACTAACGTTTAAAGTGTAGCCTGTTGCGAGCAAGACGCTCGAAGTGTACGTACGCCATACATTGGATAGAGTAATGTAGTTGTGCTGATTTATTGATATTCCAATAATGTTATGTTTTTTTTTATCTTTGCTATGTTTGCTTGTTTCTAGTGGTCCTATTTTGTTCTGTTGACAACTTTTTAAGCATGCCAGTATTATTGCTGCCAGTCCCAAGCCTGGTGAAATGCGAGAAGGTGACCGGCGGCGGCGCTTCGCAATACGTATCTATCGTGAGAAACTGAAAAATTGCGAATATCTCCAAAACCGTTGGAGATAGACACAATGATACCCATATAAAATCGAAAGAAAATTAAATTTTACGTCCATTTATGTAAAAATTGCTATACCGTTCAATTTAAAAAAATCAAGTTAGCCATGATTTTAGAGTTCGAAAATTACAGATCCCTATTTAATAACGCTGTAATTTAAACGCAACAATTTTAAAATAAAAGACGTGTGCTGTTTCATGGTTAAGCGAAAACCAAAAACCGCATCTTTCTAACTTTCGTATTTTCCGAGATATTTCCAAACACCGAAGACACTGCAAATGTCATTTTTTTCGAAAAACGTCATGTAATTCGGAAACGGTACAACTTAGCCCCAATGTATCCCTAACGTATTGTTATTTAAATTTAACAAGGAATCCAAAAGTGCAATAATATACAGGGTGTTCTATTTAAAATAATAAAGTTAGCATCTACTTCCGGTACAACCGGAAGTTCGCCATTTCTGCAACTAATTTTAACATATGTAGAATATGATTCCAGACAACATTTATTTGAAACATTTTTTCGAAAAGACAATAATAAATCGGCTAGGGACCGTTGCATCTTAGGCTGGACACCCGGTATGTATGATCTAAGGAATAACTACACTAAAACTAATTTATAGCTGAAAAAGACGATACAGTCAGGATCACGGTCATTATCAATTCTAATACATCAATCCAACGAACTGTCAAAATGAAATTCAATATGGCCGTTGAGGGCAAACGTTGCCATGGTTGCGATACATTCCGCAGATTTGATACCAATATGTTTTCTTTTGTCAAAATGAAGTAAGTTTGACACAAAAATTGTCATAATGACATAAATGCAACTTGCATAAATGGCTGACGATCATTCACTGAACACAGTTTATTTGCCCACATCTCAGGACACGTGGTTTGAATTAATCTATAGATGACCTTGATCACTGTATCATGTCATCTTTTGGTTTGGTATAAATTAGTTTAGTTTTATAGCGCTTATGTCTTATGTCAATATATAAGAAGTCGGATGGATATACGTTCAGCGCGACTAGTCGAAACGCTATTATTCACTGCAGTATTACTGCTGATGATAAGAGCTTTGCTATTGAAACGTACTACCAGTAAAGTAAAGTTTGCGGTAAGGTGTTTCAAAGTGTGTAGTGTGATCAGTACCATAGTTTTGAGTATTTTTGTTGTTTTAAAGTGTGTAGTGAATTTATATTTTCCTAAAATTCCTGTTTTGATCTATCCTCGCGATCATGAAAACTTAAAAAATGCTTAAAACTATTATTTGGAGAATATTAATAATAGCTGCCTATAAAATGCCAAATTCGTCACTTAGTCCATAATGTCATGTTGTGGTTTCACCAGCGAAGAGACAAGAACAAGAAGGGTCCAGATGCCGCAGCTTTAATTTACACCATTTATAAAGAACGATTGTTAAATAAGGAGAACTAAAGCCAAAATGGCGGTGACGCATACACGCGCGCGTGCAAAGTTTAACCTAACTACATAACTATATGATATGAAGTTTCTTAATTTTTCTCTTTGACGACGAATAACTTCCAACCACAAAACAATTCGATCCTAGTATCTGGTAGGAACTGTAACTAAATTTATATTAAATTAAATAATTACTCTCAACGACTTTCATAATTAACGTCAGAACAATGAACAATGACTGCAGTGGCGCCCTCTATGTAAATTAACAGACTGCTGTAATTACCGCCAAAGTCGTGTATTCGGACCCGCTAAAAATGATAAGTGGCCCGTCTTGGTAGCCGTCTCGGTGGCTGAATGGCTTGCATGCTCGCCTTTCACCCCGCCGCTGCTGGTTCGATCCCATGCCTAGGTGGTGATTTTTAATTGTAGATAAAAATCAGAACAGGCTTTTGTTCTAGGATAAGAAGTAAAGCCGTAGGTCCCGTGTCAATGCGATGTTAAAAATGCAATGCACGTTAAAAATCCCTACCGTTGGTTGGAATTCCTTCGGCAAAATTTCAGTGGGGTTGGTACACGTCAAATAGATGTCAATGCTTAGAAGTGTCAAGGTGTATTCTGCAACCCGAAGCTTCGCCTAGCGACAACATACATACACCCTTCTTGTTCTTATATGTTCGCTGGTTTTACCTTCTAACAAATCGAGTAAAACCATTGAAAATCGGCATCGCGTTTAGTTTTTCCTATTATTTTGTTTTGGTACACCCGACTTGTAAAGAATCAAATTTCTTACAAATTTGGTATTTCAAACCGCGAACAAGAAGGGTCACTATCTGTCGGTGCCTTTGATGTTTGTGTCACTGAAAAATTAACGACAGCTGTAATATATTATTTTAGCTTTCTTTTTTAATTCACACCAATTATAAAGAACGTTTGTTAGATAAGGAACTAAACCTAAAATGGCGGTGACATATACACACGCGCGCAAAGAATAACCTAACTACATAACTACTATATGACATGATTTGTATCTTAGTTTTTCTCTTTACCCACGAATAACTTCCAACCACAAAACAATTCGATCCTAGCATCTTCTATGAACTATAATTAAAACTTAAGATCAATTTCAGAAAGGTAACTGCAGTAGTGTCCTCTCTGTAAATGCACATACTGTTGTATGTATTGTCAAAGTCGCCCATGTATGTGATAGGGCGAGTATCACTTCTTGTCTCGCCCCTTCGTTAGCAAAATCCTTTTTTCAGCCTTCCTTCACTGGACTATAGATATCGTTAAGTTCTGTCAAAATAAGTACTCTTTTTTTTTTTAGAAAGTCGGGAACGATGAAATGAAGTGAAAGGAAAAAATAACAACCTAAGAAAAAAATTTGATAGTTTAATTCAGATGATTTCAGTAACATGTAATACAAAATATCTGACAATTAACCTAAAGTAAATACCTACCGCTTAAATTTAAATTTAAATGCTAGCTAGTTTGACCTAAGCATGTAATAAAGAAGTATGACACAAGGAATGCAAAATAATGTACATATATAATATAAAATAATGTACATAATTACAGTACATACTGCAAACAATGCACCAATTTTTTTATACCAACTGATAGTTATAAACACATCATTCCTTAAACGATTCTTCAATTGCCGCATCAATGCCTTCCATCATAGTCTAAAAATAAACAATTTACAATATAATTAATTTCGTTCACAGATAGCACATACCATTTGTTGGTTTATTGTATCCTTGAAACTTTTGTGTAGATTAGTGAAAAGCGTATCCGCCTTTTTAATAGTTTCTTGCTGTAAGCGCTTCAAGTTTTGTAAACTAAAATAAATTCAGATGGTTTAAATGCAGGAAATTGTCAGTAGAAAATGCAATACATTAGCAATGATTCATATTTATGGAGTCCGACTGTTATATATATTACGTAAGATTAAGATTGTGTAGGAAATAGCTACCCATAAAGTTATATCGCAGTTATTATAATTATTATAACTCTACACTCTTTTGCTGGTCTACGGCTATGTGTTGTTTCACGAAATAAATCATGCCCAGACATGCCCAAAACTATTAAACTAAAGATCCAATGTATAACCAAATCGCGTTAACCATCAAGCGACCTCTAAAATTACCATTAGGGTCTCTTTGGTTACCTTCAGTGTCAAAGTCTGTGTTTCAAAATATTTTCTATTTTTAATACAATGGTAAAATTAAATTAAACCCGTCTTATTGTGACTTACTGCTGATAATCTGACGTCGCTTTGCTTTCTGATTATTAGAGTAATGTAATAGTTATTTACATATCAAGGCTGGAAAGTGACGTTTGCCGAATGAGCTTGAAGATTGCGAGCCGAGGCGAGCAACCAAATGAGTTCGATACGACACTTTCCAGCCGTGGGGCGTACAAAATTTTTTGGGCCACCACATGATTACCACTTTCTACAATAAATTTACTTCAATGCTTAGTGTTCAGAACAGAGAAAACTCATATTTGAATGACAGGTTATTTGACAGCTATTTTGACAAACGAACCCAGAAAAACTTCAGAATCTTTACAGAAGAGTACGGTAACGTAACGGAAGTGGCATGTTGGCACTTGAATTTAGTATGTACACTCATGGACTTTAGGAATGACCGTCTAAATTGCAGCGAGCGTAGCCCTATCTCGCTCACTGCAACTTAAGCGGTCATTCCCAAAGTTTACGACTGTACTTATTGTACTCTACCATCCATGTACCAATTCATAGTTCAATTCGATGAAGTGGCGCTTTCTATCTTCGAATGAGTGTAGTAAGGTTGTACTTTCGGATGTGGTGGCAAAAAAAAAATTAAATCTATACTATAAAGAATCTAAAATTAATTGCTCTGAAAATAAAATGATAAAATTACGTTTCTATAGATGCTTCATATTCATGTTTAATTCCATCTAGATTCGGTCTTGAATATTGTGCCAACTCATTTTTCTTTTTGCCAATTTTCACTTGAATGGCTCTAATTTGTTCCTAAAATACCACATTACAAGAATATGTTAATGTTCACATTACACGTAAGGCTGACTTACACAGAGAGCATTTCTCTGTTTATTTTGCGACTCTAGTTGTTCTTTTTCTAATTTGGAAACCTTTTCTAATTCGACATCAAACTCTTCATTTCCTAGAATTACCTAAAGAAATGTCACATTAAAAGATAATAAAACAACAGAATTTACTTTTTTATTTAACTAACCATTCGATGTTCTAATTCTTTTTTTTTATATGCCGCCTTCCAAGTGTCCAATTGGGGTCTTAGGTCGCTATCAATTTTCTTGATTGTGGCACCAAAGTCTTCTAAATCCTAAAAATAAATTTTATTATTGGATTACTTATGTATATATATTTAATATGAAGAGATTAATAGAACTGGATAAGAAATTTTACTTTTTCAAACCTCGAACTGTCCAAATTAACAGGCATCCTGAGTTTGTGTAATTCTGGCGCCTTGCAACTTAGGACTGCTATTTTATCATTAGTTTTATGAATCATTGATTTGATCTGCAATTAAAGTAATTCATCATTGAACAATTAAAGATGAAATCAACACAAATACCGCATATTTATTTTGATTTATCTCCAAAGAATATTTGTCTATTGCTTGGTTTTGCTCTGTGAGACATTGTTGCTTAAGTTCTTCTACATTGAGAGTGTCTTGCAATTTTTGGCGTATTTGATTTGATTCAGCTTTTGTACACGGCTGAGCCGCTATAACTGTTTCTAAATGATCCTTTCTACTTAGAGTTTTGTTATACTCCAATTGCAAATTCCTACTTTTTATTCGCATTTCTTTTAATTTATGGAGTAATTCATCTCTAGGTCTGTACATATTTTGAATACGCGTTGCATTAGATTTGCGAACCTCGCTAAGTTTCTGGGTAATCTCCTGAAAAAATATCTCACAGTATTGGCTAACATTATACTCACTCATCTATACTTGAATTGACATTTTTGTAGATTCTTCCATTTCGTTTAAACATATTAACTTCTCATCTAAACGATTTTCATCTTCTGACGTTTTGGCATCATTAAAATCAATATGATACATGTGTGCTGCAAACACGTCATTTGGTAAATCTTATTTCTAATTCAAATTCATAATGATATGTATAATTCACTTAGAAATTGTTGGAAGAAAGTGTGGAAGTAATTTTGTTTCATTTAAAATAAATAACAGCTTTGTTCAAACAATGTAGAAAATGTATAATGGGTATTTATAGAAGAGTCACCAGCGGCGGTTCGTGCTTGTGTCACTGGGGGGGCTATTGTGCTACAATGATTGAATTTCTTCGTATAACTTCGTAACATAGAACCATATTTCACGAGCTCATATGAAGAACTTCAATTATTGACACAGCGAAGGTCTGTGACGTAAGCACCGATTGCCGATGAGTCACAAAATATTTATTCGATCAAAAATGTTGTATAGATAATGGATAATCAAATATCAAAATATTCATTATGGAAATTCAATGCTCAAATAAGTAGTCATATTTTTTTTACATACTTATTTCTCTTGTGCAATTAAACAGTATTTGTATTTATAGTAAACAAAGAATTTTCATATAAAATGTAATACATCTAATGTATATATTATAGATAGATAAATTGATAGCTAAATAATTTATTCAGTAATGCAAATACAATGCGCTGAAGAAGTCAATTTAAAGCTAACTTTAAACAAGATAGAGAGTATATAAAACAAGATCACAGTGTAGAACACATAGTCAAACAGAGAGTAACAGTGAGAAAATAAAAATAAATAAATGAAAATAAAGATCCATATATATCGGAGTAAGTTATCACAGAGGTACTTGTCAACACTATAGTAAGGTCTACCAGATAGCACTTCGCGAAGCGATTTTTTTAACAGGTGAGTGTCAAGTTGTTTTAACTTAGAGGGTAAGTGATTGTACACCCTAATTGTTTGTGTAATGCCACTCTTGCTCACTAAAGTTGTAGTAGTCTGCGGAGGAAGGAGACGTCCGTTATTTACGCCGCATGTATTATATCTCTAAAAAGTTGGCAGCTGCCCCGCACAAATAATATACATTCGTATATGTATATGAACGGAAGAGTGAGAATGTCCTTCTCGCAGAACAGTTCCCGACAGGGCGCACGAGATGATAAGAGAAAAATGCTACGAAGACACCGCTTCTGTCATTTGAAGATCCTGTGCGAGTCTACGGAGGTCCCCCAGAGGAGCGAGCCTTACTCCCGTATTAATTATTAAAACGTCGCCAGAGCATGAGATTTCCAATTTAGTTGGCAGTCAATATCCGTATTGCAAGAAATTTTGAACTGTCAACGGAGGTACTTTATCTTTGTAACTGGAGCATGTTTGATTGTGTTTAAAATATCCAAAATGTAAAACATTTGTTTTTTTTTTATTTAATTTTAAACACTGATTGCTAAACCACAAATCGAATTCAGTTATAGTGTCTGTACTCTGTTTATCTAGTGGATTTTTCGTTTTTATAACTACCGTGTTATCATCAGCATACAAAACAGTCCTATACAAAGAATTTTTTGGCAGTTGATTTACGTATACCAAGATCAGTAGAGGTCCTAAAATCACACGTTGTGGTTTTATACATCTCATAGTCATAGCCCTCAAGTATCTGCAGACGGCTTTTCAAGTAGGATCTGATCAGCCCAAGAGCATTTCTTGATACCTATGCAATCTAGTTTGTCATATAGGTCATTGAAATGTATGCTGTCCAATGCTTTCCTCAGCTCCATGAATAAAGCTGTCTGCTAAGTCTGCTCTCCATTATTAATGCCATACAGCTTGGTAGACTGCTCTATTCGTGTTCCTTCCCTGCAAGTAGCCATTTTGATAGTTACTAAATACATTCATGTTCCTTAGGAAATCATATATTCTGCTATACACGGTGGCCAGAAAAGTGCGGATACTCGCCAGGTAGAACGCTTCATTGTTCAATTCTGAGGCGATAATCTTAATCCAAAAAAGTTATACGGTCCTTCCTTAAGGCATACGAGACCATCAAACCTTATGATGTACGGCTAAAATTTAGCAAAATTCGTCAAATTTATCTATGTAAAATCATTGTGGTGAAATTTAGAAATGGAATTATCTCAAATGCATTGATGTAACTAATCGATTAATACCAATGGTTTACATTTTTAACATTTCTTCATTGGCGTTTTTGAAATTAAAGTACATATGGCAACGTGGTACTGTAAGGCTGCTTGTTTAAAAGTAATAAGTAGTTGTCAATTTTTGACGTTTCTCATGTGACATTTGGCTGTTAAAATAAGATAAACAGCAATAAACAGCTTGTGCTGTTCTTAATACTGAACAATGTTTACTTTTGGAGAATACGTCGACATGTATATGGTATTCGGATTTTGCAATGGAAATGCAAACTTGGCAAAAGAGGAATATCAAATACGGTATCCACAAAGGCGTCATCCATCCACCAACACGTTCCGTAGATTGGATCAGCGACTTAGAGAAACTGGCACCTTTATACCGAATTATCGTAACAGCGGTAGACCTAGAGAGCGTCGAACAGTTCAATTAGAAGAGCAAATATTGGATGCTGTTTACGAAGATCCGACGTCCAGCACAAGACAAATAGCTCGGGAACTGAATATTCCTAGCAAAACAACAGTGCACTCAGCACTATCTCAAAATCTTTTGCGTCCGTTTCATGCAAGGAAAGTGCAGCCTTTGTATGTAAACGATAATGTGCACAGAAGAATGTTTTGTAACAATGTTTTACAAAGGATTCAAGTAGAGCCGAACTTTTTATTGCATATTCTCTGGAGCGACGAGTGCTTGTTGACGAGAGATGGCGTCTTTAATAGCCATAATTTTCATTTTTGGGCGGACGAAAATCCCAAGGCAGTAAGGGAAATTGGACATCAGAGAAGATTTTCGGTAAATGTTTGGCTGGGGATTTTAAATCTCCGAGTTGTTGAACCAATATTTCTTCCAAATCGTCTAAATGGAATTCAGTACGTTAACATTTTAGAAGAATTACTGGATAATATTCCATTGAATTTGAGACCCAACATGTTCTACATGCATGACGGGGCACCCGCTCACAATGCCATAATTTCGAGGGATTGGTTAAACGAACACTTTCCGAATCGGTGGATAGGGCGTAACGGTCCAATAGCATGGCCAGCAAGATCTCCCGATATTAATCCTCTGGACTTTTTCGTTTGGGGGCTTTTAAAGAAAAAGGTCTATGCAACGCCTCCAGCTAACGAAGAGGATGTAATTAATAAAATTACGGCGGCAGTTCGATTAATCACCGCCGATATGTTGGAGCGCGTTTTGAATTCGCTTCCTCGAAGATTGGAATTATGCCTGGAAACTGATGGCTACCAATTTGAACAGTTGTTATAATTTTTTCATATTATCTTTAAATTTCAATAAAATTTTTATCCATGTTAACATAAAATTCTTGCTAATTTGCGTATTTACCTGATTTATAGTAAATAATAAAATGATGACTGCCATAGTACTTGTCTGATTAGGTGTTGCCAAATTTACAATTCTTTTAAGCTGCTCGTGTGACTTAAGAAAACACTGTACTACTTTTCTCAATTAAGATTGTCAACTTAGAATTAAATAAAGATTTGGCCTGCGTGGTGTTTGTCCGCATTTTTCTGGCCACCGTGTATATGTCTCTTTCAAAGATTTTGGATATATTGCTTAGAATAGCTATCGGTCTATAGTAATGAATATCAGTTTTACTACCCTTTTTGTGGATAAGTATGTATAACAGATGTTTTCTTTAGTTCATCAGAAAACACACCCGATTCAATGAAAAAAATTAATTAATAAAGCTAGAGGCTGTGCAAGATGCACAGTACACGCTTTAATCAGTTTAACCGGTATGTTATCGTGCCCGGTAGCATTAGTAACTTTCATATTTCGAATTACATCATGGATCCTCCTCGGGTGTAGTTGGTTTTATAAATATGCTTTTGTTTCCAGTGAAGTTATCCTCTGTCCTGTGTTTCAGTCTGCATTGGTTTTACACATATTAAGTAAATGGTCATTGATAAATGACAATCTATCTACTATTAAAAACGACGATGTTTCAATTTCAATATCGTGTTTTTCAATTCTAATCTCGTGAATATTGCAGTGATTGGTAGTAGAGGTGCTTTCGGGCGATCTTATATCATTAACTAGTGACCAAGTTGCTTTTATTTTATTATCCGAATGTAAAAGAAATCCAGAATTAGCCATACATTCCTCCTTATTGACAACTGTATTCGACATATCCTCATACAGTTGCCTTTTTTGTTGACACTTTTGTTTAATTTCATTTGCTAACCAGGTCTTTTTGTTATTATAGTTTGACTCACGTTTAAAAACTTTCTCCGGGCACGACATATCTATTCCTTCTCTAAGAGTTTTAAAGATGTTAGGCGTTAGAATATGTTTCTTCAATTTGTGACGAATTAATAGATTTAAGATATTTATTTAGCACAAGATGATTATCATCCGTAAAGCTATGGTGGGAATAGTAAGCATCTCGGCTGTGTGATCAGAGAGAACAGACAAGACATCACGGCTTTCATAGGTCTTAGCGTTAGTAAGTATATTATCTATGATTGTAGACGAGTTAAGTGTTATTCTAGTAGGTGGCTTCTAAATTGTAAAATCTAATCAAATCATAAAACTTTTTAACTGTGCAATTCTTTCTCTTTTATACATCTATACCAGTCACCTGTAATACCTATCCTCAAGTTTTTCAAGAAACTGATCTATATTTGCTGTGGGTGGTACATACACAAATATACATCAAGACATCTCATATAAGTTTTAAATAAACTCTAAATATATATCAACACATCTTCAGACTTGAAGTATATAATAACTTTTCGTAAAATTATAAATACACAAAATTAACCTTAGACTATATGTATAACTAATGTAACTTGATTTTAAAGTATATATCTGCTCTAATAACAAATTTACAATCGTTATTAACTATCTGTTTGAACAAAGCTCATTACACAAATAACATACTTAATGATTGGTAAAGCAAAATATATAAGTAATGTGAAATTACCTAAGCTTTCTCTAAAAAGATTATCAATTGCATTTTCATCATGTTCCTTATTGTATGCCATAAAACGGTCGGCCATATAGTTCGTACACGCATAAAATAGCTTATGAGGGGTTTGATCCATCGTTTGTGGTAAGAGAATCTTTTCCGGATTTTTCAGAAGCTCTATTAAATCAATCAACCAAATCCAAATCTGTAAGATAAACTGCCAACTAGAAGGAACGGCAGGTGATTTTGTAACTGAAGCTTTGATCTTGTAAGGATATTTAAATGATGTTAGATAATCTGGTACTGAATCCTTATAATTTTCCATCGTGATGTTAATGCGATTGTCCACTTGTTTAAAAAGTATATTCATGCTGTGTATATAAGCTCTAATACTCAATGGCTTAAGCGGCGGCATTTCTGAGTCGTACTCAGCGAAGAATTTTTTCACCTGCAATTGAAAGTCCTATAGCCCGCTATATTTACAAATGTTAGCGAATTGCATAAATGTAAGGGAAATTCTTAAATTCATCGGTGGATCCATCGATCTTTATCACTATCTAACTAATGTACTAACAGAACTCAGAACTATATTAATATTATGAATTATTCAGTTAAACAGCTATTCTGATCGATTAAATAAATGTTCCAATATTTCTTTAAATTATTAATTTAAATTTTTTCGTAACCGCTATAATTTTTTTTTAACCTAATTATTACAATTTTCATACCGTTTCATTAAAAACAAAAAAGAAAGAAATAATGGCATTTCGACATAATTTTATTGTCTTCATCAGATTTATTAATAATACTTTCGCATGTAGACAAAAGATAGCTACACAAATTAAAATGCCAAAAAAAAAAAAAAAAATTGGCATATTATAAAACAATGATGTGAATTGTAATATGTTTACGCCGTATAAAAAATATGTCTTAAAAATGAGTTTAAAAAATAATTTAATGAACACAATAAAATTATGTACGTCATTTCCTTTTTTTATTCACAGAACCTTTACGAAAATATCAAAAACAGCCGTTAAAATCAAGAACATAACTTATATTTCTTTAACGATAGATATTCCTATTCACAAATAAGTAATGACGGCAGTTCTCCAACACGAACAATTAAAAATATAATGAAAAAAAAAGCACAGTATAGAAGTATTGTATGTAGCAAGATAGATCAATGCCAAGAGTATTGTAACATTTTTCGCTGGGGTTGAGAGGTTCCGCCCTCTGATGTCGCGTACGTGAACTTTGTTTCCCGATTCATTGAACGCTGGCGCCATCTGCGAGCCCACAAAGTAAACTGACGCTCGTAACAGTATTTAGACATTTGCAGCCTTGTCGATGGTCTTAAAACTAATACGTGCTTTTACAGTTTCATGGGTATTGAATAACGACAAAAATAGAGAAAAAAAAATCCCACACTACAGGTTTTCTCAAAATAATAAATTTTAATTTAAAAACAAGCTAAAATCTGCATGTGTATGTACGTAATCACATAGACGGACTTAGATCTACAGAAAGATTCAACTCAACTTTTTAAATTCCAGATTGAGGAGAAAACAGTATCAGGTGCCGGAACTTCCTTTTCTTCTTACGGAAATGAGCTTCGATCCTTTCTTTGATCACGAAATTTGCATATAAAGTAGGTGAATGAATGCTGTTTACAGACCCTTCAAAAATAAGCCTAGACCCTGTTTTGCTTCAAAACGGAAATAAGTATGCCGGGTTGCCAGAGGCTCACACATTTAAAAATATGCTATTAAAATCTTAATTTGGTTCTTTTTAAAATAAGGTAGGCGGAACATGTTGAATGTTTGTGGGGACTAGAAGATACTCTCTCTGCTTCTTGGTCAGGAAGGTGTATAATCACCTTGCAGATTGCCCTGCTCATTGTGCGAATAAAATACTACTCAACGTTATATAAAAAAAGGAAAGTTAATTCAAGCAGCCTCATATCAAATTTAATCTCATGAAGCAATAATTGTAAAGCTTATTAATTACTAAAGGTGAAGAATGATTTAAATATATCAGTAATAAGATCGTCAGAGGCAAAGTTGGAGGAAAAAGTATTTGTCGGGCCGGATATTAGGAAACTTATGAAAGACGAAAGATTTGAAACTACAGTGAATCAAAGGCAAAATGCAGCGCCGAAAGCATTTGATATATGTAGTTAAGAATATGCTCGAAAACAAGAAAAACCTAGAATATCAAAATACTGTCAGAAATATGAACTACAAAGAACTGGAATGTCGGATGAGACTGAAAGTACATTTCCTAGTTTCGCAGGTGAAAAGTTCATCAGAGATGGAAAGAAAGTACCAAAAAAGATAAAATATAAGTATGGTTGGTGCTTACTACTGGATGTTCAAGAGAAACAACCCGCAAAACGGGTATGAATGTTTAGTGAATATTCAATGTTTTATGCGCCATATTTAAATACTTGTAGTCACGTGTCACTACTTTGTATCACTAAAAATCGAATAATTAATACCTAAATACTGTTTGGCAAGAAAACCTTACGGATGGAAGACAATGGTCGCGTTCAGGGCACGAATAGGATACACAAAAGTAATTCTTTCAGCTACACCGAATAGCGACCGCTCTGTAATATATTGATGCAGTGTCTTTAGAAACATATTGTCAACAATTTCCAAAGTGTTCTGAACGCGACCAACGGTGGTCATATTTAAAATCTGCACTACAAATTGGGGCTCTTGCTCGAAACGGGGTACTCGGTTTTGGGATCCTGGTACCCGGGTACTTTCTAATTTCTAGCAACGGTTCTACTGGGTTTCGTGTATCCGAACCGTTGCTAGAGGAGTCTTAAGGTGATCGGTCTCGGACACCCGGTTGCGGCAAAGGCTATTTGTAGTACATCGACAATGGAAATGCAACAATTTTTTTCTCTTTTCTGTAAAATTAACCTATAATATTTCTTTTGTTTAATAATTTCCCATTGCAAGATCAAATTCCTGGAAAAATTTTCTGCATTCCCTAAATATATCGAATACCCGAAACCGGATAATCGAGTAGTCGGTGTACTACTCGGTTTAGAGTTAGAGTACCTGAAAACAATCCTAGGACGTAATACTAGACGGGTGGCCGATTCCTAAAAGAGACGGTTTCTGACAATTTAAGAAAATTTTCAAACATTTAGTTTCGCAAGCCTATGTGCCAACAAATAAGGTGTAAAATTTTAATAAACTTTTTTATTTTCACTAATGAGCGATAATTGAAATGTTTCACAGTTTGACGTTTTAAGTTTACCTCGTTTTAAATATTAAATTATTATTCCTACTTATAACTATTTTAGAAACGCCAATTAGCCACCAACAATACTACACACCGCTTATTTCCGAGTTGGAACTACGTTCTCAAACTTCTTCTAGTCCACGTTTGGTCCACGCTTGGGTGAGACATCTTCTGTAGGGATTTATTATTGTAAGTAGTGTTGAATAGAGTAAGCATGGCGTTTATATACCTTATATGAGGTTGTGTTTAGAAAATAATAAATAAACAAATTGTTAAGCAGTAGTGTATTTAATTAATAAATAATAATCAAACATCAAGACATGTTACATCTTCAGTGCTGCTCTTCCGCTACTGTTGACCAGTTTGAGATCAACAGCGCTTAAGGCGCAGCTCTGAAGATATCCCATTTAAGTGTAGACGAAACGTCGGTCAGAAGAAGTTTCAAGGAAACCACACAGTTTATAGCATTGAGAATGACCGCGGAAGTCTACGTGTAACTTTAGCCACAAAAAATATTTGTATGAAAGTGGTTTTCTAAGTATATATGAATTTAGTATAGATT
The DNA here is from genome assembly GCA_949128085.1 of Cetonia aurata. Classification (NCBI taxonomy): domain Eukaryota; kingdom Metazoa; phylum Arthropoda; class Insecta; order Coleoptera; family Scarabaeidae; genus Cetonia; species Cetonia aurata. Next base: position 4,555,542 of record OX421887.1, read on the forward strand.
AAAAAATAATAAGTGTGTACTGGGGCGTTAAAAATTGGCTATACAGCGTGCGGAGTCGATTAGCGAAATATTAGTAATTATTACTAGTTGATTGCTGAAAATTTGTATTTGGGGGATTTTGGTATTGATCTTTTAAATGAAAGAATTGGCAACACTAAACCACTTCCGGTTTTACCGGAAACGACTGATACATAAAAAATAATGCAAACTTAATTTTCAATACCAAAAATTCTATTGATGAGTTATTCGTAATTGACAAGTGAAACTTTGCAGACATACATTTCTATGAATATATCTTTATTGGGAGTAGAATAAAAATGTACTTACCCTCATAAATTGCATTTTTTGCCATTCGCCTTGATTCATTCGCAAATCCTTAGAAGCACTAGAAGCTCCAGAAGATGGTGTTAGAGGAACTAAACACAAAAACTAATTAGCCTTAAAGATTACTTAAAAGTTGCAACTGCGCGCTCCATAATACATTATTGATGTAGGGCTATTATTTTTAAGGAAATTTTGTCAACAGCACCCAAACCACTTGGGAGCAGCTACATGTTCTAAATGTGGCCTATTATTGTATATTGTATAAACCAATTTATGGTATAAGAGAAAGTTACATAGCTGTTTAATTGCGTGCGGAAGTAATAACTCATGGCCGGCCAGTGCCCCCTGTAATTGTTGAAAGCTGCTGGGGGATGTGAAGGCATGAATTATTAGGATCATTTTTTAACAAAAAACACATCACATCTTCTACAAACACCGTACCTAATTTTTGACAAGGAGTACTTAAATTCGAATAACTACTTGATCTGCCCATTGTGCCTCCTCCGAAAATTGTTAACAAATTGGTATGTGTATAGCTGGATCGAGCACTAGTACTTCTTGGTCTCGTTGAAGTCGACCCCCTATAAAGGAAAAGTATAAATATATATGTCAATTAAAATTTATTTTTGCGCTTCTGGCTGGAAACAGTGATTTTGTATTACTTTAAATCAGCCAGAAACATACCATTCTCCGGCCTAGGCCGGCAAAAGATCACTAAAGGTTAGTAATGCTATATTCGAATTACTGACATTTCTGCGTTTAATTGAAGATTCGATGACAGATGACCAATTTTCGTTACACAATCTCTTAATTAATTCAAATTCTTTCCAATTTTTGAAAGATTTTACAGGTAATACATTGTTAATAACTTGTTGCACAACCTCTGTAATATGAACTGGAGGCTCCATTGCCCTTATTATTGATGAATATATATCAAAACTACCAAGCAAATTAAAATTTCAAAATACTAAGGTATTTAACCCCGATTTCAAATTCAAAAGTTATACGTAACATGTATTGCCAACCTGTACTGTTAACTCCCTAGCGTAAATGTTTTTATTTATTTTCAATAAAATTAAGATTTGTGGACCTAAAAAATAGTTTGTAATACACGGCCAGAAACTCTTTTGCAAGTATTCGCACTTGTACACACTCGGAAAACTAGCTTCTGGCCGTGTGTTAGAAATGACTACTTACTTACCTCACTGGAAGCCTCGATAATCGAGGTATATTAGATGAGCTATTAGATCTTTTTAATGCCGACATGTTAATTAAATAGTTTTAAGAAGTGCTTATTAAAATATCTACTACACAATTACACTATAATGAAAACAGCAGAAAGACGCCTAGTGCTGAAGACAAAGATTGGAGAATTAACAGCACAATTAACGAACATTGTTCGAACTTTGAAAGTTTTTGCAAATTTTTGTGACAAGAAGCACACTATGCGATTATTTTTCAAAAAGAAAAATTTCCCTAAAATCGACAAAATTCAATATCTTTTTAATAAATTTATGTTATGTGAATAAATAAGGTAAAGCTATATTAAAACAGAAAATTAGTAAATGAACTCATTTATTATTTAAAAATAGTTTAATTACAAATGTAAATATTTCCTGCATGGTGAAGGTTATACAAATCAATTGTGTAGTAGATGGAGCCACGACATACACACACACACTACACAACACCAAAACAAAATGATTTTGAGTTTGACACAACACGTTATATGCATCCTTTTAAAATTTTCATCTTATGAATTCTTGATTCTAAGTGACAACATGGTACGAAGAGTCTTTACTAAACAATCTCCTAAATTTTGCCAAATCTGATGCTTGTACCGTTGGCCGACAGGTAAGTAACCTGGTATATATAACTTTTCTTAAGTGCATATGTCACATAAATTATTTCGTAGCCTTCATCTGGTAAAGGCTTTATTATTCACTTCGCAGAAACACTGTCATGTAAAGATGATTAACACACTACAAGAGTAAAATCTATCAAAAATATCAGTGATATATTGGATGTATTGGTAGCAGATCATGCAAAGCATGCCAAAAAATTGTTACCAGCTGCAGTGGGACTCTGTGCACTATCGACGTCGACTCTCGCCTTATGTCGACCCTATTCGGTACTCTGTGATGATATTTACTATCGTCATCGCTTCTCCCACCACGGCGAAACCTTTGATTTGAAGTGAGAGCCAAGGGTGTATCGCCTTGAACAGAGATACTCTCGCTATGTCAATCTGCAAACTAGTAAGAAAGAGATGGACAATAGCAAAGAACGACCACCTGAAACTCAAGAGGCTTCAACAACAACGTCTTTAAGAAGGAGATTGTTTCAAAATGGAAATTCTAGCGTGACGACCTCAAAAAGAAGAAAAATTGAAAGTCCGAGTGTCAAAAACAGGCATTAATTGAACCAACAATTGATTGAAATGAATGGTAAAACCTTAATGACACTGCAAAACACAGATAAAAGTTTAGCAACCATAGCAGCTTCAATTGCAGAAACATTGAAAGTAATAATGGATGCTGTTGTGGAATTATAACTATAATTATTGATTTTAATTTTTTGTATAAACTTTTTTTATTCATTTTATAACTAACTAATATTTTAAACAATTCCTTCTTTTTGTGATGAATTTTATTTTATATTTTACTATGCTGTTAATACCTAATATTTATGTATACATGTTCTTGTATTTCTTACACCAATGAAAAGAAGTATAAGTGTACCTATACAAATACATTACTGAAGACCCAATGTTTAAAAGTACATAATAGCCTTGTTTATATATCTTATAGTTATTCAACCGAGCTGCGTAAGGTGCTGATATCTGGCGGCGACTCTCACCATTGTCCTCAACATAAAACAGCCAGTTTTAATTTCTTAGTAAACAGATTATTAAATTTCCCTTTAAGTACAGAACGGTTTGAAAAGGAGAAGAGAGTGATTAAGGAGATAGCTAGTGTTAATGGTTACGATGCGCAGCTAGTAGATAAGTTAATTAATAAAATTAAATTTAAAAAATTAATTCAGGACACAAGTTGTTTAGCGACCGAGGTAGAGAAACCTAAAATGTTATCTATACCGTATGAACCAAGAATTACGCGCGGTTTAAGTAAGATTTTTAAAAAGGTTAACATCAGTTTAGTGTATAATTCAGGAAACAAACTGCAAAGAATTCTTGGGAACCCTAAGGATACTATAGAAACATTAGAAAAATCAGGGATATATGCTATTAGTTGTAAAGATTGTAATTTAGAATATGTTGGGCAAACAAAACGATCAATTTTAACGAGATTTAAAGAACACATGGCACATTTAAAGTATGGACGTTTAGAAAAATCAAGCGTTGCCCACCATGCTTTTAACAACAATCATAGAATTAGCGTAGAAAATTTGAAATTACTAAAGAATGTAAACAAGAGTTATAAATTAGATGCGTATGAAAGTGTAGAAATCGCCAAACGCAAGGTCAATATGAATGCCGACAATGGGCCAATTCCAGAAAGTGTATTGTATAGATTACTAGACGGGTAAGTGCCTAGTATAACACTTGTTTGCACAGATGTGTCCTTATATAGTCATTCTACCGACCTTTCAAAAGATCGTATACTTTTACGATATCGGTAATTAGAGTAACTCTTGGAACCGACGATTTTTTAACGGAGGGTTGGCTCGCATCCCCTCCCCGTTAAAAATGCGCCTGTACAGGAACGTTGTTGTATATATTATCGTAGTTTTAATAATTTTACTTTACTATTAATCATCTCCTGATGATGCTAACTTGGTTAGCGAAACGCGCGTCGAGAGATTGTGCATTGTTGTTTGGTGATAGTGGAAAAACCTAGCATTGACTTTTGTCAGTGTGATAGTTATTGTTACACCAAAGGTTCCAAAACCCAATTACTGGAATATATTCAATTTGCTATTGTAGGTAAATAACAGCTGTGCGGCAAAAAAGTATATGTCTTAAATAAAAACAAACACGTCCGGTCTCCGACCGTACATCTTGCTCCCCGCCGCTATCTATGTTTCATAAAATCGAAATATTGCCTTTTATTTATGCAACCCGCTTGATTTGGCCAATTCTGCTTCAGTGAGCTATCTGTTAGTTATCTGTGGTAATAATCTTAAAATAAGCAGTAATGTTTATTTCAAATTGGATATGTACTTACGTAACATAAAAATATAACTTATTTAGAAGAACTTTGCAAGGTAGAATGCTACTTCTTTTCATGCCATCGGAAGATGTCAACACGCTATATCCATCTGATATCTATGTACCGCGTATGTGTATAAGAGCAGAATGACTTCAAAGTACGGTGACCAATGCGCGTCTTGTAACGATAGTCTTTGCATGCATTTTTAAAGGTAATTGAGAAATTAAAAAATATGGAGAATTAATTTTCATTATGAAAACGGTCCTAAGATTTTTAATGCAATTTGCTATCTATGTTCCACATTTCCCTAATCAATGGCTATTAGCTTGAAAAATATATAATATATATATAATTTTCTTAATAAAAAGGTATCTCCAATTTTAGTTGATCCTTAAACATGTTTTTTACATAACAAACCTTTTGAACAATTTTGTAAATAAAGCATTATTCATTACAATCTTTTATTTCAAACATTTTAATGACAATACATTCTAATTTTTTTATTCATCCTCTTTACTATTGCTATCCAGTTTGGTGACCATATGTGTATGTTTTATGCATATAAGCAAAATGTACAAAAATTAGTGACAATATTTGTATGATACTCACCAGGCTGCACACTAGTAATCTTGCAGCAGGTTTAGGAATAGTTTTCAATAATATGATGACTAAGCGGAAAGTACTCAATCCGCTAAAAGCGATTAAACAAAGGAAAAAGAATTTTGTACTACTTTCGTCGAATAATATCAATGATACAATGAGAGAAAACAGGTGCCCATACAATGCATAACCCAGTAGTGATACAAGTTCATACCAGCTAATATTTGACTGACTAACATTTAGCAACACCTTGCATATTACAGGCACTGCTACTAAGTACACTAAAGAAAATTTGATGGGGGAGAATGATATTATTTCATTTTTGTTGTTGTGACCATATTGCAATAAACAATTCAAAATTATAAAAGCTATAATGGGGCCTAAAAGATCTATATGCACCTTTTGGAATTTTTTGGATAGGGGAGGAACAAATGATGCATAAATTCGGAAACTCAGATCACGCATAGAGATTGCGAAGAAATTCCTAAAGCATCTTTTGGATGTATGTTCCTCAGAGCCAATAAATATTACTGAATTTTTCATATTCCTCTGAACTATTAATTACTCAAATCACTATATTAATTTTTTCCTTTTCTTAAATAGTCTTGCTTTGCCTTCTCTAATTCTTCTTTAAAATTATTGGAAAATCTTCTAGTAAACTGTTTTAATTTCTCCGCTGATAGTTTATCAGGTAATCCTCGCTCCTCAGCGATTAGCTTAGATCTATTAAAAAGGTAAACGACAAAACGCGCTGCTCTTCGCATAGGATATGAATTACTTAACCGCTCCACTACTTCTGGATGGTTAGTAAAATAGCGTATCAGAAATCTAAAAATCATTCTTCACTAGGATTTTTGCATACCAAATGGATACAGATATCGGTATTTCTGCAATAACTCTTGTTTTAGTCGTAATTGTGTTTTTAATGCTTCTAAATGATTCAGTTGTTGTTCTTTACTATATTCTATACCAGCAAGCAAACGTATCTGGAAAGATAGAGATATGCTTAAAATAACATATGTAATACAGAAAATGTATAAATAACATTACTTGTGCCCTAGTGTGATCCAATCTTTTTTGCAGCTCTAAAACTTTTAGGGAACAATCTTGTGACTCTCTGCTTTTAGAAGTGTTGTCGTGATGATCTTTTTCTACGCTGAAATTTAAATAGAAAGTGGGCAAAGATTCGCTTTACTATTTTTAGAATTAAAATTGTGACAGATGAGCAACAAACCTTCTGATAATTTCATACACCACAGGTAATATTTCTATATTTAATTCTTCTACTGTTAGGTGCTTTTTGTTGTCCAAATTTTGTTCGTTGGTTTCCATATTTTATACGTTTCCATACATTTTAAATAAATGAACTTGCAATTCTACAGAAATACATTCAAATGGGGAAATAAATGCGTTATGAGCATAAAGAACAATCAGTACCACAGAATATACAGAAAGGATAATACCGCAACAATAGTTGATTTTTTTTTATTTTTGTTTTTCAGAGGTTTCGTTTTGAGAATAATATAACGTGGAACTTTGTAATTTGGTTTCAAAATATTAAGTGCAACACAAGAAAAGCATATATAAAAATACGTAGCGCATATATTTAGGAACAAATTTAAATGCAATTTTGATAAAAAAATTAAAACAAAAGTAAAATTTAAACAGATCAGTATTTACAACGCAGCGATTTGAAAGCTATGCACAAATTTTTCGATTGGCTTTTTTCGTTTTTGTTTATTCTGCCAATACCGGAGCATAATGTAAAAATTAAATCAAAGCATACGTAATAGATATAGATGGAAGCCACAAGATGTTCACGTAATCGGTATAAATGATCTTAAATACGGACGAATCAAACGAAAAGCATAAGAGTGGCATATTCAAATAATAAATTACCAACCTTCAAAATGGCTACTTTCATAATTGAGTTAGTCGGTATACTTACATTGTGTTCTTCCAGCCTATCTCTATGATTGTAATCCAAATTCTTCATACCAACTGAAATGAAATGACTATTGACATGACACCACATCAAAATTTGACATTGACAACTGTTGCGTTGTTTTAGGTTTTAACCAAAAACTTTTAATTTTTTTTTATGATGTAAATGAACTGAATCACTGCACCTGCACTGTTAAATGATAAAATAATGCACTTTTCCGAGAGTGTTTAAGTATTATACACGTATATTTTACGAAATGGCCCAATCAACGACCAAAAAAGTTGACCCTGGTTGGAATGATCCCCCCGTATTGAATTATGATGCTTCCAATCCCCCGCCGAAATCAAGAATTACAAATAAGAGAGTAGCTTTTCCATTATCATCCAATCAATCGAGTCCAGCGTCGGCGGCTCCTGCAGCAATACTTCCACCGTTACCAAATTCAGGTTTAACAACACCACCAGTGCTTCATTCTACATCTAACGGATCACAAAACGATGTTAGTGAAAGTCAATAATTAATGTTCAAAGCAATGGGCAACTATGGGCAGGAACCTTATACCATACTTCACATAAATTACAAAGCTAGTTGCATTTAGAAGATGCTGTCGTTGAGGTAGCTTAGGTGACCGCTTTTAAAAAATCTAATGTCCAACTATTAACATTTTATCGAAAAGAAATAGCTGTACTGTGATTTTTATTATGTACTTTATGATTATTATCGATTAAATAAAACTATGTATTTTAGAAATTTATTATGTTTTAATAATGAAAATTTTATCATATCACTGAAACGCTGATTGTACTATTTATCATATATTTATTATAACCATTGCATAGATATATGTATATTTTGTAGATAATAAAATTTGTGTTACACACTAAATGCTATAATACTACAGATTTAGAGATAAGAGTTACACTATAATGACTGATGATTGTTTTAAACCCATTATTTTGGAAATTTAAAATAATTAATTAATATTGAGTTTCATAACATATTCACTCTGGTTGTACCACTGTGACACAATTAGTGTTTGTTTACTGTACAGAACATGTTTCGTGCAGAATCCGGGGTTCGTATGCAAAAATTTAGGAGAAGTGCAACTTGTATCGTGTTCGTCAACTTGTAACAATGTAATTGCACATGGTCTGGAGTCTGGAGGTGTAAATTACACTGCAGATTAACCGTTTCCATTGTGTGTATTAACAACAAAATACGCAGACCAAAAGTTGTGAACTCGCTCTAATTATTAATACCATTATCATCATCACTTCATTTTATGAACGTTGTTCTTTAATTTTCTTCGTCGCATAATAAAGGAAAATCCGCTTTACCGGTTGTCGTGGTTTATAACTATGACATTAACACAAAATAAAGTTTAGAATCCACCATTGAGCTAAAATTGTAGTGCAATTAGTCCTGTTCCAAGATGTTCTAATGACGTGAATAAATGAAATTTGTTCAAATAGGCACAATGTAAACGAACACTTTAACTCCTATATAAATTCATAAACATGTTTGGGCCTGGAGTGAATGTGTTAAAATTAACATACAATAAAATACAAATGCATCTGGTCACTGTTGCTAATTTAATTCTTTAGGCTCTGATGTCTGCTTGAGCAGATATTCATAATTCATGATCAACCTGTAACTGCCTTAAAAAACCAAGCTGGAGTAAAATACTTTAAAAAGAATTTTTTGAGATTAGGATTTCAGGTTGCTTTTGGTAAAAACTTCAGGGCTGAAAGATTTAACTAGCAAAACAGTAACATTTTCAAATTTTTGGGAATAATTGAAAAGCTATTCATTTCCGATTTATACCTCTTTACTAAATGAACATTCTATATTCTATCACATATTTTCAAATCTGCCGAAGATGACCAAACCTGAGACATGCTTCGCCAAGGGGTGCCAAACAAAAACGCAACATTGTAAAAAAATTTACCACAAGCATAGCTACAAGCACAAGTAGGTTGAAGCCAATATTTGACCAATTTGACTCTAAATAAATAGAAATGGTGTCAAATAGCATATCGACAGGCCCAAGATGGCAGAAGAAACTGGTATAGGAATATATATTTTATACCAAATATTTCAAAACTTTAGCATAAAGACTGAGCTCACACGTAATCAGCACTGTGTTATTTCAGGGGCGCGTTCAAAAATAGGTGATACAAGTATAAGGTATATACTGCTGTCACTCTCAAGCATTCAAACGTTTCTATTCGCTTTCATTGTTTGTAATATACACTTTACTTTGTTCTAATTTCGAACGCACCTCGGGAGTACCTTGGAAAACTGAATGAGCCAGACGAAAAGAACAAGGTTATTCTTTTATGTAGTCCTAAATACACAGATATAATAATGCTAAAATAAAGATGGAATACTATTTTTAGGGTCCAAACACTTTTGTGGAATTTTATAGTTTTAATAATGAAGGGAACATTTGTAAATACTTAACTTTGGACATGCGATATAGAAAGAAATTTTAACACATTAATAGTATTACACTATTTTTTGTGTATTTAATAAACTTATATATTATGTAATTAAAAAAAATTAAGTACTTTATTCATTGTGCAACTTAATATTATGGACAATATTTATTAAAAATAAATGTAAAATATGGAAGAAATTCACTTTACACTTTTAAAAGTGAATTAAAACGTAATAACAGTACAAAATAACGGTAACTAATCATTATAGTGCACGAAAGAATAATTAAAATCAATATAAAATATAATTAAAAAATTACAATCAATTAATGTGTTAAAATCATTGCACAATAATACAATTCTTTAAAATTAATAATCTCATCACTCGCACTTTCACTATATGAATATATAAAATAATAATATCTTTTACACCGTAAAATAAAATTAGGTTCTATAAAAAGTTACCATATATATATAAAAATCACCCTAAAATCAATATTCTCTAAAACAACCATAAAAAATTGATAAAGGAATTATAAATTTCTTCAGATTTACAAAATTTAAACATAGGTACTGGGATTTCTCGATGAAGTACCCGGTTTCCCCAATATTCAAATGTGCACCGCCCGCTCAGAAGAACCATTTAGGTTCGCTACAGCTAATAAATGTCGAGTACTCGATCCGCTGGTGTACGAGTCGCCGCTGCTTCTTGCGCTGGCGTGAGACAGTGGCGTACCTGGCAGACGTTGTGGAGTACTTTCCATCGAGCTTGGCGCTGCGTTGTTTTCGTATAAACTTCCCGTTTGTATTGGGTTTGGCTCTTCAGGAGTGTAATAATCAGACTCATCACCTCTTTCTTCACGACCTACAGGAGTTTATATAAAAATATGCAATTATAGCACAAATTCAAATACTTAATAAGAAAAGCAGATTCATAAAAATCAAGAGTTAAGTAATTCCAGGGCGAGATTCGGAGTTCTTACACTAGCCTGCTAATATATTCATAAACAGTTTAATCATCAATGCCTAGTGTCTAATTAACAAATTTAAAATCACATACAGCAAGTATGTACGTACGCTACTTTGAAAGGCGGTTTACTGGTAAAGAAAAAAGCCAAAATTTTTTGAAGGATTTACAGAAGTTTAACTTACATAAAAAGAAATCTTACTTGGTTCCTAGTTACCTCTTCGATGTTGAGGTCATGCATTAGCATTTTATTAACACTTCACAAAATTTCTTAGCACCATACGCTGATTTAATTCAATATTGTAGTTCTAATATTAAAAATAATATATATGTGCTCTGGAGTTTTTCAACGGTTGATGAAAATATCGTGTCTCAACTTTTAATGGCTGCAAAGACTCGCTCTTCAAGGCACGATAATTTCAACAATGAAATTGTTAAATTATGTATCCCTTTTTTACTACCGCTAATAACTCATACCGTTAATTATTGTGTTACTCATTCAGTATATCCCGACTCACGGTAGTACTGTTGTCTAAAGTTTCGAACCTTCAGAATTACACACATCTCATGTCAATAAGTATTGTGCTAGTTCTTTCAAAAATATTGGAAAAAGTACTAGATTTGCAAATAAGACAATAATTGCAAACTAATAGTGCGTACCCTGAGATGCAGTCGGGTTTTCAACGTGGCTATAGTTGTGCCACAGTATTAACTAGTGTGATGGATGATATTTTTCACAGCCTTGATAACGATCCGAGCTACAGCTCTTGTGTTACTTGTCTACTCTAAGGCCTTCGATAATTTTCATCATATTATTCTGTTATCAATACTACACCTTCTCCACCGGAGGCTGCCTCATTTTGCCGCAATTACTTGAGTATTGAGAAAAAGATAGCATCCGCATGGGTCGATTATCCGTCCCGTCCACCGCGGCCGCTAGGACCTATTGTAGGGCGGATGTACACACAGGAGTATGTGGCGATTGATGATCTAGCCTCCCTTTCCACAACAAGTGCACGGGTGGTAGGTCCAGAAGAATTTTCAATGCAAATGACGATGAGACATGAAGACATTGCCCCCGTTATTGCCATACTTGCAATCCTGTGTATGAATGTAAGTTTTGCCGTGGCTCAGGCTTGCAGCGCTTTCTGCCACCATGCTACCGCTCCATAGGTTATGGTTGGACGTACTACCATCACATTGTTGTTGGATTTGCTTTGGGGATATCTGCCAAGATTTCCCACATATTCTTGGGCAAGTCCATAAGGATAACCTTGCCTTGTGAGTAATCTTTTCCACATGTGGATTCCAGGTCAGTGGCTTATTAAATAGGACGCCTGGATATTTTACAGTATCTGCAAATTCAAGTTTTACACCTTGGATAGTGGGCACCAAATGCTCCACTCTCCTCTTCCGGGTGAATGGTACTATCGTAGTTTTGTTCGGGTTGATGCTCAAGTTTTCCCTGCTGCAGTGCCATTTGTACGTTAATTACCTGTTGGAGGGCTAAGGAAATATTCTTCTCCCCCGAGTCTCTTAAAAGCATCACAATATCATGCGCATAGGTTTGCACCTCGGCTCCAAGCGCTTCAATGATAGCTCATAGGTCGTCTACAAGTAATGACCACAGTGGTGGGGATAAAATCTATCTACTATCTCCCCGCCTAGACTCGTTATAGCAAGCCTATTCGTAAGCATAACGGCAATCCAGCCTGTTATGATCGGTTGTACGTCCCGCGCTAAAACCGCCTTGCATAGATTCTCCTTCTATATCCACAAATGCTGCCATTGCTATTTCCTTGGATTCGAGCGAGTCCGAAATCTAGGAGACAAGAAGTTTAGTGCAAGATCCGTGGATTTGCCTGCCTGATACGCATATTGGTGCATGTGAAGGGCCCTATCTGGAAGAATTACTTCTCTGCTGTGACCCTCTAACACCTTTTCTAATAAAGGTGATAATGAAATAAAATTCGTACTTTCTAATTTGTAATAATTTACTATATGAAATGGCGGTTTCGGTTTTATTAATTTTTAATAAGTGAAACAGAGAAATAAAACAATATTGAAAGTTACTTACACAAATACCATTTTAATTTATTCGACGGTAATCAAAAGCGTAGTAAGAATAGCTAAACAGGTTGGTTATTTAACAATAGATACCTACATTTACGTAGTCAACAAAAATGCCGAAATAAAAATAAAATACAAAATTTTACGTTAATTTTTACGCATTGCACATAGATAAACAAACAGTATACACAAAACACTATTCATTTATTTATTTAGTATAACTGAATATCATCACAGGAACCCCTTAGATTAGGCCACGCCCACCTCTCTTAGTCTCGAATCTTTTTAAATTCAAACATATCTAATACAAAAAGGATACATTCCAATACGGCCATACTACTTTAAACAATTATCATTTACTAAGCTGCTTACTAAGTCACATAAATTAGGAACAGGCTACTCAAATCTTAACACATAGATTTGCTATCATACAATCATTACGGTTGTATCTGGGAAACTGCTAATAATAAACAGTTAAGCATTAAAGCAAACAATGCAACAACAGAAAATGTATCGTTAAAAAAATACTATACAGAGTGTTTTTGCAGGCGAAAGATTTGCCTGAAACTAGAAGTTTGGACATATGTTGGGCTATATTTTATGCAAAAAGTCCTAACATATTACAATTCTTTTCAATTCTCCTGTATTAAATGCTGTAATAAAAAATAGCGTGTTCCATTTGACAAAAAAAAAGTTTTTAAATATCCTGTATGTGATTTAACGATGTTTGATTTAATATTTAATACGTACTCGCGCTAATTTTAATAGAACATCTACATAATTAATACCTATAAATTCGAATTTTTATTTGAAAGGGCGAAACAGATAAAAATGCAACATATTTGTAAATATCGCAAAAACATTTGAATTTAGGGAGAGAGAATTATAAATCACGTGAAAAATTTACTAGATCGTTTAAAATTGTGTCATTCCATTTAAAATGAAAAAGTTGATATCAATTCCATCCATGTAACTGTAAATATTTTCATTGAATAGAGCATAGTCCACTTTGCAAGATTCATAATGAAATTCCTACTAGCTCAAAAAATTCTAATGGGTCAGTTGGTGAAATAGTATAGAAACTTTTTTTAAGTTTTCTTATAAGTCACCACTTTTATAATAATTTTAACAGTGCCAGTGAGCAAGTGTAGGCCACCTACAATACTTAAGACTTTGTGTTATGTCTTAATTTAAATAATATTTATAAATTTTCAGTTAGCAAAGAAATGCGTTTATTTCTAAACTAAAAGATTTTTTTTTTATTGACCGATGAGTGCCTATCAAAGAAATTTGCAAACACTGATTGAAAAAGTTAATCTTAGACTTACCGTAGCATTTCTTTTCATGTTGTGCAGATTTTAATGTTTCTTCGTGGTCAGTATCAGCATCGTCTATAGGTTCAACCACATCAGCCATATTTAAAGCTAATCCGTTAGTCCTTGTCAATACTTCTACGTTTTGTAGAAGTGGGGATAATTTCTCAGCTTCGCTGTCCTCATCAGCTGCCTGCAATAATTAATATTGTCACGGACTCCGCGTGTAGCGACGACTGGTAATCAAGCGAGTTATAATTACAGTACCGTTGTCTCTTGAGCCCTACCCTTACTAGCCCAGGTCAAAGCCGCTGCAGATACTTCCACAAGGCAGGTCCAATTATTATAATTTATATTATTATTATATTAAGGCAAGTGTTCACCCCTGAGTTACACCCGTTACCCGCCCAGACCGTGACAATATTATAAGGGAAATATTTTCATTATGTCATGTAAATTGCATTTATTACCTCATCTTTTTCAGGCTTGTTATTAGCAACACGATTTACATCACGAATTCTGGAATGCTTAGTTCTTGGACTCACTGTTTCTACTTGAGTTGATAGCAAGGGACATTTTGGCGTCTCTTTATCTTCATCTCTTGATGATATCAATACTGACATGCCAAACTGTATTAAGACATATAATAATGCAGAAAATACAATACAATCCTTTAAGAATGAATAACCACCTCTGGCGTTCCTGCTGGATCTTTTTCTTTGCCCTTGCAGTCATCCGAATGTCTATTAAGTATCTGTGCTGCTTGTACTGCTGGTTCATTTTCGGGTGTCTCGACAAGGTCGGGCATCGCAGATGGCGGATGTCTTGGAATGTGAGGTCCATTTAGAGCTTCAATAAGCGACACTGCTTCATAGCCAGGTGGAATGTTTTCACAATTACCCTAAAATCAGTTAAAACCAGGTGTGTTTCTAAGTTTTTATTGACCCGTTAAGCGTTTAGTATTAGGGCCATCCAATAAAATCATTATGAATGAGCATATGTCAGGTGTTACAGACAAAGTGTCAAAAAGTTACACAGAAATAAAATAGATATAATGGAAGTTTTGATTGGTTGGGTAAATTTAGTACATTGTACTAAATTTACCCAAAACACATCACACAAACCGCGGAGTCTTAAATAATTTTAACGTGTATTGTATTGTCGTTGTGATTTGTCGTGCATTATCGATGTTTATATGTTTTGTGTTATATCACAATTATTAATGTATAACTCCTCATATCAAGCTGACGTAGCACCTTTTTTCCTTCAAGACATATTGTGTGTGTCCAGATGATGGCGCAAGCCGAAACCGGTCGATACAATTAATTTAAAAATAAATATTTGATTGGAAAGAACTTTAAATTTATTTTATTATCAGAAATAAAATAGCTTGACTTCTACAATTTCTTTTTGTTTAAGAAGCAAAATATCAAAGAAAGTGGCAACGATTTATCATAAGATGATTTAATAAGTATGAAGAACTTAGGATTTAAAAAATATATATTAGAATAATTCTATGGGCGAATCTTATTTAGCTGCCCTAGCAATACATACAGCAATAAAATAACGATTCTTATATCCAAAAACCGTTTTGAGTTGTTCGTTGCTCTACATTTTCCAATAATTCAAATCTACCAGGGGGCAACCATATAAAATTACCCCTTTATAAAAATGTTAGTGGAAAACGGTTTTGTATGGTAAGATATTTGTATTGATAAAGTTGTAGTACACCATTCAAAGGTCGAGTAAGCTTCGAAGAATGTATATCCAATAAAATTTTATAAACTCTGCTTACGCGGCGGCAATGAATGTTGTTTGCACGTCTATTGTGGAACCAATAAAAATGAAGACAAAATTTTAGCAGATACAGTTAAAAATATTTTAAAATTAGCAGAAACTTTCCGCAAGAAAGGTGGTACTATCATCTACAGCGACAATTTTTACGGTAGCCTTATGTGGTTAGCAACTTAGGCTTAAATAGAAAACAATCCAGTGGTAGTTATAAAGAAAAAATACGAAGTAATGAGTCATTAGCAAAGTTACACAGGTGGGAGCATAAATAATTTTTTTTATCAACCACCAAACAGTAAAAATTTAAAGATTAAAACTATTGCCCTAATACAAATTCTAAAATGAAGCCCAATAAAAGAAAATTGATTTTTCAATGAAGGGAAGTACCCCTAAATAATTTCATTATTTACTTCTTTTTTATAAATTAACTGGATTAAAATTTAACAACTTATTGTAAATGTCGCT
This sequence comes from Cetonia aurata, assembly GCA_949128085.1. NCBI lineage: Eukaryota > Metazoa > Arthropoda > Insecta > Coleoptera > Scarabaeidae > Cetonia > Cetonia aurata. Next base: position 4,571,627 of record OX421887.1, read on the forward strand.
GTGAAGTTCTCAAAAATAAAATATGAAAATTTCGTTTTTATTAAAAGTAAGGCTCTTAATGGTTTTTAAAACTAACGTACATTCCTTTTCTAATTACATATTCTTTCTCAGACAATGTTCTTAAAACTTTAGTTTTTATTCTAAGTGTTCTCGCGGAAGCAAATCCTCAAACATAGGCGTCATTCCTATCATTATGGCTTCTCTCTTCATTTTTTGTACATTGCCCTTATGTAGTTGCACTAAAATTTATTGTATAGGTAGGAGCCTCATTGGAAGAAATGAGGTGAATGTTTTCCGCCTATACCTTCTCTAGAGGTCGTTTACATCTCTTCTATAGGAAACTCCAAAATAATTAAGGATTTTATCTATAAGCTTCAGAAAAGAAATGATTGTACACGACAATTCCACCATTAGGGTAAGTGCACAGTAGAAGCTGGTTACTAATAAGCGCTGATAAGCTGCAGCAACTGTTAACGTATTTATATTAGAAATTTTTTTTGTGTTTCAGTTGGTGAATGTTTTGTGGCAATACAATGAAATAAATAAATCAATAAATAAACAATATTAACGTGTTGTAACTACAATTTGAACGTATAAGCGTGTTTCCCAATACATTTTACGTGCTCATTTTCGTAGGTGCACAGAGTAGACGCTATATTTGAATCGGCGAGCAGATGCAGTAGCAACAATGGATGGACATTGCGTCATCAACTCGTCAGATTCAAAATAACATTTATCATTAGTCGATCGACGAGTACGCTTACATTAGGACTATTCCAACATAATTAAGTCATTTGACATGTAATTTGGTGTCTGTCAACTTGTGTTTTGGTTATTGTTCTTACTATTTCATTTTATTATCTTTTACATTATTACGTTCCTATATTATATAAATCAGTCTTTATCAAAGTTCTATAGCACATTGTTTTCGTTAAACACATACGTAACCTGAACAATGTTAAAATGTGGCAGTTCAAAAGTAACCAATGTTGAAATGACATCGAAGGCAGCAGGTATGTACATAAAATCTATTCACCTGGTAATAAAATGTTACAGACTTTAACTGTACCTACTGAATACCAGCGTAGAACAGTCGTTGAATTACCCAGGTTGACAACTTGCATATTCTAATACTAAAAATGCTTGCTAAAAAATTAGAAAAAAATTAACTTTGATGGTGTCTTGCTTGACAGGCATGGCTTGATTGGAGAACTTAGCGTCTACAATATTTTGAAAGAGTATGAAACCCACCACAAATTCCAGCCTCCGAAAAGGTACACACGAAAGATGCCTGTATTAGACAATGTAGACGAAGAGATGAGAAATATCATCCGCATAATCGCCCATTCTTTCCTTTTTAAAAACGAACCTCCAACTGTTAAGAAAGTCCTTGGGGTAATAAACGAATGTGAAGATTTTCCTAATTTTAAAATAACTTCACTCAGATTGTCATTGAAAGAATTGAATTTTCGGCAAGTTAAAATAAAGATATTTATTTTGCATATTGTTTCCACAAAAAAATCATATTTGCAGTTATCAAAATAGGAGTCGAAATAGTAGAAGATATGAATGCAGAAATATTTGAAAAGTGGCTGCAACATATCCTTCAAATCTTAAAAGAAAACGCAGTGATTGTTCTTGACAATGCTCCTTACCATAGGCGAAAGTTAAATAAATATATTAATAAAATAATAATAATATAATAAAATATAATAATAGCAGCAAGTAATCGTAAAGTTGAAATTCAAGAATGGATGAAAGAACATAACATGAAATACGACGGACATGAAGAATTATTAACCTTAATTAAACAATGCATAAACACCCCCGCAAAGTATGCTGTTGACGAAATAATAGGGAAAACCAACAGAAACGTATTGAGACTTCGTCCATATCACTGCGAATTAAAACCAATTGAATTAGTTTGGGCTCAAGTATATGTTGCCAAACAAAATAGAACGTTTAAATTAACAACATGTTATTGGAATAGAGAAAAAAATGTGGAAATTGGACAATTTAATTTAACGTCACGTAAATAAACTGATAATTACCAGTGGTAGTGATTCTTCAACCTCATCTTCTGAAGAATATGATTATGATCACTAATAAATTGCAAGACTATCACCAATAAAAAAAATAATATGTTTTTATAACGAACTGGATTATTGTTTTGAATTTTTTCAGCTTTTCTTGAAATTGTAACATATATTAATGTAATATACAATAAATTATATTAATATGTGCTTGCTTTGTGGTTAGTGTGAAGCGTTATTAAGAATAAATTATTATATTTTAATTTAATTATTTCATAAACATTGGAAAATTGGAAATATATAATCTCATATGGGTATAAATGAAGGTCCAAGTATAAGATTCTCGGAACTGACTTGTTAGATATTAATCAATTCTAAAAACATGAATCTGGGTCAACTCCACGACGCATAGCGCTCTTTTCGAAATCACAATACCTCGCTGGCGGACCCTGTATTTTCGAAAAATCCCTTTCAATGTATTAAAGGTTAGGTATTCACTACAAATGGCAAAAACTAACAGGGTTGTAAAATTTATATTTTGTGAATCGGATTTTTCAATTTTGACGTCAATGTGGCGTTGCTACTGCATCTGTTCGGCGATTCAAGTATAGTTGCGTATTGCATTTATATGCGCACAATAATTCGTCGTTATATTTAGGTTATATCGCGCACACTAAATGCGGGTGTTGATTTCGGCTTTTTTTGATCTGCGGACAATAGTGTCTTTTTTAATCCTTAAAACTGTTATTTTTAACTTTAAATTATGAGTTTTCAATATTTTTAAGTAGAAAAACAAAAAAAAAAAAAAAAAAAAATATAAAACAAAAAAGTTATTTAAAAAAACATCTTTTTAACATTACTTCTTTCCAAAAAGCAATTTTTAATTGGTTTTCGTTACTTTCCTTGAAACAAGCACACAGTTACAAAGTTCAATATTTACCGCCTACATTAATTTTCTTTACATGACATCCTTCTGTTAATAGGGCGTTTCTATTTCCACATTCTTGGAAAATGTGTTCCTTTCATATTTTTTAAAACGCGATGATGTTTAATATATCTGCAGTTAGACTGTGTGCTCGAGCTTTGATAAAACTGATACACAGTCTTGCTTTTTGTTTTTTATCTTTGATCTTTCTTTTAGAAAATACTATTGGATTCAATTAGCTCCGTATAAGTTGTACAACTGCTTTTCTAAATGAGGCTGCATTTTCCCCAAGATGTAATTCTATAGCTGAGAGGTAAACAATCGTAAGTCCGTAAAAGGAAATTTTCTAATGAATTATAAAATTTTAGAAACTTCCCATAACTGAACCAAGTACTACCAATGTATTATTATAGTTATAGTATTTTATTTAACCCTATGACTTCTTTTGATAGTCATTGTATATTATTGCTAAATATTTACCTGTAGTTTAATTTTCGACTTACGATTGTTTACCTGTCAGCTGTAGAATTAAAAGTATCCAATTTCATCCTTACATATCTAAAAATCTATTTTGTCTTGTTTTAATTTGTGAAACAGATGGTTGTATTCCCCGTACACCTTCCTACATTTATTAATTTCATGCACGCTGCTACTTTTTACAGCTAAGAGATTTTTAAGGAGAATGTTTAATAAAACAAATTCATTCTACCTTGAACTCATTTTATAGTTTGCTGTCTTCAACTTGCCCGACCACTAACGTCAGCAACCGACTTATGCCCGGTTGCACCGACAAATAATCTTAGGTTGTAGCAGGTAGTCGTGTCCGAGAGCGTTGCATCGACCGGAGAACCTTAGAACTCAGGTTTATGAGGTGTAAAAATTCAGCCCTAGGAAATCCATCGTTTATGTGAATAATCTTCGAATTTTTTAACAGCGACTATCTTCATAATATTTCTCTAACGAACTTACAAACGTCGTGTATGTTATATTATAATTGTAGTAGAAATACCATAACCCTTAACCAAATTAATCAAAGAATCAATTTAAACCTCTTCACATAGGAAAGTATTTTTCGTCCTCATACATACATATAAATCATCATTTCATCATATTGCCTAATTGCAAAATCAATTCGAACCTCTCGCATAGGGATAGAAATCTATTTTCGTGATTATATATAAATTTGCCAGCGAGTAGAAAAGCAGATATAAGAAAAAGTTTGCAAATATAGTGCTTCAAGGCAAATTGTTTGGTGATTTTAGGTCATTTACAGCATTTAGGCATGTTACAAACGCTTTTGAGTTTGAGATTTTCAACAGGGTAAACATTTACTTCAGTTTTCAGTTGTGCTCTGTGTAATTCAGTTATAATAGAGTTGGAAATGGAGTTTATTAAATGTGTTCATTATACTGAAGCTGAAAAGGATGCCCTACTAAATATTTGTGTGAAATATAAAAGTATTATAGAAAATCAAAGAATGAATGGCATTCCGATAAACAAAAAAATATATATATAGCGCGGAATAATATTTCAAAAGAATATAATAGCCATTAATGTAAATCGTAATACTAGTAAAAAGCTGCGAACTTTTTCTTCTTTCTTTCGACAATTCATTCTCAAAACTCAAAATGATTCAATACATCTTGATACATGTCGTTTCCATTATCGAAAACTTGCTTTTCATTATTATAATAGTTCAATAGATCAGTTCGTGGTCGCAAATTACGGATATTTGGAAATAATTCCGTATGTTCTTCAGAAGATCCAATTTTAATTGTTTTTAATGAAATTATACACAATGTGACTTCACTTGTATTCGTGTATGGTAATTAGTAATTACTATAAGCAAACCATAGGAAATGTTAGGGGTGGTTATGGTTAAAACTTTTAACAGATTTGACGCCGAAAATGATTTCACCAATCACAAAACGAATATTGTCGGTTATAGTCGAACATTTCACAGATTTGTCAATCCTGGTTTGTTTGGGTCGGTGCAACGGTTAAACAAAAATCTCGGTTTCACGAAAAAAATCCGATATTAACGAACTGTCCTTTTGAACCGCTGTTGGTGCAACCGGGCATTATAAGCTTCTCTCAGAGTTTACTCTATGCTCCTTTTCAGCGCAAACGAGGTGGCAGATTTAAACAAGCTTCTACTGTGCAATGTACTTAGTGGCAGGGATTATACCGATTTTCGAATGAAATCTATTGAAATCCATTCGTTTCTTATCATCTAATTGTAGGTGATACATAATTATCTATAGTAGTGAAATCAAGCAAAATAATGGTGAAAATACTACAAACGAGAGATCCATTGCGCGCTAATAGTGATGAATTAGAAAAACGGCCTTCCTGAAAACATTATTTTGAGAACATTTTTCTCTAAACTTACTTTAAATGACGCGATAACTTTCTTTCATTTTAAACATACTAATAATGCTTCATTCTGATTGGGGAATTTCTCTCCAAGTTATTAGCTCAAAAGAAAGATAGATTTGTTATAGAATTTGCGACTATAATAGTTTCAAAGTAGTTTGTGAAAGAATTTTAAAACTCCTGTATGGTCACTACCAAAGAAAAGTTTTTCTCTCCTTAATGTGCAACTAATCACGCATTATGTTGTACTAACTTACGTCTGGTAAATTAACAGGTGGTAATATTGCTGTTGCCGTTTTTTGTAAAGCACGTATTTGCAGCAATGCTCTGAATGGTGCTCTGCAAATGGGGCAGTTATTGGCTTGGTATCGTAAGGTGTTAGCACAGGAATTACAGAGACATAAATGACGACAAGGCAGAATTAAAGTATCCCTGATTTCGCTCATACAAACGACACATTCAGATCCATTATCTTCATTATCATCATCAGCAATCTATCAGGAAAAGATAAATTTTAAAATAATTATCACTGTTATGAAAATATGTTTTTACCTTATCATTATTCTTATTTTCAATTCCATAGATCTCCTGTAACAAGTAACACAACCCATCAACAAACAGCTTTTGTTTTAATGCTTTTAAAATATGAGTTCCATCCATTCCTTTTTCAACAATTGCTATAGTTGTATGTGATTGTCGTAAATCTAAATAAATTTCATCAAAATATTGGAAAAAAAATACATTTTAATATACCTTCAGGTCCTTTCTCTGCAACACAGTGTATTGCGATTGGTATAACCTTCCTTTCTGTATCATACAAAAGTTCATCATCCGAAAATTGAGTTGGATCAAATATATGGGACATTTGACAAAATTGTTGATTAGCACCTCTTTTATATCGATAAATATCAGATGTCATACTTGGGTCTTTAGGTACATACCTTCAAAAACATAAAAACAAAATTAAAGAATTAATTAATCCAATTAAAGCAAAAATATGTTAATGTCCAAGTGAAAGATGCCTAGTTATTGTTTTAGCTCTAAATTTTCGATGTTTTTGGGAAATAAAAAGAAAATATATGTACATATACATCTCTCAAGATGTAGGGTGTTGTACCAATGCAGAAGACATGGAACGAAAGAAAAATTGAACATGTGCCAATCAAAATAAATCACACCTTTGATTAAAACTGTAAAAATGTGAACGTGATTGAAGGAAGAAGGTGATTACAGTAATTCAGTCTTTTTAGCATATATGATCATAATAATATAATCATCTATTTCTTGAATGCTAATAAATTGTTATTATTATTACTATTTAAGAATTTATAACAAACTTAAAAAAATAGGAAACATACATTACACCATTTCCAGTATATTCCTCCATACAAAAATAATATATAGTAATTGAGCAAGGTACATCACAATCAAATGTAAATTCCAGATTAAACGGTGTAGTTTTCCCTAATTCCACATCTCTTTGATCACCTTCAATTAACCTAGGCTTACAATAATCAACTGGAGCTCGTATAAATCTTAATGATTCTTTACGAATATTGACTAGGCTTTTCAAGGTTTTTGTAGGCTCATTTGGTTGTGGTGGTGGATATGGAAACTAAAAATGTACTTAATACGAATAAAAATTATTGCAGAATAATTAAAAAAAAACTCACAGCAGTAGGGCTCCCTAAAAAATTAAGATCTGAATTATCGCCAAATAAATATGCTTCAGGTTGTGGAGTGTCAAATCTTTCACCCCCCATTATAAAGTGACTACCGAAGTAGTTACCTATAAACATACACCTTAAAATCAATGACTTATAAGAACATGTGCAATTAGGATAAATCTAATTAATTACATTTTTATCATATGACAGTGTGTTCTGATAGTATACCTGACGGAGGCGGGTATCTGTATGCAATATTGAGAATAACATCGTCTTCTTCGACACCAGCTCTTTGTCGACTAGTAATTGCGCCCATATTTTCTGATTTTACTGTATAGTTTATAAGTTTTGATAAAACAGCATAGTTTCATAAATGTCAAACATTGACAACTATGGATGAATTCGGAATCATGCAATACAAGTGAATATAGAAATAAATACAACAGGTTTGTTTTGGCTCTCTATTTTTTGCATCTAATGTGCATTTTACTTTTCTAAACACACCACAAAATGTCTGTTTCAAAATATAACGTGTTGTATTTGAATTCGGAAACTATCGATTTGTTTCTGCAACAGTTCAAACGGTTTGCAAACCATCAGGAACATGCGTAAATCGAAATTGCCGTTCAACGTACACCTCTAATGACAACAAATTTACGCATACTTCTGACCTGCTTCTGACAGTTTTAAATAGCTACAGAAACAGGCTTTATAGGTATTTTTAAAATCTATTATATATTTATATATTTTAAAAATATATTATATATTTTGATATTAACGCCACATATTAGAAATATGTATATGCCCCCTGTAATTGGCGAAAGCTGTTGGGGGATGTAAAGGCATAAATTATTATTATTATTACAAACTTGTTAAGGAAAAGAATTAAAAATAAGTCATGATTTTTTTCAAATCGGTACAGATATCAATATACCAATTTTAAATTAATTTAAATCATTCACATCAATAGCGATAGTATCAGACCCGCCGGATACTATTATTTTTACAATGAGCGCAGATGTATACTTTTTATCGAAATGACTTTATTTTATATGACATCATACAAAAGTACAACAATTAATACAAATTATTACATTATTCGTTATTTCACAATCACAGTTCAAATAGACAAATTTATTACAAGTATTTACTTAGATCCTATCAGACGTTTTCCCTCTTTACAGAAATCGCATCGACAAATTGAACGGGCATACTTTTCCTCCCTTCTATAATCCTTATCACAATAGTATTTTTGGCAATTTTTCAAAATCTCAGCAGGATTGGTTCTGTTATAAGAAGTGTGCGGCATCGATTGTTTATTTAGTATTCCAGCTGGTGAACTTCTATATCCATAATTTTGCCTCTTTTCTAGAGTTTTCGGTTCCAAATCTCCGGCGGCCAAATATGTTTGCTGGGCTTTATTTCGCGATTCCGTCCGGTTCTCCTTATCTTGTCTGAACGATGGGAGGTAATGCTTGAGGGTAATGAAATTGAAAATTATAATGAATATGTCCAGGGCGAAAACACACAATTTGATTATTAATCCCGCGTTTGTATCCATTTTTGAAGAATAAAACGGTTAATTTTAATGAACAGTAATGACATTTAAATTTAAAATCTTTCAAATCACATGTTGCTACTTTGATTTCGAAACGCTCTGTTTTGTTCTAAATCCGAATTTGCCGCGCTAGCTTAGGGATTTTGACTGTCGTATCATAATAGGTTGGCTATTTTGAACAGTCTTTCTATTTTTTGTTAGTGGCCGTGTTGTGAGCGTAAGGTATAAATTCCTAAATATTTTAATCATCTTGCAATTTTTCGTGTTTATATTGATGTATTATTAGACTAAACTTGTTTTTATATAAGCGAGGAAGAAAATTTTTATTAGATTTTAATTACATTTTAATCTTACAGGTCACAATGGGAAGACGTCCAGCGAGATGGTACGTATGTTTATATTTTCGTTATACCGTATTTTATTTAGGATATGTCCAATAATATTGCTTTTCATTATAACTAGTGTTATAGTAATGTGTTATTGGGTTATCCGTGTTATTTATAGAAAATACAATGTGCTCATCGCTTCATGAGGTTATTGGCAATTCATCTTTTATTTCAGTTATCGTTATTGTAAAAACAAACCTTATCCAAAATCTCGTTTCTGTCGTGGTGTACCAGATCCTAAAATCCGTATTTTCGATTTGGGAAAGAAGAAAGCTGCTGTAGAAGATTTTCCACTGTGCGTACATTTAGTGTCTGACGAGTATGAACAGCTTAGCTCTGAAGCACTGGAGGCGGGCCGTATTTGTGCCAACAAATATTTGGTCAAGAACTGCGGTAAAGACCAGTTCCATATCAGAATGAGATTGCATCCATTCCATGTTATTCGCATCAATAAGATGTTGTCATGTGCTGGAGCTGATAGGTGAGTGTTGCTATTTAATGTAATTTATCATAATTTTGATTAAAGTACAGCTTTATAGTTTTTGACAATTTCCTGAAAGTATCTGAACATAGTTTGTTTCATTTGCAAGTTTCTAACATTTATCTAACAAAAGTTTTTATTTTTTTGGAAAATATATGATATTTTGTTTTTATTTTTCATATTGTTTTTAATCAATATGCAAAGAGACTGTTTTTAACATCCTTTGAGAGTTAGCAGTAATTCTTTTAATATATTTTAATCCACAATGCACACATTGGCCTGAGAAATTTACGAAAATGTGTAATACCAAGAATAGCCTTGTGCGATTGCACAATATTGATACAGATTGCACATGACTAAGCAAAATTAAGAATTTACATTTATTTCTATAGAAATAAAGTGTCAAATGTTTTGACAGTGCTTATAGATGTAGTCCATACATTTTTCTAAGGCATTTTTGTAATTTTGCAATTGTTTTACATTTTCAAATTTTAATGATTAAGTGGAACAGTATTTTTTTTTCTTAGTTTTTGTATTTTGTTTATAGTGTTATAAAAAGTAGTATATGAGAGTAGAGTAAAGTCAGGTTGCCTTCTTTTTAAGTATTGCGACTCGGCGTCTTCTGTGTATAGTAATATATAGGGGACCAACTGAAAATTTTGTTATAATCGCACAGTTGTTGGCTGTTCCAAGCTAACAAGCGCCCTTCATCATCTTTAGTTAATAACATCATCGTTTTAAGTGTTGTCAAGTTCATATGCTTGCACAATGAGGTGATATTAAGTAGACAGGTTATAATTGCAGATAGATATGGGCCTTTCAAGTTAGTAAGCAATTATGTCAAATTTTTATGTGTTTTGTAATTCAGCAAAATTGTATTCTTATCAAGAAAGTTGTGGAGTAGTTCTAATTTTTTTCATTCTACATGTTTTTTTGGGGTGCTGAATCCGAGTTCAAAGTTTGCCAACAAAATTTTGCAACACAACATTGAAAAATCTTATTAAAGGCCCTTTTTTCTGCCCTGATTTTAAGGAGAGATACAACTTTCACGTCATTGACATTTAAATTAAAAGGACCAAGGGAATTTTATGTATTTATTTGGAATACAGAGGTTATTTACGAAAAGTTAATAGTTTTCGAGATATAAGCAAAGAAACGTCCAAATGCTGTTATATATTATAAGTAATAATTATTATACTTCACATATTATATGAACTGATATTCCAAGAAATCATAAAGTAATTAAGAAGGAACGATATTAGCTGATCAACTCGACAGTAAACAAACGAATAATTCACGTCTCCCTTACAGTATATAGCCCTATAAAAATGACCTCTACTAGTGGCGACATACGTGCATCGTATGTCGCAAGTATGAGATTAGTATCAGTCGGTAAAGTAGCTAATGATATTCAGCAATGCATACGCATACAGATACGTGAAGATTTGGCAATAGTGGGCCGCGTGCCGCGTCATACTTCATGAGTAGATTTATTTTTCACAGAGTAATAGAATAGACGATGGTGATTTTAATTTTCGGCAAAGGTTACTATGCAGGTGCAGGTCAAGAAATTGTTGTAGGAGATGCGAAAAATAGAGATTCATATGAAATCTCCCTGTTTTTCTATTTTATTTATTTCGTTATTAGTAACTCAATTTGAACAGACAAATTCTAGTTCACTTGATCTAAAATCAGATTTAGGAAAAATACTACGAGGAAAATGAGTGCACTTCAATACTTATTAAACATTATTACAAAGGTTACTAAAAAGGAATTTAATGATACGCAACGAAAAGTGAATATTAACACTGGTGTTTATCGAAATCAATGACACATTTTTCGAAGTTTAGTTATTTATTAAAATAAGAAAAATACATCAGCATGAAATCATGGTTATTATGGCTGCAATTTTTTTTGCATGCAATAGAAATTGCACACATGCGCATGAGTGCAATTTTACTTGCATTGCACGGAATAGAACTTGTTCTATTTTTATTGCATGCAACAGGCAATTCTGGTTGGCGACCTATAATAAAAGCTCCTATTTCTAAAATACGCTGGATTTTTGGTGAATCAATGTTATCGCGCAATTTTCAGGCACTCTTCAAATGTTTTCATTAGTGTTGAGACTTACGCGGTCGTGAACGCCGAGCTATAAAAGAGCATTCAGTGACTCAGGAACCAAGGTGACAGTAAACAACTCTCTGCGTTCATAAGAACGCTCGAGTATCTCACGAACGCGAACGATCGAACGAGCTGAAACGGGCGGCGTTCACTTACGGTAGGAGCAAGAGCCGTCATATATAGTCGACGTTCACTCGCTCACGTGTTCACGACCGCAATGCAAAATAGGACCGCAGGCGAAATGCGAACGAAAGTAGCAAATGCGAAATAATATAGCACATACTTCTATTACATATAAATTGTGCGTCAAAAATATGTTTCTTCTATATGTACCTATACTTAATTTAATAAGCGTGAGGGGTTTTCATTTTCATTCTAGATTTACCGTTTTGGTTTGATTACTATTATTTATGTATTTATCATTATTCTTTTTTTTTTGTATAGAGTGCTTTCAGTATAAATTCTACTTTTATTTTGCGTTCCGGATTTTTTTTACCCTTTTCTAAGCTTTTCTTCGCTGTATAATGCCATTTGATCCTGCCTTTTGGATTGAATTTGAATAACATAAACAAAATAAGTATTTATTCGTATAAATAAACAAATAATAATAAAGTGAAATAAGTGCCACAAACAAAATAAATCCATAAATAAACAAGTAAAATTCTAAACAATGAATACAAAGTAAATTATATGATAGGTACATTTGGGGATTTCTGCAGCACTAATGTATAACAATCACCAAAGTGTTTGCACGTGCAGGTATTTTTATGCATATTTTCATTTTATGTAAAAACAAAACTGCTGTTTTTATGAAGCTCAAAATTTCATATTAAAATGTGCGTGTACAACAGCAGAGCCCTCAGTCACATTTATAAATTTAGTGTTTTCGGTCGTTTTTGTTAATACGTATAATGTCACAAGCGGTGGTCTTTCTGTATTTTACAGAAGAAGAAAACGAGAAATTTAAGTGCAATTTTTGTGGAAAAGTTTTATCTATTAAGAATAGAAGTGTCGGTAATTTAAAGAGACATTTAAAAAGCGTGCATCCTACAATTTATAGTAAAATATCACAATCAGGGGACAATTCGGAAGCAAGTACTTCAACCTCAAATAGTGAAGAACCAATAAGGCAATTATCTAAAGTTAAAAAAGATGAAATTCATTTTAGCCTGCTTTGTTTTATTGTAAAGAACTTTCTGCCCTTTAAAATTGTAGACAGCTTGGCTTTTAAAACTTTTGTGGAGAAGTTAAATAAGAATTATCAAATACCATGTCGAAAGACTATATCCAACGTTCTGCTCCCGGAGTATTACAAAGCAGAAAAGGTTAAACTACAATCACAATTAGCCAGCATTATTGCCTGTTGCATGACTTTTGATGGATGGACATCATTAGCAAATGAGAGTTTTTTTAGTGTAACAGTGCATTTTATAGATGGAAATTCTATACTACAATCCAAATTACTTGACTGCTACTGCTACAACGACAGACATACCGCCCAAAATCTTAAAGACGAGCTACTGAAAATTATGAATGAGTGGCAAATTACACTAAAAGTTGTAGCAATAGTATCAGATAATGCTGCAAATATTGCTGCAGCAATGAGATTGCTTGATGGTGTAATTCACATCCGATGCTATGCACACACATTGAATTTAGTAGTGCAAGATGCATTAAAAGAGATTGCAACATTACATAAAAAAATAAAACATGTCGTCGAATTTTTTAAACGCAGTGCACAGGCTACTCATAAATTGAAAAATGTTCAAGTGGAGTCTGACAATCCACCGTTGCAATTAAAGCAAGACGTCGTAACACGGTGGAACTCCACCTTTGATATGTTTGAACGCATACTGCGTATTAAAAATGCAGTAAAACTAACCATCGAGACATATTACCCCCACATCGAATTTCTAACAGAGGCCGAGGAAGTTGCTTTAACCGATGTATGTAAGTTGTTAAAGGTTTTTAAGGAAATTACAGAGGAACTTAGTAGCGAAAAGCAAGTTACTATATCGAAAATTATTATTATTACTAGTTTTGTTAAAAAATATTGTAAAAAGTATTTAGAGGATGTAACAAGTGATTCGAATAAACAAGCCGTGAACTTATGCAATAAACTAATGGATGGTATGAACAATAGAATTAATTTAAACAACCCAATTTATGGAGAGGCCATGTTATTAGATCCAAGATTCAAAAATTTTGGTTTCGACAGCGAAAGAGACTACATGGAAGTGAAAAATGGTTTGCTGCAACAACTTGCATCTTTAACAACTAACGCTACCCAAAACATAACATCACGGAACGAAAATTTACAGTCTGACTCAAGTTTAGTATGGAGCGACTTTGATGCCAATATATGGCAGTTTGTGGATGCATCAACATCGCAGGATACAACTAGTGAGGAGCTGGAACGATATATAAGAGAGCCCGTTATTAACCGAAAAGATGATCCACTTTTGTGGTGGAAGAAATACCGCAATATATATCCCAATTTGTATGAACTAGCGTTAAAGAAACTTTGCATAGTTGCAACGTCTGTCCCTAGCGAGCGGATCTTTTCAAAAACAGGGCAGATAGTTTCTCAAAGAAGAAACCAACTTTCAGGAAGCAAAGTGCGAGAAATTGTTTTCTTAAACACAAATTTATAGTACCTAACATATAATTTATTTTGTATTAATTGTTTAGAATTTTACTTGTTTATTTACACGAATAGATACTTATTTTGTTTCTGTTGCTTTATTTAATAATATATTTATCCACCAAATCAGATTTTGAAAAAGTTTATATATAATTGGCCGATTCGTATGTATGTATGTAACGACACCTTCTCGTTCAATTTTCAACATACTTCTAAATGCCCTAGAAAATTAATGAATGATGTGAGTAATTCAATATGGTGACTTGAAGGAGAATTAAATGAAAAATATACTCTAACAATTTTTACGTGTGAATATTACGAAGGAATCTGCGCGGAACCTTTTTTTAAGTTTTTTAAAAGTATATATGTATTTTTATGTTACAATTTATTGTGGAGATATTTCCTGTCCAAATTGTCGTGGGACACTCTGTATATATTCCTATCATTCGCTCATGCACTATCTCAGCCAAAACTCTTGACACAAATTTAGACAGGAATATAAATAAAGATAGGAATCTATGAAATATGCGAGCATAGTATAATAATAAGCAGCAGTCTTCTGATGCTAAGAAGATAGCAAATAAAATAAGATAACTAAATATTGCAGAACATATTGTTTAAGTTTACAGTTATTTCTTAAAAAATATGTTTCTCCGTAGCTCTTCTTCATTCCATTTTTATATTTTGCAGTTCTATATTTCAATTTATTCTTTAATGATCATTAAAAACTACACCAGCATTCTGATTAACACAAGGATGTTGATGTATGCAACCTATATAGCTGCAAATATTTCTTTAAATAGATGACATTTGACTAAATTGCTGCTATAAAGTTTCAAGATTCAGATTTCCAGAGAAGTTCGAGACATTCTAATAATAAGGTTCGCTTAAAAATAAAAATTAAGATTCTTTAAAATTAGTTAAATTATTATATTATATTATTTGATAAATACTAATACGTATTTAACAAGCGATAAGCTAGAGAAACTCCATTTGTTCGCTTCGTATGTACATTCATTTATGCGTTATCGTTCTTTTGGGAGGAGCAGCGCGAGAGCAGTGAGCAGTGAGGAGTGAACGCAGATTAACGAACGAACGCATGAGTGAGAGAAGCCGTGAGTTCAGTATTAGCGACCGCAGCGGTCATAGGCGAGCGATGCACGCACTGGGAATGAACGAATTTACAAGGCTGCGTTCACTCACTCTTTCGGTTAGCTCTCCAAACGGCTTTCAAACAGAGGCCGGTGAATGAACGCAGCGTTCGTCTCAACACTAGTTTTCATATCATTCACATTTAAAACCTCGTCTATTATAATTATTTTGCCTTTGCCTATTCAGCCAGGGCTTCACCCACCGTCTTTTGTTTCAAACATTTGTGTTCTATTAATAGTGCAGATGCAGCAATAATAAGTTGTAAACAAGCCGCTTTTATTTTAATGTGATGATTGGTATCCTTTTTCATTACGGTCTGATTTTATTTACGTTTTGGTTGCATCATGGTCACTTAGGTGTCTTGACAAAAATAATTGCACGTAGAATTGCTTAACTGTAAAGCGGTATTAAAGCGTGCAATTTTTATTGCAGCAATTTCTATTGCATGCAATTTTTATCGCATGCAAGAAAAATTGCGAACTGTAAAGCGGCCTTTTTAAACAGATGATGTGATTCATCGTTCATAAATAGATTTAGCCTAAATTGATCTTGACGATGGTTTCTTTCTTAGGTTATGTTTTATATTTGTGCTATCCGTATTATTTGAATGTACAATTGTTTTTACAACGTGCCAATTGAGTAGCCTCTCGGAATTCCTTAATAAAACCACTAGAAGCACCCCTTTACGATCACATTTTATGATGTCACTAGGTTATTTCTTGTTATATATTATTAGTTTTTATATACAAATATTTAAAAAATCACGGGCAATGGTGCAATACTGATATTTTCGTTTTATTGTCATAGTTGCGTTTTTTAAAAAAAAACAGTTTTTTCGTATTATGCTGTTAGTGATATCTCAAATTTCAGCTGTTTTAATTTACTAATTAAGATTAGAACTGAAAAAAATGCCACTATAGCGGGGCTCAGTTTATTGTTGGAATCACCAGTAAAAGGCATTTTTTTCTTTGATGTTTTATTACGTAATGAGAAGCCGCTTCTGGAATTATTACATACGCACTCATGCATTCTCGTTTTACACGAACTAACTAGCGGGATTGGCAATCCATAGTCCAACAATCTGTGACTGCATTACCGGCTTACGCTGCGGAAATCTTCTGTGTTGAGAGTTTGGCTTGTGCCTCCTAGGGAGCGCACGTCTAAACTTTTGACGAAGATTGAGATACGATAGCGATGTAAGCGGGTTTGCACTTGAAGTGACGCTGATGACGCCTGGTAGCCACAAACTCGAGTCCGTTTCTAGTGCTATTCCCGTTTCATTGCTTTTGTCCAACAATAGACCATGAGCCCCGTTGTGGCATTTTTCTTTGATAATTTAAAATGTGAAAAAAAAAACCGAGTATTATTATTATTATAATTGACGAAGACTTTCCGAATAATCCATAATTAAACCCACTCAAGTTTGAATTTATTCCTTTCAGGCTTCAAACGGGAATGCGTGGCGCCTTCGGTAAACCGCAGGGTACGGTCGCGCGCGTCCATATCGGCCAACCGATTATGAGTGTGCGATCTAGCGACCGATTCAAGGCCCAGGTCATAGAAGCGTTGCGTCGTGCTAAGTTTAAGTTCCCAGGCAGGCAGAAGATCTATGTCTCGAAGAAATGGGGCTTCACGAAGTACGAGCGCGAAGTGTACGAGGACCTCAAGAACAAGGGCAGACTTGCACCAGACGGATGTAACGTGCAGTATCGTCCCGAACATGGACCTCTCGCCGACTGGAAGAAGGTCCAAGACGAGATTTACGCATAAGTTTGTAAATTTTTACAGAATAAATGGTTAATTTAACATTTGAGTGTTTTTTTTTATCTTGAGAGTAGTATTGTAGTAGATATAATTATTATATATATATTTATAATTGAAAAAGCGGCTGAATAATTTATGATGTATTCCCATCGAATAGTGGAAGCAATGGAGAAAAACAATTACAGTATAATCCCGATTAACCGAATCGCGATTATCTGAAATCCGGTTTATCCGAAACAAACTATTTAAAAACAAAAATCCCGATTAACCGAAAAAATTCGCATTATACGAAACGCGTCTGGGATTCACATATACTGCTAGGTGGTTTCCCTCGGGGCTTCACGGCAGTACGACGGTCTAAAATGTGAATAGTTTTATTCTCAAATATTTTACAAAATGCAGTGTCAGAGCAATAAACGTAAACGCGTTGTTATCAGCTTGCAGGAAAAACTTAAAGCGGTTCGACGATTAGATAATGGTGAATTGCTTAAAAATATAGCAAAGGATTTAGGCGTAGGCGTGAGTACGGTTGCAGAATGGAGAAAAAATCGCGAAAAACTTGAAAAATGGTGTAGTGTTTTGTCATCGCCGACCCCGGCACAAAAAAGTATGAAAAGAGGTGAATACGAAAAAGTAGATGATTCTTTATTTTTATGGTTTACACAGAATCGAGAACGTGGAATACCAATTTCGGGGACCATTTTAAAACAAAAAGCAGTGAGTTTAAGCGAAGAATTGCCGGCCATTGAAGCGCCTGAAAGTTTTTCTGCAAGTGATGGATGGCTAGACCGATGGAAAAAAGACATGGTGTACGTAAACTGAAAGTTTGTGGAGAAAAGTTGTCTGCCGCAAAAAAAATTGCAGAGAATTTTATGGAGCTTATGAAAGAAAATGATTTACAACCAGACCAGATCTATAATTGCGACGAAACCGGCTTGAACTACAAAATCTTGCCCTCAAGTACCTTAGCTTCAAAAACGGAAGCTGGAGCACCTGGTTACAAACGTAGCAAATAACGTATCACTGTTCTTGCATGCGCTAATGCTTCTGGGAGACACAAACTTCCATTATTATGTATCGGTAAGTCAGCAAAACCACGAGCCTTCAAGAATATTCGTCGAAATGCTTTACCTGTTTTGTATAAAAATCAAAAAAGAGGCTGGATGAATGCAAATCTATTCAAAAATTGGTTTTTTGAAGATTTCGTACCAAAAGTAGAGTCTTCTTTAAAAGAGCACGGATACCCCAGAAAATGTATTTTGTTACTAGACAATGCTCCACTCACCCAAGTGCGGAGCAACTTCAAAGTGGGGAAATAAAAGCAATGTTTTTGCCTCCTGCTGTAACTTCTCTCATTCAGCCCATGGACCAGGGTGTGCTGGAAAATTTAAAACGAAATTACAGGCGTTTGCTATTGGAGCATATTTTGGAAGAAGTAGATGAGGGTGCCAATCTCACTGAATGTCTAAACAAGTTAAACTTGAAAAATGTTGTATATTGGATAGCTTCAGCTTGGAATCAAGTAAAAGGTAGAACCCTGGAAAAATCTTGGTCAAAATGGATTCAACACGAGGAGGGACGTATCACAAGCAGAGTCCGGCCATGAAGAAAGTTTACAGCAAATTTTCACGAAAATACCAGGATGTGAAAATGTTACGGAAACAGAAGTTAATGAATGGTTAAACAGTGATAATGTAGAAGATGAAATAACTGACCCAGAATTAATTGAAAGTGTCTGCAAAAATGCTAATGAAATAAGCAGTGATGACGATGACGAAGTAGAATGCACTGGCAATATTCCAGTAAAAATGTCACATTCAGAAGGACTAGAAGCCTTGGAGAAAGCGTTAACTTATGTAGAACAACAAAAAAATGCAACTGCCGCGGATGTTCTTTTAATAAAACGTTGGAGAGACATTGCGGCCATAAATAGAAGTAGTGTCTCGTTTAACACTACTGCAGTTAAAAATTACCTCATTTTTAAACAGTAAAGTGTAGAATGGGATATATATTTTATATTTTACGTTGCATTTAACATGTCTTTTATGCATGTACATATGTACATATTTAGGCATTTATGTACATACTATGTTAAAAAAAATTAAGTAATAAAAATTAAACAAATTATTTGTTGATGTTATTTTTAAATTAATACATAAATTCAAGTAAAATATTTCATAAATGTTTTTAAGTCGATCTAATGATATACGCATCCTAAACTCCTATTTTCCAAAAAAAATTCGGATTAACCAAAATTTCGATAATCCGAAATCACTTTGGTCCACATTATTTCGGATAATCGAGATTGTACTGTACTTTATTCTCGAGCAGCGTCTGTTTAAAAAATATAAAGACAAACTTGTAGTGTGATCGATTCATTTAGATTTAAATGATCTGAACAATGATTAATGTATTTGTGCATTCTCAATGAAGTTAATATGGGAGGGGAGTTGGCACGGTATGTATTTCCATTTTCATTACGATCGCCAATCTGTTCAAACTCGATGATGGGTGCCATTCTTATTAGTTTAGATTTGTTAAACAACAAAACCGTAGTTTAGAAAATTATCATTCGTTGTATATTCAGAATTATCAAAGTTCATGTGCACAATGCGTTTTCGATGGAATTCCTGAAACAATAGCAATATGTTCTTTTGGTGTTGATACAAAATATATATGTTTATATATAAATTTATTTTAGTTGGTAATAAAAATAAAGTAAAAAAACATGTTCCATTTTTTGGAACAATTGCAACTAAAAGTTTTTTCTAAGTAGTTTCTTCTAATTGTTCATTAAAAATCTGAAATAACCATAGAAATAGCACAGTCGACGAGTGCGCGCTTGTGTTTAGAGGTGGTAGTCATTTTGAAGGTTCTTGTCAAACAACTGCATTCGTGGAAGCGTTTTAAAAATTGAAGATTAGATAATATAAAAAAATTATTTACTTATGGAATAATTTATGATCTAGAATACAGAGACTCTTGCAAATAAACCTGCAAAGAAAGTAAATTACTTACTTTCTATGACAGCTATATAATGTTTTGTGCTCAAAGATAAACTGAATTTTTCACAAATCTCGCAAGAACATGACATCAGAAATACCCTAAATTCACTGAAGCAGCGTAGTTTAAATAAAAATTATTCCTGTTATAATCCTAAGTTTTAATTGAGAATGTAAGTAACAGTAATTCGGTGTAAAACTAGAAGTTACCTTCGTCAAATGTTAAATTGTGTTCCCATACGCTGATAAATTAATTCTCAAATTATACACTAAATTAAATTACTGCAGTATTATATACCATATCTATACTTTCTACCACACGCTCCAAGCCGTGAGCTTCGGTTTTCGGTTATTTTCGGATTCGCAGGTAGCAGATATACCTTATAGCGTTTTCGACTTACTGCACTTTTATCTACTGATTGTATTTCCATTTTATTTTAATACATAATATTAGTAGGGGAGATAGATATACTCCACGCGTAAAGTGCAATACAATAAGTCGAAAACGCTATTAGTTACATAGGACGTGCATTGAATGAGTGCACCTGAATTACGTTCAGAAATCGTTTATCTCGTAACGAGGGACCCGAACTGCGGTCAGAAGTTTTTATTCATATAAATAGGCAAGTATTAAGAATTACATATTTTTCCGATATTATGTCTACGTAATTGCCTAATGTATTAATACAAGAATTAAAAACAATTTTAATTATTGCGGTTTCAAGTGACACATATATGCAAGATAGAAAGATGAAACAGAAGGCCGCAGTTTAATGATAAAATGTAATGTTTTTACGTGTAACCGGCAATATACACAAACAAATTTTAGTTCACAGATACATATTCATAAGAAATTACTCAACCTGCTTTAATAGTATATATTGATGGATGTAGGCCCAGCGGTTACATTTAGGATTTTTATTTAATTGTAATTTGCCTCTGGATCAGATTTTATATATTTTAAATATGTATATTTAAACCAGATCTTACATGAAACAATATACCGAGATAATTATAATTATCTTATACTTATAACTAACAATAAGTTATTGTATGAAACTAATATTACATTTTGTTTTTTTAGGAACTTGTTCATATCTAATCTGATACCTTTATCCTTTGTTTTTTGGAGTTCAGAAGCTAGCCTGTTGAATATTGTAAAAGTTTTAAGAGGATGGTATTAATTACTAACAGTTCTATACATTTTAAGTAGCAATCTTTTTTTTTTATCGTTGTACTATTTTATTATACGCTTCTGCTTTGTGGTACGGATATATAATTATAATAAGTTAGGGAATTTTCTGCGCATACCTAAGTTTACACTATATTTTTTTTGTAGTAGTGGCCGAGATGACCCTAGCACAGTGACTATATATAAGTGACTTATATATAGTCACTGCCCTAGCAGCACCAATTATTTCTAACATGGTTTAAATATTAAAATATGTATTGTATATTTTTAAAATATACAGGGTATTTATGTTATACGGCACGGAATATTATGTCCAAAATACGTGAAGTTAAAAAAGTTTCAGTTTTGGGATGTATGGGGTTTATTATGGTTACTTTTTAAAATTAAGTCTTCGCGTTTAAATATGCCACATAATCGTTTTTTGCACCATTTGGTGATTTTATTCTATTTAGTTGCCTGTATAGTACTGAGAAATAGAAAGATAATTTACAATTATAAGAATAATAATGAAGAATATCTTTACAAGGTTCAGAAACTTAACGTAATTTATAATCCAACAGGCTATAACAACAATAATGGCAATAACCAACGATAACATAAAACACAAGCAAAATATGTATTTAGAACAAAATTAAATGCATTATCTGACATTTGTAAACAATATAGGCAACTAGATAGAATTGTATCTTATTAAAAAAAAAAAAAAAAAAAACGTCAAATGGTGTAAAAAACGATTATTTGGCGTATTCTATAAAAAACGTGAAGACTTTTAAGCTTTAAGAATTTAAGCTATAAATACCAATCGATAAGCAATCCTTATTCGATTAGTTTTAATTTTTATACACTCTGTATAAGACAGCAGGTTTATTATAATTGAGTTATATAATATGGTCTATTGTTACACTTTACCATAAGCTTTACTACACTTCTTAAGTATTTGAAACATGAAAATTAGGTTAGATTTTCATAAAATTCAAATTGTTTAAAAAAACGTTAAGGTTTAAGTTATTAAAACAGACATTTATTTTGGTCAGACAATCTTGAAATGCGATAATATACATTTAAAAAGTAACCATAAAACACCCCTATACCCCAAAAGCCAAATTTTATTAACGTCACGTGTTTTGGCCACAATATTCCGTGCAGTACAGCGTGAATGACCCCTGTATATATAATATATGTTTTAAAAAATTTTGGTGTTGCTTGGCGATAATTAAAATTGATAATTAGACTTTAAATCGAATTTATAACGTTTCGACTACATGCATGTAGTACAATTTATCATTCTTCGTTGTCTCCGATACCCGATACTATTAAGAAAAAGAACTTCAACCCTAAAATATTTTCTTATGAGACACAAACGAATACATTATGGGCACTGCAAGTTAATCTGAACAATCTATATAGAATATTTACATTATAAATAAGAGCGTCAACAATCGATATTCAAGTAGGTATAAACTTCCAATTTCTTATTCTAGATTAAAAACAGCTGCGTGGTAAAACAGCATATTTTCTAAATAAAAACAACTAGCGACTCGGTACCCCTTCCACAATCAGACGTTCTGTCCCCGATCGTTCACCTTGTTCCCCGCAAGTATCTATGTTTCATAAAATCGAAATATTGCACCTTTGATTTATGCAGCCCGCGTGATTTGGCGAATTCTGTTGCAGTGAGCTATCTGTTTACTTATCTGTGGTATAACTATTACATTGACGTATTTGAAAAGAATTGAATACTTATGAAATACTTCAATCACTACAAAGAAACCATTATCGATTACGGTTAGTTCTACAAAGCTAATTCGAGTACCAAGTATTGAGTACATAAAGTAATTCCACTTTCTTTTATAATCTGTCGATTCTATGTGAGTTATTATTACATATTTACAATTTTAGTGAAGCTTAAAAATGGAGGGTGCTGAAATCCTTACTACGCAAAAAGTGGTAATGATGTCAGTTATATCAGCTTGATGGTATCATTCCATCATCAATCATAGATATTCTACCAGTGAATAATTGCATTGCTTTCGTTTTCTTAAAAACATTGATTTTTTGAAAGTTATAAAAAATATAACAGTAAATCCGTAATATTTCTTTATTGTGTTATAAAATACACACCTGCAACAACATACATACAATAGCTATTATACAAACGTTTCCATATTTTATTTACTCTCTTCTGGAAAATATTGGTACGGATACATCCTGAGTTACTCTGCTATACACTTATATACAAATATAAAATTAATTATACAACTAAATAAATAATAATAAAACAGTTAAAACATATAAAACAATATCCGGGAAACGTATATGTTACAATAGTAATAGTAATAATAATAATAAAAGTAATAATAGTAAATAGTAATGATCATGTATAATAATAGTACATAATAATAATCGTAATAATTATATAATCATTCATTCGGAACAATCTTTTTTGTTCTTAGCGCATTAGTATTACGGAAAGTACCCAGTAGAAAAACAATCACTATATGCAATTATATTATTATTATGTATGTATAGGGTATTATATTACGTATCAAAGTGCATTGGTTTCGGAAACATATAACTATTAAGTAATATTCACACATTACGGTACTAAATTTATGCAATCGTGTAAGTGTGATTATAACAACATATTTATTTATCGTAATGGAAGAAGCTCGTATATATTTTTAGTTTTATATAGTATAAAAAAAAATTATTATTTTCTGTTTTTTATTTTTACTCTCCTCTAAATTTATATATTCTGAGCAAACATCGAATTTTCATGCAAGTAATTTTTTGTTAGCGACTGGTTTGTACATGTTTTTTTGTTATTTGAACGAAACCGAAACAAATTGAAAATTAACAATATTTTAAATGCCATGTATTATATTTCTATAAATAACATAATTTGTGTCATTAATTTATTCTTGATTATAATAAGTATAATGCCGGTACACCTGAAGGATTGGCGGACCGTATTCATACCCCAATGTTAGTTTTAATATTGTGGTGTGTGATTGCTTCACGTGCTTGGTTCAAATTTGTTCAGTTTATCCTTTCTCCACTGTAAGAACTATTCTGGGTAGACTGTCGTCAAAGTTCCTTGAGCAAGGCCGATTTGGCATTTTTCAATTTATCTAGTCGCTTAAGTAAGTGTGTATTTGATGTTTCTAGTTCTTCCGCTCTACTCAAAGCTTCCCGTGCCTGTGGAATGTACAAAACAGAAATTAGATAAAAACAAACTTATAGAAGTAAAATGTAAGTTAATTGTATGATTCAAGCTTGTCCAATTGCGTTGAACCTATATTACACAAGTTACACATTGATTACATGATATGATGAAGTGATAATTTTGTTCTTAATGTTAGAGCTATGCGGAGAAAACAACAAACCCAAACATGGAGGTTATTACAGTACATTTGAAAAGTTATCATCAAGGTTAAGGTTCTTTTATTTTGGTTTATTTAATATATTTAAATGCTAAAAATAAAGCATGTTCTATTAGTTTTAATTTCTTTAAATTCCAAATTTGCTCAACATCGATTTTCTATATTAAAAAATATAAGAGAAAAAAAAAAGAACAGGAGTCAGGATATAAGTTATTTTTTCTAAATTCAATATATCGCATAAAAAATTGTGCACCTCATCAGGGTCAACAGTAAGAAAAAGTGAGAAGGTAATTAATTCTAAAATCAAAGAACAAAATTAAATTTTACTTACATCTTTTGGAAGAATTTCAATTGACAAAAATCTCCATAATATAATAATTAATGAAGATGAAAAAGGTGCAACGCCATCTACCCGTGAATGTAGATGTCTGGTAGCCTCCGCATCAGAAATAGCAAAACTATTAAGCAGTAGCGGAGTACCGGCACATCCATCGCTCATCAGAGTGCAGTAGCACATTAATAAATGTGAAAATGAATAAACAAAAGAGAAGATAGGAGTGATTGTCGAATGCGCCACGCCAGACATGGACAGTACTGTTTCGAGCTTATTAGCTCTCATCAGCATGTCACAGGCGAGATACAACTAACAAAATTCCACCATCATGCAGCTAAATGCACTGCCGACAAAAGAATGAAAATGAAAAACGTGGCAAGGTTCTCTCTACATCAATGAATGCACACACGGTTATCTCTTTGCTGTTAATGGCCCCTTCTACTGAAAAGTAAGTTATTAATGAGAGTATTTAGCATAACCGTTGTTGCAAAATAATTCTGAAGTTTGTTTGAAATGAAGAAGAGCGTTGATTTTATGGTTCATGGAATCAATCTACTTGAATATTAGTAGGTTTACTATATATGTTTTCTATTTCATTATAGATTATGGGACCAACATCAAATAATACCATTAAAACTTAAATTTTTAAGTAATTTAAATGAATTTAATTAAATTCGGTCATTGAATTTAAGTAGTAAAAAGTCATGGACGATGTCTAAAACAAGGTCTATAGTTATTTTGATCAATGTCGGAGCGGTATATAATGCTTTTACCTTTTTACAACAAATCACAACAAAGAGATATCTAAAAAAAAAATTTCGAAAGAACTACCTTCTTGTGGTAACAGGCAATTGGATTGCATGCTCCACCTGTGGTCTAATAATAATTTTAATTACGAAGTATACAATTTTTTAATGCAAATTAATGAATTTGGAAATAATAAAAATAACTCTTCAACTAATTAGATCATGGTCGGATTCCCCACAACTCAAGTTCTTTGAAAAATATATATACTTATTAGCATACACATTACGGTTTGAATTTAGTAATTCTTTTATCTTTAAAACACGTAGTTAGTGATTATTCAATGATAAAATCATCAGCAAGATCCGTTACATTATTACAAATTCTCTACGGGAGGCCAAGGGACTGCTTTCGTTGCAGACGTTTGTACTGCTCACACAAGGCTACCTTATAGGCTTCCATCCGCAACAATTGTTGCTGCAGAGTTTCTACCTAATAACATTTAGGGAAAACAAAGAAACACAGACAATATATAATCAAAGTATCCCATTGAATCAAATTTAAATGGTTCAAACACTAGTGGAGTATCATCAATGTAGTAGGGGAGTTCCGTATACCTTGAGCTATTTTAAAGGTCTATTCACTCTATTCTTTTATTGCGATGTTTTTTTGTTCGTTAAGGATGTATACTGCGTGTGTAATCAAACATTAGGCATGAAATTACGTGTATATTATACAACTTAACGTTAGTTTTGCGAGGCTATATATAAAAAAAAACAATTGAATAGAACTCTCAGATATAAATCTCAAAGTAAAAACACGAACAGATCTTCAAAAAGAGGAACCAAAAAATTCGATTTTTGCCTTATACAATATAAAATTCAAACAAGCGGCATTCCCTTAATATATGACAAATACCTTCTTGTAATTGGGAGTAGCTAATGGTACTATTTATAAATTTCATAGATTGTTAGACCATAATTCTATTCAAACCATATGTGTACATGTATGTACAATCAAGATAGACGGAACTTCCCTAATCAATCATAATAAAGCAAGATACAGACATCACAGTAAAGCAAAAGCAAATTGTTATTAGTGTTTAGTCTACCTCCGCTATCAGTAATGCTTTCGTCAAACGAGCTAGAGCTACTTAAAGTCTCCTGAAAGTTAAAGCAAAGAAAATATCGTGACTGTTGTGTAAAAAAAAAACTACATGAAATATTTTTCTTACTTTGTTTTCGTATTAAGAACATGGGGTAGCATAAAATTATTGCAATGAATATCAGGTTTTGAACTAAGGATCGGTATTTCAATCTCCTAATAAATGTATCTAATAACAATTTAGCTAATACATATATATATATATATATATAGGAAAAATGTAAGGTTATTTCAATCATTCAGCTAGTAACTTTTATTAGGAAATGTATCTTTCTAAGTGAGCGCAAATAAAAAGCTGGTTTTAAGGGAGTAAGTTGTCAAAAACAAAAAAAAAAAAAAATGCTGCGTAACATTCACTTGAATCGTCTTAAATTTGTAATAAATGTAAAGATTGTTGTAACAATCATACATTAGTAACAGGTTTTAGCTTGATTTCAAAGAAAAATGTACAGTATAGGATATTCCATAATAGGCAAATATTTTAAAATTTATTTATTTACATGCATTTAATAATTGTGAAATATAATTTAAATGTAAAAAGAAAATCTCTGGTATAAAAACCATTCATAATTAAAATAATTCTTCAGCGCTTTTATAAAGAACATACTTAATATGTTAAGTGCTAAATTTGACGATTTTGACAAAATTTGTGGAGACACAGAATACCGAAACATATTTCACACGAATTTTTCTTTTTTTTTTTTTGGTTTTAGGGGGTGTAATGGGGGCTCAAAGTTACCGCTAAAAATACAATTTTCGCAATATTTCGAAAACTAGAAGAGATATCGAGATCGGGTAAAGATTCAGGCGTTGAAGCCAACAAAGATAGTAACAGAGGGGTGCGATTCCTTAGTTAGGAAGTGGGGAAATATTAGGACGCACCCTGCTAGCGCGCGCTGGTACTAACAGAGTTCTATTTCTTATTTTATCACAGAATGTCGAAATGGAAAATATTTTATTAGGAACTCACTCCCAACTTAAAATATACCAGGTAATACCTATATTAATAAAACATTTAGTATTGTTTGTTTGGGTTTTTTAGACGAACTTTCAAGAAAGAAACGGTTTTCTATGCATTGCAAATTGCGACAGCCCAAGAAACAGGCGTACAATACTTGAAGGGGGTAGATTTTATTGATGGTTTCGTAGATTTTGGAAAAGGACAGCAATTACAATTGGCAGATCACTTATTAGTGTTTCTCGTAGAAAGCATCTACAGAAAATGGAACCAACCACTGTTTTTTCTAACTTTTTGTAAAAGTGCAACACCTTTAATTCAAATTTTTATTCATGTGGTATCCATACCAGTGGCTACAGTGTGCGATAAGGCGACGAATAACCAAGCTGCAACTAATTTGCTTATTAACGAAGGGAGGAGTACTCACAGAAATCGAAATATTGAATATAGAAGATTCGATTTAGGAGTTAATCAAGATATTATTCGTTGGACCATTTACATTGAATGTATTTTTTAATAATCACTGACTGAAATATTGACCATAAACACATAACTTTAAGAGTCCCTTCATAGGGGACGTATACAAAACAACTATGCAGAACTGTGGGAGGACTAATGGGATTTTTGCTGAAAATAGTAAGTTATGAAATTCTTTCAAAACGAATTGTATTTTTATTGTTTTCTCTTATTAGTTAGATATGGAATCATTTCAAGAAGTAGAGGGATCAGCAGAAATAATATGGTTTTTAGATGCCGTGGAGAATTTTATCTGTCATTCACAGCCATGGTGTAATACAACTCCAACAAGCAGTTTATTTTTAACATCCTTTAAAACATTTGCATTGTACAATTTCATGTCCAGAGCACGGACAAAGTTAGTGGCTCAACTGCCCAGTTGAATTGTGTAATAGTTTCAAGCCAAGCACTGGCACATATCGAGGTGAACACCTGTAGTAGAAATTTTGCAGTGGCATACCATGTATATCAATTCTTGACGAACAAACCATACTGATGCATTCAGTGCTAGTCAGCATGGCCTTGTCCTTTTTTCGTGCGACATTGGAGAATTAACTATCTTTCTATCCGTGCTTTGTTCATGTCATATAAATCAATTTGTTGAAATTGTGAAATGACTGACAAATTCTAGACAATTTTGCTGATTTCGTTAAGGGTGGCAAAGTAAACGGGTGCAATGAGAAATTTGTTTAACCACTTTTTCTTACCAATGATCATATGATTACACCTTCAGGAAATATTTTAGCTTCATACGCAGGGACATATACGTGTTAATTTTGCAAAACATTTCCTTTCAATTATTAAACAATGTGAAATTAGTTATAATAATTTGACCATAAATGCAACAGCACCTGAACATGGATGCCCAACTTAAATAAGTTATTAGAAAATGTTGATTTTACTTTGCTTTATTGCGAAAACATCAAACATACTTTTATTATTATGTTAATAAGATTCACATTGCACACCTATGTTTACTTTGTGATTGTATTTTTGTTTTGCTATTTACGGATATGTAATTGATCAGTATACACAAACCAGTAAGTATTCTGTATTTGTTATTTATTGTATTTTTTGTGATATTAATAAAGATACTTAAAAAATGTCAGTTTTTTATTTATAAAATTCTAAATATAAATTTAAAGTCATAATTTTATTATCGGCGCGGGCCAGCAGGCGGCGTAAAACGCGGTCCCAGGTTAGCCGGGAGAGTCACCATTCTGTCAGGTTATTCTATGGATAGTAAACTCGACGTATATCTGTTTCACTTCATCTCATGTTTGTATATATATGTGTTTGGATTGCGAATTTAGATTTATGTCAATTTGAAGGGTTTTTTGACATTTATTTTTATAAAATATATCCATGGTATATCGTAATGTGTTCGAAACAAATAGAGATACGTCAGGTTGTCTATCTGTAACCCTCGTGCTTCACATTTTCGTGAGTAGTAGAGTAGATAGTTTCACGTAATACTAGATTGTTACTGTTTTTGATTAAAGTGATG
The DNA here is from genome assembly GCA_949128085.1 of Cetonia aurata. Taxonomy (NCBI): domain Eukaryota; kingdom Metazoa; phylum Arthropoda; class Insecta; order Coleoptera; family Scarabaeidae; genus Cetonia; species Cetonia aurata. The sequence goes on from OX421887.1 coordinate 4,601,537, forward strand.
GATGAATATAGTGAAATTGCAAGTGTAGAAGTTAAGTTAAGATAATATAGAATTAAAAGCAGCTGAAAAAAAGTCACGAAGAAAGCTTGGAATCTAGAAAGATTTCTAGATTTGAAATGACTGGATGTTCCTTGATTAGTTTTGGAAAAATCAAAAGCAGCTGAGGAAAAGTCATGAAAGAAAGAAAAGAAATTCGAAACTGTATATTATTGCCATTCATGCCACCTTACAATTTTTAAATAACGTAAACCGGTATTTTAAATACAAATAGGGTCAATGTGGGTAATTGGAAACACTGCTAAAAAACTGGTTTATAATGCACCTGGCGGCATGCGGAGAACTTCGGGATCCTTAAATTTTGAATGAATTAGGAGATTGAAAAACCGGCCCTTAGTATAGCGAACTTATTGATGTGTACAACTATAAAGGACTGACCTCTCTTTGTAGCTTTCGTTTCTCTGCCTTGAGCGCCTCTTCCGATTTTTCGGAAACCTCCGCGGCCGATTTGTATCTAATCACTTGACTCTCTAATCTAGCAACCGTTGCCTGTAACGTAGCCACATCCTGCTCAGCTTTCTGTGAGCGGAATTTGTATTCCGCTAATTGTTTGCTGACTTCTCCTATAAATTAAATATATATATATATTTGCAGAAAACGTTGAATGTTAAATGTTGTTATGAATTTTCCGGTTTCGTGGTGTGGTGGAAATTTAATGAAAGGAAATTGTTAAAAGGAAGTCCTTTATTTTATTTATCGTTTTAAATCTGAAATATGCAAAGAAAATAATTGATTTTAGTTTAACGATATTTATATTATCGTATATTAATTTTAGAATGGATTTATTTTTAAACTAAAATTAAAATGAAATTTATATATATTTATATATAACTCATATTTTGAGTTATCAAATATTTCTCTTTAAATTTAGGCTGCATTTTACTAACAGTTAATGAATGTAAACTAATATGTGATAAATGTATACAGAATAAGTCACTTGCTATTAAAAGAAATCCGTGAAAGCACCGGTTTTTTTGCGTCAAAGACGGACAATACTCAAAACTGTTTAGAGGACTTTGTTCTTACTTTGTATATCCGCAGCATCGTAATCTCCTTCAGACGTCGGGCCGTTTAGAGTGATACCAGACGCATTGGACTTCCGCCGCTTGCTCCTTTCTTCCTCCAGCTCCAACTTCAGATGACTAATTTGATCTTGGAGTTCGCCCTTCTCTTTCGCGAATCGGGCCAGCCGAACATCTACATGTTTAAAAAGGTAAGTTTGAGTTTAAAAAATCGAATTTAATATTTTTATTAATTAATGGCAATTAAAATTTTGTGACAGAATAAAAATGCTGCCTATCTTTCGTATTTGGAATATACCAAAAAATTACCAAATAATAACTTTCTGTTAAAAGTTATTGATAATTTTTCTAATTAACCAAGAATACAATTCGAGATTCAAATATTTCAATTATAGTTAAATATTAGCTCCTCATAGAAGTAACTCGAAGGAGTTCGGCCAGGTGATCTAATTGACTATTCAACAACTCCAGTTACTAGTTAGCTCTGATCTAATGGTTTGAAAATTCTTAAGGGGAGTGGGTAGGAGTTTTATGCTTATAAGAAAAGACCATGTACATTTGTTCCATAATTTAAAAAATTACTGGTCCGATTTTACTGCAATTTTGACAATATCCACAAAAGTAGACATAAAAAGAACATTTTTTTTTCTTCTGGAAACTAATTTATTAATTTAACCTATCCTGCTACTTCTAACGGCGTTAGTTTCATAAAAAGAAGAAGAAATAGTTCGCAGTACAGGTTGTAATTTTCTAAAAACAACACATATGCACTTAATAAAGAAAAATGACAAAACCCTTTTGAAAAATTCCGTTTTGTCACATTCCAGAGCGTTTTTCTGAAAAGCTATTAGGGACATTAACACCATTCCTTTTCATTATTGTAGAAGAATAACAGAAGGATCCATTTCAAAACCGGTTTTAAAAATCTATTTTAAAAACCGGGTTTAAAAATCGATTTTAGAAACCGGTTTTAACTGAAAATCCATTAACCGTTTTTAAGAAAAATCGGTTAATCGGTTTGTAATATCTGGCGATTTCCGCAGCACTATTTTGTGTGGGGCTATTTGGAGAGTAGAATTTGTAATAACGCCTCAACAAATTTAATTGACTTTAAAAATCCTGCCCGGGAAGAGACTGAAGCTATCAGAAGCATGAATCTAAGGTATCGCTTTGGCAAGTGTCAACGATAAAATGGGTGATACATATCTAGATGAAATAATTTTGCATATAGGCTTTTCAATAAATCAAATTTTCAGTTTTAAATAACGTCAGTTGAGAAAATTCACGACAGTGGAACAAAATTAAAGAAAAAGTGCAACATTTTCTGAGGCACCTTGTATGTTAAAAAATTACAGACTGCAAATACAAAACTAAGTAAGGATAGAATAAAAAAAAAATAACGAAATATACCAACCAGAGTTACAAAAAAAAAAAAAAGGTAGGTACTTAAAGATGGCAATGCTTTGACGGCGCTAATAGCACCGACGAAAAGTTAATTACTTCAAGGAGAAAACAAACTTTTGCTGGGCATATATGGTAAACATCATTGTGAATAAAAGGAAACTAAAAAACCCATTGAATATTGAAATTAACAGAAAACATTTAGTTTTTGGCCGAAAAACGGTAGGGACTAGTGTTGGGCAAGGTACCAGAAATAACTAGTAATTAACGAGAACTAGGTATGTTCGTGTTTATTCGTTTAGGGCTTATTAGTTATTAGTTATTTCCTCAACCTTTCCAAACACTGGTAGCGGCTCGCTTAAGATCTTCTGAAGGTTATGGCACATGCTATTCATTTAAGCAACACTATTTTAACTTTTCAGTGCTCGCGCCAATTAAGATAACGTAAGCTCACGCACCATACGTCGTTTTCATATGCATTGAAAAAAAAAAGAAAAAGGAAAATAAGCGGTGTAAGTGCTGTTCACGCGAGCGCACAAAAGTTAAGGATAGAAATTGAAACTTCGTAGATTTTAGAAAGTAAAAGTTATCCTAGTCACTATTAAATTAGAAAACAAAAAAGAAATGGGCTCACCTAGACTACCTTCTCCCGCACAATTCAACAATTGTGCGTTTTCGGCACTAACCAAAGCCTTCTTTGGCGTACCCAAACCGTTCACAGCCCCATCCGACGTTTCCTCGCACAAGGAATCGTCGCCAACAATCACCAGACCTTTCTCCGCTATGAGCCTGTCCCGTTCCTCAAGCTCAGCGTTCGTCACAGCCAATTCCTCCTTCAACCTGGCGGCCAGCCGCTTCAGCTGGTCATGCTCTCTGCACTTGTCCCTGTGTTCCCGTTTCAACTGCGAATGTTCCTCTTCCAGTTCTTCTAACCTGTTGCAGAAACAGAATAACCGTGCGGTTATACTCTCCTTGGAGAGGAAGAGGAAATATCTCACCTATCTTTAAGTAGTTCCAGCTGATATGTCTGCGCGGCCTTGTCGTTGTCCAGCTGCGCGTTCGTCACCATCGCCTTTCGGAATTTCTCCTCGACTTCCTTGAGTTCATGCTGCAAGCAGAAATATTTCAGAATTCCGTTCGAGAGCATTACACCCGCGTAGAATAGTGAAGTGTTAAGAGAATCCATTGATTTAATTCAGAGAAGGGATTGTGTAAGCGATTGTCAAGCCCGTTTGGACCTGGTTCAAGCGATGAGTGTTTGCGAGAATTTTTCAGAGGTTATTCGTACGTGAAACTTGATACGCGTTTAACGAAATTATAATGACTCAAACTTAATAGGCAACACTTTTTTTACGTTTACAATATGTGGTCACCCATTCTTGCGCACAATTTGCTGCTAATAAATTGTTACATGTTGCTTTAGAACCTATATTTCAAAAATAAACGTTTACTAATCAGTTGTACTTTTAAACTTTGAACAATGGTAGACAATAGTCGAGACACCTCTCTATCCCCATCTAGTTAATTTGGTATGGTTTTTGGAAATGAATGATTTAGAACAAGTATTTGTAGCGTTAGGTTGTTTATTTCGTATTGTTATTTTACACCGTTCATAATAATTTTAACCTACAACTTTAATTATCATTATAGATTTATCGACATTTGGTAGTTACCAAGTATATTTTTAGTCAAATACAATAGATGAAATGCATCTAATAGCGAAAAGTTTGAAAATTTGTACCGATATTTAATTAGTCCTTGTGAGATGTATAATTTGGCCTCATGAAACGTATAAACACACGTGAAACGTCAACTAATTTAAACTAATCAAAGAGGATATAACAAATTGAAAATAACGTAATTTTTCTTGTAATTCCATATACCACAATTTCCCAGAGGATAAAACATTTACAAATTCTAAATATAGTGTTTTCGGGGAGGTGTAATGAAATGATACTTTACGTTCAATTTATACTCATGGAAAGTGTAACAACAATGAAAGGATTGGTTATTTGATAACAGATATTCACACTTACTTGCAATTAACAAAAATACCGGAGAACTACAACATTTTAGTGTATATTATTTAGATTCCTAGTTTTTTATACTAGCTAAAAATTAGGAACTTTGGCATATTTTATGCAAAGAGTTAATTGGTATCCAAATCTCAATAGGTTTGTGCATAGAAGAATCACAAACTAGTCACAGCCAATCATATACCGTGAAATCAGTTTCAGATTTCTTTTAGCCAATCGAATCGTGTCTACCTAGTTTGTGATTCTTCTCTAAAAAGTTCCTATTTCTAAAATACGGTGGATTTATGGTGAATCAATGTTATTACGCCATTTTCACGCACGCTTCAAATGTTTTCATATCATTGACATTTAAAAACCCCTCTATTATACTAATATTTCCCCTTTGTCTATTGAACCAGGGCTTCGCCCACCGGCTCCTGCTACAAGCATTTGTGTTGTCAATTAATACTGCAGATGCAGCAATAATAAGTGGTAAACAAGCCGCTTTTAATTTAATGTGATGATTGGTATTCTTTTTCATTACGGTCTGATTTTATTTACGTTTTGGTTGCATCTTCACTGTTTATATTTTTATATCAATACTATAAATATTATTATGTAGCTATGAACTTGTACCTATTGTACGTTACGCGTACGCATTTCAAATTAGAATTATTTGTGTGGCTTTTCGGCTGTGTAGTTGGTGAACCTGATTGACAAAAATAATTGCACGTTAACTGTAAAGCAGTATTAAAGCCTGCAATTTTTATTGCAGCAATTTCTATTGCACGCAATTTTTATTGCATTCAAGAAAAATTGCGAACTGTAAAGCGGTCTTTAGTATTAATATGAATTGCTAATTGTGCGACCTATTATTGTGTTGTATTCTATCCTATTACTTTCATTTCATATATGTAATATGTATGTACCTATACAGTCGTTTTAAGTTGGATGTAAATTTAGAACTAAATAATATTCCTGCAAAATATCGGCACGCAACCTAATGTTTTACTTGACTCTTTATACGAACAAATATATAATTTTAAACAACATATATTATTTTACAAAATAACGAGGTATTCCTCAATAACACTGAGCAAATAAACCTGTAGTATTTATCAATTACATTTGTATATTTAACTATTCATTGATTTATGGATTACTATACGATATACTAACCATAAATATGTAGTTTATTTTACGACTGTGTGTTGTTACAATAACTAGCAATACTCATACAATCTACAACAATACTAAACTACGAAAAAAATAGTACTCGCTTCGTTTTCGTTAAAATTAAAAAATGACATTAGTAGACTGAACTACAATTGTGGTAAATACTACCACAACTTAAAATGTAATTCTGTGTACACAAATATTTTTTTCGGTGTATGAACGGGCCTAATATTAATATTAATTAATCGGTGTTGTGGACCACAACCTTTGTGCTGGATTCAATGCTGCAATAAAAATTGCCGATGTTCTATTTGAAATAATAGTTGTGGTAGCTGAAAGTTTTCCATTTTGGAGATGAGTTTTTGAACACTTTGTAGGTACAAGGTTGGTAATTATTGTTAGGTCCGCTTTAGGGGGGTTTCACACCAAAGTAATATGCTAAGTGCGACATGCAACTCACATATAAGATACGTGTTACTTTACGTAAAACAAACGTTTTCGTGCACCAGTGATGGGCATAATCGAATGACGAAAAACGAATCATTTGACTATTGGCGATCATTCGAGAATTCGATTATGACGTTTCGATTATGAATAGTCATTCATAATCGATTATTTAAACATTCGTAATCGATTATGAGTGATCATTCATGACGAAACGAATGATGAATGATCGATCATACATAATAGATTATGAAAGAAGCCATAGGTATTCGATAATTCGATTATTAAATCATGCATAAACGCGTTCTTTTATTGTTTATTTAAAATTAATATATGTATCTCTTGAATTTGAAGAATACTTCAAAAAGGTTCCCAATTAAAAAACTTCATTAAAAGACTTTTTTCAGCAATAATAAGAACATGATTGTTGCGGTTTCTTCACATGTAATTGTGATAGTAATTTATGATATTTACTGAAACATACACCTCTTTATATACCTCTGTACCTAATATATTTCTAAATAATAATGTCAAAAATATTAACACCAAAGTAGCTTCTAGTAAAAGCGAAAGAAAGCTACAAAAACTTAAGCTTCCCTAGTTATTTTCATTTATTTATTATTTAATAAAATATAGTTTTTATATTATTAAACGCAGTTCGCAAGCAAACACCTGCAAATCGCTGTTGCGCGCGACAGGCCCGACGATATGTCTCCCACCAACTTGTAGCTGGCGGAATATCCCTCTCTCCTCGTATTGAGCCTGTATACCTAAATCGGCATTGATAGTGTATAATATACAGTATAATCCGCTAATGGACTAAGTCTCTAGGTCCCAATTTCAATCCTATTTACACATGTGTATTTTAATGCCCCTTATAATGGACTCGTTTATAATGGACTATAAAACCACAAGAAATCCACTATAAACGGAGCGTTTTGGTAATTCCCCCAAATATATACAAGAAAGTTAGTTATTCCTTTGATATTAAAACCGTTATTTGAAACGGTGTTTTCAGTAGTGTGTGCGCTTTTGATTGAATAACAGTTAGATAACATGGAGAAGCATATTAAAAATCGAAAATCATTTTCATTAAATAAAAAGTTAAAAAATATTGAAGCTATCGAAAGTGGTAAATCGCGAAGTACAATGTGAAAGACTTTAAATTTAATTAAGTCAACAGTATCAAACATATGGGTAAATCGCTCAAAAATTGAGGATGAATGGCATAAAAATGCTAAGAAGAAAAAACTGCGTAGAGAACAAATAATATTCCAGTGAGTGGGGCAATGTTACTTTTGCAAGAATTGGGAAAATTAAGTGGCGGTGATTTTAAGTGCAGTAGTGGATGGTTAGACAGGTTAAAACGGCATGCAATAGTGTTCGGTAAAATAAGTGGATCAGGCTCTGTCGATAAAACGATCACCGACCACTGGCTTGTAGATGTTTGACCATCGCTTAGTAACGGATATTATCCTGGTAATATCTTTAATGTAGATGAAACGGGGATATTTTACAAGCTCACACCAGATAAAACCCATAAATTAAGAGGAGAAAAATACTTTGGAGGGAAGGTTTCGAAAGAAGTTTCAGAAGCCTAGATGCTTCAAAAATACTAGAACTCTACCTGTAGATTATACATTCAATAAAAAGGCGTGGATGACGTCATCTACTTTCGAAAGTTATCTGGGAAAATAGGACCTTGAATTAAATAAAGAAAAGATATTGCATTTTTTCTCCGTGGTGAACGTCAGTTTTACAACAGATGGACCAAGGAATAATTTGGGGCCTAAAACAGACCTATAGAAAAGAATTACTCTTAAAACTTCTTGAGATGCAAGCAACAGAACGGAACGTATATCAATTTCTATTTTAGATGCTAGATCATAATTCTAAATGAATTCATGGGCCAAAGTGTCAACAGATGCAATCAGAAATTGCTTTCATCACGCTGGTGTAATAAAAAAATGCAGGTTCAGAAGTTGTCAGTGATACTTTTCATCCAGAAGATGATCTTCCATTAAGTCAATTATTGAAAATGGAGATGTTTCTACATGAAAACATGCAGTTTAAAGATTATGTCAATGTCGACAACAATGTTGTAATTACAGAACATCCAATTACTAATCAAGCGTTAGTTGACGAAGTAATGGGAGAATGCCGCGAAGAAGTTTTGTCAGACAGTGAGGATGATGAAACAGAACGGAAGCCATATCAACAAATGAGACACTAAAATTATTATTACTATTTTTATTATAATTATTTCATTGGATATGTTAATTAGTTTCACAATTTACTGCCATGCTGGTAATAGTATGTAATTGTACGTTTTGTTTGTTTTTCTATTTCTGTGTATTGCATTTTATTTTGTAATGTCCTGTAATTGGGTTCTCCTGTTGGGCATTAAAGATTATTATTATTATTATTATTATTAAAAATGTGTACCAAAACTTCAAAATTTTTTTCAATATCAAACAGATAAAAAGAACTTCCTAGATAATTTAAACAAGATGTATAGGTTTTTGTTGTACCAGTTTATTCATAACACGTCTGTTCAAACAAAAATTACAGATTTTCTGAAATAAATACTTGTGTATTATATGTATACTTTTATATATTATGTTTTAATTTATTATAAAATTATTTTTGCGTTCACAAGTTCCAGAGCTAAACTTTTTAAAATATAAACTTTCTAAACAATTTTGCTATATTGTTTCACACTATATTTTCACACTGCTATATTGTTGATATAACGGACGTTTATAGGAGGTCCCTTGGAGTCCATTATAAGCGGACTATACTGTATGCAGGTTTATAATCGAATATAAACAAATCTTTTTCCTATTATATAATATAGTCGCTTTTGCCGTTCATTACATTTTTTCCGAATTTTGAAATATTTTACTATTTCTTATGTTTTATAATTTTTACGTTTTCCCATGTCAATCATTTTAATCTCTTATTTTTATCACGTTTCTTGGTGTAAATAAAATTCCTTGAACTAGTATTAAAAATTATTTCAGGAAAATAGTTTATTATACATTTATTTTATTCTTAATTTGAAAACGGGGATGTAGGTGCATTTGGGAATTTTAAAATGTAACGTTCACAGACTGTTTAGTCATAATGAATAATAAAATTAAATCCAGATACTTAATTAATATACAAGTTTATTTACTGTAATTAATAATAATTTTATATAAATTTTGAATAATTAAGGGTATGCTAAAGCATAAATATTGTTGAAAGTCAGTTATGGTAATTGCAACGCAATCCACATGATTTAATCAATTCTATGCAATGAAACTTCAATGGCACCATCTTTGAACAAAGGGCTATACTTCCTAGATATCTTCTAAAATCGCCGCCATGTATTCTTATTTCATGAATCATGAATATTGCCAAAATTGTTTGTTCCCCCGTGGATGTCAACAAGAATTGTATGGAATGAAAAAAATGTGTTACCGCGATCTGCACCACCCGCTTACAGGTAAAGTTATAAATGTTACATATAACAGCATATTAGTTCATTAATAATTTAGATGACCTTTTTTTTTTAGTAGTAAAATATAAGCGAAGAATCATTCGATTATGTCCATCACTATCGTGCACATTGAAGTAGCGTAGCATTTATAAATGCGACGCTACTTGAGAGTGCACGAAATTATTTGTTTTAAATAAAGTAGCGTGTACCTTGTATCTAAGCGGCGTGTCGCATGTGGCATGCCACCTTGATGTGAACCCCACCACACAGTTCGCAATTCTTCTTGCATGCAATACAAATTGCACGCATGCGCATTCAATTGATTTAGGTCAGTCATTACTTGATCTTGCGCTGCATGGAATAGAACTTGTTCTATTTTTATTGCACGCAACACGCAATTCAGTCATTTCTTTAGTGATTTTATGGTTAGAAACCTATAAGCAGAGTTACTATTTCTATAACGCAACGGATTTTGTTCAGTGTTATTCCACGCACAGTTCTTGTGTGTATTTAACGATTCTTTCATCTAAATTGTGAACGATCGGCAGAAAAAATGTCGAGTTGTGTAACAGGGTAAGTAAACCATATTTACTGGTCACCTAAGCTATAAGACAACAAAATATTTACATACTTGATTTTATAGAAAGGTGATCTGGTCTAGAGAGATGATTAGGACATTAATTGAACTGTACGAGTTACATCCTTGTCTGTATGTTACAACAAGACACGATTACCGCAATAAAACTATCCGGGAAAACGCGTTGGAAGCAATTTGTGTAGAACTAAATTCAAGATACGTAACATCTTTTTCAACCAAACATATACAAAAAAAAATTCATGGTTTCCGCACGCAGTATTTATCAGAAATAAGGCAAATAAAAAAAACCAAGGTTACACGAGCATCATCAGATAATATTCATAAACCGAAGTTATGGTGCTTTGAAAAGCTTCAAAGCTTCTTGGGGCAAGGGCAGGTAACCTCTCAAGGCAAATCCAATTTGGAATTGGATTCAGAAGAAATGCTTGACAAAAAGAAGGTAAAAACAAATAATTCAATTAATATTTAATATCTTTAATTAAAAAATTTGCATATTTGTTCATGTAGATAAATTTTTGAGCATTTTTTATTATAAAATGGTATTTTAGCTAACAGAAGTTGACGATGACGTAATTTTTGTTCGAGATGTTAGCCACATGGAGGAAGTTCAAAGTATCCCTTTTCATGGTCAGATCCTAGATCCTGAACCAGAACCCGGAAGATCTGAATCTAATCTTTCTAGGGCATCCACATGCTCAAGCACAGGAGCAAGAAAAAGGCCTAAACATAATATGAATAAGATGGGGGGCATTAACGATGAAGCCACAAATGTATTAAGGTCTTTACGCGAACCAGGACCTTATATGCCAGATGGAAATACTTTGTTTGGACAGTAAGTTACTAAACTGCTTCAAACATTTTCTTGAATATTTAGGAAATCATTTTCCTTTTCTTAGTATCGTTGGTTATTTTTAGTTTTGTTCAATTATAAGTTTTGATATGTTTTCAGAGTCATTGCTGCTGAAATGAACAACATTCACGATGAAGACATTCTAGACGAATTAAAACAGGAAATCATGCAGAATGTTTTCATCGCGAAGAAGAAGTATCGACAAAAGATTCAATTTTGTTGAATTTTTTTCTTGGTCCTGTACTTCAGCATACAACCCTAGGAAGTTGCGATTCAGATACTCCAGATTCTGGTTCAAAATCTTCCAGGAAATTAGTTCATCTTCACCTTGTGCTGGCTGAAATAGCGAAATATTTTTTTTTCCAATTTATAATGAATAATGTTAAAAAACTTCATGAAAATATATGTAAGTTTTTTTTTTTAATAAAAGATAGATAAATACGAATTGAATTTTTCACTTTTAACTTCCCGCGCATTTCTGCAGAATCGATGATTAAGATTATCTTAGAAGGTTTTGACTACAAAAATTCGAACAAATTCGCAATTGCCCATAATGTATGAATTTTATTAAAAACGGATCTAGACAAATAAAAAATTAAAAAAACATAATTTTCCCAAACAACACTACCACAATCATTAAAATAATTTTTAAACTCTATCTAATTTTAATTACTTCATTCCTTGCTCTGTTTACGTTTGCTTTTTTAATATGTGATGTCTATTTTTTTAATAGGTTCCCAAATGTGGTTTTATCTATTCTTAGGGAATTTTCAAATGTTTTAAAAACTCCTCCTCTATACTAATATGTCCCTTTTGCCTATTTAACCACGGCTTAATTTACCATCTTCTGCTTCGAAAACTTCTATTAAAATATGCAGATGCAGCACTAATAGCGACAAACAAGCAACTTTAATTCTAATTTGATGATTTTTGTTGTTCTTCATTTCGTTTTGATTTCGTTTACCTTCTGGTTGTATATTGGGTGTTTTGTGTTTACATCAATAATTTAAATCATGTAAAGAAAGCTTGTACTTGTTGTAAGTTACGCCGTACAAGTATTATGTGGCTGTAGTTGGTGAACCTGATTGTCAAAAATAATTGCGTATAGAACTGCTAACTGTAAATCAGCATTCATGCATGCAAGAAAAATTGCGCACTGTAAACTGGCAATAACAACGCTGCAATGATTATCACAGTGGGATATGTGCAGTCCAGTGAATGCGTGGGGATGCGCCATAATTATGTGAAGAATAACGAATATTCATCTCGTCCGATTCGGTCAAGTTAAATTATGTGTAGGGCAAGACTTTTCTAAACGAAAGCAGCGTGTAAAACTTGTTCATTGTATTATGTATGCAATTGTGGCAAGAAAATCGAATCTGAAGTATACATATCATATTACAGGATGTTATGAACATACTTAATTTTATAAATACACCTCTGAATAGTAAAATATTTATAATGCTATGTCAAAAGATAGGCTATATCCACAAAAATCTTTTGTGCCAAGCGGAGGTGTGATGATTCTCTCGAGGAAGAGTGCTCAAAAGAGTTATGGAAACTGAAACGGTAAAATCTGTGCATATCGTGTTTAACTTACGCGTAATTCTCTAAGACTTCCACTGTCTTCCAAGGAATCTTCCGAACTTCTTCTACTGGACAAATACCTGGAGCCGGCGGTGCGTGGTGTCCTCGCGACTGGTTCGGATAACATATCAAACTGTCTATCGGCATTTTCCTCTTGTTCTTTCTGCTGTCGTTCTAGTTCTCGCATGCGGATCTCCCTGGCTTCAGCGCGAGCCTGTCGCTTTGCCAGCATACGCGCCTCCGCCTGAAAATAATGAGTCGAATTAGGCAATGTAGGAATGATTTTCAATGTAAACGTTTCAAAAGGATAACGAGCCTCTACTAGTTCAGAAAACATTTTCACTAGTACGTAGTGTTTAGAAAACTTAAAAAAATAATAGCGAAATTTAATACCCAAACTGAATAGAGAATGCAAATGTTGCTTCCATGTAATTAGATATACTAAATTGTTTCTTCACCAACGACATTTAGAAGAAGACGTAGTAAAAGCCTGAATCATCGTCAAATTACACATTTAATGTTTTCTTTTGGCAAGTTCTTAGACAGGTAGACAAATAATAAATGGTTACTTTTCAAATGACATAACTTTTCTAAGAAAGATCTTGTGGGCACGCTTAAGGTGGATGGTACAGAGCTTTGAAAATAATCGCCTTTATTGTAAATTGCAAATATTGTTGTCTCTTTTGATTCTTTATACATAAGGTTTACCCTAATAAATAATTTATTAAAAAATGTTTGATGAATCAATAAATAACTAAAAACAATAGAAATTAAACAATTACTAACGAGTGGATGACAGAGGAAAGAACAGCATCAAAATTTAGGTTTCAAATAAATCTCGGAAACAAATAAACAAATCACGAAAAAAGACCAAAAAATGATAAATAGGTACATATACTTATTCTCACAGCTAAATTCTATTCAGCAGATTTATTAGAAGAAAACTTGTTTATTGCTGGTCATTAAATGATTATCTGTCAAGAAATTGTTAGTTTAACGTGTTTCAACCGACATAATATAATGCTATCAAGTTAATCAAGCGGCATTAGTCATAAAAATAATGCAAACTCCTGCTGACTACAAGTGAGAACTACAAAACCACACTGAAGATACTAAACTTCACGAACAGGAGACACTTCTTTTGACACAAAATTGACATACTTTCTGATCAAACATCCAGGAGAGGGTGTCGTCCAATACGAGGGTCACGTGCATGGCGGTGGACATAATCAAAACAACAACCGGCGAGTTGTCAGTCACTGCACTCTGACACTATGCGCTTTCTGTGCGGGAGGCTGTTATACGTTCGGCCTTCGGAAACGCGTGGTTTTCACGTTGAATCCGCTACGCTACTCACTCAACGGGAAATACACGTACATTTAGGCGTAAATAAAAATACCCCAAACTAAAATATGTATATTCTATTTATAATGGGAACGCCGCTGTTTTACCGCGGCACTGTCTTTATTCAATAACTGTCGTCACCAACTAGCGGACGCATTGTAACCTAATAGATATCACTCAACATTACGTGTACATTAAACGTGTTTACAACTACATACAGCGAAGAAGGAAGTAAAGATCTTTAGATGGTATTCTGGGTATTATTCGCGAATTTTACAAAAAATAAAAATTGTAGATATCTGACAATTTTTATTTTTTGTAACACATCTTTTTTTTATTGCTCTGTAAATAGTATATGCTATTTCGAAATACAGCATATCGACGGCTAAGAGTGCTAACCTGCTCCACTCCACTTTCCAGTGAATTTGACTTTTTAATAGCATTTCCATCACAAATGTTTGCTGCATTATTCTGTAAAACAGTTTACTCCTAATTTAAGGGTAAATTGTTCAATTTTAACGATGCCTAGACCTGCCATTTCCACGGTTTCCTTTTGTCAGCAGAATTACTGCTAACTGCGCCAGCTCCCGTGCAAGGTCCAAGGTACTGTGCTTGCTAAGATTTTTGGACAAGTGGGAAGGCTTGCCACAACGTTTTCTAAGAATAACAGACACATACATTCTTGGACACAATTGGGTGATTTGCACCCACAACGATTAAAATAGAGATGGGGACTCTTTTCAAAGATTTGTATGACACCACTCCTTCTTGAACCGAAGATTCGTATTGGGGTTCGTACCGTTTCATACTGTCTGGCTGCAGTGACGGTCGTCGCTTTTTTTATTTTTTGTTATTAAAGTAAAAAAAAAAAAGCTGAAAGAAAAATATAACTTCGCGCTATTTATTAGGCGACAACAGAAGAAATCTATAGGAGTGTAGAATCTGAACCACATGGCATGCCGATTTGAAATTTTCAGGGTGTATTGGACACGTAATTGTCATTACATACACCGAGTCCAACTCGATTTGGGTGTCCAGAATTGGCTGAAAGAAACATACAACTTCGCACTATTTACTGGGCGACAATAGAGGAAATCTGGAGGGGTGTAAATTCCGAACCAGACGACATACTGACTTGAAAATTTCAAGGTGTATTAGGCACGTAGATGTTATTATTACCATATTATCAAAGATAGGATCATACGAATACTACCCATCTCTAGATTAAAAAATGTAAAATGTGCCCCTTTTACAAGATTTTAAAAGTACCTTGAGCGTAGATTATTATGAGTACTACAATAATCTACCTCATGATGGTTAAAATTTTCAAGTTTTATTGTATTGTTTTTATGTAAATAAAAACATCACTTTAGTGTGTTGATTTTTTTATCATGGTTTTCATTTTAGTTTAAAAAAGTTATAACAAAACTTGCTAACTCCAAAGTTATTCACAAATGATGTTTGTGTTTACCTGCTATCTCCTTTAATTAATCATAAAACGTATGTTTTCGTTTATTTTAAGTTATACATGTTTAAAAAATATGTAATATTTCTTTATAGAAATAAACTATTCGTTACCTTTGTATACAAATTTGCTTTAATAAAATTACACAATGTTTATCGTTTTCTAGCGTCCTGGATTTATGGAGTTAACAGTTTAACACTTTTAGTCGACGATATGTGTTTGTTCAGAGTAAAAGAATAATGAAATCTTTCTATCATCAATTTATCGGGTAAGTTTCGATCGTGTCAGCTTTTATTAATTCATTATTGGCACTAAAAAAGGGGGCCTTTGCATTCTAGTGGTTGGAATTCGTAGGAGGACAACCCGTAAAAGCATTTCTTTTTCATTTTCCCATAAAATAAAGTACTATTATTTCTTTATTAAAAAATAAACACAAACGTGCACTTTTCTTGCTAAAAAAAAATTATGAAGCAGTTACATTTCCGTATTCGTTGTGAAAACATCCTGTGCTAGTGCTGTTGTAAAGACTGTTAGACATGCCGAATCTGAAAGAGTTAAATACAGAACGCGTGCTCTTATAATTGCGCATCATCAAGCCGGAAAAAGCGATTGCTAAATGGCGAAAGAATTAAAGTTAAACAACACCACCGTGGATTATACCGTTAAAAATACCGAGAAAGTGCCAGTTTCATGAATAAAGCACGCAGTGAAATCAACGAAAAACAGCCCCGGAAATTGCTGCTGAAATTAATGCAGGCGGTCGGAAGTCAGTAAGCGCAACTACAGTACAGCATCGCTTGTACACTGTAATGTCCCTACAGTTAAAGATGACGGTGGTTCTGTGATGATCTGGGGTTGTTTTGGCGGAACGGATGTGGGTGATATTATGAAGATCTTTAAAGAAAGAAAAGTACGGAATTTTGGAGAACAATGCTATTCCTTCAGTATTGAAAATTTTTGGTCCGAATTTTGTATTTCAACAAGATAATGACCCAAAACACACATCTAAACTGTGCAAAGACTATTTACAACACTTACAAGCAGAGGGGTCTATCAAAGTGATGGAGTGGCCTCCCCAAACCCCATCGAGCTACTGTGGGATAACACCAGATACATTGGCAAAATTAATTGCAAGAATGCCGTGTCCCATTTTAACATGTGAGTTTTTATATCGTAAGTATTGTAGAATTGGCAATGTATTTTCAGTGTTGGTACTGACATGTACAATAAAGCTCTATCTATATATCTATCTGTGTGCTGCCATTATCAAAAATAAAGGTTACATAGACGAATCAGAAGTGTAAATATAATGTGTAATTCTCCTATATGCAATTATATAATTATGTATATGTAAATAAAAAATATGTGGTCGCTTTTTAATTCGCAAATACTTTACCGTAGTGTATGTCTGTTGTGCGTATGACAGGGCGCTCAGTCGCAACAAGGTACCTTGTTCCAGCGGAAGTGGTTCTGATCTGATTCATGAAAAGCACGATTTTGTCAATCTCTAGCCTAGAATCCCAGCAGTAAAGTGCTTTGTGCCTTATTGATAGTCCATAGTCGTAAAATATTATTAACAGGTAAAATGGTACCTATATGTTGGTCTGGCTTTGAATAAAGAGAGCTAAAATGGAGAAGGGTTGCGATAGTGTACGTGTAGCTGTATAGTTCTCTTAATACAGGTAAATGCTTTTTTAAATAAAGAGAGACAAAAGAAAACCGTCCAGTTTTGAGAGATTTTTTATCCTTTTGTCGGTAATCGGTAACATACGAGAAATTACAGAAACAATAAGTGTCACTACTCCATATAAATCCTGTAATATGAATTATAATAAATACAGCAAAAAGGATGTGATACAAACTTCGTATTATCCAACCTAATATACTTGACAGGAAAAATATAATATTCGATATTAACTCTGGTGATGTCTAAAGACATCGCAAGTACTGTAGCATGAAAGGTATCTGATCATTCTGTTCAATACTTGTTTATTTGTTCGGGATAATTGTTTCGGAAATTCAGAACGGATTTCCATTTTAATTCGGTTTTCGCTTAATAATGAAAATCCACGAATTTTCGAAACAATTCTCCCGAATAAATGAAGTATATACTTATGAATAAATGTATTAACTGTAAATAGTTTTTGCGTCAATTAAGAGCAGGTATGAGTTATTATAATAATTTGGATTAACAGTTTACTATCAAATTCGTAATTTGGGTGTTATTTTTTTGCTTTCATCAATACCTAATAAAAAATATAATATATATATATATTGCTACGCAACTTGTAGATATTTTTTATAATTCATTAAATTAAATTAAATTTATTCAACACTGTTTTATTAACATTACATACAGTCAGCGTCATCTATTAAATATCATTTACTCCACATATATACTACGCCCCAATTGTTAGATGCCACTAAAGTTTACTATACTGTATTCACCGAACAGATAGAGTAATAAAAATGCGTGTTCAGTGCGTGATACGAAAATGAGCTTCTCTATTGGTTGGTAAGAAGTAACGAAAAGTCCGTTGCAAACGATGTAAATACAAAAGATCTATTAAAACGCGCTATTTAAAATTCAAGAGCCATTATTCCAACAATCAGTGACTACTTACATATAGATGGCGCTACGGTATATATAACAGATATTTTCTATTTCCAAGTGTAAAACCGGTTTTGCACGTGCACGAAGCGTGATCATCACGTGAACACTCTATCTGTTCGGTGAATAGAGTATAGTACATGAAATCTACCCCTCCACTTGTTTTTGGGTACACCGCTAACCAATCGGATGATACTTATTATCTTCAGTCCACCTTGGTACGTGGGGGAGATGCTGTCGCACCAGAAAGCCTCCGATTATTATCTTTATAGACCTGTTATACACTTTGTATCTTTACTAAAAACTACTCTCATATACTCCAAATACTAATTCCAACTCCGCAACAATCTTTTCAGCTCCCAATTAGTGTTCCAATGATGTCACAGCGAAATGCTCGAACGAAACCCAGGATTAGAAATACGCCACCCAAAATCTTCGAAATCACTGGATTTCCATCATCTTGGCACTACATACGCAATACTCTCATACTTGTAAGTAAATTTTAAAGTTAAACCACTCTTGTTGTGATATAAATTTATAAATTTCTAGATATTATTCGAAAATGCAACTACACTCAAGAAAAACCGAAAAAGAAGTCCTTCAAATTGTTTTCAACAATTTGATATCTCCTAGGCAAAGAGGACCCCAGCAACGATAATAGATATCGTTTCCAACGATACGATAGATTAAATCAACCCACGTTCGAACAAACAGCAAAGGAACTTAATGCCTTAAAATCCATGGAAACCTGCCCTTTTTTAATTAGATACGATATAGTAAGTGTTTTGTTTAGATTTTCACATGTTGACAAAAGAAAATAAATACATAAATCAAAAAACATTTATATAAATAATTTAATAATTAACGTCTGATGCTGTGGCAGTAAGGTTATGTATTGCATGATATCATAGCATTTTATTTCTGATACCAGCACGTATGTATTGAGTTTTCTACGATTAGTTTTTAAGAGAGTTTCTTTATAAATTGGATATTTGCATTAATATCAGTTTTACTGTGACGGTTATTTGAACTGTTATATTATCTAAATACTTTCTATAATTATGACCAAAATTTAAAATTATTCAATGCTTGCCAAATAGTATCTTATCTATTTTGCAGTAGATACATTTATGTCCCACCAAACATACAAATTAAATGCTTAGGATTTTATGTGATTTTGCTTCACATTGTTGAGGCAACTGTTGCATATTAGATACTTTGACGAATACACCTTGTATGCAACAATATAAATATGTACTTACAATTAGTCGTACATACATAGATATTGGGAGTGATACATGAGATTGATAATAATCATACGATTTTGATAAGGATATTTTATAACTAATTATTTTTAATCATTGGACAAATGATCAAACCAGATTCTGAAAATAAACATATTTCCTTCATTCAAAACAATTATTGTTCACATTTCACATGCAGTAATAAAACAGTGATTGGAAATCAATATTTCTTTGTTAAAAAAGTATACCTTTATTTGACGATATTTCATTGATGCAAAAAAATATTTCTTTGAATGGAAGAAACATTTCTATCAGTGCCGGTCGTATATTTAATATTTACTGGTACATCCGGTATAAAAAATGTAAAAGGAAAATGTTTATGTATATATTATCTCAAAATATAAATAGAGGCATTACAATTACGCATAAAATTATCTAAAAGAAATAAAAGCAACCGTTGATAATAAAGTAGGTAGAATCTACACGGAAAAAATGATTTGTCAAAATGATAAAATATATTTGGTTAGAGGTATTTATTTCAAACAATAACAATTATTATTATTATTATTTATTTAAATCAGCGGTCTTGTTTATTTTCCCATATAATGAAACCATTTAATTCAAGTAAACATTTGTTAAATGGTATATGCAGTAAAATGTAAAGATTTCATTCAAATATAGAGTTCCGGTCAATATAATAGCACCAGTTGCAATATTCTGATTCGAAAGATGTAAAACTTTCACCTATTTATTATATTATTTTTTGGAGTGTAAAAAACAGTTATATTTTTTATGCTATCTCAGAGTGTGTGCATTTGTTGTCAAATTTCGTAATTGTCAATCAGTTATAAAAGATCTTTTGTAAACACTTATCATTTCGGCAGTTAATAA
The DNA here is from genome assembly GCA_949128085.1 of Cetonia aurata. Classification (NCBI taxonomy): domain Eukaryota; kingdom Metazoa; phylum Arthropoda; class Insecta; order Coleoptera; family Scarabaeidae; genus Cetonia; species Cetonia aurata. Next base: position 4,621,726 of record OX421887.1, read on the forward strand.
AATAGCACCAGTAGGCTTTTTTAAATTTTGTGAAAAAAAAGTGAAAACGGAAGGTAATAAAATTTTTTTTAATATACTTTCTATAAAATCGTGTAATAATTTTATAAAAATTGTATAGTTATGGGTCGCGGAAAGCATTGTTCGCCGGAAAAACGTGAACTAATAAAAAAATTTGGGTCCGAGGGTAAATCGTATTCCCAAATAAGAGAATTGCTGGGCTGTTCCAATAAAATGATAATAAATGCCCTAAGATATGAGCAAAAAGTTGAATCCCGTGGTAGGCCACCTAACAGCGAATACAAGCCACAATTCACAGCAAAAACTATCAAACATGGAGGTCATAGTATTATGGTATGGGGTTGCTTCTCGTATCAAGGTGTGGGTCCTATATATTGGATCAAAACCATTATGGATTCATCGGTTTATGTAAAAATCCTTGATGAAATTATGCTGCCGTATGCTTCCTACGAAATGCCGCTGTTGTGGGTCTTCCAGCAAGACAATGACCCCAAACACACCAGCAAAATGGCAAAAAAATGGTTCAACGATAACTCTATCAATGTAATGGAGTGGCCTGCACAGTCCCCAGATTTGAATCCTATCGAAAATCTGTGGACGGACATAAAGAAGGGTGTATCTACAATGAAACCAACAAGCGTTGAAGGACTCTGGGAGGCTGTGCAGAAAATTTGGAGTTCCATCAAAGTTGAAAGATGCCAGCATTTAGTGGATTCCATGGGAAGGCGTTGTGCCGCGGTAATAGCAAACAAAGGGCACGCGACAAAGTATTGAAACCATACAATTAATTTATCTACAAGATATCTGAGTGAAATTTTTGATTTATTTTAAGAAAGACCATTAATTTTTGTTAAAAATGAACTGAAGTGCTATTATTTTGACTGTGGTTTTTTAAGTTTTTTGTTTAAATTAATTAGCGTATTATAAACTGTTGAAAAAAACCAAATAATTTTCTTATGATAATAAACCATTAACATCAAAGAATTTATTATTTTGTTTTGAGTTGAATCGGCCCAACAGTTAAACAAATGTAAACGGAGTCAGTATAAATTTGTGCGTGGTGCTATTATATTGACCGCAACTGTAAATAAATATCTATGATTTGATGATAATGTACGGGCGATTCCAAAATTAGCCGACCTAACAAAGAAAACACAACAAATTTGGGAAAAATTTTCTTTATTTCTCAACATATTCTGCTTTCGATACCCTGTTTATAGTAAGAACTGTCTAGCTCCGTAAAATAGCCATCAACGGCAGACCCCATCTCCTCATTGTTGGCAAACTCTTACCACCGAGCCATTTTTTCAAGTTTGGAAATAGAAAATAATCTGAGGGAGCTAAATCTGGCGAATAAGGTGCGTGATGAAGTAATTCGAACTTTAATTCTTTGATTTTGGTCATTGCAATAGTAGATGTGTGAACTCATGCATTGTCTTGATGAAACAACACTTTCTTTTTCGCCAAATGCGGCATTTTTTCCTTAATTTCATCACCTAAACGCTGTAATAAGTGAGCATAATATTCGCCGTTGATTGTGTTTCCTTTTTTAAGATAATCAATAAAAATTATCCCACGCGCATCCCAAAAAACAGACGCCATGACCTTGCCTGCAGATGGAACTGTCTTCGCCTTCGTTGGACACGATTCTGCCATTCCAGTCCACTATTTTGACTGTTGCTTTGTCTCAGGTGCGAAGTGGTGGACCTATATCTCATCCATGGTTACGAATCGACGCAAAAACTCGGCTTTCTTGCGGTGAAGTATCGCCGAACATCTTCACAACGCTGTTTTTGTTCCATTGTGAGCAAACGCGGCACCCATCTTTGACCATTTTTTTGCATGTTCACAAATTCACTGAGATCGTTTATTTTTGATGGCTCCAAAAAAATACTAATCAACGTGGCGCCTTGACACTTAAAAGGTTGTCACTTTTCACCAAAATAATTTTTTTTTCAAACTACTGCCGCCATCTATACGTCAGGTCGGCTAATTTTGGGACCGTCCTCGTATTAAAAACAAAAGACGATTGAATGATTGAAAAACAGGTGCATGTTTAATACAATTCCCTGAAATATTTGAACCAACCCAACCGTACTTACATACTTTGTTAACCAGTTTCAATCAAATACCTGGTTGTGATAAAATTATTTGTTTCAAGGAAATAAATATTTGGTTGCCCGTGTACAAGCATGCCACTTAATTGGGTCAATTAATTCTTTGTCGAATGAACAGTCTTTTTCTGCGTGCACAATAGTGTAATATTTTAAATAGCTCTGGTCAGTGACTCAACCTGTTGTTCACCTAAATTACAGTTAATTGTCGTTGATAATAAACGAGACACAAAGTATGCAGGTAAAGAAAGAGATAAATGTTGTCTGTTTTTTCTTAATAACAATATACTTTACCTGAAAGAAATACGCACCAATCAAATGTTAAATTTATTTGAATAAATTAAGTAGATAAACATAAATATGTGTTCAATACATTTATCAGTACCTCGATTTATGTTGGATTTGGGGATTGTCTTGCTGATCGTGATGAAAATGATACGTGTATATAAAGAAATATAAATTATAGATTTAACCTCGTGAAGTCACATAAAAGAAACTTCTATTCATTAGCATGGGCAACTTGAACTACCATATACATGTTTGGTGTTTAATCACCTATCTTAATTATAATATTTTGAGAATAAAAGAGTAAACTATTAAATCTGATATTTGGTTTTGCAATAGTTGTAAATGTTTTTTAAGTGGATGAAATAGGGTCCCCATAAAAGAAATCGTAAAGTAGATTATCTACAAAATATTTCTGATTAACGGGAGGAATAAACTGAAAAAGTTCTTCCATATTCTTCTTTTTTTTATCATTGATTAAGAGTAGGGATTCGGAGTTAACACAACATGTTTCAAATTTCGAGGTGCACCTTGTCGTTTTGTTTGCACATCAATTACGTCAAACGGGAAATCTTCATTAAGGGTCATTTTGTAAAATATCTTGTAAGGATGATTTTTTTCAAAATGTAACCATTGGATTTGTAGCCAGGATACAGGAGCATTATCTTCATTTTTATATCGACGAGTTACAGACTGTTCCAATGGCCTTGTCGAAAAAAAGTGGTTTTGCTTCATTTCACAAATCGTAAATAGATTTTTTGATCTGCATTTTTTTATTATTGTATACCAATCGCTGGGATCGTATATTGATCGATTCTTAGCATATTGCTCTATTTGGCCAAAATCGCGGTCATTGGGAAGATAAGAATGTCCGGGAACCATGAATTTATGATCAATTACTTCAATATTAGTATCCGCTAAAAGTTTAAGCCAGAACAAACATTGCTTAAAATTGCGATTTTGACCACCGCATGCATCGCTATAAGCAATAATGTGCTTTGCATTTCCTGCATCTTCTAGTATATGTTTACGTATGCATGATCCTATTTCCTGCGTCCCTCGTGATGCAGTTATTTCGTCCCATACGTACATAAATGCATTTTCTTTTTCATGTAGTTCATGTATACCTAAATTGTAGAAAAACATGTTTCTTTTATAGTACGCAACTGAACATCTCAAAACTGGAAAGGGTAGTGCCTTCTGTAAATCGAAAGTAAATCCATAAACATCTTTATCCAAAATAGACAGAGACCTGCCGCTTGTCAAACTAGATCTTGCTTTTTCAGCTTTGCGTAGATGCAAAATGTGTTCCGTATTCAAGCCGTGTTTCGTTTGTTCATCGGTTTCACAATCTATTTTTGCTTTAAACAAGTCGCACTTAACACAAGTGTCTTTTGAAAGCACATGAAAGTGCAAATTAAAATCACGATGAAATATATTCCTATAAACTGCTTCCGTTACAAAAGACATGTTTTCATCAACACACTTCTCCTTGTAAAGATTGTACATTAATCTTATGTTTAAATTAGAATGTAGGTATTTTCTGTTAGGATTATGACTTCGTGTGTAGTGGGACTGGTAAAAACGGAAACTATTTATATGATCACGGATATGTTGCACCTTTTCTTCGGATGTCTTGTTCACAGGTTCATGTTTTCCTCGTAAATCTTCACCTGGAGATGAGGTACACGCGTTTACATGTTTTAGGACTCTTTCCAATCGACCATTTGATATTTGAAAAGTTTGCAAAAAATACTGTTTACATACATTATGTGAAATTTTGCCAATATTTACGTAATATGTATTTGTTACGGTCTTTGGCATTCTGGTATTACTTCTTGGACGATGCATCTTTACTTCACTTTGTTTAACCAAACCACACATGTACGCATTTTGTGAAGAAAAGTTTCCTATCTTCCAAAAATTCTCAAAAGCTAATTTCCTATCTTCCAAAAATTCTCAAAAGCTAATTTCCTCTCCCCTTCAGTAATTCTTCTAAAGCAAGTTTTCTTGCAATTACAATTTACGTTATTAAAAACTTTAGCAGGAATAATCTTTTTTGATGTGCTAATATATTCTTGACCTGTATTTCTTTTTCTTTTCCGAATCGACACGTTTTCTTCCCATACGTTTTGACTTTGATTGGGCTTGATCACCTAGAGCAAATTGTAGGTTATATTTTGTGTACACATTAAAATACTAATTTACTGAAGTACCTGATAACGACGATTCTGAATCATCCCGCTCGGTTGGTTCGTATTCGCTTCCACTAGCACTAAATGGTTCTACTTCTGATTCACTAGAACTCATATTTCTAATTTTATCGCAGTACCAGCTGATTGATACTCTTACAACTATACACTATCTGAAGCTGATGCGCACTGATACGTTTACAGCTATAGTGGGCTAAGTCGGACTTGTACCATTTTGCCCTTAAACACTAGCAGTAACCTGTTACGGTACAAAAATAAACTGGTGATGTTTTATGACAAATACCAAAAGAATATTTTTTTTAACTTGGTCAAGCAATAGACTTGAATGTGGAGAATCTAGCTCTGTATTTATTTTCAAAACCTTATTTTTTGACATAGACCACTCTGACTTTCAACGATTCATGTATAAGACCTATATTTCCAATAAAAACATCGCAAAGAGGATTAATTACTAATTAAAGGAAGGATTGAAAAATTTCATTGAAAGTACGCGTTTTTCTTTTTTGATTAAAAAAATTGTTTTTCAATCGAAATAAATGTTTCTTTAGGCGCAAGAAAATAAACTTGTGCTTAAAGAAATTTAAAATTTTCTTTGGAATCCCTAAACTTTATGATTCAATGAAAGTCACCGTGCTTTAACTTAAAAGAGGATTAAGAAATATTTGTTTACATTAAAAATAAGTGTTTCTTTGAGTATGTACCACATAATATTGTTTTGAAACAAAGAATCCTTTCTAATCAGAATGGTAGGGTGTTATTAGATAATACTTTTTGGAAGTGGTGTACGTATTAGAGATAAGTGCATGAACATGATTTGATCAAGTCAAAAAAATTAAACTATAGCTTTTGAAAATTCACCATAACAATGTAAGGAATTCAACACACGATAACAACTTTTAATATTAATTTCATCTTATCGCTCACGCTCATTTCACGAATTCTTTTCATTAAAATTGTTGTTATTGTGTAATTATAAAATAGGTGACGTGAACTAATTTGGGCATTATAAATTACGATATCCATATTTTGTTATTTATTTATTTAAAAATGGTCTGGCTAGAGCTTAAATAAACATTTTTATTTAGTGCATCACCACAATTTATCGGCAAATGTAACTTATCATTAAACATATACGCATGCATTATCCCGCGATAAGATAGCGAAATGTGTCGCTTGTAACTTATGATAAATTAGAAACAGCCATTATCTTGTTTTAATAATAAATGCGAAATAAAAGACTATGGAGAAACAAAACACCTACGTTTTCGGTTGTTTTATCCAAGAATTGGCTGATAACATCATCTTCCAAATGGCAAATACTTTGGCTTCTACTTTTGACCTCTTTAGCATCACTGGATTCACTTTCTGTCACACTTTGCAGTAACAATTTATTAACACTGTTCGATAACAAGTTTTGATTATCACAATTCACATTGGGGTTAAGGCATTCGATTGTCTCTGTTGAAGTGGAACTTTCTTCGAAGTCACCGTTGGTTGTAACGATTAGTTCATCATTTGTCTCTATTTGGATATCATTTAGATCTTCTTTCTTTGTTACTTCACTTTCCCCTTGCTTAGATTCGCTGCTAACTTCATCGGTTTTCCCATTCACTACTTTTCTTTCACTTTTCTCCTTGACAACCTTCTCCTTCTCCGTAAAGCTTTCGTCGCTATCATCGTTCAGATTGTTCAGGAGGTCTTCTAGGGAGTCTACGCTGTCGCTACGTTCCATGCTTGGGGGATTTAACGTCGAGTCGTTTACTACTATCGACTTGGTCGCGTCCTGCATGGCGAACGTTTGCCCAAGTTTTTTTCCAGATACATTTTATCTAAAGTACTCGGCTTATTTGTATTATTGTGCGATGTTGTGCGAGTTAGTTCATTTTAAACGGGTATCGACTGTGTTATCTCGGAGCCAGGTGTTACGTGTTTTGTTGACGCAAGGTTTGGAAAGTATTTTTTATGCGTAAAATGCGAAATCCACAGAGCACGGGCGGAGAGATTATGATGTCAATCCGCCGATGGGACGGATGGTATCTATAACTATCACGATTACCTCATAATTAAAGGTAGGCGGCTAGGGAGTACAGATGATTTACACCATATGTGCAGATATTAGGATCTCCGGCATAATTAAGTTTTACATGACAAATTAGAACTCTGAAACATGCCCCGATATCTAGATTATATATACGATAGTATCGTATATATAATCTTAAATAAATTTGTTAATGTTATCAGTTGTGGGCTAATTTCTTCCTTGTTAGTAATTGTAACAGTGAAAGTCAGTAAGAATCGCGAAAATGAGCGCAGAATTTGTGCGGGTGTTTTCAATTCAACGGTTAAATTTGTTTTACAGGTTTTTCTTGACCTTTGTTCTGTCGCTGTGTTAACAGACATCGTTTGGATGAAATATCGCTATTTCTAGTGATTTATCGTCACTAATATTAATGTAATTTAATCTATTTATTTTATTTTTTCCATCTTCTCGATTAATATTTTAGTTTTTCAAGATGTGGAATCGAAGAATGACTATTTTGTGAGGTCAGCGAGGAAGATGATGTTATCCATTGGTACCAGGATAATTTTTTGTTGAGAACACTATAATGCAAACGCTGCCACCAAGCGATGAACTTCATGAGGGAAATCACAGAACTTGGGAAATTCTATTGCATGCAGAAGAGCCCAATGCAATGTATCGGTGCACCGAGAGCAAAATATGGTTTACTTAACCATTTATCAGTTAACTAAATGCATATTTCTTTTTAAATACGAGCAATGCCCTTTAATGTTAAGGCCGCTTTACAGTTCGCAATTTTTCTGCATCTGCCCTATTAATAGAAAACACAAATGTTTGAAGCAGAAGACGGTGGGTGAAGCCCTGGTTGAATAGGCAAAGGGGAAATATTACTATAATAGAGGAATTTTTAATTGATAACATTGATTCGCCATAAATCCATCGTATTTTAGAAATAGGAACTTTTATTATAGGTTGCCAACTATAAAATCACTAAAAATATCACCAGAATTCCGTGTTGCATGCAATAAAAATAAAATAGAAAGTTCTATTCTGTGCAATGCAAGTAAAATTGCGCTCAGCTGAACGAAATCAATTGAATGCGCATGCGTGCAAACTCTATTGCACGCAAGAAAAATTGCGAACTGTGAAGCGGCCTTTAAATTTACACCTAAAACGTTATTTTAATCCTAAAAGTGTTTGGTTTAACACAGCTTTGAACGAATGGAGAGCAAACGATAAAATCAACATAGGGATACTTTCATATCTTCCGAATTCTAATTCCGTAATCAATGTTGGTTTTATTGACGAGTGGGTGAATTCATCAAATTCTAGTAACGTGAGGGATACTTTGTTATTATATTTACTAATGTTTAATATATCTCTACATATTTTTATTACTACTTTAATTATATTTAAAACCAAACTAATTCACTACATTATTCAGACATTAATTTTTTATGTTTATGTAATAAAATTGAATAAAAATGTGGTTGCCCATATTTTTTCTCCCTTAGTAATTTTCTAATTTTAAACAACAAAGCAAAGTTGGTTATCTTATAGACACTAACAAGGAAAAAAGTCCACAACTGATAAAGTTTTAACATTAACAAATTTATTTATTTAAACAAGTCATCATATTAATCTGTTTATTAATGTTTTATAATGTAATCAAATAAATCTATATTCTATTTTTTAATTAGGAGGAGTGTTTTCAAAATAGCGGTAAAAAGTGGGGTTGTTATTGGCAAAAAACACACTAGCGAAATTTGATATATTGCCGGCCGCCATATTGTTACAATATCTGAATAACATTTACATCTTGTATTTTTCTGAGTGCGTTTGTATTTATATTTTCTCCTTAAATTTGCGTTGTAATAATAAACAAGTTCTTCTGAGAACTAATCGGCAGAGCAGACCTATTTTCCGTATACAAAATTCTCACAACGGTTTTCGTGGATATGGATCAAGTAACAACTACTACCGAAAATTTGTGAGGTTAGGATATCTATCTTTGATAGGGAAGCAGAAAATATTCAATATATTCAAAAAACTTCGAACTGATAGCCCATGATAAGTTGGTGCTATAATACATTACCATCACAATACATATATTAAAATGTTATCTTATTTGTAGGAGTGGCACAGTCTACTATCTATCGTACCATAAAAGAATACAAGGAGAAAGGAAAAGTTAACCCGGCTAAGCGATCTTCTGGAAGACGCTCTTTAATTGCTGATTACGATGAAACTGTCAAGAAATCTATAAGGCAATTAATTCATAAGTTTTTTTGATAAAAGTGAACTTCCTACACTTGAAGTGCTGAGTGAAGTAAAAAAGGGTGATAATTTGCCAGAGACGGAGCCGTTCAACATTGTAAAAATTTATGAAATTGCAAAACTTCAGGTTAGTGCCGATGTTATAATTAATATATGCAACAAATTTTGAGTATAGGGACTCAAATTTATATTTTACATACTTTGATATGTTAGAATAAGTATGATTATTGCTGCAGGTACATGAAGAGAGATAGAAAAAGTGTTTTGATAGAACGTTATGATATAATCAGGTGGAAAAGAAAGTATTTGATGACAATAAAAGATTTGGACGAAACATGGCTGAGCGAAGGTCATATACCAAACAAAAACTTTGTGTAGATGATACTATAAAAATTTGACGGCAAGCGTTTAATGAAGGGCTGACCACAGGCTTACGTAATCCTGCAGGAAAAGCAAGACGTCTCATTATTTTGCACATTGAATCTGAGGCTGGTTTTGTAGAGAATGGTTTATTTGGATGTTATTGTTATGGATAATGCTACATATCATAGTCGAAAAAAAAAAATTCTATATGTAATTAATTATAGTTACTTATTTTTGTAATGAATATTTAATTAATTACGTAACTACAACTTATATAAAATCCTAGCTGGTTTTAAAACTGCCGCCAAAAAGTAGCTTTGAAAAATTTCATTATGTAAACTCGTCTTTTCACTTTGCTCCTCCTAATTAAAAAATAAGACTATAGTTTGTATTTCACGCCAGTGTTATCTACATTATTTGTTTGTTATTGGTTTATTTACTTTTTTTTATTTGTTTATCCGTTATAAACGTCAAAATCGCGTCGGACATAACCTGGAAATAGCTTTTCTCAAACACAGTTTTCAGTAATCTCTTTTCATTTGTTCCAAAAATGAATGGACTCATGGGAATGTGCTCTAGCCGTTTATGTGTATATAAATCGCCAAATCAGTATCACCTCAACGGAAGTTTTACCTTAAATTCTCCGGTAAAGTACAAACATCAGAACCATTTACTGAAGAAGTGAGGAAAGCCTATATACTATCAGAAGATACAAAAGAGAAATTGGACATACAGACAAGACACTTTAGTAACTTTTTAAACGAAGGAGAACAACAATCACAAGGAGCTGCATCAGAAATTGCGATCGGCAATGAGGAAGAAGTAGAAGAACCTACAGAACATGAAGTTATAAAAGACTTAAAAACAACTGTAAGATTCCAGAAGAATGTGAAATTCCTGCAGAAGTATTAAAAAAAGAGGGCAGCAGGAAATAGGCCATTTGATACAAAGAGAAAGAAGAAATAATATCTAAAGATTGGAGTAGCATATTCATTTGCTCAATTTACAAGGTGATAAGGTGAAATGCAAAAATTACAGGGGAATTGCACTTTCAGACATAGTATGCAAATCAGTTGCCAAGTTAACTCGAAAAAGAGAATTGCAAAGACAATGGTGGTACAATATCAAGAAGATTTTAGAGATTTTCTGTGAATCAAGTTTTCACATTAAAACAAATTCAAAGCAACAACCACCGAATAAAATTTAGGCCTGCATACATTCTTGATTGACTTCAAACATAGGCGTATGACTAAGATATCAAGAGAAATGATGCGCTGGAAAAGAAAAATTCAAAGAAATTTCATGAATAAAATAATGAAATTACACAACATACTAATAGACACACAATTACAGAGCACTTTAGACTTGGGAAATAAACGTAAAGCTGGGTTATAAACATTTCAACGTGAGTCAGTCATTGTAGTGGGAAGACGAGAAGTGCCCGTCTGTCAAGCCAACACTGAGGCCCAAAGCGTGGGAGATAGAGCAAAGTCCGTAGTTTTTTTATGGTAATAAATGTTATTTCTGTAGTTATGGAAACTTACAGTTTTATAGCAGATATAGTGAGTGTACAAACATACGGGCAACTATTGGCAGATGCTCAGGTCGGGGATAAAGAGTCGGCAGACGGCGTCAAAGTTGTCAAAAAACAAAGTTATTTCTGTAGACTTTGCTATAGATAAAATTAAATAAAGTATCGCTCATTAGTTTGGGTCGGATCAGAGAGTTCGAAACTAGTACGCGGTATACTTTGTGTAATTTCATGTATAGCAAAACCTTTCGATTACTATTGCTCGATCTGACCAATCCTAATAGATGGAAAAAAAAAAATTTGATTTAGCTCTTCTTGAAACGGTTTTTTCCTTCTAAACTTTGCATTTTATTTCGTTATTTAACCAATCCATACCGATAAAATTAATTGTTTTACTTCTTACTACGTTACACATACAGAATTATCATTTTACAAACCAAATACTACAAAACTTAAACACATTTTTCAATTATTGTTTAATGTCAGCAAGAACAGTAAAATAAAATAATCTTATTGATAAAATGGATTATGGATTTATAGTTCTTTGTTAATCTTTTTAGGTTAAGTTAGTAATGGTTGTGAAAGAGATTAATAAAATTTAAAGTTCTGCTTGACTGACTTTTGGGTATCTATCAATTAAATTTTTGGCAGGAAAAATGCGAAAAAAAATATTTTAAGTTGGCTATAGCACCAATTTACAGCAAAACTTTAAGGCGTTGCCTGTCTAGCTATTAATTTGAAGTGCTAACAGGACCGATTGGAAGTGGTTCAAAACACCTGCAACAAGCCAATTAAAGCTATATTTTTACTGTAAATTTTTAACTTTTTGCTTTAATTTAGGTTTATATTTTAATTCTACCTGTATTTATTAATTTAGTTATCCTATTTCAGTTTTAATAAAAGGTTATATTTTATGCAGGGTATTAAGTTATTTTATCATTTGTTCGCATTGCCGAGTAATAAATTACTTCCATGCGTGCAAAAAGTATCAATGACATTTTTACAGCATGACATATACTTGTTAGTTATCTGCCAAACAAAATTGATTTCGTAGCTGCATTTATTAATAAACTTTGTCAAGTTAAAAATAGAATAGAAGCGGCTCACAGATTTTACGAGGACTTTACGCAGTGTACATGAAGTTAGTATGTTCAAGAATGATGTCCTGTGATAGTATAGGTAGTGAAAAATCTTAACGAGTTTCGATGTGGCATTGCGAATATGCAATAAACGCCGATCGACAGCAAATTGGAACATAATTAAAATAATAATCAATGGTTGGATAAAGCTATGTTGAGCAAATTATTTATTTTGTATTTCTTAATGGGCGATTGACCCACACCTGCCTGGGGGATGGGTAGATGCATGATATGATCCGACGGTAAAGCAGTAGAAGCTGTGTGTGCAAAGCCGAAGTAATTGCATTAAGAATCGTTAATATTTTTACATATACAAGGTGTTTCAGATCATTCGTCCACTATCTTTTTCTCGTGATCTATGGCAGCTATATTCATGCGATAAAAAATTTAATAACAATACCCTACCTGAAGAATCCTCCGAAAATATTTTCAACTTCCGGAAAGCTTCATCATACCGGAAGTCGATAGCAATTTTCTTATTTTAATTGGACTTATACGTTTTTTTTTTTTACTTCAATCAATTCTACACATTATTTGAATGCTACTTATAATTTTTACTAAAGTTCACTATCTCTAAATTTAACCGTTTTTGAGATATTTACGATTTTGTCAAAATTTTGACATTTGAATCTCCTATAGTATTCTGTATTTTATAAACAACCGTTGGAGATAATGATCTCATTTTTTTACGGCATTAGAAAAATTAGTCGTGCACACCAAATACTGTCATACACGGAGAGAAATTTGTATTAGAAATCAGTATAAATATACTGAAATTAAGTATAAGTTATTGCTATATTTGGGACGGCGACATAGTATACTAAATTTTAAAATAAATTTATTCCTGGAATCTAAGTATAAATAGCAAACTCACGTACTTGAATATGAGAATAAATTTTTACGTAAATTAGATATAATGCGATTGCAAGATCAAAAACAAACAATTACTAGGACAGAAAACAGATAATTTAAAACAATTAGGCACGTACGTTAAATTAAGTAAATTTTGTACTTATTTTCACTACTCATGATTCTTGGATTAGGTATAAGAAAGTGTTGTCCTGGAAAAATTTTGTTATAAATCTACAAGCCCTTTTCATTGAATTTGGTGGGATTTATTGGATATTGCGAAAATATACTAGTGTTTAATATTAATAGATTTATTTAAGAACATAAATATACAGTCCAGTTAAATGTTGGAGAAATATCACATGTAACAATATAACATTCGCGACATATCAGTGGAGGTTGGCAAGTATTAGTAACTCTTCAATTTTATTCATTCCACTTCACAGTACAAAATACTATATAAATAAACTAGTATAATATTTGACAGTACCTACACCACTAACCCATAGAGAAGATAGAGAAGAAGCACCAAGAAGCACTAACCTTAACACAAACTTTCATTCACTTTACCGCTAATTCCAACCCTTCCTTCAGCATTAAAATGGCGTCACTTTGCATCTCACTCTGTTCAATATATAATCGAGAAATAGTTCTCTCTCAAATGACATGCGCGTCAGGATTGAAAATATTAAAGGCTATTTTCTTTGAAATTAAGTACAAGTATTTCTAAAAATTTACATTATGTGTTATTTGCACCAACTATAATTTTTGTGTTGAATCGTATATTTAAAAGTAATAAATTTTTATGTTAAAATTGAGAATATTTTGTTTTTAGGTTTTAGGAATAAAATTGTTTCTGAATATAGAAAATGGTGTTCGTAAATTTAATAGAATTTATATTAGATATAAGTATAAATTTCTAAGTATATAGTTTTACTAAGACCGTTCTCTCAGTGTAGAAATCACTACATTTTGTACAGAGTGTTCATAAATCGATAGTCAACTTCGACACCTTTAACCATAGAAAATTCAATTTTTTCAAATGTAACATTCTAATTATAGAATTCGCTGAGCTGCCACCAGCATATCCTGTTTGATATACACGCCGAACCATCTACGGATAATAACAACGCCGTTCGAGGGAGGAATACGCGGTGGAGAATGACCGAAAAAAGCCTGAAACACATAAATCAAGAGTTCCGTAGGTACGCTTAAGAAGTGAGGCAGAAGATACTATGACTGCAGAAGAGTTGACCCGAACGATTAGAAATCTGATGGACAAGGTATTTCCAAAGAAACAGATGGGAGGAGGTAGAAGACCGGTTTATTGGTGGTCTGCGGAGGTATCAGAAGCCAGGAGGAACTGTCTAGCCTGCAAAAGAAAGACGGTCAGGGCAAATAAGGGCCCAGATAATAATCAGAAAATCGTATGTTATAATAATTACTCGGAAAGTAGGTCGTTACTTAAAAAAGCAATTATCACCTCCAAAGGAAATGCGTGGAAGTCTACCCAAAAGATCGAGGCGGTAGCAAATGCCACCATCAAAGACATAATGAAGTGGCTGCGGAACAAGAAACTTGAAATCGCCCCAGAGAGGCAGTCCCACTAGTCCGAAGAAGAAAGGCTAAAAACATCAAGCTAAAAGTAGGAAACAACGAGATTACTAGCAGCGAATCTATAAAGTATCTGGGGGTTTATCTAGATACCGACATGAGAATGAATGTGCATGTGAAAAAAACTGCGGAAAAAGCCACGAAAGCCCTGGCAAAGATTGGGAGGCTCATGCCGAATCTGGGTGGGCCTCAAGAAGGAAAACGCAGAATACTTGCGTCGATGGTGCAGTCGATTATGATGTACATATGCCATGCCGGTCTGGGAAGATGCTCTCCAGAAGAAAGCCATTAGAAGACTACTCCACGGCGTACAAAGCAAAGTGGCGCAGAGGATAACGGGCGCTTACAGAACTACGTCAACAACAGCCCTCCTAGTGCTCGCCAGGATGCCGCCTATAGAACTGCAGGCCAAACTAAGAAAGGATATCACCAGTGGAAAACCTAAGATAAGCGCAGACGAACTGCTAATACATCGATGGCAGGAGATATGAAAGCAGGATAACGGGACAGCCGCATGGACGAAACGCATTTTACCGGAACTGGAACCGTGGATAACAAGGAAACACGGGGAAATGAATTACTACCTGGTGCAACTTCTCTCGGGGCATGGCTGCTACAGAGTCTACCTCGACCGTTTCAAGAGGAGTGATGTGGAAGACTGCCGCTACTGTGGACAACGGGATACCGTTGAACATACATTCTTCGAATGTGCGAGATGGAAGAAGATGAGAACGGACGCTGAGAAGTTAATGGGTAAACTTGCCCCGCAGACCCTGATAAGGCAAATGTTGTCGTCGGAAAGCCATTGGAAAGCGGTAGATCAGCTGGCAACGACTATACTCAGGACGAAGGAGTTGGACGAAAGGAAAGCCACACTGAGTTGACTGTAGAGAGGAGCCCGAACATCCAGAGGCAGTCCCCCCCTTTGAAGCAATGCCACAGCAGTCCCGGAGGGAGGTAACTGATACACTGTTTTTCCCCTCTCTCGTAAAAAAAAAAAATGCAGAAACTTTTTGATAAAAGAATTACCAATGCTACTCGAAAACAAGAAACAGCATGTGGTTTGAGCATGATGACTGTCCTGTACATTTCGCTGTGCATGTGAGAGAAAAATTACCTGAAATGTTTTCGAATAAATGGATTGGCAGAGAGTCTGAACTTTTACGACCAGCCAGATCACCAGATCCTACATGTTTAGATTTTTATTTTTAGGGAAGGTTGAAAGATATTATTTATCAAAATCGTACGTACTATGTAGAAGAAATGAAAATAAGGATATGGGAAGCATATACATAGATCCATAAGCAGAGAAGAACTAGGTCGAGCACATAGGAACTTTGAATCCCGTATAGAACGATGCATAGAAAGACATTTTGATAATTTATTTTTATTTAGTTAGTTAATAGGTACATTAGGTTCAATAATTCTTTTATGATTATTGTCACTCGTTCCTTTCTAAATATTATTGTATTTAACGAAAGTTTTCTAATGAAATGTAGTACCATCGTTATATCTAGCAGTTCTAAATTATTGAGTATCATGCGTTGAATATAAACAAATAACTTTCTTCTTGTCTGCAAATTAATGTAAAATATTTATTACAATACTCATATCAAACACATAAGAAACGATCAGGATTGGAAGAATTCGATTTTAATGATGAAGCGCGAGATACTTTTGTGTTGATGACTGTTACAGCTACTAGTCTTTTTCATAGCCCACTGTAAGAAATGTACTGAAATTTTAATAATGAGTAAATAACGGTTAATATTATCTCGAAAACGACTACAAATATGCATATACATCCTTTATATTTACCGACGCAGAATTTATTTTCCAATTCCATAATTAGAAATATAATTTTACATTTGAAAAAAACTGACTTTTTCTAAGGCTAAAGGTGCCGAAGTTGATCATCGATGTATGAATACTCTATAAAATATAGTGGTTTCAGTATTTGGTATGCACGACTATTTTTCTTATATCGCAACAAAATGAAACCATCATCTCTAATGGTTTATAAAATACAGAATACTACAGAAGGAGATACAAATCATTAATATGTCAAAAACGGTTAAATTTTGAGATAGTGAACTTTAGTAAAAATTGTATTCAAATAATGTGTAGAATTCATTGAAGTAAGAAAAAACATGATTCCATTTAAAATAACAAAAATTGCTATCACTTTCGGTATAATAAAACGTTTCCGGAAGTTGAAAATATTTCTTCAGGTATTTATTGAATTAAATAACACAAAATCATACATTCCATTTTAACAATGTATCAATTTTAAATTTTAAACAAAGAACAAAACTCAAAAACACGGACATTTCTTTTTTTAAAGATTTATAAACACAAAAATTCAATTCAGGTTAGATCATGAACCTAATAACGCCTCCCTAATGACTAATTATTGTAAGTAATACAAAATAAAGTTTGTTTATTTTTTTTATACCTTAACGTCTGATATGTTTTAACTCTATTTTAATGTAGCCATATTTTCCAAGAAAACATCTTTCAAATTTATACAAAATAAATAAGTTGGTCAATATAAGTGACTTTTTTGTTTACCGCAATGATTATTTGGAGTTCTAAGAAGTATCTACAAGATAAATACTACTCCCGAAGCGAATCTGACATTGATTAACTGTAATCCAACTTTTTTTTTTTTTTATTTGCTTCGTTACAGTTGCCGAAACGTGCATTCGCCATTTCGATTCCGACTGAACATTAAACACAATGCTAATTAGTTCACAAATGTATATCATCCAAATTCTATTAGGGTAGAATACGAACGGTCAAAGTATTTTGGATGATAGTGTATTCAGACGGCCAAGAAGAATGGCGACCTTGAATATAATAGTCACGATATGGAGTAGCAAAATTCAAGATCAAATTATTAGACCTTTGCAATACCGTTTAACAGATTGCTTGATTAGACTACGTAAGAATCGTGAAGCTAACACGTCAAGTGTACGATGATACGAATTGATACACTATTCATAATTCGCTATGCTATGAAAGTTCAAGAAATCAGATAACCGGTAGGTGATCACCTCAGTATTTTAAATAAAACGTGACGCAATTTTGTACACCTACTACTTACTGGTTAATAATGAGTGTTTCACATAGAAGACAATTAGAGCACTTTCTAAAGAAATAAATTAGATCTGCATAAAAATAATATTATGTAAGAGGAAAATATCTCCGTGCACTATTTAACAAGGGTTATAAACAGTAATTTTCACTTCTTAATTACATGTATTACACAAACTATAGATACACTGCGCTAGAAACAAGGAAGTCACCACACAAGAATGTCAATAGCATCGACCGTTCGAATAAACATAGCTGACCGGTAACACTTAGTAATACAAAATTTTTACTTTCTTAGAATCGACTATGTATTATACGGTGGACACATAAAGCATGTTGCCCGAGCCAGGTAAAACGAACACGCATCACTTATTAGATACTCCCGTACTCTTTTCGCCAACCATCACCAATAGCGAACGAAACACAACTAAATCTACGGCACGCCAAACATGAGTAGCTTGAAACTTCCTTATCACAACGGAAACCAGTGTATACATACAGCTGTCGAAAAAGTACGAACGTCGCCGCTGCTTTCAATTTTGCCTTTCTATTGCATGCAATGTTTTCTACCGACGGAGCCGTAGTTCTTCCGTACACAACGGGGAAATACGCAGACTAACTGGAGGATATCCGATACGGTGTTATTAACGACAATTTTTATTGTATGTAGAGGGGAACAAACATAGCGTGCGGTTACTTGACTAGTCCCTATCGTCGTTTTTCTTTTGCTTTCTATTGCGTTTGTGAATTGAGTCATGCGTGTATGCGAGAAATGGATACATTGAACAAGTAGAAACAACAATTTGATGAAATAAAAATTAAACATAATTTGAGCAGCAGCAGATACGTGGCGCAACAAGTATCACCCTATTTGAAGACGCTCTTTTATTTGGCGGTTAGCATGATCGTTTTTTTTTTTACATTTAACAGGTGAGAGTTACGAAATCTATTGTGTTTCAAAATGGAGAGGTATACGCTACCAGAACGCGGAAAAATTGTTTCAATGTTTCTACGGAATAGTTTGTCAAAGTTTTAATTCAACGTGAATTTCGGAACGAATATCCGAACCGTATGGCGCCTACTGCTCAAACAATTCGACGTCCGGTGGCTCGATTTGAAGAGACTGGGTCAATCCGAGATCGGAAATCACCTGGACGTCATTGAACAAGCCAATCACTTGAGAACATCCAAGCTGTGAGAGATAGTGCCGAGGAGGAGCCATAAACATCGACGCAATTGGCCATTTCTCGGCGATGTCATGCAAACAATTTTGACCAAAGATTTGAAGGTGTTTCCGTACAAAATTCAGATGGTTCAACAGCTGGTGCCAGCCGACTGCCGAACCCGTGTGGCGTACAGTCAGAGGTTCTTACAGCCAAATAACAAAATGCTTGATTTTTTTTTGAGAAATTGATGAGCAACGAGGCGCATTTCCACCTATCTGGACATGTAAACAAACAAAACACCCAGTTTTGGGCAACCGACAATCCTCGTGTTCTCCATGAGACACCACTCCGTCCACAAAAAGTGACCGCATGGTGCGCTGTTTATTCAGAACATGTGATTGGACCATACTTTTTTGAAGACGACAATGGAAACGCTATAAGAGTCATTGGCAAACGGTGCCGGACCATATTGAACGAATTCTTAATACCGAAACTAGATGATTTGGAGTTGGAGGATATGTGCACAGCTCGCGACACCTTGGAGATTTCTAGGAACACTTTTCCAAGCCGTTTGATTTCTTGATTAGGGGATTTTGGTTGGCCAGCGAGATCGCCCGATCTGACGGCCCCAGACTACTTTTTGTAGGGTTACTTAAAGGAGCTAATCTACGTAAACAAGCCCTTTGAGACCCATAAGTACAACATTCACTAAGAAATCCACAATCTAACACTGGGTATCTTGATGAATGTAATGCAGAATGCCATAAAAAGAATCGAAATTTGCATAAACTCTAGTGGCGGCCATCGTTTTCAAATCATGAAACAATGTAATTTATTGCTTCAAATAAACATGACATTAAAAAAATAACATTTCTTATTATTTTTTTGGAAATACAGCAAAAGAAAAATCAGATGATACATTTTGCGCCACCTTGCACTTATGAAAAATTTCAAACTGTAATTGCCAATTTGGTATTTTATGTTTTCCAACGCTCCTCTCTTCATCAGTAATTTAATGCAGGCTTGGTTTTGGAGCTACATTATTGTGCATAAATGGTTCTTGTACAGACAAAGCAAACCCTATATAAGAACAAACCTATAACAATGAAAAAAAAAAAGGATCGCTAGAAGACCATTGTGTATGAACTTAATTTGAACGATGTCCTCATATAACTTGGATTCCAAAAGGAACTAAAGCTAAATTTGCAAGAAAGACCTTCACAACATAGGGACCAAATCCTTTAAGTTTTAAGATTTAATTGGTTTCTAGTTTACTGCTTTTAATATTACAAAAAAAATAGTAAAACATATTTGATTGTTTTAAAAAAGTGCTGAAAGTAATTTTATTTTTAGGGATCAAAAAGGAAAATAGATCTTAAGAATGTCAACCATCATTGGTTCTGGATTTTATAGCTATTCAAAATGTAACATTTCGTTCGGAGTCAAATTCATCGTTGTCTTGACTGCATATTTTGCAATAAATGTAAAGGCAGTAAAGCTCAATAGTACAATCAGAATGTTCGTGAGGCACGATTGAATATTACTTAATTCCGACGTTGTTTGATTTTGCATTTCCATGTCGTTTCCTCCACTGCGTTTCATTATTTTCGCCTGCATTTCTTTAACTATATCAGGAAATAATTTTGTGTTTGTTGTGGCAGCCGTCTGACATAAAATAGAAGTTATGTTATGTCTCCCATTTCCTTTACTCATTAAATTATGTCAGCCAGTCCAATATCCTGGTGCCATATACTGGTCTGTATACAGGACTTTGGCTGGCCGATCGAAATAATCCTCCGAGTTCATGTTTGGCTTGCCAAAAATTGCCTGTCTCTGTCATTCTATTACATAATCTGCATTGGTATCTGCAGATCAAGATCCCCATTTTCTGAAGGTGTCCTTTCAGTCCACAATTTCCTATTAGGAAACATGCTACTAGGTGAAGATGATTCCTACTAAGTCTTAATAGTCCCTCACTCTTATTCTTTGTGGTATCTTGATAAAGGCTTTTCCATGAGTTTTCCTGGTTGTGCCGTTCCAATGTTGCTCGAGTTTCTCTTGGATTCAACTATTTACTTGCTACCATACTGGGGCACTCCTAGAATAGATTCTGGGCCTAAAAATGAAGTCGATGATCCCTTTCTTGTCATCTAGACGGCTTTTTCGTTCCCTTCAATTCCCGAATGTCAGGGTACCCACGGCGAAGTAGCTTTATTGCGGTCTGCTAGACTATTCAGTTCTCGAAGGCATTCCCAAACCAGTCTTGATTGTATCCTGACGTCACTAATGCCCACAGTATCTCCTGGCTATGTCTTATAATACAGATCCGTTTGTTTTTACAAGCCCTTTGATTGATATCTGTTGCACGATATAATATAGAGTATGTCTCTGCTTGAAAAACACTGGTATATTTTCCTAGTGAAATAGTGAACACGCGTTTCACAGCTCTAGTCCCATTCTCGGTTCGTGATCCATCTGTAAACCAGATAAGTTCACTGAACCTATAACCTATCTCTGTAGATAGATTGATTCCAGCTCTTCCGATCCGTAATTTTCACCTCGATCTGTTAACTAGATATGTCGATATCGCGTGGTGTGATCTCATTCACAATAGGTTGCCTTCCACATCATGGACAATCTTGTTGTGTCCCAATCCAGTAAATCTGCCACTTGGTATTCCTTGTAATCTGAGATGCCCAATTATGGCCTCCTCCATTATCACCAAATGTAGGGGACGAAGCTCTAGAAGACATTCCATTGCTGCTGTAGGAGTAGTCCTCATTGCTCCTGTTATTACTAAACGCGCAAGCCTCTATATCTTGTTGAGTTCAGTTGTGGCAGCTGTCGATTCCAAATAACCTTAAAGTCAAGAATAACCCCAAGATATTTCACTTCCGCGGACAGCTTTATTTCTTCACTCTGTGCTAGACCATCTAACTTTCACCTTTTCGTGAATGCTATTGTCTATAGGGGCGCTACATAAATTTTAACAAGAATTTTAAGAGCAATTGAAAAATATGGTAGTATACAGGTTGTTCTATTTAAAATAAGAAAGTTGTGTCAACACCCTGTATAACTAGATGTACAGGGTGGGGCAGAAAAACCTATCCGATTTCAAAACGTTATAAAATTAAAACCACTCAACTTGACAAAATTTTTTTTTTATTAACATATCGCAAATTTTATGCCATTTTCAAATTTAAGTTTTGAAAAGCACATCACTTAAATGTCGTCCTTGGGAGCGGATACACTGATTTAGGCGCTCGCGGTAGCTTTCCATGACTTTCACCGTCATTTCCACAGGAATTTCTTCAATTGCCCGAGCAATTTCCTTTCGTAAAGCAAGAAGGGTCCTTGGTCGATGCTGGAATACCCTCGATTTGAGGTAACCCCAAAGGAAGAAGTCACATGGATTGAGATCCGGTGAGCGCGGCGGCCAGCCAAGATCACCTCTCAGAGAAATGAGGCGCTATTGTTTCATGCTGGAAAATTTTCTTCGACCCAAAATGGTGGAAATTGGCGTGGAAAATGTGTGGTTTCAACAGGATGGTGCAACCGCCCACACATCGCGACGATCAATGGACGTTCTCAGGGAAATGTTTCCCGGACGCCTCATTTCTCTGAGAGGTGATCTTGGCTGGCCGCCGCGCTCACCGGATCTCAATCCATGTGACTTTTTCCTTTGGGGTTACCTCAAATCGAGGGTATTCCAGCATCGACCAAGGACCCTTCTTGCTTTACGAAGGGAAATTGCTCGGGCAATTGAAGAAATTCCTGTGGAAATGACGGTGAAAGTCATGGAAAGCTACCGCGAGCGCCTAAATCAGTGTATCCGCTCCCAAGGACGACATTTAAGTGATGTGCTTTTCAAAACTTAAATTTGAAAATGGCATAAAATTTGCGATATGTTAATAAAAAAAAAATTGTGTCAAGTTGAGTGGTTTTAATTTTATAACGTTTTGAAATCGGATAGGTTTTTCTGCCCCACCCTGTACTTGAAAGTTGTGTTTATTTTGCTCGAATAGATCAAATTGCTGTTAGTACACCACTAAATTTTCAAATTTTTTCCTATGAATAGGTTTCCATATATCTATCGCTGCAGTTAGTCGTGGGATACCTGTATATATTTCTTAACATTTCGTATACTATGTATGTAACGAGTTTCTGCGGTATTGTCAAAACATAATATTATGAAATCATATTAGAACGTGGGAGTTACAAATGAAAGGTTAGAAAGTAACTCTTTTTTTATTGTTGCGCACAATAATTGCGGTGATGCTTATATAATTAAATGCCTACCTGTATGTAGAGCAATCGTACACAATTGTTCTTCGCGGTAATAGGAAGAGTTCTAGTTTATTTTTCCAAACTTAGTTAACGCGGTTTTTCATTATTAGTAATCAACATAATTGAGCAAAGAATAAGATCAAATAGTAACTTATAGTTTTAGCAATACTGGTATAAGTTATGGAGGCCTGATTATTACTTAAGTATTTAAGTTTGGCGAGTAACTGATTATTTCAGAAGGTTAGAAATAGAAATATCAGATTTCTCTATTGCAACTAGCTGCCTGTTGCTCATACGCCTTCGCCAGTACAGGTTTTCGTTTCTGCTCAAATTAATTTAAAAGGAAGCAATATTTCAGGTCTTAAGATTACCTAATTGCACAGATGTAAAAACATTTTCCATTTGGTTTACTTGCAAAATGATCTTAGATGCCGGAACTATCAGAAAATCAAATGCGCTTCCTATAAAATACATGTAGGTAGATTACGTGAATATGAGCGCTTATATCGTTCATATCCTGCTTCAACAGTCGCTTAAAATCAAATAGTTCCCCATTTGGAGGTAATAAAAAATATACTCTCCAGTTGTACCTCACTAATGTTAAAATTTAACAGCAGAAATATTAGATATTATATATGCACACTAAAATACTAGAAACGGAATATCAGGCGATTTGGGTTTTCAGAACTGTCTCCAGAAAAAAATGCAAGTTCGCGCCCATGGGTGACAATAGAGGAAATCTAGCGGAACGTAGAATCCGAACCGGAGGGTATGGTGACTTGAAATTTTCTGGGTGTATTGGGCACGTAGTTTTTTTTATTACGGGCACCGAGTCTCACGCGATTTATTTAAACTGACAGCTTATACGAGGCAGTAGCGGCTCGTGACTTTTTGCCCAGCGGAGGCTAGTGTAGCCTACCTCTTCTCGGTCAATAAATTATATTTTTATATCTATTACTGTATCATTGGAAGTGTAGAATAAAAATTGACATAAAAAAGAAATCAAAATAACATAAAATTACTCGTCTAGCAAGAACCATGTAGAGATGAGAGTGAAATCTTACCCGAATAGGAAAACGGATAAATGCTGTAAGGTGATAGGTAAAAAGCTAATAAAAAGTTAAAATAAACTCTTAATAAACCAAAAATAAACGAATAATAAATAATAAATATAATAGTAACCCATAAAATTCTACGGTAAATAAAAAATAAGTTGTTGATAAATGATAATAACAACTAAATAGATCTATGTTTTTTAAAACTAAAATACATATTTTAATATTTTTTTGAAACAGGGAAAACTGTATTACTCTTACTGGCTCGTAAATACATCATTTTGCCTTAATGTTTTTGATACATAGTGTTGCGGCTGCAGTTTTTAATTTTTGTTTTTAGTCATGCTTATAAGTTTACTCCTACTTCCGGCATACATTCATATAAATTGTTTTTATTAATAAAATTTAACATCTCAGTTGACGTTTAACATTCTCCGAACATTTGAGGATCATGAATTTCGTCAAAACAAAACTATTGTTGTAAAAGTGTAAGAAATTTTACGGAAAGTTTTTTAAATAAATTAAGAATTTGTCAAAAGTTAATAAATCAAAGAAACGTAACTTGTGTATATCTTGAAATCTCACTTCTGCCTGAACGATTAACGTATCTAAAATTTCGTTAAAAATTTGTTTATATTCTTGTATTTCCGATTGATAGGACAATCTATGTCTTTTCTGACTGGGTTTTTTTTTGTCAAAATATAAGTAATTATATATATCATTAAAACGACGATTATTATTTCTGTATTCTTGTAAAGTTTGAATAAGAGCTAACAAATAATTCCACGCAACTGATGTCAGTTATTCTGCAGTATTGAAAATGTAATCTCATACGTACGAACTGCGAACGTTTTACGAACGACAACGTATCACAACTTGCCGATCTCATACGATCTCACCGGAACCAAGCCTCCGTCCCATTCTTTATCGCCGTATAAACTATACGTGATAGGACCAGACTTGCTAGGTTTTAGGCTAGCCCTTGCTTGCTTTTATAATATGCGTACAGTCAAATTTGATGCATTTTCAAATGAAGTAATGAATAAATATACTATTTATTATAAATTCTTTGTAAAAATTGCTTTGTTTTAGTATATAGCCAATGCTTAAACATTGTTTTAATACATAATAAACACCATTTATTTTATTAAAAATAATAGGGGAGGCTTGGCCTCCCCTGACAAGCCACCACTGATACGAGGTGAGCTAAAGGTTTAGAAAATTTAGAAAAATTGAATTATCTTTAAAAAGCCAACAAATATCAATTAGTGGTTTCTGACAGGTTAAACTATCATTGCGTTCTCATTTTTCTGGAGTGATTATAGTGATACCATTACATTTAAATTTTTCGATAAAATCACATAAATATTAGAAACTAGCACATAGCGCCATCTAGTTTCTATTTAAAGTAATAAAGCAACCATTTTATCTACGCTCTTCACCTACTTGATGTTCTCTTCACAATGAGTCACAGGGACTTTAGTGTGGCAAAAACTATGCTTCCTCCACCGTGTTATAATAGGTGATAGATAATTATGAGCTGCTAATTTTACATTTATTTTTTACCTACCTTAATAAAGGAAAATTATTAAAAGGAATATAAAATGTAAAATAAAATAATTTACGCCATCTTGCGGAAATATTTTTATGGATGTTTTATTGATCACAGTTACTAGACAGTATAATAAAGGAAAATTATTAAAAGGAATATAAAATGTAAAATAAAATAATTTACGCCATCTTGCGGAAATATTTTTAAGGATGTTTTATTGATCACAGTTACTTGACAGTAAATTTTTTTCCAAAAGCTCTAGGACCAACCGTCACCGAAATATGACCATCCTTAATGAATCACCCTGCTGTACAGCCTGTGCCACCGAAGACTGGGTCTTTGATTACAGCTTTATTTGTAATTTTAGACAAAAACTTTTTCTATAAAAATTTTATAGAATCCATTGCTGCGCAACCTAAATGTGTATTCCAGAAGTAGGTAAACGCATACCTATTCCGTTATTTTAAATGGAACAGCCCATATATTATTTCATTTTTCAATTCTACCCAGAAAAATAACATGACTTCATACAAACTAGTATATGTCTATCTTTAATAACAACCTTGTTATTTACCCTTTTGTAAAAAATGGCCCCTCTGCAAGCCTTCGGTTAAGGCGGCGTAGTTTGTAATTACATTTGTTTTAGATATTTATATTTTAATCGCTAGACATACACACTTGTTTTGATACAACAGTGAAACTAAAATGTAATTATATATATAGGTGTCCATATTATCGTCCTGAACATTATTGCTTGACTTTATGGTAAGCGCTATACAATTGAATAAAGCTACGACTTAGTAAACATAAGTCACTATCAGATCATAAAACATAAAACTAGTTACACGTTTTTCGAAAATGTCATTCGTCTATGATTATCAGAAATTGTAGTACCTATTTTCAGCAGGTCAAAAAATAATTTTGTATATGTAATACTTTTCTCTTCTTAAATCATATCAATAATCCTTCTTTTGAATATTGCATATTTTCAAGTAAGTATATAACAAAATGGATAAGAAAATAAATAAACAAACAATGAGGTCTAAGAAGGAAAAGGTATTACATGCACAAAATTATTGTTTGGCGGTTTTTATATTTAATTATTATTGACACAACCTGCTAAGAATAGGTACTATAATTTCTAATAATCATAGATGAATGACATTAATTTTCTTCTTTTTTCAACAACTTGTAATTGGTTTCATGTTTTATAATCTGACGCTGAAGTATATTTACTATTTCGTAGCTTTATTCAATTGTATAGCGTTTGTATTCGAAGCTGACATGAAAATTAATGGAAAATACCAAGGATATATTTAAAATCATTAATTATCTATAAAATTATGCAAAAGCATTAATTTAGCATAAACAAAAATACAGGGTGCTATTTAAAAAAATCGAGTTATATTGGGTTAAAGTTAAGCAAATGTTCAGGACTATAGTGGACACCTGTATACAATTACATCGATTATATTTTAAATGTTGAACCAGACTAACAATAAGTATGTATGTATGGTATTTATAATATGAATGTCTAAAACAAATGCAAATATAAACCACGCCGCCTTAACCGATGCTTTGCAGAACTATAGGGGACACCTGTATATATTTACATCGATTTTAGTTTCACTGTTGTATCAAAACAAGCAATTAAAATATAAATATCTAAAACAAATGCAAATACAAACTACGCCACACAGTGGTCATTGAGAGGAAAAAACCTATAATTTTTTATTTTCTCCAAACATGTTTTTATTTTCAGTACGTCTTACGTAATAGTCTGCTACTATACAGGGTGTTTTGAAACATCGTTTAAAGATTTTAAGGGAATGTAGTACGATCGAAAATAAGATTAAAAGTCATAATAAACATATGTTCACAAATCAACCGTTTACGAGATAACAGCGAGTGTTCCTAGTAGTTAGTAGTACATGGATATAACATATCCCAGTAAACAGGTGCTTATCAGCTATTGTTTTATGACAGTTTAATTTGACGTTTTCTGCAATTTGTAGCAATTACAATGGTTGCGTATTCTGATGCTGAAATGAGCGATATGGTGTTCATGTACGGTCGTGCTAATGGGAATTCTTTACAAGTACGTCGCTTCTATGCTGAAACGTTTCCTGATCGCCAACTGCCTTCGCATGTGATGTTTCAGACGGTGTTTCAACGACTAAGAGAAACTGGTTCGTTTGAGAAGCGGTCTTCTGATACTGGACGGCAGAGATTAGCATGTACTCCACAGATAGAAGATCGAATTTTGAATATTATTGTTGAAAATCCCGAGACTAGTGTTAGAAGAATTTCGACTCAAGTGGGTGTAAGCAGCAACCTTGTTTGGAGAACTCTTCATGAGCAACTCCTATACCCCTACCATATCCAACGGGTACAAGCCCTTACTGCTCCGGATTATCAAGCGAGAAGGGCTTTCTGTGAGTGGTTTTTGCGAACAGCTGCTGATCGGCCAGATTTCGCTGATAACATCCATTTCACTGATGAAGCTGGTTTTACTAAAAATGGAATATTTAATTTCCACAACAATCACGTTTGGTGTGACGAGAATCCTCATGCTACCGTTGAAGCTCGGCACCAGCAACGTTTCTCTCTAAACATCTGGTTAGGCATGATAGGAGAACGATTGTTAGGACCGATTGTTTTGCCACAACGCTTAACAGGTCCTGCATATCTCGAGTTCTTGGAAAATACTTTATCTGAACTTTTGGAAGATTTACCTATAAATCTAAGACAGAACCTCTGGTTTATGCAAGATGGAGCTCCACCGCACTTTACGCGTGCTGTTAAGGAACATCTTAACAATGAATTTCCTGGGAGATGGATAGGGCGAGCAGGTCCCATTGCTTGGCCTCCAAGGTCTCCGGATCTAAACCCGTTGGACTTTAGTATCTGGGGTTATATGAAAAGTTTAGTGTACGCAACACCGGTAAACGTGTATAAGATAATACGAGAAAAACCCTTGTTTTTTGAAAGAGTGCGCGCTTCCTTTGAAAGCAGATGTAGATCCTGTGTCGAAATGGAAGGATGTCATTTTGAACATCTTCTTTAGTTATAATCTATTTTATGTTAAAATACAATAACATCTTAATAAAAACCGCTAAAGCAAACTTATTCTGCATTTGCGATAAAATCGCTGTTATATCGTAAACAGTTAATTTGTGGACATATGTTTATTATGACTTTTAACCTTATTTTCGATCGTACTACATGCCCTTAAAATCTTTAAACGATGTTTCAAAACACCCTGTATTTATAACAAAAGCATATCAAATTTTGCTATACATGATTTACAATCAGAGAAATAATGTCGATAATTGATCGGTCTATTATTTCTGCCATAACATTTGGCCTTATCTCTCTATTTACTGCAAAAAGTTGAATACAAATTTGTTTATTTATGTTTACACTCAATAATATTCGCGTTGAATAGAGTCGCTCCCCCATTCGTTATAATTAATAAATGAAAATTTTAGAAGATACAAAATTAGCTTTTAAAATTTAAATAGGGCACAAGTTTTTAGCGCCATCAAGCGCCGTGTCGGGAATGGTTTTGAAATATCCTCTAGGCTTCTAACTAAAGATTAAAGTCATGTTCAGGCGCAGAAACCTGCGGAATGCCTTCTTATTTTACATTTTTTTGGTAAGATAAATCTCAGTGACGCACAAAATCAATTTGTTATGAATAGCATCTCTCTCTCACGTAAAATATACTTATAAAATTTAACTATAGTTATAATAATATCCTTTAGTTTTCCTTTACTTTTCAATCGGGAAACATGTTCTATTTTCAATAAATTCACAGTGAGTGGTTTTAATGTTTCTTACCAAGAACTAGTAAACGTTTTATTAGAATATGACCGTAATGTGGATAAATGTTTAGAATCCATTTTTGCGGACCTGACCAAAACATTTATACCACATTGTAATAAAAGGTGGCAGAAAGCTGACCGGAATAAAATAGGGTTTTTTCATAAAAAAATAAAGACTAGCTTGAAAAATCATACTTTATATCTCGTTTGGATGCCGAAGAACATCAACCATGTTAATCGACAACACATTCCAATGTGTTTCGTTTGAAGATTCCTGCGAGAGGGCTAAACGTTATAAAGTCAAACAACTAAACAAACAATATTCAGAACAGCTAATTAATTCAGATGCAAAAACTTACATGGACGTGACATAAAACACCCCGTTTTAGTCCGACAACAGCTTTGGTTTTGATATTGGATGCTTCACTAAGACATCACCAGGCATCGGATTTATGTTTACTTAACTTTTAAAAAAATATATGTTGTAATATTATAGGAATGCTGACTGAAGAAGAGCAAGAAGCCCGTAACAAGGATTATCGTTGCCACGGACTTCCTCATTCTAGGAAGTGCAGCAGAGTCGATACCAATACGGATTTTATGCATATGTTATTGCTAACGCCTGATCCGTATATTGACAAATTTCGTGTGAAACAAAAATCGAAAGCGCTCGATTTACACGAAGATGTTAAAAACTATTGTTTTCAGTTATTTGTCGATTTAAGCAGTAAATGTATTAATTTTAATTACTTATTTTTCTTAATGTCCTTTTACATTTAATTAATGACCAAAAATTATCCTGATTGTTTCTTAATCAAAACTGGTTTGCTGTATATCACTGGTATTGAGAAATTTTCTAAAATATATTCAAATATATTGAGAAATTTGGTAATATGAATAGGGTATGAAAGCACAAAATATCGAAATTGGCTGTAGTTTTTTCCTCTTTTATGTAATCCAAATCCCTTATATTTAATCTCATTACATTGAAAAAATCATTTAAAAATTCCAATTCAATAAAAAGTTACAGATTTTGTTCCGCAAAAGCGCGTTTCTAGACCGAAGGCTTGCAGAGGGGCCATTTTTTACAAAACTGTAAATAACAACGTTGTTATTAAACATAGACATATAGTAGTTTTCATGAAGTCATGTTATTTTTCTGCGTAGAATTGAAAAATGAAATAATATATAAGGTGTTCTATTTAAAATAACGGAGTAGATATGCGTTTGCTTACTTCTGTAACACTGTGTATAGTCAGAAATATTTTTAGGTTGTGCAGCATTGGATTCTATAAATGTTTTGTAGAAAAAAGTTTCTTTCTAAAATGACAAATAGAGCTGTAATCAAAGACCCAGTCTTCGGTGGGACCGCCTGTACAGGGTGGGCCAAATTCGATACTTTTAATAGGAAACTTATATTTCTGAAGGAATTAGACAAAATCTGACCTATGCTTCTAGAGCTCGATTTTAAAAAGAAATCGATTGGTGAAGTCCGTATTTTTATATCTTCCGTAATATAAGAGATACAGAGCGTTTTCGTAAAATATGCAATTTTCAAAAGCCCTTGTAACTTTTTAACTTGTGAAAATGCTTGATTTATATAGGAACTTTATTAGGACACTTTTTGACGTAGAATTCAATGCTCTAATTTGTTTTTTTTTTAATCTTTTTTTTTTTTGAGATATTATCAAGACTTGTGTTTTTTTTATATGGAATACCCTATATATTTTTACACTATTCAAAAGCAAATAAAATTGCCTTTAATATGATATAACACACTTGATATTTTATTTAAAGGATTTTCAAGATATTTGATTTTTTGTTTGCAATTTAACAGTATTTCAAGGTGGCTCTGGCTGTAACTAAGCAATACGCGTATTTGTTTTATATTGTCAAAATATTTTGAAATGTCAGTTTGAATGAATGTTACTGGTGGTTTTATTATTCAAGATTTCAAAAATGTATGAAAACTATGAAAAATACGACATGTTAAAGTGTTTTATAGAAGCAGGTGAAAATGCGGAAGCTGCATGTAATATTTACTATGAACGATATCCTGAAAGACAACAACCATTCAGAGACATGTTCACTAGGTTAAAGAAAAATTTAATAAATTTTGGATCCTTTCAAAAACCGAGACCTAAAAATTATGTGGCTCAAAATAGAGACAAAGAATTAGAGGAAATTGCCGTTTTGGGGGAAACTGTAAATAACCCAACACATTCCACTCGCGAGATGGCACAAACAACAGGTTTAGCAAGAACATCGGCAAGGCGCATTTTAAAAAAGTATAGAATGAAACCCTATCGGACAAGGAAAGTGCATTACCTTTTTGCCGCGGATTTGGAGCGTCGTATGGCATTTTGTGAATGGTTTTTGGGAAAATGTGAAGAAAATCATAATTTTGCTCTAAACTGTGTATGGACGGATGAATGTAACGTAAGCAGTGCGGGAATTTTTAACAGATATAATTCTTATACTTGGTCGCGTGAAAATCCCCATGTTACTATTGAAATGAGAAACCAAGGACGATATAGTTTCAATGTGTGGGTAGGAATTTTCCGTGCCAGGATAATTGGACCCTACAGATATAACGGAATTCTTAACTCCGAAAGCTATTTCCATATTTTACAACAATTCATTGAACCTCTCATAGATGAAATACCTTTAAACCAATTGGAATTCGTTTACTTCCAGCATGACGGAGCACCCCCTCACAATGCTGCTCGGATTAATGAGTTTTTAAACCAACAATTCGGTAACAATTGGATTGGAAATCGGGAACCGATACATTGGCCAGCAAGGTCACCAGATCTAACCCCATTGGATTTTTTCCTTTGGGGAAAAATTAAAAATCTTGCGTTTAAGCATTCTCCCAATTCAAGACAGGAATTAGAGGCTGCAGTTTTGCAAGCGTTCGACTCTCTATCTCCGCTTGAGTTGGTGAACTCAGTTCAGAATGTAAGGATACGGTGTCGATTATGTTTACAGAATGGCGGACAATTCAAACACTTACTATAATTCATAATGCTTACGTTTTTTTTTTTTGTATAGAGGGGTATATTCTGTAAACATTTCGTTCAAATATGTCTATAAGAACTTACAACTATAGTATCAATAATACTATTAATAGTTTCCTTAGTTTGTTGGACTTGTTATTTCTAACATTTAATATTAAAACCACTTTTTTTCTGCTTTGTACAAATCTTTTATTTGCTTATTTACGAGCATCCACGGCCAAACAAAAAATAAAGAAATAAAAAAACAAATAGGCGCATTGCTTAGTTACAGCCAGAGCCATCTTGAAATACTGTTAAATTGCAAACAAAAAATCAAATATTTTGAAAATCCTTTAAAGTGTTATATCATATTAAAGGCAATTTTATGTGCTTTTGAATAGTGTAAAAATATATAGGGTGTTCCATATACAAAAACACAAGTCTTGATAATATCTCAAAAAAAAACGAATTAAAAAAAACAAATTACAGCATTGATTCTACGTCAAAAAGTGCCCTAATAAAGTTCTTATATAAATCAAGCATTTTCACAAATTAAAAAGTTACAAGGGTTTTTAAAAATTGCACATTTTCCGAAAACGCTCTGTATCTCTTATATTACGGAAGATATAAAAATACGGACTTCACCAATCGATTTCTTTTTAAAATCGAGCTCTAGAAGCATAGATCAGATTTTTTCTAATTCCTTTAGAAATATAAGTTTCCTATTAAAAGTGTCGAATTTGGCACACCTGTACATAGTATAAAATATTTTTAAGATGTGCACATATGATGCATAATAATTTGCTTAAAAAAACTTCTAGTATATGAACAATCTGGCGTCCTGAGATAGTTGAAACACGCTGTATAAAAAATTAGATTTAATGTGGGGAGTAGCTTTGGATCGTTTGAAGTGGGAACTTGTTATCCTCTTTGCAGATCAATAAGCTCTACTCTACAGTTCGACTTGGGTCTATTTTCACAACTTACGCTCTGTCTGTATTTGTATTGTATATGTATACAAAAACTTGTCACGTGAGCTTCCTTTCAGAAAGATGATATCATAGTTTAACAAACAGCAACTGACATCATCTCTATGGTGTATTTACATTCTACATATGTTCAAACGAACATAATCTCTATGTATACGTTGTTATTTAGCGCCATCTGCTGTAACATCAGATGGATTACAGAACTTTCAAAATTTATGCTATTTGAGATTGTTAGAAAGGAGTTTATAGTTTTTTCCGTAAATTTTATGAATAATATTTTGTTGTTTGAGACGTATGGTAGTGATGAGTGAATATCAAGGTGTTTCATGCAAACTCCTAAGAATCATGACGAATTTATGAGCCGGTTTAACCGTCTATACAAATTTGCCGGGTTTTTTTAGTCGATTTTGATTAAACATTTATTTACGACTGTCTAAAATTAACAATGTAACGTGAATAAAATATAAATAAGTAGGTAATAGTTGTATCATAAGTAGATAATTTAAGACACAGAAATTGAAGTTCAAAAAAATAATTGATTATGGAATCTACATAAATGAATAAATCATCTAAACATATAAAATATATCAGAAATACCAAGGAGTGTATATTTATAAAAAACGCGCTGTGCGGTTTCCTGTTCACGATAAGCGGATAAGCATATTTCCTTTATTCAAGAAAGTCTCTTTCTGTGCATCATGTACTTTTTGCTTTACGTACTACTTCAGAATCGATAAAATGCGATGGTATACACAGTGATTCAAATTAAGTGTGCACCATTATATCGGCTATTACCGATTCTAGGTTAAATCAGCAAAGCATTACTGTTTTTAACGCCGATTAATACGCAGTGTACGAAAAAATATTTCCATGGCGCATTTCGAGAAATTTTGAAATTTATGAGTTTTTTTTGTTAATGGAATACCTTGTATATTTTAAAAAATTTTGAAAGATATTTTACTTTATGATGCAAAAGTTTCAATACAGTATTGTTTTAAAACGAATAATGAAGAAGTTATCATGGATTTTAGTTGATGGCAAAGATACACACAAATTTATAGGGTATACCTTAATTTAAAACCAGCAAGAACTTTTGCAATAATCGCATGCACAGGTATTTTGAAAAATTTTTATAGTTATTAACAAAAATATGTTAAACTGTATATGAATGAAAGCAAAACATAGATTTAATTGCTACAAACTTCATAATTACAATCCTCGACAGTCACCGAAGAACTCTTTCCAAATAGTTTGCCGACTGTTTGTTGCCAAGCGATTTGCAAATTGAAGTGAAAATAAGTTTTCACAATTTGAATTTACTTTCATCGGCTTGAGCTTCGGTGTCGAGAGTCGAGAGGCAATAAGCATTTATTTTTCCTGAATGTTTACTCTTAATAGTCAAACAATTATTGCTAATACAATAAAATTAATTGTAAAGAAAAAAAAAACCTGACAAGATATATATTTTAAAGGCAGTAAACACATACATAAGAACTTTTCATCCATTATATTTAAATAGAATAGAAACGAGCCACAATCATAAGCAGTCAAAGACGATTTGCTTATCCTCGGTTCGGGAAACTCCGTGTCTGTCAACGACAGGGAACGATTTGCCCCTCATTCAATATTTACTCGATTAAATATAGACGGCCGGCGTCCGGACTACATCGTGGCGAGGTGGCGACTGCACGCATATAGAGGATGCAAATAACTTTACAAACTACGAGCACAGTATATACCTCTACGAGCATGTTGCTGACGACCGATTACTGAAATTGCTTTTCAGCTCTATGCCACTTACCTACTGTCACTGTATCTCAAACCCAAAGTATATTTGCTACAATTTTAGTTATAGAAATATCAAGAAAATGAAATCTAACTATGTTGGAATAGTTTAAATACCTTCTGCACTGAAAGAAAGTCACCAAAAATTATCTTAAGCATATTTGTTTGCATCATTCAAAGGAAATTCTATTTCTATTTTTCTTTTTCATTTCTTTCACTTAAAGTAATCTTCTATTCAAACAATACATCATTAAATCAAAAAACTTACGGAATTCAAACAAAATTTGAAATTTCCTTAACTAGAAGTTTATTTCTTACCATATATATAAGTACCTACACTTAAAGAAATACTCATTCTGATTGAAAAATCAATGTTTTATGTTTTCCATGAAATAATTTTTGTTGTTAAGTCGGCAATATATATAGACGAATTCGTTTGTAGTGTCGCGGACATAATTTAAACCAAAGAAACGATTTTTAAAGGATATTTCCTTGGTTCAATGCAATATTTTTCATAATCAAAGAAGCACGTATTTTTAATGAAAGAAGTATATAAATATATAAGAAACACCGTACAACTTGCACATGTCTTAACCCTTTGTTGCCCAAGATATGAAAAATTGTAGTTTTCATAATTTTCTGTTTTTCTTCATAAAGTTACTTGAAAAGAGACAAACTCAGCGTTTTTTTTTTTGAAATTTTTATTTTTCTGATTTTTTAAGGTTAAATAAAAAATTACATAGTTTTTTAGCAAGGTACTTATAAGTACCGACAGTCAACAAAGGGTTACACTATTGAAAGAAAATGCTGGCACAACGAAAATTAATGTTTCAACAAATCTTACTTTGAAAGACCTTTTTAATTTTATTCGAAGAAAGTATAATCTCATATAAGGGAAATATTTTAATTGAATTACATTTGCTAATTTAAACAATTACTTGCTTTAAATATCAATTTTCATTTTTGGAACTATTTTAACCATAAACACAGGTAAACTAAAGTAAGCTTTGATTGCTGTGAAATTTATTGGTTTTTTTTTTCAAGTTGCTCTGTCCAAGGCGACCTTTATTTAAATAAAATGTATGGAGTCCTCGGAAAAAATGCTAACCACAAAAGAAGTATTAATGTTAGATCAATACCATTAGATGTTCTATTTAAGATAAGAAACTTAATTTACTGCAAAAGTACCACACAGTTGTACTTCACTCGATTGCTCTGCCTCTTAGCTGAATGATGAATGTAGTTAGGGGTGATTATGTTGGATTACATTATACAATAAAAATCAAATTTAAATTCTGTAGTGCAATTTCATAAATTTAAAATATCTCAAATATATAGAGTGTTCACATAAAATTTGCTTTGATTTAGTCTTTAGATTTTAATATGTTATTAGATACAGGATGTTCCATTTAACAAAAAGGCAACTTTGTTATGCTTTTTTTTTCTCGAACATTCTGTATATTTCAAAATAATTTTAAATACAAAAGTCTGGGATTTATCTAAATAAAATGGATTTCAAAAAATCCTAAGTTATTACGCGCCGTATTAGGTGGCCCATCCTGTATAATGTAAATGTTAGCAAACTAACGCTTGTGTTAATTACACTAACATAGATACAAACATGTAATGGTTATCTAACCAAACAACTTAATCGCGGCTTTACATTGTATAATAAATATTAAGAAAAAAAACATTAAAAAAATTCCATTTTAAACCATTAAATATAAAGTACCTACACGGAGAAAAAAAGATGTTATCACGTACTATAAATATAATGAATGATATTAACTCAAGGACAATAATACGTTATCTAGTACCCAGTATTCATCCATGTATTACTGTTTATTAGGAAGATGGTACGCTCTAATATAATTATAATACAACCAACTATAAAGTTAGTTGGCCCTATTCTTACTATCTATTTTTCTCAGTGTACAGATCATTTAACATCGTAGTATTTGCTGAACCAAGATACAACACTATCTACGCTACTCAAATCTCTGAAGTCTAAACTACTTCGGAAAGATTACTTACAGATTTTTTACACATCGACACATTGGAAACGAACAGCACATGCTTGACCACAGGATTTCCTATCTCCGGTAGGCAATCAGCTAACGATGCGGATCTTTTGCATCGCTCGAATCCTGTCCAACTGCCATCGATGGTAAATTTTGGTCCCGCCACCATTTTGGCCTCTTTATCACAATTATAATCCAATTAGTATCAGCGCAACAACACACTGTGACAATCAATTAGGTCCACTGCGATTAATTCCAAACAGAAACATTGTTGCGAAAGTCATGGCGCAAGCCACCAACACACCGCGAACAATCGTACCAGCACTACAGTAAGAATGTTTCTACTACTATCCTAGTATTATACGTATAAAATAGCCGTTCTAATAGATTCTGCAAATAGATTTTAATTAGGACAGAAGCGGGAGAGGCACTTCCACGAGTCTTTAATTCGCTAATATTTAAGTATATCGATATAAGGGTTTTCTCTGAGATAATAACTGGAGCTTGTTTCTACCATATATTAGGAAAATGATTTATTATACGTTACGTAGATACACAATCAAATCTGATGTAACTCCTTTGCTACACCTCTACACCTGCTAATCTGGTTTTAATGATTACGGCCTTACTGTCCTGGCAATGTGGGTGTTTAATTATTTGCCTTGTGTTAGAGCAATAAACGCGTTTGTTTGTTGAATAAACATATATAGGGTATGTTGACAAGTAGCTTATATAGATAAGAATGGAAACTATAAGCAAAAATAGCATAATAGATTTTATTAAATGCCAGAGTTTCAATGACTACCATATACTACGAAAAGAAGAAGAAAATATTGTTGCTTTTTGTTGGCTATAATGGAAAATATGTATTATTTGTTCAATGATATTTCTTGTGATTGCCTTCACTTTCATTGCGAATTCTCGGATTTATGTATCCGAGAACCTTGTAACTCTATTTTACTTTTATAGTAAAAGTCATAGGTAAAAATATACAGGGTGCGGCGTCTAAACAATAGTTTAACGAAATATTGGGAATTATTACTAGTTGAATGTTGAAAATTTGTATTTGAGGGTGTTTGGTCGGCGGCGGCGCTTCGCAATACGTATCTATCGTGAGAAACTGAAAAATTGCGAATATCTCCAAAACCGTTGGAGATAGACACAATGATACCCATATAAAATCGAAAGAAAATTAAGTTTTACGTCCATTTATGTAAAAATTGCTGTACCGTTCAATTTAAAAAAATCAAGTTAGCCATGATTTTAGAGTTCGAAAATTACAGATCCCTATTTAATAACGCTGTAATTTAAACGCAACAATTTTAAAATAAAAGACGTGTGCTGTTTTATGGTTAAGCGAAAACCGAAAACCGCATCTTTCTAACTTTCGTATTTCCCGAGATATTTCCAAACACCGAAGACACTGCAAATGTCATTTTTTTCGAAAAACGTCATGTAATTCGAAAACTTAGCCCCAATGTATCCCTAACGTATTGTTATTTAAATTTAACAAGGAATTCAAAAGTGCAATAATATACAGGGTGTTCCATTTAAAATAATAAAGTTAGGAGTTACTTCCGGTACAACCGGAAGTCCGCCATTACTGAAACTAATTTTAGCATATGTAGAATGTGATTCGAGGCAACATTTATTAGAAATTTTTTTTCAAAAAGGCAGTAATAAATTGGCTAGGAACCGTTGCATCTTAGGTTGGACACCCGGTAGTGTAATATGCCCATAGAATATTTTCACTTTATTTTGTACTAATTGTTCAAGTTTAACGTCATAATAAATTAATAAGAAATTGCTGAGAACTGCAATTTTCTGTGAGAACTATTTATGCATGTGCGTATTCTTAGCGTTTTACGCTGTCCTATAATCGCAATTGCAGTGCAAACGCAAATGGGCCAAAATGAGGGCCTTAGCGGTGTAAAAATAGAATGTGAAACCGTTTTTAGAGAGTAAAACCTGGATTCGTCCGACGGAAATAGACAAGCATAGCTTTTATCGAATCGTTCATCATGTTCAGAAAGCGCCAGCAGATTGGTCGGGGGACAATTCGTCGAATCCCTTTGTATGTACGGTACGTACCTGCTTGTTATTGACACAAAAAGATTCCCTTTGCACGAGGTGACTATCTAAAGTTAGTAACATTTTATTACCTCAGATTTATGATAATAGTGAAATGAAAATCGTGGTGGTAAAAATTTTGACAAAAGGAATTGCGTTTTAGCTATTTTCGATTACGATAAAAAGCAGAAATTAAAATTATTGAAAAGTATGGTAAAATTTGAGA
The DNA here is from genome assembly GCA_949128085.1 of Cetonia aurata. Taxonomy (NCBI): domain Eukaryota; kingdom Metazoa; phylum Arthropoda; class Insecta; order Coleoptera; family Scarabaeidae; genus Cetonia; species Cetonia aurata. The sequence continues at coordinate 4,661,222 of OX421887.1, forward strand.
AACAATAGATAGGAATTAAAGAAAAGTAAACAAAACATGGTAAATAAAAACCGTTTACCCTGCTTTCACCAAAAAAATAAAAAAAATTGAAATAGAGTTAAAGAAAGTAGTATAGCAAAGTCATAATTCATCTATAAGATGGGCTTTATGTGTGAATTACACTACACACTAACAAAATTACAATTTTTCTACGGAAAATGTCCTGTAATGTATAGGGTAAATTTACCAAAAATTGGGACATTTACTATAAAACTTTAGGTAAATTACCCAATTTTTGGTAATTTTACCATATGCATTACAGGAATTGTCCGTAGGAAAAGTGTAATTTTTTTAGTGTGTAGACCTCTTTCCGCTTTAAAAACCGTATCTGGAGCTAGATGTGTCCGATTTGGTCGTTCCTACCAAATGAAAGACATTGAAGTAATAAACAAAAACATATAATGGGATCTTTAATTGGCGATTAAGCGATTGAAAACAGATCGATGGAAATATTTCAAATTTCAACAAAAATTAATTTTTTTAACTGATTCTATGGTTACGGAAAAATAGAAACCGATGAGAAACCTACGGTATGCATATATGCATAAAGCTAACACTTTGATGAAGAAAGAGTTGCATCTTGATCCCTAATGAAGCCTAATCCACATGCGCTTTTGTCCATTTAAGAAAAAGCCTGGCTTACTAGATATTCACCAACACTTTTCAGTGCTATAACTATTTTATTTGTATTAAGCATAATTTTTTAAATGGAAACCATGACATATTCTAATAGTGTATTTTTTCTGCTTGCAATTATATCATGCACCTATTTTAATAAATAACAGCACAATACGAATACTCTATTATTATGGTTAACAATAATCATCTCTTGCCATAGAAAATGCGATATAAACAATTGAAGCATTATGTTTACTTAATGATTAACAGTTCGTTCATTAGAGTAATTATAGTTGATTTTGTAGTGGTTCAGTTGCTTTACAAAGTTAGTTATGGTGTATAAACATCTCGAGAAACTTGATATGACCGAATGTTACATTATTTGTAACAAAAATTGTCAACGCTATTTTTTATTGTAGGTATTTTGATCGCCCTCAACCATCGTTAGATACCTTTAAAGAATTTCTACATCAATTTTTCAAGAGTTTGGAAGTTTTGTGAACCCAGAAATAAGGGGAATATTGATCAAAACACGCAAATAAATGTTTTAGTTGCTGCTAATCAGGATTCATCAACATCAACACGCCCAATTGCACAAGACGCTGCTACCTCACAACGCACAGTTGTGAGAATTTTATCAAAACATAAGTACCGTTCTTAAATACCGTTCTTCTTAAATAACTCGTCAAACTCTGTAACCCGGAGGCGATGGAAGACGCTTCTCTAACTCAAAAATACTAAGCAAAATTAAAAATTTAAGAAGATGTCGTTGTTGACATTAAATTCCCTAAAACAAGTTCTTATTTTTTTTTTCTATCTTTACAACTAAAAGAGTTACAGCACTGAGAAGGTTTTGGTAAATATCCATTTTTGCAAATATCTAGTAAACCATGTATTTGGTTAAATTGACAACAGCGTATTTGATGATGATTTTCGAGGTCCCCAGCATACAAAAAAAGAAAAAAAAACCTCACCCTATACATAAGGTTAGGATAAAGTATGAAAGCAAGTAAATATCTGTAAAACAGAAAGGCTGGTGTTGATGAAACTTTGCAGATAAGCGTAACGAAATATGATACATCTGATTTTGGTGTTGTTACTGTACTTCCGGGTCAACCGGAAGTTCTTCTCTTTTTTTTTTTTTATTTAAAGAAAACACCTGTATATTTTTGTAGAGTATAATAGACCTTGTTTTTCCGAATTCGTTCATACTGGTTTTAGCGCCATTATCTGTAAATAATTGAAAGATAATGCATTGTTTAGTTTTTATAGATGATACATTGTAGTAAAAACTATGGGGATAAGCATAAACAACTTTATTTTTTATTTGTTAATGAAAGTAAAGGTATATTATCTAGCAGATAATTGTTGACAAACTGTCAAGTTTATTTAATTGGCGTCCATCTAATTACTAATTTACGGATTAAAATAGTGCATTTAAATGAAAGAGAGCATATTGAAATTTTAAAGATTATCGGGGACACTTAATTGTCAGATGATGGAAATTTGTTCACCTATGGGCAAATTATAATCCTCACTGAATTTATGAAACCCATATTCAACATCCACAAAAGTTGAATGTTTGGATGGGAAGAAAAAAAACAGGCTTAAATGCCCATTTTTTATGGAAGGAAACTTGAATGGGGTAAAGTATTTGGATCTCCATTGAGTAACTCAATAATTCCTGCACTTCAAAACAATGGAGAGCTATCTACCTCCAATTTTTTTCTTTGAACAGGATGGAGCGCCTCCACACTATGCAATTTAGACATTTTTTGGATGCAACATTTTCAAATCTACAGATTGGACATAGGGGATTAATAGAATGGCCTGCACGTCCTCCAGACTTTAGTCCATCAGATTTTTTATTTTTGAGGTTTTCTCAAATCACGTGTTTACGTTAGATGATCAACTATTTTGCAGGAATGGAAACAAAGAATAGCCCACGAATGTGATTTTTTTAATCCATATAGAGAAGTAACTCAGGAAATTCGTAGAGACTTGCAATATTGTCAGGAGATAAACGGCGAGCATTTCGAAAATTTTAAGTGACTTCGTTTATAGGATAATTTCATCAATAATTTACAATAAATAGAATTAATTGTTCAGTAAATGTGAATGTGTTCTATCTCTAAATTATTTACAGATAATAATACTAAAACCAGTATGGACGAATTCGGAAAAAACAAGGCCTATTATAATCTGCAAAAATGTACAGAGTGTCCCAAGTAACTCTGCGCAGCTGTTTTTACTAATCATCGAATGAAAATCTACTTATTGTTAGCATAAGTATGAATAACAGCAATCCACTTTCTTCCTATGCATAGAATTATTAACAGCAATCTTGAGGAAGTGGATGTTCCTTATTCTAATTACCAATGTATTATTTAACTAATTACTAGTTACAAAAAAACTAATTTTAATATGTGATAAGTTAAAATTAAATTTTGCTTCGAAAAAGAAAAAAAAAGACCAACTTATTGCTAGTATATAATGGCATCTTGTTTTTTTTTTTGTATATTACTTGCAGCCAATAAATACTTTACATACATACATAATGTTGAAACTATCTTAGACTGAAATAGTAATATTATACAAAAAAAAAAATGAAATTAAGTAATGAAACTATTTTAGTTATTAAGTAATGAAACTATTTTAGAAGAATGCATATATACGCATAAATCAAGTTGACAATTTCATCACTTCGTTATCCTCAACAATAATTCATCAGTCTATAAGAAACGCACTCACCACGCATTAATTGCACGTTCTCGAAACATAAATAATATAGTCAAACGAATCTTTGAATTCAATCTGTTAAAAGCAAAAATGACTGTTTGATGATGAGATTAGATGAAAGCACCGATGGAATGCATTTATGTATAAACTGACCGTGCTGAATATCCGCTATACGCTGTCAAATAGTAAGACACGGAGAGTAGATTTGACTGTCATCTTCTTGGGTCGCTAGCTGCATATGTAAGTATGTTTGTCTCGCGAAAACCTGTTTGCATCATTGGTTTAAATCTTTATCACCCAGGAATTCTTGGATGTTTGCGCGCGGTCGTTTTCAATCGATTAAAGAACCGTTGGGTTTGCCGTTGTGTTACTCGGGTCGTATAGGAAATTCCTAAGAACATGTGGGTAATAAAATCGCTGTCTAAGCATAGTTATTATATTCTTGCAAAATGTACATCTTGTAAGTGTTGATTGGTGAAGAAAACATGACAGGAAATTAATGTCATTGTCAGCTGGGATTCGGACCCTTTAAAGATTAAAAAAATATATATACTTTTTCTTTTTATAGAATATAGAATTTTTCCTGAATTAAATAAGTCCGTCAAGTTTTTAGACAACCGGAAGTGTCGTAGAGAAATTGTTTAAAAAACAATAGGAATTTACAATTTGAGAGGTTCTTATTTTATATAGTTAAAACACAGAAGAGAACATCTACAATGTCCATATGATTGCTGTGCCTTTTAAATCGTTCATATGGAGATGCATAGTCTTTAGACACTGCCGCAATTAAAAAATCTTGTTTTTGCGCATTCATATTCATACTTCTTTTTGGCATTAAAGTAACTGAGTGAGCTGATGTCGTTTTTCTACAATATAAACGACAGACAAAGTTCTCTTAAGAAGATTTCTAAAGAATATATTTAGAACCAAACAAGATAATCTATAGGTAGGTACTATGTGTTTAAAAATATGCAAACATGTCTTTTCACAATCTCTTCGATTTATCATACATATAGCACGATCAGGGCTAAATTTACCAAAAAAACTCTTCTGGCATTCAAAAATACACATTAGTTCCTGAGAGATAAAGATGATTTTATTACTTATTCCAAATGTCAACCGTAGAAAAGGACTTGAAAGTTAATCTTCGCATTTATGTTTTCAATTTCGATCAATAAATTAGGTGTATACGCAGTTACATTTGTGTCTTACCAGGAGACATCATGTTTCAATAACAAATCCGAAAATGTTACAAAAAATGTTTTTCAAATTCAAAAAAAATCTTGAAACCCTAGCAGAAGAAATGTCCTCAAATTCTGGAAGGTTTTCTTTTTACACAAATTTTCTACATTTCAACGTGATCGAAATTGAAAACTTCAGAATACAGCTATTTCTTTGCGATATTTTCTGACGAAATTTTCTTCAAATGGCAATATTCCAAGTATAAATCATACATTCTGAATATATTCAGTTCATTTCCCATTTGACTTTTTCCGGGAATAGTGGGATTCATATGCTGGAAAAAGTGCTATGTGCGTTCTAAGAGTATTACACATTTCAACTGGAACTTTGTTGCTGGGTTTATGCTTTCCTCGCTTGTCTGGGAACAATAGACCATCTTCTCTTTTTTTTATATAGCCGTATCAACTGTTTGTTGTGACATGGACAATGTGTTAAAAAAAACTTTATGCATACAACAATTTGGATTCTGTCATGCTCGAAGAAGTATCGACTAGTATGTTTCCTCTTCCCTTCGCGTTCATAATTCTTTTCTCGTCTTCTTTCAACCGATATTTGTTGAACATGGGACGCAATGAATTGTTTTTTCATGTCAATTGACTTGTGCTCAGTCCAAAATTGGCTGTGTATTTTTTTCCTTGTTTCCTCCGATATATTTTCTAAACACTTTAGCCTACAAGTATTTGAGCATGCTATTTAACAGTTTTTCTTTTTACGACTTTACCACTATTTTCTGTTCTATGCTCCAGACCTGCATGTCGCTTTTGTTTCCTATTATTCTTCTTCCACATTTTCGGGATTGACTTTCTATTTCCCGATTGCTTTATTTGCTGCTCATAATTCCTTTACACTTAAATAATCAATTTATAAAACAGTTTTAAGACAAACCGGCGCACTAACCAGAAAACTCTAAATTAGGTTGTGTGGACTTAACATACAATGCAGGTTTATATTATTAGTGAAAAATTATGTAAAGTCACTTCACATACTGTAACTCGAAGAGCAATCTGGACTTAACGTTCTTAATAAACGGCTATTTTCGTTATAATTGTAGGTACCGGGACGATGTGAACATCAAACAGAAGACAATATTTTATGTATCGACTTTAAATAACTCATTTTTGGCAAAAATAGACTTAACATAGTTTGGCTCTGAGGTACAGAATATAATTTTTCACATTATTGTTACGAGCGCCAGTTTATTTTGTGCGTTTGCACATAGCTCCAACGGTTTGTTGCATCAAGCAACAAAGTTCACATACATATCGTCAGAAGGCGGAACGACTGTCTGTGTACAACGTGTAAATAGAAGAATCGGCAATAATGCAAGTAGCGCCGAGATGACACGAGAAGCTTCTAGAAGTGGTCGCGCGAGATTTAAATACGACACGGCGATCGGGCAGGTAGTCAATTGTAATAAAGCAGTGAAATCGGTCAAATCTAAGGGAAGAATACGAGCGGAAAAAGCGAGATTAAATAAATACGAATAGAAATAAATACACAGTGGAAGTAAATTAGTCAACGTAAATAAGTGAATAGCTATTTAAATGTTTTATTAGTAATTAGTGATTAATTAATTTGTGGTATCTTTGACTTTATTTAATTTGAAATAGAGTTTAAGTGCGTAAATAAATGAATTTCATTTATTATATGGCTGGTGTTATTTCTTTGAACTGCGACAACGTTTTAATCAGAGAAAAACGTCACATTATTCTGTAAACAATTCCATGCACTTCAATTTTGTATACGCATCTCAAGAAAATAGTTAAAATAGCAGCTGCATCCAGACCAGATACAATAAATGTAAAAAACCCAGACAACTCAGTGCAAGTATATGCAGGAGACACATGTTCTCCAGTAATAACAACTAACTGCCATACAGAAATACAAGAAGGACGACTCCAATTAATTGTTTTACACTGTAGAGTGACACCGCCCTAATTTAATCAAGTTTCATGTAGAGAAGACTTACACATGTATTTTTATACATAACTTGGTGTTGGTGTGAAGATAGAATGATCTAAAAGTGCGAATATACGTGAAAGCTAGCTAAATACAACAGTGGTGAATGAAATGCGCTAATCCGACTCTAATCCGACTAATTGATCATTTATATATGTTGATAGATTTGCAGGACACTAACAATAAGTGGCACCTAATCATCTGCAAAATGTGGAAGTTGTGAGTCACACGAGAATAATATAGGTAGTTAGAATTGATTGGATGTTTAGCGTTAACCACGAACTTTTTAGTAAAAAAAGCATACACACTAAAAAATATTTCTACGGAAAATTTCAGTAATGTATAGGGTGAATTTACCAAAAATTAGCAAAATTTAAATTTCCCAATTTTTGGCAATTTTACCTTATATGTTACTAGAATTTTCCTCAGGAATTGCATGTATTTTTAATGTGTAGAAACGAAGGCAGATATTGAAAAGAAAATAAATCGACAAAATCATAATATATAATAAATATTGCTGATATAATACATGCTGGTTCAACCAATATGTCACCTAATGAAATTTATAAACTATAGAGAACGCAAAAGCTTTACAATATGTATACTGGCGACAACAGTACCTACCAATAATGTTAATTAAGTTTTCACAGGGAAATATGCTGAGAACTAAATTTGAATCGTTGGATGTTAAACCATTACTTGTTTCAAATAATTTCAAGAAAATAAAAATGAATAAAATGACAAAAAATATATCCTACGATTCCTGTAAAAATTTAGGTTAAATGGCTACGAATTACAAATTCTTTATAAATGATGTGTTAATTATGTGTTAGAATAAATATTTATTTATTTTCTGAATTTCTACGGCTAAGTTTGTTATTTTCTCAGTAGGTGTAATTTATTACAAAATCCACTAAATCTCTTTTTTGTGTTAATCTATCAGCGTTGTTTATAGTACAACATGTATCAATAAAGGTAAAGTGGGTCAATTTAAAAGTTTAGAAAGAAATAATTTATCTTATATTTCAAGAACTAACTACGAATAATATGTTATAGATACACATATATAGCCGGGATTTTATAAGTTCTGTTGCACGTCATTACTGATGTCATAAGCGTTTGAATTAGTTGCCATTTAATTAAAATTAAGGTTCATATAATTGTAAAAAAGCAATCAGTTATTGTGCAAAATAGTATTTCATTTATTTTATAGATCACATTTAAAGTGTATTTACATAAAAAGCGTTATTATCAAACGAAAAGATAAATTACATATTTTAATAATTAAGGAAATGGTTAGGCATATTGTGCTTTAGTAGTTGACAGTACGACAAAATATCAAACGTTGCTAATTATAGGGATGTTCTGTGGTGTAGCGTCATTTTAGCTTAGCGTTGTTAAAACCATTATTTGTTGTTAAAATACGGAATACTTCAGATGTTTGCCTTGCTCTATATTATTATTATTATTATAAAACTTAGAACTAATAGCGTTTCAAAAAATGCCGAAAACATTATATAAACAAGCTGAAAGAAGAAATGGTCAATTCTTTGAACGAGTCCTTCGAAAGTAAATGCGATAACGATTGTCCTTTGATCAACCACAGCTGTTGCATCGATACTCGATGGTATTTTTAATTTTTATTTAACATTTTTAATTTATGATTAGTAATGATTACTATTATTAATTAAATTAAAGTTAGATTAGATTAAAGATTTTTTTGGTGACGCATTCCCATTTATTTGTCAAATTGACGATACATTTTTTAACGCGTAGGAGGGGGTGGAGGAAAGATAAATTTTCTTTTAAATCAGTAAATTACATCGCGTAGAGGGGAAGCATTAAAAATGTTTTAAATGACAATTTTTTTTTCTTGAACACCAGGGTGGAGCGACGTATGTTTTCTTTTTTTGTAATTATCAAATTATGTATTTTCACTACACTGATAAAAGAGGAACAATTCAAAATCTTTTAAATTATATTTAATCCTTTCTCCCTCTTGCGTTGTTTTGAAAAAAGATTGATTTAATCATTTAAACAAATTAACCTCCTACCCCCACTCTTGGTGTACCAAGAGTGGGGGTAGGAGGTTAATTTGTTTAAATGATTAAATCTTTTTTGTAAAAAAGATTATTTAACAAATTTCAAATTGACCCGCTTTCTGCGGGAAAAAAAAATAATTAATCGACAAAAAGCTCATTCCTCTACCGTGGTGGGGGAGGTGTTCTACAAAAAATAATCGTTTTAAAACCATTTTAAATTTTCTAAATTCCATTTTTTTTTTATTACACTAAAAAGTTTAAGTGCGGCATTTGTTTAGATAAACAGAAGCACCTTAACTTTTGCAAATACCGAATTAATTGCAACAAGCAAATAGAATAGGAATTAGACTCGACGATGATCTATTGGCCTTATGGCCTATCCGCTATGCAGGGTGTTAAAATAACCTTTCTTATTTTAAATGTAATGGTGGAATCTGTCTAAAATGAAACTGGAGGGAGACCTAGCCATCATGTTGGACCCGGAATGGACTTTGGCAGACAAAAGCGTGGAGGACCTTAGACAGCGTCACCCAGAATTGGAGGAAATAATTAGTAGAAAAGATAAACAGATCGATTTTCTTCTGGAAACAACGGCCACGAAAACTAGGACCCGGGGAACTGTAGAAAAAACCAAAGCTTTGTATGTATTGCCCTTGGAAATAGATAAAGCAGGGGTAAATTGCATAGAGGAATCTTACAGCAGGATAAAGGAACTGAGGGACACCATGGAAGTACACCCCACCAAGAATATAACTCTGATCGTGAGCCAAGGCCTTAATCATGGGTACATACGCAAAATTTGCGAGTTCGTCTTCGCTGAATGTGACATAGCCATTGGGGTGGCAGCTCCCGGCAGGAAAATTGAGCCAGGAAGACAGACGAAACCCGAATCCCAGAAACTAATAGTAAAAAGTGGCAACTCCAGCTACGCTGACCTCTTGAAATCAGTGAAGAACAATGTGGATATTAAAAAAATCGGGGTAAAGGTTAAAACTATAAGGAAAACAACGAAGGGGGACTTACTACTGGAAGTTGAAGGCGATAGAATTAGGGCGAGCAATTTAAGAGAGGCCATCAAGGAAAAGGTGGACACAGAAGTGCGAGTTACGACAAACAGCGTGACTCTCCATATCTTAGATATTGATGCTGCCACTATAAAGGAGGAAGTGGAGACCGCAATTAGAAATCAGGTGGAACATAGAGACCTGCAGTATCTCACTGTCACATCGATGAGGCCGTGCAGAGACGGAAACCAGATTGCCTCTGTTCAGGTCAGCCGAGGAATTGCAAACCAGTTGGTGAGGGCAGGCAGAGTAAAAATAGGATGGGCCGGATGCAGGGTTAGAGAGAGGACGACGGTGTTAAGATGTTACAGGTGTCTAGAATTCGGCCATGTGAAGGCACAGTGTAATGGAATCGATCGGTCTGATTCCTGCCTAAGGTGCTGCCAACCTGGGCATAGAGCCAGTGACTGTACGAATAGGCACTTTTGCCTAAAATGTCAGACAGACGAGCACCCCTCAGATACTACGAGATGCCCGGTGTTTAGATCCCTGTTGAAACCACAACAGGTAAGAAAGCATACACAACCACGTAGTGATGACAGCAAACACCATAAATAGTATTAAGGTGCTGCAAGTCAATTTGGGCAGAGCGAGGACCGCGCACGACCTGGTTTTTGCTATTGTCGTCGAAAAGGACATAGACATTGTAATAATCAGCGAACCAAACATTAATATCTCGGAAAGGAGCAATTTCATTCTTGACAATAAAAAGAACGTAGCTATATATATCAGAAACAAGAACTTGGACATTTTAGAACACTCCAGAGGAGACGGCTTCGTCTGCGTTAGCTGGAGTAAATGGTGTTTGTATGGATGTTACTGCTCTCCTAACATCTCCCTCACAGATTATATGGGATTTACGCAGTCTCTATCGTCAGATATAAAGAACAATAACGTCGACGTAGTTGTTGCGGGCGATTTTAACGCTAAGAGCTCGATGTGGGGGTCGCCTATAGTGGACACTCGTGGGGAACACCTCATCGATTGGGCCGCGGAACTGGGCCTAAATGTTATAAATATTGGCAACACACCGACTTTCGAGAGAGGTGCATCTAGGTCCTACATAGACATTACCTGGGCGTCAGATAATCTAACGAAGTTAATACACAACTGGACAGTTTTGACGGGGGAGTTTCACACCTATCATAATCATATCTACTTTGAAATTGGGAAAGATACCAAAAACAAAAACTCAAAAAAGCCGATGAAATTTTTCCTTGACAAGCGGAAGTTTGTGGAAAAGCTGAAAGAATGTTCACACAACATACATCTAGACACAGACCCACATGACTTCTACAACAAGTTAAAAACCCTAAATACGGAGTGCACGATCTCAGTACCTACCGGCGAACGTCGTATGCCATATTGGTGGGATGCTGACATAGAAAATAAAAGAATGGAGTGTCATAGTCGAAGACGAAAGTGGACGAGGGCAAATAGGAGACAGGGGGAAGAAATGACAGTGTCAGTCGAGGAACAAAACTACAAAAGGGCTAGGAAAGAACTGAAGTGTCTGATTTTGAATGCAAAAAGGAACCATTGGAAGAAGTTACTCTCTGAACTGGAAGAGGACATATGGGGAGATGGATATAAAATTGCCATGCGATTCCTGAGTGACCCCCCACTTCCATATAACCCTACTTTGCGACAGAAGATCCGCATAGTAAGAGACCTGTTCCCGCTGCAGGAAGACGACTTCCCAAGAGGTGGGAAGACTGGGAACGTCCCTCCTTTTGAAAGAGAAGAACTAGCGGCAGCTCTCGCAAAAACAAAGAGGGGCAAGGCGCCAGGACCTGACCACCTGTCCACCGAAGCAGTAGAAGCCATAGCTGAGACGATCCCGGTTGCTTTGTTGAGTTTCTTTAACCATCTCTTAAAGCAGCAGCTGTTCCTAAAGGAATGGAAGGAGGCCACCGTCGTTTTAATCCCGAAGCAAAAGACCAGCGACGAAAGACCCGCATTTAGACCGATATGTCTTATCAGCATCCTAGGCAAGATATACGAACGCATGATTAAGAAGAGACTGGAAGACGAGCTTGCCTGCAGGGGTGGTCTGTCCGATAGGCAATTTGGTTTCGTAAGAGGACGGTCGACGACGCAAGCCATAAACAAGATTGTTCGATTGGTTAAATCATGTGGGAAGAAATGGGTAACTGTGGTGTCGTTTGACATAAAGAATGCGTTTAACACGGTATCGTGCAGAATCATTGCAGAGCTCAATAGACGCAATGTGCGGAGATACCTCATTGCACTCATTGAGGACTACTTCAGCTCTAGAAAAGTCTTAATATCGCCGAAGACCAAGTTAGAAGTGGGTGCGGGAGTTCCGCAGGGGTCGGTGCTGGGACCTACCCTGTGGAACGTCCTATATACCTATATGATGGAGTTTTGGAGTTGCCGCTGATTGAAGGAGCCACCACGGTTGCGTATGCCGACGATCTCGCCCTTATTGTTGGCGCGGATGACGCTAGAGATCTGGTTTTCAAGACGAACGACTCGATTGAACGGATTGTTGAATGGGTTGCGGAGAACAAGCTCCAGGTGGCCGCAAGCAAAACGGAGGCAGCCATTCTGATGGGTCCTTACAGACAGGGCGGAATCCAGTTTGAAGTTGAGGGACAAAAGATCACTCCAAGCAAGCAGCTACGATACCTTGGGGTTACGTTGGACCACAAACTAACCTTTGGGACACATGTGGGAAAGATACGGGCCAAAGCTGAGGCGGCCCTTGCGGCCCTTTTGAGGGTCATGCCAAACATGGGAGGCCCAAGTAGCGGACGAAGGCAACTTCTGTACGGGGCAATGCAATCACAACTGCTGTATGCAGTGCCATCATGGATAAAGGCGTTGGACACCAAAAAGAACAGGGACATTTTGGAGAAAACCCAAAGAAAGATACTCCTTCGCTGCGTGAGTGGGTATAAGACCATCTCGACGGAGGCAGTACAGGTGATAGCGGGTGTACCACCAATTACCCTGCTCGCAGATGAGCAGACAAGATTGTACCGCACCGCCGGCGGCCAGTTGGAATCCAGAAGGCAAAAGGGGAGAACTACTACTTTGAAGAAATGGCAAAGGAACTGGGAGAGGATAGAGGGTAAGGCGGCTTGGACAAGAACCGTGATACCAGACATTGCTCTGTGGCTCCGGTGTCCCTTCCGGGACACCAATTACTTCGTTACCCAGTTTCTTTCTGGGCACGGACATTTCCGCTCTTACCTGAAGAGGTTCAGGCTGACCGAGGATGACCTTTGCTTGGACTGTGGACTGACGGACACACCTGAACATGCGGTGTTATGTTGTGAGAGATGGGCTGAAGAGAGAAAGCAGCTAGCGATTCAGGTTTCCAGACCGATAAACGTGAACACCATTGTGGAGGTTATGGTAGAAAGCAAAGCGAACTGGAAGGCCGTGAGCAGTTTGATCCAAACAATCCTGTCAGCACGGGAGAACAAAGCTAGACAACATACTGCGACTTAACCAGACATAGTTAGCGGAGAGACGGCTGCGTATTTCGATGTTATGCCACGAAGGCGGTCCCGAATACGCGGAGATATGAAGAACGGGGGGTTTTTAGTGGGTATGCCAGCTGGAGAGTCCCACACTACCATACAGCAGACCCAAGTATGGTGTACATTAAGTATTTTCCCCTCAAAAAAAAAAAAAAAAAAAAAAAAAATGGTGTAATTTCTATGAATTCAGTGAATTTCTTGGATCATTTGTAATCATTATTGTTCACTAAGAAAAGCACTATCAATACAGCAAAACGTGACAAAGCTCGAAAATTTATTTTATATCCATGGAGAGTTTGACAAGAATATTAGTCGAACATGTCAAATATTTAACGATACACACTAAAAAAATTACACTTTTCCTACGGAAAATTCCTGTAATGTATAGGGTAAAATGACTAAAAATTGGGTAATTTACCTAAAGTTTGATAGTAAATCTTCCAATTTTTGGTAAATTTACCCTATACATTACAGAAATTTTCCGTAGGAAAAGTGTAATATTTTTTAGTGTGTAGATACCCATACTTGCCTGCAATGAACAGAAAAAAATTTAAGAAAATAGAAGGCAATTTAATGCATCTTGGAAAATAGAAAATGAATAAAACTGTCACAAAACAGGTCCAGAACAACGTCAATTGATGCATCATTTTGGAGCATGGTATACAGAGTGCTCTAAAAGGAAAAAAATCAGTTTTACTTGTTGAGCTGTATGAGCTTTTGGTACATTTTTGGCGATTTTACGAAATAAGTGTTAATTTTTTAAAAACTACCAATCGATACATACATTTCTGCATGTTCAAACATCATGTTCCGTTTGAAAAAAAGGTTTTTTTTTTTTTTTTGTTTAAAGGTATCCACATTGAGCATGAGTTTCTGAACACCCTATATAGGATCTTGTGGTTATTGGTGCCCTATGACCATGCAATTGCATCCACATGAGTGTGGTATCTTAATGTCTAATACCTTATGAAATATTGAATTTTATTGAAAAGAGTGCAAACGTAAAAATTTTGCAAAATTGCAGATATCTCAAAAACTATTAGATTTACAGATAGGGAACATTAATACAAACTGATTACAAATGATCCGGGAAAAACACTGAATTCATAGAAATTACACCATTCCATAAAAAATGAGCAAGTTGATATCGACACCCTGTATATCTGATGGGCTATAAAGCTGAAAATATGTTCTTTAAATATATCATAGTCGGCCATGGCTATTCTGAAAGTTTTAAAATCAAAATCTAATTGGATCTTTGAAAGCCTAATGAGCCAGTTCGGTGGGACATGGCGTATACAAACATTTAAATGCATTTAAAAAATAAAGAAAAGAAGCACAAGGCTCCTATACTTAAGCTTAAACGTCACGGCCTTCGTGATTACGGTAATTCCCTCTTAACCACTACACCATTGGTGATCTTTATAGTAGAGTGTGTGTCACCCCTTAAACTATTTTGGTGTCTAAAAATATTCCATGTATGGCTAAATTTTGCAAAAGCACTCTAAAGGGTCCCATATACAACTAATATCTGCCACGGAAACATCTAGTGACATCATCTTGTTAAGTCATTTCTGATTAAATCGAAGATGACAAGATATTATTGATTATGCCGAAAGAGTGGATGCTATCCTACACTTAATATCCAAATTTGTTTTTTCTATTACAAATATTTTAGAAATTATAGGAGCACCATCTAGAAACTTCCTGCATCACAATCACAATATCTTTTTCTTTCTGAAAGAAATTTTAATAAGTAGTTTTGTGTGTAGCGCAAAACATTGTGTCACCACAGGTATCATCTATATGAAGGAATAGTTGGCCCTTCCTTTTTTTTTTTTAAAGAAAATTGCGAATGAAGATCATGAACATAAATAAAGTGATTTTTGAAAAGGCGTTTCTGTTATTATTAAGCTTAAAATTCATATTAATTTTTACTATCAATTACGCAATTTATGAACATATTGCATTCAAGTATTATTCATCACTATTTTACTAATTGTAAGCAAACGTCTGTTAGGTGAAATATACTATAGTATTATTTTACATATTGCAAGTTGACTGTCACACTTTCGTATTTTTTTTTACAACGAGAAAAAAGCTATTACAACATTACCTACCTAATCAAATTCCTATTAGACCATAAGCATATAATGATTTAAATTCTAACGACTTTTTTTTGTAAATTCAATTCTTGTTGTTTTGCTATTCAAAACATTAAATGTCAAAGTTGAAATACCAATTGCAGATCTTTAATTCTTTCTAATCTTCATTAACAGGACAATCATCCGCTTAAATGGGTGTATTACAGGAAATAATTGATCGGCAAAAAAGATTTACAAACTTAAAAACACGAATTCACTCGAATCGGACACAAATGACGAAGAGATCACCGTGACAACGTCTTTCGCGCACGAGGTCTAGAGCCGCACTACTCATCGCGGGTCCACGCACGTAACCGGCACCAGTAGGCTACTACTCACAACTATTGAACGCCTTAATAATGCAGCGTAGAGTATATACGTAAATGTTTCAGCAAAATAGCCCTGCTTCTCCCATTCGGTTATAATAGGTCCCTCGCATTTCTTTTCTCGTATGCGATCCTCCCACACCCCAGACCAGACGGTTTTGTCCCTTCGGGAATGCCGAAGGAATGTGCGGTCATTCCACTGAAAACACACAACCTGTGCGCACCCCGTGTAATTATTCGCGAATTTTAACCGATGATGGGTACAATGTTTTGTTGGCGCACGCCACGGAGGGTTCTAACATTTTAAAGTCTGCCTTTGGAAACGAATGGATGTGGTGGTCGCGATGGCAACCGTGTCAGACGACCCGCCTCCTCCCGATGTCTGTGTCTGGTCGAATCGATTTTTCCTCGTCTCTGTCTCGTCTCTGTGAAATATAGCGAATAGTGCAGGTACCACCATCGCGATGCGGAAATGCAACAAAATCAATAAAAAATGAGAATGAAATTGCGTGTTTCTTATACACTGCTCATTTTCAGGACATGTCAAACCAACGCCTTAAGACTGTGCAATACGCTGACGACTTTTGTTTGCTGGCTTCCGCCAAAACGCTAAAGGTGTTGAAGGGTATCTTGTCGAATAGTATGGAACAGTGTAATCAGTGGTTGCTATTACACGGTTTCGATGTATCTGTGTCGAAGTCTAGTGTTGTTATTTTCTCTCGGCATAGATATTTATCAGACTGCCGCATGATTCCCGATTAAATCAAGTGTTAGATACTTGGGTTTCTATCTCGACCATAAACTGAACTGGGCGACTCATATTAGTCATGTTTTATTAATATACTTCAGCTGTCAGTAAAAGTGAAATGGGGCGCTGATAGAGTAGTAGCTAAAACTTTCTATACCGCTTGTATACGTCCCCACCTAGACTATGGTTGTTCTCTCTTCGGTTCTGTTAAAAATAATCAACTCCGCAGACTGAAAGTCCTTCAGCATAAAGCTCTTCGCATTTGTGTTGGCGCCATGAGGTATACGCCGGTGGAGGCTTGGTATGTCGAGGCGGAGGAGCCTCCTTTAGTTTTAAGATATCAATTTTTGGCTTCGAAGCATGCCTTGAAACTGCTGGCTGGCAATTTCAGCCACTTACTGCTGAACATTAGAAGATTGGCGGTGCTGTATAGGTCGTCAAGTTACTGGTCTAATAGAAGAACCCCCTTGTTGGTAAAGGCACTAAAGTATATCTTGCCTTTCAAGCCATCCACACCAATTCTGCGTTTATCAGAAGTCAATTATTATCAAAACCTCCAGAACATGCCGAATAGTTTTCCGAGTTATGGCGATTTACCATCGGAGAATAAGATTATTCACCAGCAATTAATTGAATGTTTAGCGCCTACTTCCCTGATATATACTAACGCATCTAAGTCGGAAGAGGGCTGTGGATGTGATTTTTTGGATGTGACACGCAATGTTCATCGCCCGTTTAAGCTGAACGGTCGACTAACTATATTCTCGACAGAGGCGAGGGCTATATTAGAAGTATTAATTTATATAGAACGTCATAATATCAAAAATGCTACAGTCATGTCGGACTTGAAAAGTGTCTTAGAGGCTCTGAATAATATGAATCAATTTTTAAAATATCATCCTCTGATATGGAAGATCCTAACAAAATACGATGAGCTTGTGTGCAGGTCTATATCTATTAAGTTCTCTTGGGTCAAAGCTCATAGTGGTATCCTGCCAAACGAAAGGGTAGACATTTTAGCTAAAAACGCTATAAGGATGGACAGAATTACTTACCATGATCTGTATATACAGGATATCCTTGTTTCAGTAAGAAAACATTTTCTAAAAGACTTATGGGAGAGAGAATGGCAACTTTCCTATCGAAATAGAATGACCCATTATGCGTTAGTTCATCCATCAATATTTCATGATCGTTGGCATCATGGGCGGACCATTTCCCGATTTTGTTATTCAACCGTTGCTCGTTTAAAATTTGGGCATGCGATATTTCCTGCACATCTGTATAAATTGGGTTTTGTAGAATCACCGGTCTGTGAATGTGGGTTTGAAGTTAGTCTTTTGGGCGAGAATAGTCATAAAGTTTATGAGGGTTTGCTGAAATTCATAAGAAGTGCGAGGGTCATAATTTAACAGTGGTCTATTCGGTGTTGTCAGCTCTTTTGCCGGTGGCTGCTATCTTAAGTTTATTTTGATCACTCACGTTATGTGTGCTTTCCTAGTTTCTTTCATTTCTCGTATAAGTAATAGTGGCTAATGGGCAGAGATCCCGAAAAGCCGAAAAAAAAAAATTAAATTGCGTCTTTCTAAACACAGTTATACATAATAAACCTTACTTACAAATATTGTTAAATGTATGGAATAATATAGTACGATCAAAAAGTTTCTGGATCGCGATAGCCATGGAATGTAAAACCATCTATACAATTACTTAGTTCTACTGCTCTCTCACGCTAATGACATAAACACGCAATGAAAAATAAAATCTGTTTTAGGTTATGGCAATTATAGTCTTTTTCTGTATTATTTGTTAACATTTATAAAGAAAATACAGTATACAAATTTCCAAAAACACTTTAATAACTAATCAAAATAATGAGGTTCATTACAGCAAAAAAAATTAAATCAATAACATTCAGGTAGGTATAAAAAATTATAAAAGAAGTTGAAAATGTTTTCCCTCTTCTTGAATACACAAGTTAACACGTCGACCCATACTATTAAAAACTCGAGTTAAAAGATCAGGTGGCATCGAGCGACACTTTTCAACAACCCTTTCTTATTGTAATTCCTCTAATGTGTGGACCGAAGTTTTACAAATAGTTTTTAAGAAATAGTCTAAAAGACTCAAATCACAAGACTTAGGTGGATAACGACCGTCTGATATTAACCGTTCATCATAAAATTGCTTTAAATAATCAATGGTTGCTCGAGCAACATGGGGTCTCGCATTATCTTGCTGAAAGTATGCATTATGAAGCTCATCGTCGTGCAATTGACTGATGAAAGGCTCAAGTATTTGATTGTGATATCTTTCAGCAGTTATAGCTTTTTGAAAAACTATTGGCCCAATTATTTTTCTGCGCGACATTGCAACTCAAACAGCTATCTTAGGGCGAAAATTAGGATATTCTCGCTCCACATACGCATAAACTTGTACCAACCAGGTACAGCACGATACCTTCTTCAGATAATCT
Organism: Cetonia aurata; assembly: GCA_949128085.1. Lineage (NCBI taxonomy): Eukaryota > Metazoa > Arthropoda > Insecta > Coleoptera > Scarabaeidae > Cetonia > Cetonia aurata. The sequence goes on from OX421887.1 coordinate 4,680,131, forward strand.
GGATACATCTGCATTTTATACGGAAACAAGTTCAAATTATGTTTAAGAATGGTTCGACAAGTCCTGTAACTTGGTGGTGGTTTCCTGTGTCAATCTACGTACGGACAAGGTAGAGGTTCTTCCTGCATACGTTGCCTAACTTGATCATTATTATCGTCATTTATAACCCGTCTTCTTCCAGATCGAATTCTGGCACTTACGTTGCCAGTTTCTTCAAAATTGGCCACAGTTCGTTGAATTTGGCGAATGAAATCTCGTTCCATTATGACGAAATTTGGAAATCTCTGAGGGAACTCATTTAAACATAAACGAGGCGAATAAACCCAGTTACTATTTTCACTACGATTTCCATTACTATCGTATAATTTAATATAGCTTGTCAAATCCATGTCCAACCCTAACCCAAAGAGTTTTTGATCATATATGTGGTAGCCGTCTTTTCGTAACAAATAGATATTTTTAGGTATAAGAAATGTACAAAAATCGAAGATAAATATTTTGGGGTGAAGCACTAAAGAATAGCCGGAATCTAAATTTGATTTTGAAATTTTTCCTAAAGTCGCTAAATCGATTTTTGAATTCTCCTGTATTTTATATGAGTTAAATATGAAATTTTCTCAAAATCCTTCATTTCATCAAAGTGCTCTTTACAGCTTGAAAAAATTAAAAATCATGTTTTTCTAGTGAAGACTTGAAAAGTTTAAGTTAATTTTAAAATCATCTTACGTGACCCTATAAATTGAGAATATTCTGTTGCTTTTCTTGTAGCTTTAAATTTAATTCGTTAAGATGAGATGTCAGATCTGTTAAAAATGCAAGGTCTGCTAGAAATTTTGCATCTACAATTTGAATTTCCAGTTCCGTAGTGTCCGACTTCACTTTATTTTTAAGGAAAATATGAATGCGTAGAGCGAAGAAACAGTTTCCGGTTTTTATTTTAACAACAACTTTCATGACATTTATTTGACGCAACGATTTTCCACATTTCTTTTCTTCGAAGGTCGGAACTTCCCATCTAGGGTGGGGAACCTCTATCATCGAGATAGAGTGTGTTGGAAAAGTTTTAGTAATTAAATTACTCTAATCGAGGGATTCTTTTTCTTGGTGAACAATGCAGGGTAGCACAGGACAGTTGATATTATTTTGTTTTTTCCATCAGTAGCAATACAGGAACATTTATCGAATCTGCCGTTGTCTGATACCACCTTATTCACAGCTTAAAAAATATCCGCACCCTTGGTTGTACCATCGAGAGGAAACAGGTCAAGTATCTCCTCTGTTACACTGAAGTCCTCTTGAATAGTTCGAACAAAAATTACAAATTAGCTGATATCGGATAAGTCAGTGTCTTCGTCCAGACAGACTGAAAAATATTTACATTTTTCAATTGTGTCGTTTTTTGGATACATATTGATTAATGTGGTCTACACGTGAGACTGTTTCGTGTAATGTCGTTTCATATTATATTCTTTAGGAACTAATAGTACTTGAATATATACAATGCACTGATGTTTATTATTGTTGTTTATGATTAAATAGTCTGATTCCCAAGGGTGATTAATTAATTATAAACTCAATGTTCCTCGTTATTTTTCTTTTCTGCAAAGACATGTTTCACTCAAAAAAGCTTGAAATGAGTTATGTAACACACACCGGAGCAAAATGAGTGCAATTATAAACAAATAAACACTCGACCGTAACAATAAACAAACCAGTATTCGAAGTTCAAAGAGGCACTATCAAATGCTCCTCTATGCTGAGAAACGTCACCAGTGTTATCTCCTGGTTTTAGTTTTGCCCCTTAGAAGGTTGGAAAGCATTGCCATTGAATTGCTTTACACAAAAATAAAAAGACAAATACCGAACAACTAAATTTTAATTCAATTTGACACTTTCGTTTATCCTTTTCATCTCCATCAGCTGAACTGTCAAATACCACTCGACTTACGTAATTTGGTTATTTCCAAAGTCCCTCGCTTGTTTTATTGTCCTCGGAATCTCTTCGGTAGAGCAACAGCAACTCGGATTAAAATAGAACGGCGACCACATACGACGTTTATACGATTAAAATTTAATATTGTGACCGTCCCAGTTCCGATTTTGACGATTTCTTTAGCGACGGCCACGGATTAGGGTTATTCGCGGCCATGGAGGCTCCGTATTTATTTATACCTAACGAAATTCAGTGACTCACCGCGCCATTTCGAAAATAATTACATGGGACTATTTATGTGTTTATAGTTTTGAAGTTTAGATGTATAATAAATTCCAGAGAAACTTATCTGTAGAGGTCTTTTAATGTTACATTGTTGCTTACTAATGTGTGTATGAACACGTTTCCGATTGAAAATACAATCATTTCTACTGAAAAATCGAACAAACATGTGTTTGTTGGTGGTATTCTATTTTTGTATTGTTTTAATTTTTATTTCCGTAGTTTGATTTATGGAAACTTTTTTCTCGTATGATAAATGGTTGATGTATTTTTGTTTAAGTTCTTTTCTCTTCAATTATTTACACTAAAACAAACAAAATTTTCTCAGAATATTTAAAAACTTCTGTGATATGACTACAGTAGATGCATTTTCTGTTGGCGAAAACTCCGCCCTCACACGCATCTCTATTCCAATAAAAACTGAATTTCGTATTTTGCTTGAATCGCGAAGATGTCCTAACGTGGGAGTTATACTAAACCTCCATATTTCTTCGGGTGTGTCTCACTCCATTAACCACGCTCTTCTACCATCGCGCATCGCCAGCTAAAAATACATGTACTGTAGTTTGATTTCAAATTAGTAGAAATTCCATTACCATCTACAATTTCATTACACAAAAACATCTTAATCGATGTGGAGATAGGTCGCAATTGGGTAAATGATTAAGAAATATCTTTAGCAGTAATTTCTTAGTTTTTTCTCCTATATAAGTAACATTGAATGCTTATTATATTTCTCCAAAATATTAAATTCATATTTTCTTTTTTTACCAAAAAGATGCTTTTTTTTTCCTTGAAAACATGAGGAATTCGGCGTATGGTTGAATATTTTCTATGGTATAGAATACTCATAAAGGTTGTTTATGGCAAAAATATAGCTCTTTTTACAAAATACAATAAATTGTACATTAAAAGGATACATAAATTATCTCAAATCATAATTATTATAAGAAAAACTAATGCACAAGTATAATACTTTATATACTAGGTGGTTCAACAATTGTGAAACACTTATATACACACAAATATACAGGGTTGCTCATTAGTGCGTTAAAGTCCAATAGTCTTTAAAAAATAAAACTGAAGGAATTTATTTTATGAAAAGTGGTACAGTAACCGAAAACGCACATTTTAAAAATAATTTTAAGTACAGTGGAAATCGCTTAACACGAAACTCAAGGGACCGAACTTTTTTTTCGTGTTAAAAGAATTATGTGTTAAACGAAGCATGCAAAAAGAAACTTACCAATAATCTCGATGACGTTAAATTTTATTAACTCGATTTACTGTTAAATTTACACAACCAGGTACATACTAGATACACTATTTAGATTTCAAATACATAATTTGGTGGTATATACATATATAGTAAAAACACGTAAAGAAAATTATTGCTTTTTTGGAAAAAAATCTGATATTTTTGTTTCCAGTGTCTTTTTGAGCATTAAATTGCTGACAAATTGATCGATATCGTCCATCGTCCTATTCATTTCGCCATTCGAATGCGCATCTAAATAACTGCGCATACTTTTCATGATGTTCCACATTTCTGATGTAGTGGGGACAGGAACTGCAAAGTTGATTTCATTTTCAAATTCATCATCGGAGTCTGCGTCGATGTGATCTTTTGAGCTCTGAACGATCTCCAAAATATCTTCGTCTGTCATAATCGGCGCTGTGCACACATTATCATCAACTGCAAGAAATTCATCCGATGATAATGTAGAGCACTTTAATAATGTGGACGCTTTCCTAAACAATTCATTAAATGTCGGGTCAGTTTCAATATCTGCTGATTCTTGAAGCGCCAAAGAATCTGCTACTTTTAAGAATCCCGCATGACGAAAGCAATTTTTAATCGTCTTTGGCGTCACTAAATTCCACGCAGATCGCAGCATATGCAGTACATCTAATAAATTGATGGAGAAATCTTCTTTTGCTTCAATTGCAAGTAAATATTTTCGAAGCAATTGCTTTCGATAGTAAAATTTCAAGTTTTATATAATGCCTTGATCACATTGTTGTAAAACACTTGTGGTGTTCGGAGGCAAAAATATAAGCTTTATAGCTTTTAATTTAATATCGGGGTGTGCCGGACAATTATCTATAATGAGTACAACTTTGCGCTTTTCTAGTAAAAATCGCTTGTCCAAATTGAGAATCCAATCGGTGAACATACTGGCCACCATCCACGCTTTCCTGTTACCATTCGAGCCCGTGGAACTTGTAAATTTAGTGACACATAAATTAAAAGACAAAACCTCTTGCGGTTTTGACGAAATTCCAATGTTTTTAATTAAAAGGATCTTCGTTAATATTATACACTCAATGACCTACCTAGTAAATTTGTCGTTTTTAAGGAATTCCCTTTGAAGTTAAAAATACGGAGAGTAGTTCCAATTTATAAAAAGAATGATCGTACTAATTTATGTAATTACCGACCTGTTACGATAGCGTCCGTCTCTTCAAAAATATTGGAGTATTGCTTTCTTGACCGAGTATCACATTTCATTGACCGAAAAAATTTAATCACTGATAAGCAACATGGTTTCCGCAATAATAAATCTACAGGTACGGCTCTTTTTTCCTTTTACGAAAAATTGTTGGAGTACTTGGAGGCTGGTGAGTGCCCTGTTGGGATATTTTGTGATCTCAGCAGGGCATTCGACTGTGTCGATCATTCTTTACTACTAGATAAACTATACAACTACGGTTTTAGGGGGGTGGCATACGAGTGGGTCTCTTCATTTCTGAGGGATAGGCAGCAGTATGTGAATATTATGCATAATGTAAATGGCTCTGTCAAGTCAATTAATTCCAGTGTCAAAGTAAATAATTTGGGAGTCCCTCAGGGTTCAGTGGTGGGCCCAATCTTGTTTCTCCTTTTTGTGAACGATTTGAATTTATTATTTACTGATGAATTTTTGGTGCTGTACGCGGACGATGTCTCTTTTCTTGTCTCTGCGGCTACAGATGACAAATTACGCGAGAGTTGTAATAAATCCTTGGGTTTGATGGCGGACTGGTGTGCGGACAACTTTTTATATATGAACGTGTCTAAAACAATAACGATGAAATTTCATAATAGACAAAAGGCTTGTGAGAGCCTGGACTTAACCCTTGGCGACCAGCAATTAACAGGTGCATATAACACAAAATTTTTAGGTTTAAATTTTGACGAATGTCTTACCTGGAAGACTCATTGTGATAATCTTATAAATAAATTAAATTCATTATGCTATATGTTCAGAAGTTTGAATAATGTTTTAACTACAGACCAGATGTGGGCGCTATACCACGCTCAGGTGGGCTCTAGATTGAACTATGGCCTGTGTTTGTGGGGTCTCGCCGCCTCGGCCCCGGACGTATTCCTGGTGCAGAAACGGATTATGCGCATCATTTCGGGGTTATCTATTCGACAGAGTTGTAGACAGGTTTTTATACAGTATGGTGTTTTGACGTTGACTTGCGCGTTTATTTTAAACGTGTTAATCTATATATATCAGATGATGAGACAAAGTTGAAGATATCTTTCGCGTCATATTCTTCAAGTATTGAAGGCAACGTAGATTGCAGCCACTCTGTTGTCATAGTTGGTAAAACTCGGTTAGCTTCACCGCAAACATTTTTCAGCACTATGCCATTTCTTTTCTTGAAACGTTCCAACCACCCTGGATTTGCAGAAAATTCAATGTTCATTTGTTTTGCAATTTCATCAGCTCTTTCCAGTAATAAAGGTCCTGATATGGCAGCATTCTGAGACCTAGCTTGTTTAAACCAAAGAAGCAACGCAGTTTCTAAATCTTCGTGTTTGGCCGTTCTCATACGTTTTCTCTCTGGCTTGAACATGCTGCGCTCAAACATTGCCGTAATTTGGTCTCTATTTTTAATTATCGTCGACAAGGTAGAGTTAGCAATGCCAAACTCTTTACAAATTTCCGTTTTCGACCTCCGTTTTTCATTAACTGCCTTAAGCTGTTCGATCTTCATTTTAAGTGAAATAGCGGTTTGTTTTCGTCCTGATTTCTCTGCCATTGTATACGTAAAACTGATTTCAACACACAATTCGCCTACTTCGACACATCTATCACCTTGTTCGAAAATTGACTGACCGCTAAATTGAAACTTGTTAACAACGGCCACATGTATCTCGTGATTCCCGTGAGTCACTCTGCGTATAAAATACGCCCACCGATTTTACCAGCAAGTCAGTTTCAGGAAAGTACAGGCTATATTCTGCCCTTTTTGTTCGCGCGTAACTTTCACGATTACGTTTATATATATATTTTGTTCGCCCGAGAGGCAACACCTTTTCGTGTTAAGCGATTTTTGTTTCGTGTTAAAAGAACGAAAATATATGAGATTACTTAGTATTTTCTCGCGATCACAGTACTATTTCGTGTTAACCGATTTTTTATGTTAAGCGTTTTCGTGTTAAACGTTTTCCACTGTATGGGTGATGCCCTAAAGCGGGCGGGGCACATCTCTATATCTTTTGTGTTTTCTTATCTGCTTTAAATTTTGTTTTCAACGATCCCTGAGGTTTTGGTTTTGAGTGACGCATTATTGAGTTATTAACGAAAATTAAAAGAAAAATGGTCGTGACAAGGTTTACTATAGTAATTCCATGCGACAATATTACGATTAGGGGTGTGTTGATTAAATATTAATTTTATTATACAGAGTATTTGTTACGATGCAGTCAATTTGGCGATCGTCAAAGAGCGCTTCCTGAATTTTTTCAAATGGAACACGTGTATATTATTAAATTTTTGGAATGATACCCTAATTGCGCTTAATTTTTGTTAATAATATCCTATACCCAAATCTAACAATTTTAGAATTATTTTCAGTTTTTGATTACAAGCCGCTAAATTATTTGTTTTCGATTCGATCATGTACCGAGCAAACGCTTTGACAAACAAAAACAAATAAACGACAAAAAGTATCAAACTGTAATTTCGTTAAAGGTAATATTTATAACAAATTCTGAAAGGGACCTCCATTTTGATTAGAACACATTTGCAGCCTTGACAGAAAGGACCTACTATATTTACGTGTTGTAACATCTCAATGGAAACTGTTTCAAATGCATGTATTATACGTTGCCTCATATCGTCTGCTGTAGTTTGAGGTGTCTGGTATCTAATATCTTTTATGTACCCCCATTGAAAAAATCAAGTTTCGTTAAATCTTGCGATCTAGGTGGCCAACTTATAAGACCACCGCGGCCGATCCATCTACACAGATAAAAATACGGAGTTGGATTTAACACCGTTTCAACACTTTTCCGGTGTTCCCTCGCGACCATCCGTTCAAGGAGCCTCCATTTAAGAGTTAAATATTTTACACCTCAACGGAAGAAACGTGGAGGCAATTTCCTCCAATAAGGAGGATGTTTCTCCTCTTACGAAGGTAAAACACACCGCTGGGGGGTTAAATGGGAGCTACTGAAATCCATATCAGAGGTAACTACCTCCTTAATAGATGAGATTACCACCGCCAAGGAGAGATTCTAACTCCATTTGAGAGTACATTCCCTCCTTGACAGACGAAAATGCCTCCGTTACGGAAACTATTGTTCCATGACGGTGCTATTGAAATCCATATCGGAGGTAACTTTTTCCGAAATAGAAGAAATTACCTCTTTTAGCCAGCGTTTCTAATTCCATATCAGAATTAATTGATTTCATAGCGAAGTTACTGGAAACCAAAACGAAGTACCTTTTATACGATATCAACCATGTGTAAACATCATATAGATATTACATAGTCACAATTACCGATCACAATTTACATTGAGTAAGAAGTACAAAGATTATGAAACAAGCGTAGCGCCATCTTTACGACAAAATCTATGGTATCATATTCATGTAGCTAAACGAATTATCAGTATTATGATATTCCTACTATATAGATATAAAACTATACAGCATTCATTTCATTTCATCTCATTATTAATGCGGTTTCCAGTTATGTATAATAATCAAAGTAAGGTGACTGTTGCTAGCACCTAATCAAATAAACACAACACCTTTTGATATTCTGATACTTTATGCGTAAATATATATTATATTTCTTGTCTGCGGTTTCCGTTCATACACGATGTGTATCTGTACATACAGAACTATACGTGTTATGGCTAAACAATAAAAGGAAGGGTTTCTGCTATTTGACGCCATTTTCAAGTGGCTCCCTCATACAACGTTTACGCATGTGTTCATCGACGACCATTAACCGAACTCCACTTTGGACAAAAAAAATTCCCGAAAGGATTATTTTTCTCCTGTTCGATGTAAAACTGATGGCAATAAATACGCAACTAAAACTATGTATTGTATTCAAAAAAATAACTCCGATAAAAACGGAATATTACATGAATCGGATACATTTAACAGCGTTTAGTAGTTGAAATAAGAATAACCCTGATATGGAGAGAATATAATATGCAATGAATACATTTAACTGCGTTTGGGAGTTAGATATACAAATATCCGTAGCGGAAATAATAAGAAGGATGTTTTCTCCGTGTTGAAGTTAAAATATCACGGAGGACATTGTGAGCCTCCGTTTCGGTGGGGATTTTGTCCGAAAGGGATAAAATGCCCACCGTTTTGTAGATATACAGCTCTTTTCTCTACATAAAGCCTTCCGAATCGGAGACTCTGTATTTCACTCCGCTATATTTTTACCTGTGTATCTTCGAATACTTGATTCAAATATTGTCGGACATCTAGTGCAAAACATGCTGGAGTACCGTCGTGCTGGAACCGCATATTTTCCCTTAGAACTGGAGGAACGTTTTGCAAAAGCAAGTCATATTGCAAGAAATTCAAATATTGTGCACCATTCAGATGTCCATTAAAGAAATGTGGTTCAATTATAAAGTTATCCATAATACCACCCCAAACATTTACAGTCCATCGTCTCTGCTTATCAACCGCTCTTAATATTCTTGGATTTTCTGCTGCATAAGTATGACGATTATGACGGTTTGGGCTATCACTCTGAGTGAAGCTGGATTCGTCAGTAAACAATACTTTTTCAAAGAAGTTAGGTGTTACCCTTTCAATTGCTAATCCTCATTCACAAAATGTCCTCGTAGTATCTAAATCAGGCGCTAACAGTTCTTGATGAAAAGATTTAAAATCTTGCTAACAGTAGATCGTGGTAGATTAGTTTCTGTTGCTATTTTAGTCGAACTAGTACAGGGCTTTTCAGGTAGTGATAACAAGATATTCAATTTACCTTTGTCACTTGTCCTCTTTCTCCTTTCACACTTTTCATAACTCACAATTGAAACTAACGAATCTTTGCTTAAGTCTTTCCAAACTTCTAACTGAAGGTTGTCTTCTGTCAGGATATGTTTGCGCATAAATTCGGTGAGTTAATAAACAATTTTTTTGGGCAGATCCCATAATAAAAATCATGTCAACAAGTTCGTTTCTTTCAAACTAATAATCAGCGGTTTGTAATGAAAAATTGAAAATAAACCTTCTCACGACCATTTTTTTATTATTTTTGTTAATAACTCAATAATGCGTCACCCAAAACCAAAAACCCAGGGATCGTTGAAAACACAATTTAAAGCAGATAAGAAAACACAAAAGATATACAGGGAGTTTCGTTTAAAATTTTTTTTTTAATGTGCCCCGCTTTAGGGCATCACCCTCTATCCTTCAAATTATTTTTAAAATATGCGTTTTTGGTTACTGTATCACTCTTCACAAGATAAATTCCTTCAGTTTTATTTTTTAAAGACTATATTGGACTTTGACGCAATAATGAGCAACCCCGTATATAATTCTGTTTTATTTATATTTCCTTGGTGTAGCGAAATTATTGGAAGAAATAAAAAATCTAATCCTCTAAAAGTATTACAAGTTAATTACAAAATTTAATGTGATTTAATTTCCTTGCTGTATACAGCAGCTTGAAAAGACCCAAACTTTAATTTGATTCTGCAAATATGTTAAGTAGTGATGGATTGCTACGAAGCAATCTGCTACTTTGTAGCAACTAACGGCCGTTCGTAGCAGCTAATCAATATCAAAAGATACTGCTACATTCTGTAGCAGATTTCTAATATACTATTAGGCAACCAAACAGTCGTCAGAAACAGGTGTAGCAGGTTGCGAAACATTAAAGTTAGATTTACATCACTAGCAGATTGTAAATATCCTGCTTAGAAAACTGTTTCTTTTGCATTAGATATTAGTCATAGCATCGAATAGTAACTAACAGCTGCTTTGGGTATACGTATAATCCTTAACTTATTACCATTAATATTACGTAGGTATACGTGTATAATCTGTTACTTCAGAGCATTTTATAGTTGAAGTTTAAATAAATATGTAATAAAATCATTATTTTCATGTGATTATTATTTTTTTACTGTTATTATGAAATAGATTTGAATTATTCTTTATTTATCAATCGATTTTATATTATTAGACCTTCACTTGCTAGGTTAATACGGCGCTATATTAATTATTATTTCTTAATATTATACGTAAATCTATAAAAAGTGTATCCATATATGTACACTGCCGTCCATATTAGTTCGGGTTCGGACATTCAAATAAATTTTAAAAAAATGGGGATTGTCAAAATCATATCCATAAAGTTATTGGCAAAGCTGGATTTTATAAGGACGAAATCTGTGTTTTTTTAAGAATTCTTGGAATACTTGCTTGACTAAAGTTAGTAGTTTTGGATATTTGATTTCGACTAATATTGTGATAATGCATATCTCTGTTCCCGCGCTTCCCTTGCGAACAGATACAGGTGCCGCTGAACAAGGAGTGCATCCGACGCTTAGTAGTTGCGCAGAAACGCGAAAATGACGATAATAGTTGTGTGTTTAACGTCACTTTTGTTGTCAGCTTTCCTTTTGTCTTAATTAAATTGTTAAAGGTACGTGTTTCTTTTATTTAAAAACGATCGGCCGCGACTACGACGACAACAAAGCAGCGGTAGGATAGACATAAACCATTTTTGTTCTTTGTGAAAAACATTTTGGTGTGTGCGTGACAAACCTGCGTGGAAAAGAAACCCTTTCATTGTGTACTGTGTGAACATTAGAAAGGACAATGAGTGAATCTAATTCTGATTACGGAGATGTTAGTGCAACGGTCGACGAATTAATAAATTCAACGGGAAATACGGATACCAGGGGAAGAGAATAATTTATACCGGACGAAATGACGGTAGACAGGGACAGAGAATTGTTGAGACGAGAACAAGAATTATTGAATAGAGAACGTGAATTATTGGAGAGAGAAAGAAAATTAAACGATACAGGTACACGTATATATTATCATAATAGCAATACCCAACAGGTAATTCATGAATTTGATCCTGGAAAGCTATATTCGTTAAAAGCTATACAGTGGGTGCGAAAAGTTGAGAACTTGGCAGATATTTTCAAATGGGGCGATAATACGATATTATTCAATGCTGTTACCAAATTATGTGGCGCTTCACAAGTATGGTTTGAAGGTGTGCAAGATAGAATTATGAACTGGACAAGATTTAAAAAACGACTTATCGATGATTTTCCTACTGTTATCGACGACTCGGACATACACTTTGAATTAACGCCCAGTAGAAAGAAATTCGACGAATCATATGAAAAATATGTATATCAGATGGTAGCTATCGCCAGCAAAGGCAATATTTCGACTAGAGGTGTACTTAAATACATAATTTCGGGAATAAATGATTAAGAGTAGCTATTAGTGCTCCAGACGATACGCAAGATTTATTGAGGAAAATCAAGAATTACGAAAGTACTATCCGCAACACGCATACAAAATATGAAAATTCCACGAACGAACGAAGTAAATCTAGTACACCAAAAAGTGGAGATGCATCTTCTGGAAAAAAATGTTATAATTGCGGAGAATATGGGCATATATCGATAAAATGTACGAAACCGCAAAAAAGGCCTAGGTGTTCATGTGTAGTAAGTAAGGACATTTAGCGAAAGATTGTGGAGACACGAGTGCTCCACCAACTGTCAATAAAATCAGAAAGGTTGTTGATATTCCTCTCGATAAATATCATAAGATCGCAACAGTAAATGGATGCGAGATCATAGCTTTTATAGATCTTGGAAGTGAAATCGTTACCATACGAGAGAGTGATGCGCAAAAAATAAATCTGTCTTACGAATTCTGCATTATTACATTAAATGGTTTTGGAGGAGGCACTTGCAGAACCATAGGGAAATGTTTTCCCAACATTCAAATCGATACTGTCGATATGATGATCGAAATTTATATAGTGCCAAACAAATCTCAGGACGATGCCATGATTATTGGAAGATGCGCCTTTGATCACCCTGAAATACAAATTGTAAAAGAAAGAAATATGTTAATTATACGCCGAATCTCAATTTCGTCGGTATTGGGATTTTCGAAAACTGAGCCAACTACGGTAAAAACATTTTCTTCATCTTCAGTGACAAATTTTCTTGAAATGAGTTTTTTATAACTAACACTTCCACTTTCTTTAAACTGGTTTAACAGTATCTCTAAAACTCCTGATTTAAGATGATTTCTTTCCGTAAACCTTTGAGCATAAACTCGAGCAGCCAATAAACAATTTTGATGACATTCTCAAAGCATAAAAATCCTATCATTACGTTCTTCTTTTGAGTAAATCTTCATTTTGACTAACAATAAGTAATGCAACGATATTCAAATAATAATAACCTAAGCTTTCACAATTAGAAAAAAAAATACCACTATAGCAAAAACATACTTTACAGACAAAAGTGACAGGTTAATGAATTATCTGACATTTCTAAATGCCACAGGCAACTAGATACATAAGAACTTTTATTAAAAAAAAAAAAACTAAACGGTGCAAAAAACGATTATTTGGCGTATTGTGTAAAAACGCAAAGACTAAAACCTTAAGATACAAATACCATTCGATAGATAATTAAAAAGTGGAGAAAAGCAACTCCACTGGTAAATTAAAAAATATGGGGTTCTATTTAAATTACTCACGTTATAGCAACTTAAAGTTCTTATTTGAACAGATTTAATTTTTGTACAGCCTGTATAACATGGCAAGGTTATTATAATTGGGTTATAAAATATCTCTTGTTACATTTCGGTGTGAATTTCGCTTACATACACTAAATACTTCTTAAGTATTTGAATCATAAAAATTAGGTTAAATTTTCACAAAATTCAAATTATTTAAAAAACCTTAACGTTTAGGTGGTATAAACTTTATGAAAACACACACTTATTTTTATCAGAGAATCCAAAAATGCAATAATATACAGGCGGTCCCATTAAAAAAAACACAACTTTGATACTTTTAGGGCTTTTGGAACAGCCTGTATAGTATGAAAATAATTTTAAAAAGTATCCATAATAGATCCCAAAGGTAAAACTTTTGTAATGTCACGTATTATTGCCACAACATTCCGTTCCGTGTAGCGTGAATAATCCTGCGTATATAAACGCAATTATATTATGTATCTTTTAAGAGAGTTTACAAAATTTTACTGGGTGTCCGAACTAATAACTATAAAGTATGTATCCTGTGAAGCCTGCAGTTTAGGTAGGCATTTCTGTGTGTACCACCAACACGAGTAAAATATTTCAAGCTGCAATCTCTAATACAAAACTGTAGACGCGTAGAAATTGTTTCATGTATATCGCCATATGCAAGGGAAACTGCTACAGAAAGTAGTAGCTTTTTTAAACTGCTAACTAAAAGCAGCAGAAGCAACTTGTAGCTGCTAACACAAAATAGCAGTTTTAGCACGTCACTAATATTAAGTGTTAAAGGAAGCTGACCCATAATTTTGATAAATCAAAAGTCAACATCATTATCTTTCAAAACAAAGAAATATTTTTTTTTAATTTGAAACTATTTCTCTTTGGGTTTATTTACTTATAAGACAGAACGGAAAACAAGTTAGATACATGTATATATTTTGAAGCCTTTAACTCGTTAGAACCTTTGCGAATTAGTCGAGTGACAAATCAAAGTATTCTAAAAAGAATTCAAAAGCGGATAATAAAAATTTTTGAACACATTTTATAAAAGTTTTGTTTCTTTTCACTTTGTTTTTTTTTTTTTGAATATATTTTTTTAAAACTGATTCTTTGATTAAGGAAACTGCTTGGAATACAAATCTCTATTTGCTTAATACTAAATCGCTTTCTTAACGACTTCTTCTCTTCCGTTGAGTTTACTCATTAAGTAATTCCAATGGGAAGTGACTTCGCAGGCGCTAAGATCGTTTTTCAACGTTAACTGCGCGTCAAGGTATTAACGAACTATGAAAAAATAAAATTTTTGGAGGGTCGGAAGTACAAGTCAAGCGTAGACGCTGTTCGAATGTACAGGAAATACAGGGACGGCTGCACTCTAGAAATAAAGCACAAATATCCGCCTGTCGTCGGTAGGAATAAATTACCGTAGACATTTAAAGTCGGAACGCAAACGAATTGCATTATTCGATTTCGTAGAAGCGACAGAGGTGTAATGCGTCAGTTATGAGATCATATTTAAAACAAAATGCATATACGTATGAATGGAGACAAAATCTCTAATTGCAAGTAAACGCTAAAAATATTTGCAATTTCTGTTTAAAATTCCAGTGACGTAAAGGGTGAAATTACAAAAAATTGGGAAATTTAATAGAAATTATTAGGTATATTGTTCAATGCTTGGTAATTTTACCCTATACATTACTAGAATTTTAAGCGGGAACTGCAATCATTAAATCTTTCAGTGTGTAAAATGGTTTAACACTATAAATTCATGAAGAAATGGTTTGCGCACTGAGAGATGATGGCATCTTGACACTTCTAAGGACTGACATCTATTGATGTATTGTACAATCCCCACCAACATTTTGTCGAACGCGGAGGAGCTACAGCTTCACTTTCTATCCGAGCAGAGGGCAAATTCTCATTTTTATCCGTTAAAACTAAACCGCTTCGACTTGGGACCAAACCAGCGCCACTATGGTTTCTGGACTTCCATATCTTGACCAAAAGTCGAATTTTTAGTTTTTTAAAAATATAATAATTATGCTGAAAAACGAAAGTAAACATTCTGATGAATTTGGTTTTGTACAGGATGTCCCTCCGAAGACTGGGTCTTCGGAGCTCTATTTGTCATTTTAGAAAGTCTTTCTACAAAAATTTTATAGAATAAAATGTTGCACAACCTAAAATTACTTCTAACTATATAGTGTTCCATAAGTAGGCAAACGTATATACCTACTCCTTTATTTTAAATGGAACACCTTACATATTTTTTCATTTTTCAATTCTACGCAGAAAAATAACATGACTTGACATAAACTACCGTATGTCTATCTTTAATAACTACGTTGTTATTTACCCCTTTGTAAAAAAAATTGCCCCTCTGCTACCCTTCGGTTAAGGCGGCGTAGTTTGTATTTGCATTTGTTTTAGATATTTCATATTTTAAACTCAAGACATATACACTTGTTTTGATACAATAGCGAAACTAAAATCGATGTAATTTTATACAGGTGTCCACTATAGCCCTGAACATTAGCG
This sequence comes from Cetonia aurata, assembly GCA_949128085.1. Taxonomy (NCBI): domain Eukaryota; kingdom Metazoa; phylum Arthropoda; class Insecta; order Coleoptera; family Scarabaeidae; genus Cetonia; species Cetonia aurata. The sequence goes on from OX421887.1 coordinate 4,695,911, forward strand.
TAACTTTCACCCAAGGTAACTTGATTTTTTCAAATAGCACCCTATATTTTTGCTAATGCTAGATTAACCCTCATGCAAAGGCTTTCCAGTTCATATTAAACATTTATAATGGATAATACAGAATTTTATACATAATTAATGATTTTAAATAAATCCAATGAATTTTCCATTAATTTTCAAGTCAGTCGCTGGTCCGATTCTTCTAATTTTTTATGAGCCAGCCTCACACCTTTACTATATAATCGTGGAGGAAGCTGATAAACATGACATAACGTTGTAAGGTCTTCCAAGTAACGCGTCTCACCACCTCAACCATTAGACGAGTCCGTGTATAGGTCCTTTCAAGCTCGCTTGAGTTTTGATTTTTTTTTGGAAAAATGCCCAGAGAGAAGAATAACTAAATCAAGGTTCAATTTGTTTTTCAGCAAACATGGTCTAGATCACCGATGCACAGACCGCGGCCCGCCGGTCGAATATTGGTGGCCCGCCGACAGCAAAAATAATACTCTCGTACATTCGAAAAATATTGAATTCTATTCCAGAATAAAACCAAAAAAAATATGTTCGAAAAGTAATTTACAAAATAATAAATATTAAAGTACTTTGTTTCTTTTGATATTGTGAGCGAAAACACCGAATTTAGTACAAACGAAAGAGAAGACATCACGACAATACTCCATAAATTACAAAACTCATAATCAAACAGTAAACAAAAGTCTATTTGATGATCGTACATTTAAGAAGTCTAGTGAAAAATCGAAAAGCACTTTAGTCAACGATCTGGAAGGTCAAAAGGTTTCGTCTTCAAGCATATCTGATGCAAGCAGAACTTGTTCAGTCCGTACTTTAGTCACAGATATTAAAGAGCAGACTTCATCTTTGAAAGAAAGAGCAACTGATTCGCGGTATTGTCTATTGTGCCGAGAGATATCCCAAAAAGATGAGAGATGTATTGGATGTCAAACATGATGAATGTTTAGGCTATACTGCATCGGTCTTTGCCCGCTCAAGTATGTCACGAATAACTATATCGGGAGATGATCGTCTTCTACAATCAATAAGCAACCGAAATCACAGTAAAAACAAAAAGGATTAGAAATAAAGCGGCAGAAGAATAATTTTAGTCGCGTGGCAACTTGTAAAACCATTAAATTAAAAAGGCTACAGTGGGCCCGAGAACATCGGCACTGGACAGTGGACCAAAATGTATTGTAGACCGATGAGTTGATATTTAAAGTGTTTGGTTAAAGCAGAGGCACGTTTATAAGACGGTTCGCCAATGAAATAATGCTTTCCGAAGCATGGCATATGTTCTATAAATTGCACCAACAATAAACAAGAACGTTCTACCGAGTCGAAGGAATGGTGCAGAAAGTACACTACCGCAAAGTACTAAAGGCTTATGTCATTCCTTCTGGGCTGCAACTAATCGGTGGGTATTTTTTTTCTATGTACAACATTGATCCAAAGCATACACCTCACATATGGAACTGCAGAATCCAAGAAATTTATATATATCGCTATATGTACGAAAAACTGATACAAAAATAACAGTATTTTTTAACGGATAACCAAGAGTTGCAGTAGCACGTTGTATCTGCTAACACAAACGAGCAGTTTTACGCATCACTAACGCTCACTCAGCCTTTACGTTCCAATAGAAAGGAATCATTCACTAATATATATTATTTTTTAACAATTTCATACTATTTGTTTTTCCCATTCATTTATTAGGTGTTTATAAAAACGACGTGAGATTTTCGTGTGTGATCACGCGCCGGGATTCGCTCCGCAGATATTTACAGATAACGCCTAAACAATTACGTTGTTTATAAAATAATTAAAACCTATAAGCAGCCACTGCATCGATTAACAAAAACACATAAAGAAATAACATCAGAAAAGTGTAATATTACTAAGAAAGCAGTTTTGTATCAGTGTGATCGAATAGCAGCATGTAGAAAATACCAACTACAACTTTTTCTGCAAGTAAGTTTTTGTGCTACAAATTTTATTCGTGTATATTTAAGACAGATACAGTACCGATATACAACTTTAAGCCGCATTTGCAACATAATAAATTGCATTTTCGTACACTCCCTCTGTAAATCACCCACCAATCCACTCCGCGGTCTAAACCTTTCTGTCTGTTAGACACCGCGAAGGACCCCGCAGGTGTGAAGAGTGCTATCCTTACCTTCCCTTTTGTAAATTTAGGTCTCTAATAAAATCAAAATGACAAAAACTAGAGCAAAGAAAAAAAATAAAGAAAAACAAAACGTCTCCGAAAGTAGTAGTGAAGAAGAAGAAATAACAAACAACGAAATATACAAAATGTTGAAAGAAATGAAAAAATCTATGGATTTTATGTCGGAAAAATTTGATGAAATGCAAAAAGAAAATAAAGAATTAAAAAAAATCTTGAAAGAGACCGAAAAGGAAAATAGAAATTTAAAGGAAAGAGTTGAAAATCTAGAAATGACAATTGATGGGACAGAAAGGGAAAAAGTACGAAGAAACATTATTATCAACGGAATTGAAAAACAAGATAAGCAAGAGAATGTGGAGGGAATTGTAAGAAATGTCATGAGGAAAATAAATATAGACATCGAAAACAACATTATTAAATGTCATAGAAACGACACAAAAAAAGAAAACAGCCCCATTATAGTAGAACTGAAGACTGAGGAACTAAAATGCGATATACTAAAGGCTAGAAAAGAATTTGGTAAAATAAATGTGAAAGATTGTCAGTTAAAAGGAAGAAATAATGAAATCTTTATAAACGAACAATTAACAAGAATGATGAACACCTTATTCTACAGCGCTAGACAGTTAAAAAGAGAGAAGAAAGTTAAATATGTGTGGACCAGAGATGGCAACATATATGTCAGAAAAACTGATACAAGTCAAAAAATTAAAATTAAAACAATAGCAGATCTACAAAAAGTAGAATAAACATACCTAAATACAAAAGAATAAATAAACTGTAAAAAATAAATCGCGATGTACACTATCTATATGTTAAATGTAAGAAGTGCAAGAAACAAATTTCTAGAAATCGAAGCCATGGCAAAAATTGAAAACTACCCAGACATAATTGCTTTAACAGAAACCTGGCTTACGCCTGCAGATCAACTTTTTTTCCAACTCCGTAACTATAACGCCGAATTCAACTCTAGAGACGGCAGAGGAGGTGGAATAGTCTTATATATAAAAGAAAGCATAAAATATAAGGTTTTACTAAACAAAACAATAAAAAATATAGAAATATTAACACTTCAAATTGATACAAATATATATGTAACCTTGATATATAAACCGCCACAGGTTTATTTCAAAACTCTAGAATCAGTACTCAAAAACAACATCTTGTGCAAAAATAAAAAACACATAATCATGGGGGACTTTAATATTAATATTGCAAACCAAGACATTACAACAAGAAATTATGAAAACATATTTAAAGAAAATAGTTATAAAATAATAAACAAGAAAACACAAAAACACTATACTCGTAGAAACATTACTGAAAATCACAGCATCCTAGATCATGTTATAACCAATTACAAAGATGTCAAAATGAAAATCATTCCAGCAGACTTGTCTGATCACTGCGCTATAAAAACTACAATAAAAATACCGGAACGGACTATGAAATATATGTATTTTGAAAAAAAAGAAACCAACTATAAAAATATACAAACACAGATACAACAAATTAATGAAGACAAAGTAACCTCCTTTAGTCTATTGTCAAATTCGCTACAAAAAATTATTGAAAAAAACCAAACCACACGAAAAATTAAAAGAAGGGAAGACTGTCCCTGGATTGGCGAAAAAATAATAAAGCAAATCAAAGAAAGAAAAAAAATGTACAAAAATTATTTAAAACACCCGCAAAATGAAAATTATAAAATTTTATACCATCAAGAAAAGAGAAATACACTTTATATCATGAAAAAAGCTAAAAAAGAATATTTCGCTAGAAAATTTGAAAGGTGCAAACAAAATATTTCAAAAACATGGAACGTGATAACTACGGAGCTGAATGGCAAGAGGAAGATAGATAAGCAAATAGCAGAAATAGAGAAGAAAGACACAACGACAACAACAGATCCGAAAGAAATTGCTAATGAAATAAATACATATTTTGCAAACATAGGAAAAGAACTAGCAGAGAAGCAAATAGCCAATTCAAAACACCCTCCAATAATGACCACGACCACAAGATGTACAACAGCTTTCAAATTTAAAGAAGTTACAGAAGAAGACACACATAAAGTAGTAATGAAACTAAAAAATAATAAAGCTCCAGGATATGACCACATAACTGCAGAAATTTTAAAAAGGAATAGAAACAAAATATCACCAATTCTTACAAACTTAATAAATAAAGCTATGAGGAACGGAGAATATCCAGGAGTATTAAAGAGAACAATAATAAAACCAATATATAAGAAAGGAAACAAAACAAAACCAGAAAATTATCGACCGATAAGCTTATTGTCCGTGTTGAACAAAATCGTAGAAAAAACCTTACAACTGCAAATAAGTGAATACGTAGAGGAAAATAAAATAATACACAAGAGACAGTATGCTTTTCAAAAAAACTCCGGAACAACATCAGCCGTGAATGACCTCCTAAACAATGTAAAGAAAGAAGTCGCTAAAAATAACACTGTAGTCGCACTTTTCATTGATATGAAAAAAGCTTTCGACACCATTTCCAAACAAAAGCTCTTAGAAAAACTTGACCATCTAGGCATCAAAGGGACACAAAATGACCTTATAAAAACATATCTATTGAACAGAATACAAACTGCCATAGTCAACAACACTGAAAGCCAGCAATTGTGCGCAGAATATGGAATACCACAGGGAGGAAACCTACCACCACTGTTATATATAATATATACAAATGATATATTTGACATGCAAATCCATGGCAAAATTTACGCGTACGCTGATGATGTATGTGTACTATACTCAGATAGCAACAATGAACGATTGCAACAACTTATTAACGACGACATTGAAAAACTGGAAAAATGGTGCTATAACAATCTTATAACAATAAACGAAGAAAAAACAGAATACATGGTATTTACGAAAAGAACAATTTCTCCTACTTTCAACATCAAAGTAAAAGAAACCACAATAAAACAAACTAATGAAACCGAATATTTAGGTCTGGTAATCCAAAGTAACCTAAAATGGGATACACATACAAAAAACCTTATTAAAAAGAATATCACAGCTATAGCAGGATTAAAAAAAATAAAAAATGTAATCCCAAGACACATGAACAAATCCATCTACAACGCATTATTTACATCTCATATGAACTATATGATAAACATATGGAGCAACACCACAAGGAGAAACCTAAACAAACTACAAAGGCAACAAAACACTATACTAAAACTATTATATTCGATGCACAAAAGAACACCAACAGTGGAAGTATACAAAAATATTCAAGAACTAAACTTAGAACAATTGATCAAACAGAAAAACCTGATACTATTACATAAAATAAAAAACAAATTAATAAAAACAAACAGCACATTAACAAGTAATAGAGAAATACACACACATAACACAAGAAGGCACTCCCACTTACGAACAGAAAAAATAACTAGCAATAAATACACAAACATTCCTACTGCGAAGACAATATTCCTATACAATAAACTATCTAGAGAAACAAAAGAACTAGATCACACCCGATTCAAAAGCACTATCAAAAATATGATATTAAAACAACTTATATAACATAAAGAAGAAAGAACATACCAACCAGGCGCCCTCAATACCGTTAGTCCGGGACGAGACAATTAAGCCTCATCACCCCGCGACGAGGACCGAGGACGGGAAGACCCACGTCACAGTATATACCTAAGCAGTAGTTTCACTTCGTGTCGGCACCTTTGATCTCGATGTTCTAAATTTTACCTCGCGCACTGAACGGCGCATAGTAGGTTCAGGGCATATCGCCCGGCCCCGACAGAACCGGATTAACCCAATAGTGGAAAAAATAAAAAGGAAATTATTAAATTGAATTAAAATGCAAACAGTGGTATAATAGTTTACATTGGCAAATTAGAAAAATTTACTGAGGAAAATACAAGATTATTATTGTATTCATCAGTTACTAAATATTATATGCGATTTGTAAATGTGTTTATTAATATTTACCTACATATAATGCTGGTAATCGCTTCATTAATAATTACTTTCTATTCTACATTTAAAATAAAATCATTAAGTAAATAATTAACAAGTGTTTTTATAATGAACAAGAAATAGTTATAGTGCTTCAGGCAGACTATGTTTGTAGTAAATGTAATTGAAAAGGCCTTTTTATAAGGGATTTATCTGCATAATAGTTGATGTCCTTAAAAGTGTAATTCTTATTTATAGAAGATCTTATCTAATTAGTGTTTGCTTTTAATTTTACATTTTAACGGAAATTAGTACTCAGTTAAATCGTGGGGTAAATAAAGTAAGAATGAACTAACAAAGATTTTACTAGCATCTTAATTTCAGTACAAAGAATTGGTACTGATATGATTTACAATATATAATATCATTGCAATTTCAAAAGGTATCCATGTCAATATTTTGATACTTCTGCGAAACAGTTAGTAACCAACGATCATTAAATTATTAATTAATGCATGTTATGGAAAGGAAACAAATCATATATAAATAAAACCCAGCACTTCATGTTGATTTGTATAAGTTATCTATGCACACTAAATTAAAACTATCAAGTAAACTTTAATCTATGAATACACAAAACAACACCTGTAAATATGAAAGGCAGAAATATTAACCTACAACAATTATTATTAAATTAAGATTAAAGATAGTATCTATATACCACATGCTAGAAAAAATTCTACTACGAAAATATTAAACTCACGTATAACTAAACTTAGTACGGCGGTTAATTTTAATTATGGAACACTTGCAAATACTCTGCTAGAGAGACACAAAGCTATGCTAACGACAGAATACAAAATGTGGCGCATGTGTCCCATCCAGGTGGTTTTATAGGTTGTATCTTTCTTTGTAAACAAGCCGTTAATCCGTTCCCCAATATTAGGCCAATCCGGGCCTGTTCAAAGTTGTCCTGAGTCCCTACATGCGCCGTTCCGTGCGCGAGTTGCAACTTGGAACCACCAATTTGCCGGAGTGAAACTACTGCATAAGGTATATACTGTGCCCACGTCGACGCATCGTGGTGTGCATGGACTGATGCATATGTGTGTTTTTTTTTTTCTTATACTGTGTGTGTTTGCCCATGTATATTGGATGTGTAAATAAATAAATAAATTAATAATAATAATATATATATATAACAAGGAAATATTTCTCTTATTACTACACTAAGATTAGTTTGAATCACAGATTAATCAATTTCGCTGTAAAGGAGACTTGAGGCTTTAGTAACGTCAAGGAAAGGTTTATCTAGTTATAAATATGAAAAACCAAAGATTAATGATATTCTGATGCATCCTTTAAAATATTCTAAGAAACTACTTAAAGCAAATTTCATAATGAAGTGATATTTCGCAAGGTATGTGTTCAAAATAATTTATCATATAAGCATTCGTGCATCAAATTCAAAATAGGTTATCTGTAGTAACAGCTAATACAAAAAGTAGAAACAATTCATAGTATAAAGTATGCACGAAAATCTTTCCTTATTGAACACATCTTCGTAGTACTAATTTTTGCATACCTTGACTTACATCAAACACTGAAGTTAAAACATAAGTGTTTGTGGAGCATTACCTTACATGCTCCACACATGTTTCAAGACCGCATATTCTTTATTAAATAAATTATAAAATTCACCACAAATCAAAAAGCAAATCTTCTGGTTGCATTGCATCTCTTGAAAAAATAAATAACTAAAGAACATGAAACGAATAATTCAGTAATCATTGCTCTGCGTCAATTACAAATTCTTGACAATAAGTAACTAAATACTACACATCCATGCAAAAATTTGTAAAAAAAAAAGTTATATAAATTATAGATTTTCAAAAAGCGAAACTTACAAAACAGACTACACATGTGGTAAAAAAATACAAAGCTCATTTTTACACAACAAAACCAAAATAGAAAACTCTCACACCCCATGTCCTACCAAGGTAGCAATTAAAACTCCCAGTACTGGGACCAGTAATTGTATAATAGAGGCATAATTTAGCTCCATGTTACAGGAACTAAAAGCAAAAGAAAAACATTAATGTAAGATATAATAGCGTCAATCAGTAAGTTTTCTTAATCAAAAACACTTAACACATATTCTCGAATACAGTACAAACGTTCTTGTAAAGTTCAGAACCAAATATTAGTTAACTCTTAGCTTAGATGAACTATACCATAACTTTTAGCTTTTGCCAAATATAAAAATCGATTTTCAATGGGCCGTACCGATTGATCCCAATGTCAGAGTTGCAGTATTGCCCCATTACGTCAGCGTTATTTATAGGGATAACTCACAAAAATATTGTAACACCTGCATTATACCGTTCTAGCGCAAATAGCCCTGCTCAGCCGTGCTGGTTAGATTTATCTATATGGCTCATTTGCACGAGAAGATAAAAACGCCTACCTATTCGTTCGAATGGAAATGGATAGTTTTAGATAGCAGTTAAACAACCGTTATGTTAGGCTAGAGGTACATATGTAGATTACATGTATATACGAAGCTTATACCCGATGGTAAAGGCATGTGCAGGCCACAAACATTATTTAATGCCAGTTTAAGCAATAGAATACCTATATAGGTACACAGTTTTTCTATAAGCAATTATACTTTGGTAAAAGGTCTTTAAATGTGTAATAAAGTTGAGAAGAGATTTGGTCAAAATCGTTCTTATTTTTAGCACAAAGAAATAATAGATTTCTCAGCGTTCAGCTATTAATATACCATATGTTTATACATATGGTAGGTTTTATTATATATTATTATAAGTTTTATTTATATAAAACTTATTTAAAAGGTATCTTCAGAAACAATAAATTGACCCGCTGCCTTACTAGTAATAAAGCACATAAATATACACTGATAGAAAGTTATCTTTTCTCCAAAACAATAAATAATTTACGAAAAATAAATGTAGTTTTCAATAAACTAAAGAAATATTTTCCTTATTACTTACATTAATAATTTGTTTGGATCAAAGAATAATCAATTTTGTTGTAAAGAAAAAAACATTGATGATTTTATTCCATTCGGGGGGAAGGCATACTTTACTTAAAACTGCCAATTCTAAAAGATATTAAAAGAACTTTTCAATTAAACCTAATTTTTGGCAAAAAAAAACATATTTATATATATACAGTCGGGTCCGCCTATAACGATGGTGCTGGTACCTAAAAAATGTGTCCGCTATATGCGAACGCTCGCTATACGCAATTTTTACCAGGGTTGTAACTATATATGTATCTACATACATATTTATTTAACATAATATGTATGTATAAACAAGATTCTTAATATAGAATACATATAAATAAAACACATGTGATATAAGAACATATCACAATAGGTACATATATGTAATGTTCATTTAAAGTAGTCCGTGATCTTTTTTGAGTTGCACTTTTCTTCAACAGACAATTTTCAATTATTCTTTGTATAAAATCAAACTTTTGCTTCACATTGCTTTCGAAATCATTGAATTCCAAATAAGTGGATATGGTTTTCATGCATGTTGAGGTGATGGCGGTTCAAAGATGCTTCCTGGCTCTTCCTCTTCTTCTTCTGATTAAGAGTTTTCATTAAATTGTGTTTTTGTAGACTTCTGCTGCGATTTCAATTTCTGATGGGTACGCGCAGTGACCAAACAATCGTCGATTTGTTGAAATGCATTAAGCATGTCAGAGTTTAGAGGCCCTGTCACAAGATCATTTGTGATACCCCATTCATGTAAACTAAGAGTGTCCTCTTCATCTACAGCTGCTAAGTCTTTAGGTTTTAATATCCACTGAGCCAAAGGGATCTCATCATCATTGCCAAATTCTGAAGATGGATAAAATCCGGCCTGTTTATAACAATTAACAATAGTTTTTGTGAAACACGATTCCATGCTGTGTTTATAGCTAATATATTATCCAATAAAGTCAAGTTAAAATCCTTAACTTCATGCAAACAAGAAATCATCTTACATAAAATCATTTTTTTATAATGTTGTTTGAGACAGGCGATAATACCTTGATCCATGGGTTGTAGTGCTGCCGTTGTATTGGGTGGAAGAAAAACTAACTTTATGGCACATAAGTTTTCAATTGCTGGATGGGCTGGACAATTGTCGACCATTAACAATATATTTCTTTTTTGTTCTTGGGCAGTTTCTTAATTCTTTTTCGAAAATCTCTGATCTTACCCATGCTTTCTTATTAGCGGTATAATTAACTGGCAACACTTTGCAAGTCTTAAAACACCGTGGTGTTTTTGATTTCCCAATGATAACCAACTTCCTCTTTTCGGTACCCGTCATATTGGCGCAGACAGTAATTCTTTCTTTGCTTTTTTTGCCTCCTTGACACCTTTCTTTTCGGAAATTCAGTGTTTGGTTTGGCATAACTATAAAATTATAAAAGAGGCCAGTTTCGTCCCTGTTAAAAATATCGCTGATATATTTTTATGCTCAGATAACCTGTTATTTCGCCTCTTCGCTCATCCTAAGTGATGAAGAGTATGCTACTTGATACAATTCTCTACCAACGCCATCCACTTAATACAGCCTCTTGATGTGCGGTCTTTGGACCCACGAAAAGAAAGAAATCTTTAACAATTCTCGACATCTGGTGAAAAAGTCGGAATTTCCCAGATTACAGGCCAGATTTTTTCAAATTGGCCACACATTGGCCAAAATTTAATTTTGGGATTTAAGACAGTCAGTCCTTTTCTGATGATGCACATAATATAATGATATTATATTATAATAGCATATTGTGCACTTCTTACAGTGTAAAATCATAAAATAATGCTTTTAGCTAATTACTGGATTTAATGTGAGGCAATTAGCAAAAAGCATTATTTAATATATTATAATAGCTATCTAGTATGCAGCGCGAATCATAAGAGACGGACACTCTATTTACTGGATCCCGTATATCACAAAATAATGTCAAACTTACAATTAGATTATATCCAAAACCCTTTCTTTGGGATAAAATATTAATTCTAACAAAAAGAACTGTTCCACATAAAAATATGTTTTCGGTTAACAACATCTAAACGTGAGAAAATAAACTTTTGTTTAAAGAAACTCGAGTCCCCAAGTTTCTTATTAAATTTAAGAACATATTCTTTGAAGAAAAGGGAATTTAATTTGGAACAATTAAAAAGAAAAAATATATTTTCTTTAGAAATAGTGTTTAGTGTAAATAATAACCTCCTTTGGAGCAAAAAAATATTCCTGTATACGTTTAAAAAAATAATTTCTTTGGTTTAAAAAGAATTCTTTCTATCAGTGCAGAATAAGCTGTTGGAAACTTAAAAATTAGCATTTCTCTTACCTCTTTGGCGATCTGATCGAGTGCCTGATCTTCTGCTGAAGATTTACTGACTATTCTTCTTCTACCTCCGCCACCGTCCATGGTAAAGCGAAGACAAAGTTACGCCACACCTAAGGGCAAGGTATAAACGTCACACACAGAAAGCTAAACGATTCGCTCAATAATGAGGGCGAAAATGTTTGTTTAAGGTGAATGAAGCACTATAATGTTGTACATAGCGAACAATACATAACAAGGTTTTGGTCTGTTGGCTAATCAAATACCTCATTAAATCAATAATTATTATTAACAAAAAACAATAAATTTTACGGGAGAATTAAGCCCAAACCGGAAAAGTAAAAATATTTCCGAAATTCATATTTTATTACGTATATATGTGCATCGAAATTCGAAAATGCACCACTACTGGCTAAACCGGTTTTTTTTTTTATAAAATATACTTCTGAAAATACCAGAATACACATCATTTATGGCTATAACAATTTCATAATTAAGATTCCTAATATTCTTTGTATGATAATGACAAATAACATTAACGTTGAGTTATTTTAGAGTTAAACATTAACAATCATACAATTTCGTATAGGTTATCTTTTCCTCGCTATCTATTGTAGCTAAACGTCAAAATTTTCTCTGCTTCACAAAATTTCATTCATTTATTTCATTTCATTGACCACTTTCTTTGTTACGCCATAACAAAATCAAATCACTTTCTATAAAATTGAAACATAATCGAAGGAGATGTTTTGATAAAATTGTAAATATCTCAAAAGCAATTGAATTTTTGAACAAATTGTTTGTAAATAATATCTAAAATTTGTGCACCCATTGGCGCCCAGATTAATTTTATTGCAAAATAAAAAAAAATAAAAATCTCAAATAGAACTTCAGAAAATATTTCAAAAACAGCTGACACGTTCAAGGGCCACTATAGGTATTAATGGGTTACGAAACAAAAAAGAACGGACATTTTAAATAAGAAAAGTATTTTTTTCAATTTTCCACATATAACAATAACCAAATTACACGTATACACAAATTCTAAAGCAAAATTCCTGTACGGCTTTAGCAGAACAAAATTGCCCTAAATTCTTACAGAAACTTTGTCAAATTCTTTTGGTATGTAGGAACACAATATCATTTTATTTACGGCAAAGAATTTGCTATTGATTCCTGGTAAACTGGTGAATAAAGACAAAAATATTTTAAAATAATAGGTGCCGCATAAATTTACATAAAAAGATGAAAGAGTGGTGTGCATTTGTAAAAACTAAAAATACCTAAACAAGAAAGTGTTGATTTCTGTGCACTTCAATTATTCATACCCCATTTATCGGCAACGTGGCGACAAAATCTCAAAAAAAAAAACGAAACTAAAAAATTTAGTATTGGACGTTCAAGAAGATTGTGAAGATTGTGATACGGAATTTAATTCTACGTAAGTTGTGCGCTACACTGATAGCGTTTTCGACTTAATGCACTTTACGCGTGGAGTATATTTATCTCCCTTACTAATATTATGTATTAGAATAAGATGAAAATACAATATGAATATAATGAAATAGAGTACTTATTGTTAGTATGTACCAGGGTTGGGCATCATCCAATAATTTTTTATTCAAATAATTATTTGAATGAAATTTTCATTTGTTATTCTTTATTCCGTATTAAGTTATTGTTTAATAAAACTTTGGGATATCATTTGAATGAAGAATTATTTCAATAAAACGTTATTTGAATAAAGCATTATTGGAATGATTCTTTCACCAAATAAATCATTATTAGAGCAGACCACTTTCCGTGCGCGCCATGAGCGCCGATGTGGGGATGACTGTATTGCATATTACTTTAATAGCAGAAAACCAAATGTATATTTAATTTTTTCTGATAGAATAAATGTCTTTACTTCTATACTTATATCGGTAACAAGCTCATGTTGCGTCCCTATTATATCGCATATTCTAGTATATTACGAATTACACTCCTATACCGGCGCACATGGCGCGCACGGAAAGTGGTCTGCTCTAATCATTATTCAAATAATTTATTACTGAATAACACCGAAATAAATTTAGATTAGGTATATGCCTACATGTTTGTGCGATTTTCACTGTCACAGCATCCGTACTTTTATACGCATTGCAAAATATACGCATGCGTTTTATTTTTATCTCCAACGGGTGGAGATTTTATATTTGTATAAATATGAAAACAGCTAAGCCAGCCTAAATATTCAGGGAGATTCAAGGAACTTTTTATCCACTTTTTACATTGCCAGTGATCTTTCTTACTGTTGGTGTTTTTTATAATTTAAATTTTATAATGTAAAACTACCACTATACTAATCGTCATTTGGATTTGACACAAGTTCATTGAGAGCAGTAATTGCTATATCCGCCGAGATCTTGGACATCTCTCAAAATTTACGTGTTGCCGTTACTATAACCAATAAACAGACCCTTTGAGCTTATAAGAATCATACCTACTTTTTCTCTCACAGCTCCCAATATCCTTAAAAAATGGCGGGTAATCATATAAAAATTATCGCTAATGTTAGGAAGTGCATCGGTAGGACGACATGGCAGTAATAATTATATCCGCCGATATCTTGGACATCCTTCAAGATTTACGTATTGTCGTTCTATAAACCGATAACCAAACTCCCAAACTTATAAAAATCACACTTCCAATGTCCTTAAAAAATGGCGGCTAATATTAATATAAAAGTTCCCGCTAACGTTAGAAAATGCATCGGTAGGAAAAAACCTCAAACTTATAATAATTTCCTATAAGTTTGAGGATTTGTTTATGGACTTCAGAAACGACAATATACAACATATTATTCGAATGATGAATAATTATTTGAATGAAGAATAATTATCCAAATAATTATTTGAATAATGAATGAAATAAATGTTACCATTCATTATTGAATAATTGAATAATGAATAAGAAATTATCTATTATTTCTGAATAAGAATAATGACGCTATTTATTTATTTTTATTATTAATCTGAATAAATTTTGCCCAACCCTGGTATGTGCCTATATAACCTATACGTACTTAAGAGCACCAGTTTACTTCGTGCCCTCACAGATGGTGCCAACGGTCAATGCATCGAGCAACAAAGTTCACGTACGCATCATCAGAGGGCGAAACGGTTGTCTCTATACAAAGTGTAAATAGAAGAATCGGGTATGCTACTAGCGTCGAGATGCGACGAGAACGTTCTGGAAGTGGTCGCGCGATATATCCTAAATACGACGGGATTGGGCAGAGTGGTCAGTTGTAATAAGTTAGTAGAATCGGTCAAATCAAAGCGAAGAATACGAGCGGAAAATGTGAATTTATATAAATACACAGTGGAAGTAAATTAGTGAACATGAATAAGTGAATAGCTGTGTAAGTGTTTTATTAGTAGTTAGTGATTAGGTAACTAGTTTGTGTTCCTTTGACTTTATTTAATTGTAAATAGACTTTACGTGTGTAAATAAATCAATTTGTTTAATATATCGCCGATGTTATTTCTTTGAACCCCGATAACGTTTTAATATTCGAAAAAGCTAGAATGCTCAAATAAAATTTTAATTTTACTTAGGGAAATTTTTTGCATAATTAACTCGTATTTGTTACATTTTCTTCAGAATACCGATCAGCAAAACAGATTTAAAGAATCCATTTTATAGTGGTAAATTATTTAAAGCTATGTTGCCACTTGATATTTTATAAAATTTCGGTTGTTTCTTATTATGCCGATTCCCATTTCCAGTAAAAAAACAGTTGCTGTATGTTCGTGGTCGGAGAAAAAACATGTTTAGTCTACTAGTTTAGTAGATATATTGATGATTGACAAGTGTAAAACAAAACTACGTCGTTTATATGGACAAACGAATAGGTTATCAGATTAATCGACCACTAGAAGTTGTGTGAATATTTGTTAAGTTCAAAGCACATAAGATATAAATGGAGAAAAGCAAAACACGATGGAACCACTTTGGCAGAAAAGACAGGAATATAAATGGGTATATTAAAGCAAAATAAAAGATATTTGCTGGCGGAAGAAAAGGAGAAAATAGCATTTTTTTTTCAAAAATTGTTATGTAATGTACCAAACCTTTTATACCGTTGCATGCACAGTGGAATACCTAACGACAAGGGGCAATAAATGTGGCGGGTTACCATTTGAAAAAACTGATGACGTCACGCCCGCGCGCACCCAGATGACAGAAACAAATTCACGATATTATAGTGTGCACGGAATAAAAACAAAATCGACCTGTTTCAGGGTTTTCCATCAAACCGAAGATAACAGAAATATTAATTTTGTTCCAGACTTTATCTACACCCTGTATATATAGTAGCAGATACGGTAAATATACTGTATTATAGAAATTGTCATAAAGGTGGCAGTTCTTCTATCTCACCCTAGTAACAAGGCATATTCGACATAAATTGTATATATGGTAGACATTTATTGGGCAAACAATAACGATGTCAATGATTTCAATAACACTCTATAACTTAAAATATGTGACCTAATCTAACAATAAAATGGTAACAAAACATGTTGATTTCACTGCATTTAATAATGTAATATATGTAATTAAATTGGCCAAAATTTTATGAATTCAACACCTGTCGTTTTCTGATTACAATATCTACCACTTTTTTAGTACTACTGGTACTAGAAATATATCGTGCAAAAGACTATTTGGGAAAACTAAAATTATGTTGGGCTCGACAATTGTCACGTAGGTACTACAATATTAGTAATTTTTTTTTCTCTATGTGAAAACAATAAGTTTATAGATATTCCTGTTTCTATTCGATTGCAACAAGAAGAAATACAGTGCAATAAAAAGTTCTGACAAAGCTGGCATCAAAACTGGGCTTAACATCTGACGACCTCTCCTTGTCAGATGGGATATACTTCCCTTAAAATTCTTCAATAATGTAAAAATTATGTGGTATCATTTACAGTTTTTTGTAAACTTAGATATTGTGCCTCGTGTCGGGTTAAAGTTCAAAATATTTTTAATTTTCGAAATATAAACAAGCTTTACTAAAAGTATGACAAACCAATAAGTTCATTCCAAAGTCTAATAAGAATTTGCGGTATATACATATGTAAGTTGGCAAGCAATTATTAATTTACCAGATCATCTATTCCCTTGGCAACATTTCATTGTAGAGAAAAGCTAATGCAAGTACACAAAATACATCAACAATCAACAGACTTACATTTGAATGTACAAAAATATACAAAGTGTCTTAATGTGAAGGAGATAGATTTAAAAATAATTTTTCAACATCTTACGTAAATAGGTGACTTGTTGTCTATGCTCAAAAACATGAGAAAGTGACAATATCTTAACGACAAGTCTCACTAGTCTTCTTAACTTGTAATTAACAAGAATTTTAAATAAACTACCATATAAGTAGGTGTAGATGAGATGCATACATAATTAATTTATTAATAAAAGGATGAGAAAAAATATATATTTCACATCAATCAAACAAAACTACTTGTGTATTCAAATTGGATATTCTGACTTATTAACAATCCAAAAGGGCGTTTTCATAGATTCATTCACCTAATTGTATGTGCAATTTTTTCAAGTAGATTACTATCTATATTTATCCTAGATCAATTTCACTTGTATTACACTAACACTTCTTCGTATTAATACACTTTAATCAACTTTCTACTCTAAATGATCTGTTTCTGTGTAACTAACCGTTAACAAATTTATCATTTGCTGTGGTTAGAAAAGGATTTCCAAGATGGGAAATAGAAATACATCCGGTTCGATTTATTTTTACATACAAATTATTTACCGGTAATAAACCGAAGAAAAAATAATAAATATAAAGCAGAATAACAACATGCAAACGATAGGCTATTTTCAGTGATTACGCAATGAATTTAAATCAGTAAGTGATGTATCATGATCATGAATGTTTATGGACAAGTAGGAGTGTTAAATAAAACTGTTCTTTTCTTGAACAGCAGGGTATTGTAGGTAAATTAGGAAAATAAACATCCTTTACATAACTAATTGCACAAAAGTATTTAACTTTCTACACTATTGTTATGTAATTCGTTATGTTCGCACAGAACAAATTTACATTACAACAGAAAGCTGGAAGACACAATAACGGGTTGCAAAGCTATTTTAAAATCAGAGTATATGTGTGAATAAAAGATGTCATGCAAGCAAGGTGTACAGAATTCTAAAAATACCATAACCTCAAACAAGCTCATTACAATGCAAGGCGTAAATTCCTGGAATTTGAGTCGCACATTACGACTTTTAACGTATGTATTTAAGGAATCTTCGTAATTTCTAATTGCCTCTAGGCGAATTCTCTCTTCTATGCACAAAATCATCACTACAAGCAATGAGTAATCACTTTGTCATCATCATCTGCAAGATATCTTTCAATGAAAACAACACATGCATCACACGACGTCGAGTGTCAAGAAAGAAGGGAAAACCTCTTCAAATACTTCTCATTAAACAAAAATAGAATCTATTTTAAATGTAGATCTGGTGCAAGAATTTAACAGATAAGAAATTGCACAATGAAAATGGTCCTTGGTGGTTTTTAAATAATTGTAATTTGACTCCCTTGGAATAGTACGTGTTAAAACGTTTATTTAACATTGTTACATATGCAATTTTCTTATTGCAGTATTTACAAATCAATCTTGAACAAAAACGCGAATTTATCGTCAAAGCAGGTGTTTGTGGGTGTATTACTGGCACATATCCAAATTTTAAAACCACCTAATACTTACTCGAATCCGCAATCGATCATCCGAAATCTATGAACTTCATAATCGCGTCTTAATTAAACAGAACACATCAATAAAATTGCGATAATTCTATTGATAAAATCAATTATAATGTTGTATCGACCTTCGAAGACAATCGGAGGGTGTAACGTACAGAAAGCGGTCTATCCGGGCGACGATTGAGATAAAATTCACTAACCACTTCAATTTACGAACGGAACAATTTACACATGATAAGATACCGTAATATTGTAGTCCGATTACGAATTATTATTCGCGAAATTACACACATGCGAAAGTTCAAGTCGACATCTCTGGCAGTTCGCAATACTACACTACTGCCAACTGATCTCTTTCACGTTTAATTCCCCAGAACGGGTGATGTTATTTTCAGGAACATTTTAACAACTGAAGCGTAAAGTAAATTGAGATCGGCTAAAAACTTTTTAAAAGTTACGAAAAAACAATATTTATACTTGTTCATGTTTAGTAGAATAAAGATAATAATGAACGCAATGTCTGAAATTTAAAATTAGTACTTTTTCTCGCTTATTGGTTAACGACCTTGATTATCTTATTTCAATGTTAACATTCCGAATTCAGCCACATGCAAAAAGCAAATAAAAAAACACAAATCTTCTTGTAAGCGGCTATTTTTAGCTCGAATTGTAAACGTGGTTTGAATAGTGGTGTTGAGTATATTTATCTGTATTGAAGTTTCAAGATAATTTAGTGTAAATAGTATTTAAGAGAAACTACCTTTAGTAAACACAGTCGTTATCAAAGTTTAGATAGAGGTGGATAGAAGTGTAAATTTAAGTACAAATTACAGACTGCAGACAATATTTTGAATTGTGCTAAGTAATTATTTCAAAAAATATGGCTCTGGTAGGTTTCTTTGTTATTATTGTGAGAAATGTATGTGTAAAGTTATTTCAATTTTTAGTTGGACAAAGTACTTAAAAATTACAAATCATTATCTAAGATTCCAGCTTTATTGAGTGCTGAAATTACTTGTAATGGTACAGTGCTAAGTAGTGTTTGGACACAAAGAGATATAGAAAAGGGTAAGAACACGAAAATTCTCAGAGTGCACACTTCCACGTCTGATTGGAAAAATACTCGTAGTTTATTATCAGTCGATGTTACGGGACAGTATGTTAATATATTTCTTTCGTAATATTTTGTAATAATAATAATTTGTTCTAGTTCTTTGACTTGTTTGTCTAAAAGTGAGACTCTAATTGGTTTAATAAGAAAAAACGATACGAAACAATTTTTAGAAATATGGACTCACGATGAGTTAAAAACTACAATAGATTTGAAATCTTTGGATATACATGGCGATATTTACACAGATGGTATTTAGATTCAGCACATAATTGCAAAATTGTTACAAGTTTTTTTTTTTAGGTGAATTTGCATCCTTGGAGTTTTCACCTGATGAAACAAAGTTAATGTATGTTGCGGAAATGAAACAGCCAAAAAGTGAACCATTTTTCAAAAGAAAAACACTGAAGCTGGAGGAGAACAAAAGTGATGATACACCTGCTACTAAGGTAGGAATTATTACATAAATTTTATTAATACCTGCATCAAAAAAATAGTAGGTTTCTAGAGTAGTTAAATTATAAGTTTAGTATTAATTCAGTAAATAAGTTATTTAAATTATATCTACACATATTAAAAATTCCATACCGTATAATATTTATTTATAAAGATTTCTATAGTTAAGATGATTTGGGTAAAAATAAGATTATACAGATAATCACAGCGTTAGTAAGTAATGTAATTGGCTGAATTAGTAACTGCACTTGCCACACCTGTCTCTCTTTTAGTTGTAAGCCTGTCATGTTACTACACATCACTCTGTATTATTAGATGTAACTGCAGTTCTCTATATTAAAAAAATAAAACAAATGACCAATGAATAAAACAATACAATCGAATATTATACAAATGTACAACAATTTGAGGAAATACAAATAATAGCAACACATAATTAATATTATTTATTTTTGATATTTAATATTTTTACGTCCATTTAATAATTAAGACATGTCGCCCTTGACAGTGAAGAAAATAGAGGTCGATCTATTTTCTTTGTAGGTAAAGTACCCTTTCTACTCATGATTTGAAAAAAAAATGCCGTTAAGAAAACTATTCAGTATGAGAAGTTATACCCTATACAAAATTTCGGCAAGAAATACTTATATCGCAATTTTTGGTTTAATCAAAATGAGGGGCATTGCAGGCTGACGCGAATTCCCTTGGACAAACGCTGTCAAATAGTGGCAGGTATTTTGAATAAATAATTTATTGTAAACAATGTTATTAAGTTTGTTCGCAGTGCAATCAAACTAATCATAAACTAGCTGTTTCTGTTGAACCATTTCAGTTATTTTAAGAATCGTGATTAGGCAACCATGATTATTTTAGTGCTTAAACTAAATGACTATAGTCAGAGACTGCCTCTGCAAACAATTATTAAGTTTTGTAAATTTAATTTGTAGGTAAATACAATTTATCTCGTTTAATCTAAAAAAAAAATGACCATATAGTCAAAGTAGGTATTTCTTGCTAAAATTTTCTGTAGGAGAATAACTTCTCATTCTGAACAACTGTTTTAATAATATTTTTCCAAATCATGTACAAAAAGGTTACTTTATCTACAAAGAAATTATTTTTTGATTCATTTTCAAGGCCGATTTATTTTACAAAAACTGAATACAGTGTGAGCCGTTAAGAATGGGAAATCTGGAAACTGGGAACAATAGAGCCTAAAACATGAGGATTGAACGCAACATGCCTTATACAAATTTTGCTCCTTTAAGACATACAGGATGTTCAAGTTAATAATTTTATTTCTAAATTTCCTAATAGTTCGGCAAGATTTTATAGAATCAACATGAAAATTGGTATTACTACGTTTTTCAGCATGATGAATAGGAATTTGTCATTACCTTTACCTGCCCGTAGAGGGCGCTACTTACACCCTGCTGAATAGGTAAATCGAAACTTATCTTTTTTGTGTATGCAAAATCACATAAACCGAATAGAAAATTTGAAAGAGCAACCTTTTTTACATGAAAAATACGTACTTGTTTAATTTTGATATCTTGATCCATTTTCGAGATATTTGCATTTGAAAGCTTCAGTGCAGTTCGTCGTATTAACACATTTTTACGAAGTTAGGTAAATAATAAATAATAAAAAGAAATAATGCATACACACTGAATCATACTTTATCAGTAGAGTAATAACATACATACATTTGAAAATAATGTCTTATAAAATCGACTTTACAAAAGAGTAGCAAGCTGATGCAACTGCCATTACTACTGATGAATGACTTATTTAGAGTGACTGCTCGAAATGTCCACTGCCCACGTCAATGCACTTCTTTATGCGATCTTCTGATGTTGGAAAACAGTCCTGCCTTATTTCTGATTACATTGGCAGCTTTTTGAATTTTTTGAAGCAACTTCGCGGGAGTCAATTCTTTCCTTGACTATTTCCTTCATACTAGATCAAACAGAGAAATCTAAGGGGTTAAAATGTGGACTTTTAGATGGCCAAGAAAATTCACTTCCACGACCAAACCATCGATGTGGAAACTTTTCGTTCTGGTACTCGCGCACAAGCAGAGAAAAATGTGGTGGCACTCGATCGTGCATAAACCGCATATTTTGTCTTTGTTTAAGTGGTACATCTTCTAGCAGGCCATTTAAATTTTGTTCGAGAAAATTTAAGTATAATTGGTCGTTCAGATTCGGTGAAAGTTCAAAGGGACCAATGAAAAAATCAGATATCATCCCACACCAAATGTTTATTTCGAATTCGTGCTGGAAATGTCTTTCCCTTAATGCGCGTGGATTCTCAGAATCCCACAAATGACTATTTCTCCAGTTGAAAGCTCCACGGCTAATAAACGTTTTGTCAAGATAATTTCGGTCTTCGTTCTGTTTCGTCTGTAAAAACTGCGCCTGTCGCCGCACTTAAACGGCGGGTACTTACGCCTTGATTTTCAGTAACACGAATTAGAACTTCCTTCTCTTGTTTTACTGAAATTATTTTTGGAGCACCATTATGACGCTCAGGACGTAAACACCCTGTTTCTCCCAGGCGATTATAAAGTTTTCTAAAAAGTTTGTGATTTGGTTGTCTTCGGTTTGGATATAATTGTAAATATCTCCGGGCTGCAGCAAGTCCATTAAAATCTGTTTGAGCAAAAACACAAATCATATCACGCATTTCACTATTTGAAAAGAATAAGGCAGAAAAAGATAAGGCTACTTGCTTAGCACTATTTGACACAAGCTTAACAAGCATAAATAAAATAGCTGTTAAGAATTTAAAATGACGGTAGTAGCACGAAATGCATTGAAACTTTCGAATTCGAATATCTCGAAAACGGATCAAGATATCAAAACTAAACGAGTATGTATTTTTCATGTAAAAAAGGTTGCTCTTTCAAATTTTGTATTGGGTTCATGTGATTTTGCATACACAAAAAAGCTAAGCTTCGATTTACCTTTTCAGCAGGGTGTAAACCAGAAGCACAAGACTTTATTTTGTTGATAAACTTGGGCTTTGCACGATCATCTCCAACACATTGAGCTACAGTAAATCTAGCAGGATTTTCGTAGAGATTATTTTAAATATTTTTATTTGGGGACGTACCAAGTATTTCTATTCTCACTGTTACAGTTATAAAATACTAGCTGACCCGACTTGATGCTACGCTTCTCACTGTGATTAAACTCGACGTTACGCGTCTCAAACCGTCAAAATTTAATGTAAACATTTTTTTTTTATTTTTTCATAAAAAAATACCGTCCAAATTTCCGACTTTTTCCGTGGATTTTGCAAAAGTTTTCTTTCATACCAACCTTGACCTGAGAATTACGAACACAAAAAGGAAAAAAATCAACCACATCGGTTGAGCCGTGATCAAGTGATGCTGAAGTCATACATTTGGCAATTGATTTTTATTTATATAGATATATATTTACCGGGTGTGCCATTTATCTGGCATCGCTCGATAATGTTCCACTATTATCATTTAATCGAAAAATGTGTTTGTAAAAGCTACTTAAAATCTAGTAGTTTATAATTCAAAATTATTTTAACATATACAGTGTGTTCTGTTTTATCAGTTATGCAACTCTAGTTTTGCAAATTGAACGTACTGTATATTATTACATTCTTTAATTCCTTGACTCAGTATTCGCCGAATTTTTGTTTTTTCTAGGTCGGTAACTTTCATTGTGTCGTGGCTGTACAGGAAAATTGATGAAAGATTAGTTTCGAAAAATGCAGATCAGTTTAAAATTTCAAAAGGAATCCCCTGATTTTTTTAAGGAACTATCAAAAGAGCCGTATTCGTTCAACTCAGTTTAAAATTTGCAAGATTTAGACTACAATATAAGAGGAAACAGTTTTGTCAATTTATTTTAACGTGGCATCATTTCTTGGAAAATATTTTATGGACGAATGAAGCCAATTTTACTAAGAATAAATTCCATTCTTACCGCCACAATTTGCATTATTTTAATGACATAAATCCATACGCATAGAACGGTATTTTCAAGAAAATTTTTAACAAGATAATTAAGCGATAAAACAATTCTTTTTTTTTTCTGTAATGTAAACTCATTAAATTTCTTGTAAGTGCAAAATATTTTTAATATTTTAGAATTGTTATACTTTTACCTTGTGTGAAATATAACATTTTTTTTTTATCCAACGGTTAAGTATTAAAGCATTTAGCCTGTATTGTATATATATCGAGATAATTAGTCCTTTTGTGGTAATAAGGCTTGATAAATAAAGGAATTAAATCATTTTTAAAACGTTTCGACCATTTACATATTCAGCCTTTTAAAAATAATTTAATTCCTTTATTTATCAAGCCTTATTTTTGTTTATCAACATGATGGGACTCCATCGAACGGCGGATACTTAATGAATAATTTTTTGCAAGAATCATTTTATGATCAATGGATTGCAAATAATGTTCCGCTTTTTGTGTCCAACCCGTTCACCGGATTTGACAGTGTTAGATTTTTTTTTTGGGAAACTATATAAAATCAAGTGTATGCGAGTCTATTAACAACCATAAACTAGCAACGTGTGAGCAACGCTTTTCAAAGCCCATACAGTCAAAAAAAAAACTACTTATTATGCGAGAGGAAAACGGTGAAAAAAATGACCAAAGAAGACATTTTGAGCATTTATTAAAATAATTACATTTACAATAATATATTGATCGTGCGCCGTATGTATTTGGCCAGAGTAGACAACGCAGATCTATCTCTTTCTTTGTTAATCGTTTTTAATGTTTTAAAGATAATAGTAAAAATCTCTTATATTTACTAACTTTATATATGCGAGACTATCTGTATTTCCTCAAAAGTTTTTTTTTCTATTTGCAGATAACAATTGTTTTTACAATGTTCCGTCACTACAATGCTAATTATATTATAATGCAAATATATATCATATATTCAAGTTCTGTTTACAGCATGAAGCTTATGAGAGACACATACATTATTCGTCTTTCTATATTTTACTGGAATTTTATACTGAGGCTATTCACATTTTCTCGCATACTATTACATCGTATTTATTTACAACCTAGGGTCAAGAATATTTATATCTGGAAGATTGGGGCGAGCAATTAGTTAATACATTTAAATCAGTGGTAGTAGAATACGATTTAAGTAAGGACGAATTTAAAATACTCTCGGGAATACCAGAAAATGTATGTCCAGCCAAACCTACTTACAGCCCAGATGGTACTCACTTAATTGGTATCGCATACAAAACTGATCCACGGAAACTAGGCCTAATTCATTGTACAAATCGTTTGAGTACAGTATTCAAATTGGATTTTGAGGGAAATTATAGTAAGTAAATACACAATATTTATTGATATACGGTAAAACCTATTTAAAGTGACCTTTTAGTTTTACATTACAATCGTATTTATTTTAGCTGAAATTAGCCTTAAAAATAAATCAGTAAAGGATCCCAGATTCACAACTGATGCGAAAACATTAATTTGGCTCCAACGGAATGCCGGTGGTCCACATGCTGCGTGCATGTCGTTGGTAAAAACAGCTGCACCATTAACTGAAACAGTAAGTTTGAGCTATAAACAATAAAAAATTACACAAAAATAAGTTTTATTGTAGTTGATGTAGCAATAAATTTATGAAATTTTAATTATAGTCTGAAGCAGAAATGGTTATTGATATCATCCAAACTGAAACGTTAACGACAAATAATAAACCATTTTACGGTTTGTATAACTTAGGATTCCCCAAGAAATGTTGGGCCAATGATGGAAGACTAATTTTATCAACCAACCAAAAGAATAACATACAATCTTACATAATTGATATAGGTAAAAATGGCGTCTGTATTACCATCATAAATTATATTTCTATTGATTAATCTAGAAAGGAAAACTATAACTCAACTTAAGGATTCCACCGACAGTTTTATAGTGTTGGGAGTATTTAATGATATCATTGTTGCAAATCATAGGAATTTCTTAAAACCCGATGTTCTCGTTACGGGCAAATTGGGACAAAGTGTAGAAGTGAATTCGATTGAGTGGAATGAAATTACTCCTAGAAATCGAACCGCTGATTTAGAGAATCATGTGTACCATTATTTGGATCTTACTCAAGAGAATGATACTGTCAGTAAGTACAATCTATATCTCTAAATATTTTATATGGAAGTTTAACGTAGTCGATTTGGTCATAATAAAAGATATTTCAGCTATATACATCACAAATGAGACGAAATTATTCATTAATTTCAATTTTTCGAACGTAAACGATCATCCAACACCCCGATCAGTGTAATTTAAATTGCAAACTTTTTCTTTCACACACCGCGGCTTGATCGTACCGCTTTATCAGAGATGAAAGGGTATAGGACCCCAGGTTCCCCACCCTAGATGAGAAGTTCCGACCTTCGACCTATATATACATCACGTAAACTTAGTTACTTTATGAATCTAAACAATCATTTGTCATAGCCAAGGTATACTTATGTCATAATATTCAAAAGAAATTCTAAAACGAAAGTATTTTCTTAATGTATTTAAAACTTATTTTCTAATTAAAAAAATAGTGTCAGATAAAGTTTTCAATTATTCTTCAAAATTTGCACTCCAAAAACAAATCCTTTAAAAAGTTCTCAAATGGTAAAACAGTTGTTAATATCCGGGATAACGTGCTAGGCTATAAATAGATACACAGCATACCTTGCTAATTAGAGAACGGCTAGTCAGTTTTTTGAAAATAAATGCTTTTGTTGCTTTTTTACTCTTTTTTATGGTTCGATAATATTTCGGAAAACATATTTTCGAACGAAAACTGAGTTATTGCAACAGTCTAATATGTTTATGAAAGTCTCCTTCGTTCAATACGAGGTTTTCTATCTCAAAAGCAATAAATAACCAAAGCTTTAAATGGAAATTATTTAATTCATATTTTGTGACAACATTCAGTACTCAAATAATATGGTTTAGACCATTACATCAATCATAATCATAATTATTAAACTATTATAGGAATGGTATAGTTTTCTTTGCACTTTTGAAATCTAAACGTTATTCTAGAGGATCTTTTACTAGTATTCCCTCTACTTAAGTGTAGCCGTTTTGGCGATTTGTCGACTTTTTGAAAATTTTTGGATTTACATCACGATGTTTAACATTATGTACTGTCGCGAAATTTTAATCGAGAACGCTAAAATTATGACTATTGATGGAAGAAATCCTGACGTTTCTGTCGAAGTTCTTAGATTTGTTGCATTATCTACAGGGTTGTCCAAAATTTAATTGTCCTTTAGTGCAACTGCAGACCATCAAAACTCGATTTTTTCAAATACAATGCCCCATTTTTTTTTTTTTCAACATTCTGAAATCTTATTAAATTTTGCATCAAAATGTATTAACATCTCCCATACATATCTGCAATAATTTTCAAGTTATGAAGGTTTTTGATACATTTTAGAGGAAATTACAAAATGTTCTTAATAGAAACCCGATTTTTTGCAATATAATGCCCAATTCTTTTTCAATATTCTGAAACCTTATTAAATTTTGCATCAAAATGTATTACCGTTCCTCATACATATCGGCAATAATTTTCAAGTTATCAAAAAGTTGCTGTACCCATTCCCCCATTTAGCGTTTCATCAAAGAAGTATGCTGCAATTATCCGGTCACCCAGGATACCGCACCACGTGCTTATGCTCCACACACTTTGATTATTTGATTTGCATTTAGTGTGAATTTTCGTGTGACCAATAATGCAAATTATGATGACTTACTTCACCTATACTTTTAAATGTTGCTTGTGTAGAGGATTGTCAAAGCTAGTTGTCTTTTTCATAGCCCACTACAAGAAATGTACTAACATTTTAATAGATAATAAAATAATGGTTAATATCTCGAAAACGACTACAAATAGGCATATATATCTTTAATACTATCGACGCAGAATTTATTTTTGCATCGAATTCGATAATTAGAAATATAATGTTACATTTGAAAAAATTGAATTTTCTAAGGTTAAAGGCGTCGAAGTTGACTATCGATTTATGAACACTGTGTATAAAATGTAGTGGTTTCTATGACATAATTTGATATGCACGACTATTTTTCTTTTGCCGTAAAAATATGAGATCATTATCTCCAGTTGTTTATAAAATACAGAATACTATAGAAGGAGATGCAAATTCAAAATTTTGACAAAATCGTAAATATTTCAAAAACGGTTAAATTTAGAGATAGTGAACCGCAATTTTTTGTATTTACGCATTGCTCGTGTAAATCTTTCACCTCTTTTTTTTTTATTTCGTGTTATACAATAATAACCTTGTATAATATATTCTATATAATTTGGCGCAGTTCTATTTACGCATCCTGTATACACAAATCTAATTTGAATGATACTGTGTCTTGATCGCACTCATTTGTGTCTAACGTGTTTTCTTCATAGATATCCCAACAATTTTTGCACGAAAACGCTC
The DNA here is from genome assembly GCA_949128085.1 of Cetonia aurata. Taxonomy (NCBI): domain Eukaryota; kingdom Metazoa; phylum Arthropoda; class Insecta; order Coleoptera; family Scarabaeidae; genus Cetonia; species Cetonia aurata. The sequence goes on from OX421887.1 coordinate 4,724,320, forward strand.
TTTGCTCTTCTTTGACTCTTTTCTTTTTCGTTTAATCCAATATGTTCTGTATTAATAGTCCATATCTGGCGCATTTTGGAAATGAGACGAGTTCAAAATTGAAATAAAGTCTTTTACCCTTACTATACCCATAATATTGGCATTTATTTTTTTTTTCCACACTTATAGAAAGCTGTTATCTATAAAGCAATTGTTCATATTAATTTCTAGTTGCATATTTTAATATTTAAAACTTGTTTGTACAATTCAACCACCAATGCGATGCTTACATTTAAAACGACTTTGGTTTAATAATAAATATTAAATTTAATAATTCAATGCAAGAAAAACAATAGGAAAAAATAATAAAACAATAGCAGCAACATAAAAATAGAATTATGTGTGCTGTTGCGGGTAACATAGCTCGATTGTCAATCACATAAACTTGCAAATTAAAAGCACATAATGTTTTTGAGCGAATGGGGAAACAGTTTCTCATCACTCATCACTCTGAAATTCTTGGTAGAGCGGGCGGTATCATCTAAAATCGGGATGAAAAATCATTATTGTAGAAGTAAAAAAATCATATTTCGACCAAAAGTCGGTATAAAGTGGGGAAAAAATATTTTCTGTGTAGAAGTTTACAGAATTTAATTTTATTTTTTTTTTATCCCTAGAGAACTTATCTGCCATATATGTAGGACCTGAAACTGGAGCCGAAGCCAGCATTCCACTAATTATTTGGCCCCATGGTGGGCCCCACAGTGCATTTGCAAATAGCTTATCCTTGGAGGCATCCTTATATTTAAAATTAGGTGAGCAATTATCATTCAAGTTTGTGGGCGGGATACATATATTTATACAGAGTGTTTCAGATCTTTCAAATAATTGCTGTCAGTTTTTAATTTGCCTTAATAGGAACAGGATACATTCCAATTTTTCAAAATATTTTTTCTGATAGATAATAACGTGAAATGGTAGTAACAAATTTGTTTTTGTTTTGAGGTCCATAATAATAACAAAAAAAAAATAATAATTAAATACAAAACGTAAAAATTCCCGTCAAAAAAAAAAAACAAGCCGCTGAGAACGTGACGTACTAATTTAGTAAGTAATTTTTTGGAATTTGTAGTTTGTCAATAGTGATACATTGACTGACATCCGAGTGTAAACTGATATAAATTAACATATGTCTGACATTTGTAACACCGCTTACCGTAAAATTCCAAATTTTGTTTACCAAGTTTGTACGTCATAATCTTGTTTACCAATGGCCTGGCGTTTTCAAATTGCTCCAATATTTTAAATATTTTGCTATTTTTAATTACAAATTTTAAAGTAAACATTCTTTTTTCATCAAAATGGATGGAAATATTGTTATTTATATAATAGTGAATTACTAGAAAATTGCATAGATATAAAATTATAAATTCCAGGCACGTACCTTATTACGCATAAAATTTAATTTACACCACTGTCTCGTATTCTTTTAGTCTTAGTATTTTTTTTACAAAGTAACATGTTTGGAACACCCTGTACGTGTTACATTTATCGTGTCTGTCTTTCCTGAGATTAATTCTCAATACATTGTTACATATGTTTAGGTTAGAAATAACAATTTGTTACTCTAGGATATGCAGTATTGCTCATAAATTTTCGAGGATCTATTGGTGCTGGTCAAGCATCAGTCGACTTTTTGCCAGGTCGTGTCGGAATCAGCGATGTGTCCGATTGTATTTTGGCTACAGAAACGGCTTTATCAAAGTACCCTTGGCTCAACAGAAACGCAGTAGCCCTAGTCGGTGGTTCACATGGCGGATTCCTAGTTACTCATTTGAGTGGTCAAAAGCCAGATATGTTTAAAGTAGTCGTTGCGAGAAATCCAGTGACCGACATTGCTTCCATGAGCATAATGAGTGACATTCCAGATTGGTATATTATATATACCGCGGTTAATAATGATATCATTGATAAATATCGTATTGTAGGTGTTACGTAGAAGCCGGTTTTGAATACACTCAAATTGGTGAACCAAATGTCGATATCCTGAGAACTATGCGTTTACAGTCTCCTATACAGCACGCTCATAAAGTTAAAGCACCCACTATGCTACAAGTTGGTTCTAAAGATTTGAGAGTACCGCCACATCAGTCAAAAGAATATTATACTCGATTGAAGGCCAACGGAGTTATAGTAAAGTATGTTCGTCATCTTATTTATCATAAAGGAAGATTTTTTTACTATTGTTTTGTTTTAGGATGCACATGTACGATGATAATCACCCTCTAGCAGGCGTACCAAATGAAGTGGATAATTTAGTAAACACTGCCCTATTTATCGAAGAGCATATCAAGGAATAAATTAACGGAATAAACTTTAATAAGTATTTTTTTAATGTACATACAAAATGAGAATAAAGAGCAATAATTAGATTTTAACAGTCTTCTTTTTTTATTTATTTCATACATACATAAGTGTATTCTAGAAAAAAGAAAATAGAAAAAATATATTTGTTTCTGTGCGTGTTTGTAAATAATTTTGAACTTTATTTGATTTTTTTAATTTTGTTAAATGTATAGAAATTACCAGTCGTTCCAAAACTAAAAGGCACCGATGCAGACACAAATATTGACTACCGTATTTTGACATTGTCGTGGATCAGCTGTTAATTGTCTACATGTTGCTTTGTCTATTAAACGTAATTTGGCCTAAAAGTTATTTTTGCAATAGTAAACACAATCTTCTCTTATTTCTACTAATTTTGGTATTTAATATGTGATTTACACTCAATATATTTAGGGTAGAATAGCACTCATATAACTTGACGTCTAAAATTAAAATAAATCTGCACTTTTTTAGTTTATCCCACATAATTTTCTACATTTCTTCAATATTATTTAACCGGTTTTGATTATTCTTTTTATTTTTTCCTTTTTTTGGGTATTCCGGTTTATATATTTATACCCAAAAAAAGGAAAAAATAAAAAGAATAATTTTCTACTGGTATGTTTTCAGTTATTTACCGTTATATACATGACAAAATTCACTATAGATTCGGTACTTAAAGTTTTTTTTTAATAATGAGTGACGAGAGAGCAATGAGAAGCTCTTAAAGGACTAAAATTGGACACTTGGTAGAATTCGTTTCAATAGCAAAGAATATAGTACGTCACCAAAACCTGTGCAAAGTGTGATTCTTAGCACTCCAATCAGACTACTATTGGTTGTTGCCTAGCAACGTAGACCGATTACCAATATTCGTTCATTGCACATATGACGACATGCACTCTACTACGAAATGAGCTATGCCATTTTGAGTTTTTTTTTTTTATACTTAACATCGGTACAACATTTCATTTTAACGTAAAAATGTTTATAATTAATCTTGTAGAAACTTTAATTAGCTACATGTTTAATTTTCTGCCACATAAAGGTAGAAAGCGCTGCAAGCCAGAGCCTCAGCAAAACTTGCATCCATACAAAGGATTGTCTATGTCTTTTTCCCCGTCATTTGCATTGGAAATTCTTCTGGACCTACCACCCTTGCACATTGTTGTGGAAAGGGAGGCCAGATTAAGTACATTCGGCCTATGGCACATTGCGAATTAATCATCACATACTCACTTCCGACAATGCTGGGAATGCCATCGGACATGATGTGTACTCGACCAATGATCGATACATACTTCATTACCTCCTTCCCAAACAGAGGAATGGCAATATAACGAAAAAATACCGATGCTGGCAGACACCTGCTGGTTTACGGAAGGTTCGAAAACAGAGCAGAGTGTTGGTGCAGGAATATTCTGTCGTAAGCCAAGAGTTAGAAAATATTACAATCTTGGACAACACGCAACGATTTTCAGGTTGAAATCTATGCCATTGAGATGCGTGCTAGAGAGATTTTGAATTAAAACATCAGACACAAATCAATAAACATTTTCAGCTGAAAGCACTAGAGGCGCATAAATGCAACTCGAGGCTGATCTGGAGCTGTAAAAACACAGTGGGTACGGCAACTAACCTATCCCTAATCTGCATTCCTGGGCACTCACTCATTCATAGCAATGAGGAAGCAGACACTTTTGCAGAAAAGGTGCTGCGGAGCATTTCCAGGGACCAGCGATGTATGGGCGCATCAGAAAGTGCTCCAACAATGGAACAATTGTCCTGGCATGCTACATGCGAAAAAGTGTATTTCGTTTAATCATGTCTTTACAGGTCACTGCGCAACTCAGAAATCACCTACACAGAATCTGACTCTCTGAAGAGACTGAATGCCGGCTGTGTTTGGAAGATGAAGAGACAGTTGAGCATATCTTCTGCCACTGCCCCGACATAACAAGAATCAGGTATGACATCTTTGGGAAGTTTGACCTTTCCCTAGAAGATCTGGAAAAGACCTCATTCAAAAAGTTTCTGAGCTATCTTAAGGGCCTGAACTTGTTGGATGAACTTTAAAGATAACATCCGCTCTACAATAGGCCCTAGCGGCCGCGGTGGACGGAACGGATAATCGACCCATGCGGATGCTGACTTATCTCAATGAACATACATATTTCACTTCCAACAAGCGGCTTTAGTTCATGGTGGATGTTGTACGTACATATGTGCGACCGCATTTTTTACCATTTTAAATTGCTCTAAAAAAAAAATAAATACCAAATTTGCAACAAAAATATCAATTCTTTCATTAAAATACACTAGAATAAACACGAAAAACTAAAAAAAATTTTTTCAGGAAACTGATGTAGGGCCCAGAGCCAGAAAATTTGATTTTTACTCCTATACCCTACTGATAATATAGCAAACATTTAGAACTATCCCTTTTATACAGCAAATGCTTTCTATTCATTAGACTAATGCCCGTAGGTTTTACTACTTTAGTGTATCATTAAATAATTTATATAAATATTGGGAACTGATAAGGGCACGTGTATTTTAAAATTTTAAACACTAATTTTAAAAGCGCGCATACTTCTGACTATTTTCAACGACTGCAAATCAGTCTAACTAATATGCGACTTAATATGAACATTTCTCAGCATTTGCCAAGGAGTGAGGAAAACCTTCGCATTAACTTAAAATATCTATTCTTAGCAGGAAAATTATAAATTTTATAAGCTAAAAATTTTGAACCTCTCCACCACTTTTCAGTTTACGCCTACATACGTTTGTAAATATTTCCACTATAAAAGTTGTAAGCAACGCCACAGTTTTTAGCGCCCTTGGGACTTAAGGGTGAAGATAGTCAGTGGCGTATTTACAGTCAATGGCGCTCTACTGGGTGTAAACGGAAGTTAACTAAAAAAAGGTTCTCCAACTATAAAACAATAGCCACTACTGCCTTACTTTTAATTAAACAAATATTTGCCGACTTGGGCTATTCAGCCTATACGTAAACTGCTTACGGTAGTCTATCAAGTTTATATGGCAGCCTGATTGAGAGTGCTAAACATCATACTTCGCGCAGGTATTGGTGACGACATGTACCATTATCTATTGCAACGGACTTCTAATACCTTTTATTGCCACGAAATTATTATTAATATTTTAAGTATTAAGCTGTTTAAATATTAAGTTGTTTATATATATCTAGTTATTCAACCGGTTTGAAGTACCTTTGGATGGCGTTCAGATGGCGTGTCAGGTTTGGCGTGCCCATTAATTTTTTTTAATAATGTTGCATTGTAATTTCTTAATTTTGATTGGTTTTACTTTGTTATTAACTGCCAAGTTTATTTCAGAATCTGTAACCAACATAGCTCGCATTCCAATGAATATTTGGCGGTATTTAATTTCATTCATTAGTACTTTTATACTATCGCCGCCAGATATCAGCACCTTACGCAGCTCGGTTGAATAACTATAAGCCTTATTTATATATATCTAGTTATTCAACCGGTTTGAAGTACCTTTGGATGGCGTTCAGATGGCGTGTCAGGTTTGGCGTGCTCATTAATTTTTTTTAATAATGTTGCACTGTAATTTCTTAATTTTGATTGGTTTTACTTTGTTATTAACTGCCAAGTTTATTTCAGAATCTGTAACCAACATAGCTCGCATTCTAATGAATATTTGGCGGTATTTAATTTCATTCATCAGTACTTTTATACTATCGCCGCCAGATATCAGCACCTTACGCAGCTCGGTTGAATAACTATAAGATATATAAACAAGGCTATAAGATATATAAACAAGGGCTGTACCTACACTGCCCCTAACTTGTCTTACTAATTGTAAGTACAAGTCCCTTCTCAACAAAAAAAAAAAAAAACGGTTTGCAAGGACATCTGGTAGGTAGGGTTTTTTCAAGCTGCGTTCTAATGCGCCTCTTGGAGTTTCGCGGCGCTCCGTGGACATTTGGCGCCTGAGGCTTTCAGGCTTTAGCCAATTGGATAAACGTCCCTGATTGTTTCAGGGTTTCACAATTTAGTTTGTTATTTAGCAACTTTTTACTTGTGCTATAATAATTAAGCGGAATTTTAGTGGCTAACGTCGAACTACATTACAGTTTTTAGTAAACGAACAAATTACATAGATTAAATTTCGACAAAATACCATTAGTGTCTTTAATATTAATGAGATTGTTACATCTTTACTCTCATGCTTACATTGCTACTAATGTATACTTATTAATCTTGTCACAATCATTTCTGTCTATGTTTTTGTTATAGAAAATAGTTACATTTTATTACATTTTTAGTTAAAAGAATCCGTGAACTTAAAGCAGGAGAAATTGTATCGAATAGATCGATTCCACTATGTATATAGCAGTATGAATAATAAATAGGAATGTAGTTAAAAAGGTTGTCTATATAGCAGGTTGTATATTTGATGTTATATCCGATTACAATCATAAAACAAGTATCGTGTTGGATTTATTACGTTTGAAGAAATGAAAAGAAATTCACAGTTCATAGGTAGGCATACCATATATTTCTAGTAAATAAAGAGAAACGAATTGTTTCTGATAAGATCATTTTAATCAGTTTATTTTTATTGTTAAATATGCATGTAATAGGTACTTATAAAGTAACTAAAGGATTGAACGGATAAAGGCGGTAACTGATATTTACCTTAAAATTTAATTACAGCGAAGGTTAATAACCGATAATTTTTCAGTTAGCCCTGATTTTACCTTTAAAAACGTAATATGCAACTATATTGTCTAAGTATAGAACAGTGAAATTTTCAAGGCTGATATAGTAAACTGATAAAAGCAACAAAAGTTTATCTTCTCAAAAACTACCTGTCTTGCTAGGTTGCTACCCATTCAATTTTTCGATTATTTAGTGAATATCACATAAATAGTTATTGGTTTTTCTGTTATTTCACAAACTTAGGCAGAGGAAGTTGCATTTTAAATTTTAGCGCCTTTACAATGTTTATGTTACTAATTTAAGAAAGGATCACTAGGCGGCGATCGTATGGTTTTCAGGGGGTAGGAAAAAATGAGCACCAAAAGAAAATAGTGGGGCGCACGTTCACCATACAATCCGTTTTACCCGAGCTGCGCGCTTAACATTAAATAAATAACAGTGCCAGTAATTATTGAGACGTTCGCGTGTAGGTCGAAAGAATCTTTTGCCTGTGCATCGTTGCAGTTGATATATTGCAGTGTAATAAATTTAAATTTTATTTAAAAAACGTGTGTTATTGTGCATCGTTTCGAAAGGGAAATTTTAACAGAATACACGCAAAATGGTGTCTGGAGGGATGACATGTGTTAAATATCTGTTATTTTGCTTCAATCTATTGTTTGCCGTAAGAAATTTGTGTACAAAGTCGGTTTAAATAATTTTGGTACGTATTTCAGGTGTCAGGGATTGCGATCCTGACGGTGGGCGCTATCATCCACACCGCTTACCATCACTATTCGCAATTCGTTGATCCGACGTTTGAATCGGCGCCTATCTTTTTTATAATCGTCGGGGTTATCGTGTTCGTGGTCGCCTTCTTCGGCTGCTGCGGTGCCGTCAGGGAGAACCACTGTATGGTGATCACCGTAAGTTTAATCGGTTGTGTTTGTATTATTAATTGTCCCGATACTTCTTCTCGCATACCTACGTACACAGTTCTCCGTCTTGATCTTACTCATCTTCGGGCTGGAGGTGATCGTCGGGATAGCCGGCTATTTTAAAAGGAACGAGGTGCAATCGATATTGGAGAATCGTTTCAACGAGTCTATGTACGCTTACACTCAAAATCAAACCGACGTGAAGAATTCTTGGAATATTTTGCAACATGAGGTAAGTTTTTATCCCTTTATATTTACACTATTTTATTACACTATAGATGATAACAGGATACAGCGATGTTATTGCATTCACATTGTAATTTGTGTAACATTAAATTTCGTTGCCAGGAGCGATAAAATTTGTTTTGTTTTGCTTTTAACAATGCAAAAGCGATTGAAAGTGCCGTATTGGTGATGTGTCCGTACAATTTTAATCAATACCTACTTCGCAACAGGTTTTTCTTTTTTTTTTTGGCGCCGATGACTAAAATTAAGGTCACACAATTTAAAATTTTTTGCTAATAAGTTTCATTATTAACCCTGCTGTACTGTGCGGGTCTATTTGAAAGAAAATGTTATCCTAAATTGTTTTTGTTTAATTTTTTACTTTGGGCCCTGGTGACATTATTTACCAATATTTGGCCTTTGTTATTTTATATTACATTTCTTAATGTTATCTATTTTTTGAGTACCTATACCTACTATGCTTTCAAATGGTATACATATACCGGTCGGGTCAATATGACCTGAATTTTATTAAAATTTATTTTTTGAAGAATAAATCTAGTGAAATCTTTAGATATAGTATATACAGGAACCAGTAACAAGTCTGTATTTGTACCTGTGACCACAGATTCTTATACATACAGTGCATACAGTTGAAATCACGAATGTTTGTAGTTATGTCAAATTTGTTTATGACGTTTAGACGTATATTTTAAGTAGCCAACATAAGCTAATGTTATATATGTATGTACGTGTATTCCGCTTGTCTATACGTATGCTTCCGATTTTTAACGCTTTGTCTTCACTTTACCGATCAATTAATGTCGCAACTACAAACATTCGTGATTTCATAAGCGTTCACTACACACATAAATAATTTCGCTAGCGAGTATGTGCTTGCTGAAGATGTTGTTAAGACTAGAAAATAAACCCTCGACGCAGTTATGATTGACCCACCAACACCAGGAATTACAAAATATGCTAGTAGCCGCATCGGTGACCACAAGTCGTCATTTCAAGTTGATAATGCTGCAGAAAATAAATTTAAATGAAATGACAACTCTCTAAGTACGAAGTGTTTACGGTGTTTAGGATTGGAGAAATTTAGATAGTATTAGTAGGTACTGTTTTTGAGGCTTGCATAGAATTGTTGCTAGGTACTTGTTGGGGTTTATCGGTAGTTTGGAGAATCTACGAAAAGCTTGTGGGATAAAGAAACTGGTAGAAATATATTTACTATGTCATGGGAAAGATTTTCTATAATATCTCGCGTAATTCGATTTGATGGCATAAATATAAGGCGAGAGAGAAAGCTAATAAAGGCTGCTTAAAGTGACCCATTGGTAGTTGTTTTTCCAAAATTGTATAATGCTGACGTAAATGTTACTGTTGATGAACAGTTAGTAGCATTTTTTAGAGCGTGCTATCCCTTCAAACAGTATATTCCTAGAAAATCGGTGCAGCTTCTGAACAAAAAATCAAGACTTGCGAATTGTATGCAATCTTAAATAACGAACTCAAAAGGTACAATCTAACTTGCGATAATTTCTTTACGTCTTACAATTTGGGGCTGTTACTTTTAAAACAAAAAAATGGCGATGTTGGGAACTATAAGCAAAAACAAGCCTGAGCTTGCAAAGCTCATGGTAAATAAATAAGTATATAAGTGACACTACCCTACTTAACCACATTCCTAAAAAAAAACAAGAACGTAGTGATTTCTACTTTACACTGTACCCCACAAGAAATAAATTAGTACCAGGGATGACGAAATAAATGCAAAGAATATACTATAATGCTACAAAAGAAGCTATTGATGCTCTAGATTTCTGGACCAACTTACAACCATATACCTACACTTGTAAGCGTTTAAAATTGCTGACCTATGATAGTATTCTATAATATGCTCGATATCTCATCTCTCTTATAATGTCGTTGTTCTGTAGAGGAGTAGGTATAGATCCAAATTGGAACGCAAATAAGCAAAGTAAAGAATAGTTTTAGAAAAATTAGAGAAATCTGACATATACAAAACCAATTTAAGAAGCAGAATACATAGGTGTACCAAGAACAGAGGAATCATGAAATATTGTGCAAAGTTGCAAAGAATGCATAACGTTGATTATAAATGTGCCACAAACAACTATTGTAAAATGCAGTCGTTGTAAATTTTATCCATCAACTAAAGACAATAAAACAAATGTGTGTAACAATTGTCATACATATCTTTGTAAATTCGCTGTGGTACATACTTTTGCGGAAATTGTTTTTTTTTTTTTTGAACATAAAAATGGCTTTTTATAACAATATCTCATCCGTAGTAGAATAATAATTTGTTAATTTTGCATTAAATAAACAAGTACTAGTAACTTGTGCAATTTCTTTCTTTTTTTTTTAAGTTTCTCGACTCCAACGATACAAGTATATAGTAAATGTAAACAGATCAGTAGGTTAATAATTACCTACCATTTGTTTGACGGGAACTTTAAATTGCAGAGTGCCACGATTAGAAATTAGAATAATTAGCTTCTTTACAATTTCTTTTTTCATTTTACTAGTGCTTGAAATTATTATTAAGGTTTTTCTAGTGTCGTAGCACATTCTAGTCCAGTTAATAATGTTAGTATATTGAAAAACGAACTGTATGCACCGCTTTATACAACTAGACATAGGAGGCTTTCAAATGATCAATTACGTGTTCTAGCCGCGCAACGACAAAGCACACAACTGACTATAACTACCGTGCAACTTACGAACAACTAAGCTACTTCAACAGAATAGAAAATATCAGGAATTTTCACTCCGGTGATTAAATGGACATATATCTATCTTTTTTTAATGAAATCCTGGCGTCCCGTTTGAACCATTGCTCATCTATAACGTGTTTGTGCACAGAATCGCGGAGTCCAATAAACAAAGTAAAACCACAGTAAAACTATAGACAAAAAATAAAATCGTGACCATAGGGAATAACATTGAAGTGAAGTTTCTGTATATTCTCCATTATGTGCTACTACACTGCTTGAAAGTGTTGTGTCGTTGCTGTTTTTGTTATTATTGCGAAGTGTCGCAAGAATTGTTATCAGGAAATTGTTCCTCTGAACAATGCCATCCTACCCTGAGATTCAACGGTGGTGGATTGTTGCGTGATGTTGCATGTAGTTGATCGTGTGATAGCCACGTATTTCAAAGTGTGATGAAAACTAACTTATAATTATACCTAATATAATAATTATACGAATCGTAGCTCGACCGTTTGCGAGAAAAATATATTAAAACATTAAAAAAAATCAAACTAAAAAACTAAAAACACTTAAAAAATACAAAATTAGATTAAAGAACTGACAAATAATATCCAAAGCGAGACGCCTACCGGGAAGTTTTCCAAAGTGAGACGGGCTTAAAAAAATAAAAAATTCAATAATAATTGATAAACTTAAACTCCATTCTACATTCTTACACATATTTTACGCGATTAAAGAGAGGAATAAAAGAGTCGTATCCACCTTCTCTTAAGCGGTGCGTTTCGGATGGAACGCTGGCTTTCTACAAAGTGTTGCAAAAGTAATGTAACGTGAATTGGATGCCATTTTGTTAGTAATAAAAAATATTAGGCTCTCTTTTAACGGAAAGTTTATTTGAAGGTGTAAAATTGATGACATTATGTTGAAAAAATGATATCGGTCAAATTACCACCTCCTGAGTTGATGCACATTTGTGCTCGTTTTACGACATTTTCAATTGTTGCTCGCAAAACATGTGACTCCAAATTGGTGATTTCTTCTTCAATGTTGGCTTTCAAGACCTGCAAAGGTTGTGGTTTGTTCTGGTAAACGCGGGATTCCAAAAAGACCCAAAGGAAGAAGTCTGGCGCGGTTCAGTGACGCAGTTCAAATCGCCAAAATGGGAGATTGCACGGTCCGGAAATTGGTGTTTCAAAATCTCCATTGTTGTTCGACATGTATAAGTAGTTGCTCCGTCCTGTTGCAAGCAACAATGCTCGAGACCAAATTCAGCAAATTGGGACAAAAAAACTTGTTTAACATCTCTCTGTAGCGTTCACCATTTACGGTCAAAGTGGTGCCGTCGGCATCCTCACAAGGATAAGGACCAATCACTTTTTCACTGCAAATGCCGCATCAAACAGAGGGCGATTGAGAGGATGCAATGGGTCTTCGTGCATAGAAACGCAAATTCTGTTTGTTACTACTAAAATGGAAATGGGTTTTGTCGCTCATTATGATTTTGGATACGAAATCATCCTCTTCTTGCACCAGGGAATAAGTTGACCTCAGTTGACGGTCAGCAGGCTGCAATTGGTGAACGGTTTGCACTTTGTTAATTCTCTATCTGTCTACAACATAAATGTCAAAGCACAATGACATTTGACGTCATTTGTAAAAAATATGGCACATTCACATGATGACATTACTTTTGCCCCACCTAGTATATAGAAAATATCCTTATTCGCCTTTCGAATTATCTGGTACTACTCTATTTGCTTTAGAAAAAATATTGTGTTAAATATTTTTACTACAGTACAATTATTTTCTACTGCATGGCGGATACACGATAGCAAGACACCATCAGTGAGACACCCTAAGTAATATGGAGAAAGCTTATAACTCGCACGCGAAGTAAAAGTACTCCCACTATCTTCACGATTCGTAATTCAGTTTTTATTGTAACCTGTATCTGCAGCACTGCACGCCAGCCAGTGAGCGGGCTCCGCCCGACTCTTCCAGCTCGTGACGTAGAATGCGTGTCGGGGCGGGGTTTCAGCCAACAGAAAATAATTCTAGTGTGGACGATTCCGAGGAATGCAATTGTCTGATATTGAAATTAGAATATCTGTAATCGAAATGTCTGGGACATGAGATGTATTGGTATTTTTTTAATATCGAAACCTTTTAAAATTTATTTTTTATGAAGCATGCATATGTAGATATTTGCTTTGATATCGAATATCTGTATCTTTCTTTATTACCGAATATTAATATTTTCAATAATAAATTTCTAGAGGAGTGAGAAGCAGCACCGATTTGACATGATGGGTATACATTCCAAAAAGTTAGTAACATTTTTTCACCGTCTTGTTCAGCTCACCCCTCACTTTTGTGTTAGGTTACGACCTACTCACCACGATTTTAGATAGCCGGCCGGTTTCTCCGTTCGTACTAGTGATGGGATCACTCGAATGAAAAATAACCGATTATTCGGTTACATCTGTAACAGTTTATATTTTATCCTTATCAGATACATAAAGATATGATCTTTTATACCGTTTTATTTACAGTTGCTGTTGCTTGCGCTGCTTGTGTGATGTGTAGGCGCACCGAACAAACTTATCGACTCATCACAGTCGTGATTTTTTGTTCAATCAGGTATTTCCATAACCGAATTATTTGAATTATTTCAAAAACCCAATAATCGGTTATTTTTCATTCGAGTGATCCCATCATAGTTACAACGAACAAATATAATGTGTTATAAACATCCGAGTGAAAACTCATCTGAATGATCATTCGGTTTTTATGATCATTCGAATGATGATTAACCGGTTTTTAAAATAAATCTGTTTTGCCCAACACTAGTTCGTACGGAGTAGCTCGCACTTTAACTCCCAAAAGTGAAGAGAGCAGAAATAGATGGTGAAAAAAAAACGCTATTGATTCTCATGCATGTAGTAAAATTAAACCACTATCATTAATAATAAGTAGAAAAATGGTTTACCGCTGGCAGTAGCAGAAGTAATTAAAGAAACATTAAATTAAGCAGTGTAGAGTGTAGATGTTTATATACTTTCATATTTTTATACATCCATATACTTCCACTTTCTAAAATTAGGTGAATCTTTGGAGAGGCCAAACGCATACAGATTAGGAATAAATAATGCTTGTGAATATACGAATGGCTTGATATATGTACATACATACATATACAGGGTGTGGCATTTATCTGTGGACGAGCTATTGCGGCTAACCAGTCCACTTAAGTGAAATATGTTTTAGATAAAAAGTAACTCCGGATCAAATACTCTATATCGCAAAATTATTTTTATATATACAGGGTGGTCAGTTTAGCCTGCGCGTTATACAACTTTGTCATTTTAAATGGAACACCGTATATATCATTGCATTTTTGGATTCCCCGATGCAAAATAAAGTAGATTTAATTCACATACCCTACACCAAAACCGAACAGCTTCGGAGTTATTCGACTTTTTAGAAAAAAAAAATGCATTTGCTTGGGTCACTTAGAAAATCAATACCACCGTTACTACTATAACAATTTTACGATTATTTTGTAGTATAGTCGTGACAATATTTGAAAGTGTATAACCAATTAATAATTTCTTTGTTATGTTATACAGGGTGTTGTTAAAGTGTCAATAAAGCTACGCATCTTTAAATCTCATTTTTTTCAAATGGAACACCTTGTATATTTTTGTGCCATATAATACAGAATTTAGTCCTCTTTCAATCGCATGGAACATTTCATATAGCTAAAGTTAATACTTTTCGAGTAAATTTGAATAATGTGGGATCTAGTGCGAGAAAAACAGTAATTGATCGATATTCTAAGAAAAAAACATTTATGGCAAAATCAAGTGCTGTAAAGATGATTTTGATATTTTTTATAATAATTTTTTGAGTAAACATCGGTATATTTTATCCATCGTTGGTTTATACTGGGTACAATTTTATGTATGTACCTCCATGATAAGCATTTATAATCATATGCCTAAATAGGTATCAAAATAAAATTATAGTAGGCCATGTTTTGTGATAATAAATGAACTAAGGGTATCTAGCTAACTGTCAAATTTTATGTACAAGTATTGTGGTAATTACCCATTTTTCAGCATTTTGACGACAGTGAATTTTCTAGTTTTATTATTGTTGCTTGTTACTTGTTTCTTGGTTTATGTTACACATTCTTTGTTATCTGTTGCTTGTTATTTTTTATTATTTACTTTTTTCAAATTGAATATGAACTACTCGGAGAAAGAGCTCATAGATATGGCCTTTATCCTAGGTGAGTGTGGGCGCAATCGCTTACTGACAAGAATTTATGTACAGAGGTATCCAACCCGCAGATATCCTCGAACGGAAGTTTTTGAACGTTTGATGGCCAGGTTTGTAAATGATGGTTCTGTTAAGTACGGATCTCATAGACTTTCAAAAACTGTGATTACCGAAGAAAACGAATTAATGGTTTTGCAAACTATTGTAGAAGATCCTCATATTAGTTTGCGAACAATGAGCAATAATTTAGTCATTAGTATGAGGTCATTAGGAAGACTGCTGAAGAAAAGTAAGTATCACTCTTATAAAGTTCAACTCCACCAAGAACTGTTGCCAGCAGATTTGAATAGAAGGGTAGAGTTTTGTCGCAGAATTACAGTAATAATGAACGAACATCCGGATTTTTTGAGTAATGTGTTGTGGACAGATGAAGCCCAGTTTCATAATAGTGGATGCGTAAATAGACATAATTTTCACTATTACTCAGATGTAAATCCTTACATTATTCGTGAAACTCGTCGCCAAAACAGATCACTTAATGTTTGGGGCGGTATCATTGATACCAGTGTTATCGGGCCGTACTTTTTTGAACAACATTTAAACGGTCAGAGATGTAGGCACTTTCTTGTGAACGAATTAGGAGGCCTGCTAGAAGATGTGCCATTGCAAAATAGACTAAATATGTGGTTCCAACACGACGATGCGCTCAGCCACAACCACCATGCAGTAAAAGAAACTTTAAATGAAATGTATGGCATTAGATGGATAGGTAGGGGAGCACCTATTGCATGGCCAGCACAATCTCCTGATTGGATGTCAGTTTTTTACGCACTGGAAAAAGTATTGCAACTGTATTAAAAGCTTACAGGAATGTGACAAATTATGAAGATTCTTTATTAAAATACTATTTATAACGCATTTAAATTAAGAGTTTTATTCTGTACTCACCCCTTACCTTGATTATTCGCAAAAAATATAGGTGTCTAATACATTTGAACATATCTGTATATAAAAGGGGATCTAATTAATGCTTCACGATAGTAATCTGAAATATAGCCAACACTACATGTGACAACCAACCTTTACTTGCAAGTTTTATAGGTGAAGTTATTACTAAATAACATGGAACATTTAAACGCCCCAAGAACGTCACGAAGTTATTAAAATTTATTGTCAGAAACAATGCTCTGTAAAGGAAACTTGACGTGGATTACAGGCATTCTACGGTTCACAACGTCACCCAAGTTAACAAACAATTCGTAATATCGTGAAGAAATTTGAAAGTGGGTTTACGTTACTGGATGAGCCAAGAAAAAAATCGTGTAATAAAAGTGAGATCTACACATAATGTTGAACTGCTCGTAATAATTTAAAAATCTGTATGTTAGACGTCGTGCTCAACAATTAAACCTTGCAATAATGGGCACCACCTACGAACTTGATTACTTTATTACTTACGGTTTAGAATGTATAAATTGTATTATTAGAATAACTAACAATAAATATGCACTGATCAAATAAACGGTTCCAAGAAAGATGATATATTAAATGTTGATTTTCATATCCATTTTATATATAAATAAATAGTAAGATAATTTGGACAGTTTCAATATCAATATTTATTTTCCCACAGATTATTTAAATATAAGTATACATACGTACAACATGCGATAATAAAAAATAGTATCCAATTTCATTTAATCCGATTAAGTTACTTAAACATGGCGGAAATTTGATCCTTAATTCATGAAGTGATCTTTAAATGCCTTCATTATTATGGCTTTAATAATGCGTTTGATTGGTTTATATCTGTTTAGGGAATCACCTAATTCACTAGTATTACAAAGTCAAAAGTCATTAGTGAAAAACAAATGAATAGAAACGCGGATATTAATGAATTTCCAACATTATTAAAACTTGTCCAGTGAACCTCTGTAAAATGGCTTGTTACGATGAATATGTCCGTTGGTATTTATTAATAAAATTTTGTATTTAATGTAAACCATTAAAAAAGAAAAAGATAAAAGAAACTAAAGAAAATGTGTAAACTATGTCCTGTCCCACAAAATTAAACCCGAACGATACCCGATAGACTTACACGAAAATGACGTTCATAAAACTTCGCTCGTGTGAACAAATATGGTTTCTTACAGATTATCTGAACTGGATAATCGTTTTTTTTTTTTTGTTGGAGCTGTCTGACATGGAGTTGCCGGAAACACTGCAGTCTCTTGCATTTTTTGTATTTAATCCCCCATATCTTTTACTCGTTGAATCATACTATCCTTTCCACTGTCCTGTGCCATGTATTATTCTATACAGGTCTTTGGCTGCTTGACCAAAATAATCCTTTGGGTTCATTTTTGATTTGCCAAAAATTGCCTCTTTTTGCGTCGTGGTGTGCGGTTTCTGTCATCGTATTACATAGTTTGCAGTGTGTATCTCCAGTCGTGATTCCAATTTTCTGTAGGTGTCCTGCACAGTGTTCTGTTAAGGTTTAATAGTGCTTCACCCCTCTTCTTTGACGATCCCTTAATAAAGATTTTTTCATGAATTTGCCTACACGCAAAAGCCGATTTATTTGAATCAAGCAAAATTTGTTTAGCTCAATTAAATTATTTCTTTTTTAATCGGCAAACAAAGTTTTATTCCATTGAAAGAAATAATAGTGTTGTCCATCTTTTGTAGTTTTAAGTAAATTTTTGGTTGAGTTAATTATATTTTTATTTGTGGCAAGTTTATGACAGATAGTTGCATTAACAAAAATTGTTCAAAGTAACTATATCATTTACTTGTTTTAAGTATATATGTATTTACATAAGGCACAGAATTTAATTAAAGAAAGGTATGTTATGAGTATATATAAACAATGATAATCGTACATACAAACCACAATACAAATCTTCGAAGACTGGTATCAAATCCTTGAAGCAGCAATCTTCTAACAATTCCTTCGTATCCATTTCACAGTTTCCACGAACACCAGCCACAAGTAGTAACAAATATTATGAATATGATGGTACTCCGTTGCAAGAATGGACGCGGTCCATATCAATTCTGTTTTACTGCCTAAAAATGTGGTAACCCTACAGAAACACTGCAGATGACTGCAAAGCGTCTGATTGGTTCTTTTAGGAGGGATTTGATTTAAACAAATATATTTAATCCCGGCAACCAAATTCTTTCTTTACCTAATAATTTAGTTATGCCAAAGAAAACATTTCAACAAAATTATTCCTTTATCCCAAATAACGTTTTATTTTATATTTGATTGAGAAAAGAATTTATACATTTAAATCAAGAAAATATAGGATAACAAAATTAATTTGTTTACGGCAATCAAATCAACGTTTCTTTCGACATTCGTAGTTCACAAGTTCTAGGCCTATATATAGGCAAACCGCTGATTCATTTCTTGGTTAGCTCAACGGCTTTTTGGTTTCCTTCGATTCCCGAATGTCCGGACACACACTGTAAAGTGACTTTATTGCGGTCTGTCAGACTATTCAGTTCTCGAACACATTCCTAAACCAGTCTTAATATTGTACTCTGGGATTCATTAATGCACTCAGTATCGCCTGGTGGCTGTCTGTTGCAAAACAAATCCACTTGATTTTATAAGCCCTCGTCTTTGAATCCGGCAGTAAACCAAATCAATTGATACCGAACCTGTCTCTGCAGCTGGACTGATTTCAGCTTATTCGATCCGTGATTTCCACCTCGAAATTCCTCTCTTAAATAGATTTGTCGAAATCCATACAACCTTACCAATGTGTAAGTTATTTTTTAATCTAATTAATCTGTCGGATACTTTCATATCGATTTTTGAACTGCGAATTTCTTTTTCGACAGTAATTTAATTTGATATTAATTTAAATCTTTATCTTATTTTTCTTTTCGTATTTCTCTTTCCATCCAAATCCTTACATGAAATCTTGACTTATCTTACACTTTCATACCTTGCTATTATACATACCCTAAATTACTAATCTGGTCTGTTATTAATGTTATTTTGTCATGGTTATTATTACTATTGCCATTTTCTTCTTTCATATTCTACTTATTGCCATTCATTAAATAGGAAGCAAATTATAATGAAATTTCATGAAATATTGTTTCACAAAATACCGTTGAAAAGGGCGCCCGCCTTTAATTTTCCTTGAGCGGGCGCAATGCAATTCCGGTAATTTACTTTGAGAAAAACCCATAGTTATATCTTCATCATCCAAATATAAAAAAATAGTAGACATTGAATATTTATTTATTATAAAGTGTACAAACATTTATTATAAAGGGTTCAATGGGTGTTTAATGGGTAAGCAGCCAAATCAAAAGGCAAGTCCTTTCCTTTTTTCTGTCTGAGTTTTCGTAACTTTATTTGTTACATCTTCAAAGACATCTATGGAGAAGTGGAGGCAAACAATTAATAATAAATACAGACATTAGTCAAAACAACAAAAGTTTAAAATAAAATTGCGTATTGAATAGATGTCTCTGAAGATGTAACAAATAAAGTTACGAAAGCGCAGACAGAAAAAAGGAAAGAACTTGTCTTATGGTTAGGCTGCTTAGCCATTACACCCCACTTGAACCTTTGCGAGTAGAGCCGGTACCTCCTAGGTATAAACTAGTGCTGTCAGCACGAACCGGGTACCCGGGTTTATTTTCGCCAAACCTACCCGGTTCCGGGTACCCGTGTTACCCGGTTCCGGGTACCCGTGTTGCCCGATTTCTTGTCCACTATTACCGGATTCCGTAATTCCCGGTTCTGTTTACATACTCTGCTAAATCCGAGTTCCCGTATTACCTGGATTCAGTACCTCATAATTCTCTCCTTTTTTATTTATCAATTTCCTTTATGTTGTATACTATACAATGTATAGTATTACAAATTATATACCTTATTTACGAAAATTGGATCGGATACATACCGATGTACCGTAGGTGAAGAGAAATGATATTTGTAATGTACTGGAAGAGAATAGAAGCTCGATAGAAACTTATTGATCCAATTTTCGTATATCCCTATAGCTAACTAATACAATAACATCGAAGTGGGAGTTTTTAATTATACGTAATACAATAATTATTATTGTATCATAAATATAAATACTAAGAACGAACTTAAAACCTTTTTATATCAGTGCTTTACACTTTAGAATATACCGTTAATGGCAATTTTCTTTTCGCATAATTGTATTTACCGGTTTTCATGATTTGTTTGTAATAGTAATAGTAGTTACAATAATTTTTATTGACAACGTTGACACGTAATAAAATGTAAATTGTAAATTGTTTGTACCGTTCACCATCTGAAAGAACATTTTCTGCCGCGGGAAATTTAATATCTGCAAAACGCAGTTGCCTAAAGTCAGAAAATGTAGATAAACTTTTATTTTTGTATAAAAATTTAAACAAACTGTAAATAATAAAACCGCCACATTTTTTTATTGAGCGTATATAGTGTATTCTTTTCTTTTTCATGAAAATATTATTAAAAATGTTATTTGCATGTGATTATCTATATTACTGTAAGGCATGTATTTTGTATAAAATGTAATGTGCAAGTAATAAATAATTACAATGTTTATATACTGTTTATTCATATAAACCAAAAGTAATTAAAAAATAATAATCTCATTATTCAAAACTTGTTCATCTCGGTTACATTTCGAGAAACAATATTCTTATGCATTAGTATAAATTAATGAAGAATTGATAAATAACATAATATAGAGCAAAGAAAAACTGGAATCGTGTAGACCGAGGCAGGAATCGAGAATCGCGTAGGACCCGAGCACCGGGTAGGAATCGAGAACCGGCTAGGAACCGAGAACCGGATAGGAACCGGGTTACCCGTTACCCGAAATTTTAGGAATCGGGTACCCGGTTCCTGTAAATCACGGTTCCTGACACCACTAGTATAAACAACTTTCTCTCAAACAAATTCCACCTTAAGTCACCGTATATATTGTGAGTGTTTTGTGCATGCATATTATTTACATTGTCGGCTTATCTATCAATTCAGTTGAATTACCGTCAACCTCTTTTTGCATAAAAAGAATTCTTTGATCTTTGGTTTCTATATTTATTACATGAATATTTTAATAAATTGGTTACTGGAAATACTTGTATTTCAAAAACATTAATAAGTTATTAAAAAAACGGAGTATAACGGAGTTTTAACTACATATAAAACTAAAAATAATACTTACGGGTAAATTTGCGGCTGTACTAATTTCTGCCCGTGACATACCATTTTTCCACATGCCAATTATTTCACCTTTTTGTGTCGCATTACAATGTCGTCTTGGTTTCATAGTTTTTAATTAAAAATGAAATTGCAAATGTATCTATTCTCACTACCCTCGCAATTGCAAATGTTTGAATAAATGCATTTATGCACTCCCAACATTTGTGTTTATAAACAATTTTAAAGAAGAATAGCATACAGTAGAAAAAATTATACATCAAAAGCTCTTCTTCAAAGAAACTACAAGATATATTTAAAAACATAATATGTTCTCTCTTACACACACAGTCATGGTCTCTTCGCATTTATTGCATTAAGGTCGAATTTTGTTTGTACCACCTATTTAATACGGTTTATTTTATTGAAATATCGTGCCGAATATGAGTGAACCTATAGTACATCCGCACATAATCGTTTCTCGTTATACAAATTTTAGGCAATTGGTTATTATTATCTGTGCGGTTAGTATCGACAAAAAAAACACACTTAGCAGAATACCACCCCTATCAATAATCTATAAAGACGTTAATATGTCTTTGTGTTAGCAATGCATTTTAAAATAAACCCTGTAATATGTTGATGATGTCACTTAGTCCTTTTTTTGTCTTGCACTAAAAAAAAATCTATGTACAAATAATAAGACTAAAAAAATTAATAGGCATCTTGAATGCTGAAACAAGTTATATGGTCACTACTTTACGAATTATATAAGTATATATTTAATCGTTATTAATATATTGGAGACCTTATTATAATGTAAGAATATCTGAAGTTATATATCCGGCTTTGCGAACTACACTTGTGCCTGTTTTGGCTACACTAATCTGCTATTTTTATTATTGCACATATGGATTGTTTCGTTAAAGTAGATGTATTGGAATATTCGATTTATTTACTACCTATTTTGTTTTTTGATTCGATTGTACACATCCATGAAAACAATACAAATTAGTGCTTTGCGCGGTCAAGAGACTACAGTCTGCTGAGTAATAACAACAATATTTGGGGATATATTACGGAATCACTAATTATAAGTGTAAGTAGTATTGTAATATCGTTTTTTTTTGTTGTTGTTTTTTTAATGTAGTGCAATGAGAAACAATTTGTAAAGAATTAGAATAGAAACTACATACTGGTGAAAGAATAATAAATAAAAAGGAAGGTAAATCAAGTAGGTATTTGGAAGTTTTTTCATTTAAGTGTTATAGCGTTTTTGAAGAAGTATTATATTATAATTACGTATATCAAAAATGTAAAATGTAGATACCCGTGTTATACGGATTCGGATGTGGATCAAATTGATCTCAATGAGGTGCGGATAGACAAGATGCGGATACGGATACCGAGAAAAGTATCCGTGCAGGACTCTAACTATAATCCCCAATCGCTATGATGAATAGTTCGATTCACGTAAAAGCGTCGCGATCTTCTCGGACAGCAAGGCAACACTGAAAACGATCAGCTTGGCAAGTGTTGACTCTAAGCTGGTTTAGGACTGCGTAAGGGCCCTAAATGAGGTGGGTACCCAAAGGAAACTAACATTGGCCTGGGTTCCCAGCCACATAGGTGTGAAGGGAAATGAGGCAACCGACGATCTGGCTAGACGAGACTCGTCCAGATTATTTGTTGGAGCTAGCCCTTCCTTCGTTATTACCAAATCGCAAATTAAAAAGTCCATGAACGAATGGACACAGAACGAGGTGCAAGGAGTCACCAGCACAAAGGGGGACAAAAGAGTTGGTTTTTAAAGGAATAGAGGCCTGAGTTTAGTAAAGACTTACTGATTGTGAGTAAAGACAGGAAGATCGTCAAAATGATAGTAGATCTGTTGACTGGTCATTGTAGACTAAATAGGCATTTGTATAACATAGGCCTGGCAGCGGGCGCTATCTGCAGATTCTGGCAACAGGAGGAAGGAACCCCAGTTCATATGCTGTGTCATTGCGAGGACAAGGTTTATAGCGCTGGGCGTACAGAGCCCCACAGCGAATGGCTACATATAGGAGCCGATCTCAAAAATGATAGGCTTAATTAGCAAGGCATGATTAGAAGGCGCCAAAGAGGACCACAATAGATCTGAAACGGTCGCGGTAAAATAGGTTAAAAAGCCAGCCCAATGCTAATCGAATCTATGATGAATGGTTCCAAGACCTAATCAATGATTGCATCCATCATACGGATTTCTACTTTAATAACATAGTTCATGCACTTTTTCCAGGTAGTAGCAATTAAATTTTTTAGAGTATCAAGCAAATTTGAAAGTGTTATTTTTTCTAGCTATTGGAACTAACAATTTAAACATTATATTAAGCTAATTAACTACTAGTAACTAATATTGTAGATAGGTTAAAATACAAATAAACTTGTGAATGGAGTAAATTACTAAGCAAATTAAGAAAAAAATCTGTGAAGTTTAGAAAATTAATATAACTGGACTTACAAGTAATTAAATATCACTAAAATTTATATCATCTTTGAAAGTTAATAATTATTTTAAGGTGACCAGTTTTTCCAAATTATTTCAATTAGTGTATCTTCACATTCAATTTATATGTTGCAATATTTTTAGACTTTTCACAATTTTAAATTCTGAAATAAGTTTGAATAAATTTAATTGTAAGTGCGGTTATATTAATTTTCAAATCTTCACAGAATTTTCTTAATTAGTTTAGTAATTTCCTCCATTGACGACATTTTTTGCGTTTTAACTTATCTACGAACATTAGTGAATGGCTATTAGCTTAGTATAATGTTTAATTTGTTGGATTACTTCTAGCTGGTCTGAAGAACTAAATCTGACGCGCATTTTAATTATTAAATAAATTTGTAAGTAACAGATCCAATTTTATTATCCTTTTTTTTTTTGGAGGGTTGTCCGCCCGAGGTCTCACAGTATTAGAAAATTATTTACATTATGTATATATTCTTTTTAATACACCAAGTAGCTAAGGTACATACATATACATTCTAAAAAATAAAACTTTGCGAATGTATGTTAAAATTACATAAAACTGCCCTATACTAGACATACGATTATCATATATTTTTATGATCTAGAATTCCGTTAGGTTGCTTGGCTGGCCTGACCTCTTTGCAAGGTACAACATGAACGTGACATGACACCAAAACCGTTTTTATATTTGCACAGAAAAAAGGTGAAATCACATAAGATAAAAAGCAACGATTAATGTACATTTAGCTTAATTGAATTTATAATTTCATTGCGTGCGGTTAGAAACAAAAATGATGAATTTTTTGCTATTATTCCGTTGAGTCCATTTAATATATCTCTGTTATCCTATGTTTCCTTGCGTGTTTTTAATGTTCCATATCATTCCTTTCCGTTTTAGATTGCAGTGTTTATACCTTTTATTTATTTATGTGAATGAATTAATCGCATATGGATTTTATATCTTGAGTAGTATTTTTCGATTGTAGATAGTGGATTTTCCGTTTCAGGGCTTGGTGGTGGTAGTCTCCTAGTGATCGTTTCATATATCGTGATAACATTTTTCTAGTCATTGATGTTAGTATTTTATAAGTTATATAACCAAATAATTCTTTTCAATTGCTGTACTGTGTCTCCTTTTTTGAATGCGTCAGTTAATAATTCTGACCTCTATTCTATCTTTGAAAAAATAAAATGCTTCATTCAACAGTTTTAAGTGTTAAGATCTGAATAACTGCTAATTGTTACTTTCCAAACAATTACTCATTTAGTATTACCCAATTGGAAGTCACACGAAAATTATTGCGATATGAAAATGTCCCATATACAATTCTCCTTATGATTACGTCAGTGCAATATACCACTGCAGACAAGCGATTGGTTCATAAATTCAGCATTCCATAAATTTATTGCACTACTAAATCATTTTCTTAATGTTATAAACAATGCTTCCAACAGGCTAATTTAATCGTTTTTGAGATTCACCTAATCAGTTTTCTTTCAAACGTCGCGTTGGGTAAAACGTAGCTATTAGCTACTAATTAGCTATTCAATAGCTAGCGTAAATAATATTAGCTATATAAAGTATAATAAGAAAGTTATATCGTATAGTGGAAATTGAAGAAAAAACATTTTCTTCTTTAAATATCCTGAAAACAGTAAGATTTATCTGAAACCTGATTCCACCAATGATTTTACCGCGAAAAAGAGGACATGCGGATTATCTATGCTATTTTTTCATATCTCTGCTGCCCTTCTTCTTTAATCCTTGTGCCCTATTAGGATGTCGGATCGGAAGTCCAGTCCCTCCATGCTCTGCGGTTTTTCGCGAGCTCTTCATTTCGGTCATCGACTTACCCCATTTATTTCTTATATCTTCAATCTTTTGTAGCAATTTTTTCCAGGGTTGTCCCCTTTTCTTCTTCCGCTTTCCTGTTATCCCTTCCTGCTTCAATGAGTTTCTTATAATTTCATTTGGTATTCTCATATCTGGTCTTTCCTCCAATTCTTCTTAAAAATGTCATTTCCGTCGCATTTAATTTACTTTCGTGTTTTTTGTTTATTGTCCATGTTTCACTTGCATATGTTAAAATAGGTCTTACTATTGTGTTATATACTGCTATGTTATTGTATGCTTAACGAAACCCACAGAATCCACGACAATCAAAATTGTGTTAGATAAGTATATTTTTATTTTATTTTTATCTATTTAATTATGTAAATTTATGTAAAATTCCGACTAACAACTTACTTGTATCGTATAATTTACATTTCTTTCGATGAATGTTCGACGTTGGGAATTTTAATTAAGTCCTATCGTAGGAAACGACATTTTTTTGGTTGTTGCCGGAGTAGTTTTCGTCTAGGAAATATGGTTTGTTGAAAACAAATGGAGAGGACTTTCTTTTTCGATTTTCCTGAGAGTAGTAGCTTTTCGAAATCTCTATTTAGAAATTATTTTATTTATCAATATCATAAAAGTTATATTTTTACTTACTTTGGATGACTGTATTACGTGTATTGTGCTAAGAAGATGTGTATCCAGTTATTTCGTTGGGGTGCCTTTCATCTAATCCTGGGGTTTTGAAGAATAACATTCGAGGCAGTTTTGGCTGTGGGATTTTAACTGGCGTCTTGGTAAACTTCTTGGGAACTGAAATGATTTTTTGGACATGGAACTTATATTGGATTTGAGTTGTACATATGTAATTCATTGTTACTTATCTAATGCAACATTGTAAAATAATTCAACAGTTTTCTTAATGTTCTGGTCGTGATAGTGTAATTCTAGTGTGGTGAGTAACGCTAGTACAGCTGCATCTCCTCGATCTTGACTAAATTTTTTTAATTGTTTTATCATATCTATGGCTTGTAGATAAGTCGTTAGTTTCATGCTGCTCACTTCTTCCACATCTTCATCCGGTCCATCATCAAGTTCCACAATATCCGACGACTGATTTGTGACAGAGGGCATGTCATTCATATCTTCTATTACTAGATTTTCCTCAAAGCTCAAAAAGGCCTCTACGTTGCATTCTTCAATCCCTAATGCATGCTGATGATACTTTTCATAATTCAGCTAATAGTGATAGAGGAACATTATCATCTGCCGTAAATTCATCTTCTGTGGACATGGTTTCTTGATTTCCAACAATAAGCCCAACCTTTTGAAAACAGTTTTGAATCTTTTGTTTTGATACTTTGCCCCAAGCGTTCTTTATAAAGTAAATAGCATCTAAAATGTTAATTGATTTGCAAAGTTCATGAGCTGAATTTGAACAATAAATTTTTGCTAAAATAATCTTAACGAAAATGGTGCTATAGTGCACCTTAAAATTTTTTATATACCCTGGTCAACAGGTTGACATACAGATGTGCAATTATGTGGAAAAAACACCAATTTAAAGTTATGCAGGTCTATGTCCCTTGGATGCGAACAGGCATTATCAACAAATAGCAAAATGTGCCTCTTTTGCATTTGCATTTTGCTGTCTAGTTCCTTCATCCATTCCGTTATTATAGTACCAGTCATTCATGCCTTGCTGTTGGCCTTCCAAGTAACCGGCAATTCAGTCACTTTTATATTTTTGAAAGCTCTAGGTTTAGCCGCATGACCTAACCACCAAATTTTCTTTGTCACCACGCATGTTAACACAGTGCATGATGGTGACTCTTTCTTTGGAAAATTTGCCGCCGACGCATTTTTCCCGTTTTAAATGTAAAGTCTTGTCAGGAAGAGCACGAAAAAAACAGCCCGGTTTCGTCGTTATTGAATACATCCCTTGGTGAATAATTTTTCAAAATTGACGGTAATTTATTTAAAAATGTTGCCACATCTTCCACCTTAACACTAGCTGCCTCGCCAGAAATAGCTTTGAAACGTATATTATGGCGCTCTCGAAACTTATCTAACCATCCATAAGATGCGAAGGTCAAAGGTCGGAACTTCTCATCTAGGGTGGGGAACCTGGGGCCCTACACCCTTTCATCTCTGATAGAGTGGCACGATCAAGCCGCGGGGTGTGTGTGAAAAAGATTAGTAATTAACTTACTCTGACCAGGAGATAAGATGCGTTAAATCCAGTATAGTGTCTATACTCTCATCAATTTCTTTCGCTTTACTCTGCACTATGGACCCTTTAAATTTGAGAACATTAAAATAAAACTTACCTTAATATCCCAAATTTTTACCTGACAGAGCAATTCCTTTACTTACTTACTGTCTACATCTGCACCCCGTTTCTTAATAAAGCATCGTTTCTCATTAACATTAACATTGGAGTGCCACATTTTCAATAGAACAGATCGTCTCTATTTTTTATGATATTGGCCGTCTGTGTTTTACCAATACCAAAACGTTTGGCTAACTCACGAACACTAAGTTTCTCACATTTGTACACTTCCACTATTTCAATCTTTTCCTTGAGTGTTGAATGATTTCGTTTAGGTGCCATTTTTATTACTGCGTATATGCAGAAACACAGGACTGTATGAATTCGGTGTCTCGGGGAAATCCCTATCTACTAACTAGCGTTCGTATACTTTGCTGTACGCTGTCCGCACAAGAGAGATTTTTAAAGAAAACGGACTGAATTCTGCTGTCCGTATCCGTCCAAGAGAGTGTCCGTTCAAAAGAATGTGATTTATTTGTAAATTCCATAAGACAAATTCGGGGCTATCACAATGTGTCCGTATAAAGGAGATGTCCGCTTAAGGGAGGTGTCCGTTAAGGGAGATTTCACTGTATATCTAAAATTTATTTATTCTTTTCGGATACACTTCATTGCAACAGCAACTGTCATGCTGGAAACCTACCTTTTAGTAGTTTTAGCTACATATGTTAATTTTGCAACGATTACCAAAATCGTTTGAGTATCAACCAAATTTAGAAATTTTACTTCAGTTGAGCTACTAGAACGGATAAATTGGAAATATGCAATTTCTTTAAAAAATATTTGGAAAATAAATAGATTGATTTTTAAGCTTTTTACATATGATGGTATAAGTTCTGAATTGGCGTATAATGTCGGAAAATTTAAAGTGAAATACAAAGTTCTATCCAATGCAAATTTAGTAATTATATCTTTTAACTACATTTTTCAATCATAGTGATTATCATCAGGTACATTCTAAACAAATTATATGCATAAATATACTTGGAAAAACGTCAATGGAAAGGTGAAGAAAAGTCAAAACAATACAAACAATATAAATAAAACTTAACGTATAAAAACTAGTGTTGTTTGAGATGTAAAACACCTAATATTTTTGGAAATGCCATGCTATATTACGTACTACCAGAACTATATTTTATTCAGGAAAAATGTGTATGTACTCCAGCAACATCATTTTACATTCGTTGTTTCATTCTTAGTTATCGAATGCGAATGCGCTTAACCGAATATTTGTTTAATTCGAATAGCATTACATTACAAACTTGTTTACATTTATTGTATAAACGTTAGATAATAATCGGATACAAAAAGAAACTTGGCGAAAGCGGTTTCTTGTTTCTACAAAAGTCATTTAAAAAACAATAACCAGATTCTAATAATTAATCACCTAGTGTACTGTTTTATCTGTTTGTAGAACGCATGTAGATTGCCGAAATTTAAAAATAAGACTAACTAAAAATTCCTGAAGAAACATCCGAAAAAAACTTCGTCACATCTCTCGGTCTCTTTTAAGTGAATTAAATTAAGTCCAGCGCGTAGGTATTCGATAATTAGATAAATGCGTAGGTTTACTCGCACTGATGCTCGATTTATGTATGTACTTACGCAGTCTATTATATTGTGTCGTTTAGCGGTGACAATGCTTTTTAACGACTCGTATGGAAGATTTGCCATCCTACATATATAGATGTGATGATATTCTACCGGAATGTGATGAAGAGAGAACGTGTGGAGGAAATATTACGTAAATGAAACGTTTAATGAAAATTAAATGGTTACATGGAAGTTTTTTGTCAATTTCTAATTTCATTTTGCACGAACGTAAATATGTAGTAATGGGTACACCAAACCACACCAGTAAAAACTTTATTTTTGGCAAAAACAGTATTGTAGAAGTACTTTGCTAATATTTTAGAATACAAATAATTGCCCTTACGTTTTAAAAATTACAATTTAAACTGTTTTTCACATAAACCTATCAAATTCATTTACAATGTGGCTTTTCTGTGCCCCTTTTTATTGCTTTCATTAATACACGTTTCAGAATAGTTACATATGCACAAATGTAATTTATACAATACTTTGATATCCAAATCCACCCTTTGTTAAATTGGTTCTGTTTGTGTGATTTTGCAATTTTGTTAGCAGTTTGAACTTTCATCATTTCCAAAGAGAAGCGTTCGCATAGGCGTGTCCTTAAAGTAGTTGGCGCCCAACGTGGGGCACAAACCCACTTCCCTGATATTAAGTGTAGCTCTACCGACGGAAACAGTTGCAAATATTATAAATATATGAATCTTACAAAAACAGTGATAAAAATGATGTTACATTTTATAATTATGTTACGATTTTACACCCATTTTTTGAAGATCCAAAAAATACTTTTACTTTTATTTTGAATTCTGTGGTTTTCGATGTACCTGTAGTGTCTAAATATTTACAAGGTAATTATTTCATATGAGTGTGAGGGCATCATCAATCAATAAGCTGTCAAATATTTATGGTATCAATTCGACAAAAAACACTCTACACTCTATTCTTTTTTTTTTAATTTACATATAAAAGAAATTAACCTTACCGCAACAATTGCTGAAAAGTACGAAAATTTTAAGTTTACCTAGATATTCAGCTCAATACTAATAATAATATATTGCTTGCTATGTTATTGTATGTGAATTATGTTTAATGAAACCCAGAGAATCCATGACAATCAAACTTGTGTTATACAGGGTTAGTAAAAAGTCCCGGAACGGTCGAATAACTTTGTTATTTGAAAATTATGATTTCTGAAATTTGGTAAGTAAGTAAGTAAATAAACGTTTATTTCTAAAAAAGTACATAAAACCTATAGGATAAAGTCAATAAAAATAAACATCTTAATACTTCCTGAACGTAGTTTTTTATTTTGCATTCAAAAGTGTTAAAAAAAACCGGGCGTTCCATTAAAAAAAAAAAATTGGACGTATTGCCGATTAAACTGGAAGTGAAAAAAATATTAAATGTATTGCATAAAATGCATTTATATTAACTATACCCCCATACCAAATTTCAGAAATCATAATTTTCAAATAACAAAGTTATTCGACCGTTCCGGGACTTTTTACTAACCCTGTATAAGTGTATTTTTATTTTTATCTACTTAATGATGCATATTAATCTAAAATTCCGACTAATACCTAACTTACTTGTTCGTATAGATTTAATTAATGCTTTGTTGCTATGGTTTTGACGGTATATTCGTATCTTTCAAATGAATGTTTGACGTTGGGAATTATAATTCAGTCGTATCGTAGGAAACGATATCTATTTTGGGGTTGCCGGGTTAGTTTTGCCTTGAAAATAGGAGTTTGTTGAAAACAAATGGAAGAAAGATCTTCTTTTTCGATTTTCCTAAGACTATAGTACTTTTTCGAAACTCGTTTATTTCATAAAGATGATATGTATCCCGTTATTTGGTAATTTGGAGCCGTCCTTAATCCTGGAGTTTTGAAGATCAACATTCGAGGCAATTCTGGCTGGAGGATTCTATTGGCGTTTTGGTACACTTCATGGCAGATGAAATGATTTATTTAATACGGAATTTATATTGGAAGAGTTGTTCGTACTAGCAGTGAGCGATTTTATCATCTTTTTGAGCTATTAATCTTTGAAATACGTACAAGAGATTTCAAGGTTAGATATTTGTTGACAAATTATATCGTGAAACTTAGTAATTTTGTATATGTGAGGTTGGTCATGATTCTGTGGGTTTCATATACGTACTTCTTGTCAGTTTTGTATGTTCACTGAGTTGGCGCATTGACGAATTTGGAAATTATGTTGGTGGGGTGTCGGTGGAAAATTTCAATTTTACTTATGTTTATAAATCGACAGATTTAAGTTCTTAGTCTGAATTGAGATAATTTAAATCTTTATAATAGGGGCTCTTATATAGTAAATGAATCTACTCACCTGAGAGTATCTATAAAAGGTTTATTTCTTTGTTACATTAACAAGGGCTAATTTTAAGCTGGCAGGAAAAATGCCGTTATTAAATGAAAGATTGAGAAGGTAAACTAATGGTGTTGCAATATGATTCGGAATAGCACGGCAAAATTATAATGATACAATATAATTGCAGTCAACGGGAAAAAAATTTAAAACAGCAATTTGGACAGTGTGTTGTTCTTCGTGTAATTTATTATAACATGTGATTTGTTCGGCGAATACCTTCACTTTATTTAAACTAAAATTTTTTTAAGCATATTATAAGTAAAATAATATAAATTTAAATAACATTGAAAAGTTTTTTTTACCAATAATAATTTCAATATACAAAGAGTCACGCAGTAAAACTTCCATTTTAAGTCAAAATATATTATAATAACGAATTCATTAGGGTTTGAAAATAATTAAAATTATTTCGAATCTCATATGTGAAGACCAAATTTTAACAGCTAGAAGTACACTTAACGATAAACAAGTTTTTACATACATAGATACCAAAAAGACAAATGTAATATACAAGTCAAGACTTGTAAGTAAGGTTTTATAACAAGTAACAAGTTAAGAATAATATAAAATTCGAAATAGTAAGGAGTTGAAATGTGTATGTCTTCTCTTTCCTCCTCGTCCTCCTTAATCTAGTCATTAATACGCATTTATTTTTATTTCATTTAGAGCTAACATCAAGTATTAATTAGAATTTGAAAATTCTACACTAAGAAAGACTGATCTTGGAATTTAGTTAGATACTTACATTCATAAATAGCTGGGCGTCTTTCCTCATCTATGTTAATCATCTTTTACATTAAACCAAATGTCTAAAACCAATATTTATAGTAACCTAATTTAAAGTGCTTATACGTGATAAATAGACTTATTTTTGCTGTTGAATTAGCAATTGATAAAAGAGCCACTTGAAATACCATTTCGTTTCTATAGTTATTCATTTCTTTCGTAACTAAAATTTGTATGTATTCAAGTGTATCAAGTAGTATATTTATGACAAATTTGGAAAGTCATGTTATTTATATAATTACGTAGTTTTGGTGGGTTGGAGCTTCCTTCCCACAATATGAGTATTTATTCGTTTTTTATGCATAATGCGTTTTACCTTTCGCAATTAATTCCCACACACAGATACACTTTATTTTATTGTGAACAAGAACCCCAGAACAAGTTTTATTCTTTCTTAAAAACTGTAATCTCATATTTAACTTTCTTAATGTAAATATCTACTGATTTGATGGTTTACAATTTTGTCAAATGGTACATGAACACCTACACTGTATCAATTTAAACTTCTGAAAATAAAACAGTAACAAGGACTTCTTTTCGGCACTATAGTATGTCCAGCACACAAAATAGACAGTCTTGATTTGTCACCAGTAAAATATGTGCGGTTTAATTAACAAGAAATATGGATTCTAAAAATGTAGGGAAATAATAAAAGGCATTGCTGTGACAACCACATTAATTATTAAATGGGCAGCTTGCACTGATGGTAAGTAAATTTCGAATCTAGGACGTCGCCGATATCCATACAGGCAGATCAATATTTATGGGTAATAAATAAAAGAGAATGTGGAAACGCCGACGTGTCTCACGTCCGCTAGTAGATATGTTATTTGTGGAAATGAATATTTTTCCGTATCGGCCGACTGACCGACTTACGTTTTGTTAGGCTACGTATATGGGACACTGCAATGTTTTCCTTGGTGTTATTCTCGTCGAATTATAACAAAACCTACGCTGTTAATAACACAACAATTTGGTTTCGGTCATTAAATTGCTGGAATTAAGTAATATGAGAATTTATTATCTTTTTATTTGAAAGCATACAGGTAAATGATAACATTTTTTTATATAAAAATGTAAGTACATACATGATATCACTGGATGTTGGAGCTATGTTACACGGATGATAAAACGTGGAGTATAAGACAAGCTTGGCTAGTACACCCAGAAAATGTCCACAAGAAGGAGTTGCATTTTCACTTATGTATGTGGAAGACTGACAGTACACGAATTCCTATGCAGCTCGACTAACTTAGCATATCCAGTCAAGGGTATACTGGTGATATAGTCATATCTGCAAGAGAAACAATACCAATACAGTGGTTGCTGAAAAGAGCTTCAACAAATTAAAGTTTATAAAAACATAAGAGAAATTCTCAACTGAGTTTTTTGACATTAGTATGGAAAACACGATTGCACTAAGACTAGATATAACCGAAAAGATATTGCCGCCAGGATTACTTATATTTTGAATAGGTAGAAGCTTGTTTTCCGAAAATATAATACATTCATATACTTACCCAATCAAATTACATGTTTTATTTTTTCTATATAATAAACACACCACATGGTGTGGACGTTACCTAAATTCTATATCGTTTGAACCAATTTCACAAAAAATGGTGTTTTTAGTTTAGCTAAGAGAGCAATGACTCCAATTTTTCGACCTGATGCTATTATCAAAGCAAAAAATATTCTAAAACAAAATAGTTAATCAAATTATCTTACCAATAAAATATTCAAACTACTCAGTTTCAAACGCCTTACCACAAATTTTACAATACTGGACACATAGTTAAATGTTACTGCTGATGATGATGGCTTTGCTATTGAAACGTGCGCCTAGTGTAGTGAAATTTGTGGTGAGGTGTTTGAAAGTGTGTAGTGTTATTAGTGCCACAGTTGTAAGTTGTAAGACATTTACAAGATATATAAAAATTTGTGGTACATGTGGTATATAGAATAAACTGTCGAAATTGTGGTAGTGTATATGTCGATGAACCTATGCAATATTTAGCTAAAAAACCACAAAATGATACAAAATCATACATTTGCTTTTGACAATATGTACACACAGAAAAGTGCTTGCTTCCCTTAAATAAATTTGTCTTGGAACAAATAAATCTACCTTTTGAATATTCGCAAGACAAAAACTTCTTAAGGTAAGAAAAAAATTGTCTTAACAGTATAATCTTGACGTAAGCGGTTAGCAGTCTCGGATGAAACCACTTTTAGTCTCCACTTAAGAATTACTTTTACTTGCAATGAACGCATTATCACAGGCATTATAAAGCCTTTGAGCAAAATTTTAGAATTCTTGAATTAAATCACTTTCCATATCTTTTTAAAAATAGTAAACTTATCTTAAAATCCTAACGTTTTATACAAGCATAAATATTTATTTCTATGAAATAAAAAGTACCTATTATTTATATGAAAGGTAGAAAACGATCACACAATTCACCGACAACGCAGATACAGCGTTTTCTAACCGATTCTAACATTTATTTATTATATTAAATAAATCCTACGTATTGTATGTACAATAAGCTGCATTCTCTATTTACTTGCACTAAGCAAATATATTCTCTAGTTAAGAAAATTCATGGTAATAAAAGTTTTCTTGAATTAAAACTTTAAATTTTCTCAATGATAAAAGATTTACTCACAACAAAATTATTTCATTTTCTCTATAAGAAAATTGTATTACAACATTTTGTTTTGAACTCAGAATGCATTTTTTTGTGTGTTTGTATATCAGTTTTATAATGTAGACAATTTAAAACCACACAATATACTTGAAATAATTCAAATTTATAAACATAAAAATTAACGACAAAACTAACACACAATATTTAACTAAACTTTATAGCTTAATTCTATAACAATTAACTTATTATAAAGGCAAAAAAACCAAGGACATATCTGTTTACTAATAGGGATCCTGTCGGGGTATTGTGAAATGAATGAATATTTACCCAAGCAACACTGAGTATCGTATAATAAACAGTCAAATGTCCTCTCTATGAACGTTGATTAACCGTTTATAATGCTAATATAGTTAAATAATCGTTGAAATATAATTTATAATATACCAATTTTATTGATATATGATAAACTATATTTCAACGAGATATTTTTACGTGTATTATAAAGCGTTAACCAATATTAGACGTTTATTCATTTATTTTGTGCATTATATACTGCGAATAGGCTTGGAATATCAGAGGAAGCAGATTGTGGATTCTATCGAGAACAAGATGAAGCATCTATTTGCATTCTCTCAAATTATGCAGAACTGTGTAAGAGTGCTAGCCCTTAAAGTATATACAATTGAAGAGTTAGTTTTACCTAACATGAGGTCTTGTCATCTTCTGCACTTTTTATATGGAATGGTTTTGGACTACCAGTTCTAACTCTACCAAGAATAGGAGATACAATACATATATTCTGTTGCTGTGTATTATACCACCCTTATCTTATACATAAGTACATACGTGGATGATATATATTGCTATGATATTATCATGCTAAACATAACCTATACAGAATCGAACGTTAACTATAAAATTATTTATGTATGTGTATTTTGAACTACTTATTTATTTTGTAAACATATGTTAAAATTTAAACTAAAAACTTACTTATTTCGTATCTAATTCAAAAAGGGCAGGTTACCATGGATTTTAGGGAAATAGGTTCCTTCGCTGATTGTTCGAACGTGGGTTGATTATGCTGTATCGTATCGTTGGAAACGATATCTATCATCGTTGCTGGGGGTCCTTTTTGTCTAGAAGATATCAAGTTGTTGAAAACAAATGTGAGGGACTTCTTTTTCGGTTTTTCCTAAGTGTAGTTGCATTTCGAATAATTATCTAGAAATTGTTATTAAATTTTGCATAAATAGCAAATGTTTTAGAAATATCTAATTATCTTATATTTTATGATACGCATTATACAATGACACTTTCTCTAGTAATTCCTTAAAGATTATCTTCTACTTATTGCCTAACCTTGACCTAAGACATGCATATGTGCAGCATATTTCCTAATACCATAAAGATACTATAACAGTTACCTATTTTGTTAATAGTATTAATATCTATGTTTACGTCTGGTATCTTCATCCATTTTCTCAAGTTTTGGTATTTCACCCTCACAAATAATATATTTTCCATTGTTACTTAGTACGTCACGTATGTAAATACCTTCTACACTGACTACTGCAGCCAAATACAAGGCGCTTGCGCTAGCTGCGATCCTGCCTCACCTCAAAGCACTGAAACACAATTGAAACTACCGAACACCCCTCAATTTTACCTTACATAGCATTTTCCGTTTTTAACAACTTTAGGGAATTAACCTTCATTTTTCGGAATTCTTCTAACAACCTTACGAAATTAAAATTTCGATATAATGATTTATTAATTCACATTTTGGTGTTGCGTCAATTCCCTGCCGTTGCTAAACTCTTTATCAACACCACAAGTTGGTAAATTGTTTTCCGATTGGTGTTATTATCTGAGTCGGATGTTAAAGAATGAGTAACACCGTCCAAAGATATTATAATTCTCCTTTTTGTAGTTGGAAATTTCTAACTACATCAGGTGTAGTTAGAATCATTTCCGAAAAGTGTAAAATATTTCTTTTTAATGTTATTTTAACAAATTTTTAGTGACAATTTAACTGTTTTCAGGAAAGCTACAACTCCGTTTAATTCAACTCCGCAAAATTTTTATGTGTGTAGAGACTAAGAAACTAGTATCATCCGCATACATAACTGTATTCTTCTTTCCTACTGTCAAGAGATCGTTAACATAAATAACAAATAGTAAGGGACCAAGCACTGAGCCTTGCGGTACACCTCTGTCGATTACCTTGCTTTTTGATTTCTGTCCACAAACTTCTACAATTTGTATTCTCTCTTTCAAGTAAGAAGTAAACCAGGCGTGTGCTTTTCCACGTATGTCGTAGTTGTTCAGTTTCTGCAATAGTATCTGATGGTTAACTAAATCAGAGCTTTTCTTAGGTCCATGAAAACACCAATACATTTTTTACCGTTATTCAGTTCATTATACAGGACATTTATAAACTCAATCATTGCAGTTCCCGTTGATTTATTTATATAAATCAACGGGAACTGCAAATAAAACCATGTTGACGTAGGTACGCTCAAAAAATTAGAATTATTTAAAAATGATATTAATCTTTCACATACAATTTTTTCCATTATTTCAATATTACTAACAATAAAGAAATGGGCCTGTAATTTTCTAAGTCGTTCAACTCACCTTTCTTATACAATGGTAGCACTTTTGCAATTTTTAAACAATTGGGAAAAACACCACCCATTAAAGACCTGTTTATTAATGCTGTGAGAGGTTGGATCAGGAAATGAATATTTTGTTTGAAGATGTTATTTGTGATAGGTATAGATTTAATACCGCAAGCGTTCGAGGATTTCAATTGAGACACAGCATAAAGAACTTCTGTTTCAGACACATTATCTAAGTAATTACTGCAATCACTGAATTGCGTGTTGTCGTTATTAAAAATGGATTAAGTAAGATCCTTTGCTTATTCTTGTAACATTTTTTTTTTATTTTGTCTTAGAAACCATCATTAGGTAAATTTAAATTTGTATTCAATATTTATATACATTTACACCGGATGTTAAGACTTCCTTGTACCTGCCTCTATTATTAATAGTGTAGCCAAGTATACATTCTCCTAATCGGCACTTTAAAAAGCAACTGTAAACTTTCATGGATTTACAGTTATTTATAAGTGAAATTTACTATTACTTTCAACAAATAATAAATGAAAATTATGAAAGTGATGCATTCAACTCATATTCCACAAAGTTTGCACATTCGAGTTCTGTAAAAATAATTTTATAGAATAATGAATGGACCTTTAGTTTATTACGAAAGAAATGTAACTATAAAAAAAAATTATTTCTAATTAAAATTGCATTTTTCGATATAAAAATTTAACGCAAACATCTTTGCACATTACGATTAGCATTTTATAGGAACACGTTGTACACGTAGTCAGATAATAATTTCATTATATCCTGCTTGTTAATCGCTTCATAACGGTTTCCGTAATATTTTGTAGTCTATTGGCGCACACATAAAAGTCGTAGCGAAAAACATATTACCGCATAAAATGCTATTTTTGATTGTGAGATGAAGCTAGCCAACGTATGTATTCTTTATTTTTTCATAATTTAAAATCATACTGAAAGATTTCCGGAGCATATGTTTTATTTTTGTCAACCAAATATGCAAAATGGAATCATTAAGGCATCTTTTATTCATTAGTCCCATATATTTCGAATTAAATAGTAACTTTTGAAGTATTTAATATATATGTATATACGACCTACATCTCTCGATCACCTTTCTGTTATAGAATATGCATAATCTGGGATTATAACAAGTAAAAGTGATCGGTAGACATTTGCATATTATAATAGCAGCAGTGAATATGAATGCTTTCTCTATTCAGCTCCAATAATACACATATATTGATATTGTGAAAGTAAGTAGGTTATTTTAATGGAAAAGTTATTTTTATAAATTCAAACCTTTGTGAATGTTAACAGTGTCAATCTGTGTAATAAAACTAAACTAAAACAATCGTTTCGAGTTAAAATAAAAATACAAAAAGTACTTATACACTACAACGGTGTAATTTTCATATGTAAAATTTCGTTAAAATGTAAACATACATTCAGTAAGTAACTCGTTTGAGATACAAAATGTATTTATACATCGCATTGTAAATTTTATATATGTATTTACATGATTGTTGAAGGCGTCAAGTAACCAGCTATCAGCATGGTAATTTTACACAAAAATGGAACGGGTAAAAGTAGATCTTCCTCCAACATTTTATGAACGGTAGTTTTGGAGACACCAACAACTCTAGAAAGAGCAAGCACGCTAGTACCCGGATCATCATTTCCAGTACCTCCTGTTCTAAATTTGCCTTCCTAATATCTTGGTGAGCCTCTATGACCATTAGCAGCAAGGCGGATACTTCCTGTTTTCTAAGCTTTTGATCTGTAGTCCCAATAACCATATGGTTGGGATGCCTCCTATTGGGAAAACGCTCGGCGTAAACTCTTGCAGCCAGATTCCAGTTTCTATTGCACTCCCCAAGAACTCAAATCATGTTAACATACTCGTACGTCTCATACACCATAGGAACAACAAACTAAAGAAACACAGAGAAACGCAAATAAATTCACAACGAAACAGGATCTGAAGGTCAATGGCAATGCAAATATTGCGACAGGCAATATAATTAATTTGGACTTATTGTATATTAAGTCATGTAAATTACCGTGCCGTCGATTTCGATTTTGCGTTAGACTTTGCTGACAAATATCACCTCTAGAGACTTCAAAATTCGTGTCTTCGTTTAATATTTGTTATCAGAAAATACATATGATCATGTTAGTCACAAACGGAGAGAACTGAATTGATTAAATATGGCTAATACACAGAACATTCATGCATTGTTCTTTTTTCATGCTATAATTATTTCTAGAATACCTCACTTATAGTAGTTTACGTTTTCATGCCGATGTGCACTATTTGAATTTGCGCCACAACCTTACCGCCACCACATCACGGTACAACTCCTTTTAGGCAGTATTTTTCTTAGAACATTGCAAATTGTTACGACAAATTGCCAGATCGTTAGTTTTCTCAGTAGATCCTCTTTCCCCTTTCGGTAAATGTGCATATCTTTTCCTTCTTGAAGATCAGTGACTTGTGCGTGCTTCTTTCATAATTGTTTAGAAACACGAATTTGTAGTCGCTCTTTCATTGTATTTTTTGTTTAAGTATGTTAAGCGCTTTTGTTTTTATATGACACTTTTGGGGTTAAGTGGTAGAGCAGTCGCCTGTAACAAGGAATTATACTTCGCCCCTTTGCTTATTTAAGCTATTTCTTGGTAATTCAATAAGGCGGTATTTGGGTATTATTTTCTTTTCCGATTCGTTTATAATCCTTTAATATATCTCGGTTTTCCGGAATTTGTAATAATAAATTCTGAATCTAGATATTAAATCTTTGACGTTTCGCCAATGTCAACATTAGCTTTCTCAAAAATTGTCCAATAATTATTATAAAAAATCTGTAAATCAATAGCTGTTTTGGTATTTCAAGTTTTATTTTGAAATTAACAAAACAACCCACAGCTAATAGTGCTTAAACGAGACAAAAGTAACAAAACTAGTGATAGAAAAAAATTACTACGAAAATAAAATGAACAATATATTACAAGATCAAAATACATATATTACATTATCGAAAGACCCAACTAAAAAATATCAAACTTTAAGCAGTAACTTAGTTAAATCATGAGAAGAAAAGATCTTTATCACTAGATTTTAGATTTAGCTAGAAAATTAAAAATCAACAATTCACTACCGCTAAAAATCTACGGATTGCCCAAATTACACAAAACAGATACACCCTTAAGACTAATAATTTCATGTATACAAAGCCCACTTTATAACCTATCAAAGTTTCTAGCAGACACAATTTCAAATATTACTAACAAAGCAACATATAGCATCAAAAATTCCTTTCAATTTAAAAACTTTCTAGATAATTGCACAAATAACATATTTGATTAATTTATCTTTCGAAACCGGTACGTTTCCAAAAAAACTTACAGTCTATGGTAATACCTTTATACAAAAAAGGTTCTAAATCTAGTATACGCAATTATCGTCCACTAACAATTTCCTCAAGTTTTTCTAAGGTTTTTGATTACGCGATGTTGACCAGACTGCTTGGACACATAAATAAAAATAAAAATAATATTTTATCAAAAAATCAGCATGGTTATCAGGTTGATCATTCGACAACAGCACTAGACGGTTTCTACGAGATTATAATTAATGGCTTGAATTCAAAAGAATTTCCCATTGGGAATTTCTGTGACCTAAGCGGAGCCTTCGATTGTGTAGATCATAATATTGTATTGGCTAAACTTGAGTGTTGTGGTATACGTGGGGTTATCACGAAGTGGTTCGAAAGTTATTTAAAAGGAAGGTCTCAATTTAATAATATTAAACATAAGGTGTGTGGTAAAGTCAATTTTATAAAATCAAGAACCATACTGGTTGAACAGGGTGTTCTCAAGGTAGTGTTTTGGAACCTGTTCTGTTTCTGATATTTATTAATGATATAACTCACTATCTGAGAGATTTTAACTTAGTAATGTATGCTTTTGATACCAGCTGTGTTGCGTCTCATCCGGATATCAATGTAAGTGAGAATAATGCAAATTTATTGTTGATAGAAATGCACAAGTGATTCTCTCAATGTTCTTTATTTTTGAATGCGGAAAAAACTAAATACATGATTTTTCATAATATACATAATAAACCGGTATTTAATAGTCATGTTTTTTCACAGAATATTGAAAAAGAACGTGTCCAAGAATTGGAGTTTTTGGGAATAATTATTGACGATACATTATCGTGGAACACTCACTGTGATAATTTAATAGCTAGACTTAACTCATTGTGTTACTAAATACGTAAATTAAGGACTATAACAGATTTTAATGTTTTATTATCATTTTACTATGCCAATATACATAGTAGATTGTCCTATGGGGTAGCATTTTGAGGGGTCGTCGCATAGTCAGCGCGTATTTGTAGCACAGAAGAGTATCATACGACGTATGGCAGGAATAGACAGGAGGCATTCATGTAGACCATATTTTAAGAAGTGGGACATTTTACCATTGTCGGCAATATTTATATACGAATTGTTAATTTTAGTATTCAGAAACAATTTTTTTTTATGTAATAGTGACGTTCACTCTCATAATACTCGAATGAAATCTGATTTTAGCATTGTTCGCGGTGCCAGTCCCTGACAGTTTCTTACTTGTCATTTCGTTTAAGCGGCAAAATCATCGTGGTTGCCTAATTTACGATTCTTTACATAACTGATATAGTCCAACAGAAATGACTAGTTTGTGATTAGTTTGATTGCACCGCGAACAAGCCTTTTCACATACCACAGTTTAATTCTGAATTAGTTAAAAAGTCACCAGGAATTTTAGGTTTAAAAATTTTCAACGCTCTACCTCAAGATATCAAATCCATAAGTAGTAAGTCATCTTTTGAACGTAGAATTAAAACATACCTTCTCCAAGCCTGTTTATACTCTTTAGATGAGTATTTCAAATTATGTGATCAGTGTTTGTAGTCCTTTGTCTTTTATTGTATTGTGTTATTACGGTATGTAATTTGTCTACTGACTTGTCTCACACATTTGTTAAAAATGTTTTATGAGATGAATAAAGATTATGATTATGAATATTAAACTAGCCTCACTTGGTGTAACTTCATTGTACACCAATATCCAGTCAGATTTAGCCATTCGGTCAATAAAACAAAACACTGGAATGACTTACAACATTATTCTACCCTCCCTAAAAACGAATTCATAAAAACCTAAACACAACATATATCCAGCATAACAATTATTGGACAATTTTTGAAAAAACCATTGTTGACATTGGCGAAACCTCAAATAAAGATTTAATTTCTACATTCAGAATTTATTATTACAAATTCCTCAAAACCAAGATATATTAAAGGATTAAAGCCGTATAATTATTAAATTGCATCATTAGAAAGAACGAATGCTTCTCTTAGCTTCCTCTAAATAAAAAATTGCAGTTCATTGGCGGCTTACTCTTCCTTTTGATTTTTATTAGCAATACTTGTGTAAGTGCGAACGAATATAAGGTATAAAATAAATAAACGTATTTTCTGTAAATTGGTAAGTTAAACTGGAGATCTAATCGGTTTAATCGACCTAAACAACCTACATATGTAAATACATAGTGAAAATTAGTTCAAGCAGCTTTACGCATTATTTATTGATTTCATTTGGAAACCTAGCCAATAACTACAGCAAATATTTGGACGCAAATGTTTTTAATTAATTCTGTTCTACGACCCTACATATACGTACATTTATGAATATTGTAACAACAAACTGAATTGATTATTTGTATTCCTGTACCTGTAATCAAACACAATTTAATTTTAACATATTCCGCACGTTTTTATTCATGCCGCACGGTAAAAAAATATCTTCCACGTTATTCTTCGTAGAAGT
The DNA here is from genome assembly GCA_949128085.1 of Cetonia aurata. Lineage (NCBI taxonomy): Eukaryota > Metazoa > Arthropoda > Insecta > Coleoptera > Scarabaeidae > Cetonia > Cetonia aurata. Next base: position 4,768,397 of record OX421887.1, read on the forward strand.
AATCTCAGTGTTCCTCTGTCTCCTAAAATCGATGTAGATGTCTGTTGCTCAGAAATTCATGAAAATATTGCGCGTCGACTCATTGGCCGCATTATACGATGTAACGAAGGAAAGAAACAATTATTGTTGCAATCGCATGAGTCATCGTTATCTGTTAAGAACGGTAGTAAGCGCACATAAAGGTGTGACGGGTATTTTTGTGTGGACTTGTGTACGATAACGCAGCCTGTTATCAAAGGAACAACCAAAGCGGAACATACTTGTAATACAGAATAAAAGTAAAAATTCTGGTTACATTTTCCAAAGCTAAAGCATTGTTTTGCGTGAATAACAAGTTATGGTTGCTTGTTTTTCATATACAGTGGTGGACATAAAAATAGGTACAAGGCAAATCACTTTAGTGTTAACCGTATAACTCTGTTATCATTAATATCATGCGATATCCCTTGGTAAGTGTCCACAAACACCTTGGAAGGTATATACTAAAAAAAAAATAGGTACATTGGTAAAAAACAATAGAAAAGTGCGTTTTAGTTGAAATTTACTATCAGATATTGCAAGTGAGTCCTCAATTACTTATCACATGTGTACATATTGCCTTTATTACTTGTTAAATCTAGATAAAATGGGTCGCAGCACCCTTTGTTCAGAGAGCGAGAGGAAAGTTATTAATTAAAACTATGCCCGGGCAGGGGAAAACGATGAGAGAAATAGCAAACATATTAAATCGTTCCCCAAATATGATTTCAAGTATTCTAAACCAAAAAAAGATCCACAGACAAGACTATGACCGAAAAAAATAACACCGCACACTGACTGCTGTATTGCGAGATTAGCAAAACGCGATCTATTTGCAACGTCCACAACAATATTAAAAGAAATAAGTAGTAATGTCAGCACTCGTACCTTACGACGACGCTTAGCCGAAAATATTTTTCACGGTAGAGCTGTAAGAAAAGTTCTCTTTGTGACCCGAAGAAATATTAAAGCAAGAATAACAATTGTGAAAACTCACGTCGAATGGAAAACAGAAAAGTAGTGTAACATATTTTGGAGTGATGAAAGCAAATTTAATTTAGAAGAATATGATGGCAGGGTTTACGTTCGTCGTCCAATAAATAAAGTATTCTGTTCGAAATACACAACACGGACAGTAAAGCACTGTGGCGAAAACATAATGGTTTGGGCATGTTTTTCGTGGTCTGGCTAGGTCCGATTCACTGGATTAAAGACGTGATGACTAATAAAGAAATTTACATCCTAAACAACATAATGCTTCCATACGCAGATTAAACATTAAATATGCCGATTATTTGGATTTATCAACAAGATATTAACCCTAAACACACTTCCAAGCCAAGTATTATCAAAATTGGTTGCGTGACCATAACGTACGACTTTTAGATTGGCCGGCACAATGGCCAGATAAATTAATCCATTTGAAAACTTATGGAAGTGTGTTAAGGATTCATTACGACATAGAATCAGAATTAAAACGATTGTGTGAAGTTCTTTATTATGGATTATTCTATTTTTAATAGTAGAAAAATTAAAACTATTATGAAAGTATATATATAATATATAATAACTTGGTTTATTGATTGCATATATAACTTGATGAACCATTGTACCTATTTTATGTCCACCACTGTAGTTCTCTTCACAAAAGAATCATAATAAAATTATAGTGCAGTAGGTGTTATTTAGGCGTGATTTAGAATCTATTCCTTGGCATCATATTTAAGTTGATCTTTTCAATAATTATATTCTAACTTTATTTGACACATACGCCCTTTTTAAGACTTCCTCGATGACTGACAATATCAGACTTATGATGGAGCTTAAAGATAAAGCGTTAAAGGATGCGAGGGGAAAGACAACAAGTAGTACCTTTAATTATTATAAACAATTGCGTAATTTTACTACCTTGCAAAAGTTATTATGGAGCAATTTAAATTCGTTGAAAATTTACAATAAAAACTAGAATATGAACTTACCTGCTCATCTCACTGATGTCAATGAAATCAATAATCATTTCTTCAATTTTATGTCGGCGGCTAATGCTGACCCTACACTTACTAATTTTTATAATGGTAATATACATACTCATGAAAAAATGTTTTAGTTTGGTTTCAGTAGCTGACATTGCCTCTATACTTACCTCTACCAAATCCCTATCTATAGGTATCGATGGTATATCAATTGAAATGTTATCTTTGTGCTGTCCACACATGTTGCTCGTGATTATGCATTGTGTTAATAGTTGTTTGCTTGAGAGCACTTTCCCGGAATGCTGGAAGAAAAGCGTCATCTGTCCCCTTCCCATAGTAACTACTCCGTCTGACTGTACTGACCTGCGACCCATATCCATACTTCCTGTGTTATCTAAAATTCTGGAAAAAGCAATTAGTCAACAAATATCTAATTTCTTGAATACCTGGGATACTTTGCCTAGCGAGAAATCAGGATTCCGGCCACAATATAGCTACGAAACTGCATTGGCTCATGTTGTTGATGACCTGCTGCGCGTAGTATTGATTTTAATCAGGTGCCTGTATTGGTGTTGTTAGACTACTCGAAGGCTTTTGATACCATCAACCATACCCTGCTCCTTGCTATTCTTAATTTTGTTGATTTTAGTCATAATTCAGTGAAGTCCTTACATTCTTATCTCACTAATAGAACGCAGTAGGTCTCATATGATGGTCATTTGCCCCATCCTTTTCCAATTGTTTCTAGTGTGCCGCAGGGGAGTATCCTTGGTCCACTACTTTATATAATATATACGTCTAGTATCGTCAAGTGTTTAAAACATTTGCCGATATCATTTGCATGCAGATGACACGCAGGGCTATTTTTCTTTTTCTCCGGAAGACCTTTATGATGCTGTCACGTATTAATGATGATCTTAAATCGTTTATTGATGTGAGGTGTACCTGTCGTGTATATTTAAGCGAAATATATTAAATATCATTTATTTTTTAAACAAAGCGCACTTAACAATAAAATTAAAATTGCTTAAAAATTATACAGGGTAATAAAAGCGTACTTTCCGTTTTCACTATCATTAAAGGCAAATAACTTTCTTATTTCAAATAAAACAGCCTGTATTTATTATCTTATTTAGATTCTAATTTTAACGGTCTTTAAGATTGTATTAAGGTTTTATCTTATAAAATGAAAAACCGACCGACAGAAACCAATTACACGAAATGAAGAAAATAATTCTTTAGTTATGGAAGCTCTTGTAGAAAATCCGCATACAATTCAGCGTAAAATAAATTAAGCCGAGGAGTAACCAGACTGAGCATCAGAAGAATCATAAAGATGAACAAATTTTACCGATATCACAAACAACTGTATCTAGAACTTGTGGAAGTAGGTTACGACCGGCGACTTGAATTTTGTTTATGGTTTCTAGAAAAGTTAGAAGATGATGAAAATTTTCTCGATTATGTATTATTTTTGGATGAGACAACTTTCAATAACAACGGATTAGTTAACAGGCATTATTTTCAGTATTACGGTGATGATAATCCCAATTTCTTTAAAACTCTAGATCGTCAACATCGATGGCCTGTTAATGTATGGGGTGGAATAGTTGGAGGGCGCGTGATAGGCCTATACTTCTTTAAATGGCATTAAAACGGCGCCATGTTCCTGGAATGTATAAGAGACAATTTACCAATACTTTTAGAAGATATACATCTTAATATTCGACAAAGAATTTGCTTACAATTCGACGGTGCCCGCACGCACTTTCAAATAAACGTTCGGAATAAATTAGATAGATGGTATCCCGCACCATATCCCCCCAGATATGGTGCGGAGCTTCACACAATTGACCAGCAAGATCCCCAGATGTAACGAGTCTTGATTTCTTTTTATGGGGATAACCACATTCGACAATCTGAAAGAACTAATAATGGCGTTTCAAACTGTAACACTAAATATTTTAATTAAACTAAAAGAAGAGTTCATTTATGTATTGAAAATGATGCTCACCATTTTGAACATTTTTATTCAGTATTTCAGTTTATCCATTTTAGTAAAGTATTTATATTTGTTCTTTACCTAGTCACGATCCTTCAGTTAGTATGTTGGAAAAAACAGTTGAAGCCTACTCTCGAAAAATAAATGGCTAGGCATTAATATTAGAAACAGAAAATTCTGAATTACTAAGAAACTATAGGAGATAGGCACAGAAAACCTTGATACAATCTTAAAAACTGTTAAAATTAGAATCTAAATAAGATAATAAATACAGGTGTTTCATTTAAAATAAGAAAGTTATTTGCCTTTAATGATAGTGAAAATAAATAGTAGGTTTTTATTCACCCTGTATAATGTTTAAGCATCATTTTAATTTTATTGTCAAGTCTAGTGATTTGTTTGCATTTTGAAGAATAGTTAATTATCTCAGAAACTAATTGAGTTAGGTATAGAAAACGTAACAGTAACTTGCCTTTATTTAGTCAGTACTATCCAAATATTACTGAATATGTGTGTGTTCCATTTAGATTTTCATAACATTGGTGTGTAATTTTTTTTTATCACTGTATACTTCAAAACGATTTTAAAACGTGCTCCTTATGAACTTTATATCACTTTTCGTATATAAACCGACGCCAATGCAGTGCACCAACCTGTATATACGGCGGTAAAATAAAACCTTACCTACAGTTTAATAAAAAATTTAATAGATTTTATAAATGTTTGTTTTAAAAGCCAAGTTCTACATTTATAGATATGTCAAAAAGTGATTCTAGTAGGGCTGTCGAAATCCGTCTTAGTAGTACCCGTTTAGTGTACTACCCAGGTCCGGGCTACCCGGCCCTGGAACCGGGTACCCGAAATCGAGTATTACCCGAAGTCGGATATTACCCGAAATCGGGTAGAACCAGCATCTTCAGCTATCCGGTTTTGGGTTCTCGGGTACGCGTGTATACCTGGTTTCTAACCACAGGCCTAGAAACATTTTTGTGTTTATTTTTTCTTTGTTTCTTTTGCATATAACTTTGTTCCGTTTGCGCGTTTATAATGAAAAGTCACTGTAGTAAAGTTGTAGGATATGCGAGTACAAGTATTTTTGATTTTCGAACAAAATTTATTGTATAACATAAATTAGCATACTTTTTATTATTACCTTAATAAAACGAAATACCTATTGAGATATAAAATATCAGATTTTTATTATGGATTTTGAAGTTCCAAAGATAACTGTAATATTAAGACAAGGAATAACAGCAAACAACTCAATAACTAAAACGAAATAACTGTTTTATTGCAGAAAAATAACATTTCAATGATTGGTTACATTCTCCCGTAAATACAAATATATTATTGATTCATATGACCTTAAACTAAAACTATTACGTGCTATTACATTGGCATAATTTAAGTGGCAATAAATAATTTTTAGTGCTCTGCAACTAGTAATGAAAACATAATTTTTTCTATATTAAAGATGCAATCATCAAAGCATTCTAAACAAAGTGCATAATTCTTACCCTAACTACTACTACATTATTAAGTAATAATGAGGGAGGCTATTTAGAGAATGAGAAGCGTAATTTAAAAAAAAACTTTGGATGTTACTTGTGATTACAAAAAAAAAACACAGAAATTTAAAGTGAAAAAATACATGAACTTTAAATTTTTGCTCATATTTACATTATGCGACATGTGCATGTGTTCAATACCGCATTAACTTTTACTTATTGTTAGCCAGGGAAGTAATCGTCCTTAATTTTTGCTTACGTTAGCACTTTAAACGTAAATCACAGGTATCAAAATGCATGTTCAACTGCACTGTATTGTGTTTGTAAAAAAGGATGGTATCGGTACTTCTCACATGTATGTCGAAATAAAAAAATACTTGAAGTAGTAAGTTCCAGTAATTGCATTTTAAAAGTACTGAGAGTAAATTACTTAAAGTACAAAAATACTGAATATTAGTTATCATTAGTACCTCAACTCTGAATAACAAAATAAACTGCATTTCTTTTAATGGCTTTAGATGTCACGAATTTATATCTAGTGTCACAAAGCTCCAATCTGGGCTCGCTACTTTTTCTGGCCTACATTAATGATGTACTCAACGTCCTTAAGTGACCTGTATTAGCCTATGCGGACGATTTTAAAATGTATATGGTTATTAACTCAGATGAGGATATCCCTATTCTTCAACATAATCTAGATATTGTTGTGGAACGGTGCGCTTAAGGTAAACATAAATAAGTGTTGAGTTTCTATTAACAAAGACGTACTTATATATACTTCATTCATCATGATTAACAACATAAAGATTGAGGAGTTATCTAATTTTAAGGATCTGTGTGTTATGTACGATACTTGCCTTGCCTTCTTATCACACATTGAAAACGTTTGTTCGCGAGCATTAAATGTGTTTGGGATTTTTCATGCGTCCGTCCAAGTATTTCATTGCTTGTATATAACATGTTTAAAATTCTTTATTTTGCGTTTGTTGTTAGCTCATTAGAATGTGCTTCACTTATTTGGTCTCCCTATTATCTCTGCCATCAGCTTTCTTTTCATTTCGATTTGATAGCATTTATCCTCCAAGTTTTCGCTATCTTTTCTTTTCAGAAATTGCAAAAAACATTTTTGTTGTATTAAATTGGAATGTTTCGGGGGCTGTTCGTTTTCGGTGTTACTATGGGTCGTGAGTTCAAAGTAAATTAAGTTAAGTTGGGCGCCAGTAGGAAACCTCCGGGAGAGGTGACAGGAAAACAAAAGAAAAGAATAATGAACAATTGATAGAATGTATTAACAAAGTAAATAAAAAAAATGACTAGAGAAGTGGCCTTTTACAATGTAATTTAAATAAACTTACAACGATATTTAAATGCGATAAGAGATTTTAAAGTTTTGTACAAATGATCTTATAGTAACTTATGTTGACTAACAGAGTGAAAGCAATGAAAATTGAAATGTAAAAAGGTTATGTAATGAAACCGATGCAAAAAAATTAATAAAATGAAATCTTAAAAATAATGAAAACTACTAGGGATTAATCAATCAGAAAAAGTTATGAGCTCGTAAATAAATATTAGATCTTAAAAGTAAGTACGAACTAAATTACATACCAAAGTTAACATATGTAACATCATCTTACAAATTATATGCCTATGCACTGGTTATCTTCATACGAGGAACAAATATAGTGAGACGTACTGGTATTGCAGTCACTAAAGCAGTTTAGTTGATGTACACTCCGCCAAAAAAGTATCGCATAAACTAAAAAAGGGCATTTATGAACCAAGATATTTTTATACGTTCACAAAAAGTTTGCCTCGTGTATGTGAACTATAAAAACACTAACAAAATAATGGAACTTAGCGTTTTTACTTTTTTTTTTCTAAAAGAACATATTTAGAAAAATGCATATGTGTAAGGTTTGTTCAGTTGTTTATTGAAAGTCTTCCTATACGGACAAAATTTAAAGTGCGAAGTCAGAGTTCTGTACCAACGCTTTTAAAACTAAAATGAGCAATTTAACTTCAGAACAAGTGGCTGCTATAGTTGCTTTAATCGAAGATGGACGATCTCAAGCATACGTTGCTAATTTGATGAACATCAATCAGTCAAGTGTTTCTAGAGCCGTAGCCAGATATAGGGAAACAGGCATTTACAGTAGAAGACCTGTACCAGGTCGTCCAAGATGTTCTACTCGCCAAGATGACCGCTATTTACTACTACAAGCATTACGTCGAAGACATGTAACTGCGAGACAATTGCAGAACGACTTGGCTAGAGTCAGAAATACTCGTGTGAGTACTCAAACTATTCGGAATAGGTTACGACAGAGTGGATTAAGAGCTAGAGTAGCTGTAACAGCCCCTCGTCTCACTAGGAACCACCGAGTGGCTCGCTTAAGGTTTGCCAGAGAACATGTAAATTGGAACATTAATGACTGGGCCAATATACTCTTCACAGATCAGTCAAGATTTGGTCTTTACACCTCAGATAGGCGTATCTCAGTGTACAGACGAGACGGTGAGCGCTATTCGCAGTGTAATATCAGACCTAGACCTAATTTCGCTGGTGGCTCTATTATGGTTTGGGGAGGCATCTGTTTAACAGGTCGTAGAGAGTTAGTACCAGTAGACAGAGGTACACTGACTGCCCACAGGTATATAACGGACATTTTAGAAGAACATGTAGTACCATATGCGCCAATTATAGGAAACGAATTCATGTTAATGCACGATAATGCACGACCGCATGTTGCAATAATCGTCCAGGTATACCTTAACGATGTTGGTATTCCAGTTTTAGATTGGCCTGCGGTAAGTCCGGACATGAACCCTATCGAGCACGTGTGGGACCTCCTTCACAGACGGATACGAACCCAAAATGTTGCCCCAGCGGACCTGCATGGACTAGCAAATGCTCTCCGTGACGAGTGGGAGAATTTGGATCAGGCTTATATACGGAGGTTAATCGAATCTCTGCCAAACCGTATGCGAGCGGTCATAAGAGCTAGAGGTGGCAATACTCAGTATTAAAAGCTACTGTTATGACATTTTTCTTTCCAAAATTATAATTTCTTGTTTTAATAAAAATCTCAAGTATGAGTTCTTGTTTTTATTTGGCCTGTATTTTATTTAAACAATCATAGAAATTATATCTTAGAGCGCATTAAAGTATATTTACAACTTTATGCTACGAACAAAGATTATGCGATACTTTTATGATTCAAAACTAAATTATGCGATACTTTTTTGGCGGAGTGTATAATTCCTCGCTTCCCAGAAGGCGTTCGGTGCGGAACAGTGACAGGTATATGCGACAGTGAACTGTTGGATGTAAGTACAATGCTTCTTTGCACCAGGAAACTTTCTTAAGAATGATATTTAACTTCAATCCAATAGTCTTAGCTCATCACGTTAAGTAAAATGTACTCGGCACCAGTAAATCCTCTTAGCCAAGGTGGTTAAAAATATGTTGATGTTGAAACCCTGAAGGTGGGTAATATGTGCGAAATTCCATTAATTTAGATCTTCATACAGTCGTAACAACAAAATTACCACATGGTTAAAATTTCACTTCTTACTGGTTGAAATTCATAATTACGTTGAATTAAATTATATATCTAATGATTTACATGTAACCATTTTATTACCGGTCCTCTATTTTTGCCTAGATTTTCTTTGGCCCAATCTTAATAGAAATTGGTCAAACTAAAAAAATATAATATCAGAGCTATGATCTCTTACCTGAATTCATCTCAAGAGGCAGCGAGGCTATCAGAGTCAAGTATCTTTTAAATTTTTATCATTTCTTTTTAATATATTTTTATTAGCGACACAATTTTTTTTTTTAAATTTTATAACTTGTATTGTTTAATAAATTAAGGGTTAATTATAACCCAATACGTACTGTAACACTTTGGAATATATTTACCCTGTAACTGGTTCACGTTGGGAAATAAACAATACTATTGTTTTATATGCTTGTCAGAAACCCCCGCAAACCTCCTTCCTAATCACCATCACGACCCCGGAAAAATCCGCTTATCACAATTGATTTACTTGTGAGACTTACAAAAGAAGCACATAGGTACTGTCTTACACACCGATTTGAATGAAATTGGTATATAAGTTAATTAACCACTGGTGCTATCTGCGTCCTTCATCCTCACCACGGAAAACCCATTGTCTCGGGCTACTGGTATTGAGGGCCATTTATTTTTCGTCCATTATCGAACCTGTCTACCTGACTATCTATTGTGCATGTTCTTTATCAGCTTTGTCATTTTGTTTTTAAAACTCGGGTAAGTTAAATTTTTTAGGCGTCCTGGTGTTTTGTTGTATATTGTAAATACCTCCGAACACAGCATTTGTATTTCAAGTACTTGTAAGCAGCTTTCCGTTCAGAATTCAAATATGTAGGTAGGATACGTTTTGTTTGGAATATGTTTGGAGTGTTCCGCTTAAAACTTTAAAATTGTTTCTATTTTCAGTAAAATCTGAAGTTACAGTGAACGTTAATCTAAGTTAAATAATTGTCAATATACAGAAATACAATTGATTCTTTCTAAATCGAAATCTCATATCTACAGCATTCCAATTTGTACAGATTAAGGAGAAATTAAAGGATGAGATAAAAAGCGAAATAAAATAAAAAAAGTAAACCCGGGTGTATCATTTCCACGTATTTTGAAAAGAAAAAAAGGAACACTCTTAACATACTTCAAATAAAGATAACCATATAAAACATGTATAATGTACAGCTGCTGACTAAGGTAATGTCGTAGTCTAAACCACTGTGATTGCCAAAACTACTCACCATTTGGACAGACGCGCGTTCGGCTGCTATCAACTGTTCCAGGTAAAAGGTTTATTGGGGTGGTGAGTTGTAAAACGCTTCACAATTATGCAAATCAGGTAGTAAAATGGAAATTCTTTAATATCAAAAGGGAACGTTGTATATTGCGGTTCGAACGCGTTTTAAATTGAAAAACCTCTTTCGCAGTTTTAATTTCGGTTTATTAATTGAAACCTTAATCATTTACGTTGTAAAAATGATAATGTAAAAAATAATAATAATAAAAATATATGACATTTTTTGTTTTATTGATTTTTTTGCTTTTTGTTTTTTAATTTGAGAGATTTTTGAAATGTTTTATATAAAGATTGTTTTGTAAATTGTGTCAGTTTTATTTGTTATGGTTAAATATAAAAAACGTCAATAATTTTTACTAAAATTGCATTTATAGAATTAAGTTTAGTGGAAAATTGTGTGTCTGTTTTATCATTTACAGAATTATACTTAACACATGTGTATACATACAGAAAGTGTGTTTTGGCTTTTATTTATTTAATAGGAATTACATACCTACCACAAATTGTAATTTCTGCTTACAACTATTTCACAAAGATAAATTAACCACCTAAAATAACCACCTAACTATATTAAAAATGTTTTTATTTTCATACAAACACAAAATTTACCAATGCTGTACTTTATTTTACTCTGCTGCTAGTGCCAAAACATTATTTTAATTATTCGTGAATTTATGAAGTAGTATTCCATTGTTCCGTACTTCCTGTTAAAATAATTATAAGCAAGTTAATTACACAAAATTAATGTAAATTTTCAACTTTACTTAACTTATTACGTAAAGTACCGAAATGATTAATGCTACTTATCTTGCCATCTATGCTTTTACTTAATTACTCTTAAACGTTAATATTGAAAGTTGCCAATCGCCTCCAAGCTGTGTAAAAGATATTTTCAAAATATATTTAAATCCCAAAATATGCCTTTTCATTTGATACTAAATAATTTAATTCTCCTACCTGATTTGCATAATTGCCAGGGGGCAGTGCCCATCTCGTCTCATATTAAGCCGCCGTGGGGGGTAAATATCCCTTATCAGATAATCCTACTATCCAACTCGTCTCAGGTACAAACAATGCGATAAGCTGGCGATAATCTTAGGAAAACACTACCAAATTTACCTAAGGACATTAGTGAAGTACATACTGTTGTAGAAAATTTATTTTCTACATTTTTTTTTTTTTATACATCCAAAGACTAAACGTGGAGAAGATTTTCTTCTTTTCAATGATCAGGAGGAAAATATAATAATTTTTTCGTGCTGTAGTAATTTAAAATACGCAGCAGAATCTAAAATATTATATATGGACGGCACTTTCGAATACTGTCCAAAGTATTTTCTACAATTATTTACGATACATGGATATTTTAATGGTCACTATATACCACTAGTCTTTTGCTTATTAAAAGATAAAAAAGAAGTAACGTATAAAAAATGTTTTGAAACTATATCAAGTATATGTAGTAATTTTAATCTTATATTACGACCAAGTGAAGTTGTTCTGGATTTTGAGAAAGCTATATATAATGCAGTGGAAGATGTTTGGCCGGAAACCAAAATTACCGGTTGTCGTTTCCACCTCGCACAGTCATGGTGGAGAAAAATTCAAAACTTAGGCTTGACTGCTGAGTATAAGAGCAAAAGCAGTGACATAGGGCAGTGGTTGCATTACTGTTATGGACTTATATATTTGGATGGAAGTGAAGTCGGTGATTGTTTTGTTTTTGACCTTTCCGAAACAATGCCTGCAGACGAAAGAGTTAGAGAATTTGCAAATTATCTAGTAGATATACCTATGTGTCACACGAATCACTGTTTTCGCCGCATGTATGGGCTGAAGCTTCCGCAGCATTAAATAAAACAACGAATGCTTGCGAATCTTACCACTCTCATCTAAATAATTCATTTTATTTTACACATCCATCGATATTTCTTTTTATTAAAACTCTAACAGATATACAGACAGAAACATACATCAAATTTAATAGTATTCACTTCCCTTATAGATTTCAAAACACCAAATCAAAAAAGAAGCATGAATTATTAGTTAAGAAAATTGAAGATTACAAAAGCAAAAGAATTTCACGCTTGGATTTTATTAAAATAATGTCACATTTTTATGGAAACATGTAATTAAAATGTATATGCATACTAGCGTGTGTACATATATGTATGTATAAATGCACCTAATATGTAAATAACTAGCGTATATGTAACTGAATTGTATATATTAATAAAGTTCTTGACAAAATATTGGTTTTATTGTATACGGCTTATACCACCATATGAGACGAGATGGACACTGCCCTTAGGGTACATAAAATAGAATGAGACGAGTTGGGTACTGCGATTAGTAATGTAGCCTAACATTGAGACGAGTTTGACATCGCCGTTGCCAGGTATGTTACACTAAGGTACCTCAATAAATCTCCTACCTGCTGAAACCTATGCTAGCCGAACGCACACCTGTCCAAATCGTCAGCAGTTCTGATAAATACTGGGCTTGAGACAAGGACATTACTTTAATCGGGAGCTGTACATACCTATATAAATATGTTTACGTGCGTGTTTAATTTTTAAAAAATATACATTTGCTTTAGAGATTTGTTATAGATTTGTTTTTCAAAGTATGGTTCCACCTTTCAAAGGTTAGTGAAAATTGCTTCGGGGCATCAATAAGATTTTAGGTTTTAGTTATAAATCTTCGTTGTGACATTTCCTCCACAACCGCCTTTTTGGAAACACTTTTTTAATGTCTCCTCGGTTACAGCGATCGACATAAATGTTGCAACATATAGACATTTTTTATTATTATTAAAATATAGTAATTCTGGGATAGGTTCAGCTTGTTTACGAACCCCAAAATTTATTTTAACACACGTCGGTAAAAAGTGAGGTTAGATGACATGATATCCCAAGTTATTTGAAAAAGTTGCTTGGGATTCAATTCTAAGGCTGAATGCAGATTTTTCTAAATATATTTATTTTTATTTTTTCCTTTTTTTGGGTATTCCGGTTTTTTCTTACTAATTATATACTGTTTTTACGTTTCGGAATTTTGTTTTATTCCTTTTTCAATATTTTATTTTAATCTTTTAGGTGTGCCATATACTGTATATGTTTGTTTGTCGTTACTTGTTATTGTATTAAAGTGTCTTTTACAATTTTAAAAGGTAATTTAAAATGTAACTTAAAGAAATTTTTGACAATGCCGTAAAGGTTAATAACTAGGAAAACACCTAAAAGATTAAAATAAAATATTGAAAAAGGAATAAAACAAAATTCCGAAACGTAAAAACAGTATATAATTAGTAAGAAAAAACCGGAATACCCAAAAAAAGGAAAAAATAAAAAGAATAATCAAATAAATAATATTGAAGAAATTTATAAATATATTTAAAAAAAAATTTTCCGAATATGTTTTAAATAAATTACCATTAATAGTTAATATTTCCATTTTTTTTTTTATTTCTTTTTTGGCATCTCAACAGAAGTAAAATCGACAAATACGGCTGATATTCAAACAATTTTGTCAATTCTTGCAAAATTAATTTTTAGCTAAAACCAAAAAGTAAATTGCCAGTATGATAGTGCTGTTGCAAGAGACTATGCACAGTAAAAAATGTTTTGTTAATTTGACTGCAATTTAACAAAATGCTTACGGTACTTACTTGCAGTTAATATTAATACATTTTTTTAGTTATATTAATAAAACGGTTTCTTTATTAAACCTTAAAAATATATTTTACTTATAATTCAGTTAATACTTACAACAATTTAAGTTGTTGAGATAACAAATTGACTGAGAATGAAGAATTTTAGAAGTAAATTTTACTAATTTATTTGCTTAGACTGGTACTGGTGGACTAACAATAACAAATATATTATTGTTATATTCAACTTTATCCGCGGTGTAAATTTTATAAATTATAGGAGTGAACCTGTGGGAATCAAAGTTGGAGTTGTATTAACATTGCATTTCTTACTGTGTATCTATCCAAAAGGAATAAATAAATTTGATCTAAACTACTTATTGAACATTATTTCTATTAAAAATTTTAATATTTTTGTTTTGTTTCCTGCATTAAAGTGGAAACCGTTGGTGGAAAATTTATAAGATTCCATACCTCAATAACCAACCGTCACAATTTTACAGCACGCATTCAAAGTATTTAAGTAGGTTTTGAAATCAGGAAACAACGAATAATAATAAATAATACAAAAATAAATAAAATTAGTTTTTTAGAAAGTTGTTATTTTCCTAAAATATAGGGACAGTCCGCAACAAAATATTTTTTCTATAGAAAACTATTATAATAGTATGTCCTTCATCTGTAAAACTGAAGTGGTATTTGCTAGCAAATATTGACTACGAGCTACTACAGGAGCTTTTAACATTAGCTTTACATAAATCGCTTTTCTTTAAAGCATAGTAAAATATATTATTTTATTTCCTTGGTACCAACATAAATCAAAGCATGAAATGTTGTTCAGATATGATCAGACATATAGCATGGTGATAATTGCATAGGTTATGTGCATGTGTGTACTTAAACGGTCCTTTGTGGCTTATTTAAATTTCGATAAGTCGGCATGTGTTCTAAGAAACGGGATTCGTGGGATGTGGAAGAAATAAGGCCGTTCTTGCGATTAGTTCGAGAAAGACAAATCACAAAATACAGGTGATAATAAAATAAAAATGCGTACTTTCTAATTGAAATTTTTTACTATATGAAGCTACCGATTTCGGCGGTTACCATCATCAGGCGAAAAATACGGGTTGAAAGCTAGTAGCTTTCATATAATAGTCGATCTAATAAAACAAGGAAAACTAAGAAAATAAAAATGATGTGTGGTGCTGCGGGCGAGCCTTCCCCGACACTCTTTTTTATTTTATTACCACCTTTATCAAAAAACCTAATTATGGACCTTACAATTAAATCACAAAATGTTTGGATGGCAAAAGGTTTAGGGCAGACTGTCAATGTCAATTACTGTAGTGGTGAAAATAATTTGTTTATTTTGGCCACCCCACATTTTATGCCTAATTTCATTACAGTTGTATCTAAAGCCTAAAGACAACAACATTTAATTAACATTGCATGTGTAAACAGCACTGCTAAATCGTTCTTGAAATTACACCAATTTAACTCACCGGTGCTAAATGCCCGTGTAAACGTAGTCATTGAAAAGTTTATAAATACCAGTCGTGTCTCTTTGTTTTTTAGATGACTAGTCCAATTATCCTTCTTGCGATTTTGGGTCTCTAACTTCGATTTAGATTTATCAACTATTTTTCAAATACTTCTGTTGTCATGCATACTTTTTCATTGCAGTAATAACTCAGCCCAAGACATTTAATTCCTTTTTAAAAGATTTCTGTTGTCACAAAAATGCAAAATGAAATTAAAAATGAAAAATTAAATTAGCTAGCTCACAAGATAAAAATTTAAAAGGGCGCAAAAGAACAATTAAACTCAGGGTTACTCTCACAATTAAACTTAACATGAAAAGAAAAATGTGGGTGAAAGAAATCTGACTTTCTTTAATACTCCAAAAATTTAAAAGGTTTAATCAAAAATAAAAGAACAGTATTTTGAATGACGTAATTAATCAAAATTTTATTTATTTTAAAAAAAAAGAAAAAAAATGTTAATTACAAATATTGCAGAAAAAAAAACCTTGGACAAACGGTCCTGGTCGAAATCAAAACTGCATTTGACTCTAAATTAAAAAAGGATAATGCTAAATCCTTTATCAAAGCAAAAGATAACAAATAGTTCAGGAAGATAATCCTTTTTATATCAATTCAATCCACGTGGTCTGAATATTAAAACATTAAATTAAACGGGGACAATTCAAGTAATTTACATAAATGAAAACTAAAAGCAAGCACAATGCTTCTATTCACCCAACCCGAGGTGATTAATTATTAAATAGAAAACAGTAAACTAGAAAACCGAAAATTTAAACTCTAAAACATTAATATATCTTCCTGCACGAAAAATAATAAAAGATCCTATATCTAAATTGTGTACACAAGAATATAATATCAATTATTATTTTATTATAAAATGAGTTCCGTGATGGACGACAGAAAATCAAAAACGTGAATTCAAACCTTCAAATCAAAAATCACAAAATGTCAGCAATGAAATACAATTTGACATATACAATGATCTTACAAGGTTAAACAATCGTATACATATCAAACAACAGCTGCGTGCGTTGCAACGCAGAAAGATCTGTCCGCCAACGGACGCAATCGCAAAACAAAACAATATATACAAAACAAGTGAGCGCAAAATGTACAACTGAATGAAATTAATATAAACAACTGAACAATTAAATAAATAAATAAAACAATTTGAAATTTCTCGCAACATTGACAAAGGCTTACAGAAACACTGATTTTACGACAACCGGGGAGCCAGGCCACAGCAGTACGTACGTTGCCACTTTTTACAAATAGACTTTTTTCTGTGCCCGACATGTTTGTGGTTCCAAGCAATACCGTCTCGCAAAATTTGATTTATTTTGTAGAGAAATCAAACTGGAGTTTGATTCAGATACAGGCAAATTGGCTTAAATTAATATGAAATGTTGAAATTTTTAATTCGATTAAAGGGGAGTTCGAAATTACTTTTAGATACAGATAAATTACCATTAATTACCACCAATAAACATTGAGAGGTTGATTTAGCGAGTCAACTACAGCACATTTTGAATAAAATTAAAAAAAGATATATTGATAAATAAGAAAAATCGACGAGGTTTTACTCCGGTATAGAGCTGTAAATACAAACTAAACAACAAAAACTAAACGTTAACTTAATTGAAAAAACATATGATAAGCAGATATAATCCATTCAAATTTCGATATATCCCAAAATTTAGTGTTGCACAATTTGATGCTTCAGGAAGTTACTTTCACTATAATTATTACATATTTTGCATAGAATTTACAAACTTACATACAGTAAAAAAACAGGCTGTTTCTACTATTCCGTGTGTCCCATTTTACACGACCTAAAAATATATAGCACTAAGTACTCGAATATTTTGCTTACATATTACACATTTCCAAATAATAAACATTGACCATGACACTAAAAAGTTACCTATTTAGTAATGGCTAGTGATGTATATTTAAAGGATGATAATACTAATTTTAAAACTTCCAGTAACCATGTTAATTTGTATTTATGTGTCAGTGTTTACATGTATGATGCGAAAATGTTGGTATTTTTCGTAATTATTTTACCATCCGCCATTAAAACGGTTCAAGTTCATTTTTAATTAGCTTAACAGGACATTCCGCAAATAGTAACGTCAGCGGAAAGCGGTTTGTTTGCATGCAAATAAGTTACCGAGCATTACAAAGTAGATGGATACTGTTTTCGCTGTATCTATGCATATTCTTCTTGCAATATGATATATACTGAACCAAAAGTGGGTCCTAAAACAATGAGAAAATTCATTCTTCACAGGAAATAGTGCATTAAAATTGGTCTGAAGATCGAGTTTATCAAATAAATGAACAGTATTTTATTAAATGAGGAAGGAATTTATTGAGTTAATAAACTTTTTTTTTTATCTAACCAAGAGTTATTAAATTTAATTTTATAGCAAAACTAATACATTATTAATTGTTATAATGAAAGCAAAATAATTGAAAATGAAATGATGACTTGATTGGCTCAATGAAATATGTTATTGTTGTAAAGAACCCCAGTTTTGTTTTAACAACTTTATTTGGTTTACTGAATAACAGCGAGTTATCAATTGTATGTGCGAGCTTTCAGGATCAAATACAATGAACATTATTTATTGATGTGCTCATTTTGCAAGTGGTTGATTCAATGTATGTTGTTCATAATCCTAACGGATTTTAGAAATATATATAGAGTAAAGTTGTAATCAAAATAATTCATGCAATAATCGCATTTCATTCGCGCTCAACTCACTGTTGCTGGGCAAACTGAAGCAACTTTAAATTTAGCACTTCATTTGGATGGCAGTAAAACTAGTATTATCAACGTGCTCGAGTTTTTGCCTACCAGACGTTATCAACGTCACTCCGAGCGCAAACTCACCTTCATCACTATCGCCTCTCGAGCTTTATCCACTGTTCCCTTTTAGGAAATCACACAAACTAAACTCTCAACCCACAAGACGACCGCAACTTAGTCTGCAATGCAGCCATAGATCTAGCTCGGACAATTCATAAACATCAAAGAAAAAATGCTTCAATACAATTGCATTAAAACAATTATCGCTGACAATAGCGAACATCTAAATGCCGGCTAACAGAGGCAAGATGGTTGGACGCATAATTCCGTTTCAAATACATCATTGCGCAGAGCAAATAATGTTATTAATATTATGAACGTTTTGATTCAATCTATGAAGAAAGGTCATTTAGGTATGTTATTTCTTCGTTCTTGCAATACATTACAAGCCATTAAAACAACGGACAGGACATCACTTAATACACTCCGCCAAAAAAGTATGGCATAATTTAGTTTTGAATCATAAAAGTATCGCATAATCTTTGTTTGTAGCATAAAGTTGTAAATATACTTTAATGCGCTCTAAGATATAATTTCTATGATTGTTTAAATAAAATACCGGCCAAATAAAAACAAGAACTCATACTTGAGATTTTTATTAAAACAAGAAATTATAATTTTGGAAAGAAAAATGTCATAACAGTAGCTTTTAATACTGAGTATTGCCACCTCTGGCTCTTATGACCGCTCGCATACGGTTTGGCAGAGATTCGATTAACCTCCGTATATAAGCCTGATCCAAATTCTCCCACTCGTCACGGAGAGCATTTGCTAGTCCATGCAGGTCCGCTGGGGCAACATTTTGGGTTCGAATCCGTCTGTGAAGGAGGTCCCACACGTGCT
This sequence comes from Cetonia aurata, assembly GCA_949128085.1. Lineage (NCBI taxonomy): Eukaryota > Metazoa > Arthropoda > Insecta > Coleoptera > Scarabaeidae > Cetonia > Cetonia aurata. The sequence goes on from OX421887.1 coordinate 4,787,681, forward strand.
CGATAGGGTTCATGTCCGGACTTACCGCAGGCCAATCTAAAACTGGAATACCAACATCGTTAAGGTATTCCTGGACGATTATTGCAACATGCGGTCGTGCATTATCGTGCATTAACATGAATTCGTTTCCTATAATTGCCGCATATGGTACTACATGTTCTTCTAAAATGTCCGTTATATACCTGTGGGCAGTCAGTGTACCTCTGTCTACTGGTACTAACTCTGTACGACCTGTTAAACAGATGCCTCCCCAAACCATAATAGAGCCACCAGCGAAATTAGGTCTAGGTCTGATATTACACTGCGAATAGCGCTCACCGTCTCGTCTGTACACTGAGATACGCCTATCTGAGGTGTAAAGACCAAATCTTGACTCATCTGTGAAGAGTATATTGGCCCAGTCATTAATGTTCCAATTTACATGTTCTCTGGCAAACCTTAAGCGAGCCACTCGGTGGTTCCTAGTGAGACGAGGGGCTGTTACAGCTACTCTAGCTCTTAATCCACTCTGTCGTAACCTATTCTGAATAGTTTGAGTACTCACACGAGTATTTCTGACTCTAGCCAAGTCGTTCTGCAATTGTCTCGCACATGTCTTCGACGTAATGCTTGTAGTAGTAAATAGCGGTCATCTTGGCGAGTAGAACATCTTGGACGACCTGGTACAGGTCTTCTACTGTAAATGCCTGTTTCCCTATATCTGGCTACGGCTGTAGAAACACTTGACTGATTGATGTTCATCAAATTAGCAACGTATGCTTGAGATCGTCCATCTTCGATTAAAGCAACTATAGCAGCCACTTGTTCTGAAGTTAAATTGCTCATTTTAGTTTTAAAAGCGTTGGTACAGAACTCTGACTTCGCACTTTAAAATTTGTCCGTATAGGAAGACTTTCAATAAACAACTGAACAAACCTTACACATATGCATTTTTCTAAATGTGTTCTTTTAGAAAAAAAAAAGTAAAAACGCTAAGTTCCATTATTTTGTTAGTGTTTTTATAGTTCACATACACGAGGCAAACTTTTTGTGAACGTATAAAAATATCTTGGTTCATAAATGCCCTTTTTTAGTTTATGCGATACTTTTTTGGCGGAGTGTACTTTATTGAGTTCATACGGTAAATAAGTTGTACGTAAAAAGTAACAACGCATACGCATACCTATTCATTTCCTGTTTATATTATCAACAAAATTATTTATTGAACGAATGAAAGAGTAATTACTATAACAAACATTATCGTTGGACTGCTGTAAAATGATTTCTTGTAGTAATGGTAACCTATTTATTTCACATTTTTACCGAATCTTGTTACTTACTCAGAGATTGTAAATATTTTATCATAAGAATGAATCATTTCGTTCTTTCAATGAAAATTCGCTCAATAAATGTAGATTATTGATATAACGACCAGTATTTTTCTCTCTTCATACGTGCGATAGCTACTTTTAAGGGCAATGTAATGTAATTTGGGTCTAACAAGTCGATTGCTTTTTTTTTCAATAAAGTAAATTCGTTTATGTATCATTTGATTCAAGTTCTATTAAAATTTGCGTCAAAATATTCTTTACAACTTGCTGAACTCCTACTGTTATTGGTAACTTTAATTTAATCAATAATAATGATCTATTTTGGAGTACTTAAATATTTTATGCTTTTTGTTTATTGTTGAGGGAAGGAAAGGGTCCCTAGATGTTTATAAAATTAGCACCGGAGCTAATTTACCTAAAGTTCCGCCCCTGGATGAAGATATAGTAAATCATAAATTTTCCAGCTGCATAAGAACAGCCTGCTTCTATCTCAAACTGCTGTTCTAGCCTTCTCCTTACCAGTGTCCAACTTTGGCGTGCCTTTTTTGCAAATTAGAAAAATGTAAGTGGTAATACACATTTTTTATCGCCAACTTGCGCTGTTACCTGACCAGCACAAACCGTGCCAATGAACTTATTTTTTGACAGTATATAAACTCTAGGCATTTTAAATGTTTGTCAGGCACCGTCGCAGAACCAAATCTTGCTCTTAATCATCATTACGACCCCGAATAAAAACCGGCTATCGTAATTGACCGAAGTGAAATTTGAACCCTGGAGCTCACGCCTGATAGCCAAGTGTGCAAGCCTCTAGCCGGGCTAATAATAATATTAATTCATTAATTATTGTGTGAAAACTTTACATTTTTTTTTTAAGTTATTGAAAAAGAATAAGACATATATATTGAAAAATCCTCTATTGAATCGATTTAGCAACTAAAAGGGAACAGAATAAAGAATTTTAAAAATCGGATCAAGTGTTTCTGAGAAAAAGTTAGCAAAAAGAGTTTTTTGGTCTAAAAAACAGACAATCTCTCAAATAGTTTTTGGAAAAGAATATTATAGATGTGTAACTTTTGTTTCAATGCACTACCTGGAGGAATTAGATTAATTTATTTTATTTAAAAAATTGTTGAAAACGTTTATATACGGGTACTGCTTTTATACTATTGACGAATTTCTAAACCGCAATAATTAGAACTGTAGGCAGTTTAGTAGATGAGGATTTTTTTTTGTGTAACTTGATAGTATCGCTCCTCGTCTTGTTTGTATATTTATTGTATATATTGACATTAATAACATAAATTCACAAAACTGTTCTCTCTTCTCGTGGTCTTGTTCTTTCAAATTTTGAACCAAATGGAACGAATACGCTTGCATTCTATGGTTTTTTAAAATTCTGTGTATTCCTAACTCCAAAGAAGCTTGTATCAATGATACGTTATATTATAATGATCGACAATAGGTTTTTTTTTGTCGGATTGCAGGTCTGACTGAGCCACTATTTTAAAAATTTTGTAGTACCCATATGTTTTAAAGCGGTTACGGACGGTTTCTGTTTCTATGGATACCGCAGAGCGAAAGTGTCACATGTTCTTGATATTATGTACTTTGTTAGATACTCCATAGATAATAAATAAATTTAAATAGTCTTCGTTTGTGTAGTTACGACGCGCTAACATTTTGGTTTATACAATATTGACAGTTCTACTGTAATTGTTTTTGTGTCATCTTGGGCATGGCTAACTTGCCATAATTTTTAAAACGTGAGAAAACACTTTTCTTTCAAATAACTCAAAATATATATAGGGAACCTAATAGTAAATCGCATTTAACATTTTTTACTTTCAGTCCATAAGTATGCCAAGTGGATTCAAGGAAATCGGAAGCACATATGAGATACTACTGAATTTAGTTATAAGGATCTCTACATACATTTTAACTAGAATTTTGGGGGCAATTCAAAAATATAAAAAATAACACTCTGTGTAACCGAAAGTGCTAGTGAGTTATGCATTTGCTCGATTAGACCAAATCCATATTAGTATACACTCAATTTTTTCTGGTGAATAGTTTTCTATATAGAGATCGCTGATATTCGTCGTGTGATACCTTGTATAGGTGAATTAAACTTCGCAAAGACTAATTTGATAAAATAAACGCGGAATCCAATAAAACAAGTTCCGCTAAAATTGATCAAATCCAAGAGGAAAAATAACGAAAGATCCTCGAGAGGCTGGGTTTAGTCAGACTGGTCTTGCATATGGTTGCACTACCTTCAAAAAGTTTTTTTCTGTTCTTTGAAATGATATTCCATTAAATTATGTATTAAGAAAAAAAGCGAAGAACAGGAATTTGATTTATAGGAAAAGTAATCTGTTGCCATCCACTTTATAAATGATTTAACAATTTTATTAGCTGCTACTTCTACAACAAAAAAAAAACCCCACTTTCTTGCTATTATTAATCTGTAAGTCATACAATTACTCATATTATACATATATGGAATATACATAAAAAGACAGATATTGAATTACTCTTAAGATTAAATTTCGTTTCTAGTTCGTACATGCTCGTAGTTTGTCGTCTTGCCTCCGTAACGGAAAACGGAAATCGATGACGCTATCAGTTGGTTTGTCAATTATCCTCATGATTTATGCAAAAAAACGGCCAACAAGCGAACATATATACAATCCCCGATAGTTGTAACGATCCAGTAACCTCTCCTACATATTAATTATGCAGTTTGTAAATTGAACATCTGCTTCGTGAATTATTAAGAGGTGATGTGGAAGCCGACAGAGGAAGGGCGGATTTTCGATACAATTGAGTGAAAGTAAAGCTTTTCCTTTATTATTACACAAAGGAGTGTTCGTTATTTACATTATACATACACGATGAGGTATATATATATATAACCTAATATTGGTTATATATTTAGTTATATAATACCTATATACATACGGCATCGTATTTGTTTTTTCGTGTAATGATATAAAATTACTTAATTTTGCGTAGGGCAACGACCCTAGAGTACAATGGTGTTGTTATAGAGAGACGAAATATTTATGACGCGTTCAGTCGACCGGTAAAAATATCTACATAATTGCATTCTAATTAATAGACGTATTGTTGAAATACCATAGTAATTCTTTATAAAATTTATTAATTCTATGTAATAAGTAAATTGTACTTTTGATGGTCTTTATGGGTTATAACATTTTTCTTGAGTCACTTTATATTAAGGTAATAAGTACATGAAGTGAATTTTCTATCTCTTGCCACGATCGCCATATCATCCGCAAAGGCTACTAATTGCACAGATTTCTTGATTATTTTACCCTTTAATCCGCATGCTCTTATAACTCCTTAGGCAACTATATTAAATATCTATGTCTTATTCCTTTGCAAATCGTAATTTGGTTGTTCCTTGATTCGTTTGTACTGCTGACATAGATCCATCCATCGTTGCTTTGATTAATCTTAGTAATTTGTCTGGAATTCCTAATTTTCTTGCGTCTTTTAAACTAGTAGCATTTCTTTTTAGACTATCGAAGGCTTGTTTCAAATCTGCAAATATTATATGTATCAGTATGTCCTCTTCATAGCTCTTTTCTATAATTTGACAACGATTACCATAGAAAATATATATCTTAATCGAGCTTGTATTTACTAACACTTACTGTCAATATGAAAAGTAGTAGTAGTAAGAAATGTTTATATATATATATATATATATACTATTTTCTTAGTTTTTTATGTCTTCATAAGATGATCATAATAAGGTTATATATGTACTTTAATAAAACGTTTCGGTTAATTTTTTAAAGCTTACTGATTTATGTGTATAATTGGTAATAAATAAAATAAATATGACATGTAAAATAAATAAATGCTTTTCTGCTATAACTGTAATTTTAATATGAGGAAACTTTTATATTAAAAATGTTACCTCGTGTTGGATTTGAACCAGGCACCTTCCGCCTGCCAGGCAAACACTCTAACAGTTGAGCTAACAAGGTGCCTGGTTTTCACAATTTGAAAAAAAAATTATTAATATAAGAATTTCCTCGTATTAAAATTACAGTTATAGCAGAAAAGCATTTATATATGATTTCACACTGTAAGAAAATTGCTGTATTGCTGTAAAACTTTAGAAAATTAGAAAACAAAAAATTTTGTTCAGTTTTTTTTTTTTTTTATAATATAAATAATAAAAGGACACGAATACAACAAAAATCTTACAGCTTTAAAAAAAAAACATGGAATAACAAAACATGCATTCATGCATTCGATTTTAACAATGTGTCAACTTTAAACAAAGAATAAAATTTAAAAACACGAAATATACTTGATATAATTCAGATTTATAAATACAAAAAACAGACACACAGTTTTTCACTAAACTTTATAACTTAATTCTATAATTGAACTTTTAGTAAAAATTAATAACGTTTTCATGTTTAAACATAACAAATAAAATTGGCACAACTTACAAAACAATATTTATATAAAACATATTCAAAAAAATTCAAAATGAAACAAAGCGACACTGATTTTATCAATAAAATAAAAAATTTTGTCAAACATTTTCTAAAGTTTTACATGTCATATTTATTAATCGTCTTTATTAAACTGAACGATGCTCATTCTCAAATTACACTTATTGTTAGATTAGTAACTTGAAATGAGAATTTTTTTTTAATTTTAGCTCTATTAAAAAAAAAACATGATACATGCCAATTATATCTTAATTACTAAAAATTCTTTCTGTTCCTTATCTATTTCCTCAAATAAAAAACATTAGAATAATAATATTGTGTGTCGCAACAGCGGGGCCAGTGACATTAGAATGGTGAATTTTATTTTTAACAACACCTTAAAGTAAAAGAAAATAAAATTAAGTTTATCTATCCTGTAGCCAGTAGACATAAGATTGATGTAATGTCCACGTCATGTTACAAGACGTCCCTGCAATATGTTTCGACCGTTACATGTTCAGTAGTTATTACTGCAAACTATAGAATTCTTAAACAACTCGTCTAACAAAACGTGTATTTTTGGAATCACAAGCATGACACATACATCAGATCAGTGCATTATTCTTATCCACGGTCGTGCTACTGTTCCAAGAGGTACTAGCCAAGACCAATAGTCTAGAAGCGGGTGTTAATAGTTTTAAATTTAAACCGATACAGAAGAGGAGATGAGTAACTGGTATTTATAGCAGTTAATATATTTAAACTAACAAGTATTAGAACAGGTTTTAATATTGATCGTCATACCATTCGTAGTTTTTTTTTAATCAAGAATGCTTTGCTTTTATTATTATCTCTATAAACTTCTATATACCGGGGCAACAAAAAGTATCTGACAGGATATGTAAAACTGCAGAACATATTTCACAAAGCGCCTGCAAAATTACTATTAAATCTCACTCTCTTTTTTTTTTACTCTTCTAGCTAAAATGCTGTGGCATGAATGGACCTTACGACTGGACAAATATCACCCATACGGACATTCTACCGCACACCTGTTGCCCAAATACGTTGAATAACGGTTCATGCAAAATCAGCACCATCAACAAGTACGTGGACTCCTGTCTGGACAAGTTAAAGGAAATCATAGAGAGATACGCTTCTTTAATAGGCGGAGTTGGCATCGGTGTAGCCCTTGTGCAGGTAAGACTCAATTGTTTTAAATAGTGTTCAAAGAACATCGGGGTCAGGTGAAAATGACGGCACAAAATTTGCACACGGCTTCAGAATTCTAAGCAATTTTTTCAAATATTTTTTTTTTTGATATTACATCACCTAACAGCACTTTGGCGATTCATTGCATTTTTTAAATGTACAGCCATACTAGTGATCACGTGACGGGCGTCAAAATAAATTTTAGGGTTCATAGACAGGCTTCCGTCCCCTTTCCCTCACCCCTAAAAAATTACCATATTTTAATAATTATAAAAAAAATTCCATATGGCAACATTTGTGCGGATCACTATATAATTTTCAAATTTCCCAGTTTTATAGAGGGATCCTCCTTCAGCTTCTTCAAAAGGTTTTTTTCCCAGATTTTGTAAGACTCAATGGTTTCGGTCTTTCATCCTTTGATGAATAATGCGTCTTTATCCCTCTCTTCCACGTGCAAAGTTTTACAATTAAGATTAGCAGGATAGACACCGCTTAGGTTTTTTTTCTATACATTTATATAAAATTTGAACAATTAGCAGAAAGAAACACAAGAAAAACAACACCCTGTAATATAAATACCAAACGCGTGACAGCAAACTGTTAAATAACAAAGAATACTGAGATATGCAAGGATTGTAGCGTAGTAATAGACAAAAGGATTTATTAGGGTAAAAACACATTTCTTTCACAGTTACATTTTGTATGAGTTCGGAATTCACAGAATTCTAGTAGGTCAAACTAGGCGGTAAAGCACTTGTAAATATAAATTTAGAGTAGAGATAACGAAGCATGTTTAGATATTTTATCGTTTCTTAGTTCATTCGGTCTTCGGTTGAAAATGGAAATTCACGAATTTCCGGAACGATTGCACCGAATTAATTTAAAAATGGTGTAGGGCGGAGTGATCGGATATCTTGTGTGTCAACAAAGAATAGATAATCACAATTTAACTGTCTTTTTCTCTTCCCCTCTCGACAATAGATGACGTCCAGAAAAACAATAGGGTTAACCGCTTCTAAATGGATAAATACCTAAAAATTCTAGCCTTTTTTGGTTTTTTTTTTTCGGCTCCCCTGAATAATCGCGTTTTCGAACTATTTTCTCGACTCCTATTATTTCATCAAAATGTTTTATTGTTCATCGAAGAAAATGTACTTATAATATTCTTTAAGTGTCGAGAAAATGGTACCGAAGTGAAGGCATCTGCAGTTACCCCCACAAACTGCGAAGCAGAAAGAAAATGTTTTCATTATTCAAAATTAGAAGATTGTACATTTTCCCACAATATCTTTTGTGCAGTGTGTTTTTGTTTTTCAAAATAAAGATTACAACTAAAGAACTAACTAAATGATGCTGTTAACGGTTTGCAGGATTCAGACATGCTCAACCCGCTAAATAATACAGTTGAAACACACGATTTAAAAAAACTTCTTCAAACCAACAAAAACATAATGAAATTTTCTGTAGAATCAAATTTCAAAAACCTCAACAATGAGCTTCTAAAGAAAGGAAAGAACCGTAGAAAAGAAAACTCTCATGCTGATAAGTTTCCATACACACATAAATATGGGTTCCAAGCAGTAGAGATAGAGTATATTCATATTCCCGAAGAAGTCAGTATACTATTGCAATGTACAGTAGTGTGTTCACTGCATATTAAAGAAGCAAATGCATTAGGCAAAATTTATCCAAGGGATACATACAATTCCATAGCCAACTGTGGAATTAGCAAGTGACAGTCTCTTAATAATAGCCCTTTTGTAGAACAGCCACTGCCGAAATGTCGGATTTTCCACAATTCAACAGAGGATAGAAACAGTCCAAACAACACCAACTTTTTTATGTAACGCATTAAAGGCCAAGTTAATTTTGAAAAAAAAAACCTGCTCGTAGGAAACGGCTTTAGACCGTGCACAATCTTTTGGAAAACGCTGTATATACAAATTCAGGAAGGAGCTGTATACTAGGGTGACCGCAAAAAATCGATGTCGGAATTTCGTTCGTCTGAACCCCACAAAACGATTGCCCTTTCCAGATATTCAGATAGCCGAAATTTGAGCTCGATTAAACGACGTTAACCCGTGCCGCTCGTCGCTCAAAGTTTGAAAAAATCCTAATTTTTGGCAAAAATGCTGACATATGGCGCCATAACTCCAGAACGGTAAATAGTAGAAACACGCCTAATATCTCAAAAGAAAGCTTATGTTGTTCTTCAAAATTGATATTTTATACATAATTGTTGTAATTTTAAGTCAAACCGAGTTACAACAACCTTTAGTCCCAAAAACGTGACCTGATACAAGTAGGAGCACACTTCGTATATTTTGTTATTAAATGATAAATTTTGCTCTTTTTGCATATTTTTGAGTTTAAATCAGAAATATAATAAAACAACAAGTAACACTGGTAAGTTTCATGGCATTTTTTATTTTAAAATATAAAAATCAGGTATATAATACATACAAAATAGGCACAAAAAAGATACATCTATTCTAGAGGTTTTGTTAAACTAGTTTTTGAAACGTCAGGACATAATGCTCGGCATTTACTAACAACTTGCAAGACATATTGTTTTTGTTCTTCATCTTCAGTCAGAAGGTTGTTAAAGTTTGACAATTTTTAATCCTTCTTGGAAGTCATTATTTTGATGCCAGGTTTTTGGATGTTGGCTTAGAAAATCTGTTTTTATATTAAATTGGTCAAAGAATATAAACGTTTCTTTGGTTACTAAATTTACCAATCCCCCATCAACTACGTCTTTTAACTTTTCTCTCCTAACTTTTGGATTGACAACCCTAGCGTGCTCTGATGAATCATCTGTGCTACTGAGCAATTTATTTGCCATTAACAACTTTTCATCATCTGTAATGGTGGGATCAAAAAACGATAATCCCACCAACTTTGCATTCAAATACCACAAATGGTTCGAAAATTTGGTCAGCGCTATTTCTGCAATATCGTTGTCACTCTCTTTATGGATTTGTCGGTTCATTTTTGCAAGTTCCTTTTGCATCTTGATATCTTCAGCTCGAGACAACCTGAGATCCACTCCAGTCATGGAACCTGGGCGGCCCTTTTGCCTCTGTTTCATGAGAAACTCCTTATCTTCTTCCAATTTCATCAGAGCCAAGGCATCTTGTTGAGCAATATCAAAGAGATAATACAACTTTTCAATAAACTGTTTAATTTTGTTCTTGACCGTTTCCGATGTTTTCTTCCGGTCTTTTTGAAGAGTTCTCCACTCGGCGTGAAGTTTTTCCAGCTTAGTGATTGCATTTTGCTCATGTTTGTCGGGATTCGAGCTTTCTCCCAAAAAATTAACACTTCTCGTGTGGTAAGTTTTGCTGATTCTCTTACAGTTAATTTCACAGTTCGTAAATTATAAAATAAAGCACACAATACTTGACGATTTGAGGGTAGTTTACAACCGGTGATCTGGTGAATGGGATAGCCCACAAGAAATATTTTATCCTTGGTCCGGCTTTGTACACCTGATGTGGATGCCATTTCAGAATTTATTAGGTAGGTAGATAACAGTTAACTTGAAAAATTAAACAAAATATATTACAAACTTTAATTTCAATAAAATGTTTTTAAATGTCTTTTAAAATAATAAGAAAATGTTAATACCGAGACAGATTATGTAAAAACCCGTAAAATTCTTAGAATATTCCCAAACTGGCTCCTACTGGTATCAAGTCACGTTTTTGGGGCTAAAGCCTCGGTTTAGTGTTACTTGTTGTTTTATTATATTTCTGATTTAAACTCAAAAATATGCAAAAAAAGCAAAATTTATCATTTAATAACAAAATATACGAAGTATGCTCCTACTGGTATCAGGTCACGTTTTTGGGGCTAAAGGTTGCTGTAACTCGGTTTGACTTAAAATTACAACAATTATGCATAAAATATAAATTTTGAAGAACAACATAAGCTTTCTTTTGAGATATTAGGCGTGTTTCTACTATTTACCGTTCTGGAGTTATGGCGCCATATGTCAGCATTTTTGCCAAAAATTAGGATTTTTTTCAAACTTTGAGCGACGAGCGGCACGGGTTAACGTCGTTTAATCGAGCTCAAATTTCGGCTATCTCAATATCTGGAAAGGGCAATCGTTTTGTGGGGTTCAGACGAACCAAATTCCGACATTTTTTTTCACCCCATATGAGATCCGGTCACCCTACTGTATACGTTATCTTCTTACATTCGCAAACCTCGGAAGAAGGGGAAGCCATAGAAAATATCTCTCCTGTACACGTTATAAAGATTATAAAGAGGAATGTGATGACGCTATTATGAATCGTCACACGTGTTAGAAAGAGATGGGGATAGTAAATATTTATAATAATAGATATTCTTATAAGTAAATGGCGCTGAATAACGTTTCATACGGCTAACACAAATTCTACAGCATAAATAGGACCAAATGTAAATGCAAGGTCTGCGGAAATGGAAAACTTTGTTATAAAAAACAATAATTACAAAGATGTTATACACAGCCTTTAAAACTGTCAAATAATTAGATAATATTTTTATTCACATTTTTAAAACGATGTTATTTTTTTACCAGTAACCACAAATGACTTTACGTAACATAAATTTAGCAACGCGATCAAGTGCATATTTATAGGGATTGTAATTTATACCGTAATAACGAGAAAGTGTATGTAGACTGTTACACAACAGTCAGCTTTTTAAATTTCACAATTGATTTAATGAAATGTTTTTATTTATTAATTACTTTTTTGCACAATTTGTTAGCGGCAACGCAATGTTAAATGTTTTAACTGTGCAAGCTTTTCTAAAGATGTCAAGATACAGTTACAGTATGCACTAAGCAACCATAAACTGCATTATTTTCTATTGTGATTCGGAGAACGTTAACTTCTGGTGACGCTTATGACGCAATGTGTGTCTTGTCTTTACCCGATCTCGATATCTCTTCTAGTTTTCGAAATATTCCGAAAATCGTATTTTTAGCGGTAACTTTGAGCCCCCGTTACACTCACTAAAACCAAAAAACGCAACGCCAAAAGAAAAATACGTGTCAAATATGTTTCGGTACTCTGTGTCTCTACCAAATTTTATCAAAATCGGAGGTGGACACTTGGGTGCCTTTGCTTGTAAATGCATAAGCGCTGCTTGGTATGGATTCTTTAGGACGTACCATTTAAGTTCTGCAGTTGATCACTACAAAAGTAACATAATGCAAAACAAAATACTTTTACAAAAAAAAATTAATCCTGTATATTGTAAAACTACGAAAATTGAAGCTGTTTCGTCTTTTTCATCTTATATATCTTGCTTTCCACATAAAGTGCCTACATACAAAGAGATGGCGGTAGGTCAGTAAAATTGACAAACGAAACATCAAAAGAACCGCCTGGAGCGTCACTTCTTATCTTCTGTGTTAGAGGGCCTAAAGAAACAACGCTAAATGTCCCAACGAATGCCTTAAAGGAGTAATAAAGATGTTGAGTATCTGGCTACGAAGAATATAAAACTTAGTTACATGAAATAATATTTTTTTAGCACTTTAGCATATTAAATGTTAAATTTTTTTTTGTTTTTGCAGATAATTGGAGTAATATTTGCCTGTTGTTTGGCACGATCAATACGCAAGGAATACGAAACAGTATAAAAAGAAGAAGGTAAGATTTCGTAAGATTATTGTAATTATTATTATTCTGTCCAATATTTTGCTGTTATAGAGAGAACACTATGTTAAGCACTTACAATTAGAGTCATATATACTTTGTTCATTACTTCGTAAAGTAGATAACAGTAATCGTGCAGCAACACACAATTTATGTGAATTGTTTCCTTTTGATACTTGTATTATAATCTCGATTAGAATAACTTCTTTATGTGTATATTTAATATAATAAGTAATAACTTTATGTTTGAAACTAGTTTAGTAAATCTAAAATTACCCTTCAATCTCAAGCACTTGACTGACGCTATTTTTATATTGGATACTTGGATATACATCTTATTTTTATAATTTTCGTTTGATTGTTTTTTTTTTTATGTCTGCTTTTTGCACTAGATTAATTAACGAACGTTTTTGGTAACTAAAACTAACTTTTTAGCATAACATTTTGATAATTTCTTGGCAACTCTGTGCTTGATAAGAAAAAAAGCTTCATATATTTTTGGATTACATTTACAATTATTAAAAAAACAGAATCAGTTGTGTGCGATCAAATTGTATAGCAGAGGAAGATTCGACAAAAAAAAATAACACAAATATTGTCTAATCGCTCTATATGTATAGGTTATATGTCTAAGATCTTTTGATATTTTCTTTTATATCTACAAAATATTTGTAAAACGTGTTATATGTATATGTGTACATTATTTAATTTATTGCCCTTATATTATTGTAACACAATCGTGGAACTATCTTTCTCTCAATGTTAAATACTAATTATTACGTGAACTGATATTTACTAGATTGTTAGACGTTATTATAATATATAGGATATTATGCGGATATAATAATATATGTATAGATTTATATCTATGTTACCGTTTTTGATGTGCTCGAACCAAAGTAAATAGTGCAAAAATTTGTGCGATATTTCTGCCAAAGAAGCATAAATTAATAAAAATACATAAGTGTTCACCAAACGTGAAGATATACTTTATACGGATAAGAATAATCAATCATTTCGTGGTCTTTTTCAAGTCAATATTTTGTATACGGCGTGTATTTTTATTTTCATCCTCCTTTTTTAAATTCTTTTGTACTATTTACTACTTATACAATATTAATATAGCTAGTGATACTAATAGAACGTTATTACACTTTAAAATATTATATTGATGTTATATTGTATTTATGTGGAACTATAAAAACTTAAAATAAATATTTGAAAACTAACAAATTTTTATTTTCGTTTGACTATAAGCACATATAAGTAAAAAGATAGCTCACTGTGGCAGAATTGGCCAGATCACATAGGCTGCATAAATCAAAGGTGCAATATTTCGATTTTGTGAATAATAGATACTTGCAGAGAGCAAGGTGTACGGTCCGAGACAGACGGCTGAGTGTGGAAGGACTACCGAGTCGCTAATTCTTTTTATTTAAAAAATAGAACAGGAATTTGTAAGTTTATACCTCCTTGAATATGGATTGCTGACGCTCTTATTTAGAATATGAATATTCTCTATAGATTTTTCAGATTAACTTACAGTGCACATAATGTATTCGTACGTGTCTCATAAGAAAATATTTTATGGTTGAAATTCTCTTTAAGAGTATCGGACATAACGAATAATGATAATTGTACTGCATGTATGTACTCGAAACGTTATAAATCCGTTTTAAAGTCTAATTATCATTTTTTATTATTCCCAACTAACACCAAATAAATATTTTAAAATATTTACAGGGTTATTCACGCTATACCCCGCGGAATTGTCTGACGAAAGCACATAACGTTCAAAAAGTTTCGCTTTTGGAATATATGGGGGTGGTTTATGGTCACTTTTTAAAATTAGTTTTGTTACACAGCGTGTTACAAAAGCCCTAAAAATAACAAAGTTGTGTTTTTTAAATGGAATAGTTTGTATATTATTGCATTTGTGGATGGTCTAATTAAAATAAGTATCTGTTTTGATAAGGTTTATTAAGGTTTTTTAAATAATGTGAATTTTATGAAAATCTAATTTAAATATCATGTTTAACATTTTTTTTTTAATTTAATTTAATTTATATAAGCGAAATTTACAATGAAGCCATATTTTACAAACCAATTAGAAATAAACTTGCCATCGTACACAGGATGTGCAAAAATTAAAACTAATCAAATAAGAAATACCATTCGATAGGTAATTAGAGTACATTTGCTGGTAAATGAAAAACTATGCCGCTCTATTTAAATTAATCAAGTTATAGCCACTTAAAATTCTTATTCGATTAGTTTTAATTTTTGTACAGCCTCTATAAGATAGCAGGTTTATTATAATTGAGTTATATAATATGGTCTATTGTTACACTTCACCATAAGCTTCTTACATAGCTTAAACACTTCTTAAGTACTTGAAAAATGAAAATTAGATTAGATTTTCACAAAATTCAAGTGATTTAAAAAACATTCAGGTTTAAGTATTATAAACCTTATCAAAACAGACACTTATTTTGATGAGACAATCCAGAAATACAATAATATACAGGGGGTTCCGTTTAAGAAAACATTGATACTTTTAGGGCTTTTGGAACTTCCTGTATAATATGAAAATAATTTTAAAAAGTAACCATAATAAACCCCCATACATCCCAAAAGAGACTTTTTGAACGTCACGTATTTTGGTCATAATATTCGGTGCCGTATAACGTATATAAAAAATATGCAATACATATTTAATCTATATTTGGTGCTGCTAGTCATCTCGGCAACTACAAAAAAAAAATATAGTCCAAACTTGGGTATGGGCAGAAAACTCCCTAATTTATTATAATTATATATCCGTATAATTTGCAGGTATTTTAAATTTTGACGATGTAAACAGAAATCAAAAACATGTCTGTCTTATGACTTACAATGGTAAGCTTTGGAAATGATCTATTGCTATTTTTTTTTTTTGTTAAATTATTTGTCAGATTTAGCAACTATGTCAAATTTAAACCTACATTGAATCTTTTTTTTTTAATAAACGAAATCCCTATAATCTATAATGAACCGCAAATTTAAAACGGCCTGTATATACATTATGATGTTTGGTAGATCTCTCAAGAGTGGCGTAAATTTAACAGCACAGAAATATAAAAAGATTTTTGTTTTCTTTATATTTTTAACAACACTTTTTATGAGCGCCTGTCAAACGGAGAGAATCATAGCAATATGCTATATGGTACCTACATATGTGTCGCATATATTTTTACTCAAAACTTGGGAACATAAAGAAGACAATATTTAATAATTTTAACTTAAAATAAAAGCCAAACCCATTTACGAAGATACAGGATATTTTATTATTACTGGTTCAGTATATTTCTATAACGATGTATTACATCTAAATTGGTCGACAAAAAAATATAACAAAATAACATCAGCAAATATTTTAATTTTTCGAAGTAAGTAAAACAAAACTATTTCATTTAAAATAAGGAAATTGCTGGATTCTATTTATTATTTACGTATATTTCGTGATAGCTACAAGTGAATTCAGAGTAGACAACCTAGTAATTTATGCCTTAATCAGTAATTTTAGATTTATTACTAATGCTGATGTTTTAAATTGTTGAACAAGTTGTTTCCTTTTGTTTCACATGCTAATGCTTGTCGAAAAGTTGAAAATGAATTTATTTAATGAAAAATATGTTGCTATAGAGGAAGCATGGAGTAAAGACGACTTCTATACAACTATACAATGCATATAGTCTGTCAACAGCCAGTATTTTCATTGGAGAAAGAGAGATAAATTAACATACAGTGGTGTAGCAATTTTCTGCATTTTATTTAATTAGTAACTAATATAAAAAGTGGGAAGTATTTCTTGGATGTGTAGTTGCAATTCGTACGACTCTACGCAACGTACGACTATATGCGATAGACTCCACTTTGTAGTGTTACCCAATTCTTCGCTTCTATTAATAACTCCTCAAATAAATTACTGTATCAGTTTAGGTATATGGATACTAAGGAGAATGTAAAACATTTGTTATGTGTTCATAAGCAATAATTTTGATTTTGGTTCCATGTACAATATATAAGGTAACAAATTATTTTTTCGATTTTAGTTTTAATTTAATTTGTTATTCTATAAAGGCAATCAATATGAGTTATTATGACCTTTTAACCTTCTTTATTTATAAGAGTCTGTACAGTTTATGGGAGGTATGAGAAAGTATGCTCTTTTTCGAAGCTCTCTATGCCCTTTTTATTAGCTCGCGATTTATAAAAAGTATTCGGGGCAGAATTAGCAACGAATGACACAGATAACTCCAAAATTCTTACTAAATTCGCAATGAAAAGTATAAATAAACAAAAATAGTCTTATGATAGTTTCATTGAAACTAAACATTCTTTGAAAAATTAAAACTAATGATTATAACTAAAATAGAAATGTTTCCATTTTTCAGCAACAGAGTTAACTTTCAGGATCGATGTATCTCTTATTTCTTCAGTAACCACTCTAAAATACGTTTGAAATGCAAGTAGCCCAGAGTTAAATGTCCAACGTTAAGGGGGAGGAATCATACAGGTAAGGAGAGTATGTCCACATGTATTGACCTACAAGATGACCGACACAAATCTGAATTGCGTCTGGGACTGCTCGAGTGCTAAATCCGTCACTGTACAAAACGAATCTTCCCAAGAAAAAATATTACTTATTTTTAAGTTATAGAAATATTAATATATAGGATCAATACATTTTGCTATTCAATGCATTTTAAAACTCGACAAATTGTTAAATATTAGTAAGTATAATATTGCCACAAATCGGACTTCAGGAGCGGGGATAGCACTATCTCATTAGTGCACAAACACTTGTAAGGGAATCCTCTGTAAGGAGACACTCCGATAAGATACTCCTCTGAGGAGTCTACAAGGGTTTTTATCAATAAAGATTGTTAAGTTTAAACTTGCCTCTTGTTTCGAGACCTGTCTACTGTCTACTACAACGTACACAATGTAGGTACAATTACTATTATATATTAATATTTACTTGGGTACTTTGCTCAACGAGTGTTCACCTTTAAATTACCTCCTTCACGCGCTCTAGCTCGTAACATTTGGTGGAGGCGCCGAGTACTGAGCCCATAGCTACTCATAGCCGCATATACCGTAAATAGTACACTACTGGACACGCAACAAACAGCAGCAGGCTAAGCGCAACTCCTTTAGGCATAGGCTCTTCCTGCTGCCGATCGCAGTGCGGGATATACCCCATCCTACTCGAAATACCACTCTGTAAGCAGAACACTTCGGTCTAGACCAGTAAAGGTCGACAAACAAATCCCCCGACAGAGCTGCCATGTCGTAGCTAATGGTCTGCACCAGGAGTACGACGCCGCACAGTGGGACGAAATGCGCTATTCACTGGACATCCTTTTTTCATTCTGTTATTTCCTTACAACAATTTCAATACAAGCCATACCCTATATATTTTTTTGCGCTGATCTATTGGTGAAGTTTATCAGAAGCTAAAGCATATACCGGGTGTCTCATAAGGAAGCGGCCGTATAGTATAATTTTTATCGCATTAAAATGAATTAATCACTTGGCAAATCATATGG
The DNA here is from genome assembly GCA_949128085.1 of Cetonia aurata. NCBI lineage: Eukaryota > Metazoa > Arthropoda > Insecta > Coleoptera > Scarabaeidae > Cetonia > Cetonia aurata. The sequence continues at coordinate 4,805,935 of OX421887.1, forward strand.
TGTAAACATACATTAAGGGTTCTGTTCCTTAAGGGCAACCGTATAAGATATTTGCAAGTTGTCTTTTACCATTTGCATTATTTCTTGTAAAATTAAATATTTCATAAATATTAAGACGTTATATTAATGTTAATGCAAATACAGGTTCATAGGTATTAAATTAGCACTTAATGAAGCATGCATTACTAAATTTCTTACACTATACAGGGAGTTCCATAAGTAATTGTTATGCAAATTGTCGTTTATAAAGCGAGAGATTCATTAGATTAAATAATAAAAAATATACTATCATTTAAAACAGAAAAAAAATTGTCAACACCCTGTATACCCAAAAGGGCTAAAGATTTGCACAGGGTGTTTCAGACGACTTGTCCACTCTCTTTTTCTCGATATCCATTGCAGCTAGCCTCATACGACAAAAATTTTAGGTTTAAGTTTTATAAACCTTATCAAAACAGACACTTATTTTGATCAGACAATCCAGAAATACAATAATATACAGGGGGTTCCGTTTAAGAAAACAACTTTGATACTTTTAGGGCTTTTGGAACTTCCTGTATAATATGAAAATAATTTTAAAAAGTAACCATAATAAACCCCCATACATCCCAAAAGAGAAACTTTTTGAACGTCACGTATTTTGGTCATAATATTCGGTGCCGTATAACGTATATAAAAAATATGCAATACATATTTAATCTATATTTGGTGCTGCTAGTCATCTCGGCAACTACAAAAAAAAAAAATATAGTCCAAACTTGGGTATGGGCAGAAAACTCCCTAATTTATTATAATTATATATCCGTATAATTTGTAGGTATTTTAAATTTTGACGATGTAAACAATATACTATCATTTAAAACAGAAAAAAATTTGTCAACACCCTGTATACCCAAAAGGGCTAAAGATTTGCATAGGGTGTTTCAGACGACTTGTCCACTCTCTTTTTCTCGATATCCATTGCAGCTAGCCTCATACGACAAAAATTTTACAATAAACCTTATCAATCCTATACAATCTTGTGAAAATAAAGTGTTCAACAACCGGAAGCCGTCCATTATACCGATAGCAACTTTCTTATTTTAATTGAAATGTTTTTTTTTTTTCTTATCTCAAAATTCTAAATTATTTGAATATAAGTTTTACTAAAGTTTACTATCTCTAAATTTAAACGTTTTTCAGATATTCACAATTTTGTCAAAATTTTGATATTGGCATCTCTTTCTATAATTCTCTGTATTTTATTAGGCAATAAAGATGATGATGTCATTATTACGACACAAGCAAAATAGTCGTGCTTACCAAATACTGTCAAAGAAACCACTACATTTTATACAGGTTGTTCATAAGTCGGTCGTTAATTTTGACACCTTTTAAGGTTAAAAAAATTATTTCTCTTAAATGTAACGTTGTTTTTCTAATTATAGCATTCGATGCAGAAATGAATTCTGCGTCGAATAAATCATCTTCGGTTTTATTTACTTCTACACCAAGAAAAAGAAATGTGTTGATTCAACTAATAATTGGTTCACTTGACAATTTTTTGTATTTAAATATGCTCAAACCACTGGAATGTTTAAATTAATTACCCAAAATTAGTTGCACTAACGTTGTTGAAACAACCTACAGTAATGGTTCATCCAATAAAGGGAACGTTGGTTAAACCATTTTGGTTCAAAATTGAAAGTATAGATTTAACCAATTACAATAGCACGTTTTGACTAGTCAAAGAAAATTTAAGGGTATTTCATTCTAAAACTACTACTGTTTGAGTTAATAATCAATATATTTCTTTTCGTATTTTTAGTTTTGTGTGAAACAAAATGCTAATACGAATATGAAAATAAATGTTCTTCCACATTCAGTTAACTAATTTTATAGTTTCACTGACGTTTAAAGCAAATAATTGTTTAACTTAACATATATAATTCAACTGAAATGCATTGTCTTACAACGGGGTTACTGTTTTCGAATAAAATTTAAATGTGTTGATTTAAACCAAAACTAGTTGAATGAATGCAAAAAATTCGTAATATTTAATAAAATTTATTTGTTTGAGTATAAAGATAAAAATAAAATATGAAGCAAATGTGTAAATAGATATGGTGAAAACAAAGAAAAACTCTCAACAACCGAAAAAACTTGGCCATGGAACATATAAAATAAAGTATATTTAATGAAGTTCCATCATATTGGTTTCTTCTAAGAATTCCGCGCCTTCAGTCTACTCCATCAAGGAATCCTGCTGACTTGCCTCATCAACTCTTTCCGAAACGTCGAAGAAACCTGAACCAAAACTCTCTTCTTTAGAGACATCATCGGCACGGGTAACAAGAAGCAACGTCTTAGTTTCTGGGAATAACTTTTTACAGCCTGAATTTTGAACCCCCTCCTAGACCCTTTAGAGGGTCATCTCAGAGAAGTAATTCTTCCAGATTGACCCTTTCACATACACCAATATGCGGATCAAGCAGGCAAATCCACTAATGTTGCTATTTCGAAGGAAATAGCAATGGCAGCATTTATGGACATAGCGGCAGCATTTAATAATGCAATCCCTTCATTTCTATAAGGGGCTTTTAGCGCGAGGTGGACAACCGATTACAGCAGGTCGGATTGCTACTATTGTACGAGTTTCTGAACACCCTGTATAGGATTCTGTGATTACTGGTGCCACGATTAATGCCTATGACTATGTACTTGCATCCACATCAGGATGGTATGCTAATGTCTAATACCTCGCGAAATATTTCATTTTATTGAAGCGTGCAAACGTCAAAATTTTGACAAAATTACAAATATCTCAAAAACTATTAGGTTTGCGGATAGGGAACATTAAAATAAACTCATTACAAATGATCCAGGAAATTGGATTCATAAAAATTGCACCATTTCATTTAAAATAAAAAAGATGGACTATAAAGTTGAGAATATTTTGTTTAAATAAACTACAGTCAGCAATGACTACTCTGCACGTTTCAAAATCAAATTTCCACCGGTTTTCAAAATATCTAATGAACCAGTTCGATGGGACAACTTGTATATTATTCCAATCTTTCTATAACTGTTATTGGTAAAAGCAAATATGAAATTACTTGGTTCAAATCGGTAGTATGATAGCTTCAATAATAAACAGCGCAGATGGCGCATCAATCCCATCAGAATCCCGTAAGACTTGACGCGCCACCTAGATGTCGGATCCCGTAAACTAAATACGATTACGTTTCTTTACAATTTCTTCACTTAACGTTACAGTGCAGATTTTTTTTTATCTATTGTATAGATTTATTATTATTATAGAATAATATATTATAGAATCTACTGGCGAGAAGGGACGCCACAACTTCGTTTGTGGGACCAGAACCGTTCTGCGGCATAGGGATGAGCACCTACAAAAAAGAACTCAAAGACAGGGAGGAGACGCTCAGAGCTTCACTCTGGGAAAATCTCCCTGGTCTGAGACATTCCAAGATATTCCTTGGAAATTACAGTAAGGAAAGAGCAAAGACCCTGCTAGAATTAAGCAGAAACAGAATACGCATCCTTGCAGGTTTTCTGACAGGGCATTGTCATCTGGGGGAACACATGACAAGGATAGGTCTGAAACAGAATAGTGATTGCAGGTTTTGTGGAGCGGAAGGTGAAAGTCCGGAACACCTAATATCCGACTGCACTGCCATCACAGAAACTCGTACCAACTATTTTGGCAAAGACGTCATAGACGAGGGAGAAATACCCTCCTTGAAACCATCACAGCTACTGCAATTTATTAAAGTTCTTAGACTGGATGGGGAGCTGTAAGTGCGGGCAAACCCTAGCAGCTTACAGCTGATGTAGGGGGGCACAATAGATCGACAGGTCGCGGTGTAATGTTACCCTAATTAGATCTAATCTAATCTAAAATTATAGAATTATAAAACACGACGAACTTAAATAACACTTAAATAAATATGTAAATTATGAAAGGATATGAAACATTTTCCAGTACTAGACGCAAAGTTCTCGAGAAAAGTGAGAACTTTCAAGAATCGAATATTTTCGATTTCGAGTGTTCGACGATACCCATCACTACCTACTTGATGAAATCTGATCTTGTGTTTTGACAATTTCCAAATGAGAATGAATCGATTGTATTGACCTATCCTTTTATGCGTGGACTTTATGAACGGCCACGCTTAAGGGTTACACTTCAACAGCCTATGTTTCTAGGCGATGCGAGTAATGTCGGTGTCGCAGGGAGATGATATTGGGAACCGCACATTGGTGCAGTTCGTCGTACCACACTGCTTAGTAGTCGATCTGTAAATGCATTAATCGTGAGGGACGATATCAGTCTCTCTCGTCTCTTCACGTTTTGACAAAAATACTAACAAACATTCGATGGCCAGAAAATGTTGCTAAAAGTTTCATCAGCTAAACTAGAAATGAAAACCTAAATTTATGTCCCTATAATTTTCCAATTTCGTTTCTCTATTGTGAATAGTTTAAAAGTTGTAAGAGCGAACCACTTTCTAAAAATACTGGGCATTGTTGGAGCTGTAATAAATTATTTAAAAACACCTAAAATACACTACTTTAGGTATTGTCTTAGAGTTACAACTTTTTCCCTCAGCAATTAATTATAAAAAATTAAGCTTTTGAAGTTTAAATATTTGATAAATTCTGTGCATAGTATAAATTCCTGTAGTATTACTTAATTGTATTTAATGTACCTACTTGATTTTGTTACAATGTTCTATGTTTATATTCGTGAATTACAATGTGGTAACACAGATGAGAGGGTACAGATGCTGTGTAATTGCCCCGAAATTCTTTTTTGTTGTTTCATGTAATTAACAGTTTAAATGAAACAAAATCGTGTTTTACGTACTAAAACTTTATTATTACATTTATAACTAAAACCATATTATACTAAAAGAATAGTCCGTATTCTCGTGTAAATTTAAATTTAGTAAAAAAAAAATATATTTTACAGAAGCAGTATATAAAACTCAACCGCTTTAATTTCTTGTCTACCACTCATTGCTTATGAGAACCTGTACACCGGTCGTTCTCGTAAACAAAAACTAAAGCAGTTGATTGTAGTTCTGCATAAGCAATCTACGCATTTATCATTAATTGCACACATTGCAGGAACCTATCTGCACAGAAAATTAAAAAAAAAATGTGATTTTACGACTGAAACAAAACATTCGTTTTCCAAGAAAGGAAAAACTGATATGAATTATTTTTTTTATGTTGATTTTGTTCTTTTGTCAGTTGTACCTGCTCGAGTAACACTATATTTTTTGCCAGAACAAAATACATGGTGGTTTTATTGTCTATAAATACAAAAATTATGTTATGTAACCCAGGAACTTATTATATTATTTTTTATCACACATAAACAATATCTATGTAAACATTTTTGTACAAGGGTTGATAATAAGATGATCATTTCTGATATTTTCACAATCAATTCTTCGTATTTCACCTAAATGTAATTAATAATCTTATAAAAATATATTTTAAAATAAATAAGAACAAAAAAAAGTTTTCTTTTACAATAGTCTACACAGACGTTGTTCTATGTACAAATGCATTTAAAAACAAAATAATTAAAATCAAACGATACTTAATTTTAAATCTAGCATTAACCCTTGTACAGCGACAAACTGAAAATGGAAAACTTCAGACACAACATCAAATTACACTTGGGGGTAATCTTCACTCAAATATTTTTATATTAAACAATTCCTTAGGTTAATCGGAGGGAAGAGATTTTGTGGCATGAGACTTAAAATATAGTAATCGTAAAGTTTATACGCATAAATAAATTCTACGACGGTTCAAGATGTTTATAATTGTTTTTTTTTTTAATTAAAAAAGAGAATGCTGCACTTACGTACGATACAATGAAATAAATATTTGTTTACACCAGTCTTAACACATTCCTATCCTCAATTTGGATAAAACAAAACAAACGAAGAGGAAGTAGACATAACGATTTGGATTCGAGATTATCTTGCGGTATCTAGTTCCTATATTATGTATTATGCTTGTTGTATGTGTTATGCATCAATTATGAGAATGGAATCGAATCGATAATTGGAAACAAAAATGACGATAATAATTATAACAACAATACGGGCATAATTTCCTTTTGTTTTGTATACACGTTAACAGACAGAACTACGACGTACGAAATTGAATCAAAGAGTATATTTTTTATACAAGAAATTTACCTTAACTCTACTTAATACACTTCTTAACAAATTATACTGATGGAACACTAAGGACAGAGAAATGAAGTTGGTATATTTTGTTGTGTTTGTTATTGTTGTTGTAATAGTTGTTTCATGAATGAAATGTTGTTGTTGAGATGAAAGGACCAAATTCTGCCAAAACTGGCGAAGGGAGACGACACTGACAGCATTCGGCAAGCGTAATCCAATCACGTGGCATAACGCTTAGTCCACAGTCGTGCTATGCGGTCGTGCTCTTCGCGATTCTGCAGGTATTGAGTAGCTATGCTGCCAACCAATGGATCCGCTATAAAAAAAAGCGATCAATTATAACAAAATCTGTTTAATTCGATATGTATTTTTTATTAAAGTAATGTGGATTTTGATCGTCATTAATGTGATGTTTTAAACCTAAATAAGTACTGCACGATTTTTTGTTATTAGATTACAAATAAACCCCCGCACAGAAGTAAGTAAAGCTAAAATATCTAGTTTTGTCCATTATTTAGAGTTAGCTTATTAAATACCAATTGCATGGAAAAATATTGCTGATAAAAGATGTTTGGTAATTTATTTTGTATTCATTCATATAACGGCATTTGCCTTACCTTCAACGTTTTGGTTGCTATAGCAACCAACTTTTTTTTGCAATTCTTTTTTTTCTCTTTATATTCTGAAAGAGGATTATGTCGTCTATGCAGCCATGCATTTTTTAATATCACCTATTCACAAAATTTACGAGGAAAATCAATTTTGTAAAAATGGTAGAAATGCGAAAGCTAATTAAATCGTAATAAATTATTAGAAAAAGGGAATAATTTAGGGGATTTATTTTTATTAACGTGTGTGAACCAAAGCAAATAAGCAATTCACAGTAAAAAAATAACAAGGTAACAAGTAAAAATAGCAAAATAAGAAACAATGAACAAACAAAATAAAAAGCCCAAAACAACAAATTAATTGAAAATTAATGAATAAAAGAAAAAACTTAAAACTAATTTTTATTAACACCACAATGTTCAAATTGCTGACCATTCTCCAATAAACAATATTTCATAGCCTATGCTTGAAGCCCTGTGTTGCACTCCTTAAAATTGGACCTGACATCTGCCGCATTTCAAAATTCTGGCTTTCAGATCTTCTACATTTTGTGGACGATTTTTATAGACTTTAGGTTTCAAATATCCCCACAAAAAGAAATCCATTAGTGTTCATTCCGACAATCGTGCAGGTTTATCTCCCTGGGAACTGTTGATTTAAATACTCTGACATTTAATTCAAAATGGGATGGTGCTGCATCCTGTTAAAACCAAATGCGCTGTTTGAATTTGCAAACATTGCTGCACAAGATGGAGACACCCTGGCGTATTGGCAGGCATCATGCGTAATGCACTGCGAATGGTGGAGAAATGGCGCCTCTCACAAGGACTCTCAGTTAATCCACAGAAAACAAAGTCGGTTGTTTTCACCAACACGAGAAAACTGAATGACCTAGGCGGCATTAGACTGTTTAGGCAGGAGCTACAATTAACCAAAGAAGTAAAGTATCTGGGTGTAACCTTCGATACAAAACTGAACTGGAACAATCACCTAGTTAAAACAACGACCAGGGCTGTGCAACTATTCTGGCGCTGCAGGAGAGTTGTTGGTAAAACCTAGGGGCTGAGACCGACAGAAGTGTTCTCCGTTGTGAAGCTGCTAACCGCTGTCTAGAGACAGGCATTGCTGGGAATCACTGGTCCAATCAACAGCACAGGGACCGCTTCTTTAGAGGCCATTGTGGGTTCACGGACGGATCCAAATCCAGCCAGGGCAGAGGAGCCGGTATTTGCGGACCGAGCCCTGATTAAAGGGTATCCATAAGCTTGGGGAATCTTGCGACGGTGTTCCAGGCAGAGGTCTTCGCCCTTGCAGCCTGCGCAGGATTGCTGCATGAGGAGGAAAATAAGTATAATGACTGATAGCCAGGCTGCTACCAGGGCAGTCTCGAGCCCTGTAACTAGGTCAAAACTAGTTAGACACTGCAAACAATCCCTCAATACAGTGGCACAGGATCACACGGTGTCGCTGATTTGGGTGCCGGGACATGAGGATATAAAGAACAATATAATAGCCGACGAACTAGCCACCCTTCATAGGCCCAGAGCCCGTATGTGGGATTACTAAGGATTCTGCTAAAAGGGAGATCTGGACCTGGTTAGACAAAGAAAGTACAAATAAATGGAGGACGACTGAAGGTCAACTCCATACCAAAGCGCTAATAGGGGTTGGCGATGCTAAGTTCTCTGATAACCTACTTAAACGCAGCAAGAAAGAAGCTAAAACCATTACTGGGCTGGTAACTGGACACTGTCCCCTGGAAAAGCATCTATACAACACAGATCGAGTAAGTTTACAGAAACATTTCGGGAAGGATCTATTGGAGCCCTCGAAGGTTCTCAAGTTTCCACTGGGCAAGATACTGGGCTTTATAGAGAACGCCAAGCTGCTCGAGTGGAAGTAAGAGATTTAATAGGGACGGTACAATGAACACCTAGCTCAAGGGCCTGGACTAAAGGTGTACACCCTAACGTTATGAATGAATGAAGATGGAGCCACTTGATTTCATTTAAATTTCCATCTACAAAAAATGGACCAATATTGGACCATATGTTAATGTTAGTAGGTCATTGACTGTGGCCTTCTATCGCCAAATGGGGGTGTTGTATGGACCGATACCGGTAATTGTATCTATGCACCATTCCGTTAAGATGAAATGTAGCTTCATCCGAGAACAAAATATTGCTTGCCTCACCTCAATTGCATCTTTCCATAATAATTTCATAAAATTCTGCCCCTCTATCATAATCATTCTCGTTTAGTTGGTGTATCAACTTCATTATAGAAATTATAAGCATTAATCCAAGTTTTCCTTTTTAGAATAAATTATTAACTGATTGACGAGACACAACGCAGTTCAGTGTCAACTTCCTCATTGATTATTGAGGATTCTCTTCAATGGAAAATACCCTCCTTGAAACCATCACAGCTATTGAAATTTATTAAAGTTCTTAGACTGCGACAGCTGATGTAAGGGGGCACAATAGATCAATAGGTCGCGGTGCAAGGTGACCTTAATTAGATCTAATCTAAATCTCTTCAATGGATAGCAGAATATCGAAGGCAGTGTCTCCACCGATTGATGTGTTTAACCTTCTTGAGGTTACAGCTTCTTTGATGGTACTAGTGTCCCCAAACTTCTTTACGAGCCTATTCACCGTTGAAGAATTAATAGTCCTGTCTGGATACAATTCGTTCAGGGCGCGTGGCAAAGCAATATGGCGGACATATATATCAATGCCATTTACAGCATGGCCTATTCGGTACATTTATAGTCAAAATATCCAAATAGTTCGTGAATAAAAAGGTGTAATGGAATCGTAAAACTATGCGTTTAATAATAACGTACGGTAAAGGAGAAATAAATGCGCTTACGAGAAAGAAAAGGACATTGTTGAGCGTAAAAAGAAAAAAAAGCAATTATAACAAATATAGGAGCAGATTGAAAAATCCGTGATAGTCAAATTGAAGATAGACATATTTCAAAACACAATAAGCAAAAGTAAAGTTTAGTGCTTCAATTTTGCAAAAAGCTACGGAATGCAAAAAATTAGCACAGATAAAAACCGCGGCAAATGTTTTGTTGTAAAGTAGGACACTATAGAAAATGTCGAGTTCATACTGCATAGACGTCGCTGTTCTTTAGAGGCAAATTTTCAACAGTTTCCGAACCGTTACGGAGCAGGCAACTTACATAAATTGCGGCAGGCAACAAACGTAGAAATAAACATAGAAAATTGAGAAACTAAGCGCCCTCAGTAAGTGATTGGTTCAATCATGTCAAGATGTATGACCAAATATTTGGTTTTTTGCCCTAGATGGCAGCACATTACGGTACGATAGAGGGATTATATGACATCATTTAAGTTTTAAGTAAATTTAAAGCAGCTAACACCTAACACTGACAGATAACAATGCCTACTAAAATTTGTATTTTGCTGGGTGAATTAACCCGGTTTTCTAGTAAATTTTGTGAATAAATAATGTTGCAAAACTAGGATCCGATATCCTAATATGGTACAAGGATTAGAGAAGAAAAAAGTCATGGCTGCATAGAAGACAATCCTCTTTCAGAATATAAAAAAAAAATAATTGCCAAGGAAAGACGTTATATCATTGAATACAAAACAAATCGCGATCATTAGTGATATTTTTTCATGTAATGTATAACACCTTTAATATATCCAACATAATGCTTGTTCCGCAATGACCAAATCAGAAAATAGGAGAACCGTATACTTTAAAGGTGGAATCCGTGTATTTCCTCACGAGAGTAATCTGCGCGAAAAATGTGACGTGATATTATATAAAGGTATTTATATGTATCAAATTTCCAATGTCTAATTCACATACAAACCAAAAAAGTTGGTAATTCTAGTAAGATTTTAACTTCTTATATACTGGATATTAAGTTGGTAGCGTGAGTAATATGTCATTTTAGTCTTTAGTCGTTGTTCTTAACCCGCTGTATAGAATATCCTCAATCCGTGGCTGTAACATGTATATCGGCGCTTAAAAATATTCTAAATCCAAAATTAGTATTGCAGTTTTTTATTTTGTAGGCAGAGCAACAATATCAACAAAAGTGACACATTTTGCAATATAATCTTCACAGTTACGTTAACGATTTCGCATTTTATAAAGATTGATAGCGAAAAAGTGAGGGTAGTTGCAATATCGAAAGATGCTGAAAATATTTCAATTTTCTCCGATATCGGAGGAGAGTTAATATGGCGAATGCTCATCACTGTCAAATAAATTTCAGATTTTCTATACCACTAACAAATTATCCGTACAACGGAAAATCGGAGAAAAATGAGAACCTTAAAACATGCATAAAATATACAGTTGTCACAAAAAAACGGAATACAGGGTTATTATAAAGTAATGCACAAAATTCATAAAACGTACAATGTTCATTTTTGAAAAAAATGCAAAAACACGTCAAACAGTTTATTTTAGTCCGCGTCTTTTGACATAAGTCAAAAAAATAAAACGTCAAATTTGTCAAAGTTATGACGTCATCAATATTTTTATTAAATAGGAAGCTAGGTTTTTTTTTACATTATTTGATAAAGCTTGTTTTTCTGCTTTATAAAAAAATAATTGAAGTAGGGGTCACATAATAAAAAACTGTGAGAAAATAATAAAAAACAAAATAAACTTAATTCTAGTAGTAACTTTTAAATTAACTAAACAGTCCATTAAACCAAAACTAATTTCTTACAGGAATTGTTCAAACTGTGTCCCGTTCACTATCTGACATAGGCCAAGACGATGGTAGACCTGATTTACAGAGTTTTCGATCATCTGCGGAGTTATACGAGTCATTTCATGTCTAATCCGTTCCATTAAGTCTTCTAAATTGTCTGGTCGGTTAACGTAGACCCGACTTTTTAAATGTCCCCACAGAAAAAAATCAAGGGGGGTAAGATCAGGTGACCTAGGTGGCCACTCCATTGGTCCACGTCTTCCAATCCACCTTCCTTCAAACTGGTTATCCAGAAACTTTCGAACAATAAGACCATAATGTGGTGGTGCACCATCTTGTTGGAACCAGATACTGGGATCCAAGTTTTCCCTATTATTTGGATCCGGAAATGCCGCAATTAGGTCCGGAAGCACTGCCATACGAAGATGTTCCAAATATCGCTCAGCTGTTAAATTCCCGCGAAAGAAATAAGGACCAATAAATCTTCCCCTGACGATTCCTACCCAAACATTAATTTTTTGGGGGTGCTGGGTGTGTTTTGTCTGAATCCAGTGGGGATTTTCCCGAGCCCAGTAGCGACAATTGTGTCGATTTACTGTACCATTTAAATGAAACGTTGCCTCGTCTGAAAATACTACACTATTAAGAAAATTTGGATTTTCGTCACAATGCCTCATGAAGACTTCACAAAATTCCAGACGTCTGTCCGGATCATCTTCCGAGAGTTCGTGAACAAGTTGAACTTTGTATGGTTGCAGTTTTTCTTTTTTTAAAAACTTTACTACAAACGACTGACTAACATTTTGTTGTAAGGCAATTTCTGTTGTAGTTGCGTGAGGGTTGTCTTTTAATGACAGCAAAATATCTAACTTTGTATCGTCGCTTATTCCTGGTCTTCCAGATTTTGGAGCATCCCTCACGCTTCCCGTTTCATAAAATTTTGCAACAATTCTGCTTACTGTGCTTCTAGCAATTGGAGGTCTTTCAAAATGTGTTTCGTTAAATAAAGCACATGTTTCTTCATGACTTCGAAGTCTATCGCCGTAACCTACCATCATTAGAATTTCTATCCTTTCTCTTTCGGTTAAAGGAGCCATAATAATAAAATTGGTATGACGCTAATTGTAAGACTGACACTGACAGTTGTTTTATTAAATCAATTGAAAAATTGACAAAAGCAGATATTCTTACTAGGTAACTTTAAGTTTTAATTCTTTTAATTACCTAGGTCACCTGATCTTACCCCCCTTGATTTTTTTCTGTGGGGACATTTAAAAAGTCGGGTCTACGTTAACCGACCAGACAATTTAGAAGACTTAATGGAACGGATTAGACATGAAATGACTCGTATAACTCCGCAGATGATCGAAAACTCTGTAAATCAGGTCTACCATCGTCTTGGCCTATGTCAGATAGTGAACGGGACACAGTTTGAACAATTCCTGTAAGAAATTAGTTTTGGTTTAATGGACTGTTTAGTTAATTTAAAAGTTACTACTAGAATTAAGTTTATTTTGTTTTTTATTATTTTCTCACAGTTTTTTATTATGTGACCCCTACTTCAATTATTTTTTTATAAAGCAGAAAAACAAGCTTTATCAAATAATGTAAAAAAAAACCTAGCTTCCTATTTAATAAAAATATTGATGACGTCATAACTTTGACAAATTTGACGTTGTATTTTTTTGACTTATGTCAAAAGACGCGGACTAAAATAAACTGTTTGACGTGTTTTTGCATTTTTTTCAAAAATGAACATTGTACGTTTTATGAATTTTGTGCATTACTTTATAATAACCCTGTATATTTGAAGAATAATTGCAAGTAGGATCCTTATTGCTGCAATATTAAGATGTTCCAGTATTGATATACATCTATATAAAACAAAAGTTTCAAAACAATAGCAATTTATGTATCTATTCTAAAAATAAAGCTGATTTTAAAATATTTAGAGAAACTGAACTGAAAAAAAAAAAATGGAGCTGCAAACAAAGATAAGTTTAGTACAATGTTTTTATGATGAAGATAGTGGAAATTACACTACTGGGTGATAACGATTTCCTAATACGAGAAGGGTGTCCCTGTAAAATAAGGCGTACCGTAATTTGATTAGAAAATTTTAAAGAACAAGGTCTGCAATAGACCTGAAATTAGGAAAGTTGGTGACATCCAAGTTGTAGTTCTCCAGAAAAAAAAGTGTTCATGCAATATCAAAATGGCTGTATGTCACAGTTTGGAACATTTTATCTAAAATTTGAAGATTTATTCTTATAAACTCTAACGACTGTTTGAAGAAGGCACATATGACAAACAATTACAATTTCCTTTGTTCAGATTTAAGCTGTCAGGCACAGCTTAATTGACATATGATATATCGTTGTAAAGAGAATTTTCTAGAGTTTTAAAATACGTAATAAGATTGGGTATATTCCATTAAAAATTTTATATGTATTTGCTATATCTAACACATTTGATGCTCAATTGCTTTTTAATCTAAGGCATATAATAGGGAATTAGATGTGTAGTTCTTTAACATTTTTCCGTATCTCCAACAATAGCCGACATATCTGGTGTGACAGCTAAAATCAGAGACTGTACCTATATGCAAGTTTTATAAAGAATACTTTTCTTTCACCAGGTTTTGAAAAAAAATGTATTTATAGCAATCAACTTTGCAAAGACTAAGAGTGGCAAAGCGCTTTTATGAAATAAGATGGTGGGTTAAGCCCTGGTTAAATAGACAAAAAGCAAATAGTATAGCGGAGGAGTTTTTAAATGAGAATGATTTAAAAACATTTGAAAATTTCCTAAGAATGGATTAAATCACATTTGAGAAACTATTAGAAAAAAATAGGCGTCCTATATCAAGGTATTCATTTAAAACATATCAGCCAAGGATAAATTTGTCATAACTTTACGATATCTAGCAACTTTGTTTATAGGGTGGCAACCATTGAATCACTAACAAAATTACCAGAATTCCGTGTTGCGTGTCAAAGAAATACAACCAATTCTATTCCGTGCAATGCAAGTAAAATTGCATTCATCTGATCTAAATTAATTGAAAGGCATGTAATTTTTATTGCATGCAAGAAAAATTGCATACTCTTTATTACAACAGCTCCAAATATATAACAAGTAGAAAAATGGTTAGTAAGATTTTAGGCCTATGACCACAATACCCGTATACGAAAAAGTATTATAATATCCTGTCAAACAAGAATTGTAGATCAGGTTTCAGAGTAGAACATTCCCATAATGTGATAAATAGTTGAAGAAAAAATATGTGAAAGAAAACTGTTTGGACAATATTTCTAGATTTTCGACAAAGAATTTGAAGCTATAGACTGAACTTTTTAATTAAACAGTTAGAGGAAATAAAGATTTAGCTCCAAATTGGTTTAGAAGTTACTGAATAATACAGCGCGTGAAACATGGTAAGAGTGCATCAAAGAAAATGCTATTTCCCTATGGAGTACAGCAAAGTGGAGTTCAGGGCCCATTGTTATTTAATTTTGTGTTAAAGACCATATTATACTGTATAGTGATCAAGTGTGGTCACCGATGATACAGGTACAGCAATGGAGAAAACGACAATAGCAATTACTAAATTAATGCGGTATTCATTTGTCATTGGTTGATCGTACTAACACCTCGCTTACGATATACCTTATTTGCCGATGATACATGTCGTATGTATGTGAGGATAACATCGAGATCATAAAAAAGTAAATGCACAGTTTCGAGTAAAATATAAACGCCAACGTATAAACAAGTTACGTATAAAATTTGATGATGCCTTTTCTACCTACAATTGGCGAAAGTCTATAAATGTAAAATTGAAATGTAACAACTAGAAATATTCAAAATAAAAGCATAAAAATAATATTGCAATGATATATACAGCCATTATATGATGTTAAACTTATGTGTATATTAGTATCAATATTAGAACTCAAATCCACTCAAACCTGAAAATCAACATCTTGACACATAATAGGTTTTCCCTATTCTACTTTTTTGCTTGTTTTAACCCATTAGTGCCAATAAATATGAATATTCATGTAAGTACGTGACGTTTTCGCGTTATTTTGCAGAGTTCTGTTTGAGATATTGGATTTTTTTAACTTAAATTAATCTCATTAACCGGTTGGTATAAATTTCTGATATTGATACTAAACACTCTTTAGATGTTGCAGTAGAACTTTTAGAACAATCACATTTTTCCACGACATCGTTGTTATGAAAAGCGCAAATTATTATATAAAACAAATAAATTGCAATCTTAGTATATACACATATTGCTCTAAATTTTTGATATGAATTTATGTCAACTGTATATGCATATTGTAATAACTTATGCTAAATGTATTATTATTATTACTATTGTAATCTAAAAGAGCAAACGTATTTATTTTGTATGAACAGTAGTTTCAAAATGTATAAATTATAAAAAGTAGTATTAATTTCAATAATTATGCTTGTAGCCTCTTTTTTAATAAATAATAACTCTAATGATTGTGGGTATGGAGGCTTTATTATTCATTTCTACGTACGTTTATTTTAATATTAAGTTATGATGGTCCAATTTATTGGATAAAACAGAATATGGACCAAAATGAGTATGTCAACATACTTCATAATGTTATACTGCCATACGTGGAAGAACACACATAGGTGATGCAGTCCTTTTGACGATGTAGATATTATTACTGACTTGTAATATTGTCAATCAATAGTATAGTATAGTATATCAATAAGATAAAGATCCAAAGCATACTTCGCGTAAAGCGAAAGAAAGAGGACGAAAAAAATTAAGTATTGCTATGGCCCTCGCAATCTCCTGACCTTAATCCAATAGAACACATATGGAAGGATTTAAAGAGCGCGGTTGGGAGATATAAAATAAAAAATAAGGCTGAACTATGGGAGATAGTACAAAAAGAATGGCCCGCCATTCCCACAGCAAGATGCCAACAGCTGATAGAGTCCATGCCAAGGTGGTGTGAAGCTGTGATCTGCAATAAGGGGTAAGCCACTAAATATTGAAATCCCTAACTACAAAGACAATTATATGAAATTTTTGTTGTGGCTCTATTTCTATGCCCAACAGATTTAATATTTTCGGACATTTTTATTGAAAAGCACTGTTTTATTTAACAAATCTTTTCTTGTATTGTTAATAAGTAGAATAAATATATATATAAGTTTGTTTGTTTTTGTCTCACTTTTATTTCAATTTTTTCGTGAGAATTGTTTTGTAGGTAACTTAGAATGGATTCCGGCAGCGCAGAAGCGTTTAAAATGTAGGAGACGTACAGCTGGTATTTTAGCTTCAGTTCAAGTAAAATCAGCGGAAGAACTGTCGCCACAATCATGCGAACCGTATACCGGGTGTGCCATTTATCGGTTGATCATGCTCTCTGCTCAATCACTTGATCGAAAAATGTTTTAAGTCAAAGTTGCTTAAAATCAAGTGATCTATAACTCAAAATTATTTTAACATATACAGAGTGTTCGGCTTTATCAGTATGTTATGCAATTCTATTTGTTCAAATTGAACATACTCTATATTATTACATTTTTGAATTCCTTGACTTAACACAAATCATAATTATCTACCCTATGGCAAAACTTAATATGTTTACTTCGAAATTTAAAAAAAAAAGATTCGTAAGATATTCTTAAAAGATCAAAATATCCATTATTAACTATTAGTACTACTAGCAGTAATTTTCTACCTTCGTCAGTAAAATGTCTACAAAGAATATAGCTTTCATTACACAATTTATATTAAAATAGTTTCAATGATAAAAACATACCTTATTGTCAATTTATTAAAATTGTCAATAAAAGTGACAATTTGTTGAAAACTTGATCAAAAAATAATTAAGTATCAGTAAATTTGAGTGTAGTCATTATAAAATTAAAAAATAGATTTAGAAAACACAACAACGAATGATAAATCTTTCCGAGATTTGCAATATCAGTTTTGTCGTTAACGCCATTTTTCTCCTTTTTCTAAAAATCATCTCTAAGATGCACCTGAAATAATACTTATGTTCTTTAGTTAATATTTTTGTATCATAGTTAAATTCGTGTTTAAAATTTTGTTTATAGTTTTTTTAATCTTCTAATAATCTTACTGCCTTAAAAAGAGATGAAAAAAATTTTAAACACAAATTTGACTAAAACAACACAAAAATATTAACTAAAGAACATAATTATTATTCCAGATGCATCTTAGAGATGATTTTTATAAAAAAAAAAAGAAAAGAGAATAATAGCGTTAACGACAAAACTGATATTGCAAATCTCTCGAAAATTTAGCATTCGCTAATTGTTAAACCCAATGATCATTTAATTTCCTTCTAAATTTTAAAAATGTTTTCTAAATCTATCCTTTAGTTTTATGACTACCCTAAAATTGACTCTTATTTAATTATTTTTTTATCAAGTTTTCAACAAATTGCCACTTTTATCAACAATTTTAATAAAAATTGTGTAATGAAATCCATATTCCTTGTAGACATTTAACTGACGAAGGCAGAAAATAACTGCTGAAACGTTTTAAATAAACATAGGTAGAAGTGACTAATAAAGCCTACATATCCACAAGCATTGGAGTTATTATTAATTTTAATTTAAGTTTTTTTAAGTAAATTTTGTTACTAAACATACTAATAGAATAATTTAGTCAAACAAATTGAAACTAAGCACAACTATGATCTATTTAACGAAAATAGCTTCATAGCCCTGATGGTATACAAGGAATTTAACTCTCTAATTTTATTTGATCTATGTTACTGCATTAGGATTTCCTATCTTAAAACTCATTTTTGTCATATTTCTAATTATGTTGAATTTTTTACATTTTAGCTATTTCCAAAGAACTTAAATATTTTATTAAAAATCAAAATGTTCTACTACTGTGCTTATAACTAGAAGAACGTAATTATTAAATCTTGTAGCATTCCTCATTAAAATCTTAAACAAGGTATTCCAAAACTTATCTCCCAATAAGGATACTTTAGAGTGAACAAAACTTTTTTTATTGCAGTATTGAAAATAGTGTAATTTGTGTAAAATTCTATACTGAGTGATATGAGACTTTAGTATATATATTCCTGATGATTTCTTCAAATATTAACACTCATTTCATAATGTTTGTGTGTTTCAGCAAGTGAAATTATTTTTTCAGAACCACAAAATGTGCTTATGTAGAAATAAATTGAGTGAAAAAATCTAATGACAATAACCAAGTCTGATACTATGGTTAAAAAACATGTGATATTGTTTAAAAATAAAATGTATTAGCTTAAAATGAAAATTTTTTAGTTTTAGTCAGGATGAGAATTCCTTCATACATATATCTTCTACAAACAATAATCCCAAGATATAATTTAATGCATACCTAAATAAAATAACTACTCCAGCTGCCCTCTTGTATGTGTTTTGTAAAAATATATTGCAAATAAATTATAAAAAGTCGGTGAGCGAAATGACTCAAATATAAATAAATTAAACAAAGTGTATGCTTTGCATTTTATAAAGTAACAAGGTATGACTGGATTCTTTCCAAAATCTCATTGAATATTCTCATTTAAGATACAAAGTTAATTTTTTCATCAAAATTATTATCATGAAGAAATATCCATAATTTTCCTTAACATATATTAGAATTAAAAAGATCATATACCTGGATTACAATCAGTCAATAAAGAACAGATCGAGAGGAGGACTTTCGAGATAGTCAGTGCAGGAGACCAGTTGTCCTTAAGTATGTCGAGACAGATAACACCTTGACTATTAATGTTGCAGTGGTAGATTCTAGTACGGAAGGTGACTTTCGGAGGTTTAAAAGGATACTCTGGAGAGAAATGGATGTCAAGGAAGAATACGCCGCCCTCATAGACGGAACCCGGAGGCCCCAAGATTGTGGATACCCACTCATAGAAATTCTCCCCTTTAGGCCCAGCACTGCAATTCGGCGGCGGATCTAATGTGATCTCGGCCAATTCCTTCTGGATACGTTTTGCAGATGTACCAAGGGCCTTAGACATTTTCGGATTGGGCTTCGATTCCTTTGATTCAGGTCTCTGATCACCCACTGCCGTCTGGGTACCTCTGCCTCTTCCAGAACCGCTTGAACCAGCCGTGGACATTTTATCTATAGAACCATTTAAATGATAGAAAAATTAGTTTTTTATAATAATATTCAAGTTTAAAATAATTATACAACCATAATATGAATTGGAGATGTTCTTTAACTTATTCATTTGATCAAAAAAAGGCTTTAAAAAAGTAAGTATGCATTAGAAGTTGTACTTAATTCAGTAAAAGAAAAACTAAGTACATACTTAAAACAAGCTTGTTAACAATCAATAACCAGGTAAATTAACTAATTTCTATTACCCGCGATTCACTAAACGAACGCAAAGGTATACATGTCGCATAAATGGTAAAACAATAACATGATGCAAAGAATTCATAACATTGATAGGGACACCATATTTTTTTAAAAAGAGGATTGATATTTCACAAAGCAGAGTTTATGTGAAGAAATTCTGTAATAAAACCTGCAGGAATAGTCGTATTTCCATGATAATGAAATAACAATGAGGTGTACCTTGTAAATTATCTGTTATGTGACTCCAATCAAAATCAAAATTGATTCCTGACAAGCATGTCGGCCATTTTGTGCCTTTACACGTAACAGAAGAGTAAATACGCAGAAAATTCGTTGGGAAATGCCCTTTTCGCACTTGGAAGATAATAACAACAATGATCAAATGCAATATTCACGGTCTAAACACATTTGTTAGATAGTGCTACTGTGCATAGAATCGAACTTTTTTTTATTTTACTGTATAGGAAGTACAAAGAAATGTAAATTACGACGTGTCTTATGAAGTTTTAGGTTGACTGCTTAGTATAATTACATTAATAAGATTACTTACTGTTTGTTTTGCACTATTTTACAGCTCAAAACAATACACACTCCCTTTTCACAACTTTCGGCTCATGGCGTAGTCAGACAGATGAAAGCAGGGATGTACAACACACAAAAACAAAAACCAATTATTTTTAAAAGATTTACATTACGCGCGAAAATGAAATTTTCGCTACATATATCTTGAAAATCAACCATAAATTCACTTTGGCATATTATAACATTTCAATTCTGATTAGAATAACCACCACATAGTAAAGCACGAACAAAGATGATTAAAATTAAAATTACCGCTCTTAGTTCTAACATTTAAGTTAGAGATATTTGTTTTCTAGAAGAATAGTTGCATACCTGAAGTCTCTTCGATTAGGGGTTATGTGTTCTTGAATTTACTTTCAATTCAAACAAAACATCAAATGTTATTTTTCATTTGCATGTAGTTGTTGGTTTTGCGAAATGGGTAAAAGGCAACATCAAAAAGATAAACTGTAAGTAAAAACCTGATATATTAATATAAAGCTGAATTTATTAAAAAAAATTTTAGTTATCTGACATATACAGAATGGACTACATTGTATGGGGGCAAAGTGTCGGGGGAAAGATCTTCAGAAGAAGAAAACGCCTTTCGACGTCTACCATTCGATCATTGCTGCCTCTCATTGCAACCGTGGGATCACCCATATTGCGACCAGGATGGGAATATATTTGATTTGCAAGCGCTCATACCTTTCATGAAGAAATATAAGCTGAATCCAGTTACTGGAAAACCACTAGAGACTAAGTCTTTAATTAAGTTAAATTTCTACAAAAATGCAGAAAACGAGATGCATTGTCCAGTGCTTTTTAAAAACTTAACAAAGCATTCCTATATTTGTGCTATAGCTACAACAGGAAATGTTTATAGTATGGAAGCAGTAGAGCAACTTAATATCAAGAATAAAAATTGGAAAGACCTCATAAGCGACAAACCGTTTGAACGGAAAGATATAATAATATTGCAGGATCCCAATAATCTGGCAAAATTCAATATATCAAGTTTTCATCATATTAAGAATAACTTGAGAGTTGAAACAGAAGGTATGTATAAGCAATTTTTAGAATTGTGAAATATAGGGTGCTGCAATCAGTCTTCCATTTTATCCCATTGCCACCTTTTTTCCCCATGTAGTTACTTTGCTTTAATTTGTTATCTTTCAATTTCTATAAATATTGTTTGATTGTCCTCGCGATATCTATTTTGCCATGTGATTTTCTTTATGATTGAATGTTTGTGATAAATGTATTAGTGTATTGTCACTTGTTTTGGTATGTTTTGTATATTTTTCTGCTACGTTTTTGATTTTCTCTTCCGTCCCAATCTTAGCATTAAGATTCTGATATTACATTAGTGTAAATTATAGAAGAGTTAGCTGATAAATCAGATCCAACAGCTCGTTTAAAGAGCATAAACCCAGAAACGAAATATACATTAGAGGAGCTTAATAGAGATTACAAAGAACCAACGATAGAAATAAATAAGAAACAAAGTACAGAGAAAGCCGATAAATTCAATGCAGCACATTATTCGACGGGAAAAGTAGCTGCTGCGTTTACATCCACAGTCATGGTACCTGAATTAGTACACGAACCTGCGATAATTCATGAGGATCTTGTACGGTATGAAAGAGTAAAAAAGAAAGGTAATTCTTGCAAGGTGTTTTTTTTTTATATCTAAAACTGACAAAAATTCGACAAAATTTCAGGATATGTTAGGCTGTTAACAAATTTGGGGCCACTAAATCTGGAATTATATTGTGATGTTGTACCAAAAACCTGTGAAAATTTTATCAAACATTGTGCGAACGACTATTATAATGGTACCAAGTTCCACAGATCAATTAGACATTTTATGGTAAGAACTGATTTTGAAATTTCACTTTTCGAAAATTCATAAATAAAATTTTATTATTAATTTATTAAAGAACATTTTTCACATGATAGATCCAAGGTGGGGATCCTACAAACACTGGAAGGGGTGGCAAGTCTATATGGGGAAATAAATTTGAAGACGAATTCAAACAGAATCTTTCGCACACTGGAAGGGGTGTCTTATCGATGGCCAACTCAGGACCCAATACTAATGGATCTCAATTGTAAGTCATATATCTACCTAAATGCGATATAGCCCAATACAATATAACAATATAGAAATACCACGCACTTTAAAATATTCAGACAAAAAAGATAGCAAATTTATATTTCACTAACTGACCCTACACTGCATCTATGGCCTCCACCAGATTGAAGATTCTCGAGGCGCTTCAAAACAACACGCTACGGCTAATTGCAAATGCCCTTTGGTTCGTTAGGAACGAGCATATTCATAGTGATCTGCAAATTCCGACTCTCCGAGACTTCATTAAGCATATGCTCACCGCTGCTTGGGCTCGCACCCACCCTTGGTTCAGGCGGTCGTGAAACTCTTAGATCGTCCACCACCTCTTTCTCGAGTTAGACGCTTAAATATTTTCTTAGAATAATATCTAACGTACAATCCCCGTGACGACCGCCTGTCTTTCATTACTGAGGTAAAACTTTGATAATTTTAGCCTTCATTAGTCAATGCATCAAAAATGGCGATCACCAATCCCCTTGCAGAGTAACTTGTTCAATGTTACTTCTGAACCCCACCCCGCGGCTTGATCGTGCTGCTTTATCAGCGACGAAAGGGTACATAACTACCCTAGATCCTACCCTAGTTTAGACGAAAGTTCTTTGTCTTCTTTTGACCCGACAGTCGTCCTGTTAATTTATACAAAAATAGGAAGCACGCGTTTCACATTGGAACACACCTTCTAGAGAAAATGGATATACCTTGCCCGCGGTCTATTTAGACCGCACTCTGTAGAGGATATGCGTACTCCTTGGGTAGCAGCGCGCCCTTTATTCGCATAGAGTTGATAGTCTCACTTTAAAAAAGACTCGAAACTGCGCGTTTCGTTGAACCAAGTTGTAATTCCTTAATTTTCGTTTCTTTTTTTAATATTTTTTTAAACGCGTCTCACTTTAAAAAAAACTACGCTGTGGATAAATTCGATGCGTGTCTCGTTGAACCAAATTGCAATTTCTTAATATTTGAGTTTTTCTTATTTTTCCGTTATTTTTTTTCAAACGCGTCTCACTTCAAAAAAAAGACTCGACGCTGTGCGTTTCGTTGAACCACATTATAATTTAATTTTTGAATTTTTCTTAATTTTTCGTTTTAAGACTCGATATGCGTCTCGCTGTGGTTAAACTCAATGCTAGGCGTCTCGTTGAACCAAATTGTAATTTCTTAATTTCTCAGTTGTTATTAATTTTTTGTTTTTTTTTTTTTAAACGCGTCTTTGCAAACAACCTACAAACAACAATTCATATCGTTTGGTTGTTTTATTTTCGTAGCATACTTCATAATTTCTATTTTTTCACAACGCAATTTCTATTTATTAATTTTTTCTAAGAGAGTTTTAGACATCTTATTGTTAGAATAGTATTTTAAAAACAAGTGTCACAATGAGGTTTATGTAATGCGAGTACAAGTTTGAATAACGAGCCGCGTAGCGGCGAGTGATTCAATGTAGAAGCATTACAAAGTCATTGTAACACGAGTTTTTTACAGTATTTTTTCTAATTTGCACATTAAGCGCCCATATTACATTCCGGTAATTGTCTTACCAGTGCGTTAATATCTCATTACAGCACAGTGTGCGGTAATAACCATTTCAGCACTGCGTCGTCGTTCGTTTTAGCTTTATTGTAACATCCGATTAGAAAAAATTCTTTATTTGCTTTACGCAAGTTGTTTTTATTTTATTTTAAAGCCTAGTTGTACTGCTACAACTTTTTACACAACGTCATAATTTTGTTATCCTTCCGTTTTTTTCCACCTAACAGAATCGACCACTTACTATATATACATATTATATATATATATATATCTCAAAAATGCCACTTTTACCATAATGTGTGGCCCGAACTATACTCACTATACACAAAATTTGTCCACTCTTTCTTATTTCTTACCAGTCTCCTTGCTTCTCCCCACGTTGCACTTCTTCTTCCCAGCACCTCACTTATTACTTTTTCCCACGTCTTCCTAGGCCTTTCTCTTCTCTTACTTTTTATTATTTTCGCTTCCCACACTTTCTTTACCGGACGCGAGTCTTCCATCCTTTGGAGATGTCCCCACCAGCTTAGCTGATTCTGTTCTATCTATATATTCCATTAACGATGGTATTTCCAGTCCTGTCGTATTTGTATGTTTCTTATTCTATCCCGTTTCGTAACCCTTCGAACTCGTCTGAGATATTTCATTTCAGCTGCTTGCAGCATGGTTTTTTGCCTGTCTGTTAATGTCCACGATTCACATCCAAAAGTTAGCACTGGTTTATATATTACTTTATATACGTTTAAGTTTGTTTGTACTTCTTTTCTGCCTATGAAACTTCGGTTCAATGACTGGTAAGTTTTTAAGGGCTTTTTTATTCTATTTTCTATCTCTACTCCCAGATATTTAAATGTGTTAATCTGTTGCACGTTCTTGTTGTTTATATGTATATTTATTTTCTGATTCTTCACGGACATTATTACCGTTTTTTCTACGTTAATTTTCATTGCGTGCTCGTCTAGCGTTTTTTTATTTTTCGGATGTCAAGGTTTTTCTGCAAACTGTGTTGGCTATCCGCCATCACCATTATATCGTCCGCATAAGCCGCTTCTGATATCAACACCCTTTGCATGTTCGAATGTCCTATACAGAGTTTCCTAGTTTTCTGCGTGCAGATGTTGATTATATCGTCCATGAAGACATTAAACAGCAATGGGCAAACCCTCCTCCTTGTCTCAATCCTGCTTTAGTAAGAAATGGGTCAGATCTTAAGCTATTTCTGATTATGTAATTCACATTACTTTTCTATTAACCTGTTGATGGCATTTACTAACTTCCGATCTATCCTCCTTCTCACTAAACTTTCCCAAATTCTCTCGCGACCACTTATTATTAAATAAATTTAAAAGCATATTGTGACACCGCCTTTGGGGTGTCGAGGTAACTCGGGGTCGTAGGGGGGTGTTAACACAATGACACACCGTGTGTGGATCCTATCAACTAACTTTATTTAATCTTTCTTACATCTTAGCTTACATCTTAACGACTAATTATTCTAGTTCTTTCTCTGGCTTCCTCACTTGTAGTCCCTAGTCCGGCCTACTTACACAGTCTGCTGACTTAGCGTGTTTTCCAAGTACCCTCGGCATAATGTAATGTACAATATGCCACAACATTACTAATATTCAAACACGTATGTTTCCATAAATCTTAAATGGAATTAATTTAAAGGTAGTTATGAAGGGCGAGAGTAGGTCACCTCTAAAAGTCAATAATCGGTAGGAAAAATAATAAACTTAAGGGCTCCTCAACTTATTAATGCTAACTTATAATATTAAAAACAAAGATTATTTGAACCTTCATGATCTGTTTGTTGATTTGACAACAATTGTTTAATCTACAGAAATAAAATAGCTGCAAACATTGTCTTTTAGCTTTATTACCTACCGATCTTGTAAACATTTAGACAATAAGCACACGATATTTGGCAAGGTGGTTGGTGGTATGGATACTTTAAACGACATGGAGAAAATCGAGGTAGACAATAAGGATCGACCTATAGAAGACATAGTGTTGTTAAAAGCGCAAGTATTCGTAGATCCCTATGAAGAAGCAGATGAACATGTAAGACGACATATCATTGTTTTAAAATACAAATGGTAATTCTTTAAATTTAGTTAACTAAAGAAAGACAAGAAGAACTCGCAAGACAGAGAGAAGAAGAAATGGCGAAGAGAATAAAGATTCAAGCCCAAAAATCTTTGACTGTGTACAAGAATGGTGTCGGAAAATACATAAACCCAAGTATTAATAAAAGGTGTGTTTGAAATAATTCTTTTAAACATGGTATAATACAAAAATATGATTTTCAGTAATAACGCCATAGAGGACGTTGAACCAGAAAAGAAAAGGAAAAAAGGTAGTTATAGTTTTAATTTTAACAATTGGTAATTTGTAAATAAATGGTTTATAGACTTAATTAATTAAATATATTATAAGTACTAAGCAATTTATTTTTTATTATTATTTTATGTACCGCTATATTACTACACCCTACGTCATATAAATTAATTTCATTATATCAGGTGCTTAAAAAAAAATTCAACTGTGTGATTTCTTTCACATGTTTCGCTGCACAAAATACATTAGAAAATTTGTTAGTTACGTTAGTTGCCAACGAAAGGTCCGGCATTTAAAAAATTGGGTGTGGGGACTGCAATAAAGTTTATGTCGGGCAAACAAAGAGAGCAATTGGAACTAGATTTAAGGAACACATTGCACGTTATCGGTACGGGAGGGTTGACTCATCCAGTGTGGCACAGCATATTAACGATACTGGCCATAAGATCAACATTGAAAACCTCGAACTACTGAAAAATGTAACATCCCCGAGAGAATTATCCGCTTTTGAAAGCATTTATATTAAAAGAGAATCTAAACATAATAATTTATTAAATGGTGCTGATGGATTTATTAGGATAAAAACACATTTCTTTGGTAGTTACATTTTGTTTGAGTTCGCAATTCACAGAATTCTAGCAGGTCAAAGTAGGCGGTAAAGCACTTGTAAATATAAATTTAGGGTGGGGATAACTAAGCATGTTTAGATATTTGATCGTTTCTCAGTGCATTCGGTCTTCGGTTGACAATGGAAATCCACGAATTTTGTCCCGAATGAATTTAAAATTGGTGTAGCACGGAGTGATCGGATATCTTGTGTTTATTACTACACTATAGTCCTTGCATATCTCAGGATTTCCTAATTAGCAAAGAACAAAACTAATTCTTAACAACAAGGTTTTCTTAATTGTTTAGTATTTTGTTTAGTAGTGGCAAAGGAATAATTTCGCTAATTATAAATGTTCTTCAATAATAGTTATTTATCCCATATTTATAAATACCATGTATATTTCAAGGCAAGAAATACATGAACCTCTTAATAAACCTAATTACATTTGCAGTATTTACCCACTGCATTTACATTTGCGGTTTTATTGATATTGAATGAATGCCATTTGATTATATTTTTACTTATTATATCAACTGAATTAATAGCCTTATAAACACATTTATCTATAAATATACTATACAATTACAAATCTCTGTATATAACAATAAGTATAAAAGCATGTGTATGTTATTCTGAAGTATTTCAATTGAAGGAAACGTGTGTATTCGTGATTTTTTTTTTGCCAATAATGCGACAATCTCTGCAACAACACAATTCTTATCGAAACATTTCTGCTTGATTTCTAAATACGTACATACGTCTGTACGCGTTATAGATACGTAGGTACTCTAAACTGTGTGCAACATTTGTTAAATTGTTTTTGAAGTGGACGTAGTTTGTTATCAGCAACTGGTTCTTGCATTTATAAGAAGATACACTGTTTAATAAGTACATCGATTAAGTTTTTAAGTTTGCAATGTCATCGTCAACTAGTTTTACTTGCGTTAGGTATTCAATATTTTTATTGAATACCTTTTTCGTGGTAAGTTTTTCTTGGAAGAAATTATAAGATGTTTGTGTGTAAGTGCAAGTTCTCATACCTTCGTTATTTACGAAGTTTTATAGTAAGATTTTTTTAGTTAATCACTGTTTTTTTTTATCTGTATTCATATGTATATTATACAAATAATATGTAAATATTTTGTAAACAAGGATGTCACTGCACAATAAACAAAAACATCTTTTGATAAGAAAATTGTATTGCTCAAGTTAATATAACTTTACAGTATCACAAATAATACTTATTTATATAAGGAACATTTCCCAGAAGAAACAATATTTGATTATTAATTTGCTTGCTAATAGCTGTTCTAAATTAAAAATAGTAATTCAACTCTCATTTTATTATATCCAGAGTGAAAACATTGATTCGATCAGATAATCGACAGTAAACTTAATTTACCCTTCCCAGTTCACGTACGTAACTTCACATCTGCGATATAAAAAAAAGAAAAATATAATATACAAGATGTTGATAAAGTAACGCACAATATTCGTAAATCCATTATTAAGTAAATTTTTGAAAAACCCGAATCACGTTACTTTTATTTTTATAAAAGCCATTAATTGATAAAAGAATATTCTTTTTACTCCCTGTTTTTTAACTACGGCGTCATCTTTTTTTGTATAACAATGGCATCTTTTTCTAACAGAAATAAATTCTCTTCTTTTTCCGAGTACGACGATGCCCCACACGTGGAATATTTCTTACCGCTTAAAAAATACAACCAACCTAAGTAGCAATTCATCGCACATCCAAACCAGAAGGACAAGACATCATCTGGATTTGTAAAACGATCTTAAAGAAGTGAGTCATGTTCGATGCATTCGAATCGGGTTGTTGTACTTAACAGAATAAACATTATACGGACGCACCTTGGTGGAACGGTCATCTATCACTGTTAGGATCCGATACACGGAGGTTCTTCAACAAGGTCAAGTGTACCAGATACTGGCAGAGCTACACCTAGAAGCTTACCTCCTGCAATAAAGCCATTAGAAAAGCAAAACGAGATAGCTTTGGGAAGTTTTGTCAGAATATCGACTCAATACCTGCTGCTGCGAGCAAGGCTACACAAGGTATTGGCAAATGGCAGTGTCGATACAACAATGGAACTAAGAAAATCAGATGGAAGCTTCACTGAAAGTGAAGAGGAAAGAGCTTTTTTCATCCTATCAATCCACCTCCAAAAACTTACAAGAGGAACAAATATACAGCCTTGGCCATAAGTATTTGCCACCCCTGGGAAAACCCGATATTATTATTTCTATTGAATTTCTGAGAACAATATTTCAGGATTACAGCAATAAAACTATATTCATGAGGTATTATTGCAGGTACTTTCAACTATAAAATGGTGTTTCTTAAATTTAGAGGTTAGTATATTTTGTGTATTCAGTGAGTAAAGTATGTTTGTCATTGATTACACTTTGTGAATTTTTATTAATTGTTAAAAATAGTTAACGATATCAAAGAGTGTCCAAATTGCGAGAACTAACAGAAGCTGAACGTGCTCAGATAGTTCTGCTAAGTTCGCAAAAGAAGAGCGTTTCTAACATCGCAAAAATAATGAAATGTTCGCGCGGGACGGTAGGAAATACAGTGCAACGTTGTCGAGACTCTAGAACCTACAGAACTAAACAAAGAAGTGGACGAAAACATGTAACACCTGCAGAGAAGAAGAGGTGGCAAATACTTTTGGCCAATGCTGGATGTACTGGAGAACGGCTGGAATGGGTCATAAACACCTGCCAGCTTTTCAAGACACCAGAAGTAGATGGGATTCTTCTGGTCTTGCTGCAAAAAGGACAAGACAAAATCCTGCCACACATAATCCGGATAAGCCGGAGTAGTTTAGAACTGAGATATATACCAGAAGTTTAGAGAAGGACCAAAGACACTTTCATACCAAAAGCAGGGAAGAAGGATACTACACAACCTGTCAACCTAACATCATTCTTTTTGAAAACGGAGGAAAATGCGGCGGATAAGTATATCAGGGCAGATATCTTGTAGCGGGTGCCGTTGCACCCCTGCCTACCAAATGGGCAAATCGCCCATTTCGTAAACATTTTAAGTAAATTAACCCCTCATAAAGAATAGATTTGGCCATTCCTCTAACCATTAAGAAGTATTAAAATATTCATTAAGAAAGAAAGTGTTTTAGCCTTCAACGAGATTTGTGAATGGCAGGCGTTCTTGCTGACCTAACAATAAGTATACTGGATCCTTTTGTGGTACTATTTGATCATCCGGACCTATTGTAATAGACCAAATGATTTAAAGGTATCAAGTTCAAAACGAAATAGAAAATATTAGTCCACCATTAATCCATTAAAAATGTCACTTGGTGCGAAATTTTTAACGGGAGAAATTTTAGATAATTGCGAGAACCATTATCAGTTCATAAAATCTAAATTAAAATTATTTTTGGTAAAAATATCTTGTGAAAATATACTGGTGAACGGTAACAAGGTAACCCACGGTATGGATTTCATCACAATCCGCAAAATAGAGAATTTATTTCTGATGAAAAAAAAAAAAACAAATACCTTTAAAAAAATAAAGATGACTTCATAGCTAGGAAAGAGGAAATGAATATTTTTTTCAATTCTTTCCGCCATGTAGCAAAATGAGATAGATATATAGACTCAAACTTTACAGAAATGCATGAAGTACCCATAGTCAGGGTTGTGAATTTAGACCACCTTCATGATCGCCCGCTTGAACATTTATAACTGGGAATATCTTGTGAGGTATTCTGTGTAGTCCAGTAAAATTTTATATTTTACTCATCACTTTCGGAAAGGACGAACTTAAATATGTAACGTATACAGATCGGATCTATTTGATCAGAATATAATATGAAACATTTAGTTCTATCGATATACAGACTGAGATTGGTTGCAAAATATCCCTGAATCTCAAATCCTTTAATACCAATTTTAAAAATTTGTGTACATGTAAAGTAACATTATTTAAATGTATTATATAGAATTTTCTAGGTTTCGGGAATTTTGATCACCTGGTTGGGTATATACATCAAGGAATTTTATTATTGCTACGAACCATTTGTGGAAGAGCGATATTTGTATGCCCCCGATTTTCTCATAGCTTTAGGAGCCATTATATTTTTGATATCATTTATCGGATGTTGTGGAATATTGACAGATAATTCCTGTGTAAGTAAAGGGGTACGTATGTTTTGTTTTACACTGTTGAAATAGGTGAGTAAAAATTATGTATGGAATATTTATTTTAAATACGTGTGTATTAAAAAGAAATAAACATGATAATGGTTATTTAAAACCGAATTGTGCCACATTGTATAGTTGGTTGCAGTAGCTTATAGCTAAGTTACTTTCTAACAAAATATTTTCATCATTTTTGACGATACAATCAGTTAAAGAGAAAATATGATTTTTTTGTTTTGATTTAACGATAACATCTTACAACTCTAACCCTCTATGTTTATGCGTGACAAAATCCTTTATACTCACGTTATCTAGTGTTACGTTAACAGTTGTCAAAAAATCATCGTGAAATTTCTAAAAGATTTTATAAGTTGTACAAGTATCTTCACCCATTCCCTCTAAAACCTCACTCTTTTTTAATTAAATTTTATTTCAAAAAACTGTGTTAAGTATGTTGTCTATGCATTTCCTTCGTATGTTGGATAGACTTCAAGAAGATAGTAAGAATTTCTAGGACCCGTGAATGTTGAAGTTACATTTCCAAAGCTGAAGTAGTTTCAATATATGAGGACTATATAACTATGTACCTATTCCGGAACGGGAGTAAATAAAGTTTGTATATAATAGATATACAGAAAAAACAAAGATGTACAGTGCAGATTGTCTATACAACATAGCGGCTATTTGGATGTGACCACGTCTATAGGTCACCTAAATACTTAGATCCGTGAAGACGATTCAAGTCTGTAATTTTTTTCCTGTGTTCTAAGCTATTTCGAAAATCTTTATTTTTGGTTACTGCATTTTATTTTTTCTCAACTACTGATACAACTTTTTCTCTATTTGGCCGATTTCTTTGATAAAGGAGCTTACAGCAAAGTGCTCCAATGTTTGTGACTGTGTCAGGTCAAAGTATAAAAAAATCTCTCATTGAAAGAATAATCTACAAAAACTTGAATGCGATTTGAGCAGTATACTGACCTTCATTTTACCCCAAAAGCCACTTACGTTACTAGAAGGTTGGACAACCTAAATAACGCTAGCTAGCTATTCTGGATTGTTAAGGTTACTTATTCCTATTCATTCATTCATATTCAATTCTCCATAATTTTGTAAATCCCGTGGTTTTAGGAATAAAATGAAGGCACGGTATATTATCTTACTATAGTTACTATTTTTTGTAGTTCACTACAGTACTCGTGCTAATATTCTTTTTTGAAATGGGTGTTGGTTTGGCTGGATACATCATGAAGGAAGAAGCAAATGAATATTTGCAAAACCGACTTCCAATCACTATGACACAATACAATACAAGTGAGGAAATTCATAAAGCATGGAATAGCATTCAAGATACAGTAAGTGTTATTAAATGATTTTTTTTTCTAATTGGATCTTACAATTAAGCTAAAACAAACGACGACGCACTGCTGAAATGATTATTACCGCACACTGTGCTGTAATGAGATATTAACGCACTGGTGGGACTCTCGCCGGCATGTAATATGGGCGATTAATGTGCAAATTAGAGAAAATGTAAAAAGTCGTACATTGATTACATAAATGGCATTGTGACATTTGTGTTTTAAAATACCATTTTTATGGGTAAGCAAAGTCATGTGAACGACACTCCTAGTAGATAAGTAATTACGTTTTACAGTACAGTATTTCCTTGGTACGGTGTTTATAATCTATAAATGTATTTTAAATTAGATTAAAAAAAAATTGTTCCAATATTTAGTAACAAGCACAGTCTTGACAAACTAGGTCGTGCTAGCGTTTACGGCGTTGAAATCGGTGGAATATTATTAAGTGAACATGTCACTATTCTGAGTTACAAATACCTATCACAACAATGTCATAATTTTGTGGGTAAAGTTTCACATAATATAGCTACATTTCGCACAATCTTATTTATATAACACAAAATCGCTAATAGTCCATAATGTCGGTATAGCGCCAATGCATTTCACTAATTACCATGCTATAATAGTCTCGGTAACGCACAGAAATCGTTGACGTATCACTTATTAACAACACTGTGTCAACGCAAATAAATTTTCTTTTGTATTGTAGCTACTGTAATCGCAAATTCCATTGTCTTTACCCTAACTTCGTTCTTCCTTCAGTAGCCGCACGCTACGTCGATGCTGTAAAAATTCCGTGATCGGTCGAGAAGTGAATGCGAAGTGAATTGCGCTGTTGTTGCTACAAAAATTGCAAACATTTTTAAATACCGGTATAACCTCTGGCTGCAGAACGATGGGCAGAGACACGCCCATTGTTTCGTCGCCTAAGACAATTCCTTTTGTGTTTTTGTTTTATCAATAGGACGCGTCTTTCCGACCTGCCACTGCTTTGCTAGGTAAAGTTAAAGTGGATAATAACTTGAGTTGAAATGAAACCAAAGAAGTAAACTCTCAACTAAACTAAGTGCTACCCAATCGCGCCCTAACGCCTTAAATGTCTATCGCAAAAAAAAATATTGAGATATGTTCGGAGCATATTCGGACTAGGACTTGCGCATTTTCTAATCGCGGATATACCTTATCCCTAGCATGCTCTAAGCATACTCTGAATAATAGGTGTGTATGTTAGGTCTTGCACTGTTTGTTCTGAACAGAACAAGTTTGACGTCACATAACAGTCGAGATTGAAATGAGCACTTGTTCAGAACAAGTACCAACAAACGCGGTTTTTTTTACAAAAGTTTCATGTTGTCGTTACGCCGCCAGCTGACAGTTAACATAAATAAAATTGTAAATGTAAGTTACTTCCTAATTTATCAATATAATCTTTTGTCTAACGTGATACTCAATTATCTATAGCATTCTTCTGAATCTGCTAATTGTAGTGGCGGCTCGTCAAAGGGGTCTAAGCCTCGCCTATTATTTTTAATAAAATAAATGGTGTTTTATTATGTATTAAATCAATGTTTAAGCAAGTTTAAGTCTAAACAAAATATTTTGTGGTTGTGCAAAATATTGCTACTGCCATAGACAGCGCGGACAAAGCGAGGTTAAATTTTTAATACTGCAGAATACATTAACTGATATCATTTTTGCGCGGAATCGTTTGTTAGCCCTTATTCACACTTTACAAGAATATAGAAATAATGATCGTTATTTTAATGATATATTCAGGAAACGCTCTTTGACAATCGCCAAATTGCCTGCATCGTAACAAATACCCTGTTTAATAAAATTAATGTTTAATCAGTTTGTACGTTCAACACATCCCTTGGCTGCATACTTACTAAATAATTTTGTCTTAGCAAATCGTAATACTGTCGCATGGAATTAGTACGGTAAACCTTGTCACGACCATTTTTTTTTAATGTTCGTTAATAACTCAACAATGCGTCACTCAAAACCAAAAACCCGGGGATCGTTGAAAACACCATTTAAAGCAGATAAGAAAACGAAAAAAAAAGGGCGTTTCGTTTAAAAAAAATTTTTTTTTAATGTGCCCCGCTTTAGGGCATCACCCTGTATACTCCAAATTATTTTTAAAATGTCCGTCTTTGATTACTGTAGCACTTTTCATAAAATAAACTCCTTCAGTTTTATTTTTTAAAGACTATATTGGACTTTGACGCACTAATGAGCAACCCTGTATAATAATTAACTTACATATTGACACAGAACCCAGTCCGAAAAATTATAAATTGTTCTATGAATCAGAAATACAAGAGTATAACCAAATTTTTAAGGAAATTTTAGATACAGTAAACGTTCAGATAGATGTTAGATTTC
Organism: Cetonia aurata; assembly: GCA_949128085.1. NCBI lineage: Eukaryota > Metazoa > Arthropoda > Insecta > Coleoptera > Scarabaeidae > Cetonia > Cetonia aurata. The sequence continues at coordinate 4,841,004 of OX421887.1, forward strand.
AAGACATCATACACAAGTTACGTTTCTTCGATTTATTGACTTTTGACAAATTCTTATTATATTCAAAAAAACTTTATCAGAAAACCTTTTACGACAATACTCTTGTTTTGATGAAATTCAAATAAAAAATGATTTATCTGTATTTTACCACGATCCCCAAATGTTCGGAGAATGTAAAACGCCAACTGAGATGTTAAATTTTATCAATATAAACGATTTATATGAATGTATACCGGAACTGAGTAAACTTATAAGCATTGTAATCGCTATACCGGCAACTTCTGCTTCAGTAAAGAGGAGTTTTTCAACACTAAAAAAATTACAGCAACACTATGAATCAAAATCGGTTAAGCAGTTTATCCTTTATATCAATTGAAAAAGATCTTAATTTATTAAGGCAATATTTTGTTAGTACAACGAATAGGCGAATTCTTCTATTTTATCTGAAAGAGTAAGCAATACAATTTTCCGTGTTTCAAAAAAATATTGAACTATTTATTTTAGTTTTTAAAAAACATTGATCTATTTGGTTGTTATTATTATTTACTACTATTATTTAGTTACTATTATATTCGTTATTTATTATCGGTTTGCTAAGAGTTTGTTATTGTTTTAGGTTTATTATTAAGAGTTTATTTTAAGTTTTTATTACCCTTACAGTCGCCTCATCTACCCAAAAAGTCACAAGCCGCCACTGCAGAATTATCGAGGATAATAGCAGCTGATGCCGCCATTTTTGTTTAGAACAATTTACTCTTACTCTCGACCACAGAAGCAAGAAAAGCAGTTCAAAGCGAGTTACTCTGCCTTATTCCATGCTTAACGAACACCAAACATTTACAATTTCTATTCCGATTAGTTCAAAACAAGCTTAACATACAAACCTAATGTTAGGATTTCCACCGCGAATGAAGCTATTATAAATTGCATTTTAACGTTTTATACCTTGGATATTTATCATTTTATTATACTTGATATAAACCTACATTAAACGTTTATTAAACTAATTTGCCATTATAATGTTGCATGTTATAAGAAATGGGAGAATAATGCCTATCAATAAGCCACCTAATAATATGACAACGCTGTACTCTGTATACAAATTTTGATCCGATGGGAAATGCTAGTGTTCGCATTTTGAATATGTTAATTTTCAGTTTCATTGCTGTGGTGTGAGTGGCAGCAAAGACTGGACGAATATTCACTTGGACATCCCCGAATCTTGTTACAGCCGGCTTATGAATAATAGCGCACCTGTATTACACGAAGTTGGCTGCATTGAAAATTTTGGTAATTTCGTCAAGAAACATTCTACATACATCGAAGTGGCTGGATTAAGTTTGTCAATGTTGCAGGTGAATATAATGAATTCATGTGGAATTTTGCTTCCATTTAATTCGAAATTGCATTTTTTCTAGCTTGTTGGCATTATATGTTCTTGCCTGCTGACCACTGAACATCGAAAAGGATATGAAACAGTGTGAAGTCGTTATATTGTCTATTTACAACTCATATCCAACCTATTTTTTAATAATAAATGTTAACGACTAAGGCTTTGAGCATTTGTTTTTATTTATAAAGTTACGATTAATTCGTGAACACTTTCTTATTGTAAATTAATGAAAATAAGAATTTAATTTGTTTTTTATTAGTTTTTACATACTTTCAACTCTTCAATTGGACCGGGTACGCTATCTCTAATCAACTGACTAACTGTCCAATCGCTGCGGGGTATTTAAATCACGCGCAATCACTCGCCATCTCGACGCTTCTCGCATTAATCCTGATGCTTCTATTTACGTGTTGTATACAGAAAATCAATCCGCTCTTTGACGCAGTGTTCCATTTAAAAAAAATACTTAGAGAATTTTTTTAACATGCGGTCTGAGGGTAACGTGTGAAACGCCTTGTAATGTAACTAAATTCAAACAACATAGGAAGTTAGTCCAAGGTTCCCTTAAATCATGTTCAAAAATTGGACTTTTAGTTATTCCAAAGAGCGAAGATATGCGTACGTTTTTGCAAAGATCAAATTAAAAAAAAATTGAAATTACTTTATATCTCGAAAACATTTTGAGATAGGTATAGAGAAATAAGTATGAAAGTTTTATGAAATTTAATGGGGAGGAATCCAACCATGGTACATGAGTGTTCCATTTGAATTAAAAAAGTTGTTACCCAGATTCAAGTAGAAGTAGCAACATTGTATGGATGAAAATATTTTAGAAACGTAGTTCACCTCGAATAACTTGCACATACAAAATTTGAATTCATTCTGGTGATTTGGTTCTCCATCAGTGGCGTAGAGCAAAATCGGTGCGCCTCCCGCAGAATTTGGTCTGGGCCCCTTGCCTACTAGTATATATTTTTAAAATATTGCTAACAAAAATATGGGTACTATTATTATCCGATATATACGATAATATTGTATTTTTGAGGATAGACTCAGCCCCTCAGAAAGCGGGCACAACCACCGTGCGGGGGTTGCGGAGGTGCAATTTGTGCCATATACTTTTAATAGGCCATTCACTTTGGGACATCCGATATATGTATACTATACACAGACGATCTCCTAGAACAACATCTCCGTACAACATATGCGTATGGTGATGATATCTGTATGCTACACGAGGGACATAATATTAAAAGTAAAAGCATTGAAAAAGACACAAGGAAAGATCTGGAGATTTTGAAGGAATAGTGCGTTATAACAATCTCTGCTTACAATTAATGAAATCAAGACGGAATATATGATAATATATTTGGTCCTAATAAGAAAAACAGACAACCAATAAAGATACACAGAAAAAACAAAGAACTCAGAAAAACCAACCTACTTAGGTCTACTATTAATGCGAGAACAAACAAATAAAAATCAGTGTACAATTTACAACTGATAAAGAAACACAATATAATTATCAGACTCGAAAAGCGTCTCGTCTCACTATAAAACTGAAAAATTTGTGCATTCAAAATTTACAGAATTGCTATGAACACGATTAATACCAAAACCTATAAGAAAATTATCACTACTGCGATTTAAACAAACAAAATGAAGGAGATACTAAAAAGTGAAAGCATGAAGACCAGTTAGATTACCGAAGATACCAACCGACACAAGCGACCTTGACACCAACCCGGGATAGGTTCTCGTGACGAAGAAAAAGCACGGACAAGTTTAGTGCTACCTATAGTACTATAGATATATGTATGTTCATTTACTATACAGGCTGGCCTACTACATTCACGTCGGTTTATATACGAAAAGTGGCATATATTCTCAAAATATTGTTATTAGTCGTTATATAGATTCGTAAGAAGCACATTTTAAAATTGTTTTGAAATATACAGAGTGATTCAAAAATAAGTTACGCACCAATGTTATAATAATTTAAGTGGCACACCTATATATTATGCCATATTCGGATAATATGAACTAACTAAGTAAAGGCAAGCTGCTGTTACGTTTCCTATACCTATAACTCAATCTGTTTCCGAGATAATTAACTATTCTTCAAAATGTTAACCAAAATTTAAGAGTTGTGCCTCTCTTGAATATTTAAGCTAGATATTTTAATTTGCATTTATTTTTTAAACAAAGCACTAGACTTGACAATAAAGTTAAAATGATGCTGAAACATTATACAGGCTGAATAAAAAACTTCGTTTCCTTTTCACCATCATCCCAGTAAACACAGATACATTGGCAAAACATTGATACGATTAGGGCCAACGTTTACAGGAAACGTCGGTCCAACATCGTCTCTCAACGTTGGCCCTGAATCCTCTCTATTGCCAACTTGTAAATAATATATATGTCAACATTATTCCAAAGATTGCCCAACATTGTGCCGATATCAACTTTTATACATTTAAAACAATACTTGTCTCCCAATGTTGGATAGACGTAACAAAGTGCAATTTGTATACTATAGTATTGGTCAGACATTGGTCCGCATATTGGCCAACCAAATGGTGTTTGTTGGGATTAAAAGCGAACAACTTATTTTAAATGGAACACCCTGTATTTATTATCTTATTTAGATCGTAATTTTAACGATCTTTAAGATTATATTAAGGTTTTCTATGCCCATCTCTTTTAGTTTTTTTAGTAATTTAGAATTGTCTATTTTTCTTGCCTAGCCATTTATTTTCCAAAGTAGGCTTGGACGAAACTACCGTTATCATTCATTGCGAGTAGATGATATTTATCAGCCTAACTTTTCAATTGTTTTTTTCCTACATGCTAATTAAAAGGGTCTAGCTATGTAAACAACAAATGTAATTACTTTATTAAAACGAATAAACTGAAATAAATGTTAACAATGGTGATCATCATTTTCAATGCATAAGCGAATTCTTTCTTGAAATGAATTCTTTAGTTTACCTAATTTACCTAAAAAAAAAAAGTTCGAACGCCATTCTTAATCGTTCTTTCATATTATTGGGTGTGGTTGGTGGTTATTATGCTTAAACAATAGTTTTGACATATTCCCATAAAAAGAAATCAAGACTTGTTCAACCTGGGGATCTTGCTGGTCAATTCTGTGAACTTGCGCTCCCTATCCACCTGTTGGGATACCGCGAATATAATTTAATGTGGAGCACCGTCTAGGGGTTTTGAAAAACCCCTCCCCAGATACGGCCCTGTTGTAAGCCCTTGAGCAGCAGTACTGGACCACAGTACCTTCTACGGCCATATGTTATTGGTCCGCCATCAATAGAAGACTGCGGCCGGCAGCCGGCGCAGACTCGGACAAATACTGGTACTGTATACTGGCAATTTGCATAGCCAACACAGTACGTACGTCCAGCAAACACCCATTAGCGGTCCATAAAGATTAGATAAATAATAATTAAAATATATTTGTTCTTTATATACTATAAAAATATTACATTAAACATTTAACAAATATATTTTTCAATATATGTAAACAGAAATCGAAGAAATATATTTCTGGAAATTTTCTTGAAAGCACTGAAGTATCTCCCGTGTACCTTATAAAAAGTAAAAGATTTTCGATTTCATAATTAGGTTTTTTTTTAATAATATAAATAAATACTATAAATAAGACATAAAAACTATCTTCACCGCAGGTATTTTCCGTTCATAAAACGCCAAAGTCTTACTAAGAAGTTGTCCAGTATAAAAGGCTCTGGCCAGATACAACTTTCCGGAATGCCATGTTTGATGAAATCCCATACTAATGAATTTTTTTCGAACAGACTGCTAATGGAATAACAAAATTGCTACTTTAACAATGTATAATTATTATACAATTATGTATAATACAGTATTGATTGTAAAGTTTGGCATGTTACCATTGTTAGAGTAACAATTTCATTATTCCATGGGAGTCTGTTCGAAATAAAATTACCTAATTGTTTGGTATTCTGAAAATTTGCCCCTTGGCGCATAACTTTTTATTCTGAACAACTTTACTTATTGTTAGTGACACTTTGCAGTCAAATCGTTTACGCTCATTTCGCTCCTTTAGGTGTAACAACGATACTTTCAATCACTGAATTTTACAACTTCAACATCTACTAACATCGACCAAACACTGTAAACTCCACGCAACTCCATGTAATATGTAATGGGCTGGGCATATGTAAAATACAAATATTTGAAATACGTATTTGAAATACAAAATACATTTTGTATTTTATATTTCAAATACTTTTTCTTCTGTATTTTGTATTTTGTATTTGAAATATATTTTTAAAGTATTTTGTGTACTTAAAAATATATAAATTACTTTATATATTTACTACGCATATAGGCATCATGACGTCATCATAGTACCTAGTTACCATAACCTGAAAATAGCGATAATGTACCTAAATTAAGCGGATACTACCACATCGCGCGAACGATGTTTATTTAGTGTTTTATTTTTTTTATTATTTAGCATTCAATATATTTTACTTAGATTAGTATAAAGGAAAAGGTAAAGCTTTCCCTTATAACAGCATTAACAGCCAATAATAGGTTACTAAACTGCTTTATGTTTTCTAAATTTTGTAGTAATTTATAGTACTGTATTTGAAATACCAGCAATGAATGTATTTTGTATTTGGTATTTCAAATACTAATAATGAATGTATTTTGTATTTGATATTTCAAATACTAATAGGGAATGTATTTTGTATTTGATATTTCAAATACTAAGAAGGAGTGTATTTTGTATTTTATATTTTAAATACATTTGGAATGTATTTTGCCCAGCCCTGGCTGGCAACGGCACATTAATGATGGGCCAACGCATTATAAGTGTCGGTCAGACAACACAACACATAAACTCATACGTTTACTTAACACTAGCCCATTAATGGCTAAAAGAGACGTTAATTGAATTTTAAGTTTAGTTCAATATTTTGGTGGTATTAAATAGTAGTGAGATGTATGTTATGTTGGTAGTAAAAGTAGTAGTACAGCGAGTTACAGTTTACAAATCAGGGCTGGGCAAAATACATTCCAAATGTATTTAAAATATAAAATACAAAATACACTCCTTCTTAGTATTTGAAATATCAAATACAAAATACATTCCCTATTAGTATTTGAAATATCAAATACAAAATACATTCATTATTAGTATTTGAAATACCAAATACAAAATACATTCATTGCTGGTATTTCAAATACAGTACTATAAATTACTACAAAATTTAGAAAACATAAAGCAGTTTAGTAACCTATTATTGGCTGTTAATGCTGTTATAAGGGAAAGCTTTACCTTTTCCTTTATACTAATCTAAGTAAAATATATTGAATGCTAAATAATAAAAAAAATAAAACACTAAATAAACATCGTTCGCGCGATGTGGTAGTATCCGCTTAATTTAGGTACATTATCGCTATTTTCAGGTTATGGTAACTAGGTACTATGATGACGTCATGATGCCTATATGCGTAGTAAATATATAAAGTAATTTATATATTTTTAAGTACACAAAATACTTTAAAAATATATTTCAAATACAAAATACAAAATACAGAAGAAAAAGTATTTGAAATATAAAATACAAAATGTATTTTGTATTTCAAATACGTATTTCAAATATTTGTATTTTACATATGCCCAGCCCTGTTGCCAGCATTTACCCTGCATCGCCGGCACAAATCCAGTTGATGATCAGTACAGAAGTGTTTGCTGGGATGGTGTTATTAGCAGGCGCGGCTCGTGCTTACGTTAGTCGGAGGCTATGACATATAACATATTCGTAACATATATAAACATATAGAAACGTATTTGACGAGAGCATACGAAGAATTACGATCATTGTCATAGCCTCCGACTGACGTAAGCACGAGCCGCGCCTGGTTCTTAGTGACAAATTACTTTTGTTTGTGATGAATAATAACCGCAGTTTCGTCCAAACCTACATTTGAAAAATAAATGGCTAGGTAAGTGTTAGTATTTGAAATAGTAAATTCCTAGAAAACCCTAATACAATCTTAAAGATCGTTAAGATAATAAATACAGGTATTCCATTTAACTCGTATAACTTTTAAGCATCATTTTCATTTTATTGTCAAGTTTAGTGCTTTGTTTAAAAAATAAATGCAATTTAAAATATCTAGCTTAAATATGCAAGAGAGGCACACTTCTTAAATTTTGGTTAACATTTTAACGAATAGTTAATTCTCTCGGAAACGGATTGAGTTATAGGTGTAGGAAACGTAACAGTAGCTTGCCTTTACTTAGTCCATACTATCCGAATATGGCATAATACATAGGTCAGCCATTTAAATTTTCATAACATTGGTGCTAGTGGTGGGTAACTAGCGGATATTTTAATAACCTAACTAGCCGGCTACTGGTACTTTAATAGCCGCTAAATAACCAGCTATTTCAGCTATTGGTTATTATTCGGTATTTGCTTTAACGCCTAGCCAATAGCGTAGTTGAATATTCCATACGCAGTCAAGTACGAAGTTCGTTTATGTTACGAGTTACCAGGTTTGAAATGTGTAACTCTTTACAGATTCATTTATCTGATCGCAAGTGATCCGCGAGGCAAATAAAACGCAGCTTATACTACGTAACTTAATTGGACGTATATTCGTTGTTGTCTACCCGTAGTACCACCGTAGTATCCAGTAGCCATAGTTACCAACGCCACCGATCGCCCGTTCAGTTACCCTAAGCGACCATAGCCGGTGGTAGCCGGCTAGCCGAAATATCTGGTTATCGCGTTGACAGATATCATAGCTATAGCTATTTCCTCGATTGCCGCTATTTGGCTAGTTATTAGAATAGCTACCCACCATTAATTGGTGATTATTTTTTTTTATCACTGCATATTTCGAAACAATTTTCAAAAGTGCTCCTTAGGAATCTATATAACCCCTAATAAAAATATTTCGTTGTTCAAACTTGTACTCGCATTACATAAACGTCATTGTGACACTTGTGTTTTAAAATAACTATTGTACCTATACTAATAAAAAAAAATAATACTTGTTATACATCATTCAGTACAATATCCCTATTGTACTGTCCAAAACTTTTGTGCGGGATTGTTTCTTTACCTATATATATATATATATAAGTACATAACGCTTTTGGGTTTCCCAGGAGAATACCCAACACTTCAGCGTTTATACATCAACTTCAGTGACGTCATGTAGGGTATTTCCAAACCACGCCGCGAATAATTTAGTCATGATCGAATTTTTTTCGAATTGCAGCAATGGTTGCATACACAACTGCTGCATGCGTATTCAACATTCAACTTCTGTCTCCGTCTCCGACTCCGTGACGTTATTTTCCAGTTCCAGTGATCGTCATCGGGAAGTGCAACGCGTGTTTTTCACTCTGAATTACCATATGTTGAATTACGATAAACAGACTTAAATAAGCCAAAGCCGACATAGGATTATTTAAAACAAAAACATTCCAACTGTTGTCCCTCGTCACGTTATTTAGATTATTTGCGATCTGATACACTGATATCTCACACGTTTTACGCAGAATACGTATCGTCGCGCTTGTTTGATTGTGAATTCGTCGTATTAGGGAGGAGATTGTGGTATAATTCTGGTGAAATTACAGAAAACGTGATCCGTGTTGTTAGTCGTGTCCATTAAACGAGTGTTTGAAATTTGCAGGTGTTAAATACCCATCAAAACCATGATGACACTTTCGTGGGGTGCTAAAAGTATCAAGTATCTGCTTTTCGTGTTTAATCTTATATTTTTTGTGAGTATCATTAAATTATGCTGTTTTCAACTTTTACCAAAATAATTTCCTTTTTATGAAAGGAGGAAATAAATATGTACATTTTTTCGGTAAAAGTGCTTACGTAGATATTTAAACTAAAATATTTAAAGTATCTGTGAGTTAATTGAACAAAGTTGCTCGATTATGGTGTAGTTTAGTAGGGAAACTACACCAGTTACTATAAATAATATCTTTCAAATTGTACTTTTGATATCTTCATGATTATACAATATAAATATAAATGTGGAAGTTTTGATAACAACACATGTTTGTTCATCATAAAAAGTCTAGCCTTCATGCATATATACGCAAGGAAAAATGTAATCTGTTTATTTACTTGATGCTTGATTACCATTCCTGATGAAACAAAATACGACGGTATACACATTAAATTAACATTTTCCGTATCACATTGTAAACATGTTAGCGATCATCGTTATTTTTTTTAAACGATACGCTTCGATTATCTTTAAAATTCATATAGGAAGAGATTCAGATTCATTCAAAATTAATAACAGAATTTCATATAAATCTTTGAACGTTTTATAAAATTGTGGCTTGTGGCTTTATACAGCGGCTGTAGTCAGTAAACGCTTTGATTTGAAAACTCATGTAAAAGACGATTTTTTTGCTTATCTATAAGGTGTCGGTCAAGGGGGCAGGTAGATTTTTGGTGAAAATTTGTTAAATCGAAAACAGCGTTGCAACGTTTTCAGTTATTTGCGCTGCGAAGTTTATTTCAATACGTAAACAATCTTTAAATTCTTTATATCTAAACTACGGTTATATTTTATATAATAAATAATTCGGGGTAAAAAAATAGTTTTATAAGGCACGTATTCTGGTTTAAAAAACGAGTGCTGGCGAGTTATTTCAACGATTAAAGTCATGGAACGTTTGTATTATTTCATTATTAATATATTTGTTCATAGTCAACGTAACTATAACCTTAAAGTGCCATATTTATTAATTTGATTTAATGTAAGCAACCCCAAAATTTAGAACATATTGTCAGACTTTTGCGACAATGATAATTCTTTGAAGATTTTGTCTTTAAGTATTTCTTTTGTCTTAAATCGAGAAGGATTTCTATAAGTAGGTACTTAATCTATTTTTATTTACTGCAAAAGCCTTTTTACAGATTGTGGATTTTTTTTATAAAAGTATACTGTAGGCGTGAATTTGGTTGCCTATATTTAGTTATGATCTTACTGAGGTTATAAGTATGTATTTCCTTCACTGTCCCTAATAAACAAAGCACGGACAATATAGTTAGTCCTCCAGTGGCGCAAAAAGGTGGGGCATGGCCAAGCGCTGGCTAGCAACGTATGCATCACTGTGGTTTGTTCGCCAAGGATTGATGTACAGTGATGGTCGTAATTAATGTCTCCCCCTATGACCGAGAGAATATCAAAACTACTTTCCCAGACACTTCGGCCTGTATCACTGTTCGCATACATGATGAATCATAAATGTTTAGTATGGATTGAAAGGACTTTGGGTAAGGGTTAATTTAGCACAATCAAAAATATAGGGTGCTATTTAAAAAAATCAAGTTACCTTGGGTTAAAGTTAAGCAAATGTTCAGGACCATAGAGGACAGCTGTATACAATTACATCGATTTTAATGTTGAATCAGACTAAGTATGTATGTATGGTATTTAAATTATGAATGTCTAAAACAAATGCAAATATAACCCACGCCGCCTTTAACCGATGCTTTGCATCGGGACTACTTTTGACAAAAGAGTAAGTAACAACGTTGTTATTAAAGATAGACATATAGTAATTTATTGAAAAATTAAATATATAGGTGTTCCATTAAAAATAACGAAGTAAGTATCCGTTTGCTTACTTCTGGGACACTCTGTATAGTCAACAATATTTTTAGGTGATGCAGCATTGGATTCTATAACATTCTTGCAGAAAAAGTTTTTTCTAAAATAACAAATAGAGCTGTAATTCAAGACCCAGTCTTCGGTGGGACGGCCTGTACATAACAGTAAACAAAATTTCAAGATCTTAAAAGTATATGCATAATATAGTGTTCTAAAAACATATAGATATATTCAGATAAAGCTAAAGATATAATTTAATCTTGGTTTTATAGGAATATGGAATAAAAAATCTAAACAATCTTCAAGTTTATTGACCTTGACGTTTCTCGGAGGTATACATTGTGATTTTTTTACAGGGAATACATGTATTATATGAGAAATGCTTCCGAATAAAAGGAAACTAAGACAAAGAAGTTGTAAGAAAACATTCAGTTTTCGGCCGAAAAACGGTAGTGAGCCCCTTAAGCAGCACTCGCTTAAGCTAGGCTACACCACTTTATTTTTAACTTGAATCTGTGGTTTAAAGCATGCCTTATGAAACTAGTTTTGTAATCCATATAATAATATAAATGCAATTCGTTTCGTGTCTGTGCGCGACTACTGAAAATATCGCAATGTAGCTTTTTTTTAATTTGTTTAATTTTAAGCTGTGTTTAACAACAATATAATCACATAAAGCCACTCATATATAAAGTAAAAGAAAATAAAAATGTCTTTTCCGCTACGTATAGCCCATTGATTATATCTAGCCCTCACCGCTGTGCTGGTGATTCAGCGCAATAATAGGAACGGTACAACCTATGCACATGAGTTTGGTGAGGAGAACAGGAATACTTTCTGTTTCCTAAAGCGAACAACATAAATTCATTAATGATATTATTTTGTTATTGACCTGATTTTATGTAGTTCTATTCCAGGATCTAATTACTTTCATTTAATTATATTAGTTTTATTATTGACTTTCAATATTGGATTAATAGTTGTTGAAGTCGCGGACGTATAGTATAATGTAAAATTACTATTAGTGTAATAGAAAGACTTCGATGACTTTATACTTCAACGATGAAGTTTCTAAGAATAATTCATAGAAATTCAAATTTGTTTATTAGGAGTGATGTACTTATTTTAAGAATAATTTTTATATATTAGTAATCTATTTCAGATATCCGGTATAGTCATCCTATCCATTGGCGTTAGTGTAAAAGCTTATTATATCAATTATGAACACATCTTGGATGGTCAATATTTCTCAGCAGCCAATCTCCTTATTGCGATTGGCGTTATCATTTTCTTCATCTCGTTTTTCGGGTGCTGCGGAGCTATCAAGAATAATTACTGCATGTTGATCACGGTAAGATAACGATTTATGACTCTGTATATCACTAAAGTGCGAGCCTTTTCTTTAATTGCAGTTTTCAACCTCACTCATTTTGATATTTGTCTTATTACTGGCAGCTGGCATAGCCGGCTATGCGTTGAAAGGTCAGACGATCGATTTCTTGAGTTCAGAGATGTTAAATTCGATGGATTATTATAATTCGACGCATCCAACAGAAACTACTAAGCTATGGGATGGTATGCAGCAAGATGTAAGTAACAATGATCACGATGAAGGCCATAGGAGTACAATTTATAACTTTTAGTTTCAATGCTGTGGTGTTAATAATGCTACCGATTGGGTTAAACGTTTGCATACAGTCGACGAAGTCCCGGTTTCTTGCTGTTCTGCGGTTGAAGGTGCTATTGGTTATACAAACTGTACTTTAGATTCCAAAAGTTTACACACGGAAGGGTGTTTAGAATCTTTTGGACACATTATAAAAGAAAATGCGGCAACTATAGGTGGTGTGGGAATAGGATTCGCACTTATGATGGTACGTACGAATAAAACAAATTACTATGGTGCACTCCATTACACAATTTTAATTAATTGAGGTGACTTACAGTTTGCTGATTGCACTACAATCTGGGGAGACCAAAGTCGTCTGTACCCATAGTTTAATTTTAAAGCTCAACTGTGTCTCTATTCACAAATCTTTTCATAGGAAAATATATTACATTGGATATTTTGTTCGATAGTGCAGAGTTGACCGTCTTTTCCGTGATTTGTGCGATTTATTTTCTATTTTAATTTTTATTTCTAAGCATTGTAAAGATTTCAATTATATTTTTATTCCCCTATAAAAACTGAATTCGACTATCTAGTCTCGGGAAAAGTGCACCAGAAGTTCACAAAACACTACTTCTCTGGAGAGTCGATTTTCTGGAGAGTCAATTTTCTATAACCACAGGATTTTATTATCCCGGTACACTAGCAATTCTTCATTTAATAAATTTCTCCAAGTTGTTTCTGAAGTTTGTCTTTCAATTGTGCTGTCGGATTTTTCGGAATCGCCGCTAATGCTGTCATGATTCTCGAGCTTGGGTTAGCAATTGTGTGAATGAAAGACTGAAAGCGCCACCTGTTAATAGTTCGGGGGGATACGTCTGGTGACAATCATAATTCATTGTCATGACCAATTACATTTGGTACCAACTTTGTCATTCCTATGGATGTAGGTATAAACTTATATAATAATCATAAATATTACAATTATACACAATATATTAACAGGTTAAAATAAACAATGTAAAAATGTAAATGAAACAGTACATCACATGAAAAAAATCGTATTAAAATACGCGCCACAAATCAATATAAGCCAACTAGATATCTTTGTCATTAAAATATTCATCTGGTGAGCAGTAGCACTTCCGATTCAACATACGTTTTGTTTGCTCCTTAAATATACTGAATTTAAGTGTTTTATATGCAACTGGTAATTTGTTATATGCTTTTATTGCTAAATATTTTGGGCATTTTTCACTAAACTTAAGATGGTGTTTTGGAATTTTAAATATTCAAATTTTTTACATTCTGTTTTGCATAAACCAGTAATTCCAAATTACATTTTGTAAGGGAGACAGAACTATCCCTAATAATGTCTGAACATCCTTTCTATACAAAATCATCCCTTAATAACCACCCCCAGTAAGTAAAACATCAACCAAAACTTATTTTTATAATACATAATAGGATAACGAATTTGTGTGGAAGATTTCTTGAAAACCTGTAGGTACATTATGTTCCAAAAATTATTTTGGGTATTTTTATTGCTTATAAAAATACAAGATCAGCGACATCAGATGTAGAATTGGGTATGGTTTAAGAAAAAATATAAAATAAAAATTGATTTTTTTTCAAAACGCGGTTTTGTCTTTAATGCATACAGGAGTATGGAAAAGCCCGTAATTGGCTGTCTAGAATCCATAACTTTAAAATTTAATTTTTTTACATGAAAAGGCTCTCTTCTCTTATTCTCTGAATAATATGCAATTTGTCAAACTTTATTTTCGAGAAAAGAAACATGGGAATTAGATATCTGTTCGCTTCTGTTGTGGACGGTTGTTTTTAAAACTATAATTTTAATGGGAACTGATGTTACCTCTTATTATACGTTTCTAAAAATGTGTAGGATAAACTGTCATGACAATCCCTATTTTTCTGAATTGTAGGATTTTAGTAAAACAAATATCTATGGTTATTGCGCTATTTCCATATTAAAAGAAGATTTTTCCATAAAGTATTTATAGAATCTAAATTAAAAACACAATCAGTGGATTGCATCCAATTTTTGATAACCTTGGAGTACACCAATGAAACTAATGAAACTTGTGTGATGGGGAGTGTACCAGAATTTGTAAATTTCATAGATATTATGTGCACAGGTTTGCTAAACGAAAAACATTGATTCATTTTTGAGGGTTTTTATAAAATAAAGATCTTAGTGTTTTTCTCCAAAATATGTCTTATTTTATGATGTAATGTTGCCGCTATGCTTACGAATAGGCTTGCTATAACGACACTAAGCGAGGTGATAGTCAGGTTCAGGCCAGGCAGGGGGTGTCCGCAGGGGGTGTGGTCATTACTTGTAGACGACCTACTGGCTATCATTGAAGCACTTTGAGCCGAAGTGCAAGCCTATGCGGACGATATTGTGATACTTTTAAGAGGATCGGGAGAGCAGGAAATTTCCTCAGCCCTCCAACAGATAATTAACGCCATTTGTACCTGATTCAGCAGGAAGAACCTCAGCATCAACCCGAACAAATCTACAATAGTACCGTTCACCCAGAAGATGAGAGTGGAGCATCTAGTTCCACCCACTATCCAAGGTGTGAAACTTGAATTTGCAGATATCAAATATCTAGGCGTCCTATTGGATAAGACACTAACCTGGAATCCACATGTGGAAAAGATTACTGACAAAGCAAGGTTATCCTTATGGACTTTCCGAAGTATATTTGGGAAATCTTGGGAGATATCCCCAAACATAATCCATTGGCTTTATATGATGGTAGTACGTCCAACCATAACCTATGGAGCGATTGCATTGTGGCAGAAAGCGCTGCAAGCCAGAGCCACAGCAAAACTTCCATCCATACGAAGGCTTGCAGGTATAGTAATCACAGGAGCAATGTCTTCTTCCTCGTCATTTGCGTTGGAAATTCTTCTGGACCTACCACCCTTGCACATTGTTGTGGAAAGGGAGGCCAGATTGCGAATCAATCGCCACATACTCATGTCTGTGTGGCCAACAAGCTGCTGCAATTGGTTACTTCCGACAGTATGCTGAGAATGCCGTTGGTACTCGACCAATGATCGATACATACTTCACTACCTCCTTTCCAAACAGAGGGGAATGGAGATGTAACGAAAAAACACTGACGCAGGCAGACACCTCCTAGTTTACGGACGGTTCGAAAACAGAGCAGAGTTTTGACGTAGACATATTCTGTCGTAATCCAAGAGTTAGAAAATATTATAACCTTGAACAACACGCAACGATTTTCAGGCTGAAATCTATGCCATTGAGATGTGTGTTAAAGAGATTTTGAATAAAAACATCAGACACAAATCAATAAAATTTTTTAGCGACAGTCACGCGGTGCTTAAAGCACTAGAGGCGGATAAATGCAACTCGAGGCTGATCTGGAGCTGTAAAAAAACCCTAAACAACAGTGGGGACGGCAAATAACCTATTCCTAATTTGGGTACCTGGGCATTCACTCATTCAAGGCAATGAGGAAGCAGACACCTTTGCAAAAAAGGGTGCTGCGGAGCGTTTCCAGGGACCAGAACCTGCCATTGGCATAGCACGTACTGTAGCTAAACAGCAAATCAATGTATGGACGCATCAGAAAGTGCTCCAACATTGGAACAATTGTCCTGGTATGGTACATGCAAAAAAGTGTATTTCGTTTCATGTGAGAACCCAGGAACTACTAGAACTTGACCATAAAAATGTCAAAGTAATAGCTTCTGTCTTTACAGGTCACTCCAAACTCAGAAATCACCTACACAGAATCGGACTCTCTGAAGAGACTGAATGCCGACTGTGTCTGGACCTCATTCAAAAAGATTCTGAGCTAACTTAAGTGGCTGAACTTGTTGGATGAACATTAAAGATAACATTCGCTCTACAATAGGCCCTAGCGGCCGCGGTGGACGGGACGGATAATCGACCCATGCGGATGCCATCTCACCTTATGCTTTGATAAAAGTGTAGCATTATTATCGATGTCTGCATGTTAGAACTTTTAATAATAAAGACTAACCTTCAAATAATACAGTTTGAATACATGTTATTGAAAATACTCATTTTAAATAGGCTTTTCGAACCTCAAGAATCTGTCAGTGTTTTTCTGAAGGACCCTGTATATACTTACCGTACATATAGATACCAGTGCTGCGAAAATCGGCAGATATTAGAAACCGATTTTGTCTCAAAGTGAAAAGCGCTAAAACGGGTTAATCAATCTTCAATCATGATTTCGAAATAGTCGTTTTTTTCTGCTCGCTGCCACTATTTAATTATGGATGGATAATATAGATTTATATTTTCAGTTTCCAATTTGTTTTTACGAACGCTAAAATTTTGGAGTCAATAAAAAAAAAAGTACGCACAATATGATTTTTTTTTGTAATGGACTTTGAATAATTTAAAAGAAAAAGAAAATTTAAGTGGCTTTCAAAATAAACTTGAGCAAAATATTATTAAAAAAAAATGGTTGCTCTTTGAATACGGTTAACAAAAAATAAAAATTTATTTACACATAATAGTTTAGGTATCAATATTTATAGCCGATATGAAAACCTGGTATTGAAACCGGTTACAGTTTTAGTTTTTAAGGCAATTAATCACCACAGACAAAATCGGTTTCAAGTGTCAGTTCATAAACGATATATACATGCATCGTGTACTTTTATTTTATTTATTATCTACCATAACTGTACGTTTGTTTTAGGTTTTGGCGATTGTATTCTCTTGTTACTTATCAAGTAAATTTAGAGGAACTTACGACAATATGTAAAATTATGTGCGCTTTTGTATTTTCATTTGTTCTAATGTACTTGTACAGATACTATAAATATTATTTTTAATAAACTTTTTCTAAAAATTACCAGCACTACTTTTTTTATTCTGCATTCACGTTGGCTATTTTATGTGAGCTACTACTGTGATAATACTGCGATAGTAAAACTTATATGATCCAATGCCAAAAATAATATAAATGTCTAAATTACTATTTGTAATTAAGAAATGAATAGCAGCAGTATCAACAACTTGGTAGCAACGGTAGCAACTATCTATGGAAGCGTACGTACCTAAATAAAAACGTAAAAAAAAAACGCTTATTCACCTACAAACACAATTATCGAATGTCATTTTATTCGAATTGTACCTATATATGTATTTTACGTTAATTAATGTAAATGGTGATACATACAATAGAATACAATGGTTTTTTTTTATAAATATTAAAAAGTAGTTACCAAGCAAATTTGGACGCCTGAAGAAAGTTGACGGACCGAGCGGCTTCACGGGCCGCCCGTTTCTTTATAAAAAAAAGGGGGCCGGCCCGTCCCGTTCGCACCTGTAGTGCTGTTCTGTGTGCAATTCGCGGCTGGCCTTTAAGAGAGAATCAATAAGAGGGGAGGGTACAATTAAACGTTTCTATTACGGTTTCTACACATTAGCACCTATTCTATCCTGAAAATTACTTCTCTATATTTTTAGAACAGATAGCGCCATCTACGTTTGAAAAATGCTATTCTAAAACCGATTGGACACATAGTTTGCAGAAGTCTGTAATTTTTTGTGGTCAGGTGCAAAACAAATTACGTTATCTGTGCCAGGTTGGTAACCGAAAGAAAATTTGACATCTGACAGATTGAAAAAAGAGAAAAATGGCTTGAATTGTCAATTAACCATCTGATTTTACGTTTTACATACACAGTTCTAGGAAAAAATGAAGCACAAATGTAGATAGTAGTGCAGTAACAAATGTCTGAGTCAACTGCGGCCGAGCAGTGGTCGGTGTACTCGGCCGCACAAAACCTACCGGCAGTTTTAAATGACCCGAATCGTGGCAAGCAGTCGAATTTCTTCGTCAAGACATGGGGCGATTCGTTCGTCGAAAAGGTGGAAATAGAGAGAAGTCCTTTCCTACCCGACATAACGTACTCTCACTTCGAATCATATTTAAAAAAAGTAGGTAGAAGGATTAGGAGGCATCGAAAATTATCTCACACGAAGTTCGAAGGGAATCACATAAAAACACGAAGTAAGAATGATATCACCGTGGACGCTTCCATAGATTCAATACCAATTATATATTTGAAACCTTCTCTACCACTAAACGAAACAGTGGTATTTAATGAAGTTTTTCCGAATATTAGTAATAACAATAAAAATGAGAATAAGAATCACCAAAGCGGTCGACTGCTACAGGAACAGCTTAGTCATTATTTAGACATTGTTGAGGTTCATATAGCGAAGCAAGTGTCCCAGAAATCCAGTGCATTTTTTCATGCGATGACATCTCATGATACAATAATGGAAAAGATGGGTGCAGCTTGTAAAGAAGTGCGTGCGTTGAGGTCAAAAATACAAAATATGGATAAAACTATGGCTAAAGATTCTTTAAAATTGTTAGCTTTCGCAAGATCACGCACTAACTACTTAAAAATGTTAGATAAATTAAAGTTGATGTCCATAGTATTACAAACACAGCCGACATTACAATTGCTTTTAAGTTCTTCTGATTTTGTAGCCGCTTTGGAGCTAATATCAAGCACACAAGAAGTGCTTGTGAAGAAGTTAGCAGGTGTTACGAGTTTGAGACATTTGCCATCGCAGTTAAAAGAAATGTCGAGGTTGATTGACAAGATGTTAAGTACGGAATTCGAGAGGTATGCAGCTGCTGATCTCCATCGGCCTTTTGACCCAGATAGTTGCGTGTTGGAGAAGGAGAAATTAGTTAGTTTGGTAGCTGGATTATTAAGGCAACAACATTTACAATTCTTGGAGACGTACAAACAGGAGGCAGTTACGGCGGCCCAAACTATGTTGAAGCAATTACTAATCGAGCAGCTTGCAGATGTAGAAGACGATATGGAACACTGCCTTACTGGTTCTGGAGAGGCGCCGCCTAGTTTGGATGCTTCTCATTGGTTGCAAGTGTTATCACTTGCAAGTGAAGCTTTAGGTAGGTAAAAAATACTATCTATGCATAAGTAAATTAACATATTTGCAAAAATATTATCAACACCAAATTAATTAATCACATTCTTGTTGTATATAATGAATGCAGGCGCGGCTCGTGCTTACGTCAGTCGCAGGCTATGACAATGATCGTAGTTCTTCGTATGCTCTCGTCAAATACGTTTCTATATGTTTATATGTTACGAAGTTATACGAAGAAGTTCGATCAATGTCATAGCCTCTGACTGACGTAAGCACGAGCCGCGCCAGAATTAATGATATAATAAATCTTGTCAAATAATTTTCTGGTATGATTCCAAGTATTTTTGTAGGTCTTATCATAGGATATCATAAGATTCATATAATAATCATTATGACTCATACAGTTTGCGATTCTAAGTGTTTTAATTAACATCAATTTTAAACTGTATCTATAGATATACATAAGTATCCTATGCTGTATAATAGTAGGTGTTAATTGATATAAGTAATTTTGAGAGGTAGAGAAGCTTGTTGAAATTTCTCTTTATTTTCTTATAAAATTTTTAAATTTTAATTTACTCTAGGACTAGTTTTGGTTAACTGTCATCTTCAGCTACAATCCACAGCTATATTTTATACATGTCTATAATATCCTATAAATATAATATATAATAATAAAAGTTTTTGCGTTTTCACTTTCCAAATGAAATCAAATATTTCTTAGAGTATCAGACATTTAGGTGTTCTGCTAACATCAGTGCAAGGACATAGGTATTCAGTGTTGCAGCATTTACCGCCAAGCTATATACAGTGTGTTTAAAATCTCATCTCCAACATGGATATCTTTAAGTTAGCAAAACTCTTTCTTTTTCAAATAGAACGTGATGTGTTTTATTTTTATTCTGGTGAGCTAGTCGAGTAAAATATTTTTTAGTTTAACTATATAACCTAACTTATTTTTAAAATCTAATTAGTTTTTAATTCCATATATTTAGAAAATATAATTGTAGATACTAGCTAAAGATTGCATTTAGCCGAAACTTGTCCTAGAGCGTATTGCTTTACAAGGAAATAAAGAAGAATTTCGCCATGCTTTTCAAATTTAATTAAGCTTATAAATGTAAATATATACACCAATTAAATTCCAAATGATATTTTAAAAATAAGTGTGAAGTAGATATTATGAATAACTTTTTCTTTATATTTTAGCTGAATTGAAATATAATGAAATATTTTTTTTAAAGTGCATGCTTTTGTTTTATCTTTTACATTTATTGTATTTTTAATTTACTTGGTTTGGGTTCAAGGTGGTGTCAGTATATTTATACTGTGGCATATTATACCCGTGCAAAAATGCAGATTATATTTTTACACTTTCTAAATATTATAGGTGTAAGGCAATTCATTACATAAACCTACTAAAACAGTACTTGTGAAACAGCAATATGAATATATACACAAAATTTGCCAAAGTAATTATAAAATATGTAATTATTTCTATGAATTGCTTTCTCGAAAATTCAACAATTTCTTATTTTTAATAGATTTTATAATTTTACTGATGCGAATGAAAGCACGCTTAGAGAATAAAGAATGCACACAGTGGACTAAATTTGATGTGATAATAGATAAATACACTTTCCAGCATAGATATTGAAAAATTAGAGCTTAGGGCTACCCTTTCGATTTTTATTTAAAATTTCGAAAAATAGTTTCAACATAGCTGATGTAGTCTTTTACTTAGAATTTAGAAACAAAATCTATTTTATAATATATTTTCAAAATTTTGAGTAATGACGTCTTATTTATATTTTTTAATGGAAACTATAGTAGGTTAAAACCAAATGGTAAATTTTAAACTATATAAACACTAAATTACATTTATAATTTTATAATACACTTGTGAGTAACCAAATCGACTCACCCACTAAGCGTGCACATAAATATGAATTTTTCAAAAAAGGCTTGACCGATTTATTAAAAACATGCATCATTTAAAAGCCTAAAACTTCTGATTAAGGTTAAAACACCATTATTATTAAAACTTATCGTATATTTTTTTAATTATATAATTTAAATGAGAGTATAGGAAAATGTACAGTGTCTGTTATCTACGAATCGCACATACAACCGGTCGTATAAACCCCAATAAGTGATTTATTTTTACAGTTATTTGACAGATGTTAACAACTGGTTGCCGGTTACATTGTTGTATTTATTGTTTTGACAAAATTATGGATACGTTGCCAGAAAGAGGTGCTCAAGTAGTCGCTTTGTTGCAATAAAGAATAAACAATACACAAAATCGACAACAAATTAATGAAAACTGATTGGAAATTCACACCTAATACAGAAATACACACACACAAAACACGAAGCCATTCACACCTAAGAACAGAAAAAAACACAAGTTACAAATATGAAAAATTTCCAACACCTGATGCGATCAAAACATACAATAAACTACCAAAATACACAAAGACACTAAAACACGTTAAATTTAAAAGCAAGATAAGGATGGAGGTATACCGGCAGTACAACATGTAGGAAGGACCAAACGACCAAACCGACGACGCCTTCGATACCGTTAGTTCGAGAAGAGTGCACCACTCGTACGCTCGGATGAAGAATGAAGGCGGAAAAACACTGCATGGCAACACTTGCTATACGAGTTGCAACTTTTTCTTGTGTATATGCATACATTTTGTAAACTGTATAGTTTGTGTTTGTTTAAATAAATAATTGTTCAAAAAAAAATCAGCAAATAGTCGCTGCTCAGCTGCATTTAAGTCAGTCAGCTGTTATCAGAATTTACAGAAGATTTCTAGAGACTGGTGCCTTTAATCGGAAACCGAGAGCCAACCATCACCGGAACACTTCTGAAGAGAGACGATCGTTTTATTGTCTCGACCTCATTGCGAAATCGTCACTTTACCGGTGTTGCTGTGCAGCAGGAGTTAAGACGTGTTCGAGGAGTGACTGTCAGTGAGTGGACAGTCAGAAGACGCTTGGAAGAAGCCAAAGCTGATAGCAAGGCACCGGCAAGCGCGTCTTCACCTAAATTGCGGCATCGAGCAATGGTGATCAGTCTTATTCACCGATGAGTGCAGAATGTGTCCGCATGGCAGCAACAGGAGAAGCTGGGTCTACAGGCATACGCGCGAGCGATTTGCTGATTGTTGTTTCGTTAAAACAGTTGCGTACGGTGGCGACTTCTTCATGGTGTGGACTGCGATCTCCTCAGAGGGAAAAATCGAACTGGTTTTCGTACCCCAGGGAGACCGAGGAGGAGGACTGACCACGAATCGGTTCATTACCGATAATCTTCTGGAGCATGTTATTCTGTACGATGATTGATGCACGATACTGCCACGTTTCACCTACCACTAGACAGTTCCAGAACGAAGTCACTATATGGATGATGGACTGGCCAACGGTCAGTCCAAGCTTGAATCCCATTTAACATTTATGAGACAATCTTAAACGAAGGGTGCGGGCCAGAAATCCAGTTCCTGCGAATAGTGACGAGCTCAAAGCGGCGTTGTTAGAGGAGTGGAACGGAATTCCCCAAGAGTTCGCAGAAAGGTTAATTAAATCGATGGCAAATCGACTACAAGCTGTTAGTTAGGGCTAGAGAGGGCAACGCCATGTATTAAGTAAATAATTTCTTTATTTTAAAATTTTGTGTTTCATCTGAAAAATAAATAATCTTAATTCCTCAATAATTTAATTTCTTAAATTCCCATTATTCCTACACTTTGACATACATTTACATTATTTGAAAAAGTACTGAGTTGATTTTTATGTTGATGGTGTCACTTTAAAGTTAAAGTTTTAGGCTTTACGATGATATATGTTTTTCAAGAATTAGTTTTGTTTGTAGAGAAAACATGTTTGCAAGTGCACTTTATTGGTGAGTCGATTTGGCTGCTCGCAAGTAGTAAGTAAAGCAGAGTGCAATGACAAAAAAACAAAGTAACTGACGCTGTACCTGTCAAATAATAAACGTGTTAGGCGTATTATTGATTGCCGTTATTATTTTAGTAAAATCTACTTCGCCAATTGCTGGAATGCAAATCGAAGCCAGTATCTACGATTGCGGTATCTTTACGCTCAAAAACAAGGATCCAATATATATCTGTCACTTTCATATACGTGCTTGTGACGTACATAAAAATATTTCCAAATGTTTAAACCTAGCCTCAGAACAAATACAACATGTTTTGATTGTAATGAAGAAAAATATTTTTTTATACTTATAGAATGAAAGAAGATATCGGAAATATTTAAATTTCAGGTTGTATTGTGGATATTATCAACAGTTTAAACTATGACAGTAATAATAAATAAATTTGAAATTTAATAGATAACAAAGCTCTGTTTATACACCATCTGTATTTCTCTGTATTTTGGTAAATACGAGTGAACAGCACTTGTTATATCTAATTGATCTGATAACCGATATAACTTTGTTTAAAAATTGTATATGTTTATTAATGCAGTTTTCTTGTTATAAAACAAAAAGTTGTAAACTAGTATTGTTTGGAAATAAATTACGCCTTGACTGACTTTTTTGTTTTGTGTAAAAATGATTTTATTAGCTTAAAAATACATTAACACGTTACGTATCGTCTTACTACACTCGAAATCTTAATTCTTAATTATATCAAATAGGTTAGGTCCGCTGTGCGCAAGAACATTTGCCAATGGTTACAGAAAGTGGACACCACCAACAGATGTCACCACGTGTACAAAAACTAGTGAAAAAACATGCAAAATCTTAAACAAGTATATTAAAATATAATTAATGCTTCCATTTTATTATACAAACATCATCAAACATTCAGTGCTTTAGCACTGAGATGATTTATAATTTTGAAATTAAGTACATTGATACGAGGGATATTTATAAATATTGGCATATACTATTCCTAGTTCTACGATGCAAAAATCTTCGATTGCTCTCTCTTGTATGCCTACCGCTGTAGCCAGTAGAAATAACTGATATGTCGCAACGAAGTTTTGATCAGAAATGGATTTAGCCAACTGGGACGATAAGAATCAGTTAAAAAATTCAGAATATTTCGCGTTGACAAACACCGACTGGAATTTGCATATTAAATAATTAACTGATAAAATAAACAAAAGGTTTAAAATTAAATATTCTGCTCAAAAGGTGAAAAGTTTGTTTTATTATTAGTTTTTAGATGTAATCTCAAACAATTTTTAATCCTTAAAAACATTATATTTATTTTCTAACATACGAGGCCATGCATGAGACCCCACTACTTCACTTAAATTTTATTGGCTAGAATATGAGTGTAGTCACAAAAGAGGTGTAGCAGTCGCCACAAGTGATGGCGAGCGGTGGGAGTAGGTTCGCGCAGCAGTAGACGGGCACAACGGATTTACCATCGCCTCTGCATATAATTTCTCTATACCATTGGCGTGCAGGTTAATATTGAATAATGCAACGTTAATGTAATTAAAAATTTAATAAAATGGTTTTATTAGTAGGGGATATCTCCGGACAATATAAGTATTTTGTTTACTAATTACTACTATTTACAAGTGCCTACCTACTAATTTATTCCTGGAATATATGAACATATGTATATTCACAACAAAAAACAAAAATTTTATGTTAATATAATCTTAATGAACTAATAAACATTTAAATCCGATTAACCGTTAAGGGGCACATAATCCCCTGAATTGTTTACCAGGAAACATCAGCGATGATAATAACAAAAAAGGATTATTGTTTAAACGGTTTATTGAATTTAAACATTATAACCTATTAAACAAATTGAAAATTTAATGGATAAAGTTAAACCTCTTCCGCACTAAAATCGTTGTCGTCACTACTACTATCATTATTTACATTTATAATTAACAGAGACATTTTGAGCCGCCACTGACAAATACTCAGAACGTATTATTGCAGCTAAGTGGGCGTGCACGCTTTTAAAAGCGTCTACAGCGCATCCCTACTCCTCGCCATCACTCGTGGCGACTGCTATACCAATCGAATAAATTCTGAAAATATTAGTTTGCAACCAAATATATACGTATCGTACAAAACTCCTTCGTAAGAATGAATTATCAATTTATCTATGATATTATCTAAGTTTCAAATTAGGATTTGAGGCGTTCATATCGGTCTATTGCCCTCTAACCTTTTCAGGTCTATTCATTGTGAGCTCCTTTATCCTAGAAGATACTCTCGAATTTTGCCTACTTTTAGACTTATCTTCTTCGAGCGCAGTAGCAGAAACTTTTTCCTTGCTTATAACTTAGATCATATTCGGGAATATTATATTATAATATATTTATACTAATAGAAGACCTCCATTGAATCCAAACACATTTAGTATCATATACATGTTATTCATTCTAAATTGTACCCATGGGACTGACAACAATCTGATCTGGCTCGTAAATTTCCGTTTATGAGTGAAAGTGCCAGTTTGTAATTTTTGTGCTACGTATCATATATGGATATGGGTATAATTAGAAATTGGAATTTTTGCGTTGAAAGTAGCTCAATAATGTTTTGAAGAATATTTAGTCTCGGTGGCTGTTTCTCTATTGTGTTGTTTCCTTCCAAGATTTTTATTTATTTATTTTTTATATATTCCATTCGTTTTATTTTTATTTTGTTAAGATATTCTTAATAGTTTTATAAATTATACGTCTCGAGTGTAGCAATCTTATTATAATTTACCTTTTTGATGATTAATATAGGTATTGGCTATTAAAGAAAGTAATTTGTTAAAGCCGAAATTACCTACCTTGTTGTTTTGTGCTATATTTGTTTTTTACCTTCTTTACAATTTTAGGTAAATTGGTGCAACGAGTCAAAGCTGTTCACGACGTCATCAAGCAAACGGCTGAGATGAGCGCAGGCCTGCCAGTACACAACGATTTTCATTCGAACACCGATCGATTCCTAAGCTTGGAGGAGTTCGGCAGAGTTGAGGTGAAACTTCGCGACCTCCTAGCTTCCGTATGCGACTATTGCCACGAAAGACTTGCCTCTTTGGTCAGTACCCAGTCGGATAAACAGTGCATCACCGCGAACCAAATCATGGAACTTTCAGACATCGTAGAGAACTTCACGGACCTTTGCGAGAAGATCTGCGGCAGACAAAGCCCAGCGTTGAAGGCGGCCTTCAAGATACAAGCAGGAAATTACGTACACAAGTTTCATAGCACGCGGAAACATAAACTGACGCTGTTACTCGATGCGGAGAGGTGGAAAATGGCTGAAGTTCCCTCGGAGTTCCAGTTGCTTGTAGATAAAATTGCTTCTGGCGAACCCTTAAAGTCTATACCAAGTTCGCCGGTCGAAGATAACAATAAGAAGATACTGAGCAGAACTGCCAATTCTTTAACGATTGGAAATCAAGAATACGTCACAGTCGGTACAGTTTTGATACTTATGCGATTAGTTAGTGAATATTGCGTGTGCGCTTACGATTTGCCCATTTTGGCCGTGGTGATAGGCAGGAATTTGGCGGAACTGTTGCGGACGTTCAACTCTAGGTCGTGTCAGTTGGTGTTGGGCGCCGGCGCCCTTAGGACCGCCGGTTTAAAGACGATAACCAGTACGAATTTGGCGCTAACTTCGCGAGCACTGCAGCTGGTCTTGTGGCTGATACCGCACGTACGCGGCCACTTCAGTTCAATCTCCAACGATATGATTCCCAGTTTAGATGCCGTTGAACGCGATATTGGAAACCATATACAACAGTTGGAGAGTAAAATACTATCTATTATGAATATTTTGTTAGGAGATCAGTTGAATGAGTGGGATGCGAAACCTCCTGTACCCTCTAAGGCTTTCAGGAATGTATCGCGGCATCTGACTAAGTTATATGAAGCTGTAGGTCCTGTCCTGCCTGAAGAACAGGTAAAGTTACTCAGTTAATACTCTATAGTGGCAAATTTGCATAACACTTTCAACCCTAATTGGCTTAGATATCGATATCTGGTCATCGAGAAACTACTGGGCTTATAACTGTTTTAGAAGATATAAAGTTTTACAATGACTGTAGCGTAGTAATAGACACACAAGATATCCAATCACTCCGCGCTACACTAATTTGAAATTAATTCGGGACAATTGTTTCGGAAATTCGTGGATTTTCATTTTTAACTGAAGACCGAATGAACTAAGAAACGATAAAATATCTAAATATGCTTCGTTATCCCTACCCTAAATTTATATCTACAAGTGCTTTTTTCCTTTTACCGCCTACTTTGGTGCAACGGGGCTGTTCTCGATTCAATAAATTTTTAGATTCTCTTTTGATATACACTCCGCCAAAAAAGTATCGCATAATTTAGTTTTGAATCATAAAAGTATCGCATAATCTTTGTTTGTAGCATAAAGTTGTAAATATACTTTAATGCGCTCTAAGATATAATTTCTATGATTGTTTAAATAAAATACAGGCCAAATAAAAACAAGAACTCATACTTGAGATTTTTATTAAAACAAGAAATTATAATTTTGGAAAGAAAAATGTCATAACAGTAGCTTTTAATACTGAGTATTGCCACCTCTGGCTCTTATGACCGCTCGCATACGGTTTGGCAGAGATTCGATTAACCTCCGTATATAAGCCTGATCCAAATTCTCCCACTCGTCACGGAGAGCATTTGCTAGTCCATGCAGGTCCGCTGGGGCAACATTTTGGGTTCGTATCCGTCTGTGAAGGAGGTCCCACACGTGCTCGATAGGGTTCATGTCCGGACTTACCGCAGGCCAATCTAAAACTGGAATACCAACATCGTTAAGGTATTCCTGGACGATTATTGCAACATGCGGTCGTGCATTATCGTGCATTAACATGAATTCGTTTCCTATAATTGGCGCATATGGTACTACATGTTCTTCTAAAATGTCCGTTATATACCTGTGGGCAGTCAGTGTACCTCTGTCTACTGGTACTAACTCTGTACGACCTGTTAAACAGATGCCTCCCCAAACCATAATAGAGCCACCAGCGAAATTAGGTCTAGGTCTGATATTACACTGCGAATAGCGCTCACCGTCTCGTCTGTACACTGAGATACGCCTATCTGAGGTGTAAAGACCAAATCTTGACTCATCTGTGAAGAGTATATTGGCCCAGTCATTAATGTTCCAATTTACATGTTCTCTGGCAAACCTTAAGCGAGCCACTCGGTGGTTCCTAGTGAGACGAGGGGCTGTTACAGCTACTCTAGCTCTTAATCCACTCTGTCGTAACCTATTCCGAATAGTTTGAGTACTCACACGAGTATTTCTGACTCTAGCCAAGTCGTTCTGCAATTGTCTCGCAGTTACATGTCTTCGACGTAATGCTTGTAGTAGTAAATAGCGGTCATCTTGGCGAGTAGAACATCTTGGACGACCTGGTACAGGTCTTCTACTGTAAATGCCTGTTTCCCTATATCTGGCTACGGCTCTAGAAACACTTGACTGATTGATGTTCATCAAATTAGCAACGTATGCTTGAGATCGTCCATCTTCGATTAAAGCAACTATAGCAGCCACTTGTTCTGAAGTTAAATTGCTCATTTTAGTTTTAAAAGCGTTGGTACAGAACTCTGACTTCGCACTTTAAAATTTGTCCGTATAGGAAGACTTTCAATAAACAACTCAACAAACCTTACACATATGCATTTTTCTAAATGTGTTCTTTTATGAAAAAAAAAAAGTAAAAACGCTAAGTTCCATTATTTTGTTAGTGTTTTTATAGTTCACATACACGAGGCAAACTTTTTGTGAACGTATAAAAATATCTTGGTTCATAAATGCCCTTTTTTAGTTTATGCGATACTTTTTTGGCGGAGTGTATATACTTTCATAAGCTCATAAGACTTTCGGCGATGTTGCATTTTTTAGTAGTTCCAGGTTTTCAGTGTTGATCTTATGACCCGTTTCATTAATATGTTGCGCCACGCTGGACCAATCAATCTTCCCGTACCGATAATGTGCAATGTGTTCCTTAAATCTCCGATTACGCGCTTTGTCTGTCCAACATAAACTTTGTTGCAGTCCCCGCACCCAATTTTATAAATGCCGGACCTTTCATTGACGGCCGGTTTATCCTTACCCAACAATTTTTGTAATGTATTTTGTCCAGTGAAACGTGTTCACATTGTGCTCTTTAAAAATGCCGCCTATATCTTTCGAAATTCGGTGGAAAGGCAGTTTATAGTATATTTAAAAAATCAACCATACGACATGGTTTTATCACAGTAATGTGCGATGTGACAGGTTGACAAGTTACAGTGATTAAGATTATTTTCTCATTCTTATTTAAATATATGTATATTAAAGTTGTTGACAAATAAAAATCACGTTTATTTTGCCCTTCGATTCTCTTTTGTCTTTGGAATAGTTCATTTCCATAATGCCTCATTTTCAAAATCAATTTGAAATACTTTAGAAAAACATTTCTATTGACTCGAAAATTTAATTACACTACTTATATATCCTTTGATTTTCGGTCTTTTTGCTAAAACAATTGTAGTTGGCCATGCTTATGAAAATACAGCAGAATTATTTTCTATTGGCGAAAGTCCCACCTCCACGCGCCTCGTACGTAACGAGTTCAAAGAATCTGGCATGGCCCGGTGTCTCATCGCTGCCGCAGATTACAATAAAAACAGAATTTCGTATTTTGAACGAATAGCGGGTATATTCTCAGCGTAGGTAATTTGTTGTTTGTGTTTATGTACCTAATTGGATCTCTTCATCGCTACTTTCCTCGCTACTAGTAAATAGTAGAGAATCTATTACCACCTGCATAAATTCCATTAGATTTTGACTATTTTGAAAACCTGTGCAATATCAATATGCAAAAAGAATACAACTTAATTGCTAGTCAACGTAAATATAACCTAACTTTTCGCTTTACCGTTTAAAACCAAGAAGAGATCTTGGTTAGTTTGGTAACACCATAAGTTTTCAAGAAACCCAGTTTAATAAACATACATTTTTCAGGATTGGGGGATTTATAAAATGCAAACCAGATTTACGGTTAGAGTTGGTTGGTTTTTTAAACATACTATTAATAAACTTTTTATCGCAGGTTTCAAATGAACTTAAACTCGTGGAGCTGCGCACATAATGTTTATATTGAACTCTTTTGAAACGGCGGAGTGCATCCGTGAAAGAGTAACCACAGTAGATCGCAATCTATTTAATGTACTGTAATTCTCTGTCAAATCTGATCTTATTAAGTGTAAAAGTTATTAATCTATTAATCAAGAAATTAGTGCCGGCCATTTTATGTTGTCTGCAAAAATTTGAATCAGCCATAATAAATCTATTGGTGTTGGTTTCGTTTCTATAGATGTCTATTTCTAATTTGTTATTGTTCCTAATTACTAAGTTATCGAGGAACGGAAGTTGTTTGTTTACTTCTTCTACCGTGAATTTTATACTATGGAATTTTTAATTTATTTCGGTAACAAAATCAGCGATGGTGGATTTAGTAGTATCGAAAACCGCGAACATGTCGTCCACGTACCTCAACCAAATCCTAGGGAAATAATTAGCTTCTTCGTTCAACTTAGTTCCGAACTTGCACATGAATAGATTCGCAATGAATGGAAACAATGGATTAGTTTGATACATGCATAGGGAAGTTAGTCTTTTATATTCCGCGATTTTAACATCATCCACTAAATACTCTATAGTTTCTGGTATTGGTACGCTTGGTAAAAGTGAACAAACATCAAACGATACTAAAATTTTCCCTTACTTTAATTCCAAATTATTTTTATTTACAAAATCTAGAGAATTTACTACCTACTTCAAAACTATCTACTTTGATGGGTACATTTTTGTATTCGTTTACTAGCCATTTGAACAATTTATGCGTTGGTGAATCTATACCTGATACAACCGGTCTCTTAGATTTTCCGGGTTTATGAATTTTGGGCAAGCAATACATCTTTGGGACCCTCGCGTGGGATTTGAAACAGACAATTTAAATTTTAGGTTCGCACTGATTAAGTAAGGGCAACTTTTGATAGCTTCTTTTGTTTCTCTTATAATTGCTGGCAAGGGATTTCTCTTCAAAGTCTTAGGTGCCGACGAGAGTAAATCGTCGACGCGGATGAAATAATCTGGCTTGTCCAAAATGACTACCTTGTTTCGTTTGTCTACTTTTAGATAAAACTAATCCTTCTTTCTAAGACCTTTAATAGTTCTGAGATCGCTTGTGTTTCTATTCATGATACTCGTTTCAGTGTTCTCCAAAAATGAAAAATTATATACAAAGATATGCAAGGACTGTAGCGTAGTAATAGACCGATCACTCCGCGCTACACGATTTTGTTAATTCGAACCAGTTCTTTCGGAAATTCGTGGACTTCTATTTTCAATCGAAGACCGAATTAATTTTAGACAACGATAAAATATCTAAATATGCTTCGTTATCCTCACTCTAAATCTATATTTACAAATGCTTTTTCCTTTTAATACCTATTTTTAACCTGCTATAATGCCAAGAACTCAGAGCAAGGATGTAACTACGAAAGGAATTTGTTTACCCCAATAAATCACAGTTCGCTAAGGTCATAACTGAACATCCTGTATAATAACAGCAAATAACATTCGATCCATAAGAAATAGCTACGTTTTCTTAAGCTACATAACAAATTTTAGCGTTTAATTATTAATGATAATGCCGGAAAAAAAATTATAAATGAAACGTGTATTTTGAAAATTTTATGGAAAAAGTTAAATAACTTGGCAACCTTGTATTCGAAATTTAAAACGAATATATGTATTTGCAGGATTTATAACAACAAAATCAGTAGGGTTTCATTTGAAGAAATTAATTAGAGTACGGTCCTGGGAGGCAGATACACCCCGTGAACATGAAAATACTTTTAGAAAGTGCACTTTTTTCCGTCATATATGATGCCACATTGCAAAATCTCTTATGATAGATATTAAAGTCAATATCGACCGATATCCGGACTATTGACTCACTCGGTATACTACGGAATTTTGAATTTATTTTCGTGACAAAATCTACGATGATGGATTTAGTAGCGATCGATGTTTAGCTTCTTCTTCCAACTTCTTTCTCCTTTTTACACTCATCAAAGGTTCGCAATGAACAGGGATAATGGGAGTACATGACAATGAGTAACTTCGTCAATTTATATACGTATCCGTTATTTTACATAAATGCTTATAAATTCTTTTTTTCTGAAGTTAGGTAGAAGTACCGGCTAGGGCTTTCAATATTGGCCCCTTTTTTCAAAACCGGTATTTACGGTATTAAAGTTTTATGAATACCGGAAAACCAGTATTTTCGATATTTATTATATATATACAGGGTGTTAAAAAAAGGTTGTCGGATATTTTACCCAATTGTAGTACTGGTGGAAATAAACAAAAAAGTCTTAGTCAACATGGGTCCGCAATTCAACGGTTTTTGACATATAGTCGATTGCATATTGTTTTAGTAGGATGAAAATTTTCAAAGAAATTCTGATCGCAATGTAAATTAAACAAATGTTTATTTAAAGTAAAACTAAAGAAATTATTCTACATGTCCACCGTTCATTTCTAAGCACGCTTCACACCTTCTTATGAAAGATCGACGCAATCTTTCGAAAATGCCTGGAGTCCTTCGAATTTCCTCGCAACAATTTACGATTCGTTGCCTGAGTTCTTCCAAATTTTTTACAGATCGTGCGTACACTAATTGTTTTAGATGCCCCCAAACATAGAAGTCTAGAGGTGTCAGGTCAGGGGACCTAGGAGGCCATGCAGTTGGTCCACCCCGTCCTATCCATCTCTCGTTGCAATCTTGATATATGAAATTTCTAACTACGATGGAAAAATGCGCAGGAGCTCCATCGTGCATAAACCACATATTTAATCTGTTAAAAAGTGGCACGTCTTCCAACAAAACAGGTAATTCATTTCTTACAAAAATCCAAGTATACTTGTCCCGTTAAACGATTAGGGAGAAATACTGGAATAATTAAACAGTCTCCAAAAATAGCAAGCCAAACATTTAGCGAAAAACGGTTTTGGTGATGCAGTTCAACAACAGCATTGGGATTTTCATCTGCCCAGACGTGATTGTTATGGAAATTGAATATTCCGTCTCCTGTAAACCCAGCCTCGTCACTAAATAAAATCTGAGTCGCAAAATTAGGAGTTTCTGACAGCTTTCGTAAAACCCAATGACAAAAAACCCTACGTGCATCATAATCGAGAGGAGCAAGAACTTGCACGCGTTGAATATAGTAGGGATAGAGCTGCTGTTCCCGCAGAATTCTCCAAATGAGAGGATGACTGACGTTCAGTTCTGCGGCAAGTCTTCGGGTGCTAGTATTTGGGTTGTCTTCTACCCGTCTCAAAATATCTAATTCTACTGCGGGAGAAGAAACTGATCTAGGTCTACCAGAACCACCATTAATTTTAAATGAACCAGTTTCGGGCAGCCGGATATGAAGTCTTGAGAAAATCTTATCACTCGGTAACAACCGATTTGGAAATTCTTCGTCATACATACGCCGTGCTTCAGTGGCATTACCATTCGCACGACCGTACATAAAATGCACATCGGCCATTTCTGCATTTGTATACTTATGCATAATTTGAGAACAAAAAAAATTGACGCAAATGATAAATAATCTGATGACAGAGGTCTGACAGAACTAATTTTAAGTCACAATCAGTTGTTTGACAAAGGGAACTATTCTCAAAACCGAAAAATGTTTTTTTTTTTATGTTAAAATATGCAATCGACTATATGTTAAAAACAGTTGAATTGCGGACCTATGTTGACTAAGACTTTTTTGTTTATTTCCACCAGTACTATAATTGGGTAAAATATCCGACAACCTTTTTTTAATAGGCTGTATATATGTATGTATAGAAATAAAAATACGGTGCCCTTTTTAAGACTAGATCGATGTTTTAACCAGTTAAACAAAAACATTCAGATAGAAACATAGCATATTACTGTATTATACGGGGCGGGACAAACGTATGGAAACATCCTCATAACTTCTCAACGAATCTAGATGTATAATTGAAGTTTGAAGAAGTCGTATCAGATCATGAAAGCTATGTTTTGTGCAGTATGGCATCTACTCCCCACTTCCAGGAGGGTGGGATTAAAAATGGTATGATGGGTCAAGTGAGGGTTCGTTTTGAAAGTGAAAAAAAAAAATTTGATTCTCCAATCGAAAAATATGTATTTACTTGTTTATTGCGTTAATTAATCTGTCAATGTCACAAAAATGTCAATACCTATTTGACTAAAGGTAGTCGGTTTCAAACAGCACTTATTTCGTTTGAGTGAGAAGCGTGTATGCAAAAATTTAAAAGCGTGTTCGCTTTGGCGCAATGCGCTTTAATAAGTTCACACTTAAATGTTGTTTCTTAGGCATTTTTAATTGAATATTTATTTGCATTCGCGACATTGATATTTCTGTGACACTGAAAGATTAATTAACACAATATACAAGGAAATGATATTTTTGTGTTGTGATCATAACTTTCGATTGAAGAGGCGTAGCGAACTTTTCCAAAAGACAATTTTTCTCCCTGGAAACAACTTCAAAATGAAACTTCGGCACACATCTTTCATGATATTATATGTCTTCTCCAAATTTCAACTTATATCTAGTTTTGTTGAAACGGTTTTTATATTTTTGTTCCACCCCGTATAGGTATATTTACGTACAGTATAAAAATAAAAACTAAACTCTTTGTAACACATTTTTACTAATGAATGGTCGCCAATCGTATAGCCGCTATGGCAATAGATAGTTATTCCTACAGGTACCAGTCACGTGGTCCGTCGCCATAGTAACCATCATGCCTCTTTTTCGCGGCGGCAACAATCCTCTTATCTACTTTAAATACGACATAGCAACTAAACAAAACAATTTATATATTTTTTTAGTTAAATAAAATGCTGGAAAACCCGGTTTTGACAAATCCAATCCCGTTATTTTGAAGCATTCTTCTTAGTCCGGTATCCCGGTATTTTGCTTGCTATACTTGTTGGGATTCAAAAATTGGGAATGCAGCTAACTGATAAAAAAGAGAGTTTCTCTTTTAAATTACTAAGCTTTTGTAGTTTTTATTTGCTACTTCATCAGAAGTTAAATGAAAATAAAAACTTCGAAAGACATTTAAAAGAGAAACTCTTTTTTATGCTTTGTCTGCATTCCCAAGTTACAATTTTGATTTTGTTTTCTGTCGGTTCTTAGGCATTTTTAATTATTCTTGATTCTATGGGTCCTCTTCTTGTAGTAATTTGTTTTCTACATTGAAACAAGGCTAAACCATTGAGAGGAATGCAATTTTTTTACATTGTCTAGGAATAATAAATTGTAAACACATCAGAATTATTACTATATTTACAAAAATTGCTGTTATTTGTTGTTTTTCTCCTTTACTCACATGCCCGTCTGACCATTTTTTTTTAACTTCATGGGCAGGTTTACGTAAGGCAACTCGGCCAGAAGACCTATTGTGCCCCCATAATGGTTTAGCGCTCTCGAGCCCCCGAATAAAGAGATCCGCAAATTTGTTGAAAGTAAGTTTTGTTCTTCTTCCGTCCTAAATGACTCCGTGTTTCCCTGCCCGCTACCGGGCAGACGGCCAGGAGGTGCACAGGAGTTTCTTCTGCTCTCCTACAGTTTCTGCACAGGAGAGAGTCCACTCGCCTCATGGGTTGCAAGTGTTTGTTCAGTGCGCAGTGGCCAGTTAAGATTCCCGTAAGTAGTGTATTACTACTCATAAAGACTGCCTTGCGGAACCTTTCCTCGCCCGGATGAATCCCGAGAGTTTTGCAATGCCTCGCGCCGGCAAGTCCATTCAATAGGAGCGGTGACTAGCGGCGAGTTAAGATCTGAAAAAGCTTTGATGACGCCATAAGAACTCCCACCCGTCGGTTCTGGACCTGTGAATTATTGTTCACTGGCGCTTCTAGCTAGTTTGTCAGCAATTTCGTTGCCTCTGATCCCAGAATGGCTTGGAACCGATCTTAACGTAATGCGATGTTCTGACAATTTTTCGAGCTTCCCATGGCACCCCAGTACCACTTCGGAAAGGAATTTGTCAGCCTGAAGTGTCCAGAACGGTAGCTAGCGCAGTTCCTTTGTTGCCAAGGCAATTTCTGCTCGTCGAGCTAGTCCGTGAATGGCCTGCTCACACGATTTTCCTGTTTCATGGGCATATTTTTTGTGTGGAGGCAATTTTTCCAGAGCTGAATCCCTTAGGTGCTTATCAATTATCTTCTCCAGGGTTTGAGAAGAAATTAGGTGAGACGGATTAGGTACGATTCGCTTCCGGTTATCTGTGCACTGATGGTTACGAATTGGATAAAGTATTACATCAAAAACTATTACTTTTAGACAAATTTGGTGTTACTATTATCTTTTGCGGAATAAATTACATTTTAAAATGAGTGGAAAAGGAAAGAACGAAAAAATAGCAAAATATTTTGCCAGGACAAAGGATAAATTCACCACATTTCTAACACCACAAGGTAAAGAACTCATCCGAAATTAAACAAAAGGACAAAAACTAGTGAAGTTACACAGCATAATAAAATACTTTATCTACAACAGAGAGAGCTATCACTGATCTTAACCGACAAAAATGAAAAAATTGTCCTAAAAGTGTAAATCTACACTTATTTATTTGTTGCAAACTGGTTATATCCAGTTTACCTCACTTTTTGTGAGATTTGTAACACCAAATCACTGAAGCTTGAGTCTTATATATTTGTTAGTTTTCACATAAAATAGATAAACATTTCATTTTTAAATTCAAACTCAACACTTTCCGACATTAAAAGCGCTCACTCCATTTATTTTAACACTAAAAACAGATGGATGCCAGGGAACACTTTTTCGGTGTTCCCTGGCGTCCATCCGGTATTAGAACTAACTCCATTTTTTTATGTGTGTATAGGACAGTTTGCCCTGCTTGGGAATGAAGACCATCATGCCCTCTCTCCAGCTGTTTGGCTACACGCCACCTTAGCTATGGCATACACTGCCATAGCTAAGGTTGTTCTTAGGAGGGTACATAAAACTGGGGAAAGCGGTTCCAGGCCCCGTTGTATCAGGGCCGGGAATATGCCGTCACTGCCAGTCAATTTGAAGTGTTTCAAGGATTTAATAACCCATCGATGTTAGGTAGCCGAGCTTACCTCAGTCCCATACATTCCCCCCTCCTCCCCAATCTGGGTTTGAACGGCCCTGGAGCCCGGAAATTGTACCTCCAAAAGGTGCTTGAGGACCTGCTCTTCAATTTCGGCTTTATCGCCGTTAGGCTTGCTGAGGCTGCCAATCTTACAGGGTCCTTTTTGCAAGAAGGACTTTTCGAATTCTGGAACATTCAGAGACCTACTCCAGTTTCTGGCAAAATTTTTTTCATGACTCTTTTTGCCTTTCTCAAGACGCAGTTGTACCTGGTCAGCTCTATATTTATCCCATAGGCCAGATCTTTTGGCTTTGTTATAAAGATTCCCTGATCCACCATGGTGTAACCCGGTTAGTTGTCTTAACTTTAGTAGGGCGTAGAAAGTTTTGATGGCAGACTGTATGCCGTCGGCTAAGAGGTCGATGTCGGCAGCAGTTCTGATTAGTTTGGGGCAAAGTTCTAGTTCCGCAAATCAGTCACTCTCGGTAAGCGGCCCAATTACAGTTCCTAGGGTTTCTATACGGTATCTGGCTCACCTGTGGTATTTCAGTATTGAATCCTACGTACCTGCGGCTCGAGTCCGACACACGCCACTCCCTCACCCACTCTGCGCAGCGTGGCGTACATACAGTGATATCAATCACCTCCGTTCGGTTTGTCGTTACAAACGTTCGCTTATTTCCGCGGTTATGAGTAACTAACCTATTTTCAGCGAAGTAGTGTAACGTCTGACCATGGTTTCCGTATAACACCCCAGCCCAAAGATTTATTGTGCTCTACCTGTTCTTGTTACGGAAACCACTCCAGTATACTAGTGCCCTCTAACATACTGTACAAATCCCTAGCATGGAGTAGTCTAAGTATATCTCTTTGGTTCAACTTTGTCTTGCCCAAAAAATTGGTGCCAAAATCCAGCGCCTCACAGTTGCATAATGTATATTGAGTTGTCTCTGGTTTCTGTTTCCATACTCCGCAGTCAAGGTCTTCATTAAACATCCCTATCTTGTGCTCCTCTGTCGGTGCATGTCCCGACATGGACCCTACAATTATCCGTAACTGATTCCTACTTAAAAGTAGTAGTTCGATAGTAATCGATTGAAAATATAATACATACGACCTAAAAAAACAAAAACATTTAGTTTATTTAATAGTAAGGTAATTAGTTAAGTCAAGAAGAAAAAAAAAGATTTTGCTCTCGTCTTCAGAACCGTTCGGAACCGTTATTTTTTAAATCTATTCTATTAGGTAGTATCTAAAGTTCTTTTCCTATTTAACCGACTGTCTCACTGGTACTTCCTGAGACAGCAATAGTGTCCTTGTGTATGTATCTCTAAAATACGTCGTTTGCAGACCAGAGTCCTATAAGGTACTTTGTTCATAATTTTGTCAGGTGCTGCTACTCAAGTGTGGTTATTTGATTCGAGGACAGTCCTGTATTTTATTGCTTCTTCAGTAATACAGCAATGATGACATTTTTGTAGATTTAAGATTGTCTTGCGTGATAAAATATGTAGATGTAACATTTTAACCCTTTCTTAAAAATGTTACAGTGTCTGTAGACACTGTCAACACGTCGGCATCGCTGAAAGGTTAAAAAAGTCTTTGGCCCTATATTAAGAATTATGTTGACATAAGCAAACTGTTATAAGTTGTAATAGATGCGTAGATTTCTTATAGGATCTACACTTATCAAACTTATTTTAAATAGTTTTTGTATCGTAATAAAGATTTAAGATATTTGATAAATTTGTTTATATTTCCTTATTTTTTAGGTAAGCGACCTATACGAAATAGTCCACGATAATTTTAAGAATCGGTTGCGGGAACAATTGGCAAAAATGAATATAAGAAACAATGGTGGCCCACAGCATGGTGTGGTGACATCAGAACTGACATTTTACCTAGAAACCATGAAAGGTCTTAAAGTCCTACCGGATAGCTTTACTACGTCTAAGGCCATGGAGGATATATGGAATAGATAAATGAGGTGTTTTTGTTGTGTAAGGAATAGAGATTATATAATATAGAAATATACTGTGAATATTTTATAGTAAGATATAAAGAAAGAATTATTATATTCCGATTTGTTGTTTGCCAACTTTTTTAATAATGATGTAAATCTATTAATATATACATACATACTACATAAAACAAATGAAACGATACGTGTACACATTGAAAAAGGCTTTATAAATTATTATTAATTTATTTCTGTTGTTTTATTTCCATAGTCACATTTTAGTTTGTTTATACATTATGTATGAACTAGAAAGCCGGTCCGGTTCACCCACCTAATTAATTAGTCGTTCGATGTCCACTGACTGCACCAACTCGATAGAAAGTAGAAAGCCCGCGCTCCACCTGGAACGCACCGCTTACGCACCAACTCCACAGACCAGCCAAACCGTACCACTTTCCGCTAACCACCGTCTACACCTGTGATTGGTTCGGGATCGTCGGTACACCCTGTATATTCCTTTTTTCTTAATTCTTGCCTGTCACTTGTAAAAAAACTGGACGCTTCGCCTCTCACTCGTATATTTGTGTGATTGGTTCGGGATCGTCGGTACACCCTGTATATTCCTTTTTTCTTAATTCTTGCCTGTCACTTGTAAAAAAACTGGACGCTTCGTGTCTCAGTCGTATATTTGTGTGATTGGTTCGGGATCGTCGGTACACCCTGTATATTCCTTTTTTCTTAATTCTTGCCTGTCACTTGTAAAAAAACTGGACGCTTCGCGTCTCACTCGTATATTTGTGTGACTGGTTCGGGATCGTCGGTACACTCTGTATATTCCTTCTTTCTTCATTCTTGCCTGTCACTTGTAAAAAAACTGGACGCTTCGCGTCTCACTCGTATATCTCTGTAATTGGTTTGGGATCGTCGGTACACCCTGTATATTCCTTCTTTCTTAATTCTTGCCTGTCACTTGTGAAAAAACTGAGCGCTTCGCGTCTCACCCGTATATTTGTGTGATTGGTTCGGGATCGTCGGTACACTCTGTATATTCCTTCTTTCTTTATTCTTGCCTGTCACTTGTAAAAAAACTGGACGCTTCGCGTCTCACTCGTATATTTGTGTGACTGGTTCGGGATCGTCGGTACACTCTGTATAGTCCTTCTTTCTTCATTCTTGCCTGTCACTTGTAAACAAACTGGGCGCTTCAAGTCTCACTCGTATATTTGTGTGATTGGTTCGGGATCGTCGGTACACCCTGTATATTCCTTCTTTCTTCATTCTTGCCTGTCACTTGTAAAAAAACTGGACGCTTCGCGTCTCACTCGTATATCTCTGTAATTGGTTTGAGATCGTCGGTACATCCTGTATATTCCTTTTTTCTTAATTCTTGCCTGTCACTTGTGAAAAAACTGAGCGCTTCGCGTCTCACCCGTATATTTGTGTGATTGGTTCGGGATCGTCGGTACACTCTGTATATTCCTTCTTTCTTCATTCTTGCCTGTCACTTGTAAAAAAACTGGACGCTTCGCGTCTCACCCGTATATTTGTGTGATTGGTTCGGGATCGTCGGTACACCCTGTATATTCCTTTTTTCTTAATTCTTGCCTGTCACTTGTAAAAAAACTGGACGCTTCGCGTCTCACTCGTATATTTGTGTGATTGGTTCGGGATCGTCGGTACACCCTGTATATTCCTTTTTTTTTAATTCTTGCCTGTCACTTGTAAAAAAAACTGGACGCTTCGCGTATCACTCGTATATTTCTGTGATTGGTTCGGGATCGTCGGTACACCCTGTATATTCCTTTTTTCTTAATTCTTGCCTGTCACTTGTAAAAAAACTGGACGCTTCGCGTCTCAGTCGAATATTTGTGTGACTGGTTTGGGATCGTCGGTACACCCTATATATTCCTTTTTTCTTAATTCTTGCCTGTCACTTGTAAAAAAACTGGACGCTTCGCGTCTCACTCGTATATTTGTGTGATTGGTTCGGGATCGTCGGTACACCCTGTATATTCCCTTTTTCTTAATTCTTGCCTGTCACTTGTAAAAAAACTGGACGCTTCGCGTCTCACTCGTATATTTGTGTGATTGGTTCGGGATCGTCGGTACACACTGTATATTCCCTTTTTCTTAATTCTTGCCTGTCACTTGTAAAAAAACTGGACGCTTTGCGTCTCACTCGTATATTTGTGTGATTGGTTCGGGATCGTCGGTACACCCTGTATATTCCTTTTTTCTTAATTCTTGCCTGTCACTTGTAAAAAAACTGGACGCTTCGCGTCTCACTCGTATATTTGTGTGATTGGTTCGGGATCGTCGGTACACTCTGTATATTCCTTTTTTCTTAATTCTTGCCTGTCACTTGTAAAAAAACTGGACGCTTCGCGTCTCACTCGTATATTTGTGTGATTGGTTCGGGATCGTCGGTACACCCTGTATATTCCTTTTTTCTTAATTCTTGCCTGTCACTTGTAAAAAAACTGGACGCTTCGCGTCTCACTCGTATATTTGTGTGATTGGTTCGGGATCGTCGGTACACTCTGTATATTCCTTTTTTCTTAATTCTTGCCTGTCACTTGTAAAAAAACTGGACGCTTCGCGTCTCACTCGTATATTTGTGTGATTGGTTCGGGATCGTCGGTACACCCTGTATATTCCTTTTTTCTTAATTCTTGCCTGTCACTTGTAAAAAAACTGGACGCTTCGCGTCTCACTCGTATATTTCTGTGATTGGTTCGGGATCGTCGGTACACTCTGTATATTCCTTTTTTCTTAATTCTTGCCTGTCACTTGTAAAAAAAACTGGATCGTCGGTACACCCTGTAT
This sequence comes from Cetonia aurata, assembly GCA_949128085.1. Lineage (NCBI taxonomy): Eukaryota > Metazoa > Arthropoda > Insecta > Coleoptera > Scarabaeidae > Cetonia > Cetonia aurata. The sequence goes on from OX421887.1 coordinate 4,883,630, forward strand.
ATTCCATTTTTCTTAATTCTTGCCTGTCACTTGTAAAAAAACTGGACGCTTCGCGTCTCACTCGTATATTTCTGTGATTGGTTCGGGATCGTCGGTACACTCTGTATATTCCTTTTTTCTTAATTCTTGCCTGTCACTTGTAAAAAAAACTGGACGCTTCGCGTCTCACTCGTATATTTGTGTGATTGGTTCGGGATCGTCGGTACACCCTGTATATTCCTTTTTTCTTAATTCTTGCCTGTCACTTGTAAAAAAACTGGACGCTTCGCGTCTCACTCGTATATTTGTGTGATTGGTTCGGGATCGTCGGTACACCCTGTATATTCCTTTTTTCTTAATTCTTGCCTGTCACTTGTAAAAAAACTGGACGCTTCGCCTCTCAGTCGTATATTTGTGTGATTGGTTCGGGATCGTCGGTACACCCTGTATATTCCTTTTTTCTTAATTCTTGCCTGTCACTTGTAAAAAAACTGGACGCTTCGCCTCTCAGTCGTATATTTGTGTGATTGGTTCGGGATCGTCGGTACACCCTGTATATTCCTTTTTTCTTAATTCTTGCCTGTCACTTGTAAAAAAACTGGACGCTTCGCCTCTCAGTCGTATATTTGTGTGATTGGTTCGGGATCGTCGGTACAGCCTGTATATTCTTTTTTCTCAATTCTTGCCTTTTACTTGTAAAAAGACTCAACGCTTCGCGTCCCGCATTGATTTGTTTGTGTGATTGGTTTGGGACCGTCGGTACATCCTGTATATTAATTTTATCTTAGTTAAAAATTGCACATACTATATATATATAAACCTGCCAATTACCAGCCTGTATCTAGCGGCACAGTGAAAGAGACATATGCATAGGTAATGTGCAAAGTTTGACAAAATTGTATGAGTATATTAATTTTCTATAGTGGTAACTTTTATCTGGCCCTACTGTATACATAAAATTAATTTGTAAGTTGAACGAAATTTGTTGAAAAGGGAAAAAAATACGTTTTAATTTGTTCCGGTATATAAGATGCCTCTAAATTTTATGCATGAAAAACATATTTAGATTGTTTTTTGTTTTAATACGGCCCTGTATGTTATATTATTAATTATATAAAAAATACGTTTTAATTTGTTCCAATTTTTGTTCTAGTAATATAACTTGCATATGAATTTCGCGCACAATGTCGAAAGAAAATGTTTAAAAATGTTAGCGCTAACTTCGGATTCGAGACCGGGCTTGTTACCCGTCCATAACCGACTATCCACTATCGTGGTAACTGTGAAATGATTCTAAAAACGGCTATATATATTATTCTTTAGGGGTAATTTAATGTTTCATATGGAAATACGGTAATTCATAATGTTAGCTGCCCGATATTATTATAAATTGAAATTGCTAATTTATTTTATATCCACTCACGACATGAAAATACATTTAATGTACGCGCACGCGTGGACACACGCACACAGATGTAGTGTGCTGCCATAAGTTACACTAACTTCACTTTGGATTTGACAATACATACCAGTGTTCCCACTGCTATTACTTTCGTAACAGATCTATTACAATTGGCTCCACGCTATTACCATGTTACATTAAGCGAAAAATCTATTACGTTTTTCATATCGGAGGATGTTCTTTTATTTTGGCCTTAAAAAATTATGATTACGCTGGAAAGAAAATCTATTATTAAAACTTCTCAGCGGTGGCAACACTGGTATAATATACTGTTTATTTGCAATTTGGTCTAGTTTGGTTATTCTATGGTCTAAATTGACAGTGTTAAACAATTCCGTTGTATGAAGATGCATTTTTAATGAAACTTGAAATTAAAAGATGTACAAACGTCGTTAGCATTTCGTATATGCTTTTAACAACAGATGTACCAATATGATACAATAAGCAGTTATCAAAATGGAAGTATTTCTGATTGTTTGAAGGTAAAACATATCTAACCTCTGTTATCGTTTATTATAAACCAATGTGTTGTAGAAGAAAATCTAAGAAAATGTAAATGGGGCCATACATCCTGGCATCTGTATGATATAGTTTGCAGTTGATTGGTGTTGCTGTTTAAGTGGAAAGAATTATCGAGGAGGAGGAGGTTCTGTCATGTAGATTCTGTCACTGGAAAAATCGATTAAATCGTCTTGTTGTGCGTGTCTAAATTTCCAGCCCACGTTATGTGCGAATTGATGATATCCTTGGTGCCGCTGTCTGTGATGATCTCAATAAATTTTGGCAGTGCGAAGAAATATCGAAACATATTGCGGAAGTTATTTGCACATGATGTGCCAGTGAGAATATCTATAAATTCGTTGTGTTCATAAAATGTATTGATCGAGTGGTTGCAATAAAATCAGTGTGTGCAATTTTTATATTTGAACTTTAAAACGTAAACCTGAGCATTTAATGAGCGGCAGAACTAAAAATTGATAACTAAGAAATGTAACGACAATAGTGATAATATATAATTTTATTTCATCGATCTTTACAGAGAATCGCTAGATGTCTGTCAATTTGTTAGATATATAGAGAACCTGGTTTGACATTTCATATTTGACCTTGACTTTTCACCGTAACTTGCCTCAAATAACGGTAATTTTTGAAAGAAACCGAAATGTCGTTGAGTTTTATCTATTAATATTGTTTGTTAAAAATGTTAAGAAAATCATCAGGGTGAACATCAATCCCAATCTATTACCATTAGATTTCTGAATATATGGGAAGATATTTTCAAAACCTTCCATCAATTTCAATTCCGTCGAACAATATTCTCTCCATCGTAATTGTAATTTATAACTGGTAAGTGCGAAATTATAAGATATAGGTACTCATTCATTCGATAAAACTTGATTTATTAACGGACATGTTACGTATGAAATAGCAGAGAGCGTGTCTAAACGGTTATGTGATACTTGCTGATATTCTTGGTGCGGCTGTCTGTGATGATGCCTGAAACACATATTATTGCATACTTCCACCGAGAAACCTTTATAAACTGTGATTATCACCTTTGAAAGTACACATCTATGAGGATATAACCTTTCCGATTGTTGGGATATGTATAGTCCAGATATCAAAAAATTTGTGAAATTTTGAGCATTTAGCTAGATATTTTGCTTTTTTTAGGTACTTAGGACCTTATTCTTGGTAAATTATTCATTTCTCGAACGATATCGCCCCCACAAAAGCCGCTTTTGAGCGTAAAAGTATGCATCTGACGTTCGGACACATCGATGTAGTATTTATATCGGTGGTGATCTTAAATTTAAAAATCGAGGTATTAATAGTAATATAGAGGTGTACTCGACCCTTTTTAAGCTTCAAAACATTGTCAGACCTTTCCAATCGGTTCAAATCCAACTTTAAAAGCGGCAATCATTCCACATGTAGTTAACCGATGACAGCCTGCCAGAAACGGTCTTATATCTCGGTAAATACGGGTGCCGGTCGCGTTTCGGACTCGATTCGCTAACTTTATACTTTTTCGAAGGGGTTTCGCATATTTTTCGAAAGATTAAGCTCGTTTTTCTCATCGCAAACATCGCTTAAAGATCAGCGGTAAATTTGACATTTGCGTTCTAGGCGCCATATTTGACAATAAATGGAAATCGAACTGCGAAAACACGGGGTCATAATTTCGCCTCTCGCGCGGATATTTAAACATTTTCGCCCCTTTTTTCGGTCGATTACGAAAAACGAAAGTCCCCCCAACCTATTTTCGACATTCGTGCGGCACCCGGGCGATTTTAAACGTGCTAATTTTCGCGATCGAAGTTGGGTATTTTGACCGATCGCGACGGGGAATGTGACATTTCTCCTAGGCAATTTAGCCGCATTGACTGTTCGTTACCCTAAATCGAGAAAAATGGAAATTTCGAAAAAGATTTGCGCGTTTTTTCGCTTTCAACGATGGAAAGTGATTGGCGCGGCCGGGGGCGACGATCGATTCGCGTCTTTCAAAAATATCTCTCCTTTTAAGTAGCGCGCGTACGTGGAGAATATGCGTTCGAACCATCCGGCAAGAGGCGTCTATGGGGCTAAATGGCGTACGTTCCACGGCCGTCTACATTGGCTGCCCGTTACCGAAATTCGGAGAAAATGGAAATTTTAAAAAAGATTTGCGCGTTTTTTCGCTTTCGACGACGAACGACACCCCGACTGTTCCCGTGCGACTGTCGTTTCGCGCCTTTCAAAAATATCTCTCCTTTTAGCCGGGATCGGTACGTGGGGTGATTCCCGGTAAACTTTTTCAAGGGGTTCCGACACTACTCTTACGGGGTACTCCTTTTGGATGAACTTTATTATTATGACTAGAAAATCCGGCCGGTTCACCCACACTATTAATTTGTCGTTTGATGTCCGCTGACTGCACCAACTCGATAAAAAGTAGAAAGCCCGCGCTCCACCTGGAACGCACCGCTTACGCCCCCACTCGGCAGACCAGCTAAACCGTACCACTTTCCGCTAACCCCCGTCTACACCTGTGACTGGTTTGGGATCGTCGGTACAGCCTGTATATTCCTTTTTTATTAATTCTTGCCTGTCACTTGTAAAAAGACTCGACGCTTCACGTCTCAGTCGAATATTTGTGCGATTGGTTTGGGATCGTCGGTACACCCTGTATATTCCTCTTTTCTTAATTCTTGCCTGTCACTTATAAAAAGACAGGACGCTTCGCGTCTCACTCGTATATTTGTGTGATTGGTTCGGGATCGTCGGTACACCCTGTATATTCTTTTTTTCTTCATTCTTGCCTGTCACTTGTAAAAAGACTGGACACTTCGCGTCTCAGTCGAATATTTGTGTGACTGGTTTGGGATCGTCGGTACACCCTGTATATTCTTTTTTTCTTAATTCTTGTCTGTCACTTGTAAAAAACTGGACGCTTCGCGTCTCACCCGTATATTTGTGGGACTGGTTTGGGATCGTCGGTACACCCTGTATATTCCTTTTTTCTTAATTCTTGCCTGTCACTTGTGAAAAAACTGGGCGCTTCGCGTCTCACCCGTATATTTGTGTGATTGGTTCGGGATCGTCGGTACACACTGTATATTCCTTTTTTCTTCATTCTTGCCTGTCACTTGTAAAAAAACTGGACGCTTCGCGTCTCACTCGTATATTTCTGTAATTGGTTTGGGATCGTCGGTACACCCTGTATATTCCTTTTTTCTTAATTCTTGCCTGTCACTTGTGAAAAAACTGGGCGCTTCGCGTCTCAGTCGAATATTTGTGTGACGGGTTTGGGATCGTCGGTACACCCTGTATATTCCTGTTTTTCTTAATTCTTGCTTGTCACTTGTAAAAAAACTGTACGCTTCGCGTCTCACTCGTATATTTGTATGATTGGTTCGGGATCGTCGGTACACCCTGTATATTCTTTTTTTCTTCATTCTTGCCTGTCACTTGTAAAAAGACTGGACACTTCGCGTCTCAGTCGAATATTTGTGTGACTGGTTTGGGATCGTCGGTACACCCTGTATATTCCTTTTTTCTTAATTCTTGCCTGTCACTTGTAAAAAAACTGTACGCTTCGCGTCTCACTCGTATATTTCTGTAATTGGTTTGGGATCGTCGGTACAGCCTGTATATTCCTTTTTTCTTAATTCTTGCCTGTCACTTGTGAAAAAACTGGGCGCTTCGCGTCTCAGTCGAATATTTGTGTGACGGGTTTGGGATCGTCGGTACACCCTGTATATTCCTTTTTTCTTAATTCTTGCCTGTCACTTGTAAAAAAACTGGACGCTTCGCCTCTCAGTCGTATATTTGTGTGATTGGTTCGGGATCGTCGGTACACCCTGTATATTCCTTTTTCCTTAATTCTTGCCTGTCACTTGTAAAAAAACTGGACTCTTCGCGTCAGTCGTATATTTGTGTAATTGGTTCGGGATCGTCGGTACACCCTGTATATTCCTTTTTTCTTAATTCTTGCCTGTCACTTGTAAAAAAACTGGACTCTTCGCGTCTCAGTCGTATATTTGTGTAATTGGTTCGGGATCGTCGGTACACCCTGTATATTCCTTTTTTCTTAATTCTTGCCTGTCACTTGTAAAAAAAACTGGACTCTTCGCGTCTCAGTCGTATATTTGTGTGATTGGTTCGGGATCGTCGGTACACCCTGTATATTCCTTTTTTCTTAATTCTTGCCTGTCACTTGTAAAAAAACTGGACGCTTCGCCTCTCAGTCGTATATTTGTGTGAATTTGTGTGGATTTGTGTGGAATATTCCTTTTTTTGTTAATTCTTGGCTGTCACTTTGTCGAATATTTGTGTGATTGGTTCGGGATCGTCGGTACACCCTGTATATTCCTTTTTCCTTAATTCTTGCCTGTCACTTGTAAAAAAACTGGACTCTTCGCGTCAGTCGTATATTTGTGTAATTGGTTCGGGATCGTCGGTACACCCTGTATATTCCTTTTTTCTTAATTCTTGCCTGTCACTTGTAAAAAAACTGGACTCTTCGCGTCTCAGTCGTATATTTGTGTAATTGGTTCGGGATCGTCGGTACACCCTGTATATTCCTTTTTTCTTAATTCTTGCCTGTCACTTGTAAAAAAACTGGACTCTTCGCGTCTCAGTCGTATATTTGTGTAATTGGTTCGGGATCGTCGGTACACCATGTATATTCCTTTTTTCTTAATTCTTGCCTGTCACTTGTAAAAAGACTGGACGCTTCGCGTTTCAGTCGAATATTTGTGTGATTGGTTTGGGATCGTCGGTACACCCTGTATATTCCTTTTTTCTTAATTCTTGCCTGTCACTTGTAAAAAGAATATTTGTGTGATTGGATTGGGATCGTCGGTACATCCTGTATATTAATTTTTTTGAATTAAACATTCCACACTCTGTATATATTGTAATAACAAAACGTGAAAATTGTCACCACCCTGTATACTATTTTTTCGTAATTAATTGTACACTCTGTATATATTGTAATAATAAAGCGTGAAAATTCTCACCACCCTGTATATTATTTTTTCGTAATTAATTGTACACTCTGTATATATTGTAATCATGAGAACGTGAAAATTCTCACCACCCCGTATATTCATTTTGCTAATAACGAAACTTGAAAATTGACACCACCCGGTTATTCGCGTTTCTTATTTAAACATTATACCCACAGTCTCTATTTTAATAATTAAATGTGAAATAATTGTCATCTATCCCCAGGGACACAGCATATGCAAAATTTACCAAATTTGTATCAGTATGTAAATTTTATATTTTGCTAACTTTTATTATTCATGTCCAATATTATTATAAATTGAAATTGATATATACCCACTCACGCAATGAAAATGTGTCAAGAATTGAACCTGGAAATTATCAAAAAATATTTAATTAACAAATTATATTTCTGTTGTTTTTTCTAAACTCCAGTATATTTTATTTATTTTGACATCGTTCGCCACGTTTTAGTTCAAATTTCTTTTTACAGACGTGTTAAGGGATGTTCAGAAAAGGTATAGAAAAAATATAAGAATGGCAATAGTTTTGTAACAATTTTTATAAATAATCAAACTGACCCTATCCATAAATTGCATAGCATAATTTCTACTGTGAACAATGTTTCATTGTTTGATAAAAATATCCTTTGTAAATATTTATTTTTTATTTATACATTCGTTCAACAGAACTTTTTCTTCATTTCGTTGTATCGTTAATAGAGTTGGCCTGTATCTGCTGTAGGATGAAGATTTATATAATTTCGAAATTGTTATTTTTTTTTGCGCTACAGCTCTATGTCTAGCGTAATTTTTAACTATTTGACATAAAGTGTAAAGATAAGTTGTAAAAATACAATACGCTTTTAGATTTTATACGTAAATAACATGTTTTCGAATAAGAGTAAGGTTTCCTTGTTTAATTTTTTTTTTGTTTTGTATCTCTCAACAATAAAACCTTTTTTTTTTTTTTCACTTACTCTATGTCTTATATAAATCTCAAGACAGTAATAATTTCGTTAATAGAATCAACGTTATTTAATTTACTGTGAGTTGGGTCACTTGACTGTAGTAGTTGCTTATTTTTAATTGTAAAACGTTTTAAATTTTGTTGTTTTAGTCATATTATATCTGCGTGTACAACTTGTTCCTTTTACACCTAAACACAATGAAATGGTTTACACAGCATTACTATAAGAATATTCATTCTAATATAACTTCCTTTTAATGGTCCATTCATGTACATATCAATCTAGCACTTATTATTTTTTGTCGAATATGCGCTTCTTACTTTCTGTTTTATACGGTTTTTATAACGATGACGCAATGAACTTCTTTGCAACAGTTCACAAATTGTCGATGTAAGTATCGCGTCTCATTGAAAAAGATGTGTAATTTCTTAATTTTTGCATTGTTTGAATTTTCACGCTTCGTATTTTCCTTGCTTAAAAAATCGCACACACTGTATATATATTTCAAATATTGAACGTGGAAATTACCAAAAATATTCGTATATGTGATACTTTAAATGAGTAATATACCGCACACACATAACGAACGAATACAGCTCACAAACCCTCATTTTGGAATATTCTGGTCTGTTATTTCTTAATATTTGAATTAATTTTGCCTTCTTTTTTCGAAACTCGCTTAAAAAAAACTCGAGTCATACGCAGAACATACAAAAAGATTAAAATAAAATGAAAAAACAATTTAAAAAAATTAGCGGTAAGCATTGGTATTTAAAAGCTGATTATAAACTGTGGTCTATTTACCTTGATGTATACGTTGACACCCTGTGATTTAATTATATTTGATCCATTGTATTATTATATTTGATACTATTGTAAATCAGTTAATATTGTATTTCTACTTAACGATCGTTTATTATTGCAATTTGGAAACGATAATGTCGTCTTTACCATTATCAAATACACGTACAAATATTTACTTTCAATAGTTTAGTGCTTTTATCGTAATTATAAATTAAATGTAATCGTATTGCCATTTTATGACACTCTATACGCACGTGCATACATTTCTCTATATAAGATTTTATCGCGAATACAATTGCCAGATACTAAATTGTGAATATCTTGGACGCTATTGAATACGTTATAAATATTATTTAAATTATATATATAAATTTTGTTCTATCAAATATGATGTTAAAAAGTGTACTCGCTATTGATAAACAATCGATCAACTGAACGTACCTATCACCTATCGCTAGTTATGGAACACATCTAACATTAGACAATTTTATGTACATGTCAAACTTGACAGCAGAAATTCTGTTAGTGATACTAAACTACTTTATGTATGATTATGGTTCTATATTTGGCCTCTTAACTTTTGATAGTAATAATTGAAAAGCCCTTCGATGTTTCCACTTAACGATAGGCCCCGAATTTTGTTTTTATATGTCTACGGTACACCGTTTGTCGAGGTAAGATTCTGTTGTGGCTATTAGTACCTAATTATAGCTAATGAGATTCAATTTTACTTTTAGAATATTTTTACAGAAATATTTGATACAGCAAGTTATCAATGATCATATATCCTGCGATACATATTGTATATAGAGACGGCTGTGCTTTTACCGAACCCAACCGCATCCAAATACCAACCTGGGTGCTGAATTTCAGAAGTGCAGCTGTAGTTTTGAAAATAGCTAGTGTGCCAGTGAATTATCGTACTTCTAGTTACATAACGATGTATTTATCTGTGCTAAACGCATTTGGAAATCAATAAAATGAATATTTCGTGTATTAAATTTGCGCCTTTCTTTTTCTTTTGATGACAGTGCATTGAATTTTACATAGGATTAATTTATGGTTATGGTCGCAAGCTTCAAATTATAAAATACCTCCAGAGCGTTATGTTTATCGACCTCGTATGGGATATTGTGCCGTTACGATCAGGATTTTTTTAATGACAGACAAAATATACTGGTTCGTTTATAAATGCCTTTATTTATTAATTACTGAAATTCATAGTAAGTAATATAGTTAACTTTTTAAGCTTCAAAACGTTGTTTGAAAGTACTCATTTATCAAGATTTTCACAATTCCGATTGTTCGGCTCTGTGTACTTCCGATACCAAGATATTTGCGACATTTGGGCTTGATATTTCGTTTTTTTTATGTACCTAGGACCTCATTCTTGGTAACTTATTCATTTCTCGAACGATATCGCCCCCACAAAAGCCGCTTTTCAGCGTAAAAGTATGCATCTGACGTTCGGACAAATCGATGTAGTATTTATATCGGTGGTGATCTTAAATTTAAAAATCGAGGTATTAATAGTAATATAGAGGTGTACTCGACCCTTTTTAAGCTTCAAAACATTGTCAGACCTTTCCAATCGGTTCAAATCCAACTTTAAAGGCGGCAATCATTCCACGTGTAGTTAACCGATGACAGCCTGCCAGAAACGACCTTATATCTCGATAAATGACGAATTTCGGTCGCGGTTCGGACTCGACTCGCTAAGGTAACACTTTTTAGAAGAGGTGTGGCATATTTTTCGAAAGATTAAGCTCGTTTTTCTCATCGCAAACATCGTTTAAAGATCAGCGGTAAATTTGACATTTGCGTTCTAGCGCCATATTAGACGGAATAAAGGAGAGTCGAAGTGGGAAAACGCGGGGTTATGATTTCGCTGCTGGCGCGAAAATTTCGCCATCTCGGGTCCAGTTTGAGTTCGATGGGGCCAAAGGGGGGTCCCCTAATGGTATTTCCGACATCCGGCCGGCACCCGGGCGCCGTTAAATGAACGAATTTTCGCGACAAAGATTAGGCATTTTGACGGTCCGAGTGGGGTATTTTGACAAATTTTTCTGGGCAATTTAGCCGCATTGACTGTTCGTTACCCTAAATCGCGAAAAATGGAAATTTCGAAAAAGATTTACGCGTTTTCCCGCTTTCAACAATGGAAAGCGATCGGCGCGACCGGGGGCGACGATCGATTCGCGCCTTTCAAAAGCATCTCTCCTTTTAAGTAGCGCGCGTACGTGGAGAATACGCGTTCGAACCATCCGCCAAGAGGCGTCTATGGGGCTAAATGGCGTACGTTCCACGGCGGTCTACATTGACTGTTCGTTACCCTAAATCGAGAAAAATGGAAATTTCGAAAAAGATTTGCGCGTCTTTTCGCTTTCGACGACGGAAGGAGATCGGTCTAGTCCACAACGACCGTCGTTCGGCGCCCCTCAAAAATATCTCTCCTTTTAGCCCGCGCCCGTACGCCGAGCCTATTCGTGCGCAAGGTTTCAAGGGGTTCCGACACTACCCTTACCGGGCACGTCATTTGGGTGCACTTTAGTATTAATAACTAGAAAATCCGGCCGGTTCACCCACCCAATTAATTAGTCGTTTGATGTCCGCTTACCGTACCAACTCGATAGAAAGTAGAAAGCCCGCGCTCCACCTGGAACGCACCGCTTACGCACCAACTCCACAGACCAGCCAGACCGTACCACTTTCCGCTAACCACCGTCTACACCTGTGATTGGTTTGGGATCGTCGGTATACCCTGTATATTCCTGTTTTTCTTAAATCTTGCCTGTCACTTGTAAAAAGACTGGACGCTTCGCGTCTCAGCCGTATATTTATGTGATTGGTTTGGGATCGTCGGTACACCCTGTATATTCCTTTTTTATTAATTCTTGCCTGTCACTTGTAAAAAGACTCGACGCTTCACGTCTCAGTCGAATATTTGTGCGATTGGTTTGGGATCGTCGGTACACCCTGTATATTCATCTTTTCTTAATTCTTGCCTGTCACTTATAAAAAGACAGGACGCTTCGCGTCTCACTCGTATATTTGTGTGATTGGATTGGGATCGTCGGTACACCCTGTATATTCCTTTTTTCTTAATTCTCGCCTGTCACTTGTAAAAAGAGTCGACGCTTCACGTCCGGCAGTCTTTTGTTTGTGTGCTTGGTTTGGGATCGTCCGTACACCCTGTATATTCCTCTTTTCTTAATTCTTGCCTGTCACTTATAAAAAGACTGAACGCTTCGCGTCTCACTCGTATATTTGTGTGCTTGGTTTGGGATCGTCGGTACACCCTGTATATTCGTCTTTTCTTAATTCTTGCCTGTCACTTATAAAAAGACTGGACGCTTCGCGTCTCAGTCGTATATTTGTGTGATTGGTTCGGGATCGTCGGTACACCCTGTATGTTCCTTTTTTTTTTAATTATTGTCTCTCACTCGTAAAAAGACTGAACGCTTCGCGTCTCAGTCGTATATTTGTGTGATTGGTTCGGGATCGTCGGTACACCCTGTATATTCGGCTTTTTTTAATTCTTGCCTGTCACTTATAAAAAGACTGGACGCTTCGCGTCTCAGTCGTATATTTGTGTGATTGGTTCGGGATTGTCGATACACCCTATATATTCCTCTTTTCTTAATTCTTGCCTGTCACTTATAAAAAGACTGGACGCTTCGCGTCTCACTCGTATATTTGTGTGGTTGGATTAGGATCGTCGGTACACCCTGTATATTCCTTTTTTCTTAATTCTTGCCTGTCACTTGTAAAAGGACTGGACGCTTCGCGTCTCAGTCGTATATTTGTGTGATTGGATTGGGATCGTCGGTACACCCTGTATATTCCTTTTTTCTTAATTCTCGCCTGTCACTTGTAAAAAGAGTCGACGCTTCACGTCCGGCAGTCTTTTGTTTGTGTGCTTGGTTTGGGATCGTCCGTACACCCTGTATATTCCTCTTTTCTTAATTCTTGCCTGTCACTTATAAAAAGACTGAACGCTTCGCGTCTCACTCGTATATTTGTGTGCTTGGTTTGGGATCGTCGGTACACCCTGTACATTCCTCTTTTCTTCATTCTTGCCTGTCACTTGTAAAAAGACTGGACGCTTCGCGTTTCAGTCGAATATTTGTGTGATTGGTTTGGGATCGTCGGTACACCCTGTATATTCCTTTTTTCTTAATTCTTGCCTGTCACTTGTAAAAGGACTGGACGCTTCGCGTCTCAGTCGTATATTTGTGTGATTGGTTCGGGATCGTCGGTACACCCTGTATATTCGGCTTTTTTTAATTCTTGCCTGTCACTTATAAAAAGACTGGACGCTTCGCGTCTCAGTCGTATATTTGTGTGATTGGTTCGGGATTGTCGGTACACCCTATATATTCCTCTTTTCTTAATTCTTGCCTGTCACTTATAAAAAGACTGGACGCTTCGCGTCTCACTCGTATATTTGTGTGGTTGGATTAGGATCGTCGGTACACCCTGTATATTCCTTTTTTCTTAATTCTTGCCTGTCACTTGTAAAAGGACTGGACGCTTCGCGTCTCAGTCGTATATTTGTGTGATTGGTTTGGGATCGTCGGTACACCCTGTATATTCCTTTTTTTTTTAATTCTTGTCTCTCACTCGTAAAAAGACTGAACGCTTCGCGTCTCAGTCGAATATTTGTGTGATTGGTTTGGGATCGTCGGTACACCCTGTATATTCCTCTTTTCTTCATTCTTGCCTGTCACTTGTAAAAAGACTGGACGCTTCGCGTTTCAGTCGAATATTTGTGTGATTGGTTTGGGATCGTCGGTACACCCTGTACATTCCTCTTTTCTTCATTCTTGCCTGTCACTTGTAAAAAGACTGGACGCTTCGCGTTTCAGTCGAATATTTGTGTGATTGGTTTGGGATCGTCGGTACACCCTGTATATTCCTCTTTTCTTCATTCTTGCCTGTCACTTGTAAAGAGACTGGACGCTTCGCATCTCAGTCGTATATTTGTGTGATTGGTTTGGGATCGTCGGTACACCCTGTATATTCCTTTTTTCTTCATTCTTGCCTGTCACTTGTAAAAAGACTGGACGCTTCGCGTCTCACTCGAATATTTGTGTGATTGGTTTGGGATCGTCGGTACACCCTGTATATTCCTCTTTTCTTCATTCTTGCCTGTCACTTGTAAAAGGACTGGACGCTTCGCGTCTCAGTCGTATATTTGTGTGATTGGTTTGGGATCGTCGGTACACCCTGTATATTCCTTTTTTTTTAAATTCTTGTCTCTCACTCGTAAAAAGACTGAACGCTTCGCGTCTCAGTCGTATATTTGTGTGATTGGATTGGGATCGTCGGTACACCCTGTATATTAATTTTTTTGAATTAAACATTCCACACTCTGTATATATTGTAATAAGGAAACGTGAAAATTGTCACCATCCTGTATATTATTTTTTTGTAATTAATTATACACTCTGTATGTATTGTAATAATGAAACGTGAAAATTATCACCACCCAGTATATTCATTTTGCTAATAACGAAACCTGAAAACCACCACCCGGTTATTCACGTTTCTTATTTAAACATTACACCCACAGTCCCTATTTTAATAATTAAATGTGAAATAATTGTCACCTGTATCTATCCCCAGTGAAAATCGGTGTTACGTTTTGTATGTTTTCATAAATGAAAATCTTAGGTAGGGACACGATTATATTTGATACTATTGTATTTCTACTTAAAGATCGTTAATTATTGCAATTTGGAAACGATAATGTCGTCTTTACCATTATCAAATACACGTACAAATATTTACTTTCAATAGTTTAGTGTATTTATCGTAATTATATAAATGTAATGGTATTGCCATTTTATGACACTCTATACGCATGTGCATACATATCTATATAAGATTTTATCGCGAATACAATTGCCAGATACTAAATTGTGAATATCTTGGACGCTATTGAATACCTTATAAATATTATTTAAATTATATATATATAAATTTTGTTCTATCAAATATGATGTTAAAAAGTGTACTCGCTATTGATAAACATTCGATCAACTGAACGTACCTATCACCTATCGCTAGTTATGGAACACATCTAACATTAGACAATTTTATGTACATGTCAAACTTGACAGCAGAAATTCTGTTGGTGATTATAATTATACTAAACTACTTTATGTATGATTCTGGTTCTATATTTGGCCTCTTAACTTTTGATAGTAATAATTGAAAAGCTCTTCGGTGTTTCCACTTACCAATGGGCCCCGAATTTTGTTTTTATATGTCTACGGTACACCGTTTGTCGAGGTAAGATTCTGTTGTGGCTATTAGTACCTAGTTATAGCTAATGAGATTCAATTTTACTTTTAGGATATTTTTACAGTAATATTTGATACAGCAAGTTATCAATGATTATATATCCTGCGATACATATTGTATATAGAGACGGCTGTGCTTTTACCGAACCCAACCGCATCTAAATACCAACCTTGGTGCTGAATTTCAGAAGTGCAGCTGTAGTTTTGAAAGTAGCTAGTGTGCCAGTGAAGTATTGTACTTGTAGTTACATAACGATGTATTTATCTGTGCTAAACGCATTTACAAATCAATAAAACCAATATTTCTTGCGCGTTTCTCTTTCTTTTGATTACAGTGTATATAAGTTGAAGTATAATAAGTTGAAATTTATAACTGGTAAGTGGGAAATTATAAAATATACTCATTCATTTAGAAAAAATTGGATTTATTAACTGACGATGACAAATATCGGAAGATTAAGATCGCATGTTACGTTTGAGGTAAAGGTTTAATTTTTCTATATAAAGGGACACTATTTCCTCGTGATTGTGGGTTGGAGCTGCCGAATAGAGTAAAATATTCTTGAATTTAATGCAAAAGTGGAGATCGTGTCTATATTTCCAATTGTCGTACACAAAAATGACGTTTGGACAAATAGATGTAGTATTTATATCGGTGGTGATCTAACAGAGGCGTTAATTTTAAAAATTGAGGTATTAATAGTAATATAAAGGTGTACTTGACCCTTTCTAAGCTTTAAAACATTCTTTGAAAGTACACATTTATCAAGTTTTCACCATTCCGATTGTTCGGCTCTGTGTACTTCCGATACCAAGATATTTGCGACATTTTGGCTTGATATTTCGTTTTTTTTATGTACCTAGGACCTCATTCTTGGTAGATTATTCATCTCTCGAACGATATCGCCCCCACGAAACCCGCTTTTGAGCGTAAAAGTATGCATCTGACGTTCGGACAAATCGATGTAGTATTTATATCGGTGGTGATCTTAAATTTAAAAATCGAGGTATTAATAGTAATATAGAGGTGTACTCAACCCTTTTTAAGCTTCAAAACATTGTCAGACCTTTCCAATCGATTCAAATCCAACTTTAAAGGCGGCAATCATTCCACGTGTAGTTAACCGATGACAGCCTGCCAGAAACGGTCTTACATCTCGGTAAATGACCGGTGCAGGTCGCGTTTCGGACTCGATTCACTAACGTTATACTTTTTAGAAGAGATGTGGCATATTTTTCGAAAGATTAAGCTCGTTTTTCTCATCGCAAACATCGTTTAAAGATCAGCGGTAAATTTGACATTTGCGTTCTAGCGCCATATTAGACGGAATAAAGGAGAGTCGAAGTGGGAAAACGCGGTGTTATAATTTCGCTGCTGGCGCGAAAATTTCGCCATATCGGGTCCAGTTTGAGTTCGATGGGGTCAAAGGGGGGTCCCCTAATGGTATTTCCGACATCCGGCCGGCACCCGGGCGCCGTTAAATGAACGAATTTTCGCGACAAAGATTAGGCATTTTGACGGTCCGAGTGGGGTATTTTGACAAATTTTTCTGGGCAATTTAGCCGCATTGACTGTTCGTTACCCTAAAATCGCGAAAAATGTAAATTTCGAAAAAGATTTACGCGTTTTCCCGCTTTCAACGATGGAAAGTGATTTGCGCGGCCGGGAGCGACGGTCGATTCGCGTCTTTCAAAAGCATCTCTCCTTTTAAGTAGCGCGCGTACGTGGAGAATAGGCGTTCGAACCATCCGGCAAGAGGCGTCTATGGGGCTAAATGGCGTACGTTCCACGGCCGTCTACATTGGCTGCCCGTTACCGAAATTCGGAGAAAATGAAAATTTCGAAAAAGATTTACGCGCGATTTCGCTTTCGACGACGGAAGGAGATCGGTCTAGTCCACAACGACCGTCGTCGCGCGCCCCTCAAAAATATCTCTCCTTTTAGCCCGAGTCCGTACGTCGAACCTATTCGCGCGCAAGGTTTCAAGGGGTTCCGACACTACCCTTACCGGGCACGCCAAACGGATGCCTTTTATTAGTTATAACTAGAAAATCCGGCCGGTTCACCCACCCAATTAATTAGTCGTTTGATGTCCGCTTACCGTACCAACTCGATAGAAAGTAGAAAGCCCGCGCTCCACCTGGAACGCACCGCTTACGCACCAACTCCACAGACCAGCCAGACCGTACCACTTTCCGCTAACCACCGTCTACACCTGTGATTGGTTTGGGATCGTCGGTATACCCTGTATATTCCTGTTTTTCTTAAATCTTGCCTGTCACTTGTAAAAAGACTGGACGCTTCGCGTCTCAGCCGTATATTTATGTGATTGGTTTGGGATCGTCGGTACACCCTGTATATTCCTTTTTTATTAATTCTTGCCTGTCACTTGTAAAAAGACTCGACGCTTCACGTCTCAGTCGAATATTTGTGCGATTGGTTTGGGA
This sequence comes from Cetonia aurata, assembly GCA_949128085.1. Lineage (NCBI taxonomy): Eukaryota > Metazoa > Arthropoda > Insecta > Coleoptera > Scarabaeidae > Cetonia > Cetonia aurata. The sequence continues at coordinate 4,901,094 of OX421887.1, forward strand.
TCGTCGGTACACCCTGTATATTCATCTTTTCTTAATTCTTGCCTGTCACTTATAAAAAGACAGGACGCTTCGCGTCTCACTCGTATATTTGTGTGATTGGATTGGGATCGTCGGTACACCCTGTATATTCCTTTTTTCTTAATTCTCGCCTGTCACTTGTAAAAAGAGTCGACGCTTCACGTCCGGCAGTCTTTTGTTTGTGTGCTTGGTTTGGGATCGTCCGTACACCCTGTATATTCCTCTTTTCTTAATTCTTGCCTGTCACTTATAAAAAGACTGAACGCTTCGCGTCTCACTCGTATATTTGTGTGCTTGGTTTGGGATCGTCGGTACACCCTGTATATTCGTCTTTTCTTAATTCTTGCCTGTCACTTATAAAAAGACTGGACGCTTCGCGTCTCAGTCGTATATTTGTGTGATTGGTTCGGGATCGTCGGTACACCCTGTATGTTCCTTTTTTTTTTAATTATTGTCTCTCACTCGTAAAAAGACTGAACGCTTCGCGTCTCAGTCGTATATTTGTGTGATTGGTTCGGGATCGTCGGTACACCCTGTATATTCGGCTTTTTTTAATTCTTGCCTGTCACTTATAAAAAGACTGGACGCTTCGCGTCTCAGTCGTATATTTGTGTGATTGGTTCGGGATTGTCGATACACCCTATATATTCCTCTTTTCTTAATTCTTGCCTGTCACTTATAAAAAGACTGGACGCTTCGCGTCTCACTCGTATATTTGTGTGGTTGGATTAGGATCGTCGGTACACCCTGTATATTCCTTTTTTCTTAATTCTTGCCTGTCACTTGTAAAAGGACTGGACGCTTCGCGTCTCAGTCGTATATTTGTGTGATTGGATTGGGATCGTCGGTACACCCTGTATATTCCTTTTTTCTTAATTCTCGCCTGTCACTTGTAAAAAGAGTCGACGCTTCACGTCCGGCAGTCTTTTGTTTGTGTGCTTGGTTTGGGATCGTCCGTACACCCTGTATATTCCTCTTTTCTTAATTCTTGCCTGTCACTTATAAAAAGACTGAACGCTTCGCGTCTCACTCGTATATTTGTGTGCTTGGTTTGGGATCGTCGGTACACCCTGTACATTCCTCTTTTCTTCATTCTTGCCTGTCACTTGTAAAAAGACTGGACGCTTCGCGTTTCAGTCGAATATTTGTGTGATTGGTTTGGGATCGTCGGTACACCCTGTATATTCCTTTTTTCTTAATTCTTGCCTGTCACTTGTAAAAGGACTGGACGCTTCGCGTCTCAGTCGTATATTTGTGTGATTGGTTCGGGATCGTCGGTACACCCTGTATATTCGGCTTTTTTTAATTCTTGCCTGTCACTTATAAAAAGACTGGACGCTTCGCGTCTCAGTCGTATATTTGTGTGATTGGTTCGGGATTGTCGGTACACCCTATATATTCCTCTTTTCTTAATTCTTGCCTGTCACTTATAAAAAGACTGGACGCTTCGCGTCTCACTCGTATATTTGTGTGGTTGGATTAGGATCGTCGGTACACCCTGTATATTCCTTTTTTCTTAATTCTTGCCTGTCACTTGTAAAAGGACTGGACGCTTCGCGTCTCAGTCGTATATTTGTGTGATTGGTTTGGGATCGTCGGTACACCCTGTATATTCCTTTTTTTTTTAATTCTTGTCTCTCACTCGTAAAAAGACTGAACGCTTCGCGTCTCAGTCGAATATTTGTGTGATTGGTTTGGGATCGTCGGTACACCCTGTATATTCCTCTTTTCTTCATTCTTGCCTGTCACTTGTAAAAAGACTGGACGCTTCGCGTTTCAGTCGAATATTTGTGTGATTGGTTTGGGATCGTCGGTACACCCTGTACATTCCTCTTTTCTTCATTCTTGCCTGTCACTTGTAAAAAGACTGGACGCTTCGCGTTTCAGTCGAATATTTGTGTGATTGGTTTGGGATCGTCGGTACACCCTGTATATTCCTCTTTTCTTCATTCTTGCCTGTCACTTGTAAAGAGACTGGACGCTTCGCATCTCAGTCGTATATTTGTGTGATTGGTTTGGGATCGTCGGTACACCCTGTATATTCCTTTTTTCTTCATTCTTGCCTGTCACTTGTAAAAAGACTGGACGCTTCGCGTCTCACTCGAATATTTGTGTGATTGGTTTGGGATCGTCGGTACACCCTGTATATTCCTCTTTTCTTCATTCTTGCCTGTCACTTGTAAAAGGACTGGACGCTTCGCGTCTCAGTCGTATATTTGTGTGATTGGTTTGGGATCGTCGGTACACCCTGTATATTCCTTTTTTTTTAAATTCTTGTCTCTCACTCGTAAAAAGACTGAACGCTTCGCGTCTCAGTCGTATATTTGTGTGATTGGATTGGGATCGTCGGTACACCCTGTATATTAATTTTTTTGAATTAAACATTCCACACTCTGTATATATTGTAATAAGGAAACGTGAAAATTGTCACCATCCTGTATATTATTTTTTTGTAATTAATTATACACTCTGTATGTATTGTAATAATGAAACGTGAAAATTATCACCACCCAGTATATTCATTTTGCTAATAACGAAACCTGAAAACCACCACCCGGTTATTCACGTTTCTTATTTAAACATTACACCCACAGTCCCTATTTTAATAATTAAATGTGAAATAATTGTCACCTGTATCTATCCCCAGTGAAAATCGGTGTTACGTTTTGTATGTTTTCATAAATGAAAATCTTAGGTAGGGACACGATTATATTTGATACTATTGTATTTCTACTTAAAGATCGTTAATTATTGCAATTTGGAAACGATAATGTCGTCTTTACCATTATCAAATACACGTACAAATATTTACTTTCAATAGTTTAGTGTATTTATCGTAATTATATAAATGTAATGGTATTGCCATTTTATGACACTCTATACGCATGTGCATACATATCTATATAAGATTTTATCGCGAATACAATTGCCAGATACTAAATTGTGAATATCTTGGACGCTATTGAATACCTTATAAATATTATTTAAATTATATATATATAAATTTTGTTCTATCAAATATGATGTTAAAAAGTGTACTCGCTATTGATAAACATTCGATCAACTGAACGTACCTATCACCTATCGCTAGTTATGGAACACATCTAACATTAGACAATTTTATGTACATGTCAAACTTGACAGCAGAAATTCTGTTGGTGATTATAATTATACTAAACTACTTTATGTATGATTCTGGTTCTATATTTGGCCTCTTAACTTTTGATAGTAATAATTGAAAAGCTCTTCGGTGTTTCCACTTACCAATGGGCCCCGAATTTTGTTTTTATATGTCTACGGTACACCGTTTGTCGAGGTAAGATTCTGTTGTGGCTATTAGTACCTAGTTATAGCTAATGAGATTCAATTTTACTTTTAGGATATTTTTACAGTAATATTTGATACAGCAAGTTATCAATGATTATATATCCTGCGATACATATTGTATATAGAGACGGCTGTGCTTTTACCGAACCCAACCGCATCTAAATACCAACCTTGGTGCTGAATTTCAGAAGTGCAGCTGTAGTTTTGAAAGTAGCTAGTGTGCCAGTGAAGTATTGTACTTGTAGTTACATAACGATGTATTTATCTGTGCTAAACGCATTTACAAATCAATAAAACCAATATTTCTTGCGCGTTTCTCTTTCTTTTGATTACAGTGTATATAAGTTGAAGTATAATAAGTTGAAATTTATAACTGGTAAGTGGGAAATTATAAAATATACTCATTCATTTAGAAAAAATTGGATTTATTAACTGACGATGACAAATATCGGAAGATTAAGATCGCATGTTACGTTTGAGGTAAAGGTTTAATTTTTCTATATAAAGGGACACTATTTCCTCGTGATTGTGGGTTGGAGCTGCCGAATAGAGTAAAATATTCTTGAATTTAATGCAAAAGTGGAGATCGTGTCTATATTTCCAATTGTCGTACACAAAAATGACGTTTGGACAAATAGATGTAGTATTTATATCGGTGGTGATCTAACAGAGGCGTTAATTTTAAAAATTGAGGTATTAATAGTAATATAAAGGTGTACTTGACCCTTTCTAAGCTTTAAAACATTCTTTGAAAGTACACATTTATCAAGTTTTCACCATTCCGATTGTTCGGCTCTGTGTACTTCCGATACCAAGATATTTGCGACATTTTGGCTTGATATTTCGTTTTTTTTATGTACCTAGGACCTCATTCTTGGTAGATTATTCATCTCTCGAACGATATCGCCCCCACGAAACCCGCTTTTGAGCGTAAAAGTATGCATCTGACGTTCGGACAAATCGATGTAGTATTTATATCGGTGGTGATCTTAAATTTAAAAATCGAGGTATTAATAGTAATATAGAGGTGTACTCAACCCTTTTTAAGCTTCAAAACATTGTCAGACCTTTCCAATCGATTCAAATCCAACTTTAAAGGCGGCAATCATTCCACGTGTAGTTAACCGATGACAGCCTGCCAGAAACGGTCTTACATCTCGGTAAATGACCGGTGCAGGTCGCGTTTCGGACTCGATTCACTAACGTTATACTTTTTAGAAGAGATGTGGCATATTTTTCGAAAGATTAAGCTCGTTTTTCTCATCGCAAACATCGTTTAAAGATCAGCGGTAAATTTGACATTTGCGTTCTAGCGCCATATTAGACGGAATAAAGGAGAGTCGAAGTGGGAAAACGCGGTGTTATAATTTCGCTGCTGGCGCGAAAATTTCGCCATATCGGGTCCAGTTTGAGTTCGATGGGGTCAAAGGGGGGTCCCCTAATGGTATTTCCGACATCCGGCCGGCACCCGGGCGCCGTTAAATGAACGAATTTTCGCGACAAAGATTAGGCATTTTGACGGTCCGAGTGGGGTATTTTGACAAATTTTTCTGGGCAATTTAGCCGCATTGACTGTTCGTTACCCTAAAATCGCGAAAAATGTAAATTTCGAAAAAGATTTACGCGTTTTCCCGCTTTCAACGATGGAAAGTGATTTGCGCGGCCGGGAGCGACGGTCGATTCGCGTCTTTCAAAAGCATCTCTCCTTTTAAGTAGCGCGCGTACGTGGAGAATAGGCGTTCGAACCATCCGGCAAGAGGCGTCTATGGGGCTAAATGGCGTACGTTCCACGGCCGTCTACATTGGCTGCCCGTTACCGAAATTCGGAGAAAATGAAAATTTCGAAAAAGATTTACGCGCGATTTCGCTTTCGACGACGGAAGGAGATCGGTCTAGTCCACAACGACCGTCGTCGCGCGCCCCTCAAAAATATCTCTCCTTTTAGCCCGAGTCCGTACGTCGAACCTATTCGCGCGCAAGGTTTCAAGGGGTTCCGACACTACCCTTACCGGGCACGCCAAACGGATGCCTTTTATTAGTTATAACTAGAAAGCCGGTCCGGTTCACCCACACTATTAATTTGTCGTTCGATGTCCGCTTACCGCCCCCACTCGGCAGAAAGTAGAAAGCCCGCGCTCCACCTGGAACGCACCACTTACGTCCCAACTCAGCAGACCAGCCAAACCGTACCACTTTCCGCTAACCTCCGTCTACACCTGTGACTGGTTTGGGATCGTCGGTACACCCTGTATATTCCTTTTTTCTTAGTTCTTGCCTGTCACTTGTAAAAAGACTGGACTCTTCGCGTCTCAGTCGTATATTTGTGTGATTGGTTCGGGATCGTCGGTACACCCTGTATATTCCTTTTTTCTTAATTCTTGCCTGTCACTTGTAAAAAGACTGGACTCTTCGCGTCTCAGTCGTATATTTGTGTGATTGGTTCGGGATCGTCGGTACACCCTGTATATTCCTTTTTTCTTAATTCTTGCCTGTCACTTGTAAAAAAACTGGACGCTTCGCCTCTCAGTCGTATATTTGTGTGATTGGTTCGGGATCGTCGGTACACCCTGTATATTCCTTTTTCCTTAATTCTTGCCTGTCACTTGTAAAAAAACTGGACTCTTCGCGTCTCAGTCGTATATTTGTGTAATTGGTTCGGGATCGTCGGTACACCCTGTATATTCCTTTTTTCTTGATTCTTGCCTGTCACTTGTAAAAAAACTGGACTCTTCGCGTCTCAGTCGTATATTTGTGTAATTGGTTCGGGATCGTCGGTACACCCTGTATATTCCTTTTTTCTTAATTCTTGCCTGTCACTTGTAAAAAAACTGGACGCTTCGCCTCTCAGTCGTATATTTGTGTGATTGGTTCGGGATCGTCGGTACACCCTGTATATTCCTTTTTCCTTAATTCTTGCCTGTCACTTGTAAAAAAAACTGGACTCTTCGCGTCTCAGTCGTATATTTGTGTAATTGGTTCGGGATCGTCGGTACACCCTGTATATTCCTTTTTTCTTAATTCTTGCCTGTCACTTGTAAAAAAACTGGACTCTTCGCGTCTCAGTCGTATATTTGTGTAATTGGTTCGGGATCGTCGGTACACCCTGTATATTCCTTTTTTCTTAATTCTTGCCTGTCACTTGTAAAAAAACTGGACGCTTCGCCTCTCAGTCGTATATTTGTGTGATTGGTTCGGGATCGTCGGTACACCCTGTATATTCCTTTTTTTGTTAATTCTTGGCTGTCACTTTGTCGAATATTTGTGTGATTGGTTCGGGATTGTCGGTACACCCTGTATATTCCTCTTTTCTTAATTTTTGCCTGTCACTTGTAAAAAGACTGGACGCTTCGCGTTTCAGTCGAATATTTGTGTGATTGGTTTGGGATCGTCGGTACACCCTGTATATTCCTTTTTTCTTAATTCTTGCCTGTCACTTGTAAAAAGACTGGACGCTTCGCGTCTCAGTCGAATATTTGTGTGATTGGATTGGGATCGTCGGTACATCCAGTATATTAATTTTTTTGAATTAAACATTCCACACTCTGTATATATTGTAATAACAAAACGTGAAAATTGTCACCACCCTGTATATTATTTTTTCGTAATTAATTGTACACTCTGTATATATTGTAATAATAAAGCGTGAAAATTCTCACCACCCTGTATATTATTTTTTCGTAATTAATTGTACACTCTGTATATATTGTAATCATGAGAACGTGAAAATTCTCACCACCCCGTATATTCATTTTGCTAATAACGAAACTTGAAAATTGACACCACCCGGTTATTCGCGTTTCTTATTTAAACATTATACCCACAGTCTCTATTTTAATAATTAAATGTGAAATAATTGTCATCTATCCCCAGGGACACAGCATATGCAAAATTTACCAAATTTGTATCAGTAGGTATGTAAATTTGAATTTTTTAAATTCGCGCACAATGTAGAAGAAAAATGTTTAAAAATGTTAGCGCTAACTTCGGATTCGAGAGCGGGCTTGTTACCCGTCCATAACCAACTATCCACTATCGTGGTAACTGTGAAATGATTCTAAAAACGGCTTTATATATTATTCTTTAGGGGTAATTTAATGTTTCATATGGAAATACGGTAATTCATAATGTTAGCCCCCCCCCGATATTATTATAAATTCAAATTGATAATTTATTTTATACTAACTCACGACATGAAAATGTATTTAATGTACGCGCACGCGTGGACACACGCACACAGATGTAGTGTGCTGTCATAAGTTACACTAACTTCACTTTGGATTTGACAATACATACCAGTGTTCCCACTGCTATTACTTTCGTAACAGATCTATTACAATTGGCTCCACGCTATTACCATGTTACATTAAGCGAAAAATCTATTACGTTTTTCATATGGGAGGATGTTCTTTTATTTTGGCCTTAAAAAATTATGATTACGCCGGAAAGAAAATCTATTATTAAAACTTCTCAGCGGTGGCAACACTGGTATAATATACTGTTTATTTGGTCTAGTTTGGTTATTCTATGGTCTAGATTGACAGTGTTAAACAATTCCGTTGTATGATGTATTTTTAATGAAACTTGAAATTAAAAGATGTACAAACGTCGTTAGCATTTCGTATATGCTTTTAACAACAGATGTACCTATACAATAAGCAGTTATTATTTCCGATTGTTTGAAGGTAAAACATATCTAACCTCTGTTATCGTTTATTATAAACCAATGTGTTGTAGAAGAAAATCTAAGAAAATGTAAATGGGGCCATACATCCTGGCATCTGTATGATATAGTTTGCAGTTGATTGGTGTTGCTGTTTAAGTGGAAAGAATTATCGAGGAGGAGGAGGTTCTGTCATGTAGATTTTGTCACTGGAAAAATCGATTAAATCGTCTTGTTGTGCGTATCTAAATTTCCAGCCCACGTTATGTGCGAATTGATGATATCCTTGGTGCCGCTGTCTGTGATGATCTCAATAAATTTTGGCAGTGCGAAGAAATATCGAAACATATTGCGGAAGTTATTTGCACATGATGTGCCAGTGAGAATATCTATAAATTCGTTGTGTTCATAAAATGTATTGATCGAGTGGTTGCAATAAAATCAGTGTGTGCAATTTTTATATTTGAACTTTAAAACGTAAACCTGAGCATTTAATGAGCGGCAGAACTAAAAATTGATAACTAAGAAATGTAACGACAATAGTGATAATATATAACTTTATTTCATCGATCTTTACAGAGAATCGCTAGATGTCTGTCAATTTGTTAAATATATAGAGAACCTGGTTTGATATTTCATATTTGACCTTGACTTTTCACCGTAACTTGCCTCAAATAACGGTAATTTTTGAAAGAAACCGAAATGTCGTTGAGTTTTATCTATTAATATTGTGTGTTAAAAATGTTAAGAAAATCATCAGGGTGAACATCAATCCCAATCTATTACCATTAGATTTCTGAATATATGGGAAGATATTTTCAAAACCTTCGATCAATTTCAATTCCGTCGAACAATATTCTCTCCATCGTAATTGTAATTTATAACTGGTAAGTGCGAAATTATAAGATATAGGTACTCATTCATTCGATAAAACTTGATTTATTAACGGACATGTTACGTATGAAATAGCAGAGAGCGTGTCTAAACGGTTATGTGATACTTGCTGATATTCTTGGTGCGGCTGTCTGTGATGATGCCTGAAACACATATTATTGCATACTTCCACCGAGAAACCTTTATAAACTGTGATTATCACCTTTGAAAGTACACATCTATGAGGATATAACCTTTCCGATTGTTGGGATATGTATAGTCCAGATATCAAAAAATTTGTGAAATTTTGAGCATTTAGCTAGATATTTTGCTTTTTTTAGGTACTTAGGACCTTAGCCTTGGTAAATTATTCATTTCTCGAACGATATCGCCCCCACAAAAGCCGCTTTTGAGCGTAAAAGTATGCATCTGACGTTCGGACACATCGATGTAGTATTTATATCGGTGGTGATCTTAAATTTAAAAATCGAGGTATTAATAGTAATATAGAGGTGTACTCGACCCTTTTTAAGCTTCAAAACATTGTCAGACCTTTCCAATCGGTTCAAATCCAACTTTAAAAGCGGCAATCATTCCACATGTAGTTAACCGATGACAGCCTGCCAGAAACGGTCTTATATCTCGGTAAATACGGGTGCCGGTCGCGTTTCGGACTGGATTCGCTAACTTAATACTTTTTAGAAGAGATGTGGCATATTTTTCGAAAGATTAAGGTCGTTTTTCTCATCGCAAACATCGCTTAAAGATCAGCGGTAAATTTGACATTTGCGTTCTAGGCGCCATATTTGACAATAAATGGAAATCGAACTGCGAAAACACGGGGTCATAATTTCGTCTCTCGCGCGGATATTTAAACATTTTCGCCCCTTTTTTCGGTCGATTACGAAAAACGAAAGTCCCCCCAACCTATTTTCGACATTCGTGCGGCACCCGGGCGATTTTAAACGTGCCAATTTTCGCGATCGAAGTTGGGTATTTTGACCGATCGCGACGGGGAATGTGACATTTCTCCTAGGCAATTTAGCCGCATTGACTGTTCGTTACCCTAAATCGAGAAAAATGGAAATTTCGAAAAAGATTTGCGCGTTTTTTCGCTTTCAACGATGGAAAGTGATCGGCGCGGCCGGGGGCGAGGATCGATTCGCGTGTTTCAAAAATATCTCTCCTTTTAAGTAGCCCGCGTACGTTGAGAATATGCGTTGGAACCTTCCGCCAAGAGGCGTCTATAGCGGTAAATGGCGTACGTTCCACGGCTGCCTACATTGGCTGCCCGTTACCGAAATTCGGAGAAAATGGAAATTTCGAAAAAGATTTGCGCGTTTTTTCGCTTTCGACTACTAACGACACCCTGACTATTCCCGTGCGACAATCGCTAGGCGCCTTGCAAAAATATCTCTCCTTTTAGCCGAGGTCGGTACGTAGCGTGATGCCCGGCAAACTTTTTCAAGGGGTTCCGACACTACTCTTACCGGGCACGCCAAACGGATGCCTTTTATTAGTTATAACTAGAAAATCCGGCCGGTTCACCCACCCAATTAATTAGTCGTTCGATGTCCACTGGCTGCACCAACTCTGCAGAAAGTAGAAAGCCAGCGCTCCACTTGCAACGCACCACTTGCGCCCCCACTCGGCAGACCAGCCGATCTGCTGTTGTGTTGACATTTGCGTCTGACTCGGCGAATGACAGATCTGTCAAATGACATCGGATAATCATGTAAAACATACTGCTAAGGATTTATGTTTTGCGCGTTTTTAAAGCATTTTCCCTCTGGTTTCCTGCTCTTTTCAGTTAGAAGAGGCTTCAGTGTTGGTCGAACAAAAAGATTAAAATATATATAAAACGGTTTTTTTTTTTTTTTTTTTAGCTCCCAGTTAGGGGATTCGAAACCGAATCCCTTACCGTGTTTGATGAACAACCACCGCGCGTCGCCAGTACGCTAATCTAGTCCATCAAAATTGATTCTAAATTACGGGTTTATATATTATTGTTTATGGGTAATTTGACATTTCACAGGAAAATACGGTAATTCATAATGTTAGCCCCCCGATATTATTATAAATTCAAATTGCTAATTATTTTATACTCACTCACGACATTGAAAATGTATTTAATGTACGCGCCACGTTCTGAAGTAGAAAATCGGTATTACGTTTTGCATATGCTTTCATAAATAAAAATTTTATGAGGTAACTAATTTAATGAAATATTTAAGAGGAACCCATGCAAGGTAAATAATTGTTGTTTTAATTATACTTGGTGATAAATAAACATATATATATCTTATAGGGTAATTTCATACTGGTAATTACTTATTTACTAAGGATTATAATACGAAAAATCCGATCTGTGTACACCAATGCATCTTTTAACAGTGAAGGTATACGTTTGAAGAATTTGAAGATTTAGAGATTGCTGTGCTCTCACCGATCACTTGGTGCTAAATTTCAGAAGTGCAGCTGTAATTTTGAAAATAGCTAGTGTGCCAGTGAAGTATTGTACTTGTAGTTACATAACGATGTATTTATCTGTGCTAAACGCATTTCGAAATCAATATTTCGTGTAAGAAGTTTGCGCGTTTCTCTTTCTTTTGTTATTCGCGTTTCTTATTTAAACATTATACCCACAGTCTCTATTTTAATAATTAAATGTGAAATAATTGTCATCTATCCCCAGGGACACAGCATATTCAAATTTACCAAATTTGTATCAGTATGTAAATTTTATATTTTGCTAACTTTTATTATTCATGTCCAATATTATTATAAATTGAAATTGCTACTTTATTTTATATCCACTCACGATATGAAAATGCATTTAATGTACGCGCACGCGTGGACACACGCACACAGATGTAGTGTGCTGTCATAAGTTACATTAACTTCACTTTAGATTTGACAATACACACCAGTGTTCCCACTGCTATTACTTTCGTAACAGATCTATTACAATTGGCTCCACGCTATTAACATGTTACATTAAGCGAAAAATCTATTACGTTTTTCATATCGGAGGATGTTCTTTTATTTTGGCCTTAAAAAATTATGATTACGCTGGAAAGAAAATCTATTATTAAAACTTCTCAGCGGTGGCAACACTGGTATAATATACTGTTTATTTGCTCTAGTTTGGTTATTCTATGTGATTCTATGGTCTAGATTGACAGTGTTAAACAACTCCGTTGTATTTGAAGATGTATTTTTAATGAAACTTGAAATTATAAGATTTACAAACGTCGTTAGCATTTCGTATATGCTTTTAACAACAGATGTACCAATGATACAATCAGCAGTTATCAAAATGGAAGTATTTCTGATTGTTTGAAGGTAAAACATATCTAACCTCTGTTATTGTTCATTATAAACTAATGTTTTGTAGAAGAAAATGTAAATGGGGCCATACATCCTGGCATCTGTATGATATAGTTTGCAGTTGATTGGTGTTGCTGTTTAAGTGGAAAGAATTATCGAGGAGGAGGTTCTGCCATGTAGATTCTGTCACTGGAAAAATCTATTAAATCGTCTTGTTGTGCGTGTCTAAATTTCCAGCCCACATTATGTGCTAATTGATGATATCCTTGCTGCAGCTGTCTGTGATGATCTCAATAAATTTTGGCAGTGCGAAGAAATATCAAAACATATTGCGGAAGTTATTTGCACATGATGTGCCAGTGAGAATATCTATAAATTCGTTGTGTTCATAAAATGTATTGATCGAGTGGTTTCAATAAAATCAGTGTGTGCAGTTTTTATATTTGAATACGTTCTGAAGTAGAAAATTAGTATTATGTTTTGGATATGCTTTCATAAATAAAAATCTTATGAGGTAACTAATTTAATGAGGTATTTAAGAGGAGCTGATGCAAGGTGAATAATTCTCGCTTTAATTAAACTTTGTGATAAATAAATGTATAATATATTAACAGCGGCAATTTCGGATCCGAATATGATAGCTTCCTAAAGTGTTGATATATTCCGATCCACGTTGTAGCTTTTCACTCCAAATTCATGTTTTAACGGTCCCACGACATGCTATTGTGTTGACATTTGCGTCTGACTCGGCGAATGACAGATCTGTCAAAATGACATCGGGGATAACCATTTAAAACATACCGCTAAGGATTTATGTTTTGCGCGTTTTTAAAGGATTTTCGCTCCGGTTTTCTGCTCTTTTTAGTTAGAAGAGACCTCGCTGTCGGTCGATTGTCGATTTATCGGGCGAGTTGGCCGCCCTAGAAGGATCACTTTTCAGCCAAAGAATACATCCCTGTGGATCTGACGTTTTTCAAATAGACCTACAATTTACAACAGAAGTCGATTAGAATGAGGTAATTTGTTAAGAATGGAGGCGTACCTACCGTATATCAAACTGCAAATTAATCTGAGAGCTTATAAATGTGCTCTCCTTAACATTAACAGCGGCAATTTCAATCCGAATATCATAGCTTCCTAAAGTGTTGATATATTCCGATTAATAACACACTTTCGCTTCAATTTTCACTTCGTGCTTGCACATTTCACCAATTTTTCAAATCACATTGTGGCTTTTCACTCCAAATTCATGTTTTAACGATCCGAAGACGTGCTGTTGTGTTGTTGACATTTGCGGATCTGTCAAAATGACATCGGATAACCATGTAAAACATACTGCTAAGGATTTATATTTTGAGCGTTTCTTTCTGCATTTCGCTCCGGTTTTCTGCTCTTTTTAGTTAGAAGAGACTTCGGTGTTGGTCGATTGTCGGTTTCTCGAGCGAATTGGCCGCCCTAGAAGCACCACTTTTCAACGAAAGAATATATCTCTGTGGATCTGACGTTTTCCAAATAGACCTACAATTTACAATAGAAGTCGATTAGAATGAGGTAATTTGTTAAGAATGGAGGCGTACTTACCGGTTTTCAAGCTTCCACTTTACCTGAGAGCCGTTTGATATTAACAGCGCGGATCCGGATCCGAATGTGACAGCGTCCGAGATGCGATGTTTTATCGCGATTAATTACCCGTTTTCGCTTCCGTTTTTTCTCGCTTTAGTGTCCACGATGCGTCTGTGATGACGATTACAAACTTCTCGAACCACATTGCGCGTTTTTTTTGTACGAAATGCACGACGATGTAACGGTCCTACATACTGTTGACATTGGAATTTATCGGCAACTGACGCATGTGTCAAAACGGTATAGGGCACTTTTTGCCAAAAACATACCCCGACGCATTCGGTTATCGCGCGTTCTTTTACGTATTTCGCGCCGGTTTCTCGTCATTTTCCGATAGATGAGACTTCCCTGCTGCCGTTCGGCGCGATACACGGGCGACTTCGTCGCCTTATTAATCGCAGATCACCGTTCGAAATTGCGATATTTTGACAATTCGGACGCGTAATCTGACAATTCTCCTAGGCAAATTAGTGGGTATCAGTGGGCATTGGCTGCCCGTCGCCGAAATTCGGAGAAAATGGAAATTTCGAAAAAGATTTACGCGTTTTCCCGCTTTCAACGATGGAAAGTGATGGGCGCGGCCGGGAGCGACGGTCGATTCGCGCCTTTCAAAAGCATCTCTCCTTTTAAGTAGTGCGCGTACGTTGAGAATATGCGTTGGAACCATCCGGCAAGAGGCGTCTATGGGGCTAAATGGCGTACGTTCCACGGCCGTCTACATTGACTGTTCGTTACCCTAAATCGAGAAAAATGGAAATTTCGAAAAAGATTTACGCCTCTTTTCGCTTTCGACGACGGAAGGAGATCGGTCTAGTCCACAACGACCGTCGTTCGGCGCCCCTCAAAAATATCTCTCCTTTTAGCCCGCGCCCGTACGCCGAGCCTATTCGCGCGCAAGGTTTCAAGGGGTTCCGACACTACCCTTACCGGGCACGTCATTTGGGTGCACTTTAGTATTAATAACTAGAAAATCCGGCCGGTTCACCCACCCAATTAATTAGTCGTTTGATGTCCGCTTACCGTACCAACTCGATAGAAAGTAGAAAGCCCGCGCTCCACCTGGAACGCACCGCTTACGCACCAACTCCACAGACCAGCCAGACCGTACCACTTTCCGCTAACCACCGTCTACACCTGTGATTGGTTTGGGATCGTCGGTATACCCTGTATATTCCTGTTTTTCTTAAATCTTGCCTGTCACTTGTAAAAAGACTGGACGCTTCGCGTCTCAGCCGTATATTTATGTGATTGGTTTGGGATCGTCGGTACACCCTGTATATTCCTTTTTTATTAATTCTTGCCTGTCACTTGTAAAAAGACTCGACGCTTCACGTCTCAGTCGAATATTTGTGCGATTGGTTTGGGATCGTCGGTACACCCTGTATATTCATCTTTTCTTAATTCTTGCCTGTCACTTATAAAAAGACAGGACGCTTCGCGTCTCACTCGTATATTTGTGTGATTGGATTGGGATCGTCGGTACACCCTGTATATTCCTTTTTTCTTAATTCTCGCCTGTCACTTGTAAAAAGAGTCGACGCTTCACGTCCGGCAGTCTTTTGTTTGTGTGCTTGGTTTGGGATCGTCCGTACACCCTGTATATTCCTCTTTTCTTAATTCTTGCCTGTCACTTATAAAAAGACTGAACGCTTCGCGTCTCACTCGTATATTTGTGTGCTTGGTTTGGGATCGTCGGTACACCCTGTATATTCGTCTTTTCTTAATTCTTGCCTGTCACTTATAAAAAGACTGGACGCTTCGCGTCTCAGTCGTATATTTGTGTGATTGGTTCGGGATCGTCGGTACACCCTGTATGTTCCTTTTTTTTTTAATTATTGTCTCTCACTCGTAAAAAGACTGAACGCTTCGCGTCTCAGTCGTATATTTGTGTGATTGGTTCGGGATCGTCGGTACACCCTGTATATTCGGCTTTTTTTAATTCTTGCCTGTCACTTATAAAAAGACTGGACGCTTCGCGTCTCAGTCGTATATTTGTGTGATTGGTTCGGGATTGTCGATACACCCTATATATTCCTCTTTTCTTAATTCTTGCCTGTCACTTATAAAAAGACTGGACGCTTCGCGTCTCACTCGTATATTTGTGTGGTTGGATTAGGATCGTCGGTACACCCTGTATATTCCTTTTTTCTTAATTCTTGCCTGTCACTTGTAAAAGGACTGGACGCTTCGCGTCTCAGTCGTATATTTGTGTGATTGGATTGGGATCGTCGGTACACCCTGTATATTCCTTTTTTCTTAATTCTCGCCTGTCACTTGTAAAAAGAGTCGACGCTTCACGTCCGGCAGTCTTTTGTTTGTGTGCTTGGTTTGGGATCGTCCGTACACCCTGTATATTCCTCTTTTCTTAATTCTTGCCTGTCACTTATAAAAAGACTGAACGCTTCGCGTCTCACTCGTATATTTGTGTGCTTGGTTTGGGATCGTCGGTACACCCTGTACATTCCTCTTTTCTTCATTCTTGCCTGTCACTTGTAAAAAGACTGGACGCTTCGCGTTTCAGTCGAATATTTGTGTGATTGGTTTGGGATCGTCGGTACACCCTGTATATTCCTTTTTTCTTAATTCTTGCCTGTCACTTGTAAAAGGACTGGACGCTTCGCGTCTCAGTCGTATATTTGTGTGATTGGTTCGGGATCGTCGGTACACCCTGTATATTCGGCTTTTTTTAATTCTTGCCTGTCACTTATAAAAAGACTGGACGCTTCGCGTCTCAGTCGTATATTTGTGTGATTGGTTCGGGATTGTCGGTACACCCTATATATTCCTCTTTTCTTAATTCTTGCCTGTCACTTATAAAAAGACTGGACGCTTCGCGTCTCACTCGTATATTTGTGTGGTTGGATTAGGATCGTCGGTACACCCTGTATATTCCTTTTTTCTTAATTCTTGCCTGTCACTTGTAAAAGGACTGGACGCTTCGCGTCTCAGTCGTATATTTGTGTGATTGGTTTGGGATCGTCGGTACACCCTGTATATTCCTTTTTTTTTTAATTCTTGTCTCTCACTCGTAAAAAGACTGAACGCTTCGCGTCTCAGTCGAATATTTGTGTGATTGGTTTGGGATCGTCGGTACACCCTGTATATTCCTCTTTTCTTCATTCTTGCCTGTCACTTGTAAAAAGACTGGACGCTTCGCGTTTCAGTCGAATATTTGTGTGATTGGTTTGGGATCGTCGGTACACCCTGTACATTCCTCTTTTCTTCATTCTTGCCTGTCACTTGTAAAAAGACTGGACGCTTCGCGTTTCAGTCGAATATTTGTGTGATTGGTTTGGGATCGTCGGTACACCCTGTATATTCCTCTTTTCTTCATTCTTGCCTGTCACTTGTAAAGAGACTGGACGCTTCGCATCTCAGTCGTATATTTGTGTGATTGGTTTGGGATCGTCGGTACACCCTGTATATTCCTTTTTTCTTCATTCTTGCCTGTCACTTGTAAAAAGACTGGACGCTTCGCGTCTCACTCGAATATTTGTGTGATTGGTTTGGGATCGTCGGTACACCCTGTATATTCCTCTTTTCTTCATTCTTGCCTGTCACTTGTAAAAGGACTGGACGCTTCGCGTCTCAGTCGTATATTTGTGTGATTGGTTTGGGATCGTCGGTACACCCTGTATATTCCTTTTTTTTTAAATTCTTGTCTCTCACTCGTAAAAAGACTGAACGCTTCGCGTCTCAGTCGTATATTTGTGTGATTGGATTGGGATCGTCGGTACACCCTGTATATTAATTTTTTTGAATTAAACATTCCACACTCTGTATATATTGTAATAAGGAAACGTGAAAATTGTCACCATCCTGTATATTATTTTTTTGTAATTAATTATACACTCTGTATGTATTGTAATAATGAAACGTGAAAATTATCACCACCCAGTATATTCATTTTGCTAATAACGAAACCTGAAAACCACCACCCGGTTATTCACGTTTCTTATTTAAACATTACACCCACAGTCCCTATTTTAATAATTAAATGTGAAATAATTGTCACCTGTATCTATCCCCAGTGAAAATCGGTGTTACGTTTTGTATGTTTTCATAAATGAAAATCTTAGGTAGGGACACGATTATATTTGATACTATTGTATTTCTACTTAAAGATCGTTAATTATTGCAATTTGGAAACGATAATGTCGTCTTTACCATTATCAAATACACGTACAAATATTTACTTTCAATAGTTTAGTGTATTTATCGTAATTATATAAATGTAATGGTATTGCCATTTTATGACACTCTATACGCATGTGCATACATATCTATATAAGATTTTATCGCGAATACAATTGCCAGATACTAAATTGTGAATATCTTGGACGCTATTGAATACCTTATAAATATTATTTAAATTATATATATATAAATTTTGTTCTATCAAATATGATGTTAAAAAGTGTACTCGCTATTGATAAACATTCGATCAACTGAACGTACCTATCACCTATCGCTAGTTATGGAACACATCTAACATTAGACAATTTTATGTACATGTCAAACTTGACAGCAGAAATTCTGTTGGTGATTATAATTATACTAAACTACTTTATGTATGATTCTGGTTCTATATTTGGCCTCTTAACTTTTGATAGTAATAATTGAAAAGCTCTTCGGTGTTTCCACTTACCAATGGGCCCCGAATTTTGTTTTTATATGTCTACGGTACACCGTTTGTCGAGGTAAGATTCTGTTGTGGCTATTAGTACCTAGTTATAGCTAATGAGATTCAATTTTACTTTTAGGATATTTTTACAGTAATATTTGATACAGCAAGTTATCAATGATTATATATCCTGCGATACATATTGTATATAGAGACGGCTGTGCTTTTACCGAACCCAACCGCATCTAAATACCAACCTTGGTGCTGAATTTCAGAAGTGCAGCTGTAGTTTTGAAAGTAGCTAGTGTGCCAGTGAAGTATTGTACTTGTAGTTACATAACGATGTATTTATCTGTGCTAAACGCATTTACAAATCAATAAAACCAATATTTCTTGCGCGTTTCTCTTTCTTTTGATTACAGTGTATATAAGTTGAAGTATAATAAGTTGAAATTTATAACTGGTAAGTGGGAAATTATAAAATATACTCATTCATTTAGAAAAAATTGGATTTATTAACTGACGATGACAAATATCGGAAGATTAAGATCGCATGTTACGTTTGAGGTAAAGGTTTAATTTTTCTATATAAAGGGACACTATTTCCTCGTGATTGTGGGTTGGAGCTGCCGAATAGAGTAAAATATTCTTGAATTTAATGCAAAAGTGGAGATCGTGTCTATATTTCCAATTGTCGTACACAAAAATGACGTTTGGACAAATAGATGTAGTATTTATATCGGTGGTGATCTAACAGAGGCGTTAATTTTAAAAATTGAGGTATTAATAGTAATATAAAGGTGTACTTGACCCTTTCTAAGCTTTAAAACATTCTTTGAAAGTACACATTTATCAAGTTTTCACCATTCCGATTGTTCGGCTCTGTGTACTTCCGATACCAAGATATTTGCGACATTTTGGCTTGATATTTCGTTTTTTTTATGTACCTAGGACCTCATTCTTGGTAGATTATTCATCTCTCGAACGATATCGCCCCCACGAAACCCGCTTTTGAGCGTAAAAGTATGCATCTGACGTTCGGACAAATCGATGTAGTATTTATATCGGTGGTGATCTTAAATTTAAAAATCGAGGTATTAATAGTAATATAGAGGTGTACTCAACCCTTTTTAAGCTTCAAAACATTGTCAGACCTTTCCAATCGATTCAAATCCAACTTTAAAGGCGGCAATCATTCCACGTGTAGTTAACCGATGACAGCCTGCCAGAAACGGTCTTACATCTCGGTAAATGACCGGTGCAGGTCGCGTTTCGGACTCGATTCACTAACGTTATACTTTTTAGAAGAGATGTGGCATATTTTTCGAAAGATTAAGCTCGTTTTTCTCATCGCAAACATCGTTTAAAGATCAGCGGTAAATTTGACATTTGCGTTCTAGCGCCATATTAGACGGAATAAAGGAGAGTCGAAGTGGGAAAACGCGGTGTTATAATTTCGCTGCTGGCGCGAAAATTTCGCCATATCGGGTCCAGTTTGAGTTCGATGGGGTCAAAGGGGGGTCCCCTAATGGTATTTCCGACATCCGGCCGGCACCCGGGCGCCGTTAAATGAACGAATTTTCGCGACAAAGATTAGGCATTTTGACGGTCCGAGTGGGGTATTTTGACAAATTTTTCTGGGCAATTTAGCCGCATTGACTGTTCGTTACCCTAAAATCGCGAAAAATGTAAATTTCGAAAAAGATTTACGCGTTTTCCCGCTTTCAACGATGGAAAGTGATTTGCGCGGCCGGGAGCGACGGTCGATTCGCGTCTTTCAAAAGCATCTCTCCTTTTAAGTAGCGCGCGTACGTGGAGAATAGGCGTTCGAACCATCCGGCAAGAGGCGTCTATGGGGCTAAATGGCGTACGTTCCACGGCCGTCTACATTGGCTGCCCGTTACCGAAATTCGGAGAAAATGAAAATTTCGAAAAAGATTTACGCGCGATTTCGCTTTCGACGACGGAAGGAGATCGGTCTAGTCCACAACGACCGTCGTCGCGCGCCCCTCAAAAATATCTCTCCTTTTAGCCCGAGTCCGTACGTCGAACCTATTCGCGCGCAAGGTTTCAAGGGGTTCCGACACTACCCTTACCGGGCACGCCAAACGGATGCCTTTTATTAGTTATAACTAGAAAATCCGGCCGGTTCACCCACCCAATTAATTAGTCGTTTGATGTCCGCTTACCGTACCAACTCGATAGAAAGTAGAAAGCCCGCGCTCCACCTGGAACGCACCGCTTACGCACCAACTCCACAGACCAGCCAGACCGTACCACTTTCCGCTAACCACCGTCTACACCTGTGATTGGTTTGGGATCGTCGGTATACCCTGTATATTCCTGTTTTTCTTAAATCTTGCCTGTCACTTGTAAAAAGACTGGACGCTTCGCGTCTCAGCCGTATATTTATGTGATTGGTTTGGGATCGTCGGTACACCCTGTATATTCCTTTTTTATTAATTCTTGCCTGTCACTTGTAAAAAGACTCGACGCTTCACGTCTCAGTCGAATATTTGTGCGATTGGTTTGGGATCGTCGGTACACCCTGTATATTCATCTTTTCTTAATTCTTGCCTGTCACTTATAAAAAGACAGGACGCTTCGCGTCTCACTCGTATATTTGTGTGATTGGATTGGGATCGTCGGTACACCCTGTATATTCCTTTTTTCTTAATTCTCGCCTGTCACTTGTAAAAAGAGTCGACGCTTCACGTCCGGCAGTCTTTTGTTTGTGTGCTTGGTTTGGGATCGTCCGTACACCCTGTATATTCCTCTTTTCTTAATTCTTGCCTGTCACTTATAAAAAGACTGAACGCTTCGCGTCTCACTCGTATATTTGTGTGCTTGGTTTGGGATCGTCGGTACACCCTGTATATTCGTCTTTTCTTAATTCTTGCCTGTCACTTATAAAAAGACAGGACGCTTCGCGTCTCACTCGTATATTTGTGTGATTGGATTGGGATCGTCGGTACACCCTGTATATTCCTTTTTTCTTAATTCTCGCCTGTCACTTGTAAAAAGAGTCGACGCTTCACGTCCGGCAGTCTTTTGTTTGTGTGCTTGGTTTGGGATCGTCCGTACACCCTGTATATTCCTCTTTTCTTAATTCTTGCCTGTCACTTATAAAAAGACTGAACGCTTCGCGTCTCACTCGTATATTTGTGTGCTTGGTTTGGGATCGTCGGTACACCCTGTATATTCGTCTTTTCTTAATTCTTGCCTGTCACTTATAAAAAGACTGGACGCTTCGCGTCTCAGTCGTATATTTGTGTGATTGGTTCGGGATCGTCGGTACACCCTGTATGTTCCTTTTTTTTTTAATTATTGTCTCTCACTCGTAAAAAGACTGAACGCTTCGCGTCTCAGTCGTATATTTGTGTGATTGGTTCGGGATCGTCGGTACACCCTGTATATTCGGCTTTTTTTAATTCTTGCCTGTCACTTATAAAAAGACTGGACGCTTCGCGTCTCAGTCGTATATTTGTGTGATTGGTTCGGGATTGTCGATACACCCTATATATTCCTCTTTTCTTAATTCTTGCCTGTCACTTATAAAAAGACTGGACGCTTCGCGTCTCACTCGTATATTTGTGTGGTTGGATTAGGATCGTCGGTACACCCTGTATATTCCTTTTTTCTTAATTCTTGCCTGTCACTTGTAAAAGGACTGGACGCTTCGCGTCTCAGTCGTATATTTGTGTGATTGGATTGGGATCGTCGGTACACCCTGTATATTCCTTTTTTCTTAATTCTCGCCTGTCACTTGTAAAAAGAGTCGACGCTTCACGTCCGGCAGTCTTTTGTTTGTGTGCTTGGTTTGGGATCGTCCGTACACCCTGTATATTCCTCTTTTCTTAATTCTTGCCTGTCACTTATAAAAAGACTGAACGCTTCGCGTCTCACTCGTATATTTGTGTGCTTGGTTTGGGATCGTCGGTACACCCTGTACATTCCTCTTTTCTTCATTCTTGCCTGTCACTTGTAAAAAGACTGGACGCTTCGCGTTTCAGTCGAATATTTGTGTGATTGGTTTGGGATCGTCGGTACACCCTGTATATTCCTTTTTTCTTAATTCTTGCCTGTCACTTGTAAAAGGACTGGACGCTTCGCGTCTCAGTCGTATATTTGTGTGATTGGTTCGGGATCGTCGGTACACCCTGTATATTCGGCTTTTTTTAATTCTTGCCTGTCACTTATAAAAAGACTGGACGCTTCGCGTCTCAGTCGTATATTTGTGTGATTGGTTCGGGATTGTCGGTACACCCTATATATTCCTCTTTTCTTAATTCTTGCCTGTCACTTATAAAAAGACTGGACGCTTCGCGTCTCACTCGTATATTTGTGTGGTTGGATTAGGATCGTCGGTACACCCTGTATATTCCTTTTTTCTTAATTCTTGCCTGTCACTTGTAAAAGGACTGGACGCTTCGCGTCTCAGTCGTATATTTGTGTGATTGGTTTGGGATCGTCGGTACACCCTGTATATTCCTTTTTTTTTTAATTCTTGTCTCTCACTCGTAAAAAGACTGAACGCTTCGCGTCTCAGTCGAATATTTGTGTGATTGGTTTGGGATCGTCGGTACACCCTGTATATTCCTCTTTTCTTCATTCTTGCCTGTCACTTGTAAAAAGACTGGACGCTTCGCGTTTCAGTCGAATATTTGTGTGATTGGTTTGGGATCGTCGGTACACCCTGTACATTCCTCTTTTCTTCATTCTTGCCTGTCACTTGTAAAAAGACTGGACGCTTCGCGTTTCAGTCGAATATTTGTGTGATTGGTTTGGGATCGTCGGTACACCCTGTATATTCCTCTTTTCTTCATTCTTGCCTGTCACTTGTAAAGAGACTGGACGCTTCGCATCTCAGTCGTATATTTGTGTGATTGGTTTGGGATCGTCGGTACACCCTGTATATTCCTTTTTTCTTCATTCTTGCCTGTCACTTGTAAAAAGACTGGACGCTTCGCGTCTCACTCGAATATTTGTGTGATTGGTTTGGGATCGTCGGTACACCCTGTATATTCCTCTTTTCTTCATTCTTGCCTGTCACTTGTAAAAGGACTGGACGCTTCGCGTCTCAGTCGTATATTTGTGTGATTGGTTTGGGATCGTCGGTACACCCTGTATATTCCTTTTTTTTTAAATTCTTGTCTCTCACTCGTAAAAAGACTGAACGCTTCGCGTCTCAGTCGTATATTTGTGTGATTGGATTGGGATCGTCGGTACACCCTGTATATTAATTTTTTTGAATTAAACATTCCACACTCTGTATATATTGTAATAAGGAAACGTGAAAATTGTCACCATCCTGTATATTATTTTTTTGTAATTAATTATACACTCTGTATGTATTGTAATAATGAAACGTGAAAATTATCACCACCCAGTATATTCATTTTGCTAATAACGAAACCTGAAAACCACCACCCGGTTATTCACGTTTCTTATTTAAACATTACACCCACAGTCCCTATTTTAATAATTAAATGTGAAATAATTGTCACCTGTATCTATCCCCAGTGAAAATCGGTGTTACGTTTTGTATGTTTTCATAAATGAAAATCTTAGGTAGGGACACGATTATATTTGATACTATTGTATTTCTACTTAAAGATCGTTAATTATTGCAATTTGGAAACGATAATGTCGTCTTTACCATTATCAAATACACGTACAAATATTTACTTTCAATAGTTTAGTGTATTTATCGTAATTATATAAATGTAATGGTATTGCCATTTTATGACACTCTATACGCATGTGCATACATATCTATATAAGATTTTATCGCGAATACAATTGCCAGATACTAAATTGTGAATATCTTGGACGCTATTGAATACCTTATAAATATTATTTAAATTATATATATATAAATTTTGTTCTATCAAATATGATGTTAAAAAGTGTACTCGCTATTGATAAACATTCGATCAACTGAACGTACCTATCACCTATCGCTAGTTATGGAACACATCTAACATTAGACAATTTTATGTACATGTCAAACTTGACAGCAGAAATTCTGTTGGTGATTATAATTATACTAAACTACTTTATGTATGATTCTGGTTCTATATTTGGCCTCTTAACTTTTGATAGTAATAATTGAAAAGCTCTTCGGTGTTTCCACTTACCAATGGGCCCCGAATTTTGTTTTTATATGTCTACGGTACACCGTTTGTCGAGGTAAGATTCTGTTGTGGCTATTAGTACCTAGTTATAGCTAATGAGATTCAATTTTACTTTTAGGATATTTTTACAGTAATATTTGATACAGCAAGTTATCAATGATTATATATCCTGCGATACATATTGTATATAGAGACGGCTGTGCTTTTACCGAACCCAACCGCATCTAAATACCAACCTTGGTGCTGAATTTCAGAAGTGCAGCTGTAGTTTTGAAAGTAGCTAGTGTGCCAGTGAAGTATTGTACTTGTAGTTACATAACGATGTATTTATCTGTGCTAAACGCATTTACAAATCAATAAAACCAATATTTCTTGCGCGTTTCTCTTTCTTTTGATTACAGTGTATATAAGTTGAAGTATAATAAGTTGAAATTTATAACTGGTAAGTGGGAAATTATAAAATATACTCATTCATTTAGAAAAAATTGGATTTATTAACTGACGATGACAAATATCGGAAGATTAAGATCGCATGTTACGTTTGAGGTAAAGGTTTAATTTTTCTATATAAAGGGACACTATTTCCTCGTGATTGTGGGTTGGAGCTGCCGAATAGAGTAAAATATTCTTGAATTTAATGCAAAAGTGGAGATCGTGTCTATATTTCCAATTGTCGTACACAAAAATGACGTTTGGACAAATAGATGTAGTATTTATATCGGTGGTGATCTAACAGAGGCGTTAATTTTAAAAATTGAGGTATTAATAGTAATATAAAGGTGTACTTGACCCTTTCTAAGCTTTAAAACATTCTTTGAAAGTACACATTTATCAAGTTTTCACCATTCCGATTGTTCGGCTCTGTGTACTTCCGATACCAAGATATTTGCGACATTTTGGCTTGATATTTCGTTTTTTTTATGTACCTAGGACCTCATTCTTGGTAGATTATTCATCTCTCGAACGATATCGCCCCCACGAAACCCGCTTTTGAGCGTAAAAGTATGCATCTGACGTTCGGACAAATCGATGTAGTATTTATATCGGTGGTGATCTTAAATTTAAAAATCGAGGTATTAATAGTAATATAGAGGTGTACTCAACCCTTTTTAAGCTTCAAAACATTGTCAGACCTTTCCAATCGATTCAAATCCAACTTTAAAGGCGGCAATCATTCCACGTGTAGTTAACCGATGACAGCCTGCCAGAAACGGTCTTACATCTCGGTAAATGACCGGTGCAGGTCGCGTTTCGGACTCGATTCACTAACGTTATACTTTTTAGAAGAGATGTGGCATATTTTTCGAAAGATTAAGCTCGTTTTTCTCATCGCAAACATCGTTTAAAGATCAGCGGTAAATTTGACATTTGCGTTCTAGCGCCATATTAGACGGAATAAAGGAGAGTCGAAGTGGGAAAACGCGGTGTTATAATTCCGCTGCTGGCGCGAAAATTTCGCCATATCGGGTCCAGTTTGAGTTCGATGGGGTCAAAGGGGGGTCCCCTAATGGTATTTCCGACATCCGGCCGGCACCCGGGCGCCGTTAAATGAACGAATTTTCGCGACAAAGATTAGGCATTTTGACGGTCCGAGTGGGGTATTTTGACAAATTTTTCTGGGCAATTTAGCCGCATTGACTGTTCGTTACCCTAAAATCGCGAAAAATGTAAATTTCGAAAAAGATTTACGCGTTTTCCCGCTTTCAACGATGGAAAGTGATTTGCGCGGCCGGGAGCGACGGTCGATTCGCGTCTTTCAAAAGCATCTCTCCTTTTAAGTAGCGCGCGTACGTGGAGAATAGGCGTTCGAACCATCCGGCAAGAGGCGTCTATGGGGCTAAATGGCGTACGTTCCACGGCCGTCTACATTGGCTGCCCGTTACCGAAATTCGGAGAAAATGAAAATTTCGAAAAAGATTTACGCGCGATTTCGCTTTCGACGACGGAAGGAGATCGGTCTAGTCCACAACGACCGTCGTTCGGCGCCCCTCAAAAATATCTCTCCTTTTAGCCCGCGCCCGTACGCCGAGCCTATTCGCGCGCAAGGTTTCAAGGGGTTCCGACACTACCCTTACCGGGCACGTCATTTGGGTGCACTTTAGTATTAATAACTAGAAAATCCGGCCGGTTCACCCACCCAATTAATTAGTCGTTTGATGTCCGCTTACCGTACCAACTCGATAGAAAGTAGAAAGCCCGCGCTCCACCTGGAACGCACCGCTTACGCACCAACTCCACAGACCAGCCAGACCGTACCACTTTCCGCTAACCACCGTCTACACCTGTGATTGGTTTGGGATCGTCGGTATACCCTGTATATTCCTGTTTTTCTTAAATCTTGCCTGTCACTTGTAAAAAGACTGGACGCTTCGCGTCTCAGCCGTATATTTATGTGATTGGTTTGGGATCGTCGGTACACCCTGTATATTCCTTTTTTATTAATTCTTGCCTGTCACTTGTAAAAAGACTCGACGCTTCACGTCTCAGTCGAATATTTGTGCGATTGGTTTGGGATCGTCGGTACACCCTGTATATTCATCTTTTCTTAATTCTTGCCTGTCACTTATAAAAAGACAGGACGCTTCGCGTCTCACTCGTATATTTGTGTGATTGGATTGGGATCGTCGGTACACCCTGTATATTCCTTTTTTCTTAATTCTCGCCTGTCACTTGTAAAAAGAGTCGACGCTTCACGTCCGGCAGTCTTTTGTTTGTGTGCTTGGTTTGGGATCGTCCGTACACCCTGTATATTCCTCTTTTCTTAATTCTTGCCTGTCACTTATAAAAAGACTGAACGCTTCGCGTCTCACTCGTATATTTGTGTGCTTGGTTTGGGATCGTCGGTACACCCTGTATATTCGTCTTTTCTTAATTCTTGCCTGTCACTTATAAAAAGACTGGACGCTTCGCGTCTCAGTCGTATATTTGTGTGATTGGTTCGGGATCGTCGGTACACCCTGTATGTTCCTTTTTTTTTTAATTATTGTCTCTCACTCGTAAAAAGACTGAACGCTTCGCGTCTCAGTCGTATATTTGTGTGATTGGTTCGGGATCGTCGGTACACCCTGTATATTCGGCTTTTTTTAATTCTTGCCTGTCACTTATAAAAAGACTGGACGCTTCGCGTCTCAGTCGTATATTTGTGTGATTGGTTCGGGATTGTCGATACACCCTATATATTCCTCTTTTCTTAATTCTTGCCTGTCACTTATAAAAAGACTGGACGCTTCGCGTCTCACTCGTATATTTGTGTGGTTGGATTAGGATCGTCGGTACACCCTGTATATTCCTTTTTTCTTAATTCTTGCCTGTCACTTGTAAAAGGACTGGACGCTTCGCGTCTCAGTCGTATATTTGTGTGATTGGATTGGGATCGTCGGTACACCCTGTATATTCCTTTTTTCTTAATTCTCGCCTGTCACTTGTAAAAAGAGTCGACGCTTCACGTCCGGCAGTCTTTTGTTTGTGTGCTTGGTTTGGGATCGTCCGTACACCCTGTATATTCCTCTTTTCTTAATTCTTGCCTGTCACTTATAAAAAGACTGAACGCTTCGCGTCTCACTCGTATATTTGTGTGCTTGGTTTGGGATCGTCGGTACACCCTGTACATTCCTCTTTTCTTCATTCTTGCCTGTCACTTGTAAAAAGACTGGACGCTTCGCGTTTCAGTCGAATATTTGTGTGATTGGTTTGGGATCGTCGGTACACCCTGTATATTCCTTTTTTCTTAATTCTTGCCTGTCACTTGTAAAAGGACTGGACGCTTCGCGTCTCAGTCGTATATTTGTGTGATTGGTTCGGGATCGTCGGTACACCCTGTATATTCGGCTTTTTTTAATTCTTGCCTGTCACTTATAAAAAGACTGGACGCTTCGCGTCTCAGTCGTATATTTGTGTGATTGGTTCGGGATTGTCGGTACACCCTATATATTCCTCTTTTCTTAATTCTTGCCTGTCACTTATAAAAAGACTGGACGCTTCGCGTCTCACTCGTATATTTGTGTGGTTGGATTAGGATCGTCGGTACACCCTGTATATTCCTTTTTTCTTAATTCTTGCCTGTCACTTGTAAAAGGACTGGACGCTTCGCGTCTCAGTCGTATATTTGTGTGATTGGTTTGGGATCGTCGGTACACCCTGTATATTCCTTTTTTTTTTAATTCTTGTCTCTCACTCGTAAAAAGACTGAACGCTTCGCGTCTCAGTCGAATATTTGTGTGATTGGTTTGGGATCGTCGGTACACCCTGTATATTCCTCTTTTCTTCATTCTTGCCTGTCACTTGTAAAAAGACTGGACGCTTCGCGTTTCAGTCGAATATTTGTGTGATTGGTTTGGGATCGTCGGTACACCCTGTACATTCCTCTTTTCTTCATTCTTGCCTGTCACTTGTAAAAAGACTGGACGCTTCGCGTTTCAGTCGAATATTTGTGTGATTGGTTTGGGATCGTCGGTACACCCTGTATATTCCTATTTTCTTCATTCTTGCCTGTCACTTGTAAAGAGACTGGACGCTTCGCATCTCAGTCGTATATTTGTGTGATTGGTTTGGGATCGTCGGTACACCCTGTATATTCCTTTTTTCTTCATTCTTGCCTGTCACTTGTAAAAAGACTGGACGCTTCGCGTCTCACTCGAATATTTGTGTGATTGGTTTGGGATCGTCGGTACACCCTGTATATTCCTCTTTTCTTCATTCTTGCCTGTCACTTGTAAAAGGACTGGACGCTTCGCGTCTCAGTCGTATATTTGTGTGATTGGTTTGGGATCGTCGGTACACCCTGTATATTCCTTTTTTTTTAAATTCTTGTCTCTCACTCGTAAAAAGACTGAACGCTTCGCGTCTCAGTCGTATATTTGTGTGATTGGATTGGGATCGTCGGTACACCCTGTATATTAATTTTTTTGAATTAAACATTCCACACTCTGTATATATTGTAATAAGGAAACGTGAAAATTGTCACCATCCTGTATATTATTTTTTTGTAATTAATTATACACTCTGTATGTATTGTAATAATGAAACGTGAAAATTATCACCACCCAGTATATTCATTTTGCTAATAACGAAACCTGAAAACCACCACCCGGTTATTCACGTTTCTTATTTAAACATTACACCCACAGTCCCTATTTTAATAATTAAATGTGAAATAATTGTCACCTGTATCTATCCCCAGTGAAAATCGGTGTTACGTTTTGTATGTTTTCATAAATGAAAATCTTAGGTAGGGACACGATTATATTTGATACTATTGTATTTCTACTTAAAGATCGTTAATTATTGCAATTTGGAAACGATAATGTCGTCTTTACCATTATCAAATACACGTACAAATATTTACTTTCAATAGTTTAGTGTATTTATCGTAATTATATAAATGTAATGGTATTGCCATTTTATGACACTCTATACGCATGTGCATACATATCTATATAAGATTTTATCGCGAATACAATTGCCAGATACTAAATTGTGAATATCTTGGACGCTATTGAATACCTTATAAATATTATTTAAATTATATATATATAAATTTTGTTCTATCAAATATGATGTTAAAAAGTGTACTCGCTATTGATAAACATTCGATCAACTGAACGTACCTATCACCTATCGCTAGTTATGGAACACATCTAACATTAGACAATTTTATGTACATGTCAAACTTGACAGCAGAAATTCTGTTGGTGATTATAATTATACTAAACTACTTTATGTATGATTCTGGTTCTATATTTGGCCTCTTAACTTTTGATAGTAATAATTGAAAAGCTCTTCGGTGTTTCCACTTACCAATGGGCCCCGAATTTTGTTTTTATATGTCTACGGTACACCGTTTGTCGAGGTAAGATTCTGTTGTGGCTATTAGTACCTAGTTATAGCTAATGAGATTCAATTTTACTTTTAGGATATTTTTACAGTAATATTTGATACAGCAAGTTATCAATGATTATATATCCTGCGATACATATTGTATATAGAGACGGCTGTGCTTTTACCGAACCCAACCGCATCTAAATACCAACCTTGGTGCTGAATTTCAGAAGTGCAGCTGTAGTTTTGAAAGTAGCTAGTGTGCCAGTGAAGTATTGTACTTGTAGTTACATAACGATGTATTTATCTGTGCTAAACGCATTTACAAATCAATAAAACCAATATTTCTTGCGCGTTTCTCTTTCTTTTGATTACAGTGTATATAAGTTGAAGTATAATAAGTTGAAATTTATAACTGGTAAGTGGGAAATTATAAAATATACTCATTCATTTAGAAAAAATTGGATTTATTAACTGACGATGACAAATATCGGAAGATTAAGATCGCATGTTACGTTTGAGGTAAAGGTTTAATTTTTCTATATAAAGGGACACTATTTCCTCGTGATTGTGGGTTGGAGCTGCCGAATAGAGTAAAATATTCTTGAATTTAATGCAAAAGTGGAGATCGTGTCTATATTTCCAATTGTCGTACACAAAAATGACGTTTGGACAAATAGATGTAGTATTTATATCGGTGGTGATCTAACAGAGGCGTTAATTTTAAAAATTGAGGTATTAATAGTAATATAAAGGTGTACTTGACCCTTTCTAAGCTTTAAAACATTCTTTGAAAGTACACATTTATCAAGTTTTCACCATTCCGATTGTTCGGCTCTGTGTACTTCCGATACCAAGATATTTGCGACATTTTGGCTTGATATTTCGTTTTTTTTATGTACCTAGGACCTCATTCTTGGTAGATTATTCATCTCTCGAACGATATCGCCCCCACGAAACCCGCTTTTGAGCGTAAAAGTATGCATCTGACGTTCGGACAAATCGATGTAGTATTTATATCGGTGGTGATCTTAAATTTAAAAATCGAGGTATTAATAGTAATATAGAGGTGTACTCAACCCTTTTTAAGCTTCAAAACATTGTCAGACCTTTCCAATCGATTCAAATCCAACTTTAAAGGCGGCAATCATTCCACGTGTAGTTAACCGATGACAGCCTGCCAGAAACGGTCTTACATCTCGGTAAATGACCGGTGCAGGTCGCGTTTCGGACTCGATTCACTAACGTTATACTTTTTAGAAGAGATGTGGCATATTTTTCGAAAGATTAAGCTCGTTTTTCTCATCGCAAACATCGTTTAAAGATCAGCGGTAAATTTGACATTTGCGTTCTAGCGCCATATTAGACGGAATAAAGGAGAGTCGAAGTGGGAAAACGCGGTGTTATAATTTCGCTGCTGGCGCGAAAATTTCGCCATATCGGGTCCAGTTTGAGTTCGATGGGGTCAAAGGGGGGTCCCCTAATGGTATTTCCGACATCCGGCCGGCACCCGGGCGCCGTTAAATGAACGAATTTTCGCGACAAAGATTAGGCATTTTGACGGTCCGAGTGGGGTATTTTGACAAATTTTTCTGGGCAATTTAGCCGCATTGACTGTTCGTTACCCTAAAATCGCGAAAAATGTAAATTTCGAAAAAGATTTACGCGTTTTCCCGCTTTCAACGATGGAAAGTGATTTGCGCGGCCGGGAGCGACGGTCGATTCGCGTCTTTCAAAAGCATCTCTCCTTTTAAGTAGCGCGCGTACGTGGAGAATAGGCGTTCGAACCATCCGGCAAGAGGCGTCTATGGGGCTAAATGGCGTACGTTCCACGGCCGTCTACATTGGCTGCCCGTTACCGAAATTCGGAGAAAATGAAAATTTCGAAAAAGATTTACGCGCGATTTCGCTTTCGACGACGGAAGGAGATCGGTCTAGTCCACAACGACCGTCGTCGCGCGCCCCTCAAAAATATCTCTCCTTTTAGCCCGAGTCCGTACGTCGAACCTATTCGCGCGCAAGGTTTCAAGGGGTTCCGACACTACCCTTACCGGGCACGCCAAACGGATGCCTTTTATTAGTTATAACTAGAAAATCCGGCCGGTTCACCCACCCAATTAATTAGTCGTTTGATGTCCGCTTACCGTACCAACTCGATAGAAAGTAGAAAGCCCGCGCTCCACCTGGAACGCACCGCTTACGCACCAACTCCACAGACCAGCCAGACCGTACCACTTTCCGCTAACCACCGTCTACACCTGTGATTGGTTTGGGATCGTCGGTATACCCTGTATATTCCTGTTTTTCTTAAATCTTGCCTGTCACTTGTAAAAAGACTGGACGCTTCGCGTCTCAGCCGTATATTTATGTGATTGGTTTGGGATCGTCGGTACACCCTGTATATTCCTTTTTTATTAATTCTTGCCTGTCACTTGTAAAAAGACTCGACGCTTCACGTCTCAGTCGAATATTTGTGCGATTGGTTTGGGATCGTCGGTACACCCTGTATATTCATCTTTTCTTAATTCTTGCCTGTCACTTATAAAAAGACAGGACGCTTCGCGTCTCACTCGTATATTTGTGTGATTGGATTGGGATCGTCGGTACACCCTGTATATTCCTTTTTTCTTAATTCTCGCCTGTCACTTGTAAAAAGAGTCGACGCTTCACGTCCGGCAGTCTTTTGTTTGTGTGCTTGGTTTGGGATCGTCCGTACACCCTGTATATTCCTCTTTTCTTAATTCTTGCCTGTCACTTATAAAAAGACTGAACGCTTCGCGTCTCACTCGTATATTTGTGTGCTTGGTTTGGGATCGTCGGTACACCCTGTATATTCGTCTTTTCTTAATTCTTGCCTGTCACTTATAAAAAGACTGGACGCTTCGCGTCTCAGTCGTATATTTGTGTGATTGGTTCGGGATCGTCGGTACACCCTGTATGTTCCTTTTTTTTTTAATTATTGTCTCTCACTCGTAAAAAGACTGAACGCTTCGCGTCTCAGTCGTATATTTGTGTGATTGGTTCGGGATCGTCGGTACACCCTGTATATTCGGCTTTTTTTAATTCTTGCCTGTCACTTATAAAAAGACTGGACGCTTCGCGTCTCAGTCGTATATTTGTGTGATTGGTTCGGGATTGTCGATACACCCTATATATTCCTCTTTTCTTAATTCTTGCCTGTCACTTATAAAAAGACTGGACGCTTCGCGTCTCACTCGTATATTTGTGTGGTTGGATTAGGATCGTCGGTACACCCTGTATATTCCTTTTTTCTTAATTCTTGCCTGTCACTTGTAAAAGGACTGGACGCTTCGCGTCTCAGTCGTATATTTGTGTGATTGGATTGGGATCGTCGGTACACCCTGTATATTCCTTTTTTCTTAATTCTCGCCTGTCACTTGTAAAAAGAGTCGACGCTTCACGTCCGGCAGTCTTTTGTTTGTGTGCTTGGTTTGGGATCGTCCGTACACCCTGTATATTCCTCTTTTCTTAATTCTTGCCTGTCACTTATAAAAAGACTGAACGCTTCGCGTCTCACTCGTATATTTGTGTGCTTGGTTTGGGATCGTCGGTACACCCTGTACATTCCTCTTTTCTTCATTCTTGCCTGTCACTTGTAAAAAGACTGGACGCTTCGCGTTTCAGTCGAATATTTGTGTGATTGGTTTGGGATCGTCGGTACACCCTGTATATTCCTTTTTTCTTAATTCTTGCCTGTCACTTGTAAAAGGACTGGACGCTTCGCGTCTCAGTCGTATATTTGTGTGATTGGTTCGGGATCGTCGGTACACCCTGTATATTCGGCTTTTTTTAATTCTTGCCTGTCACTTATAAAAAGACTGGACGCTTCGCGTCTCAGTCGTATATTTGTGTGATTGGTTCGGGATTGTCGGTACACCCTATATATTCCTCTTTTCTTAATTCTTGCCTGTCACTTATAAAAAGACTGGACGCTTCGCGTCTCACTCGTATATTTGTGTGGTTGGATTAGGATCGTCGGTACACCCTGTATATTCCTTTTTTCTTAATTCTTGCCTGTCACTTGTAAAAGGACTGGACGCTTCGCGTCTCAGTCGTATATTTGTGTGATTGGTTTGGGATCGTCGGTACACCCTGTATATTCCTTTTTTTTTTAATTCTTGTCTCTCACTCGTAAAAAGACTGAACGCTTCGCGTCTCAGTCGAATATTTGTGTGATTGGTTTGGGATCGTCGGTACACCCTGTATATTCCTCTTTTCTTCATTCTTGCCTGTCACTTGTAAAAAGACTGGACGCTTCGCGTTTCAGTCGAATATTTGTGTGATTGGTTTGGGATCGTCGGTACACCCTGTACATTCCTCTTTTCTTCATTCTTGCCTGTCACTTGTAAAAAGACTGGACGCTTCGCGTTTCAGTCGAATATTTGTGTGATTGGTTTGGGATCGTCGGTACACCCTGTATATTCCTCTTTTCTTCATTCTTGCCTGTCACTTGTAAAGAGACTGGACGCTTCGCATCTCAGTCGTATATTTGTGTGATTGGTTTGGGATCGTCGGTACACCCTGTATATTCCTTTTTTCTTCATTCTTGCCTGTCACTTGTAAAAAGACTGGACGCTTCGCGTCTCACTCGAATATTTGTGTGATTGGTTTGGGATCGTCGGTACACCCTGTATATTCCTCTTTTCTTCATTCTTGCCTGTCACTTGTAAAAGGACTGGACGCTTCGCGTCTCAGTCGTATATTTGTGTGATTGGTTTGGGATCGTCGGTACACCCTGTATATTCCTTTTTTTTTAAATTCTTGTCTCTCACTCGTAAAAAGACTGAACGCTTCGCGTCTCAGTCGTATATTTGTGTGATTGGATTGGGATCGTCGGTACACCCTGTATATTAATTTTTTTGAATTAAACATTCCACACTCTGTATATATTGTAATAAGGAAACGTGAAAATTGTCACCATCCTGTATATTATTTTTTTGTAATTAATTATACACTCTGTATGTATTGTAATAATGAAACGTGAAAATTATCACCACCCAGTATATTCATTTTGCTAATAACGAAACCTGAAAACCACCACCCGGTTATTCACGTTTCTTATTTAAACATTACACCCACAGTCCCTATTTTAATAATTAAATGTGAAATAATTGTCACCTGTATCTATCCCCAGTGAAAATCGGTGTTACGTTTTGTATGTTTTCATAAATGAAAATCTTAGGTAGGGACACGATTATATTTGATACTATTGTATTTCTACTTAAAGATCGTTAATTATTGCAATTTGGAAACGATAATGTCGTCTTTACCATTATCAAATACACGTACAAATATTTACTTTCAATAGTTTAGTGTATTTATCGTAATTATATAAATGTAATGGTATTGCCATTTTATGACACTCTATACGCATGTGCATACATATCTATATAAGATTTTATCGCGAATACAATTGCCAGATACTAAATTGTGAATATCTTGGACGCTATTGAATACCTTATAAATATTATTTAAATTATATATATATAAATTTTGTTCTATCAAATATGATGTTAAAAAGTGTACTCGCTATTGATAAACATTCGATCAACTGAACGTACCTATCACCTATCGCTAGTTATGGAACACATCTAACATTAGACAATTTTATGTACATGTCAAACTTGACAGCAGAAATTCTGTTGGTGATTATAATTATACTAAACTACTTTATGTATGATTCTGGTTCTATATTTGGCCTCTTAACTTTTGATAGTAATAATTGAAAAGCTCTTCGGTGTTTCCACTTACCAATGGGCCCCGAATTTTGTTTTTATATGTCTACGGTACACCGTTTGTCGAGGTAAGATTCTGTTGTGGCTATTAGTACCTAGTTATAGCTAATGAGATTCAATTTTACTTTTAGGATATTTTTACAGTAATATTTGATACAGCAAGTTATCAATGATTATATATCCTGCGATACATATTGTATATAGAGACGGCTGTGCTTTTACCGAACCCAACCGCATCTAAATACCAACCTTGGTGCTGAATTTCAGAAGTGCAGCTGTAGTTTTGAAAGTAGCTAGTGTGCCAGTGAAGTATTGTACTTGTAGTTACATAACGATGTATTTATCTGTGCTAAACGCATTTACAAATCAATAAAACCAATATTTCTTGCGCGTTTCTCTTTCTTTTGATTACAGTGTATATAAGTTGAAGTATAATAAGTTGAAATTTATAACTGGTAAGTGGGAAATTATAAAATATACTCATTCATTTAGAAAAAATTGGATTTATTAACTGACGATGACAAATATCGGAAGATTAAGATCGCATGTTACGTTTGAGGTAAAGGTTTAATTTTTCTATATAAAGGGACACTATTTCCTCGTGATTGTGGGTTGGAGCTGCCGAATAGAGTAAAATATTCTTGAATTTAATGCAAAAGTGGAGATCGTGTCTATATTTCCAATTGTCGTACACAAAAATGACGTTTGGACAAATAGATGTAGTATTTATATCGGTGGTGATCTAACAGAGGCGTTAATTTTAAAAATTGAGGTATTAATAGTAATATAAAGGTGTACTTGACCCTTTCTAAGCTTTAAAACATTCTTTGAAAGTACACATTTATCAAGTTTTCACCATTCCGATTGTTCGGCTCTGTGTACTTCCGATACCAAGATATTTGCGACATTTTGGCTTGATATTTCGTTTTTTTTATGTACCTAGGACCTCATTCTTGGTAGATTATTCATCTCTCGAACGATATCGCCCCCACGAAACCCGCTTTTGAGCGTAAAAGTATGCATCTGACGTTCGGACAAATCGATGTAGTATTTATATCGGTGGTGATCTTAAATTTAAAAATCGAGGTATTAATAGTAATATAGAGGTGTACTCAACCCTTTTTAAGCTTCAAAACATTGTCAGACCTTTCCAATCGATTCAAATCCAACTTTAAAGGCGGCAATCATTCCACGTGTAGTTAACCGATGACAGCCTGCCAGAAACGGTCTTACATCTCGGTAAATGACCGGTGCAGGTCGCGTTTCGGACTCGATTCACTAACGTTATACTTTTTAGAAGAGATGTGGCATATTTTTCGAAAGATTAAGCTCGTTTTTCTCATCGCAAACATCGTTTAAAGATCAGCGGTAAATTTGACATTTGCGTTCTAGCGCCATATTAGACGGAATAAAGGAGAGTCGAAGTGGGAAAACGCGGTGTTATAATTTCGCTGCTGGCGCGAAAATTTCGCCATATCGGGTCCAGTTTGAGTTCGATGGGGTCAAAGGGGGGTCCCCTAATGGTATTTCCGACATCCGGCCGGCACCCGGGCGCCGTTAAATGAACGAATTTTCGCGACAAAGATTAGGCATTTTGACGGTCCGAGTGGGGTATTTTGACAAATTTTTCTGGGCAATTTAGCCGCATTGACTGTTCGTTACCCTAAAATCGCGAAAAATGTAAATTTCGAAAAAGATTTACGCGTTTTCCCGCTTTCAACGATGGAAAGTGATTTGCGCGGCCGGGAGCGACGGTCGATTCGCGTCTTTCAAAAGCATCTCTCCTTTTAAGTAGCGCGCGTACGTGGAGAATAGGCGTTCGAACCATCCGGCAAGAGGCGTCTATGGGGCTAAATGGCGTACGTTCCACGGCCGTCTACATTGGCTGCCCGTTACCGAAATTCGGAGAAAATGAAAATTTCGAAAAAGATTTACGCGCGATTTCGCTTTCGACGACGGAAGGAGATCGGTCTAGTCCACAACGACCGTCGTCGCGCGCCCCTCAAAAATATCTCTCCTTTTAGCCCGAGTCCGTACGTCGAACCTATTCGCGCGCAAGGTTTCAAGGGGTTCCGACACTACCCTTACCGGGCACGCCAAACGGATGCCTTTTATTAGTTATAACTAGAAAATCCGGCCGGTTCACCCACCCAATTAATTAGTCGTTTGATGTCCGCTTACCGTACCAACTCGATAGAAAGTAGAAAGCCCGCGCTCCACCTGGAACGCACCGCTTACGCACCAACTCCACAGACCAGCCAGACCGTACCACTTTCCGCTAACCACCGTCTACACCTGTGATTGGTTTGGGATCGTCGGTATACCCTGTATATTCCTGTTTTTCTTAAATCTTGCCTGTCACTTGTAAAAAGACTGGACGCTTCGCGTCTCAGCCGTATATTTATGTGATTGGTTTGGGATCGTCGGTACACCCTGTATATTCCTTTTTTATTAATTCTTGCCTGTCACTTGTAAAAAGACTCGACGCTTCACGTCTCAGTCGAATATTTGTGCGATTGGTTTGGGATCGTCGGTACACCCTGTATATTCATCTTTTCTTAATTCTTGCCTGTCACTTATAAAAAGACAGGACGCTTCGCGTCTCACTCGTATATTTGTGTGATTGGATTGGGATCGTCGGTACACCCTGTATATTCCTTTTTTCTTAATTCTCGCCTGTCACTTGTAAAAAGAGTCGACGCTTCACGTCCGGCAGTCTTTTGTTTGTGTGCTTGGTTTGGGATCGTCCGTACACCCTGTATATTCCTCTTTTCTTAATTCTTGCCTGTCACTTATAAAAAGACTGAACGCTTCGCGTCTCACTCGTATATTTGTGTGCTTGGTTTGGGATCGTCGGTACACCCTGTATATTCGTCTTTTCTTAATTCTTGCCTGTCACTTATAAAAAGACTGGACGCTTCGCGTCTCAGTCGTATATTTGTGTGATTGGTTCGGGATCGTCGGTACACCCTGTATGTTCCTTTTTTTTTTAATTATTGTCTCTCACTCGTAAAAAGACTGAACGCTTCGCGTCTCAGTCGTATATTTGTGTGATTGGTTCGGGATCGTCGGTACACCCTGTATATTCGGCTTTTTTTAATTCTTGCCTGTCACTTATAAAAAGACTGGACGCTTCGCGTCTCAGTCGTATATTTGTGTGATTGGTTCGGGATTGTCGATACACCCTATATATTCCTCTTTTCTTAATTCTTGCCTGTCACTTATAAAAAGACTGGACGCTTCGCGTCTCACTCGTATATTTGTGTGGTTGGATTAGGATCGTCGGTACACCCTGTATATTCCTTTTTTCTTAATTCTTGCCTGTCACTTGTAAAAGGACTGGACGCTTCGCGTCTCAGTCGTATATTTGTGTGATTGGATTGGGATCGTCGGTACACCCTGTATATTCCTTTTTTCTTAATTCTCGCCTGTCACTTGTAAAAAGAGTCGACGCTTCACGTCCGGCAGTCTTTTGTTTGTGTGCTTGGTTTGGGATCGTCCGTACACCCTGTATATTCCTCTTTTCTTAATTCTTGCCTGTCACTTATAAAAAGACTGAACGCTTCGCGTCTCACTCGTATATTTGTGTGCTTGGTTTGGGATCGTCGGTACACCCTGTACATTCCTCTTTTCTTCATTCTTGCCTGTCACTTGTAAAAAGACTGGACGCTTCGCGTTTCAGTCGAATATTTGTGTGATTGGTTTGGGATCGTCGGTACACCCTGTATATTCCTTTTTTCTTAATTCTTGCCTGTCACTTGTAAAAGGACTGGACGCTTCGCGTCTCAGTCGTATATTTGTGTGATTGGTTCGGGATCGTCGGTACACCCTGTATATTCGGCTTTTTTTAATTCTTGCCTGTCACTTATAAAAAGACTGGACGCTTCGCGTCTCAGTCGTATATTTGTGTGATTGGTTCGGGATTGTCGGTACACCCTATATATTCCTCTTTTCTTAATTCTTGCCTGTCACTTATAAAAAGACTGGACGCTTCGCGTCTCACTCGTATATTTGTGTGGTTGGATTAGGATCGTCGGTACACCCTGTATATTCCTTTTTTCTTAATTCTTGCCTGTCACTTGTAAAAGGACTGGACGCTTCGCGTCTCAGTCGTATATTTGTGTGATTGGTTTGGGATCGTCGGTACACCCTGTATATTCCTTTTTTTTTTAATTCTTGTCTCTCACTCGTAAAAAGACTGAACGCTTCGCGTCTCAGTCGAATATTTGTGTGATTGGTTTGGGATCGTCGGTACACCCTGTATATTCCTCTTTTCTTCATTCTTGCCTGTCACTTGTAAAAAGACTGGACGCTTCGCGTTTCAGTCGAATATTTGTGTGATTGGTTTGGGATCGTCGGTACACCCTGTACATTCCTCTTTTCTTCATTCTTGCCTGTCACTTGTAAAAAGACTGGACGCTTCGCGTTTCAGTCGAATATTTGTGTGATTGGTTTGGGATCGTCGGTACACCCTGTATATTCCTCTTTTCTTCATTCTTGCCTGTCACTTGTAAAGAGACTGGACGCTTCGCATCTCAGTCGTATATTTGTGTGATTGGTTTGGGATCGTCGGTACACCCTGTATATTCCTTTTTTCTTCATTCTTGCCTGTCACTTGTAAAAAGACTGGACGCTTCGCGTCTCACTCGAATATTTGTGTGATTGGTTTGGGATCGTCGGTACACCCTGTATATTCCTCTTTTCTTCATTCTTGCCTGTCACTTGTAAAAGGACTGGACGCTTCGCGTCTCAGTCGTATATTTGTGTGATTGGTTTGGGATCGTCGGTACACCCTGTATATTCCTTTTTTTTTAAATTCTTGTCTCTCACTCGTAAAAAGACTGAACGCTTCGCGTCTCAGTCGTATATTTGTGTGATTGGATTGGGATCGTCGGTACACCCTGTATATTAATTTTTTTGAATTAAACATTCCACACTCTGTATATATTGTAATAAGGAAACGTGAAAATTGTCACCATCCTGTATATTATTTTTTTGTAATTAATTATACACTCTGTATGTATTGTAATAATGAAACGTGAAAATTATCACCACCCAGTATATTCATTTTGCTAATAACGAAACCTGAAAACCACCACCCGGTTATTCACGTTTCTTATTTAAACATTACACCCACAGTCCCTATTTTAATAATTAAATGTGAAATAATTGTCACCTGTATCTATCCCCAGTGAAAATCGGTGTTACGTTTTGTATGTTTTCATAAATGAAAATCTTAGGTAGGGACACGATTATATTTGATACTATTGTATTTCTACTTAAAGATCGTTAATTATTGCAATTTGGAAACGATAATGTCGTCTTTACCATTATCAAATACACGTACAAATATTTACTTTCAATAGTTTAGTGTATTTATCGTAATTATATAAATGTAATGGTATTGCCATTTTATGACACTCTATACGCATGTGCATACATATCTATATAAGATTTTATCGCGAATACAATTGCCAGATACTAAATTGTGAATATCTTGGACGCTATTGAATACCTTATAAATATTATTTAAATTATATATATATAAATTTTGTTCTATCAAATATGATGTTAAAAAGTGTACTCGCTATTGATAAACATTCGATCAACTGAACGTACCTATCACCTATCGCTAGTTATGGAACACATCTAACATTAGACAATTTTATGTACATGTCAAACTTGACAGCAGAAATTCTGTTGGTGATTATAATTATACTAAACTACTTTATGTATGATTCTGGTTCTATATTTGGCCTCTTAACTTTTGATAGTAA
The DNA here is from genome assembly GCA_949128085.1 of Cetonia aurata. Lineage (NCBI taxonomy): Eukaryota > Metazoa > Arthropoda > Insecta > Coleoptera > Scarabaeidae > Cetonia > Cetonia aurata. The sequence goes on from OX421887.1 coordinate 4,943,036, forward strand.
TAATTGAAAAGCTCTTCGGTGTTTCCACTTACCAATGGGCCCCGAATTTTGTTTTTATATGTCTACGGTACACCGTTTGTCGAGGTAAGATTCTGTTGTGGCTATTAGTACCTAGTTATAGCTAATGAGATTCAATTTTACTTTTAGGATATTTTTACAGTAATATTTGATACAGCAAGTTATCAATGATTATATATCCTGCGATACATATTGTATATAGAGACGGCTGTGCTTTTACCGAACCCAACCGCATCTAAATACCAACCTTGGTGCTGAATTTCAGAAGTGCAGCTGTAGTTTTGAAAGTAGCTAGTGTGCCAGTGAAGTATTGTACTTGTAGTTACATAACGATGTATTTATCTGTGCTAAACGCATTTACAAATCAATAAAACCAATATTTCTTGCGCGTTTCTCTTTCTTTTGATTACAGTGTATATAAGTTGAAGTATAATAAGTTGAAATTTATAACTGGTAAGTGGGAAATTATAAAATATACTCATTCATTTAGAAAAAATTGGATTTATTAACTGACGATGACAAATATCGGAAGATTAAGATCGCATGTTACGTTTGAGGTAAAGGTTTAATTTTTCTATATAAAGGGACACTATTTCCTCGTGATTGTGGGTTGGAGCTGCCGAATAGAGTAAAATATTCTTGAATTTAATGCAAAAGTGGAGATCGTGTCTATATTTCCAATTGTCGTACACAAAAATGACGTTTGGACAAATAGATGTAGTATTTATATCGGTGGTGATCTAACAGAGGCGTTAATTTTAAAAATTGAGGTATTAATAGTAATATAAAGGTGTACTTGACCCTTTCTAAGCTTTAAAACATTCTTTGAAAGTACACATTTATCAAGTTTTCACCATTCCGATTGTTCGGCTCTGTGTACTTCCGATACCAAGATATTTGCGACATTTTGGCTTGATATTTCGTTTTTTTTATGTACCTAGGACCTCATTCTTGGTAGATTATTCATCTCTCGAACGATATCGCCCCCACGAAACCCGCTTTTGAGCGTAAAAGTATGCATCTGACGTTCGGACAAATCGATGTAGTATTTATATCGGTGGTGATCTTAAATTTAAAAATCGAGGTATTAATAGTAATATAGAGGTGTACTCAACCCTTTTTAAGCTTCAAAACATTGTCAGACCTTTCCAATCGATTCAAATCCAACTTTAAAGGCGGCAATCATTCCACGTGTAGTTAACCGATGACAGCCTGCCAGAAACGGTCTTACATCTCGGTAAATGACCGGTGCAGGTCGCGTTTCGGACTCGATTCACTAACGTTATACTTTTTAGAAGAGATGTGGCATATTTTTCGAAAGATTAAGCTCGTTTTTCTCATCGCAAACATCGTTTAAAGATCAGCGGTAAATTTGACATTTGCGTTCTAGCGCCATATTAGACGGAATAAAGGAGAGTCGAAGTGGGAAAACGCGGTGTTATAATTTCGCTGCTGGCGCGAAAATTTCGCCATATCGGGTCCAGTTTGAGTTCGATGGGGTCAAAGGGGGGTCCCCTAATGGTATTTCCGACATCCGGCCGGCACCCGGGCGCCGTTAAATGAACGAATTTTCGCGACAAAGATTAGGCATTTTGACGGTCCGAGTGGGGTATTTTGACAAATTTTTCTGGGCAATTTAGCCGCATTGACTGTTCGTTACCCTAAAATCGCGAAAAATGTAAATTTCGAAAAAGATTTACGCGTTTTCCCGCTTTCAACGATGGAAAGTGATTTGCGCGGCCGGGAGCGACGGTCGATTCGCGTCTTTCAAAAGCATCTCTCCTTTTAAGTAGCGCGCGTACGTGGAGAATAGGCGTTCGAACCATCCGGCAAGAGGCGTCTATGGGGCTAAATGGCGTACGTTCCACGGCCGTCTACATTGGCTGCCCGTTACCGAAATTCGGAGAAAATGAAAATTTCGAAAAAGATTTACGCGCGATTTCGCTTTCGACGACGGAAGGAGATCGGTCTAGTCCACAACGACCGTCGTCGCGCGCCCCTCAAAAATATCTCTCCTTTTAGCCCGAGTCCGTACGTCGAACCTATTCGCGCGCAAGGTTTCAAGGGGTTCCGACACTACCCTTACCGGGCACGCCAAACGGATGCCTTTTATTAGTTATAACTAGAAAATCCGGCCGGTTCACCCACCCAATTAATTAGTCGTTCGATGTCCACTGGCTGCACCAACTCGATAGAAAGTAGAAAGCCAGCGCTCCACTTGCAACGCACCACTTGCGCCCCCACTCGGCAGACCAGCCCATCTGCTGTTGTGTTGACATTTGCGTCTGACTCTGCGAATGACAGATCTGTCAAGTCAAATGACATCGGATAATCATGTAAAACCTACATAAAACGGTTTTTTTTTTTTTTTTTTTTTTTTTTTTTTAGCTCCCAGTTGGGGATTCGAAACCGAATCCATTACCGTGTTTGATGAATAACCATCGCGCGTCGCCAGTACGCTAATCTAGTCCATCAAAATTGATTCTAAATTACTGGTTTATATATTATTGTTTATCGGTAATTTGACATTTCACAGGAAAATACGGTAATTCATAATGTTAGCCCCCCGATATTATTATAAATTCAAATTGCTAATTATTTTATACTCACTCACGACATTGAAAATGTATTTAATGTACGCGCCACGTTCTGAAGTAGAAAATCGGTATTACGTTTTGCATATGCTTTCATAAATAAAAATTTTATGAGGTAACTAATTTAATGAAATATTTAAGAGGAACCCATGCAAGGTAAATAATTGTTGTTTTAATTATACTTGGTGATAAATAAACATATATATATCTTATAGGGTAATTTCATACTGGTAATTACTTATTTACTAAGGATTATAATACGAAAAATCCGATCTATGTACACCAATGCATCTTTTAACAGTGAAGGTACGTTTGAAGAATTTGAAGATTCAGAGATTGCTGTGCTCTCACCGATCACTTGGTGATAAATTTCAGAAGTGCAGCTGTAATTTTGAAAATAGCTAGTGTGCCAGTGAAGTATTGTACTTGTAGTTACATAACGATGTATTTATCTGTGCTAAACGCATTTCGAAATCAATATTTCGTGTAAGAAGTTTGCGCGTTTCTCTTTCTTTTGTTATTCGCGTTTCTTATTTAAACATTATACCCACAGTCTCTATTTTAATAATTAAATGTGAAATAATTGTCATCTATCCCCAGGGACACAGCATATGCAAATTTACCAAATTTGTATCAGTATGTAAATTTTATATTTTGCTAACTTTTATTATTCATGTCCAATATTATTATAAATTGAAATTGCTACTTTATTTTATATCCACTCACGATATGAAAATGCATTTAATGTACGCGCACGCGTGGACACACGCACACAGATGTAGTGTGCTGTCATAAGTTACATTAACTTCACTTTAGATTTGACAATACACACCAGTGTTCCCACTGCTATTACTTTCGTAACAGATCTATTACAATTGGCTCCACGCTATTAACATGTTACATTAAGCGAAAAATCTATTACGTTTTTCATATCGGAGGATGTTCTTTTATTTTGGCCTTAAAAAATTATGATTACGCTGGAAAGAAAATCTATTATTAAAACTTCTCAGCGGTGGCAACACTGGTATAATATACTGTTTATTTGCTCTAGTTTGGTTATTCTATGGTCTAGATTGACAGTGTTAAACAACTCCGTTGTATTTGAAGATGTATTTTTAATGAAACTTGAAATTATAAGATTTACAAACGTCGTTAGCATTTCGTATATGCTTTTAACAACAGATGTACCAATGATACAATAAGCAGTTATCAAAATGGAAGTATTTCTGATTGTTTGAAGGTAAAACATATCTAACCTCTGTTATTGTTCATTATAAACTAATGTTTTGTAGAAGAAAATCTAAGAAAATGTAAATGGGGCCATACATCCTGGCATCTGTATGATATAGTTTGCAGTTGATTGGTGTTGCTGTTTAAGTGGAAAGAATTATCGAGGAGGAGGTTCTGTCATGTAGATTCTGTCACTGGAAAAATCTATTAAATCGTCTTGTTGTGCGTGTCTAAATTTCCAGCCCACATTATGTGCTAATTGATGATATCCTTGGTGCGGCTGTCTGTGATGATCTCAATAAATTTTGGCAGTGCGAAGAAATATCAAAACATATTGCGGAAGTTATTTGCACATGATGTGCCAGTGAGAATATCTATAAATTCGTTGTGTTCATAAAATGTATTGATCGAGTGGTTTCAATAAAATCAGTGTGTGCAGTTTTTATATTTGAATACGTTCTGAAGTAGAAAATTAGTATTATGTTTTGGATATGCTTTCATAAATAAAAATCTTATGAGGTAACTAATTTAATGAGGTATTTAAGAGGAGCTGATGCAAGGTGAATAATTCTCGCTTTAATTAAACTTTGTGATAAATAAATGTATAATATATTAACAGCGGCAATTTCGGATCCGAATATGATAGCTTCCTAAAGTGTTGATATATTCCGATCCACGTTGTAGCTTTTCACTCCAAATTCATGTTTTAACGGTCCCACGACATGCTATTGTGTTGACATTTGCGTCTGACTCGGCGAATGACAGATCTGTCAAAATGACATCGGGGATAACCATTTAAAACATACCGCTAAGGATTTATGTTTTGCGCGTTTTTAAAGCATGTTCGCTCCGGTTTTCTGCTCTTTTTAGTTAGAAGAGACCTCGCTGTCGGTCGATTGTCGATTTATCGGGCGAGTTGGCCGCCCTAGAAGGATCACTTTTCAGCCAAAGAATACATCCCTGTGGATCTGACGTTTTTCAAATAGACCTACAATTTACAACAGAAGTCGATTAGAATGAGGTAATTCGTTAAGAATGGAGGCGTACCTACCGTATATCAAACTGCAAATTAATCTGAGAGCTTATAAATGTGCTCTCCTTAACATTAACAGCGGCAATTTCGATCCGAATATCATAGCTTCCTAAAGTGTTGATATATTCCGATTAATAACACACTTTCGCTTCGGCTTTCACTTCGTGCTTGGACATTTCACCAATTTTTCAAACCACCTTGTGGCTTTTCACTCCAAATTCATGTTTTAACGATCCGAAGACGTGCTGTCGTGTTGACATTTGCGGATCTGTCAAAATGACATCGGATAACCATGTAAAACATACTGCTAAGGATTTATATTTTGAGCGTTTCTTTCTGCATTTCGCTCCGGTTTTCTGCTCTTTTTAGTTAGAAGAGACTTCGGTGTTGGTCGATTGTCGGTTTCTCGAGCGAATTGGCCGCTCTAGAAGCACCACTTTTCAACGAAAGAATACATCTCTGTGGATCTGACGTTTTCCAAATAGACCTACAATTTACAACAGAAGTCGATTAGAATGCGGTAATTTGTTAAGAATGGAGGCGTACTTACCGGTTTTCAACCGTCAAATTTATCTGAGGGCTGCTGGATATTAACAGCGCGGATCCGAATGTGACAGCGTCCGAGATGCGATGTTTTATCGCGATTAATTACTCGTTTTCGCTTCCGTTTTTTCTCGCTTTGTGTCCACGATGCGTCTGTGATGACGATTACAAACTTCTCGAACCACATTGCGCGTTTTTTTTGTACGAAATGCACGACGATGTAACGGTCCTACATACTGTTGACAATGGAATTCATCGGCAACTGACGCACCTGTCAAAACGGTATAGGGCACTTTTTGCCAAAAACATACCCCGACGCATTCGGTTATCGCGCGTTCTTTTACGTATTTCGCGCCGGTTTCTCGTCATTTTCCGATAGATGAGACTTCTCTGGTGCGGTTCGGCGCGATACACGGGCGACTTCGTCGCCTTATTAATCACAGATCACCGTTCGAAATTGCGATATTTTGACAATTCGGACGCGTAATCTGACAATTCTCCTAGGCAATTTAGCGGGTATCAGTGGGCATTGGCTGCCCGTCGGCGAAATTCGGAGAAAATGGAAATTTCGAAAAAGATTTACGCGTTTTCCCGCTTTCAACGATGGAAAGTGATGGGCGCGGCCGGGGGCGACGGTCGATTCGCGCCTTTCAAAAATATCTCTCCTTTTAAGTTGTGTTCGTACGTTGAGAATATGCGTCGGAACCTTCCGCCAAGAGGCGTCTATAGCGGTAAATGGCGTACGTTCCACGGCCGTCTACATTGGCTGCCCGTTACCCTAAATCGCGAAAAATGGAAATTTCGAAAAAGATTTACTCGTCTTTTCGCTTTCGACGACGGAAAGGGATACGCCTATGCAGAGCGAACGGGCGCGCCCCCTCTTTCCCCCCCGTTCCCCTCAATTAGCCCGTCCGTATAACGACGACAAATACCACCGAGTTTTTCAGGGGGTTCCGACACTACTCTTACCGGGCACGCCAAACGGATGCCTTTTATTAGTTATAAAGCGTGTATTTTAAAAATCCGTAGGTACTTGAGTTAGTTAATTGTAGTAATACTGAAAGAAGATCGAAAAAATTTCGTTTTCTACTGAATATTTTAGTATTTTGAATAGTTCACAAAAGAAGTTTGTTCTTTTCTTGCTTTCTTTTGGGGTACCACCACACCAGGATAAAATATTAGATGGCGTTTAACCTGCGCGAATACCGGGCTAGGACTTATTGAAGGTCACCTTTGCGCGAAGCTACTTTTGCCGACAAAGGTTTTAGCGGCATTAACACCTGCCCAACCCCTGAAAATTCATGCATCTACAATCATTATGCAAGGGACACGGCAACTGTAGATTCAAGTAAAATGTTTATTTCTTTGAAAGCCTATAACAGCTAAGAAAATAATTTGTTCGGGGAGCTCAAAACACCACATGAAGGCTTTTACAATTACATATGTCTTAGAACCAATTTTTTCCAAAATATTAGCAATGTAATTATTTTACCCAAAGTTGGTCGAGAAGTCAAATGGCATAGAGTTCCAGCATTCCCTGCAGCGAGTTTCTCAAGGTTTATTTAATAAAATTGTAAATTAGATTTAGATTATTTTTTTAATGAAGTTTTCGAACTTCGAAGTTAAAAATACGACGACTAAAAATAGGTTAAGTTAAATATTTTAATGAATTTATAATATAATTATGTCTAAAAGTTTATGGAGTTCTGACCAAAATATAAATTTGAAAATTCAGAATTATATATAATCGATTGTGTTCTCTTCAATTGAACCGGAAGCGCTCGAAATCTAAAAATATTTTAATTGAAGATCACACAATCGATTATATATAATTCTGTGTAAAAATAATAACACGACCAGTCTGCTCAAGAACTATATTCAAACTAAAACTCTTTACAATTTCTTTACATCTAGTTATGATTCATATTCTTTGTTAACAATACGCAGGTAGAATTTGGGTCTCGCGTGATATACCTTTGGATCGATGATTCACAATAATATGCAAGGTCATCTTATGCAATAAATGTGATAACAATAATACATAATTAACACTCGGCCATCCTGTTCGCAAAGCGTCCTCGCTGGGCGTCCTTCTTGTGAAAAGCATCTCCGTAGCGGAAAGCGTCTTCCCTGAAACAGTACAAAGAAAGACAATACTGATCTAACATATAAGTTCATGTTTGCAGATATTGGTTGCTTTTATTTGTCGTCCCTGAAACAGTACACAGAAAGACAATACTGATCTAACATATAAGTTCATGTTTGCAGATATTGGTTGCTTTTATTTGTCGTCCCTGAAACAGTACACAGAAAGAAAATACTGATCTAACATATAAGTTCATGTTTGCAGATATTGGTTGCTTTTATTTGTCGTCCCTGAAACAGTACAAAGAAAGACAATACTGATCTAACATATAAGTTCATGTTTGCAGATATTGGTTGCTTTTATTTGTCGTCCCTAAAACAGTACAAAGAAAGACAATACTGATCTAACATATAAGTTCATGTTTGCAGATATTGGTTGCTTTTATTTGTCGTCTCACAGACCTTCATAATTTTATTATTACCTTCTAACAGGCCCTTAAAAAAAAAGGTGTGCTTAATCATATGCAACTACTGCCTTTTAATTTTTGTTTTTTTATTGTGTATACACGCCTTATGAATTTCTTTGCCTTCTCACAGGCTATACTCTTGTCTTCTAACAGACCTATGTTCATAATTCTTTAGCTGTCTACCCATACTTATCCTTCTAGTAAGTCCACTAATTCATCAGTACCTAGAGTATATATATATACCATACCTTAGACTGTACCTTAGATATTTTGTATGGTCCCCCAAAACACACGCCAGTTTTTCTGTTATATTCTTTTACAAACTTCTTCGCGCCAGACCATAGCACTAAGTCGCCTATTCCATATTTTCTACTGTGCTTTCTTTTTGGGTCAAAATATTTTTACATTCTTTCGCCCTGTTTGTTCATAGCACTCCTAGCGGCTTCTGCATCAGTTTTCCTATTTATTTCTTGCATACTGTCCTCTCCCAGATCACCTAAAATATTTTTTTTTTCAAACCCAAACATGAGTTTGTGAGGAGAAAAACCGGTACGCCTCGATCTTTCGAAGTCCAGGTTTTATCCCAGCCTCGCTGCTTTCATATCCTAAATAATTTATATTTGTTTCGAAAAAATTACATTTAGATAGGTTTAGTTTTAAATTGGCAAGCTCAAACAATTTTAGCACTTCTTCTAGCGTTTCTATTCCTGATTTAACCGTGTGGCTAGGAATTAGTACATCGTCCAAATAGATGACAACTTTTTCGTGCCTTAAGTTCCCAAGTACACTGTTAAGTACCCGCTGAAAAGTCGCGGATGCATTACATAGACCGAAAGGCATACGCAAGAATTCGTATTGGCCATCAGGCGTAACAAACGCGGTCTTAGCAATAGAATCTTGGGCAACTGGAATTTGAAAATACTTATACCCTCTTAATCCTACTAAATGGTCTTCTATATTTGGCAACGGATACCTGTCTTTTACTGTTATTTTGTTAAGTTTTCGGTAGTCAATGGCCATGTGATAGTCACCATTTTTCTTTTTTTACTAAAATAGCCGGACTAGCGTAGTTTGACATAGATTCTCTAATAATATTGTTTTGTAATAAGTCATCTACTTTTTCCCGCATTATCTTTTTTTTCGTGTTCTGAAATTCTATACGGTTTGTAAAAAATTGGTTCCGATGATACTAAATTTATCTTAAATTCAGTTGTATCTGTTTTGCCCAAATCTTTTGTTTCGACAGCAAAACAGTGGCGATATTTATTAAGTAATCTAACTAGTTCGGACTTCTGAAATTCATTGATATCGTTAACATTAATGTCCGACGAATGAATTGCATTGTTATCGCACATCTTTCCAAGTACTTTTGTACTTTTATTTTTAACGGAACACATGACGTTCCGTATCCCCTAATAAGCAATTCGTGTTTACGTAACTGTATATGTTGCAACCCAATATTCGTCACTTTCACGGTAAAAAGAGAATGGGTTGAAATAACCGTGGATAGTAAAAGATTAAGACGATGTTCTGCTAAAACCATTACAGCAACAGTTGTGTTACTCGTAACAGCGACAGCCACTGTATCTTTAGGTCCCACCGTTACATCTTCCAACATTCTTACATCCAATTTTTCATTTGGATTTGAAATTGTTAAGCTTTTTGGGTTTGCCTTTTTTAAAGCAACTTTTGCCCCCTTAATCGTCATTTCTACTTCCTTGTTATTAATTACCGGTTGCCCAATGATAACATCGATATCCCCCAAGTGTAAATCCACAAAGTACACTAAAGTACATATACTCATCGTATCGAATAAAAATGTTACATGAGCCTGACTAACAGCCCTTATGGTCTGATCTCCAAACCCTCGAACAATTAAATTTGTTGGTACTAAATGAACATTTAATTTATTGCTCCGTCTAACTTGCGCAACGTTTATTTGGCTACCAGTATCCAAATATCCGACGCAAAGAACGTTATTCACTTTAAATAAAATTTTATATGCATCATCTATCACTTGCCTGGTAATGGTCCGTACCGCGGGATGCTTTATTTGCCGACATTCTTCAATTTTACTATAGCGTCTTCCTCTTTTCCCTCGTCTTGTTTGTCGGTGAATTGTGTCGCCTCTGAATCACTATCCTCACTCACTTCCCACCTTTTGGTTTTTTTTTTTGATTTTGCGGTTTAAACCGCGTCTCTTAAAATTTCCGCTTTCTTCACACTCTGTATTACTCATTTTATTTTGTGATTGCGCGTTCAGTAGCAGGGAATCAGATCCCACTTCTGAATTGTAAAAAATAATAACACGACCAGTCTGCTCAAGAACTATATTCAAACTAAAACTCTTTACAATTTCTTTACATCTAGTTATGATTCATATTCTTTGTTAACAATACGCAGGTAGAATTTGGGTCTCGCGTGATATACCTTTGGATCGATGATTCACAATAATATGCAAGGTCATCTTATGCAATAAATGTGATAACAATAATACATAATTTACATCTGATTTTTTAAATTTGTATATTGGGCAGAACCTCATAAGCTTGAATGAAGACTGCTTGTGTATAAATAAAAGCCTATAAGTACATAAAAATATTTTATATTTCTTTTTTGCATGTAATATTGCAACCGGCTCTCTCATACTGTCAGAAAACTAATGCCTCTATATTATTGCACAAACATTTCCATCTTGCATATGTGAACAATCGTCTATTATAGTGAGTGAATGCTGTTAATATTTTTAATGGGTAAACAAAAACATTCACCTGGAGGTGCTTTTCTATACCTTTGTACATGTGATTTTCGTGAATATAATTTTAACGACATGCGGTATAATTTTAGCATTTATCTACCAAAGTAAAAAAACATCGCCAAACATTTTCCTTCAGCACCTTTTATTTCATCCTTATATTAAACTATACTTTTCTAGCAGCCTCACAAGCAGTTAGTGATATAAGGTCTTTGCTATTGCAGTGCAGTCATAAAATATATAAATAATGTTCTATTCAAACTTTCCGCGTTGCTACATTTCAATTTAAAGGGACAGTGGATTCAAGGTCACCAAAAATTTCAACGAAAGATCAAAGATTCCGACAGAAGCGTCGTATCTTTATATCCCTTATCTTTATCCATGCTCAAGATTTCTATAGAATATTAAAAGTTCGAACATTTAGAATCTTATAAGAATGTTATTGCGAAGTGCAAGATTTTCTACAAATATTCCATAAATATCACATAAAAATATTCTAAATACAGAACATTTCAGATTTTATAAGAATATTGTGAATTGATGGGATCCTCTGAGAATATTCTAAAAATAAAACATTTGGTATTTTTTTAAGAATATATTTTGAACGTTGGTGCTGTCAGGGTTTGTACTGAGGTAATCATCTTTTTTGATGGTCTATATAATATTCCCATTTGTATTATTTCAGTGTTCTTTGTGTCTCTGTTGGACCGAAATCCTTACCATCTGCTCTCGTACTGTGTTTTTGGACACTCCGGGAACAGGTTCTGGGCCTATATATGAAGTCGTTGATCTATTTCTTGCTAACTCATCGGCTCTTTCGTTTTCTTCGATTTCCGAATGTTCGGCCACCCACAGTAAAATTATTTTATTATGGTCTGCCAGGCTATTCAGTTCTCGAATACATTCCCCACCATTCTTGGTTGTACTTTGGGATTTACTGAAGCCCTTTATATCGCTTGGCTGTCTGTTGCAATACAAATACGCTTGTTTTTGTAAGCTTTCTGATTGCTTTATGTTACACAATGCAATATTGCGTGTTGAAAAACCGTGGCATATTTTCAAATACATCATATTTGGTCTCAACCCTTTACGTTTTCCCATGGGTTCTTCTAGCCAGTATGAATGCTGTGTCTGCTCTAAGCTGGGATTGAAGAATGACGCCAAGGTATTTCACTTCCTCAGACAGCTTTATTTCTTGACTCCGCAGCTTTAGCGGTCCTAGACCATCTAACTTTGCTATACTTTCTCCCAAAAGTAAAAAAGTTCAAGAATACCAAACTGAATTACCTGGTATAAAATCTAGCAAGAAATTAATGCAGTTTTTAACACGTATAAAGTTGCTGGTATTAATATATTACATAGTCAAATTATAAAGGTCACCGAGTTTATATTTTTTACTCTTTTAGCAGAATTAGAAGGATTTACGTATCCTCTAAATATTTGCATGAGTTTTTTCTTGAAATTTGAACTGCAATTTCTGATGGATTTACGACAAAAAGGCAGCAGGGTAAAAAATAAAGTTTTTAATATCTACAATTTTACAAAAAATAAAAATCATGACAATTAATCTAAAAATTCTGCTGGTATATCCTCTCCTTTTGCTGCCCTAACATATAAATTCCTATCGATTTTTCTAGTTTGGCAAACCTGCCATAAGTTCTCGGCTGTTTCCATCCTATGAGAATCTTGGAACGTATGACAAGTGACCGTGCATTCAGGTCCAAAAAAGGTAGGTATCCATTTGTCGTATTCGACGGCTAAATTTCTTCCAGAAGCTGTATGTTTGATAATAACAGGGGTCTCTGGTGCAAAGCATGAACCCTCGGTTTCGTAACGGAATTGAGGCTGCCAATGTAATAATTTGAACCTGCAGTACATATCTGGACTCTGTGTGAGTCTAGGTACTAAATGGCTGCCAAAATTGTCATAGGTAGCGGTCTCGCATTGAACGTACAGGGGTGTACAAATCCCTGATTCGCAGATCTCGATATAAACGTCATCTCCGTAATTGACGCACTCTTCGTTCTTATCACGTTCGCAGCCTCTGAAAATAAAAGTGTTTCTGACACAGGGCATTTGATCTGGAGATGCCGTTAAACCACAACCGTGCATAAAACGTGTTCCGTAATCAATGTCACGTTCACTGATCAAACCACACAGGTAGAGACCATATTTGCCGCATGGTTTTAGTGTGCTTGGGATAGCGCTCGCTTTTAATTGGTATAAGCGGCCATATTCAACAAATGGTCGTTCTTTTGCCAAAGCAACCGGACGAAGAAGATTCTTAAGCATCGCTCTAGTCTTTTCCACAAGTAGTTCACAACGAATCCGCTTCATGTTTGTCAATTTGTTCTTTTCTTCTTGTAGAAATAGGTCTTCATTCCAATTCTCCATTCGAGCCGGTAAGGAGAAGATGTGGCGGTTCTTGTATTTGTTGTCTTTCTCGATCATATCGCGTTCTAAGTTGAAATCGAAATTTGCGGTATCCATGATTACTATTTCGGATATACTTCTAAAAATGTTCAAAATAGTCCTTTTTTAATAAAAACACTTGCGAATTTATGTAAAATATAATTAATTTCATAAGCTAGGATAGAAAGTCATTTTGATGGGAAATAACCAGTATCTAGTTTTTATTAATGAAAATAGAGGAAGCAGAAAATACATAGCGTCCTAATCGCTGTTGTTCAACAAATCTAAATTGAAGAGTTCGCAGAAATTGAAAACAGCGATTAATTTTCATTTACGTTTCAATATTATGACATTTGTTTTTGATAGCGTAGTTCGATAAGTTGTTTTACTTACTATTATTCAGAAATTCTGTATTTCCTATTTCTTATGATTCGCTATTATAAATTGCACTCATATTTGATGATTTGAGCACCAATAATACTTGTAAGTATCTTTAAATGTTACAGCACTGACATTGCTAATTCCATGTCTATAATAATAATAATTGTCAATTTTGGACGTCTATATGGACGGTATAAAGGTGTCCCTGTTAACGTGGTGGCTACTGGGATGTTCTAAAAGATAAACGTTAGAAAATTGGCTAAACAAGGTATAGATATATTATATTTTAACGTTTTCTCGGTGATTAAACGTTGTCGGGGTCCGAAGAAATAACACCGGCGATATATTAAATGAAATTGATTTGTTTATGCGTTTAGAGTCTATTGAAAAATTAAATACACTCTAATAAATGACAAATTAATTAATAAAATTAATCATTAATTACGAATAAAACAGTTAAATAACTATTCACTTATTTACTTTCACTAATTTATTTTCACCGTGTATTTATTCTCACTCGCGTTTCACCGTATTCGTCGCTTTCTCAATTCAATTGACTCTGCTTAATCGCAGCGTCGTATTTCAATAGCACGCGATTGCTTCAAGAATCTTCGCGACCCATCTCGACTTCTACCATTAATCCCGATTTTTCTGTTTACGGGTTGTACACAGAAAACCATTCCGCCCTCTGATGGTGCGTACGTCGCACCATCGGACCACTAATTCGGTTTATTGACCGTTGGTGCGATCTGTGAATGCACAATGTAAACTTGCGCTCGTGTGGGAACACTAGATTTTTGGCTAAATTATGAGTTCTGTTAAAAAATAACCTTATGAAAAGTTTTTGTAATATTTTTATTCTACTCCGTGACATATACTTTGATTTTCAACAACTATCACATGTATGGAGATATGACGTCACCGGTAGTTATTTTAATGGATCTCTATGTATCTTTTCACGTTTTAAAAATGATTAGTAACAACAAAATATTCAAAACAAGACAATACATAATAAATGTTCAAACTGAAGACATTCAACAGCCTGACAATTTAATCTATCAACAAATTACCTTAATGAGTTCTGAATCACGTCTTGTGCTCTCTCTTGAAAGGCCATTCTAATTTGATCTTCCGACTCTTCGAGCGACTGAGGTTTAGTCTGGTAGACCTTAGGTTTCAAATGCCCCCAAAAGAAAAAGACCAATGGATTTAAATCGGGCGATCGTGAAGGTCGTTCCAGATATCCTCTTCGACCTATCCAACGCTGTGGAAATACTTCATTTGGGTATTCACGCACGTCAACTCCATAATGCGGCGGTGCTCCATCTTGCTGATACCAGATGGCAGCAGAGAATAGTGCAGGAAATAAATGAATTAATGCTGGAAATTGTTCCTCGCGCAAAAGTTGTAATTAACGTTTAAATTTTTCCTAAGAAAGAACGGTTCGATTATGTGTCCTTTGATCGTACCTGTCCATACATTTAATTTGTGAGGATATACAATTTATATTCATCAATGTTACCATATCGGAATCATCGGCACTCTAAACAGGAATTTAATTCGAGTTACAGTATGCTGTCAAAAGTAATAAGGTTGTAATTTGAATCACACATGCAAGTAGTATTTTTAGTAAGCTTAGTATTTTTATCTGCCTTATAAAGTTACATGTCAAAATTACTTAACTGTTCGGTGAATATACAATTTATATAATAAATATTACATATGAATTTTACAGAACAATATTTGAAATTTACTAGTTGATAGAAAATTGCCTGTATCCTCGTTTATATATCTTATAGTTATTCAACCGGTTTGAAGTACCTTTGGATGGCGTTCAGATGGCGTGTCAGTTTTGGTGTGCCCATTAATTTTTTTTAATAATGTTGCATTGTAATTTATTAATTTTGATTGGTTTTACTTTGTTATTAACTGCCAAGTTTATTTCAGAATCTGCAACAAACATAGCTCGCATTCCAATGAATATTTGGCGGTATTTAATTTCATCCATCAGTACTTTTATACTATCGCCGCCAGATATCAGCACCTTACGCAGCTCAGTTGAATAACTATAAGATATATAAACAAGGCCTGTATGTAGTAAATTTAAATTTACCTGTAATCGCCGGTAGCTTTGTTATCAACGATTTTACATGTAATTTTACTAGAAATTTTTTTACAGTGTACGGTACGCACGACCCTGGAAAGTGTCTTACCGAACTCGTTTGGTTGCTCGGCGCGGCTCGATGTCTACAAAATCGTTGGACAAAACGTCACTTTCCAGTCTTGGTCCGTAAATAATTATTATAAACATAAACCTCTAATTGTAATTTCTATAATACACCAATTTTGAACAGAGAACAAAATTTAAAAACACGCAATATATGTACTTGAAATAAATCAAATTGATAAACACAAAAATTTAGTTTACCACAAAACAGAAACACAGTTTTTCACCAAACTATAATTTAATTCTAAGATACAATTAACTCTTTAGTATTTAACAATAAACATAAAATTGACACAACTTACAAAGCTACTTATCTTTATATAAAACATAAAAAATTTCAAATTAATTTAAAAAATGCTTGAATTTGTGAAAGTAACAGAACTATAGCAAACTGCATAAGATTCGAAGATATTACGATAGATGTCGCATATCACAAAAAACAGGAAAGAAAGGAAACAATCGCGAGCGGTCGTGTAAATCTTCTTATCACCGTACCGATACGAAATGCTTATCTCTCTCTCAGCTGGTAATATACCGCACAAGGACAGAGACAGACCGCGGGTTTCGAAAGTTAGCGCATTCGCGTGGGGCACGTATTGAGTTCGCGTTTAGGTATATCTCGCTCACTCTTACAGAGACGATATACCGCCGTCTTTCTCTCCAGGTTTCTCTCCTGTGAATAGGACAATATCTAATATCCCGCGCGCTATGTTCGCGACGCAGCTCCTCGCCTAAACGCCAACGTAGACTACGTAACGTAACGATCACCAAGTGAAAATCTATCCGAAAAAAGATGAAATACGCTCTGAGCGGCGGCCAGTGAATTCGCGGCGCGTTTGTCGGAGGAATTCGCGATGTGCCCGAGTGACGACCGCCCGGTGTATCTGTATTTACCAGTCGCCTTTGATTAGGGAAATTAGGAGGCTGTAAGGTAATGCTGATAATGTTTATTTTTAGGGTAATTCCGCTAATATTAAAGCGCAACGGATTTCCTTTAAACTAGGCGGATATTCACGCGCTAGACACAATTGCTGATTCGATGGCAGCAGGTGGGATTTCAAAATCGCAGGTGAATTATCCGCATTTGCGAAAGCGCGCTAAGTAAAACGCAAGGTCGTTATCGTAGGTTTCGTGTGGCTTTCTGTTTGTTCGAATAACCACCTACCGATACGTCTTTTTTGCCTATTCGACTAATTAGATTTAGAACTGGTTCAGTAGCCGATTTAGTTTTGATATGTCAAAATCGCAGTAACTTATTGTTTCTTTCTGTACGTGCGCGTTGAGTACCTATCTAATTTAATGTGCAATCTCATTATAAATAAAAATCAGATCAAATCACAGCAATAGTGAAAGGATAAATGGCTGTATTAGGTACGTCTCAATCATAATTATAATAATTCTACATAGTTCTAAGTACAGCGCGCTCATAGCAGATCTCGGTTATTGATCTATACGCTTGTCTTTCCCTCTGCGTTTGACACTGTCTTCGTCACACCATACCCCACGTGGTTAACGTCAAACTGAGATGCGTGCGTGTATCCGGCTGTACTGACTCGGTAAATGATGGAATTCTTTCCCAATCACACCCGGTTTTTAGATGTTTAAACATAACGTCGGTTTCGACGTCGGTATTTGTATATTACAATTTGCTTTCGATATTTGTTTCGCGTACCTATTCGTTTATTTTACCTTGAAAACCCTCTACCCCCCGCAAAATATGTAGGTACCCGTTTGTGATTGTAAATATTGATTTCTGTGAAGGTTATCCTGCGATAATTACAGAACAGATATGCCATTACATAAACGGAATGTTTATGATTGAATTATACATACTTATAGATGTGTAAAATATAACCATAACAGCAGTTTCTACAACTATGTAAGTATCTATATTTGGTATTTGACTGTGTTTGTTACCTACTTCTTTTCGGGTAGCACAAGGACGCGGCAAAAATGGGAACAATAAACAAGAAAATTACTGATTTTTTGATCAAAGATGTGACAATAAGTTTGCTTCATTATTTAATGTATGGGATTCTCGAAAACCGTATTTTGTCCATTTAAGGAAATGCATGGTTTATGAGGTATTTGCAAAAACTAGAAATTCACCAAAACCCTTTTAGTGTCCATAACCTTTATTTGTAAAAATAGAAAAAAAATGAACATTGGCTTCAGGGAATTTAATGTCAAACAACATCTTAATGTTTAAATTTGCTTAGCATTTAGTTAGGAAGCAAAGCATAATTTTGTAAATGGAAACCATAGTTGGCTATGACATATTCTAATAGTGCATTTCTTTTCTGATTGCAATGCTGTAAAGGTAATAGCACTTATTTCAATAAATAAGAGCAAAATATACTATTATTATGTTCTTTACTTTTCAATGTCTTGTCATGATAAAGTAAAGAAACTGATGATATTCAATAAAACACAAGAAACAATACCTAACAACTCTAAACGAATTAATTATTAACAATACGCAACACCCTAAATTTACATTAAGTGTTCAAAATGCCCACCGTTATTATCGACGCACATATACGCCATCTTTTCAACACTGAGTTAATAGCTCTCCTAATTTTGCATCCATCTAATCTGCCAAATACATTGTTAACAGCTTCCAATTCCGGGTTGCATATGATCGCACATATACCAGATCTTTTTTGCTCCAAAGACGAAATGGTGAAAGATCTGGGGAACGTGCAGGCCGTAAAACAGGATCATTTTTGCCGATCCACGAGTTTGGAAATAATGTATCTAAATATCTTTTCGCCTGTGCCTGATAGTGAGGTGGATCACAGTAGTGTTGAAACCACCGTAAGATTGTACGGGTCTATAAATTTAATTCATCTAGGATATTGTCGAAATCTTCCCTAAGAAATTGCAAACATCGATTTCCAGTTAAAGTTTCATTCAACATAAATGGCCCGAATAACACCACACCATAAATTGAAGCCAAACTTAATCTGGGGTCGTCCCTCATCTAAACGGTGAGGATTTCTTTGGGCCCACCGGTGTTCATTATGGCGATTCAACATGCCGCAGTTTGTAAAACGTGTTTCGTCTGCATCGGAAAGTTGTTATTTTCATGGCACATATTTATGAACCAAGCACAAACATTTAATCGTCTCCAGGGTGCAGAGTTTGAGCGACCAAGTTTTTATAAGGATGGTACTTGTGTTTTGATAAAAATTGTCACTCCTGCGCGTTGTGAGGTAGCAGCATCTTGTGCAATTTGCCGTGTTGATGTTGATGGATTCTGATTAACAACAGCTAAACCATTTATTTCCGTGCTATCATCTATATTACCCATATATCTGGGTTTCACAAAACTTCCGAACTCCTTTAAATTGGTGTATAAATTCTTGAAGGTATCTAACGATCGTTGAGGCACAATAAAAGATACCGTTCGGTGGCTTGTTGACTATTTTTGTACAAATAGTGTAACATGCGATCATATCAAATTTCTCGAGATTTGCATACATAGGTACCATAACTAACTTTGTAAAACAACTAAACCACTGACAAAACCAACTATAACCACCCAAAAGAACCAACTGTCAAAGATGAAGTAACGCTTGAATTGTCTATATCGCGTTTTCCATGGCAAGATATGATTTTTGTTAACATAATAATAGTTGTTATTGTTATTTTTTAAAATAAGTGCTATGACCCTTACAGCATTGCAAGCAGAAAAGAATACACTAGTAGAACATGTCATTAAGGTTTCCATTAAAAAAACATATACTGTGCTTCCTAACACAAAAATGCTAAGCAAATTCAAAATTTACTAAAAACAATACCCAATTTTTTTTTTTCTATCCACAAATAAAAAAGTTACATCACTAGGGTTTTGGTAAATTTCTATTTTTTTTGCAAATATCTAGTAAACCATGCATTTCTGCGTATCTGGATTTAGGCTTATAAAGATGCAAATCTTTATCGAGATCCCCATACATCAAATATTGAAAAAAAACTCGTCCTGTATATTTCAAGAAGTATTGCAAACAAGCGCTCTGTGTTACCCTGACACAGAAATTGCTAGTAGGTATAACCTACAACCATAACGAATCAGTGCATTGCTGGTTGCATTATTTTATTCAAACGGTTTATTTTGCAAATAATTTATAGCGAACACAGAAATTAGATAAATTATTGAATGACCTGTTTACAGCCTACGCTCAGAGAAGTCTTTCAAGCTCAAACTACAAAAACGTTTGTATATGCTCTTTATTGACATATGAATCAATTTCAAGAGAAATAGTGCATGAAGCACTAGCAGGATTAGGAATTCCAAAGAGAATAATAAACCTTGTGGAAATGACATTAAGAGACACACGAAATAGTTTGATATTGCCAGATCCGTTGAGAATAAGCATGTTCTAAAAACCTTCACTGCCAAAAAAAAATGTGTTTTTTTGTATGTTTCTTGCACTTCATGAGGCAAATCTGACTAATTTTATGACAAAGAAAAATGTGTAGTAGCTCTAGTTTCTGTGGTATATGTAAAATAGGTGGAAGCATTTTATTTTAACGGATTACCAGAAAATTATACAGTTTAATTACATTTAATTGTCGATAAAATTGAAAGTCTGTTTCAATTTCGCTTAACGATAGTTACATTCCAAGAGCTCTAAATTTATAGGTACTCAGCAGGTCTGAAGAGAATCCTCTGCTGGATTTATTAGATTGCTTCTTGTAGGTCAAAGAGTGTCCATACAAGCAAGCAGTACTCCGCAGGCATTGCTTCATACCAATGGCTTTGTTATTTTTGTTCCATTAAACAAATATGCTGATAGAATCTTTCTCTATGCTCATCACTCACAGCTCCACAACGGCGTGGGGAAAAGTGTAGTTAGGAGTGGAAAAACGGATTTTAAAGGATATATTGCGTCTGAGTTGATGGTATTTTTGCAAAGGTACCATTACCATTAGTCAGCAAATAAGCGAGGCTCTAGATAGACAGGGGCAATTAGATGTGATCTACACGGACCTTTCACAAGCTTTCGATAAAATCATCAAATCTTACTACAGAAAATAGGTTCTTTCGGCTTTGTTCCACCAGTTCTCAACTTAATCCAATCTTACTTGAGTGATCGCAGTTGCTACGTACTTTACAATGGATATTGTTCCCACGAGTGTTCTCCTTGATCTGGTGTTTCTCAAGGGTCAAATCTAGGTCCTCTCCTATTGAACCTATTTATTAACGATTTATTACTTTCTGTTACTTGCCATGTTCTCGCTCATGCTGATGACATAAACTTTATAATGAAATTTGCACCAATAATGACTCGTCGCTCCTTCAACATGACATACATAGGTTAGTAGCATGGTGCCATCAACATAAACTTCATATTAATATCATCAAATGCTATGTTGTCTCTTACGCACCGACTTTTTCGCTTCTGCACTTTGAATATTGTATCGATGATTCTCGTCTTGAAAAGCAATCAACTATTAGGGACCTAGGTGTATTATTTGACGCTAGTTTTTCCTTCAAGCGTCATATTGCCAAGCTTTGCTCCGACGCATCAAAATCTTAGGATTTGTGATGCGTATTTCTAGTAACTTCCAAGACGTTCACTTGATTAAAAGTGTATATTACGCTTTCGTTCTTTCCAAACTCGAATATGCCTCCCTGATTTGGTACCCCATCTACAGAGTGAGCAGCCGGATGTGACCACCACGTGACCTAAAATTTTAAGGTGGCAACATTGTTAAGTTGGTAGTACAAGATATGTCACGTTACTGATTTGTCAATATGTTTATAACTTAACCTTAAAATAAGACGTGCCATATATTTTTTTCCAACACGTTAAATGTCAAATGACAGAACGTAAACAACAAGCAGAGCAGTAAACAGTAAAACAAAAAAATACACTTTTTCTGTGACGTTCGTGATCACGTGGTGGTCACATCCGGTTGCTCACTTTGTATGCCTGCAAACACGTACAGTAAAACGGTATACATTGTAAATTCCTAAAATTCCTATTCTACAAATTAGTTGTTTATCCTCCTAGAGGTGTTCCTACTACAGATTTACTTACTCGTTTTAATATGAATTCATTAATTTCTAGATGAGATAGTGTTTGTCTCAACTTCTTAAACAACCTTCTCAACAATACCACCGATTGCCCATTTCTTCTTCAGCGTATTCCCTTCCTTGTTCCACGTATCCCCGCCAGATTTCAGTGGTTATACCGATCATTAGTCGCTAGAATAAACTGTTTGCGTAGAACACCGATTCACGTTATGTGCTCGATCGCTAATAAACATCTGTTTGAATCAATGTAGTTTTACTCTATATGTATTAGAGATTTCTTCTGGCAATTTATTTTTCTATTCTACATTTATTATGTTTATTATTATTTCCATGTATCTTTTTTTTTTCTTTTAATCACGCAGCTCACGTTTACTTTTTGAAATTATATTTTTCTTTAGATATCTTACCCTGCATTTGGTTTGTAACCTGTTGGATAATAAAATTCTATTATTATTGTTATTATTACCAACTGAGTGTAGTTATCATCTCTTTTCTTGTCTAAAAATAAAGAAATAACTCTTTTGAAGGCATTTCAAGTTTTCTTTTCCTTTCCCTCTAAAACTCGGGCAAACACAGGATCTTTTACAATCTCAACAAACACGCTTCCCTTAACTTTTACACAAGTGAATCTATAGTAGGATCAAAAAGTCGTTGCGTCGCGATAGCAATGGAATATAAAACCATCTATAGAATTATTTACTTCTACTACTCGTAGCTTCTTGGTAATGTCACGCTAAGGGCATAAGCACACAACAAAAAATAAAATCTGTTTTACGTGATGGTAATTAGTTTGTTTTTGTATTATTTGTACATTAATAAAGAAAATACAGCATACAAACTTCCAAAAGCACTTTAATAACTAATCAAAATAATGAAGTTCATTACAACAAAAAGAAAATTAAATCAATAACATTCAGGTAGGTATAAAAAATTATATAAAATGTTGAAAATGTCGTCTCTCCGTTTAAAAACACTGTTTAAGACGTCTACGTATATTATTAACACTTTCTGACAATACGTTCTTGTAATTCTTCTAATGTATGGACTGGAGTTAAAATAGTATGCTTCATCAATGGGTAAAAGAAATAGTCTAAAGGACTCAAATCACAAGATCTAGCTGGATAACGACCGTCAGATATTAACCTTTCACCATAAAATTGCCTTAAATAATCAATAGTTGCTCAAGTTACATGGGGTCTCGCATTATGTTGCTAAAAGTATCCATTATGAAGCTCATCATCGTGCAATTGATTGACGAAAGGCTCAAGTAGTTTATTGCGATATCTTTCACTAGTTATGGTTTCTTAAAAAAATATTGGCAGAGTTATTCGTCTGTCGGACATAGCAAATCAACATACCTATCTTAGCACTATGTAAAGGAGTCGCGATGAAAATTATGAAAAATGTTATGACGTCGTTATCCATGTGATCATTAAACCAGGTATGGTACGATACCCTCTTCAGATAATCTGGTGGCAGTAACTCTGGATACATCTGCATTTTATACGGAAACATGTTAAAGTCATGATTTAAGAATGGTTTAACACGTCCCATAATTAAAATACGTTTCCTGTGTCAATCTACGTATGGATAAGGTAGATTCTTCCTGTATACGTTGCTTAACTTGATCAATATTATCGTCATCCACCAGTTTCTTCAAATATGGCCACAGTTCGTTGAATTTGCCGAAAAAAGTGTCGTTCTATTATGGCGAAATTTGGAAATCTCTGACGGAACTTATTTAAATATAAACAAGGCGAATAAACTCAGTTACCATTTTTACCACAATTTCAATTACTGTAATATGATTAAATAATAAATACTTTATATTCTGTTTGAAATATTTTGAGTGATTAATCTGCTGACTTGAAAGTTGTCAAGTAAATGTAAAAAAACATTGAAATAAATAATATGCCGATGGCTTGTCAAATCCATGTCCTACCCTAATCCAAAGAGTTGTTGATCATATGATAGAAAATTTATACATTAAGTGTTTAAATGTCTCCCTTTCTTGGTTCATACATTTGTAAAGCTTTTCATCAATTGTCGGTTTAGATCTAACGTAAGGGTGGAGGAAGAACGTTCACGAGAAGCTCGCCAACATTTTTCTAGAGTTCAGATTCCTTTCAGGTCAGTCTGCTAAATATAATGTGCTATCTCGCATAGGTACACAAAAAGCAAAAGCAAAGTATTTAGTGTACTCCTGTTCTTAAGAGAATTGCAAGGAGTTTTAGATTGCCACCAATTTTTCATTTGTGCTCAGTATTTTTGATTGGGTCGAGGAGGGTTAGCATGTTCCATGAATCAATGAATAGCCTCCATTCCGATGGATTACAGTATAAATTTACATTTTATTAGCGTTGCGTCGTGGCAAACAACATTGTCTTTCTTATCAAAAAAAAAAAAACGAAGCAAAAACCTTCTGATATTACACTGAAGACGATTCCATTGTAGGCTTGACCCTACCTCTGCATGCTCCCATGACAAGTCATCATCAAGACCACTTTATTCCGCTTGACTCAGTGTGAGCGATTTATTATCCTTAACCTCAGAGTTAATGGATGTATAAGACTTGTTGGGTTTTTTTCCTTCCACCCTTTCGTTATCTTCAAGCCCATAACTTTGAGGTGGAATAAGAATTGGTAACCTATCTGGATGCAGGATAGGTCGAATAGTAGGTCGAATATTCGGGTATTTGTCATCAACAATCCTCCTTTTATAAACAGAGTTAAGCAGGAATATATAGTAGTCATCTGTATGGTTTGTAGGCTCTCGCTAAGCCGTACAGCAAAAGCTGCAGATTGTGTTTTATTTTTCAGTCATTCTCATATAACTTAATAAAGGTTGTACCAGGAGCTCATGACTTATCTCGGTCCCTTTTGTTTTTTTTTTTGCTGGTGAGGCTTCGGATTGTGGAAAACACCTTGACATTTCTATGCACATATTGTACCATCCCCACTGAAATTTTGCCGAACTCAAAAGAATTCCTACTTCCGGAAGCGATTTTTTACGTACCAAACATCGCACTTTGTGACAACTTCTAAAAAATATTCGCCAAACTTAAAATTTATTAGAGTGTAAACAGTTATGTTATCGTATGTCCAAAGCAAGTGCTAATCGGTCATTCTTATGGCTTTTTTTAATTCAGCGGGTGGAAATGGATGTTGAAACATTTTCACTATTGATGCGTTCGCAAAAAATTATAAATTATCTCAAATAAATCTCTTATTAGATACTAGGGCAGCATTCGTCATCCTAACACGTCATAACATTATTATGGCAATGAAGGTAATAACACTTTATTTTAACACCCCGAATAGTTATAGTTTACAGAATAAAACAATTGCTATGTTATTTCCGGTGTATCATGCTAAACAAAACCCACAGAATCATAATATCGACTATAAAATTGTTTATGTAAATATATTGTTATTTATTTATTTATTTTGTCAACGTATGCAATAATTTAAACTAAAACCTTACTTATTTCGTATCTAATTCAATTAATGTGTGTAACCATGGATTTTAGGGCATGTGTATGTCTTTCGATTAATGTTCGACGAGGGATATTTATGCTGTCGTATCGTTGAGTTTGTTGAAAACGAACGTGGGTGACTTCTTTTTCGGTTTTTCCTGAGTGTGGTTGCTTTTCGTATATTTATCTAGAATTTTGTAATATCTGACAATTTAAGTCCATAAAGTTTCAAATTTACTTACAAGAATGAGAGTATTACATGTATAGTGCTAAGATGATGGAAATACAGTTATTTCGTATAATCCTGGGGTGTTGAAGAATTACATTCGTGGCCGTTTGCTGTGAGATCGTTGGAACACTATTTGGAAGCTGAAATGATTGTTTTGATTTGGAATTATTATTTGGATTATACTAGAGCAGTTTTTGTACCTGAAGTAAGGATTTTTTTCATCTTTTGAAATTATAACCGGCATATAATTCATAAAGGAATTTGAGGTTATATTTGTTTGAATGATAACTGTAAATCTAATAAAATTCGTTATGTGAGGTTGTCTTTGATTCTGTGGGTTAATTTCACGAGCAGTTTAAGTTGGCACTGATCTAGTTATACGTGATTTTTTGACGGGAATTTAGCCAGAGATTTGAATTTTATTTATGATATTAAAAACGAGAAATAGTTTTACGAGTTTTTAGTTTAGATTAAGATTCTAGAAATCTTATTATTGTGTATCTAAGATAGTAAAGAACTTACTTACCCTGAGGGAATCTTTAGAAGATTAATTTCTTTGTTTATCAGATTTATTTAACTCTAAATAAATAAATTACACTATATTGTCGTTTCTTTTATTCAATGTGTTACAAGAACATCACTAACTAATAACTACTACAGTCACATTAAAGATACTTAAATGTTATAAGTTATATTAATATAATAATCAGTGGTTCAGCGGAGTGACGTTATCCTCCCGCGTCCCGAGGGTGATTGGAAATTATACTTAAATGTTGTAAGCTATATTAACATAATAATCAGTGGTGGACTGGAACTTATAAGTATCATCCTATTCGTTTGCGGTGTACTTAACCCCCTGTGGTGCAGCATATCTTGGAATTAGTGAGAGTATAATAGATGACACTGAGTGGTATTTAGTAGAATAGAATTAAAATAATTAAAAATTTAATTAAAATTTAAAAGAATTATCTACAAGTTTCGTAGCACAATAGCTATTTACAGTTATCCAGTAAACAACCAGAATTCACAAATTATTTCATTTTCGATACAAACCAACGCCATTGTCTAATTAGAATTCTAACTTTTTAGAAAAAGGCATGTAACATATTTGAATGATTGAGTTCCCCTAGTGCGCGGCACAAAATTACTAAAACCTAATATTCAGAAGACTTTTGTTAAAATTACCATATTGGGTTACGAGTTCTGCATCCTTTATTACCTATAAACACATTTGAATATACCTAAATATCGCGTGGAAAAATATTTTTTTACAATAGCTAGTTAGCATTTCTGTGAAAAAAATATTTCGCAATGGATTCTACGGATTCACCAAATGCTCGAAATTGCACCATTCATTCCTATTACCAAGTCGTATTATATGGCGGCGTATACAAGTCTAATTTCCGTGAGAATGACCGATATAAATATATACTTACTACATAGGAACAGTTGCAGTATCGCAGCATCAATTACTCAAGCTGTCATTCATGTCCGCATTGTCCACGTTTTTTATCGCTTAAAATAACCTACATATTTGCAGATGATATCACCGCTCGGATTGTTGATATTTTCATAGCAAACGGAAATAAGCTTATAATAACAGTGTCAATTCTTCGCACCCCAGAATATATATCGGAAACGACAATAGACCCCTGGAAAATATGAAGTATTTGATTAGAGCCTGGGATCGATTTGCTAAATGGTGGAATTACTTTGGCATAAAAACGATTGTGAGTGAGTACACCAAGATTAATCTGCAGATATCAGAATTAGCTCAAGGTAATATATAGGTGGATTTCATAGAAATTAGTTTAGGTAGGATTAGGGGTGTTAAGCTGTATGTTTGATTTTTTAGTCCGATCGATTTAGATCTATCGTTATCTTCGTTGTTTCTAGATAATGCTCTGTAATCTTCCTTTTTTGATTATAGATGCTTGGTAGGAATTTCGGAGTACACGGTTTCGAGTACAGTTCTAATTTTTATTTTAATCAGAGTGATATGTTTTATCTTAATTTAATGAATTTTATAGATTATTTTAATACGATTTTTATTAAAATTCTCTACATCTAATTTCAACCGTTTTTGAGGTATTTAACATTTTGTAAAAATGTTGATATTTACACATCCTTCTATATATTATAGATATCGATGTCAATTTACTACGCTACGAAAGAGAAAATGGTACGGGCACAACTCTGTTCAAAGAAACACTAAATTTTATACAGAGTTTTCATAGATAGATCGTGGATACTTTTAAACCTTAAAATCGGTTTTCAAAACCGATATCAAAGTTGAGAGGCTGCGCATATATATCAGGAGCCTGACTAACTGAAAACAATGAAATCCACTTAAAATTCATGTATATTCTTGAGGAAATTTAAGGTAGAGAATTATTTAAAGAATTTGAACCAAAAGGTGGATCTACTTTATTTACGGATTCGTCTTCATAATTTGTTAAAAGAATGTAATAAATAGTATTGTGCACAGGATAGCAATAAATTATTCAATATCCAGTATCTATCCATATGATAATAATAACAATACTCTTTATTTGAAATATGATACAAGGGCACATAAGAAAATAACGTCAATAAAGAAAAAGAAAAATAATAATAATAAGCAAACAAACTAATGTGGTATGCTAATATAGCTATTTGTGTTATAGTAATCCTGTAACGAATAACAACTTAATTGACATAAATATTTTTTTACATTAGAACGAAAAGATTTGTAACTACTTTTTGTCCTTAGGTTATTTGGTAAAGTATTGTAAAGTTAAATAGATATATACAATCTTCTTGGTTTTTTAGGGCTTTATAATAAAACAGGTATATGTTCCCCAGTAAGACGTTTCGGTTTATTTCAAAACCTTATTTATTTACAAAGATTTATAATTGATAGTATAAAAATTAAAAAGTTGATATGTACAACTTTAAAAAATGTTTGACAAAATTTTTGTTTGATGAAATTTTTAAAATGTTTTATATAAAAATTGTGTTGTAAATTGTGTCAATTTTATTTGTTATGGTTAAATATGAAACACGTTCTTAATTTTTACTAAAATTTCGTTTATAAAGTTTAGTGAAAACTGTGTGTCTGTTTTCTCATTTACAGAATTTTTGTGTTTGTAAATATTATTTCAAGTATAGTTCGCGCTTTATAGTTTTGTTCTTTGTTTAGAATTGATACATTGTTAAAATCAAATGTATGATTTTGTGTTATTTCATGTTTTTTTTAAAGCTGTAAGATTTTTTTTTTTTTTGATATTGAAATAATAACAGAAATGTTCGTATTCCAATCCTTTTTATTTTTAAATATCTTTTATTGCGACATGTTTCGGTCTATTAGACCATCTTCTGGCAATAAAAATGTCAAAATAGACCGAAACATGTCGCAATAAAAGATATTTAAAAATAAAAAGGATTGGAGTACGAACATTTCTGTTATTATTTCAATATCAAAATACATTACACCAATCCCCTGGGACACTATAGATAGTAAGATTTTTGTTATACTTGTGTCCTTTTATTTTATTTTCTAAATATTGCATAGTTTCGCCGATATATCGGACATAACCTAAATTTTAAATCATCACAACCAATTTCCCAAAAAAAAAATAGTATTGGTTTAAAAAAAAAAAAAAAAAAATGGAAAAATATAAAAAGGTTTCTCCAGATACCGTAAAAGCTAAAGGTTGTTGTCATATTTAAAGCCGATTTCCACCGAAGACACCGACAACAATCCATAACATCTCTTTTTAAATCAGTACTACCATCTCAAAAATTTTGATGACAATCAACGTTTGGAATTCCAAAGCGAAGTCATAAATATAATTCCACAAATAAAATCAAAACGAGCGAGCTACACGTGATACTTTCTATAGATATTCTTTTGAAAATAGTTCTGCTGTACAATCTGATGCAGAAAGAAACTTTTTCTACAAAATTTTTGTAGAATTCAATGCTGCACAACCTAAAAATATGTTTGACTATATAGAGTGTTCCAGAAGTAGGCAAACGCATACCTACTCCGCTATTTTAAATGGAACATCCTATATATTATTTCATTTTTCAATTCTACGCAGAAAAATAACATGACTTCATAAATTGCTTGGGTTTTTGAAAATTAAAGTGGAAATTTATATGGATATAGATCTTGAAATGATCCTCAAGTCTTACACCAAGGAAGACGACATATATGATATGAACAGAAGAATAAATTCAACGTGTGCCAATTCGAACAAATTATACTTCTGGCTTAACCGTTAGAATTTGGACGCGCTTAAAGGCTGGAGGAAGAGCACTTTGGGGTGATTCAGTCTTTTTGGCATATGTGTATGTATTTATGTATATGATACCAATAAATTGATATTATTATTATTATTATTATTATATAAACTACTATATGTCTATCTTCAATAACAACGTTGTTATTTCCCTTTTTCTAAAAAATGGCCGCTCTGCAAGCCCTCAGTTAATGCGGCGTAGTTTGTATTTGCATTTGTTTTGGATATTCATATTTTAAACGCTAGACATACACACTTGTTTTGATACAACAGTGAAACTACAAGCGATGTAATTATATACAGGTGTCCACTATAGTCCTGAACATTTGTTTAACTTTAACCCAAGATAATGATTTTTTTAAATAGCAACCTATATTTTTGCTTATGCTATATTAAGCCTTATGCAAAGCCCTTTCAGTTCATATTTATATATTTTTGATGGATTATACAGAATTTTATAGATAATTAATGAGTTTAAATAAATCCAATGAATTTTTCATTAATTTTCAAGTCAACTTGGTATATACACGTTATGTAATAGAACTAAGCTACGAATTAATAAATATACGTCAGTATCAGATCATAAAACATATAATTACATCGCTTTTAGTTTCACTGTTGTATCAAAACAAGTGTGTATGTCTAGCGTTTAAAATACGAATATCTAAAACAAATGCAAATACAAACTACGCCGTCTTAGCGGAAGGCTTTCAGAGGTTTCAAAAAGGTAAATAACAACGTTGTTATTAAAGATAGACAAGTTTATATGAAATCATGTTATTTTTCTGCGTAGAATTGAAAAATGAAATAATATATAGGATGTTCCATTTAAAATAACGGAGTAGGTATGCGTTTGCCTACTTATGAAACACTCTATATAGTCAGACATATTTTTAGGTTGTGCAGCATTGAATTCTATAACAACAATCTTAAATAGATTGGTGCATAGAGCTAAGACGATATCAGATGAAGAACACCTCGAAGTGGAACTCCAACATCTCAAGAACACACTACAACAGAACGACTACAGACTCAAAGACATCACAGCTACCATCAACAAACAACCAAAACACCAGGAAGAAACAATAACCACTACTGGAACGACTTGCCTGCCATACATCAAAGGATGCACTGACAAAATCGGAAGAAAGCTGCGCAAACACAACATCAAAGTAATTTTCAATGCTCCAGAAAAACTATCCACAAAATTACCTTCACCGAAAGATCGTACCTCGCCGCTCGAAAATCCAGGAGTCTACGAGATACCCTGCACTTGTGGAAAGGTATACATTGGACAAACAGGAAGAAACATCAATATCAGGCTAAAAGAACATATGCGAGATACAAAGTATGAATACACAGACAAATCAGCAGTAGCAGAACACTCAACAAACACGAAACACGGAATCAACTTTGACAAATGCAGGAAACTAGCAACGGAACCACATTACTGGAGAAGATTGTACAGAGAAGCTATTGAAATACAGAAAAATCCGAACAATATCAACAGAGAAGACGGACTACAATTACCAAGTATCTGGAAATCATTCTTCACAGCCCAACGGACACGCCTCAACAGAGCGGAAGGATTACGCACCAACGGACACAGGACTATATATTAACCCCCGATCAGGACAAACTAGTCACTTCACTTCTGAAGAAGATCACGACAAGATGATCGAAATGTCAAGTAATTTAAACTTTCTACACGGCAGAGAACCCGAGAACCGAAGAGCAGCCATTCTATAACAACTTTGTAGAAATGACAAATAGAGCTGTAATCAGACCTAGTCTTTGGTGGGACACCTGTACAGCAGAACTATCCGCAAATATATAATTATGACAACTAGAAAACAATAAAACCTAAAGTATCTACTACATGTATTTGTATTTAATAAGTATGTATATATAAATACAAACAAAAACTGAGAAATTATTATTTACTAATATACATAATTTAGTTTTAGATACCTTAACGAAACGGCAAGTTTTTCCGCCGGAGAAATAATTCTCCGGAAACGAGAAGCCTTTCCCTTGGGCGTTATCATTCCTAGCAAATAGTGAAAAGTCTGTCTTCAGTCGAAAATAAGAAAAAATATATCCTCGTGTTGGCGCATGTCTTGAAAATTTGTCGCAAATGCTCCCTTTTCATTACGATCCGCCAAATACGAATGAATCCATTCTTTTCGCGAACGGTTTCTTTTATATATAATATAATAAAGTAAAGCCACCTTTTTAGTCAAATTTCTTTTTTAACTTTAATTGTCAAAATAATACTACAAGGATTTTAATTTAATTTCATTGCTTTCACTTATTCTGGCTCATGATATGCATATGCAGTCGCGCGTCGCCTACTTTTTGAAATCAAAACGCGTGCTGCGATTTTTAGCCGCTCTGGAACCGCGCGCGACACGAAAGTCGCTCTGGAATCGCGTGCGACACGAAAGTCGCTCCGCATCCGCGTCGCATCCGACAGACATATGTGCGCTGCCTCTAAGATGCATTATCTGTTGTTTGGAAAATTTGCAGCAAATTTTCTAACAAACGCTTAGCAGGATGAAGTTTGTTGCCAGCAAGCAATTTTGCTCACACTCCCCCATCACCAAAATAATATCAATCCTTTCTTCTTGAGCATAATTTCTCATTGTAAATAATTAAAATGTGTTTTTAAATAGTCTTAAGCTGAGCGTCCATTACGTCGGGCGGTCGGGGCGACGCAGTGCCGCGCGAATCGGCTTTTTAGAAAAATACCTTGAAGTGAATGGTACCCCGTCCATCAGATCCGTAGCGCGGCGGGACGCGGAGCTGAGCGAGTCGGAGCGGTTGCGGACATATCCCGAAAGTTTCTAAAGTCGGCGTCGCTCCGACCGACCAACTTAATGGACGGTAGGGCCGTCGGAAACAATCGAGATCGGAAGTCTTCGGAAGCATTCGCTTGTTTGTATTCAGTTCATTCAGTTGTTGTCACTTAACGGTGTTGATGAAATTGATAGCCGAAATGTTGTGTCCTTTTTTTCAATATGTGGCTTGATAAACTCAAGAATGTCATAGAATTTATCTTGCGACGTTCTATATTTTAGAAATTTTTTTCTATCCCTCAATAGATCAGGAAACAGATGATGGTACTCTCCTAAGGATTGTCTGTTTGCGTTAATGTTACGTACCCACATTTTTCGTTTTCTTTCGCTTTTTTCTTCCTCTTCTACTTCCACGACAGCAGCCAAGAAAATCACCTCTTCTTCGGAATCTATTGCGTCTGGTTCGCACACTGCTTTTAACTAAGTGAATCACAATATTGTAAATTTAATATACCTCGCACAGCGCCGTGCCGCGCCGCGCAGCGCTATAGTGGACGAACCTACTCTTCGCAAGTCCATAACGCTCCGCACCTCGTCGCACCGACCGCCCGACCTAATGGACGCTCAGCTTTATGCAAAAAATTGTGTAACTGTGAAATGGCTTTTGTTTACGGTGAATAATAACCGCAGTTTCGCCCAAGCCTACTTTTGAAAAATAAATGGCTAGGTATTAGCATTCCAAGTAGAAAATTCTAAATTACAAAAAAACTATAAGAGACAGGTATAGAAAACCCTAATACAATCTTAAAGACCATTAAAATTACGATCTAAATAAGATAATAGATACAGGATGTTCCATATAAAATAAGAAAGTTATTTCCCTTTAATGATAGTGAAAATGGAACGTAGGTTTTGATTCATCCTGTATATTTTTTCATCATCATTTTAATTTTATTGTCAAGTTAAGTGCTTTGTTTAAAAAATAAATGCAATTTAAAATATCTAGCCTAAATATACAAGACAGGCACACGTCTTAAATTTTGGTTACATTTTGAAGAACAGTTAATTATCTCAGAAACGGATTGAGCTAGGTATAGGAAACGTGACAGTAACTTGCGTTTATTTAGTACATACTATCAAAATATGACAATATATTCCATTTAAATTTTCATAACATTGGTGCGTTTTTTTTTGGGCCATTACTTCGAAACAATTTTAAAATGTGCTCCTTACCAATGTATATAACCCTTAATAAAAATATTTTGAAAATATACCCTTCCGTATATAAACGATTGTGTTTACTAAACCGTTACATATAATCTTTAATTTGATTCTTAAACATTCCAAGATTCCGTTGACCTGGAAAATACCCCACGCATGTCCGGTTCTCAAGAAAGGCGACCCATCAGAACTTCAAAACTACAGACCTATATCGTTATTATGTAATTTTGCAAAACTTTTGAATCTATTTTACACAAGCATATTTTTAATTGTATATATAAGTCAATATCTCCTTTTCAACATGGGTTTATGCGTAATAGATCTACTGTGACTAATTTAACTTGCTTTACACAGTTTGTCTCTGAGATGATGGATAACAAGGGTCAAGTTGATGTGATATATCTCTATTTTTGTAAGGCTTTTGATCAAATTGATCACTACGTGCTGCTTAGAATGTTACAAGCTTTGGATTTTCTGAGTCCTTGTTGTTATTAATGGAATCCTACCTGCTGAATAGAAGACAGTGCATTAAATACCGAAATTATATTTCTAAGTATATTACTCCTACATCTGGTATTCCTCAGGGATCTAATTTAGGACCTCTGCTATTTTTTATGTTTATTAATGATCTAGGGACCAACATACAGTGCGAGAAGTTGATGTTTGCCAACGACATCAAATTGTTTGCTTCTATTAACTCTGTGGTAGATGCTGAGACTCTCCAGCATGACATTGATACAGTACTTTCGTGGTGCAATAAGTGTAGACTGTCTTTGAATATCTCCAAATGCACATCCATGATATAGAAAGACGAAGAGAATTAATCGTATAATGTTCCCTTACTCTATCGGCGGTACTGTTTTAGCTTCCACTGACTCTGTTAGAGATCTTGGTATATTATGTGATTCCAAGCTATCCTTCTCCAATCATGTTTCAGATGTTGTTGGTCGGTGTTTTACACTCTACGGCTTCATTTACCACAATTGCGGAGATTTTCAAAACACTACTACACTTAGCACTTTGTTCAATTCATTAATTCGCTCTAGGTTAGAATATGCTGTAATTGTCTGGTTTCAAATTTATTTTACACATATTAATACTTTCGAGTCGGTTCAAAGACGATTTTTGTAATTTTTATACTATTTAGCTGAAGGAACGTATCCAGCGAGAGGGTTTGATCATGGCCTACTTTTAACAAAATTCAATTTTAATTCCTTACACGTAAGGCGAATTATTAGCTTAATTAAATTCCTATTTTACCTGATTCGTGGTAGAATTGATTGTTCTTGGCTTTTACACAAGTTGCATTTTAGTATTCCAAGATTAAATTCACGTTTTCACCCAACTTTTTATTGTGATTTGTATCGGTCTAATGTTTAGCAGAGATCTCCTATTTATTTGATGTGTGAGTACTATAATAGAATATCTAATACTTGCGACATCAATAGCGATAGTTTAAGTAGCATTTTAAAATATGCTTATGGTTATTTTGTAGTTTTTTTTAGGTTTAATAATTGTCATACTTACTTACTTTTCTAGTTTGTAAGATTTTCTTTAACTACTTAGAATATTTAGTGTATTTATCGTAGATGTGCGTAGTGTAAGAATATTTCCTGTAATTGGGTTTTACCTGTAGGAAATAAATCCTATTATTATTATTATTATTATTATTATAAACGCGACGCGAATGTGGTGGGCCAGCCTGTATAAAAAACACTAAAACCATTCATTTATTTACAAAGATACTCAGGGAGTTGGAATTCATTTTAAGGTGTAGCAGCACCTTAAATGAATTCCAACTAATTTTATAATAATAATAAGAATATAGTATTTATTTCCACTATAATACACAAGTAGAAATAGGGGTCTACAGTGTTTAGTTGATTTTTCTGATTCCTTTCTGAATGTTGAGGATTCCTGCCCAAACAGCCTGTGTATAAAGTAGTACAATTATTCAATGTAAACCAAACTTTCATAATACATAGTTAGAATCATATGAAATATTGAAAAATCTTTCATCATTTGAATAATAAGAAGAAACAAGTATAGAAACAATGCAGTACCATACAGGTAGAATTATCAGCGGCACAAATCTTGACAATATCAAAGGTTACTATGGGCGAGTTGTATGGGAAATAAGTTTGCCGTTTTGCCCAGAATTAAAATTCATAAACTGGCCGCGCGCCGTCCGTCGTCTCCAGGTTAACAAAGCATCGTTGTGTCGTTGTGTGAACGATTCGAAGAGTGAAAATACCGCCGTCACTATTCTCAGTTCTTCCTGGCAATTTCACATGCTACCTATATGCCGTTGACGCGGCACTGCATCAGTAGTAGGTATGTGGCAGCGCGTCTGCCGTTCCGAACGATGGGAACTGGTCGCTTGCTGTTGGAAAAAGGCCTCGATATTATCCCACGGTCTTTTTACCCCGTCCTAACGGACAATTTAATGAGGAGAACGGAGGGGGGCAAAAATATCACACATCCACAACGACACGGCATGAACGGATCCGAAGGACGATTTTTCCCATTCTATTTAATTTGTAGGTTTTTAAATTTTGATCGCTCAGGGGGGTGATTAAAATCATACTTGTACAGGGTGTTTACGGTCTTGTAATTTTATTTTCAAGGGGTGATTAAACATCTTAAAATAAGGTCATCAACGTAAAACAACAACAGCAACAAAAGCTGCATAATGAGGGCGATAGTGTTAAATTTTTTTTTTAAGTGGTTATTAAATACCATAAAAAATGTTTTTAACGCTAAAACGATTGATCAACCACTTGTGCAAAGTACATGTACACAATAGGTTATTCGTGAATTGTTTACTAAATAGCCTGATCTGTCGAGCTGTTTTATTAGTTGTCACTGCATTGCTAGTTTGACGTAAATTTTTCCGAATAAATCCTAATAATGAAAGTAAAAATGATCCATCGCAACAACAGTGAATACATTGACATATTGTTAATTTATGGCAAATTATACGCCAGAATTCTGCTACTACAAGTTAATTGTACGCCGAGCGGTATCCTAAGAGGCCAACACCTATTACATAAAAATTCACCGCTCTAGTAATCCGTGCACGAGAAAGTGGTGTACTGCAAACACGTCAAGGTCGAGATGGTGGACCTGGTCGACACCAACGAATTTTGGATGCCGAAAAGGAACTCTTAAATTCTTCGTTCGTCGTAATCATTTCCAGCACAGATTTTCGATAAACATTTGGGCCGGACTGTTCAACGGACAACTTATTGGCCCATTTGTGTTGCAAAATCGATTGAATGGATATAATTAGTCTTGTTTTTGCAAAATCATTTGATGGAACTATAGGAAGGAGTTCCTTTGAATGTACTTCGATAAATGTGGTTTCCTCACGATGACGCACCGCCGAATTTTAATTGTTTAGTTTGCCAACATTTAGATAATATTTTTGAAAACAAGTGGATTGATCGAGGTAGTCCTGTTCCACTGCCTTCTTGGTTACCCGACCTTAACCCCTTTGATATTTACTTATGGGGAGTTATGAAGACCATGGTATACACCAACAACATAATTGATTTAGATGATCTACGTGACCGCGTTGAGGCAGCTGCGGCGACAATTCGACGGCAAGACCAAGGCTTCGTAAATTATGCCAATTCATGGATACGTCGAGCTAGACTTTGCGTTCAATAACACGGCGATAACTTTGAACGACTAGTGTAAAGTGGATTTCATAAAAAACATAAAAAATGTTTAATTTAATATGCGTAATCGCCACTTAAAAATAAAAAAAAATAAAAACCAAACAATTAATGTCTCTTATTATCAAAAGGCGGATAGCGACAAGCACTATAAGCGGCGATTCATATTGAGTTGGCGCGTTATACATATCCAGTGTTGTTATACATACGTCGTTGTGTGACAGTAGCGCAGACAGATATACTTTAATACGAATTTTAACATATCCTACATTTTGTTTAATAAATTTGAAGTAGATATTCGTTTATATGCACTGATAAAAAAGATTCTTTAAAACAAATAAATATCTCTTTGACGGTATTTTTTAAAGCAGCCGTTTCTTTCAGTTAATCCATATTTCTTTCATTGAAATAATATTATTTTTCCACACAAGTAATACATACTAACTGAAGGCAATCATTTTTTTAAATAGTAGGGAAGTAATATCTCTTTGTATTAAAGAATCTTTCCTCTCAGTATGAGAATATTGTACTTAAACAATATACCTATGTTATGCAAGTCCGTGTAAACAAAATTTATTTGCATTAATTACACTGTGCTACACTCAAAAAGCACTTCTGAAATGACCTAGTGTGCGTTAAAGGTGTTGGTGAGCATGTTACGAATTCGGGTTTAAAAGTTTCAATATACCTCCAAATTCCCGAGTTATGGGCCAAACAAATTTTTTGAGGCTGCTACTTTTAAACATTTATAACTTTTTTATTTATTAACCGATTTTTGAAATTCAAACGGTTTTGGAAAGCAAAATAATTGTTATTTTTAAATATATATACTTCTCATACAATATTAGCACAAATATGCATAGATTTCTTCAATTATATGGAAAATTTAAAATTTTTTTTAAACTTTTAAAATTTCTACGAGACTTTTTTCCGAATTTAGTTTAAAGGCAACAAATATATAGTATATATTTGTATTTGTAGTATAAAGACAGTATTTTTCTGAGTAAAATGAGACGTCATTTGTTGAAATCGGTTGAGAAATGAGGAAGTTATAGTACTTTTTGTGAACAAAAGAGTGAAAAAGATTTTAAAATCACGAATTTCTAGGTTCGAAAGCAGTTCTTTTACATAATGAAAACGAGTTACCATCAGTTCCCATAGCATATGCGACTGATATGAAAGAAACATATGCCACATTAGATAAAATTCTTAACGTAATTAATTACAGCCAACATCAGTGGCATCTCTGATTTAAAAGTATTGACAATTCTCTGCAGGGAGGTCTCACTAAGTATCCCTGTTATCTTTGTGAATGGAATAGTCGTGCAAAGGACCATTATAAATGTAAAGACCAAGGCCACCAAGAAAGTCATTTCAACTAAGCGAAAAAAATTTTATTAATATTCCACTAGTCCGGCCCGAGACTAAGTGAAACCAAAATAAAAGAAGGTGTATTTTATTTTCAATCATTTAAGAGACATTGAAAATTTTTTTTATATTTTTATTTCTAGGCATTTTTGTTGGACCACAAATCCGAAAAATGTTTCTTGATGACAACTTTACGAAATTGTTAAATGCAGTTGAAAAGAGAGCATGGGTTAGTTTCATGTCATTGTCGGAAAACTTTTTAGGTTATAAGAGAAGCGCTGACTACGTTCATGTTGTTAATGAGTTTCTGGAGGCTTACGAAGAAATGGGGTGCAGAATGTCTATAAAAATACATTTTCTGCATTCCCATTTATATTTTTTTCCAGAAAATCTAGGCCAATTTAGTGACGAACAAGGCGAACGTTTCCATCAGGAGTTATTAACAATTGAAAAGAGATTTGAAGGAAAAAGTCAAATCAGGATGCTAGCTAATTACTGCTGGTCACTAAAGCGAGAAACTGATGATTTGTATTTTAAACGTAATAGATTAAGTAAACATTTTTAAAAAAATTTCATGTATAAATTGGTGATACAAATATAAAATTCGTTAAGTTTTATTAGATTAAAGTTATTTTATTAAATCATGCTAATCTAATCGAAACAGGTTTCCACTCTTTTGTTCACAAAAAGTACTATAACTTCCTCATTTCTCAACCGATTTCAACAAATGACGTCTTATTTTACTCAGAAAAATACTGTCTTTAATATATTTGTTGCCTTTAAACTAAATTCGGAAAAAAGTCTCGTAGAAATTTTAAAAGTTTAAAAAAAATTTAAAATTTTCCATATAATTGAAGAAATCTATGCATATTTGTGCTAATATTGTATGAGAAGTATATATATTTAAAAATAAGAATTATTTTGCTTTCCAAAACCGTTTGAATTTCAAAAATCGGTTAATAAATAAAAAAGTTATAAATATTTAAAAGTAGCAGCCTCAAAAAATTTTCTTTGGCCCATAACTCGGGAATTTGGAGGTATTTTGAAACTTCTAAAACCGGTTTTGTAATACACTCATCTACACCTATAACATACACTAGGTCACTTTGAAAGTGCTTGCAAAAAAGGAAATTTTGTAGCACCGTGTTATTAAAATATATTCTAGATTGTATGTAAACTGAGTCCGTCTGCTTGTGAGTATGTCTTTA
Organism: Cetonia aurata; assembly: GCA_949128085.1. NCBI lineage: Eukaryota > Metazoa > Arthropoda > Insecta > Coleoptera > Scarabaeidae > Cetonia > Cetonia aurata. The sequence continues at coordinate 4,983,089 of OX421887.1, forward strand.
AATACAGAAATACTTCTTTCTACATCACAACTAGTGAGAGGTGCATATTTAAAATATATTTTAAAATTACTATACATTCCATTCTCTTCGAAACAGACATTTTTTAAGACGTTTAAATCCGCATTACGGTTAAAAACTGCATCAATGTTTTTGCCCAAACGGCCTCCAAAATCCCCGGGAATATTTTTAACTTCATGTAAGGTAGTATTTAGGATTTCGATACCTTCTTCTAGTTTTAAACTTTGAGTTTCTAAATATTTTATAGTATTAGTTAACACTTTAAAGTTATGTTTAACTAAATACTATATTGTGGAGACAAATACGGGACGCTGAATAAAGAGATATTTAGTGTGACCGCTCTTCAGTTGACTAATTCCGTATCTAGCGCGCCTAGTCGATCAACATCGTGTATTGTGCTCCGCTCGCCTATGGCCGAACCTCGTAACGGTGATGCGATCAATAATAATAGTCTATGTCTATGGTGCCTGTGACTATCCGCTCTTTTTTATTATACAACTTTTGTTAAGATATTTTTACGTTGATGACCGTATTTTAAGATGTTTAATCTAACCTCTTGAAAATACCATCACGAGACCGTAAACAGCCTGTATGCAAGTGCGAACCAAAATCAACAAAGTTCCGAGAAAGAGCGATGAGATATGGGTAATGTGTAGAAAAAAGAGAGGGAGAGACAGAGATAATGAATTATTTCTAAAATAGCAAAATACGTAAAAGTTACGAAATTCTAACTCAAATGACCTTCCTCTATAAAATAAGCTGCAAATTAACTATACAAAAAATAATTTTTCTGTTTCCTTTGCATCAATGTTTATTTGTTGTACTTTGAAACATAAATAAAATAAAAAATAAAATAAATTAATTCCATATCAAGTGCAATGGTTTCAGAATATTTGCATGACAAGGACATCTTTAATCTCAACTTAATCTAATCAATATTAGATCTAGACAACATAGAGGTCGAGCAATTTCATCAGCACAACTGCCTTTCCATCTAATCGTTGAAAAAAACCGCGCCTAACTATTTACCTACATAAACGTGGAATTATGAGCAGGTGCGACTGCCAATACCAAAAACCCATAAAGAATACTAGGGCATCAAAGGCTGGGAATATTTCTGCTTGAAACAATTATTTAAATATGCAACGGACGTAGGAGATATAACACAAAGAATAGGAGTTTTGTGTTGGGGTTATTTTCAACAACTGCTGCAGTGTGGATATAGTGCTAGTAATTATCAAATTAGCAGGAAGATTGCTTATTGCTGAGAGGTTAATACGAATAATGTTATTATATTGAATACCTTATTATTATTTTTTTACTTGTACCGGTGACGCTGAAATTCACATATCATATTCACCTGTCTTTCATCTACGTTTTACATAAAAATTAGGTGGTTTGAGCCACATGCAATTTACTTGTAGAGTTATGAAAAAAAATGTAATTTAAGATACATGGCACTCGTATTCAAAGTGCTTCAAAACTAGTAAATTCAATTTATTAAAATGTGTAAATACTTCGGTTTGTTTAGTCGCAATGCCTTGAATGTTCCAGGTTTCAAAATTCATTTGGCTATGTCGTCGTCGTTTTGTTCCGTCCAATTTCCGAGGCTAATCGCTTGGAACAGTACCTATCGAGTTAATGAAAGTCGCACCTACAATTCTTTTTCAACTTCTCTCTAAATTGTTTAACTTGTGTTTGAACAACAAATACCAGCGCATTTTAAAGAAGGTATTACTTGCAATATCTTTAAAAAAGGGTATTCGAACAGAATGTACCAACTACCGGGGAATCACTGTCCTCAGCTCCATCGGCCGCATATATGGTAAGATTCTGAAAAATAGAGTTGAACATGAGATGTATGAATCTGAAGACCAAAGCGGTTTTAGAGCGAGCTGGTCATGCACTGACAATATCTTCAGTATTAGGCAGGTCACGGACAAGAGATTGGCACATAACCTGGAAATCCATCTTATCTGCATAGATCTACGGAAAGCGTATGACAGCGTTCCTCTATCAAAATTGTGGTCGGCGATGGAAAGTCAGCAAATTAAGAGAACTTACATTAACCCCATAAAAAAATCAAGTGTCATTAGGATTCCAGACAAATAAAGGCCTGAAACAAGGGTGCTGTATAGCACCTACTCTTTTTAAAATATATTTGAATGGGGCACTCAAAAATTGGAGGAAAAAGTGCCACACTATGGGAATACCCATAAATGATGACACCCTGTATACTTTGAATTTTGCTGACGACCAAGTCATATTCGCGGAAGACGAAGACGACGTATACTATATGCTAAGAAAATTGAATGAGGAATTTGGAAAATGGGGTTTACAAATAAATTTTAATAAAACCGAGTATATGGTAGTCGGAGGCACAGGAAGACATCTAGAAATGGAAGACGGAAGTGTAGTGCACCACATATAAATACTTATGAACAAAGTAGTAAAGGAGGAAGTGAGGAGAAAATTAAGCAGAGAATAGTACACGGAATAGTTGCAATAAGACAATTACACTCTATTATATGAAAATGAACGAAGAATTTATAAAACGATAGTTGACAGTATTGCACTATATGGTTCAGAGGTCTGGGAAATAACAAAGAAGTCTTAACTTTGATGCGATGGAGATGGATTGCTGGAGACGCATCTGTGGGTTGACAAGGACGGAGAGGATAAGAAATGAATACATTCGGGAAGATATGGGAGTTGCATCAGTGAATATTATAAATACTATAGAAGGCAGGAGGTTGAAATGGTATGGACATTTGAGAAGAATGCCGGAGGAACGGTGGCCATCAAAAGTGTTCCATTGGAAACCCCCAAAACGTAAACAAACGGGAAGACCTAAACTCACATGGTATGAGAGAGTGCTGCGAACAATGAAAGACAGGTATATGCGAGATGAAGATTGGCAAGATAGAAGGAGGTGGAAGCTTGGATGCGAGAGACGCCGTATGGTGTAGTTCCCACTCACAAATATATGTATATAAAATGTGTAAATTCGAAAGTATACAGGCTGTTTATTAAACATACGGCTATTCTCTGCACCATCCTAAGAATATTATGTCATTTGATTTTTCTTTAGAAATCGATTTGTTTCGAAGATACAGAACGAAATTTTTTTTGACGAAAGCAACATTGTTTACCAAAAATTACATGTAAAGCTTCGTCACTTACAAGAACTCTTGAAAATGACTACCTCCAGCTAGGATGCAAGCATCCAATTTTCTCCTCATCGATTGCTCAAACTCTTTCAAAAACATCAGGGTCGTTTCCTATTGAGTTACACCCAGAAATTATATTTCTCAAATCTTCTATATTTTGCAAAGTAGAAGGCTTTAACTCTGAAGATCGTGCAGGTTATAAGTAAGGTCCACTTATACCAATTCAGCGATCTATGTACGTTATTGTTTAAAATTCACGAGCAGCCACACTAAAATACGTTGGTGCACCATTGCGCTTAAACCACATTGCACTTCTTATTGCCAATGGTACATCTTCCAGAAATTGAGGTAGCGATTGTTACAAAAAGTAGTGATGCATCTCGCCGATCAGTCTTCCTGGTAGAAATACCGGTCCAATTAGCAAGTTACCCACAATTTCAACCCAAATGTTCAACGAGAACTGATATTAAAAACGATCTTGAAATACCTCATGTGAATTTTCTTCAGCCTACGCGCAGTTATTGTGACAATTCCTTATTGCAGATCTTGAGATATTCACTTTATCGGTAAAAAGGGTCAGCGTCTGTAGTTGAGGGATTTGAACCAATGTGTGCAAAAGTAATTGACAGAATACAATACGTGCAGCAAAAGCAGCAGGAAGAAGTGTTGGAACGCGTCGTACGTTGTACGGGTACAATAAATGTTCCCTAAGAATTTACCAAACAGTTCCATTTGCAGTATTTGCAATTTTTCGGGTAGAAGTCTCTATATCATCCTCTATGACACTCCACTTCCACCGTTCTTGCTGTGATGGACCTTCTTGATCACCCAACTTGTTTGAATGTGCCTGTTTCATGAAGACGTTGATGAATACTTTGGAAGGATTTTCTATCATGACAATCGGTTAGGAAATCGTTCGTTGCATAACCATCTGGCTTGTAATGAATTACCATCAGTAAAGACATACAAAATGCATGTCAGTCATCTCGGCGTTCGTATAGCGATTTATGATAGAGGACTTCAAAAGTTGAACTTTCACTGACAGGAAATACATCTGGTCATACAGCCAAACGTCAATCAGTCGCGACAAATTCTATAGATACAGAATGGTTAATCACGAGACGTATTCAAATGAAATTTACGTTTAAACTGATGGTAGATAAAATAGCTGTTCTTGGAAATCTGAATGCTGTTAACAGATAATAAGGCATTTTTAAAAATTATACAATACTTTTATTTCAGCTACAATCATGTTAAAATATCAAAATTGGTTTCGTCGAAATTTTTTTCGCCCTGTATCTTCGAAACAAAGCGATTTCTGAAAAATCATCAAAGGACAAAATATTCTTAGAATATTCCAGCGAATAACCCGACAACTTTTATCATATGTTTAATAAACAGCCTGTATAATACAAATAATATAGTAGAAATGCATAAGAAATCAAACAGACTAGGGACATCTTTTCTCAGTAGTGTAGAATAACACTGATAAGCTGGTCTTCGTTTTCGACTATTTACAATATTTGTGCAGAAATACTTAATCAAAAACTACTAGAAATCCTGGACGGTTTCTGACACTGATAACGCAGGGGGCAGCCTTGTTTAAATTTCTTCTTAACACCCGCTATGATCTAATTACCTACCATTATTGTCGTTTCTATTAAATATTCCTATCCAGTTGTGTGGATTTCTTCTTTTTGTTATTTGAGGCTCTACATCTTTAAAGATGTATCCTGGTATGGTTGAATCCAGGTGCGGCTCGTGCTTGCGTCAGGCGGAACCTATGACATTGATCGAACCTCTTCGTATAACTTCGTAACATAATAAAAATATAGACACGTATTTGACGAGAGCTTACGAAGAACTACGATCATTGTCATAGCGTCCGACTGACGTAAGCACGAGCCGCGCCTGGTTGAATCACTACAATGTTTCGTGCCAGTAATATACTAGCTTGAGTTGCTTGATCCGTACATGGTAGATTTATGCCAATGCCGTAACTTACGTTAATTATAAATTATGACAAACAAATAAAGCAAATGTTGATGTCATTTAAGAGCGTTTATTGCACGAAAATATTTAATAGATACACTGCACTATACACTATAAACATTATGTAACTTTTAAGAGGGCCACAAGTAGATAGAATAACGAATTGAAATCAAATATTCATTCATATCTAACATTCTGGATTTTATTTATTAAAATAAATCGCATGGCATTTCGGTGCGAAAACAACACTGTTTTGTGATTAGTAGGTAAGTTAATCTCGTCACTCGCTCGCGTGATCAAATATCTACATTAAAGGTGCAAACGTTTGCTTTGTTGATTATTTTTTATAACGGAATAATATTGCTTTGCAAGGTCAAGAAGAAATAACTTACAATAGGGCAACACTGCCACTCTACTTTGGTAGGTAAATGCAACATATCTATACGGATGCCAAAAGCACCGTAGCATGAGTACACCCATACGCGTATATTTGAGGAGGTCATCTTGGTCTTAATATTAAATGACTCCGGTACAGCAGGAATATTATTTTTCAGTAATTCCAGACACTGATTCCCGTTTAAGTTGCCGTCAATAAAGAAAAGTCCGATTATCTGATTGCTGAAAATACTTGCGCATACCTCTACTTTCTGTGGATATTGAAATACTCATTTTTACGCCACCAATACCGATAAATTGCGCGGGTAATTGCCGTGTAAATAATTCATTGTTGTGGTTATGATCTTTATTAATCATTATTTCACAAAATTTCATAAGGCGGCAATATTGTCGGAAAAAAGTGCTTGTGAACAACTCTGTAAATTCACTTTTAGTTTTACAGTTTTCTATTAATTAAAACACTATACTTTTAACTGTAACTTCGATTTATTATTCCACACAGTAACAAATTCTTAATAAAGGATAAGTATAAAAGTTTAAATTCCACTTGTTCAATAAAATAAAGGAAAATAATAATGGTAGATGAACCTCCTGTTAATTTCATAAATTTATTTATTTATTTATTTGGAAATTAAGGACACCAACGGGACGAACCCAACACATTGTCCATACAACGTACACAGTAAGAGAAGAAAACCAAAAATACAATCATAGCCAAACAGAATAATACAAGCATAGAAAATAATACTAAATTTATATTATACTTTAATCTAATAACGTAAATATTTTTTCGAGACTAAAGCAAATGCCTTTGGCGCAAAACATACAATTATCAATTGCAAGATAACCCTTGTAGATAATTAAACAGTATACTTAGTGGTGGGCACTATCGATATTTTCAACTATCGATAGTACTATCGATAGTCGGACCAACTATCGATAGTTATCGATAGTCGACTATCGATAGTTATACTAATATACTAATGGAAATTGTCTTAACACTAGTATTTTGGTTCATTGTTTCATCATCAAATTCAAATTCAATTTATTGCCATTTGTAAAGAACAATGTATCGTCAATATATACATATATATAAATATAATAAAAATTTAATAAAAATAAATAAATAATAGTGTACTAGATATGCACATTGATATTACAAAAGAAGGAATTAGTTCTACTCAATGAGTAGTTGATGGTTGATAACACATTCTTTTTTAATTAACAAGACAATATAAAATAACACAAACCTTTAGGCTACTCAGAAAAGAAAAATAAATTAAAACAATGCTTGTCGTGTTTCCATTGAATTTGGGCAAATTTCTGCGTTGTAAATTCTATATACACACACGGAGAAAAATGACATTGCAAATCCAACAAAAAAAGTATTGTCCTTACGTTGCAATCGGTTCAAAAATAAATTGGTATTGCAGTAAAGTTTTGTAAGTATATTCCAAAACTTTTGTTTTGTTCCACCAACAACACTTTTGTTGGTGGTAAAATATTTTATGGTACAAATAATCGCTTTGGCGATAACATTATAGTTGTAGTTATTTCAGATCTAAAATACAGAACAACGTGTGCGATGAAGTTAAGTAGATGTAAACACAATTTTTCAAACCAGTACAGTCAAGAAATATTTACATTACACACAATTGTAGTTGACGCAACAGGGCACCTACGTTGTCGATATTACAATTTGTGATGCGGGAAGTCCCGGCATGGACAGTAGTATCACGTGATTCTAACCGCGTGTTTCATTGGTCTTATATAGCCTTGAAGAAACAGACTAGTTACCAGGCGGAGTAGACCACGCCATATATTTTCGGTTGTGACGTTGTGTTAGCTTATTAGTTTTGTGTAAAAGAACGACAGTGTATTAAAATTGAAGAAAACTGGCTCACCTCTGACGTCTACTGACTCTTAGATATGGATAATTTTGTTACAGAGAAGCTAGCTGAATGGAATATTAGGCGTACGAAGTACAGATTGCTAATGATGAGTACATTAAACCTTTCGATAAATTACCTAGTGTTTTCCCCTGTTTAAAAGTTGCAAAACGATCTAGAATATACGTTGCCTTGAGACATTTGTAAAATAAGACTTAGATACATTTGAAATTTTAATCTTCATTTTTAGTGTTTCCCAGTTTTAGAATTTATCTTGTTTATTTTTTTTTGTTAATTATTAATAAAAAAATGTGTTATCCTATACTGATATTTTACTTGAACCCTCCGCAGCTTACATTTAAGACAGCACCGAGTTTGTGTGTGAATCTACTAAAATATTGTTCGCTTTGAACAAAAGTTGCGATTACAAAAATCAAAATCAAGTGACACTATAAACGTAGAAAATGATGACGGAAAATCAATTGTTTGTTAAATATCCACAACTTGCTGTTGAAGTTTCAAATTGCTTTGGTAGTCATAAACAATTTTTAATACTGTATTTCACACAATTTTGTTGAAAACACCATATTTTTGTGATTCGTTAAACAACAAGCAACTGGTTGATTGTAACATGTTTTGGGATTATATCCTTCCAAATTTTGTGGCAGTTCTAACAAAGTTTTTCGACAACAAGTTTTAAGTTGTATTGAATAATGGTTGTTGTTGTCATATATTTACCCACAAATTGTTGTTCAATGTGCGTCAATTGGTGCCACCTTAACAATAAATTTTTCTCCGTGCATATGTTTAATTTAAATTATTTAAAACTAAAAAGTTCCCGACTTACATTCACTTACTTTTGGACCATCCATATTATCATCTAAAAGCACTTTTCACGCTATTTTTAGTTATACAAGACAGTTCTCAAAATTACATCCCGCGAAAAAAAATTGTTAGACAGTATCCGTATATCAATAGACGGACCAAGTCTCATTAATTGGCTAATTTTTATCAATACTGAACTAATCCATTTCTAAATGTTCTATAAGGGATTTACATTATTTTGCTGTCGAATATTATGTCATCGATAGTTATCGTTAGTCTACTATCAGCAATTATCGATAGTTCACTATCATTCGATTTCATATCGATAGTGGACTATCGATAGTTATCGATAGTCAAAACTATCGATAGTTATCGATAGTCGCTATCGATAGTGCCCACCACTAAGTATACTATATAAGAACTAACAATAGGTGGTACTGAAAAAAAAATTAAAAAAAAATATTAATGCTCTATTATCGATTCCTTTATACGTTTCTTAAATGTGCAAAGGTTGTACTGGAATATATCGGCAGGGCACTGACCATTCTACTCTCGCGCCAACCTCGAGGCTGGCGAATTCATGGCACTGTTAGTGTGTGACTATAAAAACATGAAGAAGATTATGCTTACGAGTTGGGTATACTGGCACATTAATTTTAAAAAGTTGAAGTAAGTCCGAACAGTCGATGAATCCATTAATAACCTTAACCATAAAGGCATTCACAATAACAATACAATCATGCAATCATTGGTAACTACACAGACTAACTCAGCATCCATTACGTAGGCAAGCTCAGCAAACGAGATTTTGTGGACCGTCGAAAAGCAAGCACAGACGGTGATTTACATTCATTAGGAATGCTGTTATAAACTTTAACAATGTTATAGGTAAAACTACGTTCAAAGAAAGTAATTCTGTGTATAGGCGGTGTCAATGGTCCCTCACTCATAATGTTTATATGGTGGACATCCGATCGAAAAGTTATCTTTTTATATAGATATATTTGACGTTTTAGAGTAATTATCTTATAAAACAAGCACGCCAAGTGTAATAACCTTCTATCCCTTCAACCAATTCGTCAGTTTTAAGGTGTGATATCTTTTAATGTAATTTAATGTTTATTATAGCTTTATAATTCTGAGGAAGAAGTATTTAAATACTTCGAAACGTTAAAATAATTTTATATACAAATCTATATCATTAAGTCCTCTAATCCAGGAATTCTATTAAGGAACAATTAAAGTCTGATCCTTCTTAGTGTATTAAAGCCAGTAAATAATTCCATGTTTCCATATTAAAAATAAAAAAGGTTTGAATTTGTATACTGCGATATTGCAGATGCCACGACATCGACATAGGGAAAATTTCAAAGATCGTGGGAAAAATAAGTAGGCGAATTATTGTACGTTTCTCATAAGTTCACAACCTTCATTTAAGTTACGTTAAGCAGGTCAGAAAATATAAAGTGCGTTTTTTAGAGAGTGTTTTCACTCTAACCTGTTTCTGCGTAACGTCTTTGCTATTGCTAACCTACAACGTGACTGACTGGTGCAGTAAGATAAAAAAGCAAGATTTCTTTACAATGCTAAACACTGCTTTATCGATTTTTTTAAAGTAAAATACTTTATTTATCTTAATAATACAAATTAGTACCGTCTAAGTAGTTTTGCATACGATAGTGATGTAAGTAGGTAACTACCGAATGTATACCTGATGCGAGTTAGGGGCGTTTTAGGAACACAGTTCCGCGTTCTCCATCCCCAATATCTCGTTCCGTATAGGAATAAATTACTCCTAAAGAGAGGTTACGAGTTACCATTATTCCAGCGCTATTCTGTTTGTGTGATTATTCGCAGGTGCTGTAGCGTTTTATTGTGTCTACATTGAGGCATGTCTGGAACGGTAGTGTGGTCCAGACAGGGGTATAAGTGAGAAAATATTCTTACTACATACGTCCTCAGTTCTCTTTTCGGTTTTCGATTGTTGTGTTGGGGTTGAATTTTGTATAGGTAAATTCTTCGTTTTCTATGGTGTAAGGTGGAAGATTGTGTGAATATTAGGAAGGGTGGTTTGGGATTAACTTGTGGATCTAGTTTATATAGATATAGTATATCGTTCATTCAGCATTGTGAAATTGCCAACTTTTGTATTGGAGGATTGAATATATCTATAGTATAGTCTATATTGTCATTAAACATATTGTTGTCTGACATTAATAAAAATTACAATAATTAATAACCAACAGGGTTACAAAATATTTGTCAGGATTAGATAAAAATTTGCTTATATATACTAAATTAAACGAACAAGCAAATACACAACAAAAATACTTACGTTCACAAGGAGGGAACAACTCAAAATTTATGATTAATAAATTCATCAAATGAGTAGAAAGTTTGCTTCAGTAATACAGTTTTTAATTTATGACGAAATGTGTTTAAGTTAGGAGAGTCTACAATGGAAGAAGGTAGTTTATTAAAAAAAGAGTAGCCCATGTAATACAGAGAATTTTTACAAAGAGACGTGTCTGTCTTTGGAAGATTAGTGTTATTGCAGGTACGGGTATTATAAGAATGAATGTCTAAACGATAAGCCTGCATATTTTTATGTTTATACACAATACTCAATGACTGATATATCATTAAAGAATACAAAGTGAGAATCTTATGAGAAACAAATAAGGGTCGACAGTGGGCTATACTGTCTACTCCACCGACCGCCCCCCAATTTTCCAAATCTTTATGATTAGGCCACGTAAGAGAAGTATCGCCAGCGAAGAGAACCGTGTGTGATTGGCGGCCAACATGCGCCAAGTCATTAATAAATACTAAAAATAACGTTGGGCAGCACCGAACCCTGCGGCACACCACACACGACTCGGCGAACTTACGCAGTTATTATCAACCATCAACCTCACATGATGATAGGGATCAGATAAGTACGAGCGAAACCAGTCGTTAACTCTACCTCTGAAGCCATACCTTTCAAGTTTAGGAAGCAGAATTGAATGGGAAATACAGTCAAAGGCTCTACACAATTACACATTATTAATGTTTTAAAAAATATGATATAAGAATCAAGAACAGCATCGGCCGTGGACACTATTAAGAATTTTCTAACTCTTGAATAACAACTTTTTCAAATAGTTTTGATAACGTTGAGAGTACATCAGATAGCGCGCAATAAAAATTGCGTGCAATAGAAATTTCTGCAATAAAAATAGCAGGCTTTAATATTTTCCGCTTTGCAGTTAAGTAATTCTACGTGCAATTATTTTTGTCAATCAGGTTAACCAACTATACAGCCGAAAAGTATTTGTGTGGCAAATACTTATAATCTGAAATGCGTAGGCGTAACGTACAATAGGTACTAGTTCATAGCTACATAATAATATTTATATTATTGATATAAAAATATAAACACTAGATACCTAAGTGACCAGGATGCAACCAAAACGTAAATAAAATCAGACCGTAATGAAAAGGAATACCATCACATTAAAATAAAAGCGGCTTGTTTATCACTTATTATTGCTGCATCTGCACTATTAATAGAAAACACAAATGTTTGAACTAGAAGACGGTGGGTGAAGCCTTGGTTGAATAGGCAAAACAGAAATATTACTATAATGCAGGAGTTTTCAATTGTCAGTGATATGAAAACATTTGAAGTATGCGTGAAAATGGCGTGAAAACACTGATTCACCATAAATCCACCGTATTTTAGAAATAGGAACTTTTAGTATAGGTTGCCGACCATAAAATTACTAAAAATATCACCAGAGTTGCGTGTTGCATGCAATAAAAATAGAACAAGTTCTATTCCGTGCAATGCAAGTAAAATTGCACTTAGATGATAATCTAAATCAATTGAATGCCCATGCTTGCAATTTCTATTGCACACAATTTTTATTGCATGCAAGAAAAATTGCGAATTGTAAAGCGGTCTTTAGACATGACAGAAATATAGAATTTTTTAATGAAAGGTTAATTAGATCTACTAAGTAATTTAGGTAGTAAAAGTAAAATTTGTGCAGAGATATATACATATATATATATATACTAGAATGTTTGCGATTTTTGCTAGAAGGAACCATGATTATACGAAACTTTAAAGTTTCGTATAATCCTTTATTCAGATTGATTTTCGATCTTCCTTATCTGTATGAAATAATTATCAGACCCATTGATAAGTATACTGAAGATAATCCCTTTAAAACATGTTACAAAAATAAAAGGTCAATTTTCAGGCTGGTAATGGCTCTTGATAGAACAGCCCTTTTACATGTACAACACCTTTTGAAAGAGTTAAAAAAAAAGTAAAAACGAAAATGAAATAAATATTCTTTTTTAAGCACTACCGACAGTAGCTTTTTGTACCACTAGCGCAGAAACTATAATTTTGCGAGTATCAGCACGGTGTGGGTTTGTCGACAGGTGCAAATATTAATATTTTTAACATCTCGGAAGGTTTGTAGGTTTCAATAACGCCAATACGTTAATCTTGACGAATGTTGGAGATATTGGCACATATAATAATCACTATTGTCATCTTGACACACTTCTTAACATTAACGGAAATAAGTAAAATTAACTGGAACTAAAAATTAATTATGGGTCATTGAAGAATATGATAATTACAATTAGTCAACTGTAATTGCAGAATAATTGTCCTCAAAATTAATTGATTGGCAACAAAAACTGAACAAACATGACATATGCATATATACACCTAAGCCAAATTTATATCAGTAATTATTCAGTAATAAATTATTTCACTAACGACCAAATTGGTGAAACAATTACTATTTGAATAATGCTTATGCAAATTATATAATATTAAGGAAATAAATTGTTTATTATTATTAAATAAAATTAAGAATCTTTGTTGCAATTGGAGATTGAAGGAGAGGAATTTATAGGAACATTTCCCTGAATTCTATTGTTCTCATTTCGCACGATTTGTCATTAATGCATCGCTATCAGAAAAAAATAATTATCGTACGTGCTATCACAGTGCTATCTACGTATGCATTAATATTATCAGCAGTTGTGAGTCACAGTTACATAGATTATTTTATTTGTCCGTACCAATGTTTTAATATCCCTGTGTTTTAATTATTATATTTTTTTGTTAGCTTGAGGTTGTTATAATAGTATACCTAATATTAGATCATGGAATAATTTCATATGTGTTGTGAATCAAGAAATATGGTTTTGGGTCACAGTAGAAAAATTTATCCGGGAAAAGTAAAAGTTATTGATAATTTTTCATATTAAGAAGGGAATAAAAATGTAAAAAATTGCAATAATCCTACAGGTATTATGTACAGATATGCTCAGATGTATTAGACACCTATACTTTTTGCGAATAATCAAAGTAAGGTGAGTACATTAATTTAAATGCGTTATAAATAGTATTTTAATAAAGAATCTTAATAATTTGTCGCATTTCTGTAAGCTTTTAATACAGTTGCAATACTTTTTTCAGTGCGTAAGGAACTGACGTTTCAGAAACGTGAACATGCATAAAAATTTAATAGATCTAGGAAAAGTATATACACTCCGCCAAAAAAGTATCGCATAATTTAGTTTTGAATCATAAAAGTATCGCATAATCTTTGTTTGTAGCATAAAGTTGTAAATATACTTTAATGCGCTCTAAGATATAATTTCTATGATTGTTTAAATAAAATACAGGCCAAATAAAAACAAGAACTCATACTTGAGATTTTTATTAAAATAAGAAATTATAATTTTGGAAAGAAAAATGTCATAACAGTAGCTTTCAATACTGAGTATTGCCACCTCTGGCTCTTATGACCGCTCGCATACGGTTTGGCAGAGATTCGATTAACCTCCGTATATAAGCCTGATCCAAATTCTCCCACTCGTCACGGAGAGCATTTGCTAGTCCATGCAGGTCCGCTGGGGCAACATTTTGGGTTCGTATCCGTCTGTGAAGGAGGTCCCACACGTGCTCGATAGGGTTCATGTTCGGACTTACCGCAGGCCAATCTAAAACTGGAATACCAACATCGTTAAGGTATTCCTGGACGATTATTGCAACATGCGGTCGTGCATTAACATGAATTCGTTTCCTATAATTGGCGCATATGGTACTACATGTTCTTCTAAAATGTCCGTTATATACCTGTGGGCAGTCAGTGTACCTCTGTCTACTGGTACTAACTCTGTACGACCTGTTAAACAGATGCCTCCCCAAACCATAATAGAGCCACCAGCGAAATTAGGTCTAGGTCTGATATTACACTGCGAATAGCGCTCACCGTCTCGTCTGTACACTGAGATACGCCTATCTGAGGTGTAAAGACCAAATCTTGACTCATCTGTGAAGAGTATATTGGCCCAGTCATTAATGTTCCAATTTACATGTTCTCTGGCAAACCTTAAGCGAGCCACTCGGTGGTTCCTAGTGAGACGAGGGGCTGTTACATCTACTCTAGCTCTTAATCCACTCTGTCGTAACCTATTCCGAATAGTTTGAGTACTCACACGAGTATTTCTGACTCTAGCCAAGTCGTTCTGCAATTGTCTCGCAGTTACATGTCTTCGACGTAATGCTTGTAGTAGTAAATAGCGGTTATCTTGGCGAGTAGAACATCTTGGACGACCTGGTACAGGTCTTCTACTGTAAATGCCTGTTTCCCTATATCTGGCTACGGCTCTAGGAACACTTGACTGATTGATGTTCATCAAATTAGCAACGTATGCTTGAGATCGTCCATCTTCGATTAAAGCAACTATAGCAGCCACTTGTTCTGAAGTTAAATTGCTCATTTTAGTTTTAAAAGCGTTGGTACAGAACTCTGACTTCGCACTTTAAAATTTGTCCGTATAGGAAGACTTTCAATAAACAACTGAACAAACCTTACACATATGCATTTTTCTAAATGTGTTCTTTTAGAAAAAAAAAAAGTAAAAACGCTAGGTTCCTTTATTTTGTTAGTGTTTTTATAGTTCACATACACGAGGCAAACTTTTTGTGAACGTATAAAAATATCTTGGTTCATAAATGCCCTTTTTTAGTTTATGCGATACTTTTTTGGCGGAGTGTATAAAAGCTGTTGTAAAATCATAAAAACGAATACCTAAACACTTAAATTAACTGCCACAGATGTAATGCCAAAACACGAAATTAATGGTAAATCATAGACTAAAGATTACTAAAATATGCCCTTCTCTTTTTTTCCCTTTCTCCTGCCTCGACTATATTCTGGGCTTCTGTGTAAATGACCCAACCATCTCAATATTTATGCTTTATCATGTTGCAGTATGTAATTGTATCTGTATATCTTTTTATCTTGTATATTCTGCTTTTTGCTGTTCTAGTTACTTCTTTATTGATTCCATTGCCTCACTGCACTTGTTCAATATTTTCTTTGTTCCATTTATTGTTATTAGTCGATTGCTGCTTATATGCAAAAAAACGGAAATATGTTGAAATAAAATATGGAGAAATTTCACCTACAATTAATAAATACGAAACAGAATTTTAAATATTTTAACTTTTATTTTTTTATTTATTACACAATAATACTAAAGATTAACAATAAATCTGAATTAAATGTTACATACTCTCAAACACCTTACCAAACCAACATTAATGTACTGAACGCACGTTTCAATAGCAAAGGGACTGTCATCGGCAGTGAAACTGAACTGAATAACTACACTAAAACAGGGATCACAGTCATGGTTGTCTGCCGTCATGTTTAACTAACCAGTTTCTATAGTACGCTCATTAATCACTCTCATGTAACTTTACTTTGAAGATGTGTCATCCAGCAGACTTGTTGCGCTGTATGATCAGATAAGTTGGAATGCAGTATTTCTCCAGTAACACCACCCGTGTAATTTGTGAATACGTTGTCTATACATGTGTCTGTCATAGACGTACTTCTGGTTCGTTCTTTAAATAGTTGTTGCATGTTTTGTGAATTCATAAAAGCTAGCATTTTTTCTACGTTTAATGATTTTTCCTTTAAGTCTAGATTAAAGTCACCAGCAATCCAAATTAGCTTATCTTCAGAATCGTCTCAAGTATGTCAGTGAGTATATTAATATCGATTTTCAGTGCCATTAATTCGGATGCTGACTGTATTCATCTTCAGAGAAATCTAATTGCTCTAAGTGAGTGGTGTATGAGCAATGGACTTCAGTTGAACATTACTAAGTGTGCTATACTCTCTTTTTCTAGGTGTGCCAACCCAGTCTCGTTTAATTACTCAGTGCGTATAACGTTGAAATTTCTAAGGTTAGTCACTTTGCTGACCTCGGTGTACTTTTTGATAATTTTCTATCTTTTAGTTTACATATTACCAACCTTGTCTCTTCTGCTTCTAAATTGTTGGGATTTGTGATCCGATCTTATCGATTTTTTAACAATGTTAGTGCTATAAAATTCCTTTTTTCTTTTTATTATAGTATGTTTAAAATTGGAGTATGGCTCGCTGGTTTGGTATCATTACTACCTCTATCAACGATTAATGTTAGAGAGAGTGCAGAGGAGGTTACTAAAGTTTTTGACGTTCAAAGTTGACAACATGTATCCACCTCGTGGTGCCAATTACGAAGACCTTCTAGTTAAACACGGTTTCA